>OY730192.1:6473759-9043759 GCA_963422505.1 Pseudognaphalium luteoalbum | reverse complement strand
TGGTAAACAATCTCTATGTAATGCTATTAGTTTACCAATTTCTTGGTGTAATGGTGAGCAAATTTGGTGTAAATGACATAATAAAGTTTCATATTTGTAGTCAAATCTTGGACCTCTGTCTAGATAAGACAAATATGAAGTGTTGTATATGCATTAATATAACTATAGACATAAAGTTTCTTGTTATATTAATTTTGTTTTTAAGAGTTTTCTACTTATTCAAAAAATTTCTTTCATTGGGGTTTGTCTTAAATATGGTATGACGTAGTCATATGAGAGACAGGTAAAGATGGTGGAATGACCCGAGCAATCACTATATTTATTGGGCACAAATATTGAAACCTTGTATTTACTTCATACACCAAGACTTCACACGATTATACACGTAATGCAACCTCTTAATATATAGTTAGTTTTGGTGTATGAACTATGAAGTATAAAAATGATGTTGTAAATATGAACACTCATGATCAATCGGTTATGTAAGAATCGTACATTTAAATTTGTCTACGGTTCGGCACCATCCTTTTCTGACTTATTAACGCAGCATCCGTTTCTGACTTAACTATTGTACGTTGGCTTAAATCACAAAATGATACTGTATATGTTTTGAACTTCATAAATATCATTTTTTAATATCAGAAGATAGGAGAGTTAGTATTTTTAAATTCTTATATTATTGCATTTTAATAAGCTTAATATATGTTGTCACATGTTAACAACTATTACTTAAAGAGCATTCATGTATGTGTGTTCCTATTTATTACTGTATATCATTTTTATCTTCTAACCTTTAGGTCATTGAAATTTTATCTCATATTTAATAAATACAAAACTAAAAGATATAACTTTTTATGCAATATATATCATTGTAAATCATATATTGCTGACTCATTTTAAAATTGCGTCATTATTGAATATGATATTACTCATTATTAATATTGACTTATAAACTGCTGGGGAAAAAAAAACATGGCCCAAAAATCTCCTTGTGTCATCACTTTTAAAGGTAAACATACTTGTAACAATTTTGTAGAATGCAAGGGATTTCCCCTTGTTTGTTCCTATTTTCAAACCGTTTTCATAAACCGTTAGTCATCTGATTATTTATAGTGTCTTTTCGGTCGTACTAGTTATAATCTAACAGTTTTGTAAAATATATGTTACAGCCTTTGTTTCCTCGTATTCTTGGACATGAAGGTGTCGGGTACGTGTGATGTGAATAACTTTCATTACATAATGGTTCAAACAATCAATCCCAATCCCACATTACTAAATAAAAATTATATAGCATCTTCATATACTTCTTTATCGATTTTACAGTAGAACTCTACTTTTATATGCCTTGTCTATGTGACAACATACTTGATCATACTGTAATAAATTTGAAAGGAGTATATAGCTATAGCCAAGTAGTTATAAATGAATGCTGTTCATATCATTTTTTTTTGTGAAACTATAAGTATTTTACATATATTTGTCTGTCTGTATAAGATTAACGCACGTGTCTGGCTAATTTTATTGGGTGCGAGCAGGATGATTGAGAATGTAGGAAAAGACATGGGAAACGGGTTGCAACAAGGGGATAAAGTGATGCCACTCTACCTAGGTGAATGTGGACAATGCTTAAATTGCAAAACTGGGAAGACTACTTAGTTACTTACCCTCCTCCATTTAGTAACCTCATGTCTGATGGCACTTCTAAGCTTTCCATTGCTGCAACAGGAGAAAGTTTATATCACTTTACAAGTTGTTCCACATGGTCAGAGTACGCAGTCATTGACGTTAATTATGCACTTAAGATCGACCCTAGCATTCCTTTTGCTGATGCTAGTTTCCTCTCATGTGGCTTCACCACTGGCTTTGGTGCTACATGGAGAGAAGCCCAAGTCTTTAAGAGTTCCTCGGTTGCTGTTTTTGCCATTTTGGCCTTGGCACTGTTGGTCTAGGGGTACCTACATATCTACTTGATACCTATTCCATTATTGTTGCTACGGGGAATGCCGAAGCAAGTACGGAGATACCAAATATCCAGGATGATATTCGGTATGACAGGGAATGGATCTTATACTTCGGAGAATATGAGATCGAAGGTATATTGGTTAATAGAATCCGAGTCGATACTTGACCTGCTAAGAAAGTAAACCGTAAGTCTCGCCAAAGAGGGACGGAAGGGGTCCTCTTTGACCAACCTCCGGCGTGAGAGTAAGTATAGGTTTGGTAAGAGAAGGGTATTAGGTATGTAGTAATTAATGTCATACCTGCTAGTGGTTAAGGGTTATTTATAGTGCTTTCGGGGCATGCCTTTATCCGTTTCGGCAGCCTCCTTTTACCCGTTGGATACTACACGTTCCGCCGCCAGTTGTAGCATTTATGAGATGTGACAAGTACTGTCTGCTTTGTCGGCTCATTGCTACTGACCATGATCGGTGTTCCGAATAAGGTTCGGCTTCACGATGTGCTTGCTTGCCGAATAAGGTAGTACGTCATCAGCCTCCCAATCTAGTTCGGCATGACGATGTGCTTGCATGTCGTATGTCGAAGTAGATTATAGCTGAAAATTCTCTATTTTTTGTTATATATATATATATATATTGAAGATTGTGATTTTCTCCGCACTGATTTCGAGTTGTGTCGTAGCCGAAGTCTACTTTCGACACGTATTGAGACGTCGTGTCGTTCCTGTCACTTCATAATGTCAGGCGTCGCGTCGATCCGCATTCTAACGGTCATATTTGGGTTATATAAATAGTGCTCTCAGTTTCTTCTCCTGTATCACCTTCCTCTTGTTTTCTATGTTGCCGAACCTTGTGAAGCTTAATCCTATTCTGCACGTCTTACGAATCAGGTATTATATTCTTTTCATCTTCACTTATGTTGTTAATTAGTAATCCAATTATTTGTATCCCTAGTTCGTTTGCCGTAGTTAATTCGTCCTTTCTCGTACTTGTAGTTAGGATTTATAGTCTCTTCGGTATGATGAAAGACAATTAGAGCAGGTGCTTTTCGGTCATGAACCAATAGAGTGTTAATAGATTCTGCGCTCAAATTAATTTTCCTCTAGATCTAAATCCTTTGGCTCCCGAACCCAACAGTCTAATATACCAGCCTCCAGCTGGTATGATCGGTGTATACACTCATTTTTTCAATGTTTCCAACTTACGTATACCTTTTTCCCGCTTCGTCCTATCCGTCATTCAGTATCATAACTTTCATATATCTCAACTTTCTCCTGTTGGTGCCCTAAAAATTTCTACCTTTGAGATTCAGTGCCAAGCGCTTAACTTCGAGCCAACCGTTACCCTGTTCCGCCGATTCTATACCCTTAGTCGGAAGGGATCATGGATTACGGTTGAGATGAGGCCGAAACCTACCAAGAGTTGCATAACCCAATACCCTAGTAGTGTTAAGAAGTGGAAAACATATTTTTTCTGGGTTAGTGCTTCGGCTATTCCCTTCCCCATGATCTGGAAACCCATAGATGTAGTTATCAAAGACGAGATGCCTACCGATCATGATGCAGGTCCTGATCTTGTCCGCACCCTAACCACCAATCGTATTCGTGTTCGCACCTTCTTTGAACATGCTCTAATTGTTGCTGGCATTAGTCGAAACTGGCCATATCCGAATCTTATTCCTACATTGATGTGTGAGGGTCGAGGTGGGTTTCGGTAGTTTGGTTTATGTTTTAGTGGTGGTCGGTGTTTTCTGTATCTTTTATTTGTTCTAATCTCTGTTGTGTTTTTGTAGAAATGGGTCTTAGCGCTTATCTCAACAAGAAGGATTTGACCGATGTCACTTCCGGTTCCAGACCGAGGCGTCCTGACGAGCCAGAGCACCTAACTAGACACGATGATCGTGTGGTTTAGCCTTCCGATCAGTCTGTTTAGTTGGTCATACCGGCTCCCCTTCCTGAACTTGCTACTAAAGTGTCCCGTAAGAAGAAGATTCAAGAAGACGACGATGTACAAGAAGTTGCCCCTCCCCGAAAGAGGGTGAAAAGTATTCCGAAGAAGTCAACAGCAAAGAAGCCGGTAGGTGGCTCTCAAAGGGAGTTAGTTGACGAGACTACCGATTCTGCTTCTTCTTCTTCTTCCGAAGGTGATATTTCTGACTTTGGTAATTTTGATATTGATTTTCGGGGTGGTACGCCTTCAGCTCATGGTTGGTCGACCCCTGATGTGTTTATGCGTGATTCTGCTTTTGAGAGGCTTCATGATAGCCCTAATGATCGTGTATTTAATCCGCAAGATGTAATTCGTCTTGCAGGTTCAAAACGTCAGCCTTCGGCTAGTGACGGGCCTGTTACTCAATCGGGCGATGGAGGGAATTTTGCTTCTCATGGGAATGGAAGTGGTGGTGATGAGGATGTTCATGTAGTTGGGGTTGTAGAGCAGGTTCATGAGGTAAGGAATAAATCTCAGCCGGAGATTAATCTTGGTAAGAAAATTTTGAAGGAGCCAATTGTGGGTGATTTTTCGAACCAGCCGAATGAGACGACTGATCTGAGGTTGGAACATGAGAAGTTTAAACATAGCGATAGTAATATTGCTACTTTCGAAAGATATGCCAGGAAACCACGTTATCCTGTTAGTGACGTTCAGGGTCTTAGTGTCGATCATGTGTTTCGGCCATCATGGGATATCAAGAACCGCGATACTCTGAGTGATCCTTTTATTTGTTGAGAGTTTGTTAAGGGTTTGGCTCCTCCTGCTGAGAAGTTTGCCATGTCAAAGAGACCTTCGAACCAGATCATGGCCGATTATTATATTCATGAGGCAGCAGCTCTTTCTAATGGCCGTGAGGCAATTCGTAGATGGGAGGGATGCTATGAGGTGCTTCGGCTAGAGAGACAGAAGATGAAGAAGGCCTACCTTGATATTCAGCAGCGTGATGCTCGTATCTCTGAGTTACAAGCTATTATTAATGATGGGGATTCGGTTAGTGAAGTTGATTTGTGGATTGCTGCAGAACAATTGAAGGTTGCTGAAACAAAGCAGCAAAAGGCCGAAATGGAAATTCAGTCTCTTCAACTATCTTTGGCATCCAAGGATGAAGAAATCAACAAGTTGGTTCGGGAGTCAAAGTGTGTGCTTACTATTAAAGATAAGCAAATTGAAGATCTCACTGTTCGTGTTGCCGATTTGGAGAAATCCTTGATGTCTGAAAAGGCTCAAGGTGCCGAAAGGCTTGTTGCAGCCGAACAGGATAAGAAAAAGTGTCTAGATGAATTTACTGACCTTTCATCTCGTTTTTCGGCCTTGACCGAAGAGAAGGATCAGTTGCGGGAGGAATGTAGGAGGTTCGCTGCACATTCGTCTGGGCATGCTTTCGAGACATTACGTCAAAGCCATGAGTACTTTTTGTCGCTTGTTGTGGTTCAAAATGCCGGTATTAACTATGGTAGGCATGAGCGTTTCGTGATGGGTTATCATAATGCTAGTTTGAATATTGTTCTTGAACAATCTGAGTTTTATGATGTTGAGGCCGAAAAGAAAATGGACGCAACGGGCGATGGGCTAGTGGAGGTCGAATACCCCTACCTGAAGCGTATAGCCGAAGATTGCGATATTACGATTGACGATTTTAAGTCCTTGAAGCATGATCCTGCTCCATAGATTCGATTGTATTTGTGAACAATTTTTTGTAAACATTGATCGTACTTTGTATTTTTGCTATTTTTGGATTGTATAGTATGGTTTATTTTGCTCCGTAACACCGTATATGTTTCATCATTTTTATTCGTATTTCGGCAAGTGACCATACTATGTATAATGCATGTTGCATCCATCATTATTGTTTCGTGTGTTTGAACAAAGCGTCCTTTGCAGACACCAATAATGTTTATCGTAATGTCATAGCTATTTAGTTTTCACTAGTGGCTTAGGTATTCCGGCTTATGCTACAATACCTTGACGTAATATGAATATTGTTTCGGTGTACCGAAATTATGCATCAAATAATTGCATCAGTTGTTTACAAGCTCCGCTGCTCGCAGCGGTAATATTCCATAAATGATAATAAAGGTGATTACATTCGGGACTATTGGAACAAAATTTGTCCTTTTACCTTGGTGGTTTAAAAATAATATTTTCTAAGATTGGTGCCATTCCAACTTCTGGGAAGCGCCCTTCCCTTTTGGTCTGTCAGTTCGTAGGAACCATTTTCAAAGGCTTTGGTTACTTGGTATGGTCCTTCTCATTTCGGACCCATCTTTCCTAAGCTTTGAGTTCTGCTAGCATCATTCTTTCTGAGCACAAAGTCTCCCGGTCGATATGTGCAGGGCCGTACCCTCCGATTGTAGTACTGTTCTACCTTCTTTTTGTGATTTGCCTCCTGAATAGCAGCAATTTCACGCCTCTCGTCCAGTAAGTCGAGGTTGAGTAATAATTCGTCATCGTTTGTATCTCCCCCTCCTCCGGTATTCCGATGAGTGGGTATACCGATCTCTGCCGGAATCATGGCCTCTGAACCGTAAGTGAGGCTGAATGGGTTTCCCCATGACTTGTTTTTATCATGGTTCTATGGTCCCACAAGATGTGTGGTAAGTGTTATGTCCAGTTGGAGCCATCTGTATCTTCCCTTGCCTTTAAACCCTGCACTATGCTCCGGTTAATTCGATCGACTTGGCCATTCCCTTATGGATGTGCGACCGAAGTAAATACTTGCTTTATGTTCAGTCCTTCGCACCATTCTTTAAATGGGTTATCTGCGAATTGCCTGCCATTGTCTGTTACAATCTCTTTCGGTATGCCGAATCGACATACAATATTGTCCCAAAAAATTCTTTCCCGTAATCCTCGTCAATCACTTCCACCCACTTCGTGAAATAATCAACAACTACTAACAAAAACTTCACCTTCCCTGCGGCTTGTGGGAAAGGACAAACAATATCCATCCCCCATTTTTGGAACGGCAATGCGCTGGTAACTGAAATTATGTCTTGTTTAGGCTGCTTCGGTATTGGCGCGTGTATTGCATTTCCGAACTTCTTCTAGTGCATCCTAATGCATCGTGGGCCAGAAGTATCCCATATTTATTGCTTTTGCCACTATCAACCTTGGACCCGAATGGATACTGCACGATCCCTCGTGGATCTCTCTAATGATGTAATTTGCTTGTAAGGGTCCGACGCACCGTAAGAGTGGCGCCAAGTATGTTTTTTGTAAAGGATCCCATCTTCCAGCATGTATCTTGGTGATTTTGCTATCATCTTCGTCGCCTGCTTCTCATCATCAGGTAAAATACCTTCACTCAGGTACCGATACATGGGAGCCATCCACGTATCCTCATCTTCGGTCACCACAAGGTTAACTTCTTCCTGTATAACTGATGGCTTATCTAATGTTTCGACCAACACCTTTTTCATTAGGTGTTCAAAGGCTACCGAAGCCAATTTACTTAAAGCATCTGCCTGATGATTCTTGCTTCTTGGTATCTGTTCGATGGTGGCTTCGTCGAACTGCTTCATTAGTTCTTACGCTCTGTTTCGGTATAACCTCATTGTGCTATCTCGGGCCTCGTACTTGCCATTGATTTGGCTAGCTACGAGTTTCGAATCTACGAATATTCGTAACTTGCTAACTTTCAGTTCCATGGCCAATCTTAGTCCTGCTAATAATGCTTCGTATTCGGACTCATTGTTCGATGCTTCGAAGTTAAGCCAGAGAGCATATGTGTAGTCACTTCCCGAAGGATCGTTCAGTATGAGCCTTGCTCCGGCACCGGAGCTATTTGATGCACCATCAGTGAATAAACTCCACTTGTCCTCTTCCTTCCTTTGCTGAAGTGCTCCCTTCGACGGCATCTCCATCATAAAGTCCGAAAGTACTTGCCCTTTGATCGCATTCCTTGGCTAGTATTCAATGCTATGTTCTCCCAACTCAATGGCCCATTTGGCTAGTCGGCCAGACGTTTCGGGTTTCTGTAGGATGTGTCGGATCGGTTGGTCGGTAATGACCACAATTTGGTGTGCTTGGAAATATCTGCGTAGTCTTCTTACGGCGTGCACCAAAGTTAGGATTAATTTTTCCAAAGGCGAATAGTTTATTTCCGGCCCGTGCAACGCCCTACTGACGAAGTATATTGGCATTTGTTTCCCATCTCTTTCGGCCATGAGTACCGCGCTAACAGCTTCCTGAGCCGCAGCGAGGTAGAGGTACAAAAATTCACCAACTTTCGGTGCTACCAGCATCGGTAGGTCGGCGATCGTCTGCTTCATATCTTGAAAAACTTTCTCGGCCTCATCTGTCCACCTGAAGTGTTTGTTATTTAAACATTTTTTCAAGGTCTTAAAGAAAGGGAGTGCCCTTTCGGCAGATCTGGACAAGTATCTGTTCAGCGCCGCCAGCTTTCCATTCAGGCTTTGCACTTCTTTAATCGTTTTGGGTGCTCGCATGTCAATGATGGCTTTTGTTTTGTTCGGGTTTGCTTTCATCCCCCGCTCCATGATGACATGCCCTAGAAACTTTCCCTCTTCTACCCCGAAAGTGCATTTTTTGGGGTTTAGTTTCATGTTAATCTTCCTGAGGTTTTCAAATGTTTCTTGTATATCTACTAACATCACATGTGGCGTCCTGCTTTTAATCACGATGTCATCCACGTACGCTTCCAAGTTCCTCCAAATCTGATCTTTGAATGCCTTATCTACCAATCGTTGGTACGTTGCTCCAGCGTTTTTCAGGCCGAAAGGCATTTTCTTTTAACAATATACCCCCTGATCGGTATGAAATGCCGTCTTGTCTTCGTCTTCTTCGGCCATCTGAATCTGATGGTACCCCTTGTACGCATCTAGGAAGCACTTGTACCGAAACCCTGCGAGTGATTCTACTTTCCAATCCACCTCCGGTAGGGTAAGGATCCTTAGGACATGTTGCATTAATATCTTTGAAATCTATACACATTCTCCAAGAATCATCTCCTTTCTTGACCATGATTGGGTTGGCGACCCACGTCCGGTATCGGACTTCCCTTAATATACATGCAGTCACCAGCTTATTTACCGCATCACATGCAGCTTTACTTCTCTCAGGGGCCAGTGGTCGTTTCTTTTGTACCACAGACTCTAAGTTCCGATTTACTTTCAAACTATGTTCGACCACATCTCTGGGTACTCCGGTCATGTCTGCTTCGGTCCATGCAAACACGTCTGCACTTCGCTTTAGCAAGAGTATTAATTCTTGCTTGATTCGACCAGGCAGACCCCTCCTTATGCTTATGGGTTGCTCGGGATATCGAAGGTTAATGATCACCTTCTCTTCTGCTTCTTCTGGTGCGCCTTGCTTGGGTTCACCACCTTTAGATGTTCCTTCGTCCGCTTTGGGAGTATCGGCACCCCTATACAGCTCTCTTTCTGTCTGCAGACATTCTGATACCTCCCTTATTTCGGCGCATAATGTTGTGATACCTCTTGGTGTTGGAAATTTCATCATGGCGTGCATGGTGGATGCAACCGCCCTTAGTGCTGATAGACCCGGACGTCCTAATAAGATGTTGTAGGACGAAGGGGCGTTAACGATAAGGAATCGCAAAATCACCGTTCGGCACAACGGGTACCTGCCGAAAGTGACTGGTAAGGTTATCTCTCCCCTTGGCCATACCTTTTCCCCTGCAAAACCTACGAGGGGGCCTCCGGTGTTACGAATCTTACTCCTGGTATCAGGCTCTAACGCTTTAAAACAACATTCGTACATTATTTCCGACGCACTGCCTCTGTCCACGTATATCCGGTGGACCATCTGATTTCCTACATCGGCTCTGACAATTAGGGGATCACTTGATGGAAATGTGCCTCATGCCAGAGGGAAAGTTATAGGTTCGTCCATCCAACATTTTGTTCTTTCTTTCCTCTTGTTCCGGTTCCATTCGGCGTATGTGACCATAACGGTCTTCCCCCTTCCTTTGAAACCGTTGTCTTTTTGGTTGTTTGCTTTGTTTTCCGACTTGTTCGTAACTCAGACTTTAACTTCTTTAATGAGGTGGGTCAGGTGTCCCGATCGTAATGCCTCCTCAATCTGTTTTCGGAGTTGAAAACAATCTTTTGTGTGGTGTCCCCTTTCATTGTGGAATTCACAAAACTTGTCTAGGTTCCTCCTTTCTGGGATTCCCGTTAGAGGCGAAGGTGTCGTGAAGATAGACTTCGCGTCTTCGGTAGCAAGAATCTCGCTCGGGGTTTTGGTAAGTGCCGTGAAGGGAGCATTTCTTCAGTAGGGTGATGATGGTATCGGCAAGCTGGCCCTTCTAATTTCCGGTTTGGTAGAACCGTATGTCAGGAACGACCACTGCGTTACGGTACCCTTCCATGGTGTGGTGGTTTTTTGTGGTAGCCTTTTGACGACGAATCAGGAGCTTGAGAGGCCGCAGCCTCCTTTCCCCTGATGAATGCTTTTGTAATTTCGCACATTTCTTCCGTTGAGGTCGGTACTCGATTATTCAGCTTCTCAATCAACTACCTATTTCGGATCCCATGCATGAAACTAGATATCTGCATGAGCTCCGTGGTGCCTTTTATTTCAATACTTCCAGTTTTAAATCTCTCCATAAAATCGTGGAGGGATTCGTTCTCCTTCCGCTTTATGTCATGCAGTTCGACAACATGCCTAGTATACCTTCTTTGAGATGTAAAGTGTGCTGAAAAGCTCCGTCTGAGCTCCTCGAAGCTGTCAATCCCTCCTTCGGGCAAGCTGTCGTACCACACCTTGGCGGAACCGGATAGGGTTTGGGCGAACATGTGACACCACAAAGGCATGGACCATTGTTCCATCTCGGCCACCCCATAAAATAAACTTAAGTCCGGACCCGTTGCTCCATCGTAGATCCGTACATGCGACGGCGTCCTTATTCGGGACGGCCTTCGACAGTTGGCAATCCGAGGGGTAAACCTTCGAGCTATAGATGGCTTGTAGGGTGAATTTAGCTCATCTTGTGACTTGCCGCTATCATCCGTTGAACTTTCGGACGTGTCACTGTCGGAGTCCGACATGTAGCTTTGGTTCCTACTTCCAGACAACCTCTTTTTCGACCTCTTGTCTTTTTTGCACGCTGATCCCTTTGCTTGTTTTGACCTCTTTCGCTGCAGTCTCCTCCGGGAGGAGTCGTTCTTGCCTTGTTTTCTCTGGGAAACGATTGTCTGGGATCGACTGGTCGAATCGTCTGAAGAGGTATCGACGTCCTCAGTCCTTTCGGTTGTTTCCTCGTATGACAGTCTTCGGGAGGTCCCTTTCGGTCCCTCCTCTTTCTCTATCGTATCAATTGTGGTTCGTATTTTTTCAAGATTGTTCTTGACGAACACGGGAGTGATGTCATCATTGTTCAATGCGTTTGCTTTCTCTCCCATGTTCGCCCCTCCTAAGTTGTTCCCTTCCATAACGAACCCAATGAAAGGTTGCAGTTCAGTCTTTGCACAGGTCCCACAGATGGCGCCAATTGTTGCTACGGGGAATGCCGAAGCAAGTACGGAGATACCGAATATCCCGAATGATATTCGGTGTATGACAGGGAATGGATCTTATACTCCGGAGAATATGAGATCGAAGGTATATTGGTTAATGGAATCCGAGTCGATACTTGACCTGCTAAGAAAGTAAACTGTAAGTCTCGCCAAAGAGGGACGGAAGGGGTCCTCTTTGACCAAACTCCGGCGTGAGAGTAAGTATAGGTTCGGTAAGAGAAGGGTATTAGGTATGTAGTAATTAATGTCATACCTGCTGGTGGTTGAGGGTTATTTATAGTGCTTTCGGGGCATGCCTTTATCCGTTTCGGCAGCCTCCTTTTACCCGTTGGATACTAAACGTTCCGCCGCCAGTTGTAGCATTTATGAGATGTGACAAGTACTGCTGGCTTTGTCGGCTCATTGCTACTGACCATGATCGGTGTTCCGAATAAGGTTCGGCTTCACGATGTGGCTTGCCGAATAAGGTAGTACGTCATCAATTATACTTGTCCCTGGTGAATACCAATATCAAATAAGAACTCAAATATAAGTAAAATTTAATTTGAGCCAATTCTTTTTCGTATGCACATGCGGAAAGATGCAATGTTGCATCTGATTCGAGATGCATATACATCCATATTCTAATTGCTCATTTGAAATGATTGACACATACTAGTTCAAACTTTAAACTTTACTACATATAATTTATATTTAAGTTGTTATGGAAACCCCTCACTCAATACCATATATACATACATTACATGAATCAAAGCTTTACAATTTACTAATATATGTGTTGAAAGGAGCACATATGCAAGGAGCCTCAAAGATAATAGGAGTTGATGTAAACGACAAAAAGGCTGCTAAAGGGAAAGTGTTTGGGATGACAGATTTCATCAATCCTAGGGGCCATCCTAATGAATCAGTCTAAACTTGGTGAAAGATATTACTAATGGATTAGGCGTTGACTTCTGCTTTGAGTGCACGGGTGTGTCATTCATGTTATATGAAGAGCGCGAGACCTCTAAATTTGTAACCAACATTCGTGCAGTCTCTTCATATATATATATGTATGTAGATAGATTGGCAAAGATTAAAAATGTGGATTTAATTTTAGGGAATATATATGTATGTAGATTGACTAAAGCTAAGGATGTGTTTCAGCAAGTTTAGTCCAAAAAAGATCGTTAAGGTTGTCATGTGTATTTCGTTATTAATTTTGGTCAGTAGTTGTTCTCTAATAACTTATATGTCGCAAAATGGTATTTTCTTTCCCGGTTCTCATGTCTATTACATTAGGCTTTTGAAGATGGAAATTGTTCTACGATGTTTGGGTTCAAAGAAGTACCTTTTAGTGTCGTCTACCAACAAAGGTCTGAATTTAGTGTAAGTTGCTATGAAGAGTTCTGTGCAAGATCTCCTCAAGAGCTTGAGGGTATATATAGAAAAGTTGTAAGTTTTTATATCATATCTTAATTTCTCTACCTAACCCGGCTTCATGGGAATTGCCACCCAGGTATTAAAGCATGTGCCATCGACTTTTTGCAGGTTTTTAGATACACCGAAGGCTTATGTTGGGTGATACACAATTACCATGAAGTTGTTTGATCCTGGCAGTCGTAAATTTTTTAGGTATGCTGAAGCGTTACATATTATAGAACAAGATTATTAATGACAATATTTGGTTCCCGTGTTTATATTCACAATAATTTGGAATTGTACTGAAGCCTTTTCACTTCATTCTTGGATTGAGCATCATATCAGGTGTTTTATGTGGTATGTGTTGGGAACTAGAGATGGCAATATGGGTGGGTTGGCTAATTGTCTAAAAAGGGTTGCACTAAACGTTATTGCTTCTTTTTATATATTACAAATAATTACTACGCTTATTTGATTATGAAGATTATATTATCGCAGTGGTTATCTGATATGTTAAATTTATTCACAATGTATGCATTTTGGTAAACTTTGTACAGTGTTCCACCCGCTTGACGTGTTACATTGCTTAGTTAGATATTCAAAACATTACACGTTTGACTTGTTAGACACAATAAGCAGCATCTAACTCAGCTCATAAATAGGTTATCAAGCCACCTCCGTTAATAGCGCACTTAAAGATCTTTTTTTCTTTTTCTTTTTGGTCATTTTTTCAGTTATTAAATAGGTTATCAGTGCTTTTACAAAGTAATTAGGTAAAGCATTCATTATGTTGATTAGAAAGCTTTGCCCTCTTACATTTCTTTCTATTTTTTGTTTCAAATATTGAAGTTAATATAAATGACAAGCGTTTCACATGGTAGGTGAAGAAAGTAGTCACTGTTGGCGTATCAGTCGTGGTATGAAGAAATCAACAAAGCATACTTGAAAATGGTAATTTAATGTCTAAGCTCCATCATTGCATTCATAAAACAAATGGGCTTGACGGGAATAAATTGAGATATATGCAAATTCAGGAGGTCCAAGTGGCTGACCTTTGTCTTGGCTTGCCTTTGTGGTGGTTATATCGAAGACCTCTAAAAGTACCCACCTATGAACGTCATCTGCTTTGGAATCCAATGTATCTTCACTGCTATAAGACATTCGGAATTAAAGGTGTACAATATTTGTGTGCGCCGATCAACTAGATATACAAAGAAAAACTAATTAATTATCAAGTATTCAAGTTCAGAGTGAAGTGTGGAGCATTTTTTGCATCAACTGAAATCAATCTTTGTATTGCTTTAATTGGGATTTGTGGAGCATAGCTTTAATGAAATACAATAAGGCATATATCTCTACAATTTAAGCTCTATAATAGATAACTATATAACTATATATTATTTTGTATTTACATCGCTAGAACCAAATATGACCAAATAAAGTCATGTTATTTTCTTCATTTTGTAATATTGTCTACATTACCTTACTAAAATACTACTTATCTCAAGTAAGTTATTTGGAAACACTAATTACAATAGTATTCTGTTAACTATAAGCATGAGACAACCTAAATTTATAAAATGAATGATTCTCTAACTAATATAAAAATTAAGATTTTAACTCAACAATTAGTTTGAGACGGAGAGAGTATGTTTGAAGGTTCATTTATCTAAATAACCTATTGTTGAGGATACAAAACAACTTCCCCCACTTGAATATGAAATTGATGATGATTATGTCATGGATCTCAACTTTTTCGAGAAAGATTATTAGCGTAATAGACTATTTCTATTTTATGTTTTTTTGAGGTATATACGTTTTCAATTTGTAATCTCGGATAATAATAACATTGTCTTCGTCTTTACTACTCATTATTTTTTTATTACTACTTGATCTGTATGTGTATATAATCACAAGAAAGTTACGATTTTAATAGAAAATTCGGTTTGGATTATAAAATACAGTTAGTTAACTTAGACTTAAGGGAAAAGTACAATAAAAGGTACTATACTTATCACATATTCCTATTTAATGTATGCAACTTTGATTTTTTAATTTAAGGTATCAAACTTTCAATTTGTAATCAAGTTAAGGACGCGAATTTCACAAATGACGAGTTGTCAACGAATTTCTTTTTTATAAGTAACACATCTATCTAATCGATTAATATTTCTCGATCCATATTAAACTATTATCGAGTATAATGGGAGATATCAAAGTTGAACGTGTAATGGGTTTTTGTTAAATTCTTTTTCCTCGCTCAACATTGTTTAAATTTGATCGAGGAATATTAATCGATTAAATAGATATGTTACTTATAAAAAAAAAATTGGTGACAACTCGGTATTTGTGAAATTCGCGTCCCTAACTTGATTACAATTTGAAAGTTTGATACCTTTAATTCTAAAAAATTAAAGTTGTGTACCTTAAATAGAGATAAGTGATAAGTATAGTACCTTTTATTGCACTTTTCCTTATACTTAATTCATTGTTAATTTAGGCTTAAAAAAATATTTTGTGGGTTACAATAATTTTGTACCCATTCTTACTATCGGCGCATTATATACATAATGTTTGACTATCTGGCCCATACAAAAAAATGGGTGACTGTTATAACCAAAACGTTTATGTCTTATATTTTAATAAAAGCAAATTTCAATTAATAACAGTTTTGATACGTATTTAACATTTAATAACTTGATTAGAGAGAAATAAAAACCCCTAAACCATAAACCATACCAAAATGATGGTGTATATTTTAAATGTTATTGGTTGACGATTATATTATATAAAAGTCCGTTTCATGATAAAATTTCATTTGACTTCAAATGTTTAATTGCACAATTTAAAAGTTCAAATGTTGAAGCCTGCATTGTCAAGGATCATTCACCGATTATAAACACCACAGATAAATAATACTAATGTACTTATCACAATTGACATACGGCTACTTATCACTAAAATAGATTCTAGTCATGAGATCACTCCCATCCATGTTTAAAACTGAATGAAACCGATCAAGTCACGTCAGCTATTTCAAAACTGACTGAAATTGACGGACCCTGACCTGTCACTTTATTTTTCGGATCTAAGATTTACCAATTTACCTTTATTTCTATACGCTAAACAAACTAAAAAACAAATATTAAGCGGCCCCACTCCTTACCAACCGATCCCCGTCGGAATTCCAACGGACCAAATGGACGGGTCGGTGTCGGTTCCGTCGGTGAAAATGACAAAAAAAAAAAAAAAATTAGGCCCGGTCGGTCAAGGGGTGGGAGGGGTGCAATGGGCCAATGGGTGATTCCACGAATTGAATCCGGTGTGAGATGAGGAGATGCTGCTACGACATCTAACAAACACTCCTATTTTAACTCCACCTTCTTACTACTATTCTACACTCATCGCTACTCATTCTCGATTTCCATTACATTTCCATAAACCCCTTCTTCAATTATCATCTCAATTACGGTACGCATGCAATTCACTATGTATATGTGTGGTATGATTAAATAGGTTTAAAGTTCTTTTCTTGTTTATATGGGTTATCTTTAATTCGACTTACATGCTGTTTCTTGATTGATTCTGTGGAATTTGTGCCTACTTTTGCAATTTACCCCTAAAAACGTTGACTTTCTTGATTTTAACTTCATTCAGTCTTTTTAGCTAGTGATATGCGAATATAATAAGGAGATGAGATGCGTAGGGTATCTAGGACTACTACATTAGTCCATCTGTTGTTGTTTAATAATTTAATAAAAAAAGGAGTCAACAAAAAAATCTAATTCATAACATTGAGCATTATGTGTTATTCAGTGGCTACATGTCAACCCTTTTTATAATATTAATTTTGTGGATTGATTTTATAGTGCAAGCCTCCGGGTCAGCTCAAGGATGGATGCCTCTGGGGTGACCACCGCGAAGGAAGCTGCAGTCGGTCTAGATGCATCGATTGAGGAAGAATATGTTTTTCAATCTAAATTGTATAAAGAATTTACAAGTTTGTCTACTATTGACAAAGCATGGGCCTTTAAGTCCTCAAATGGTACACACACGCACACAATTTTCATGTTTTTATTTATTTATTTATCTTCATAGTATACTGCAGGCGCTATAATCGATGGTTTTCTAAGATGTGCCTAAATATTATGCAGGTGTCGGGACTCGAACAATGTTTTCAATTAGCCAACCGAATCTTTTGGCGAATAAGAAGAAGAAACTTATGTTGTCCAGTGTCATCTCTAAAGATTCCAATGGTGCTTTAGACGTTGAATGGTCGCCATTTCCAATGGAAGTTACAGGCGCATCTCTGATGGTTCCCTCGCCATCAGGCTCAAAGCTTCTTGTAGTACGAAATCCTGAAAATGATTCACCCACTCAATTTGAAATATGGGGTCCATTTCAGCTAGAGAAGGAGATTCGTGTTCCTCAATCCGTACATGGTTCTGTGTACGCAGATGGATGGTAAGCTTTTCAGTACTAGGTCTTCCAAAGTTGAGCACATTTGAGTGGTGCTTAACTGCTGGGATGTGCATTTTGAGATTGATTAATTTGATATTGGCTAATGATAATAATCTGTAATAAAAGATTCTATGAAGGAGTGTTGAATTATATTTTGGATGGATCAGGTTTGAGGGAGTATCATGGAGCTCTGACGAAAGTTTAATTGCTTACGTTGCAGAGGAACCGGCTGTCCGCAAACCAACATTCAATGATATGGGTTACAAAATAGATGGTGATTCCAGTTCCATCGATAAGGATTGTAGTAGTTGGAAAGGTCAAGGGGATTGGGAAGATGAATGGGGTGAAGCCTATGTTGGAAAACGGCAGCCTGCTTTATTTGTTGTAAATATTAACAGGTTGGACCGTTACCAAATTGTGTCAATATGAGAAATCCCGATTTAAAATTTACTGATTTTATTTTCCTTTTATTTTTGCAGTGGAGATGTTCGTGCCGTAGATGGGATTGGGAGGTCATTGAGTGTTGGACAAGTTATATGGGCGCCAACTAAAAAAGGGTTACATGAGTATCTGGTTTTCGTTGGGTGGCCTTCAGACACTAGAAAGTTTGGAATGATTTATTGCTATAATAGGCCTTGTGCCTTATACGCTGTAAAGGCTCCGTTAGTTGGATCAGATTCCACAGATAATGCTAAAGATGATGTATCATTGATTAATGTGAGTCAAGGCACAAATAGTGCTTTCCTCCCACGATTCACGTAAGTATGCCCATGCTTTATATGAAGTAAACTTGTAGATGCTCCGGTACATTAGATTGAAGCGGTGGAGGAATCATTAACCTTATCTTTGCTTTTCAGCCCAGATGGAAAGTTTCTTGTGTTTTTATCTGCAAAAACTTGTATAGACACTGGGGCACATTCTGCTACACAGTCTCTTCATAAAATTGACTGGAACAATGAAGGAGCACCAAGTCCTTCCAAGATTGTTGATGTGGTGCGTTTATATATGATCATATTTTTAACAGTTTATTTATAGTATATAGGTGGCAAAATGTGTCGGTTGGGAGGGCTGGGTAATGGGTCATAATGTTTTTGATTGACCTGACATCACCTTTTTCCTGTTTGTTTAAATATTATAGATAATTAATATGCTGTATACGATTTCAAAAGTCATCATCAAAATGATACTACTGTTAATGTAACAGTTTAGGAGAGAGTCGGTTTTGTTTAGTTAGTCTTTATAGTTTAACCCATTATCGAAACAAATATAACCCAAAAAAGTTTGCGCATTTCCTCACACATGGGTAAAGTTACCGGATTTTACGTAGATTGATAGTGGCAAGTATGAGGCAACTCGTAAGGTTACTTCGTTATGAGTCTTTTTTTTTTCTTGGGCTTTTAATTCTTTTTTTACGATGGCAAAGTACAAATTTCATTGAAAGAAGCTGACAAGAAGTTGGATATTAGAATGTACCTCGAAACACTATAATGATATTACAAGTTTACAGCCTAAAATAAAGAGCCCCCCCTACATAATTACAGATTGTGGTTTTGATACAAGGAAACAGCCTAACGGTAAATGAAAGATTTCTTAAGAAGATTTCCCTTCTCTATGCCAACTGCCAAGTCAAATGTTATATTGATTTTTGAACATAAGTAATATAAAAAAATGGGATCTATTGGGCTTTCACCTGCACTGCCTTAACCTAGGACATTAGACAGGCTGTCTTTTGTCATCCTATGTTTGGAACTTACACACCGTCAATTTCTTTAGGTTCCTGTTGTGATGTGTCCTGAGGATGGTTGCTTCCCTGGGATGTACTGTTTTGATGTGCTTAGTAAACCCTGGCTTTCAGATGGATCTACTATGATATTATCTTCCATTTGGGGCAGCACTGGAGTTATAATTTCCGTGAATGTGCTAAGGTATATAATCAAACTCATTTTTAACAATGTTCCTGTTGCACTCTACTTTTTCTAACTGGCATATTACTCTTTTATATGCAGTGGGAAAGTTTCAAGAATCACTCCGAGTGATTTAAATCACTCGTGGAGTTTACTTACACTTGATGGCAACAACATCCTTGCTGGTAGTAGATTAAGCTAATCTTTCGCTCAGTTTCATTGAGAAACTTATGGCAATATTGGCCCATCAGCCTGAAATGGTTCATCTGGGTTATATTTGATCTTTAACACGACAAATGAGTAAAATAAATAATCTGTAAAGGGAAAATGGTGGGTTAAAGGCTATAGCCGACCAAAGAGTTTTTAGAATGAATATTCCCTATATAATAAAAAAGATAAATTTTCGTTTGGTATATGTTGTTTAATTGTATTTGCTGCATTGATTAGTTATAGACTCCGGAATAATGTATAAAAAATGTTTGTGAAGCCCTTTTTGTGACTGAATTTGTTGGAGAACTTCACTAAACCAATACCCTTGGTTTTCCTGTCTCCATTTGAAGTATCTAGCAGCCTTACAGACGTCCCTCAGATCAAATATGGTAGTCTAGCTAAGGAAGAATCTAAAGATGCCGTGTGGCGCTGGTTAGATGTTTTCAAGCCAACATCTGAATCTCAAGAAAAAGTATGTTCATCTTACTTCCTATATGAAGTTCTTTAAGAAACAAAATTTACGTATTTATTCTGTTAGTTATCTTAAAAGGTACTTTGATATGGTCTAAACAGGTCAAATCATTACTTTCATCTCTCAAATTCGACATATTCAAGATACCGGTCAAGAATGTCTCACAGAACCTCTCGAAAGGTACCATCCTCAAAAATATCAAAATATAATTATAAGATTTTAATAATTTATCATTTTGTGGGTCCCATTTATGTGGTGTTAGAAGCAACAGATATCTAGGTGTGTGCCCCGTTTATGTCATATTGAAGTAAATAAGATGGCGAAAAAAATGACATATGAATGAAAGTTTTTTATCCGTATGTAACATTTGGCACGCAAGTATTCTAAGAAAGTAAGAATAAATAGTTTCAAATGAACTCCTATTAATCCTATCAAAGAGTCTTCTAAAAAATACACAACCCTATTTCACCTTTGCACGTTGGTTTTGAATCCTCAAGGTATTCTGTATCTTGGCATTCTTGTTTGATGTGCATTTTGTAACTTGATTCAATTTAGGTGCCAGCAAACCTATTGAAGCGATATATGTATCCTCAAAAATGGAGCGTGATGCATGTGATCCAATGATTGTAATCCTTCATGGAGGCCCACACAGTACTTCATTGTCGAGCTTTTCAAAGAGCTTGGGATATCTTGCTTCAATCGGCTATAGTTTGTTAATTGTAAATTACAGGCAAGTCTTCTGCTTCTAAAAATATTCAATCTCTGATCTGAATATTCAAGGAATCTCTGATATTTTGTAGTAGACTGCTCTAAGACTCGTTGATTTGGCTATAGCTTGTTAATTGTGAAGTTATTCAGAGTGTTTAATGGTGTTTCTTCCGTGCCAACTGCATGTAGCTTGCTTTGACTTTGGAGGTCAAACCTGGTGCCTTAAAAATGTAAATTTAATCAGTTCATCACAAATTTGACATTACCATAGTCACAATTCGCGATTCGATCCGGTACGAATTCGCGGTACGGATTCGCAGTTCGTTAGGTCCCTAAAATTCGGTTCGAAAGGGGTAGGCTCATTACGGTTCGCTTCGGTATGATCCGATACGATGTACCCGAAATTAAAATACAATAATAGGTTCGAATGATAAATACTCCAAATTTCAAAATGTATACAATACTTCAAAATTATTTGTTGATACTATTTTATTAAATTGAAAAAATGAGTACATGAAAACCACTTATGGGTTTACAAAACCTTGGGCATTATTAATATTTAGCAAAATTCGCGAATCGGAACTTAAAAATTCGATGAACCCAAACCTTTGGATTCGCGAATCGGAACTCAAAATTCGCTGAACCAACGCTGGTGGGATTCACTGACTTCGCTCCATGCGGTTCGCCATTTATAGGCTAGAATTCGTGAATCGAACTGCGAATGGGTTCGCTCGAACCAATTCGAAATTCGCTCCGGGTTCAGCGAATTGTGTGACTATGGACATTACTCTTTTTCTCATTAATACAATATGATTTCTATCTGACAATACTTACCATCATTTTCTGGTGCCTTTAGATGTAAATGTGTCATTGACTTGAAAGCCGATGTATGTATCCTTCTATTTTCTGTATGAATGGTGAATCCATGTGTACGGTTTCAGCGAAAGACTCTTATCCTTCAAATTATTTTATTGCAAATTTCTAAAAAAGTTCACATATATACCAAAATCTCCTAATTGACAAAACATGATATAATACAAAATTTTGAGTATTTACCTTTATCTGTAATTCACGTATTATTCTATTACGGTTAATATTTCTTGAATTCTTTCATATTTGTTGGAAGCAATTTCTTAATAGCAATGTTGTTGCAGAGGTTCACTTGGATTTGGTGAGGAAGCATTGCAATCACTTCCGGGGAAAGTCGGATCGCAGGTGCCCTTTCTGAGTTTCTTCACATGTATCAAATCAAATTAAATAATATTTGTTTTGTCCATGTATTATAGAGAAATATTCTTTTACCAATCTAAAATGGTAATTATCGTGCTTGGGCCTTTCTACCTGTTATTTCACTCTCGTTGACCTTATTCCAGTTCTTAATTATGTTAGTAAAGGGTAGCTAGTAAAGTCATTCTTATTTTTATATTCCTGAATGTTAAAAGTCTACAAATTGCAAAATGATAGGAAAATGGAGGTTCAAATAATTATTTCTATTACTTGCAGCATGAGTGGACCTACATGGAAGTCAGGGTGTAAAAATGAATGCTATTTTTTCTGTGTAGATTGATAAACAAGATAATAATAAATAATATAAAAGCTGTTATCGTTATGCATCCATATGAGACGTGTGTGTGTGTGTGTGTATGTGTGTGTGTTGTAATAATGCATTTCATGGTTGCAAAACCTGGAGCCACATCTCGTTCAGTCGTTCATTCTTGACAAAAAATCTACTTTTTGATCCATGTACTGTGGAGTAGTATTTATTTGTGGCCATGCTACTACTAAAGTTAGTATTGTCACAGAACCTTATATTCCGATCACCTTTTTACCTAAGGATTTCATTTTCAATCCATAGAGTTCCTAACTAAGGGTAAACTGGTCAAGTCCAGAAAAAAAACCATATCAGCATTTCTATATAAGGGTGCATTTATTGACCGTTGACCAGTATCATCTTTATATTAAGAGAACTTCATTTTATTGACTGTTGAGTGTTGACTAATATTTGATCTGCTTGACCTGAAGGATGTTAATGATGTCCTCACAGCTATAGACTATGCCATTAACATGGGACTTGCAAACCCATCGAAAATAGCTGTGCTTGGTGGGTCCCATGGTGGTTTCTTAACTACTCACTTAATTGGCCAGGTATTAAAGTTAGTTTCTCTTCATGTATAATATACACTGTGGGTAGTGATTGTGCTATGAATTCTGCAGGCACCAGATAAATTTGCTGCAGCTGCTGCTAGGAACCCCGTTTGTAATCTTCCTTTAATGGTTGGGACTTCTGATATACCAGATTGGTGTTTTGTGGAGACATTTGGAAGCGAAGGGAATTCTAGTTATACAGAAGCCCAATCACCTGAACTTCTTTTGGCTTTTCATGAAAAATCCCCTATATCTCATCTTTCAAAGGTATGTTTTATTGCCCGTTATATTAAGTTTAGATGAATCGTTTAAGAGACTATCTACTCACCTGGTGTAAATACGTATTGGATGTTTGGTCTTTGTATGTAAATTATTTGTTGCCATTTGCAGTTAATTTTCTAATGGTAATAGGAACCCATAACCATTCCTCAAGATAAACTGATGTTTTGCATTTAGTTTTTTGACTGATTATTTAATATTTTCAGGTGAAAACGCCAACGTTGTTCCTCTTAGGTGCTAAAGATCTCCGTGTCCCAGTGACAAACGGATTGCAAGTAAGTACTATTGCTTTTCATCCATTTTATTATGTGTTGCCAACGGAGATGCGATGATGAAAAGATGTGGACCCACAAAATAAACATGTGAAATGAAGGAATGGACCTTGAGTTTCTTTCGAAGATAGAATTAAATTTTGGTGAAAAGAGATATGTAAAGTGTGAACCTTTTTTAGTTATGAATATACATATTATTTCTATTGTATTTTCATCCTGTCGTATGCGTACTAATGTAAATTGTATTTATAATAATATGATTAGTATGCACGAGCATTGAAGGAAAAAGGAGTTCCAGTGAAACTTATAGTTTTCCCTGAAGATAATCATCCTATTAGCAGGTATAATAAAGTTTGAAAACATCCTCTGTCTATAGATATTTATATAATGCATATTGTTACATGGTTAACAATATACACCCAATCTGGCTTACAAATACACACAATAAATTCCTCTACAGAAAATGGGTAAAATTTCGTTTGATCTAAAACTACTTATATATCATTGTTACTGATAGCAAATTTAGATATTTGGTTAGTGAATAATTGCTTTTAAGTCCAATGTTGTATTCTTTTGGGGGTAGATTAACTACATTTTCTTAACAAATACTACCAAGTTAAGTTGAAATAGTAGATATGCATTTATTATAACGCATGGCCATCCTTTTTTCAACAATTTAAAAAATACATACGACACCAAGTGTTATTCAAATTTGGATCCAATAATACAGGACTCTTAAACACATTTGCTTCCTCATTAGATCTGTTTGTATCCCTAAATTTGAATATCAGTTATTGATTTATGGGGTGTGTGTGTGTTGCAGACCACAATCAGACTTTGAAAGCTTTGTTAATATTGGAGTTTGGTTCAAGAAGTACTGCAAGTAGAAGAATTGTTTCATCATCTTGGATCTGGAGAAATCATGACATTATTACCTCATTTTCTGGCGCAATTTCTGTCAGATTGGAACAAATTATTCCGATTGCAAAGATTAGCAACTTTATATACCATTTTCATATAATTCAGTGGCCAAAGGCACACCTTTATTTGAAAAATAAGCTTCCCTTTGTAATGCTATAATTTTGTCATCAAATATCAAACACTTTATATCAAAACAGTTTGTATTATCTTCTACCATAATGATTGGTTAACAAATCATTAATAGGTACAACTGTTTTTCTATTATTTTCATCAATTGAAAATTGTATTGTGTTATCAATTTATCATCATCTTTTTTAAAGAGTAAATTACAAACATGGTCACTGCATTATACCCTCTCCTTTTTTACAATTTCGGCCTTTATGCAAGGATTTTTTTGCATGTTTGGTCTCTAAAAGACATGTTAAAAGTCGATCATAACACATTAAATTGCGATCGTATCTTAAAAAACTTGAAGAAAAAAAAAATTCGCCATCCGTGGGACTCGAACCCACGACCACGTGGTTAAAAGCCACGCGCTCTACCAACTGAGCTAGAACGGCTTATATGAACATAAATTAATGTTACTATTTATTGTATATTCTTAAGATGATTTTTAAATCCCTTCGCAAAATTACAAATTAATTTCGTTTGTTTTACAACAGATTGAGGTCAGTCAGTCGGCTACTGCTGATGAAAATATACTAGTACTACTACTGATTCATTCATTTTACAAACAACAACAACAATAATTTAATTAACAAGAAGCAATGTTTGTTAAACTTCAACATATAGATACAAATTGTATACCTATTCTCCATTCACTCAACACCTCAAAAACCAACAAAAACAACATTAATGGTGGTAGTGCTTCACTTCAACATCAACTCATCAAGAAACACAAAATCCCACTTCAAAAACCATCTGATTTTGACAAAAATCCTATTTATCATAAACCAAAACCCCACCCAGATGACTTACAGAAAGACAAAACGTTACTTGAAAAATGCACACCAAGTGTTCGACGAAATGACAAAGTGTGGTCAAGGAAGGAGAATGTGCACACCAAGTGTTCGACGAAATGGGCCAAGTATGGTGGGTGTATACCTGCTATTTTAGAAGCTTTGGAAAGAGTTAGTAATTTAGACGAAGCGTTTAAGCCGTGGGAATTGAGTTTGAGTAATAAAGAAAGGACTATAATTTTGAAGGAACAAAAAGATTGGCAAAGGGCTATGGAGATTTTCAAGTGGTTTAAGAGAAAAGGATGTTATGAATTGAATGTGATTCATTACAATATAATGATTAGAATTCTTGGGAAAGCTCGAAAATGGGATGAACTTGAGATGTTGAGGGATGAAATGGAGAACAATGGGATTGAGTCAATAAATTCGACGTATGGAACTTTGATTGATGTTTATAGTAAAGGTGGGGTTAGAGAGAAGGCGATGTACTGGTTGGATATAATGAATAAGAAAGAAATGGAACCCGATGAGGTAACTATGGGAATCGTTATTCAAATGTACAAAACAGCTGGAGAGTTTGAAAAGGCCGAGGATTTTTTTAAAAGATGGTCTGTGCGTAAAAGTGTGGCTAAGGCTGTGACTGTAACGATCACAGTTGGTAATAATAGTGTTATGCCAGCAAAAGTTGCAGCTTTGAGTGATGATGAAAATACTCATGTTTGTTTGAGCTCGTATACGTATAATACATTGATTGATACTTATGGGAAAGCTGGAAGACTAAAGGATGCATCTGAGACGTTTGAGCAGATGCTTAAAGAAGGAATTGTTCCTAATACGGTGACACTTAATACAATGATTCACATGTTTGGTAATCATGGTCGGTTAGAGGAAGTCGCATCATTGATGCAAAAAATGGAACAACTTCAGTGTGTACCTGATACCAGAACGTATAATATACTTATTTCGCTTCATGTTAAGCATGATAATATCATTGTGGCAAAAGGGTACTTTAACAAGATGCGAGAGGCTTCTCTTGAGCCCGATGCTGTGAGTTACCGGACGCTTTTGTATGCTTTTTCGATAAGGCATATGGTTACTGAAGCAGAAGAACTTGTAGATGAGATGGATAAGAGGGATCTTGAGATAGATGAGTTTACACAATCTTCATTAACTAGAATGTATATAGAAGCTGGTATGCTAGAGAAGTCATGGTTATGGTTTAATCGGTTTCATGTTCAAGGGAAAATGAGTCCCGAGTGTTACTCTGCGAGTATTGATGCTTTCGGAGAACGTGGGCATATTTTCGAAGCCGAGAAAGCTTTCAAATGTTGTCAGGAACGGAGAAATCCTAGTGTGCTTGAGTTCAATGTCATGATCAAAGCTTATGGCATCAACAAGAAATATGATGAGGCATGTCAGTTAATTGATAGTATGGATGAACATAGTGTGGTCCCAGATAAATGCAGCTACAATTCTCTCATCCAAACATTAGCAAGTGCTGACCTTCCGCAAAAAGCTAGTTTCTATTTAAGAAAAATGAAGGAATCGGGATTGGTGAGTGATTGCATACCATATTGTGCGGTGATTTCAAGTTTTGTGAAATTAGGTCAACTGGATATGGCGGTTGGGTTGTTTCAGGAAATGGTGGGATTCGATTTGGAACCTGATGTGGTTGTTTATGGTGTTTTGATCAATGCATATGCTGATGTTGGAAACGTTGAAGAGGCTTTGAAATATGTGAATGAAATGAAAGACTTTGGAATAGCGATGAATGGAGTTATATGTAACTCTTTAATCAAACTTTATACGAAAGTTGGGTGTTTAAAAGATGCAGAAGAAGCATACTACATTCTCCAAAGATTAGATATGGGTCCAGATGTTTATTCTTCAAATTGTATGATTGATCTCTACACTGAGCGGTCGATGGTGAAGCCAGCAGTGGAAATTTTTGAAAAGTTGAGAAGAAATGGGAATGCAAATGAGTTTTCGTATGCCATGATGTTGTGCATGTACAAGAAAATTGGGAGTTTTGATGAAGCTTTTGAGATAGCAAAACAAATGAGGGAATTAGGGATATTGACTGATTTATTAAGTTTTAATCATGTTCTTGGATTGTACGCATCTGATGGTAGATTTAAGGAGGCAGTGACAATTTTTACGGAGATGATTGAATCGGGTATTCAACCAAATGATTCGACTTTTAAATCACTTGGAGTTGTTCTAATGAAACGTGGTGTTCCAAAGAAAGCGGTCAAGAATCTTGATGACATGTGGAGGGTCGATTGTCATAGTGGTTTGGAAGCATGGCTGGCAACTCTTAATTCAGTTGTTGGTCTGGTTTATCATGATATTAGTGATCAATGAAGTTTTGCTTGCATTATTAGTTCATAATGTAGAATACTGGGTTACTTTGTTGTATGTTTATAGGTGTATTTAAATCTTGAAAATATTCATATCAATACAAGATTGTTGTTTTTGACTTTTAACATGATTTACCTTCTTGTATTCTCTCTGTGTTTCATGATTTGTGCAAAAACTATTCTCATATCATTCCATGCATATATGCAACTTTAAGTTTAATCATAATTTTGAATATCACAACAGATGCATTTTATTCTATCTGCAGTGAACTTTTATCCTTAATTTAATGACTGATTGCAGTGTTCGAAGCAATGTAATGTGATTGATGATGACAAAAAAGCTTAGAGCTGATGAAAACAATGGATCCCACAAGAAGGCAGATGTCATCTTCTCTACATGATGTAGCTGATTCGTCAGGAAATTAAGAAACTATTTTGATCTCTCTGTTCTTGCTGATTTTCTTTGATTTCCTGTTAACTAGTAGTTGTAGACTTGTAGAATCAAAACTAATTGTGTATTTTAAGAGATGGCAAAATGAGAGGGTCGCATAACGGGCTACGCAACAGGTTCAAGTCAAACTGGGAAATATTTGTGCTGGCTGAGATGGGTCAGGTGGAGTTGACCGAAACACATTGCTCTTTATTTTAAAAAAAATTATAATCAAGTAATGCAAATATTGAAACAGAAAGTGTATAATATCACAGTATAAAATCTAAGAATCTTATTATGACGTTTATAAAGTGTGCAATGAGAGGACACTTTTGGACAACTTTTGAGTTTTTGACCCATTTAACTCATATTTAGTCAACAAAAACTGGTAAAGTTGATGTTTTTCATCTTAATCGTTGTTCGTTCTTCACTAAAAACTTGTTAAATGGCGTACCTTTGTAGACCATTTGTAATTTTAAGAATACTTCCTAGATCAAGTTTTTTTGCGAATCCGGCAATGGGATTCTTTTTCAGTCATTTGATTGATTCTTATGAAATAACTCATTTTAAACAGCAAATTACCCAAATCCATAGCCTCAGCTCGCTTTCCAGAAAACCCAGCCCCTTGTACCAGAAGAATGCAAGTTATTTGGTTCAGTGTACAACCCCTTTCCACCATTTCTTATAAAACATGAATCGCATCATCTATCATATGAGCTTTACACAATCCAAGAAGCACGATTTTGCAGGTGATACGGTAGGAATAAATCCATTATTTTCCATACTTCCAACAGCCCGATAGCCTCAACTACCATCCTGTCTCTACATAAACACGAAATAAGCACATTATACGTGATCTCATCAGGGTCAATTCCTTTCATTATCATCTCAGAAAACATACTTAAAGCCTTTTCCCTTTCTTTATTTTACCATAAGCACTTGTCATTGTATAATAATCAGGGGACACCCTGTTTCTCCTAATCTTTCACTTATCATTATAGCTTCTTCTGCATTTCTGTTTATACACGAAGCCGATAACACTGTAGAGTACATCAGGTAAGTACCCACTCAATATCATGTAATCCAAGAAAGTAATCACCACATCTAATTTGCTTTCTTTACATGACGCTGAAATTAATGAATCAAACGTCAAAGGGGTCATGAGTGAGTCCACCTCTTGACCAATATAACCATGGACACATTCGAGATAAAAGATTCAAATCAAACCATTTATGAAATATACAGGTGAAATTTCCAGCTCTTACCATATTTTTTCTTTAACGTACATTTAAATATAATCTAAACCTGTTGATACAAATTTGTCTCTCTTGGGATAAAATAGACTTTGGACGACTTTCAACCCGTACAACTCATTTGGAGACGAATATATAATATTTTGGGTTATATATGATACTACCATCTTGCCATCAACTATCAAGTGCTATTTATTACAAAGTACTCATTTAGCCTCTGTCTTTTGTGTCCACACTAACAGCAAAACAAGTCATCTAATAGTAGGTATTGTATATTAAGAAAACAGCTTGCAATTCTGCTGTAACTGGAGAATCGAAAGGTTGCAGCTTATGTGTTTCTTGTAGTTGTTATCTTTACAGGTGCATAATTTTAAATCAATCTAGTTTGCGGTATTTTATTTATTCTTGAAAACTGTCACCTGGCATTACATGTCATCATTTGTACATCTGGTGGCTGAGTTGTGATGTCACCTAAGCATCTAACCTAAAATCATAACTTTTTAGAAGTTTAGTAGTTTTATAGCAATTGAAAACAAAGTTTGTTACTTTCATTAGAGGAACTTCTTGACCTTTATATGTAATATGTTTTTCCTCAAATACTAGTATAGACCTGTATACATATTCAATACATAACTAATGATGAAAAAATGTTCGCAACATAATCTTACACAACTGTACTCGACCTAGCTCACTGATGTCATATATGAGTATTTAGTAAGTTATTACTTGGTGACCTGTTTCCCAGCTCTCGGATGAAGCCACCATATAGAAGTTGTCAATGACCTGCAAATAATTGAATTTAACCAAGGCTTCTAACCTATTTCATCTCCAATTATTTGAGAAAAGAAGAAAGTGTAGTTAGACCAATAATTGTAATGGTTAGATGGAACCTAAAAGTTAAGTATTGTAGTGTTGTTAGATAAGGTTTTTAAGTACCAATTTCAGCAATTATTGAGAGAATAACAAGCTTGCACACCTTAAATCCTCTCAGATAATAGGTGTGCCTCACATAAGTTCAAAGAATTAATTAGCTTTTGTCTTCTGTCTCGTAACTATATGATGAGTGCATATCGAATCTCAATTTCCATTGTTATTGATTCGTTGATCAAGCAAATGCTTGTAGAATCTCAACCTTGTCTATTGAGTTTGTATTGTGCATCAATAATGTCATTTGAACGCACATAATGGCCATGAACTATGCACCATCGATCTTGTCTATTAAAGTAAATATAGCACCAAAGAGATCGAATTTCAGGACTTCTCTCTTCGTATGGTAGTAGCTTATCTGTGTTATGTTTTTGTTAATCTCTGTGTTGGAAAGTAATTTCCTTACTGACAGATTATAATGATCAGATGAACACTATCTCAAAATTGACCATTTTGATATCCATGAAGATTGCAGATCTGTAAAGAAATATAGATCAAAATTGTTACTGTAAATGATATGTTTTTCACTTTTGTTTACAAAGGTAACTAATTTACCAAATTGGATATAAGTTTTTTTTTACTTCTTAGTATGATTAATTGGAAACACTAACTTTAATGTAGCTTGTATGTTTCTTTCATGTTTTTATTAGACTTAGGTTTCAAATTACATGATCTTCTATAATTTAAACAAAAGTCGTGATATATACTTCATAATTTTAGCTCATGTGTCACATCGTTAATTTATCTAACTCATTTTAAAGACAAGATACTTCACAAACAAAAACCATTTAATAGAAATTCACAATTTGCAAGTATCAAAAAATAAAAGGTTTTTTTTTGACGTGTGTCATATATAAGAAAATTACACAAAACCCAAAATTAAAAACATAAATCAATCAATCACTCCATCATTTATTATTTATTATTAGATAAAATAAGTTGAAAATTGTTTACAAACAAGAAGAATAAATCCTACCAGGGATTCATTCATCAAATACTAATGACTAATTTTGGAGTGTTCCAATTTTGTGTTAAATCAAAAACATAATAATAATAATAATCAAAACCTACTAAAAACCCATTAACTGAAAATATTTACAACTTTCAGTAACAATCAGTCTCTCAATCTCAGTTTCAATCACTAACAATGCCATGACACTACAACATCTTCAAACCCTAATCTCATCTCTTCCCATTCACCATCACTAACACCGTCACCACCACCGCCGTTAACCACCGTCATCTCCACCAACAACAACTCAACCGCCACCTCCAACACTTTAGCCAACACCACCACTCTTCCTTTTACTAATCCAACCACATCTTTGTTCCAATTATCTTTATCCTTCATCTTCTTCATTCTGTAACCTAATTTTTCCCCAACTTCCACCACTCTCTTTTCGATCTCCGCTACGCTTGCGGTCGACGTAAACCGTCTCTCTTTTCGCACGATTTTCTCCTCAAAAATAGCTGATAAATCAAGTCCGGACGACATCGATATCAAATCAAACGCGTTCATCTTCGTTTTGTATTTAATCGAGTTCAATTCATTTCCATTAGTTTCAGTTTCTGATTCCGATTGCGAATCATCGTAGTGATGCGGTTCTAAACTAGGATCCGGTTTCAGTGATTTTTTAAACCACGGTAGACTCATTAAAGTATCGAAACTCATTCGTGTTTTTGGATTCGGATCGAGAAGCTTCTGAATTATAATCCGCGGTTGCTTCGCGATCCAATCGGGAAACACGAATTCTCGCTGATGAATTTTCCGATACATATTAGCTAAATTACTATCGTCAAAAGGAAGATATCCGGCTAGAAATATAAAAAGTATAACTCCACATGACCACGCATCCGCTTTAGATCCGTCGTAGCCTTTCCGGCGAACGATCTCCGGTGCCGTATACGCCGGAGTTCCACACGCCGTATGTAATAATCCGTCCTTTTGTGATTCCGGTAACGCCGATAAACCGAAATCCGATATCTTCAAATTACCGTTTTCATCTAGTAATAAGTTTTGCGGTTTCAGATCTCGATGTGCGACGCCGTTTTGATGACAAAAATTGAGCGTAGAAACAATCTGTTGAAAAAACCGCCTGGCAGTAGATTCCTTCATCCGTCCACGGCGCGCTAGCTGCGTAAACAGCTCACCGCCTGATGCGAGTTCCATTACCAGATAGATCTTCGTTTTCGTCGCTAACACTTCATGTAACTTCAATATATTCGGATGATTTAATCGTCTCATAGCCGCAACCTCGCGTACGAGCCGCGGCTCCATCGACGGATCAGCAATAGACGGTTTCTCGATCACTTTAACGGCAACCGAGGAATCGTCTATCAGTGAACGGCCGTGGTAAACTTTAGCGAAACTACCGCGACCTAAAAGTTTAGTGAGTTGATACTTGTTGAGTATGATTGTACCGCCGTCGCTGGCGGTACGGTTGATGCCGGCCGCCGTTGGTGCCATTCGAATTATTAAAAATTAAAAATACAATAAACGAACGAACGAACGGAACGAACGGAATAATTGGGGGAACGTAGAGAGAGAAAATGGGAAATGATTTGAAGATGGGAGGTGTAGATGATTACGGTGAGGGTTTTTATAGGAGTTTGGTGTAAAGGAAAACCAGTTGGGTAATCGCTGTCTTCATTCGTGTTTTTAGCCTCGAAGAGCGTTCGTTTTTTTGATATTTTCTTGTTCATGAAATTACGGTTTTACCCTTGTGATTATGATTCATGTGTCGACCCTCTACCTTTATTTAAAGTAAAAAAGTTTTGTTTATAAATAGGTACCAACTCTTTACTATTTAAATTTGAAATAAATAAAGTAACACACATCTTAAGAATTTAATGATAATTAAATCTTATTTTGTAACAACAGCTTGCAAACAAAATCATGTGAGGAGATATATTTCTAAAAAAAGGATTAATGTAGATGCTATTATGGAAACGAGACTAATGTAACATTTATTTCAGATTCCTATTATAAGTCATTTTCCTTAGTTTGATGAAATCTTTAGAGGAAAACTACTATAATATGATAATGCTATCTTGTTGCCACTAAAATTGCTAGTGAATGTTGTTGGTTATACAAAATTCCTGATGCCATAAATAAAAGTGGTTAATACTTTGTAATATTTGAGATGATGATAATTTTTATCAACTTCATCTACATTTTCATTTCGCTTTTAATTGAGAAAAAATTTCTTACTATTCAATTTCTCCAAAAACTAAAATATTAGAAAAATTGTTCAAATCCGAATATGATAAAAAAAAGATTATTTATATTTTCTATTTTATAACTAATAAGTTGAAACTATTTTTATGGTTTTATAATTTTTGCATTTCTATTCTTTCAAAGATAACCCTCCGTTACATTTGAAAGCACGTTCAAAATTTCTTCATTTTTTTTAAAAAGGAAAACACCTCTTATTTTTACATAAACATAAAAGAAAAATTAAGAAACTTTTTTGTAACTAACATTGCTGCCAAAGGCATGCTAATTTGGCCATCAACACTGTCGGTTCCAACCAGCGCCAATGGCACAGTCCATTAGTTTGGATGTCGGTGGGAGTGGTCAGAAATATGATGGTGCTAGCGACATAAAATTTTCTAAATGTATAAAAACAAAGGTATATTAATAATGTGTTTAAAATTTGAAGTAGGGTGTTAATATTAGTATTTAATGACATGCGATGTCAACAACACACGAGAGCACGAGCTCGGAGCGAGCTAAGCAAGGAAACGACATCTTTTTCAGGACTCAGCGGTCACACGCTCTGCACCCAGAAACGCTCTCGGACCCCGGATTCCGATCTCCTGACAAAAAAGAATGTCCGGCGTTGCTCCAACCTTTTCCTAAGCCCGACAGGTCCTAGCCCCGGACTCCGCATCTCATCACTCACCTGCTAAAAAGGAATATCAGGGTCTCACACATGGTAATCAGTGCTAAGAGTAGGTAGCTGAATCACAGGGCTCAAGGGAAGTCAAAGACCTTTCCACACGCAAAACCACGTGGGGAATAGTTGATTGAATCATCACAATGTGTACGTAGTATCTGGCCATATCTTTTCTAAACAGAAGATAAATGGCCGAGATCACTCAGATGCCACTCAGTGATGCCACGTAGCATACGGTTACGTGTATAGTTAACCTTGTTGCTACTATAAATACGCACCTCAGTGCTTCATTTCAACGTTTATACATAAGCACCTCATAAATCCAATAGTAGGATTTAGCTTTTTACCACCCTCGATTGACTTTGTCTCGAACTGGGTTTACACATTAATCGAAGTGTTAGAAGCTTAATCCCTCATAAACCTCACTAATCACATCCTCATTGCACTCAGGTAAATCTACGCCTAATCAGTATTGTTTAGTCAGTTTATGAAAAATCTTTTGTGACGCTGAGTTGATACCAACTTATCAACTAGTTTTAGTCACTTGCTAAAAGTTAGAGGCGAGACTATTCATGGATGAATGTATATATTCGTAGTATGGATGTGTGAATGTTTAATTTTTTTAATAAAATACGCTCTAAAACGTTTTGACGGTATTTCATACGGTTTAATTTATTCTAACTTTGGACAGATGTTGCCCCCGAAAGCAAAATTTTTATTTTCACGAATTGATCAAAATTTGATTAAAAGCCATTCAAGTCACGTGCGGCGATGGCTTGTCACTTTTTCTTATGTTTTTTTTCCCTAGTAAAGTTGGAGCATTTATATTTTTCATCTAAATATGAAAAAACATGTATTGACACGCAAAAAAATTGTACATATAAGTAAGCATATGTAGTAAAGTATCCTTTACTATACAAACCTCATAAACTAATGCTATTTAATTGATAAATTAGTAAAGTAACTTATTATGCATCTTTTAATAAAAGTTAACGTTTTTATGTGGAGATTGAGGTTGGATAAACTTGCAACCATGGTGAATTTGGATCGTAAAGGAATTGACGTTGACTCTTTACTTTGTTATATAGAAATTGTTGACCACCTTTTCTTTTCTTGCGGGATGGCTCGGGATCTTTGGGCTTTATTGGTTAGATGGTGCGAATTGAATATTCCGGTTGCTTCTAATATAGGGGAGTGGTTCTCATGGCTAGACGGTTGTCAGGTGACGAAGGCGGCCAAACTCATTCTTAAAGGGATTGCAGCTACGATGATGGGGTCCATATGGAATTTTTCGCAATGCTTTGACCTTCTCTGCTTTTAAAGCTAAGAAGATGACGCTTTGGGATTCTATTGTATACCAATCGTTTACATGGATATCATTTAGAAATTCTAAGATGAGATTTAGCTGGACAGTATGGTTAGATAATCCCATAGCTAACATTTTTTTTATGTAATTGTGTCTTTTTCTAGCTTTTGCTAGTTTTAATATAATCCCGTCGTTAAAAAAAAACTAATGTGAATTATAATTATAATTTTATATGAAGTAAATATCATTGAGTTGTAATCTTATGTGTCCTACTAACTAGGTAGTGTTAAAATATGTTCATTGTACGTACACAATGCGAGTAAACTATAAAAGAGATGAACTAGACCTACAATCCTATCCTGAATTATAAGTCAAACAAAATGAACGGTAATTAACCAAAAAGTACTAATGTGTTTGTCACAATTTTACATGGTTTGGATCAAATAGAACAACGCTTGATATAGAATATATAAAATATTTATTATAGAATTAGTATGTGCATCACAAAATGCACCATATATGTAATACTGTAATAGTATGTGCATCAAAATTTATAACTAAAAATTGTTCATCAACCGACATCACAAATTCAAAAGTTGTAATAATTTTCCTTTTTACCGTGTAGTGATGTTTAATAATCTCTGACTTTCTTTTTTATATACTCACAATTCAACGATTTAATTTTTTTCTGTTATTCTATTTTAAAGTTTATTTTACAATAATCAATCTCTATAAATACATACATGATTGCAAAGACATATAGAAAAACAATTTGACGATAAAAAATTATACAAAACCCCTTCAATAAAAATTTAATAATTCGTAATCCGGACTTATTAAACATAAACAAGCTGATGAAATACTAGCATGGGGTTGTTAGAGTAATAACACCACTCACAACGGTACTTCGGTTGGAGCATCGGTTTGAACCGACGGAACCGACACCATTGGTACGGTCCGTCGATTTGAGCCCGTCGGTTTGTTTCATCGGTTTGGCGATGAGAGTGGTGGAGCGTCGGCAAGGAGAGGGGGCCCAGTGCCTTTTCTTCATTTTCTTCCATTGTTTTTTCTCTGTTTTTTTTCTTCATTTGCACAGAGAGTTGGTGGTTGCGGTGTAAAGATGGAATGGTATACTTGAGAAGATGATGTAAAGACTAAAAAATATGGATTTTACTTGTTAGCGGGGCCCACAAATTATTATTTTTTACCATTGACACACCTAACCCAAGGATATTTTCGGTTAAAAAACTAATAAAAAAAAGAGGTATCAAAACTGTAATGTTTATCGTTAGTTATATTTTTTTTATTTTCAATAAATATAATTTTATTTAGGAATTGTAATGTTTAATTTTATATAATGTAATCGTTAATGTAATTTAATAAAGAAATTAGTGGGTGGGTGCCAAAAAATATATGTGATGTTAACTGATGTTCACTGTTGGCAGGGTAATATCAGTTTGTGTAATTTTTGAAAAAAGCTGATGTGACGATGATGTAACACCAATTGATGTGTCAGTTTGCTTTAACCATTTGGAGGGGTCTAATAATGAAATGTGATAAAAGAAGTACAATTATTTTGTGGAATATAGAATAATTAATGAGATTGTGTCATTTGTACAAAAATCTATTTACCCACAACTTTTTGAAGTTTAAATATCTCACAAACGTCACATCGACGAATTATGAAAATTGCACAATAAATCTCATCACTTTATCCTCTCCGATTTGCAAAAACCCAAAATCATAAACCTAAACGCTTTACAAAACTCTAACCCTAAATCATATTAAACCCTAAACATTAAACTCTTCTAAACCGTAAACCCTACTAAAGCTTAAACCTAAAATAAATGTATAACCAAACATTAACACATGTTTTAGTAATTTGTAAAACCCACCAAAAAATAAGAAAAAAAACTCGTCGAAAGTATGCATTGGGGGATGACAAATCGAAGTAGTTTAAAAAGCATAATTTTATGGTACAATGTTTATAATTTTTTAATTTATCATTTGTGATATAATTAGTTTTTAAGATCGCGATGGTAAATAAGTTTTTTTTACAAATGACACAATCTCATATCATTCTTTTAAAAATTCTGGTAGTTTATTGAACTTAAATCTAATAGTAATACTCCTTAATAAGTATAATGGTACTTCACGGTACATACCCGGGTTGATGATCGAGCAATAGATTGGGCATAGTGCAAAGTTCAATCATTAAAATATATTTATTTTTTTATCATGTTTCCATAACCTTAAATAAAAGCATGTTAAGAGTACCAAATTTTGATGATTGCAATGATTTTAGGAATACATCACCATTCGTTTCGTGCATGTATTCTTCGGATTCATTGCTCCAACATTTTAGAGTCTTCCCCCCATATCTGATAATTGTACTTATTTGACTAGAGACTAGAGACGTGAATTGTGTGACTTTTATTAAACAAAAATGCAGTTCAAGCCATCAAACTTACAACCAATATTTTCCAAGTTTTTCACTAATACTAGACATAGTTTACGAGGATTTTGAAGAGATTCAAGTTATATAAACTGAATTTCAACAATTCAATTTTTGTTCATCAGACAAAAATATACGAACATTTCCATGTGTTTAGGTCAAAATCCCGGATTCCGTCCTTAAACTTCCAATTTTCTCAATCATCAAATGTTATTACAATGGTCGTTCAATAACAATGTATTAATATATATATCTAAATCTTTATTGATTGATGATCAAAATAGTATTTTGTGTACATAAGCAATACTAGTCACCGAATTTCCCTTTAAAATATAGAGGCTTATATGTACATACAAGTTCAAGAAGTTGCGATGTACTGGTAAATATACTATAAACGAACTACATACATAAATAAATCGAGATTATATAGCTTAATATTAATCCCGAGTTGAATTATATCATCAGTAATCACCAATCTCAGCATTAAGCTATTTCTTCTCACTCAATTTTTGCAATTAGTTAAAGAAGATTGATCAACAGGTTAGATAGTCAATTGTTTTCATTGTGTTGAAAAAGAAAAATGTAACATTTTAAATTATTAATAGAAAGATTTATACACCTTTACGAGATAAATTGTTTAAATACAACACTATTTTTTATAATAATTTGGGCAATTGTTTGTTAATCAAACAATGCCCGAAAAGTGAGTGTAGAACCCGGGCCATGCGGGAAGGCATGAGGAAGTAATGATGAGTGGTTCCGTATAAAAGTACATGTTAGTAATATGTTATGCTGTTTTAGAGGATGTAAATGTTAACTTGTGATAAGATGAAGGGGGTAAAGTGAAAATATAAAAGTGGGTTGGGTGAGGTCCCACATGGGTTGTTCAGGTGTTTCGGAGAAGGAAAAGGGGGTGGGGTTGGCGTCAACTCACCTTCTTCGCTCCAACAATTTATGAGGGTCGGTCACCTTCGTATTACGCGTTAACATAAACAGATTATGAAGCATAAATATAAATAAATATATATAAAATATATTAACATGGTGGTTTGAATATAAAGAAAAACACGTAACAGTCGGTTTATTTTTTTTAGATTTTGATAATGATAGTTATAGCAAAATAACTTCTGTAAAACAAAAATACAAGGGTGGGAAATGTAGTTGAACCTCTTAAATTAAAAGGATGGGAGTAGCATAATTCAAATATACTTGACTCAGTGACTCGACAAGTAAATCCGAAGAAAAGTGAAAAAAAATTACGTAACTAAACGCACCTAAGCTTTTAAGCTTATTTATGGTTCTAAAAGATTATATATCTATGATCATCATATGTAGTTTGTGAAAAAAATTAAGTGAATGATTTAAAATTAAATAAAAATTGCTAGAAGTTTTCTACGGAGTATCACATTTCAGTATTACAAAATTGACATTACATGTTAAAAATACTAAATACTCAATAGACAATAATGAGTCATTGAATCTTTGATTAGTACAAGATTTATGTACTTGACTAATTGTGAACGTAAAATACTCTTATTCTTTAATCAGCACATTTTTATTGGGAGAACTGTATTTCTAAATTAATACATGTACTTTTAGCACTATGCATCACAAAAACTTTTTATGATTGAAGAAGATAATGATATATAGTTTGAAGGGTTTTCCTTAGGTAGTTTAGGCATGAGCAAAGTTATATACTTAAAAATAACACGCTTAAGACGGTCGATAATAATAAGTTGAAGTACAAATTCTATGCACGTAGCAACAAACGTTTATGATCATCGAACTCCCTCAGTCCCATTTATATTGTGCAATAACAAATATTCTCAATTTAAAACATGTACAGAAGATGGCCTTTGTACATTTATGGAAAAACTTGATTTAAAAGACTTTGAAACAAAATTTTTCATAGTAATAACCGACAATAAAATGAGAAATTTAACAATTATTTGTAGCTATTGTTTGCAATTGGCCTATATTTTGAGTAAGGGAAAAAAAATAACAATGTAACATTCATTCCGTCCTAATTAAATGTCAACCTCAGTATTTTCTTTGTCTCAAATAGATTGTCCGGCCATTTGTAAATACGTAGTATTAACTATATACAAATCAATAAATTATCAAATTTACCCTTATTTATTACTCACAAAAACTTATTTATTAAATATTTTTAGTCAATTTTGCCTTTAATATAAAGGTGAAATTTGATATTTTATCAAAATATTATAAATTCTCACATATTTTTTTAGTGATTTTCTATTTTAGATTCATGATAGAGTTTTTAATTTTAGAACTTAACAAAATTATAAGACTCTAACTTTGTTTTTCTCATATAATATTAGAATGAATTAATAATAAAAATGTATCACATGAAAAATCGGGCTGACTCATAGATGATTAGATTTTGTGAGAACACATTGAGCTAAGCTTACAAGCAATGCTTTAATCCCATGTTACTTCCCATAAATGGTGATTTAAAATTTTGGTTTATCTCTTAACTATTGTATCATTGTGGTCTTATAGAAATTAAATCTTAAGAGATATATATGTTTCCATAAATGTATAATCTAGTAACATGTAACATTTCATAAAAAGCAAATCTATCTCATGAATAGTCGAATCGTAGATGACTAAAGTACTAAACACTATATATAACAGAAATTTGTGATCATATATAATATATATATATATATATAATATAATGTATCTTAAAATGGTGACCACGTTGTTGGGAATTATATATTTACATACATAATACCTATAAGTGCTACAACATTTCATATAAAGACTAATTCCTATATCCAATATATCAAATAAAATGGTATACACGTTGTTATTTGAGTGACATAATACCTATAATAAGGGGAATGACATCTCATTCATCAAATGGATAATCAAAATTGACTCATACATGACTAGATGTTATAAACGCATTAAATCCAATCCTTAATTAGTCCTCAATTTTATCCATTTGAACCCACAATTAATTAATATTTCCTTTATTTATATACCTTTTCAACCATATATTAAATACCAATAAATGTATTGATTGGCTCCTTTTACTTTCCTTAACTCTTTTTTTAAGCATTTTTATTATTAAATTATATTTAAAATAAGCTACTAAGGTTATCCAAATTGTTGTCAACTTTGCTACCTTTCATGTCTATGGCGCTTCATCTTATCTAATTCCATTTTTGTTTGGCATAAATTTTAGACCACGATATATTCTGAGTATAATAAAAGATATATATACTGGTAATATATAAATTATTCGAAATATATATATTTTTGTAATAATACTACAAGGTAGTCAATTGTATAAACTATAAAGTGCATATTGGGTCCAATTTTTTTGTACTAAACTACTAGTTAAATCTAGTTATATTTGTTTGATTAATAAATTATTCATCGATTTAATTATAAGAGCTACCTAAATGTAATGAAATTAATCTTTTCTAATCTACAACTACACTACAAGAAAACGGATTTTTTATATTATTTTCGAGCTGAGTCATTAACTCGTATACAGTCCACGTATTTCGTTACATGTGTTCTTTAATATAGGCTGCAAAAAAGTCCAGTCAGATACGTAAAAATATAAAAAAATTGTAAAAGTCAACTCTAAGAAGGAGGTGATTGTTTGTTGGTAGCAGTGAAGCAACGACACCGTTGAACCACCATCTTTATCCGTTTGTAGGACATGGGTCGGTGCTTCTAATCACGCGTTATTAATCTGATTTAAATTTTTTAACATTATATTGTGTGTCAATAAAACGTATACTATACCTTAATTTTATGTTGATGGTTCAAAAACGATTTTTAGACCTTTGGATGGTTACAGCTCACATCAGTCTCTTTAATGAAAATATATATTAACCATGTGTTTTATGTGACGGTAACTTTGATCCACGTGACATAGTAACCACTCGAAGGGGTGTCGAAATTAGGACTAAAAAATACTTAAGCCGATGGAGTCATTGGAAAAATTAGACATCTTGATGCTTGATTTTCTATCCATTATTGTTTGGGTTATTATTTTTCAGCGTTTACTTCCATAAACGGTATATATTTCATTTATGCTCCAATTCTAAGGAATAGTTTATTGAGTAGATTTTAATTTTAGCCTGTAAATAATGACTCCTTTTAACCTAGTTTATCTATTACACCATTTACGTCTATAAATATTTATCTTTATCTGTTTTCATAGTTTTTGCTTAATATAACCGACTCTAATTGTTCTAAATGTTCACTTATCATTTTGTGTTACTAACCGCACACACTTGTAATAGATTAACGCCTATTGTCAAATAAAGAAGATATATAAAGTCGTATTTGAACTATATAGCCTCTTAAAATTAATAAAATTTGATGTGGAAATTAGTTATTAATAGTACATATCAAACTAAATTTATGTTGCTGAAACTAAAACATGACAAATAATTGTTTTCTCAACATTAGGGTTTGTTTACATTCCATTTAATGGTTTGTTTTCATATACTTCTTTATACAAATAGATAAATTATTGTTTATTTTTCACTTAATCTGAAAGAAATATTTGTTTCTGAAATAGAAAGAAAAATAAATCTATTACTAAAAAGAGATACTTAATAATAAATATACATTTTTTCACCATTTTTTTCCAATAGAAATTGAACACACATTTTTTTTTCAAACTTTATATCATTAACTTCATCTTTTTGGTAGAAAAATAAATTACATTTATTTAAACAACAGTTTTTATAAACAGATTTATTTATTTAAACAAACATTACATATAAACAACACTTAATAATAAAAAAGTAAACAACCCCTAAATAAACTATAAATATATGAAAATGTTAATCATAGCCTTATAGTTAAGATTTATACACTTACTATTTTAAACTCGATTGAATTAATTATAATATGTAAATATTCATTTTTAATACCGACTATCCTCATTTAAATTTAGTAATAGTTGTATTCATAACAAATGTGAGTTACAAATATAAAATTAGTAATTATGATATGTTTAACTGTATCCTTAATAGAGTTATAGTTAGATTTTTTTAAATATGTGAAGATAGTAAAATTGAGTATAAATAAGTGTGCCAAAATTTCAAACAATGATCGATGAAGAGAAAGGGGGAAAAAAAAAGTTAAAAAGTTTTATTTCATAATATTCACGTGACGGAAAAACACAATATGCAAGCTAACATAATGGGTGACACAACAAATATCTACTACAAGGGGTATTTTTGTAATTGCATAAACAATAGCATATTCTGTGTTGTTCTGTTTTCGTAATTAGGAGGGAATGGCCCACTGGCAAGTACAAAATGGGTTTTATATTGGATTAAAGTTTCCATGTGGGCCCATGATCACAAAAGACGGCTGACACATTGCCACGCTGTTACAAAGCTACTATTTCTGGGCCCAGCTCCTCTCTTTTTGTGAATCATTATTTTAAGCGTTTACTCCGTATTTTTCTTCTTATTTTTAGTATCATGTGCCTCAAAATCATATACAAATGTGTACATTATGTTAAGTGAATTAATATAGGGGTGCAATTAGAGGAGAACAAAAGGTGAACGGGGAATGGAGGGTAAGGACTATTTTACAATTATAATAAAGTTTTAAACGTGTTTAAAAATTTGCTCAAAAATTTGTTCAAAGATTATCAAAAAAATTATTTAATCAAGAAACTTTTAATATTAAAAATTCTTTTAAAAACTCAAAAAAGATAAGATGCAGTAAAAATATACAAGATGCAGTAAATATGTAATATTAATTTTTCAAATTCAATAATAAAACAAAGATTTACATAAGATGCAGTAAATGAGTATAAGTAGTTATTTTTATTTAAACACATAAAATGTTAAAAGAACATAAGATGCAGTGATAATATACAAGATGCAGTAAATATGTAATATTAATTTTTTAGATTCAAGAATAAAACCAAGATTTACATAAGATGTAGTAAAATAAGTATAAACATTTTTTATATTTCAACACATAAAAAGCTGAAACAACATAAGATGCAGTAACAATATACAAGATGTAGTAAACATGTAATATTAACTTTTTAGATTCAAGAATAAAACCAAGATTTACATAAGATACACTAAAATAAGTATAAGTCGTTCTTTTATTTCAACACATAAAAAAGCTAAAACAACATCAGATGCAGTAAGTAAGTAATACTACAAATATACATTAATTGAACATACGATGTATTAACGCAAGATGCAGTAGAAAAATGCAAGATGCAGTAGAAAAATACAAGATGCAATCAATTTTTTTTCAAATCTAAAAGGTAAATCTAGATCTAAAAAGTAGATCTACTTTTCAGATCTACTTTTTATGTATAGATCTACGAATTTTCAGATCTATTACTCTTAGATCTAAATATTTTTACAAAGTGGTGGTGTTTTTAAGATTATGAAGTAAGTGGTGGTGGCGGTGGAGAGGCGATGGAGTGGCCGAAAAAGATGGAGAACATCACGGTTGGTTACGTCTGGTGAATGCCGGTTCACCAACGGCGGTGGTTCACATTTCAACTCTCCGGCAACAAAAACGCTCATTTCTATATGTTTCTTTTCTCCGGTTACGAACACGACGACGGTGACGGTGGTGGCGCAACGGTCGTCGAGCGACGGTGACGTTCGTTGAGCTGCGATGACGGTGGTGAAACGGCGATGACGGTGACGATGGTGAAGTAGGTGGCGGCGGTGGTGAAGGAGGTAGTGGTGGTGGTTTGTTGGTGTATGGGTTTGTGTGTTTTGTGAATAGAGAGAGAGAGAGTGTGTTAGAGATTGTGTGTGTGTTTTTGTGAAAGGTGAGAGAAAATGAATGGAGTAAATGACTGTCCAAAGAAGTGCCCCATCTTTCTAACTTACATAAATTGCAAATAGATCCCTCGGTCCAAAACTATTTGCAAAAAAGACCCCGCGTGAGTTGGCTTAATCTGGACCATTGATGAAGGGAATAGATGGTTGAGATTCCCTTGCCCTCTTTAAACCCCATTCCCCTATGATCTCAAATCTTAATATAGTAGGAAAATGATTGGTAGATTTAACATTAATCATCTAAAGTAAGATCTAAATATTTTTAAGATACATATTATAAAACGATTGGTAAATATAAGAAAAAAATTTAGTGAAATCCATGCATGATTATACTTGTTTAGTACTCCGTATTACTCTTTTAGTGCAAATAGAATTTTTAAAGATATGATTACATTAAAAACACACCAATATGTTAAACCACTTGCATCGATCATGGGTGTGATGGGTGTTACATCACCATCACATGGGGTGGTGGTATAACACCATGGAGTGGTAAACCTCACCACGCTAAATGATGGTTAGTTGGACCTACTTTTGGTCCCACAATTTTTTTTTTACCTTTTTACTTAATAAAACAAATTAATAATATTGGTTTAAAAAACAATTAATTATTTAAATAAAACAAACATTTTCAAAATAAAAATTTACTTCATTAATTTAAAAATAAAAGTCACAATCTTATAATTAAAAATTACAATAAATGAAGCTATACTTCAAAATAAAAATGTATAATCTATGGTTTTAATAGTGTGAAATATATATAAATTGATAATATTTATTGTGTGAATGTGAATAATAGCTTGTAGAATTTATAGGAGAAAAAATGTTAGAAATTTTTTTTACTGGTCCAACTTTTTCCACCATTATAACAACAATCAAATTTGAGTTTTATTTAAAAAGAAAAAACTTTTTTAATCGTTGTTGGCTATACTTCACGCCACCCCACCCCGTGAGAAACACCACAACGCCAACCACCACATCACCGTTGTCGGTGCCGTGACGTCATGGTAGCTCAACACCCTTTACTCTAAATGGTCCCACACCAAATGGTCTTACAATAAATATTTACTTTATATCTTTTTCAATTGATTTGAAATACAAAATTCAATAATGTAATACTATATATTATACGGAGTATATAACTATTGAATTAAGATAAGAGATACAATAATAATAATTATATATGAATTCTTTAAATTTTTTTATAAAACTATATTAAGTTTCTTTAATAAATATGATAACAAACATTACATTTAGTATTTTTAAACATATTCACCGCAAACTTATAATAAATACATCATTTTAATATATTTTAATTGTTATATATCCTATTATATAACTTAATAGTGTTTAGTGAATCACTAAATTTAGTGTTGCATTAAATACTATCTATCACTGCACTAATATAGTACAATGTTTAATGATAAGACTAGAATCAGTGTAATATACTTTTGCATTATCTTGATACAAAAGTGTAAATATTATGCACACACTCAAGATGATTTAAGGTCGGAAGATATAAAATAATAAATTTCTATTAATGTAAAACCTTCTACAAATATTAAAAATTATAATAGATATATGTATAAAAGGAAATTAAAGAGTTCATTTATTTAATTTTATTACTCGCATTTCTATGGAAAGTTATGGTGTATATGTTGACCTTAAGTTGTCCCCTTAGAGCACTAGATAAATAAACACAAAATATAATAATTAGGTTGTTATAGATAGTTGGAAATCTGGAATAAAACACTTGTTTGTAAATAGAGGTGACTAAATATCAAAACATAACCTTAGTTAAATCAGAAAATTGGTTCAAAATAATTGCTTCAATGTAACATTTGATGCTTTAAATTGTAGTCTTAGAAATTTCGATTCGATTTATATTTGTCCAGAGATTATGGAATAAACTGTAATTTTTTTTCGAGTTTAAATTCATTAATCTGAAATTGTATCAGATTTGTTGAAATCAAATTAATTGACATATCAATATCATATAATTCCTATGTTAATGTTTCTTTATTTATTTTACTTTTCGCAATATCAGTTTATTTAGTAAGTACAAGGCGTCCATGGTTTAACGAAATATGTTATATATCCAAAGCAAATTCTAGACCATGGATTAGGCATGATTATAGTCATGGTAACTAGATAATAATTCACCCCCAATTGGATATCGTTGATAACTTAACACATAAAGATGAGTTATATTATATTTGTCAGGATCTTTTTTCATTGTATAACTCCTTGAAAGTCCAGTATTTAAAAGATGCAGTTCCACCACTTTAAACAATTAGTAATAAATGGAGTAACCAATAAACTTATACAAAAGTTTTGTTTTTTTTTTTCAATTTTGATGTATTGATTTGTACCTAGCAATATTAATGAATACTCAATAAGATAAATAACTGACATAAGATATTATATTAGAGTTTGTATCTGATGTATGGTCATCAAATCAAAGTATCGTTGTATATGCAAACAGTGAAATTATATACACTATTCACGCATAGGCGCATAGCTAATAAAGAATGGAATATGGTAGCTTTTACGTACATATAATTAATTTGTCTTACAATATAATTGTAGTACTCTGTCCTAGATTTAATGTCGTTTTCTTACATGTGAACTGAGCCACTATAAATTTAAATTCTACGGTAGCCAATTTTTTACATTTTAAAATCAAATCATACATTTATTCATTTTTTTAGTATTTCTAATATTAATAATTTGATGAACAATAAGTTAAAACAAGATAAAGATTAATTAAACGAAATGCCATGATTAAACACTTTGTTGTCTCTTTCTACACTGGTTAATCCTGAATTCGCATTTTTCAGGATGAAAATTTTCACTTCGAAACACACATTACAAGCTCATTTGCTAACATATGTTCGATGCGTATGTAACTGGTTATTTAAAACACAAAATTCTCATACATAAAATGCAAAAAATTAGTTTCTCAATATCTATATTGTTATTATTAAAAAAAAAACATTTATATAAAAGTAATTCAACTAGCTAAAGTGTATAATTAAAGTTTATAAATTCATAGATAAACTTGATTAATATATAAGTCGGAGCATTATAGGGGAAGATGTGGCACGTCAAATCTACCTCATTTAATAAATTTGTTCTTGATCTATACTCAAATTTATTGCATATTACTAACAACTGCATTTTAACAATACTACATTCTACCTCTTACAAATTTATCCAAATTGCATCAAATACACTTTTTCCTCTTATTTGACATCTTCTACTCATAAGTCATATAACCTTACTCGATATTTAATTACATTAAAGTTATGTTGTACATATGGAATAATAATAGATCTGTGCTTCAATAAAACAAATTACGGACACAAACCATAACAATTACACAGATCATTTCATTGGTTTATCACCGTTCAATTCTACGGTTGCAGATTATTTAACAGTTTTATAAGCTATCACCTTGTATATTTTACAGATAAAAACAAATAATTAAAATATGTGCCCACTCATAATAATGCATTCAACTCCCCTATTATGACTTAGCTTGGACTTTCAACGTTTGTCAAATAACTGATACCCTAGTGGGAGTGTGGGACAAGTATATATATATATATATATATATACCTTAAATTCGGTTCGATTCATTGCTATTATATTATTATATAATATTAAAATTAATTGATACTCTAAAATTGATATGATTGTCCTTTTTATTTCGAACAATTATTTAACCCTTTTAGTGTAAGAAGTCATATGTCAAATCATATACTACTAGAAAATTTGTAAATATATTTGTGTAAAGAGTAGTAACACTCACGAGTTTAGGTACATCACGTTTGATATAAGGAATATAATTAGTTTGATTCGGTAAATAATGCCCTTTTGAAAATATATTGGGAGTTGGTGATAAATTGAGAGTTGATGCTTGATAGTAACGACTAACGAGGTGTTAATTGTTGTTCGGGTTGTAACGCTCTTAAAAATTTGTTGATATATGATTGATTACATTAAAAATATACTACGTTGGTTTTAAACTCATACATATACGATATATGCACTTCAATTTTTAAGTACCTAAATTTCTTAGTTTTGTGTGTGTGATACTTAACTATAGTTTTAATGGTGTAATATGTTTACACTTTACAATATGTTTGAATAGTAGTACATGAAAATCTTACGTGAACCCAATTTCTCATGAAAATCTTAATTTACAAGTCTTAATGTTAAAATCATGATATTTTAATGATAAAGTTTGCGACTTAACAATATGTGTTGAATATGATTTTAAGGGGATAATTACCCTATTATTTATTTATTGACTCCTACATATTAACTTTTAAAGCACTTTCACAAAATAACATTAGTACCGCAAGAGCCATGCGAATTTTCACTCGCTCCCTGCGTTTTTTTTTCTTGCCAGTTTCACCTCTTTATCTTTTACGATCTCCCCGATCACATGCAGTCACCAAATTTCCATATTGCGAATTAATTTTTGAGAAATGCATCTCGCAAACTGATTTTTGCGAAATGATATTGTTGACTGGTGCAATATATATTGCGGATTTCTGTAGCACTCTTTGCGATTTTCTCCATTCTTACGAAATTGAATGAATTATTGTAAAAATTACAAATATAGTTGTCAATATATAAAATATTGGGCTCTCTTTGTATATCTATGTAATTATCTCGATTTTAAGTTATAGAAGGGATATTATACTTGCTATCGACAAGATATATGTTATGTCAAATTTTTTTATAAATTCTTAAGCTCTGTTAATATATTACTTAAAAATAGTTTTTTGATAGATATCCTGTGAATCTCAGCATTAACCAATCGAGTCTTTGTTGATATTTATACCTCATTTAGCTCATGTTTTAAAAATGGGAGCCTTCCGCATTTAATTTTCGTGATGCTTAAGATGAGCTAATGCATCACGCTCGTTTTAGAAAATTGCAACATGGCCTAACAATAACAAATCCAAAATACCAACTACAAGGGTATTATTGTCATTCTCTTTCGCCCATTTGTCATAAAGGATTTTGACATCATATTTAGTTTGGCCCCACGAGAGGTGACATATGATAAACCGACCCGACTCCAGGTTCATAAATGATAAATCATGCGTCAAATTGGAGAAGACCAAAAGTGTTTGATTCATCGTATTCCTCTAGTAGTTTTAGAGCTTTAAGGGGTTGTTCTAAAACATCGATATATAGAATTAATTGTTTTATTGGTTGAATATTGATAATTTTAATATTTATATTTTAAAAATAATAGCAACCTTAATGAACGTCTTGAAATTCAATTGATAAATTTAAACGTAATTTAAATGATGACATCAAAGACCCGTTTACCTTATTATATTTAAGATAGGGATGCTATTCTTAATAATTTGTACATTCGAATTTGATTTGCAATTAAAATATACGCCTTACGTATTAACTTTGTCTTTGCCTTTTGTGTTCGTTCGAATATATTAGCATTATGTTTTAATTCTATAAATCATATCGTTAAAATTGGCCAGCCACCGATAACATTTGACATTATGGCCTTGTGAAACTATATATTAATTGTAGTAGTGTCTTTTATAGACTGTAATAATAACCTAATGTAAAGTGTAACTAAAATCTACTGTATTAATGTTACTATTAAACTCTTTGCATTGCCATATAAAAAATTTAACCTATACAAACTAGATAACAAAAGAGGTTTGGCTTCTTTAATTGACGTAATGTTTTAGCAAAAACTGTTAATTAAACACCTGATATATATAGTCATAAACCAAAGTTGGCCCCTATATATATGCATATGAATTTACGATGTACTAGGTGAACCCACAACCACTAAAAACGGTTGACAATGACCAACGTGTCACAGAGAAGTGTTACGTGGCCCATTTTGATAGGGTAATATCTGTTCTGCCAACTAACCTTAATTAATTTGGAAAGTTGATAATAAACATTAAAGGTCTATGCTTTACTTAGTTTGGAATAGAAATAAATGATGATATAAGTATATAACCGTAGGTGCATGATTTGAGATTTTGAGTCTTTACAAACCAGACGATTACAATTTGAGGTCTTGATAAATAAACAATTTCAGAGATGCATGTTCATACTTCCCACAGATCGATGTTGTACTCGAGTACAAATTGTTGACTACATCCATTCGTCGAATAGGGCGAACCGATCACCAGTCAGAGCTTTGAATACCACATGTAGATTAAAGGATTCGAACATAAAAGATATGTCTGGTTACAACTAGCTGAAGTTATAGCTTATTTTAAAAGATTTCATAAACTACAAACCGAAGATATTTTTTTTTTCATGTATTGCAGCCGTTTGTAATAACGTAGCTAGTGCGTATGAATTACATAATTAATTAACACATAAATATCAACTTATTTTATTAGATTAGTTGAACGGACGAACGGTGATTCCATTAGGCGTAAGTAAGTATGTAACAAAAGAGTATGAGTCCATACTATACCATTTAATAATTAAATGATACTATTATATACTACTGTATTAAATTTATAAACTGCATGCATGTAAGCTCAAATGAGTACAAACAAATGGCCAGTTGATGTCGTCTATATAAAGATGGAGACAAATACATTTAGTAACCTTTCAATTCGATCATTAATTAGAATAATGCTACTAATTAAACGTATGGTGGTGAGTTCTCGACCACCATTTACAGAGATTTAGATTTGCTAATCACTTTCCTTCATGTCTCTCTCAGACAACTAATTTTTGTCATTGTGCATTTGTTCGTTAATCACATTTATGTTTGGATTAAGCTATATATATATATATAGCTTTAAACTTTAAGGACTTAATTAGCTTAGTTTAATTTTTCATATATGTTCTCTTTGTCACCCCATCTAGAATATGATTTTATAATAATAATGAAATTTTTGAGATGATATGTGAAATATTTTGAATATACATGACAAAATCCCTATCAATGTATGGATATTATAAGTAGTGACAAGTATAAGTAACAAATAATAAGTCACCAATAACAATGTAACACACGACTACACAAGCATCCTATTATTTCATTGAACAAGAATTGAACATGACGTTTGTGGCAAATATAGCTTTGCCATGAAATTCGAAGTCCACGTATAGTATTGTGGTACCAAACGGTATTTATTTATTTGTTTTTTTTCATATATAAAAGTATAAAACAAGTACTGTTAATATATATATATATATATATATATATATATATATATATATATATATATATATATATATATATTGTTTTAAAGAATGAGTGGATACGTTGACTTCCATGTAGATTTATTGGTATATCAACTATGTACGTTTTATGGGGTCGGTATTTCTTGTTCGAGAAACAACGAATAAATGAGACGGGTGTCACATTTTAGAAGAAGCAAAAATTGTAACAATTTCATGAATCTTCTGTTTATTAAATATATATAAAAAAATATGATTTATGGACCACAAATACAACATATATTTATATTTATATCACTCTCATGTATTTCTTCTAACCACTTATATTTGATACCTGTGAGGTTAGAGTTTAAGTTTCAAAATAATGCAATATATTCGTCGTAGGTAAACTAGTCTATCAAGATACAAGCCAATTTTGTTTGAGAATACCGAATGTATAATTTTTCCAGGAAAAGTAGACAAATTATATTATATAAAAATTATTAGTAAGATGCTAGTAATAATAACAAAAACCATAACCCTACACATTGACTTCTAAACAAAATGACCTTAAACCTTCATAAGTCCATATCTTGATCCCGATCAAAACAATTTCATACCTTGCATCCGACTCAAATGACTCTAAAACAACTCAAAAAGAAGACACCATAAGAACCCAACAGTTTTTTGACACCTTCATAAGAATCCTATAGGTGGCGCTCTTCCGTTATCTAAACCCATCACACTACAAATGATCACATAAGGACAATCACTTGATAGAAACATGGATATAAAATTTAAATACATGTACATATACAATTAGTATTATGTTAAACAAATCGAATAAAGGAAAATAATATATGATGTAAAGGCTTTATGTTTTGCTTACACTAGACATATTCATGTTGTATCGTCGGTCTCATTGGAGTATAATTAATTTTACTAGGGAAAATGCACACGACAAATTGAGAATAACGATGACAATATAACAAACATAGAGTATAATATTGTAAATTATTATATCATTTGCCTGTTAATAATTTATTCAGGTATCTTAGCTAAAATAAACATGTAATTTTCTAATATAATTATGATTATAGTTATATAATTATAAATGTGGGTAGGCTTAGGAATATATGTGGTTGAGGTAGCTTCGTTGAATAGAAAATAGTTTGGTTGATTTGAACAAATTGCTTAGTAGGTTCATTAGCATATATTTATATATATACACAAATAAGACAAAAGTAGTAAACTAATTAATTGTACCGTCGTTCCAAGAGTGTTTTAGATTTGCCAAATCATTTTCATGCATTGCCATAGTTTTTGTCCTTATATACGAGGCCGATTTTAGACTAATTTTTATTTATTTCAGATAATAAACTATTAACTGATAAAAAAGAAACAAAGTTCCGAGTTTTCATATTTTATTTATTTAGGTAAGTTTATGAGTATGATTGTCACGGATGGTTGCAAATGAGAAGAATGTCTAATTCATCACACTTTAAGACATGGTCGTCCAAAGTCATTACATCTTAGCAACATAATACTGCATATTAACAACATTGCCTTTTATATATAATAAATTTTACTTCATTTTAATAACACTGAATTTTACACATACAAATTTATTTATAAAATGTAGTGAATTCGACCTTCTTTCACTTCCCTCTCATTTGACACCTTCTCTGTAATCGTTTGTCTTTATATTAAACTTTCCACCATAAGTTGAGACAAGTAGCTAGTAGATTTAACAAACCAGTGTTTTACATGTGCATATCTTGTTTCAGTAAGATTAGTATATGTCTCAGTTTCATAACTTTTGAGGCAGGAACCTAACTGGGATACGCCTATCGAGGTGACATAAATTCCTTTATATCTTCTTTGTTCAATTTTTAAGGATAAAAAGTTATAAAATATCAACAATATTTTAAAAGAAAATCTTTTTTGTAATCATAACTTCTTAAGCGTTTGCTTTCCTCTACACCCGCATATAAATTGAGTAGTAGTTAATTTGTGTAAGATCTTATTCCATGGCTATATAAAACCAAACATTTTATTTATGGATCGTAAATCTAAAATCATAGATAAACGACTCAAAAACTACCCCTTCCTCCAACTTTTATTGTCCCGTAGGAATTTTGTTGGATTTAAGATGATTTTGATGATTGTCAAGTTTTCTCTTATATACATGACAAGTTTGAATACAAATTTTTCTGAATTAAATTATAAGAATTAATAACTGAGGCTAAATTAGTTAGTTTAACTATTTTTAATATTATTTTGTATAGGTGGATAGTTTTTTTAGAACAAACATAAATAATAAAGTGAAAAATATAGATGAGACATGGAAGTGTATAGTTTGAGCCTTCGAGGAGTCATTAATTTGCGCAAGATCTTATTCCAAGGTAATATAAAACCAAAACTTGTATAAAATTATATTTACATTTCTAAATCTAAAAATCATAGATAAAATACTTAAATACTATCTAACAGGACGGTAAATAATAAGTTTGGTTACTTACTTCACGTACGTGGAATTAAGTTTCCACAATAAAGTCGATTCCTTCAACTAGCATGCTTATCATTATTACGTAAAAACATAAGTACTTACCTCTTTTCCTTATCCGTCGAATAAATTATATTCTTTTAGGCAAATGAAGTGAAGAAATTGGAAATGATTTCTCTTTTAATGGATTACAGAACAGATGTGAAGTTTAGTAAAAGGTACACGTACATTTATTATTACTATTTAAGGGTAAGTCATGTTGAGGGGAAGTAGAAGTAGACGATCTCAGTCGTTGATTTTTGAAACGGGTTAAATGTGTTGCACCTTTACAACACTATCGTTTATGTAAAATGTAGTGTATATATAACATGCAGTTTTGCTAATTTAGACCGTTGATTACAAAATCAACGGCTAAGATCATCTGTCACTCGCAAATGAGCTACTTAGGTTCATTTCTAGTTATTGTTTATCTCCCTTTGTATTATATTTATACATCATTTTCTATACAATTCTTTAATATAGTTATATCATGTCTACTTATTAAAATGGTCCTTGTTTATTCCACTATAACTTCCAATACAACTTCCACCCAAGTAAAATGATAACAAAGATAATTAATTTAAGCTACCATAATATTATGTGGTGGGGGTGTCATGCTTTTATTGAAAAAAAAGTAGTTTAGGTAAACAAATGTTGGTTTCAATGCACACACAAACAAACTTTACAACTATTAATAGTATATAATATGTATATTTGTTTTAGATTATTAAGTAGTTGAAAACAATGATTTTTTGGACCACTATCTAAAGATATTTAGATTATAAACAAACATAAACATTGTCATCAACATCACTCTTTATTTTAAACAATGTTTCAACACATTGATGTTCTTGTGTCATTATTTGTAGAATCATAACAAAGTAGCTTATATGGTTTAAACAATGTTTCAACCTGCCCTCCCATATTCTATTAGGGGTATATGGTTTATTGGTTTTATTTGTGTATAAACTATTGGTATAATGCATGTTGATATTTTGGGCAATTAGATAAGTTTTACCAGATTAGAAACTGATAAAATCACTTTCGTAGTGCTGGTCGATCGTCGTAAGATTTTTGTTTTTGTTCAAGTGTTGGCGATTGTTAGTTAGTTGACTTTTGCTCGAGAAGATCGGTTTTGTTTTTCTGGTATTTTGAAACCATTCTTGGCTTAAGTTTTTGTGTCGCGTTTGTTTAAATTAGATGACTTGCAAAAGGGTGCTATCTATATAGTGGAATTTGTAATGCACTGATGATTTGTTATTGGTAATATATACTCGTATTTTGTTAAGGGGGTGTTTGGGTGAGCGTTAGTGGGATGTTTTTTAGCTTTTGTGGTATCATAATACAGAAAAGCTCTATTTTAGTGTTTGGGTTACCTGAGTTTTTTACTATTTCAAATGGCTAAAAAGCTAAAAAGTCAAAAGCCAGGAATTTGAAGTTTTTAGTTAACGCAGAAGCTAAAAAACTAATGCTCCCCCAAACACCCTCTAAGTTAAAAAAAGTTCATAGTTATAATTGTTTTATAACAAGTGCGAGATTTCATTTGCATTCCCATAGTTTGGGTTTCTAGGATTGCTTTAATTGGGCGTTTAAGTTTCTTATCGGGCTTAGTATGTATGTGGATAATCAACTTATGTTAAAGACCCACGTAATGGATAAATGATTTCATTAATTAGAAAGTTTAAATGGGTCATGATCGAATGTCGGATTAGTCCAACAACTGCAAAGTAATAAGACAGGCCTGTAAATGGGCCATGATCTAAAGGTAGAAAGAATTAGGACAGGCCTATCAAAATCCCAAAATCCACTCTTCGATACTTGAGGAGTTGAGGTTGAATCCAAAATTGAAGTTACCATTTACCAATTATATACATATAATATTATTATTTTTTATTATTTTTAAGTAGACTTGTAATTTGCGTTAGTTTCAAAAGAACAACATTCATATGCTACAATTCGTAACTATAGAAATGTTGTAAAAACTAGAGATGTGTGTAACGTGCATCAACAAAGTTCATCCAATTCTCTCGAATGTTTGGTCGAATTTCATGTAACTTGTCAAGTTTGACAAAGTCATGACTAGTCGTCTTCAAGGTCGTTGTAGACTTCAATGTTTCAAGCAGATTAGAGAGTATGGGCAACATACAAACTTAAGAATCACAATCATGTTTACAAATACAGTATATATCTTATAGCGTCTACTTATGTGGTATGACAAAATAAGTTATGATAATTAAAAAAAAGTGTACAATTTATGACATACGAAACTTGATGATGTTTTTTTTCTACAAATAGACGTAATTCAATATCGATAATACAGAAACTTCCTTTATTTCAAGAAACTCTAAATTCAATTAACTAGCTAATAATAGACGTTTTTTTAATTGTTAGTTTCAAATTTCATACTAACTATGAGGATTGCAATTCCTACAATTTACTTATTGTTCTAGAGAAGTCTTTTAATTCGTGTAGCATAGGTGGAGTTATCTTTTAGTTAATTTCAAATTGTGTGTGGTTGTGATTAATTCTCATTTAACAAATAATTAATGATGTTATTTTTCTTGCATAGAGCCCGAATATAAAGTATGCTCTTATTGCCACCTAGTATAGACATTGCCACATTATATATTTTTTCTTTAATAAGATAAGATATATTAATTATTACTTGATATATAAATGATTTTTAATAAATATTATAATTGGTTTAAGGTAATGTCCTGGTTTAAGAAATAAGATGAAAACGACTATTCGTGAATTTTTTACAACAAAACCACATACCAAGATGACATATTATGAATAGTTATTTTGTTGTTGGTAGTAGGTAGGTTTAGACACAAACTTGTGTCTAAAAACGCCATGAAAATGGGCCACGAAGACCACTCCAGAAAATATTTTTATTTACGTAAACAATCGAAGTAATCATGAAACGTACTTATAGAACCGTGATTATAATAACATAAATTGTTTAAGGACTTTTGTTTATTTTCAAAACCACAAATTTTGTGAGAAACTAGACATTTGAGGTGCGTTTAGTTACAGAAAACCCTCACTACAAAATTCTCTAAGAAAGCAAGAACATTAAAAAACGTTTTCAAATTCGAGTTTTCTAAAAAACTTTTCTAAGAATAGAAAAATTCTTGTTTTGCTTTTTATAACTACGAAGTTGAAAATTACTTTTGATATTTTCTAAGTTTTTTATCTCTACTTTTTCTTGGAAAAGAAAACTCCATGAGTCTATTCCTTACAACTAAACATATTTTCGAGTTTTTCCATGTTTTTCTAGAGATGTAAAAATACTTCTCATTCTCTAGAGAAATAGAAAAAGAAAAATGAAGGAATTTTTTTGTAATTAAACACGCCCTTGGAATCTTAAGGTGCGCTTGATTACCTAAAATTCCTTCAAAGTATTTAAAAAATCTCCTAAAAAGAATTGAAAATTTAAAAAACGTGTTCAACTCGGGGTATCTCAGAATAAAGGAAAACATACGATCTAAGATTTTCTACACTTAATATTTAAAAAAATGAAACTCAATCTTTTACATTTGAGACTATTGATTTTTTTTAAAAAGACAATAATTCACACACACGAACCACAAAAAATTACATTTTTTCACGAATATATACAATTGTCCACCCTTGTACTTAAACTTTTAACCAATTGATTATATTGTCATATCAATACCGCTAGGTCAATGACCATTTAGTCCTATATATTTACTTATAAGTTGGACGGTGTTGTACGTTATTTGTTTCTATTATTAACAACTACAGTAATATATACTCCGTATTAGCTAGTTGATGTACGTTATTGTATATTTGAAGTAAAAAAAATAAAAAATAGAAAAGAAAGAAAATAAAACGTAAATAAAATTCTTAGCTAACCATATCTAACTCTTATCATCCACATAACCGGCCAAATGATCAAACTAGGTCTCGTACTTTATGTTGGATGTGCGTTATAAGTTGGTGGATGGCTAGGCTAGTTGTAACTTCCCACTCGATCATATTAAATTCTATTTCTAGATGGTCAAAGTCTTCTTTTACTATTTTCTATTATTTTTTTAAATTTGTACATTATCCAAATTCTCTGTCTCCTCAGTCCTCAAGTCAATAACGTATTACATAATCTTAGTTTTTGTTTTAAAGTCTAAAATACAAGAATTATTCATTAGGAAACTTATAATCGGTAGTTGAACCGATACGGCGATACAATATAAAATTAAAAGTTTGTGTATAGTTTTATGGTTGCATGTGTAAGTAATTAAGTATCATGTCTTAACATGAACATATGGCCTATAACCAAAACAAAAAAACGTCAATACGAAGGAGGCTGCCAAACCTACATTTTTAGCCATCTGTTATTTATTACCACGTAATTCAATGATGACACAAATATAAAACTGTAATCGCTAATTCTTATACGGGAGTATATATGTTTCCGTTCTTAATCTCATCTAATCAATTTTCTAGATTTATCAATTACATTTTCACATAGAGTTAAACCTACAAATTTAGACCTACATATTACACTAGAATATATTTGGTAAACAAAAAGTTAATGTAAAAACAAAACATATGGATAAGTAAACAACAAAAAAATCAGTGAGGAAGATGAACAAATACAAAAGTTTGTGAAATTTCCACATCCAACTGAAATGACAAGTAACCCCAGATTGCTGAAAACTACTCAATATTGTTTGTTACTTGCATGTCTGCTAATTATCTTTTAATTTGTTTTTTCCTTTTCTTTTTATACTATTTTTATTTTTTATTTCTTTTAAAGAAGAAAGAAAGAAAGAAGAAGCATTTTAGTATTTTACAGCTGATCGAGCACATGCTGATTGGAACTATAAACGAAAACAAAACACCATTTCAATTTTAATAAAGACAAAACGGTAACTTAACTTTTATGCAAACTTATTCTACAAAGAATACAATGCAACTTAACTTATCTCTATAAAATAAACAAAATCAACAACAATTTCAACTTAATAATAATCTATTTATCATTCAATTTACAGCAAAATACTTTTTTTCCCCACATATCCAAGCTCCAGTAGAGAGCGAGACAACACCATTTGGATAAAGTGAGATGACAATTTAAGACCCATGGGTCTAGTTGAGTTTTTCTAATTTTCATAAATGAGTCTAATTGGGTAATTAAAATAAGACTCATGTATATCATTATTACCAATTGGGTCATAATGAGTAATAATGATATACTTGAGCATTTTTTTTAATTACCGAACTAGACTTATCTATAAAAATTAGAAAAACCCAACTAGACCTATGTGTCTTAAATACGGGACCTCATGACAAATTAAGTTGACCGATTTACATCAAAATACTTTTGTTTTGGGCATATACACCCTATCCCTCTTTCAGTCCGATCCAAGCCCCAGTTGAGAGCGAGACAACTATTGTGGTAAACGGGATCCCGCGATAAATTAACCAGAGGAACGTCAGGTCAATCTTTGAAATGGTGTGACATTAGTCTACATTTTAATTAATTGTAGATAGGTTATGTGGTGTGACATTTAATTTCAAGTCAATAAAGAGGGATTTTATAACATTAGCTAGTCTACATTATATTAAGTATTTTGTGTACTCTCAAGAAGGTGAAGACTTTAGGCATCAGAATAATTTCACTCATAAAAATGAGTTTAAAAACGTACCCTAATAGGAAATGTCGATATCGGATTATTAATAAATTTGTTTGAAATAAAAGGAGCCCAACGATTAAAACCACGAAACATGATTTAACTAATAAAACTTACGGACCAAAATATTGTACGTCCTACACCTAAAAATGACATATAACAAAACTTATACACCAAATGCATTAAGTTCTTCATAAATGAATTAATCTATAATTATTATTTTTCTTGTTTTGAATTTTAATATTAAAATACAGAAATACGATAACATGGTTGGAGTGTGATATATTTATCAATCGAATTAATTGTGTATGGATCCTACAATGCCTAAATGGTCCCGGCCAACTTTCGAACTTGTTCAGAAGTCAATGAGAAAGTTGTTCGACCCTTTTTATCATTTCATTAATAGCATGTAGCGTTCCATATTATACGAGTATTGATAATTTTATTATTTACAAAAAAATGAATATTGATAAAATGTAATGGACATATCTATTCAAGTCGACCATTGGCTTAATTTCAAAGTTGCTTGTTTTGGGTCAACGCCATTACAGAGTATATTGTGATATCAAATTCTAACCCATCTATCTATCTATCTTATAACTTAAAAGAAAATAATATGTATTAGAGATAGCCCTTAAATTAATTAGAAGATTGATAATCTCGTCATTGAAAAACTCAATGACATCATAAGTCATTATTTGAAAACTATTAAATACATTAAACACTAATTAACTAATAACTAATTACGTATTTAATTTATTTAATATTTAAGTATTCAACTATAACATATTAACATTGATGTTAACAATAGAAAAGTCAAAAAGCACTGGTTTGCAGACATTCAAAAAAATGTCTATGACCATAGGAAATTTGGGTTCACTTGATCATTTTTTACGCCAGGTAAACCACATCACAACTACTAATGTACGTTGGTCTAAATAAATTCACCAACATTTCTAACCGCTTAATATAACTCACCTAAAATTATTTGTAAATGCCTATAGATTTTGTTAATAAACACTTATGTGGCAATCAAATTTAATAATTTCTTAGTCATTTATTTTGTCATTATAGCTACATACAATTGAACTCACCTACGTTGTCATATCTCAGGCTGATGACTTGCGGGAAAAAAACAACGCAAAACAATGCAACAAATCCATGCAACACTTACGACTACACAATCTGCATATGCCATCATTGCAATACATAACTACTCTCTCGGCTACGTGCGCTTAGCACACTTTGGGTTGCTCGTCATCATAATTAGTTCTTCTAGACCTTCTGGCATATATATTTTGTGGTACATATTCAAGTCTAAATAGTACTTTCCAATCCCGATATAGAATTATAAAGTACAAATCACAATATACATTTTTTTCCATTTGTGTTCATTTCAACTTCAGTTAAAATATATACTTTTTAAATCCGCGAATCCACGGGAATTAATCTAGTATATCATAAAAGCATAAAATTTACATCACTCATCAAATAAAATAAAAACATAATGAGTTAAGTAAGCACTAGCGGATCTAGAAAATCATTTCATGGGGGGCCTACATTAATCCTAAAAACATAGGATAACAAAATCAAACGAAATAAACCCTAAAAAAGCTAAAAAAATAGTTTTAACAACAATAGACATAAAAAAATAAATATAAAAATAAAACCACTAGTAAAAATCAGCAGAAAATATTGATGAGATTGGTGAAATACAGTATAGATACACAGTTTTAGATAAATGAGTGGACTTTCTAGTTTGTTTCTCACAATATTGGGTTGTTTTGGGGCTTGTTATAGTCCGCATTGGGGGCCTGTTATGATTTAAGTTGGGGGCATGTAAAAAATTGATGAGATTTTACCATTGTTGGGTTGACATTGACTGGGGGGCCGTGACCCCCCCCCCCCCCCCTTTAAGAAGCTGGATCCGCCCCTGTAAGTAGGGTTAATTAGTTAAAACATCCACTCTGATTCGAACTAGAAAAATCACTCCCAACTTTTGATACATCAGCGACATATCACCTTATATGTAAATCATTTTCTACCACTTTTACACTACAACCAACCATTTATAAAAATTATATAATTGTATGTAAATCAGACATTAATAATAATAAAAAATGATGTCGGCTTTCGCTCGTCGATTTTCAATGCCCAAAGTCAGACCAAGATTAGCCCCCAGCCCCCGCTATGGGACCAAAGGGAAGGGCGAGCGGTGTTGAGCCAACACTGAAGCCTATAATGTGTAGTTTTGCCCTTTCAAATCTTTTTCAAAATTTAGAAAATTATACACAACCTTTGTTGCCAAAAACTTATATATTCTATCCGATTTCTTTATAATTTTCCTTTCATTTGTACATAACAGACTCACACGCTCACAGTATTGGTTATCCGTTAGTAATTGGGTTTATTGTTTCGTTATGTATTAAACTTTACACTTTTTACTATTGTATGAATCGAACTTTGAAAATTTCTATTGTATGTATTAAACTTGTAAATATGTTTTATTGTATGTAAAATTTTCTTTTTTGGTAAGGTTCAAATATGAAAGTTTCCCTTTTTGGCCTAGTGATTTTAAAAAATGAAATAATACATACAATAAACCATATTTACTAGTTCACTACATACAATATAACAAATGAAAATTTATCGCATACGATATTAAAAAGTGTAAAGTTTAATACATAACGAAACAATAAACCTGATCAACCCGACCCGACCCGTCCCGTTTCAGAAAGTAATATAATTAGATCAAGTCTTTTTTGTGACTTCTGTCAACTCCAACCAAGCATATGATCAATCCTTAGCCCGCCAGCTTTCCATGTTTATTGCTGGTTGGCCTATTGAATGCAATTTCGGGTTAACCATTAAAAAGTTCGTTGGGAGGTAGTTGTATTTTTATACTATGCTACTAAATGTATTATTAAATAATTAATAATATTGATATATTAATATTATACTTGTAGTAGTAGTTACATCCTCACCTTCTTTATATAAATCCTTCATTTTTCTTGATTTTCCCTTCATACCACAATTTTCAAATATCATTTCTCTTCAGAAAAATGGCAGATTCACCAAAACCATCACTGCCCAACTTCTTATTATCAGTTAAACTTAAATATGTCAAATTAGGGTATCATTACTTAATCTCACATTTTATGTACCTTTTATTAATCCCACTTCTCGCAATTGTATCCGTGCATTTATCAACGCTCACATCACAAGATTTAACCAACTTATGGCACCATCTTAGGTTCAATCTTCTAACCGTCGTCGCTTGTTCAGCTTTACTCGTGTTTTTAGCCACTCTTTACTTCATGAGTCGTCCTAAAAAAGTTTACCTAGTGGATTTCGCGTGTTACAAGCCAAAAGACTCACATATTGTAACACGCGAAATATTTATGGAATATTCTAGTATGGCGGGTACGTTTAGTGATGAGAATCTAGCGTTCCAGCAGAAGATTCTGGAACGTTCTGGACTAGGACAAAAAACGTACTTCCCTGAGGCGGTTTTGCAAGTTCCGCCTAATCCGTGTATGGCGGAAGCTCGAAAGGAAGCAGAAATGGTTATGTTTGGTGCGATCGATGATTTGTTGGTGAAAACAGGGGTGAAAGCAAAAGACATTGGGATACTTATTGTGAATTGTAGCTTGTTTTGTCCTACACCTTCACTAAGTTCTATGGTGGTTAATCATTATAAACTTAGAGGCAACATTTTGAGTTATAATCTTGGTGGAATGGGTTGTAGTGCTGGTTTGATCTCAATTGATCTTGCTAAACAGCTTTTACAGGTACATTTTACTTTTTATTCGTTATTACGTGTATAGAATTGATTATCTGATTATTGCGTCTTTAGGTAGTTTTTGGTTATCCTGTTACATTGGAACATTTTATATATTCATTTCAAAAAGAAATCTTAAAATGAGGTTAAAAAACATATATAGTAGTATCTCTTTTAATAAAGTGAGTTTGGGAAAGAATGATTACTTCAAGATTGTTGTAAATAACGAAATCTTCGAAGTAATATATTATTACATAGATAGATACATCGGTTCTAACGTTTTTATGTATAAAAAATGGTATTTGATTCTTTTGTCTTTGCTGATTAAAGGGTTAAATTGTAGTGATTTGAATATATTTGTGCATTATTTTATTTTATTTTACAATGTTCTTGTTTTTTTAGTAGACATGGTACACAAAATATGTCAACGATCGTGATTAATTATGATATTAGTTGAATTTAATTTCTCATGCAATAAATTGTAGTATTTATGTTTTCTCAATATAATTGTCCACTACAAATTTACATATACTTTTTGAAAACCACAATAATCGTAGTGACCAATAACAAATTATCATTCCCCACTAAAATATCTTCTTATTGATTGAAAATAAAAGTGAACAATTATTTTTATAACATCCCTTATAAGAAAATATGAACAATAAAATTAAGACCGAGACGGTTACTCACAACACAACACATAGGCTAGGTATCAATCTTTGCCTGCAGTTGTATATTTGTCTTTTTATTCTCTCAAATTTTGTAAAATAGCAAGTTTGTTGGTTACAACCAAATATATCATTACTACGGAGTATTTATTTTGATAAAATAAAGACTCCTTTATTTGTATATCTTTGTTATACAATGAAGTTTGATGATAACCATACGTTTTTTTTAATAACTGTAAATTCAAGTATCTTATTCTTTATAAAAATTAAAAAGTACACATAAGTTTCCCCGTTCAGAAATAGTGTATTAGATACAATGTGATGACTTTATACCAATATATATATACTAGTGTATAACTTTTTTTATTTTTTCTTTCCCTTAAAAACAGCAATTATTTTGTCAATATATAAAAACGATTACTATAAAAAGCGTTCGAATTGTCATGTTCTTGGGTCCACTAGGCCCATTACCCACCATGTGAGAAATTGTCCTACAGGGGAGTTCTCCTTTTAATTTTATAGAAAGGTATATAGATCTAGATCTTAGACAACCTGGCCTAATATATATTTTTAAAAATTTAATTTAATGGCTACTTTTAAAATTTCTAATAATAATGTAGTAGTGTACTACTATTAAGTTTCTAATTTTAGATTATTGTATGTGTCGTTACTCGTTATTCATATAAGGTTTCCATAATAATACAAGCCCATTAAAGCTCATAATCACTTTTTTAAAGTTAGCACATGAATGGTACATGTACAAGGACTTGTGTACTAATATTAGGAGAATGATTATATCACTTGGTCATGGCTAATATGTGTCCAAATATGATATATATGTTAAACTATAATGTGACTTTGTTAAATGTTTAGAATCATTGAAACTAAATTTATTTCGGTTTGTTTGTGGTTAATAGGTGAACCCTAATTCCTACGCTTTGGTGGTGAGTATGGAGAACATCACATTGAATTGGTACTTTGGGAATAATCGATCTATGCTCGTGTCAAATTGTCTGTTTCGTATGGGTGGTGCCGCAGTTCTTTTGTCTAACCGTTCTTCTGACAGACGTCGCTCAAAATATCAACTCATTCACACTGTTCGCACCCATAAGGGTGCAAACGATAGATGTTATAGTTGTGTTTTCCAAGAAGAGGATAACGATAAAAAGATCGGTGTCGCTCTTTCTAAAGATCTTATGGCGGTTGCTGGTGAGGCGTTGAAAACTAACATCACAACACTTGGGCCATTAGTACTTCCTATGTCCGAACAACTTTTATTTTTTGTGACATTGGTTGCTAGAAAAGTGTTCAAAATGAAGATCAAACCCTATATCCCGGATTTCAAGCTTGCATTTGAGCATTTTTGTATTCACGCGGGAGGAAGAGCTGTTCTTGACGAGTTGGAAAAGAATCTTGAATTATCGGATTGGCATATGGAACCTTCCAGAATGACGCTTTATAGGTTTGGTAACACGTCGAGTAGCTCATTGTGGTATGAACTAGCATACTCTGAAGCCAAGGGTAGAATTAAAAAGGGAGATCGTTCGTGGCAAATTGCTTTTGGGTCGGGTTTTAAATGTAATAGTGCGGTTTGGAGAGCTTTGAGGACTATCGATCCAGCAAAGGAGAAAAACCCTTGGATGGATGAGATTCATGAATTCCCTGTTCATGTACCTAAGATTTCTAAAATTGAGGTGTAAAATTTGGTTGATTAATTCGTTCTTTTTAATTAGGGTGATTAAGGGTTTGATGGTTTAACTGTTATGTATTTTAGTAGTCATGAGCAAAGGGGCAATTGTCCTTTGGCTTTTGCTTGTAATATATGAGATTGTAAAATCTAAATGTTTAATTATTTGCTCTAGTGCGAAAATTATAATTCAAAGTTTCAAACTAGTTAGAAAACAGCAATGGGTTTATTGTTTCGTTATGTATTAAACTTTACACTTTTTACTATTGTATGAGTCGAACTTTGAAAACTTCTATCGTGTGTATTGAACTTTTAAATATTGCCTATTGTATGTAAAATTTCCCTTTTGAGTAAGACCCGAATATGAAAGTTCCATTTTTTACTATTGTATGAGTCGAACTTTGAAAACTTCTATCGTGTGTATTGAACTTTTAAATATGGATTTTGCTAAACATAGCCCTAAGAGCTATGAATAACAACTAAAATTTCATAGGTGGTTGGTAGTTTACTGTTAAGAAACTAACTATGTTGGCTATTTAACTACATGTGGTTGGCGGTTTCATGACGGTTAAAGGAAGTTGGGCGGTTTGTGATGGAAGTTAGAACTTCATACATAGCCCTAAGGGCTACAAATAACATTTTCCTTTAAATATTGCCTATTGTATGTAAAATTTCCCTTTTGAGTAAGACCCGAATATGAAAGTTCTATTTTTTGGCTTTATCCAAAAAGGAAATAATACCTACAATATACTATATTTATAAGTTCACTACGTACAATAAAACAAATGAAAGTATGTCGCATATAATAGTAAAATGTGTAAAGTTTAATACATGACGAAACAATAAACCCAAGTGCAATCTACAACTGAAATTCTTAGAAAAACTACTAAATAGTAGAAACCATATATAGATAGGGAGTGTATGAATTAATGTTAGAATAAATATGTAAATCATTTATTTAACAATTCGAACCAGTAAAACTTTTATCAAGCAACTTAAGCTCAACTCCAATTCGAGTATACTTTAAACAAATTCAACTTAAAAAATACTAAGCTCATAATGTATAACGAGCCGAGTTTTAGCTTGTAAGGGTTTCGCTCATAATGTATAAAGTATATGAATTTATATAGATTTTGCAAATTATTATTGTTGGACATTTATGAAATAAAAACACTTGTCTCCCAATTTGAACAAACATGTACGCACAGTTGTAACAGGGTTATATCCGTGACTAAATTATTTGTATCTTTAAAATTACAAGTTGATGAGATTCGGCTGGCAAAATAATCTGCAAGTTGTGAAGTCAATATCCAAGTTGGCCTAATAATGATACGGAGTTATAAGAGTAGATACATAGATTGCATTGCCTATTAGCATTGATCGTACAAAACAAGGACATATGCATCTACATAATATAATAGAGTCATGTTGAAGCCGTTGAAGGTAGAGGTAGTAGTAGCTACGGGTCCTTTTGCAATACGTATTGTAAATTACTTGTAAAAACTTCATCTCTTGCTACATTCTGTTTTGTGCTACGAGTCACAAAAATTGGGAGACCATTGTTATAGTTCAGTCCGATTGATTACACATGACATTGACCTTTCAAAACATACAACATTATTGATATTGATGGATTTATGGTCATGTTGGGCCTTGTCCTTTAAACACATTAAAAGCCATTCTATAATGGCATATGCTGTAACATGAATATGGGTTACTTTTGCTTTCACTGCGTAAATCATAAAGGCTACAATTCATTTGATGGAGTCGCATTAGCTTTTAATGTGTTTTAATAATAACTAAAGTAGTAATATTATGATTAACATTATGTTGAAGATGTAATTAATATAATAAATATCATAGATAGATAACTATAATATAAAAGTATGTTGCCAAATAGTTAAGTTATACAAAAATAATATCTATCTATTTCTGTAAAGGGGCGACCCAACGATAGACACAAACAACATGTGTTGCCAAAATTGACTTAAAAGTTGATTGATAGATATTATTAGTACCATAAATGAGATTTTTCAGGTGGAAGTTGTTTGGTGATGTTAAGCATTAAAATGCAAACTACAAGTTAAGTTGTCATCTGCTTGCAACTTGTTTGTTCAAAGGTTCCGTCATTTACTTACACATCATCATCCTATCATGGATACCTGAATTTAGATTAAGAAGTCGTCTTCGCGTATACACACCTATAGATACAGCAAGGGGAGAGTTAAAAAGATCCAGACTTGCGAGAACTACTTCATCATCTCTTAATTCATGTATAAATCAATAAAATAATATGTGAATATCGTTGGATGTTCACTAAGTGGGTGTTTGGGGGGCTTATTTTGATTGCTTATTAGCTTATTTGCTTAATAAGCTCCTTTGCTAGTGTTTGGATAAGCCCATTTTATGTTGCTTATTTGATTATTTGTGAGAGGTTTCAAAATAAGCTTGAAAATTCTAGCTTATTGCTTATAAGCAATAAGCTCAACAAATAAGCTCTACCTTTTAATTCACACGCGATTTGAAAGTTCACAAGGGGGTTGAGTAAGACTATTCACTTGTAAAAAGTCAAGTAACTTTTGTGTGTACAGATAAAATATGGATAATCAATTGATAAAATTGGGAACATAAGTTGCATTTTATGCCATCAAATTGTTGAGACTTAAGAATATAGTAAGTTGTCATCACATGACATTGAACTTACTGCACACGTTTAAATGTAAATTTCCAAACCTATAGTTTAACATAGGTTATTCTACAACCACCACGAATATATGAACTCACTCGCTTAGGTGAGAAGTGAACCCAAGATCTCCTACTTGATAGGTTTCTCTTGTACCGCTAGAAAATTAGAATCAACATTCTATTTTTCAACCAGAAAATATAAACCAACATTCTATTTATTAAATTAACAAAGCCAAGTCATCAAATTATACAATTCATAAGTAACAAGCTACACAGTTCTCCAAAAGTGTTGAGTCTTAATACTAGGAGAAAGAAAACAAAATGTCAACATAACCAAACACGAATACAATCACCATCTAGCAAAAACAATATTTGAGGCTGTTGGCATCAAGACAGAAAGAGCCTCAGTCAAATGGCTTAATACTAGCATTAGCTTATGGCACATTCATTACTTGAATTGATTGCAACATGTCGGAAACAGCAATAACAAGGTCACCAGATTTGATCATACCTCGGGCCTTGAGTAGTGCGAAAGTTTTGTTTAAGTTGCTTTCCATGTCGTCTGCGAAACCCAGGCGAAATGGTATTAGGCCCCATTGTAGATTTAGACGTCTTCTAACGGAAGTATCAGATGTAAAAGCAAATATAGGACAGTCGGGCCTGCTACGGGACAGTAGAGAAGCCATGTGTCCGTCTTTCGTGTAGACAAAGAGAGCATCCACCTCTAAATTATTAGCTGTAAAATCATCAAATTATGCAGCTTAGTGATCGATATATACTACCAATATGAATATGCTCCCCCTATAATGGGAACTGCAAAATCTGATTACATAATAATTAGTCAAATGTCTTGAATATTCTTTCAAGGGACACTCATAAAAAGAAAAAGAATGACATTGCTCATATGTAATGCAATAGTGGCTTTGGGCACATTTTATACCAACCCCTTTTAAACTAGTCACAGGTATGAAACTCATAGTTAGAGATGGCAATTTCGACCCACCTACCTATTACAACAAGCTAATAATCAAACGGGTCAAATGGGACGGGAAATGGGTCAGACGCGCTCAAAATGTACTCAAATGCTTAGAACCTTCCAAATTGCTTTATTAAAGGTCACCGCCTGTCACTTTTGATAGTATGATTATCTAAATTCATAAAAAAAAAAAACTAAAAATGAGCCAGCTTACTGGGTCTATCTGAAAATTTTCACTCGTTAAAAACAACCCGTTTGATTTGTTATCTAACGTGCCCAACCAACCCAATTTGCTACCTCCACTCATGGTGTATGTGTGTGTGCTTCCTTTTTCTTTGTTTTGTTGGTTTTGTTTTTTCCTTTTTTTCCTCGGATAGATGAAGAAAACAATAGAAGTTGTTGCAATTTTCACACTAAAAATTAGTAGTCAAGACTTCTTTCTCACCCATTTTGGCAGCCGAATTGCAGATCTCTTCAGAGATACTATCAGAGAAAGAAGAAGCAATATCTGGGAGATCCATAACTTCGTGTTGCTTCTCTTCCCTCCACCACTTTTCGATTCTCAAACTAACAGTTCTCAAGACGGTCAAAGCCTTGTCTGGGAACTGACCCATGGCTGACTCACCAGACAACATAAGAGCATCGGCTCGTTGTCTCACTGCTTCAGAAACATCAGCCACTTCGGCTCTGGTAGGTGTTGGGTACTCAATCATAGATTCAAGTAGTTGAGAAGCAACGATTACTGGTTTGTTCAACTGCCTGCACACTTCTACAATCTTTTGTTGAGCCAACGGAACCTGTTCTAGTGGGATTTGTGCACCAAGATCGCCTCTGGCCACCATGGCTCCATCTGAAGCTAGAATTATCTCCTCCAAGTTTTTCAATGAGTCAATGCTCTCGATCTTTGCAAGTACTGCGATGTCCCTGCATTAGTCACCAAATGATGAGATTAGAGGGCCTAGTAAGTCCTTACTCATTTACATCATAACTCCTAACAGGTCCGTTACTGGATACGAATCTATACTGTGTGCAGATAGAGGCATGTCAGAAATCACAATAAGTGTGCACACTGGCCACTGAATATCTTAATATACCATTCCAGTGACTATTAGAGGTGCAGATTAAATTCAATTTACTTCTGAAATGGATCGATCTGTGTTTTATCCATAAGGGGCCAAACAGGTATAATCAATATACCGTTTGCTAATAAATGGGTCATGTGTGAAATTTGTTCCAAAGTGTATCAAAGTAAATATATATTTTGTGACCATTTTGACACACTAATAACTAATAGAAAAAACGTAAACACTTTGGACAGTTTTGGGTCAACCCAACCCAGCCCACAGCAATAGGAAATTCATAATCAAAGTACACAAGTAGAACATAAAACACTATTTTTGAGAAGTGTTAAGTTCTATTCTCCTAACACGTTCAACATTTCTGTACGCTACTTGTAATCCAGAAAAGAAGAAGGAAATTCGAAAAAAATGGAGAGTTAAAGTCCATGGGTAGAAAAAGGTAGACGTGAACTGTTTCTTACCCATCACGGGACCGTGCTTTGATGTAACTTTTAAGATGGTTAATCACTTCTGCTGACTTGACAAATGATACAGCAATAAAATCAACACCTTCTGCAATCCCAAAATCAATATCCAACCAATCCTATAGAGAAAAATCAAAAACATAAAAGGTATTAGAAGCCTGACAGGTAAGCACCCAATATTGAATAACAAAAATTACTCCTAATGAAACTAGCCACCAGGCATAATGTTATTGACTACCAAATAAACATACGTACTGTAAGGCTATCAGCCATTCTAGCATCAAATTGCTCTGTCATGGTAGAGGGCATATGCATACTGTGTCCAGCTAAGATTTTGCCACGATGACAAATGTGAATATGAAGTTTAAATGGCGAGAGTAATAATACATTATTACACAAGGAAAAGACCTGTGCAGTTTGCCTTTTTGGTTAGTTCAAGTGGCATGGCCACTTCACAAGGATCCCATTGAATAATTAAGACAAAGGTTCCAGATAACACGGTTATCCATATCAAATAAAACTTTCATTAATCCCGACAACATATTATTGTTTGATCTTACAAAAATTGTAGTCATATTTGATTTACAAGAGAAGTTTTTTTTTTTAACACAAAAAAATGGCCATGTACTAGGATATATTCCATTAGCTGCAACCCAAAAGGCAGAAAACAATGACTTTAAAACATGTCTCATCCAATTTATATCAGTATAATGTCACCCTTTCGGGTTTCTTACCATCCATCCCATTCTCCTCTCCAAAAACAAAAGTCTTCTCTTTTGATTTACTTATCTTATAACTTTTGGAGTGCAAAACAGGAGCAATATACTATACTTGGCAAGTTGTTCCAAAACAACTGCTTGGTAAAAATCCCAACAAAGGATTTATTCAAATATACTGTAAATTGGAAGATTGATATGTAAATTGCTACGGAGTATTAATTATAGAGGCACAAGCACCAACCTTCGAGGAAATTGTTGGAAGCATGGCGTTACGCTCACGAACTAAACTTCCATCTCGCCAAAAGGTCAAGTTAGCCCGAGGTAGCAAAAGTCCAGGATCAGTACACAAGCATTTGACATCTGGACCAATCTTTTCAATCACCTCAAATCTCACCATTCCACCATCAACAAGGAGTTCATCTCCCACTTTCACATCTGTTGTGTAAATATACACAATTGAAAATGAATTTCAAGTTTCAAATATATTATCTATATGCACTAAGCTCGTACATAATCATGCTAACCTTCTGCAAACCCATCATAGTTCACAGTGATAGTACGCTCAGGACGAAGAGACTCATAAGCTCGAACACTGAAAGTCCATACTTCTCCATCCTGCATGGAGCAACATATTTACATATATATATTGAAAGTTTTTCCAGTTGATTACGAAGATGTCATCAAACACATTTTTCTTGGTTCGAAAAACTAAAAATATCTAACAAATTGACACAACAGAAACATGGCATTTACTATCATCTGCAATACGCTTGTTCGACATAAAAAGATGATATATATATATATATTGAATACTGAGAGACCTGTAAAATACAACACCATTCAAACAAAAAAAAAAAGATGCAGAGCAACGATAATTGGAGGAAACACATTCACAGATAAATAAGTCTTCCCTACAATTCATTCAACTCTTCAACAATATTTCATTAAAGATAAGAAAATAAGGATTCGTCTTCAACATTCAAAAGGGGGTGATTAAACCCCTGCAAACAATCTACCGAAGACCAGCAGCATAGCGCATACGAATTAAAAAGGTCCAATTTCGGCATTTCATACATAGTCTCCACAATTAGATAATGATTACATGATCATTTATGGGTCAAATAGTAGGTCTTATATTAGCAATAATAAAGCTGATTACCAAATGGTAGAGTAAAATTACTCCGATAATCAGAATTTGTCAAACACTCTCAAAACCATAAAAAGTGTTTACCCGCAACTTCAAGAAATAATATTTGCTGGGGTATACCCCCTTTACCCACAACTTCAAGAAATAAAATCACTATGACATTATCTCCCAACAATTTTTATCACAGCAATTTATCAGACTGTCCTTATTAAATACTGTATAACACTATAACATAATCACTTTAAAACACAGACCCCAACACCCTCTCGATATTCTCCCTTACATGAACCAAAATTCCCATGAATGCTATTTACTTCATAGCTTCAAGACATTCCACAATTATGTATTCCAATTTAATCAAATTCACTTTCTAACCTACAGATTGGCTACTCATTCGAGTCCAAGATATTCGATCCCAAGTTTTTCCAAGAGATCGAGTTTGCAACAACCCCAACAAACCCACACCAGACCGTTTCACACCCGTGATAGTCAAAGCAAGCTCACCTAGCGGCACACTTACATAAATCCCTAAGTTTTTTAGAGACAAATGCAGCCAAAGATTAAAGTACTACTTAAACATAAATCAAGCAACTTTCACCTATAAGAAACTACGATTCATCATACCCAAATTAAATAACATAATTTAAATTAAAAATACCTCAGCTTTAGCAGAAGAAGCACCACCAAGATCACCCATATGAATCTCACTACCTTCAGTATCCATCATAATAGCAACAGCATACCCTTTTTCTTCATTCAATCTCCTCACTTTTTCAATCACACTCTTGTGCCACTCACGTGTTCCATGACACATATTAATCCTGGCAACATTCATCCCACCAACAGCTAACCCTTCCAGTTCCTCAAACCCACATGTTGATGGTCCAATTGTACACACAAGTTTCGTTCTTCGAGTACTTCGGAACCCATTTTCTTTTAATTCAGCTTCAGTAACTGCATCAACTTCAATTGAACTTAAATCACCTGATGATGAAATCTTTATAGTTTTAGTCCCATTTTCACCCACATATAAACCCAGATCAGTTTGACTGTTATCGTGGGCAGTTGCGGAGAGTGAAATTATGGGTTTTTGGTGGGTTTTGGTGAACGGAGTGAATCTATTTGGGGTTTGGAAGATGGGTTTCAAATGGGGTTTAGTTAAGATTTGTGAATGGGAAGTTGTTGATGTAAAAAAGTTTAAAGATTGTGATGCCATTGAAGATGATGATGATAAAGAATGGATTTGGAGAATTGGGGTTTTATTGAAATGTAAGAAAAATGGAAACTTTTATTATATTATACTACAGAGAGAAAGATGAAGATAATTATAGACGAGGAAGACGATTAGAGGGTGGCGGAGACAACGAGGGACTTGGGAAATGTCGTCTGATGAATAGAGTAAGAAGGTGTTTTTGAGTAAACAAGTGAGATGATGTTGTTGGTTACTTGGTTTGGTTGTTGAGATTGATGTTACCTAAAATTTGTACCATGTTAAATAAATTCTTTTTATCCTATTTGATGTTTTTATTGCTATTAGCCTCTTACTATCTTAATCGTTCTGATATAAAGAGATTGATGATATTCTAACTCTTTAGATAGATCAAAATGTATAAAATTAAGATTTATGAAACTAATTTTTTTAAAAGAAAAATGATTGATAGGCCTAAATTAATAAGACTAAAATTAGACTTACAAAATTGGTTTTTGTGAAAAAATGATTGATGGAAATTATGAGAGAGAAAAAAATCTCAATCAATCAAAAATTTAATTTAGATCCATTAGTAGGTGTGTAAAATTAGTCACATTTAGAGCATCTCCAATGTTAGCATTAAATGTATATTTTGCACTATAATAGTGTAAAATGTTGAAAAAAAGCTGAAAAAAGCTCTTCAATGTTGACACTAAACCTTAACACTATTATAGTGCAACACTAAATATGGATCAAAATACACCAAATATAGTGCAACACTATCTTTCGCACTAAACATTCATTTATTATTTAATACATTTGATGAAAACTAATTTATATAAAATAAAAAATTATATGTTTCTTCTTAATACCATTAAAACTAGCTCAATATTGTTATATTTCATATTACTTATTTTCTATGTATATTGCATAAGTATATCTTTAAATTATTAAAAAGTACATTTAGTACAAAAATATAGTGTATACATTGGAGTAAAATATTTTTGGTGCAAGCATATTCCAATAAGATTTCTTTTTTACACTATCTTAGTGTCAAATTTTAGTGCTAACATTGAAGATGCTCTTAGCATTACTCTTTTTGGAAGGACAACACTATATATCTCATCTTTTATATACGCAAATCATACATATACATATCGACTCCGACGAGTCTTGAACCCACATACCCTTGATTGATGAATTTAGCACATACCGCTAGACTATAACCTTTTAATAAATATAACCTTTTTTTTAATTAGAAGCTTTTTATAATGATTGAAATCCTCTTATGTTCAAGCTAAATATGAGAGGTCATGATCCGTCACATACTTTAGATTAAAATATGAGCCCTGGTCTTTTCAAATGTGAGAGAACATGAGACTGATATTTAAGTGAAGAGGATCTCAATCCGTTCTATAATGTGGACTTGTCAACATATCCACAATTCTGCAAGCTATTTTTATTGTTAATTAAAATAAAATAAAAATAAAAACACTTACTCCCTCTGTCTCAAAATAATTTTCCATCGACAAAAAACACGCAGTTTAATAAAAGCATAATCATTACTGCTTTTTCTTTCTTACTTTTTGCATAATGACAGTTTTACCCTTAAACTATTAATTACTACTTTCTTTAAAGTTTGTAATAATAATTCAAAGTAAGTGTAATAATATAGTAATCACGACCAAAACATCCTTTCTATTTTTGGAAGTGGACAATTAATTTGGGACGTCCATAAAAGGAAACATGGACTATATTTTTGGGACGGAGGGAGTACTTTTTATCTTACAAGTGTTCCTGTTTCATTCCTTTAATTAATCCAACATAATCGGGTTTGATCTTGTTTTATAATATCACCATATAACACATCTGCTGTTAAAGATGCAGTCCTTATTATGTGGTTAACTAAAGTTTTCTACTTATTGTCAGTAATTGTTGTTGTTAAAGTTGTGTCGATTTAAGGTTACCTGTCTAAGTATGTATTCTTGTATAGGATGCAGATATTGACGACATGGTTTGAGTTGGATAGCTCAAAGAGTTACCGGAAAAACAACCTAGTGGAAACAAATCACATTCTGCTAATGTCTTAATCTTGATTTACACCTGGGACTTTTGTATAGTCGGATTTCAGCTATTTCTATCTAAGGTAACGTTTTCTGATTGAGTTTGTTCAGAGCTTTACGATGTAACATTATCATAATGTTTGCTAATACACACTAGTGTACCAACCAAAACCAACATAAAGCTCTTTGTCACTTGATTTAATTAGTTTATATAAACTTTTGCATTTGAGATAAACTTGGGAGTACATTCACTTTGTCACCATGCTAACCATAACATGATCATTAACAAGATCACCATCACAAAACTGATTTCATCAAAGGATATAAACTAAAACTAGAAGAAATTGCCATTTCTGCACAAGGATGTCCGCCTAATTCTTGGTTAAACAACTTTTGTTCCTATATATGTATCATGATTGTACAATGACACCACCTTCAAACTGCAAGCGATCCAGTAAAGAATTGTCACATTATACAGCATCTGCAATCCGACTTATCTTGCGGTCCTTCAAACCATCTATCCCATGACGGATTCGTTGGCCCATTTGTTCTGCCAAAACATATTAAACACTAAAATTAGGACCACTAACAAGAAATTCTTCTGAAAACTCAAGGTACGAGTTACAAAGCCAATGAGAGGCTAGTACTAGGTTTTTTGTTTTTTTTTTGCTTTGCATAAAATTTATTTCTGGATCAATTCAAACAGTGACCCTCGATATCAAAATCAACACAGTTGCAACGAGAAAGGAAGGGTTATATTACGTTGGAAGTAGCGGATCCGGCCTTATTTCAACATCCTTCAGGATTCTAGTCAACAAAAGAAAAGGAGAGTTAGAAAGTCGGGCAGAATGGTGTTAACTTGGTTCATATATTATCATACTTACTCCTTACATACGCTTGAAGCTGCTTCCATATTTTCAAGCTGTTCCAACTCTTTCTGCATAATATTTCAAGAGAGAAAATATTATACATTGATCATCCTCAAAGTTCAAAACACTTGACAACAATCTTTATCTATTACCCTACATAAGTATTAATTACTACAAATATGACCATGAAAGTATGCCACATCCTTCAATGGAATGGAGTTTCTAATTCATTATAAAGTGCAATTTGAACCCAAAACTATTTTGATAACTGAGAACAATATATATCTAAGCCTCAAGTCCTATATTCTTACTGCTGCCTCTTTTAATTTTTCTTTTCATTGTTCTTTCCTAAAGACCAGTTATTCTACCTCCGTAGACGTTCTCTTACAGAACCAACAACCCTATCTTCAACCCGGACAACTTTTCATACTACTACTAATGCAGGTAAACCAACCCGCTAAATTCAACAATTTTCAGTGTCAGATTTCAGTTATTTAAAGAGGCAAAAAAAAGCACAACCTTTTTACAAAAGCCATAGAAAATACGACCTTTCTTTTGCATTTTGCAAAGGCTTTCTCATTCAGGTGTCTAAGGGTTGCCAAAAGTCAATCTTAGAGCTAATGAGACATTGAGATCATTCTCATTCTATCTCAACGATGTGACAAAGAGAAGCATATACACATGGAAACGATGTGGCAGCACATTTATCTATTACAAACTAAACATATATTTGATACTGTAAAAACCCATTACATAGGACAAAAGAGTAGTGAACATCAGCCTAAATCTAGAGAAAGCATTTTGCTATTTTTAAGCAACTTTCTTAACGCATAACCAAAGTTTGAAAAGTCAATGCTTAACACAAAAACACTTCCACATGGACAACATAGATCAAACTTATGCAGAATTAGCAAAAGCAAGTAAGCAAATCATTCCACGTATAATCTCTCATATTGCACACAAGAACCCAGGTATGAAAATCTTCAATATCGCATCAAGATAGCAACTTTTTGTTAAAAGAAAAAAAAAGAAGAAGATAGCAATCAAAAGACAAAACCCACAAAAACCCATATAACAGAATCATCAAAATACTAAATAAAAAGCAATTGTTAAATTATCATAAAGTTCAAGAAAATTAACCTCTAAAGAAAGGGTTTCTTGATGAAGCCTTTTCAATGCAGCAGAAATTCTATGCTTCCCTCTTGTATCTGCTGCCACAGATCTTACTTGCTCCGATTCCCCTGTTTGCATCTCTATATATCTGTGTATCTCTATATTTTTAAATACCTGTAATTGTGAAAGTGAAATTGGAATTGTGATTGGGAACCCGAACCCTATAAATAATACTCCGTAGTAATAAAGAATCAGATAAATGGTTGGTTGAACTTTAATGCCCAACCAATCAATCAGCAGCTGCTGCAACTTCTGCAAGACAAAAAAGAAGAAGACTTTTGGTGGGTTTTTACCTTTTTAAGGGTTGGTGTGAATGAGTGTGAGTTGTTATGTTTGGGTAAGGAACAATGATCGACAATAAGGGGCTTTTTGGGGATTGTCCTGTTTTTTGTCCCCAAAATTATTAAAGTTTTCTTTCTTATTTTCTTCCGGAAAATGACAATTTCAAATAACAAAAATTTCAAAGTCTCGTGTTCACAATTCACACGTACACGGTACACTTAAAAGGTACTCCGTATTTCGCATTTTTGTTTTTTAAATGGAGTAAAAATGCATTTTAGCATCTTCCATAGGAAAAACATTGTGAGATGAAGAAGTGATCCCTATGTTAGAGGGTGTTTGGGGAGCTTATTTTCTTGGCTTATTTGTTTATTTGCTTGTTGTGATAGAATAAGCTTCAGATTTTGTGTTTGGATGAGCTTATTTGGTTTGCTTATTTGCTTATTTGTGAGGGAGAATTTATAAGCTCAAATAAGCTATGATTTTTGGACTTATTTAGTTATAAGCAATAAGCAAATAAGCTATAAAATAAGCTCCCCAAAACTCCCCCTAAACAACTTTTTAAACCATAGTTAATAAACCATTCAAAAATATGTAATTCCAAACATACCTTACCTTACATATTTTGTCTTGGTATAAACATACACCATGAAAGGAATAAAAATAGTAATTCACCTTAGGATTGTGAAAAAAATAACCATTAGTGACTAAAACCATACATATATAAACCATTAGTCATCAACTACTTTCGGTTTTGTTGTGCTCAGTACAATGTTCGATTGCACAAGGCCTAACAGTGCTGAAAATTGATCAAGGTAAGTGATGAGTGCGTATGATTTGCTTGACCACATATGGCCTCCACTTGGGGCCGCATGTGTTAACATAGCTCTTCATCAGTGTTTACGAATAACGACCGAACCTGTTCTTTTCCGGACCCATAACATTGACGGTCGTTTGGCTTAACTAACTTCCGAGTTCTATAGATGATTGACTTCATATATTAGTCCCTCTCAAATTATGTAGTTTGCGGATATGTTCGTCGAATTCTTTGACATATCAATCGATCAATTGTAATGAGGGAAAGATAATTAAAAACACCTTTTAGTGGGATCGTTCAAAATCAAAAAACAATTCGTTATGAGCTTGTGATGCAATACAACCACAGGTGTTTAGAAGCAGGTAGTTTAAAACAATGCACATGTATGAATGAAAGGAAAAGATCAATCTCTTTAAACATCTCATTTACGTTATGCAGAGTTGATATGATATGCTACGTGTTCAATTAGTACCAGTCTCTTGCATGTTTTCCACGTATCCATTTCATCTATCAAGCCTTTAGTACTTATCTTTGCATCTCTTCCACTACAAACTTATGTTCACGTTCACCATCATGTATACATCATCACCTCAACAGGTGAGCAAACTCTCACAAAAATGTCTCTAATTTCATGTAATCTCATCAAGAAATACATCTCATATCCTTCCCTTTATTCACTCTCCGGAATACCCAAAACAGCTACCTTTCTACCACCTTTCACCACCGTCAAACCACCCAACAATCAACCATATATATACCTTAGAACCACACCGGAGCACGAGTTCAGTAGCGTGTCATCTGAATTGCCACAAACGCCTGACGTTCTGAACTTTGACCCATTTCCGCCAGAAAAACCTTCGGATCCTCCACCTTTGTCACCAAATCCAGCCCCAGAATTTCCAGGTCCGCCAATCCCTGACCCGGAAATCCAGCCACCAGGGCCAGATATGCCCGTTCCACCAAATACTCCCGGTGGTCCGGAGGTGGTTCCACCAGCAACACCAGAATGGACGCCTCCAAACCCACCGGATATCGGTCAACCACATCCAGGCCCACCAGAGATTCCATTACCATATGCCTGATGCATCTATGTATCATTCTAGTTCAAAAGTTGAAACAACCTGTAAAAACTATGTCGTCTTCATTTAGTTATAATACTTTGACAGCTTTGATTCTTGTTTGTTAGTATATGCAAATATTTAATTTAGCACTTGTTTGTTCAAAGATGATCTATTCCAAATTCATCTAGAATCAGATCTCTCATGATGAGACCATTAGCAATCATCACTAGTGATAAATGAACAAACAAAAATTCAGTTCCGTAACTTTTTTCCATCGGTAAACAGGTAAACTTGAAGTAGTTGGTTGTCAATACGCTGAGTACATGATGCATAACAAAAGATACAATTAAAAAGATTGAGACATTACTAATCAGTCTTCCTCAAGGTTGATAGACTCCTTGAACTTGGCGTACAAAATCTTCTTCAATTCCGCCATCTGAGAAAGTATTGATTCTTTCTCTTCCTGGAGTTTCTCCAAGTGTTTGGCTGTTGTCTCTTGCATTTTTTCTATTCTTGTTTCGACTTCGTCTTTTGGTACATGAGCAAAAATCTCCCCAATTTGGAATCTTACCACCTCTTCATCAGTTAAAATCAATTCGTTGCTTGCATCCTCAAAGTTCTCATTTGCTTCCTGCGGATGAACCAATCATGTGAAGTTTAACAAGCAAGTTCCATTCACTACAATTTCAATATGCTGTTCTTCATACGAGTAGTATATACAGGTGAAAATTTTGATTCAGGTTCTGTTACATCTCTAACGACCCCAACTGGGTAAATATTAATATAAGTTACGGTCTACCGGTCAAAATTCCAATTCCAAAAATCTCACACAGTGTATCTAGACGCATAAAACCTCCAAAACTGTTTAGACTATTTGAAAAATTAAACTATACTTCCATTGCTATAATTTCTTCTTAACACAATAATTGTTCTTAGAAAGCTCATCTTTGAACAAAGAATCAACCCAACTAGAACAAAAACTTACCCTTTTCAACCTAGACCTGATTTGAATGGTACCTACCCAACACCCCGCCCATTTAGTCACCTAGGCTAAAAGTGATTTCATTAGCATTATCAGTATGGGTTAATGTTGAGCATCAGTTTTCGTCTCCATCCAACTCAAGCTAATAATATACACACAACCTTGGGTCAAGCAGACTGTACCAATCAAAAGTAGTAGGCTCAAGCGTTCTCTTTAGGGCCAACTTTGACTAGCAACTTATTAAGAGTTCCTTGCAAACCCTAGAACCCTTGGGGTCCTCCAAGAGTCCAAGGTAGCCCTTTATATTATTCTTTGCTTTGTAAGTAGCAGAAGAAACAATACAGATGCATACATAAGAAACGAACAAAGTCTAATGACAGAAGTATCATAGTCAGTTATGCTGATGTTCACAATGAAGTATTTGGACGATGTACATCATCCAAACAATGCCAGGGCCTTATACATATGAATCTATATGTAATACACGACACCACTTTGTTGAATATATGAGGTGTCTTGGGTAAGAAAGAATACAGATACGAAACAAGAAGTACACTGTAAGTAGCGAAAATTGTAAATGAGATGCACATTCCATGCAACAAAATGTAATTTAATTACTCATACTAGATGAAATGAGGATGAGAGACCACCTGACAACCTTACAACGGCATAATAAGTTGACAGCACTATTGAGCTTACAAGATGGAAGAACGACGTTTAAGAAATAGCTCATATGGGACTCTGTGAATTTATGTGTATTCAAAGATGCGGAGAAAGCTAGTAAAAGCTATAACGGCTACACAAGCATTGAAGTTGGAACTTTCATATTGCCCAGCAAAACCGGTATCCAAAGATTTTTGACATGTTGGGTAAGAAAATGATAATCTTTACCTATCCCATGACTGGGTAGCTGCATACTTAAAATCAATCAACAGTTGTGTATCCCTGCTTACCATGACTGGGTAGCAAGGATACACATCGTAATCTACAACCCATCATTGTTTTGGTGAAATAATCTTTATTTCCTATTCCATAATTGCACATATACGTAATTTAATTTTCCCATCTTTTCACAAACTTAATTACAGTATTATTCTTTTTTAAAGAAATTACATGGTAATGGAAATGTACCTTGGCAATCTTTATTTCATCTTCAAGTTCGTGATAGCGATTGTTCAATCTCCCAAATTTGTTAATGTTCTGCTGATCCTCCCATGTTACTTCGGTTTCAGAGCCACTACCAGACTTTAAATTACATGAAAATATAAAGTTAGGCAAAAAAGCAAAAAGCTCCAACGGCTACAGAAAATGGATGTAAAGATATAACACATTGCTTATCTATATAGTTTATACAGGAAGCCAAAGTTCAAAAACAGGACAAACAAAGAAACCAACTAGTTGAGTTTAACTTTCACCTGCTGCATGATTGATGCACTTGATGAAACGGATGAAAAGCTTCAGTGTTTGGGCGAGAACTATACTGCATAAGAGATCCATGGTAGTAAAGCTGTTAAGAGACTTCCATCAACTTTCCACATCATCACACAACTAATTTCAACTTTCCCTACTCACTTCGATTGCATAGACATATAGCAAAAGATTTCATTTGCACAGTAACAGAAGTACCGAATCAAACCAAGGAGAGCTAGCAATGCCAAATCAAACTAAACGTCTAAACCTTATGTTATCTTACAAAATGATGCTAGATTGCTAGCAATGCCAACCACTTTACTCTCTAATCTACCAATACCTTGTCACTTTAAACCTTACACTATCGTAAAAACAACTTTCACTAATATTATATGCCTTACTCTTTCAATAACTTAAAAAACTTTAACTTGAATTTTATTATAGTTTCAAACAAAGTTAAATTACAAAACCTACTTACATTACGCATCACATACCTTACAACACTAAATATCAGAACCTCATATATCCTCTGCCTATGATAGGCGGAAAAAGGTATTCATCTTTTTATATGATTCGATATAACAGTTCACAGATTCATCCTAATGATTTAAAATCACAATTTCCAGGTCCACATTCACAATGTCACAAATACAATACACAATGCCTATATTAGGGCTCCAAAGCTACTGTTTTTAATTTAGGTCTCAAATTGAAGTATAGAAACTCAACTGGTCAGCAATTAACCCTAACAGTTAACAAATAACCAAAATTACTATGAAAATTAGCAGTACAAAACTTATAGCGTCACCTAATTACATTTAAAACTGAAATCAAAAACATATATAAGTATATATTTCATTTCTCAAAACGATACCTTACTGCGTTGTCACCGGGAAACAATAGTTCGTCGTCGCCGGGGAAGAGTTGCACGATGATCAAGGGTTTTGCTGAGAGACTGAAGACTGGAATCTGATGGATTTATATTAGATTTTTATTTTATAATCTAACCCCATAGTTTGTAGGTTTTTGCAGAAATGCCACAAAGTTTTCTTATTTCTCATTTTACGTCCTAATTTTGCACTAAGTGGTTTAAACAAGTAATTTTGAACTGATATGTTAGAGACATATATTTTGTCTTTAACATATTAATTAATACTCCCTCCGTCCCAAATCTATTGTCCCCTTGTTGACTTTAGAGTCTTTCTTTGATAACTTTGACCTTAAATATTTTTATTTGTGTTATATAATACTTGATGCAAATTATACCAATAAAAATACATTCAAAATCCAATCAATTCATATATTTTGCATCAAATATTATATAACACAAACAAAAATATTGAAGGTCAAAGTTGAATGAGAAAGACTCCAAAGTCAACAAGAGGACAATAGATTTGGGACGGAGGGAGTATAAACTAGAACACAATTTTTCATTTTATTTTTTATTTTTTCTATAGGTTATAACAAGTGTGTTTCTTTCATACAAGCTGTTTTTGTGGGGATTTTGATCGGATCTCATGAATGTTATCATAACCTTCACTCCAGCTGTGAGAAATTTGTAGAGAGACGAATGCCGAGTTGTCAAAAACGTATAGCAATACAAATATAAAAATACTTTTGATCCATTCGACAACTAAGGAACACATGTATACATGTTAGATATTGATTGACTGCATGGATATGGATCATCCGTATCATTTTCACTACAATTTTCAAGTATAAACAGTAAAGGTCCCTCCCTCTATACATGATCTTGGTAATAATGATAACGAATTATGAATATAAGAACATGTGTGATCCACAATTCCACATTAGTCCAATAGTTTTCAACTTTACCACTATCTCATGAAAAATTTACGACAATGTCGCTTCTAATACTGGTATTATATGTAACAATATATAGATACAACTAGTATAAGTGTCTCAGAACACTAATCTATATTCAATATACCCAAAAAATTTGAACTCTTGCTGCTACAGTTACAGTACATTTGTATAGTTTGACAACTTGACCCACTGTAAAATAACTGCACAAAAGAACCAATCTAAACATACGAGCTCTCCACCTATGAAATAATTTAAATTGTTGAATTTCAGTATTGTGCATTCCAAAGAGCAGCAGGATCTTCACCACATCTCTTGTGCACATCTTTCAGTCTTTCTACCGACCTACAAATACCACTGCAACTCCAATCGAATGATGCTATACACACGTTACCAGCTTCTGCCTTCCACTCACATTCTATATCAGCTCAAAATATTTTAGAGTTGGCACAAACAAGTTCACCCAAAAATATAAATAGACAAAGGGCGTACCAGGTGGGGTCCCACAACACATGTTGCGATCATCTATATGTTCAACGTCAAGACCAATAAACCACGAACCAAGTGACACGTCTTCATTTGCATATTTGTGCAAAATGGGCCTAAACGTTAATTACCAAAGTGTTGAGGTTAATGAAGGAACACATGACTGTTATTATATGTTTGACTGTTCATAATCAAACAAACTTCAGATTTTCATATAAAAAGCACCATATACAATTTTTATTTTATCAAAGTTGACACTCACTGGTTGGTGGAGATGTAAGCAGCAAGATCATTTGATATAGCATAAATCTGTCCAGTGGCATGCCGGAAATACTTATTTCCTTCCTCTCCAAACTTCCAGTATTCAGGTTCATGGTATTTGACATTCCTATAAAACATATAATATATATAAATAAGGCAAAACTCATCTGGATAGAAGATTGATGATGTAATGAAGCAGTGAAAGTGTTGGTAATATTCACTTTTGGGAAAGAACTGGCCCAGATTTCATACACCCTGTATAAACCCTTGGTTTTGATTGATGTCTTCCAAGAGTTGTAGCTAACATACCTGCATCACAAATGTATCCATAAAATCAACTTCCCAATTAATAAGTTGTTTGAATTCTATAAAGCCTGGACCAATAATTCCAAGATCACCCCTTTTGAATTTAGTAATGTAACTATGGTGGATTGTAGTTGGCTCAAAGAATAATTTCGGCATAGATACTTTGTGAATATGTACAAATTAAGTTTTGAAACCACCAGGACATATAATCTATTAAGCCAATCAGATCCCACCATTCATACATAAAGAACTAAAGAAAAATGGTAGAGGACATTGTACCAAGATTGACATGAACATCATCATCCACCTTGACATAGAACTTTGCATCCCATTTAGCGAATGCTGTGGAAAAGAATATTCGTGTTTTAGCTGTCAATTCGTGATACCCTTCAACATGTTCCTGTGATGATGATAAAGTTAGAATCTTTCAAGTTTGCAGTCAAAGAGAATCAGATACTGCTCATATGTTTTTTCTAGTCTTACAAGTCTAAAGAAATCTTTATGTTGAGATTCCTCAGAGTCGATTGCTCGATCTAGAATGCTCTTAGATGTCGCGCTGCAAAACAAAACCAAGAAAAAGTTGGCTGTTGGTAATAGGAATCTTAAGGCCATGATTTCTTCATTGTGATAGACAAAATTTTCTGCAGTGAGAGTCAATAATTGACTTCCATAGTCAAATTAATTATTTTATAAATCAAAACTTCTAATAGAACAAATTTCTTATTATAGAAACAAATTGAACTAGAATAGTACTTGTTTCAAGCCAGAAAAAAACAAAGAAAAAATAAAGATTAGCATATGTTATATGATAGCCTAGTAAGTCTTGTCAATCATAGCAGCAGATAGACTAATAAACCACAAAAACATTCTTTTAGGAACAAACAAACTGTGGATTATGCCAATATAAGCCTCTATCATAATGTGCCAAAAGCAACATAGTACGTACATTTTTATCGTGATAACATCATATGTACCCTTCAATGAGGGCTATAAGAGATCCATGATTCACAATTATAGATGTGAGAATACGGATCTCCAAATGCAACTAACAAAAAACTCTAGTATTCATGTCAACTAAACACGGACATTTCCGGTTTGGTAAACTGAAAATAAGAATACTTGGCTTTCAGTTTCAGTCTGCGTTCACTTCAATAAAAGGCATTATGCAAAACAGAGGGAAAAGAGAGGATACCATTTCAGAGCCTCACTATTTACCACAAACATAAAAAATGCAAAATAAAAAAATAAAATAGAAATGTTAGGACAGGGCCAAAAGTCTGATCCACTAAGCTACTAAATAATTCTTTTATCATCAACAATGTCAAATTAGGTAGCCCACAAGGCAGAATTATTCAACTAGCCACCAAGAGTTGTAAAGTTGGTTACCAATATGAAGTAGAAGATTGGGGAAGTAGAGGACAAGGGTTCAAAACCGCGCTAGTGCAAAACTTGTGTGACCACGCTGGTCTCACTTTGGAAGACCCCTACCTGGTTAAGTTTGTGCAGGGTTGATTTGGACCTCGCGGATTTAGTCGACCAAAGGGTTGGACTCCACCAGTTTAAAATATGTCAACTAATGATTTATTATCAGCTAAAGACTTCATGTTTATTTCCATCAAGATGATTAGGTTTTCCATTTTTATTAATTTAATTTGAACATGCATTCATGATTGAAAAAGGGCTAACAGGATATACAAAGTACTGAAACCGACATGTTGACAAAAGAATTTCACAGTTAACCTGAACTCACATGTTTTTGCTTGCTACCTGTTAATAGAGAACTGTGTTGCAACGCAAACTAAACAATGATTTGCCAATTAAAGCAAACCAAAAGGAAGTAGTTATAAATAGAAGTATACAAAACCAAAAAGAAAGAAAGAATCACCTGTGACCAATCATAAAACGCACAACAATACCCTTTTCCTTCTCGAGCAAAAGTAGCTTTTCACCTAGTCAGACAAAAAAAAGATTCAAAATTTATTAAGGTAAAGACAACAGTGATGGTAAAAAGTATATATACAACTAGAAAGAGCAATACCCCTCGGCATCCATGTTTCTCGTATCGAATCACGTCTCCTTCTGCTACTAAAAGCAGTGTTAATCCCAATAACCATAAACACCTTTTTCCTTCTCTCAATCTTGTCTCCATTTGTCTTGTTATGATGCAAATCATCAGGTAAACTTTGGTTCCCAGGGATCTCCAGTCTCAGTTCCGAAATCGAGTTTCCTAGTGACCTGATAGACCTCCAAATATCCAACAAATCATATTTCAAATTAAACAACTTAAATCACACCACTCAAACAATGGCATATCAAATATCCTAATCCACAGGATGCATTCCTTTTACGGTTTTACCATAAGATAAAATTCTTAGTGAATGAAGATGCATAGCATAAAGAAAATAGAGTTTCTTGTCTTTCTAATTTGTTTTTACACTACCGAAGGCTTTTTAAGAGTGTAGACATGGAGCATTCCCAAAACTTGGAGATCCAACTACAAGAAGACAAGCAATCTGATACAATATTTCTTTCTTTAAATATTAGTCAAAATAAAAATCACATGGAGGTCTCTTTCATGTACTAAAATCGACATTTTTATGTATATACAGTTATCTAACAATTCGGACGAGCTCTGAAGTCGATCTCACATGTTGAAACTCGTAGTATTCAAAAGCACTCCTATTTTCAAGCTAATTACATATGAGCAATAGGATCTACATTCTACACGTACCTATAAATATAACTTGAATTTATAGCATACTTATCATATATCTCAAAAAGCATAATGATCAACAGAACAACACAATTTACTAGAAACTACAATGTACTCACTGGATTGCTTCCTGGGTTTTATGTACTTCTCCAAGTAAATCATTATTCTGAAACCAACCCAATAAAAAAGACATCAAGAATCAGTAAACTCAAAAGAAATTCAACAAAAAAAAGTAAATCATTATTCTGAAACCAACCCAATAAAAAAGACATCAAGAATCAGTAAACTCAAAAAAAAAAAATCAACAAAAAAAATCAGAAAGTCACTACCTTTTTGGTTATACAATCATCATTAGTATTAGTACTAACAAATTTCAATTCTTGTTCTCTCCGTCTCATAATCCTTCCATCTTCAGATTCAAGTGGACCCAACACCCTAACATTCATCAAGATTACTCATTTTACAAAACCCATCAAATATTTCATCAAACCCCAAATTCAATTAATCTTGAATTTATGAATTTTAAAAAAATAATGATGAATATACAAAACCTGTTAGTAAAAAGCATCCCAAAAACAAAACTGAAGATACTGAAAATGATGATCCATTTAGGTGAGACTTTACGCCCACCGCTTCTGTTGGTGTTGTTATTGGTCTTCATCTTAATGTTTTTATGTTACAAATGAAATGCAAACTGGTTTTTATGAAAAAAAATATATATTATATTCTTATTTTAAAAGTAATGGGGGAATGAATTTATGAATGTATGTTACAAAAGTCAAATTGGGAATAATAGTCAAAGTGTGAACAAACAACACGTCAACACCACTTCGTTTAATGTAATAAATCTCGAAATTTGAGGTCGGAGATGCTAATTTGTGTGTTTAGTAACTTTCTAATTTAAACTTTATACGGCAAACATACTACATATAGCTTCTATTTGATATTTCCTTTTTTCGCCCCATGGGCCATGTCCCCTTCATATCATATAAAAATATATTCTGGTTGGTTGGTTATAAAATAAATGACTTTAATATAATTAACCACTCGATATTAAAATAAAATGAACTATGTCCTTAAATTATAATTATAAAAAAAAAAGCAATGCAAGATAATACTCAATAATAATCAATTTGCTTTATTATTGTCGATTTCATATATACAACTAGCAACATATAAGATAGTACCACCAAAAGTCATAAAAAGTTTAGCATATAATTGTTTTGACGTACAAAAATTTAATATATACTATTATAAAATAAGCTCTAGAACAATAAATTATTAGAAGTAACTTTTAAAAGTAAACTCATAGCTTATGAAATTAAAAATTATTTAAATACCTTTTATAGATTTTTTATTATATATTTTTTATGCCTTTCTATGTCAATTCACCTATTTAACATCTATCTAGTTTGTCACACACTTATAAAACAATAAGTTCAAGTTATCACCTTAAAAATAAGTTTCAGCAACCAACTTCAAACTCCAACTACAAACTGGTTTTACCAGATACACCATATGCATATAGAAGTTTAAAAGTAACTGTATTTTTATGTATTTTTTATTTACTGAGTATAACTTTAGCCACACCTAATTTTGTTCTTAATTAAACACATTATTATCTTTATCATTATGTATACACAAGCATGTTTGTACTCGTGCTTTGCGTCATAATTTAAAAAAATAATTTTCGTTTATAAACAATTATTACTATATAAAGTTATTATTATAATTCCAAGCATAAAACAAAATGATTGAACTTTTGTTAATATATGAAGCTAGTGACTCCAATATGAAGCTAAATATATGTATAAACATATTTTGTTCCATACCGTTTATCTCACAACTCAACTAACACATGTTGTCAGGCTTTTCTCAAAATAAAATAAAATAAAATGTAGGTCACGATTAAACAAAGATGACACTTAGCGTTAAATAAATTCAACTATGCATGTTTGATTTGATGTTGGTGATTTTGGAAATTGTCAGTTAATTTAGGGTGGAATAGTCTGATACCATAAAAGAAATTTATAATACTTTTTATTACGGGGAAAAAGTTAGAGTTTTATTTGTTTTAATCTCGAAAAATATGATATAACTTTTATTCATTAATATATATATATGTATGTATATATATTCATTTATAAAATAAGATAAGTTATATCTATAACTTATGTGAATAATACTTACCACCTAAATGAACATGTTATTTTTGTTAAAAGAAAATAAATGAATGCATTTTTATAGCCAAGATATTCATCAAAAATCATGATTCGTGATCGGCTATCTACTCAACAAGTTATTTTATTTATTCAATTATTGTTATATGAAAACAGTTTAAGTGGTTTAAATTAATCACATAGATTCATGCACTAAACAAAAAATTTATTATAAACAGATTACATTTTTAGATGATTGTCCTTTATTTTGCGCCTACATTTTGAATTTTTTATATGTTAACAAGTTATGAATCGCCTTAACCCTACGGGAGGACAATCAAAATCGTTGATAAATGATGAATCGAAGGACACATATCTGAATCACAAGTTTACATCGTTACATCCACTTTCACTTCATTTTCATATTTTCTATTGCCCCCAACCCACGTGTTATTGGATAGGGCCCAAATAATCTAAAAGCCCGGCTCAACAAACCAAAACCGATAACCCATAACCCGTTTCAACCCATTTGTTGTTGTTAAGCATCTTTGTTTCGCCGCTAAACAATTTCAGTTTGCAACTGAACTCGGAAAAAGTAAAACAATCATGTCAAACACCAGCGACGACGAACTTCGCCGGAGAAAATACGAAGAAGCCCTAGAAATCAAATCTCTCAGGCGAATCATCTCCGCTTACCTCAAGTAATCCCATCTTCTTCTCTTTTATTCATCTTTATTTTATCAATCAATCACATGCTTAAATTACTCCCATAATCAAATTATTATAGATTCTTTTAATTATGACTTGAATTGAAGGTACAGAATAATTATATAATTTGAACTTTTACATTATATGAGTTAAATAAATTGAGGTTATGTATCGCTTATGCCATGTAAATAAATAAATGAAAAAAAAAATACTAATACTGTTGTTATATGTTCTCAAACGGTCTTAATGTCTTATCTTATGTGTAATAAGTAATAAACTTTTGATTATTATAATTATTATCTTTAAATTTTATGTATCCGGTTGATCTCATATTTTTAGTTTTTAAAGGGGTTATACCAGGCATATAAGCTATCATTCACTTTACATATATAGGTCATATACATACAAATATACAATTGCAAGAATCCAAAGTAATTTCCATTTGAAAAGGAATAATTGATAGTTAATCACACACATCAGACGATCTGGAAATATGATACATATGGTATTAATACACAATAAGCTGTATAGTACTATAGTTATTTAGAAGTAAGTAAATTTATCTACTCTGATACATCAAATGTGCATGTCTATGTCATGCCAATATTGGATATGTGTCGGTATATTGGAATTTAGTATTCTAATAATCCCCGGTATGTCATAGGCGCTGACTACATTGCTTACTATCTTGTTGCCAATATACCTCTTCCGTATGAATATAGGTTGTTATTTGTCATTGGTATTGATTAAGTGATTAACGAAGGTCTTGCTAATATTATTAGATACATTACAGTTTGAAAAGTTCTTAAATTGTTTGCCACAGATATATTTGTCTTCATATGTCATGTTATATTCGTATTCTACTAGTTGTGGTAGCACGGATGGTTAATATATTTGTTTGCGTAATTGATTGATCCAGCTATCCAGAAGCCGCGGAGGAGGATGTTAAAAGGTATGAGAGATCTTTCAGAAGGCTTCCAGTGGCTCACAAGGTATGATAAGTCATATGTCTACACGAAACCTATAGTCTCATGCAAGTTTGGTGATTCAGGTTCCAATGATTATTAAATCTGGAAAACCCATTTCAGTCAGAATAGTATATTTTTTTCTTAATTTGTGTGAATGTAGATGGATAGATTATGACATTATTTCTCTTTTGTTTTGTAATTTTTTTCATGGGTTAAGTTGATATTCGGTCATGCAATGTACCCATTAGTACCCAAAGTTTTGAACATTAACTTTGGCTTTAGAGTATGTTCTAAGCTAGCATGAATGATCACATCATCATCATGACTCATGACATAGGAAGGTGTCGTTATGACACATACACTCACAAAGATGGACATGTGTATGGCTGTAGTGCTGCATGCATTCCCTTGTTGCTTATGGCCGCATATTACTCACTTAGTATGGAGGCACCTGGCACCAGGAGTGTGTGCTTGGATTAAGTTTCTTTTACTTATTTTTATTTTTATTTTTTTGAGATAGAATGTCTGAGAACTCTATATTGTGAAGACATTTTACTGTTTTTTTCTAATCTTTTGCAGGCTCTGCTGGCACACCTTCCTTTAAAATATCAGAAACTCAGACGGTAAATCTCTTTCAACACTGTGGATCTTATTACTAGTAGATGACCTGCGCTATGTGGTGGAAAATTTTTTAAGTCAATCAAATATTAATGTGATTTACCGTCATAAGAATTTTCAGAAGCAAAGGAGGCATTAATTATGTTGCTTTCTAATGTAATTTAGTTTTTATATTTATGTATAGTGTTGCAATTAGATGTGTAATCTAAAAGGTTTGTAAATGTGTTTATATAGTGTTAGAATGACCAGTCTTTCTTTTTGTTTGACTTGATTGTGTAATATTTTTCTTTCTCAAAAAGATGTTTATTTTCAAAACGTGTGTGAAATCTGAAATGTTCGTGAATAGATTGTATGAAATATTTGATTTTTATAATGGTCATTAAATATTAAATATGTATGACTTTCCATAATTTTCAAATTGTGTGCGGAGTTCTATGATATCTTTGATATGTAGTAAATAAGCTATTGTGAAAGAGTATATAGCGTCCTTATTAAGTGTTGCATGTAAATGGTAAATTAGGTATATTTGATCTTCGAAATAAGTTTTAAGGCTAGATGGTAAACCCTTTATAAGGGTTTTAGATTTGGAAGGATTGTTTATGTGGTGTTTGTTCTTAATTTACATTGGTGGCGAAGGCTTCGCTTGATAAAAATTCTAATTGTTCTGATTGATCCAGCCCCGTTTTTCTTGTTAGATTGGGAATGTTGGATATCATTCTCCAGTATGAGTTATTGACGAGAGTTGTATTAGATCAGGTTATAATTGGCTTATTAGCTTGTCCGTTAGCCCACTTTGTGCTACAAGTTCATATTGTGTTAACTAATATCCAATCACAGTGAAAATATCTAATATCCTAAACCTAATTATTTTCACCATCTAAAGCAAACTTCTTTAGCCTATTCTGCTCACTCGAATATTTTTTCATTAGCTTCTCCAATGTGCCTCAACTTTTATCTCTCATGACAATATGTCCTTTACAAGTTTCCTCTTCTACAGGATGCATCCAAACTTTACCGTATTCTTCGTTTATTCTATATGCTTGTTTTATTTTCTGATTATTATTCGTTATTTATTTACCTATTGTTTTATTTTGTATCGAAGCCAAAGAAGGTATATTAGTTTAGCACCATATTTTCTTGATGGCTCTTAATCAGTATTTATTTCTGCAGGTGCATCTCAAAAAATACCTATTTTATTTTTGAAATGCTAAAGGTAATTTTATGTTATCTAAATGTTCTGTAGTTTCCCTTTTTCCATTGACTATTTATAGCTTTTAAGTTTATATCATAACTCATCGTAACTATTATTGCGCTTGGACTAAATTTTCTGCATTATGTTATCAGGCATTTGAGCCCCCAGTTGATATGAGCCAGGATGATGAAACATGCGAACACCTGGATGATGGTTCATGTTGTCATCATCACTCAGAAGATAGGAATCCATGTTCTCATGAATCAGTAAGCAGAATGACATGTTCTGCAAAATCTGGTGAAGCTTGCTGTGAGAGTGAGGTACACATCACAATTCATATTTGGATTTTGGATTTTGGAATCCGTAAAGGTGGTCTAAGTAACCGCGAATCACACCTCAAGTATCTGCTGTGGACTTTTAAATATCTCATTCCTTTGTTACATCTGCTCATATTAATACTCATAGCTAAATCACAGGGAATGAATGTAAATTGCTGCGAGCAAGGCTCGAGAAATTGTTCTGTAGGCTTAGAAGGTGAAACAAACATTCATAAAGGTGGTTACGCTAATGCTAAAGATGTTAAGGATCATGATTCATTTGATTCAGATGTGAAGGATCATAACAAGGATGTGAGTGTTTATTTTATTCTATGTTAAACTCATTCTATATGTGATTAGATTCAGTTATCATTTTTTACGTTTCCTACTAGGCATTGAAAGATTTGTAGACTACATAATATAAACACAAATCCATCGTATTTCTGTACGGCCGTAAACACATATTCAAAACTTCAATTCCAGTTCTTAAATAGGTCATATGCTGTAGGAGTGTAGCTTGGCTTTTATTTGTTTTGTCGTCCCACCTCAAGTGGGTGATATATACTTAAGTCGTGATCTGTAAATGTTTTTGTTGTGAAGGTAAATCTGTAAATGTTTTTATGAAGGTAAATCTGTAAATCCTTAGTTATTAAATTGCTATATATACTTAAGTCGTGATCTGTAAATGAGTTTATATGAAGGTAAATCTGTAAATCCTTGATTGTTAAATTGCTATATATACTTAAGTCGTGATCTGTAAATGTTTTTGTTGTGTAAAAACAAATTTTATCTTAAGATTTTTATTGGTTTCTACTCATACTATAAATTAATGTTTGACTTTCATGGTCTTATTGCTATTTCAGATTCAGATATCATCAGGTCCTCCTGATTCTCCTGATGTCATAGAGTCAATGCCTCATTTCCATGTCCCTCTTGTGGACGTTGATAAGGTATATACTTTTTGTCTAGTTTTATGATTTTATTCTCTCACCTTTTTAGGTTATACGAGTATTGTTAGTATAGTTTATCTTTTACATGACTGTAGTGCTCCTTTGGCCAGCTAGGTCCACAAATCCGAGCGCATAGCCACTCACACTTATGGCCAAAGTTCTCCTTTAGGGGAGAGTTGTAGGATTGAAGTACCTTTAGTCAGGTTGATAAGCCTGATGTGCTGATGATGGAAACTACTGAAGATAGAAATAATGGCAAACCAATTATCTATATATTTAAAAAAAAGGAGCATCTTGTGATTGGGATTTAGGTTTAATGGCCAAGAGAAAGTAAGTTGGTTGGGTAACCTAAACTGCTTTCCAGGGGCTGCAAGAAACATGTCTCTGGCATGAGATACAGTTTCATCAGGAGCTGTCAAATGTCTTATGCTCTTCAAGCTTTAAAATGTGTAATGGTTACTTATGCATAAAAGCCTGTGAAATCGACTGAATTGTAGTTTTACTCAGAACAGTTATATCAGGAGTGTAATATAAGCTTTAAGATTCTCTTTGTGGTAGCATTGCTATCAACTCTCGTCATTTGTATGTCATTGGGTAGCATCTAGCATGCCTTCTATTCATTACAAGAGCTCGACCATATCTGTGTCTATTTTTATTTATTTAAAATTTTTATGTTTATTAATGAAATTTGGTCACCAGTTATGAATATTCATCTCTTTTTTCTCTGTTGAGAAGAGGAGGCTGTTTGTAACATATCTTATCAAACATGGTATTAAATATTGTCCTTGTAAAACAAGCTTGCCTGTTTTGCAATGTCCAGGTAAGATGTGTCATCCGGAACATTGTCAGAGACTGGGCTGCTGAGGTACAAATTGTTGATTTCTGCTTCACGCGTACTCATGTATAATGTCTGGCATTGATTTTCATCAATGTGAGAACACGAGAAACAAAACTTGAAGAACATAATTGTTGATTTTTTGTTCTCTAAACACAGGGGCGGAAGGAACGAGACCAATGTTATAAGCCGATTCTTGAGGAACTTAAACGCCTTTTTCCCGAGCGCAGTAAAGAGAGGTGATTAGTTATTTTTTTGCTTAAGTAAATTACACTTGATATCTCTTCCGAGGAGCTATATTTTAAGTTGGTCATCATCTTTGCAGTCCGCCTACTTGTCTCGTGCCAGGTGCTGGATTAGGAAGGCTGGCGTTAGATATTTCATGTCTTGGTATGCATTATAGTCGAACTGTAAGTGCATTTTGACATATGTTTTAATCAACGCTGACATATGTATATTTTTTTTTTAAGTGCAGGTTTCATAAGTCAAGGAAATGAATTTTCATACTATATGATGATCTGCTCAAGTTTTATTCTCAATCAGTAAAGTTCATTTATTCGTGTGTATGACAATTGTAAGTTTGTTAAATAATTCTCATATTAACTTATTTACATATCAATTTCTTGTGTCAGGACTCAAGCTGTTGGTGAATGGACTATTCATCCATGGATTCACAGTAATTGCAATTCACTATCTGATGCTGATCAGCTTCGTCCAGTTTCCGTGCCAGATATTCATCCTGCTGGGTAACCCTTTTGCTTATGTTGTTGTTCTTCTCAATTTGGACCCCAATCATCCATAGAAAAAGTATCGGGTGTATTGCTAGGCCAGTAGGCCTAAACCCGAAAGAGGACCTTATACTTAGGAAGTAAAGGCAGCCAGAATCTGGGGAGCATGTGAAGTCATTGTCTTTAGACCATGTTAAACTACCCACTGATCAGTATTTTAAGACCATTCCAATTTGGTTCTTTGACATTCATATGTGGCTTTGAACATCAGAGGAAGCCAAGGGTTGTCATAACCAGTCATAAAGCCTTATCGGACCAGTTACAGAAACCTGTGAGTAAACGTGGCAATCCTTCAAAGAGGGCTAAAAGTATGCAATTTTGTGTTTTGAAAGCATTGGTATAGTTACATAAAAAGATAGCAACTATAAGGAAGTTTATCATATAATCTGTTTACTATATCGTCACTGTAAAAAGATGGCAACTCTAAGGAAGTTTTTCATATAATCTATTTGCTCACATTAATTCATTGACACCATGATAACCATATGCGGTCCAGAATGCTTGTTCTCTTTTTCTGAAGTGGTAATTATAACCATCTGTCTTACAATGTTAAGTTGGAAATCTGAGACACCTTCTTTGAAAGATCGCTAGTTATGTTTGTTTTTTGATTTTAGCATCCTAATAAATAACATCACCCTTGGGTTATCAGAACTATTGCTATGTTATTTTGATGGATATCCAAGTATAAAGCATAACAAAAGAGCTACTTGAGTAAATCTTCTTGCTTGCTGATAATTAATGATTCTATGAGAAGATATTACTCAATTGGTACATCTTGTATGATTTTTTGGAGATAGCATAGTGTTGTAGAGAAAATGTTCGCCCACAAAGTATGCCCGCTGACACGTGTCGTGCAATAACTACTTGTTTCTAAAGTGCACACTCTAATTTATTGTTGTGATACCACTCTTATTCATTATAGTCCTCCACTCAAAACTCGTTTATTTGGTGACAGTGCAGGGATTACAGAAGGTTTTTCAATGTGTGGTGGTGACTTTGTTGAAGTTTATAATGATCCGTCCCAAGTAGGTAGGGTAAATAACTTGGCTTCTCTTTTCATGACTCACATATTGTCTTTTATTGTTCTCTTTTTTGTTTGGTAATTCTAGGTTTATGCTTTGATTATTTGAATAGGATTGTATCAGAGTTGCAAACTATCTCAAGTCTTTGTATATGAGACTCATGAATCTCAAGTATTAATTTGTCCCCTTTAGGTATTAATCTTGCATAGGGTCATGTATATAGTGTGAGTGTTTGATCTAGTACAAAAATGAAAATTTCACCTTTATCATATACTATCCTATGGTAGAAGTAGCTATCAAGATACCGTACATGAACCTTGTAAATATGTTATCTTCGTTCGCACATGAAGTATATAACAAGATCCAGTTTTGTACATCAATGTAATTAGGTAACAATCCCGCTGCTGTAGCGGCAGATTACAGTTTGAAGTAGCTCCCACTTGGGTCAATATTTCAAACTTGCGCTGTTGTAAAAGTAGTTAAGTTGGAATCTGATAATGAGTTTTTAATGGCACTTGCAGGGGCGTGGGATGCTGTTGTGACCTGCTTCTTTATTGATACAGCACACAATATTGTTGAATACATTGAGATTATCTCAAAAATTCTTAAAGATGGGGGAGTAAGTAGTTCTAATTTCCTTCTTGTCAAATACCAGAAGTGGCAATTTTGAATCATTTACTCTTGAATGGGACCATTTGGGTTATGTCTTACCTCTAACGGGTCAATTTGGAAAAAAGGAAAAAATAATCTTAAAAGGAAATATGTCACATGGCTCGATGTTTCAAATCGGTTTGAAGTTGCTTACAGTGTATCTCTAATGCATAAAACCTCCTGAACCGTTATCAAAAATCATCTTTTTGATCTATTCTTCAAGCCGTCTGACTTACCCATTTGTTGCTACCTCTATCAATTATATTTTATATCCTCAAAAGGCAATTATAGTTTTTTCATCTTTTGGCAGGTGTGGATAAACTTAGGTCCCCTACTTTATCACTTTTCAGAGCTGTATGGTCCACATGATGTAAGCATCTTTGAAGATACAGTTTTAATCATCATCAGAAATCAAATACATGTCCGATCTATATATTCTGTATCGCTTATACCCTCTGATTATCCAGGAAATGTCAGTTGAGTTAAGTTTGGAAGATGTGAAAAGAATTGCAATCCATTATGGATTTCAGTTGGAGGTGAACATATTTCCCTCTTGTATTTTAGGTAGTATTCACTGGTGATCTTCTAAGTTATTAGTGTTCATGTTTTGGAAAACAGATGGAGAAGACCATTGAAACGACTTATACCACAAATCCCCGAGCAATGATGCAAGTAAGATTCTAATTTAATGTAGTCTCTTTTATCTTGTGTGATGGTATTTATAGTTTATGGGGTGTATGGATAATCAGATTAGATGACAAATTTAGGAATAAGTAGACAATTTGACGGTTATCTCAATACTCAGTTTTATACTTGTTTCTCTAAGTCTAAGTTGCTTGACCTCACATGATGAGTTGCTTGACCTTGAATCCAAAATTAAATATTCTGACTCCAAATCTGAATTAATATGAGACTGCATTTTGACCATCAAAGTCAAAATGTCTCTTAAATTTAAACCCCTTTGCGTTTCAACAGTCTTTCTAGAGGGTATTAATGTCTCTTGCATTTGCAGAATCACTATTTTTCAGCATTTTGGACTATGCGGAAGAAACCACAGTCGACTACTGGTATACAACAAGACATGGAAGAATGAATCAACACCTACATCATATACATGGATCAATGTAGCCTCTTTGAATTTAGCAATATTCAAGACCCGATTAATGTAACCGTGAACCTTCTGAAATGTGTCTAGACTGTATTTATGATTCACATGTCGAGTTGCATTGTTGATGACGAATAAATCATAAATTAATCTCCTCAGATTAGATCTAAACTTTACCAGTTCTGTTTGTCCAAGATAGAAAATAAACTCTGCTAGTCTGCTTATGTAATAGTTATATTTGAGTTTGCTAGTTAAATGACCTAATTTGACAGTGTCATTATAATTGTTTTTTACTACTTTCTGTGTGAAAACTAATGTTTATTTACACTTTTACAGTATAATAATATCTCAAATCAATAGTTTTAGACATATTGTTAAAAAATGCATATTTGCATAAATTTGTACATTTATCCCTGTAAAGAAGGCCATTAAAATATGCTAACTGGTGATGCATAAATGAAATTTCTTGTGAATCATCCTTATAACGCCACGTGTCATGGTCCAAACATCATAGACCAGCTGCATTCTATCTTTATGATACACGTGGATTTGTAGATTCATCGTCAAGTATATGTTCTTTTGTTGATTTGCAAATTCGAAACCGTATCGGAGATTCAAGAGTATTTTCCAGGTACTGTTATTAAGCAATATAATTATACATGTTAATGTTTTTTACTTTCAATTCAGTTCATTACTATAATAATCTGATCAAAGAATTTAGCAAACGTATAGAGTATAATAACTGTTATCATGTACGTGGATTTTAATTTGGTAAGCTTCTAAATTCATAAATATGATCTTATCACTAGACAACAATTAGGACATTAATCAGTAGTTAAGCGTTCTTATGGTGAAAGGTGTAGGGAGGATTCTTACTGATGCACTTGAAATTTATGGTCATTAAAGTGTAAGGTTGTAAATTCATAATTATCACTAGACAACAATTAGGAAATTAATCTGTAGTTAAGCGTTCTTACGGTGAAAAGTGTAGGGAGGATTCTTACTGATGCACTATTTTGTACACTTTGATGCACTCGAAATTTATGGTCATTAAAGCGTAAAAAATGGTGAAATATGGTGCATTACGCACCATAACCCTCCCTGCAGTTTTCTCTATAAGAGCAGTTTTCACCGAAATGTTGTGTTTGTTATTCTTAAGGCATGTCATCATCTGATAAGCCAAAAACAGAAGAGAAGTGTGCCACAGATCAAAAAGCGGAAGATAAAGGCACAAAAGAGCCGAAGACAGAAGAAAAAGGGTCAAAAGTGAGAGATAATAAAGTACCGGAAGGCGTTGGATTTTTCGGAAAGGTAAAGGGATTTATTAGTGATATCGGTGATAAGATTGAAGACACGGTAAAGTTTGGTAAACCAAGTGCAGAGCTTGCAGCAATTCAAATCTCTAAAATCAGTTTTAAGCAGGCTGATCTTATTGTCGATGTGCTTGTCACAAACCCGAATCCTGTTCCAATTCCTTTAGTTGGCATAAACTACTTGATAGAGAGCAATGGACGAAAACTAGCTTCTGGGTTGATTCCTGATGCTGGAACAATTCATGCACGTGGTTCCGAGACTGTCAGAATGCCAGTAACTCTAGTATACGATGACTTAAAAAAGGCGTATTCTGATATAGAACCTGGAACCATATTACCTTACAAAGTCAAAGTTGACCTGATTGTGGATGTACCTGTTATTGGTAAGTTGACTTTACCTATTGAAAAATGTGGCGAAATCCCTGTACCTTACAGACCCGATGTCCATATTGAAAAGATCGAATTTGAAAAATTCTCGTTTGAAGAAACTGTAACAATTCTTCATTTAAAGTTGGACAACAAGAATGACTTTGACTTGGGACTTAATCAGCTAGACTATGCGATTTGGTTAGGTGGTGTCAGCATTGGAGGTGCAAAGCTTAGAAAAACTGCAAAATTTGTGAAAAAAGATGTTAGCGAGATTGATATTCCCTTTAACTTTAGGCCTAAGGACTGTGGTTCTGCTATATGGTCTATGATCAGAGGAAAAGGTACGGGTTACTCTATAATAGGGCACATTGATGTTGATACGCCTTACGGAAATATGAAGCTGCCCATTGAAAAAATAGGTGGTACAACCACATTTAAAAATAGCAAAGACGATGGAGAGGATGACCACCCCAAGGTACACTTAAATTGATTCTAGTTAGTTGCAGCTAAACAATTAACACATTATCAAGTGCATACTTAATATGGGAGATCATCTTTCATAAGGAACATGAGATACTAATAAGTTTTTCAATATTTCTCATGTGTAACATATTTTGTGCAGGCTATAGAGAAAACATCCGCATGAGTGTCGTGTAATCTGCGTTAAGAAGAGCTCGTGCCATCAGTCTTGACAAAGGAACACATGTTGTTTTTCAATCAGAAGCTTTTTACTGTATGTTTTAAGTTGTAAATGTTTATCTCATAGTACTTGAAGTTGGCTGTTCCGACCTTTAGTTCAGTATGGTTGCAGATTTGCAGACAACCACCTATCATGACATAGTTAGTATGTTGATGGCAGTTTACATAGACACCATGTTGTCAGATTACAAAAAACATACAGTATGAAGAAACATCCTTGTAACACTTGTATCATATATTCATATATTATATAATAATAAAAGGGGAAATCTTATCTACAGCAGATTGCACCTAATGTTAAGTTAATTGGAGTCAAATAATGCACCACAAAATGAAGCATAGGGTAACCACCATTTACATACATTGTCTTGTTAGATTCAATCAAATAAACAACCTACTGAACATAATAATATCAATGTCAAAGGTCTTGGATCATTTTTTCTGTTTCTTCTCTTTCTGTTCTGTTGGTTGTTCTAATTAGTGTCTACTGTCTTATCTGTTCTAACTTCTAATCACCTTCGGTGTCTTGTAGGAGAACCCCTCTCACCTTCGATCTGCATTTTGTCAATTTGGAAGTAGTCAGCATAGAAAACAAAACGGGAAATAAATAGAAACGTCATTAAACTTCAAATATGCTGTCTTAAACAACATACTTATGCACCTCTAATTATGTCGGTTACATCTTTCTTTAGAGTATAAGTATACAATTGATGATAGTTTATGTAATTTGCATAAACGCGTTGAAAGTACAGTAATTTTCATATTCTTGAGTTGATCTGTTGTTCCAATTTAAAATAACCAATACTCAAATCTGACAATCAATAACCTGCGATGTGCTGGTACCACACGTTTTGACTGTTTCATCGGGCTTGGATTCTGATCAGGTTGTTTGTCTGCGGACAAAAAGAAAATATAATTGTACAGTAATTGTCACCTAAAATGTGTAAATAACACGCTAACAGAAGTATAACACAGACCTGAAATATCATTGAGGGTACCACCAGACGAAGTATCTGAGGTAAATTTGTCATGGGTCTTCTGAAACTTGTGCCTATTTGAATAAAGCCCATCAAGTTGTTTAAGAGCATGTTCACTCTTTTCCTGATAAACAACATGACATACACATGGATCAAAAATCAACATATATGCATCACAAGTACAATGTTTATGAACGTAGCATGCAATGTTATCATTTTTGGCTGAAGTAACACTTCTTAAGGACTCACTTGTATCGTATAATAGAATACTACGAATGCAAATCAAAATCCTACTGCAAATTAATGCATGGATCAAAAATGGTGCACGACTGTTTCCGGGTACCAAAAGAATTCATTGAACTGTATTTCATATTTCACCTATTTATCACTAACAAAAAGGTTAAAGCAAATGAGAGGCAACCATACAAAAAGGTGAAAGAAACTGAAGAGTAACCTACCTGTTCAGCTGAAAGCATTTTGGTCAACTGGTTACGACTCTCTTGCTCTAAGAACAAAAGAGGTAAAACTAGTTAGTTCAAACTAGTTAATTCACTGCCACTCCAATATATCAGAAAATTATATATAACTTGTCACTGTATAAGTCGTAATTATGCAACAAAAGAGGGTTCTGGTACACGATAGCATTATTACCTGTTTTAGTTCTTACTTTCACAAATATTATATGGTTATACATAAATAAAATATACAAAACAGTAAATGGACATTATGAAGAACAAAATCTTGTATGGAAGTTATAAAAAAAATTCTTTGCAAAATAGTAACTGAAAAATAGAGATATCACCTTTAACTAGCAATTGGTGATTGCTATTATATGCTTTGTACATGTCTAGAGAAAGCCTAGCCATCGCCTCATTTGCAGCATCACCAACAAGCTTACGTAGAGAAACAGAGATTCTGGGCATTCCTTTTGACTTCTGAGCAATAAGTCTAGCAGATTCAGGGCCTGAAAATATAAAGCATCAAGTCATCAAGTACATACAAAGTAGTGTTACACCAGTCAAAAACAGTATATTGTCCAATAGGTAATTACCATCTGATTTTGAACCTTCCAAAACAAGCTTCACATCCCCGAACTTTATCGAACTAACAAGGTACTCCATAAACTCAGACCAGGAACCACCAATTCCTATATCATCCCTCTGTTTATAGATAAAAGAATGAGTAGCTGATCAATTTAGCTGGCACAGTACCAATTAATGCAAGATACAAACCAGTGCAAATTTAAGCACCAAACAGTACTTAAAGACTATCATGCCACTGTTCAATATTTTGTAAGGAGTCACCAAAGACTTTTTCCAAATACTCACATATAACCATTGGAGTTTTTAGAAGACAGCAACTTTATCATATGTTATTAGTATAAAACACAATAAGATGAAAAATTGGAAATTTAGAATCACTTCCAATAACCACTATAAGTATGCAAGAAGTATCTCTGTATGACTGTATCTGTGTCAATCGACTCTCTACACGAGTCATATATTGAGTTTTGGGACGGATGAAATACAACAGAATTCTTGTGCTTTTCTACACTAACCCATCGGGTTATCTCAATTACTAACTAAAGTTGATTTCTCGGATACAAATATAGCACCGTGACCCTATGTTAAGGTCTGTTATGTCTTAATGTTTATTCACAAAGTCTAAACTTATGAAAAACTATTAGAGTTTACGTATAATCCTATAAGTTTGTAACATTGAAAAGCCCAAAGTTTGTAACATTATTTTCTTCCATCAATGTTGGACGAGTTGTCACAAACCTTGTAACTAAGGTATACGGCAGACTTACAATTTACAACATCCATCCATCCTATTTGTCAACAGAAGATCTCAAAAAAAAAAAAAAAAAAAAAATCTTAATAAGTAAAGGGGAAAACTACAGCGGTAAAATTTGCAACATTTAACCATCTTCTATTGTATGTATTGTACTCATCGACTAACCTTTGGATGTAATTTGGTTACATTGAATAGTAGCAAATATGCAGAGATTGCTATATATAATATGTTACTAAACAAGTTGGTTACTTCAAAAGGTAAATTTTGTAAGTTTAGTACATCAAAAGGTAAGTTTTGTAAGTTTACCACTATAAGTATGCAAGAAGTATCTCTGTATCAGTGTCAGTCGACTCTCTACACGAGTTATTTAACAGTTTTGGGACGGATGGAAATATAACAGAAATCTTGTGCTTTTCTACACTAAACCATGGTGTTATCTCAATTACTAAACAAAATTTATTCCTCTCCAATCTCTCGGATACAATCTACACATAGCACCAGGACCCTATGTCATTGTCTGTTATGTTTATGCACAAAGTCTAAACTTATGAAAAACTATTTGAGTTTACGTATCCCAAAGCCCAAAGTTATGGTCTGGCCCAAAGTTTGTAACATTCTTTTCTTCTACCAATGTTGGGTGGGTTGTTACAAAGCTTGTAACCAAGTTATATGATAGATATACAATTTGTAACATTCACCCATCCTGACACTAAACCATCTTCTATTGTATGTATCACACTTTAAGACTAACCTTTTGATGTGATTTGGTTACATTATATAGTAGCAAATATGCAGAGATGGCTATACAAAAATTGTTACTAAACGAGTTTGTTACTTCAAAGGTAATTTTGAAAGTTTAGTACATCAAAAGGGTACATTTTATCGTATGCAAATGCATACGATACCAAAAACGTGTACTGTTTGATACATTCTGATGCATACTTAGCCCTGTCATAAGTAAAAATGAACAAATAAGACCATATACACATATATAGGTTTTGGAATCACATAAGCATGTATATATACAAATGAGTTATAAGTACCATATCCTCCAGCTGTTGAATTGATTGAAGTGCTTCAAAAGTGTTTGAGAAAAAGTCAGTAACATGAAACCTGAGATGACAAGAACCTTGTTGTGGGGCATGAACTTGGAACAAGAAAGTACGGACGGGTGTTGATGCCGAGCTGGCAGCTGACCATTCTACCGTTTTGGGTTCGCCGAATAAGGGTTCAAAATCTTTCAATTCCATTTCAAATCAAAAGCTGATCGTTCACCGGATAAAGTTTCTAAACATTGGTTTTAGGGTTTTAAAGATGCAATGGTGATTTAGGGAAAAGTTAACATCTTTTTTATTAGTATTAGTATGGATGGAATGATTTTATAGATACACAAGTAAATGTAAGCATGATTTTGGTTTTGACGTTACACTAACCAGATGATCAATGGATTTTATTATTGTTAATTTAAAGAGTAAATTATATAGATGTGATGTGGTTTACATCAATTTACGAAAATCATGCATGTATTTTTTTTCTTCAAATTTTCGGTTCAATAAGTTCAAATAGTACTCGAAAATGATCCTTGATCACCTAAAATGACTAAAACACCCTTACATCTTTATTTTGTTTTTTATTCATTAATTTTATTATCTATTATTGATTGAATACATGATAAAGTTATTTAAAATTACATAGTTATTATTTTACACAAACATTCAAAACAACAACTTTCAAAGTTCAACCCCAGTCACGCCCATCGTCTTCTCCGGCGTCTGCTCCGACCACAACAACCGGTAGCTCCATCCTTTCAAAGTTTCAAGTAACTGCATCCTTTTACCACCTTCAACCCCATCTCAATCGAGTGTACACAACTAAGTCGTATATTTATTGACCTCGCAAATCCGGCCAGCATACACAACAAAATTCGGAAGCGGAATCAACATCAAATTTCCGGCGACACAATGAACACCACAACACCAGTCACACATGTAACCCAAAATCTACAATTACAAATGTGAAACCCATTTTGGAAATTATTAAATCAAACAATACCTCCATACTCGAAATCGGTGGAGATGGCTTAAAAATTCAAATAATAGATCTGGAGAAACTAAAACAACACGGTTGATCGGGAAATACGAAATCGAAGCCCTAGATCGGAACTGATTACGGTGAAACGAAAAGGAGATTTTGTTCGATGAGGTTCGCGACTGCTTTTTGGTCGAAATTCGTGGAACTTTCTTACCAGAGTTCGCGGTGGTTTTTTGCTGCCGGAGTTCTCATCGGTTTTAAAAAGGAATTAGTCAGGGACGTTATGAAATTGATTCGTTTTGATGGTGGAAAGTGTGAATGGATATGTGATGGCTTATCGGAAAACGTGATGTGGCTGGAAATTTCGAAACCGTACAGCGAAGGGAAGGGCTGTTGGGATGTCCGATGATGAGTTACGTTTTGACATCATTTTATATTCATATCAATAAATATTAATTAATATTATCATTAACTAATGTAAAATGTATTTTATTATAGTTATACGTCAATAACTATATTTAATAATATAAATTGCATTTTTTAATTGTTGAAAATGAATTGGATAAATAATTTAAAACAAATAAAAAGGGTAAAGGGTAATTTGGTCATTTTAAGTAAGTGAGGGACATTTTTCAAGCAAAATATGAACTTATTGGACTGAAAACTCGAGAAAAAAAGTATAGGGACGAGTTTCGTAAATCGATGCAAATCATAAGGAACATCTATACAATTTACTCTAATTTAAATTATTATACAAAAGTTCATTTTTAAAAAAATATTAAATTCAGAATGATGTATAAGTTGCTTAGAGGTGAATCCGCTAGTCTAAAGGTAACCCAAAAAAGTTGACACATTTGGTGCGAAACTATTAACTCGAAACCTGACAATCCGTTTAAGGTTTGGGCTCGGGTCAAGGTTCGGGTTAATGAGTCAACCCGCCATTCTAAAGGTAACTCATTAAATTTGATGTGTTTGACGTGAAACTATCCGACTAACTGATATTAACTCCAAACAATATACCGACCCTTTTACCTAAATGGGTTATGAAGATTGAGTCCGAGTTGGATATTTTTCAACCCGTCAACCCGTTTATCAAATTATATCGGGTTTGAGTTAGGTATTTTAGACTCATCAACTTGACTCAATCCAATTTGTCAACCTTATCCGTGATGATTAAATGTATGACTCAAACAACATTCACGATAACGTATTACTAACATTGTGTTCTCGAGTTTTAACCTAGAAGGCAAAATAGAGAAACAAATAAAGGAGAGAAAAAGATAAGGGAAAAATAAGGAAGATTGATTAATGATGTTTTGTTATCAAGTGTGAGGGGAAAACATGTAAATACTACATTTGAGAGGAAATATTTATAAGAAAAAATAGTTTATTCTTTTCTCTTCCTTCACAAAAAATAGTTTAAGAACACAATTATTTTAGCTTTTCCTCCCTCCTTTTTTTTCTCCCCGAAAAACAACTCAAGAACACAGTATAAAGAATGTTCATCGTATTAATTAATATTCACTTAATATACTCTTTTACTTTCCATTTCTCACTTTGAACCAAACACACCATTGAAAAAACTTTTTTTTTCATCAGAGAAAAAAGTTTTTCTTTTCAAAAACTTAAGATTTCTAAGTTTTGGTGTAATTTGACTTATTAGTTGTATCATAATATTAGTAATCATAATATTAGTAACCTTTTAAGTTACAGCATTATTAAAAGATAAACTAATACAATATCATGACATTGTTAATGTAAGAAAGTATGATTCTTTGATTCACTATATGATGTATGTGTACGTTTTAAAAATTTAAATGCTATTGAGAAAACGTGAATGCACTAAATTATCAATATATTTATTACTCTAGTACGTTAGTATTATAGTATAACGTGTTTCTTTTGAAAATAACATGTGTTGTTTTATAATCTACTTATTAGTATCAAGTTGGTCAATCTTTTCTATAATTTCATGTTTTACATTGCAATTAGACTACATGTTTTAATTTACTTCATATCGAGTAGTTAAACAAAATGATCTAAGAACCATATTGTTCTTTTATAGCTTTCACTTTCAATATTAAACTAGATGAAATATGCCTATATATTACTTCATGATTCGAAAACAAAATTAAACTGATATAACAGTTGAAATCAAAGTCGATCGAAGATTGTAATCTCACTTCCATCGGGTATAACTACCTCCTATATATCATTTGAATTAAATCAAATACAAACAATACATTGTATTTACGATTAACAAGGTCTAGTATATAGATATATATGTACGTACGAAGTAATAACATACACAAAATCACAAGAAGTCCTACTTGTTTTTGAGATCGATGAGTTTGACTGATTCGATAACTATTTTAAATTTTGCTTAAAAAAGTAACAACAAAATCGTACTCGTTTAAAAGATGAGATTGGCTGATTTAGTAACTGTCGGAATTTTTTCTATATATATATATATATTAAAAAACAGCATTGTCGGAACAATTACTGTTTTTCACTTTCTTTGTATGTATCTTCTTTTGTAACCAACAGAGAGAAATAAATTAAAAGTTTGACTGTTTAAATGTTGCAAACAATAATAAATTCCTTTTCTAAGGTTTCAAAAAGTTATATTTAAATGTTGAAGTTATAAAAGAAAACATTGACCAACTATATATGAAGAAACAATAGACATTAATTAAAAGTCAAATTAGTTACACTATATAAATTCCTAGTACGCTCTTAAACATTGGTCTTACATCGAAAATCGAATATGGAATTCCGATTGAAAACAACTTTGATTTTCATCTTGGTGATATATCTCTTTGCATCTTCAACTTATTCATGTCTGATTGGAGATGACTGGAAAGTTCACATTACCAATAGCATCACAGATGATATTGTGGTTCGTGTTCAATCAGCAGACGATGATTTGGGAAATCATACCCTTCCCAACAATAATGAATATAGTTTTGAATTCTGCAACAGAATTGATAGAAAAACACTTTTCTTCGGTTCCTTTTGGTGGGGGCAAAAATATCAAACTTTAGACTTGTATAATCGAGATATTCATCGATTTTGTCATACTCATGATGTTGATCATCAGAATTGTTACTGGTTGGTAAGAACGGACGGATTCTGGATATCCCGTCGGAATTTGCCATTTCCAGATAGTTGGAACATAATGAGAACATGGACTAATTAATTATAAGATTTGTGAAGGCTGATTATATATATAAAATATATTTCATGTTTTGGGTGTGCTAAGTTTTCATTGCTTTTCATTCACAATTCTTTATTGATTGTTCTTGTCATTATAGTTCGAAATAACATATTTTGATAGAGTGATCAAACTCTTATGATATGTTGTAATGGAAAGAAGTTTCCATCTTTCCCAACCGGTTCCAACGTCAATTTTTGGTGCCATGTTGTCTCGGCGGATGTGGTGGTGGTGTTGCTTTCCATGGTAGTTAAACATAGGAACAAAATCGTGTTGGTTGTTCCCTCGGTGGATTAATGGCGGAGATGTAGCTGTTGGTTGTGGTGTTTCCGTGATGGTGATGCCGTGAAAGCGGAGATGTCGCAGCCACCAATGGTGTTGGTGGTTTCACTTACATATTTTCATTACAATCACAACACAAATATATACTATAAGGATTTTTTTTTCTTCATTAAACTGTTGATAGATTCATCACTGAAATGATTCTATGTTTCTATTTCTTTGTACCAAGATTTGATCTCTCATATTCTTTAATATATTTGTATGTTATATGGGTATTATAAAATGAAGATTAATTAATGGTATGTGTAATTGAAGATTTATTGAATAATTTTTTTCACTTTTCATTGAATATTAGGTTTTGTTCAAAAAAAAATTGTATATCAAATTGAAGATAAATGTATGTGTGTAATCGAAGATAAACAAGTTCTAATGAAATTATAGTTACTGATTTTTGAGAAGAATAAGGGTATTTTGGTTATTTTACAATAACTTAACGGATCATTTGTTAAGTTTAACAGAAAAGGACGAATACACAAAAAATGGAAAAGTTCAAGAAAAAAAATGTGAGAAAAAAAAGAAGTAAAAAGACGAAATCAGCGAATTGACAAAATCACATGGAAAAAAACGCAATTTACCCTATTTTATATAAGAAAAATTGTTACATCATCTCTCTAAAAAAGCTTTATAAACGTATATATCTTTTAGATGCTCACTGTTTTAATAGCAAATGATTTCAGATGTTTTAATTCAAATAAAAAGTATAGACCCGATAAGATAAACTCAGACTTTGGCGTACATCAACTAACATAAAGAGACATTAAAATAAGGATGCAATAAACAAAACAAATGTATAAATTTAAATTTAAAAGTTAAATGATAAAACATATATTTAATGAGGTTAGTTACTAACAATAGGATTAGAAGGATAATAATATTACTCTACCTTATACTTGAATCCGGTAGTGGGTCGACATTGTTTTCCCTCACTTTACAGAAATTGCATGTATCATTCTAACTACAATCTTCACATGTGTCTTTATTATGTTGATTCAAAGTATCCTATTGTTAATGTTGTTCCTAATATAGTTTCGCATTTGGAGAAAATGGATGATTGAGATGTATATGGTTATTTAATTGAAATAAATTTATTTTATGAGGTTTTTAAGACAACAATTGATGTGATATGAGTTGTAAATTTATTATTAATAATTAAAAGAATTACTATGATAGATTTGATAGACTAAAACATATAAAAATCAATGAATTTTAAAGTTGTACACATACAAATATATCACATAAAATGTAAGGTGCATTAACCTAGAAGATCTAAGGAACTAGATAATGACAAAAATATTATGTCTAATCAGAAGTTACAATTGTGGTTATCTGATCATCAAATACATATTGTTGAATGCTCGAGATGGGGCTCTCATAGTGCCATCCGTGTGTTGTAAACATGAAATGAGCTATGATTGTTTGATACAAAACCCTTCCACACCTGTGGATGGTTTCTTGAAAATACAATCAATGGTAGATAGAGCTACGGTTTATGTGAGTGTGGTCTGGCTAGAAATTAAGCGCATTCCATTTGAATATTGTTCCATTGAAAACATATCTCCGGTTGCGAAAAGTTAGGGTGAGGTTTTGTATATTCCAGAGGTGTCGTATGATATATGTCAAGCAAGTTCTTTATTTTGCTTAACTGAGGTACACGACTCCAAGAAGGATTCAAGAATGAGGATATGCAAACATTTCAAATGATGAATCTTGTTGATTTGGGTGAATGAGATTACAGATGAATCTGAGCTTGAATGTTACGTTGCTCAACTTCTAAAAGATTATGTATTCCTTCACAGGAATCTCATATGGGTTGCTTGTGCGGAGGAATGTAACATGTGAACCGCTACTTCGATTACCATGGATTTTGAATTGCAATCGGAATCTAATGTTCATGCGCTAGAGAATACTTTTACTGCTGCACATTCCCTTAACGACCCTCCATGTGTTCAGCCAACTTTTTGTCAACAAAGGATTCAAACAGTTTTAAATTCCAAAGTGACGGATGAGGCAGGGAAAAAGATCACTTGATACTTATCAAGGGGGTTTTGAAAGTGAGCGGCCCTTCAACGTTGCTCAATCGGTCATTTACTCTCAAGTGTTTTGAAGGTTTAAAGAAGCTATGAGTGAGCAGATTCAAGACGGTAGCAAAAGCAAGCCAAAAGAAATATTTTTGGATAATTCTAGTGCTAAACCTTTGAACTAATTTGATGAGCACTGTAAAGCTATTGATGTTCATCCTCAAGATTTGCATGGCATGTCTACACTCGATTCATCCTCAAGATTTGCATGGCATGTCAAAAACCCGAAACCCGGTCAAATACCCGGTCAAAAACCCGAAAAAATCCAGTTCGAGTTGGGTCCCACCCGGTTTTTGACTTTCTTGATCAAAACCCGGTTTGGGTTTTGAGTCGGGTCGGGTTGGGTGAAAACCCGGTTTTGTTCATGCCTATTTGTATCATTGAGTTTATTTATTTATATTATGTATTCTGTCAAAAAAAATGATTTGAGATCAGAGGGGAAGGAGTATTTAGGAGAGCTAGGAGGGGCAGGTTCATCCCACCATTCGTTTAAAAATCAATGGTCAAGATCATGGCATGTCATGAGGGTTACTTTGCTATGCTATTATATTGGATAGAGGGACTAAAATTAAATTTATTTAAAATATGATCAAAGATGTAAAATGTGAGGAAAATTTTAGGTCAGTTTCATTTTCACTCTCTCTCTCTTCATAAAACACATACTAATCCTCTCTAACTTCATCTCTCTCATCACAAATCACACACCACCACCTCCAACCACCACCACCTCCGTCCACCACCACCACCTCCGTCCTCCGTCCACCACCACCTCCGTCCACCACCACCTCCGTCCACCACCACCACTAACGCCACCATCACCACCACGCGTTGTAACCGAAAAAAGAGGCGGAGAAACGACGGTGAATTTGAGGTTGTAGAGTTGAGATGTGAACCACCACCATTGGTGAACCGGCATCCACCGGACGTAACCAACCGTGATCTTTCTTCATCTTTTCCGCCACTCCACCGCTACCACCTCCGTTCCACCACCACTGCTCCAACGCTACCACCGCCGTTCAATCGTCACCACCACTTATCTTTATTATCATCTCTATTTTATAGATCTAGATCTGAAAATTCGTAAATCTAGATCTGAAAAGTAGATCTACTTTTTAGATCTAGATCTACTTTTTAGATCTGAAAAAAAATCAATTGCATCCTGCTTTTTTTTAACTGCATCTTACGTTACTGTATCGTAATTTCAGTTGATATATTTGTACTAGTACTTATTTACTGCATCTTGTATTTTGTTACTGCATCGTAAATTCAGTTAATATATATTTGTACTAGTACTTATTTACTGCATCTTGTATTTTGTTACTGCATCGTAAATTAAGTCGATGTATATATGTAATAGTACTTATTTACTGCATCTTTGTATTTGTTAATGCATCTTATGTTTTTTTAACATTTTTTGTGTGTTTCTACAGCTTGATTATATTTTTGAAATCGAAAAATTATTAGTACTTATTTACTGCATCTTGTATAGTGTTATTGCATCTTCTATTTTTTTTAGTATTTTATGTGTTGTAATAAAAAAACTACTAGTACTTTTATTTACAACATCTTGTATATTGTTACTGCATCTTATGTTTTTTTTCCACTTTTATGTGTTTGTAAATATTGGTATTAGTTCTTGAGTTTAAAAAATTAGTAGAAACTGTTTACTTCATCGAGTATATTTGTTACTGCATCGTGCGTATTTGTTACTGCATCTTACTTTTTTTAACAATTTAACTGAATCTTGCATATTAGCACTTTTTTTTATTGAATTTTTTTTTTAACAATTTTTTGATATTTTCACGGGCAGTTTTCCGGGTAGGTTCAAAATTTTGTCATAATTACAAAATAATATCTGCCCTCCTTTCCCTTCCCTTCCCCTGTGAACCGTTCCCAAAAAGAAATTGATAATCATCTAAGATTCTAAGGTAACTCAAAAGTACAGTTGTTATTTTAGGCAAACAAACAAACCACAAAGAATATATATACTAATAAATCTTGATTCAAATACCGAAGTACCGAACGAAACCTCATTTGCTCTAGGTAATTTTTACTTTTTACTTCCTTATCACTACTTAGTTTGATTATATGTTCAATAGTATATTTATATTTCCTATAAATTGATATCAGCTGTATTTGTAAAGAAAAAAGTTTGGGAAATCTTGATTTGGTTTGTACCAAAATTATAAATTGATTTTTGTTACATCATTGTTGCTTAATATTTAGAGTAGATTTTGATTTTAGAATAAACCTCAATGTTAAAATCAAAACACAGGAAATAAATTTTGCATATAAAACACAGAATGCACCTTAAAACATAATTATAAGGCCAAAGTTGTTTTGATACATCAATTACAAGTAGGGCTGTCATAAATATTCGAACAGAATAACTCACCCAAACTCCCTGAATAATGGCTTATTTGGCCACCTGGATCCGAATGACTTTAATCTTATTCGAATCGGGTTACGGGTAAATATTTTAGAATTTGGGTATATCAAAATTACCCGCAAAATTTATTTAATATACAAATATAATTATATATACAAGTTATTTATGATTTATATGAATCTATCTATATAATATACATATACATTACTATAGATGATTTATAAGAAGTTGTTAGTGTTATTTTATAAAATTTAAGTTTTGTTCAAGATTTTCAAATTTTATATACCATTTTAGGGTAAAAAAACATTACCCGAAACCCGACCTTATCCAAATTCGAATAACCTGAATCATATTCAATTCGGTTCACATGTTTAATAATAAACTTGAAAACCCGAATAATCTAACCAAATAATACTCCTAGTTAGAAGATGAAACCTTAAGTAAAACGTTGACTTGATGGATTTTATGGAAGTTAGAACTTGATGGATTATATGCGCTTACCTTCGATGATCCACTAAAGTTGGTTTATTTCATTTTTTAGATCTAACTTGTAATATTTTTATTCTTGTGGTACCTAGAGATGGAAGAATCAAAGAGAATCAAAGTGGTCAGTAACACCACAACTAGAAGATGTTCCAGAGTTGACACACCATATACAGTCACTATTACCATTAATAGAAGCTGCCCGCACATGTGTCTTGTTACGCCTGGTCGACCATCCCTACGCTTAGGTTCTGTCAAGTTGCAAGACACTTAAACAAACAACAACAAAGAGAGTACATGAATTATATTGATCGCACTCTACAAAGGTATCTTCTAGACAACATACCAATCACAAGTTTTAAACGTCAAGTGGACATCCATAGTGAGACAATGGGTTCTCATTTACAAAAATTGGATTCGACAACTAGTTTCCCTAAGTTGTCTCACAGATATCTCCATCAAAAGTGAGATTCACACACTGCGTGGTTATGGAATTATATCTCCATCAAAAGTGAGACTCACAGATAACAGATTCTTTAGTGTGAGAGAATTATATCTAGATCTCGTGGTTATGGAAGGTACATTTCCTAGAATAATCAATTCAAGATTTCCGTTTCTCGAGAGTTTGACCATTAAAGTTGATTGGTTGGCGATGGATATTTTGGATATCACATCTCTTTCGTTGAAGAGATTGATCATAAAACTGCGTGATGACTATCATATCGGCGTCCAAGTTTTGCTCCAAAGTAACTTTACCGCAGTTACACTGGCGACGACATGACGCTTCCTAATTTCGTGTTTACATCCATTTGCTTCCAAGGAAATTGAGCTAAACCTCGAGTTAAAATATTCTATTGAGATTTCCTACTTTGTTAAGTTAAGGGAAACACTTAATTTACTAACCAAGTTTAACATCAAAATAAGTATCGACTATGATAAAATAAAGCAATTCGACATTAAAGTTGATGATTTAAGAAATCAGGTGATCCTATGCCCGGCTAAGAATGTTCACCAACTATCATTTCAAGTATGTCCAGATGAAGACTTGTGGGGTCGCTCAGAATTCTTTGATTCATTTTTTACAATCTGCAATCCTTGTTACATAAAGGCAATAGAACGTTGCTCTACAGAAGTGTTTACATTCAAGTAAATAGTATCGATTGATCAAGTATCTAAGTCGTTAGTTCAAACTATTGATGTAACATTTAAGTATATACTCGTATAAGATAGCGTTCAAGAGGAAAACAATTTTTTTTTTCCGGGAGGATGGGGAAGTGTAATATTCATCTCGTCAATACAAATGTCAACAAATTAATATTTTTACAAATAAATAATAATCAAAAGTGATGCTATAAATAATATGTTCACAGATGAAATTCATTTTTAAGTCATAACGTTAGTTGATGAATATTTATGTGATAATAACATTTTCCACGACGAATGTTAAAATATAGCATTTTGATAAGAATTTTTAATTTTAACATTCACAAAATTGTTTTGATTTTTCAAATTATGAAGATTAATTTTTTGTTTGGGTTCACAGCAAGTTTATTTGTGAGAATAGAGAAATCAACTATAACGCACCAAGTGTCACAAATCCTTTTATTCCCTATGTTTTTTAAACTTAAATGTCTCCAGAACGGTAAGTCGAAAGACTATATAAATAAAAATCAACATTTTTTTCTTTTCGATTTGTCATATCCCAAGGTATACTTCCGAGATTTTTTTTATTTTTTTTTTTTTGGGGGGGGGGGGGGGTTTACAAATTGTACACAATTAGTAACACATATGTTACATGTGTTATAACTGATATTACATATGTTACTCACCGATATCACATGTGTTATTAGCAAGTATCACGTGTGTTACTATCTTGTAACACATGTGTTACGCCGGTAACACATATGTTACCATCTTCTAACACACATGTTAATCATTTTTTTCAAAACCCACCAAAAAAGGAAATAAAAAATTCGTTGAAAGTATACTTTGTCACATTTCTAATCGAAGAGAATAAAACGTTGATTATTATGATGTAATTTTTGTGATTTTTGACTTATTGTTTGGGAGATATTTAATTTTAAAAACGTGGGGGAAAGTGGATCTAGTGACACGTGACGTATTCCAATTGATTTTTTCATTTCACACAGAAAATTGTTGTACTTATTTGAACCTTACTCATCATATAATAGTGGTTTATCATAATATTATACTAGATTATAACCCACAAAATTTGCGGGCTACTTCATAATTTTAATACGAAGATTTAATATGTTTAATTGTATAATATATCATTTGACACTTTGTCATAGATGACTTAATTTGGAAAAAGATTTTAAATTGAAGGAGACGTTTGTCTTTTAATAGTAGTTTTAGATATTATTAAGCATGTTTAATTTATTGAAAGTAGTGATTAATACTTAAACGTCAATACCTGAAAACGAAATTGACATCACTAATGAACAATACGATAAAGCACGCCGGTTGCTAAAATGGTAAATCTAATTATTTTATTTCAAATGACTCTCATCGCGTATCTCTGCATATAATTTGATTAGGTGTATGTTTTGCCCCCGCAATGCAGTGGCAACAAAAGATTTACTCACGATAGATTTGTTTAACGACATGTCATACTTGTGTAAATAGTAAAATGATAATGCTATTTGTACATTAATTTGTATACTTTATTTTTTTAATGATTCTAATTATATAACACACACCAATGAATTTTTTTTTTATAATTTCGGAAGCGTAGTCCAAAACGATAGTAATATACATATACCTTAAAGATGACAAGTCAACATTATGTTAAACACGTCTAAGTTATAAGTTTACAAAACATCACGTAATTATCTGGTATTATATAATCAAACATCTTCTAACTGTCCAAAAGAGCATCAGAGTTTATATCTTTATCAAACACTCCTTTAACCATACTCCTGCCCAATCATCCAAAACAAAATAAACCTGCAGGGAGTAATGTGGGGGTTAGCACAAAGCTAAGTGAATAAACTCGTCACTAACAGTTCAACTCAGTTCAACTCAATTGTTTACAATAAATAACAATTAAACACAACATCTCTCAGAGGATCGGTGGCCCTTGTGGGGCCCTCAGCCGCGGTGGCCCACCAAGCGACACTTATAATCAACTGCAGGCCAATACAGTGATATTACCGATAACTGTTTGCTACCTTTAGTCAACATTGGCTCTATTCTCAACAAATGATCACAATTCTAATGTTGACTAACCTGTAGCAACACAGTCCAACAATCGTTGACCTCTAATCACAAAATGCCAACAGGCAACTCATCATATAGACACGTGTATCATGTTAACTCAACAGTATATCATCAACAATTACAGCCTTAGTGTAGCAACACTTGACTGTCTCAGTTCCCACTCAGAATTCTAACTTTACTGAGTCTTCGGTGGATCTGAAAATAAAATCAAATATAGGTCAATAATATATTCAACAACTTTTTAACTGATATTCAAACATAATTATAGCACTCTATATCATTTACACCACTTATATCACATTTAAGAATGATAGTAAAACAAAGACTAAAATCCTGTACAGGCCAGAGGATCCGCCGGCTTGGGTCTAGGACCCGTCGGTTTCAGTCCTCAACCCGTCGGCTCAGCTGTTTTAGCCGTCGGGTACTATGGTTTTTGAGGGAACAAAATTAAGTCGAGTATTAAAGCTTCTGGTAGCAGCCGGCTGAGGTAAACAACCCGTCGGTTTTAGGCTACAAGCTGCCAACTTGGGTATTTAACCCGCCGTCTGCCTTACACACACACATGACCCGCCGACTTGGTTCATTGAGCCGCCGACTTGTTCATCATTTGCAGTAGACCTGCATTTGTTCAACAATTATGCACGAACTCAACTTCCAAATTACCAAATCCCAGCATACCAACTTTGTTCCTAAAGTCATTTCTACCATAAGTAAGCTCAAACATCATCATATAATATATTTCACTTCAATTTCCCAACAAAATCAATAACCCTAACTAATTTATATCCAAACCCTCACAATTTAACAAGTTGGAAGAACAACAATTAGGCTAGCTTATTACCAACACAACTTAGCAAGAATCATCATATACTCAAAAGTAATCAACAAGCATATACTTAATTTCAACAAAGCTCATAACCTATACAATTTAAGCAACTTAGTATCATGAGAATTTAAATGAATATCTTACCAAGTTGGAATAGATGAACAAGATATGAGATGATGATGAAGATGTAAATATGCTATTAAGTCCAAAATCACAGCTTGTTGTTACTACAAATTTGATTGAATTTGATTGTAGGTATGTGTATGTTTGTAAGGTCCTTTCAAATAAATGAAATAACCAAATTGGGAAAGTTAGGCACTAAGAGGTTAGCACCTCACAACTCAAAACCGACCCAAACTTGTTAATTATTATACCCGTCCTAACTCTATTGTCTGGAACCTAAATATTAATTGCAGGAAAACTATTTTATTTTACCGTGAACTAGAACTATTTAAAACGGGTAATATTTCACTAGTCACAATTAATCCTTTTATCAAATTTCCTAAGTTAAAAACCAAATCACATAAATACTCAATATTTAAAAATATAACGAATAACAGCATGTAAGTAAAGGAAATTACCGAATTACCCTCAGATCACAAAAGCGGGTGTTACAAATTAGTGGTGACTTTTCTCGACACAACTTGAACTTTTACACGAAAATAAATGAGGAAGAGTTGCATTTTCAAGTCTCAACGCATCAACTTGTTTATCATATCTTATTGAGTTTGGGTTAAAGTCCACGTCAACGGATTGACTGGCCAAACAACAAAATGCATGTTGTATATTGGTTGGTTACTTTTAACTCGTTAACCCAATAATCAAATTAGTTTCGGGTTTATAATGTGAACTTTTGACCCGCAACCCTAACTCGACCCACATCACAATCTCTAATTATAATAATTGAAAGTTAATTAAAATCAAGGCAGAAACATCTAATATAGCTATAAAATGTTCACAGTTATGCATTTGACGTAGTATAAACTAATATAGTAATTTATGCTATTTTGTTTCAAATCAAATGGGAAAATTCTTTATATAGGATTAATATATTAACTTTTATAATTATTTGTTGATCCCAATCAGGATCTTAATATGTATTACTTTGATTGATTATTAATAAGCTTGCGGAATAGTTTATTAATAACTTGAAGAATAAACTTGAAACACAGAATATTAATCAAAAGCTTCAATATTATTATCAAATAATACGAACACACAAACTGTGCTAGGGTTTACAACCTTGAAGCTAATAACTAGAAAATCGTCTATTTACTAGAGTTCTACAGGATCTCTATTTATAACATATAGAGTCCTTTACAGAATCAAACTATTATGGAAATCATATCTATTCCATAATTATCTCTAACCGACTCCTAACAGTGGTTGAGCTATACACTAACAGGGGTAGTACCCGTATATAACCAACAGTGGTCAAACACTTAATACAAAATATACTTATACCAACAGTGGCACTGTTAGACTAATTCTAACTGACAGTGGCACTGTCAATACAAAACTAACTAACAGTGGTAAAGTGCTAACAGTGGCACAAGACTTGACTTCTGAGCAGATCTGACAGTGGCTCAGGACTCAACAATCTCCCCCTAAACTTAATCAATCCTGTATTGACTTAAGTTTCTTCATTCAGCTTCAATCTGTTGTAGGAGAGTTTTATCTTTTCTTGCTTGCTTGATCTCTTTTGTAGAATTGATTCATCATCCTGTAAATAATATCTTTTCCTTTTTCAGTTTTCACAGCAACTTGCAATTTCTTTTCCATTAGTTGCCTCAACAGTACTATGCTCAGAATGTACTCTCTCTCTTCCAACATATACACATATTTTCCATTCTTGAGAGAAATACACTGTACTCCTGCTCTAGCAAAATGTCTCCAGTAAGCAATTAACTCAACACACAAAAATATATCTCCATATATCTCAGGCTCAAATATCATCTGTATCCATTCCCACACATGCCTTTCAAGACTAGATTTAACATTTTTCAAGTCCTTTTCTAACCCAATCTTATACATATCATATACATCAAAACTTTGAACTCTTTTCAGAATATCAGGCATGGATCTGTGAAAACTTACAACACCATTTTTTTCTTTCAATTCTGATTTCATAAGTCATTTCCTTGGCTGCTATCAACACTCCTTCCCATTTGATAATTTCTGAAAATTCTTCATCATTTAAGTTGATGTTTTCTGATCTATCAGGTTTTACCACAAACATCTGATCCAATATCTCCTCATCTCTATCCAAATCACAAATACCATCATCCATCTCCTGAAATTTAGCAAATGACCTCCTAACACCTTCAATTCTCAATTTCAGTTCCTTTTCTTTCTCCAATTCCTCATCAATTTCATCATATCTTTCTTGCAGTCTCCTTTGAATTTCTTCCTCATCTTTCCTCTTCTTTTCTAACCTTTCCCTTGCTGCAGGATTGACATGAGGATTATTATCATACATGTTTTGCAATTGTTCCAGTGACATACTCCTCAGTCTCATTGTAGGAATCCTACCTCCTCTAAGCTTACAAATCAAATCAGTTTTTAATTCAGCCTTTGTCGGTTTCCTTGCTTTCCTTTTAGCAACTTCTTTTTCCTTTTTCTCCTTCCTCTCTCTTTCAATTTTCTTCTTTAATGCCATCTCTAAAGGATTACCCTTTTTCTTTTCTTCATAGGCATGATATACAATATCATCTGCTAATCCCTTTGATTTCATCTCTGCATACACTCTGCTGGCCTCTTGTGTCATTCTTACAATCTGTCCATTCTCAAGCATTACCTCCACTTCGTCTACCTCAGTTTCTTTCATCTTTGCTGGCACAGATTTTTCAGATTCATCAGCTCTCTGTTCAGCTTCAATTCTTTCCTGTTCATCCAACTCAGCCTGCAACCTCATAGCATACACCAAGTCATGCTCAACATTTTGTTGCACCTTCTTCACCTTTGGCTTTTCCACCAATTTACCCTTACCTTTGTCTTTTGGATCAATCTTTGGAAGATTAGACTCAGGTTTATCCACTCTAGATTCTTTGATAACAAATGGTACTTCTGGAGTTCTAGCAGTGGTTGATTTTGATTTAGCAGTAGTAGTGGTAGCAGCAGTGGTAGCAGTTGTAGCAGTGGTAGCCACTTTAGCAGTGGGACTTCTTGACTTTGTTTTTCTAATTTCATCCATCTTTTTAGCTTTTATGCTGAACACTGGTACAGATTTCTTTTTATTATAGGTTGTCACTTTCATCTCCTTTTCAACTTCAGATCTATCAACCATCATCCTATCACTAAAACTTACTCTCTTTCCCATATCAATATGTTCTCCCATAACATCCCAGAAATACAAATTAGCCACAGCCTCAAAAGGTAATCCCTTGTTTATTGGGAAAACATTTAAAGCTGGACCTCTTTGTGCACTATTATCTGCCTCATCCTGACCTGTTTGTACATTTTCACCCTCATATATCACCATAATCCTATCAATTTCATCATCACCCATGCCCTCATTAATCACATAATCTGATACATTCAAATCATCCTCAACATTTTCACTAATACCACCTGCACCTCCATCATCATTCCCATCAGTATCATCATTATCATCTTTCTTATCTTCAGGCATATTATCTTTCTCCTGATTTTCATCATTTTTCTCCCCCTTGCCTGAAGATTTTTGTAAAGCTGCAGCAGGTTGTAAGACTTATGTAACAACATCTTCTATCACAGCCAATCTAGCTCTTAAATCATCAATCTCCTGCTGCTGGCTTTGAAGTAACTCATCCTGAGCAGCCAACTTGATTTGTTGCTCTCTTCTCAACTCTCTCTCCTTCACAAATTTGTCCCATATCAAAATAACATCATGTGCCAAATCATCAATCGTCAATTCTTCAGTTATATTACTAGTCTCATCAACATTAGAGTGTGACCTCCTAGAAGAATCATTGACTGCATCTGGCACTTGCTCAGATGCCCCTAGATTCATGGTACTGGGACCTTCACCTGCTTCATTACCCGTAGGTTCAGCATTAGAAGTTGCCTCTGGTTGGGTCTGATTGATGTTACCACTGTCCTGTCCTGCCAGTGGGCTAGAAACAGTAGTGGCAGCCCTTCCAGAATGAACATTTTCATCAAGTATGTTCACCTGTTGTGAATGTTCCTGTGACTGAGACTGTGAAGAAACAGGAATCTCCACAGCCTGTTTAGATTTCTTGAATTTCTTGGCTTTGTTGTGGGTAGGTTGTTGGTTCCCTTGTTTTCTTTTTGTGCCACCTCCTGATGTGTGTTCAGAAACAACTTGTGTTGTTGTCCTGTCATCATTTGGTCCAAGTGGTGTTGGTAATACACCACCAGTGGCAGAAGGAGCAACTAACATTGTAGAAAACAATGCAGTTTCCTTCTTGGAAAAAGTGTTTTGGTATTGATACATGGCTCTAATAGTTTTCAAAGATAGAGTAGAGCTAACTATTACACGTTTATCTGCTGGCAGATTTGGCAGCTGTTTATTCAACAAAAGTTGAACAAACCTAGGGTACATAATAAATGTATCACCCTTTACATTTTTAATCATATTATCTAAGATGAACCTAGACATATTAAATTTAAGACCCTGTGCCAAGCAGATTATAGGATATGCAATAGTAGAACTAAATTCATTAAAACTAGTCCTCTTCTGTGATAAACATACCAGGAAAGTATGAATATAGAACTTCCATTGAGGACAGAACCATGACTTCAAGAATGTGTATTCTGATCTTGTCTTTCCAGTACCTTCATAACCCATAGCATGTATTCCTTGAAATAGATCTCCTCTGGTCAATTCCAGGACTCCTCCTTCATCATCAAACTGCAGAAGTTCCCTAAGAACAATCTCAGTTATCATCACTCTATTCCCCTTGACAGTAGAATGAATATGAGGAATACCATTAACAGTTCCTTCCTTAGCATTCTTCCAGAATTCTTGAATGTGTGATCTGATCAATCTTGGAGCAACAGTAAGGGCATATGTAACTGGACAGTTACTTAAGAAATCAATAATTGGGTGAAAATATTCATCTGCGATTTCTTTAATCAAGAAAGCCCTCATGTTGTGTTCAGAATGAACACTTAGAATAGAATGATCAGTATCAGATGAAGATGACGATGCCATGTGTGAAATTGATGAAAGAAAGAAGATTGATTGACAACTAAGAAATACAAACGAGAGCGATTTGTAGAGAGTGTTGAGAGATTTGAAAGCGTAATTGAAAAAGTGAAGTGTTTAGATATTTATATGTTGACAGTGCCAAGCCCTAGTAAAATGAACTAACAGTGGCACTGTCAGTTATGTGCCAACAGGGGCACAACTAACACATAAGCCCAACATGGGTTACTTCACTTGATCAAATTCAAACATTAATACCACTCAATAACACCAACAGAGGTACTAGTACTAGCAGGGGTATACTAGAACTAGCAGAGGCAAATATTTCACAAATTTTTTTTTTTTTTAATCAAAAGAAAGAAAAACATTAGATTCCAGCTCTCCTAATGTCTCTTGACAGTGGCTTAATCCTGCAATATTAAACTAATAACAACCAGCAGGGGTTAAATTACAAAAATATACAGCAGAGGTGGAAAATACATTGACAGTGGCATAGGTAAACTGACAGTGGAACCAACTGTTATCATGATGAAGCTAACAGTGGTACCACTTGACCCTGTCACAATATAATTCACCTCTGTTAATATCTAATCCTGACCAAAACACTTAAGTGAGATTTATCATACCAATGTTAGATATCAAAAATGTAAATCTTCCTACATCAAATGCTTTGGTAAAAAGATCTGCAAGTTGATTATCAGTATGAATTTTGAAAATATGAATCAATCTTTTATCATAACAATCTCTTATAAAATGATATCTGATTTCAATGTGTTTGGTTTTTGAATGCTTAACAGGATTTTGTATGATACTAATAGCAGAAGTATTATCAATGTAAATAGGAGTGTTCATGAAAGTCAAACCATAGTCCATCATTTGATTCTGAATCCAGAGCACTTGTGCACAACAACTGGATGCTGCAACATACTCTACTTCTGCTGTAGATGTGGAAACTATGGTCTGCTTCTTGCATTGCCATGACACTAGCCTATTTCCAAGAAATTGACATCCACCACTAGTTGATTTTCTATCCATGTTTTCACCACCATAGTCACTATCTGTGAAAGCTTTGAGCTCAAAATCTGATCCTTTAGCATACCAAAGTCCCAAATCTGGTTGACCTTTCAAGTATCTAAAGATTCTTTTCACAGCATACATGTGTGACTGCTTTGGATTGGTCTGGTACCTAGCACAAAGACACACTGCAAACATAATATCAGGTCTAGATGAAGTCAAATACATCAAAGAACCAATCATTGACCTGTATAAGTGTACATCTACTTCCTCCCCCTCAGGATCAGAATTAAGATGTTTATGTGTCTCCATGGGAGTGCTAGCTATCTTTACATCTTGATAACCAAATTTAGTCAAGATATCTTTAACATACTTCCCTTGGTTAATGAAGATTCCATCTGTCTTCTGCTTAACCTGCAGCCCTAAAAAGAAGGTGAGTTCTCCCATTGAACTCATCTTAAACTTCTTATGCATTAGCACCTCAAAATCTTTACACAGTGGATCACTTGTAGATCCAAATATAATATCATCGACATAAACCTGTACCAGCAAAATATCTTTCTGAATTGTCTTGATAAACAAAGTCTTGTCAATAGTACCTCTCTTGAATCCATTCTTGAGAAGATACTCAGATAGAGTGTCATACCAAGCTCTTGGTGCTTGATGTAAACCATACAAAGCTTTCTTCAATCTGCATACTCTATCTGGATATGTTGGATCTTCAAACCCTGGAGGTTGGCACACATACACCTCATCATCAATCAAACCATGAAGAAAAGCACTCTTCACATCCATTTGATAAACCTTGAAATCCTGATAAGATGCATAAGCTAAAAATAATCTAATAGCTTCTATCCTAGCAACTGGAGCAAAAACATCATCATAATCAATGCCTTCTTCCTGTGTATACCCTTGTGCAACCAACCTGGCTTTATTCTTGATAACTATCCCTCTTTCATCTCTCTTATTCTTAAATATCCACTTGGTGCCTATAGCTCTCTTTCCTTTTGGTAAATCAACCAAATCCCATACATCTTGCAGCTTGAACTGCAGCAATTCTTCTTGCATAGCTTCAATCCAGCTGTGATCCTTGAGAGCTTCCACTGCTTTCTTTGGTTCCATCTGAGAAAGAAAACAAACATATAATGAAGTATGTAAATCTTCCTCTCTTATCTTTGACTGCTGTCTTGTCAAAACTGGTGAACTAATATCACCAATGACCAAATCCATGGAATGATCTTTATGAACCAGATATTTAGATGTGGATGTATCAAGCAATTCCCTTTCCAAATTATGACCCAGAAGATTATCCATTTCTGATTCAGAAAAGGAATCTCTTTCCTCTCTTTCTTTTGCAGACTGTGGAGTTGTGTCAGAATCTGACAAAGAATTCCTTTCCAAGACTTGAAATGGTGAATGTTGTTCAAAGTCCTTTGGTGATCTCTGTTCTTCACATGAATCATCCTTTGCATCTGAACCAGTTGTTGCAGAAGTTGATCCTTCAGTTTCTGTTTGATCCTGTTGAAAAACTGCTGGTGGATCTGGAGTCCAAATTGGAAATAATACATACTCCAAGTCATTCTTTTTAGGTTGAATGAAGTTGCTCTGTTCATCTGCACCATCACCTGCACTAGTACCTGCACTAGTAGACAAATCTGGATATCTAAAAGCATGAGTTAGTGCATCAATATCAAACAACACTTCTGGACCTGTTCCTTCTACATTTGGTGTATGTTCATTAAAAGTCACATTCATGGTCTCCTCTATGATTCTAGTCCTTTTATTAAATACTCTATAAGTCTTGCTTTGAATAGAGTACCCAACAAAGACAGCCTCATCTACCTTACTTTGAAACTTACCTAGGTGATCCCTGGTATTTAAGACAGTACAAGGACATCCAAATGATTTTAAAAAGCTAACCAAAGGTTTTCTCTTAAAGAATAACTCATAGGGTGTCTTGTTATGAGGTTTGACTATCAAAATCCTATTCAAAACATAACAAGCAGTGCTAACTGCCTCTGCCCAGAAAGACATTGGAAGTTTAGCATCTACTAGCATGCTCCTAGCAGCTTCAATTAGTGTCCTATTCCTCCTTTCAGCTACTCCATTTTGTTGTGGAGTTCTAGGTGCACTAAACTGTCTTTCTATACCTTTCTCTTCACAGAACTTATTCATCTCACAATTCTTAAATTCTGTCCCATTATCACATCTGATGATCTTAACCTTCTGATTAGTTGAATTTTCAATCCTAGTTATGAAAGATCTAAGTGTTTTACTTGTCTCATCCTTTGTCCTAAGAAAGAATACCCAACTCATCCTAGAGTAGTCATCAGTTATCACCAAGCAGTAAGATTTCTTCCCTTGACTAGCTACATTGGTAGGGCCAAATAAGTCCATATGTAACAGGTGTAAGGGAGTGGTATTGGTATTAACAAGCTTGGACTTATAAGAAGTCTTGTGTTGCTTGCCTTTGAGACAAGCTACACAATGGTCACTACATTCAAATAACTTTTCAGGTAAGCCTCTCACTAGCCTATCCTTAACAAGTTTATTCATGGTCTTGTAATTCAAGTGACACATCCTCCTATGCCATAAGTCAGATTCAGAAACAGTAGCTTTAGATATAAGACAGTTGACATTTTGAGATTTCATATTGTTTAGATCACTACAGTATACATTGTTCTTTCTTGGAACTCTCATTAAAATTTTGTCTTCAGGTATTTTGAGTTTTTCAGAAAGTATAATGCATTCTGTGTCAGTGAAATAAACAGGATTTTGCTGATCTGTGATTTGACTCACACTAAGCAAATTGTATCTCAATTGCTCAACATAATAAACATCATTGAAAGTGAGCTTACTGCTTTTTACCTTGCCTTTACCTGTGATTTTTCCTCCTTTAGGGTTACTGCCAAAAGCCACATCTCCTCCATTAAATGCTTTAAAATCCTGCAGTTTCTCCCTATCTCCAGTCATGTGCCTTGAGCATCCTGAATCAATATGCCATAAACTTGGTTTGCTCTGCACATATCAAAAGAGAAATAATTAGTTTCTCTTGGGAACCCAAACCAATCTGGCTTTGGGTTTCCCTTTAGCATTTTTGACATCAACCCTCTTAAAAGTGATTGATCTCAATGCTTCATTGATTTTGGACACTTTTGATGTATATGCATTCTTATATTTCCAAAAACAATCTGTTTTAGACCTGACAGTGGTTAATGGTCTGACAGTGGTCACTTTCAAGTTTGTGTTTATTACCCTAGCAGTGGTAGCTTTACTTGGTATAAACATTTTTTTCAAATGTTTAACACCAGCAGAGGTACCATGCCTGACAGTAGTTAAACCCTCCCCTGTCCTTGTCTTGCCTCTGTTAGCCTTTGACAGTGGCACTGCTGCAGTATTAACAGTGGTTGCAGCATTGCCTCTGTTAGCTTTTGACAGTGGCACTGCTGCAGTATTAACAGTGATTGCAGCATTGCCTCTGTTAGGCTTATTTCTCAACACTTGGCTTGTTCCACTGTTCCTATTATTTTTAGGATTGTGGTAGCAGTCCAGTTGAAGATGATTATACCCACCACAAATAAAACATGATTTTCTTTTCACATGTTCAAACCCACTACCCAGCCTTTGGGACACTAATTGATTCCAATTCCTCTGATTCCCTCTAGGTGTAGGTTTGTTTATTTTATTTTCAGATTTGTCATTATGTTTGCCTGCAGACTTATCACATTCAGCCTTGATATTTGTCACATAACCTAGATTAGTTCTAGATTTGTTAACCCTATTCACTTGTTCAAGCTGAATTTTAGCTTTCTCCATGAACATCTTCTTGCCTTCTACCAATTTATCACTTTTAAGTTCTGAAACTAGACCAGTAATTGACTTATTACAATCATTCATAGAATTATCACTAGATGAGCTACCACTATCATTCTCATCTTCCTCGGTCCAATCAGATATGTCTACTTTATCAAAATCTTTATCATCACAATTAACTACTGGATCTACCTTAATAATCTCTTTTGACACACCTTCCTTAAGTTTTCCTAAGTCAAACTCAATTTTAGATGGAAAGTAAGTATGATTCTAAGGTGGGGGAACAACATTAAGATTGTAACCTAACCCAGTTTTTAATTTATCATGAATTTGAGACTTGATTAAGTTTTGGACACCTTTGAAAGCATTTTCCAATTCATCAACTTTCAGCTTTATTGACTCTTTATTAGAAATTTCGTCAGCCAACTTGGCACTTAGCATATCAACTTTTGTTTGTAAAGCTTTCTTTTCCCAATTTAGATATTTAATATCTAATTGAAATTGTGATTCATTCTTTTCAAAAGCTTTAATTTGTTTTTCCAGATTTTCAATAGCTAAAGTTGCATGTTGACCTTTGACCTCAAAAGCTTTTAACTCATTGCACACAACAACATTATGATCCCTATAAAATTTAACCATTTTCTTGCATTCAGAAGAACATAATTTAACTTGTACCTCATGTGGAATGTCTGAAGGTTCTGGTTCTTCTGTGACTGCCATCAATGCTTGATTCTTTACCACAAGCTCTTCTTGATCACTCCAGTCAAAACCCCCCATTCCATCTTGTGCTACCAATGAGTCTGAAGTGGTGTTCTGTACAGGTACCATTCTTCTCTGAGGACCAGAACTATTTCTCATGATTCCATTAGCAGTATTCATAGATCCTCCATCCTGTGTGTTCCTGCATTCTCTAGCAAAGTGACCCAGCTTGTGACAGTTGAAACACTCCACCTTGCTCTTGTCAAAGCCTGCTACACCATCTCTCTTGAATGTAAAGTTTCTGTTACCAGACCTCTGCATAAACCTTTTTGCTCTTATGGTAATCATGGCCATTTGCCATCTTAAATCCATCTCCTCAAGATCTTCTTCAATGACCTGCTCTAAATCCTCTGTAGTTAATGATGAATTTATATGGCTAGCAAAGAATGCTTCTAGCACATTATCATTAGCACCAGATGTGCTACTACTTCCAGTATCACCAACAGAAACAAAAGCAGTATTATTAGAACTACCAATGGATTGTTTCATAGCCAAAACCTCAGGCTCAAAGTTTCTTAGATCATTGTACAGATCCTCAATTTCCTTCTGATCAAGATCTGTACTTTGTCTAAGCCCCACAGTGTACATGTTCCATTCTGTACCAAGTGATCTTAAAAATTTCCTATTAAGATCATCCTTGTCAATCTTAACATTGTGATTTTCAAGATCTCCCACCAGTTTCTGAAACCTGTCAAAGGTTTGAGTTAAGGTTTCTGACTTTACTCCAGCAAAATTCTCAAACTGTTGTTTGAGAAGAGACCTCTTGTTCTTCTTTGTATTATCATTACCTCCAAACCTTGTAACAATAGCTTCCATGAGAACCTTAGCATCTACACATTTATCAAACTTCTTTTGATACTCATTGGGAATAGACAAAAGTAATGTACTTAATGCTTTCCACTCAGTAGCTCTTTCTTTTCTCTCAGCATCTGTTTTGGGTGGTGGTCTTTCCAATTTTTCACCATCTGGACCCTTTGGATAATTAGGTCCATTGATAACCACCTCCCACATCATATAATCTGTGAGAAGCATGTACTGCCTTATTCTTGTCTGCCATAACTCAAACTCATCAGGTTTGAGCATAGGAATCTTGGTAGCCTGTATTCCTTCCATTGTTTCAGTAGACATCTTGAAATTTGAAGAGAAAGCTGCAATCTTTTATAGAATTCTTCAAGATCAAAGCAATATCTAGCTCTGATACCACTTGTTGATCCCAATCAGGATCTTAATATGTATTACTTTGATTGATTATTAATAAGCTTGCGGAATAGTTTATTAATAACTTGAAGAATAAACTTGAAACACAGAATATTAATCAAAAGCTTCAATATTATTATCAAATAATACGAACACACAAACTGTGCTAGGGTTTACAACCTTGAAGCTAATAACTAGAAAATCGTCTATTTACTAGAGTTCTACAGGATCTCTATTTATAACATATAGAGTCCTTTACAGAATCAAACTATTATGGAAATCATATCTATTCCATAATTATCTCTAACCGACTCCTAACAGTGGTTGAGCTATACACTAACAGGGGTAGTACCCGTATATAACCAACAGTGGTCAAACACTTAATACAAAATATACTTATACCAACAGTGGCACTGTTAGACTAATTCTAACTGACAGTGGCACTGTCAATACAAAACTAACTAACAGTGGTAAAGTGCTAACAGTGGCACAAGACTTGACTTCTGAGCAGATCTGACAGTGGCTCAGGACTCAACATTATTTAATTTTTGACCCACCCACATCGCAATCCCTAATTATAATAATTGAAAGTTAATTAAAATTAAGAAACAAATATCTAATATAACTATAAAATTCTCTTGGTTTTGAATTTGACGTTGTATAAACTAATATAATAATTTCTACTCTTTTGTTACAAATCAAATGGGCAAACTCTTTATATAACATTATAATATTAACTATTATAATTACTTAAAGTCACTTTAAATGTTTAAGTGTTGAATAACATATATCTAACAGGGGTAAAAGACAAAAATCGCCTACGTATGTTAGCGGATACTCCAAGTATGCAACGTACCCCTTTTATTTCTCATGTATGCAATCAACCGGGTAACTTTGTGTTATGATTTTCAAAAGTTTAATATTACCTTCTCATATTAGAAAATGCTGATTTGATGTACACATCATTTGCCACGTAACTTTTTTTTCCATGTCAGTTGTAAATGTGTCATCCACGTCATTCTATTATTATCTGAATTTAATTAAGCTTTCATTACATTTTTTTTACCTTTTCATATTTTCATTTTTGTTTTCTATAAATAGTATTTTATATTTTATAACATATGTACCAAAATGTTTAAAAATTTTATAGCTTGTAATATATATATCAGTAACACCTTTGCTATTATGTTAATCAATAAAATCCACATATCTTTCTTGAATTGTTAAGCAAATAGCAATTAATAGATCAAATCATAGTCATTAGTCATTTAAATAGTTTTTGAACCTTTTTTGTAGATTTATGTTAAAAAAGTTGCTCAGTATTTTCATCATTTTATTCATATGATCATATCATATTTACTTGAGATTGTATGGGTTCATGAATGTCAAGTTCTTCAACTATCAAGAGTCTAACACAACTATTGACCACTACCACCATTGTTGACCACCACCACCATTGTTGACCACCACCACAACACCTTAATCTAAAAACCCTAGATCTAAACAGAACTTAAACAAAACAAAAAAGGGCCCAAAATCTAACAACCAATTCTTAAAGATCTTAAATAACAAAAAAAACCCTTGATCTGGAAAAAAAAAGTTGTCTCTTTACATTAACCCCCTAAATTGAAACACGTGAATAGATATAGAAGCCCTAAAAAAGAAGAAGAAGAAGACAAATAACGATGGATGACGGTGGCCGAATACTCGCATTTTCGGGTGACGTAGTTAGTGGTGTCAATTTTCCGGCGATCTGCAACTCGCTGATCGGCGACCTGCAACTCCCTGATCGGTGACCTGCAACTCACGTTTCCACGACCATTGTATGATCTATTTTCCGGCGGCCATAACTGTTTATATGTAGGGTGTTCGGATTCGTGTGAGTTAGGGTTTGAGGAGTGAAAATTGGGGTTAATTGTTAGGGTTAGGGTTTGATGAAGAAAGATATGATTATGACGTGATGAAATGATGATCTTTGAAGCAAGAAATTAAGATATGGTGATGGCTGAAATTAAGATACATGTGAATCAAGTTGTGTTGAATGACGAGACACATTTAATTCAATTATTTGTAACCCATTTTATATATTTATTTACAATATTCTAATATCTATGTCACAATTAATACTCCACGTGTCATTTATTATAAAAATAAAAAATGTTTGAAAATCAAGTTGATCAGTCAAATCGGTTACCGTTACCATCTTGCGAACATAAGTAACAATTTAAATGGTTGGTTGCATACCTGAGAAATAAAAAGGGTATGTTACATACTTGGAGTATTCGCTGACAGTACGTGACCTATTTTTGTCTTTTACCCATCTAACAATAAAGTATATAAATTTTAAGTATTCTTTATATATATATATATATATATATATATATTAGTATAAATGATAAAAGATATAGAAGATTGAAGTGAGTTATATTTATAAAAAACATACAACTTTTCATTAGTAGTTATATTATTTAAAATAATTTTAAGATACATTTAATTTAAATATTCATTAATGTGTCATATAAGTTATGAAAAAGACATATTTATGAGTACGTTTACATTTGTAACCAAAAATTAATTATTAAATATTAATTTATATAATAAATTATATTTAATTTAATTTAAGTGTTAAAAATTGAATGAGAACATTAAATGTTGATTAGTTAATAGAATTTTAATTGACTGTTTGATAAAAATGGTAGGGGCAATTTAGATTTTTTGTCACCTCATCTCCACTATTTAGGTAATCATGGTTTTTAACTTATCAATGGTTCACATTTAATTGTTAAAATGATTTAAAGGTTGAGATTAAATTAGATTACCTAATTAACACTTTCTTATAATATATAAAGAAGAAGAAGATTATGCTTTATTATAATATTTTTTATATAATATAATGATATTATTTACGAGTACTATCAGACTATATTATTACATACATTTATATTATATTATATAATTTTATTTATGTTATAATATATTACTAGTATATTGTACTTCCTCCGTCCCAATTACAGTTTAAGAAAAACACAATAATTACCACTTACTTTTTGCACAATGACATTCTTACCCCTAAACAATTAATTTGAGCTTATTTTCACTTTTTTAATATAATTTTTGAAGTAGGGACAATATAGTAAATGAAATAAAATTTCCTTTCTATAGTTTGTAGTGGACAATCAATTTTGGACAACTCAAAATAGAATATTGGACTATTAATTCGGGACGGAGGAAGTATTATATTATTAAAATAGTCTAATATTATATAAAAATCTATGGGTCTATATATATTATTCGTTGAATTAATTGGGGCCTTAAACTTTTGACTTGCCTCCAAATTAGACATGGAATTCAGATCGAAAACATGTTGCATTTTCGTCTTGGTGATATATTTCTTTATATCTTGTGCTTATTCATGTGTGATTGGAAATAGGTGGCTAGTCCACGTCACCAATAGCATCACAGATGAAATTGCGGTTCATGTTCAATCAGGAAATGATGATTTTGGGAAAGCATACACTTCCATACAACAATGAATATAGTTTCGAGTTTTGCGACAATATTGGTTAAACAAAACTTTTCTTCGGTTCCTTTTGGTGGGAAGAAAAATATCAACGTTTAGACTTGTATAATAAAGATATTCACCGAATTTGTCATACTCCAGATGCTCAACTTGAGAACTGTTATTGGTTGGTACGAACAGATGGATTCTGGATATGTCGTCAGAATTTGCCATTTCCAGATAGTTGGAACATGGAATTAATTAAGGGAAATTTGCAATTTTTACCATTGTGATATTGAGTTTTGGTCGAGTTTGTTATTTGAGAATTTTTTCTGCAATTCTTACCCCGTGGTTCTCAATTTCCGCAATTTTTACCGCTCTTGCTAACTTTCGTTAAAAAATGTCGTTAAGTCACACTAAATTACTAACAAACCCTTTAGTTTCATCCTTTAAGATACTTTACGTACATATCCATGGCATTACTTCCATCCACACAAACCCAGACACACCCAAAAAACATATAGTTAGGGTTTGATTTAAATAAACAAATACAATCATCCTATCCTCTTCTTCAAAAAACATATAGTTACGTACATATCATGTACGATTAAGAACTCATAAAGATAAATCACAATATTCATTTTATTTAAAACATTTATATCATCCCTCAACATGCACATCACGTTTTTCATATATACATTGTCTGAATCGAAAAGGTCATTTTTGGTGGTTTGCATTTGCTCTTCATATGTCAGATAAGATTTGTATCTTTAGGTGAAAATGAGTTTGATTAGAACGCGAAAGGTGCATCTAAAAGAAGATGAATAATTATAAAAGAATTTTATTTGAGGTACAGATCCTTCCGGCGACCACTCTCTTCCTGGTTCAAAAACTATCTATCATCCTCACTGTCTTCCGGATCGAAATCGAAATCAGATCGATGAAGTTCGAAATCAACAAACCCTAAAAACCTAGATCTTTACCAGATCAATGAAGAACGATTTCGGATCTGCAACACAATCGCAGTCGTCACCACCCGTCACTGTGCTCTTTCACTGTTCTTTCTGATCTAGACCGAAGCAAAACCCAACTCAGATCTAGACAGAAGCCAAACCCGTCACTGTGCTCTTTCACTGTTCTTTCTGATCTAGACCGAAGCAAAACCCAACTCAGATCTAGACAGAAGCCAAACCCGTCACTGTGCTCTTTCACTGTTCTTTCTGATCTAGACCGAAGCAAAACCCAACTCAGATCTAGACAGAAGCCAAACCCGTCACTGTGCTCTTTCACTGTTCTTTCTGATCTAGACCGAAGCAAAACCCAACTCAGATCTAGACAGAAGCCAAACCCGTCACTGTGCTCTTTTTCACTGTTCTTTCTGATCTAGACCGAAGCAAAACCCAACTCAGATCTAGACAGAAGCCAAACCCGTCACTGTGCTCTTTCACTGTTCTTTCTGATCTAGACCGAAGCAAAACCCAACTCAGATCTAGACAGAAGCCAAACCCGTCACTGTGCTCTTTCACTGTTCTTTCTGATCTAGACCGAAGCAAAACCCAACTCAGATCTAGACAGAAGCCAAACCCGTCACTGTGCTCTTTCACCCGTCACCGTTCTTTCTGGTGCCCGACGATGGTGTTGTAATTTGCGAGGACGAGAGAGAGTTTTCGATGGTGAAGTTCAAATGAGACTAAAATTTTATGTGAGACTAAGGGAACCAATAATATCATGTCACATGTACAAAGAGAATGTTCCATACTACAAAACCCATTTACCCCAAACATTAATTATCTCACAAATGACAAATCGAAAAATCATGAAACTTGCACCATAATTTTCAGCGTTTTATCCTCTTTGATTTGCCGTCCCTCAAGGCATACTTCCGACGAATTTTTTTTTTCATTTTTTTGGTGGGTTTCATATGTTACTAACACATGTGTTAGAGTGTTGCGTTTAGGGTTTAGGGGTTAGGGTTTAGGGTTTGGGTTTCTCCCCGAAACCCCAAAACCCAAACCCTAAACCCTAACCCCTAACCCTAAACCCTAAACCCTAAACGCTTTATAAAACTCTAAACCCTAAATCATACTAAACTCTAACCCCTAATAAACCCTAAACCCTACTAAAACATAAGATCTAAACCCTAAACCATGAACCCAGCTAAATCCTAACCTTAAACCCTAACCATGACCGTAAATAAAATGTACAATCAATCACTAACACATGTGTTACTAATTTATAAAACTCATCAAAAAACCAAATTTTTTTTATCAAAAGTATGCCTTGAGGGACGGCAAATCGAAGAGGATAAAACGCTGAAAAATATGGTGCAAGTTTCATGATTTTTCGATTTGTCGTCTGTGAGATAATTGATGTTTGGGGTAAATGGGTTTTGTAGTATGGAACATTCTCTTTGTACATGTGGCATGATATTATTAGTTCCCTTAGTCTCACCCAAAAATCATGACTCATTTGAACCTTACTCTTAGTTGTTATTAAAACAAATTTACCGATTCAAGTTACAGGGTTCTAACAACCAAATCCCAAATTGGGGTCAAATTGTGAAGCTTGTGAGTATTGTTTCTTTCATATATATTGTTGAAAGGACACGTGTAGATGAGCACAAGAATTGTAGTTGACAAATTCTTATAAATATGGAGATGATGATTTAAATATGTGCTGTAATTTGAAAAGTGGATGTCTGTGTTAGTGTGTTTGCAGGTGGGTAGGGATAAAGAAAGATAAGAAGACATGGGGCTTATTCTTTTTTTCTTTTTTAAAAAAATTAATTAAATGAAGGGTAATTTGGTCATTTAACACAATTTAACAGAAAATTTTAACGAAAGTCAACAAGAGTGGCAAAAATTGCGGAAATTGAGAACCACGGGGTAAGAATTGCAGAAAAAATTTTCAAGTGGCAAAATCGGTCAAAACTCAATACCACAGTGGCAAAATTTACAAATTTCCCATTAATTAATTAACTAGAAATTTATAATATGAAACATATTCTATGTTTTAAATGCATTAAGTTTTCATTGCTTTCCATTCATAATTATATGTTGATTGTTCTCGTCATTATGGTTAATGTCATTTTTTTATAGAGTGGTCAAACTCTTGAGATATATTGAACCGGAAAGAAGTACCGATTTCGTGTGGATTCATGATGACATGTTGTTTTAAAATAATTAAAAAACGTAAAAAAAAAACCCTTGAAAAATATACTCAACGGTCTATTCAATTAATAGTGATAGTGATGATTGCGGTAAACATGCACCTTATTAGTTACCGGACACACGTTATTCACATTTTTTTTCAATATAATAAGGTAATTTTTTAAAATAATAAGGTAAGACATAATTAAGAGAGTCTTATCACATCATATCACAGTTCTAAATAGGTGTAAAACTTTTGTTACCAATCTTTACGATATAACTCAGTGACGGAGCCAATAAATTAATTTAAAAGGTGCGAACTTCAGAAATTTCTTTTAGGGACCTCAAAAAATTAATAATACTGTGTGTTGTTGACTTCATGAATCCATTCGTGTTGTCTTCTATCCCAAACAGTAATCAAGGATAATTAGGATAACACTTGTCAAATTTTGGTACTTCCACGTCACCTTTTACCCTCCTTTTCCCGTTAAAAAAACTGCTAACAACTTCCTTCTCATCATTTAAAATAATAATAATAATAATTATTATCTTAATTAATGAACAACGGTTACAAAAGATAATCATCATCCTTCCCTAAAAGGCATGAATGTTCAAGTTAACAACGTGTTTCATCATTCTAAAATTTTATCCCAACTTCCTTTTTGTTCCTCTCTGAATTCAATTAGGGTTTAACCAATCATCATCTATAAGAATATTCATCCATTTAATAATGCTAGGTTTAATGTATCGATGGTCCTCACAATTACGTTAACGACCGTGGAATGGAAAACATACTTCAATGTAACAGAACCCGGACTTTATTTGAAGAACAATCTACATAGACTTCGGTTACAGGTATTAAAATGGCTTCTTCAAGACCGTTATTCCCGTGATTGCATCATGTATTGTAATCAGTTGTTCCGCTTTTAAATTTGAATCTTGATCAAACTTTCATAGTCCAATTGAAATTAGTAATTAGTGGTTGTTAATTTGTACTATGGTTTGATCTGTAAATTAAACCGAGGGTCGATTTGTTCAGGATATTTAAACCACAACCATTTTTTACTGTTCAAATTTTCTTCAATATGATATGATTACTTTGTGAAAAATTCCATTATATCACATTCATATAATACCTATATAAGTGTTTCTTGGATAAACAGGACATTCCAATTGTATTATTTTGTCTTCCTATTTTTACAAGAAAAAAAAAACACTCTTTGTGTGTGATTAATGTGTTGAATTTGGATGAAACTTACAAGTATGACGGCAATTCATTCGTATAGCATATATATAATATATCTAAACTTGTGTTATATATTGTAATATCCTCTCTATGAGCCCGGTATTTTCCTAAAGTTTAAATATTATTTATTGTGTTAGGATAAATTTGATATTATTTGGTAGTTAATAATATTAGTTTAAAAAGTTAAATGAGTTATTGTGTGGGATAAATAACTTATTTTGTTAAACTAATATGCTTATTTGGAAATAATAATAATTGAAATGTAAAATGGTTTTAGGTTCCAGACAATAGGTAAAGAAGGGAATTAAAATTAATTTACATGTTTAGTCGGTTAAATGGTGTGAGCCGACTCTTTTGTTCCTACTTTCCCAATTAGGAAACTTCTTCCTTGTATTTCGACAATCAAAACACAGAGCACAAAATTAATAGCTACAAGGAGAAAGTGAGTTTTACTTGGAATTAATACTTGCTTAATCACCATAGTGGCCTTCACCTTGCTTTTTCCTTATTGATTAAGTAAGTATGTTTATACTTTTATTATATATGAAAATTAGTTTTGTTATAAAAGAAAATAGGTATTGTTACTACATGTGGACGTTGATGCTATTATTTGCTATGAGGAGTGCTTATGATATAATTGATGTAGTAGTAGTACCATAAGAACTTCAAATTATTGAATTGCTATGGTTAATTTCATAAGTATATTAATTTTTATGAATTATTGAGTTGAAATGGGCTTGATGAGAACTAAACATGAAAGTTAGAAATTTTGTTCTTATATGATGCTTGTGAAGTGTTAGAAAGTTTACAAATTAAAATCGTGACTGAACTTGATAAGATTTGTGATTTAGTTTGCAATTAAGGAGATATGGTTTTAGTTTGAAATTTCATTTGGGACACAAACAAGCTGGCGGCCTCCTCCTTGTTACCATGCTTTGATAATTTTGACCCTTTATTTCACTATAATGTTAATGTAATATTTTATAAATTATAGTTTTATGAATAATAGAACATAATTAGGAAATAATTATTGAGATGAAAATAATAATTGTTCCTAAGTTATGTAGTTATATAAATTTATGTATTGTGATAAGTTGGTTGATTATTGAATACGAGTACTAACTTATAATTGATTTTGTGTTCTCAGATAATCCAAGGACTCAGCGAGATAAGACAGCTGAGTAAGTTGACTGAGACGAATCAGGTGAGTGAATTTGAAACTCACAGTTTGGTTTGGTTGTGTCATTTTGATTTCAATCAGTAATTATAGGATTACTATTAATAGAATGTTAAATTGATATGTCATTGGATTGGTTGATTGATTAGCCTGTGTACTGGAATGTAGAATCCAGAGGTCAACTAGATTGTTGGTTGGACTTGATTGCTATTGTTGGTCAACATAGGGTTGCGTACATATGTTGATGAAGATTAGCAATAAGTTAGCGGTTAATCACTGTTTTGGCCTACAGTTGATTTAAGTGTTCTGATGGGGCCACCCGGCACAGGGTCCTTAGGAACCACCGTTCCTCTTGACGATATTTGTTACATTATTGATTGTAAACCGATTGCTAGCTAAATTGAATTGTAGTAGATTATTCATTCACTTAGCTTCGTGCTAATCCCTCAATTTACTTCCTGCAGGTTATGTTTGATAGATGGGCGGGCAGGAAGTTATATTTTCTGAAGATTTGCTTGACACGCGTCCAACTCTGATATATTTTGGTTAATGTAATGATATGTAATTATATAACACCTAGTGTTTTAAATACTTGATTTTGAAATAGTTTTGGAACTATTAAGTATTATGTTAAAAATAGAAAGTTCTTGTACATTTTAGGAATGTATATATATAAATGAAGTATATCTTTAATTCTACGCTTCCGACAGATATATCATATAATATTGGTTTACAAATAGAAGGGTGTTATATATATTGTAGAGTTTGTATATCGTAGACTATTGGAACAGATCTATAGAAAATATGATACTTTGACACCACCTTGCTTTTAACATAATCGAGCAGGCGCGTAACAAGGTGTGAACATGTATGATTGTTGTATTTGCATTTATACACAATGCCTTTACTATTTAATATGACACATTGACTTCTAATTTTTAGACATTCTTTCTTTGTTAGTAGTACATCGTTTAGCATCTACCTATTCATGATAAATCAGCAAGCAATCTTTTAAAACGAAGCACTCACTATATTATGGCACCATGCGATACGGCATGTCTCTAGAACCTACTGAAACATTGGGTTCACAAATCTATAACAAAGTTCCATTGCTTAATAGTCAAGACAGAATACAAGTAAATTACTTCTATACGATTTTTTGTTTCTTTGACTGGCATGAATGAAATATTTGGTTCTCTATATTAGAGAAATATCATCTGAGGTCAATTGTAATTAATACAAATATTCTTTATTTGTATATGATTGTAATTAGCACTATAATATTGTATTTCCTTATTAGGATTAGGAAAGTTCTTGGAGAACACGTTCTATAGTTGTATATAACAATTGCAAAGTTAATACAAGAATTGTATCCATACACACCTACTGTTATATGGTATCAGAGCACCATCTTGCTTAAAAGTGTATTCAACCCTCATCGATACTGCAATGGCAAACAACTCTATCATTCAACTCAATGCACCCACACATCTCCCAACAAAACTTAATCAAACTAACTTCATTGTATGGCGCAAACAATTATTCTCTACACTAATTGGATTTGATCTTCTCGGATTCATAGATGACACCAAACAAGCCCCTGCTAAGTTGATTGATAATGATGGGAAGAAACCAAATCCACAATATGCTATTTGGTATCGTCAAGACCAAATTATTATCAATGCCATGCTAGGCAGTTGTGTGGAAACCATTCAACCTCATATTTCATCGGTTGAAACATCCAAAGAAGCATGGGATCTCCTCTGTGCACTATATGCAAACAAATCGCGAACGCGAGGTATGTCATTACAAGAACGATTGTTCGACAATCCAAAAGGCACACGTTCCATCTCAGAATATTTGCAAGATATGAGGGCAATTGCAGATGATTTAGCCCTTGCAAACAGCCCCGTTGATGAAGACGATATGGTGATTCAAATTCTAAAGAATCTGGACAGCGACTTCAATGAAATCTGTGCTGCCATTCGAGCAAGAGACACGGCCATAAGCTTTGTTGAACTTCACGACAAACAAGTTGACTTTGAGATGCAGGTCAAAAAGCGTGCAAAAGAGGTGCCGCCTGTGATCTAAACAAACAGTAAACTACACCAGTCGTCAACCATCAAAACCACGCTCAAACTTCACCCAAAACAACAAAAATTCATTCAGATCAAACTCACAGCAAAATACTCGAAATCCCCTTACTCGACAAGGGTACAACAATCCACGCTCTCAATGGCAGCCCAATCCATCCGTCTCTAATAAGTATTGTCTTTTTTGTGATTTCGAAGGGCATTCGACTAAAGGGTGTAGAAAGTTGGCTCGTTTTCTTCGCGAGCATGAGATCCAAATCTCATCAAACTCTGCTGACCATCCAACGGTCAATGCAACATCCATGAATACTCGGCCTTCTAACCCATGGTTGTTTGACACCGGGACCTCCAATCATGTGACATCGGATCCGGCTAATTTACAACAGTTCTCTGACTATGGTGGTCCGGATGAAATCGTGCTCGGTGACGATAATTGTTTACATGTTTCTCATATTGGTAACACAACCCCTTGCAATGTCTAATGTGTTGTGTGTTCCATCAATTAAGAAAAATTTACTCTCCGTTGCTAAACTTTGTTGATCTAATAACGTTTATGTTGAATTTTTCCACTTTATTTTCTTGTGAAGGATCTTCTCACGGGGGTGCCAGTACTTCGAGGGAGAAATTACGGTGATGTGTACTATGCGCCATCAGTAGCATCTCCTCAAGTCAACGTAACCATAAAATCCTCCATTTCAGAGTGGCACCATCGTCTTGGTCATCCTTCAAATCAAGTGCTTCAAAAAATATTCAATAGTGATAGTTCATTTCCTAAGTTTTCTAGCAATTTCAATTATTCGTGCAATTCATGTTCTTGTCATAAAAGTCATAAAATACCATTTAATGAAAGTTCTCTTGTTAGTACTAAACCATTGCAACTTGTTTATACTGATGTTTGGGGACCTTCTCAAAAGTCAATAGATGGTTTCTCTTACTATGTGATTTTTGTAGATCATTGTACAAAATATATTTGGTTGTATCCAATGAAAAGGAAGTCAGATGTATATACTCTATTTCCACAATTCAAAACCCCCGTTGAGAAATATTTCCAACTCCCGTTAATTTCAATCTATTCAGACAATAGTGGGGAGTATGAAAAATTAAAAAGCATTTTCACGACATGTGGAATTTCACACTTTACTACCCCTCCGCACACCCCAGAACACAGTGGCATGGCTGAACGACGCCATCGCCACATCGTTGAAACAGGTTTTTCCCTACTTCATTTCGCATATCTTCCTTTGTCATATTGGTCATATGCGTTTGAAACTGCAGTATATCTAATTCATCGTCTCCCAACACCCGTACTTGATAACAAATCACCATTTCAAATGTTATTTAACAGGAAGCCCAACTACATTCGTCTCAAAACATTCGGTTGCTTGTGTTACCCATGGTTACGTCCATACTCACAATCCAAATTACATGCTCGATCTACTCCATGAATTTTTCTTGGCTATTCTACTTCCAAATCAGCCTATAAATGCCTTGATCCAACAACGCATCGTTTATATCTATCTCGACATGTGAAGTTTATTGAAGATCATTTTCCGCTACAAGCGCAAAGTACACGTCATCCTTTCTCCAACTTAGTACGTGAGGCCTGCCATGAAACTCCTTCTCAGACGGGTCATGTGATCAATCAGGTAATATCACGCCACCCTTATCGAGTCCCATTCCAACAGTAGAAAGCACCCAACCACAACCAACTTGTAATTCATCAGTACACTCAGATCCATCAACTACAGCCAACACTTTACCATGTTCATCCAACCCTACTCATAATGTTGACACATCTTCCTCTACACCTCATACTCTAGGCACACATCCTTCACAAAATCCTAATAGCCCAACAGCTACAAACCATATGACACCCCCACATTTCATCACCTGCACCTCAAATGCTACACCACGACCCACACGTACAAAAACTAAAAATCCTCGATACTTCAATGATAAGTTTGTCAATGTTACAACATGTCATCCCATGCCACCCTCTCAAGAACCAACTACTGTAGTCTAAGCCTTAAAAATTCCTGAGTGGTGGGCAGCAATGGACGATGAGCTTAATGCATTACTTCAAAATGGCACATGGGACCTTGTCCCACCATCAAATCATACTCCCATTGGATGTAAGTGGATCTTTCGGGTCAAACGAAAACCAAATGGTGACATTGATAAGTATAAGGCACGACTTGTCGCCAAAGGTTTCTTACAACGCCCTGGCTTAGATTATTTTGAAACGTTTAGCCCGGTTACAAAACCTGCAACTGTTCGATTAGTCTTAAGTCTTGCTCTATTCCATAACTGGCCAATCCGCCAACTTGATGTTAACAATGCCTTCCTTCATGGTACACTACATGAAGATGTCTATATGAATCAACCACCCGGTTTCACTAATCCACAATACCCTAACTACATATGTCGACTTCGAAAAGCGATATATGGTCTCAAACAAGCACCTCAAGCTTGGTACCATGAACTAAAAGATTTTTTGATTCAAGTTGGTTTCACCAATTCGCGGGCAGATACATCATTATTTATCTACAATAAACAGGGAGTTGTTGCTTATTTTGTCGTATATGTTGATGACATAATATTAACAGGCAACAATACACAATTCCTTGAACAATTTGTGATGCAACTGTCCAACCGCTTCTCGCTTAAAGACTTGGGGCCCTTCATCATTTTTTGGGAGTGGAAGTTATCAATACTCAAACTGGATTATTTCTTTCCCAACACAGGTGCATAGTTGATCTACTGGAACAATATAATATGACAGGAGCCAAAGAAGTAGTCACCCCAATGAGCAAATCTACGCCTCTCTCTTTATCTGACAAAAGTCCTTTAGTTGATCCAACTCCGTTTCGAAAGTTGGTTGGGTCACTCAAATACCTTGCATTCACAAGACCTGATGTTTCATTTGCGGTCAACAAGTTATCTCAGTATATGCATGCCCCTACAGAAATACATTGGCAAGCTTTAAAACGAGTACTTGGGTATCTCAAAGGCACACTTCATCACGGCCTTTTCCTCCGTCGAGGGTCTCCCCTCACGTTAACAGCCTTTTCGGACTCTGATTGGGGAGGTTCGATGGATAATGACAGGTCAACCACATCCTATGTTATTTATCTGGGATCAAATGTGATCTCTTGGCGCTCCGCTAGACAAAAGTCAGTTTCTCGCTCATCGACAGAAGCTGAATACAAGGCAGCAGTAAATGCTGCTGCTGAGACAATGTGGATACAACAACTACTAAAGGAGTTAGGTGTTACTCTACACACTGTACCAGTCCTTCACTATGACAACGTCGGAGCTACTTACGTGTGTCTTAATCCTGTCTTTCATTCCCGTATGAAACATATTGCTCTCGACTATCATTTTGTCGTGAGCAAGCAAAAAATGGGTCACTCAAAGTCCGCCACATCAACTCCCATGACCAACTCGCGGACATGTTAACAAAACCGCTCGGCAAGTCTCAATTTCTTTATCTTCGGTCCAAGATTGGCGTCTCCAATGGAGCCTCCATCTTGCGGGGGCGTATTAGAGAAATATCCTCTGAGGTCAATTGTAATTAATACAAATATTCTTTATTTGTATATGATTGTAATTAGCACTATAATATTGTATTTCCTTATTAGAATTAGGAAAGTTCTTGGAGAACACGTTCTGTAGTTGGATATAAAGTTAATACAAGAATTGTATCCATTCACACATACACACCTACTGTTATACTCTATAGGATACGCTTGTGTCACACAAAGAGGTGACCAACTTCAGTATTAACAATTTGACCATTACTTTGGGTTCCTAATAGTTGCTCTAAGGGGAGATCTTTGGTTTCCATGTTCGGCTTAGGCAATTTTAGTTGGGGTATGTATTGGCAGGATTCATACGTCGAGTATTCCTTTTAGTCAGTCTTTTTAGTTTACTTGGTTCTTCTTTAATCTTCCCTTCTTGGAGCTTGGTATAATTTTGTTGTCTTGTGTTCCTCAATGATTGCTGAATTCGAGTTCTTTTTATAATAATTGTCAGTTGTTTCAAAAAAAGTTATGCTAAAATAAGCATCGAGTTTATGGTAATAGTCTTTCATCGTTTGAATGTTTAAATTTGTATGTTTTTGCTGGCGGGGAAAAGATTATGTAATCCCAAATACTCCCTTAAATTACGTCAGTAAAATGATTTAAAATTATACAACACCACTTCTACTTTGAAACACTTTAAGAAAATAGTACTATACATATATGCTCACAAATATCTTATTTTGATACATCCGTCGCACGGGTAATGATCTAGTTAACATTAAATCATGGATTGTGTACACTTAAAAAGGCTGGAAAGGTTAAATTCACAAACTATAATAAAAAGTTGATTGGTCAACCGTATGTATATATTATGTTGTCATTTGTCAACAACTTATATGTGAGGTCCATTAAAAGGGTTAATACACATAAATGGGATTAAAGTATCACAAAATGTTCGTTTGGGGTATTAAAGTTTATAATTTGACAAAATTAAAACCCAACTTTGTAAAACCTCCCTCAAGTAGAAAATGAGCTATACAGATTCATCAATTTGAACAATTTTATAAACTTTGATTATCCTTGTAAACATTTTAATAAACTTTAGTAATCCTTGTAAACATATTAATAAACTTTAGTTACCCTTGAGCACAATACGTATTGTTAACTCATAGTTTTTTGTCAAATCATAAACTTTAGTACCCAAACGAACATTTTGGGATACTTTAATTTCATCCGTGTGTATTAACCCCCATTAAAATATACTTAAATATATAATTTATTTTAACGAGATGGATTTTAAAATTTTACATTATACTCCCTCCGTCTCAAAAATTACTGCTTTCTCTTTCTTACTTTATGCAGAATGACAGTTTTATCCTTAACTAATTAATTACTACTTTCTTAAAAATCAGTAATAATAACTTCAATTAAAGGCAATATAGTAATCACGATCAAACTTCACTATCTATTTTTGGAAGTGGACAATTAATTTGAGACGTCCGAAAAAGGAAACATGAACTATAATTTTGAGACGGAGGGAGTAAAATTTTTGTTCAGGGACCGACTACCCGTTGTGTCTCCACCGCTGATTTAACTTATAACGAATCGTCATCATGAGTTTAAAATTAATTCTATACATATTAGCATGTATGTTTAGAATTATGCCCGGCAATCCAAACCCATTTCATACAAAGTAGGTCAGTTTGGTTTATATTCTTGACCTGTTAGGTCGACCTCTTGACTGATCTAAAGTATCTTACGGGTCTTATGGGTAATTAGAAATTTTGTATGAAGTTGAAAGCAGGTCAGAACGGGTCCTATTCGGGTTGTTAACTCAAAACTGATCTTCACCTTTTCCGATCAACTTGAAAGCCGCAAACATGAACTTCGCCACAACAACTTGTCGTCTCTCACTTTCGCCAACGTTTCAATCACTTTTACATATTCATAGTCGTTTAAATTTTATTATAAAATATCAACTGAGGGTGAGAGATTCGTTAATGGTGGTTTTTTAATAACAGAAAAAAAGGGAAGAAGAGGATAGGTGATGTAAAGACTAGAGAGAAATATTAGTGGCTGATACTTGTGCACGTAATTGGTTCCTTTCCTTTTTGACTTTTTATTTTCTGAATTATATAATTTGTAAACTAAATGTCTGACTAAAATAAATAAATATAAATATTAATTAATAGAATAAAAAAGGCAAGTAAACACTAACTTATTAAATACACAGATTTATTTTAAGAAATTTATATGTTAAAATAATTAAATTAGAAATAGGTTAAGGTAAGTAAAATAGATCTATTAATAGCATGAGTTTTTAAAATTGGTTACAGTAAATAACAAAATAGATTTATTGCATGTAATTTTAGTTAAAATGAAAAGAATACTAGGCCTACCGGAAAATTTAGATTAGTTGGTCTCATACATGTGTGTAGAATATTTTTGAGAGAAAGTTAAAAAATCCAAAGGAAAAATGGGTCTCGACCCAACCCGAACAGACTAAACCCGTGTTTGACTCAACCCGTTCGACCCATTTGAAAAATCTGATCCATTTCAACCCAAACCCGTTCCGACCCAAACTCATTATGACCAGACCCAAACCCAACCCAACCCGACCTAATTGCCAGGTGTATTTAGAATACAAGTAGTAGAAAACATACAAAATGATAACGTAACATATCAACTTTTTTAAAATTATAACTAAACAATACTATTGATTGTCAATTGATTGTGTTCGTAAAACAATTGTAGCTTCCAAAAGTTATTTAATGTATGTGTGAAAATTTTGGCTGCAGAAGAAAAAATTACCTTACATTAAGATATCAATACTAGCATAACACGATGAAGCAATGGTTAAATACTTTACACATATGTTGAAGCTGGAAAGTAAACAAACAGTTGCAGCAAACTGTACTTACACATTATGCACCCTCCGTCAATAGCGGATCACTTGGCTGCATATCTCTGCAACGTTGGAAAAACATTAAAAATAACAACATTAGCTAGAACAATTTGTGATCTCAGTGTTCACAGTCACAAGCAACAACGCATACACATTAAGTACATAAAGGAAAATGACTGGTAGACGTGAACTTGTAAGCCTAAATTTAGGCTTAAAAATTCGATTGGTAGATGTGAAAAATTGATTGGATGAGATTAGGAGAGAGAAAAAATTCAACCAATGAGATAAGTAGATCTAATTTTAGGTGTATGTAATTAGTCTTATATAGTGTTACTCGTACATAAATAAAAAACAAAATCAAACAAAGATAGAAGACGGAACATATTTTAAATCACTCAAATATTACTATCAGATTATTGAAGTCCCTAGCTCATTTGGAACCATTCGAAAATTACTGCACAGCCTAAATAAACCTATATGCTCTAAAGGACTTCTGAACTGAATTTATAGATTTGGGTCTAAATTGCCACTGATAACTCAAGTACAACATGCATATATACAGAGTACGCATACAAGCTTATTTAATTAGTTTGATATGGAATTGATATCCATCAAGTGGCAGTAAAATACTAAAATACATAGATTTTGTTCAAAAAAGTAACACATTGATAGGGCCATTAAATCATGCTATCGACTGAATTTCGGTATACATGTTTTTGTAAGCCTAGACAAGAAAACACTCTTATGTAGAAATTATAGCACTGCCTTGGTTTACAGCAATATCTTGAAAAACTGAAGTGTAAAACTTTGCGGCTCACTGGTTATAATTAATTAATAAAAAGGTTACTAAACGCAAACTTTGGATATATGTTCAGATCTACCTTATATAAATTGATACAAGTTGTTAAGGAACTCGATTTGGTTCTTCAAAACTAGTCCTCTTTTCTCATTATTAAGGGTATTGGAAGAATGATCGTTAGCCAAACTTGTATTGAACAATAATTGATTTGGCACAAATGGAGTATCAATTAGGTTCCTATGCAACTCGATCCCTACTTAATCGCATCATGGACACCAACTAATACATCAAGTTAGTTATCTGTTTACACATAATAAACAGGTGATCAACCATGTACCATATGCAAGATTATGAAAAACAAACAAGTCTTTTCTAGGATACCTGTTATTATTTTTGAAGATTATAAGAGATCCAGGTTGCTCAGGGGAGAGGTAGGACAACTGCTGCACTATGTATACACATATAGTGATGCTGTAAAAGGGTTAAAGTTTAATATAGATAAGTAAGAATTTGTTCGAGTTATACAAATGTTGAATTTGGCATGAACTATCATGAGGACCTGTTCTCAAAAGGTTAATGTACTTCTGGGAATGACAAAAAGAATATTGACATGCATCAAATTAATACTTACTTCCCTAGGCATAAAAGTGAAAGTATCCATAACAAAGCATTTATCCAACTTGATTCCTTATAAGCTATCCACACCTGAAAAGAAATATCAAATATTCTTGTTATGATGAGAAACCGAAAACAAGTACCTAATTCATTAAGGCTGAATACTCAACATGTTGCACATTTTATTTTTTATTTCTATTTTTTGGATCTTAGTTTGAATCATTAATTGTATAAAAAATCATTTTGTTAGGACAGAGACTCACACATCCGATCAAAGCTAAAGTATATAATGAATAGAATTGTACCGATAATATCACAGCATGGATGTAGATATCAGTTAGATATGTCAACAAGCACCTGTTTGACATTTGTTATCTATTAACACCAGTTTCAAATTGAATTTATAAAAGATAACTACACGAACATATATATTAAAGCTGCTGCAGATAAGTTCAAAATCAGATAATCATCAGATATAATGAAATGGATGGTAGGAGATGGTGCTTGGATGTGCTTATAGTGGCATCTTTGAAGTTGTACCAAACAAATACATGAGAACATCTGAGTTTTGGAAAATTTTAATCATTCGATCAAGGAGCTAGTTACTATGGTAAAAAACCCCGGATGCCTTGCAAGATGAGAGTATATATAATTTTTGCTAAATTGGTAGTTTTATTTGGTACAACTTGTAGGAAACTGAATCAGTCATAAGTAAAACCCCTTTACTCAGATCTTAAAAATTGATTAGTCCAATATCTAGTCAAAGTAGTTGAGAAATGAATTCCAAAACAAACACGCAAACACCGCCATAAATTGATGGTTTTCTACTCTGCTTTCATTCCAAAATCAAAATGAAGGAAATTCACATACGGTGCGAATCCTTCTGCATAGGAGTGAGATAGATCAACAATAATCGTGTAAATCAAAGCCACGAGCACCAAGCAACCTAGTGCAGAGAAGATTACTTTTGCAGTTACAACAGAAGGTCCCCTTGTATGTTCAATGACATCCCTAAGCCAAACAAGTTAACAAGAACCTGAAGTAAATATGCTAACATGTTGTTTGATGTGACACTTTGGATCAGCAATAATAAGTGGATATCATATAATTTCCCAGTTTCCTTTGATTTTACCCTTTTTGATGTCTCACCAACACAAAATATAACGGATCTTTGGAAGATTCATCAGGTGACAACTTGTAGAACTGCATAAGGATGTATCCACAGGTAGCAACACTGTTCAAGGAAGAAATATAGGATATATAATCTAATTCTTTTATAAGAATACGACCCATATGCAGGTTGTGATATGATGCTGATATATATATGTAACAATTCCATGAATTATATATCCTCAAAAAGAACAAATACAGAAGAATCCCATGGTAATATCTACTTAACCTACTTGGTTTATATGTTAGAGGTTTAGAAACAAAAATGAGTCACTATAACCGGGAAATGGTTAAACATGTGCGACACACTAACACTAATAATAAACAAAGAGATGATTACCTCCCTACAGCAAACATTAGAACAATGAAAAAAAGTGTCTTGATCCAGCTTGATTCTTTGTAGAGAAACCATGCCTAAAATCAAATTACAAGATTACAATCACTCATGAAGATATGATTGTTGATTTTAAAAAGTAAACAGCGGTGCATGTATGCATGACAACAACTACCCTACCCAATCCAACCAAGGGCGGATCATGTGTACATTCTAAACTAAATATTTTACTCCATTCTCTAGAATGTAAATGAAGTTTAGGTGACAACATATACCCCATGATAATATATGATCATTGTTTACTTATTGTGCATAGAAACTCAAATGGTAAAGTACAGACTACAGAGTGTTTTAACTGTATAAGCCGAGTATATGTATATCGCCACAAGAATGTGACGTCTTTATTTCTGTGACTTGTAAACAATAGTTAAGCCTTGGTGATCTAAATGGCAAACAAGCAACAATTAACTTAGGCTCATAACTGAAATGAATTTCATACCCCTATAACAACAACATTTATGGAAAAATCTGCCAACAGACCTATTGCCCACCTGCAAATAATTGGAAGAAAAAAAAGGAACTGTTTCATCTGGATTAAGAGACATATATAACATAAGGTTACAACTAATTTGATTACCTGGCATGAAAGTCGAAGAAAGAAGCGAGGCCACCAATGGCGATCACATAAACTAAGGCTGCTATCATTACACACATCAACACGATCAACAACGTCCTAACTGCAACACCCATGAATGCTGCTGTTGCCGGCGCCATCGTTGCTTCGATGCCAACTTTATAAAAAATGCTTGCGATTTAAAGAGTGAACACGCAATAACAACTTTACATGGATATGTAGAGTTGTGTATTTTCAAGCTAAGTACGTTGACAATTTTGGCTTCCATCTGGACCACTAATTATATACATTTTTAAATCTAGACGCCATCTCATCTCATTATACTTGATTAATGTTGGATAAATTATTGTTGTTAAAATTAATAGGGAATGTTGACATGTCTTTTTCCACACTCTAAGGTATAAATTATTTAAATTATCTAGGAACCTTCCCACACCATCAGAACCTCCAGCCAGCGTCCTTTGCTAGATTTGCAGCTTCTGGACAAACTACTAGCACAGCCACATTTGAAGCAAGTGATCGAACACCGATCAACGAATCTAGCAAGTTCTACTACGAGTTCTTGTTAAGTAAACGACGACCTAGCTACATATAGGCCGATCGATAGTTTAATCTTACTTTTTGTCTTTTTAATTTTATTTAACTAATTAAGGTTAAGTATTTGAAAATGTCTTAAAATTATTGTACTTTGTTAATTACACCGTTCGTCCTAATGGTTGTACGAAAAATGCTGATTTAATCCTTTAAACTTTGTAATTACGTCGATAGTCCTTACTTTTGAAACTTATTGCATGGTTGGTCCTTTAGTCTAACGACGTTAATCAAACCCGTTAAATCAAGTCATGTGACTTGCACATGAGGGTAAAATAGTCAATTCTGTTATTTCTTTCCATCTTCTTTTTAATATCAGTGTAGTGTACTACTGTATCTCTCATTCTCTCTCACTATTTCTTTGTAAAAAAACCCTTACTTAAATACAAATGCATATACAATGTTATCAAACCATATGCAAAAACACAAACTTGAAATTTGAATTCAATACATGATGATGTTGTGATGAATCAACCTGAAAATCCATTTGCAGTTACAAAACCTTTTGAAGCAATAACACAATGAAACTCCAAATCAAAAACAAAGTAACATCAAAGTTCTAACCTTACATCAAACTTGGAATCAAAACCCTAGCCCAAGATCATGAAATAAAAAACAAATCAGGAGACAAATCGCAAGTGCCACGGACTTGCCGCCGACCATCGCAACTTCAGACCGGATGCCGACGGACCTGCTGCCTCCACACCTGTCGCCGACCATCTCTTTTAATTTCCAGATCTGGCTCTGAACCCGTCTCCGGCGACGGTTGCGAATATGCTATCGATGTTGGTAACAACGACGATGGGTGTCGGTTTTAGTGACGGTTGTAGTAGTGATTTGGTGGTGACTAGTGGGTCTCACACTGTAACACCCCCAAATTCGGGTTGTGGAAGCGGTCGGGTCGGGTGTTACCATATCAAATCTCACAAGCACAAAGGTAAATAATGAACGACTCTAAATGAGACGTTTTGAAAATAGTTATACATTTTCAAAATAAAAGTGTATACAAGTTCCGAGTTCGCAAAATAATTTCAATACATAATTTGTGATACAAAAGTCATGCAGAGAAAATCCAGATATTTGAAAACATGCGACTCGAGCTAGCATAATCTTGTAGCAATCTTAATCCTGCTGGGCACCTAAGAACACATGCTAAAACGAGTCAGCTATAAAGCTGGTGAGTTCATAGGATTGTTAGCTGAAAACATAAAGTATAAACCCTGTATGTTTTGAAAAGTAGTTCAAAATCTACGCCTTTGATTAATATTGTTATAAAGTTGTAACATCAATGTGTGTACAATAAACGAGGTATCTTATACCTAAATAACCGTGGTGTGTACCTAAGTACATAAAGAAAGAGGCATTCCATGCCTAGATACCTATCAGGTATAACCGAGTCTACTAACGTGAGGCACTACATGCCTAAGAACTATCGAGTAGTGTATGACCACGTCATATCGAGGGTGTGCCAATCCATGCCTAGATACCTATCAGGTATAGGTAAATCTACCAATGTAAGGCAATACTTGCCTGAGTATGGATCGAGTAATAGTATGACCACGTCATATGATAACAAGTAATAACTGGTATGCCACCTGGCATAGCGTGTTGCCTCCAGCAACATGAATGTGTAGTCCCACAGAACTATGATTGAGTTATTAGCCAAATACTGAGTTAACGACCTCGCGTGAAAGCTCACCAATCCGTTAACTAATGCGAATCTCGAGTGTAAACTCGCCGATCCGTGATTGAGTGTGAATCCCGAGTGTGAGCTTGCTGATCCATCGGTTGAGTGTGAACCCCGAGTGTAAGCTCGCTGATCCATCAATTGTATCGCTTTACAGCGATATCGTAATTGTGCCCACTTTATCGTGGCATCATTTTGTGCCCACTTTACCGTGGCATCGTTTTGCGCCTCCTCGGCATCGACCGGTTGCTTCGCAAGCAATGTATAAAATCGAAAGTCGGTAGTACTACGACATGCCCGACTAGGGTAATTGAGAGCCGACAGTACTACGACATGTCCGACTAGGGTAATTGAGAGCCGGCAGTACCACGACATGCCCGATTATAGTAATTGTGCTTGTATAAGTGTATGTATACCAATATACATATGTAGATTATGGGTAGCACCGAGTGCTCGAGATAGAGTACGAGTATGTGTATATATATATATGTATATATATAAGTCAAATCAACAAACACGTCATACCGAGTATCATGTAACCCATGATGGTGATTTAGGGTATCTAAGCATGTATAAGCAATACTTAAATATTAGGTCTAGTACAATAAGCCTAGGTATGAGTAACTCTTCACCTAGTTGTTTGGTAATAGTATACAGAGCTATACTAAAGTGTGTTACTATGGTATACTCCTAGCCTCAACCTAGCAAGTATATATTGGGATTGGTGGTTAATGTTTGGTTACATGCAATCCAATATAGATGTCCTGGAATGTATAGGCAGTCTTAGTTCCTAAAAGGAAACTAATCCTGTAAAAGTCTAGTCATTGTCCAGCGTAGGTAGAACTAACTAGTTCTAGTGTGTTTGATAGTATTTTCCCGCGACAATATGGTCAATGCATAATGATAACTTAGTCAAGTTATGTGATGGTGATTGCTTTTCAATAATCCAACAATGTGCAATGGAAACCTATCTAGCTTAAGTGGTGATATTGTGCTACAACAATATAATGGGTGTAATCCTAAGTATTACACATTTCGTATTACATACAGTAAAGTAGATACGTGTTAATTATAAAAGTTATCATTATAATTCAAAACAGTAGTTAAGCATGTGTCTCACCCCGAAAACAGTAAAACAGTTGAAAGAGTGGGGCTATGAACTCACCTGAGGAGTTAGCGATCCTACGATACGCGCGTCGTCCGATGGGTAACCTCCTAGTGTCCTAAACACGTGAAGTTATATGAGTACGAGACAAGTCAGTTTGTCTAAGCGAGTTGTGTAAGTATTTATTTGCCGTTCAGGTTTGGAAACCGTGTACGGGGGTCCGGGGGTAGTGCCCCTGGTAGCGGGGTCCAAGGGGTGGCAACCCCTGGCGGGGTCCAAAGGGCAGAGCCCCTAGCTAGGGTCGAGCTGCCAAGTCAGCTTGGAAATTTTTTATTTCTGTTATGTTGCTGTAGTGAAAAACGCTCTAAAATTCCATTTCGGAGTAAAATTAGCTGGTAAAATTTGAGTCTAGACACTTAGTGAGAAATGAGTTGTAAACTTTCTGTTTTTAGCGACACTTAGGGGTTTATGCGACACTCAGGAAGTGTCGCCTAAAATGGGAAATTCTGAAGTGATAGCGTCATTTGGGGAAGTGACGCATAAATGGCGACACTTAAGCAAGTGTCGGGTGTAAGTGTCGGATTCAAGTGTCGGGTGTTGAATTTGTGTCACTTAGAAAGTGACGCAAAAAGAGGGTTTTATGCGGAACTTAGACAAGTGACGGAAGATTAGGGTTTTATGCGACACTTAATGCGTCACTTAAGGAAGTGACGCTATACTGGATCTGGTCGTGCGACACTTACGTCTGTTCGACGATTTTTTCCCCAAAATCAAGATCTAACCTATTTTTGGACCAAATCTTGTTGATATAATGTTAATACATGATATATTAAGTGTTTTTAACAAGAAATAACAAAGAAAAGTAAGTAATTCCTTACGATTTGAAGATCGGGGGTTTTTGGATGATGATGGTGATCTTGAAGATGAAGAAGATGAAGATGATGATGGTGTTGTTTGCTTGCTGTTGTTGTCGATCTTTTGTTGATGATTCCGAAAATGGTGATGATGAATGGGTGAAGATAATGATTATTTGTTGTTGTTGTTGTTGTTGGTGTTTATGTTGAGAGAAAAAGATGGAAAGGGAGGACGGGAAATGAGATGAAAATGAAAGGGGGTTTGGGTTTTGTCAAAACTCAGATCCTCAATTTGGGGACTGTGGTCTCCAACAACTGTACAAAATACCCGTGTTTTTGTACCCGATCGCAAAATAAATAATATTTTTAATTTATAAAATTCTTTTATATATTTTCGAATATTTTTGAGTTGAAACATTTTATAAAAATAAAATGTTTGGGTTAAAGTTTATAACTAAATTTCGTGCAGTTTCAGTTAACTAGAATGCATTTTATCAGATTTGTTTCCTAGTGATTATGAAATAATCATCTTGCATTACATATATATAATTATATATATAAAGTTTTTGAATACTTTGTTATAATTGCGTACTAAGTACGATTAATTGAAGTAAAAATTAGGCGCAAAAATTAACATTTTTGACCGGGTGTTACACACACCAACAATGGTGTCACGTGGATACCGGAGGCTTTGTACAAATCTTGCATGTGTGTGTCCTTAGAGAAATAATTATAATGGTAGGTTGTGGTGATGGTGAAGAATACAGATGGTTTTTTGTTTACAGAATTATAGAAATAGAAGATAGAAGTAAGAGAAGAAAAATAGTACACTAGGGAAAGAAGGGGAGGATAGGGGTAGGTAGATGTTTTTAGTAATTATTTGTATTTATTTGATAAAATAAAATTAATGTGTAAAAGATAATGTTACCCTCATATACAAGTCACATGACTTGATTTAATGGGTTTGGTTAACGGTCGTTAGACCAAAGGACCAACAATGCAACAAGTTTCAAAAGTAAGGACTATCGACGTAATTAAAAAGTTTAAAGGATTAAATCAGCATTTTTCATACAACCATAAGGAGGAACGACGTAATTAACTCTTGAATTAATTCAATTTGGAAACGACGGATGCAAGAGGAAGTTGTGATCATCCGTAATATGAAAAAGGCCAAAATATCCCGTTGAAATTTGAGTGGGCCATGGCCCATTAGGGTTTCGCATTGTTCTCCATTTCATTTACCACCGCAAGTCACAACTCACAACTCATTTAATGATTCAAGGTGCGTTTGGATTAGGGTGACAATTTGGGTCGGGTTGAGTTGACTCGTTCGGGTTATCGGGTTGGCGGGTCAGAAGTAGTTGACCCAGACCAGACTCGACCTGATTTTCTAATTGGGTTGAGTATTTCAACCCAACCAAGTTGACCCAATTTTTTAACGAGATCAACATATTTTTGGGTCATTTTTTGTTAATGGGTCAATTTCGGGTTAAATAGGTTACATGAGTCACCTTCTAAATTTATAATTCGTCATTAATAAAGATAAAAGTGTCTATTAAATCCCCAAACAATCATATTAGCTGGTATGTTCATCAAAATCTAGTAACCCCCCCCCCCCCCCCCCCCCAAAAAAAAACAAAAAACAAACAAACACTTGATTCATTAAATTAAAATAAAACTTTTAAATTTGTAACCACATTTTTAATTTATTTTTGTTAGTTTCATGTCGGATTTCAGCTTGTGTCGGAAATTGACAGCCCTAATATGGTTTATGGACAAAAAGAAGTTCAAATGTTTTTTTTAAAAAAATAAAAGTATAAATATTTTATAATTTTAAATTATTTTTATTTTTATTTTCAGGTCATCGGGTTGACCTGATGACCCATCAGGTTACCCGAACCCGACCTGAAAAAGAATTAGGTTACCGGGTTGGTGGGTCAACGGGTCAAAAAATCATGAACCAACCCGCTTATTTTTAAGTCGGTCTCGGGTCGTGTCGAAAATTGCCAGCTCTAATTTGGATCGTAGAATTTGAAAGAAGATAATGAGAATGTATATGATTTTTAGTGTTTGTTTAGTGGATTTGTTAAAAGCTGAGAATCAAATCCATAAAATTATATGTTTCCTATTATTCGTCCGTCTTTTGTATACATTTAATTATATACTAGTTTAGGACTCGCGAAATTCGCGAAATCGTTCATGAAAATACTTAAGTACCTGTATTCATAGTCGTATAATTGCTATTGTTACTGTTATCTTGAGTTTTATATATACTATATATACAATATTTTTTATATATAATAATGTAATATACATATCAATGGGTGAACCTTATACGATACGCAATTATATTTGAATTTTCATGATTATTACATTTTAATTTTATATTATTTTAAAACATGAAATTGTTCGTTATCTTGAACGTACCGAAACTTTAAATTAGTTAAAATTAAAAGTTAATTTATTAGCTTTAAGATTTGAAATCTTGAATAGTATAGTTTATGGTATTTCGGCTTCGATTTTTTGCCGTGTTTCAAATTTACATTGTAATGTCTAAATTTTTTGTTTGGAAAAAGTTACATACATGTGGATAACCAAAACCCCGAACAAAAATGAAAAATCGATGGTTAATAGTTAATACTAATTGGGTACCCAACGGGTATTGGGTCGAATACCGGTATAAATAATTTAAACGAATGTGGGTACTGATACACTATAACCCGCTGGAACCTGACCCGTTGGCATCCATAATCCAAACATTGTAATTTAAAAATTGATAAAAGAATTCAAAAATGGCAATGGTATGGGTACATATATGGTACAAATAATTTAAACGGGTATGCGTACAGATACACTAAAATACCGTCGGAACCTGATCGTTGGCATCCATAATCCAAAAATCGTAAATTATAAATTGATAAAAATATTCAACAAGGGAGGTGGTATGGGTACAGATACATTATAACCTTTGGGAACCCAACCCATTGGCATCCATTTTCTAAGAATCATAAATTAGAAATTGATAAAAGAATTAGAAAAATGCAGTCATAAATTTAAATCACCGGCCAATGGAATGAAGTTATGAATTTTTTGAAATTGAAAATAACTTATTGGGGTCTTTTTATAAAAAAAAATAAAAACAAAGAAGATTGCATTAAGGGTTTGAATTATGAAAGAAATAATAAAGTAGTTATTGAATTAGAATCTCTATAAAATATTTAGAGGATTAAGTACGATTAAAAAAATAAGGGATTTATATTGTAAATATTGAAGGGTGTATATTGTAAATATTGAAGGGCACATTAATATTTTAGTCACATGAATATGTGATTAATGATATCATTAAATAAATGGATGGTTAGATTTAAACTTTTGATCTCCATCTAATTATCCTTATTTTTTTAAGATTTTTCTTTTAATATATGTAAGATAGATGTATGAATAGAGCTTAATGAAAAACACATCACCGGAAACTTGTAAAGTACATACAATAGACGCTTTGTAAAGCTTAAATACATAGAATAGAATATTTTAAAATTGAAAATATATAGTAATAAAAAGTATAAAGTTACATACATTACCAAACTATAAACTCTTTAATAATCACAATTTGGATGGGCTAAAGATTGTTAAAGAATGTATACAGGTGGGCCATGGCCCATTTTAGCTTAAGCATAACTCGGTCACAGGCCCATTTGTTTATACACCAGACCACCACCTTATAAGAACCGACTCACCGAGTAGAGAAGCATGATACCGTTATCAAATACTCGTATCAATTCATCACTTTTATAGTCAGGGAGTTTTCCAATTATGTGGTTTCTTCCTGGAGGTGAAGAGTCAAATTTCGCCTATGGCACTTCGCCTGGGGGAGGGGAGACTCCGCAGCACGATACCCATCTAAGATATGAGAGAACAACCCCTTTAGAGCGTCACTGAGATTTTGAACTATGGAGCGGTTCTCATATTGGGGAGTAACCGCTAGTGGAAGATGAATGGGTGGACCAAAGGTCCGTCAGTAATTCCACAACTGCCTTTCAAAAAAAAAAAATCATCACTTTTATACTCGTATATCAATTCTGCTAAAAAAAACTCATATCATTTCATCACTTTTATAAGAAACAAATGCCATATCATATTATCATAATTAATCTAAGTTTAACAAGTTGTATAATGGCGCCAATGATTAGCATTCTGTTAATAAGACAACTTTCTTGATTAATTCACTATGGATTTATTTTAATAATGGATGTATAATAATGAAATCTTAAGAAGGTCGAATTTACATCGGTTTTATTTAATACGTATATCTGATATTATTATTAGTTGTTGGATAAATATATATAATATCCAACTTTGTATAAATCATTTAGAGTACATGATATTAACAATATAATGAACCTATCTTCACATTGTACACAGTTACAATGTTGACCGTTAAGTGCACAAGATACTTATTCAACTTAGACCATTCCTAACGGTGATTAAATCTGACTGAAATTGACTGAGTCACGTCAGTTTTTCAGTTTTTTCAATAACTGACTGAAACTGACGGACCCCTGCGATTAGTGACCCGTCACTTTAATTTTCAGATCCTACATTTACCAATCTACCTTTAATATTATGAACACATGGGAAAAAACAAGAAAAAAAGAGGGAAACGTCAGATTTCCGACGTGCGAAACCGACGAACCAAATCGATGGAACTGTACCATCGGCGTCGGCTCCGTCGGTTGGAACCGACGAAGGCAATGGGAGCAGTCTTATATTCTTCATGATTCCTTCGAAAATCCAACTTGATGACTAATTATAATCTACCTTAACTAATTGTCTAATTGGATCATTAGCTTTGAGTCTAAATGTTATTAATCCAACTTCGATTAATAAACAAATAATGTAAGTAACAAGACTCATGCATCGTATGGACCATCGTTACTTTGTATATTATACAATTGACTGGGTTGACTTAAATGTCACTATCCACAGATGACTTAACTTTACACCACCCATAATATTCTGAAGGAAATTGCAAGTTACTCACATATATCTAGTTCCAACCAATTGCCACTGTCACAGTTACGACCCGGTTGCTGCTGGAAGCTTTCGAAAACAGGGGTCTACCATCCACTGATGCCACAAGGGCTTTTATTCGAAGGGTTACCATCCAGAATTCAAGATATCTGCATACCGATCCACTCTACTTGGCGAGCCGCTTTCTTCGTTTCCATTAATTTCAACAACTCATTTCTTCCAAATCATAGATTTTCAAGAACTTTACAAAATGGATTTTCTCTTATTGGGTTTGTTTCTTACTATATTAATCTGCAATATTGATTTTACCACCTGCCAAACCGATTTCTGGGAATACTACTGCGGTGTCACCGGAAACTACACACCGGACTCTAAATACAAATTAGATCTTGACGACGTACTTAGCTCTTCCTTTCTCTTAACAAACAATGGTTTTGGGTTTTACAATGACTCTTCCGGAGAAGTTATGGCTGCCGCAGTTTGTCGTGGTGATATCGACCCTGAACCTTGCCGGAGATGCGTGGACGATGCTACTCGTCGGATACGACAAGTTTGTCCGAATCAAATCGAGGCTGCTGGGTGGTACCATACTTGTTTCATTAGGTACTCAAATCAAACTATGCCCAACCGTGGAGATGGTTATTATTACTACGCACCTGAAAATATTTCGGATTCGAGCTATGATCAATGGAATCAAAGCGTGGTGACTTTGCTTGAAACGTTGCAAACGGAAGCTTCAGGTGGCGGACACCTACGAAAATACGCATCTGAAAACATAACGGTATTCGACTCGTTAACAATCTATGGGATGATGCAATGTACTCCTGACTTTTCGGAGACAGATTGCAATGAGTGTTTGGTCGAAGCCACTAGTTTGGTTCGAGAGTTCCCTAAAAGTTTGGGAGTTAAATTTTACACGCCTAATTGTCTTATTCGGTACGAGAATTATCCGTTTTTCATTTCAACATGGTTTCCACCTGTTCCGATACAGAATCCAGCCCCTCCACCAGTTCTGGCTTTGTCACCTTCGGACTATACGCCTGTTCTGGCTGCACCACCTTCCGGCAAGTAACCTTTTTATATCTTTCTTACTATAATTATCTTTTAAACGAAGAATTTAAAATTCCTAGACCTGTCATGCATGACGTTTAAGTGGATCCGTCAAGGTTGAAGCTGTAGGTAGAACTTCGTGATTTATGTTACAGTAATAATATTATTCGCGTTTTCAGGAAATACAAAAAGAACCAAACTTGGAGTCATTGTTGTTCCGGTATTAGTGGTGTTAGTGGTGATCATCATGGTAATCGTCTTCTTTATTTTCAGACGACGCCAGAAATATAAGCGACATGAAGGTCAGCGGAAAACATTCTTTCATTGTTTTATTCATCCCACTTAATCGACAAATGGATAAAGAATCTCATTAACTGCATAGAATAGGTCCATCCGCCCCTAAGACCACTTCCAACCGTGACAGAAAGTGACGTGCCACGTCTGCGTCACATCCTCGATCTTTTTTTAAAACTGATTAAAACTGACGGACCCCTGCCACATTTAAACAATTTACCTTTAGTAATATACACACAAAGAAGAAGAAAAATCGACGCCTCTTCGGTTTTCTGAAGAAATCAAGCGACAGATCAAAAGTGACGGATGTCGGTTGGATGTCGGTTCCAAACCGACAAGAACCGACACCTTGCGTTGGGAGAGCTCTAACTATCATCCGCCTATATATATATTAACGCTGTCATAAGTGGTCCTAGACCCTTTCCAACTCTGTCCGTCGCTTGTGGTCGGTTGAGAAGTGACGGGAAGTGACGAAGTGACGAGGATGGCACCACTTTGTAACTTGTGTGTCGGTTTGCTTCTCGTCACCATTCCGACGAGCTTCGGTTTGTTTTTTTTTTTCTTTTTCTTTTCTTTTGTGTGTATAAAATGAAAGGTAAATCGGTAAATGCTGGACTCGAAAATTAAAGTGACAGAGTAGAGATAAAAACAATGTTTTTAAAACTGAAAACCGGATCGGACCGGAAAGGGCTCCGGTTCCGGTCGGACCGGTCCAGCCGCACCGCCCCAAAACTGGTCAAAAACCAATATTTAAAAAAAATCAAAAACCCCGTTGAACCGTCCGGTATCTGGTCGAACCGTCCGATTTTGACCGAATCATCCGGTTCGTTGACCAGTCAAACCTTGGTCAAAACCGGTTTTGAACGGCTCGGAAGGCCTCCGGTTTCCGGTCGAAACGGTCGGACCCGCCGGTTTTGCAAACATTGGATGGGAGTGGTCAGTTTTTGAAAAAGCTGACGTTACGCTGACGTGGCTACGTTAGTTTCAGTCAGTTTGTTTTAGGGTTGAGAGTGTCTTATATAGCTACGAAGTCAACATATATTTAGCGACAACTGATCACCATCGAAGGAAATTAATCGTGATCAATTGATTTTGTGTTAATAGGTCCATTTGTACCTGAGTTTCAAATGGGATATGGTGACATGTCACCCAAAGGAAGTAAGCATGAAAGGGAAGATGACGACACAGGAGAGATGAATTCCTTCGATCTAAGTACAATATTGGTTGCTACCAACAACTTTGCATTGGATAATAAGCTCGGAGAAGGCGGTTTTGGTCCTGTTTACAAGGTAACAAAGACTATATTTGGCTATTTGCAATCTTTATTTGCAACTTATTTCATTTCACAAATTTGATCATGTAGACTTATCGGAATTTGAATTTATTTTATTAGGGTAAACTTGAAGATGGAAAAGAAATTGCTGTAAAACGGCTATCTAGCAACTCTGGGCAAGGTCTTGTAGAGTTCAAGACCGAAGTACAGTTAATTATAAAACTTCAGCACAAGAATTTGGTTCGGCTTTTGGGTTACTGTGTAAAGGGGGCCGAACGGCTTCTCATCTACGAGTTTATGGTTAACAATAGTCTCGACACCTTCATTTTTGGTTAGTCTTTGCCCTTCCATCACAATAAATATTCCGTTTCATATGGATAGTTACGTTCTAAAATAAACTCACCCAAAGCATCTCCAGTTATTCAAGGTTATTTAAATACAAAAGATTATTACAAGGAGTTTTTAGCCATAAGTGAGTGCCTTTTTTGAGCAATAGGTAGAGATTTGTTAATTTTTTAAACGCTTTTTTGCTAACTAATTTTCATTTTAACCCCTCCTTTTGATGTGACATGTAAAAAGGTCTTTAAAAAATTATTATCATTGGAATTACTCTTTATTTTTATATTGTGACAACTTTTTGTCACAATTCTTTTGACATACATATATTTGTCGCTCACAGATCGAGCTTTATTTGATTATATATATATATATATATATATATATATTCATGAACGAACTAATAATGCAACAGATCCAGACAGAAGTAAAGAGTTGGATTGGCCTAAGCGCACCAATATTGTCATTGGAATTGCGAAGGGACTTAGATACCTACACGAAGACTCACGCCTCAAAATCATTCATCGGGACATGAAGGCGGGCAATATTCTTTTGGACAGCGAGATGAACTCAAAAATTTCGGATTTTGGCACTGCTAGAATTTTTGGAGGCAATCAGATGGAAGCCTCCACCATTAGAATTGTTGGAACTTAGTAAGTTACAAATGTGTCTGTGCACGTAAATTTTCTTCTAATCGCTCTCCTCGGAGTAAGTGCGAAATGAAAGAGTGTGTTTGGTGAATCCAAAAATGTTGCAAAAATTTTTATTGGTCTAATAATGCACAATATTTCCATTAACCGATTTTTACTACAAACCGTTGAAGACACTTAACGGTAGTATTACATAAGAATATTGCTTGAAAATGTGATCCGTGGTTGCAACAGTGGATACATGGCACCTGAGTATGCAATGGAAGGACTGTTCTCGACAAAATCGGATGTCTACAGTTTTGGAGTGCTATTGTTAGAAATCATTTCCGGACAGCGTAACAACAGATTTATTTACAATGACCAGCCCCAAAACTTCCTCTCAACGGTAAGCATTTCACCATTTCTGCATTTGGATAGTACTGTCTATGTGGTGTATCAAATGTTTAAACAACCTTCATATATAATGAAAGGCTTGGCGCTTATGGAAAGAAAACAAGGGAGAAGAGTTGCTAGATCGTTCCCTAATTCAGGAGTGTTCCATTAACGACGCTCTTAGATGGATTAATATTGCGCTATTATGTGTCCAAGAAGACCCTCAAGACCGCCCAACCATGTCAGCCATTGTTTTCATGCTCGAAGGTCGATGGTCTGCGAACCTCCCCACACCATCAGAACCCCCAACGTCCTTCGCAAGATTTGTGCCCGTTTCGGAACATACTAATACCACGGCCACAGGTGATGCAAGTGATCACCGCTCAATCTATCTAACAAGTTCTCCTACGAGTTCTTGTTAAATAAACTGTTGGATTAATTGGTTCATGGTTCATGGATTATGGTCACGATACTAGCCAATATGCACGTGGATGATATTTGAAGAGAGAAAAAAAAAAAAATTAGTCTTCCAATAGAAAAGATCTTCTAGCTGTCTGTGTGATGTAGCCCACATTCCACAAGTATTTCCCAGCTTTTTAGGAAGTAATTAGTATTTGTATTCTTATAAATTGTAACTGGGTTTCCATTTTAATTCATGCATGAATAAGAGTAACATGTCATATATCTTTTCTTTCTCTAATATTAGATTTCCATCTCTCAGTTTTTATTCCATTTCATACTCGTAGTATTTTTGAGTGTGAGTTTTGAAACTTGATTATCAATAACAATTGGTATCAGAACCTCGTTAGTTTGAGGAGGGTGTAAATCGTTTTTGATAGCAGCCCTGAGTTCTCTTGATCGGGCTTGAGATACTAACCGGTGCTACGTGATAAACGAATAGGAAGACATCAAAACAGGAGGTTTTGATTCAGTTCGTTTTGTGGGTGATGGAAGACGGGAAAGGTGGTTGTGACCTTGTTTTCTTGATCAGTGGAAGAGTTCTCTCGGAACAAGCTTGATTAAAAGTGAATGGTGTTGTCCAAAAGAAAGAAGAATGGCGTTGATACCGGCTAAAGAAGGTCCAATGTCGTATCAAGTTCCCATCTTCACCCCACTGAATTACCCGGTGTGGGCAGTCAAGGTGGAGGCAATTATGGATGCATATGGCCTATGGGAATGGTTGAACTGAGGATTTTAGGGGAAGAACCGGTTCAAAAGAAGAAGAAACAAGCCCTATCTTTCTTGTTTCAAGCCGAAGAAATGGTCTTGCAAATGGCGAGTCACCGACCCAAAACAAGTGTGGGATGGTTTAAAAACACGTTACTTGGGAGTGGATTGGGTGAGGACAGCTCGACTTGCAACGTTGAAGAGGGAGCTTGAAAGTTTGTGAATGAAGGAGGGCGAAACCATCGATGATTTTGCAACTAAACTGTCTAGGTTAGCTTCTAAGGCAAGGAGTCTCGGGTACGAGCTTGAAGAAGTAGACTTGGTGAAAAGACTACTTGACTCAATGCCTAAGTCGTTTCTTCAAATAGTGACCTCGATAGAGCAATGTTTTGAGTTAAACTCAATGCTATTCGATGAAGTCGTTGGAAGATCAAATGCATATGAGGAGCGTATTAAAGGAACCGAGAAGATGGAATACACTCAAGGTAGTTTGTTGTTGGCAAGTGAAGAAAATTCAAATGGTTGTAAGCATTGTGGCAATGGTAGTTCACATCGGAATGGCTTTGGACGTGGTCGGGGAAGAGGTCGTGGGTCCGGGAGGAGCCAAGGTGGTAATGAACATGCCCTGATAAGAGTCACGTTAAATGTTACAAATGCGGTGAATTTGGTCACTACAATAATGAGTGTCTTAAGTGGGAGAAGGAAGAAGCAAACCTAATCGTGGAGGAACTGACATTACTGTGAACGTGGTGTGAACAAACCGATTAAAGGGGTGATTGTTGAATTAATCGGTTTATGGTTCATTCCGCTGTTCAAAAAAAAATCAGTTAACTTCATATCATAACAAAGTACAGAAGCCAAAATCTCAAATCGATTTTCTTCCAAGCAAAAACACCTCGAAGCACATTTAAATCAAGAAAATTGCTAAATCGTATTGTCAATTTCCAAAATTTAACGCCATTTTTGGTTAACTCAAGCGTCAATAAATTAAACACCCCATTTCAAAACCTAATTAAAATCAAAGATGAATTCCTAAATATATAGACCTAGACCCACAAATAATATAGGGAAAAAAACCAATCTAGAGAAAGAAATCCCAATTTAAAAATAAACATGAAAAGCAAATGTAAACAAAGTAAGGATGAAAAGTAAAATCTGTATATGAATATAAGAAATGAATGGAAAGATGAAGCAACACTCTTGAAGAAGAAATAGAAGGGTAAAAGGTGGATAGTATTTGAAGAAGAAAAAAAAGAATTAGCTAGTCTTCCACATATATTTCCCAGCTTTTTAGGAAGTAATTAGTAAAATTAGTACTGTATTTGTTTTCTCATAAATTATTTTAATTAATGCATGAATAACAGTAACATTTTATATATCTTTTCTTTCTTTAATATTAGATTTCCATCTCTCATTTTTATTCCATTTTATACTCGTAGTATTTTTGAGTGTGAGTTTTGAAACTTTTGTATATAAATTTTTGAGGTTAAGCGTTTGAATATGCATTATGCATTCAACTTGATATACGTCATCGTATATATCAAACTTTGAAAGTGTTGTATATACGTTAATAATAGCTTGTTGAATGATCACTCTTGTAAGCAATGGAAACTATTTGTAAGTTTATTTCCTTGCTTTTGTAAGTAAACATCATGTGAAATATCGATAATATATTATCAGAGCTTTAGATGTCTAGTAATTAACGCAAATAAAAATTGTAAAAATTCCTTCTTCTTTTTTCTCTTTAAATAACTTGAATAAAATCTCAATTTGAATAGTTTAAATTGGGAAATTAATATTTTTCCCTATTTTTCAAAATATATAATTCGTTTTGCCCCTTAAAAAAATGGACGATATACCTTACTAGGTCGCAAGTGAAGGTTGCTGGGAGCAAAATGGACGATACATTTGGTCGCAGCAGGTTGCCACTTGCGACCCGGATTTGCCACTTGCGACCCATTCGATGACCGGGTAAAAGATAAGCCGTAGCCAAGTATTCACTCGGACGCAAGTTGCAAAGTTGCATTTTGCGACTGAGGCCTTGCTACTTGCGCCCGACCACTTGCGATCCATTCGATGACCGAGTAAAAGATAAAATATGTTATCCTAAAGATAAAAAAATTATCAAGTGAAGGTTGCTGGGAGCAAGTAGCAAGGCATCGGTAGCAAAATGCAACCTTGCAACTTGCGTCCGAGTGAATGCTCGGCTACGGCTTGTCTTTTACTCGGTCATCGAATGGGTCGCAGGTGGCAAATTCGGGTCGCAAGTGGCAACCTTGCGACTTGCGCCCGGGTAAGATATATCGTCCATTTTTTTGAAGGGGCAAAATGAATTATATATTTCGAAAAATGACCAAAAATTTAATTTCCCGTTTAAATTTAAAATACCTGTTGCTACGATGCAAGAAAAAGTGATCATCACCAGTCATCGATCATGACTCGTGACAATGTAAAAAGGGCCAAATGTAACTGTTGAAATTGGAGTGGGTCGTGGCCCATTTAAGCTCCGCCATTGGTCTCCATATTATTTTCCACCAGAGATTCTTAACTATACTCCGTATTATACTTTATACAGGGTAAGTTTGGATTGTGGAATTTAAAAGAAGAGTGTATATGATTGTGGGTGATTGTTTAGTGGGTAAAATTTTGAAAATTGAGAATCAAAATCCATGAAATTAATCACATGTTAAACCCAAATGAAATGGCGAGTTTAGAAACGTATATTCAGAGTAATATTCATTTGCTAACAAAGCTTGTAGCTTGTAGTTAGGGCTTGTGACCGAAGGTCTGGAGATGGGCTCTTTTATAATTCACTTGAAGAATGTTCTATTCTAGGGTTTGTATAGGCTTGTTTTTATAAGAAGCTCCATCAAATTTATTTTATCAAACACGGATTAAAATTTTTGGGAGCTTGAGCTTCTAAAAACTTAGAAGCCTCAAACCCTTTGAAGCTCTAAAAATAGAGGTGCCAAACACATCATCAAATTCAAACCAAACGCTCATACGAAATGAATCTTTTTTAGTACACCCGACGATGACGACGTCAAAATGTTCATTTTGACTTTACACACAGTTTTAGAATAATCCACTGACTAAATTTTTCATCAATCAAATAACATCTCTATACATTCAAGTTTCTTTCGATTGGTTGAAAACATTAAAATGGACACTTATTTTGAACATCCCAAAGTAATAATATGAACATTTTACGTATACGGCGGAGATAGTAATTCTTTATTCCTCTATTAGAAACTTCTAAAGACCCTAAATGTTTAGAGTTATACAACTTCCTTTCTTCCATGATATTAGCCAGTTTGACGTTAACATCATAAGTTTCCTGTAATAGTTTCTATTCACAATAATTGCACTGCGTACTCCATTAATTTATGTGATTAACTAATTTAATTTAATTCACAATAGGGCTTTGCTAACGAATGCTCTCGTGACATACGTTAAGCAGCATTAAATGAACCCATAATTTTCTTAAATAACAGAATTTATAATTAATATTAATATATGTATATAAAAGGTAATTATTAGATTGAATTAATGAGTATTAAATGCAAATTCTATTATTTAAAGAAATTACGAGTTCATTAAATGCAGCTTAACGTATGTCCTAAGATCAGATATTAGCAAAACCCTTCATAATAATATCGGTTTCTCCGACGATGTATGCTGCATTTGTCATTTTCAAATTATCCTCTTGCCTCACAACACTAATAATTTACATAAAACTTAAGTTTATTAATTTTATGAATCTTGTATAATAGAAAGGTTAAATGTGAAGACAACAAATGAAACAAAATTTAATATTTTTGTAATAGTAACATTTCATCATGTATATGTCGAAAGCGACCATAAATCGTGTAATATACCATATTAAGAATAAAAAAATTCAAAATAATAAATAATACATACTACGTAATATTTAGACATTTGTTATATACTTACATATCTATATCTATCTATCTATACATATAAAACAAAGATTTTCTCTTGATTTTTAGACACGTCACATCATAATCTTTCATTTTTCTTTAGAGCCTCCTAACTTACCACATCATCAAACTATTTTTTTCCTTGAAACCGATAATTAATAATTATTAAGACTATTATTTTTCTATTATACTTATTATAAATTATAATAGCCTTAAAATTCATATATTATAATCAATATATAACATTTTTTTACCTACATAAAAAAAGATACATTTTCAATTAATATCTTATATATTGTAATTAACGAATATATTCTAATCAATTACCGTGTATAAAAAAATTTAGCTTTAATAAAGATATTTGAAATTGATTATTTTCTGTACATTTTGGTATATACCATTACTATTGAATTTCAGTAATAAATTTTAAACTTTCAACAATATAAAGTTACAGTTGAAAACCTAAAAAACATATGAATAAATTTTACCCTTTTAATTACCTTGCATTGCACAGGCTCAATGCCTGTATTTAAAATTTAACATAATAACTTACAAATTAATTTAATTGTATTATGTATACAAACTTAAACTTAATAACATACAAACTAATTTAATGATATTATATAAATCGTCGTACATCGCACGAGTTCAATGCTTAGTTTTTATATACTCGTATAAAATAAAGTTTTTTAGTTACCTATTAGAGCGTATTATTTTAATTAACGACTACGTATTGTTAATTTACAAACTCTTGAACATTGTTTGCAAAGAAATTTGGTTTATAACTTTATGTTGAAAAGTAAATGAATAAATATATATGAGAATAATTAAAGTAAATGTAAAGTAATTTGTCAACATCACAAATTAATGGTGCTATCAATATAATTAATTATATGTCCATTTATATATTCGGCTACTTACAAATTACTACTCTATATAACTTCACTTTTCAAACAGTTGTGCATCGTATTGACTCAATGCCTAGTATAATATATCACGAGTTATGTCAAGTTGTGTTTCTTTTCCTTTAGTTTAAAATAAAAATAAAAATAATAATAACAATAATCATAATTATAGCAAGTTAGCAACAATAATACTAGTAGTATTTAATATACAACGTTTTGACACCTACATGTAGAAGAAGCAAATATGGTGCATAAGAAGAGAGCAAATGAAAATCTGATAACTTGCAAAATTTATAAATCTTTTGTCTTATCATTAATTTTAGAAATTAACCATCAGATAATTGATTGTTAGTTTTGATAGTTGATTTCTATAATCGATAATCATACGATAGCACTTCGTGTAGTGTATGGTTGTGCCTTTATACATCACTGAACAAACTAAATGCATTTTTTTACTGATGAATCAATTACATTTAGATATGTATGTTACAAATGTATATATGACAGAAAAAAAGTACGGTACTTGTGTAAAGTTTTGAATTAATTAAACATGTTTTTTATGTATTCCACATGTATATTAGGACACTCTCATCGGGAGCATCCAAATTGGTTGTAATCGGTTTCAAAGTGATTGATAAGTAAAGAGACCAATAGTACGAATATATAATCAATCGTAATCGGTTATCAAGTGATTAGCAAAGTGATTACATTTCCGTGCCATTGGTATAATCGGTTCCTCATCACTTCCAATCTCAATCAGCAAACTGATTACGAATCGGTTGATAATTGTGGGGGCCCGTTCACTTTTTTTGTTTAGTGTATAATAATGGTGGTATATGGTAAATCCGTAAATGTGGGTCCGGAAAATAAAGTGATTAGTCATTGATGAGAGTGGGTAACCAGTTTTGAATCAGTTAATGGAATGCTGATATGACGCTGATGTGACAGAAGTGATGAAGAAGTGATTAAATGAGAGTCTTTCAAATAAGACAAGAATGTTGTTGGACATATTATCTATATCTATAACTACTTATAAAGCATCTTCATATGTTAAGTCTTAACATCTTAATTTTTTGACTAATTTACCATTATCACACTAATAAATGAATACTACTTTAAATATGGAAGTCTTTTTTCTTCTTCAAATATTAGTTCTTTCTACTTTAGTAAATTATGTATTTATGATAGATTCATATATTTTGATTATCATGTAATGATTAATGTTATGTTATTTGACGAAAATGACATCATACATAACGAAAATTTATTAAGTAGTTGCAACCGCCGCATTGTGCAGACAATATGCTAGTAATAAATATTTGTTTAAAACTTTAAAGTGCTTTCCCAAGACCAAGTTGCAAGCCTAGAATGTAAGGTTCCACTGCAAGAGGTAAAGGAGGCGGTGTGGGACTGCGGGAGTGACAAATCCCCTGGTCCAGATGGTTTCACTTTTGGGTTTATAAAGGCATTTTGGGACACTCTAAAAGAGGATATCTTTCGGTTCGTGACATATTTTTTTCAATCCGCTTATATCCCACCAGGTTGTAATTCTTCGTTTATTACTTTAATTCCTAAAAAGCCGAATCCTCTAGCGATTGATGAATTTCGACATATTAGTTTGATTGGAATCCAGAGAAGGTCATTGCAAAAATCTTAGCGAATCAACTATCAAAGGTAATTGATAACGTGGTGAGCTCCACCCAATCGACTTTTATTAAAGGACGCCAGATTCTAGATGGGCCTCTTATTCTTAATGAAATAGTTGATTGGCATAAACGAAAGAAGAAAAAAGCTATGTTTCTTAAGTTTGATATAGCTAAAGCATATGATTCGCTTAATTGGGAGTATCTTTTCTCAGTAATGGGGTTTTTGGGGTATGGAAAAAGGTGAATTAGTTGGATTTCTTCATGTTTAAAGTATGCTCGTTCTTCTATTTTAGTTAATGGGAGTCCGACTAAGGAATTTGTCCTTGAAAGAGGACTTAGGCAGGGTGATCCGATGGCACCATTGTTATTTATTATTGCAATGGAGGGGCTTCACGTAGCAATTGAGGATTTGAAAGTCGCGGGTCTAATCCGGGGATTACAGGTTGGTAATATTTCTATCTCCCACCTTATCTATGCTGACGATGTGCTTTTTATGGGTGAATGGTCAGAACATAACTTAAGAAACGTTATGATGACATTTCATTGTTTTTAATCTATCCTCGGGTCTTCGTATCAATGTATCAAAATCCAAGTTGTATGGGGTTGGTGTGAAAGGTGATGAAATTGATAATATGGGCCGCATGGTGGGTTGTGGAATAGACAAGCTCCCATTTCGTTACCTGGGAATTCCAGTGGGTGCGAAAATGACTAGAGTCGAATCATGGAGCCCGATTATTGATAAGTTCACAAAAAAACTTTCTAAATGGAAGGCTAAATTGTTATCGATTGGAGGACGTTCCATTCTTGTAACTTCGGTACTTGGAGCATTGGGCAATTATTTCTAATCGCTATTTCGTATGCCCGTCTTGGTAAGAAAGAAACTTGAAGCGCTTCGGGCGAGGTTTTTTGGGGGAGGTAATAATGATGAATTGAAGATGCAGTGGGTTAAATGGGACAGCGTTTTAGCTACTAAGGATGTTGGTGGGCTTGGTATTGGATCGCTTGATGCTCTAAATCAGGGGCTTTTATATAAGTGGAGATGGAGGTATGTTAACTCTCCGGATGCTTTATGGGTAAAAGTGCTGGACAACTTATATCCGTCTGGTTCTTTTGAGCGTGTGACAGCAGCTTCACCTCCAAAAGTTGGCATATGGAATGGTATAAATCGTGTTGTTCATCAATTGAATGTTGATGTAACCGTCCCTATCGAATCTATTTCAAAAAAATTTGGAGATGGAAAAGAAACATTATTTTGGCAGGACACTTGGTTAGGAATTTCATCATTGGCTATATCGTCTTGAGAAAAACAATACCTGCCTGACTGCTGATCGTTAGAAACATGGCAGGTTTACACCTGAGTGGAGAAGGCATATTCGGGGAGGAGCTGAAGAAAGTGAGTTAAAAGATCTTACTGCGAGTATTGGAAGGTACTCATTTGCAAAGGATGTGGATAAATGGATCTGGAACTTTGAAGGATCGGACATTTTTTCAGTTAAATCAATTCGACTTGCTGTTGATGCAACCATTTTGCCTAGACATATGATTGGTACAAGATGGAATCACTTGGCTCCTAGGAAGGTTAATATTCACATATGGAGAGTGTTACTTGATCGTTTACCTACACGTGTGAACTTGTCGAAAAGAGATATTGATTTAGCTTCGGTACTTTGCCCGATTTGTTGTACCGAGGAGGAAACATCCAACCATCTATTCACGTATTGTCCAACTGCTCATAAACTCTGGCTCGCGGTTTCTAAATGGCTAGAGGTGGGTTCATTTTGTAACGAGTATCCGAGGGACCTGGTGGCGTGGATTGACGGACTAAAGGTGAATCAGAATAAAAGGAAGGCTATCGAAATGATTACTTTTTGTGCGCTTTGGATCATCTGGCGATTCAGAAACCAAACGGCGTTTGATAAACAACAACAAAGAAATGAAGTGTTTTTTGATTCTGTAGTTAATTTTTCTTTTATTTGGTATTCTTCTGGAGGTAGCAATTCTAGTATGACGTGGTTAGAGTGGCTTAAAAATCCGCTCCTAATGATGTAACGGGTATTTGTGTTGGTTGATCTCTTTTCAACCACTTCAATTAATAAATAAAGCAGCCGTTAAAAAAAAACAAATATTATATAAAATGGAAAATGTCGTCCAGACTCCAGAGAGAATCAAACAAACGATTAACATTATTTTTATCTAAATGTATTAAACAAAAAGATCACGCAAATCATATTAAGTGTTTTTATTTTTACATGCACACCCCATGCGTAAATCTATCTTAATTTATGACATCGGAGACTTCCAAAAAACCTAGAATATATATTTTTGACCGTTGCTGCAGCCTTAAAAAAAATTAATAAACGAAAAGAAAAACTTCGGGTTTAATAGTATATATATACATGCAAAAAAATTTAAAAATGTTCATATACGTGAACCTTAAAAAGGAAAAAAGCCATAGGGGCTAACGAGATTAAACCAAGAATCAACACCGTCATCGGCCATACAATCATCGTTACAATATTAATTAATAGTTTGAAAATTACTAGTATTATATGTATTTATGATTTATGATGATGATGATTTAAAAAATGTAAATGTAACAAGATTAAAAAGTGATTATCTATGTGATTTTTTTCAGTTAACGATGCTCATAAATCAACTGACCATCCTTCCAATTTACTCTTTCGAATAATCTTGAGAAATCAATTACACTAAACTTGATACGAGTAGTTAGCATGTACTGAAAGGACAAAAAATTATTGTTTTATTTGGATTAATTAACGATAATGTAATATTTATCTAATTTAATTCTTTATGGCACGTCGTTTTAATTAAACACGTACACATACTACGCGCGTACCTACCATATAACCACTTGGAATCTTCGACCCACATACGACACTAATTGGTCCCGGCTGCGCGCCAATCATCAGCTTTAGCTATTTTTATTTTATTATATAAAGAAATATTATATAATAACTATAACTATAATAATAATAATGGTATACTAATTATATAAAACTAAGATGTGGTCCAACATTCCAAACATCTTAAAATTGTGCAGACTAAAATGGTTTAATCACTTTGGCTGGTCCGGCGGAATTTCCCAAATATAAAGCATTGGTGGTTCGATTAATTAACTACTACTACTAGTTATTTTGAGAAACTGAATTAAACATACACTGGATTAAAATCTAACTTAATTCGTGTGGTCAATTTACGATTGAGTTAGTGCCTAACCTATATTATTTATATGTAATTGACTTCCCCACATAGAATTCGATAATTTCATGTTTGAAGCAATACAAAATGGCGAAAATAAAATCTAATAGGAGCTAATTAATTTGATATTTTTTCAAACAAGAAAATGGGCATGGAAGTAACTTATTAGAAAGCGACTTTTGATTGCAATCCATCTATTGTCTCTAAGTTAAACAAAGCTCAAAACAAGCAACATAGCCAAGACAGTGTTATGTTCTTTTTTACTATATGAAGTGTCAATAGAACTTTGATCACGTAAATTATCATATTCATTAAGCAAATTTAGTTTTGAAACATAGTATATAATAAATAATAATGAGTGAGAGGTGATGTTTACATCAAATGTTTAACTAACGCGTATCATCATTACACACATACATCCGCATATGATATATGTTATATGTATCCACAACTTTGATACATTCCAACCAAAAAATAAACGCTCAATAGTGGAATAAAAATTGTCGGAACCAACTAAAATCAAAAAAATAAAATCAGAACAGGAAAAGACGAATACGATAGTGTTTTTCACTTTTGAGGATAAGGCTAAAATTGTCTATTTCATCTTTCTCTGTGTACATATCAAAACTCTCCGTGTATAAATCAGGTTGCTTTTCTAAGTTTCTTATTCTTTATTTTTCATAGAAAAGAAATATCAATATTTTTATATTATTTTTGTAAAAGTTTTATAGGTCTACCGTCTCCGGGCTGCCAAACCAGAAACACATCACAAACAAGAAACAAAACAAACCTACTTGTTCCCCTGGGCCCCACCTTCCATCCTTCCATTGTTTTCTTCTTCAATTTTTCTTCCTCAACCACCTTTTTATTTTTTCATATTTCTTTTCAAATATAATAATATAATATTTTATGCTGTATATATCACGTTGACACCCATATATTTGTATTTGTAATTGTAGTTGTTATCCATCTTTTTCATCTCTCATAATTCATCGGAAAACCACAAAAAGATGCCGGTATGGTGGCCAAAAAAGTCACCCAAAAACAAAGATCAAAGCTTTAAAACAATCATTAGTAAAAATGAAAAGCAACAAAGTAATAATAAAAATAGAAGCTTTGACGACGTCGTGTCATCATCATCAGCACGCTCTTCGTGTTCAATGCTAGTTGGACCTGCAAGTTCGGGTTCTACATCTGGGTTTTCGGGTTTTGATTCGGATCGTATCGGCCATCCCTTACCTCAACCGTCTTCTACTACTTCACCTACAACGACGTCGTTTGCTAACAGTGATATCCAAGGGTTTGCAACCGGATCCGGGTCGTTTTCTTCAAATGGTGGTGATTCCTCTGTTTCTTCTGGTGGTGGGGATCATAATCTTGATCATGGCCAATTGGGTTTCCCCAGGTTTGTTCAATTTCTGTTTACAAGATTCAATTTTTTCATTTGGGTATTTGAGAATTTCGTTGAATCAGGTCTAGTTTATCGTCTTTTTCTTTTGGGTGTATGATTTATGTTCATCTTACAAGATTTTTATATGTATGCATTCATACTTTGTTTTTATAATTGAAAATTTGGTGTATGGAGATTAAGCTACTTTTTTTACATGTGTAATTTGTATTTAATTAGAAGTCAGTAAAGATATTTCGATTTCATTTTTCCGAATTTGTATTATGAAATGATTATATGTAGGTTGAAGGGAATGAAAGAATTATTTTTTCTTGAGTTGAGTTGAGTTGAAGAATCAGAGTAACTTTGAAAGTGGAGTAACTTTGAAAGTGTATGCATCGATTCCAAGTAACTTTGTTATCATTCATCACTATGATATTAATTAACATTAACATAGTTATATATCAGAAGATAATCAAGGGAAGCATCTTTAGTAAGGCATAGGCAAAGTCGAATACACGAGGTAGTTATGCTTGTTATGATTCAGATTCTAGGGTACAATGAGTCTCTAACGGAGAGATGGATGCGTGTTGAAACTGGATTAAATCTATATTTTTTTATTCATCTGTTCCTAATAATCTATCTTTGTGTTGTGAGAAGATATGATTTTTAAAATAAATATAATTTTGTATTTTTATTTTTTGTTATGACAGAGGATATGGAGAACCTAAGTTTAGCCCTCAACCGAGAAGCCCGGGACCAGGATCAAGGGTGCCAACTACAACAACGTCGCCTCTTCATCCACGGTTTGTGGGTTCGAGTCTTGATTCTCCTAACAAAAGGTCAGATGAATGTCATCCGTTGCCACTTCCACCCAGTTCACCCACTAGCCCTTCTACTCCACTGCCCGCCACAAGAATTTGCAGTTCTCCCAGTAGACCTTCGATGGTGTCGAATGTAAAAAATGTTTGTGCTGCTGATAACTCAAATTGCCAATTGTCAAAGTGGAAGAAGGGAAGACTATTGGGTAGAGGCACTTTTGGTCATGTTTACCTTGGATTTAACAGGTGTGAACTAATTTTAAGGATTTGCAATGGCAAGTTGCAGTAAATAGCAATGTACTGTTACTTCATTTTAATTTAGTCACTTAAGTTCATAAAAGGGAATACTGGTTATAGTAACGATTTTTAATGTCCACTGAGCAAATTAGAAATGAAGTGACAGTACGTTAGGTTTTGTTGCAATGTGCCTATATTTGCATTTGCAGAGAGTTTACATTGTTACATTGCTTGTTATTTTTAAATGAAGTTGGATTGGGGAATTTATATCCGGTATTTGTATGTCTTTGTGTGTTAATAGTGAAAGTGGGCAAATGTGTGCAATTAAAGAAGTTAAGGTTGTTTCAGACGATCATTCGTCAAAAGAAAGTCTAAAGCAATTGAACCAGGTCTAATCTTTATCTCTTTGGTGACAATAAGTGATTTTGATAGTTTTGACTTTTGATTTTTAATTGCAATTTTTAAAGGTTATTATATTGACACTTATTTCTTTCCTAAACAGGAGATTACTTTGCTCAGTAAACTTTTTCATCCAAATATCGTTCAATATTATGGAAGTGAATTGGTATACACTATACACTATACATCTGTTTAAGGCTTACCTTCTATCAAATTAAATAGTTTGTTAGAACTCTATATGGGCCCACTAGGTGACAAATTTCTGATTTCAAATAGTTTCAGTTTCATCGGTTATAGTTCATTTCACATCATTCAGTAGTTTGCTAAACATTCTTTCGTATTTTTTTGTAAAAATTGCACTTTTTTTTTCTTTTATAAGTTTGTTAAAAGTAAAAACATCTTTTGGGATCTTGCCATGTTGACCCTGTTTTTTAAGCATTATCTTAAGTAAGTTCTATTTTATCTCTTTGAGTCATGGCACATGACGCAAAGCCCGAGTCTACCCTTTCATTAATAAACGGGTTGAAGTTGTCACCTCTAGGCAACATAGCTCTTAAAAACCGTCTCCAGTCAATAGTTGTAAACTTTCATGGTTTACAGGGGGAAGAATCGCTATCAGTTTACTTGGAATATGTGTCTGGTGGTTCTATTCACAAGTTACTTCAAGAATATGGACCATTTCGCGAGCCTGTAATTCAAAATTATACTAGGCAAGTTCTGAGTGGGCTTGCCTTTTTACACGGAAGAAATACAGTACACAGGTAAATCACTCTTGCAGTCTTGCCATGTTTTTAGAACGGAATTTCGCTTGCATAGAATTTCTAACTTGATAAAATTGTTTATTTCTCTGCAGGGATATTAAAGGTGCAAACATCTTAGTAGACCCAAATGGTGAAATCAAGCTTGCCGATTTTGGCATGGCAAAAGCTGTAAATCTCTAGCCATAGTGCTCTAATAGAGTATTTTGATACATTCTAACAAATAAATACCGAAAATTAGAATGTAGAAATTATGTCCATTACAATGTGCAAGATAAAAATGTTACTGCAACAGAGAAATGTTGCAATTTTCATAAGACACCTAAATAAGGCTAGTGCTTCATTATTCTTGAAATACAGGATTTACTTCAGTTTAAGTTAAAAAATCATTGTGCATGTAATTCCTTATTTTATGTTTATTTTTTTATTTCTTCTGTATATATACTAATATGTATATTGCTACAGATAACAAATGTTACTTCCATGCTCTCTTTCAAAGGAAGTCCATACTGGATGGCACCAGAGGTAATTTTCTCCCGGACCATATTACACAAGCAAAGTATTATGCCGCGCTTATATATGTTATATCTCAGGTAGTAATGAATACAAGTGGTTACAACCTTGCGGTCGATATCTGGAGCTTAGGATGTACAGTTCTTGAAATGGCAACATCAAAACCTCCTTGGGGTCAATATGAGGGGGTACGTTATCTTATTTGCTTCCTACCTGTAAAGTTTCTCTCTTGTAAGGGTATATATTTCTCTCTTCGGCCCATAAAGTGCAACAATCTTCTCAATATGTGGTTGGCAAATTTTAAACCTCAAGTTACAGCGACTTCCATTCACAAATTACCCATGGTGTTGACTTTGGTCACTATGTTGCCTGTGTTATATTTTTAGTCACCAGTCGATGGTACTTTTAGACACTTGACTAATAGTCAAACACTCTAAAGTAAGCGTGTAAAGTCAAATGATGCAAGTCTATGTGGTGTAGGAGGTATATACCATTTAAAATCATCATGTTTGTTGGATCTCATGATTAAAATTTACTACTTATAGATCACTTTTAGTCATTGTTAATGTTCTTTTTATCAATTGAACATTAGTCTAACACTTCTATTAATACATGTGTGAAGTGAAATGTAGAAATTTGTATGTTTATGAGGAGGTTTTTGATTGTCTTAGTTGCTGGAGGGTTTTACTTACATGTAGTTCTACAGGTGGCTGCAATTTTCAAGATCGGGAACAGCAAAGATATGCCTGATATTCCTGATCATCTTTCAAATGATGCAAAATCTTTTATTAAACAATGCCTTCAACGGGACCCGTGTTTGCGGCCCTCAGCTGCACAACTATTGGACCATCCATTTGTACGTGACCAAACTACAACAAGAACCACCAATGTCAACCTGACAAAAGAAGCATTTCCTAGTGCCTTCGATGGAAGTCGCTCACCGGTAAGTAAAAACCCATCTACACTACTTGCTTAAGTTGACATTTCATAAATTTCAAAATGTAAGGTTGTGATTTTCACACTAGCGAGTAATTGGTTGTCATAATTTGATTTTTACGTATTTAGTTTATGCAAATTTTAATATTTTACCAATCTTACAAGCGGGAACGTATGTTTACACAATTACAAGCTTTTGTATATTTTTTATAAATAGCTTTTATAATCTTCACACATTATTGGCAAATCGAATTTGAACATTAAAAGTGTTAAGAAGTTGGCTATAATGCACAGTTCCCTTAAGCTGCGAAGTAAAAAAGTGTATACAAAATACATACTTTGGAGTGTCTGCTAATGGCTTATGAGTTTTTATATTTTTCTTCGCGTAAATAAGAAATAAAAGATGCATACAAACTGCATATCTCTTGTGCTGTGCTAATATCAGTTGCTGCTAACGTTGAAACAGACGCCCTCGGAAATGCTTTCCAACAGAAACACTCGCTCTTTTGAGGTGATGGCAGCTAAAGGCACAATGTCGAGTCCAAGGTATTTTCCAACTTCAGAACTGAAGGTATATTATCTTTCTAGTAAATTTTACATAAATGCCCTTGTTATGTGCAGGCAAAATACAAGAACGATCACTTCTTTGCCCGTATCTCCGACCTCAAGCCCTTTACGGCAGTATGGACCTGCATACAGAAGTTGTTATCTTTCTCCCCCTCACCCATCCTATACTCTTATTGGTCAAACTAGTCAAACTTTGAGCGACGTTTTGGCAGCTCCAGTGAGACCTCACACAAAAACCGTACTAGACCCATGGTACGAAATCCCGCAGTATAGAACCCAAACTCCCAACAGATCTACAAGATCGCAACTCATTTGACCATAAAATCGTCGACAGTGAAGTATATAAGCTTCTGGCTGGGGGTTATGTGATGCCCGCTCGGCAATGTTGTTGATATCGAACGGTTTCTTTTGTTGTATGATGTAAATAGCTAGAAACTGTTACTGTGAGTCTCTTTTTGGGTGACATACAAACACATGAAACTGGAGGGTTAAAATTCTTATATACGTAGTTTGTAATGCGATTAATGTAAGTTGGTGTTGAGAAGCTTTTCATGGAAGTTCTGGAAGGAATACCGAAGATTTCACAATGAACCCCGTCTTTGAAATGACCGAATAAAACACCACCTTTGACGTCTGAAACTCTTCGTCACCTAGTGTTAAGAAACAACGGAATGTTTCTGTTGACTAATTTTTGAAAGTCAACCTCTATCACTGTTTTGTGGTCTAGTATAAGCTACGGTTGCTTGATGCATCTTTAGACTAGATATACCAATGAATATGTTAGAAATGACATTAATAAACATGCAACGATGTTAAGTTTTTGGTATGACGAGATTTTACGACGTGATGTACGTTTTATGTGCCTTTTTGTACATATTCTATAAGGAGTAGTAATTTGCTAAATAAAAACTATCGGTCTTAAACATTTGACGTGTTTCGAGTAGTTGTTACTCCCTGTTTTTACTTCTACATAAACAACATTATAATCCTCAAGATTTTGCTGATCATAAAAGAATTTGGAAATCATACTTAAGGAGATTAGGTTTTATCTGCTTAATCTGCTATTGATGATTAAAAAAAATGTTTCTACAAATTTAATTTGAATTTTGGGTTTTGTATAGCTTTCACTAACATATTTGGATATGCATGAAACTGTAATTCACTAACATATTTGGATATGCATGAAACTGTAATTCAGGAGGACAAAATAAAATTTATAGGATAGAGAATATATTATTTTCAAAAATACATATTTTTATGCATGTCCTAACGTCTTAACGAAGACGCTTATGACTCTCATTATCTATTTCCTTTGAAATAGGGGTTTATTGTTTCGTCATGTATTAAACTTTGTCATTGTATGAGACATATATTTATTTGTTTTATTGTATGTACTGAATTTGTATATATGTAACTTTTGCCACAATATGTAAATTTTTCTTTTTGGGTAAGGCAAAAAAAAAAAAACTTTCATATTTTGACGTTACACAAGAAGAAAAGTTTACATAATAGAGTGATAGATGATAATTAAAGTTACATACAAATAGTAATAGTTTTAAAAGTTCAGCTTATACAATAGTGTGAAAACATGTAACTTTTAATACATAACGAAATAAATAAAACCGTTGAAATAGAGTGGTTTTAAAGAGGGGTACGTAGCTTTCACATAAGCTTTAAGAAATTGAATATAGGTGGATGATATTTTAGTTAGTTATTTGTCTTTATTTTAATGCATGTGTTTGTAGGTTCGCTTTCTTGGACGCATCATCATCATAAATGACATAAGAAGGTACATCTCCTTTGGACTGCAACCTTAAGGGCGGCTTATTCATTCTGTATGCCATACAAGTCCATCCATATATATGGATAATATAACACAATAATTAACTTAATAAAAATATAACAGTTAAGACGAGATATATTGTACATATTCTTTTTGTTTTTCTCTGAACATCAGAAAAATATACCATATATACTTTTTAATAACGTACTAGTAATTATATAGGTATTAGTAGGAACAAAAGAGGTTTAAATTACAAACCAATCTAGCCATCTTTGGATCACAACGCTACCTAATCGAAGGTATATCGAAACTTTTAAACATTAGCATCAGTCACATCATAACCGCTTGCTGTTTATCAGTTGCGGTAAAATTTGGTGGGAAAGTAAGATCCTTTAGTGGCATCAGTATGGTAATCTAATAACTGCTGTCGATCACATATCTCTTGAGTATTGTCATCAGGGATTTATAAAGATACAACAATCTGCAAAATGTAAAAATTAACTTACAATTGAAATAAAACAAGGAAAGCGAAAAATGATAGTAGTTATAGAACATGGATAACATAGTTGTGAGTTCTTACATTCTCAGGCTGCAATAGGTATTTGGTAATTGCACATTTGCAGTTTTTGCACATGATATTTGTCCTTCACAATTCTTCAGCATAGGTTTCCAGGTCATGATTCTGATTCACACGTCTTAAAACACTACAAGATGGTAGTTTAAAACCAATTGTTGTAAATGCTTACTTTTGACAATTTGAATTTAAGAAATGATCTAAAATGAAATTCATTGCACTACACTTGTATCACAAGAGGTGGACCAAATCCGGTCCACATCTTCCTGACATTTCCAGCACCATGTTGCAGAACGTCTTAAAATTACCCAAAAACTTCTATATATCATTCTGGCCATTAATAAGGACATGAATATGCAACCAAATGACTGAAAAACAATATACCATTGACCCTTCTGCAACTAATCAATTTCTGAATATGCCAAACATTTAAGCGCTCATATTGTTCTGATATAGGCATGCACTTACAATTGCCTTTATTCGATTTATACATACTAGAATGCATATTCACAAGATTACTTAACCAGACGCAGTAAAGTATGTACCGTAGATTTAATGCTAGCACATAAACAATACACTGCACATTTGTGTCTATTTAGATACAAGACGGTAGTAGCAAGGTTGACAGCAGTAAGGTTGACAACACCAAATGTTTTAAAGAACCAGTGTGGAACTGATGTGAACCATATTGGCTTTCACGCTGAGGAGTACTAATTCCACACTAAAATTTTGTACCAATTGATTTTAGATTATATTTGAATCTGAGATCATGTAGATAGAAAAGGGTGAGCGGTTTTTAAGGGAATTTAAGGCGACGTAGGACTGTGGGACTACTGTCAATTACTTCATTGAAGGTAGTTCCACATCAACTTATACATTCTCAAAAACCTCTTCCCTTCTCTATATGTATGGTCTCCAAGTTCGATAGAATTTAAATCAAGTGATGCAAGATTTCAGTGGGGAATCGGTCCCCCTCAGTGTGAAAGCCGATTTGGTTCACATTAGTTCCAGACCAGTTCCACTTCTAGTTCATTAACACATTTGGTGCTGTTAACCTTCAGTCAATATACGATGTCAAAGTTAACATATATCCAATATAAAGGTTCAATTTATTATTGATCTAGTTTCAAATGACTAACACATTTGATACTTGATGGGTGTTTCTCTACTTTCGGAAGCAGCAAGCAGTGTTGTCATGCTTATTGCAGAGCCCCACCCTGCAATCACGAAATATTCGTTCACCTTGCAAAAAAAGTAAGTTATCACATAATAAGTGGTTTTCACCAAAGATGTTCTTTACGAACGATAATACAAAATAAGTGTCCATAATGTTGTGATTTGATGAATTGGACACGGCTTCAGTATAATATAACCTTTTCCAGGAGTACATTGTGTCTTCTTGTCCTCGGATTTGACTTCTTACCATTCAGATCAGAAGTTGACATTTTGGCTCTGTGGCTTTTTGCTTATCATCTTCTTCCTGAAACTAGATTATGGACAAGTGAACAGATCAAATAAGCGTAGAAAAGATAGAAGTGACGATGAATGTGTAATGGAGAATGTAATTTATGATAGTAATAAGTATTTGTAAATGTATTCAACTTTAGTAAAAAATCTGTAGTATGTATATAACTTTCAAAGGTCTCTATTGTATATATTGGACGGTATCTTTGATGATGTGTCATTCCTAAAATGTGCCACGTGTATCCATATAAAACACAATCAAAAATACCATCTAATATATACAAAATAGATATTTGAAAGTTATATACATACAATAGAAGTGACAAAATAATATAGATATTTGAAAGTTATATACATACAATAGAAGTGACAAAACAATATAGATATTTGAAAGTTATATACATACAAAAACATGGGTTACTAAAACTAATAACTGACAAAACATTAACCCCATAACAATCGATGAAAGCCACAAAAATACCGGTCTCAAAAAACCACATAGATGTTAACCAACAAGTGCTTTAAAAAAATTTCAACATTTAATCAAAAATAATCAGGTCAAAATAGAAAGTCTAACAAAAAAAAGATTTGAAAGTATCAACCACATACCAACGTCATAATGCTTTGACCACCACTGTCGGATTTTGAGCAAGATTCAGCAACTGATAGATCTTTCTCCATTTTCTAGAAATAAACCATAAGTATCAATCGTCCGCTCAGAAAATGTAGCATCAACTCCAGGCAAAAGAATACCCATAATAGTTCAACGCAGTCTTCCCACTCGGAAAGTCCTGTAAACATCAGATAGTATTCACATTGATATTAACGAACAGTTGGGGAAGAAAAATGAATACGTCAATTAAATGAAGTACACACAATGTAGTGACTCCGATATCATCAGAGCTACATGAATACATCAGCTAACTGACAGGAAGCTGCATCTGCAGTGCAGTTGACTATAACACCACTAGCTGAGATTTGACTGACCACAATGTCAATATCTTCAACTTCTGTCATACATACTCAAAATCCTGCATATATTACGCCAATATATAAGTAATAAACATTAGCTAAACCCTTCTTACTAGATATCAAAACTCAATAACATCATCTTACATTTGAAAATGTGGAAGAAAAGAAACACCCAATTGCCATTTCGCAGAAGGATCTGCGTATGACAGCTGAGAAAATGGCTCATATACATGACCATATATAAATGAAAAGATGCCTGTAAACATGTCGAAATACTTGATGTATGTGAATCACTACCTACGTCCCCTATCAGTATCGTCCCTTCAGCAATGATAGCATTCAACAAATTGAGATATGAGATGGTGAATGGGTATTAGCGCTCACTTCTTGCTTCTTCATTTAACTCAAATCTCATATCATAAACCTGTCAAGGTCACATCATTGTAAATCTTCCCCTTACATATCAAAGTGTGTAGAAGAGAAAAAGGTGTGTGATAGATAAAGCACAACAAACCTGAGAGCCCATCATCTGCCCAACTTGAGGGCCTACCACCACTGCCGGATCATACTGCTCAAGAGTACCCCAAAAGGTATCTTTAAAGTTTAGGAAAACGAGAATAAAAGTCAATATCGAATTATGCAAAGAACCCTACAGCACAACAGGCAAAATGTGAAGGAAAACTATGAAAGCCAATAGGAATGGTAGCAGATATGAACAAAACTTCGGATAAGGAGGCATTTTCATAACTAATAAGTTTAAATAATGGCTCAATATCAGGAAACTATGTCTTTCTTTCAATATGAATTATTGAAGGACAGAACGTTTCAATCAATTTCATGCAGGATGTAACTTGAAAAATACATTACTGATCATAAGAAATTAAGGATATTGCCGGATACTAAAAAACGAGATCGCAATTATACCCACCAGTGTACTAAGCCTTCTCAAGAATGCTACAAGTATCTGACATTTAGTGTGATCCTCACCAGCAAACTTCACAAATGCACACAGAACATCATTGTCAGATAAAAGTTCAGATTCTTACTGTGATAAAAATCAAGAATTGTAAGGATCTTCAGGAGTTCAAGTAAAACACCTATGAACTGAAAGAAGGAACAGACCAGCCATACTAAAGAATCCAAAGTTCCATACAAAGCAGCTTAAGAGAAATTGACAAACTAACTATACATCAAACATCCATTTTGTAGATTATATCACAAAGCACTAAAACAAAGCTCTACAACACAGTCGTGACTCGTGAGAACTTAAAAGTGTAGTTTTAAGATGAGTAGTAATGACTTGCAATGCAGCAAGACAAATGAACTTCAAACCTGATCATGTTAACCTTTAAGAGAAGGCACAATGAGAACATATACTGACCTCATTGATTTCGCAAACAAACTCAAGGAGAGAAAACAACAGTTTGAGGGGCAGATTCAGCAGCTTGCTGAAAATGCACGTTGCCATCCAGAGCATAATCATGTGATCCGTACATTTTGTAGTCTCAATGTATAAAAGGCTGGTGATATATCTCTAGTCTCTGCATACCAAAGCCCCGCTAAATGATAGTAATGCATCAGTAACAATCAGATATGAGATGTAACTTGAGTAAACTGACTGAATTAATAAAAAAAAGGTTTACCTCTTTATTAGCAGAAACAAGCAGCTGCACGTTGATATGGAGATCATATCTCAGCTTGAGAGCCTAAATACATCATGAAATGAAGAAGGATACATCCTGATCGTAGAGTGGAATTAACAAAGACAACCGTGGATTAAAGCGATCATTAGTTATACTGTGAACTAACATTTGAACATCCTGATCGTAGAGTGGAATTTTCCCTAGATCAGGAAGCCTAACTAATTTTGACTGTACTTGTGCTCTGTCAGAAGGCTTCGGTGGCTACCTATAAACAGTTATTTAGAACAAAGACCTTACAAATTACAAAGTGGGTACATATAAACACTTAATTAGAACAAAGACCTTACAAATTACAAATCTAATATGATATGAATGAAGAAGGATACAACCTTCTGAAGAATTGGTCATCGCTGAACTCGAGTCAAAATACATCTAATGAGCCTCTCCCTAGTAATCCCCACGAAGCATAAGTAATGCATTTATAACAATCAGATATGAGGCTACCTCTTGATTAGCAGAAACACGCAGCCACACACAGTCTATTTCATTAAAATAGAGATGATCACTCAGCTTGAGAGCCTAAATCAAACATCATGAAATAAAAGGAAAACAAAGACAAATATAGATAAAAGAGATCAGTAGTTGAATCATGTGAACTAACAATTTGAGCACCCTGATCGTCAAGAGGAATTTGCCCTGAACAGGATGCACATCTTCTGTTGACTGAACTTGTGCTCTGTCAGAAGGCTTGGGTGGCACGTTAATTCAAAATATAAACTTTACAAATTACAAGTCAAACATGATATACCAAATCAATCCCAAAGAAGATGAAACACATAAATATACATTAAAATCCATTCAAGCATATATATATACACAAATATTCAAGATACCATTTTTAAATTGTTCAATGCCCTTCATCCATCTATACGTCTGTGTTCCAATACTCTTTCCCTTTCCAATATAAGAACCTATACTCATAGATCAAGTCCAGTAACAATCAAATATAAAAACTAATATGAATACTATTACAAATTCGACATCCATATGTACTCCATCAGTAAAAGTACCACTTGCCACAGATATAAATACATATATTTATATTTATATAATATATTATGTAATATAATGTAGCTAGCATTTTCTTAAAACAATCATTTAACATCCATATGAAATATACTGCAACTTGTAAACTAAACGTATACCTACTTTGTCTACAGTCAGAATACAACGATGAAATAAAACATATACATACACACGCATAATACAATATGAACGGAAATTAGAACCGGAAACGAGAGAAGAGACCGGAGAGAAGGGAGGGAGTGACGAATAGTGTGAATGAGTTGAATCTTGTGCGACGACGATGGAGGAATGGAACCTCATAGCGTGGACTCAATGGTAGAAACCAGTGGCGGATTCCGGCGATGTTGCGGAATGAGAGGATAGAAAGGCGGGAAATATCAAATATTTGCCCTGATTTTGCTCCACGGTTTTGGGTCTAATAAATGTGAGATTCATGATTACTTAAACAGTGAAGATGAGGTGACAAAAAATCTAAATTGTTCGTACCCTTTAAATAGATAATCAATTAAAATTCTGTTAGAATAATCAACATTTAATGTTTTCATTCAATTTTTAACACTTAAATAAAATTAAATACAATTTATCATACAAATTAATATTTAATAATTAATTTTTGGTTACAAATGTAAACTCATAAATATATCTTTTTCATAACTTATATGACACATTAATGAATAATTAAATTAAATATTTCTTAAGATTATTTAAATTATAACTACTAATGAAAAGTCATATGTTTTTTATAAATATAACTCACCTCAATCTTCTATATCTTTTATCATTTATACTAATATATAAAGAATTTACTACCAAAATTTTAAATTATAAAAAAGAAGAATACTTAAAATTTATATATTATACTACTCCGTATTAGATATGTTATTCAACACTTAAATTTGAAGTGACTCCAAGTAATTATAAAAGTTAATATTTTAATGTAATATAAAGAATTTGTCCATTTGATTTGCAACAAAAGAGTAGAAATTATTATATAAGTTAATACAACGTCGAATTCATAACTGGAAGCATTTTATAGTTATATTAGATATTTGTTTCTTAATTTTAATTAACTTTCAATTATTATAATTAGGGATTGCGATGTGGGTCGAGTTAGGTTTGCGGGTAAAAAGTAAAACAATTATAAAAGTTAATATATCTATGATATATATAGAGCATCCCTATTTGATTTGAAACAAAATAGTATAAATTACTATATTAGTTTATACAACGTCAAATGCATAACTGAAAACATTTTATAGCTATATTAGATATTTGTGTCTTGATTTTAATTAACTTTCAATTATTATAATTAGAGATTGCGATGTGGGTTGAGTTAGGTTTGCGGGTCAAAAGTTCACATTATAAACCCGAAACTAATTTGATAAATGGGTTAACGGGTTTAAAGTAACATACCCGTATACAACATGCATTGTGCTGTTTGGCCGGTCAATCCGTTGACGTGAACTTTAACCCAAACTCAATAAGAAATGATAAACAAGTTGACGGGTTGAGAATTGAAAATGCAACTCTTCTTCATTTATTTCCGTGTAAACTTTCAAGTTGTGTCGAGAATTATCACCACTAATTAAAATCAATTAAAAATAAGTATACAAAATAATGTACAAATAGCATTATTATTTTACAATTTACACAAGTACGACATGTCGTTAAACAAATCTATCATGAGTAAATATTTTGTAATGCAACGGCAAAATATGCACATAATCAAATTATATGCAGAGATACACAATGAGAGTCATTTGAAACAAAATAATTAGATTTACCATTTTGGCAACTCGCGTAGTTTATCGTATTGTTCATTAGTGATGTCGATTTCGTTTTCAGGTATTGAGGTTTAAGTATTAATCACTGCTTTCAATTATATAAACGTGCTTAATAATGTCTAAAACTATTATCAAAAGACAAACCTCTCATTCAATTCAAAATCTTTTTCCAAAGTCATATGAGAAAAAGTGTCAAATCATATGTTATACAATTAAACAAAACTAAATCTTCGTATTAAAATTATGAAGTAGCCCGCAAATTTTGCGGGTTATAATCTAATTAGATTAGATTTAAATACTACTAAATTAAAACAAAATTATTTATTTAGTGACTGATGGAATTTAATTGCTTTTTTACAAAAAAAAATAAATGCTAATGTGTACCTTGTAACATACCTTAATGTGCATTTGATAAATTTGTAATTTTCTCAAATAACAAAATTTGTGATTTATATATGCATTAAAAAAGGATTATATTAGATTTAACTAATGGTATTAAATAAAAATGTAAATATTTAAGAAAATTTTAACTTCATTAAACACTATGGCACACGCTATCAAAACACTAAAAATAATTAGACCGACATACCATAATAATAATCAGACCGACATACCATAATGATACCATAATGATAAAGTAAAGTAAAGTTAGTAAAACTTTCTAGTGTCTCTATGAAATTCAGTTTAATCATAATCTTTAAAGAATATATAGGTTGGATAACCTATGCTATGCACCGATGATAAATTAAAATTATAAGGACTAATAATGACTATCGATATATCGATAATGGTTGTAATAACTTGTATTGCTATTTTTTTATTTTCGTTCTTGTATGAGAAAAAAATATTATATGGTAAAAAATTTAAACCATATATTATAAATTAAAATATAGAGGGAGGTTCAAATGATAACCAACTAAATAATTTAATTTCTATTTTCATGTTTATTTTATATTAATATAAATATCGATATGAATTGAATTTGATTATGTAGTGTATAAGCTAAAAGAAGAGTATTGGTATAATTTGATTTGATTTTATGAGTTAGTATGTTTATGTAATTAGTGAGAGGGGTATAAACGATGTTCAATCTGTAAAAATTAAGCCTAATAGCTAATGCTTTATCAAGATTTCATATAAGAGCAATCTAATGATATATATTTTATTTCTTTTAAAAATAAAGTATATATGTTTTTTAAAAGACAATATTTACATGATTACAAATAGATTTAGGGCTCATTTGGTTCAAACAGAGTAACTATGACTCGCCAATCTTCTATAACTCTCAGTTACTGTGACACCCGACGATTTAGGGTTACTGATTAACCCTCTAGAAACCCTAATTACGTGTGTTTAGTTTACTATTAGGCTAAATACTTGTAAGTACTTGTAACTATTTGTATATTTTTATGTGAATATACACCCCCGTAATTAATTTATATTACGCTACGTAATTAGTTGTAATTACGCTTATGCAATTTGGTGAAATTGTGCAAAACAACCGGACGGAGTCTGACACTGTATAAAATACGACGTTGGTGAAAACATTTATATAAATAACTTTAATCTATTTTTAGAAGTTATTTATCATATATTATTATTTTAGTATAATAATACCCGAAAAACCTAGACGTTTCGATTAAAACGTCTCAAACGTAACGAAAACGCGCAGAACGCGCCTGACAATCGAACGAAAGTCAAAATACATTTTTGAATCTAAAATATATCATTTAGTATAAAACTATCAGTTAAAATATCGTGTCTTTAAAAGATAACGAAAAACGTCCAAATAAAACGTCACGCGATTTAGAATCCGTACAACGAACGCGCAAATCAAGATCACTAAATTAACGAATCATTTTTATAAATATTTTTCAAGTATTTAGAATGTCTACTTCAAGTGAAAATATTGAAACTTAAATCGATACTTAAAAACGCGTATTGAACATTTAACACCAAACCGAGCGAGTAAACGAACGTAAAACGCAACAAATTAAGTTAGGAATGAAAAAGACCAAAATACCCTTTGTGGGGGGGCCTATGGGCCGGCCATCCCTCCCCCTCCCCACTCATTTCACATGCAAAATCCAATGATGATAGCCTTAAGCTTCACCCACTCCAAATACATGCAAGGGCACCTTTTCTTCCATTTCCACTTTACACTCAATCTCTCCCTTCACTCAAACACTCTCTCCTCTTTCAAACTCAGCTGAGAATCTCAGCCCCAAATCACCTCCCATAACCACTCTTACACCACCATCATTCATCATCTTCATCAAGAACAAGGAGGAGCTAAACTCAAGAACATCACCACCATCTTCATCTTTCCCCCCTTTTTCTTCTTCATCATTCTTTGTAAGGAACATCAAACCCTCTTTTCTTATGATTACATACTACTGATTTTAATGTTTATTAGCTCATCTAACAAGATTATGTCCAAATATAAGCTTAAAATACGTTTTTATGAATTTATACACAAAGATACATAATCTGTCCAGAAAATCACAACACACTAAAAACGTCATATCTTGAGTTTTAGGAAGAGTTAGAACATTCATTTTTTAAAAAATTTGCGTATTGAAAAGATCTACAACTTTCTTGTTTTACACTTTTTCCAGAAACGTACACGCTTTTCTCTATTGGTCGATTTGTGGGACTGGTCTGGGTGAAAAACATAATCTGGGCTATGCATGGTCATTTATTTTGTTTCTCTATGATAATGGGACTCAAAACTCTTAGGAAACATATGTTAGACACTAAACACATAGAAGATCAGTTGGTAAAATTTGTGAGACTTGATTTGCACCATAAATATGTAAAACACATGGTGAAACAAACCGACAAAAAGTCAAAAATGTGAAATCTTGAAGATTTGGGACTTTTATAAGAACCGACACTTTGGTGAATTTGGACATGAACCGACAATATATTTGGACTCAAAAACTGATATTTGGGTTGGATGAAAGTTTCGGGTCAAACCAAGTAAGTTTGACCAAGTCAACAAAAGTGGTTCGATTTCGAAAAACTTAATATATTTGGAAAATGGTAACAAAAATGGGTTTGGGTGACTTAGTTAGTAACTTGGACCAAAAACTAAATTTAGAAAGCTTCCCGAATGAAAAAACGACACTTGAACACTTAGATTAAAAATTAAAAATCTGATCAGGCACAAGTGTCGCCATACTAGCGATACTTACCCAAGTGACGCCTAATCTAGCGTCACTTACCCTTAGTGCCGCCTGAACCAAGTGTCGCCTATAGCGTCACTACCCCAAGTGATGCTGCCAATTTAAAAATCACATTTAACGTCACTTGAACTAGTGCCGCTAACCAACCGAGTGTCGCCTATAGCGACACTTACTTGAGTGACGCCCCTAAGTGACGCACAGAGTGACGCCCCTAAGTGACACACAGAGTGACGCCCCTAAGTGACGCCTAAAACAGAAACTTCGAAACTTGTTTTTCACTAAGTATTGAACATTGGTAACAACTTATAACCACACATGATACATATAGTAACAAAGTATACAATGACCCAAACTTAATAATAATGTCTTAAAGGATTATTATTACAAACTTTCACCAACGGGCCGTACACGTTTTGATAAACAAACTCAAACTACTTATTTGGACATACTAGTTGATGAACTAGCTTTAGGTGGACATAAAACCCCCACCTACCCGATTGGCTTAAGTGGACATTAACCCCCACTTACACAATCGCTATAGATGGTCTCTTGAGACATCTACTTATACAACCTCGTACGTTTAGGGCATTAGGAGGTTGCACATGGGAACGAGAACATCCACTATTTGTTAATATTTGATATTGCTTGCTACCTGCTTATCTCTGGTGAGTTTCATAGCCCCTTTTTACTGTTTTTCACTGGGGTGAGAATACATACAACTATTTTATAAACTGCTTTATGATCACAAGTACTGAAAATAACTTTTTGTACGGATTGCATGAGACCTGAATAATCCATTAAAGTCCTCTACTTATCATAGTCATTAAAATTTGTGCGTGAGTATTATTGGGTGGTACCATCAGGGTTTGACAAACCTCGTCTGGGCTAGTCGCGCTAGCCAACCCACGGGCGCAGTATTACTTGTGATTTAGAAGTGTATCAGATTAGTACACTTACCGGAGGCAAACAACGTTAAGCTTGACTATGTGACTCATGCAAATGGTATACTTATATTGTTGTATGTAATACTTTTACTTGTCGTTGGCTAACGATATTTTTACTTATCATTGACGAATGATGCAAAACTTGTGAAACCTTGTGGATCATTTTAGCAACTGATTACTTAACAAACCTATGAACTCACCAACTTTATGTTGACCTTTTAGTATGTATTTCTCAGGTAACCCGCCGCAGTAGGAAGCTTTTGGAAAGCTTAGCTCGAGTCGTATTGTTTTCAATTCATAAAGAGATTAGATTGCATGTAGCTGTATTTTGTAAATGCAGTAATGTATTAGAAATCTCTAAACGGTTTATGCGAACTCCAGAATTATTTTGTAAACATTTGAATTATGGTAATGTAATATTTTCAAACGTCTCATATAGAGGTCGTTTGCTTGATCTTTGTGTTGATGATATTTGATTTGGTTGGCGCCCCCGTGACACCTCCCACTTCCGCTGTCACGTGTTTTGGGGGTGCGACAGTTACTAAGGTGGCTGTTAGAAAACATAATTTATATTGTCTGAACTCTACATTTTGCAGAAATAGTTTTCACTTTTCAGAGATGATATTGAGACTTTGGAAAGATGTGTCTTCAATGTTTTTGTCTAGGTTGAGACTATTTAATATTAACTTTGCACATTTTTATTTTAGATTCATTTGGAACAAATCCATATAAGTTCGTGGTTTTATTTATTTATTTATTATTATTATATTATTATAATTTGATAAATAATGGTGCAAGATGGGTTGAAACATAAGTAATAAAAACAATGAAAGTGTTTGTAACTAGTAAGATATTATACATTTGGTTCCAATATCCATGGAAAGATATAACTGCAATGCCATATAGAGGACCGTGTGTCTCTGTCATATCTATACTATCTTATAATGCATTTACCCTCCTCATGTTTAAGAACTTTAAGTTTCAACCAATATTAAATCCTAGCCGTCTATTTCAACAAGAATCAATCCAACGGTCCTCCTTGATTGCAATCTTTTAGTGTCTTTTAACCTAACTATATAATGACTCAAACAACATGTAAACACATACTACGCACTCAAAAATACACAGTCTCTCTCTTTTGTAAAAACATACTTCACTTTTCAGAGATGATACCCAATCTTATCGAGACATGGAAAGATGTGTCTTCAATGTTTTTGTCTAGGTTGAGAGTATTTAATATTAACTTTGCACAATTTTTTTAGATTCATTTGGAACAAATCCATATCAATTTGTGATTTTTTTATTTATTATTATTTGATAAAGAATGGTGCAAGAGGGGTTGAAACAGAAGTAATAAGAACAATGAAAGTGTTTGTAACTAGTAAGATATTATACATTTGGTTCCAATATCCATGGAAAGATATAACTGCAATGCCATATATAAGACCGTATGTCTCTGCCATATCTATATCTATATGTGTTTATTGTAGAAAATCATGTAGAGTAATTTGGTCAATTTAAGTGCAAAATAATGACATTGAGAAATGAAAACAAAATCACGGGGACGGGTGTTGTAATAAAAGAAAGTTCATGAACTCCATGTAAAATATCATAAATTATATATAAGAAATATATAAATGATGTCATCAATTTACTAAATTTTAATTTAATCAATTTAGTCTCTTAATTTCACTAAATATTATAAAAGAGCCGGCACATTCATATCTCTAACTTTATAAAATATCATGTTATTATCGTTTGAAATATCTGGATCTAGATGTGTAATATAGTTATATATTGAAATTGTAGTAGAATACAATCGTATATTATTATCATCATCATTATCATCATCATCATCATCATCATCATCATCATATACTACTTTATCAATTACTAAATTATGATAATATTATGTGCAAGTACAGTGTAACGACAATAAATATAACATATGTTTGCACTTACTTCCTCAACTTAAACTTTATTCAAATTGAATCATGATATTCATTCATCGTACATCTTATATACACACACACACACACACACACACTATAAAACATCTTTTGATGATTTCATTTTTCAATTTGTGAACTAAGCCTTTCTATTTATCTTAATTTAAAATTTGGTATTCAAAAGTTATGTTATCAAGGAAAAAATAATTTAAACATCATGTCAAATAAATTATAGACATAGCCAAGATGTATGTTAACATATGATAATGAATAAATAATACTTTTAACTTATAATAAATAAATTATCTTATGGATCACAAGGCCGAAAATTTAACATATATTTGTTAATTAAAATCTTTCACTAACAAAGTCTACAATTATATATTATTAATTGTAAAACTAAATTATTTTATTTCTTACTATACAAAATGAAATTAACAACTTATTTATATAAAATAAAATTATGGACCGAACAACCCGTATAATACACGAGTATACATGATAGTACTTCAATGTAAGCATATTAACATGTATATAGTTTAGAATCTAATTTGTAATTAGAGGTAGGATCTCCATCTTACTTTACAATTATGATGATCAATTAATTATTACATTGTAAAAACGAAAATTTTGATTAAGATTTTGATAGTAGCAATCTTGATTGAAGGCACTCCTATCTACTACTACTCATCTCCGTCTCAAATTTAATATTTATAAATTAAAAAAAATACGTAGTCAAAAGTACACAACAGCGAAATATGATTTTTCTTTTAACGAGTACAAAATAGAATATTTCATTTTTGAAAATTGTTATTCGTAATAAGGAAAAAATTGTACATTTATTGAAGCAAAATTTTTTTCTTCAATCAAATTTATAATTATAACACCAGATAGGATTGTGTTACGTATCACTAAACCCACTTTCCCCTACGTTTTTGAAAATTATATATCTCCTAAACGGTAAGTCGAGAAATCACAAAAATTACACCATAAAATTCAACGTTGTATTCTCTTTGATAAGAGATGTGACAATGTATAAGCACATGTGATATTGACTAGTAACATATGTGATACCAGCGACTAACACATATGTTATAAATTTTGTAAAAGTTGTAAAATAAAATAAAAAAAAGTCATCGAAAGTATATTTTGTGAGATGAAAAATCGAAGAGAAAAAAATGCTAATTTTATGGTGCAATTTTATGATTTTTCGACTTACTGTTTTGGAGATATTTAAGTTATAAGCTGTGGGGGAAAGTGGATTTTGTAACACGTAGCACGTTATAATTGGTTCTTCTATTCTCACAAAAAATCTTATTCTCATTTGAATCTCACTTTATAACACTAATGATTAATTATTAATTACGATTTTTATAAAAGAAGGGTAAATCATTTGTGCAATCAACAACCTTATGATTTTGTTAGTGAATAAAGGAAATTTTCATATTTATCGTAACCCCTCAACTTTCTATAATACTCCATTCATCTCAAAATTATTATCCACTAACAAAAAAACACACAGTTTAATAAAAGTGAGACCACAACACCTTTCAACCAATCAAATAGAATCTTTATCCAATATAGTCTTCTCACATTCGTTGAAATGAGAGGTGGATAATTATTTTGGAACATCTTAAAAAAAGGTGTACTATAATTTTGGGATATAGGGAGGATACATATTTAAAATATTTAAGGGTCCTACTAAAGATACCCCCTTGGCCCACTTTTTCCCATCTCTTACCCCCTCCACTCATCTAATCAATCACATCGTGTTCTTTTTTTTACATTCTGGGTACACCCCCTATTTTTCTAATTTCTACCCCCTGTTTAGTTTAAAACTGGAACTGATTGTGTATTGAATTAGAATTTATCTTAAATAAAACTGGACTGAAAAAAAACTGCACGAGGCCAAAGTAGCCTAGGGGTATCCCCAGTAATTCAGGGGTGGCTTTAGATTACCCCTTATGTCCCTTGGTTGAAGGTACCAACAACACAATTTATCCGTACACATTTTTACGACACGTAAATATTTTCCCCATAAAAGAAACTTTAAAATTTTAACGGTTTTTATTAATGTCTCTTATATTTCTAAATTTTTTGACAAACTCAAATCCAATACAATCTAGTTAGAATAATTGAAGTTACAACTTCTAAATTTTTTATTCAAAAATATCAATTCTATATCGTCGTCCATCTCACATTCCCCTTGAACAAACACCACAAAACATATCAATGGGTGCTTGTCGCCCACCAATTTCACATCTTTTTTCCAAACCCAACAAAACCCTAATCCCTATTAACCATAAAAAACCATTCATCATCATAGTCTCATCATCAAAACCACAATTAACTGTACAAAGAAGGCAATTACTGTTGCTTTCTATCCCAATTTCTTTAGCAACGAATTGTTGTTGGAGTTCGACCGTTTCAGCATCCATTTTCGACCCGATTACGGATGCGGAGAGAGCTGCGAGCTCCGAGGTGACACGGAGAGTGGCGGAAGCAGTTGAGCTTCTTGAAAAAGGGCGGGAGTTTCAAGCACAGGGTGATTATGTTCAAGCTCTTCAATACTTCACACAGGTATATTTATATTAATGTTTGTATTTCATATATATGTATATATACCTTGAGATATGTAGGGTTGTAAATGGGATATTTAAAAAAATATTGAATTGTAAGTATGGTTAGTTTTATTATAGTTGATGTAATAATTACTTAATTATCAAGAAACTGTCTTTTTTAGTTTTGAATTGAATAGATAGTCTTTTTGACCTGAATTAGGTTGTAAGAGAATACAAAGACTTTGCTCTTTCGGAGTATGCAAGAGTTGGTAGAGCGTTGGCGTTATATGAGGTTGGGGACAAAAACGAAGCAATAGCAGAAATGGAGGATGTTTCCATTTCCTTAAAAGGCAGCCCAGGTAATCGATGAAGTTTTTATCTTTTCATTCGGTCAGTCAATATTTTCTTACACTGAACTCAGCTGTGGGCACTTCTAAACATCTGATGGTGAGGTATACAAGGTAAAATGGGCATGTTGGGCGGGTTGGGTAACAGGTCAAAATGGGTGATTTTAGCACATGTCAAAACAGGAGGTTCGGGTTGCAATGGCTAGTTACACATATATATTTAATTTCTTAAATTTGATTGCTATAATAATATTATTATATTATGCATTAGACCCATTAGGGAATTTAATCCAAAATGATATGGCTATCTGTAAATGTGTCGAAATTGAAAGATGGTTGTGGTTCCAGTTGCAGACAAGAGCAACACCGATTTGTGGTGGTTTCGTCTCAAATATAACCCTCTAATTCTGTAAGAGGCTTGTTCCGAGGAAAAAGTAGGATAGATGCCTGAGTTTACCTCTTTCTGCTTACTTTCGGATTGCACTATTGTTGATTCTTGTACATATGCATTGCATAACTACGTGTATGTGTCTGTTTGTATTAATTTTTTATATGTGTGTCTTTGGTCGCAGAAGTGCACGCAGCTCTAGCAGCGGCTCTATACTCTGATAAGCATGCTTCGGTACTTGCAGAAAACCAATTCACAATAGCAACTCTTCTCGATCCAAATTATTCTGATCTCGCATATGTAAAAGATACAAAGCACTGGCCTCCAAGTTTGGTTCGATCGTTGCAAGATTTTATCACACTCTCTTAATGTGATCCACACGGTACAAAAACCCAACATTTATCCTCCTGCTGTTTGTATATTTACTGAATCATTATTGAAATGGAGGTTGCTTGTAAGCTGATTTGTATTGGTTTGGTACAAGTACATGAAGCATACGGAAATATACATGTATACTTTACATCCTCTTGCACTACCTTGTTTTGTGAAATATACCATTGTCCTTGGTGTCTTCCTTTTACTTTCAGTCATTTTTTATTTGTGTATCTCATTTCATTCTTTTACAAGGCAAGGAGTAACAAAGAAAACACACAACCGTATGATGTCATGAAATCCTGCTCATTGAGCTGCATTGATGATATAAAATTTATCTAGGACTTAACATTGAAGAAAAGAAGTACATCTAAACTTATACATCATTGTACAATTTGTTGAAAGAAGAACTCGTTATTCTTCAGTTTTTTAAGAAAATATTGTAATCAGGTAATCTGTAATGCACTTAGCTCGCAGTTAGTAGATCATAGTAAACCTCTGGCTTCCTGTATTGTGCCTTGCACAAGGCCTACAAATTATGTCAGCTAGGCATTAAGTTGTCAATAAATGAGCATAATAATTTTAAAATGAAGAGTATGCCGACTTACCTCCATTGCATAAGCAATCTGGATCAACTTAGCTTCGGACCAAGGCTTCCCAATAAATTGAATGCCAATGGGCAATCCAAGTTTGTCATACCCAACCTAGCGAGAACATTTAGAGGTGAGCTAGGATTAGGATAAGTATGTATTAACGATCCAAAGAACCACCTAAGAGTTAACTTATTGAGAAATGTGTCAATTTCGTTGAAAGGGTGCATGAATCTTTTCAAACCAAAGTCTTCCTAAGTTAAAATTATTATTGACATAACAACACATCAGGACATGTACTAAAAGTTACCCTTTTGGCCCTTTAAACCATTCATGTTTGATAACTAAAATTGTTACAACATCCCGAATCAGAATTATAAATATCCTTTCCCATTTGATACTGACCCACCCATTTTGTCACCTTTACGAATGAAAGCATATAAACTTGGTGCAGCTTACTGGAATAGTCACAGCCGGCAACCCCAGAAAATTTCCCGCTATCGCATATCGCACAAGTGCAGCTGAGAGAATTAATGGTTGCAGTCAAAAACCAAACTAAACGATGAAAATTAAATAAACTTCATACCTCCATTTATGTAGTCCAATTCACCGGTCTCATGAACATCATCCTTCATTTCATATGCTGTTACACTATCAAGAACCAGAAAGAAGTCAAATTGTGATATTGGAAGCAGAATTATTATCTGCAACCTATGATTCCTAAGGTCAGTTTGTGTCTCTATTTTTTCATAACAAATGGTTCATAGTTTCTGGTGCGTAGACTTTAGAGTATCAGATAAATAAGAGCATATACAACGAACGACCCTTTGTATACGTGTCAAAATTATATGGATTCAGAATAAGATTATACCCGACTGTAGGTGTAACGATGACATCTGCCATAGTGAATATCTTTTCATGAATCTTCATTTGGCGGTTCCTGCAACAAATGTATTTGGAAATATATATCAGAGGCTGTTAATGGAGGTGATAATTTGGACCCATTTACTCATGAATGGGTTGATTGACAAAGAATCTTTACCTTATTCGTTGTGCATTCAGGTAATCCCTACTGTCGAAAGCACCATATACAGATACTGCTACTCTTACATCTGACCCCGATTCTGACTTGTTACTGTTTCAGTTTCCATAAAAAATATCAGCATAAATTATGTATTATATATGAGTCTATATATAGTCCTTCACATGTTTTAGGTACGTACTGCTTTTCTAAAAGATGACCAAGAGAAGATGCACATTCTGCGCCTATTGTTATGTAATGTGCCAAACGCATCACTTCTATATCCGGTATAGTCAATTCGACGGTCTTATAAAAGGGGTACATAAGAGAAATTAATCAAATTATTATTCCTATTTCTTGTACATTAAGGGATGATGGTTTGCTAAGAATTGATCAAGTACCTGCCATCCATAGCACTTATTAAGGCTATCCAGAGCTCTTAAACAGCACTCTCTGATATCATCACTGCAATCGTTAAACCACTGGTATATGAAAGAGAAAACTTATGTCAGCATTAAAATACAATTTAGCCAAAAGAACAAAGTTAAATTTCAGGTATGGTGCGTGATATGAACCTCTTTAGATTTAGCGAGTCTGATATTAGACATCTGTTTCGAAGGCGTTAGCATGGGCAGATATAGTTTAGGCTGCTGATTGTGACAAGGAAAAGGAAATGCTCCAAATTTAAGATATTGCAGAACTAAATTGTGAGAGGGCAGAGAGAGAGAGTGAGAAGTGAAGTAGATACCGTAGTTAGTTTACATGTTTCTGCTCCCCCACTCATTGCAGCATAACTGATGACAGTAAAAGAGGTATGTAAGTTGCCAGGGGAATGCTTTGAAGTCTCTAAGCTTGAATAGCTTCTGTCGTTTGTACAGATAGAGGTGGAAATTTCTACCCACTTACTTGGGATATCACAGGTCAAATGGACCCATTTTAAAAGGTTAGCTACTAATGGAACAATCAAATGGTTGTGATTAGGTCGATTCTATTAGTAGGCTGAATGTTATTTGAATGTTTTAACCTCCTAATTCTATTATTCAAATAATTAATACTATATTAATAATATAGTTTTCTAATAATATCAAATTAATCATTTGTAAAATAAGAAAATGGACATAAATGAGATGGTGGGTTGGCCCGATCCGACCGGTTTTGATCCATGCTTAAAATGATCTGTTTTTAATCCAAACTCATTTTGCCACCTTCACCTCGATGTCGGCTCTTCGCTTTTCCCCGAGGTCTGGAGATATGTGGAAAAGTACTGAATCAAGATTACTTACACGATTAGAGAATCCTCAACGGTGCCGGCTAGTATTCCAACCATTCCAACTGTCCAGTTCAAAGGTATAACCCTGGAATACAAAGGATTATTATTAATATTTTATAAATTTTATGATACAAAGGGGGACATTCAAAATATAATACAGACCCAGAGTGTGATATGCGACCAAATGATGGCTTTAAACCAACGATACCACAAAGAGCAGCAGGCATTCTCACAGATCCTACGTAAATATAATAGCATGGTTCAACAGATGATCTTATATGTGGTAGTTTAATTGCTTGTAAATAATAGAGTAGTTCTATTTACCTCCCCCATCAACACCAAGGGCAACTGGGCATAGCCCTGCACACACGACAGCAGCAGATCCACTAGATGAACCACCAGGGATTCGTTTGGGATCATATGGATTTCTGGATGTCCTGTAATGGGTTTTATGAATTTGCATGTTTGAGTTATGTTTAATCTCTAAAGGGTAGGGGAAAAAATAGCTAAACAGGTTAAACATCACCCAAGGTGTATATTCAATGCATACAAACTCCTAAATCAATTTGTACAAAAAGTCAGATTATATTTAATGGTAAATATTTGTGACACTATGTTTATTTAACTCACTTAATTTTATAAAAGATTAGATGATTTGAACATCAAGTGTTGTGGGTCAACACGACCCAACACATTTCAATCTGTACAAAAGGGGCCTGTTTTCATCCATTACCCAACCCATCTGGTTTTCCCTTTGCCACTTCTAAGTTTGAGATTTGTATTTTGAAATATCCCAAGATTTTACAGAGGAAAAGAAAGTGTTTTTTTACCCATAATGTGGGTTTATCCCACTGGTTCCTGCGCCGAGCTCATGCATATTTGTTTTCCCCACAAGTATGGCACCACATGATCTAAGACGCTTAACACAGAAAGCATCTTCTTTACAAGGTCTTTCCTTATGCAGCCACTTTGTACCTCCTGTAACAAACAATCATGTAGTGTTGCAACATAAAAGTCACATTGGACATGACATATATGTGGTTACTAGAGAGCCTAGGAGGCAAAATGAGCAGGTTGGGCAAATGGTCAACACACAATCAGGTTAAAAGTTTTTTTCAGTTCTGGTGGATACATGTTCATTTTTAATAAATTACAAAACCTAAGTTATTTCAAGACTACTCTGTTTTTTTTTAATAACTAGTATGAAACTAAGAATACATTCTGGGTGAATTTAAGCATGTGGCCAGTTTGATCTGTTTCACTTAAGGTAATGCTTTATATCTGACCCTTAGGGACATACCATAATCAACCCATACATAATTTAATGTGTCAAATTCCCCCTGTACTAGCTAGCACTCACAGTTGTATTACCAGTGGTTGGGTATGGAAGACAATCTATTTCATCCTTGACAGCAATAGGAACACCATCTAGAACTGAAATCGGTTCTCCTGTTTACATCAACAGACAACAATGAATGTGAATTAGCAATTAACACTGCATTAGGTTGTATCTATTATGTGTTTCATTCAGTTAGAGTAGCTAGAAACGCTAAGTATTAAATTTAGCAATTGTTGAAATGTTGACAATTACCTCTCTTGAACCGAAGAGTTGACTCCCTAGCTTGCTTTAAAATATCATGAGATTCATAATTAATAAAGAATGACATATCCATCCCCGGATCAGAAGATTGCATGATTGCAGATACTAAACGCTCCGAAATCTTACAAAGAGAAAAATCTAACAAGTTAAAAAAAACAACAGAACCCGTATAAAATACAACTAAAGGTGGCAAAATGGGTGGGTCAGGTAGAGTTGGGGTTAGGTCAGACTGACTGGATACACCTTTCTTCGCTAATGTTCAAAACTTCATATATAAAAAGTTGGTTTGCCAAAACTATGATTACAATGTGATATTTTTCCATTAATATTTTTTTTTGATGACTTGATTTAGGACGTGTTGTGCATTATAGATACAGTTTGGTTGACTTCGACCCACATATATTATTAGATTCCTTTTTATTGTAATGATTATTTTGCTTTCACCCTTAAAAAGTGAAACATAACCCGAATCAACCTATTTACTTGGAAATAAATGGGTTGAAAGCGCCACAGCTAAGTACAACTCTTCCTGGTCAACAATTAGACACAGTAAGATACCATGAGAGGAGTAATCTTTCCCGATGTATATGCTCTTGAATAATCCATTATCGTCCAACGACGAAAACTTTTATCTGAAGCTAAATCGTTTAGTATTGTTTCTGAAGACTGTAAACAGTCCTTGGCCTCTTGAACTAGTTCTGCCGGTGATAGACTGAAGTCCAGGCATTTTAATTCTTCATCTTGTTTAGTATCTGCATTCATGAATAGTCACTCCCTCTTGTCCAATAGAATATGTGGATTAGAAAATGTATATTTTTTCTTCTTTAATTACTTAGTTGTAAATGAAAGGATCACTTTTATCATTTTATGCTAGCAAGCTAATAAAATTGAACATTGTGAAGTAAAAGGTTGAAAGGGTAAGTCAGATTTTGAGTTTTCAACGTCATAACTCATAAGGTTACAATATCTTTTAGTACTTGACGCCTTGACGGTATGAATCATGGAGCTGACCTTCATAAGGGTGCAAAGGAACGTATAGAGGTGGTTCCTCCAATACCGCAAATGAAACTAACTGCACGAAACCGAAATGCAACTTTATTTAAATGAATAAAACACGAAATGTAATATCTCTTTAATTATCCTCCTACATATATATCTAGTCCACTCTTGACATAATCTAATAAAGCTTTGACATTTGCAGTTTTATGCAAGCTAATATATCCAAGTTCCTGCTGTAAATTGTCATATGATTAGAGGTTATGACTAGTAAAACAAAAGGATAAGTTTCATACTTAGAATAAAATGACATTGACTAATGACTATGAACAACAAGATGGAAGATGTAATTAAAATAAATGTATAGGAGTATTTGATAGCAACATGCATGCTATATATTTGCAACAAGAAATATATATGGTGCCAAAATTTTAAGTTAAATTGTTATTGTCGAATGCTGTTGTCACTTGTCATTGGTGTTTCCGTTATGATATTGAAATCTTTGGTGTCTTTCATTTGAAAGATTGATATTAAGAGCCAAAAGATATAATTTTGTCAACTAATTACACCATAGTTAAATATGTTTTTGTAAAGTCCTCTTAATTTTTAATTTACATTTTTTGTTGAACTCGTTAATGATTTTAAAGTATTTATAACTTTATAAGACACATATTTAATTATTATTATTTTAAAGTTAAATAATATAGCTGGCTTTAGAAATAACCAAATATCAGTGATTGTTGTTTAATTTTCACTCACTGAATATATATTACTCCCTTAGTTTTGAAAAATGTCCTCAAACAATTTTTCATTGTTTTATAATAGATTATCTAAAAATCTAAAAATTATTAGGAATTAAATGATTGACAGTATAAATGAATAAATGATGGTAAAATAGGGTTCTATGATTTTTTAGTAAGTATTTTTTTTTCAATTGATGAACAATCTTTTTGATACACATATAAATAGTAATCTGAACACTGTGTTTTTAGACGGAGATAACTTTTAGAATTTTGAACCCTAGAAGGTCACATTTCCGAAAAATGGTAAGATATAATAGGAAATTAGTAGGAAAAGAGCTACTCCAATAAATACGTGGCTTTGACACCAACCCAATGTCACGACATTTGCTTGTGATTGTGAAAGATTTGTCGACGTTTTGTTTGGTACTACACTACAAGTACCGTTTATATGTTTTTTGATTAAAAGTTATTGAATAAAAGGAAAATTATACATGTTGATGTGATGTGATGCATCATATCAATTGTTCCATATATACACTTTCGAAAAACATAACGATGATAGATCAAGCTGAAACGGGTATATTAATGAGAATAGAGAAACTAATAGGGATGCGTTATGTGTCACCGAACCCTTTTTTCTTATGTTTTTAAAAAATAAATATCTCGCAACGGTAAGTTGGAAAAATCACAAAGATTGCACTATAAAAATCAGCTTTTTATTCTCCTCGATTAGAGATTCGACAAAGTATATTTTGACGAACTTTTTTTTCCATTTTTCGGTGGGTTTTGAAAACAACTAATACATGTGTAACTAGCCAATAACAAATGTGATACCATCTAATGACACATGTGTTACTATCTTTAAAATATAAAAAAAATCATCGAAAGTATGCCTTGTTAGATAGCAAATCGAAGAAAAAAACGTTGATTTTTATGATGCAATTTTAATAATTTTTTTTATTTACCGTTTGTGAGATATTTGATTTTTAAAAACGTATGGGAAAATGAGTTTTATGACACATGGTGTACTCCTATTGGTTCATCCATTATTACACAAATTTTCATTTTCATTTGAACCTCACTTTTTATATCAATAACTAATAAAATTTAATATCTATGCACTTAAATATATTTTAATTGGCTGAAAATATAGTTGCATAATTATTTTAAATCGAACCAAAATAAAAATATAAACATCTAAATTCGGATAGGGGGATATGAAATTAGTTTCTAAATACAAATTGGACAAGTATTAAAATTACATATTAAAATGATGACCTCATGTGATAAAATAGAATGGACATACATGTTATATATCAATCACCATTCAAACAAAATTATATATCTTACTCTAAGACTTTTAGTTTTACTATCTATATGAATACAATAGACGTAGATCCACCAAAGAGCTTATGGTTTAGTGGTATAAGAGGAACTTTTCAACTTAATCGTTGTGAGTTCAAACTTTAATTGACATTAGATAATTTATAAACAGACCAATTTCGTATACAAGGCCGACTAGTTTACTTAAAGCGGACCCTTACGTACATTAGATAATTTATAAGAAATGTATATATACATTAATTGATCACTTAATGCTTACAAAATGACAAGTTATAGGCCAAACTAAGAACAGGAAAAGAAATGTGACTTGTTACGTAGTCTTCTATTATATTTTTATTTTAATTTTTAATTTTTTCTTCTACATTCAACAACGAATATTTAAGTAGTTTACATCTATTACTAGCTAGCTAGCCACCCCACTTTGAAAATAAAACATAACCGATATAATTTCTTCTGAGAAAAATTCATTTCAGCAAATTAAATAAACAGTTTCGTCGCTATTTAGCTAGGGAAAATAGTATCAGCCACAAATTAAATACCATTAAGCACAGAAAATAAGAATTACGTGATTTGCTGCAAATATTTTAACGAGTTTTTTTAACCCGTTCGTTACGACGGAAGATAAAAATGTATAATTTTCGGAGAGTAGATTATATACACCCTAAGATATACGAGTAATATGCAACATATCAATATACATTATACGCACGTGAAGAAGTAATATTTTAATTTCCTAAGAAATGCTTCAAAATTATTAATTTTAAAAGATATATGAACGTGATAGCTATAATACGTTAGAGTATTGACTAACAACTTTAGATCCAATTTCTTTATTTTTCTACGAACAATAAATGCTTATACCTATACGATATTGAGTTTTGGTTTAACATACTATGTAATATATGTATTTTCATTTCACTTCACATTTGTCAAAAGCATCAACTACGCTAGATTCGATTTCTTTGTATAATTTTTATACTCACATACATTATCTTATGTTTAACACATATATCACGCAAAATAGACAATTTCATCACATTTTTCAAGAGCATGTTTTAAGAGCTCTAGTCTATAAAGGAAAAATATGTATAACGTGTAGGGATGGCAAAAGGACCTGCATCCAATGGGGATCCCCGAACCCCGCACTTTTCGGATCGGGTTGGGGATGAATTTCGGATTTCGGGGCAGATTTTGGGGCACAAAATGGGAATTCTAATGGGGTTCCGATTGGGGAACGGGTACTATCATCCCCGCTCCATCCCACCCCGAAATATATACTTATAATACATATATATATATATATGTATGTCTTTCATTTATATTTATTATTATTTTCACTAGTCACTGCGTAAACGATTAGTATTCTTATGAACCTGAAATCATTCTTGTTGTTTTGATTGCTGTTGTTGTATTGATTTGGTCTTGTGATTTAGTCGCAATATTTTAAGATCATTCTACAATGATTTTGGTAATTTTTAACTATACACCTTTTACTATATTTTATCTTGATCATTGTGTTAATAAGTTTTTAGAACAAGAAAAAAAATTACTAGTAAGAATAGCTAGATAATAATGTAAAGAAAATCAATAAGAACTTCGGGTTAATTTAAAGTAGTATAAATGTGGAAATAGCTTTAAGGAATCGATGTTCCCGGTGGAGTACTCCGATCCCCGATAGGGTTTGGGGGAACTTATATCCCCAATGGGGTGCCCCGATGGGGTTATCACTCCCCGCTTCGAACTCGCCCCGTTGCCATTCCTAATAACGTGGTAGCTTTAAAAGGTGGAGTTTATTGACCAACTACGTTAAGTTGGATCCGATTACTATTAAAAAAAATATTATGTCTTGTATGACAATGATATTATTTTTAACATACAACGCAAAATACACATTTTCATCGACTTCACCATTTTAATTTTGTAACTTTGTTTGTAAATATCCATTATCAAACAATCATATAAACTTTTTATATATAGCTATTTTTATATACAACTTGTGTGTAGAAATAGTATAAATATTAGTAGTATTTATATTTAATAGCTATTAGTAAATAAATCTAGTATCTTATACTCTATTTCACAATTTTGTTACTATATAATCTATTATTAAATCTATTGTGATCTTAAATTATAGCAGACACCATATATGATCTTGAATTATATATTACTTTTTTAATAAGTAAGTTGCAATGGTAAAAATTGAGTTGAGATAGGTTAGGAATAATATAATTACATTCTATGATTGTATGTATGTAAATGTCGTCATATTTAATTTATTCAAAATCCATCATAAAAAATATATGCGCTACAAAAAAATATATTATTTTATAAAAAATAATAAAAGTAATTTTGTACGAAAATGAATCACGACTAGGTGTAATAAATACAAATTCGTACGGATCATGAATGCTACTAATTAATTTCCAGGACACATTACTAAATCCATAGAATGAAAAATAATAAACATAAAAAGCAACTCAAGTGGTAAAAACTTCAATATAATTCAATAACATACCTTTTGAATTCGATTATTCTTCTTCAAAAAATACAACAAAACATCGCCGATGATTCTCATTTCCAGAAACCAAGCGAATATCTTCGCAACAATTCCAGTCATTCGTGGCGCTACAATAACATACATTTAACCTCATCATCAAATTTATATAAAACAAATTATGTTATGTGTGTCTGCATGATGAAATCTAATACGAAAAAGAGATGCATTAAAGTTAATAAACCTTTGACGTCAGCATGGAGGTAGACTTCGTTACTGTGAGGACCAAAATCGATTTCGTTAACTGGCTTGAAAACGACACCGTTGTCCTTTAGAAGTCCCATATTTCGTCTCGAGAGAGGGAGAGATTGTGAAGATAAAGAAGAAGATGAGTTTGTAGGTGATGGTTTAAGTTATAAGAGGTGTACTTATAGTATTTGTGTAGTTTTGTCCAATCTTCTCACCTTTGTGTTGTAATATCATACGGAGCATTTATGTAGTTTTCCAAAAAACAATATTTTTGTCTTTCAAGTACGTGTTAGAAACAAACTTGGACAACTAAACAACATTTTTTTTTGAGAAAAAAAAGCATTTGTCCATCACAAATAAATAAAGTAAAGCGCAAAACTGATCATTTGTCGGTTCCTTATGGATCGGTCTTATGATCAATATGTGGGAGGTAACTCACATTAAAGGAATACATGAAGACAGGGATTAAACCTGTAACTTCCGTCTTTATGCTGCATGTACTCACCACTAAATTACAATCGTGGAACATATATATTAACTAATAGGAGATCATCTAATTATATCACGAGATGATATTGAATTAGTTACTATTTAAGTACGAATATTGGTTGGTATTTTTTCCTAACCAAAAAGTAACAGAGTATTATAATATTTCAATTATTAATTAGATTTATTTGTAACATACCAAAACAGGACGACGTTATTGGATTCTAAATAATCATTGAATTTATATAAACAATGAAGCACAACCATGATTTTGCCACAAGAACACTATATTATCAACTGAGAAACAAATAACCTAAGCTAATATAAAAAACAAATGTACAACGACATCTTAATTTTGGACAATGATAAAAAAAACCATTGAACCAAAGACAATTACCAGTTTACCACAAGTGACATAATTTATTACTCTCATTCTCTCTATTCCAAATTATTTGTCAATCGTACTATTTATGTTTTTTTCCAAAATAATTTATCACTTAAAAAAAAACATTTGCATTTGTGATTATATTTCTTAAATTTTGAGTATATAATGTAATTTTACAAGTTTAAAGGGATTAATATATGTAATTCTCCACATCTCGTATATTTTAATTGTACAACTACACAAAACTCAAATACGACATTTAAATGATTGTGAAAAAATAGAATTGTCATTACACTTAAAGTAAAAAATGTGATTACAGTGTTTTTCTTAATATGTGTCTTTTCAACTTACGTATAGATAATTTGAGATTATACTAATTATTTTGGGTTGACCCAAATAAGTGTTCAATTTTATGCATGTGACAATCATTAAAAAGTTTTAGTGAATAGATTAGAGATGTCATATGACTAGTAAAAAGTGTAATCAGTAGAAAAATAATTAAAACTTTCAAAGTGTTAGGGAGTAACAAAAAAGAGCAAAAGTAACCCATCGTGTTTTCTAGATGCATGGCTTGAAATGGGTTAGAATTGGACGAACATAAATATATATATCCAAACATTTGACTTGACGGATCACTTATAGCATTAAAATCAGAGGTCGTGGAATTATTATCCCGTCATACAACGAGTTATATCGGTTCAAAAATTTCTAAATTAAGTGGCTTTATTAATTAACTGACATCAACAAACTGCCGTCATTATTGCCCCACCATAAACAGAAATAGCAAATTTTTTAAAGTTTATAATTTTATTATGTAATCTTTATATTTTTAATATTGTATAAGTTAAATTTTGAAACTTTTATTGTATGTATTAGACTTGTAAATATCATTTATTGTATGTAAAAAAAATTCTTCGGTAAAGTCAAATTAATAAGTTTTTTATTTTTGTTTCCTCACCCAAAAAGGAAAGTTTACATAAGATAAAACGATATTACAAGTTTAATGCATACAATAGAATAAACAAAAGTTTATCTCATACAATTGTGTAAACTATAAAGTATAATACATAATGAAATGATAAACCCAATTCTTTTACTCCATCCGTCCAAATATTAGTGTCTATCTTTTATTTTGGTATATTAAAAAATAATTGTCCGCTCACAAATTCAACAAATCAAAATGACTTAAGATGATAATGATAAAATTTTATTGGTAATGAAATGTAATAACTACAATTTTCTTAATCCGTGTATTTTTTTTTGTTTGGTGACAATAATTTTAAAAAGAAAGAAGTATTTCCAAAACATTTTAAATTACAAAAAGATCATCAAAAATCTTTAGAGAATGGAAATATGATATTTGTAGCCCTTAGGGCTATGTATAAAGTTCTAACTTCCATCAAAAACCGCCCAACTTCCTTTTTAACCGTTATGAAACCGCCAATTACATGTAGTTAAATAGCCAACATAGTTAGCTTCTTAACCGTAAACTACTAACCACCTATGAAATTTCAGTTGTTATCCATAGCCCTTAGAGCTATGTTTAGCAAAATCCGAATGGGAATAATATGACTTACTAAGATGAAGAGAGAAAGAATGGTGAAAGATAAATAATCTTAACAGGGCAGACTTATGTTATAGTAATTGATGATACGTGTCATAATTAAGTCTGTTTATTGTGAAATTAACTGAAAATCAATTATTCTTTAAGAGTGTTAACAATTAAATTTAGGCGTTACAACTATATGTTTAAAAAAAAGTAATAAATTATCAAGTGGAATGATCTTCAAAAAAATTTATGCTACCAGTGATTAAATTTTTTGACACGTCATTTACGATTGGTCTATTTCAAGTATCATGTCAATTTATAAGCTTATATTTGTAGATTTTGTGTAACTCCAGTATTTCTAACAAGAAAAACTGGTGACAAACTTGTATAATAATCTATAAACACGACAACATGATATTAGAACGATAGATTCTACTCCGTAGAAATGTGATTTACGATAATGGAAAAATAAGCAAAACGTTAACATATAAAAGTTGAATATAACTTTAATTTCAGAAATGGAAAAATCAAGCATATCATGAACTACTTAACCTTGATGAGTGATGACTTAAAATTTAAAAAAAAATACAAGTTCTGTTTTTCACTTCAAGCTACCATTTTCCCTTTTTAATTAGTCCAAAGAGCTCATTTTATATCCAAATGGAGATGATCTTAAACAAATAACAGTTACAATCAATATAATCCACGGATGTATATCAAAGGCAGCCTAATGGAAAATAAAACTTTTCTTAGCTGTTACAAGTTCCTGATTTTGACAAAACCTCATGTTTAATCAGTAATTGAACCATTTCTCAGTTGCTAGAAAAGTTCATGTCGCAGGATGGGCGTTTTCGGGTGACTACCCCACTACTAAATTCACTCGGGTAGCTAACCCTTTCTTCGTTGCCACCTGGTTCTCACAATAACCACAATCTCTCATGGAACTCTCAACCATAACAACCTACAAAAGTTCTATAGTCCAGTCTTCTGAAACACGGACATTAGGCTTACGAATGGTTAATACTGATGACTTAACCCCTGATCGAATCTGGAGGGGACCAAGCTCAACATCAGTGACATGGTTTGATGGCTCAATACGTGCTCTTTTTGGTTTGGTTGTGTGTCCTAGCAGTATGATCCTCTCAATGGTGCAATCGGACAAGAATTTGGTACCAAGAGATGCTGAAGTGGCTAAGTTTACAGACGTAAGTTTCCCATTGGAGAATATAAAGCGGCGGTGGATATATGCACCTTGCTTGAACTCATAGCTCTTACCATCATCTATGTAAAGTTCTCCTTCGGCTGCTCCTAAACTATCCACAGCAATCACCTAGGATGGAATCATTGATGCAAAATCAGTATCAGATACTCAAAACAATCTCAATTAAAAAAATCAAATATTATGATATGTTATGTTATGCTACAGTGCTACAGGATATAATGCTTTAAATGTGATTGTTTAAGAGCGAGTAGAAATCAGATAAGCAGTTTCCCAATGTACATCCAAACACTTTTAAATTTCATTCCCATGAGATCTATCATTATTGAAAGGGTATTCAAGATATTTTTCAACCAATCCAACATTAATATCGCACAGCAAATTTTAGAAGCGATGGAGTTCAGGGCATAACATGCGTACCAGCGTGTAAGGATCATTCTCCATTTGTACTGAGCTTCTACGGAACCGATCTTTCCTTGGAATTATTGTTCCAGACCTCTGGAAAACAGGTATATCTGCATCTGTTACTTCCATCTTTTGTGTCTTACCTCCTTTATATGCAGTTCCAGTTCTAAGGTCATACCAAGTTTTATCCTTTGGAAGATAAACCGTTACATCTTTTGCACGCTGCATGAATATTTTAGTTAGTGTCATCATTCAGTCAAGGAATGTAGTAAGCCATATTATGAAAACAGAAGTGGACCTCGGTATAAACTCCTTGCACGAGAAGGCCATTTCCAACCATGAAAGCTTCATCGTTGTTGAAAGTGGCTTCATCGTTTGGAAACTCCATCCAAAGGGGACGAGCAACTGGTACCCCGGTGACATTTGCCTCTCTAAATAGAGTGTAAAAATATGGAAGCAATGTGTATCGTACACGTATGGCATCCCTCATTAACTCAGTATTACGTTCCCTGTCATCAACACAAATATTCTTAACGAATTGAACCACTACAAAAAACAAAATGGACTTATCTAACAATATAAAATTTTCTGAAAGTACAAGCACCGTTTCTCAACTACGATTTACGACGATATAAATATTTCAAAGGATGCACTGCAACAACATTTCACTAGATTTTACTTATTTTATATTATAAATCTGAAATTTAAGGTATATATATACATACACTTAGTGGTAGCAATTAAAATCCACTTGCTAAACAGTTACTAGGTCAATTTGGGTTTATTTTTCTCAAACGGGTAAAACTGTAAATTCTGAGCTAAATGGAAACTGTTCAAATGGGCTGACCAAGTCAGTGAGTCAATAGTCACCCAAAGTGTTCTGAATTGCTTACAACATCTTAGATTGCTTTATATGGAAATTCAGATTATAACTTTTTACAATATAAGCTCGTTTCACCTTATTAATACAGGAAGTATTCATAAAATTTTGAAAATACTCCAATACTTAAAAAAAAGTAATGGCAAGTTGCCCCAATCCAACATGTATTAAACAGTTAGCCATATAGACTTTTAAGCTGTCACCAATTAATTTTGTCAGCTCTGCATATGCTCCGTACCACGTAAGTCTATTCCTGAGTATGAGTTTTAAGTTCTCTTTTTCCAGCTTTAGTCTAGATTGAAGTCATTAAGTTACCATCTTTAAAAATACAAGAAAAAAAACTGCATATTGTAGTTTTAGTGTCGTCTTCCTAGGTAATGTGAAAATAAAAAATATTAGCAACTATTTAGATTTCAGTCAAAGCAGTTGGTACCCGAATAACCAAGGTTCTCGTCTTTTGGTATCATGATGAGCATGGCCTCTGAAAAAAGGCAAGTAAGCAGCTACTTGGTACCAACGAACAAGCAACTCAGTGTCGGGATTACCAAAGAACCCACCAACATCAGCACCTACAAGAAAAGCCAACCATTGTTTAGCCTGAAGAGAAAAACATCCATTCATGACAAAAGGGCGAAAAGTTAAAAAACCTGAGAATGTTATCCCAGTGAGGCCAAGTGTTAAAATCATTGGAATGGACACCCGAAGCTGCTCCCACTCTGCAGTGTTGTCTCCTGTCCAAACGGTCCCATATCTTTGGGTCCCAGGGAAAAATGCTCTTGATAGAACAAACGGCCTATCTTTACCTCCTTCTCGTTTTAGAAGTCCATCAGATGTAGCCATATGAAAGTAGTAACCGTAAGCATTATGCAACTCTCGGTGCTCAACGTTACCATAATGTAAAGCATCGCGAGGCATGGTTACCTGGTCACAAGTAAAAAATCCATGTTAGAACAAGACACATATTATTCCTATGTTCTGCATTTTGTCATCACTAGTGGGTCCCATCTCCATTTCCCAATATAAATCAGCCCCCTACAACATATTACGTACTACTCAACACCATATAGAAAAAGACCCAGAAAAACCTAAATGTTAGTCATGAGCTAGAAAAGAATAGAAGTTATCTAAAAGAAATCATTAAACCTTTCTTATACTCCGTACATAAGTAGTAAAGTAAAAGTCCCAGTTTAATTTTATGTGATAAATGTTTTAGGCAATGTATCGGTATAACTTCCATTCTTCGTACATTAGTAACATTTTAGTTCAAGCTATGAAAAGCTAAGTCTAAGAGAACGCCATAAGATAAGTTAATTTCACCAAATGACATGTAAAAAAAAAAGCGTACTGTTTTTAGTGTAAACTAGTGCAAATTAATCCCTTGAAAAGAAAACCGAAGTGACATACCTCGGGCCCATTGAATACAGAAGGCTCGTTCATGTCATTCCAGATATACAAAGAAGGAGTTGAACCAACGTACTCCGTATATGCAAACTTATCAGCCCACCACGACCTTATGTCAGGATTAACCATATCTATATACGATGAGGATCCAGGCCAACACCAACCATCGTAATCCTTGCCAGTTGCATCCTTCACATAATACCCATTCTTTGAAGCCTCTTTATGTATATGATAATTGTCATCTCTCTTTATATGCGGGTCCACAATAGTAACCATTCGTCTACCCCTGGAAGCCAAATCCTTCTGCATTTCTTCAGGGTTTGGGAAAAGAACCTTGTCCCATGTGAAGTACCTTTTGCCATCTGTATGCTCAATATCAAGCCACAAAACATCATACGGAATATCATGCTCATCAAATTTTGAATCCACGTTCTTGACATCCTCTTCATCTCTATAATTCCATCTACATTGATGATAACCCGTTGCAAAAAGTTGAGGCATCGCCGACGTTCCCGTCACTCTAGCATACTGTTTAACAACGTCTTTCGGTTTAGGCCCGATGAAAAAGAAGGCATCAACAATCCCAGCTTCACTCATCCACAACGTATCAATTCTCTTTTGTTCCGATGGTAGCGCAATTGAAGATTCAGCATCCCATCCCAACCCAAGAACATCAATCTGCATTTCAGCAGCGTTCAACCAGAAGAACCCTGTAGTCCCGTGTGCTTTCCCGTGCGAAAGCATAAAGGGTATTGAACCATAAAGCCCGAATGGTGATTCGTGTAAATACTCGAAAACATCCAAATTAAACAATCTATAAGGTTCAGACTCCTCAACACCAGGTCCATTAGTAGGTTTCAAGGCAAGACTAGTAGCATGTTCAGGGATACCATAAACAAAATCAGCACCATAGAAGGACACATCGAAACTAATCGATTGTGGGCCGTACGGTCTACTATCGGTATGGCTTCTAAACCTTTCTTCCCAATCACCCCCTTCTTTTTTAACCCTTAATTGCTCAAAATCAAACAACCCATGAGAGTTAAGAGACATTACCTTTTTACCACTACTTTGTTCTCTAACAAAAACCTCAAATGGGTCACTTCTAACAACAGCTTCATAACCATCGTACAAATAAACAACAAAGGAAGGTAAGGAATCACCATTAATCACCTCATTACTATACCTCTGTAACCAAAGCTTTTTACTTTCAAACTCAGGTAGAATAACATCAGGCACTTGAAACCTTTTCTTGGGTTGACTTTGACTTTCAGATGGGTCTTCATCAATCCTTAACCTCAGAATCCCATCTTGATAAACAGACAATGACAGAATCAAGTGATTTGATACAAAATCTAATGAATCTTGATCTAGGTTTTCTTGAGATTTGATGTGGTTTACGAGGTTTGCAGTAAAGTCACCATCTTTAATGATTGCATCAGTGATAGTGAGATTACAGTGTTGGGGTTTTCTTGATCTTGCTCTTTTGCAAAAAGGGGTTTGATTACAGTTTCTAAATTCTTCTTTTTTCCATGATAAAACTGAATTTAGATGAGAAAGAACGAGTGTGAGAAAGAGGAAACGATGGAGAAGAAGAATGGATTTGGATTTCATGGTGATTGGATTTGGGTTGTGATCATACCAGGGATTTTGCAAAAGATTGAAATGAAAATAGGTTTTGTGAGAAAATAGTCGGAAGAGTAGACTAGGGATTTATCATATTTACAATTAGGACTCTTAAGTTTCGATTTCTCTCATTCAAACCCCAAATTATTATTTAAAAGTTAAAAATTAAGTATAGGTTTAACTCATTAATTTATACCAGAAGAGCACCCGCGCATTGCGGCAGTAATAATATTAACAATGATTTAAAATAATGTAATCATGTGTTTGAGAATATTGTGTTTGTGAGTATTTTCAAATGACCTTTAAACTATTGTAAAAACTTCAAAACGTTATACTTTCTTTATAGATTTCGATAAATATTATAAAATATGAATTATTTTGATTTTTCAAGTTATTATTGATTCTCATTTACATGTAATAAAATCATTAAAAATTGAATGTAATTAATGTAAAAGTAAAGAAGATCACTTTTAAATTTCTTCATAAAATAATGAAATATATAAAATGAAAAAATAAAAATATTTATTTATGTTTAAATATTTTTTTATTTGTATGCCTTGTAATTTTACTTTTTAATTTATTTTTTTGACTAATAATTATTATATGCGTGTGTATTTTAGGACTAATTATTATGTAGGAAAAAAAGAAATTGTAACTTACAATTAGTATTTATTATGGCTAAATATATTGTTGGCAGTTTCTGTAAACACTAAAGGGTAGTTTAGTCCATTTAATTAAATATAGGGGGTATTTATGTCATTAGAGTTCGTTAAAAATGTAAGTTAATGAAGAAAAGGTTTAAACAAATTATAAGGGTGTACGATAGTTTTAAGCTACTTTTGGATTACTTTCTTGTATTCGAGTTTTTAGGGGTATGCAAAATACGGTTCGAACCGTGAGAACCGGCAAACCGTACCGGAACCGTATCGTTCCGTATCGAACTGCTTCTCTACGGTACGGTTCTCGGTTTGTAGTTTTACGGTTCGCGGTTCGGTTCGGTTCGGGCTGGTTCTACACTTAGGGGTGTGCAAAACACGTTTTGAACCGTGAGAACCGGCAAACCGTATCGGAACCGTACCGAACCGCTTCTCTACGGTACGGTTCTCGATTCTAATATTTGTAGTTTCATGGTTCGCGGTTCGATTCGGTTCGAGCCGGTTCAGGTCGGTTCTAGCACTTTGCACAGGCCTACGAGTTTTAGTGTCCAACACTTTTACATTCATTAGAAAATTTATTTTTAAAAGGAAGTTACGAGTTTGAGTTCATCAGGACTAACTGAGCTTCAAAATGATAAGCGAATTTGTGAACTTTTAACCACTATGGAAACGGAAAAATGTATTTTACTTTTGTTTTCAAAAGCAGTTTTGTGAAATATGTAAATAGGAAAATGTTGTTTACAATTTATATTATTATTTTTTAGAATATGAGACTAATTTTGGTTTGACAAAAACTTGGACTATCGTTAAACATGGTTTCATTATCACTTTTCACTTTTATATTTGGCAAAATGCAAGCACCCTAAACAAAACTAAGACAAATACCATAACATACACTTTTTTTTTCCCATCTCACTTTATTCTTCGTACTTGATAAATACTCCAAACAGGCTATTCAAATCAAGAAGACTTTACACCAATAGAAGAATAAATTAGTGTAAAACTAAATAAAATACAATCAAGTAATCAACAATAGTGTTAAGTAACTTCCCTCTCGTTTAACCATATATGGCTATGGCAGACAAAATAACGACCATTTATAAATTTTAGAACAAAAAAACATGACAAAACTTCATAAAGATATGAACCTACAAGGCTACAACATTCGGTACATGGCCACATAACGGGCCGAAGCTAAGCACTGACGGCCAATGTACACATAATATATACACATGATCTTTGTTTTGAAGGAAAGAATCAACTGGGTTGTTTTCATAAGCATCTACAAGAAAATTTGTTGGGTAAACTAAATTGCTGTTTATAGAATTTTCATGAAATCTGCTACCTCTTGCCCATTAGAGATTCTAACAGGGCAGCCTCTTCTTCCTGGAAAAAAGTATGTCGAATAAGTTAAAAATTACTTATTCAACTACACACTATTTATTTGGAGGGAAGAAAACATACCACTAAAGCATTGAACTCGGTTTCCTCATCTATTGCACTTACAGTCAAAGGGTCCTCAAGTACCTCCTGTTTTGGCAAAGGCAGTCCATAAGTTATACAATATTTTCATATTCTCATATGCGGTTATATTTGGTAGTAATAAATATCGATAGATGTGTTTCATATCTTGCTTGACATATGATAAGTTTGCAACTCGAATTAATTGACGGTATGATATTAATGCAATGTAGTATAATAAAATGGGATCTCTTACATCATCAGCGATTCGCAATTGACCATTTCCATCCTGTAAATTCAAGGGAAAATGTACAAGTAAAGATAGGGAAGACAGATAAAACAACAGGAACACAAAATTTCGACGCTAGTTTCTTCCTGGGTAGAATAAACGGTTGTTTTTATCTGATTGGATTGTAACATTTTCATATACTGTATATAATGAGAGGTCTAGTGTAAAATAGCAGATGATACAGGGGATAAAACATATACAAAACTTTCTTAAGCAAATAAGAATTGCTAGTTTACCTTCACAGCTACAAACAGAAGGGGATCTGATGGAGTGTAGATCATGTAATGAGAACCATCCTGCTCGGAAATAAAAAAATAAAATTATAATTATATACAAGAAAAGCACAAAGCATATTTCCGTTCTTGCTCCTTTTAGGATTTTATAAATGATGCTTCTACGTGATGTTAAAGAACTAAAAAGTAGCATATCTTCCAAACTCAAATAAAGTTGAGAACAATGACTACAACCAAAATGATCAAAGAGACTAGGTTATAATCAAAAAGAGGAAAAACAAAAATTCATCATATATATGATTGTATTAAACGTTTATGCAACATTAGTAATTTCTCAATTTACTGAAAAAATAGAAAAGGATCCAGTGATTATAAAAAAGTACCATCTGAAAGCATGTTATTTCTACACCTTCAGTTGGTAACCCATCCAAATCTTGGCCGTCATCTGCAAAATGTCAAGTGCACTTCTTCAACAAATGAAGATGGAATTAACAATTAATGAAATATAAACTAATAGCACTACTGTAGATGCATGTAATGTAAGCATCTTCATATAGCTAGATATCCATTTATTATCTCTCATCAGTTCACGATGAAATTAAACATCATTAAGATCGTAGTATATTTCCAGACATATACTCTGCGAATTCAATATTCCAGTTGTATACAATTCCAATACACAAGGTTTTAATAGATAAACCTTTGGTAAAACAAAAATACTTTAAGACAAAGCATTACCTGTGCGACATTCAAATATGTCATCCTCGGTGTAGCAAAATCCTCCACGTGCAGTATAGCAAAACCTGATTGTCATGTATAGCAATATTAACTAATAATGATATACAAATACGAATACAAAATAAAAGAAGGTACATCTCATTAAATTTGAAGTAGAGTAAATAAATTTAGAGTAGAGTAACAATACAAGCAAGTACATCCCAAGGTATTAGGAGAACATACCCACTATATACAAGATGCATGTGTATCTTAGCCAGGGCATAGGAGGCAGTAGGAAGGATCGACTCAACTTCATCATCGCTAACCTAATTAATATAAATATATGCAAATAAGCATGTATGTTAATTATAAAACTATGTTGTAAACTTGTGGTTTATGCAACATTGAACAGATAACGGATTTTGTGTTCAACAATCTCAATTTGTTCTCTTCGAGCTGTGTTAACATGGAAGATTTATCCAAATTCCTATCCATCATAGAGAAACCAATTCCTTTCGAATTTACTTCTTCATATGATCACTATGAAGGGTTTAAGCATAAAACAATCCAACTACCTCACCACAGTAACAAAATATTCACCAAAAATGTGCTTTACTAATTATGTATATATTACAGTTACACAAGAGATGTGATATAGGCAGGTTGGAAGTGGTGGGCTTTTTGTTGTTCTATAAGATCGTCGGTAGTCGGTAGTCCAAAGCAAAAGGGAGGGTCGGGGGAGGGTTCACCAGCTTCTTTTTATAGCAAAATCTTTATATAACAACAACAACCCAATTGACCCATTTTCACATATATCAATTAATAACTGCCATCTTTATGACAGAGATCCTATGCACTAGAACTACAAACTTATCACTGATATCTTGTTTTTAAGAGTAACACAGACTAAAAGCATCAAAATACATACAGCTGACCATCCTTCAAAGTTTGCGCTCTTCAGTATCTGAACAGGCCTGCAGAAGCAATACATACAAATAGGATATTAAACCAAAAGCTTCACCTCTTTTCAATGTCGAGAAATTTTTACTTACGTGTCAATGGGGCACAGTAGCATACATTCATCTCCTTGCGAACTTCTAAAAACCCTTCTGATAACACATTCTAATGGGAAATTATTTGCAGGATCAACCTGTCCATAAGCTTTTACATGTTAATCAAATTGCAAATAAGAAATCGTAACAATAAATAGCTACATAATCTAGATAAAAAAAGTAAGCCATGGCAGATCCCATCAGCTGCTATCGTCCAAAATATCACTTTTTAGGGGATAAAGTGTGGTGCCTCCAGCATAGTTTTTTGACTTTCTAAAAAATACTCTGAGACAGACCTCAAGAAACTTTACTAGACCAGTGCATAACTTTAATAAAATGATGTTATAAGTAAGCTTGTGAACAGGGAATGTGCAAGAAAATGTCTACCATTAAGTCATTAACTCAAAAGTCAAAACGACAATATAATGCAAAATACTAACTAGACCATGTACTTACAGAGACATATATGGCAAAGTGGGCAAGTTGAGTAATAGGTCAAAATGGGTCCGAAATAAAACAAGTAAACACTCGAAACCTACAACCTATATGTTTCTTAAATTTAACCCTACAAGTTAAATATACCCAAAGACATCATTATTCACATACATAAGTTGAAACTAGAAAACTACCACCTCTATTTTTTATATCATAGTTTCCACCACGATCGTTTACACACATTCCCTAAATTACTCTAATACACGATAATAAATCACGGTAGGCAATTTCTTCAACTTCCCATACGGTTCTAGGGTGTTTGGGATTGCATAGTGCTCATGACTTAAAAATGTATTAAAGCACCACTTCACCAAACACTTCAAAAGTAAAGAGAGTAAGCTATAAGCACCTAAATTATATAAATACCACTATAATAATGATAAATCGTTAATAGAGGAAAATACATACAATAGTGGCAATTCTTCTATCCGAAACAGCAACAACTCTCCCTTGATCATCCACTAAAAATCCAGCCGGTGGTTTTGGTAACGGAACCGGTTGATACCGAACTTTCGACTTCGAAGAAGATGATGATGATGATGACGATGACGTCATCTCATCAAAATCATCATCATCATCCTCATCATTTACACCACCACCACCACCAAAACCCTTGTTAAACCCACTATTTTTATTCTTGTTTTTTACTGGTTTTTTATTATTTGTTGATGAAGACTGACGCTGCTTTCTCACTGGCCCAGTGGGTTGCTGTTGTTTAGCAGCAAAGCAAAAGAAGTGTTTTTTATTAGGGTTTGAATTGGGGGAAATGGATAATGAAGATGATTGATTGAATTTAGGGTTTAGTAAAGGTGTGTAATTTGGTAGAGTTGTGGTTGATGAGATAATGGGTGACGCCATTGTTAGTTACCCAACTCTAAAGATTGGATCTTTTTCAGCTTAAATTACGAGCAGTTTGCAGAGTGTGTTTTGTGTTTCTGTCTTGGGGGCTGTGGTTTGGTCTTGGTGGTGTGTTGCGGCAAGTGGGAATGTATTTTGTAGCGACTAAAAATATCAAGGAGAAACGAGTTTACTACAATCCATTTTTCTCTCTCTTGTTTTTAGAGATTTTAATTTTAATTTCATTTAACATTTGCATTCTTGTTTGTGATAATTAAATTCATCAAAATTGTATATTTGCTCTTGGATGGGTAGTTGAATACAGGGAGAAATCCCTTTTTCTCCTTCATATTGAATGTAGTCTATCACTTTGAGATCATGAGAACCTTGTGAATTTATATAAATTATGGCATGCATCTCTGAGTAGAGTGTGTACGGTACAAAATTTAATTTTAATGCACAAATTTGATAGATCTCTATAAAAACCAATGAAACGGTGGATATAGCACCAACAGGCCAAATTTACACATACACAGGTGAAAAAAACTACTTGACAATAATACCCTCCTTGGTAATGCACACTCTTCCAATTTTTCTTTTTTTCTTTTTGACAATTTAAATTTTTCAACACATCCATCCTTGTCCTTCCTTGGTAACCCACAAAGCTTCTTCTTCTTTATTCCTTTTTCTATTTTATATTTTAGCTTTTCTGTCAAGAACCTTTACACATCAAAACCATTCATATCCTCCAATCTCTTACACTTTCCGGCGACCTAAACACATCAATATCCGACCGTTTCCCGATATCACCCAAACTCCACAGTCGCTGCCCGCTGATAACAAGAAATCGTACAAAGGAAGAGACACCAAAATGTAGGGCTTTTATTCTCTCCCAATCTATGTATAACGTATTCAGTAACGAACTTTTTGTTTGATGACAATCTCCTTTAGGGTATCTCATTTTTTATACTCATGAAAAAGAAAAAACTTCATCTATAATTGAAGATTAAGAATAAGTTTAATTTACAATAAAGATGGCATGTATGTGATTAATTTTACATCTTACTATTCAATTTACTTTTTATATGAAAAAATTATTAAATGAACCCCTTATTCAAAGGTGTGTGAATAACTGAATACGGAGTATTGTTAATGAGGATAGAAGGTATAGGCAGGTGGAGAGAGCGACACGACGAGGTTTGGAAGTAGGGGAATAGAGGAGACAGGGTATTTGGCTATTTGCAGAGAAACAATAGTATAATTTAAGGGGTATTTTAGTCAATTTTAATAAATGCATGTGTACTAACTAATCTTAACTGTCACAAAATCACCACCCTTGTTATATACACTAATTTTGTTGACTTTATCAAATATAATCCTCCGTAATACAAGTATCATTGTTCTAAGGGTCTCTGTGGTCTTAATATTTTGCTGATTTTATCTTTTTACTTTTTTTCTTGGTGGTTTTGATTTTCGCTACATTCATCATTTTTCCGTTAAAGATAACATATACACCGTTAAATCATGTACATGACCAAAATATCCTTGTTTTTCTCCTTGTACTCTCACCACCTGCAGTTCCCCAAATCCCAATTTATTACCCAAACATTAAACTTTAAAACCATATTTTATATCTCAAGCATTTCATAAACAGATTCTTCCCACAACAACATTAGCTTCAAATTCTAATTTCATCATCAAACATTTTCCTCCATGAAAGCAAATTCATTCTAAACCAAACAAAATTAATTAACTCGAGATTAAGATACACAAAATACACATAGCCAAAATAATTGTTTCAGAAAAATAACAACTGCAGATCCCGACGAAGCGCCTTGACTTCCGGCAACGCATATTTCGATTAAAGTGGTAGCGAGCGTCGGAATCTGGATTTGAAGTCAGAAACCGATTACGATTACAAAAATCGCTTGGTTACGACGAATCTAGATGCGGGATCGTCTTACAACTCAATGGATCGAAGATGGCTTTTCGTTTGGCTTTTGTTCCAAATCACAGATTTAGTCGGAAAACGGTAATGAAAACCTAGCTCGGAGATGGGTATTTAATTCTTCGTCTTGCAAGATCTCGATATATGGTTTTCACTTAAGATCCGATCGTCATTATCACTAGGTTCACTACGAACGTCGGTGATGCAATTTTGGTTGGTAGTTGATGTAAGTCTTCGCCGTCAGCGGAGGTGGCCGGAAGTTGTTCAATGTTTCAGGGTTTTTATATAAGAAGTGGTTGATGTTTTGAAGAATTTGATGTTTGTAGAATTTGTGTTACAAAAGTTAGGGTTTGAATGTGTAGCATTTGAGTTTGTTTTTGTTTGATAAATTTGTTTTGGTTTGTAACTGTGTAAAATGCGAGAGAAAAACTATGGTAATTAAAGCCAAGGTTTAGAAAAATGGTTGGTGGTGTGACTGTGGAGAAAGAGAAAGGGTATTTTGGTTAATTTGTATGATTGAACGGTGCATTGGTTATCTTTAACGCAAAAAGGATGAATCTAGCGAAAATAAAAACCACGGGGTCAAAAAGATGCAAGAAAAAAGTAAAAGGATAAAATCGGTAAAATGATGAGATCACGGGACAAAAATTGCATTTTACCCTTGTTCTAAATTCATAGAGCAGTTTGCAAAACCCTTATTTTTTAATATATATTGAAAATCGTATTGTAGGTAGGGGTGTTCATCAGTTCGGTTTTCGGTTTTCTCAGTTTATTCGGTTCGGGTTGTTCGGTTTTGAATTTTTTTTAGCAAAACCAAAAATCGAATTCACATTTGAAACCGAACTGAAAACGGAATTCGAATTCGGTTCGGTTAAAACCGAAAAACCGAAAATTTATTTATTTTTTATTTTTTTCTAAATTAATCGGTTTCGACTTGTAATTTTTCATGTGTTAAGGGTTTCACTAGAGTTGAAAGTGAAAAACATGAAGTTAATTTATTGTTTAAATGTAAATATACTTGTTTTGAAAATTTAAATATCACACTTATACTACATATATTAATAATTTAATGTATTATTTATTAAAATTCGATTTTGAATTCGATTTTCGGTTAACACATTTTCAAAATTTTAAAAACCGAAAACCGAAACGAAAACCGAATTCAAAAACCAAAACTGAACCGAAAACCGAATTCAAATTCGGTTCATTTTTTTTTCGATTTTAATTCGATTCGATTTTCGGATTAAACGGTTTCAAACTAGATATTGAACACCCCTAATTGTAGGAATTGTTTTATTGTACTCTGATAATAACAACCCACAAACACTTCAATTTTTCAAACCGAGCCTTTGTGAGTAAAGGGAAGCCATAAACTTTTGTTTAGGTGGGCCGATATTCATTAAAAATAAGTATTGTATTCGAACATGACAAAGAGTAATAAATAAATTCATGACTCTGATATAAGAGTTTAAGTCGTGAATCGTCAACGTACTTTCCTTTTTGTTCCGAGGGCACCAATTAACCGGTTTTATTACTAGTATCATCAACGTACTTGTTAATTTCGTGTTGAGGTCACCAATGTAATTTTACATACGGGCATGAGATCGCCCACGTACTTGTTATTACGAAGTTAAGATCACCAATAAAAACTTCATGAGTAAAAGTGATGTGAACCCTCCAAAATATAACTTCAAAGTATTTACAAAAGTGACACCTCCAAAATCAGATTTTTTGATAAAAAATTGGATGACTAAAATGTGTTATCACCGTTCTCACGGAATCCCATTGTTCTCACAAGAACCCTGTGTATATATATATATATCTAAAACGCACAAACCCACTCAAGATGTAAACACGAGAAAATGCTACCAAATAAACACATATGAAGTAGCATAAGCATATGACTCTCGTGCAAGTTTACAACATACAAACCCAAATATGCCAACGAAAAAAAAGCTTATTACATGTTCATGTAATCTTTTTAAGTATTTAAGTAGTTTAATAACCTCCGATATCCGAGTTGACTCAGTTTCACCGGGCTCGTGATAGCTGAATAGCTTCTTGATCTTGTGTAGAGTCTTCACCCCAAGCAAACTGGTGCGATAGACGTGAGAATTCTTGGTTTCTAACTTCTTCAACTTGTTCCCATTCAGCCCATCGTTCGGCTATGTCTTCTCCTCGTAGCATATGAATTACCTCTCCCATTTTTGGACGTTCGTCAGGTGAACCTTGAGTGCATAACAATGCAACCTGAAGCATTGTTTCAACTTCTTTTGAGTCATAAACAGTAAGGTTGGGGTCCACAATGTCAGTAATCCTCATTTCCCTGAGTAGTTTCTTGATCTGAAGTTGGAAGAAGAGATGTGTAAACTAAAAGGTCAATTATTACTTATTGAAGAACAGCAGTTTAAAAAACAAAATTCATAAATAAATAAAAAAGTGGTACTTAGTTAGTTACTTACATGATCAAGAAGGAGAACATCTTCCTCTTCTTCCAGACGAGAAAGATCTATTGCACGCTGTCCAGTAACGAGTTCTAACAATGTTATCCCAAATCCAAAAACGTCTGTTTTTTCAGATGATTTCCCGGTAGATAAGTACTCAGGAGCAATGTGTCCCATAGTTCCACGTACTTGAGTTGTAATATGAGTAAGGTTGATATCCACAAGTTTTGCTAGCCCAAAATCACCAAGAACTGGTTCAAAATTATCATCTAAAAGAATATTTGCGGCTTTAAGATCACGATGAATGATCTTAGGATTACAATACTCATGCAAGTATTCTAGGCCACGAGCCGCACCATATGCTATTCTTTTTCGTGTTGTCCAATCCAAGCCTTTCTCCCCTGGTTTCAAATCTATAGATCATAATTAAAATTTCAAAGATCAGACAATTAAAACTCATAAATATAAGCATATATGCCCTTTGGGTGACTTTCAACCCGCTCAACTCATTTACGCGTTTCATTTTTAGGTAAATTTGACAAATTCAACCCAATGATGATTTTGACATCAAAGTAGGAAACTTTGTACCTCTTAAGTGATATGCAACACTAAGATTTTGCATAAAGGGATATACAAGTACTCTTTCATACGACGTGGTAGAAAACCCTATCAACCTAAGAAGATTACGATGAACTGCAACACTTATCAACTGAACTTCCCTCAAGAATGCAGCCTCTCCTCCGGGACTCTGATAATCCGTGAGTCTTTTAATAGCAACTTTCGTGTTGTCTGCAATAACACCTTTATAAACTTTCCCAAACCCTCCTCGTCCTATAATATTGCTTTCATTAAAGTTGTCAGTTGCGAGCTGTACTTCACGCCACGAAAATCTTCTAAGTTGTCCGAAAGAAACTTTACTGTCATCTTCCCCTAGAATGGAACATTTAGTAAAAATGGTCAGCAAAATGGATGGGTTGGATAATGGGTCAAAATGGGCAAATTTTTAGATTTTAGTTCAGGTTGGGGTCAGTTTAAGTTGGACCAATCTGCAGAAAAAATTACACTATTGTGTTTTTTGACAAACAAAAAAAAAGTATATATAGAACGTGAAATAATTGAAACTCAACCTTCAACATAGCATCACAAATTGAACTACGAGATGAATTTGTGAGAAGGAAAGTAACAATAAGCAAGAAAATGCAACTAACCTTCCACATCAACATAAACATCACGGTTAAGTTTACGCTTAAGGTTGAACCGGTATAAAAAGATGGCCCCAAACAGCAAAAGCACAAGGGCACCACAACTTGAACCAACTGTAACAAGCTTTAGTTTTGACTTTTTAGGAGAGCCTAAGAAGAAAAGTCAAAAACGCCGTTGGAGTCAAAGACTAAAAAAATTAAATAAAATTCCGTTGATGAGAGTTAACAAAGAAAATTAACCCGAAACAGCGGAACTTGAAATGCAAGGTTGGTGCAGTTTGGTGCCACAGTCAAGAGACGTTCCTGTAAAACTGAATAATAAATTTGAGATTATTAGTTAAAGTACCCGTTACTAATGACCAAACAATTACTGATTTGACCAAAGTAGGTTGATTTTTTGAACCAAGTTGATTACTTATATCAATTGCACTAATTCATGGATGATATGTGATCATTAAAATAGACAGATGAGCAAATTAAGCTTGTACGTAAACTGGATGATTTCTGAACATAAAACAAGATTCCTTACTTGAATACATGGCTCGAAAATAGTTTCTCAGGGATTTTTCCACTTAGATTGTTAGACGAAAGATCCCTGTGAAAAACATATAGAATTTTTTATAAGCTACAAGAACAATAAAAGTGTAACTTCAAATCTCATCAATAAGTGAAAGCGTAACGGGCCTCCCACCATTAAGTTGGAAGTCGAAAGGGATGAAAAAAATCTTACAAGTATTTTAGGTTGGAGAGTTGATTCCAAGAGGTTGGGATAGAGCCACTGAACTTATTTCGTGTAAGATTCAGATTTTGTAAGTTCACCAAGCTACTAAGATCAGGCAACTCGCCGGATAAGTTATTATCATGTAAATCCCTGCTCAAAATATGAAGAACATCATAATTACTTCATCATGAAATGTGAATACCCCATATCATTTTAATCTGAGAGTTTTAAGATAACAGATAAACAAATATCTACTATAAGTTTATTGCATCTAAATTTTAACATAACTAAAGAAGCATTGGAAATCATATAAATGACCATCACACGTAATCCACAGTCACGAATATACGAACATTTTAATCCCAAAAAAATAAAAACTCGAAAAAAAGTTAAAACCGTTTTACTCTATCCAAAACAGAAGTCTACCCTTGACTCTAGAGAGTCAAACATATTGATCTTCTAAATAGATTTAGTATTCAGTATTCTAGTTTCTTATCTACAAAAAGCTATATACTGAGTTATTTTTTTTATGCTTGAATGTAATTATCAAACTCTTCTACATGTTTAAAAGCAATTTCCTGTAAATCTTAAAGTTTTAGTATTGTTTTGACACCTCAAAAGTCAAATTTGGACAATATAATGCATTTAGTCACCAAATATCTGAACACGATACACATTATTAGTAGCAAATAAGAACTTCAATCAATTACCAAACTTACAAGCTGGTTAAAAACTTCAATTCGGTTATGGAATTTGTGAGTTTCCCTGTAAAACCAAGTGAACCCAAACTCCTGTGAATGCACCAAAACTTATTGTTAGGTATGCCGCTACATTAGCGAACCATTTTTGTATTTAAAAGACTACCTTGGTGCACCAAGGCTCCTCAGTATTAAGAAGTCTCTGAATGCACCCTCTACTACATTTAATTCAAATATAACAACCTTTAAGATATCAAGAAAATGATAAACGTACAACGATATGACATTTCCGCCTTCATGATCACAAATAACATGAGACCAGGTATAGCATGGGCTAACTAAAGAACCACTCCAATCTTTAATTCTCCCACTAGTGTCATTTAGATCCTTTGAAAGCTTCATCAAAGCTTCCACTGTAATAAACAAACAAAAAATTAATTTACACTTAGCGTTAATAAAATTTGATGAGTAACACATTTTACACCATTTCAAACGCTAAACCATTGAAACCATTCTCCAGATCACTGGATGGCATCGTTGTAACAACTTCTTTGAAAATAATTATTTTCGAGAATGACCAAGTTTTTCTTCTTGACAGATGGATGTCCAAAACTCAGGTTAACCATTCAGGAGCTTAAGGTTTTATCGAAGCTAATGATGTACCTTCAACAGAACGCTTGGTTTCAGAACGACAGTGGCTCAACAACAAAAGGAGAATAATGCAGTGAACCAGCAGCTTGATATGGAGATGCCAATAGTAACATGGTCTATATAGACGCGATGTTTTTAAGTGCAGATGGCTGTCCTCGAAATACCCTTTGTATTTCCTTGATGAATTTGTAAATAAATGCAATCCTAATTACATAAGTGAACTTATTATCAATGCAAATAAAACAATTTTTTTTCATGTTAGATACACATATTTAAAAAAAATCATGATCAAAAATAGTAACAGAAAGTCAAATAAGTTAAAGCAGTTGAGTACCATTTCAACATACTTTAGCAAGATCTAAAGCAATATAAAATTATAAAATAAAATAAAAAACAATAAAACAAAACAAATGACCCTCTTAGTTCTAAAGTGCATATTGTAACCATTTTCATCATTTTTCTTGGCCTATGTTCTTATGAAAAAGGCTACATATCACCATCCTCATCTTTGTTGAAATAAATATTTCTAGAAACATAGTCTAAAATAATAAATCATATAAGTTTCATCCAAAAAATTTATAATCAATTTGCATATTTAGTTAAATTATTTTTATTGGCCACTCATGCATGCTTTCCTACCTAACCTTAAGGAGTGTTGGCCTGATATGATTTTCTTCACTGAGAAACAAACTTTGGTATTACATCTTTTTACAAGAAATAAAATAAATCAATTAATAAAACATTTGATATTGTTATTTATTGAGTAAATATTTATAAAATGGAACCCCATCAAGGGTCAAATAATACTCATACTCATCACAATAAAACTAGCATACTGAAGTTGCATGAAAGTTGAGCTCTAACTGTTATCATAAAACCAAACATGTAAACCCCATTAAATAATAAGAGTGAGTGAAGACGATATATACTAAAAGACACACATACAAAGAGTTTTGTGTGTAATTTAAGTTAAAGAAATAAAAAAAAATGCTTACTTGGTGTAGCCATGGATGTTGGAGAAGAGGGTGAATCGAGTAACAGAGGAAATTATTATTAATAATGATAACAAGAATCATGATTGATGTATTATCTGAAGTTTGTGATTGATGATGTTACTAAGTATTGAGGACCCACAAAGCATTAGGCCAAAGAATTGGAATTAGAATGGAATAGGAACTTAAAAACTTATGGAAGAAATTCTAATTCCTATTGCAAATGCAAATGTGATATGATTTGATGAGGCAAGTTGATTGTTGAAAATAAAGAGTAATAGTGAGAATCACACTCAGCATAAAAACAAAAGCAATCTTTTTGTGGAAAAAGGATGGATGCTTTTAAATTATTTTAAAAAAATAGAATCAAATATATATTAATTTTTGGATTTTCGGTAAGCGAAACATCTTAGTTTAACAACTTTATCATTTTTATGAACCATTAACTTGACTCTTTTCTTACAAGTATGTTTCATACAACTACTTTTTAAAAAAATAATACTAGAAAGCCAAAGGATGAATTTATCATACTAGAAAACTTAGAATGAGTGTCAACTAAAACATGATAGATTTGATACTATTAGCGACATTATAATGGTGGTAGTAGTGGAATGACATTAGATGCTTCACCATTATATGAATACATTGAAACATAAGATGCTTTCAAGATTTCAAACTTACATGTGGAAGAATTTGCTTACAATTTGATAGGAAAAAGAGATATATTCCTTTATAATGATAATAAATTATGTTTAGTGTGTTTTATTTACAATTGTTTCAAAAAGAAGTAAATCTTTTTGTTTTTCAATATTTTTGAGATATTTATTTGGGATTTATATATTAAGAAAGATGAAAAAAATCGATAGCTATTATTTTACTTTTTTTTTTTAGTTAGCTTGTGACCACTAACACTAACAATAATGTTGAAGAGATATAAAGAAAAAAGATGAGGGGAAATGTATCTTTTTTTTCTTTCTAAAAAGGGTAATAATTATAGAAAAGGAGAGAAACAAAAAGATGAGGGGTACCCTTTTAGTGAGAACGATTTATTTTTGTCCAAAATTTAGCATAACACATTTTTTACCTATATTCATTTACTATTTATTCAAATTACTTAATTACTAGCATTAATTTTGATATATATAGAGAGAGAGAGTAAGGTTCAAATGAATGAGAATGAGTGAACCAACAAATTTATGTCATGTGTCACTTTATTCTCTCTCCTCCACATTTTTAAAAATTAAATATCTCACAAACGGTAAGTCGAAAAATCATGAAAATTGCACCATAAAATTCAGCATTTTCTCCTCTTCGATTTGCCGTCCCTCAAAGCATACTTTTGACAACTTTTGTTCTCTTCATTTTTTGGTAGGTTTTACAAATTAGTAACACATGTGTTATTGATTGTTTGTACATTTAATTGTGGTTCAATTTGGGTTTAGGGTTAGGGTTAGGTTTAGGGTTTAGGGGTTTAGTAGGATTTAAGCTTTAGGGTTTAATATGATTTAGGGTTTAGAGTTTCGTAAAGGGTTTAGGGTTTAGAGTTTGAGGTTTGGGGTTTCGGGCCCAAACCCTAACCCCTAAACCCCAAACCCTAACCCCTAAATGCAACACTTTAACACATGTGTTAGTAAATGTGAAACCCACTAAAAAATGGAAAAAAAAACTCATCGAAAGTATGCCTTGAGGGACGGAAAATCGAAGAGGATGAAACGCTGAATTTAATGGTGCAATTTTCATAATTTTTCGATTTGTCGTTTGTGAGATAATTGATGTTGGGGGTAAATGAGTTTTGTACATGTGAACATTCTCTTTGTACACATGGTTTGATATCATTGGTTCCCTCATTCTCACACGAATTCCTATTCTCATTTGAACCTCTCTCTCTCTCTCTCTCTCTCTCTATATATATATATATATATATATATATATATATATATATATATACACACACACTTAAACTATACTTATATTTATACAAAAAGGGGATATGTAAATTAACACAAGTTTAAAGTTTAATTGTAAATTTATTCTTACAAAATCATATAATCTAAAGTCTTAAGTAGATAATATATAACCACCTTTTAAGTAGCAACTTTTATGAATACGTGGGTTCTCATTCTAACATTTAGTGAATTAAAGTAGATACCTTTGCTAAATATCATCTTTAGTCCTTTAAGTGAATAATTTTGACCATTAGTGTCTAAATTTTTTGAAAGTCCATATAACAAAAGAAGTTCAATTTCTTTTTAAAAAAAAATATAAAGGAGGGCGGTACCTTCAGCAAATTTATAAATGATCAATAATCAAAGATCTTGTACAAACTTTGTGGGACTCCCACAATAAAAATACTAACTAATATTCCGAGACATGCCTCGATCGAGAATAATAACATAACCAATATTCAAGCTTATACCAAAATGGATTTCCAAACTTAGAAACTAAACTACGATTGGCTGCACCATTCCAATGATCATTCAACACATAGACTCGGCAGGCGAAAAAACTCAAATTCCGCACATCAATCTCCATGGATATTGTCGGTTTTTGTGATTTGCCATATCTTCAAAGCTTCGGTCACATTTAAAACTTCTATTTTTATGTATGAGAAAGCAAATATTAGCTTGACTGTAGATTATGGGGACCTAATCGTTACTCTTCAGTCAACGTGAATAATTTTTGTATTAGACAATGATCCAACCAAAAGTAGATAAGTTTATTCATGAAATCGTATAGATGATTCCAAATTGTATGAGATAATAACTCATAAAAAAATGGGTGTGTGGTGGGAGCATGACGGTTTGTATACATAACTTGTAGCTTTGTTGAAACTTGAGTTGACAGCATGTCAGTTCTATCGATAATGTGTCTGTTAATATGATTTATGTGTTGGTTTCCCCTCCATATAAAAGGGAAGAAACCTGCACAACATGAAAGTATACGAGTCTAATTTGTAATTAAACTTACCTTGAATAGTTGAATAAAACAAAACATATTACAAGATAAAAGTATAAAAATATCAAATATGTGATGAAATGAGAGTAAAGGGACTAGAAGAGTAATATTGACTTTATAGATTATATGAGAAAAAAGAAGTTTAACAAAAGAAAAAGATTTGAAGTTGACAAAAAAAAACTTGACTCATCAAGGCGTCAACACCAAGTTATCGTCCACTCACTTACCCACTTTCTACTACTCTTCCATTACTACAACGTTTCTAGTTGAAAATAATAATAATAATTTAATTTAATACGCGTAAAAAGAAATGCATAGAGCATAATAACTAACATGAATTTATTTGTCCACATCTTTGTAACACTACATCTTTTTTACTAATACTATGTTATGTTAATATTCTTACTTCCTTAAGTTACGTTCCACTTATTACACTTTTTCTCACCATTGGAAGATGATCAAAACACCCTCATCTTATTCAACCTCTTCTGCTTTGCGAAACGTACTTTTCTCATATACAACTCGATGAGGAAAGAACGTACACTAGAAGTTCCATCATTTCGACTGGACGTTGTATTTATGTGCTTTCTTCCTCCGGTAGAAGATTGGACAATCCTGGCTACAAATACATAGTTATCAACTTAAAAAATACTCGGAATGTATTACATCAAACTTTGGGTAATATTTACCAGTAACGGTTCCCATGGGTCAAACTTAGCAATATATGAAACAGGAAAACAGGTCAAAAACTATATATACTCTAGTATTGTACACTAAAAAAGGGTCACACAAAACAAATCCAAACTTCTACATCTTTAATCTTTTATTCAAGCAAGTCAGATGATGAATTTGACAGTAAAACTTTCCTATTATTTTATTTCACAAGTCCCTTGCAATTCTTTCGTTATGAATGGAATTGAAAGTGCTGACGACCCAACCCGATCCCGTTTTGACCCATTACCCAATCTGCACGTTAGTTGCCAGCGTAATACATAAATAGTTTTCGGGAAATGCATAGCAAAAAATAATACTACTACGTATAATAAAATGAGAAGTAAAAGAAGAATCGAGCACCTTGTGCATAGAACATCTTGATGGAAAGATCCTTGGCACTCCTGACACTGTGTCTGTAGCCACCCAAAAAGCTTCTCTAGCTCAGATATAATGATTTCAACAAATTACAACCAAGGTACATCTTCTTGAGTTAAATTCATGAGAGAGCAAACTCGCATTTGACAACTAAACAACGCTACAAGAAACAGTTTTTTAGTGTACCGTTGGCTACAGTTTTGCAACAAAGTTCAGCTTCCGTCCCTTACAGCTTCACTTTTTGTTTTTGATTTCTGTATGCTCTAGTTGTACATAAGGCACACATAGAATGGTCCATGAACAGACAATGAATAACGATTATACTAATTCATCGATACTGTAGCAAGTAATTGAAAATTTTCATAGAGGTCTCTAGCTTGAGGACAACCCAATTGACCATTAACTATCAATTACGAACAATCCCATCGACCTCAATAAAACTCCAACCAGCAGCGGTAGCAACTTTCCTCTCCAACATCATATTCCTTAATCTGATCACACTTTTCCAGCTTCCCATTTTTGCGTACATATTAGAAAGCATAACATAGCGTCCACTGTGTTGAGTATCTAATTCTATTAAACGTTTTCCAGCTCTCTCCGCTAGTTCCGTTTCATTATGTGTTAAACATCCATGTAAAAAAGACCCCCAGATTGCTCCATCAGGTGCCATTGGCATCAATTTGATAACTATCTCCGCTTCTTTCACCTGTCCAGATCTAGCTAACATATCAACCATACAACCATAGTGTTCAATCGATGGTCGAACATTGTAAACTTTGCACATTTTGCCAAGCACACGCCATGCATTTCTCACAAGAGTTTTGTGATTACAAGAAACAAGAAGCGCAACAAAAGTGATGTCATTTGGAACTGGTCCTTTCTGATCCATCTCCTCAAAAAGCTTAATGGCCATTTCATTTTTCCCATTTAAGGCTAACCCTAAAATCATAGCACTCCATGTAGCAACATCTTTACAACTCAGCCTGCTAAATATATCTTCAGCTTTCTCTATTTCCCCACATTTTGAATAGAAATCTATCAGCGCAGTACCAATCTCAAGGTCAATACCAAACGAGTCGTCTTCAACTAGTTGATAATGTACGCTTCTTCCTACGTCAAAAGCACCAATTGCACAACAAGCAGTAACAACGCTCAGTAAAACAGACCTATTTGCCTTCACTCCAGACTCCTTCATCACCCGAAACAACTCAACCGCTTCGTTAAAAAGTTCATTTTTCACATACCCCGATATCATCGCACTATACGACACCTCATTTCTCTCAGGCATTTCATCAAACACTTTACGAGCATCATCTACAAGCCCATTTCCAAAACACCCAGTTATCAAACTAGTACAACAAACCACATTCTTATAATTGCTTTCTTCGAACACCCTTTTAGCCAATAGAACAACTTTATAATTCGAATACATACAAATTAGCGTGCTGGTCAAATAAACATCAGAAACATACCCAATTTTCATAATCTGTCCATGCACTTGAAGCAATGAATGCAAACAATTACAAGATTTGACCAAAACAGGGAACGTACGATCATTTGGTTTGATTCCATTGTTACACATTTGAGTGTAGATTAATAGACCAACATTTTGTTTTGCAGTTTTAGAGTAACTGTATATTATTGTGTTGTAATCGAATATAGTTGGTATGGCTATTTGGTTCAACATTTTGTGAGCATAATCAATATCGAATGTCGTTGAGGAAGCTAACAGCTTGCTGGTTATGTAAGTGAATCGAGCAAGACCAATGGTGATTGTTTGTGCGTGAATTCGTTTGATTTGATCAATTGTTGAACATTTCTTGAGCAGATGAAGATATTTGGGGTTTAACATGGTAATCGGGCTATCTGTAACCATTGCTCCAGAATCTCATTTTTCTTCTACAAATATGCAAATAAAATCACTTTTCTTTAACAAACAGCCATATATATTCAACCATTTATATATTAACTTGAAAATCTATCAGCTACCCACTCAACAGAGTAGTTCTTTTAATAAACTTAAATTTGTTACAAATCAATTACGTGTTTCTTTTAAAGATCTCAACACCATAGCAAGAAACGACTGTACAATACTAATCATGTCACCTTGATTTTTTTTAAGAACGAATCAAACCTATCTAGGGTAGCCCCGTAACTTGATGTTTAACAAGGTTACACGATCATATAGGAAGACAGTGAGCTGAATCACTTCCTAAACACATTGCCTAATTACAACAACACAAAAACTCCAACAAAAGTTAGTTTCTTATCAATGTTCAAAGTGTCCAAAACTTCATTTTATCCCTCCAATATCAAAACATTCGGCAGATAGCCTCTGGAGTTCGCATCTTCAAGTTTGTTGAAGTTTTGGAATTCTGCAGAGCGGAAAAACTGAGGAAAGAACATTAGAAGTTCCATCGTTCTAATTGGACTTTCGCTTCGGCCATGTCTTTCTGTGCTTTCTTCCTCCGGTAGAAGATTGGGCAATCCCGGCTAAAAAAAAAGTTTAGTTTAGTTTAGTATACTAATGAAAAGGGGAAACAAAACATATTTAAATTTCTACGTCAAAATATCTTATTCAAAGAAGTCAGATAACAAATTTAATAGTATAGTTTTCATGATATTTAATAATTAATACATGAGACAATTGCAGTTTTCTCATTTTGAAAGAACATGAAAGTGCTGGTGGCCCAACATGATCCTGTTTTGACTCATAACCCAATCCCATACACATCTAATTGCCAGTGTAATACATCAATAGTTTTCTGAAAATGTATACATCACAGCAGAAAAGGAATAAAGGTAAAAGAATCTAGCACCTTGTGCATAGAACATCTTGATGGAGAGATCCTTGGCACTCCTGGCACTGCGTCCATAGTCTCCCAAAAAGCTTCTCTAACTCGGATACTATAAATGAAACAGATTACAACCAAGGTACATCAGAAGATAAATACATCTGCTTGAGTTATTTTCACTAGAGAGCAAACTGGCATTTAACAACTAAAAAAAACTGATAAACAAGTGGCACACCGTTGACTACAGTTTTGCAATATAGTTCAGCTTCCCTTCCCTTGCAGTGGGAGCAAAGTGTTTGATCTTTATCACTGCAAAGAGAAAGAAAAACTTGAGTAAAATTTGCTGCAAACAAGATTCTTCTAAAAGAGCAAGTACATTGTACCCCTCTGAAAACTGTAAACGTTAATGGCTAGCATAGGCGACACATATAAAATCACTGTAGAACTGAAGTGTTTATCTCTTGAATAGTAAAGGCTGGCTGGAAAAGAAGCTGGGGAACGCTGAAAAAGCTATTGTTTTCTATGCTTGTTTCACAAGTTTATGACACAAGTAGAAACTAGCAGTCACTACTAATCAGGAGAGATACTAATGAAGTAATTCATATTGTCAAGCTCTGTTGGGATTTTAACATGACAATGTAGGATAATGGAAGTCAAGGAATTACAAATAGAAACATTATGATTTGAGGCAAGTCGAACTGAAGTTAGAAAACACTGGTTCAATGAATGTTGCCCATAGTTAAATAAGAAGCATAAATCCACTGATACCTGATTGGAACTTTGCAGCCAACACAGCTTAGTTGCTTCTTTGCAAACTTCATTATCCCGCCATTTGATGGTGTAGCGATGGAAATAGCTCTAGTGTGGTCTCCATGAAGAAGCTCTCTACTAGCATTCTTCAAGATGGGTTCAAATATCCTCAACAGTGGCTGCAACATTAACGTTTTAGCACCAGCGGACCCAAATTCAAGTATAAATGACAAGTATGCTTAACGAACCTTGCTTATTTGATTTTCAAGGTAGTACTGAGGGTCTATGGGTATATTATTTTCCAGCACAAAGATCGGGTCCTCTGACCTCTCGTATGCCTAATATTCATCAATTAGTTTATATTTAAAATGGTACACAACAGGGTAGAAGATTTATAGTATAACAGCGTGTTCCAGTTTACCTTGGCACCTTTGGCAGCTTTGATAATCACATATGGTACTCGATCGCCAACATGCGGAGCAGTAGCTGCATCTCGCTGTAAATAGAACATGAACATAATCAGATCATGGATGTTGTTAAAAGTGCCAAAGTGGATACTAAATGCTTTGTCCATTCATTTCCACAAATGTGAATGTATGATTTGGATGTTCAGAAATAATTATTCCAAAAACATGCTTGCAAGAATTTGTAAATTAATTATACGGACGTATCGCCTGGTATAAGTGACTATTCAGATGCAGTGCAGATTTCATACCACCAGTTTACAATATTAACATAATCGATATTATGAGTAGCCATCGATCTATATACAAACTGATGTGCAATTTACAACCCAAGGTATTTAATATATTTGTATGATGACAACAAAGATACAAAGGCACCGACACTCAAGAAAATATAAAAGTCAGCAAGGTCATGCTAACCTTTCGCATTCGCTCTGCAAGTTCATTATGTGCGGTCTTAACTTCGTAATCATCTCCTGTTTTCGTCAGTCCCTGTTAACTGGATAAGTTAAGGCAGATGCACTAACTGAAAATTTTAAAGGAGTAAAATGATAAAGCCTAGAGATGTTTCTTACCTTGGTAATAACCAGAAGAGACAAATCCATGCGATTCATAAGTAAATCTGCAATGGTATTCTTGACATACTGAACGGCTCCAGGTATGTCTCTGTCTATTAATATTTTGTGAAGGCACTCAGTTACCAGGTTTTTGACTAACAGACAATTGTCCCTTCGAACTGTTTCAATACCTGACAATAGAACTCAGTGGATCAGAAGATATAATATATGAAGAACAATCCTGGTGGAACTAAGGCTCCCCAGACTTGCAAGATTTGAAGTCCTCGCACTCATTCATTCCCTTACATTTTGAAACAAGCTGTTCATACAACATATTTGCAAAAACTGAAAATCCAAATAAATGGATAACTCAAAGAGATACTTTCGCCTACCTTTTGTATCCATCTTGTCAAACTTGTCTGGATTTGTCCAGTAGAGACCAGCGTATCTCTTTTTGCTGATCAATAGATACGGGAAATAAACCTTTTCAAACTCTAGTTTGATGGGCTTTACAAAACAAACCATCAAGCAACAGGTCAGAAGAACAACTATACAAATATAATACGTAGACTATACAAGACTATGTTTGTGAGGATATATAAACCCGCAATATGTAGGAAATGCCTCTCACGAAGAAACAAATTATCCATGAAAGTTAGGAGCACGTTAGTTATCATGATTGACAAACTATAGCTTAGAACCCCTTCAATTTCTCCTTTAGGCTTGACAATATACTGAAGTAAAGAATATGGCAAAACACTGATGGTTTTAACTAGAATTTACGTTGTAGTTACTTTGTTTAGATGTTCTGGGAAAGCTCATGAGTGCAAAATGGAATGGCATACCCTTATAATACCTAAATGTCTACTTATCCAGATAATTACGAGACATGCCATCATATACTGTATATAGAAAGAGAATTCTGAGAAACTTATGAGGTTCAGTTATGCGGATAATATCAAAGTAACGTTGGCTTTACATGGACCTATTCTTCATGAAGCTTGGCATAGAAAATAGATGATACATGATAACATCAAACATTAGGAAAAAAGAAAAAAGGAAATAGGATTCAATTTGTAGACCAGCGTTGCCATTATGAAAGTTACATTTGGATTTCTATAATGGCTTAAAAATTCTAAATAGCTCAGAAAAAAAAGATCATAAAAGCTGCATTTTTATGCAAGATGTTAAAGTGGACGTTACCTTGATGAAAGTTCCACTAATGTAATCAGCAGCTTCCCTACCCAGCTTCATGGCTTCATCCACAGCGGGCACACCAAATTGCACCATAACTGAATCTGTATCCCCATATATGACCTGACATTTCAAGTAGTCAGTTGATCGCCTGATCGGCAAGGCATATATATTTTTTCTGTTGCGATCACCTTTCGAGTAGGCTTAAATCAACAAATAACAATCACGCAAGAGGCCAAATGAATGATAAGGAAAGTATAATACCTCAGCATTATGTTCATATCCCCCAAGCGTTGTGAATTTATCTTCGACAAGTCTTTTTGTATGTTCAATCATCTGTCGACCTACACAAATCAGTCACAGCTTACAAAATCAGGTTACTTATTGTAAACAGAGTTGGAGAACAATCGGAAATAAATCGATTACATTGTATTGACTTAATAATTATAAAGGTTACACTGGTATACATAGAACGCATAGAAAACTTAATACCTAAACAGGCCTAAACTGAAATAATCTAATACAGGCCTAATACTCAATAATGATAATACTAAAGAATTCTAACACTTTTCAACCAAGAGGTTCCGTAATTAATTATCATCCAAACTACATGCATAAACACATTAAAAGATAATTCGTTATGGCTGATGACACATTACCATAGCTTGTAACACTTGAAGATATCTCTAAACATGGCAACTGGCCAATCGTAGCTCCTGTAAACCCATACACTGAGTTGGCACTAATCTGCAAGACATCCATAATGAATTCATGATATTCTTATGAATTTAGCTTTGAAAAGAGAAACATAAATAGGTAGACTGATAACTGATGGCAGCCTTACCTTCAAAGCCAGCTGGCGACCATCCAACACAGCCTTCACTAGTGGATCCTTTGCTTCCTGGCAACCAGCGAACTCATTAATGTATGAAGAAAATACTTACAACATTGAAAAGTTACAAATAGAGGGAATGCCAACTATAAAGTTCGTTTGATTAAATTTAAATAGTATAGCAACACAACTAAAGCCACATATCTGCTTCAAAGGCCCTCCTGATTGGATACACTACTTCAAAAGAACGTAATCAGTTTTCCATTAGAATAACACTGTAAATGGCATCTCGGATAATTATGAAGGCCCAGTGTTAAGTTTTACTGTCCTTTAAGCAAAGGAAACCACATGGTCAGGTTGCTCCTTAAATAGTTAACAGATGATTTCATTAGACTACATTACCAACACCACTTGTATATATACAGTGTAATTTCTTTTCCATAAACCTATACATGGGGCATCAGTCATATTCGACTTTCTTCCAGTAACAATTCTACTAACTGTAGAGAGGATTTCTGGTATCAACACTGGAAATCATGTTGGATAGAGAGAAAAAAAAGTGATGATCACAAATGTAAGGAAGATTCCCATCCCAAGTCATCATCACTTGTGGATGCAATTACGGGTTTTCTCTCACCAAGTAGCCGTCCTAAAACCCAAGCATACTGCTACACGTATGAATTAAATTATTGTAATCTTTCAGCAGTCGACATTGTGAAATCATAATTCAAACATGGAGCATATTTTCTTAAGGATAGCCAAACCATAGAAAGCACTGCTTCATGACATGATGCTAACCATTAGAGTAAGTCCAAGGGACAGGAGATAGTATAGCCTAGTAACATCCCAAGCAGTATGTGACCAAAATGAAGTTCAACATAAACAGAGACATGTTCAGAAAATCTGCATATCTACAATTAATACTAGTGAAGGTAAAAAAGTTCAGTATTTAGAAAATTAGGAATTCCATACTTTCAAATCTGCTTTAGCCCTCCTACGAGCAGCCAAAAGTTCTTCGAGAATTTCTGGAAGTATACCCTGAAATCACATTTATAACTTGTCATGATGATTTTTTTACAGTTTATCGTACAAAATGGCACCTACTCAGTTAATACCTTCTGCAAATCTGACTTAACAAATGTTTCCCCTGACGGAGTTCTGTTGATGCATTCAGGTGGTAGGTTGAGATTCCTAACATCTTCAGCAGTCACCTTAAGAGAATTAGCCAATAATTTAACACATCAAATCAACTTAATCAAAATTATAGTATCTGACAAGCCGATGGCAAATTTACTTATTCTAAAAATATAACTTTACTGCACATTAACAATAAAACGAAAGAATATCTTACTAGAGTGCAGTAACATAAGTTGTACGCCATCATGATTGACGGATATAGTGATGCAAAATCCAATGTTGCAATTGGCTTCTCATAGAAACCTGTCCTGGCTTCCAATACCTATACAGTAAGAAAATTTTAATGTAAAGTTACTATGGTAAATGCTTAAGCAAGCATTCCAGGGGGGAAGACAAGAGACGACAATTTTTGGGAAATTAACAAGAAAATGGGTTGCAGAAATAACATTATAACCACCAGAATGAGAGCTACAACAGATCATAACAGCAATACTTGATTCATAATCATCCACAAGTACTGCCAATTAGTCTTATAAGCCTAATGGCTATTCATTAAAATTAAATCTACAAATGGTATCAATGGTTGCTGTTTAAATAGTTTAGAAAATATGTTTACACTTTACACTGTTCCGAGTCACCACCCATTTAATGACTTATTTAATAAAAAGAATCAATCTCATGAGACCGTCCAGAACTCAAAACGCAGGCTGATGAGCTCAACAATAAGACTAACATATGTGGAATGTTCTAAAGTGAGCCTGCCCATTCATGACTAAATCTTCAAGTTTAGGACTCCGCACACCGGGTATGTACCTAGCGATGCTGAGATTATCGGATAACTTTCATGCAATGACAAACTCTCATCTTTGTTCAAAAATTCAAGCATTAAATGGCTGAATCTATTATTCCTTTACCCAACAACAATAGACGCGGACTAGCAGGACTGAGAAGGATATGAACCATATTATAAAAACTTGATGCTGAAGAAGAATACACTCACAGTTGCACCTTCATACGTTCCTTGTTCAGATCCTGCTTGTTTCACATTCGGAAGCACTAGATTCTTCTGTTTTGCTTTCCTCAGAAGTTGTGAGAGTACCTGCAGAAAGCTACTGATAGTTCAAGAGCTAATACTTTCATAAAACAATCAAATAAGATCCAAAATATCATAGAAGTTGACCTTGATGCTCTGTCCTCTAGAAAGGAGAAATGATAAAGGAACACCAGTGACTCGAGCCATCTCCACATAATTGTAGATGAACATTAACTTGTCTAACAGCCGCTGAGGGAGATAAGCATCCTGTAAAAATAACTTTCTTTAATTTGTGCATAACATTAGTCCCATTCTACTAAGAGAGCAAATTCCCTACAGAAGAGAAGAATCCCTCCGAGTACCTTAGATACAGGGTAGAGATTTTTAGCAGTTGCAACTTAACCAATCCTTATATTGACAAGTATAAATAAACTTCCAGAAAATGAGAATAAGTTTTGTTGAAAGCCATGTAAAATTGTACATCCCTGTCAATAAATCTGCATGATCTACAAGTTTAATAGGTTTACTCATGTACAACCATTATGTTGGTAGGATCAAATGTGGAGATATGGTAGTGTAACACATGGATACCAAAGTATAAAACGATCATAAGCCCATACGGGCTGCATTTATATCTTGGTGGAAATTAATACAAGCCCAAGAGTCCAACACCAAACCAACAGATAAGAAATTTTACCTAAAAATTCATACAAAGTACACAAAATTTAACACATGTGAATTTCTAAGACTCATAACGCTTTTTTAACTTTTAATTAGTATAGCCAGTTTACTCCAGCCTATTAATATAAAGAAATGTACACCACATAGTATTCTTCTTGCACTCTCACAACCCATAACCATTTCACTTCAGATATTTAACCCTATATTCTAATAATGTAAACCGTAAATTTTCATCTTTCAAAAGTGCCCGTCTTGCATCGCAAATTTAAAATCTTCTATATACATGGTTGATAAATCAAGATTACGGCCAAGCCATAGATCTGCTACACATCTATTGACCTGAATCCGGAAACACCCGGTCGGGGACTCAACAAGTGATAGAAGCATCAGTGCATCACTACATCCTCGATAGCCAGTTTGGATTTCTCATGATACTACTAATTTAGAAAAACGCTAAAACATACAATGGAAAGATGTGGCCTCGATAGCACAGAAAGGTCAGACAGCAAGGATTAAGTAACTATTATTGAATCCAGAATAGTTATCGCACTATTATAAACTCATGAAAGAATGACACCTTGAGACAATATACAGCCAATCTCCGTCTTGTCTCTGCATTACCATTCTGAAGGTCCGATATAATTGAATGATGAACATCCTCTTTCTGCAAATCAAAGAACATATCGTCAAAACATCATAATGGCTATAAGATGGAATTAAAGAGACAAGTCATGGACAGCTCATCTAAATCAAGAAAAAGACATGATAAAAAAGGATACCTGCTCATTAAGAAAGTGGGCTGAAACAGAATTCAGCGAGTATGAACTTAATTTATAATCCCTTTGCATAGCCTGCAAAGTGTAAATATAAGACAAGATATTAAAACCTTCTAGTTATCCTTATACTTCCACTTATCTGTTAAAAAAACATTTTATAGGAATATTGACCTGAAGTAAATCAAACTGAACTCTCCCTTCCAGTGTAACTTCTTTACTTACTCTCTTACCATACTGTCTGCAAAACCAAACCAATATTGTTAAAATTATCAAACTTGGAGGACTTTGTCAAGTACAGCTGTACATTAACTTGAAAGTTTTCAACAAAAACCCAAAGTTTTCTACACATCAAAGAGCAGCCCCCAGGTTTCTCCAAACCAACACCCATGTCCTATTGGAAAAGGCAAGATGCATTTAAAAGGAAAGATGGAATCTAACAAAGAAACAAAATACAGCTACCACAATTGCACTTTAAAAGAAGACATATATGTCGATTGTCATTCATTAGTTGCAAGTATAGTATACAATCGACCATGACCTTGAAGAAAAATTTGCATCCTTCACATGGGCTCTTTTATATCTGATGCGGCCAAGTATAGGAAACTCAGTTATCCCCAATGTTTCTGCCCTCTGCAAGACAGTATACATTTTCTCATTTAAATTAAAAGGTTATGAGCCGCCTACCATTTTAATAATGAAATCAGCGGTATAATGCAAGAGCTAAATATGCAAATAAGTTAAAACTATAGTCCAAATTAAGAGAAGACTGGGCTAGCCACTGACCTCAATCAGATAAGGCAAGTCAAAGTTGCAAATGTTATAACCAATTATAATATCTGGATCAACTTCTCGAACAAAATCCTGAAAGAGACGGGAAATATTTCAGCTCTATTGAACATCAACTTATTCAACATCCTAACAAGTGGTAATAGGTATTCGATTAAGATGTCATCAGATTCCAAATACAGCCTTAAAATTATAAAAATACATCTTAGAACATCATGTTCTATGTGGAATGAAATAATTATTTTAATGTCTCTACTGAATTGATTTTATAGAGAAAGAAAAGGCCTATATAGAACTCATACATACATATAACAAGTCCAATGTCAGCTCATTAACAGACCAAATCTCATTCGCATGTCAATAAAACCTCTTATGATACAAGTACAAAAACAAATACCTCATTTAATGCATGAACAACCTACACGAAAACTACTTGTCCATATGCAACAGATTCAGAAACAAAAACATATTCCCTAAAATATCAGCGCAGTACCAAGTATTCCCCCAAGTGTAGCAATAAATATTTATTGATTATAATGGGCGTGTGAACTTCACAAACTATGTAAAGGATAATACATGTTAACCTCTAACTAAAGTATAGCCAAATTAAGTGCATTGTGAGTACACCACTTCACGTCTACATAAGAAGCAGTGTCCATGTGTACTATTTATCATGTAAATGGTGCAGTATACCATTTGCAATGAACAGGAAGATGAATTATGACGCAAATAGATCAGACATTAGAAAATACCCTCCAAGCCAGCAAAAATTCTCTCTCTGTGTCAAATGACATCACATCAACACCAACTATTGGTGAACACGACTTTAAGGTCATGACATTTCTCACAAATGGTTGTTCCTCTCCCTGAAGTGTGACCAGATTTGCGATCTACAGAAGAGGCAAAATGAATATTAGGAACTGCAACGTAACAACTTAATTTTTGCGTTAATCACTTTCGCTAAGTAAATTTACTGATAGATGTATATGTATATGTTACAACCTGAATGACAGGATCAAGTTTAGCATCAGGAAATACACCCTTACGACCAGCACACTCTATGTCAAAACTCAATATGCGAAATGGACCCATTTTTGAAAATTCTCCTTCTGGAACATGGCTAATCAGATCTGTATAACTATAATCTTTGTCAAGAAATTCAATAATCGAATTGGGTAATGTTCAACATGTACGGATAAGAGACTTGATTTAGATATGACTATCACAAGCATTGCTTAAACGAGGATACTGGCAATCGAACTCTAACTGTGAGTATGAATAATTCTTTGCTGTCTTCTTGTATTTGTGAGCTGGAACTTCAATCCAATTGCCACCACTGATATTGCAATCGATCATGAAGCGAAGCACAAAAAGAACATTACTTTCATATGTCATGAAGCTTTTCATACCAAAACCATCAATTTGTATTCCTTTGTCAAGAATTCCTGCCAAATAAAACATGGTATTAGGAAGCAACAAGACATGGTCCGATTGACTCTGGACTATCCAGCATAGACTTCAGGAATAAACACATTGGGGAAGTATTCACAGGGATGTAATTTGGGAGGGAAGTAGATTTTCTAGCCTATATAAAAATTGATGAATATTTCATTGAATACTTTTACACTACATATTCACCAAGTAAAATATTCATCAACGAATATTATGGGTTAAAAAGGTTGTTTTCCTCATTCCCTCAAAAAAGGTACTCCCCTGTGGATCCTTCCTCTTAATACAGTAATAAGTCAAGGTGCAATGGTGTAATGAATTACATTTAAACTAGTTAAGAAAATGCATCAGAAATAACATAGTGAAATAATTACCAGCTAGCACAATTGTAAGTTCCTTTTTTAACGCAACCATAGGACTTGCTAAAATGCAAAGTAAATTAAAAGATTACAAACAAGAACAATAAATGGTAGAGTGACTTGTTTGCATTAAACTTTGACTATCATAGCTACAGTTATTCATTCTGCATGCTTCAGTGCCATTATCCATTATAGCAAATAGAATAATTGAATAGCCAGTAACCTACAAGTGCAAATATACAATACTTGCAAAAATAAACCTTTCACTCAAAAAGGATAAAGGAGAGCATACTACAAAATGGAATGCATGATGACAGGATACATTAGAGATACCAACTAGAATAAATGCATAAAAAGGCAAATATATGCAACAATAAAAAGAGTATTATTTAAAGACTATCAACTTTACCTCGACAAGTAGCAACCATTGAAGGCAACGCAACAACAATTTTAAGAAAGGGCTGAGAGCTATGTTGCTGATAATACATGATGCTCTTTTTCTGAACTAGTTCAATACGAATAATAGACTTGGGAACCTTGATGCTCCTGTTGGATTCCCTCATTCTCCCCTGCAAGAAATTCCAAATTACATGAGGTGCCTAGTAACGTCAACCGGTTGGTAAATCAATCCACATATACGAAACCCTTGTGTAAAATTCTTCCAAGTGACATAACTCATATAGCAGACAACAATACCTCAAGAATTTGATGAAATCGAGAAATATCATCAGGGCCCATTCCTGGAGGACAACTGATATAGAAGTACGGTTCAAATCCATGAACATGACAGCATACACTATTCCCTAATTACACATCACAAAACCCAACAGATCACAGGAGATAGTTATATCTCAAATATATTAACAATGTGAGAGGTTCCAATAACAAGATAAACTTTGGTAAGAAGTAAACTGAATCATATAAGCCGATAATCTCAGAAATTTATACCCTTGTATCTTCATTAAACTGTTTTCATGCGTTCTCCTTTGAAAAAAAAAATATTATCTTGAATTAAAAAACGCAAATTGTGATTGTTTTTACCTTTTCTCCATGGAAAATTTATCAAATACTTCAATGGAGATATAAATTTGTAAGCTTTTGAAATTTTACGAATTATAGGATTCAAATTCTTTCTTTTAATAAAACTCCTACGATTTTTATCAACATTTAGCTCATTATTTGTACTACATGACTTACATTCAATTAAAAACAAAATAATAATAATAATAATGATAAATTAATTAATAAATAAATAAGGACATACCTTCATTAGTTACACCATATATGCTAATAGTAGCCACATTGTCACCCTCTCTAACCACGGAATCAATCTCCAATTGTTGAAAAACTATTCACCAAAAAAAAACAAAAAAACTTAATCATCCATAAAAACCCTAGAGCACGCAGCTGAATCAGCCTAATGACAAATTGTCCTCGGGGTGTGTGAACAACTCAGGGTTGCCGATTATTGTAAACCATTAAACCCTAGAAATTAAAGCAATTAAGCAAAACAGTAATCAAAAATTAAAAATTACCTATGCTAATTGAATGAGACTGGTACCCTGAGGGTACAACTGGCCGTTTCCACTTCGTAAGACGAGTAGCTAGGGCTTCACGATCTTCCATATCACGGAGAATTAGTTCGTCTTCGTCAATTAGGGTTTGTTTGATGAATACATCTTCATCCATATCGTCGTCTTCGTGTTCCATCGCTGCAGCGTGCTGGTGTTTCGGCGTCGGTGGTGGCACCGGCGGTTGCTGCGCCGGTCGCTTTCTACTTTTGCCGCTCATGGCACCTGTTGAGGGACTGCGTGTGTAGCGTTTGAAGTTGAGAGCGATATGGGCGGGGAAAGAAGTGAAGTTGCCGCCAATTTTGCTGGGGTTTATAGTGAACGCGAGTCACGTGAGTGTCACGTGTGATTGTGTAACGTGCTTCCACAGGAAGATTAATTAAAGTTGAACACAACAAATATGCAATATATGATATGAGAGCCAAACTTTGATGTGAAGAGGAATGAGTAATTATGTCTCGAGACCTTGTTACGATAGCAACAAGTTAGTTGCTTGTTTTTATAAAATGCTTTATACAAGCCTATCGCTCGATATTATTGAAAAGCGACAAGAGAATATTTGTTGATACATATGTTAACATATATTGCGTGAAAATAAGAGAAATCTTGTATAGTTAGACATAAGTATCTACTTGGTGCATTTCTCATTTTAGACATATATAAACTCATTAAATATTAAATGTTTACTTAGTTTATTCCTAATATAGTCCATCCGTCCCAGTCAAAGTGTACACTTTGACTTTACACACAGTTTTAGAACTAATTACATTTTTTACCGATCAAATAACATATCTACCCACTAAAATTTCTTTTCATTGATTGATACATGAAATTCGACACTTATTTTGGATAACCTAAGATAGTAATCTAGAAACTTGTGTCTGACTAACTAACTAGTAATTAGTACTGTGATATTACAGTAGTATTTAACTAATTTGAAAAGGAAAAATATATTATAATCTGATTTGATATTTTGATGTACACACTCTTCAACAAAGATTCTCTTAATATTGTACAAATATAAATTTGCATTCACCAAGAATAAAGTCAAACACCCCTAACCAACTGGGCAAACTACCAAAAATAAAAAATGCCCTGGAGATTTCATCTTTGTTACAGGATTCTCATTTTGTTGGCATCATTGTTATCAATAATATCATCAATGTCTTCTTTTGAAGTTCATAATACTGCAGCTGCAGAAGGAGAGTACGTGTTGACTTTGCATCACACAAATTTCTCGCATGATGTTTCCCATTACAACTTTCTTGTGCTTCAGTTTTGGGCTCCATGGTAAGTTAATCTGTTAATGTTTAAATGTTTATAAAGAAAGTAAAAGAATCATGTATATTTGGATTTTGGAAAATGACAATGTTGACTTCAGGAAAAGTCAAAATTCAGCTCTGTAGTTTTTAGATCTGTTGTATATTAAGGTGGATTTTTAACTTAGACCAATTTGCTGTGATATGCATTTCACGCCACCTAATAAATGTCCACTGAATCATAAGTGCATGCCACAAGCACCTGAATACCTTAAACAAGGATACATATTATCCTGGAAATGATAGGTGGTTTGACCATGAATGCCTTAGAAACTATTCTTCATTTTTTAAATTTAAGTTTTGTAGTTACAATGCTATTTAAGCCATAATTAGGTAAGATAAGAGATTTAAATAGTAAAAACACATGTGAATCACATTGAATTCCATGTTCAACCTCAAATACTAGAATGCATTTATATATACTCTTCTTTTTAAGTAGAGAAGTTGTATATTTATAGGAATGAAATGATTATGTATTTGTTTCGGTAATCGACTTCATGACATCTCATTTCTTGTGTTTCTTTGTTACATTTTTGCACATATAGCAATATACCTCGTTAGTCGATTTGCTACTCTATCTGACTGTATTACAAATTCAAAACTTATTCTCACCACCAACAAATTTGCCTTGTTTTCCAGTGAAAAAATGCATAAACAATTATGCAGATTCGTTGAGGAACTTGCCCCAGAGGTATTCAACTCATTCATCCTTCTTTGATTCATAGTACAATTTAAAAAGATCTCCTTTGTTTTCTGTCAAGTTATGGACATAACTTAGTTACATCAACAAGTTTCACATGAATTTTAATAAAATGTAGTATCAAAAGGCTGCATCGGTGTTGAGTACTCACGAGCCTCCAATTGTTATGGCAAAAATTGATGGTAGTGCAGACGAGAATAAAGAACTTGCAGATAAATTTGAAATAACTGGTTACCCCACTATTGTAATCTCACAAAACAACGGAAGAGACTACCATTACTATGCAGGTCCTAGAGACGCTGATGGAATGGTGAGAAACCTGAAACGTCTCATAGGCCCTCCATCAATAGAAATAAAAACTGATGCAGATGCTTTGAGACTTATTGATGAAAAAAAGATCTCCATTGTAAGTACATTTTAGTGTCTTCATATATCATCCATTTGATTTTGTTCTCTTCGGATCCACAATTAATAACTTAATTATAACTTTATCTGAATGTTTGGTGAATTTCTTAGGTTGGAATATTTCCTAGATTTTCTGGGGAGGAATTCGAGAATTATACAATCATCGCAAATAAGTTGCTATGGGAGTCTTGGGATTTTGGTGTTTTTCACACTTCGGATGCCAGCATCATTCCTAGGGGTGAATTATTAGTAACAACGCCAACTCTTAGGCTACTGAAACCATATGACGAACTCTTCGTTGACTCCCAGGTGTTGCACAAGTTGACTATATTATACGTGACCTTATGATGAATATTTTATACTCTCTTAATTATGTCTGTAAATGTACAGAGTTTTCAAGTTCCTTCCATGGAGAATTTCATTATAGAAGCCGGCTTTCCTCTTGTGAAGATTCTTAGTGATCCCCCACCTGATATCATTTCGCAGTACCTATCCCAACTGCCTGATGAAGAGGTTTGTAATACTTTTGCTTTTGTAATAAAATCTTGTTTCAAATTTAATTCCTATATAAGTTATATACAAATATATCCGAAAAGGTACTGTACTATAGAGCAACCCATTTTACTTCCAGGCATTACATAATACTAACTTTAATAAGGTTAAAACTTTGACCTCAAAAGGGCGTAAAGTACTTGTACAGAATTTGTTTAGGTGGGCAGCCTACGTATGCCGAAATTACCCTTTCTAAAACATCTTGAAGCGATAGTTACCCTTTTACGCAATTTTCTCCCAAGTTACATTAATGATACAATAGTTGTACATAATTTATACTCATAACTACATTGAAAACCAGCTATTTTGGTTCCTTTATAATAAGATTTCAGTCAGAAAAAGGTAGGACTAGGTACTGTTTCGTTACAACTTCTGGAATAATGCTTACCTAAGAAGTTTGAAATTAGTTTTTCATTTATGTGTAGGTAATGCTATATTTGGATTCCGATAATGAGCATTTTGACGTTTTTAAGTCTAATTATCACAATGTTGCTGCTGTATATAATGTCAAAGGATTAAGATTCGTCCTGGCCGATGCAAAGACCAATGAAGAAGACCTCGAGGTTAGTTTTCTAGTCGACCATTCAATAAATTCTCATTGTTGTATTGATCTGAATTCAGTAATTGACTATTTAAATAATCATATTAATCTTTTCATTAGAAGATGGTTTAGTTGCAGCAAGATGTAGTATGAAATTCAAGAAAAATAACTCGAGCGTTTTTATTTGTCTGAACAGTATTATGGTCTGAGAATTGATCAAGCACCTCTTATAATGATACATAGCTATGGTGGTCCAAGCTACAATTACATGAAACCAAATCTAAAGCCTGATGATATTGCTCCTTGGTTACATGATTACAAGGTAATGTGCAATGTATAGGGGCGGATCTAGAAGTCCTGCAACACATTTTAAATTACCGAAAAAGTTATTTTTAAGGTAATTAGTGGTAGTTTATGAATTTTGACCCTCAAAATGATAGAAAAGAAAATAATTAAAAATTTACCCCATATAAAAATTTCTAACTCCGTCCGTGACAATACACACGCATTACTCCACTTCTTATATATAATGTAACATATTATTGCAGATGTAAGCTTATAGAAGTAGTTGACTTTTAGTCAAACTAATAATGCGCACCAATGATGTCAAAACAATCAATCTTGTAAACCAAAAGTAATAGCTTTAGTAAGTACTAGTATAACATCAATGGGTAGATATGTAATTTTCCCTTTGAAATTTGTTTGATGATAATGGTTATCATTTATGGATATTACAGGATGGATAGTTTCGTAAATTTTTATGGATGGAGGGATTATAAATTTATATCTATAACATTTCTTTGTAAATATTAAACTTTCAAAATGTCACAACAGGAATGAAGGGGTGCATCATTTTTTGGCCGATAAAAATATACAAAGCTGCCATGTAGATCGTAGACATGAAAATGAAACAGATTCAAACTTTTAAGGGTCAAACATGAAACTTTTCAAGTTAGAGATTTTGGATTAATCTTGCTACAAGTCTCAACTTCACTTGATATAAAATCTAATTCAGTTATAAAGATTTCGTATTAGTTTTTTTATATTTTTATATGCTTTATCCCTGGAAAGTGTTCAATGTTCTTTGTTACATGTGTTTAGGAAGGAAGGAAGACTAAAGCCATTTTTAAAGTCGCAACCGATTCCTGAAACTAACAACGAGCCTTTAAAGGTGGTGGTGGGTGATAGCCTCGAAGACATGGTTTTGAACTCGAAAAAGAATGGTCTGTCCTATGTTTTTATATAAGGATCATCATATTTAAGGCATTGTCACATGCCATAATAAACATGAATTTGTGTCTTCCTCCTTTACTTGTGTTGTTTTTCCATGTTCTTAGTCTTTGAAGTTGTCTTATTACAGTTTTGCTAGACATCTATACACCAAATTGTCGAAGTTTCAGAAAATTTGCTCCATTCATACCCGAGCTTGCTGTTTTATTTGAAAACGATGATGATATCATGGTTGCAAGTCTGGTAAGGTTTCTACTTTTCGTTTAAGCTTGGTTGCAAGTCTGATGCTAATATCACTATTAATGTGATCCAGGATGGAACAAAAAATGACATCCCTCACGACATGTTTGATATCAGAAGTTGCTGCACGCTCTACTTCAAACCTGGATATGGTGCATTGTTACCATATGAGGGCGACGAGACAAAGGAGGACATATTCACATTTATTTGCAACAACCGTTCGACTCAAAATGAAAATTCATGCTTCAGTCACCTGAATCAGTCACAATTCACCTATGAAATATACGCGTGACCAATTTTCATCCCCCAGTCACCTACTTTAATCACGACTTTGTTCTAAGCAGGGCCGGTTCATTGTTTTCGAGGACCCTATGTCAAGCTAAAAGAATAGGCCCTATATGCATAACACATTGAATGTATATGTTCAATATATGTTAACTTAGTTTTCTTGGTTGTCACTCTACGGGTATAAATATTACAACAAGATGAATATTACATAGTTTAAAATAAATAATCATAAGGTTAGGGACCATTTAGTAATTTATATAATTAAAGGGTTAAAGTGTAACTTTAAAAGGTAATAGAGGTACATGGTACTACAGAAAAAGCGAAATAATGCAATTGGGGATTTGGGTCATCTTCAAACCAAACCCTCAGGCTAATTTTTTAGTTTTTCTTCATTAAAATACAATTTTAAGCTTTGAATTTTCCCGATTCCTCTATAATTGGTTTCTATACAAATAAGAACGTTTTATATTCATCTGAAACCATCATTCAATGGTATGAAATCGTTCAAAAATCACTGTATTAATATGCTAAATTTGTAAGATTTTTGAGCCCTTGAAAAATATGATCATGTGTGACGGCTCACCTTGCATACCCTCAAAACCAGCCCCTGGTTCTAAGCACTATTGTACAATGTATACATGTAGTTTGCGTTTAAGGGTTCTCGTGTATTCAAAGGATCATTATAAGTTTGTAACATAAAAAAATACATGACTACACGTCACAATTAACATAAGTAAAGGATCAACATTACTTAAGGGTGGGATTGAAATTATTTACTTTTTTGTTTAATTTTATGATTGTAATTTCAGGTGAAAATATTCATATAAGAAAATAAAACTTAATATAAAAGATAATGATGCATCTAAAATAGACATAAATTGAATGACAAATGTAAATAACCAGAACATGTGTAAGCAATGCACAAGATTTGCACAAAAGACAAAAACGAGTATTGAATGACTTACAATCAGTAGGATGATAGTGCGTGGTGACACTACGAGATGAGTACAAACCAATGACCACTTTCCACGTGTAGTGGGTGACGATATATACCAGTGGCACATTCTTCTGTTATGAAAAGGTCAAAAAAACAACTTTATTAAGAAGCGAGCCAAAACGGTAACCACTCATAACTATCGCCTCATGAGATAATTAAGTACTTACCTCTCACTAAAATATTATGTATCATTAGTGAAAAAAACATCGTTATCGTTATTGTACCAATATAATGTACTCCATCAATGATTCATGATACAAGTATAAATAGTTTAAAAGCATTTATATTATTCACTAGTATCTTCATCATCAGTACCAAATCACATTGTCGCCTATGGACTCAAGTGCTTAACCTATGTAATTACTCCCTCTGTCCTAAGTTATTTGTCACCAAGTTGAAAAACACATATTAAAATAATCACATTAAATGCAGCTTTTACCTTAGTATAATGACAACTTTAACCCTCAATCATTAATTTATTTGTTTTCTTTGAAATATGTGTAGTTTTAAAGTTAAGGGTAATATGTGAAATCTAATCATGAGTGCATATTTATTTTTAGAAGTGGACAATAATTTTAGGACAAACATAAATAGTAAGGTGAACAAACAATTTGGGACGGAAGGAGTATTTGTTATTAAACTGTTCATTATATGAGCAAAATTATAATTCGTAATGTGTTTCTTTACTAATTTTTCTTTTTGGGAATGTTTGTGTAACTCGTTCAGATCTTTTACTTTGGTAATCATTATGATTAAACTCGAGTTTATAGGTAACGATATGAAATGGTGCGATAACAATAATAACGAAGGTAGAATGGAAATGAATCTTCAATTTTATATATGATCATGCGTATCACACATAACTATATTTCTTAAATATTTAACTACATTTTATATTAATCATAAGAAAGTAAATATTACCCAACAATATAATATTGAAGACCATTATGAAAATGAAAATTTTAATTTTAACGATATGTAAATTACTCACAACTCCAAGGACGTAACTGAATTAAATTCCACTTTACTCTAATTTAATCAATTAATTATTCCAAAACAACCTATACGCAAAGGTAATTGGAGTGTTAATATATACAATAAACTTTTTGATACATACAGTAACAATATACATTACATTAGAGTACAGTATTGTAGAGTAGTAATAGCATCAAGAAATAAGTTGTTTGACCCATACACAAACCCCACATCAAATTCCACAATCTACATTTACCACCCGCGCACGACGTCGTTTACACTCACATTCACACCACATTTCCACGAAACGACGTCGCTTTTTGCAGTCACATTCTCACCAAAAACACCTATTTATACACGCTGCTCTTCTTTCTCACATGACAGAACTATCCAAACGCTCGTGACTTTCTAGACAGAGAAACTAGAGCGAGAAAAATGGCGATTTCTAGGGTTTATACTTTGTTCTGTATTTTAGCTATCACATCAATTATATCGATCTGTTCAGCTACCGAAACCGAAAAAGAATTCGTGCTGACTTTAGATCACTCGAATTTCTCAGAAACTGTTGCTAAACATAAATTCATCGTCGTTGAGTTCTACGCTCCATGGTAATATACTCACATCTATCTGTATCTATATCTGTTTTACTTGATAATTATCGTTCGTTTATTTGTTTCGATTTGATTTACCTCAGTTATATTAATAGAGAAACAAGCGTTGACTGAAAGTTGACTTGAAGTTAATTATGGTGAATTTGAAATCATAAGTAATTGCAAGTATGTTGATCTGTGAATTTATAAATAAATTGATTGTTTGTAAATTTGTGCGGAATTTAGTCTATGTGTGTTTAGATTAGATACAGATCTAAATTAATGGATTATATATGTATGGATGGATTCAGATTAAGTTTGTTCATGTGAATCCATGCAAGGAGATGCGTAATTGAGGTGCATTTGTGACTTTTAATTGTTATTTTTTGTGCTTTTTTGGCTTTATTTTAATAAAAAGTTGAAAATTTCATATTTTTTCATATTCTAATAGTAGGGAGATGAGATAACGTGTGTTTGTGTATTCTTAAAGTCTAAACTGAATCAGATTGATGTATTTAGTCATATTTAATAATGTGTAGGCTACTTCATTGTTTGGCTGATCTGGATCTGGTTATAAAATAATAATACATAAAATTCTGTGTTGATTAGTTACTCCATATAAATATTGTATCAATTAAGTATTTCAGTCACTTCCCTTTGTTGATTTTGTATGGCCAAACATAAATGAATTTAGTAACTATGTTAATTTTTGTTCCATTGTGAATTCTTGTAAATAAGGTTGCTGACCTACTTTCTATTTATGAATCTTATTAAATAATAATCTGAAGTTGCATGTCTTTGCTCCTGCTTTATCCTTTCAGAGTTCACCTTTCTTACCATCAATTGACGAAGTAAAATTTGTTGCTAACAATGTAAGTTGCATTCTATTTTTTTTACAGGTGTGGTCACTGTAAGAATCTTGCTCCCGAGGTATCTATCTTGTTCCCCACTTTGTCCACATAGGAAGATATATGTTTTTGAAACGAAATATAGCTAAAAGTAATTTTTATTATTTGTGTATGTTTGCAGTATGAGAAGGCTGCATCTGTGTTGTCAAGCCATGATCCTCCAGTTGCTTTGGCAAAGGTTGATGCCAATGCTGAAGAAAACAAAGGACTTGCTCAACAATTTGAGATACAAGGATTCCCTACGATCAAGATCTTCAAAAATGGAGGAGAAGTTGTCCAAGACTACAAAGGCCCTCGGGAGGCTGACGGTATTGTGGAATTCTTGAAGAAACAAGTTGGTCCTGCATCGTTCGAAATAAACACTCCAGAAGATGCAGGCAGCCTTATCGATGACAAGAAGGTCTTTGTGGTAAGTGTTTTAAACTTAATTTTTTACCGCTAGATTCAGACTACCCATTTGATAAAAATAAGTCGTTAAATGATAGATACATTATTACAGGTAGGTATTTTTTCCAAATTCTCTGGTGAAGAATATGAGAATTTCACCATCTTAGCCGACAAGCTGCGTGCGGACTATGACTTTGGTCACACTACAAGAGCTGAACTCCTTCCCCGTGGGGAATCATCAGTGACCACCCCAACGGTTAGGTTACTGAAGCCGTTTGATGAACTGGTTGTTGATTTCCAGGTATTACCAGTCATCTGCTGTTGCAAGATTCAATTCTCTTCCAATAAAAAAAACATGAAAAGCTGTAGCTGTACACATGCATTCATCTTCTATATTGATGGTTATTGGTTTCGATTCTTTTGTTTTTGTAAAAGATGAAGGCTTGTAACCTGTTTATAATTATATTTCCTCTGTGAACATTTAGAAATTTGAAGTTGATGCTTTGGAGAAATTCATTGAAGATGCTAGCATTCCTCTTGTGACACTCTTTGACCAAAGCCCAGCCAACCAACCATTCCTCGTCAAATACTTTGAAAGTCCCAATGCAAAGGTATATATCCTATTTACTTAAAGACAACCCTTTTACTGCACACTCTTTTATATGAATCCCCCACGAAACAGGATACTGGGCAAAACCAGCACCCTAAGCGGGATACGTATACAAATAATTAGATATCCATCTCTATGCAGTGCAATCATTAGCAACTGAATAAAGATAATATTTTGTACATCAGTCAGTTATGTTAATAAATCAACCAAATTCTACATTCAAATAATAATTAACCTTCTAATCCCAGCATATATGGATAGTGTTGAGTAATCACATGGCGAGTGCTGCTTTTGTAAAGTTATTGTGTGCTTACCAACAGAGTTTGTATCTTTCTTCTGCCTAGGCTATGCTGTTTCTGGATTTCAGTCACGAGCATGTTGATGCTTTCAAGTCAAAGTACTCTGATGAAGCTGGTGTATACAAAGGAAAGGGATTAAATTTCCTCGTTGGTGATGTTAAGGCTAGTCAAGCTGCCTTGCAGGTAATTATCTTTCTCATCTCACATCAACTACTTTCGACTTAGACTCACATCATGACCTTCCTGTCAACCTGGATGTGCAGTATTTTGGCCTTACAGAGGACCAGTCACCTGTGCTTATTATACAAAACAGCAATGGCTTAAAGTTCATCAAGTCAAATGTTGAAGTTGATCAAATTGCTCCTTGGTTGAAGGACTACGTGGTATGTTTTAACATCACCCCCTTTGCTAAATAAGAATATATTCATGATCAAGGTGTGATGATGTTAAGTAAATTCAACTATTTCCTCACTGTCTGTATCTGAAGACAAACTGTAAATTAGTACGGCAGTATATATATTTCATCATTTTTCTAGTGATTTCTTACTAAAAAACTGAAGGCGGCAAAAGAGACGGGGCAGGCAGGGTGGGTAATGTGTCAAAGTGACCCGTGTCCCGGTCAAGATGGGCCAGGGTGACCCACCAAATACTTTCTTGTCCCTTCTTATTTACCAACCATGATTACAAAAACTATATTATTAAAACGATAATCGATATTTTTTCAATTAAAGGATTTGGGGGATTGTAAGCATTTGAATACATTATAGATTTATAGGTGATGGACGATGTTCTATTCATTTGACCCGTTTCTTTTGTAGCTATTATTCGTTTTGTATTTTTAGCATTTGAACAGTTATAGAATGTTAGCCAAACCCATCTGTTGATATTTAAATCGGCTGAACTTGCAGCCTTTAGAGAAAAATGTAAACATATTCGGCTTGATCAGGTTTACAAGATAATCACTAAAATGATTTACAAAAGTTTGATGATGGTATCCTCTCTGTTTTAAACTGTCGTTGATTATGTCAGAGTGTCAGACTAAACATGGACTTTTTAGACAATTTAAATGATTCTTTCACATCTTCAGTTCTTCAATTATACTGATATTCTCTTAATTGCCGCAGGATGGCAATGTGAAGCCGTTTATCAAGTCAGAGCCTATTCCTGAAACCAACGATGAGCCTGTGAAGGTGGTCGTTGCCAATAGTCTTAAAGACATGGTGTTGGACTCCAAAAAGAACAGTAAGATTTACCTCTATGCTCACTTCTATAATATCCTTGTATTTCATAAGCTCTTAATAGTATTTATATAGCGTAATAATTTTTTCTTTTCGAGAAGTGTACGTAAATGGCCTATATGCTGAGCTTATAGTCTGGACCTGTTATTTCACAGTTCTACTAGAGATCTATGCACCATGGTGTGGACACTGCAAGAAATTGGCTCCAATCTTGGATGAAGTTGCTGTCTCGTTTGAAAACGACGCTGGTGTTATGATCGCAAAATTTGTAAGTTCCCACTTGTATCTCATGGCATTATGTCACATACTAGAGAAGGAAAAACGGGTTGTTTAGGCTGGGAAGTTTCTAGTAGGTGATCTCCCAATTATCAGCCAAAACAGGTCGCGTCAGTACACCAACACTTGATTTACGGTGGGTTTTTTTATAATACTAATAGTGAATGTATTGTATATATGATTATAAAAGTATCATATTTTAATAATGATCTGCCTGAGAAAAAAAGAAGCAGAGTTGTGCTGTATGCATATGGATACACCTTTAGCCTTTAGCCTTTAGGTCACCTTGGATTTACAAATTGATGGCATCCTAACAACATGAAGCAGATTTGAAAAACCCAGTCAAATTTGCTTGTGATTGTTTTACTCAAGTATTCAATATTTACTCAGGAATCAAAAGAAATGTGTTTTGTTTTAATTTTTAATACTTCTGGGTTGATTGATTACTAGGACGGATCAAACAACGATATTCCAAGTGACACATTCGAAGTGCAAGGTTACCCAACACTATACTTCAGAACCTCAAGCGGTAAAGTGATACCCTATGACGGAAATAGGACAAAGGAGGATATAATTGAGTTCATCCAAAAGAACCGTGAGGATGGGACCTCTGAACCAGCCACAACCGAATCAGGCAAAGATGAGCTATGAAGAGTTTTCCCGTAGAGTTGTCTTTTTTCTTCCGGTAGTTCAGTTACTTGTACTGTTTAAGTTATAACACTTTAAGTTAAATCACGAATTTTTATCTTTGCATCGCTAGTATCAGCAACCACCCTGTCACTATCCCTTGCCACCAGCACCATCACCTAAAACCACTGCGGAGGACTTTTTGTAGTGCATGATATGAATAAGCCTTTTGGCTAGAATGAAAATAAATAAATTAAAATAAAACAACTATCTTAATGTTCATGACTAACTGACTTGATGTTAGCTAGACAATAGTCGGGCTGATTGTTAAAAATGGCTTTTGTAGGAAAAAAATGATCTTCAAATTGGTAGTGATCAGCATGCTCTGCCTCTTTGGATGTAACACCGGCTCTACTACACCCTTGGAAATACTAAAGTAAGATCATATATCTAAAATGCAAAACTAGCGCCAATACTGATTCTTTTTGAAAAACGTCCATAATTGAGAACCCGCCCAGCTGGCTGCTAATGCTGATCCTTGATTCGAAATTTGATTTTACATAAAGGAATTTGCTTTATACAAAAGAAAAAAAAAAAAAAAAAGGAAGGGAGGAACCCGACCAGCTGGCTGCTAATGCTGATCCTTAATTCGAAATTTGATACGGAGTATTACATAAAGGAATTTGCTTATACAAAAAGAAAAAAAGAAAAAAAAAAGGAAGGGAAATTCTAAATGCACACCCTAAAATTCCTGAATGCACACACACCTTGTCAAATCAATCTATTCGTAACTAATTGTTTCACATTTTTTTGTTTTTTTGTCAATTTTGTTATATAAGAATATTTTTTTAAAAAAAATGATCTATTAAAAACATTATAAAACAAAAAGGAAAGCACTAAAAACAAAAACAAAAATTGATTTAATAATTAATGGGGTGTACAATTAGGAATACCACTAAAAGATCAGAAAAAGTAGTGTGCACATAGTAAATAGGGTCTGCAAATAGTATGTCCCAAAAGAATAGATTCTTGACAACATTTGTCACATCGAAAATAAAATAATAATTTCACTTTATTTGTAAAATTAGTTGTATGATCGATTCTTATTATAATTATAGTCATATAACAAGCTACATAGTATCAAATCACTTGGTTTATGCACATGATGGTACAGTACATCATCCCTTGTCATAAAGGTTATGCTTCTGTAACTGGGCGAGACCACGAGGACCCATCCTTTCTTATGGCAGTCGTAAGTCCTAACCAATAAAGAACAAACCCCTCAACCTTAATCAGTCGTGGATGAGAATCTGGACAGGTCCTAGCTAGCTGGTTTTTGACTTGGGAAACACAGATTGATTTGGGCGTGCAAAACCTGACTAGCTGACCAGAGTTTAAGAAGCTATGGGGCCGATTTTCGGCATTGTCCAGGATTAGTTACTAATAGGATTGGAAATAAATCATGCAAAATTTCCCTTCAGTAAGCATTCAAGATGAAAATAAATCATACGTAAACAAGGACATATATTTAGCCATGGACTTTATAAGAAAGTAGCAAAGAGTTACATGGAGGGATGTAGGAAACAAGAACCTAAGGGCTAAAAGGAGATAACAACAATAAAGACAAGCCAGTTCTAGACTCGTAAAGTCCAAATATGCTCCGAAAGGGGTGAACCAGGCTCCTAAATCAAACGGTTGAACTGATACGTTGAACTAATTAATTGAGTGACCAAATGGAATATAACACATATCAGCATATATACTTATATAGTAATTGACTCTCGTATGTTCTATCATCTTAATTTTTTTCCAACTCTCCTATCTATCTACCATTAACTTGATCATAGTAGTTTTTGTGCAAAAGTTCATTCTATAAGATAGCTGTAACATTTAGCTTTGTTTGCAAGTAGTATCAGATGTATTTCCAGGATTTCTTACATATAATTACAAATCAACATCAACGGATCAACCCAATTACCTTCACCAACTAAAACTGATACCTTTGATAAATAAGTTACAAATAACCCCAATATAGTTAGCCAATTAGGTTCAGATTTAACAAGATCATGAAAGTACACTAAGAACCATTGATATTTTCCTTCTAAATATAAATAAAAATTACATAAAATTTAAGTTACTAGAATCAAATGATTACACTACATTAACAATTTTAATCTCTTACACTTTCATTTGCCCTACATAGCTCTAATGATACCCCCTCTTGATTCTTCATTTCCCCTTATTTAGCATAAACAAAAAAAAAACAAAATTTGGGGCATAGGAAAATAATACCAGTCATAACAAGGGGAAATGATCTGTGCTGCTAGCAGTTCGCATCTTGTGCAACGTTACACGTTACAGAACGTGCAGTTCATGATATATAGACGTAGAAAAATACTGCTAGCAGCACAGATCGATAATGACATCAAGTAACGACCTGAACGCCGCTACCACGGCTATGTGCCGCCGTAGTAACACCATTCGCATCCCTCTTCTTCCCCCATTCATGTAACCGAAGATGCAATTCGGCCGCAGCCTCCAAAAAGTGCACAGCTTGTATAGGTGTCAATATATCAATAACCGCTTTCAGTGTCTCTAATCTCAAATCATCAGCCATATGTAGCAATTCCTCTAATCCATCTTTCTTCGCATCTAGTGTAGATTGCACTAACTTATCATTTTCTTCATTCTCATTCTGAGCACCATCATCACTTCTGATCATTTCTGATACTGCCATTGATAACTCAACCATAGACCTATCCGCAACAGACTCCTGTTGCTTCGCGTATTTTTCACTCAAAACACGCTCTTCACGTATCGTTTTCTTTTGTAGTTCATCAACTCGCTTTACCTGATTTGGGTTCAAGTCTCCTAAATCACCTGTGGTCAATCCACGTATTAAATCCCCGATTTTCGCCTCCAACTGAATACCTGATTTCGAATAGAGTAAATGAATAGCTAAAGTAGGTCTCCATCCACCAATCCATAGAAACGCGTCTTCGAGTTTACTTCTCCATGTAGGAGAAAACATCGAATACGCGTCATGTTTTTCCCAAGTTGATTTAGCTTGGTAATATTGCTCATAATGCTTAAGTACCCTCGATATCAATGGTCTTAATACCGCGCCGTCGTCTTGATCACCGGAGTGGTTGTTTGCGGCCGAAACAAGTTCTTCGAGGTACGAATTCTGTTCACAAATCCAACACTCGAAGAATTTGTGAAATGTTTCACGTTGAGGGCTTTCTGTGCGCATCGCTTGTGCCATGAAAGCAGTGCTGTTGGGATGAAGTGACATGATAAAAGAATCTGCAATTGTATTTGTATTTGTATGTGATGAAGAATTGCAAGTTGTTGAAGAGGATTTAGAGGATTGAATATATGGTGACTGAGGATGATGATGTAAATGGTAGAAAATAATAGAATTTAATTAGGGGTGCAAGTTGAATATGAATGGTTTAAATTATTTTTGTATTATACACAACAAAAAACAACACAACCAAAAGTCCAAAAGGGTGTGTTTTTGTTTATATGCATGCATCTGAAAAAAGATATGAAACTATGGGCTATGGTCACTTATGTATATTTACAAGTTTGATCCTTTGCTTCATACTTGTTTTTGTTTTTCTACTTATATATGTTTATTGCGTGCATGCATCTGAAATATCACCACGTGTAAGTGAAATTCCTAAAATTTTCTTTTCAAAAAGGAAAAAAACAGTATAGGTTATATCAAAGATTTTTGGTATAACGGTATATCAAGCTAAATATTGCGACTATAACTTTCACCGAAGATAATTATAAATGTAAGATTGTATAACAGACACGGTTTGATATATGTAAGTGTTTGCCGATTTCTAGCAAATAACGTCACCAACCTACAACAAGCGATTAGTTACATGTTTGCATAGTAGGACGTATAAATCGGTTAACATTGTTTGTTAATCAATGTTTCCGAATATTGAATTATTTATACTCCGTATAAGTTACCAGTGTTACATAACTTTGCCAATATTTGGAGTTATTCTATCATTTGAATTTTGGATGAATGGTGGCAAAATATCAAAACCTAAAAGTTGAGTGGTGTTATCGAAAATTAAGCCTGAGAAATGAATGACCAAAAATGTTGGTATCTGTCACAAGGTGGTGGGAAACTTAAGATAGAAGAAGTCTAACATATTTTGGGCCCAATTTGAGCTTTGAATGAAAAAGGGTTTATTCATTGCAATTTGCAAGTGGTCCTTCTTTCATGGACATATTATAGTAATAAATACAATTGTTTTGTCATAGGGAACATCTATGTATTATTATTGGGATAATATATGTCTCATTAGAACCTTTCAAAATTACAATTTGCCTTTTCAATCTTTTATGTTTCTCATGTTACGGTTCACCTTTCAAAATTACAATTTGCCTTTTCAATCTTTTGTCATAAGGAACAATTTTACGGTGTACAACTAACTTTCATTTCTCACATACATTATTATAACAAACTGAATAATTCTTTTAAACTATCAGTTAACTTAAAAGTGCTGTGATGAGAAAACGATTTTTAATAACCTCAAATGATCGGAGCTTCGAAGTTAGGACATCACGTAGCTGGCTATTAGTTTGAGAGGATGGTAATCTGCAAAACTGATTAAAAGCCATAATGAGACATTATATAGTTATACCTACAAGGAATTTTATTTTATTTTTCGGCTAAATCTACTTTGAAACAGCCGGTAACTTATTTTTCTTCTTTTTTTCCCCTTGTTGTTTGACAAATAACCATCAGATGATCATATAAATATCCACACACATTTCAATTATCCAATAATTTGAAAGCTCTATACGGTTGATTAACTTATTTATTGTTGAAGACAGTCTTCTTGATATGTAATAGATGGAACTTGACTTCAAACTAGAGGGGTAATTGAACGATGTACACCGAGTAATTCGATTACCCTGCTTTGGAGAATATCACCTTCACTCAAGTTTATGTGATGACCATCCTACGTAATGAATTAATGAATGACAACTTGATAATAGAAGCTATTTGATAATATCCATTCTAAGGATTCGGGAGAAATCTCGAATTTGGTTGATAAGAGAGGGACAATTTATGTCATTGACTCAAAAAAGAATACTTATAAGGATGGAAAAGTCGAGTTGACAGTTAGGATACACAACTTGCCCACTTGTGTTTCTTGGTACTTTAATAACTTTTTTACCTCAAAATCAGTAGTCAATGATAAAGTATTCAAATATGAAAATAAAGTCACATGTGAAAGACCTAATATTTCTATTTTTATTATTATCATTTCATTAATTTGTTTATAGGCTATGATAGACAAAATAAACGAATAAATGAATTGTGTGACGTTAACAATTTTCAAAAAGCACGAAACACAGTAACTGATGGACTTAAAACTGAAATATTTAAGCACCGTATTTACCAATAATACATTTATTATATACGACCAACATAGTCGTCTTCCTCTCTCTCTTTCCAAGAAAGAAAGGACACAATGTGCCAACAATATTATTTGAAAGACATGGAAGACGGACCAACAAGGCTTCCATTGAGAGTGATATGTTATTAACATTAGTACGAAATTAACAAGGATCCTTAAACAAAAATCAAGTTATGATAATTATAGATATAAAAAGACACACCCTTTACAAAAAAGCTCAATGAAAAACTTTACCATTACAAGTTATATAACATAGAAAATAGATGGATAAGTAATCTTAAACTCAATTCATAAGATAGAAATCCATGGGAACAATTGGTATACAATATAGAATAATTAATTATTAAACGTTGGTTTTATTGGAAAAGGTGAATTGAATATTTTATTTTTAATATATGTAAAAAGACAAAAGGATGAAAAAAAAAGAAAAAAACGGAGGTATATTCTTGTAGTTGTCTTTATATGCATTTAAGGTTGATATATGTCTTATTTGGACAAGGTCCTCATTTGTTGTATTTTAATATTCAAAACATCAAAATGTTTTTTAGCATACATTGTACCGTACAGTCTGGCAGAACGAAAGCTAGCACATGCAATAGTGCGAAACTCGAAAACTTGACAAAAATGGTTCTATTCGAATACTCCATAATTATTTTTTCCATCATTATTAATACCTAGATCATGTATAACTAGTAACGTACTCGCTCACATAATAGCGATGACAAATAATTTTTTATTGGATCACACATCACATTAAAGTTTATTATAGTATTATTTTCTAATTAGTGATTTGGAACAACAATCATAAGCAAAAGACCTGTATATAAAAAAGTTTGAACCCTAGAGATTAATAAACTTCAAGTTTTCTTATTAATCACTAATTAGACCTGTATATAGAAACCTTTATCATAGCAAAAGACCTGTATATAAAAACTTGAAGTTTATTATAGTATAAAAAAGTATATTATTTTCTAATAAGTTATGTATAACTAGTAACGTACTCGCACTAAAAGTATGTTATAGTTCTAATTCATACTCCACTATCTAGTCTCTTGGTGTAATTTTTATGTAATGTTTCTCTTTTTTTCCTTATGGCTGGTAACGATGGTCTACTTTTTCTCGGGTAGTTTGTGTTTCTGGATTCATTTGGGGTACTATCAAAAATGATATAGGGTGAAAACCGGATGCTCGGCCCCTATATTCGGGGATTTTTTCCTGAATCTTTCAGGTTTTTTTCATTCATTTTAATATTTTCGCAGTTCGGATCTAGACATAGGGTATCTTATTTTAAGTGGCGTTATTATATTGGTGTATGTATAACTATACAATGGTGGTCTACTAGAACCTTTCTAGTAGTTGATTAATATAATTATACCTCTGCCTTTCAAAAAAAAACATGTCTTAATCTCCACAATTCCACATAGTTAAGTCTGTTTTCTGTTTTCGATACACAGATCATTTTCAATCTATATAATGTTGTGACTTGTGCAAAATTTGTGTCTCAGGACAAACAAAATACATGGAGTAACTCACAACAAATTTCGTTTGTAATTTAAATCCAGTTGTATGCAGTTTCGAATATAGTTACTTTTGTCTCGCAGCTTGTTGATAATTATCGTCGATTCAGGAAATAATCGTAAGACTCATTAATGCCTATATAATATGCATGCGATCACATACCGAGGTTTTTTTTCCATCAATATCTATATCTTTATAAAAAAATTATGATATGATTCTTAACATATACAATAGACAATGTATGTAAACAAACAACAAACATCTTCAAGAGAATGCATGCATCTGGTTTGTACATCTCTGATCTAATCTGCTCAAAGCCAAATTCACTTGATGACTTCAAGTTCCCTGTGTAACAGAGATGAGTCAAATCAGTTGAAAAGTCAACCCTAATCAGGTATTTACAACCTTCTAAATTGCTTTATTCTGAATCTTTTGGTATACATATATCGTTTCGGTATAATATTTGGGACAAAATTTCTTTAATAATACGAACATATTACCAAAGATAACCTGAATAATGGAAGGAAACCTAATCTCTAAAGGAAAAGATTATAAACTAAATTTAGGTTAAAGAAGTGTAATATGCAAATAACTTTTTCTCGGAACATTCTGAACAAAAAGTTTCGTTTAAAACTAAATTTTAAAATAAAATAATATGTTGCATACTACGCAAATCCCATATTTTTTTTGGGTATGGGTTTGATTTTCCAAGTTAGGAAATTTTGACAATTATAAAAAAAAGAGATTAAATATCCAGTTTACTTCCCCAAAGTAGAAACTTTTGAAAACTATATCTGATATGTACATGTTAATTATCAGCGAACATTAATGATATATATGAAGGCAAAGACGAAAACCTCAACTAAAAAAGCATTTCAGAGAGAAAAGACTGCAACTCTTAAAAGGCATCCAATTTGTCCAAGAATTACCTCAAAAACGCCTTGATTTTTGTTGTGGATATCCAGGCATTCCCATTCCATCCTTTCTTCTTAACTAGTTTCATCAAAAAAAACAAATCTCGTTACAAAATTTGCACATGAGGGAGGCAAGAATATTGAGAAATAAATTATATGAAACCTGCTGCTGTTGTTGGTGAGGTTGGGCAGCAACACCACGTTGCATTGGGATATTTCCGGGATTTATTGCACCACCCACCCCAGCCTGAGAGGCAAGATTATAAGCCGCCATATTCTGTTGTTGCATTCTTTGCACGCCAACCATATGCATTGGTCGTGGGACATTTCTATTCGGCATTACATGTTGGCCCCCCATATTCCCAGCCACTTGGTTTCCTGATGCCTGATGAAACGTTGAAACATGGGTAAGCCATTAGTCCACATAAGTATTCACTTTATTTCTGAAGTAATATGTCAATATGCAAATCATTCTTAACGATCAGCATGCAATAATAGTATACTTGTTGAGCTGGCTGAAGACTTGCTGTGCCCTCAAAATCTGTGTTTGTGTCCACTGGACGCGTTGGATAATTGATGGTCTTCTCCCCAGGAGGCAGCACCAGTGCACTGAGCAATGAAATTATTAGTACATCACCAAATATCAAATAGAATGATAATGACATATACTCAAAAATATGAAATCATTGGCCACAAACAATTTCAAGCTTGTATACAACAAAAAGGCCATTTCCTATCAGCAGTCTGAGGTACTAAAATACATAAAGTGATTTACAAAAGAATAAGGAAGAAATTTTACTTGCGTCCCGGTAAAGGTTCCATCCGAAAATACCTACATACAAAGATAGAAATGGAATATATAATATAAAAGTTCACAAAACAAGTATCATAGTAAGTTGCTATTTGAAAAATTAACTATTTGAGATATGATAAGATTGAACAGTGCCAAAGACAAGATAGCAAGGAAAATGGTTGACGACAAAAGATCATCCTCACTTATTATAATTTACCAGTAAAATTAGTTAACTTGAGACGCTATTTTTGAAGACAGGTTATAAGCTGATTCCTGTGTGTCCGCTGGTTATTATATAAACCTGGCTAACCTTAGAAAAGATTACCAGTGCCAAAAAGTAGGGTTCCACTTGGTGTGAAAAAAGCTGTCGTGAAACTATTAGAATACTAAAATCACGAAGTCTATAAAATTTAGGATATTCGTTACAACCATGTATCTACGTGTGTAAAGAGGAGGGGGGTTAAGCAGAGAACTCACTCATGATCAAGAGCTTGTGCTGCTGTTATACGTTTACGAGGATCATACCTACAATAAACAAAATGGAAGGAGAAAATAGTAAAAAATCTCAATAGATTTAGCAAGTTGAAACTAGCTTAAATAAGTAAGTAAATGGTATAATGAGACATCCAACAAAGTAAATAAACTGAGAGAACACATGTGACTAATTAGTGACAATCTCAGTTTACATTCACATGCAAAGTGATAGTAGCCCACTTTGTGATAACTTACGAACAGCAGTTCGGGGTGACCCATCAAGTATAAAATTGTGGGTTAAAGACACGTGTATATTAAAAAAAAATGTATTATCGCCTTATCGGTGTGTAAGTCTTTGCTGTTTAGAATAAAAAGCTGAGCCTACAAAGTTATTCATTTACTCTGTGAACAATCCCAGTATGGGAAAGAGGTGGTGGCATGGTCCTACATGCTCCATACATAGAAATTCATAAAATAACTTTATTAACATGATAGATGAACATTGACTATTTAACATGTTTACCATGTCATATACACAACTTAGTGAACAAAATTAGTAACTTTAAGATACAGCACATACTCCAACATTTTAGAGAGAAGATCATAGGCAGGATTTTTTGGAGAGAGATGAACAACGCTGTACAGACCAGGACTATCACTGTAAGGAGCATATATAGATGGTAGGTGTAAGATGGTGACCACAAAATAATATATTATTTACAAAGTCACAAAAAACAATGCATAAGCACGGACATACTATTTGTGTCCTTGAATGTGCTGTTGATCTGATTGCCAATGTGGAAGATGGGCAAGTGTTGGCCACTTGTCTACTGTTGGATGACCTGATATTATTATTATGTTTAAACTAGATCAATTATATAATATAAATTGAAAAAATTCAAGAGAACAGATAAGGATTCATAGATTCTGAATCCAAATGATAAATAATTGCAGAATGATGACGTATTATCAAAATTTGGACTCAGAACTTCCAAAAATATTCAATCTTACCTAAAACCTTGAAGATTTTGTCAAGTTGATCAAGCTGAACAAGCAATAACTCATCTTAGAACAGAATACCGTATGAAGAAATAACCGTGTATATGGGTAAGTTTGTCACCTGGAAAGGATTTGGTGTGGCCTTTACTTCCTGTCCTTGAAATAACGGTTTCAACGTCAGAAGTTCCGCAAATATACAGCCAACAGCCCACATATCTAATAATATCAGACATTTTGTTTCAGAATGATTGTAAATTCATACCTAATAGTATGCTAAATAAAAAGACTCTAGAAAGACCAACTTTGGTGGTAAGAATACATACCAACGGCACTAGTATAGTGTTTCCCCCCAAGTAGCAATTCCGGTGCACGATACCATATAGTTACAACGACCTGCGGCGTTTATTCACACCAATTACAACAATTAAGCCACACAAAAGAGGCAATCGGTGCAATAAGCTCGTCATAATCAACAAGGAAGTATGTTCTTACCCCGTTATCGGACAAGGGCTTTAGTGGAGCTTGATATATTCTAGCAAGTCCAAAATCAGCAATTTTTACAACTCCTTGTTCTTCTCCATCACCCATCACCTGGGATGTGAAGTACCAAAAATTTAAAGGATGACACATGCTTCCGAAAGTAAGAAAAAACGTAATAATTGCTCCATTAGATCAACCAACTAGCAGTGAGAGATCAATGATGAATCTTACCAATATATTAGAGGGCTTAAGATCTCGATGCATAATCCAGTTGCTGCATCCAGTTTACGAAATGTAAGTGTTTTAATCATGGTGACTATATAACCAAAATGAAGTGTCACAGGTTTTGCTTACCTATGAAGATAATTTAGCCCATTAAGCAACTGCCAAAGTATTGACTTCACTGTGTACTGATTGATAACCTGGTTAACCTTGTCTCTGTGATGTCTGATGATTTCCTGGTGTTTTCACACATCAAATGTAAGTTACGGGTTGGGGACCAGTTTTTACAGTAGAAGTGAAGATGAAGTAAAAGTAAAAGTAAGAGTATGATACTGGAATAGCAGATCATCTCTCGGTATGTGTTACATAACATATATCAATTACATTCTGATGAAAAGTAAACAGCATATATGTGTAAATGTTGTGCCTCTTATTAAATGTAACTCATTTGTTGACTATGATTAGAGGTACATTTGATACATAGCATGTCCAACATGTTAACATAAAAAGTTGGTACCATAAACAAGTAAATATAAATGGGTATAATATGCTCACATAGAGGTCATGTTCAGCATAGTCGAAAGCCAGATAGAGAGACATGTCTATATGATTGATGTGCACATTCACCAGCTTGACCACGTTATCATGGGATATCTCTCTAAGCAACTGCATCAACATTGCAATGTTAAAGGTTAACTACAAATGGTGCCTCATCAGTATTGGGGGTTGGTTACACAATAATTCATCAGATATAGTTGTTTCTATAAAAAATAACTATTCATCAGATAGCATAAAATAAAGGTAGAAGTGGGAATAATGCAATAAGAAGAAAATAAGTTTCAAACGAAACGAGATTCACAGAATTGGGAACCTAGTAGCAAAGACAAAAACCAAGTTGTACTAACAATGACCTGAGTTCTAACTTACTGCAACATGTTCAATCAATGCAATTACTTTAGAGCTAATATATAAAAAATGTATTGAAAATTTAAAATGCATAATTTGAAGAATTGGTCAGTCTATTCATTAGTAACCAATCATGATGCTCCTGTAGGAAAGTTTGGTTCAATTAATAGAAGTATCGACAAGAGACCGAATAAAGCAATGAAAAATCCTCCTGCTCTTAAATGACGTTGTTTGATATAGATGTGAACTTTACTCGAAACTTTTCACACAAACCATGCAATATTACTAAGCAGTCTTCTCATTATACAGGTTACTTACTTCAACGCTAATTCCATAACAAGTCATCTACCATGGCACATTCAACTCTTACTTCAAGAAAATTATAAAACCAACCTAAGCTACATACAAATAACAGGAAAACAAAAAAATAAATCTCCAGCGTTGTGTTTTTTACTACAATAGGGAAAAAAATAATTCTAATTATCACTCACCACATTTACAATTCTTTTCATTATTACCACATTTGAGCTGAAAGTACAAATTCAATACTAATTCTAATCAAAGACACTAATTCTTTCAACTCAATCAACAATTTACACACACAAAAAAAGACATGAAATTTCACAAACCCTAAAACATAAAATCCCCAAAATTGATATAATGAGAAACAAAAATACTAACCATAATTTCTCGAATTGCAGTAGGAGAAACACCATCACCATCTTTAGATTGCTTAAATTTCTTAATCGCAATCGATTTGCTCCGATTAGACTTGATTTTAGCTAAGAACACAAGACCGTAAGTTCCTTCACCAATTTTACCGATCAAATCGTATTGCTGTAACCATTCAGGGCGATTGATGTTGCTATTGCTGCTGCCACTGTTATTATTATTGTTATTATTACCTCTATTGCTCATATTTTAGAAAAGCCCCAAAATTGGATTGTATTTAGGGCATGTAAGAGTTCATGGGTGTTTGCCTGAATTGATTGACAAGGGTTTGACTAACTAATTTGAGTATTTCTTGCAATGAATTAATGAAAATTTGCATAAACTCGCTCTCAAATGATCATACGGAAATTTTGTACAAAAATAATAAGTAAATCAAAATCTGTGTTAGTGATTGTTTATTTTTGGTTATTATATGTTGCAAGAGGTACGGATTAAATATTTAAATGTTAAACATATCTTTTACTTGCTATTTTAAGCTAAGAAACCATTGCTTTTGTTGGTTAAACTTTCTTAAGTTATATTATATAATTGATTATAAAATATACATTAAATATTCATATTTATAAATCACATATTTCATAAGCTAAGAAACTATTTCAAAAACATTCTCTAGCTAGTGAGTTCATTTGTAACACCCACCTTAAGGGTCTAGTGGTAATCTGGTAATTTTCCTAGCTTTAAGTTGTTTAATTAATGTGTTAGGAATAATTTAATATTATTATGTTTATTTGTGAATATTAGGTAAAAGACTAAATGACTTGTTATGAGTGGTAAATTATTGCTTGTTTTAAATTGATATAATTGTAAGAAAAATAAAACTTTTGGAATCGCAAATGGTTTTAAATTACAGACAATAAGTTTAGAATAAGTTATTTTTTAATGAATCAGTGGGTCGGTTATGTGGTGAGCCGACTTAACATTCATAATTTCTCAAGTATCACTACCTTCCTCATTTGTTTCTAAAACTTAATAAGAAATCACAAGAAAATTAGAAGCAACCAGGATACTGTGATCTTGATTTAGTTTCATCAACATCATCATCTTGTTCTTCATTTGAATTGTAAGTAGATTCTTGATTTAATTTCTTTCAAATTTGATTTTGATTGAACTTATATTGGTTATGGAGTATATATGAAATTGATACTTGAATGAAGTTGAAAGATGTCATATGATGTTTGATGATGTTGTTGTTGCATTAAATTTGTTACAGACCTGAATTTGGTATTTTGGTTATGATTTTCGGATTATGGGTTTAGGTTATGCTGATTTGCAGGTCTCTGGTAAATGAGAGGTACCCGACGGGTAAAAAGGTTTGAATTGGGTACCCGGCTGGTAATACCCAACCCGACGGGTACTGATGCATGAATTTAAACAGTAACTGAAATATAATCGAGTACCCTGTGCGTACACCTAGTACCCGGCGGGTACTATGGTTACCCGCCAGGTAACCTGTGTCAGTTTGTGACTTTTGTTTAGTCTAAGTACTTGAATCGTATAAGTTGTGCAATGGTTTAAAATATGCAGTGTTTGTTAGTATGATGTTATGTACTTGAATTAAGTTATACCAAGGATGAAATGGTTAACTAGCTTATATTCTCTTTTTGTTCGCAGACCCGAAGAAGACTCGGTAATAATATAAGATTTATGAGTTAACGGCTGAGATCATCACGTGAGTGGATCTGTAACTCTCGGTGTGATTTAGTTGTAACAGGTTTGGTTACAACGGGTAAACGTAGTACTACTGTTTGATAGACTGTTTAGTCTGATATGATGATTATTTGTTTATGTGCAAATTGGTCATTGGGCATTATGTGCATTATTCAGATGTCAACACTGTTTGGGCTTGGTTGCTATTTTTTGGCCAATGGGGGTTCCTTGTACACATCGTTTATAGGAACCTATGTTGTGTGAAAGTAGCAACAAGTTATTGGTTAACCTCTGTATTGGCCTTCAGTTAGTTTTAAGAGTTCTTTGAGGGCCATCGCGGCATGAGGATACCTCAAGAACCACCGATCCTCTTGGTGTTACTTGTTTACGATTATTTGTTGTAAACAGAGTTGTTAAGCTAAGTTAGACTGTAATTTATACATTCTCTCACTTAGCCTTGTGCTAATCCCACCACCCTACTTCTTGTAGGTTATGGTTTTTGATATAACGGGCTAGGCAAGAAGCTTTGTATTTATAGAATGTTTGACAACTCGCTTACTATGACATTGTTATGATAACTTAATGTTGTATTTTGTACTATATAACACCTAGTCTAACATACTGTAGGTTTTGGAGCAATATGACTTTATATATATGTACATATATGTAATGTAAATTAACAATGTATATTTTGACATACGCTTCCGTATGTTGTGTATTTATAAAAAAATGGTTCTTAAAATAGGGGGTGTTATATCATCCACTAGAGTCGTTTCATATTTTAATAGAGTACAACTGATTCCCCACAAAATCTAACATCGTCACACAAATCACTGCTATAACATATACCACAACCTTCGAACCGGAACTCACGCGGATTTAACCTTAACGTCACTCAAGTAAAACAATATAGAAAAATCAAAATAAATTCCTAAAAGGGTTAATATATAAATTGGTCACTGTAAGTAACACCCCTAAATTTCGGGTTGCGGAAGCGGTTGGGTCGGGGTGTTACCAAATCAAATATCAGAAGCACATAGGTACATAATGAACGACTCTAAATGAGGCGTCGAAATTACATTACATTAATAAATAAGTTTATGCAAAAGTAGTTGGAGTTCGCCAATGATTCCTAGAGATTTCAATGCATGACTAATAATACAAAAATAATACAAAGAAATCTCCAGCTAAGTGTATCCATGCGACTCGAGCTAGGATCCTGACGGGCCGATCTTACTAAAGCAAGGTTACCTGAAAATACATACTAAAGCAGTCAGCTATAAAGCTGGTGAGTTCACATGTGTTTATCGGAAAACAGAAATAATGATTTTACAAATCATTTCAAGAAGTATAAAATTGATGCTTAGTAAAACAGTAGTGTTTAGGTGTGTACAATCTTGTATAACAGTTTAAGCTCGAACGAGTCTTAGCATCTTAAGTTCTATTCTTGTTTTTTCCAGTTTCTATTTTCTTGAGTTTCTTGAATCTATGTTTCTTAAACTATCCTTGAATATCACAATCAAATCAATTTATTTCTTGTTATCTAGTTCTAGTTTTCTTGAGTCTTGTTTCTTGAATTCTTGAAATGTCTAAGTCCTTGGAGTCTAGGTTTTCTAGTTTCTAATTCTTGTAATTTCTAGTTTCTTGACATATCTTGACAGTTCTTGACATATAAGTTCTTGACAGTTCTTGCAAATAAGTTCTTGATTCTTGCAAATAAGTTCTTGACATTCTTGACAATTTATTGCCATCACATAAGTTCGTGACATTTCTTGACCTTATTTCTTGGTTCTTGTATTTCTTGTAATTCTTGTATTCCAATTATCTTGAAATTTCTTGATTCTAGTTTTCTAGTGTTCTTATATTGTAATCTTGCCTTGAAGTGTCTAGTATTCTTGAAATTCTTAACAAATAGACACATTATTTCTAAAATAACATATAAGGGTAAACACACAAGGAAATTAACTAACACATATTGAGTACATATAATTAAGTTACACATAGGTAAGTTACACATAAAAGAACAACGCATTTAAGAACTATCACAAATACACAACAATTATGTAGCCTGTAACGATCAATCCTTTAGTAATACCACCACAACATGTAAGTTGTACACGTATTAGCAAGCTAGGGTAAAGTAGCATACCAAAGTATTTTCAAGTTGTAATCATAGCATAAGTGGTAATAAGCAATAATCGTGTTAAAATAGTAGTGTTTGATAAACAATAGTTTATAAAAACGTTGAGTATGCATTTCCACCCCGAAGACAGTAAAACGTTTGAAAGAGTGAGGCCGTGAACTCACATGTGGAAGCTAGTCGTCTTAAAATGTACTGATTGTCCCAAACTGTAATCTCCTGGTGTCCTAAAAACGCGAGATTATAAATGTGTAAGTCGATATTCGAAGTTTGTAAAAGTGTATGGCCCGTTTGTGACGGCGTCCGGGGGCAGTGCCCCTGGTAGCGGGGTCCAAGGGGCAGAGCCCCTGGCTGGGGTCGAGCTGCTAGGTTAGCTTGAAAAATTTTATTTCTACTACATTGCTTTGGTGAAATATGCATCTGGAATTTTAAATTCGGAAAACTTAACCAAGTCTGGCTGCGGACTGAAATGGTGTTGCGAACTGAGTTTGCGGTGCGAACTGAGTTTGGGTTCGCAAGGCAGAAGGCTGCGAACCGAGTTGGGTTCGCAGCACAAGGTTCGGCTCGCAAGTCAACTCGCAAGTCGGCTCGCATCTTAGCTCGCAGGTCAGCTCGGTTCGCAGATTGACTTCGCAAGTCGGTTCGGTTCGCAGGTTTCGGTTCGGTTCACAAGACGAACCACAACTGGGATCTCAGTTCGCAGGACGAATTGATGCGAGTTTTTAGGTGGGATTCGATTTTTAAAGCTTTTGTAACGTGTTTTTTAGGCACATTCTTGTTGGGTGGACTTAATAACATGTAAATACGAGTATTTTGTAGGTATAGCAAGCTTCATACCTCAAATTCGTGATTAAGAGGAAGAAGGAATGGACGATGATGATTCTTGCACTTGTTTCTAGATCTTGGTGATGATGATGATGCTCGGTGGTGGCGGTGACAGCTGTGTAACACCCCCAAATTTACTGTTTGGCAGAAGCATAATTTGGGTGTTACTAATCAAGAATCAAAGCACACAAATTTATAGCAAACGACTCTATATCCGTCATTTTAACAAAATATATTAATATTAAAATGTTTACAATAGTTGAATCCGTACATAGCTCGTGTTCGATTTAAAAGAGAGATTCCAATACATAAATACTTGTATAAAATATACAAATGCAAGGAAATCTCTATTGTCTGCATGATGACTCGAGCTATAGAAATCCTTGGTACAATCCAAATCTACTGCTGAGTACCTGTGATACATGCTAAAATGGGTCAGCTAACGCTGGTGAGCTCACAGGTTTGAATATCAAATAATATCGTATGAACCGCAAGATTTAAGTACAGATTTGCATCCAGCAAATAAATATAATGATAATGTATACAGCCATGAGCACATAGTCTGAGCTTAACTCGAGGGGTCAGGATCCACCTTTAAGGAACTGATCGAGGTGCCTCCACGAGTGCCTAATCAACACTCGTTTGAACAAATATTAGTACATCCGTTTACCCAGTTAGTGCATGGTAACCCGGACGAGGAGGGTCAATCCTATATGGTACCATATACTAATATTCACGCTACAACGTATTACCAAACTATGCTGACGGAGGACTTTTAAATGATTAGTTGTGTAAAACTCATGTAGTATATGAAAGTGTTTGTACTTGCGTTCATATGTTAAAAACGAGCAATGAATCACACCCCTTAGTAAAAATTGTAAAAGAGGGGCCATGAGACTCACCTGAGTCTTGAAGCGTTTAATCAATAAACGTGAGTTGATTATCCGATTAGTGATTGTTTGAAGACTCATAACCTGAGGGTGTCCACGACACGCGATGGTTATAAACATGATTGGGTATCTCAAAAGATCACCCTTGTAGTTGTTCATCCAACTAGAATGTCCAAATTACTACGATTTGGTTGATTTGTTTAAGTGTTTGAAAATGTGTACGGCCCGTTGGTGATTGTTTGTAATAATAATCTTATCATTATTATCAAGATTTCGGAGTGTTATGCTTGAAAACATGTTCCAATGTGTTTTAGAAGTCGTATCGTATAAGTGTTTGAGGTTATGGAGGGTCGACACTTAGTGTAAAAAGAGTTGCAAACAGTCTGTTTTTAGCGTCACTTGATGCGACACTTAGGGGTAATGAAATAGTAAAATCTTAGTTAAAGGCGTCACTTAGGGAAGTGACGGATGATGAGGCGTCACTAAGGCAGTGTCGGGTGTTAGTGTCGGGTAAGGGTTCTAGGCGTCACTAGGTGAGTGACGGATGAAATCAAAGTTCAATTATGGGCGACACTTAGACAAGTGTCGTGAGGAGTGTCGGTAAGTGGTGTTGGGCGTCACTGGACAAGTGACGGATGTAAGTGTCGGGAAAAAAAGGGTTTTATGCGGCACTTATATAAGTGACGCAAATTTAGGGTTTTATGCGTCACTTGATGCGGCACTTAAGTGACGCACGAAGTGACGCTATACTGGACTGGCCTATGTGACACTTAGGTCCGTTCGACGGATTTTGAGCCAAAAATGTGTTTTATGGTTTCCATCTGGTCCGATTCTTTTACCCAACCCTTAGATGGACATTTCAAAGCTAAATAAACAACTTTCAAGTAAAAGTATACAAAATCGAAGAGTTTCGAGATTTGTCAGAAATCTTACAAGTTCACGCGGAGAGATTTCGAAAAGATGGAAATGTAGATCGTGACTCCGTAAATCTTTTCTTCCAAACGAGCGAGATGATCCGAGTACATGTGGTGGTGTTATTTTGATGATTAAAAAGATGGTGGTGGTGGTTTTTGAAACACCCCTCGTTCTTTAATTTATTATAACACGATTTATGACAGAAGCGTATAATTTAAAATATACTTCATTATTAATTATCACAAATACTGTATACAATCACTTGAAACTTTCATACATAACTAATTTAAACATGAAAACCAGCATTACATTATTACACGAAGGGGTATTATATTGTACCAAACTTTAGTTTATAACAAAATTTTATCAGAGTAGCACGGCTGTCAAACATTCCCTGCCAATGGCAGTATTTTCGTGCAACCCACATTTCCAAAATATAATCTACACGAAGTAAAACAAGGGATTAGCACAAAGCTAAGTGAATCAATTCATCACACACAACTCAACTTAGCTTAACCACCTGTTTACCCCAAACAACCGTAAACATGTATTACAACTAGTCAACAATATAGTAATGAGGATCGGTGGCTCTGGGAATACCATAATACCCGGGTGGTTCCCAAGAACACTTACCCAACCATATCCGTTTGACCATAACGGACGAGACCGATGACTAGTGGTTACTATACTCAGACACAGGTTCTATACACACAACAAATGAAGCAAGACCCTGTGTCATTCACACAACAACCAACTAGCCCAACCAACCAGTTCAACCTGTTGACCTCATTAACAACTGATGCCCGAAGGCCACACATAGCACGCAGATTTATAATCAACTTTGCATAATAAATAGAACAACATATCTACATTTACTTGTTGCAACCAAATAGTTACAACTAAATCAAATGGTGAGTTCCAAATCCACTCACCGATACCTCTGTCGTTTCCACACTCAGCTTCTAATCACTGAGTCTTTGGGGTATCTGAAATATCATAACACACATTAATAACTTGTCATCAATCAATAACTTTAATGAAATTATAATATTATACAATTAATCACACCACTATGAACATATTATCTACTAACCTTACAAACATACCTATGCATTGTGAATATAACACAAAATAAATCTGATTTAATTATGTTTTAGTCCATACCCGATCGGCTGGCTGATCATAGCCGATCGGCTAAACCTTTACACTAGCTCGACCAACGTTTACATTTTTCCTTAGGTCAAATTCTGTGGTCATTTTTGTCTAGCTTAGCCGTTCGGCTAAAAGAAGCCGTTCGGCTCAAATGTATATACCCGATCGGCTCATTAATCTCAGCCGATTGGCTAAGGTGTAAAACCCAGAAAACCTGCAACTTTTTGATCATACTACTGCTCGAATTCAGTATCTAAATCAAGAAACTCAGCTTCACAATCAGTTACAATTTAACCAATTCATGTTTCTATCCTAAAAGTGGTACCATATGTTAACAAATTAACATCAAACAATTTGAATTACCAAATCAATTCAATCTATTCACTTAACAAACATTTGGATTCACAAAACCAACATCATACCTACACTTCCTGATGGAGATGATGATGATAAGCAGAAGATAATCTATATTTAGCTTACAATCACTTAGTCACAGATTCAGATTCAAGTTCTAGGTTTTTGATGTGTTAATAGCTTAAGAAGTGATAACCAGGAGAAGAAATGGAGTCGGTCTCCATTTTGTTTAGTTTAAATAGTTGGGTATTCTATACCCGTTCTTAATTCTATTGTCTGGAACCTAGAAATCTTTCGCGATAAATATTACTTTTCGATACTGTCAACTATAGTAAATTAAAATAAGTAACAATTTACTATTCACAATAAGTTCTGGGACTTATTTATATAAGTTTCACAATTAAACAATAATATTAAATAATTTCTAAAACAATTAATTAATCAATTTAAAATTAGAAAATTACCAGACCCGACGAGAGGATGTTACAGTTTTTCTTGAAAGAAAAGAGAGAAAAAGGAGTGAGGAGAGAGGGAAAGTTGGGTGGAAATGAGGAGGGAAAGAGGGAGGTAGGGTTTTTGGTTGAAGCCTCCCCTCCTCAGTCTTCGCCTTTATGCTCCGTGTGGCGTTCGTTTTTCCGATTGTTTAAACGTTAAATATTTACTTTGTACTTTTAAATATACGTTTTATTCAATATTTTTAGCGGAGTATTATACCAAATACCTAATAATTGAGTTACAAGTTATGACTTACTTGTTTCGTTTTGTTGCGCATTATAACTTTTAAATCGCATAGGTCTTGTTTGTACTATACGGAACAATTAGAAATATTATATAAATAATATTTTTGTGTGTAATAGGATTATCAAATATCGTCGTGTTCTTTAATAGTTTTGTTCACCAACGTCCGTATTAACCGAATCGAACTACGTTCGATTTAAATTGAGTACGATTTAATCAAATCGCATAATTGTATATATTCATTCATATATATTCCGATACGCTAATTAGCCTAACATAGAACTAATTACATGTATTAACAAAGAATTAGACACTAATCACCAGTCCTAATTTGGCGGGTGTTACAAGCTGTGGTTGCGGTTCGCTGATTCAAGAGAAGGGAGGGAGAGATTTGTGGAGTGTGTGTGTTTGTTTTGTGGAAAAATGAAAGAAAAATGAGAGTTAGGGTTTTAAAAAGAGGGGAGGGGAAAGAGTTGGGTTCTTGGGAATTGGGGCTGGGCTCGCAGCCCCGAGCCGACCCAATTCGGGTTTCGGGCTTGTGTGTTTTCTCGTTGTCTAATCTCATGTCGTTTGTAGCTGTTTAAGTTTTATTCAAGTAAATAAATATTATCTTTAATATTAATACTTTATTTAGAAAGGTTGTGCGTCAATATCTGTTTTTCAAGTTTATGCGCACTTTCAGATTCGTTTATATGAAAATTGAGTGAACCGTTTATGTCATATATATATATATATAATACTTGAATACTTTGGCAGTGACGCGTATAAAATACGTGAAAGAAAGTTTAAATTGTGCCCGAATTTTGGCCCTTTTTGACTGGGTGTTACACTGTACTTTGCGAAAATGTTTATCTGGGTTACTAAACTTTAAAAATGTTCAAGTGGGTTATTGTATTTGTTGATTGTGTAATCCCGCCCATTTTGCTTAATTTTGGTTAAAAGTTTAGTGACCCAACTGGAAATTTTCCAGTTTAGTAAAACGGCGTCATCTTGGCTATTGCAACTATGTCAAAAGTTTGGTAACATAATTAGACATTTTTACAACTACAATAACTCAATTGAAAATTTTAAGTTTAGTAACCAGATAAACATTTTTGTAAAGTATATATTTGTTTATTAACTCATTCCTAGAAACAACATGAGAAAAAAAACTCCCACTACTTTATCATCCAAAAACCCTAGATAGACATTTTACTCGATGTTTTATGCTCCACAATCTCTCCATGTTCATTTGGGACACAAAAGTAATAACTCATATTTAATATTTAATTCAAAATCAATGCTCATATTTTAGATCCACTTAATCTGTACCAAATTTTCATTATCTATTTATACTAATATATAAAGCATCTTGTTATTTTATTTTCGTAAATCTTAAAATTAAGATCCAACAATTCCGTAGTTAGTTATCTAATTCCATTTTACGATATAAACCTACCAATTTTACATATTTTTCACTTTTCGTCAATTGTATCTTGAATTTCAAACTTCACGTGGAAACAAACTATTGTTAACAACTCACAATAATGATAATCCTCCACTGAATAATAAAAATAACATATGAGTATCGTTGAATTACTATTTACAGTAAAATAAGTACTATTAAACTTCGTTACAATAAAAAAATAGTAATCTCTGTTTTTATAACTAAATTTTATTGTGGTATGGATTCTTTATTCTTTATTAACCATTCTATATTGTTTGACAATTACTATTGTTTAATTGTTTAATACTATAAGATCACATACGGACTCATACGTTATTTACCTCATATTATTTTATTGACCTTCATTGTGGCTATAATTGGCCTGAATTATTGAACTTGTTACTATTGCCTTTATTGTTAATGTATTATTTGAATTATTTGAATCGACCCAATAATTGTTTAGCGATGTTATTATATTCCGGCCTTCTGGGTATGCGAGCTATTAACTTCCTATGAAGGTACCATAGACATGTCATCTTGGCACCGATGGCATAACACTGTCGTAACAGTGTGATTGTTACGGCGTCTTCTCATTGTGGTGTGATAATGGATTATATGAGGCGCATTGGTTAACCATAATTATTGCATTGTATTGTAGTGGATGGAGGTGTAGTTCCCAACGCCTAATTCACCATTGTTTGGTACACTTAGATCTACAGTTCATTTACCCGTTGTATTGTATTGTATTGAGCTCAGATTGTCTTATCCTATTGGATTCTTGTTCGTTTGAATCTCGTTGATATATATTTGTTTTTGCTTAGTTCACCGCGAATAAACCGCTTCCGCCATTGATTAAATCCTGTTTAATAAAATATCATATTTGTTTAATAAAATATCATATTTGTTTGCTTTTATTTATATCAGTGCACTGGACTTTTGTCTCTACCACATTTATTTCTATGCGGTAGGTGATCAAGAAAGGAACGGAGCTCGAGACAAGTGGAGAAGCTGCAAAAGTTAGCTCGAAATTTCTTGGATTGCTATTGGTATCTTTATTATTTATATTTTCATATTAGAATTTTGTAACATATATTCCGCGTGGCTTATTTTGGAGACATTTTATGACTCATTCATTAGATATTTCAAATAAATGGATTTCATGCTCTTATGACTTCCGTTTTCACTTACGAAAATAAGGTGTTACACGATGACTTAATACAACATACATAACTCTCGTCTTAAAAAGGTGGTAGAATACAATTAGTGAATTAGCTAATGATAAAGTTTCAAGCTATTTATTGATACCAAGAACACACGATGGGTAGTTTCTTGTGGAAGAATAAGATAAAGATTACCTATTCAACAACCAATCGAAAGAAAGAACACATTTGGAGTGTCATTGGACATGATGTGATATAACACTTGTATAATTTATATCAAAGAATGGCACATGGTCTAAACTATTTATGTTAAATTAGAGGGTATATAAGTATGACAATCGACATTTACCTTGGTCATTAAAGGAGTTTGTAAAGGTAATAAAAATACATATCTAACGTTTTTAAAGCTTCTTATCTTAGTGAAGTATATTCAATGATTTCACGTGTTTCAACACATTATGGGCATCATGGAAAATGTTGACTACGATAAAAAAAGTAGGTATATATTTCTGATAAGTATTTACCTTTTCAAATTAAATCTTGTTATTCTTTTTTTTTTAGCAAATAATTATCATTATTCACAACGTTAATTTTGTTTATATTTTCACCGTTAGAAATCACACATATCCATTGACTTTGCTACCAACCTGGTCTTTTGGTGTGCGTGGAATAACAATATCATTTCCTCTCTACGACTTGTATGTTTTCTGTGTTGATTTTTGTCTTTTGAGATCGCCCACAAAACACAAAAAAGAACACAAGAGGAGAAAAAGGGTTTACGGCCCCCCCAAAAACGCCAAATCCCTTTCCTCTTCTTCCCCCCATCAAAACACCCCTGAAATCTTGAAAACCCACCTCCATTCCATACAACCCCATCAAAACCCTTGTCATCAAACCCCCAAAAATTTCATCCTTTTGATCATTCATTTCAAGAAAATGAGTGGGCAAGTGCCACCAGTTCCAAGGAGGAACAGCTCAATGATCAGAAGAAATAATAACCAATCAACAACAACAACAACAAATGGTTTCAGGAAATCGTCATCAACTCAATCTGAAAATGGAACAACATCAACCGGAGCTACCAATGGTTATCCACTTAAAACCACTTCACCTACTGCCTCGTAAGCTATTATATAATCATATTTATTAGAATTTTGTATCTTTATTGTATATGGCATAGCAAAACATGGACGATTAAGATTATTTTTATCATATACAGTATATTTTATGCATATTTGTATGTTTGCTGTCATACTTTTTTATGTGCTATATTTGATGTTCTGTATTTTAAAAAAAAAGGAGTAAAGATTAAATTTGGTTCGTGTATTTTTTATTATTTTTCCCATTGTATGTTTACTTTAGGATTCTTGGTTATGAAATTTCAAAACAGTTTTATTTTTTCTTTGTATTGGTGAATGATCCTTTTCGGATGGAAATGCTTTCTATTAACAAGTAGGTTTGGACTCAAATGAGCTCTACGACATTTAGTCTGTGAGTATGAGTCAATACATAGATGTTTGAGTTTGGGGCATGAAATCTATGGGGTGTTTAGATGTGCTTTTTAAAAGTAATTATACTAGTAGTTTCTTATGTTTGGGACTTTGGGTAATGCACATTTGGTTGCAATTATATGATTATTTGTAAATTAGGTCACACAGTAGAAGCACATCCAAACACCATCTCCAGTAAGGTGAACCAATAATCCATTTGGATAAACGTCTAGGAGAAAATCTAAAATTGTATATTTAAGTGTGAGTTATTTCTATATGTGATGGAGGGATTAATGGAATATTTTGCATCGGAAGTGAGAAAAATTTGGAAATGAATGAGCTACCAGTTGCTAGATTTGTGTGTGGTATGACTTCACTTGTTTACTTGAACAATATCAGAGTTTTTTGGATTTCCATTTGTATGATTGTAAAGAATAAGAGATGGAAATTGCTCTGCTCATGTCTTAGTTAGGTGGCAGATCCAACATCTATCTATTGGCATATGCACTATTATAACTATTTTCTTTTCAGGGTTACACTACAAGTCTACAATTAAAAACAAATATTTTTTAGAGGGTATTTATGTCTTAGTTTACTTTTATTTAGGGAATATATTAGCTACATGTAATTGTAGCCCATTCCCTACATTTCTTGCTTATAAAATTGTCTTTGAATTCAATTTGACTTTTTCTGAAGATAATGGTCATCTCGAAGTCTCATGTATAGTCCAATATTTTAGTGAAATCAAAACTAAAAAGATATATTTTCTCGTCATTTAAAAAAAAAATTATGGTCTTAATTTGTTATCCATTTGATATTTTGTAGCCAAGGAAGCTACATGGATTTGTAGCCATGTTAAGCCCTTTTTTTAATATATATTTTTCATGAGTTGGAATGAGAGTTAATTGATGTTTTTCCTAGTTGGTGTCTAAATTGTCTTTTGATGAATGTTTGTTTTGGGTTGCTTAGTGGGGAAAGGACAGTCAAGAAGCTCAGGTTGTCAAAGGCCCTGACAATACCAGAAGGGACAACTGTTTCGGATGCTTGTAGGAGAATGGCAGCCCGTCGTGTTGATGCTGTGTTATTGACAGATGCTAATGCATTGCTTTCCGGAATAGTCACTGACAAGGTTTGCCATGCTTATTGTCCTTGTGCTTTGAGTTTTTTTTTTCCTTTTGTTTTCAAATTTTATTATTTGTTTTATCAGGCTAATTAATGTCCTTGGCTTTTAGGATATAGCAACCAGAGTTCTTGCAGAAGAACTAAGGCCAGACCAGACGATAATTTCAAAAGTTATGACAAGGAATCCTACTTTTGTCTCTTCTGATTCGTTGGCCATAGATGCCCTTCAGAAGATGGTCCAAGGTTTGTTATCTTGGAATTACGTATTACATATTATTTTTGAAGATGATGGAGCTCCATCTAGGATAGCCAATTTGCAGCATGGGTTGAAATTTATATTTCATAGTTTTACACAGTTAGATGGCATTGCAGTGTAAAATTTCCCCAAAAAGCAGAAAATAATAGGAAAAATGGAAGACAATGAACTCATCCTATTAAGTAGTAACGGCCATGCTATATTATCTCTTCTTAGTACTGATAGAAAAATTGTATTATTAATTTAATGTATATGACTGTCGTCAGAAGTGGCCGTTTTAAACCGATAAATGCTTCATACGGAGTATAAATTTAATGTATATTATCTACTTAACCTAAGCACTCGATAAAATCATAAAATTCAGAATTTACCAGCATTACTCGTGCCGACAAATTTTAGTTAAGAATTAAGAATTACTTTCAACATGATGCTGGAGGAAACTTGGAAACTACTCATGTTATGCTTATATGGTACAAATAGGCAACTTTAAGTTGACATGTATCAGTCTAATTGACCTCGTGTAACTTGATAGGTAACACGAGATATGATAAGGTCTGCATATTGTATAAATATTATCAAAAGATTACCGATGCTGTCTTCTAGAATTTTTACATGGAATCATGGATTACCGAATACAGGAAAATTTAGGCATAAACTTTCATGTTGTAAACTTTCATGTAACATATAGGCGTAAACTTTCATGTTGTCTTCTAGAATTTTTACATGGAATCATGGATTACCGAATACAGGAAAATTTAGGCATCTCCCGGTAGTTGAAAATGGTGAAGTTATTGCATTGTTGGATATCACAAAGTGCCTATACGATGCTATATCTAGAATGGAAAAGGCTGCTGAACAGGGCAGTGCTATTGCTGCAGCTGTTGAGGGAGTGGAACGCCAATGGGGAAATAATTTTGCAGGTTAGTGAGTATTTAAATCCCCCTTTACTTTGATCAAAGGCACTTTTTAACTGATTATCATTACACTAAATGGTTATATGATCTTAATCATTATAACTTTGTGTCTCAATTAATCTTATGAAAAATCTTATTTTTGTAATTACTGTAGCCTTGTATGACCTGAAAAGTGAAAACCAATTTACATCGTCAAAACCTTTTTTGCCGATTTAACCCAAGATTATCAGTTTTCATAAGTAAAGTGGGTTTTTGAAGTTTAGTGCCCAATTAGAAATGTAGTGCAAACTATTTGCCTATTTGCCTAGTTGCAGTTGCCAGATATGATATATCAGTTTACCTCTTGTAAAACAGATGAGTTTCATGATTTACTATTAAGTTCTTACTTTTGTTAGGAGATCATTTATTTTTGATTCCTTAATGCAGCATATATTCATTGCGGCCCTTTTTGTATATCTAACGAATTGAAGCTCATAATGCCATGAGTTATAAAATATAAATCATTGCAACCTTTTATAACCTATAATCAACTTTTTGAACTTTTTTACAGCACCTTCCGCTTTTATAGAGACACTCAGGGACCGAATGTTTAAGCCCTCATTGTCAACCATCATTACCGAAACTTCCAAGTATGTTTGTTACCTTCTACATTGCAAGTGCATAGATTTATGTATCATTAAACTTTGTAGCTTCACTTTGTTGCAGGGTTGCAACAGTTGTAGCGTCAGATCCAGTTTATGTTGCTGCTAAAAGGATGCAAGAGTTACGGGTTAATTCTGTTATCGTGATGGCTGGAAATAATATCCAGGGCATTTTAACGTATGATTATTGTTTAGTCTAGTGTTTGATTGATTATTTGTGTGTTCATGCTCTAAAACAGTTTTTTATGCGTGTTTGCAGCTCAAAGGATCTTCTCATGCGAGTTGTGGCACAACATCTTCCACCTGAGATAACACTTGTGGAAAAGGTTCTACTTCTACAACATTCATTTTCGATGGGCTTAAATCTGTAGCTAAAGTTGTAGGAAAACATCTAATTTTCTACAATATATCTGCTTTTTCATGACCTTTTCTGACGATGCGTGATATCTGTCATCAAAGTGATCATCTGATTATTGCGATTTCACGTTGTTTAGTGTTTGGATAAACTGCTGTTGCTTACGCTAATCCGACCATCTAAATATCGAATAACCAGTTTGATGCTTACTGCAACAAAAACTGATCATGAGTGGTGTAGATATACCTACATGATTAAGTAAATTACTAGCACATTGGTTTTTATATCTCTTACTTTCTTAAGAGTTTTTTAAATCTCTTACTTAACAATTCTAAATTTGCTTTACACTTAACACCATTAAAAGCAGCGGAAGCACATCCAAACAGTAATCAATCATTTTTAAAACATGCATCCACCCACTCCCTTCGAATGATCTAATCAGCAAATGTTTGTGTTTTAAGGTTATGACACCAAATCCAGAATGTGCAACAGTGGACACAACAATCCTTGAGGCGTTGCATATAATGCATGATGGGAAATTCTTACATCTTCCTGTTGTAGACAAAGGTGACATTTACCTTTCAAGGTGATATACATTTCAATGTGCAAGTTTCTTACATCTTTTCTGGCAGATGGAAGCGTTGTAGCATGTGTGGATGTCCTGCAGATAACTCATGCTGCTATTTCTATGGTAATCATCAATTTGTAATATCTGCTCATTATTTACTTCTATATTCTGTGTTTAGTAAGATATCATGTTAGTCATATAGCACATGGTTAATGAAAGAAATGGTCATAGTAATTGGAAATCCACAAAAACCAGCATATTCGTCTAAATCTGTACCTGTATTGGCTGTAAGCAAATCTGGACAGGGAACTAGCTGTCACCAAAGTTATTATAATATAATATATATTAAATAAGAATCTAGTTCTATTTACTGTATTTGGTGATGATCCATATTCAATTATTAGTTAGGAAAGCTCGCTTTTGACAATTAAACAAAATATGGTTACATTCCTCATTGCATATATGTTTTTTCTTTAGTATACATTAGTTTTGTCCAAGACTCCAAGTCTCATCAAGTTTTAGGCAACATGTTAGTGCATACAGTATTTAATTGCATCAGTATCCCATTGGTTAAAAGGGTTAGATCAGGCCGATCAATTGATTTATTCATTTTTTTATTCATTGACACTAACTTTGTTGTAACTATATATTAGTATATATATTGATGCAAGAAAGGTAAATCATGCTCTTTTTGTTTAGGAGAGGAAGTACATATATGTTTTTTAAATTGGAAATAATGAAGTTCCAACCCGAAAGTTATTCAGGCCAAATTTGTTATAAAAGTAGCGAGTAGATTAGAAACAAACCAAATATCCTTAGAAAATAGCATCCTTATGAAAAACGAACATAGTCGTATATAATGTTTAGAGATGTAAGGTTTGCTTATCCTTATTTTCCAGGCTGAAAGTAATTCAGGTGCTGATGTGGCAAACACAGTGATGCAGAAGTTCTGGGATTCAGCACTCAACCTAGACCCACCAGACGATTATGATGACAGTCAAAGGTTGTCTACTGTTTTGCTAACACTATTCTCCTGCCAGCAGCCAGCAGCCAGCATACTTGAAATCCATATTTTAATAGTATTTAAATGTCTTTGTACAGTGAAATGTCAATGTCAGCAATTTTGACGTCTGATGGCGCGGATGGTGGGAGGTCGTCATATCCATCTCTCGGGCTTGGGAATTCGTTTGCCTTTAAGTTTGAAGACTCAAGGGGACGTGTACACAGATTTACGTTTGGTTAGTTTTATTGTGTTGCAAAATGTGACAATATGAGCCTAAATCTGTTTATCTGATATGTTCTTTTGCGCATACAACAAATGCATCTATACGTGACGAATCTAGGATTCTGGTTTGTGTGAGCACTGCTATTACTATATCTAACAAAAAAAAATATTTTTTACATTCTATTTATTTGACACTACATAACAGTACAATACTTTGGGCACAAATGTTCATAGCCAGAAGCAGGTTACTCAAATATAAAAAATTAGTTATTACGACTCAAAGCCGCATTAATCAAATATTAACTTTCAGAACACACTTCCAGAAATCCTTGTTGATAGATAGAAATTCGCGGTGCTCTCATTTGCTTTTTTTCTTTCTTCTTTTTAAATATTATCTGCCCGGTTTTGAGCCTTGTATTACTCTGTGAAATCACGTGTGTTACTGTCTTTATTTGATTTTTTCAAAGCCGAATTTGACCTTCCTATAATGCTCCAGGCACGGAAAATTTGGGCGAGCTAGTTTCTGCTGTTGCACAAAGGATGGGCGGTGGTAGTCATGATCAAAGTCCCCCTCAACTTTTGGTATGTAATACATGATCATAGCAGTTTTCTTATTTTTCTGCCTATTTACTAAAGGAAACTCATGTTACTATAATTTTGTCTTCTGTTATATGTTACTGTAGTATGATGATGATGAGGGTGATAGGGTTTTGCTTACAACGGACAGTGATTTGGTTGGTGCTGTTAACCATGCGAGGTCAGCGGGACAAAAGGTAAATGATTTAAATTATATTCCGTAACTTGTTTTATAAAATTGTTCACCCTTGTCAGTTTCTACGCATACACTTCGTTGTCTGTTATGTAGTATATAATATTCATAACTGTTCAAAAGTGTAAATCGAAAAACCCAAAAATAGCCTAAAAGGAAATAATCATTTTCATTTGTACTTGTAAGAATGGGTAAATTGGTTAGAGGGCAAGTTACAAATTTACTATAAGCGTTGCACTTCCACTTAGGTTTAAACTGGTCAGTGGACTTTCAAGAATCACCATCTATTGGTACCTATCCATAAAATTCATTCAAACTTTGACCAAGTTTGGTCAAAGTTTCACAAAATATCTAATTCTCTGAAAATTAGAGTGGTTTTTAACTTTTAATAACAATTTTAAAGGCCTATGACCAAATTAGATATGGTGAAAGTACATTTGCCCTAATTTTAACTTGAAACTTCCAAATAAGTTAATTGCTGCAATAGATCATTCGATAACACAATAAAGATATTGTTGTAGTTTTTATGGAATGGAGTAGCATATATCGATTATTTCCTCAAGTTTTTTCGTTTTCAAGTTAATCGGTTCTAAAATTTACTGAAGAAGACACAGAAAATACCTCGGTATGCACTATCATGGCAGTTTTTTTTCAGGGGTAAATATTTATTTCATTATTTTCTGTTATGTAATATAAAACCTTATTCCCAGATTATGCACATGCATACGAGAGCATATCGAACAGTTACTTATATTATAATGATTATTTTTGCATCTTTTTTTAGGTGTTGAGATTGCATTTAGACAACTCCGAAACTGGGCAACAAAAAAGAGAATCACATTTGTGTACAGTCATAGAAGAACGAGCAATAGAGACCCCAAAATCGAGCCACCATGTTCAGACTGGGATTTTGGCAAGTGCAGCAGTCATTGCTGGCATCGCTTGTGTGGTCTACCTGAAACGCTCGAATCAGTGACCGAACCACAAGATTTCATTCTTTTGCACCTAGAGTACCTTCTGTGCGACTGATGGCGTGAAGGCCATTGTAACGACAAGAAGTTTGTTTTTGTAAGCAAATGGTGACGGGTGTGGAGAACCAATAAAATGAACAATATATGATACCAGAAAAATGCCAACTTTTTACTACATTGTTCATATAATTTTATTTTTATGTTTATATCTAGAGTGGTAGCAGGATCACATACTAGTTTATCTGGTATGCACATGAAGTAACTTCCTTTAACAATTGACTGAAATGATAGTAACTTTGTTTACTTTAACAATCAAAAAACACTTGACTAATGATTTTATGTTCTCATTTCTAAATGTCATGTATATAACTCTATATGCATACATTGTCACGCATTTGGCACTTTTATATACGTAAGCAAACAACCAACTTGAAAACGTAAAGAAAAAAAACTTTGTGATATTCGCCCTTTAAATACGCTTGTTATATGTCAAAATGATCGAAAACAAACCGTTATATAACCCAGCTTTCAGGAGTATACAATAACACTTGTGCATCTATATACTCATTTCAAATATGGGACTTGGTCTTCTCATCTTCTTCACCCCTCTGTTTATCTTCCTCCTCATTCCTATTATTTTCATCGCCATAACTCTATTCATAATTCCAATTCTTCTTCCTTTCGGTCTCCCTTTTCTTCTTGTTCTCCTTCTCATCTTTGTTGTCGTGATTGTTGTTATTGGGCTTCTATAACTTTCAATTTACCAAGTTCGACAAATATATTTTTTATCAAAATAAATGGTGGCTCATTTAAATACTAGATGCATTTTGATTTTTTTAAGTACAGACGAATGGGAGCTTTTCTAGTTCAAATTAACGCAACCTCATTGATGGTGCTAACATGCTCGTTTCATGACAGGAAGATGACCGATGCCATTGTACAAGAATTGTATGCTAGATCGTTAATAGTCAAGTTTATAAGATTCATATCTATAGGTCTACACGTATGTAGAAAGACTTTCGCATGTTAGTGATAAGTTGTAGAGGTTAAATGGAAAATTTAACCTTCATTGTTTAGTATGAGTAAACTAGAGTATTAATTTTATGCAACTTAATCTTGGGTTTGATTCCGTTTCTATACAAGGTTCATTATTTAGAAGTACAAATATTTTGGTAACTTGTTAGCTAGGAATTTTAGATCACTACATCGTAAAATCATGTAATAAAGACCTCTGTAATACTATGTGTTCATGGCCATGGTCCCTAAATATCACTTGGCAATTTCACAAAATTAAGAGATCTATGGGGAGGAAATTACACTAGGAATTTGGTCCTTAACTTCTTTCCCACTTCAATCGTGGCATTATTTTTGGACATAGATGAATTAAGAAATTTATATAACATTTTTCGGTTGGAATTACAATTTGTAAGACTACCGTACAATCAAACTGAAGGAAGCATGAAATAACAATATTGATGACGTAACACTTTGCGCTAACAACAGCAAAAGTAAACACCAAAGTTGGTACTACAATTCGGCTTACCACAGTACTAAAACATATAAGTAACCAAACGCATAGCTTAATAATTACTCCCTCCGTCCCAAAAGAATTGTCTTATTTTAAAATGTACACACTTTTAGGAAAGTCATTATCTACCAATAACATCTCATCTTTATCCATTAAAATATTTTCTGATTGGCTACAATGGAATATGGGAATTTAGTTTGGGACAACCCAAAATAGCAAGTGATATACAAACCGAGGGAGTAGATTGAAACAAAAATAGTATGGTTAATGTTAATATCTTATCAATGGTTCCTATCTTCAACTTCGTGAAAGTTGTATATGCTTGTACTAGAAACTAGAAAGGATCATCATCATCATCATTTTCAGCAATACAATTGACCAGACAACCAGTAGCAAGTATGAAATAAAATGGAGTAACGTTATATTAATAGACTTGACTTGAAATTATTTACACAAGATCATATTGAATGTTTTCACAATTAAATTAAAATTCTTATTGTTACTTTCAGAACGGCAAACATATAGTTTGTCACACCTATTTATTAGATGATACATAGCCTGTCGGTAGTAGTTACTAGGCTGAGCCTGTGTTAGCCCATTAGATAGTTGGGCTTGGGTTCATTGTAAGGTTATTCGTAATGAGACATGGAAAATACGATACTTTACATATGCAGATATCTTCACCAAAGGGCTCCCTTCAATACCATTCAATGATTTTCTGTCTAGTTTGAGCGTCCGTCCTTCTCCCGCTCCAACCACGGGGGCATATTAGATTATACATAGCCCGTTGGTAGTCGTTAGTAGGCTGAGCCCGTGCTAGCCCATTAGATAGTTGGGCTTAGGTTTTTCGTATTCATCTTCCATTTATTCATTGCAAGATTTTTCGTAATGAGACATGGAAAATACAATACTTTACACTATTATATACAAAACAAATATTATATATAGATTATCTTAAGTGACTTGAACTCAGAAGCTATTGATGATGGGTGCCACTCATACCACTAAGCCTAAGACCCTTTGGTTATAACTTACGCATTTAACGGGATTAACAATTTAGATTGTCATACATTTGGCACTACATATACATTGACATGTATTAGAGATTTTATGTACATGTCAACAAACAACCAATTCGAAAAGACAAAGAAGAAAGAGTTCAAAAGACACTACTCGTTAAACACGTTGATTTGTTCATGGCATGCTAAAATGATGGAACACAAATTACATCCTTTACGAAACCTCATGCTTTATCAACTTTCGAAGAAAATGAGACAACACTTGTAAATCGTTTCATTTCGATCATGGGACTTATTCTCCTCCTCCTCTCCATCCCCATCATCTTCCTCATTACTGTTGGTCTTTTTTTCATCTTCACGCTTCTTGTACTAATGCCTTTTCTGCTCCCTGTTCTTCTTCCTCTCCTCTTCTTTGGACTTCTTGTGATTGTTGCCATCATTCTCATTGTTGGGTTCTTATAGTTTGTAATCATTCTCATTGTTGGGTTCTTATAGTTTGTAATCATTCTCTTGTGATCATTCTCATTGTTTGGATCATCTTATAGTTTGTACTATTACTCTGCTTACTTTCATTCGATTTTTTTTTACAATTACAGATGCTTTAACATTTACTACTGTTTTTCTGAGGGATCCTTGCTTAACTAGGAAACCTCTTTTGTCTTTGTATTTGTGTTGCTCCTTTAAGTTATAGCTATCTGGGTTTCGAAAATATGATCAGATCTTTTAAACAATTCTTACAACATTAAAGGTGAAATAGTTTAGCCCTTATTTATTAAAGGGGTTAGTGCAGAGGAATGTATCCAACTTGTGCACGAAGTCAATTGTATGTACCCAACTTTTTATTAGTCTATTGTGTGTATCAATCTTTAACATTGGTCTATTGTGTGTATCGGACTGATGTGACACCCGTTTTTGATGATGTGTCAACAACGTGTCAAATGACGTGGCAAATTATACGTTTGACACGTTATCAAATTACCCATTGGATACACACAATAGACCAAAGTTAAAGATTGATACACACAATAGACCAAAAAAAAGTTAGGTACATACAATAGACTTCGTGCAGAAGTTGGATGCATTCTCCTGCACTAATCCCTTTATTAAATGTCATGCATTCTACAGTACTTTATCTACATTGACATGTATTTAGCATTTTATATACATGTCAGCATACAACCAATTTAGAAAGGCAAAAAACAAACAGTTTGTGATGTTCTGCTCAGTAAACACATTATTTATTCATGGCACGCCAAAACGATGAAACACAACATTCTATGAAACTATTGAGAGTCCGAGTTTAACTTTCAGAAGAATGAGAAACTTTTTGTACTAAATCTTTTAATTTGAAGCATGGGTCTTCTTTTTCTTCTCCTCTTTCTCCCCATCATCCTTGGTATTGTTCCTCTTTTTTATGTATTCATGTTTTTTATCGTTCTTCCTATTCTTCTTCCTCTCCTCCGTGGCGTTCTCATGCTTGTTATCGTTGCTCTTGTTTTATCGTTGCTTGTATGATAATTATCTTATAAAAATTATGTTCATCCTATGAGAAAATGACTCGAAACTTTTCCAAATATTGTATGCCTCAGAACAGCAGGACTGCCACTTCTCCAGCTCAAACAAATCATCAATTGTGGTAACTAGCTAGGCGCACAGCAAAATTCATCTTCATAGACGGACTTATCATCAAACTTTGTAAATATACATACATTTGTATCGTAACGCTCTGTTGTTAAGGCCAAGTAGAAAATGATTTCATTTCTTAATCCACAGAATGACAGAAACTATAGCTTTTATATGTACACAGTTCCATATGATGTTTCAATATATGTTGAGTGTTGACACTTATCGCAGTACTTCATTTATTGTCTTTCAGTTTCTTAAGCTTGAATGTGCTTTTTGTAAGGTACTTTACACTTTCAAATCGGTACGTTCTTATAGCCTGGTCCATACACAATGTAGCATCCCAATTCCATATGGTATATCACCTGGTTGAAAATAACACCCTTTCATATATTTGCATGTTAACAAGATTTCGCAAATGGACAATATGAATATAACGCATGTAGCTTTGACTTTCATTTTTGACTCCATGAGGTATAAATCAAAATCATGTACACAGTACTGTAAAGCAAATGCAACACTTTCTCATTAAACATTTTCTATATTCATTACAACATTTCAAAAAAAAAATAAAAAAAATAAATCACTTGACTTGATCAATACAGGTTCATATTCATATCCTAGCTAAGAAATTTAAACAAAATCAACCAGTTGTTGATTGGCTTTAAAACTACAAGTAGATGTCGAAAAACCACCTTGAAATATCATCTAATAAAGATAACAAAAAATGAACAAATTTTTGTAATATTTTTGTATACCCATGAATGTGACTGAACTGAGTCTAAATACAGAGAAAATTTACAAGCTTAATGTTCATCTGTATACATAAAAAATAACCAAAACTTCTTTACCAGCAACCTTACCATCGTATTGCAGGGAAGAAGCAAAGTTTACACTGTTGAAGGCTCTACATCTCTCCGCATCTTTAAATACGTCTACTGAATTCGTTTGTGTCAATCAAGAAGTCTTCAAGTGTTGCAAGTGTATTTAGTTGACGACTAAGAGAAGCAATTGTCTTCTGGCAATCAGCAAATTTACTACCAGCCAATGCTAGTTCAGTATCCTATACATAGCAAGAGATCGCATCAGCATATTTAAAAAGGTTTTCAACCAATAATTCTGATTCTTAATGAGCAACTTGTTAATCGTGTAAATAGAATCTTAATGAGGTGTTTTGATATGCGTTTTGAAAGGGATAATGCAATACTGAATAATCAGAATCAGATAACTAGCAGCAATAGAACGTGTTACAAGAAATAGTGTCTGATGTGTTTCTTGTTTGTGGTTGTAACGATCCAATATATAAAATATAACTACAATAACATTTACGTGTCTAGTACAACTTTAAAATATAAAATTAATTTCTTTTAGTGTAATATATTTATACAAACTATTTGCTGATAAGTTCAAAGCACTATCATCTAAAATATTAACAATCCTCCCTTTTTGTAATGTACTTTTTTTAAAAAACCCAGACATGTCCATGATCATTTTATAAAATAGGGTAAGTACTTACAGTTTTTCTCCTATATAGGAGTGCTATCCAAAATTGATGGTTTGACCCCTACATACTTATAATCACCTAAAGTGTATTCACATAATCATTTATTTATATTCCATATAATCACATAATCATTTATTTATATCCCATATTCAAACATCCAACAAGGTATGGTTAAGGAAACTGACCTGTTTTATCTTGAGCTCTGCATTGTGTATGGCGGGTTTTGGGTATTGATTTTCTAGTTGTAATCTTGAAATCTCACCTTCTAAATCCCGAGATTTGGCTCCCATCTTCTTTGATAAAGTGCGCTCCTTCTCAACCTCTGTTTCTAGTGAATCGACTTTCAGAATCAAGGATTCCAACTCACCTTCCAATTCCCGACATTTGGCTCCCATCTTCCCTGATAAAGCACGTTCGTTTTGGACTTCTATTTCTAAAGATTCAACTTTTGGAATCAAGGAATCCATCTCAGCTTCTAATATTTTCAACTGTGATAATGCTTCGTTTTTCTTTGTGTAAGCATCTTCATACCGAGATTCTGCTTCTTTTCGTTCCTTACACTCGATATCTAGTTGATTTTTCAATTCCACCACTTCTGATTCGGACCTTTTTACACTTTCTTGTAGCGCATTGACTATTGCTTTTGTTGACTCGAGCTCTTTCCCCGTCTTTTTTCTTGCATCACGTGATTCAACCAACAAAGCTTCTATCTTGATTAACTTCCTTTCAGCATCTTTGAGCTCGTTTCTTGATGCTTTGAGCTCGTTTTCACGCTCATTCAAAGTGACCTCCAGCTTTGTTTTTTCAGTTTCTAACTTTTTCAAAAGATCTTCTAGTTCAGGTGTTTGGTTTCTTACAGATTCTGTTGGATGATTCTTGGGTAAAGCTGCGAGTTTTTCCATTTCAAGAAAGTCGTCCATGAGATTGATCTCCTTTGATGGGGTCGTACGGTTACTTTCAAATTCATTTGTTTCCTTAGAATCATCACTCTCAGCAGTCAATTGGCTATCAGTTAACGACCTTCGATCATTGGTAGTTAATGCTTTTGTAAGGGCTGCCTTTAGCCTACGACACTCCGCTTCAAATTTAGCTGCTTTCTTTGCACTTTCTAAATGTAGTTTACTAGCTTGTTCTGCAGCTTGGTTGCTCAATTCCCTCTCGATAAACCTCATTTCAAGCTCTTCAGCCATTGAATCAAGCTCACGTTTCAGAGCAGCCTTTTCTTTTTCTGCCATTCTATTGGAGGGCGAACTAGATTCGGATTTTTTGGCAGACTGAAGCTGTGAACGGAGTTCGGCAAGCTGATTTTCATATTCTGTTTTTGTTATCTGCCATTCAGAAGTTCTTTTTTTAATTGCTTCATTTAATTCCTGATCTCTTTCTTCTCTTGTTTGTCGAAGCTGTCTTAAACACTCTTTTAGGGCTCCATCAAGTTGACATATTCGATCTTCAAGGGTCGAGTTCCGAAGCGTTAGAACCTCGTTTTTCTGCCTCAAGGCTAAGACTTCTGTCTCGGCTTTCTCCCACCCTAACATTTGAGAATAAGGTAAGAGGAAGAAAAAAAGGTACATATCAATAATAATATTTACACAATTACCTTAAGTGGGTTGATTTGGTTTATACTGTATCTCTAATGTCAAAGGTGTTACACAGCTTAAAGGTCCCCAAAAGGGTATTCAAATGTTCACGACCATTTCAAAAAAAAAAAAAAAAATTAATTTGATTATGTAATATAAATAATAAAGTTCACATTCATTAATTAAAAAGATATAAAAATGGCCGATGAAGCATTTGGCACCCATTTTGATCAGACTAGAAACTCAGAATGTTTCGACCTTAACTAATAAGATCACTTACCTATTTTCCACCTCTACTTACACAGATTAGTTCTATATCATCGGAAGCCTTTCGTGAAAAAGGTATGTAAATGCTAATAAGATTTTTTAAGCCAAATATTATTATAATAGTCCAACAAATTAGCTATCTGCTCATCTTAAAAGAAAGAGGGATGCAGTTTGACTTTCAAGGTAATAAAAAAAAACTATTCAGCCCCAAATCTGGAGTTCTTTTCTCCAACTTTTTATGGGAAACTTTATAACCTAAAGTTAAATAACAAATAAAGAAAACGTGAAGCTAATTCCAAAGTTAATTAGGCTACTAAATTAGCTATCAAGCTAAAAGAGACCCACCATTTGACTTTTGAGGTCCAAAGAACCAACTTTCAAACTCCAAAATTAACAATTAGTTCTTCAAGTTTTCAAGACTATTGGACAGTTACCATAGATTTTGATTTCAATGCATAATGAATTCGAGTTTGATTCAAAAGTTTAGAATTAGATCAATTGACCTTGTTGGTCAAATGGTGTTTAAAAAAAATACAGAATAGCTAATAACTATGTATACCTTCAACTGCTTCCTCTGCTACTTTGGAATGCTGTTTTACCAAGTCTTCCTTGATACTAATATTCATAAGAGCAGCTGACAATTTCTCAGATAGAGTCTTGACGTCACCCTCAAACTCTTCCGGAGATAGTTCAACCTTTGATGAGACTTCAGGTGATAGAGAACTTTGATTTGAATACATCTTTGATGAAATAAATGAAAAACATATATATAAGATTTCAACCACCACTATAACAACAAAGCAACATACAAAATTATAAATAATCCTAGGTATCATAATTTTCACAATAATATGCTTGTCAAAAGACTCAAACGACGTCAATGTGCATACTTCTTATGCTAGTTGCATGAGCCGCCGGCATTTCCAACAGCAAATACTCCATATCTTTTTAAGATCTTTAACTATATAAACTTTCGAGGCTGTAACCTAATATTTTCAGATACTTGCCATAGATACACATTGGATTAATCATTTGATGATGAAGTCAGATATCATCATTCAGATCTCAAAAGCCAAAAGTGGACTTCGATTCTAAGATGGATAAAGTAGCTATCTGCATTTTGAATTTGGTCTATGTCGCCATCAAAATTTGTTGAGACAATAACATCTTGATGAGTTAGACACCTAAATACGTAGAAGTTATAATGCACATTCTTCCATAATTCTATTGCATTAACTAAATCTTGACATTGTCTAAGAACAAAGCAAACAAGCATGACCCCATCTGTGTTCCAAAAATAAATACATTATCGAATTTTGGAAAGTCAAACATGAACCTACCAGGCTACCATTTTTCAAATTCGAAGTCCGAATTAGGATCCTGCACGCTGTAAATTCTTACCCAAATGCTGAAATGCATCAACATTTCAATGTACTTGTCTTTACTATCAAGTAAAATTTTCGTAGTAATTTTCCGATTAATAAATAGCTGACATGAGGAAGTGTAAGCAACCACATTCATTAATAAAGACAAGATCCTTGCAAACCTAATGCTGATGGAAGTTGCACCATAAGCTAGTATATATGTACCCATTACTTACAACCACATTGTCCAATACATATGATACTGTGAGCATGATTGATAAGTTAAATATACCTGATCATCAGAAAATCTTTCAGAATGAGAAGAAATGGATCCACCGGAGCTTTCAGTTTCGCCGGGACTTTTCTCCGACGACTTCCTCCGCCATAGCCAGCTCCGGCGGTCCATCTTTTCCGGCAACAGATTGAAAACCAAACACTAATAACCCCAGACACTTGCACTCACTCTCACACTTCATCAACAATTTTATCAATCTTTTTCAATCAAAATCAAAACTTGATCAAAACCCATTACACAAAACTTAATCACAATCAAAACCCACAATCCATAGCCTTTTAAAATCAAATACCCAGTAAGGAAATGTTGACCTTTGTCGCAAGAACACAAAAATTAGGGTTTTTGAATTGACAAATTTGGTACAATCCTTTTTTTCTTTTATATAAATAAATTTATTAACTTGTTATACAAATCCACAACCTAAACTTATAACACACAAAACCCACAACAAAAAAATTGCCAAATTGAAATCAAAAGCAAGAATAATTATATTTTTCACAGTACAGCAATAGGGGTTGTTCAAAATGGTTGATCTTGAATCTTTGCTTAGACTTCACTCATCAGACCCATATGTAAATGCATCAAAAAAGCTGATCTTAGTACTCACCAAGTTTTGATTTTTATTTTATTTATAGAAAAAAGATGAATTACCCAACAAGGGTAAGGTGAGTTTAGTTTAAAAACAGGTGTGTATGTGTTGGGTAGTAGTTTGCTTGGAACCCACAACTTTGAAAAAAAAAATGAGTTGTGTTGAATTATTCTGTAAGATGTGATTGCACATGCGCCTGCAGGTGCTAAAAATGACACAGACGAAAGAAAGCTGACATCCATTATTTCACTTTTTTCTATTTCATGTTATATTTATTATTATATTATGTTTTTATTCAGTTTTATTACATTTATTTATTCTTTTATACAAATCATCGCTTGTGTAGTTGTATCTTGTATGATTGTATCTATGGTCCGTTTAACAATAACACTTTCATGTGACCAACACCATCAATTTTTCATTATGTTTTGTTTAATATGGATCATGATTTGGTTATCTTCTAGATAATGTTTATTTAGGAAATTTTCCAACACTTAACTATTATTCTAAAGGTTTAGATGTTTTTTTATAGTTATAAAAAGTTTAAAAGATTTCATGTAAAGTGCAATAAAGTTTGTTTTATATTTATATAAAAAGATCGTTATGTTAGTGACGTAATAGATCTGAAATCAAATATGACATGAAAACTTTTGTTTTATACATGCATTACTTTGTGTATCATATTGTATAATTTCAGGTATACAATTAAGCCCGCTTTGAGACTTGTTGAAACATGGTTTGACTAGACCACCTGCAACGCAGGCGTGCTGGCAGAGATGGCAACTCAGAACGCCGGTAATGGGGCGTTCTGAGTGGGTGTTTTCGGGGCGTCGAGCGGAGAAGCACGGGGGAGCGTCGGGGCGTTTTCGTGGAGCCCATGATTATTTTATTCCTTTTCTTCCTTTTATTTGGTTTGTATTTTAAAATAAATCAAGATTTAAAGAAAATGGTGGAGATGATGGGCGTTCTGGGCTTACCATTGCACGTGCTGACGTGGAGTCGACGCTGATGTGACACCCAAAACGCCCCAGAATATCCATCACCACTGCAAGTGGTCTTAGAGATTATTGATATAAGCATTAATATATTCACCATTATTTTTTATACATTTATCAACATTGTGTACCAGTAATATTTTTGTGTGTAGTACAAGTATGTACAAGTTTTTAATGGATATATTAAAAACAATAGTGAATACATCACCACATTTTGATATAATGTTTTTTACTAGTAGTGCTTAAAGATCTTTAATAGTAGAATACTCTTGTTTTTTCAATTTTTACATAATTATAGAGTTCTTAAGATACTTATCTAAGGGACTGTTTACTTTTTACTTAATGGTCTGTTTTCAGACACCTCTTAATACAGACAGATAAATTGTTGTTTCTTTTTCACTTAATCTGAAAGAACGTATGTTTCTGAAATAGGAAGAAAAATGAAGCTCTTACCAAAAAGAGACACTTAATGATAAATATACATTTTTTCAACATTTTATCTCAAATAGAATTTCAACACGCCATTTTTTATTCAAACTTTATATCATTTAAGTTCATTATTTTAGTCAAAACAAATATTACATTTACATAAATAGCAGTTATTATAAACAGGCATGTTTATTCAGACAGACAACACATGTAAATAGCATTTAATAGGAAAAAAAGTAAACAACCCCTCTAAGTGAGCCGTGACAATCAAATGACTTTTATTACTGGTATAAGAATTCTTTAATAGTCTTCGTATTTCATATTTGACGTAATGTAAGAGTTGTTGTGGCCATTATTTAAGGTAATTTATAAAAAATGGGTTGCTCATATTATTTATTTCATCGAGAAAGTATTTTATATCCTCATACTAATACCTATAAAGTTCTTGAATAAAAAATCCAACAAAAAGACATACGGAGTAGTATAATTTATACCTTTTAATCATCAAAGATAAAAAATGTATAATTTATAAAGGTGACAATTTTAGACTCATTAGTTAATTATGAGTCAATTTGGTTAATTTTTAGGAGGGAAGAGGTTTGTTGAGCCTCCTCCCCATTTCTTGGATGGGTCTAAATGAGTTTTTCAATATAATCTATAATTGTGTAACAATTAACCAACGGGTTTGGATGGGTCTAGCGGGTATTTTTTTTCCTCACCTCATTTCATTTTTCACTCAAATAAAAAAAAAGTTTGGTGAACCCAATGACCCGACCCGAGACCCATTTGACCGGGACCCGTTTAGACCCATCCTTCCAAATGACCCATCTAGACCCGGACCCATTTAAACCCAAACTCATTTAGACCCGAGACCCGACCCGACCCATTCATTTTACCACCTCTAGTAATTTGTAGTTCAAATATATGAGAAATGATATTGACAATATTGAAGGTTGTCAATAAGATACATCCAATACATTAATTAAAGTTAGCGTATCCTTTTTAATCAAATATCTCATTTAATACATCACAAATAATAGAAAGTTTCAGTGAATTAAATACAAACATAAATAAATTATATATAATCTTGATCATATAAAGAAAATTTCAAATTTAATTAATGTAGTAGATGTATCTTATTGACAACTTAACGGTTATCAATATCATTATCATTTCCTTTTTATATTACAAAGTAAAAAAGTGGATGGTTTAAAAACATTCTTAATGCATGTATAAAAAGTACGAAGCAATTAAAATTGTTGGCTCCCCTGTTTAAATGTTTTTTAAATGCATTATTAATTTTTAATTAAATAAAAGTAGGTAGTAGTCTTCCTGTTTTTTTCTAACAACACTGTACGCTCCTTCCATTTTTAAATAAATTAAAAGATTATACAACATACAAGTTAATGAAATTAAATTTTAATACTTGTATTGCCACATTACACATTTACAACACTAGTAACGTATGATTTGTAAATAACGTATTAAAGTCTTCAACTAGATATATTTGTATCACCATTTATTTTGTTTATGTTTTAAGACTCACTAACATTTGTTTTAATCAAAAGGAGTGTCTAAATTGCTTATTTTCTTTTTGAAAAAAACGACTCTACAATTTAACACACATGATACAACAATATCCACGATTTCATTGCTACTCACCGCCTCAAGTGAAATTTGAGCTCACTACTTCGCGGTTGATAGCCTCCTCAAGTGACGCTCAAATACCCTTTGGTGTCTAAATTGCTCGAATACCCTTTGGTGTCTAAATTGCTTATTGATAAGAACAAAGGGGGGAAAATCATTGATCAATGATATCGTTGAATAAGTTCTTATATCATCAAAGATGCTCAAAGAATTTAATTATTAATCAATAATTCGTACAACTATGTTAGTGAAAATATTAGAGACGTGTAAGCAGTGTTTAAAGACCCGGTTTGACCGGCCCAGTCGAACCAGTCAGGCCGTATTTTTAGGTATTTCCGGTTCAAAAAAACCCGGATTTTTAGATATTTTGACTAGTCAACGACCCGGTTGACCCGACCGGTTGGATCGGGTTGGACCGGGAACCCGATTGAATTGTTGACCTGGGTTTCAGCTTTTTGCTTTTCTTTTTCGTATTTTTTTTTAAAAAAACTCAATTATTTTATTACACTAACCACTAATTGAATCAGATGGGAGGCTAAAAGTTATTTGGGTGGCGTGACTAGTTGGTCCAACTGTCCAACTATGCTAGATATTTAATTTACTTTAATCATTATTAATAAAATAAACAAAAATATAAATCGAGTGAAGGACAACTACGATGGCTGATGGACGTTTACCATTAATTATTTTTCATATTCCATTTTAATGTTGGATTCCTTTTTTATTCTTCTTTTTTTAATATATTTATTTATTTATATATATCTATACGGTATTAATTGTTTTATTACTCCATATTTATTTAAATCGAGTTCATCTTATCTTATTATGGATACCAAGTACGAATAGAGTAAGGTGCAAATCAGTACAACAATTTTTTGTGAGAATAATAGAATTAATAGGAATAAGTCACGTGTCACTTCACTCTCTCCTTCAAATTTTTAAAAATAAAATATATATCAAATGGTATGTCGAAAAATTATAAAAAATGTACCAAATACTATTAACATATACTATTATTTACTCCGGTCCGACCATCCGGTCCAACCGGAAATTAACAATTTTCCGGGTCAACTAAAACCCGGGTTTTAAAACACTGCGTGTAAGTATGGTTGTTTGAAATTTAAATGACCGATTAAGATGATTGGGTGGACTCGTGGAGGTTTTAAAGACCGATCAATGTCGTAACATGGCAAATGTAAGGAGTACTATTCCACTTTGACTTTTATTACTATAAAAAGTAATTTATATAAATAATTTTAGCATTTCATTACATAAGGACTATATGTTTATAGAAATATAAATATAAATATAAATAAATAATAAAGCAAAAAGCATATTCAAATGTGACCCATATTAAAACTGTTATTATGATAATAACAATTTCGTGACAAGGTATGAATGTGACCCATTATATAATGTTTAATCACAAGTTGTATAATAATTTGAATGTAGACGGAAGGTAAGTTACTTATGGATCTTTTGGTAACAAAATGACTTGAACCGGAGAATAGGCTAAGAATTCTTTTTTCAATAATTCTTATCTTTTTCATTTTACTAATCGGAGCATTTAATTTATAACAAGGATTTATAATCTCTTAGAATTCTATGGGTCAAACATATCATATATCTACTTAAAAATAAATTAGTCGAAACGGTCATAGTTAGAAAATGTTTTTATTACGGTCACAATCATTTTTAGCATAGATGATGGAGGTAGTATAGTATTATAGGGTAAGGTTCAAATGAGTACATCAATTTTGAGTGAGAATGAGGGAACCTATAGATTTCTGTCATGTGTCACTTTATTCTCTCTCTCCCATATTTTTAAAAATTAAATATCTTACAAACGGTAAGTCGAAAAATCATGAAAATTGCACCATAAAATTCAGCGTTTTCTCCTCTTCGATTTGCCGTCCCTCAAGGCATACTTTCGATAACTTTTTTTTTCTTTCATTTTTTGGTGGGTCTTACAAATTAGTAACACATATGTTAGTGATTGGTTATACATTTAATTTGAGGTTAAGGTTAGAGTTTAAGATTAGGGTTTAGCAGGGTTTAGGGTTTAGGGTTTAATAGGGTTTAAGGTTCAGGGTTTAGTATGATTTAGGGTTTAGAGTTTTATAAAGCGTTTAGAGTTTAGGGTTTGGGGTTTAGGGGTTAGGGTTTAGGGGTTAGGGTTTAGGGTTTGAGGTTTGGGGGAAAACCCCAAACCTCAAACCCTAAACCATAACCCCTAAACTGTAAAAGCAACACTTTAACACATGTGTTAGTAAATGTGAAACTCACCAAAGAAATGGAAAAAAAAATCTCGTCGAAAGTATGCCTTGATGAACGGCAAATCGAAGAGGAGAAAACGCCGAATTTAATGGTGCAATTTTCATGATTTTTCGATTTGTCGTTTGTGAGATAATTGATATTGAGGGTAAATGAGTTTTGTACATGTGGATCATTCTCTTTCCACACATGACATGATATTATTGGTTCGCTCATTCTTACACAAATTCTTATTTTTATTTGAACCCACCCTAGTAGTATTATAATAAGAGACGCAAAATTTTCTTCAATATCATTTTGATTGATTGATTGGGATATATTCTTCCTCTTTTTTGTACAAAACCAAAATTAATGGAGACATTAAAATGATGTTGGTGGATCGATGTTAAAAAGTCTTTGTCGTTATTATGTAACTTCAAATCATATCCATATTTTCTGCCTTTTAATATGGATTTTGTTTAATAATAGAGATTAAATTAATAATAAATCTTTCATTTCAATTGAGGTTACATACACTTGATACTAACATGTTTCTAGTTAATCACATATTGTTTATTTACACAATATTAAAACAAATTCGTTAATTTTGTCAATCTAAACTATGTATTATGTCACATTAAATTTTCAAATGTTTGCCTTAGCAAAATTGGATGAAAACTTATGCTTAAAATAGACATACAAAAAAAATATACATGGCTTGCCTCTCATTCTAGGCATCATTGCAGACTTTAGAGCTTGTATAAATTTACTACAGTATAAGTAAATAACAACCAACTAAAATCGAATGATAACAGTTGTAGACTAAAAAATAGTAATTAATTTAAGCGTAACCTATTTATAATAGAGGAGGTAGAAAAATATATATATTGTTCTCCGCTATAGTCTTGAGTGGGCAAATTTGGAAATGCCACCCAAAAAAAAAAACTTATATACTTCTAAATTCCTTGGGGTGGGCAACTGCCCTTTTTAAATAGGCCCTGAATTGTTGAACATACTAATTTCAAAGCATAGTACACTTAAACTCTGTTTCACTAATTTACATTTCACTAATCTGTAAAACAGTGGATGTAGTAACACTTTTGGTTACATAATCATAGATTTCTAGAAATCTTTGACACCCTTTACAGTACTTTCATGTGATTTCATTTTGTATAACTAATACAGTATATGCTATGTGCATTTGCATTGCTATGATAAATAAACTCTATTTTGTATAAACCAGTATATGCTAGATTGATTATATATATATATATATATATATATATATATATATATTTATGAAGACTTGAATCAAAATAACTTCTCAGCGGGATATATCTTGCTTCCGTTTTCTCCTTTACGTTTTGAGAAGCCCACTCCACTTGACTTCCAATGAATCTGACTTGATTTTGCTGTCGATTTGTTGTTTGTATTCCTATCACCCATAATCCTGTTAATCCAACACAAAAATGAGTAGAAAAATAGTGCAAAACAGATAACTATATCACCACTCTTATTTCTACACCGCTGTAGGAAGCAGATATAATCTCTTGCCTTTCTGCACACTCACAAGTGTGTAGAGTCCAAAAGTAGAATACGTAAATCATACGCACTAAGAAATTTATAAAATAAGAAGAAAGTGTATACACGTAAATATATATACAAACACTTTAAGATTAAAATTATAAAAATTTAAGCAATTTCTCGAAGGTTCAAAAGCAAGTTGTCACCGCAAATTTCACAAGACTTAAGTGTGATACTTCATTATACAACATGATATCCAAATTATGGTTAAAATTAATTAATTTTTTAAACTGGAGGTTGTTTGTGGTACATATAAGAACGTGAAGCAAGGTGGTTGAGAATGAACCTGAGGTGAAGCAAAAACAAAACCCCAATTAGGGCTGTGCCTTTGGCAACTGTTTTCAGCAATGGTGCTATATAGGTGGACTTTTTCTCTGTTTTAACTGTCCTCTTGTCATCTTTTCCATTTGTGTTTGTTTCCGCCAAACAGTCAATGTCATTGTCTACTCTTTCATCCTGTTTCAACAATTATAGTGAAGATCAATACTTTCTACCTCAGAATTATTAGAATTTTTCATGAAATTGGATGGCTGTAGTATGGGTGCTAGTGCTTCAGTTAACCTTAAGATATTGAACACCTATCCTCATTTCATGGTTAACCTCAAAAGGAAAAAATGGGACCAGGCATCTAATTGTTTTGGACCTCTATAGTCAATATCCAAAAGGAAAAAATGGGACCAGGCATCTAATTGTTTCCAAAAAAATTAAAGAAATTGACTAATCATCTCACATTCAGACTCATTTGAAAGTATTAAGATTTCATTTGAACCAACAAAAAAGGAGTATCTAAATATCGGTTGGATCATCGGGACTTCAACACAAGGAGTCTGAGCTTAAGCTGTATATAAAGTCGGTGAAATTACATCAAGAGTGTAGACAATCAGAAATGTTGGCTGTCTTTTATTGTAAGAAGAATTTAAAATCCCCCCCCCCACCCCCCGAATTTCTTCATTGTCAACTGTCTTTCAAGCATGGTTAGAAAAGATTACTATAAGAAGTTCGGTTTAATTGACCAATCTTTTTCAAGTACCATATACAAACTGGATGGCACAACATTGGAATACCCGAAATTATGGAACCACATTGCGAAGTTGACCTCTTTCTCGGATCGGTTTAATTTTGGTTTGCACTTCAGTTTCAGTAAACTTTTAGAACACCACAAGATTTCAGCTGTATCCATTGAGTAGAGCTACTTATGGCTAGAATACAACACATACAGCTGAAATGCTGAAATCTAATCAAGGATATGAAGATACCTTGGCAGAAGCTTTAGTTCTATCTTCACCATTACCATGAACAACATCATTTTGATTCAACGATTTAAGATCCTGATTCACAGAGCAGTACGATTTCCCATCATCCCAACATGGTGAAAATAAATCATCAGAAAAATCCAAAACTTCTTGGTCTAAAACCTGTTGCTCTGATTGTTTACACAAACCCAACAACTTGCCAAATCTTTTTGATCCATGTTCCTGAAAAATGGGAGTGGAAGATATCAAAGTTTCAAGATCATAGGGCACGGACTTAGCATCAAAGTCAAAGTCAAGGACACGACCCACCACAGAGCTCACACTGCTTGTGGGGGATGCCTCTACATCATCAGAGAACTTCCTCCGTATTCTATACATAGAGGCGTTAGGTGTCGTATTTGAACTATGTGATTCTGTATCCATACATAATTGGCACAAACAGTCCTCGGATGTATGAAAAGGAATATCAGTGAAAATTCTAAATGAAATCGTATCTGATAAAGATATATGATGATCAACTTCACCCCTCTTATGTGGAACAAGAGCATTTTCTCCATTATCATGCCAAAACTTTGCTCCAAGGTTTTTAGGTGTGAACTCATCACAAGTTATCAATCTTGATTCACAAACAGGCGACGAATTTCCATCAACATTATTATCGCTACTAACATACTGCAAGAGAAGAGATTCAGCTGATCCAGCTGTATGTGAAAATTTATCGATTTCTTGGTTCCTGTTATCAGCCTGTTGCAACCCATGAGTCAGTGCATACTTATTGACTGTGTCGTGTGACTCTCCAGACTCTAAATATAGAAAATCCGCGTATGAAGTGTCTGAATAAGTGCTGTTTTCCTCATCAGATTCTTCATGATATGACTCGTCTTCTTGTTTATGTGAAGCAAATGAAATTTTCTACAGAGAAGTTGAAGAGTAATACTTTTAGCCTGTTGACTTCTTTATACATTACATTATAGGTGGCAGAACGTTTGAGAGAGTGTGCTCAACAGGTCTGAACATGTAATGATCCCAAAACATTTAGTGCAATGAGAGAACATGAATCAAAGATTCAAAGCATTGATCCCATTTCTTATCAAAAAATGATGATCCGGCACTTTGTTCATTTTTCATATGATTTTTTTTAATAATCAATACATTTAGATGTGATCATAAAACTTTTTATCAAAGTAATGATCCCACTTTTCTGGATAAAAAAGGAATCTATGAGGTTGTATGTGCTGAAGTATACTTTGGGCAACTTATACACCCATATTCCCTGTTTTAAGTTCATTTTAAAAAGTTATCCATTTGACCCATTGTTAATACTCCAAATATATAACCTCCACATTCCAAAGTTACCATATATGCGTTGAAATTGCTTCCTGGCACAGAAGTTTCAACAAGAATTTCTTCATGGTTGTGTGAAAAAATGTGTTATAGGAAATTTGGAATAGTAAAAGTGGACAATCATGTTAAATCCTAAAACAAAGAGGAACTCGTTGGTAAGAAATCAAAATACCTGCCTGAATTTCGTTCTCGGGGTTTTACTTTGTCCATGAGTAACGCTGGATGTTGATAATTCCAAGCTTCTTCTGATGCATCTAACTACATCTGTGGGCATTGCTACTGTTTTGGTGACAATGTCAAAGTCCGGAACCTAACACAAGAAAGTTTGCAATCATGTATAACGCAAATATATATCTAAATTTTCTAAGATCATCTATACGGGATAATGCAATCATCTCTATACACACCCTCATATACGCAGAGGATATGAGGTTATGATCAGCTGATCAAGGGGTCAATAAGCATCATCTTTAAAGGGGGAACTATTTCTATGAGTAACTAACAAGGTGAAAAAGCATTGGCAAGAATATGTAAAATTCAAAGTCTTTCATGAGTCGGGGTCCGAGTTGCCTCGTTTTCGAAATTTTTTACTCGACTCTCGTGACTGTTAGAAGTTTAACAACTATTACCTCGTATGTATAGAGAATACAAGGTTATGATCAAGGGGTCAATAAGAATCATTATTTATGTGGAAACTATTTTATAAGAGTTAGTAACAAGGTGAAATAGCTTTTTCGAAAAGAAAAAAAACAAGGTGAAATAGCATTGGCCAGAATATGTAATATAACTCACGTTTAAATGCTTGGACCTCGCTTTCTTTGATAGAGATCGTATACATATACATAATTTCCTAGTGTCTTTCTTCTCCACAACATCAGATGGGGAAAAAAGATCAACACCACTCAATCCCAAAACTTTGCAAACCTGCAACAGCGGAAAATAAAGTTACTGTTACATTTATTGTAACAACCCATCCCACATCGGAAAATGATCAGAATTTGGAGTCACTTATAAGTCTAAAGTTGTGGCTAATAGATACCTTCCACCATGGTTTTTAGTTGAAACCTGAAGGTATCCGATTAGTCATGGCTTTCGGCTTTGCGGGGGCGTTTCATATGGTATCAGAGCCATAGCCTCTCGGGGTGTGACGGGCACACGGCTCGTGGGCACGCGGCTCGTGCATCTCCTGGAGTATGGATCCTGGTTATGTTTCGGCCTGACGAGGACGTCGGGATTTTAAGTGGGGGAATTTGTAACAACCCGTCCCACATCGGTTTGAGATAAGAAGTTTGAGTCCCTTATAAGTCTAAAGTTGTGGCTAATTGATACCTTCCACCATGGTTTTTAGTAGAAACCTGAAGGTATCCGGTTAGTCATGACTTTAGCTTTGAGGGGCGTTATAAATGGTATCAGAGCCATAGCCTCCCGGGGTGTAACGGGCACACGGCTCGTGAATCTCCTGAGGTATGGATCCTTGTTATGTTTCGGCCTGACGAGGACGTCAGGATTTGGCTAATTGATACCTTCCACCATGGTTTTTAGTTGAAACCTGAAGGTATCCAGTTAGTCACTGCTTTCGGCTTTGCGGGGGCGTTTCATATGGTATCAGAGCCATAGCCTCTCGGGGTGTGACGGGCACGCGGCTCGTGCATCTCCTGGAGTATGGATCCTGGTTATGTTTCGGCCTGACGAGGACGTCAGGATTTTAAGTGGGGGAGTTTGTAACAACCCATCCCACATCGGAAAATGATAAGAATTTGGAGTCACTTATAAGTCTAAAGTTGTGGCTAATAGATACCTTCCACCATGGTATTTAGTTGAAACCTGAAGGTATCCGATTAGTCAATGCTTTAGCTTTGAGGGGCGTTTCATTTATTTACTTGAAATGCATTCAAATTAAAATTGCTTGTTAAAGAACTAAAAAGATTCTGCCATAATTAAAAAAGAATTCTGTTTTCAGGTACTTGCCTTCAAAAATGAATCAACATTCGAGTAAGGCCTATATCTCCCACTGCTCTTCCTTGTATCAATCGGTATAAGCATACGCGCTTTGAAATTGTTGAGTTCCATATATTTAACCAACAACATATTCCATAAAGCTTTCGAAACTTCAAATCTGTGATGTCATTAAAGTCATTAGTCATAATTATATACAGTAGAATTCACTTTTACCCTGTCATACTTTCTCTTAGGGTTTACATAATGATGTTAGCTTTAAAATTAAGCGTTTACAACTTCAACTTGATATATATTTATTTTAACATATTCAGGACATTCAATGTGACTTTCTAAGCTGTTTAAGGTAAAGTACAGAAGGGTGTTTGAATGTGCTGCAAACCAAAATTATGTTAACATAGTCACGACAATCATCTATCCAAAGTTTTGAAATGTTGACTTCAAATTAATTATTCACTATTGCAGGGCCAAAATCAGAAGTTTTGGAGAAGCATACAAGATATTCTACAACAAAATGGATTTTTGAGGGATACATGTAACACCATGTATCCTAACTTCCCTTAAATAAAATTATGATAACATTATTATGTATCAATGATCATGTTCAAAGCACACATCCAAACACCCACTTAGATTAGTATGGTTGTATGAACACTATTCCAAGGTGCGAAGTTACCCAGAAAACAACGAAATCCTGATATTTCGACTTCATCCATTTAAATTTAGAGCACTTGGAATCCTATATTTCTACAATAAAGAAATACAGGTAAACCCGATACAACTATTGTCTAAAAAAGAATAATAACCTACAGCAGCTCGCCATCAGAAAGTAGATCACATATGCTTAGTTGCTCGTCAAATCTTGTGTGCAATACTTCTCCAAGCCATATTCTTGCTTGAGACTAAATTATATAAAAAGAGATAAATATCAGATCTCCAAACCAAATACATGATATTACTTAAATCAGTGCTAGTTAGATTACACTTAATTTATGAGCCCAGAAACTAGCTAGAAAGTACATTAAATTATTAATTCATTCTTTCCTTACTAAATCATGTAATTTTGAGTTACCTTGTAAACCTTTAAGGAGGTAAATCGGGACAAATGTTTAAGTTTGCCTTTCATGGCTTATCCTAGTCTTCCAAAACTTCAATGGAACAGTGACATTGCAATGTGGAATATTGAATTCCAATATTCATATTAAATATGAAAAGAAGTTTTAAAAATTGGTATTGCTTAACATTATTATCAACATACGCAGAGTATCAAACTCTTTCTGAAATGAGCAAGATGTGCTTTCTAAATACATAAAACAACTCAACCAAAAACTTAAGTTCTGTGTTTCCAATAAATGATGCGGAATAACTGATCTGCTTAGAAAAAAACAAAATCCGTTGTTAGCCGCTTCAAAAAACAGGACCATCACAAAATAAATCATTGTCCAGCTCTACAAGAGTATCTGGGTAGACTTCTCGAAACCAAAAGTAGACTCTAATAGGTGGAGGTAAGGAGTAAAGTTTTTCCCCAAAGCACAAAATTAATATAGTTATACATGTGTCAATGTGTGTATCTATGTAATGTATATGTGTGTATATGCATACTGCACAGATATATTTGAGCATCAAATGCACATCTGATGTTCCAAACGAAGTTCTACGCAAAAATGTATGCATTCTATTATAACTGTTAGTAACAAACAATTCACTACTTCCATAAAATCTAACAAACTGGGTAACCCAATTAGCTCCTTTAGTTCTTCAACAATGTACAGTTTGACTTTTGAAGTCAATACACTAATAATCAGTACCCTCCAACTTAACTTTGTTTTTAACAGAAACCTCAAGAATAACTCCATTAAACTACACAACCATAGAAAAACACATACTAATTTAGGTTGTGTTAAAATAGCATTAAAACTGGTTAACCCAATTTTGCATCTGAAAACTGGTAAGTTTTGACCTCAAAAGTCAAGAATTAATTACACATGTTAGTCATAGGAACATTAACACAAACAGTTGGTGGGTTGTATGAAACATAAACCAAAAAAGGTACCTGCAGGAATACATCATCAAGCTCACGAAAGGTAAGTGAAGAAGATGAATCATCAACAGCCATAGTTACCTCACCACCATCAACTTATTTACAAATTTAGAAACTTTATTCACAGATAAAAGTGGGTTTCTCCCAAATAAACAGGGGGAGAAAACCCTAAAATAAGTGAGAGTGATGAGAATTTGTATGTTGCAGCAAGAATGAATGAGTTGATGATATGAAAGAAGCACCATTGCATTGAAAATTGAAATATGACGTCATAAATAAGTTTTTTTTTGTATTTCTAAATGATAAAATGATAAAAAAAAGTATGTGGAATAAAATATTGAATTTGTCATTACATTCGGATGATCCGGCAGTTTGAACTCAACATGAACGTGGCGCCGAGGTTACCTGTTACGCCAACTGTTAAACTCACAATTATCCTCACGCCCATATTAAAATATCATGGACCACACGCAATATATATATACCATAACACAAATCGTTTTAATATTCCCTTCCCCTCGATTTAATTGTTCATTCATTTTAAGATGTCTTACCATGATTATTCACTTTTTATTTCAACTGATCAGAACAAAATTAATGGGTAAATATTAAATTACGCCATAATAAATGTACGTGTACAATTATATTGGTACGTAAGTAACATTTTATAAGCTTTGATATTAATTAATATATAAAATACGGATACGGATGTCTTCACGTATATGGACTGAGTTTCTTATATATACATTTTAAATATAATAAAAATAATTTAGAAAGCGCCAGTTTTGGCTTTATGCTCTTCCGCGTACCAATACCGTAACGCAGCGTGCAAAGGCAATCCATATATATATACGTATATATAGAGAGAGAGGTGGGTTAAAATGAGAAGGTTAATTTTTGTGAGAACGTGAGAAACACTTCAAAACTACCTTTTTAACTATTCGAAACACTTTTTCCTGTAAAACTTTTTCAATGATTACTATTAAAATAACTTTTAGAAGTTATGATATATATATATAAATAAATAATATTAACTTTTTTTTTCGAACTAATTTTACAGTCGTTACTGTTGTGATTATTGAAGATAATCACAAAATATAACATGATAATCACATGTGATTATTCTCTAATATAATGTGATTATCACGTGTTCGAGATAATCACAAAATATGGCATAATAATCACATATTATTCATGTGATTATCAAGTTATAAAATGTGACTATCATGAATAAAAATTTTAATTAAAAATAATTAAAAAAATAATAAAACGTCGAAAATTTTTTAATTTGAAAAATAACTTCTAAAAGTTATTTAAAAAAGAAGCTACGAAGAAAATTTTGTAAAATAACATGTTTTGCATAGTTAAAAATTGATTTTAAAGTGTTTCTCACCTTCTCACGAAAATTAGCCTTCTCATTTGAACCTGAGAATATATATATATATATATATAATAAGATGAGTAATTTACAATTCCGTTCACCTTATTGAGCTTAAATCAATGATATAGTTTTAGATCATTCGCAATCGTAACACCAGAACATTCATTTTTCAGTCACCACGTCAGCATAACACCACAACACCATTTCAGCACATCCAAAACGCCCATTTTTCTCCCTGGGACCCACTAATTAAATTTAATTTTCATTTATTTGACAAAACAAATACAATTTATATAAATACAATACATTAGTAAAAACAAAAACGTTTCATATATATACAAAGAGTATATTATATATAATATATTAATTTAAAAAAAAAAACATTGCAAAAGACAAAAAAAATAAGTAAGTTGGTCCCACCTTTTCACCCTCGACAACTACACCTTCTTTTTACCTTCTTCTTCGTGTAAACAACAACGACCTGCAATCAGGGGCGGAGCCAGAAATTTTCAATGGAGGGGGCGAACAAAATGTATTTTTTATTTCTTTTATGGTTTTGTGGGGCGAAAATTTTAAAATGTCACTAATACGTTAAAAGAAAATTCTTTTTTACATAATCTAAAATTTCTTGTGGGGGCGGCTGCCCCCGCCCTTGCTTGCAACCTGCAACGAGCTACACCTCCTTTAATTTCGAACTTGCAATTTTTTTGTTCGAATAAAACTTGCGAGGAAAAAGGGAAAAAGGAAAAGAAAATAGGGAGTGGGGTCCACTGAACGTCCGTTCACCCTCCGTGCTCTGCCACACGACGCCCCAGAATGTCGCCGCCTAAACGTCGCGTTACGGGCGTTCTGGGCTTTCTCGAGCTCCACCACGCCCATTCTCCCTTGCGTTGCGAATGGTCTTAGTGGGCATGAATTTGCATTTCGTGACTTTGATAATGGATATTACTTTGAGAGGGAGTTTAGGGGGGAAAAAGTGTTATACTATTTCAGTAGATTAGGTAAAGATAATATGGTTCAATCCAATTGTATATATGAGCTTGGTCCATTAAGTTTTTCAAGGTTTTCGTGTAATCTATAAATGCCCTATAATAATGCAATCATCCTCATGGGATTTCATTGTTCAACGGAAAGTTATAAATTATAGGTTAAGTTTAATACTGAGTACACAATATTGGGAGATAGATGATGAATGAGTTAGACACTTAGAGAGCATAATGGGTGCAATCAAAAATATGGTAAAGTCACAATATCATATGGGTTTAGGTTATAAGGGGTTAATACATAGTTTTTATCTTTAATGTTTAACCAAACGTATATGAAATTCAATCGATCATAAATCATTTATATAGAGAAAAATGAAATCTTATTTGTTAGCACAGTAATCAATACACTTTCTTAAACTGTGACTATAATGAAAGTGGATAATTTAATTGGAACAGAGGAAGTATGAAACTTTATACCATTATAAATATTAAATATAATCATCCACTTCCATATTGTTATACGTGGATAAAAATAAGATCTTACATTTTTCGCATATACAAAATAAGATCACTAGTTGTCTAGTTCCATACATATAAGCACACAAACTAGAGTCGAAAGTCGTAGTCACTCGTGACTACTCTTCCTTAGAAACATTAACTACTGCATTCCATATGTAATAAACTTGCAAAAAATAAAACGTATTATATTTTTAAAAGACAACTAACCTCACTATCACAAATATTTACATTAATCTACAAATATATGTAATTGTCTCATTTTCAAGACTCGAACCCCCAACGGTCAAACTTCTTGGTTGTAAAAGTCACCACGATACCCATAGGCCAGAGGTCTATCGTAAAAAATAACATGAGAGTTTTTTTTTCTTTTTTTCGGTGAAGAAGACGATTAATACAGTATTTAATTAAGTCATGATTTTTTGCTTATGGGGCGAGTCGTGTATAAGAGTGGCTAAAAAAGGGCGTAGGCGTAATGATGGGTATTAATAATGTAGAAAACTTTCATAATTGTGAAAGAGACCTCTCATTCGTATATTTAGTACGAGTATGCAGGAGTGGTATCAAAATTTGTTGTTAAACACAGCATATCTTTAGATATTCGTCGCATTATGTTTTGGTTTTTTTATTTAAAATTTCTTCTTAAAGTAATGTGTTAAACTAAGCAATCAAACTTATGTTAGCATGAGTCTAACTGAAACAAAAATGAATCGATTTACTTTGATTTTCAACTATAAAACCATATTAGAGGTTCATAAATTAAGCAATGTGAACAAGTATTGTGGTTACTTGTGCTTTTGTACACAAGTTCGTTGCATAGAAAGTTTACAAAGTTTTCTAATTATCTATGTGTAAGTAAAATGCATTTACTTATGGCTTATATAGATTTTATGGATTTATGGATTATGCAAAAAAAATAATCAAAAGCATTTTATCATTAGCTTATATATAGAGTTCGATAACTTATGATAGCATTTTCTCATAGATATTTAATTTAAAGAATAGTAGGCAAAAAGAATACAGAAGTGAAAAAGAAGAAAAGAGCTAAAAGATAAAATATACTGTAATAAGAAGAGAGGCTAAAAAAGTAAATTGAATTAAAATTAAAATGGAGATCCTAAACCTTACAATTACAAATGAAAGGGCATAACTATAACACTCATCTTTCTAAAAATCAATATAATACATTATTTAGTCATAAGCGTATACATTATTTAGTCATAAGCGTATGTTATAAAAACATATTTCATTATATAAATTGTACATATAATAAGAATATACATAAACTGTGTACATATTGAAACACATAAGTGTTTAAAGTTATTAAACTCCCATTACATTTAATACACAAAACGGGGTATTATATAACTCCAAAGTTAGTTTATCAAAAGCATATCAGAGTTGCACGGCGTCAAACATTTCCTGCTTCTAAAGTATCCACTTCCTGCTACCAACAAACCCAAAACATAACCCGCAGGAAGTAAAATGAGGGATTAGCACGAAGCTAAGTGAGTGATATGTCACACACAATTCAACTTAGCATAATCATATGTTTACACCAAATAATCCTAAACACACATTAATCAATGAGGATCAGTGGTTTTTGAGATACCATAATACCCGGGTGGTTCTCCAAGAACACTTACCATCAATCTGTAAGGCCAATACAGAATATACGGATAGCTAATCATTGTAATAATCAAACACAGGTTCCCCAAACAACAAATGTATCAAGTCCCTGTGTAATTCATATAATAACCAACTAGCTCAACTAACACGTTGACCTCAATAACACTGATGCCCGTAGGCCAATTAACACGTAGATTCTTAATCAACAATTCAGACTAATAAGTCTAATAAACACATCCACGTTTACTTGTTGTAACCAAACAGTTACAACTAAATCAAACAGTGAGTTTCAGATCCACTCACTTGTCAATCTTAGTTCACTTACTCAGTTATCTTGTTTCACTGAGTCTTCGGATGATCTAAGAATGAAATTAATAGAAGTTAGTAATTAAATTTGTAGTTGAAACACAACTATACTTTAATATAATCATCAATCAGTTCAAGTAGTATTAATAACAATACTATATAAACAGGGTAATTACATAAGTTCACAATTCTCCTAAATATTCATTTTAAAGCATTCAAACGCGATCCGGACTAAGGTTGGTGGGATCGCGTTCTCCTCTAGAAAACTTTTTGTCACTAAATTCCACTTGCGAGCGCGATTCGGAGAAAGAGGTTGGGATCGCGTTCCCAGGTTGAAAACTATTATGTAATCAAATTACCCTATGCAACGCGATCCAGAAAACAAGGGTTGGATCGCGTTCACGTGTTGAAATGCGTTATGTGACCGATTTGCACTTGGAAACGCGATCCGGGTTGAATGCTTGGGATCGAGTTCCCAAGAACAAAATCCATCTTGATTCATGTTATAACTGATGAACGCGATCCAGGCCTTAAAGTGGGGATCGCGTTTGAGCTTATTGCAGCTCAACATCAGACCTGCAAATACTCAGCTCGAACCCTAACTCACTTTTACAATTCAAACATGATCAGAATCAAATTCTTAGGTTACTAATAGCTCAAATACATCATATATGTATACTATAACATCATTCAAGCTTCCAATTTACATATACATCAACAATTTCACATAATTCACATCAAAACCATTTCCATGGATTTAGAAATCAAGAACACTTACACTCAAATGAAGAAAATAGGTTGATGAACAAGATGATATAGTTTATGATGATGATGATGATGATAGTAGAACAAGTATTGAATCAAGCCACAAAATCAATTCTTTTTAATATGTTTTTAGTTTTAGATTTCTTTGATTTCAAAGGAAAGGGAATAACTTCCCAATTTTGGGAAAGTTAACAAAACATAAGTCGGCTAACTCAAATCCGACCGATTTAATTGGTCCCCTTCTTAATCTATTATCTGAAATCTAGAAACCATTTGCGAGGTAAACTATTTTATTTTACCGTCAACTACAACGATTTAAACAAGTAATATTTCACTACTCACAATAAGTCAATTGACCTATCTACTTAAATTTCACAATCAAACAAATAATATCAAATAACTTATAAAACAATTAAATAATCATTTAAAATTAGAAAGTTACCAGACCCGTAGACAAATCTTAAAATTTATTAAATAACACATATATAAACGAAGTTACAAAATAGTGTGGACAGTTGCTGAAACGCCCCAAAACAGAGTGGACACTTCAACTTCAGCCTGGTGGCAAAAATTCTTCTTGAAATATTTCCCTAAACTTATTCCAGGTAAACTTTGAAGCTATCTCAAAACTATGTATTTCTACTTGAGAATTCCACCACTCATGTGTATTGATGCACAACAAATATAACCTTCGATTCATCGGGACAGCCACACAATTGAAAAGTCTCCTCTATCTCACTTAACCACCTAGTACTAATAACAAGATTTATTTCTCCAAAGAATTCAGGTGGGTTACAGCTCGCAAAACGCTTATACATGAATTTATCTTTATCTTTTTGAGAAGAGGTTGCATCTACAGTATTTGGTGAAGGATTTGTTATATTTGGGTGTTTTTGTTCGAACTCATTTAACTTTTCTGTTATTATTTTCTCAACTTTAGAAATTATTGTTGTTGGGTTTTCTATTCCCTAACTAGATTAATATACGCAACGGAATTATAAAAAAATAATTAATCTAGGGCAATTAGGAAACTATACCCTAAGGGATCTTAACTTGAATAAATAAAAGCAATAAAATAAATAAGATAAATAAGAAATTACTAACCTTTGAGAAAACCAATTTCTCACTCGTAGACGAACTAGCAAAACCTTCTTGCTTGGTGGCGAGTGCCCAAACTAGAACACCTCTAATTGCTCACACCCATGAACAAAGAGAAATCCCAAGTCTCCTAAAGTCACGACTCAAGGTCGCAAAACTCTTACAAGGAGTAGGAATAAGAAAGAGGGAAAAAGGATTGAAAACAATTCAATTCAAAAGTACAAGGAAAACCTAAGGGGTAAGCCCCTATTTATAGGGGAGGAGGAGAGCATGGGATTCATATCCTAGACGATGTGGGACAACATGTTTTTCATCCATACGGCGTATGGAAGTTCCATACGGCGTATGAATTGATTTTCCAGAATGCTCCTTGCTCGTTCCACCGCCTTTGCCCTATTTCATCCATATGGCGTATGGAAGTTCCATACGGCGTATGGATTGATTTTCAAGAATTCTCTCCCTTTTTTCTTTTAGTTTCAATTAATATTCAATTAATAAACTAAATGTAATATTAGTTCCAATTAATATTATCTCTCCATTTATTGCTCTTACTGTTCATTGAGGGCAACCCAAAAAGGACTCCACTTTTAATGATGTACTTACCAATTAGTTATGATATTGGACACTATTCCAACAGTCTCCCACTTGGAGAATTCATCAACTATTATTGGTCTAAGCTTATCCATTAACTAAGCAGAGAGTGCCATCCAACGCAACTGCCGAACTCTGATTCTTATCTTAGAGTTAGCCCTTTATATAAGTGATCAACTATTCCTTTGTTCTATTGATATCGTATGAATTGAGACATGGATTTTATCAATCTCAAGATTCATAATTAGTTTTCTGATTTCCGATTACATTGACTTTATGAGACTATTGAACCATCAACTTAGTCTCGGCCAGACCTAGCACTTTAGAGTCAATCTTTAATCATCAGAGGGCCCAAGATATCGCTTTCCCCATTAGGCGAAAAGGAACAAATAAATTTTGACTACATAGTACTAGTCAACTCATCATGTCATACCTAGCATACCTTTTATGACTGGCATTTACGCACAACGTTAGAATAGGCTAAAGTATAACAGACTTGAAAAACTAGAAACTCAATGTATCTCCATTTTAAGAATAGAGGATATTATCATCTCAGAGTTACTCGTGATTTGAATCCATGAAGTAACTTCCATGAGTGCGGGTCTCTCCTATACTTAAATCCCCATGAGTGTTGCAGCATTCTCCATGCCATGTCTAATCTCCATAGACAATCTACTAACACTCCATGACAGTCTTGATTCACCACTTACTTCCAGGAGTGTGAACGACTGAGGAGGTTTAAGTAAAACTATTTTACTCGGGAAGTGGTGTCTAAACATGCAAAACTTGAAACACAACGATAAACAATAGTAAATGGCAGAACTCCTTCCAATAAATAAATCTTCATTATTTAATCACCATGTCTATAGCAATTTATCATTGTTTACAATGTTTCAAAAATCAAACTAACAACTAAAACTTTACATTATCTCTTAAGCCTATGCTCCTAGCATGCTCATCATGTTTGGACTTCCCAAGTGGCTTTGTGAATGGATCAGCCGGATTATCCTCTGATCTTATACTCTTCACAATCACGTGTCCTTCTTCGACTTTCCTTCGAACAAAATGGTATTTTCTTTCAATGTGCTTTGACTTTCCGTGATCCTTGGGTTCTCTACTCAAGGCGACTGCACTTTTGTTATCACATAATATTTCAATGGGGTCTTGAACCGTTGGAACAACTCCAAGATCTCCAATGAAATTCTTAATCCATATGGCTTCCTTTGAAGCCTCGCAAGCCGCTATGTACTCAGACTCGCACGTTGAGTCTACCACCGTATCTTGCTTGGAACTTTTCCATGTCACCGCTCCCCTATTCAGTAAGTAAACCTAACCAGACTGTGAACGGATATCATCTCTATCTGTTTAGAAACTTGCATCACTATAACCCGTTACTCTGAGTTCTTCTTCTCCACCATAAACCAAGAACCTGTCCTTAGTATTTCTCAAATACTTAAGAATATTCTTTACAGCTGTCTAATGACCTTCACCAGGATTCTGCTGATGTCGACTCACTAAGATCAAAGCAAATGAGACATCAGGCCTCGTACACGTCATGGTATACATGATCGATCATATAGCTGAAGCATATGGGACTTGACTCATTCTATCCGATTCTTCCTTATATTTCGGACAAAGATCCTTACTGATCTTAATGCCATGATGTAAGGGTAGATTCCTTTTCTTAGAGTTCTCCATTTTGAATCTTTTCAAAATTTTATCTAAGTATGTGTCCTGGTTAAGTCCTATGAGACGTATCGACCTATCTCTATAAATCTTTATACCAAGAATATATGCTGCATCTCCTAAGTCTTTCATAGCGAAATATTTTCCCAACCATTCCTTTACACTTTGTAATGTTGGGACATCGTTTCCTATGAGTAGTATATCATCCACATATAACACTAGAAAGACTACAACACTCCCACTGAACTTGACATATATAGAGGACTCATCTTCACTTCTAGAAAATCCAAACTCTGTGACTTTCTCATGGAAGCAGAGATTCCAGCTAAGAGAGGCTTGTTTAAGTCCATAAATAGCCTTTTGAAGCTTGCACACTCTATTAGGATACTTTGCATTTTCAAAACCCTCCAGTTGTGCCATGAACACATCCTCTGTCAGTTTCCCATTAAGGAAGGCGGTTTTGACATCCATCTGCCAAATTTCATAATCATGAAACGCAGCTATGGCTAGCATAATCCTAATTGACTTTATTTTAGCTACTGGTGAGAAGGTTTCCTCATAATCAATCCCGTGGGTTTGAGTATATCCCTTCGCTACCAACCTAGCTTTATAAGTGTGTACTTTCCCATCCATGTCAGTCTTCTTCTTGAAGATCCACTTACAACTCACCGTCTTAAGACCGGGTGTAGTGTCAACCAAATTCCAAACTTGGTTGTCATACATGGACTGAATTTCGCTTTTTATAGCTTCCTTCCACTTAGCATCCTCAGGGCCTGCCATCGCTTCCTTGTAGTTAGCAGGTTCATCTAAGTCATTTAGTGTACTGTCACTAATTTTATCCTCTTCTTCTACATGGTAACCATAATAGAACTAAGGAGGCTTGCTAACTCTACAAGATCTGCGAACGGGTAAGGATATGTCTTCAGGTTCAACAGGTGTTTCCACCTCTTGTTGAACATCAGTGTTTACTGTAGGTTCTTCATCGGCCGACTCTTGAATTTCTTCAAGATCAATCTTACTCCCACTGTCCTCTTTAGATATCATTTCTCTCTCAAGGAACACTCCTCTTCGAGCTACGAAGACCACATTATCCGCGGGTCAGTAGAACAGATATCCAAACGACTCTTGTGGATAACCGATGAAAAGACACTTTTCAGATCTGGAGTCTAGTTTGTCCTGAGTTTCTCGTCTAACAAAAACTTCACAACCCCAGATTTTGATGTGACCAAGAGAAGGACGTTTTCCCTTCCACATCTCATAAGGTGTCTTTGAAACTGTCACACCCCGCCAAACGCTAATCACGATCAGTACTAATTAAACATGCGGAAGCCTTAATGACGTGACGGGGCGTGAACAGTTTAAAATCCAATCAAACAGTACATACATACTCAGAGCATATAGTTATCGCACAACTTTATTTATCAAGGATGCCAAGTTTAACAGTTGTTACAAAGTAGTACGACTATGTAAGTCGTAACAGTAGTAGTAGAGTTTAAAACATTTTAGTTTTAACAATAATACATAAGTTTAAAATAAGATTTCATAAGTATGACCGCAATGTCTGCAGTTATACAAAGGAAATCCTCAAAAGCGGTCCCAACAGCATGTGGCATCGTAATTAGTCCAGGGTTGTCCATCCTGAATGCATGCGATTACTTACCCAGCTAATTTCCTGAAAAACATAGGGAAACCGTCAACAAAAATTGTTGAGTGAATTTACAGGTTTTATGTGAGTATGTGGTTTGTTAAACCAGGTTTGTTTGTATTAATGAAATGTCATTCATTTACAAATATAAATTATGTAAGGTTGTTACCCTGAAATATCAAGTTTTATGTAGGAGGTTACCCCAAAATATATTACTGGTTGTCTGCCAGTATAACACAAATAACCGGTATGTTTTCCGGTATGAAACAGTTGTAGGATTCGTTCTTCCTAAACATATGTGGGAATTTCTTAGACTATGATCCCTCGAAAGGTGAGCTAAACCTTACGAGTTAAAGTAACGCGACCTAACCCTATAACCAAACCACAACCAGAACTTATGTTGTTTGCCTGATGGACATTTAAGTATACGCTCCAACTATAGGAGGGTCGTCACGGCAATAGTACTATCCGTATACTCAGTGGCTAGAGTCACCTAGCTAATGGTTACAGTCTGCATGACATAAGGTCTTTTCATGCATACATTTCAAGTCTAGGTCCGTACTAGGATACGTTGTCTAATTCCCAAAATAGTTGTGAAAATGTAATTTCATCAATCAATCATTTGTATAAAAGCAATAAAGCAATAATAATTTGATTGCATGTGTAGGCATGCAGTTTCTATGTTTAACACCCCTGTGTTTAAAAGTAGAAAACATTTAAAAGTAGGGGCTGTAAACTCACTGTAGTTGCGTGATGTGAAAGCTAGCTGGAAGATGTAGCGTTGCCCAAGGTTTGTTGACCTATACGCCATAATTGTATTAACATAAGTACTTTGATTGTTGATCAAATTATGTTAATAGTTTGTTTGTTTCAGAGATATTGTTGATTTCTTAATCTTTCGTTGGTGATGATGTTGGAAATATAGTTATTATTTCTCAAGTCGTATCATTTGTTACGTATATAATAATACAAGTTTTATTTGTTATAAAACTTCTCGTCGTATATATTTCCGTTTATAAAATAAATATATTGTTATATTAAAAATCATATTTTGTATATAAAATGTACATATAGATTCGCCGTTAGATATATATGTAAATTTATAAGTTCCATTCCCGACTAAAATTACTCGTTCTAATTATTTAGCCTAATACATGATTATATTTGTAAATCCTTTTGGCCCAATTATTCCGGCCCAGACTATCTGGCCCAAGTAGTTGATCCCACTATATTTAGCCCAATAACCTTTTTATGATTTAAAAATCTTCAGCCCAACTGGATGTGGCCCATTGGACCGGCCCAATTGGTTTAAAAAAGTTAAAATAAATAAATAGAATCAGGTAAGTGGGTTTGAACCCCTGACCTTTCGCTTCTAGCACATTTAACCAGTAGGCTAAGCGCCTACTTTGTTAATGTTTTGCATAATACATATGTATATGTGTTTATATTAGTCAATTTAAAAATTAAATGGAATGAAAACAGGTCATGGGGCTCGAACCCATGACCATACGCTTGTACCCTTCAGTGCTAACCACTAAACTAATGTTTTCCATATATCATTAAGTGACTAATTATATATATATATATATCATAGTGAAAATAGTAAAATTCATATGTTTTTGACATCTTTCGAACTGAGCCGTACGGCTCAGTTGTGCCTCTGTTTCTGAGTCTATTTCTTGATCCAAAGTGCACATATGTTTTAGCTATATCTCGACTTATAACTTTTTGTAAGTGTTTTCAAAAGGATATAAGTTTTTGTCTTTCGATTTAACATTTTTATAACACATTTACATGTCTTATATTGTTGATACATTATGAACAATTAAAGGTTTGGTTTCTTAAAGTTTTTATTTCAAGAACATACTCAACAAATCATCAAGTTATCTTACTATATGTTTAGATTATGATATAAATACATGTTTGATAACAAAATCTAAGTAGAGAAATCAAAGAGGAATAATTTCTTTACAATGATATATGATGATGAAGAAGAAGTAGACGACGATGATGATGATTTTATTGTTATTGTTATTATATTTTGATTTGCTTCCTCTTCCCGATCTTGCTGCTGGTTCGGTTTGTGTTTTTACTTAATAAGGAGGGAAAAAGAAAATGATGATATTTGTGTTTTGTGGGTGTCGAATGAGCTCAGAGAGAAAAAGAGGGAGTATTATAAAATCAAAACTAGTATGGAGCGAGATAGTAGTCTGCCTCCTCAATTATTGAGGTTGGGTGGCCATTTTTGGTACTACAATTTTGAGTACGAGTATAATTATTGAAATATAAAATATAACATTATATATTTTTATTTTGTAGGTGATCTCCAGATACGTTATATAAATTTAGAATAATGAAATTATCATTATTTTTGACAGTTATACAAATTTGTACATTTGTTACCACGCGTCTAATTGAGCGCCAAATTTCAGTAAAATTATGACTTCATATTTTGAGGTAATGTTCTAAATACTTTCAAACGTATAATAAAATAATTTTTTTTATCATTCGTGATCTCTGGGTACGTTTTATAATTATTTCTGTTCATTTATAATACGTTTTATATAAAACGTATATTTTAAATCATTTTATCTATATGTTATAGATATATTAATACTCGTAATTAATAATTGAAATTATTTAATTATTTTTGTGTCACGAACTTTTGTTATTTATTTTTGTCGGGTTCGTTCCGATATATTTGTACGTAATTACAATTCACTACGTATAATATATTACTTTTTGTTTAAAAGTACTGGGCTTGCTAGACTTACATCACGACAAAAAAGTTTTGTTAAAACTTATCCAGGAAATTAGCGTAAGAATGCACATGTTTAAATGTTAATTAATACCTAATTTGGAGAGTTGTCACATTCTCCCCCCGTTAGGGAAATCTCGTCCCGAGATTTTAAGATGTGTCGTGAGTCGTGGTCACGCTTTCGAATAAGTGAGGATATTTCTTGCGCATTTCATCCTCACGTTCCCATGTAGATTCTGTACCGCGTTTCGAGTTCCATCGAATCTTAACTAGTTCGATCCGACTGCATCGAAGTTTATGTGCTTGATAGCATCTCATTAGACTCAGGTGAGTCTCATAGCCCCTATTTTACTGTTTTTAACCTAGGGGTGGGAATACATGCTTGTTTTGTTTTACATGTGAACGCAAGTATCAAATTTTGTAGGCAGTTTTAGGCCCAATGATCTAGGCAGTTTTAGGAAATCTCGTCGGAGTTTATTATAACGGATTGGGCTAAAAGTCACATGGTCACTCGAAAACGGCCCAATGATCTAGGCAGTTTTAGGCATTTCGGGGTCGTCTAGGGGTGGAAAATGACATATTTCAGTTTTCGGACCCGTACCAAATTTTGTAACCTATGAAATAAAATGTAACTGTTGAGACATGTATGTGTGACAACAGATCTAGCTTGTAATAGTACTAGTGATTATTGTAATCAAGTTTGTACAATTGATTTGGATTTGTAAATCATATTAGTTTGGTATTAATATTCGTTAAATATATTAGTATGATAAAGTGTTAGACGAATATCGAATACGATGTTACAAACTAAAGTCTGTGAGATAAGATCTCAAGTCGCAGAACTTAATCCTGCGAGATGAGATCTGGGCTCGCAGAGCTGCGAACCGAGTTGAGATGGGCTTGGTTGTAGGCTGCGAGTTGAACTCAACTCGCAGAGTCCATCGACCTGCGAATCGAGTTTGATTAAAACCTATAAATATCCAATTAGGTTTAATCCGAAAAAAACTTTTGGCCATTCGTTTTCCAGAGAACAAAAACGCTATTCTAAGTAATCATAAGGTTAGGTATTGATCGATTAACGTTAATTAATCGATACAAAACCTGGTTGATAAATCAATTCGCTATTATCTTGCGAAACAAATTGTTCACTTATTGTGAACCAAGTATTGAGGAATTCCGCGCCTTAATACCTAAGATAACCTCGTTATCGATCCACATACTAGGGACTTACAGTAACGGATATAACGAGCTTGAGTAACAACTAAACTTATACGATACGACTTACACACGAAACACATATACTTTTATAAGTACAACAAATCATGTATAATAATAATAGTTTGAAATTATTATTACAAACCGTCACCAACGAGCCGTATACACTTTCTCAACTTCAAACATAAACATTAACCAAATGATTTGGACATAACTAGTTAATAGAAGAACTAGCATAGATGGTCTGTTGAGACATCTAACCGATTAAAACCTTGCGCGTTTAGGACGCCCAGCAGGTTTCAGTCGTTGGAGACGACATCATTTCTCTTGTAAACCATCAATTGTGCTTGATAGCATCTCATTAGACTCAGGTGAGTCTCATAGCCCCTATTTTACTGTTTTTAACCTAGGGGTGGGAATACATGCTTATTTTGTTTTACATGTGAACGCAAGTATCAAATATCACTATATTCTGCATGAGTTTATCATCTAACCTTTTAAGTCCTCCAAGCATAGTTTGGTAATACTTTGTAGCGTGAATGTTAGTGTATGGTACCATATGGGACTAACAATCCCCGTCCGGGTTAGCAAGCACTAACTGGTCAAACGGACGTATTATCATTTGTTCAAACGTGTGTTGATTAGGCACACGCATAGAGGCACCCTCGCTCAGGCACTTAATTGTGATCCTGACATCTCAGTTAAGCTCAGACTATGTGCTCATGGCAATTATATACATCATTTATCAATTACTTATTTGTTTAATTACAAATATTCATACTTAAATCTTGCGGTTCATACAGTACACTTTATCATTTAACCTGTGAGCTCACCAGCTTTTAGCTGACCATTTTAGCATGTATTCTCAGGTTCGCAGCAGCATTAGGTCTGCTCACTCAGGATGTCCATTAGCTCGAGTCGCATTCAGACATCAAGAGATTGTCATGCATTACTATATTTTGTATAATTTAGTTATGCCATAGAATCTCTACCATTTGGTTTAAGAGCTTTTGTAAACTATATTATAACAGTGTAAAACTTTTATAATATCAATGTATTTTGTAAAACGACGCATATAGAGTCGTTCATTGTATGCCTTGTGTGCTTGATATTTGATTAGTCGCGTCCCGAACCGACCCGCTTCCGCATCATAATTTGGGGGTGCGACAATATTGCTTAACTAGTATATAGCAATTTCTGGGTCTCCTTTTCCTTGGGTAGACAATATGCTTAGTTCCCAAAAATTCTTTCTAGCTAGCTTCTTTCTCCTTAGGTTCAGGACATGAAGGTGGTGTGTTATCACCAAATTCTTTCTTTACGAATTCTTGTTTCTTATGTAGCATTTGAGGTGAAGTTGCTTGATAGTCCTAACTACTATCTCTGCAATATCAATCTCATAATTTGGATCGTTTAAGGAGATATTGCCCCATCTTGATCACGACCTTTACCATTACCTCTAGTAGTACAACCTTGCCCTATCATATTTTCAGATCTAGGTATTTCAGTGTTAACTTTAATACGGAATCCATTCGCTCCATATCTTTGAGTTCACATAATTCTTATCTGAAACATAATATTGTTTTATGTTATCTATTCATTTATGATTAGTGATTTTTCGATCACTATAAGAATATTTCTTATCCCACTTTGGATAAGTCTTATTTTCTCTTAATACACCAATACTTTAGGAATTGTATGATTATTTGTATGAGTATTGGTTATCCCACTTTCGGACAAGTCTTATTGCATCGATTATCTCTTTCAGATGAGTCTCACTTTATCATTTATCCACTTTCGGAAAAGTCTTATAGCTCATCCCCTTTCGGACATGTCTTATCACTTTCCTTTTCGGATAAATCTTATATTATCGCTTATCCTTTATTAGATAAGTCTTAATTTTAGCAACACACTCTTTCATTAGATGTAGATTTAGCATAACATAATATTGGATCAGTATATATATATATATATATATATATATATATATATATATATATATATATATATATATATATATGCAAGAATTAAGCAAAGCTTTAAATATTTAAATCACGTAATTGAATAACAGTAACAAGTTGAATGTATGACAATTAATAATTTCATTAATATTCATCATGATATTCTTATCTTATATCACTCCACATTGTCAAAGTACTAACCTTGTCTTACATTGGAAACTAAAAGCTTCATAGAACACACAATGCAAGATTGATTTTCACAAACTTTATTTAACAAGCCAAGAACTATATCATGACCAAAAAAACGTTCCTTATTTCTGATCACATCTCACACTAAGGAATGTACTGGTAAGCGGTACAAGCGCATATACAATCTTGTCGGGAAAAGACGGTGCATCTTCATCGTTATAATGTATTTAATCGGCATGGTTTCTACATATAACCAAGACCCCATAGCCTTTGGTTAATGTTTGTCTTTTATGACTAAATGATGCACTAATCGATAATGGTTTAAGACTAGCTAGGTACATTATACCTAATTCACTTAAACCTAAGACTCTGATACCAACTTATGACACCCGAGATTTATTCCAACAAAACGACAAACTTATTCATATATCAAAATTTTACATCACAAGCGGAAGCGATACAAGGTTTAAACTAGTCTAAAAGATGACTATAAGTAAGCAACATCATCTTCAGGTATCATCTGGTCCTACGAGTTCCCATCTTGACGAGATTACTAGTTGTGTCCTGAGATATACACGTACATGCATAAGCCTAAAGGCTTAGTGATTTCGTGTGTTTGTGTACAAAAATATCACACAATATGCAACGATGACGTGTAACGTGAAAATGTATAATACAAAAAATATGGCCAGGTCTCTTTGTCTGTCAGGGTTAACCAGATGTCAAGTCGTCATCCGACATCGATAAGCATGCGAGCTATCAATGTCACGACTATTTATACCAGCACTTTCGATAGTGACTAGTATCTGCTAGTATCGATTTAGTACAAACAAGCGGTCGCTTGTGTACTAATCGTACCAATATATATGTGAGCCAACAACCATCATGTTTCAGCCATTAAAATACATATATATTAATGAGCCAACGACCGTTACGTTTCAGCTCCTGGTTACCCGAACACTAACGTGGCATAATATATCTAAATATCAACATTCGTGCTCAAATGTAATTTAAACAGATAATCAAGTAATCAGGTAATCACGTGGTATATCGTATATATCTCAGTTTTGAAAATAACTCGAAACTCACCTCGAGAGCTTAGGTTATGATATTTCTCTATTCTTGATTAAAACTTGTGAATGGTCTGAAAGTGTTGTACATGTACGTGAGTATGCATATGTATGTGTTTAGTAGTGTAAGTGTGCATGGGATGAAATTAATTCTAACCTCAAGTCTCTATTTATACTTGTGCATTAGCTAGTTACGTAAGCAAAGTTTATAATATCTAATCATGAGGTGTATAGCTTGCAAGGTGACTCACGTTCAATTGAGTTAGACGTGAGACCAAGTTTCCCTTGCATGCGTAAAACGTACAAAATCTTACTTCTTTAGTGCCACGTAGTAGTGTATAATCGGATAACAATATAGTTTGTATGTTAAAAGTTTGACTACGTAGGAATAAAGTGCAAGGGAGCATGCTTATCTCTAGCATAAGGTAAATGAGAGCATGTAAAAGTGTGTTGATCTCATGGTGCCAAATTAATTAGATGCTTAGTCATTCTTTGGATATATTTGACAGTATTGACACTAGAAGCTTCGTTTAAAATCTGTTACAACTCATGGTATGAACAAAAATCAAAGAAGATGTGAAGATACATCCATGGAAGTTTAAGAGGAATTGTATTCCATTTAATTGCCTGTACAAACTGTTATGACTCTATACATATACAACTACTTACTACAAGAATGATAATAAAATAACATAATGCTAACGAACTAACTAACTGGACATTAAGTGGGGAAATTAGTTGAACTATTATGATGAGTAGGATGATGACGTGTATTATGTTGTGTAGATCTCAACCCCCCCCCCCCACCCCCCCCCCCCCCGGAAGCTGGAATGGATTGAGAGTTAAACATTCCAAGCTTGTTTAGAAGATTCCAGTGATGCGTTGAAGGCAAAATCTTGGTAAGTACATCCGCAAGCTGATTAGTAGTAGGCAAATAATTAAGTTGGAGTAGACCTTCAAGAACTTTATCACGTGTAAAATGACAATCTATTTCGATGTGTTTTGTGCGTTCATAAAAGACGGGGTTTTTGGCTATGTGCAAAGCACTTTCATTGTCGCAATTTAGAACCACAGGTTTGAGATTTAGGACACCCAATTCTTCAAGAAGACGAACAAGCCATGTAACTTCTGAGGCAGCTTGAGCCATGGCACGATATTCAGCCTCAGCGGAAGACTTAGAAACGGTACTTTGTTTCTTGGACTTCCAGCTGATCGGAGAACTCCCGAGCATAATTAAGTAACCTGTAACAGATCGTCTTGAAGAAGGACAAGAAGCCCAGTCAGAGTCGCTGAAAGCTTGAAGTTTCAGCTGATCTGTAGCTGAAAGAATAATGCCTTGCCCTTCGGTGGATTTAATGTATTTCAAAACATGCTCAAGTGCTTTTAAATGAGGAAAACGCGGAGATTGCATGAATTGGCTGAGAGTTTGGACTGCAAAAGACAGGTCAGGCCGTGTATGTGTTAAGAAATTTAGTTTCCCAATGATAGTTCTGTAATGGGTAGGGTCTGAGATTAAATCTCCATCTTCTACATTAAGTTTGAGATTAATGGGCAGAGGTGTAGCAACACCTTTAGAAGTGTCAAAACCAGTTTCTTTAAGGAGTTCTTTGGTGAATTTCTTTTGAGTAAGTGTGATACCAGTAGGAAGATATCCAACCTCAAACCCTAAGAAATAACTCAGCTTTCCAAAATCTTTAATACCAAAGAAACCATGAAGATGGGTCTTAAGAGAGGTGACCTCATGAAGATCAGAACCAGTGACCAAAATATCATCTACGTAAACAGCAACCATAGTGATATGAGATTCAGTCTTCTTAATGAATAAACTGTAATCGCTTTTAGACTGGCTGTATCCAAGACTTGTTAAAGATGACATCAACTTTTCAAACCATTGCCTCGAGGCTTGTTTTAAACCATAGAGAGACTTGGTTAATCTACAAACCAAGTTGTCTGGATTAGGAATGCCTTCGGGCATTCTCATGTAAATTTCTTCACGAAAATCTCCATGTAAGAATGCATTGTTTACGTCTAGCTGAAAAAGATCCCATTTTCTAGAAGCAGCAAGAGCAATGATGGTTCTAATGGTGGACATCTTGACGACAGGGGAAAAAGTTTTAGTGTAATCAATGCCAGACCTTTGAGTATTGCCCATGATAACTAATCTGGCCTTGAACCTTTCTAAGGAACCATCTGACTTGAGTTTAGTTTTATACACCCATTTACTAGAAATTGCTTTCTTTCCTTCAGGAAGTGAACAAACCTGCCCAGTATTGTTAGATTGTAAAGCTTCTATTTCTTTATGCATAGCCTTAACCCAATTTAGATCACTAGCAGCTTGTTTATAAGATTTGGGTTCAACAAAGTTAGTAATATGAGAAACGTGAGCTTGATGAGACAAAGGAAGATTAGAAAATTGGACTAAGTTACACCAATGTCCTGTGTGAAAAGCTAAATTGGTAGAAGTGTGATTGAGGTTTTTAAAGGAACACTCGTATTGGTTAAGATAAGAATGAGGATGAGAAGATCTAGTAGACCGTCTGGGAACAAAAGACGGAGTTGGAACAGAGTTAGAGGAAGATGAATTAATATGAGAAGATGGTACAGGAGTTGTGAACGAAGAAGGATTAATGTAAATAGAGGAAGGAAGGGTGGGAGAAACATTGGATGGAAGAAGATGAAATGGAAAATATGTTCATGGAAAAGAACATCTCTACTGATGAAAATTTTGAGAGAAGAAAGATTCAACAATTTATATCCTTTCTTTCCATGAGGATATCCTAAGAAAACACAAGGAACAGCTCTAGGTTGAAACTTATGTCGATTATGAGAAGGAGTTGATGCAAAACATAGACAACCAAAAGCTTTTAAAAAATTGTAATGTGGCTTATGATGAAAAAGAAGTTCATAAGGAGTCTTGTGTTTAAGAACTGAAAGTGGCATTCTGTTAATGAGAAATGTGGCTGTCAAAATACACTCTCCCCAATATTTGAGAGGTGCTTTAGATTGAAAATGAAGGGCTCTAGCAGTCTCAAGTATATGCCTATGTTTTCGTTCAACAACACCGTTTTGTTGAGGTGTGCCAACATAAGAAGTTTGATGAATAATGCCCTTTTTAAGAAACAATTGAGAAGTAGAATTTTCTGTGAATTCAAGACCATTATCTGATCTGATAGATTTAACAACAGTTGCAAATTGTGTCTCAACATAAGAAATGAAAGACTCGAGAATAGCATAAGTATTACTTTTATGAGAAAGAAGAAAAGTCCAAGTAATCCTTGAATAATCATCTACTATTGTTAGAAAGTATTTATATCCATTATGAGTAGAATGATGATAAGGACCCCAAAGATCAATATGCAACAAATCAAAAGGCTTAGTAGAATAAGAACTACTACGAGGAAAAGAAAAACGATGTCGTCTTGCTTGAGGACATACTTGACAAACATAAGGTTTTGTAGAATTACATGAAGGTATACAAGAAATGTACTTCATTTTATTGTAGGGCATATGACCCATTCTACAATGCCACAAGTTTATGTCACTCAAAACAGAATTTACAGAATTACATGAAGCAATAGAATGAAGAACCGGAGAGGATGCATCAATTTTATCCTTGCTAGAAACATAGTACAAACCACTGAATTCTTTACCAAGATGCAGACGAGTGTTCATCAAAAGGGTCCTGAAGATAACAAGAAGTTGGTGTAAAGACAACATGAGAATTCAATTGTTTTGCTAATTGTCCAGCAGATAACAAATTAAATTCAAAATTGGGAACATGCAAAACGTTATGAAGTAATATATCAGGAGTCAATTGTACCATCCCAATATGCATAACCGGAACTTTACTACCATCATGAATTGTAATGTAACAATCTTGGTGAATAGGAAAGTAGGTAGTGAAAAAATGCAAATTAGGAGTGATATGATTAGTTGCTCCACTGTCAATGATCCAACTTAGATTAGACGTTGCATTAAAGAGTCAAAAAGCCATACCTGCCATACTGGATGAAGGTTCATCAGATTTTTCTGGTGTATTGCTTACAGTGTACTGTTTGGATGGTGTACTGCTCACAGTAAATTGCTTGCTCAGAAGGTTGATAAGATGGTCATACTCGTCTCGAGTAATAGGAGATGAAGTATTACTGCCTGAACTAGCAGTCAAGCCATTAGAAATTTGGGCTGGAGACTGGGAAAGGTAATCTGGAACTTGAGCAGCACCTGCAAATTTCTTTCCCTTGTTTGCAAGTTTAATACATTTATCTATAGTATGACCAGGTTTCTTGCAGTAATTGCAATACGGTGTGTTGCTCTTTCTATCAAACCCATTGATATTACCTCTGCTTTGTTGATCAATGGAAGAAACCCTTTGCATGCCCTGATGATAGGAATTTTGCTTAAAGAATCCAGAATTAGACCCATTTCTCTGATTAGAATACATGGCAGAAGAATCGAAAGGTATTTCATTATGAGATATATGCATAGATCTCTGTCTTTCTTCTTGTAAAATCAAATTATATGCTTGACTAAGAAGTGGCAGTGGACTCATCATTAGTATGTTACCTCTAATAACTTTGTAATCTGGATTCAATCCCATAAGGAATTGCATGAGTTGTTGAGTCTGAAGTAATTGTGCCATTGCACTCCCACTACCACAAGTACAAGCAGGAATATTGACCAGAGAAGAATATTCATCCCACAATTTTTTTCATTTTGGTAAAGTAAGCAGTCACTGAGAGATTACCTTGAGGGCAGAGATACAATTCTTGTTGAACCTGAAAGATCCTTGTTCCTTGACTATGACTGTAACGTTGAGCTACTTCTAACCATATTTGTTCGGAAGAAGTACAATACAAAAGGCTTTCTGAAATATCTTTGTTAACCGAATGCAAGAGCCATGACATAACCATACTATCACAGCGAATCCATTGAGAATATTGAGGAGAATTTGCATCTGGTTTCTTGCATGCTCCAGTAACAAAGCCTAATTTGTTTCTTGCAACTAGTGCTATTTCACACGATTTCTTCCAATGTCCATAGTTGTCTCCTTCGAGAACTTGAGTTGAAAGCTTGTGATCAGGATGTTCACCACGATGAAGATAAAGGATGTGCGAAGGATCATAAGTTTCAGGAGCATTTTGTGATGTAGACAGATTGTAAATTTCTTTGAGGAATTTGATCGAACACCTTGTGCGCAATGATCAAAGTAACATAAAAAGAAACAAATAAATCCTTGAATCAATCGAGAATAGAAAACGAAAGTGATAAGGAACAAGAATAAAAAGCTAAATTCTCAGATTGTTCACAATCAATGAGAATCAAATTCACATAAAATCTCACAATCAAAGTTTCTTGAATAGAACGGTTCAAGAAAGTGACGAGAAATTAATGAAGAACTGTGAATGAATCTTGAAAATGCGGAAGCAATCAAAAGTTGAATTGAATACTAATTGAATTCAGGCTCTGATACCATGTTACAACTCATGGTATGAACAGAAATCAAAGAAGATGTGAAGATACATCCATGGAAGTTTGAGAGAAATTGTATTCCATTTAATTGCCTGTACAAACTGTTATGACTCTATACATATACAACTACTTACTACAAGAATGATAATAAAATAACATAATGCTAACGAACTAACTAACTGGACATTAAGTGGGGAAATTAGTTGAACTATTATGATGAGTAGAATGATGACGTGTATTATGTTGTGTGGATCTCAACAAAATCAGTTGATTTCAATTTTAGCCTTATATATAAATATATACCAATAAAATAATTCATATTTATTATGATTATAAAGAAATTAAGACAATACTTATTGTATTCTAACTTATTAATACTTGGTCCATAAATTCGAAACATTAAGACAATACTTATTGTATTCTAACTTATTAATACTTGGTCCATAAATCCGAAACAACTTTTATATATCTATGTAAGCCAAAAATTACTGTATTATTCAACTTAATTGCAAATTATGTTTTATTTAATATTATCATTTTCTACGGATGTTACATCAACCTTCACTATGACCAACCAATCAAACGACACTTTGCCTCATTTTATCCACATAAGCACACTAGATAATTTACATTCATTATAACTTCAAAGTTTACTTCAACAACACACACTACTACCATTTACAATTGACTTTCAAAGTCAACATACTTCAAGACCAAAACCAAAAGCATAGTGTTTGTCTACTTAAAGACTTTATAATTTGGGTGTATTACACAAGCTATACACATCAAAATGATAATTTAAGGGAAGAGCTTGCACTCACAACACACTAGCAATCCACGTCAATCCCTTTTACTTGCCTTGCCCTCCCTTTTCCCGAGATCACCTAAAAACATAAAACACATAACGAATAAGCACTCTATCTTTGTGAGCACATAGGCTAATCAATTAAATAATACTCCACGTTAAACTACAATCACTAATTCACACAATTCAACATATATTATTAAATAAATAATCACTGAAACATCATAAATAAATCAATACTCCGCATAATCACTATCACTGTCACTGTCACTAACTTCGTACTCTTCTTAGTACCATATCACGCCGATATGCATACCAAGTTCAACAACACTATATTCACTGTTATATGATTATGCAAACCTCTTGCTCGGAAGCAATCCGGTACATACACAACCATATTCTCTTTAACATTCATCATTCACATAACAACATAATTAAATAATAATAAACAACCAATACATGATTGTGCAAACCTCTTGCTCGGAAGCAATCTGGTACATACACAACCATCATTATTTAATCAATCCCTATACTACTCACATTGGCTTTCGATCGATGATTGACAAAAAATAACAATTGATGAAACGCCTAACTCTTTAGCACCTAATCATACAACACATTTAAGTCTTCAAACTTCATTACTCACACTAATATCCTCAATATGATAACTCCCTCACTTTGATTCAACTCATTCCATTTACTAATCACTAACATATTCATAATTCCACTAACTTACTCATTTGGTCTATCATAATATTCATTATCATAATCATCTCTTATTTACATAACCATCATCATAATCATAATCACTTAATTTTCATTTTACTCACATTTTACACTTGAATTCTCATATAAACTTGTTATTTACACTATATCAACATCACTTATAACATAATTAAGCTCATTAACATCATAACACAAGATTAACAAAACCCTAGAATTTCATTCAAGAACATTATCATTAAATTCATCACTTTTAACTTGTTATATAATTACACATGAGCTTCATAACACCAATAATCAACAATTATAGCAATTATAAACCCTAATTTCTTATTTGATTTCACTAATTTCACTAAAACCCCATATTTAGGTTAAAAAGGATGAAAATTCACTTACAATTGCTTGAGAGATGGAAGAAGATGACAATCAGAGGTTGATTGTTCAAAGATTAAGAATTAGTTTGATGATTTGTGGATATTATTTTGATTTCACGATTCTTGGTTCCTTCAGAGGTGTGTTTGGGAAGCTTTAGGATTTAGTCTGGAATAAATAGGAGACTACACGCACATGTATGTATTTATTTTAAATTCTTTTTATTTTACAGTCTGGAACTGGTAATTTGTTTTACGTTTTTCACTATATCTTATTATTTACCCAATTTTTCTTCGTAATATAATTATTTCCACGTACGAAATTAAATTCCTGAAATTTGAAATGTTACAGTTGCCCACAATGCCAACATCATAATACCGCCCCTGCGAATATGAGATAATACATAAGTAACGGATTTGTTACGGTGCAAGGGGTATCACATGTCAAACATGATTTTCTTAAATTTAGTGTAAATTAATTTATAATTTTCTAATATAGTAAAGCTGTTAGTGCAATAAAATATCAACTTAGATAATTAGCTTATTAATATTTGAAAAAAGCCAAATAGCCCAATGTTTTGACTAAAGTAAACTAAAATCATTCTAAGAACACAAGGTGTGCTATGACGTGGCATCGATGTTCTTGGATGAGAACACTGAGCCTCGGTGTTCTCCCACCCCGTGCCGGTGTTATCACCAAGGTTCTCGCAATTTTTTTTGGTCACCGTCTAGATATAAACGCTGGTGAGGGTCGACGTTCAAGCAATGTATTTGTTTTTCCTCATGAAAAATCAATTATCTTTATTAAAACAAATAATAAAAAACTCAAGAACACTGTCCAAAACACTGATAATTCAGTTTCACCACACCACAAAATCCTCATTTTCAACATTCTCCAGAACACTGTCCCAGAACACCAACACCACACCCTGTGCTCTAATAAGCCGAATTTTCATTGATATAAAGTAGGCCCACTTTTAAAAACCAAAAAAACCTCAATTGTTTTTTTGTTTTTTTTTTCTCTTTAACATCTCAATTTACTTATTAAATTCGTACTATTAATGCAATCTTAATTCGTACTATTAATGCAATCTTACTTATATTTGATGAAAGCGTACATCTTTAATCCTACTTAGAGCACCTCCAATGGAGACTTTTTCTAAAGCTTTTTTATGCAAAAAAACTTTAGTAAAAGCTTTTCTTCATTGGAGTAAAAGCTTAATTGATGAATAGGTTGAGATTTCTCAAGCTTTACATCAAAAGCTTTTTAGTTATATAAATTTCATATTACTCTCGTAATTTGGTTCAAAAAAGCTTTGTGAAAGCTTTTTTACATTGAAGGAAAAACTTTTTTAAAAGCTTTTAACAAAAGGGATTGAGGTGACAAAACTTTTAAAAGTTTTTTTACATTGTGATGCTCTCACAAGATTTTAGTGCAACCCGTGATATATTATTGCTATCTCTGACACTGCATACGAAACTATCAGTTCGTTGAAAATTTATATGGATACAATTTGGTTTTGTTTTCCTATCATCAAATAAAAGTCACTCACGTAATCAATACAAGCTTAGTTATAGCAAAGTCAGGATAACACCCTCCCTCAAATGAGTGACAACCGCAAAGATTTGACTTCCAACAAATTATTATATAAAAAATATATATTTAAATAATGAAAATATAAATTACTACTTGTCAAGTTACATGGCGATTGAAATAATGTTAAGGAATCATCATAATCAATATTTTGACAAGTATGTCAACTGTGAAGAATGAGTACAGAGTGGGTAAAGAGCGACTTTTTATTTAGTTTCAACATTAAAATAAATCTGCATTACTCCCTAGTAATAACAGTAAAAATAGTAAATTACACTTTAAAATTATAAATTAGCATGTACTGATCTAATGATGCTCATAACTTAATTCATGAATACTGAGATCTGGTAATACAAGAACTCCATTTAATTAATGGAACAAAGTCAAAGAAAGAAGACGATATGATTTAAATATTACCTAATAATCTTCTGATCATAAAAAAATGGGGTGATATTTCTACCATTGGATTTGATAAATGTACCACAACTATGCATCAATTACTTGTACTGTACAAACAGGTGATGCACATTTGTGATAGATTTATCAAATACAATGGTGTAAATATCATCTCCCTGAAAAAAGAGCTAGTTTACATATTATTTGAAGCTGTCTCAACCACATGGCTGATGCAGGTGCAGGGGTACCATATATTACCCATTCTTGATTTAATGTATTTAGGGGTATTAGGGTGGGCAGCTCCATAAGCTTTTTTCAAGTTACTGTAATTTTTTCATCGGAGAAGATGACAGTGTGTAAAACCTTAGGCGAATCCCACATCGGTCGTGGACGTGAGGGATCTAGACCTTATAAGGGTAATATTCTTCTTAGATGACATAACGCGTTTTGGGACCACAAGGGTAGTAGATCCCGTGAGAACTCTACAGTTAAGCATGCTCGAGCGGAGGTAGTTCCAGGATGAGTAATCTTCTGAGAAGTAGTAGTAGTAGTGTGGTGGACAAGTATGTAATTGGCTCTTTAGCCTAGTGGCTAAACAGCGATGTATTCAGGGGCAATCTGGGATTGAGTCCAAGTATCACTACTTTTTTTCTCCTCCCCTCCCCCTTTTTCCGACATACATTATCTTATTTTTAAAAGGTCAATTAATCATTTTCATTTATTCATTTATAGTTTTGTCGTATTTTTAACTTAACATTTATTTACTCATAGATAAGTTTGTTGAATTGAGCTTTGTAATAACATTTAAAAATCTAGAATGACGCAATTTGAGAAAGAAAACTCTTATGTTTTTAGTTTTGATTAACTATTAGTTTTCTAAATTCTAAAAATATAATTCGTTACATATATATGTTTGCAAGTTTGGCATTAAATTTGTCGATTATTTTCAAGAAAAAGTAAGAGTTGAAATTTCAATGGATATGAAAATCGATCTAAATTTACTTAATGTTTAGATTGTATTCAAACTAACACTACATTTTATTTTTCATGTTGATCTAAAACACAAACTCTAACTCAAGAGCCAACACAACATATACCGTAATTTTGCCCCATTTCCAAGAAATTTGATACCGCCCCGCAATGTACCTAATAATAACTTTACATATTCGATTTATTTGTATTTCATTGTTACTACACTTCTTGTAATTGTTCAATAAAGAAACGGGATCGACGATCATGGAGTTTGCTCGCCTAAAAATCCCACTTGAAGATGTACGAATAAACAGATTCAAGTATAAACGTTTAAAGAAAATAACAATAGACCACTATGGTTAATTAAACAATCCAACGCTTTTAATAGCCACTATAAGATTACTCATATAGAGGTTTGAACCTAAGACCTCTTATAATCGGGTATCAGAATGTCAACCAATAGACCACCTTGACGATGGTTATGTCAACCATTATATAATTTAAATATAAAATTCATAAGGGAACATAATATGAAACCATGAAGGTCACTTAAGATCCTGACATCCTCATCAGGCTGAAACATACCTAGGATTCGTACCTCAGGAGATGCACGAGCCACGTGCCCGTCACACCCCGGGAGGCTATGGCTATGGTACCATATGAAACGTCTCGCAAAGTCGAAAGTAGTGACTAACCGGATACCTTCAGATTTTAACTAAAAACCATAGTGGAATGTATCAATAAAACAAAATTTTAGACTTATAAGGGACTTAAACTTCCTATCTCAAATCGATGTGGGACAGATTGTTAGAACATGTCTATAAGAACAACACAAGTGTGTAGTTTTCTATCATGAGTCTTACATGTATCCTTTTGATAGTACATGTATGTCATTTTATTTATCATGAGATAAGATTTTGGTTAATCTAATAACATGCCAACTGAAATTTAGTCAACTTAATGTCAGGCTGATGAAATGACATTGTAAACAAGTAGGTATAACTTTACAATATTAAAGCTGATGAAGTTCGTAGTGAAGCGCCAAACTATCATTCTTGTAATTAAATTACTCCTATAATTACATTTGTAACAATATTGAAACTATTTATCAATATACATAGTCTTGCACTATGTGAGGAACTCATCAAACCGAGTCATTCGAATCGTGAGATAATTTATAAATATTCATGGTGATCAAGGAAAAACATAAATGTATCGTAGAGAAATGGAAAAACATCTCCTCCTTTTTTTAGGCAGGGGAAAAAATATCAAAATAAAAAGTAAACCATGGTAAATGCTTAAAAGTAAAACCCAAAACTTGAAGAAGCAAATGTAATGTGCTCTGCAAATCCCCAATTCCGACTTTGATTCAATTCAATTTAACAACGCAGAACTCTCTTCTTTTTTTTCTCACACAAAAAACCCTAAAACCTATAATTACAGCAACTTTTACCTAAAGTTTTTAACTTTATTTTCGTCTCTTCTTTTGCTAGTATAACCCACAAAACAAAAGTTGGCATTTGATTAAATCCATAATCTCACATTCTGGAATGGAGAATGCCAACAAGAGTGATGCTGCCGCCGCCGCCGGCGGCGCTTCCTCCGGTGGTGGCAGTTTTCGCGGTGGTCGGTTGTTGGTGGATGAATCTTGTAGTGACAGAAAAAGGTTTGAGATAGAATTAAAAGAAGGTGAAACAACCATTGTTTCTTGGGCTAAACTGCTTAAAGATTCTGGCATTTCAGTTGATAAATCTCCCCCTTCTTCACCTGACCTTAAGGTAACAAATTCTCTATTTTTATGCTACTTTTATGTCATACAGTATATAAAATTAATGTTTACTTTGAAAAAGTTTTGATCTTTGTCACTATTAGGATTATATGATTGTTAGATTTGTGCACTGTGGTTGATTTGGACATGATCTGAAAACTGGTTACGGTTATCATTTTTGGGTGAAAATTATTCGATGTATGAGTTTATATTAGATTCCGTAAACATAAAAGGAAGGGGGTTCGGCGGTTAGGTTAGGCCCCTGCAGGTTAGAAAGATTTGAACTTCAGGACTCTTAGGTAAATAGGCACTGTTTTGAAATGAATGATTAGGTTTAACGAATTGGGCAAGGCGTGTATATGTTTGTGTTTATACTTTTTATATGTGTAAATTTTGAAAGAAGATGGAATTGAATTTTCGGTATATAAAGATCTGAATTTGGCTCTTGCTGGTAATGTGAAATCTTAATGATTAAGTGATTTAGGTTTAGTTTAGGGAAAAAGGAATAGTATGCTTTGCTCATTTGGGTATTATGAATTAAAATACTTCGGAGTTGATAGGCAGACAAGTATGGACAAGTCTTCCTCTACAGAGGAAGCGTTAAGAGTGAAGATGATTCACAACTCTCTTTCTGCACTTTATCAGTGAAGTTTTGATTAGAAAAATGAAAGCATTGCCCTTTTTCATATAAATGCGGGGAGTGGCATATTGTGGCTCAACTGTTCTAGAATTGAGTGGTTGAGTATGAAGTCTATAAGGGCTGGCAAGTCAACCAAATGATTTTGTATTCTTAAATTTGGGCCAATGTGATCTCCCTAAAGAAAAAGCCCAATTTACCATGTGGCAATGTAATTTGCATTGGGAATGTAGCTTGTGAATTGCACATTATGCATTAATAGGATTCAGGGGAAAGAATTGGAGCAAGTTGTAAGGTTACTTCTTTGTGACCAGCAGGTCGTGGGTTTATGTTACATAAATGTCTCTTTTGCAAATATTAAGAATAAGGTTGTATACAGGTTTCTTTCTCCTAGTATCGCAAATCTGGGGAGTTTTGGTGCAACCTGGTTGTAAAATATAAATATATAATGTTTCATTTATTATATTGATCTATCCCCTTTTCTAGAACTATATTGCAGCTATCAAACCAACCTATAACGCTAGGATATTGTTCTTAGGGGTATTTGGATGTGGGTTTCAAAGTAATTAACTTTACTTGAAAATATCAGATTTCAGATAATCATGTACTTAAAGTTAAGAATGGTCAGGTGCTTTTACTTCTTTTTCTGAATAATCATCCTTACTGTTTTCTTCAAATCTGATTATATCAACTCTAGTAAAAGAAATTATAATATGTTTCTGTCAATCGTTCTAACTGATGATTGCCACCTATAATCACAATAATTAGTTTATTCACGCTCCAAACACTCCCTTTATATCAAAAGATTACAGTCTCTTACAATTTTGTTACAAATTTTCTGTTTTATATGTGAAAAATGCTCTTTTAGAACAGGGAGTCAGGGATACACTTATACTTTGTGAAGCCATAAAGTTATTGCTGCAAATCTTTGTATTATGAACTTTATTAAAAAGTTCATCGTTCTGAAGGGGTCAATATATGTTGTCTTTATCTTGCTGATATTACATTATTGTTGTCTTTTTCTTGTCGAGTTATGTTTGTTTCTTGCCTAGTCAAGAAATTGTTGGTAAATTCACAGATATCTTGTGCTTGGTGGTCTTACAGATGAAGTTTCGCCGTCGACTAAGAAAAACTAAAAAGCAAGGGGAAACACACAAATGAAGTTACCAAACTAGAACCTTCTCCTAGGAACGTGAAATACTTAAATGAGTGTTGTAGGGTTGTACTGGTTTCGTGACTTGGTTGTACCTTCTCTGTTTAGTGTTTACTATTGTCAATGGATAATGGAGTCCACAAATGGTTTGAACTACTTCATAGAATATGCCATTTTCATTGCTATGTTATGCTATATAATCAACTAAGGCTATATAGATGTCTTGTGATATTTTCCTATGATGGGAACCTTCCAGGATGCAACATTTAGAGCATCTAGCTTATAATCCATTGCTTTAGGTATTGGAACTTTTGTCTTTAGTTTAGAATCTACCAAACAGTTTGTGCTGACTTGCCCAATTCTTATGAGCTTGGTACGTACATGAAAATGTAAAAATACGTGCAATAAATTGTTCTATAAGGTTTGGGTAGGAGTGAGAGGCATACTGGGTCTTTCAAAAGGTTTTGATAAATTGTTCTATGATTTAGATTAGTTTGATTGAATTAAGCTGCATAAGTTGCATTTTACTTCTATCAAATTGCTGCATTTCATTTCTATCAAAGTGATACTTAGCTATTGGTTTGGTATGCTCTTTGCTACTTGGTCCTCATCTTTCCTCCTTGATGCCCCTTACTCGAGAGTACATCTTCCTGGTCCTATTTGAGATCTTATCTTATCAATCTTGATCTTCTCTTTAAAGGATACTTACCTAATCACAATCATATATTTTTTCACTCGAATTCTTACTCTCATCTCATGTGGCAAGATACTCAAATTAAATGTTATGTTCTTGCTAGTACATTATTACTATGTACTTGTTGAATTTTGGCATCCTGACGTTCAAAATGTTAGCATAACTCCATGGGAATTTGTCTTAAATCAAGCAAATATGCGTATCCCAATTAACTCTCCGCAAAATCGTTTCTCTAAGATGGCTAAAAGACTAAATGTAAATGGAATTCATGGCCATTGATGGATCTAAATATACGGACAATATTTAACATGATGAGGATTCAATGTCCATGTTAATGACTTTCAAATTATTCAATTATATGCCAATGGTGAGCCAAACCTCTTTTAAGTGACTTCGTTATCCACTGTTATTTTTTCTCAATAAGGCATATATTAAAGATGAGATTCTCTATCTATAATATGTTTTTATACATGACCTAACTTCTATAATTTAGAACAAACATTATTGGCAACTAATCTAACATCATGAATGAAGCAATGAGGAAACCATTGAGCATTTGAGTACACTCACTTTTTCTCATTTCTTCAACAACAAAGTTGCTTTTGATTTGTTGATTCTTGATTTCTCAATTTTTCATTTTACCATTTTCACCATCTTAATTAACAACCGTTTATCCTAATTGGTAATGTTAAGCAAACAATGAAAATGGAGGAATGAATATTTTTATGGCTGATAATTGTCACACCTTACTCAAAACTAACACCTCTAATAGACATGGAAATTGTAAAGTTGCTAGTTTCACATTATGTTGACCCTCAAATGTGGTGAGTTAAAGAGGGTTGTGACTCTCAAGCAAAATATACAATATCGTGTTGGTCACGGTATTTCAAAATCGGGTTAGAGCGACTCTTTGTACCATTGGGATGGTGGAGCAAACCACATCCAGGAAAATGAGTCTATCACAGTGATTGTAAAAAATTGAATAAAAATGTAAAATCCTTCGTCACCCATCTTGTAGACATGAAAAGATGATGGTTTTTTAAAGAGTAACACATCCAACAATGGTGACATGTTTTAAAATTGTGAACTCGGGCTATGACTTGTGAGGAGAGTATCACTAAGTTGGATGGGGAGTTACAAAACCCATGTTTATCCTTTTCTCTCTTGTTATTGGCCTACATCTATAATCTCCTCGACCGAGATTGCGTAGTTTCAATTTTGAACATCAATATTGATAATAAAGGAGAATGTGAAACACCACATAGTTTGGCATACGTATACCAGAAATTCCGTAAATCTCTTTCACATAGGATTTACTTAGGCTATACAAGTATACATATATGAGTGATTGATGATCTAGCAAATGGCATTCATATACTTCTCCTAATCATTTCAGCCTCATAATAAGTTTCAACTCGTGGTTAGTGGCTTCATAATGCAATAATATGCTATGTATGGTGTGATACCACAACCACAATCAAACCAAGGCACACTCCTAAAGGCAAGGTTTGTTTTTGTTGTTTACCAGATATACTTGGTTTATTCTTTCGTCGTTATCCAATACAAATCTCTTTATATCGCCTACCTACCTTTGGATTCTTTAAAGAAATTTCATCCATAGAAGTGGTGAAAAGGGGATCCACTTGTGCCATGTAGATTATTGTTTGGCACATATTATATGAGCTTTTCATATATCTATCTACAAATGTAAATATGTTTAATAATTAAGATACTTGTTTTAAAAAAAAGAAACTTAAGCTTCTATTAACATGTGTTGCGTGATAAATATGGTATGTACATGGTTAAGTTAGTACATTGAAAACTACATAAGCAATTTCCTTGCATGTGACCCCATATTTGTGGACTTGACAATGCAAATATTGCACATCTTTGCGCTATTGTTTTGCCACTTTAGTTGATCCCCTTTACCTCTACTTCTAAACCCAATGTGATTTGTCATTCTTTTGACATTTTGTTACATGGGGAAAGGGTATGTGCACACTTCTCCGTTGGCCCAAACCCTTACTACTTTTGAAGGCCCAAATCATCGCACATAAGCATAAGTTCAATAGAGTCTCATTAATATTTCAGCCATTTTAGATTTAAACCATACTTGGGCATGTTTCGTGACAATCACCATCTTATGATAACGAGCATTAATAGTAGTGACCGTAGCTCTAAATGTGTGATCATATTACCTTAAATAGATTTCCGATGGACTTTTACAATCGCATTGTGAGTTGTGGTCCAATCACTTGGATATGCCTAACTTTGAACCATTCGGAGTGAGTCCTAAAAGTATATTAAGGCTTCTACTTTTTTCTTTACACACCAATGCGAAACTATTTGCTTGTGCATACTTCCTAACACATTTATTGGATATCTCTGTTTATTATATTCTTCACCATCACCTGTTGCCCCCCCACCCCCCCAAAAAAAAAAAAGATGAAATCTTATTTATAAACTGTATATATTATTTACCGTAACCCTTTTCTAATATTTTTGGTTATTGGCTCCGTTGTATATCTTTCTTCTTCTTACTCTTATTATAATAAAAAATAATGATAATAATAAAAAAATATTATTTTTATTCATCATTATTGTTGTTGTTTATAATTTATATTTTTAATTCAGTTGTCTATTTGGCATCTAAAGATAAAGCCTTTAAATCTTATAAACCAATTATAAAATGACCCTATATAAGTAAGAGAACCTACTTAGTTTTATGAAATAGCATTAGTATAGGTCTCAAATATTTTTTTCCCTCAGTAATCATGGTGTCCAACCTTTGGCCGACTAATCCATGCGGTCCGAGCCCACCACAACACAAACTCAAGAGAGGTTAAGCTCTCCCAAAGGGAGACTGGTGTGACCACAACACAAGGGTTGGCTTTTATTCTCTGGGTTTTTTATATCTTTTTCCCCCCTATTATGTACTTACCAAGGTTTGAACCTTGGACCTCCACAATCTTTATCCCAATGTAGATTGGGAAGTTTGATAGAACATGCGGTAATCTAGTGAAACTTTGAGGATTAAACCATTATTAACCCATCTAAAAATAGTTACATTTTATGACAGAAAGTGTTGAAAATTCTCCCACCTGAATTTGTTTTTTTTTTTTTTTTTTTTAAATCTATTTGTCTTAGAAAATAAATTTTCACTTGATGTGTTTTGTAACCATAATAATTTTGAAGTTGACTGAAAATTGGCATAATATATAGGTGTAGAACAGACATAAGCTTACATACTTTTTCGGAGCTTTGCTTGTTTTGGCTCATCTGAAATGCCAGCACATGTAACCGGGTTGCATATGAATTCTCTTTCAAGCTAATCTTCTTGCTGAACATGATATGTAATTATGTATATATAGGATCCTCTGTCATCTACCATCACTTGCGACAAGTTTAATTGATTCTTTTGGCATAAACTCGAAATTCATACTTTTTGCACAATCCGTTTGTTTTGAGTACATTACTTAATTGGCTTTAAGTTTAATTTATTATTTGTCTAAAGTTTATGCACTTTCTGTTGTGACTAGCAACATATCTGGATTAGGCATCATCTTCATGTTATATGATATACTATGATATACCATTATACTTGATTTACTTCCTGATACGACAATATGACATATAGTTACACCATATATGTCGACTATATGTTTTCTATATTTTCTTTCATGAAATGCATTTTTCTAACATGACTTTTTTTTATATGAAGAATGTGCCCTATTATATTTGTCATTCTCATGCAACTATCTTGATTATTTACTCCGTATTCATTTTTTTCTTATTGCAGAGGCTTCATCAAGAAGATGAGTCAAGTGAGTGCTCCAACATTACTCTTAAGAAAGAGATGGACGAGCAAAAGTGAGATCTTACATACTCTTTTATATGATTTTCTGCACCTTTTGGTATGATTAAAATTATAAAGTAATCTGTTTTAATGCGATGGTCTTTTAGCAAACTATTTTACCTTATATATTTGTTCTTGATTGAGAAGCTATCACTAATTTAAATACTACAAAAGTGTTGTTAGGGCTTTATAGTCTTGAAAAATTAATCGTCTTAGGTATTTATTGCAGAACTAGTTTATAAACCTGTGCGTTAAGCCGGTATTACTAAAATTCATTTGAATTTAACTAAAAAGGTTAAAATAGTGTTTATCTGGAAATTAAGAGCTAAATATTAATCATTATTAACTAAATGGTTACCCAAACACATAATATGGTGATATGCAAATGAATATATAAATACGTGATATTTGAAGAGACTAATTGACGATTATTGGAATCAGGTAAAATAATGGGCGGAAAAATTAGTCAGTTGACCAATAAAGAAGAAGCATACATAAGAGATACTTTGTTATTGGATCATATGGATTTATAACTGCCAATTTGTGATATCTTATTAATATTGCAACAGTAATGCTCTTATATTTTCCTAGGATTTCCTTTGATACTATTGTGTAACCGTCTTAATTAACGCAGCCCTGTGACATAAATTGCTAGTTATAGACCTCCAACAAGACAAAAAATACAGAGTGCCATATCAGAAGTCCAGGAAGGGAATGATGTTGTTCAAGCCACAAAAAACACAAAAACTGGACATGCGAGAGTGAAGTCTATAAAATTAACACGCCACGTTAGTGAAGAACATTCTGTCAACAACGCAAAACTTGAGTTACCTGATCTAAACGTTCCTTATACAGTGCAAACAGCTGTGAGTATATACTGTACACACAAGCACATGCACAACCAGACACACACTTGCACACTGAAGTATGTTCTTATACATGATTTTTTGAGGGTTTTTTATTTGCAATTAGAAAATGATTCCGTGATATTAAATAAATATTGATAATCAGATAATTAAATGCAATACTACGTGGTTTAGCAGATGGTGCTTCGACCTTCTTTTACTCCTTGAAGTTGAAATAATTATCTCTAATGGTGTTGAGTGTTGGCAGATAGTAATTATTTAAGATAGTAATAGGTGCAATAATGGTCTGCAGCTGCTTTAATCTACCCCTATATAATCAGTTTTTTCGCAGCTAGTATTAAACACAATGTAATCAAATAACTTAGCAAAAGGTAAGTAACCCGAATACTGAAAAATAATTGTTGACCACTTCCAAAGTTTTCTTCTTTAGCGTGCTCAAATTTAGGCTTTTCGTGTGTGAATGATGCAAATCTAATGATTTTGTTTGTTTATGTGTGTTGGTAATGTGGTCTTATACATGTGGTATCATTGTATTTGTTTATTCTTAGGTAGTCTAATGTTGGAAAGCTGCAAATGTTGTTTTTGAAGTAGACTAACGTCCGTAGGTAGTCTTTGTTGTACTATGTGACTGGACAAACATTTGAAGCTCATGGTGCTAACGGGATATAACTTAATGATGTCGTATTAACTTTAAAATATATACTCACATTAGCTTTGCTTTTGCAATTAATAGAGTATTTTGCCAGCACACATTAAGGATGAATCTTGTGGTCTGGTGAATGGATCAATGCTCGAAAGTACCATCTTTCAGATAGAGACCATGGTTGCAGATTGTAAGTCCCTAAGGGGTTTTCCCCCTGGAATTTTTCAAACTTTAACGTTCCCCATTTTCATCCATTACAATATTACATAGAATTGATAATAGAGAATTAGGTCAACATGATTGTCTTATTTTGTCATTATTAAAGTCAATACTAAATTATTTCTTATAAATTATGTGGTGTGAAATATTGCAAATTTTCACGAGACTTATTCTTATATTCATGGATATTGCTAAAGGAAATATCTTGGGATTGGCAATTTATATTAAGTAGCAGATTGAATGGTCTTGTTTATTTTGCAGCAACACGACCACATGGTGATCTTCAAGGTTCAAATTATTCTGTAACAACTAAAAGTAGATTGTCTTGGGAACTTAAGCAAAAGCTCAGGAGTGTTGGTAGATTAGCGGTATGTAAAACCATTATGGCATGATCATGTTTTAACTTTTATCACATCCCTATAGCAGACTACATTTCTTCGACTATAAGAAAACAAAAGGAGGTTGATAATATATTGCTTTCTTTTTAACACTTATTTTTACTTTGGGCATTTTAGCATTTGATTGAAGGAAGAATATCAGATGAACTAATCAAGCGTCTTATGAGCATTCTTGGGCACTGGTTGAAGCCAAGAACACTGAAGGTATATGTAGCTTAAAAAGAAACAAGTCAACCAGTTTAAATGTCATCCAAAATATATTTAAGTTTGTACAATCTCGTAAGTTGCTTTTTAGTAATAACACAAATTGGATTAATAACGTATGTAATCATATTTAGTTTAATTATGGAAAATAAGAAGACGATAAGTATTGGTAGGTCAATATGTTTTGGCCAAAATCGATTTTATGGCTTTCATAACTCATCCTTCATATGTGTTTGTGTTGCGTCTGTAGAGATGCTTACTGGATATGGCTCCATCTGATCTATCAGCATGGGGAGGGGATGCTGTCAGGTTTAGTATGATTGAGAAGGAGGTTTTAGATATGATAAAATTGAGGATCCCATCAATGGAAACAATGGTGGGTGTTTATTATATAGTTTGTGCATTTTTTGATTAGTATAGCATCATGATGCACCGAGCCTTGGTTCGGCTCATATATATGTGGTTCTTATTGGCTTGTATAAAGTTAGAAATTATACCCTTGATATAAAAATTACAACTATTACTTTTTGAAAGTAATGAAATTAAAGGCCCTGAAAAGACTAATTCTAGTGGCAGCTGCTTTACTTCATTCTTTTATGGATTTCTCTAACGACAGCCCTTAGGGCTGTGATTAAAATATTCTGACACACATTGTTTTCTTGTACCATGGAATACCTCACTAACCTTTTAGTAACCACCCTACTAACCTTAATGTACCATCATGTATGGACAGAATATATTTTTTAAACATAGCCCCAAGGGCTATCATTAGAAAAATCCTTTCTTTTATATAGATATATTTTACGTAACATTTAACCTTGTGAATCAGGATGGGTTGAGTAACATGACTATGGAGTTGTGTGCAGTTTACAAAACAAAATACTGTATGGATCATGAGATGGAAGATAAAGTATGTGATTTCTATGATATCTATGTCCAGGTATTGATATTTCTATATTTTTCATTTGGTTTCTATATGTATTACAATTACAATGTATGTCCTAATATACATTTCTATGATACTTTGTTTTCCATATTATATTTAACAGGGAATGGATGAAGTTAAAAGCTCTGAAATACGAAAATTCTACATTCAGGTAGCCTTTTTCAATACTGTCATTTCTTGCCTCTTACTTATATGCCACTTTTAAGACTTTATGGAAGCCACAGTTTCTTGTGTTTGGCAACATTGTTAAACTAAAATTGTCATCACGATTAGAAAGAATGATATTTCCTTAGGTCTACTGGATTTTTTTCATTTGTACCATTGTTGAAGGATGATTACGACATTACTATTAGTAGAGCACTTCCTGTATACAACTAAACTAGTTATCTATTATACCCCTTTTTCCCAATAAACTGTAAATGTTGACATAACATATGGTATAATGTGGGATAGCACCATTAGAAGTTGTTATGTATGAGTCAAATACTCTTCACTATAGAACTAATTAACAACTAATATCAGTTAACCATATACCAACATTAACAAAAGCATTAAACTTAAACATTCGTTTGACCTAGAGAGTAGAGACCATAAATCTGATAATTGTTTTAGGGGCGAGCCTTTGAGCAACCTTGATTGGGAGGTCATATATTATGTTATGAGTCATAAAAAAACAACCTGCAATGGCATATAAGTGATAAGTTGCATAGAATTATATGCATCCCTAGCCTTTGCAATTCAAAGTTTATATTAGCAAAAGTTATAGATGCCCTCACTTATTTGATATTTTTTCTTTATCATTGTCAAGCTTGCGGCATTGTGGCCGAAAGGGACCATGGATAACCATGGTATACGGAATGCAATTTGTAGATCCAAAGAGCGGCGGAGAAGTGCAGTTCAAGAAAAGGTGTTTGATTTCTTTTTTGTTCTATAATATCAAATATCAATGAACTCTACACTTGCTTTCTGATAATGCGTATAATGATATACTAGTGTTCCCTCACTCCCATGAAAATTGCAGTGGATAGCCTTTTGGGTTTCCTATAAAAGTAGCCACATTTATCTGTTTGAGAAGTTTTCAACTTAAAAATTACCTCTATCCACATTACCATTGTTAATATAGTGATGGCATTGATTTTGAATGCACCAGATTCTTGTGTTTTGTCTATGTTTGTGAAAGTTATCCAGACATTTGATAACTACCCGATCTTAGTTTTCCGTTGCTCTATTCATATGAAAGAGTGAGTTCCTTTTCAAGAGAACCCTTTGAAATTTGATCAAAGATCATCGCTTTATATCGTACCAACTTCAATAACAAAAGGGTAGGTCTGAGAATACAATTTTGAGTCACTTTGTTACAACTTTAGATGAATTTTAATGAAACAAACATTGTATAATAACCGTGCTGAATGAAAAGTCTGATGTGCCTTCTAAGTTTGCTTTTTTGCATCAAAATCATATTCAGGAACACGAAGATCACAATGCAGAAATGAATGAGGATCACCAGGTAGAAGCTAAGCTAGTTTCTGACTCAGAGAAACTAATAAATGAAAATCATGTCCCTGTTGTAACTTTTCAGGACACTGTTGTCCCTAGCACTCCTGAACTTGATCAAAATCTTAATGACCTCGAAAAAAGGTTCAGCCCATCATCCGCAGACTCATGCCAGGATCTATATAAACGGAGAAAATTCAATATTTGAAATGAAACCACTTGAAATATAATAGATAACACTCGAAATCTGCTCGTCCCAAACTAAGAAGAAGGGCATTTGTGTACATATATTTGTTTGTTCATTCATCTGTATAGGCTCACAGGTGCAACACTACAGCAGAATGGTACAAAGGTGCAAACCCGTGCAATCTACTCAGGTTCACACTTTTTTTTTGCATTCTGACTGTCGCCCGTTGACGGGGTTTAAACATAATTAGAGATATGCTCTCGGCTTCCTGACAGAGTGTGTTAGAAAACCAAAGTTCTTTGTCCATCTTAAGTTAGAAATGATTTGATGCATGCTAGAGAGTGAGATGGAAGTTGGAACTTTGATAGCTTTAATCTTTTTGTCAGCAACTGCTGATTTATGTAGGAGTCAAAACCGTGTACGAATTGTATACCGACTTGATTCATGTTATATGTTTGAACTTTTATTCAGCTGTATCCTTGTTCACGCATAGAGTACTTTATATAGACTTTCTTTAAATAAATAAATAAGCTTTTCTATATTCTAATAAGGCCATAAACCATAAAATTAACCTAGCCAACCCACCCTTACATCCATGATCCAACGTTGCACGAAAAAACTTCGTATATAAAAAGGGTAATTTTAACAAGCAAACTACCTGAATAGCCAACTCTCTTGTTGGGCAAATACAAAGCGCTTGAGGAACACCTAGTTTCGGATCAACACGACTCAACATACCGAGAATGAAACAAGTAGTCTTTCCAGACCCATTATGTGCTTGCGCAATCAAATTCTTATGCGGCGGAGTTAAAATCATCGGCAAACTTATCAATTGAATCTTACTAGGTCTCTCAAATTTCATCTCAACATACAACCCTTTCAATAACTCAGGTGATAAATTCAATTCCTCAAATCTTAAAGCAGATGTATACAGTGTCTCTCTACACGTCACCTAATTAATAATTATTAAAACAAAATCATAAATCACAAACCCTAGATTTTAAAACTCTAACTCCATACACATACATAAAAATAAATGAGAGTAAGTGTGTGATCATGTATTACAGCTTGAACGTTGGAATCTTCAGGATCATGGAGGAAGTTGTTGAGTTTTTGGGAGTCGTCGATGGCGAGAGAGCTGAGGTTTAGTTCGTCAGCGGTAGTGGAGGAAGTGGACGGAGGTTCATCGGGACGTCATTGGATTTTTGTACCAAATGATGGTATATTGATGTATCATCAAGACATCAACTACATTGAGGTTATTGTTCTTGTACTTGATCTCTTCATTCACTTTATGATAAATACAGGTAAAAAGTTAGTTTCGAGAGTTACATTTTTACGTAAAAGACTATTGTACTAGTATCAGTTGTGTAAGTGTTGATTAACTACTCCATCCGTTTCAAAATAAATGTTTTTGAAAAGCGTGACAACCATATACCATCATATTGTGATAGTTTTTGACACATCATAAGATTATATTTGAGTACTTCGCATTAGATATAATACTAGCAAATTTTCAAAACATACTCTGTCGTCCAAATTAATTATCCATTACAAAGTTTTACACAGTTTTAGAAAAAGTATAATAATTATATTGCTTATAAATAAAAATCTATTATGTTATGATTAAATACTTTTGGATTGATTGAAATTAAGAGTCTGACAATATTTTGGAATATAAAAAAAAAGTGCCATGTAGGATGAAATTGGGACGAGTTAATATTAATAAATAATACTATTATTTTTATTTATTTCTAAAAGATGTTAAAATTGGATGGCAATTTGAAATCAAGGCTATGTCTTACATTTCCACCACCTTTTACCATCTTGAACTTAAAAAACTGTTATTGTATGTATTCAGTTTGTAAATATATTTCATTATACGAAAACTTTCATATTGTAGTAAGGTCAAAATAGATGAGTTTAGTGTTACCTATAGAAGAATAATTTTCATTGAAAAGACGATATTTACTAAATCACATAGACGATATTTACAAGTACATTGATTGCCCCATTTTATTATGAGATTCAAATGTCCGATGGATGCCCCATTTTAGGCGGTGGTTCGTGTGCAATTGCGCGGTTACTGAAAGCACATTTCAAACTTGAAATCAAATCAAATATAAATACACACAATCCCCACATTCATATATTCATATATATAGTGTGTGTGTGTGTGTTTTAGAGAATTACCAAAAGCAGCCACAGAAACAAAAGAGGAGAGAAGGAAAAAAGAAAACGATGTCGTACAAGCGTGGGAAGGGTAAGGAAGAAGAAGAAGATGAGCACATCGCCGAACACGCTCCTCCTAAAAAGACGTTCAAAAAGGACACGTCAGCGGACGAAGAGGATGACGGGAGCATATTTATCTGTGACGTATCAAAGAACCGTAGGGTTTCAGTAAGGACATGGCAGGGGAAAGTGGTTGTTGATATCCGTGAGTTTTATCTCAAAGATGGTAAACAAATGCCCGGTAAAAAAGGTACTACTATCCTTTTTCCCATCATCAGTTCTTGCTTGCTGTATTTTGTTACACCCCTGCTTACTAGGGTTTTTGATTTGTTGTTATTGGTTAGGCTTTTTGATCTGCTGTTTCGGTTAGGGTTTCAAATTTAAGGTGCTTGTAAATATATAAATCAAGAAATTAATTGAGGGTTTAGGGTTTTTTTTCTTCTTTCTTTTGGTTGTTGCTTATTAGGGTTACTGGAAATGCTTATTTTGTGATTGATGATGTTCAGTTAAACTTTTTTTTTTTTTTTTTTTTTTGCATAAACAGAAATGCACTGGGAACAGATTATAAGTTTTGTATGTTTAAAGTAAATTTAACTGATGCAATGCCTCAAATCATAATTTGTTTTATTTTCGTTTTCTTATTTATAGTATGGATTTGCCGTGTGATAGTCTGTTAAACATTATTTGTATTCTGTAAGTAAAATTTGCTAGGGTTTCTGTGTTTTGATGTCATTTGGCTCGGGTTCATTTGTTTAACCGATGGTAAACTTCAAATTGTGTCTTAATTTGTTATTGATTGAAAAATAACATCTCTGTTAAGATATTAATTACTTTGTTTTGATCTCATTCCCTTCATTCATATCCCTGAAACTGATGAACTTTTAGTGTGGATTCAATCAGGATGTTTCAGTTCTAAACTGGTACAAGTTAAAAAAAAAGAACGATGACAAATGAAGTTATAGAATTTTGATTGTATTATGTAGGTCCATGGTTTTAGTTGCACATAAAATCCATCATTGTATAAAGTTAGCATGGCCGGATGCTCACTTTTCTAGTCATTTATCTTGGTTTTATTTGGTTCTTGTAATACTGTTTGTGTTATTTGTGAGGCATCATTAGCTTACTCTTGTGTGGTAATATCATGAAAGCTGGTAGTTGTTTGTCCTTATGATCAGGGGCGGAGCCATGTAGAAGTTAGGGGTAGCGCTTGCTACAGGTCCGTTTGTCATGCGAAGTGTAATTTTTATAAAAAATGTTGATTTTATTGCTATTGCTACGGGTTCAAACAAGTTCTGCTACTGGTTTAATAAATGATCAGTCCATTTTATGTGTTATTTATTCTTAAAAAAATACTAATTTCTAATAAAATCGTACATGTTCATGAAAAAATTATCTATTTAATACTATGATAAAAAATTGTGATACGGGTCACTTGGATTTCTGGATCCGCCATTGCTTATGATTTGCTAATTCGCATCCATATGTGATGTTATTATATACGTGGATGAAAAGTTAGCAACTACTGATCTTGTTTTATTATTCTTTCAGGTATCTCATTGACCATGGATCAGGTAAATCATAACCCTTTTTTATGATTTTGGGTTTTACTTTTCTATTAAATACTTGAGGTGGCAAAATGGGTAGGTATTGTAACTTAAAAGAACAGGTTCTGGACAAAAAATGTAATTGAGTTGGTTTATTAAGTTTGTGGATTAATAAATAATCATTGTATTAAATTCGAGTACAAAACTATACTATCGAATCAATACTAATATATACGGAGTATATTCTAATTAAGTTATTTAGGACCGTTGAATACTTTCTGAGTGTCTTTTCCCCATTTCATTGTTAGCCAAGTGTTCAGAATTTACTCGTTTGACATGGTAAAGAAAGAAAGAAAAAAACTCAAATTGATCTATTTTTATGTTAGTGGGTTGAAATTGCCATATCTACTAGACTAACAAGTAACATTTGTCTGAAAATGATGACATTTCTGTCTTTATGCAGTGGAAAGAACTCCGTGCTCATGTGGATGAAATCGATAAGGCTCTTGCTTAGTAAATGGTACAATATTAGTAACAAGAGTAGAGGGGTTTTTATTTTGTTAACTGTTGGGCATGATCAATATTAGGGCAGATCTGCAAGACTAGAATGCTGTCTTTTGTTTGCACAATGAATATTATGGCAAGTCTGCTGTATGTAGTTGGATGTTTTTAAATGTGAATTTGAATGATGCATTATGCAATGACATTCTTCATCTTACCATGTTTGACCTGGTATACTACTTCAGGTATATATGGGATCACTCCTTGGCAAAGTATCCCGGGTTTGACACTTACTTTTTAATTTAGTTATTCGCTGTAAGGGAACATGTTATCTTGTTGAGGGTTCAACTTACTCCTTTAGGCTAATCAAATCAAATGCTAAACTATTAGGCTCTGCAAACTCAAACGAAATGCTAAAGCTCATGGAGCACAAGTTTGATTTTCTACTTTGTTTCTGTGATATGAGTGGTCGTCTTGACTTTGCTGTTATATCTCACATTCACAATATATTGTATCCAATTTGAGATCCATTCTTTATTAGTTATTTAATCTGATATGCACTACTCATATAAGTTTTTATATCTTAAATCCACAATATTGTATTCATGTTGAGTTCCATTCTTGGTAATTTAATCTAATGATTCTTGTCGTGATTCAGTTTTTGTTCCATACTCTAAAAAACGGTAGACCAAATAAAATTATTTGTCTTATGACTTTAGGAGACTGCTCCCAACGGCATCCGGTTGTAGATAAAGTGTGCATATAGGAGGAGGAAGAAGATGGGTTTTAGATTTAAAAATGGACTCATATTTTAAATTAGAAATGGGCCCAAAATTTAAATTGGAAATTGGTCACTTTGTGTTTCATGTTTGTGACCGTTTAATTGAGTTGAAACATTGAAAATGGGCTCAAATATTTATTTGTTCTAATTGAATTAGATATATATAAGTTAAATATGTTAATGTAATATTTTTTTTACTTTAATGAAAATGTTTTATTTAAGTTTGTTTTTTTAATTAATAAAGTACGTAGTGTGTGGGATCCAGAAAAAGGAGAAGTGATATTCATTGTTGGCAATGAAATGTCAATTTGTGTCAATTTTGAAACTGCTAATGTGACGCTGATGACAAAAACTGAGCTTCAGTTTGTGTCAGTGTTGAGAGTGTCGGTGTTGAGAGTCATTGTTGAGAGGAGTTTAATTGTATGCACATTTGCAAAATCATTTGTTTTTAAATCTATACTATTATATAAATCATTTGTGATGTTTTTTATTTAAGATAGAAAATACTATTTTACCCCTACAATTACTAAGAGCTTTTTTTAAAATCATTTGTTTTCAAATCTATACTATTATATATAAACATTTATTAAATTCAATACTATCATTATAAAACTATAAACTTAATTAATATAATACATATAATTTTAACTTCAATATATATATATATATATATATATATATATATATATATATATATTAAAATTCACATTAATACTATCATTATAAAACCATAAAGTAATTAATATATTGTAACACATTTAATTTTAACTTCAATGTCTATATATCTATATTGTTATATATAGCATTTGTGATAAAAAATTTTAAGATACCCCTACAATTACTAAAAGTTATGTGATGAGTATTTTCAGAAAAGACAAAACTTTTGAACCGTTAATTGTTACATTATGTGTCAATTATTGATGGAAAAGTTGTGATAAAATGAATGTGTTAGCAAACCGCTAAAGGCGGTTTGTCCATCTTTCCGAGTCAAATTTAGCTTCTAAAACTCTAAAAACTTATGTTTCCCTAATTTGACATGTATTGTAAGTTTTAAATAACTAAAAAACGAATGCTTAAATAAGTTTTTAATGGAATCCTATTTTTACACCTTTATTTATACGTTTAATTTCGTTGTTATGATGCCAATTTTTATTTTTGAGAAATTCTATTTTTGTACAAACTTTTAGGATTAAAATTGAATGTAAATAATTTGTGGTATTAAAACACGAATAAGCAAACGAACACTTCACAAATCTTTTGATAAATATTAAAATTGAATGTAAATAATTAATGAAAGTCAAATCTTTAGACTCAACCAACGACTTCACAAATCCAAATTGGCTATTTAGAACTTGGAACCCGACATTTGCAACTTTGTCCATCGAGTTTGCAATGACATATTTTGATATTTTTAATTTTACGTATTTTTTTAGAAAGATTTATTTGTTTATAAAAACAACACTAATAGTGCATTTTTATATAGTTTTTTAATTTAAAGGGGGATTCAAAAACGTAATATTGATTATCAAATGCACGTGAAACAAATGATTTTTTCTAGCTGCATCGCGCGGGCATTATGCTAGTAATTTATAATATACATGTATTTGATTTTTGCAGCTTCTGGCCTCAATAGAGTTGAAATTCATGATGAAGTGCCAAGCAGAAAGTGTTCCTCTCTACTTTCTACAATGTGAGTTAATTCATTGCATCCAAACCGCAAATCTCCAACCAAATTTCTCTCTTTTTTGTGTCCTGTTAACCGTAAACCAGGTTAACTGCGAATTGAGATTGACCGTGATATTGCTAACCCAAAGTATAGCTTCAAGGGTTTTATGAGGTCAACCAAAACAAGACCACCCCAAAACAAGTGAGCAACTCCATTGAGGGTATAGAAAGGACATCGACGATTAAAAGCATAACTGGAACTATCCAATAATTCCATATCAAGTAAATGATGCATATAACATTCGAGAAATTTCTACATCAAAAAATGCAAGTCTGATGACATTGTCAGATAAGAAAACATTACATTATACCCTAAAGGTGAAGGGTGATGTTTGTTCATTCACCTAACACTTTTTGCTTCTTGGATGTGTTCATGAACCGTCTTAATTCCCATTCTGTTTGTGCTTCTACTTGGTCAACAGTTCCAAGCTTAATCTGCAAGTCAACAACAAAATCAATGGTAGCAAAGCACATTAATAAATCAACACAGGGGTAAACGAGAATTAAGCATAAGCGTCATCATTGACGAAGATAAATACAATTGTAGGAGATACTTATCATATTGCCACATTTACTTTTCCACGCTTGCAAATTGCAAGACAAGCACCATAACAGTGACTAAACCTTCCATAAAATTTTCATCTGCTAACTTTGAGTAAAAGATTTATTATCAATAATATACTTATACTTATTTTCTCAGAAACACGTTTCAAACTTGTTTTCATCCAATCCTAGGCCAAAATGTAACAAAATGAATTCGATATAAAAAGGTTTAAAAAAAGATGAGAAGGAAAAGATCATTTAGCATCAACTAAAAAATAAACTTAGCACAAGTTTAGGATTTTGAGATCGCATTTCAAATCAACCAAGATTTAAGTAGCATAATTGGGGCAATTTAACCATTTACTCTGTAATTGATAAATAATTTGCTAAAGAACGCAAATGAACAGAAAGTTTTTGTCGTGATGTAAGACTTTGAAATATATGTATCCTTTAGGACAAACAAGAATTGTAGATATAACTATTTTGAATGGAAGGGAAGCAACAGGACCAATATAACATAGTAATTCATGCAGGATAATTGTTACCTTATACAGTTGTAATTCAAATCGAGGACCAACCTCCTTCAGATCGATTGATTTAGGACCCCCACTTTGTCTATAGACATGATGCCTGCATGTTCATCAAGTAACCAACCCTCAAAGCATGGTCAATGTCATGACACACAGAAAATTTGAAGAAAACACAATAAATGAATGTGTAATCATACTTTGACACACTAATTATATCAAACAAAATTACATCTTTGGCAAAAGCGATTCAGCCAGTCAGTTCAATCGAACACGATCCTCCCAGAATACTACAACTTTTGACCCACTATGCGTCTATGCAACCCACACATCCATGTCTGACATAAAAACTACGTAGTATAATTGCACGGACATGCAAAACAATTTATACTATTAAATAGGTATTTTAGATCACAAACTCAGGTCTTGGCAGCACATCATCACAATTTCACTTAACATGACCACGAAAATCATGTGAAATGACATTACTTCAAACTAGACAAGGCCACATGGGACATACAGGATAATATACAAAATAGAAGTCCTCTCAACTAAAAGCATCACAGCATATCTGAACCACGGGAGGCCAGGAGTTACAAGAAAGAATTAATTGACTGAAGTGAACCAACATAATGGCATGCAGAAAGAAATACCTGAAAGAAATGTAATCTGACTGATTAGCAAAAGTAATTATGCGTTTTGTATCAGGCTTGGGGACTGGAAAGAGATGCTTCAATATGGTTGCAGTCCTTTGACCAATCTATTCAATTATAAAATGCAAATAGATACTTGTCAAAAAGTTTGAAGAAAAGAAAAGTGACATCAAAGTAAATGACAGATATTAGGTACATGAAACTATCTATAATCCAGTAATGCCCAACAAAATGGAGGCTTCTAAAATTTCCTTAAACCAGTCACTATTCCAACTTCAGAAGATTAACTGTCACTGAATTTTAGTTACAGTCACTGACAAAACAATTGAGTCAATACCTTGGAAGAAAAGTTGTTGACAATCAGATGTGGGTAAGCCTCGGAAACAGTTCCCATTTCCTTCTTGTCTTTATTGTCGTGTCTCGTGACCTAAATATGTATATATTATAACTTGCAATGAAGAATTGAGAAAACAATATGGATAGAAAATAGATAAGAGGCCGGCAAAAAGCACAATCACACTCACCACATTGAGAATTTGAAAGTAAGCAGTTGGACCAAAAGGCAAGTGACTTATTATTATATTATCAGGCACACCACGATGCTCGTGAACCAGTATAAGATCTGTGAAGTCATGTGATCGACAAGTCTCAACTATTTCAGAAATAACCTGCACTCACCAAGCACGTCAAAGGCAACCCAAAGAAGAAAAACTCACATTAATCATTATACGTGTAACATGTAACTAACCTGACCACCACGGTTCATTCGTTGTGAATTAGGGAAAACAAACTTCAATTCCTGCATGTAAGAAGCATTAAACAATCACTCCTCCACACTATATTATTTGAAGACTTAAAAGAAAAAAATAGCACGAGTTTTGAAGAATAATTGATTAAGTAAATACACAAACCTTCACAAACTGTTTTAAAGGAGCACTTGGGTCGTGAGATGTGGTTAGCAGAATTTTTGGATCTCTTTCATTCGCATTTGCATATTCATCATCTATGGTTGACCTTGGAACTACATTTGAGAAAACCCAAAAACCTTATTACTCAAATAGCCAAAACATATTCTAATCGAAACATCCAATAGTAAAGAAAAATCAGATATTCTTTATGAAGCTAATTTCTTATATCAAATACTCTTCAAACATCACATTTGCATTGGCAATACATGACGTTAAACGCACAAAATTATTACTTATCACAGCTTTCTCAAAATAACTTGCTTTTAATTCAATTAATAAATTCTACAAATATACCTTTGGCTGTACATATCTATAATAACTACTATTCTATCGTGTTACTATCACCGATAATACTATATTACATCAATTTATAACAACATAATTCATACACAGATTTCTGCAATAAACATACCTGCAGTTCGCTCGTCTTCAAGATCGATTTCTTGGCGAAGAGCCGCCTCATCATTTCTGAGCTCAGTAGGAATTGGTTTCCCTTCTGTTACAAGCATACAATAATACATCTATGAATATACATCATATAATTCGAACACTTCAAACGGAAAAGAAAATATAATTATATAATAAAGCAAAACAACAGAAAGACCTTCAAGAGCTTGTTTAATTTTGCGTTTTTTTTCGTAAAGCAAACGTTCTTTGCCTTCTAAACTTTTTCTGTATATATACTCTCTTCTCAACCTCACATTCCTTCGCAGCATAATTTCAATTCACACACAGACGCTCTAATTGGAAGTTTTTTAAATTTCTTTTTGAAAGAGCAGATATGTGTGATTGAAGAACTAGGGTTTTGTGTTCATCCGTGCAGTTGCTAGGGTTTTAGGTATTGAATCGAGAAGTAGGATATGCGACACAAAAGTATCACAACTTGTGCGATTTGGCCCCTCTGGTTTTGAATTCTTCAATTATATCCCCAACATTTTATTTTATTCTAATAAACATACGAAGACATGTATGTATTTATAGAACCCTGATTTCGAATTTCTCGAATTGTTGAATCGAGTGATTAATATTTCGGATTAATGGTGTTTGGGGATTGATTTTTTAAGTGATTATCTAATTATTGTGCTGATAAAACACAAATAAACAAATAAATAAGTGTATGACAAATAAGCAATTTCATAAAGGATATTTGAACATGGTTTCTCGAAATGGCATTCCACAAAATTAGTTTTGAAAATACAATCCCAAACACTCTCTTGGAAGCTGTTTGAGGCACGATTGCAAAACTCAGTCAAGTAACTGGGGAGTACTCGTGACTCGGGGGTGATCCTAGACGGGTCAGTCTAACTCGACCAAATGGGGCGTATTTATATATCAATACAAAGGATGTCATGTGATCGAGTTAGTAAGTGGGAGTCGAAATTTTAATCGAGTTTATAAGTTTGGGATATCACTAATCATTATGACCGTCATATTTTTATTGTTCATATTTTTATAAAAAATGCTAAACATAGCCCTAAGGGCTATGATTAAGAAATTCAGACACACGTATATTATTTGTACCCTGATAATAACCACACACCGCTAAATTTAACTATTCTCAACCAACTTAACGTACCACCATTTTAAATATTAAATTCATTCTTAAAAACCTTAGGGCTACATTTAGCAAAATCCTATTATTATTTATGTTTATTATAAATAAAATTGTCTAGTTTTTAAAAATATAATTTAAAAAAATTTATTAAACTCACTAATGTATATTTATTTACTCGTATCACTTTGGATTATTTATTTCTTACTCAAAAAATTAAATCCAATAAATTTCACAACTTTAAAAGTCAGAGGACGGAGGGAGTATCAAGCAGACTGTAATGTTGGAAGAAGAAAAAAAGTAAGGGTGTGTTTGGATTAGGTTAATATAAGTACAAAAGTGGTTGTAAATAAGGTGATCGAAACACCCCTAAGAGAATGAACAGTTGTTTTCTGAGAATTGGCGAAAAGAAAAAAAAGAAATTGTGGTGACCAAGTCTAAAACCCTCGCCCTACCCCCAATAAACCTCAAGCACAGCATCTGGGTAATTTTGTTGATACATTAACAACCTTGTTGTCCTAAAGATATGGAGGTTTTCTTTGAAGATTGCGTCTCTTTGTTGGAACAAACGGATCTCCAAGAGAAAGACCTTAGAAACAAAAGAAGGTTTCTTTTTTATCTCTTTCACCATATCATCCTCAATCGATTATATATGTTTTACTTTTTGTTAATACAGGTCCTAATTAATGATGATTATTATCATTTTTTTCTTCTTCTTCTTTTAAATACTATAGGTGGTTGATTGGATTACCGACATCTGTAGGTGAAGCTGAGAAAGATGCAGGACCTAACTTTTATAATCAAAGGTATGCATTTTTTGTGTTAATCTGTTTACACCTATTTATACGTTTACTAATTACTACTATTACTCAATTTAAAGTACATGTGTTTTGATTGTGTGCAGGCCCTTACCTGAAAATTTGCTCAGGGAAGATGATGTAAGTGGTGTTTTTTTTTTCTTCTTCTGTTGACTTTTAATAATGTAATGATTCTTAGTAAAAGGTGATTAAAATAATGGGAAAGTATCCATACAGTTATGACATAAGCCTTGATTTACCGACTTGTAGGACTAAAATGAGACCGTGTTAATTTGCATTACATAAGAACTCAAAGAATGATTTATTCTAATCTTTGTGTAATTTCCTTAGCTACGTTTTTCTTACCCGGTAAGGTTAATAGGATGGAGTCACGATGTATCCAACCGATTTCCATAGCTATTTGCCTATACATAAACTACCTCTCACTAGCCCGAGGTGAAACTTAGTTAATGCTATTCATAGGTTTGCTGCAACTTAAAGCTATTATGATGATTTAATTCCGTTATTTTGTTGATATTATGAATTTATGATATTAATCTTTAACAGACGTATAGGGAAGTAGAAGTGCTTTATGGGCAAGAAAAATAGCACCGATTTTTGTTAATATGGTAGTGATGTTTCTCATATTCGTGTTAGGTATCCTACGAGAGTATAAAATCTTTTGTAGAAAAGGGAGCTGGAGTATGTACCACTAAAAACAAATATCATATCGTTCAGGATGATATGCAGCTTATTAATTCACCTAGAGATGCTACAGGCCTTTTGTCCCTAATTGACAGTATGACCAATCAAGGGCTTGAGCGTTTTGCTAACGTCCTGACGTGTGGTACGATTAAGTTTGAGAAAACCCGTTGGAAAATGAAACAAACCATCAAAGAACGCATCTCTGAAGTTGTCTCTAATACAGGGCAGGTAAAGTTATCTGAAAATCAAACTTCAATACTCAGTAACCCACATAATTTCCATTGGAGTAGCGAGTCTCGTTTCATTCCAAACTCCGATTCCTACCATGTTGCCGTTCATAAGATACTTAACGTACTTGAAGATTTACCTACTCAAACGCTTTCTGCTATGCATAGGAAACTTAAAGACACGCAAGGTTACATGCCTCATCTATTACCTAAAAAATCCGCTTGGGGAAGAGACAAGTTGATCAAAGTTTTGAGAAAGAAATGTTTGGGAACACTTTTAAAACTTAAAAACGGAGATTCATTACCGGAGCCATTAGCAAAAGCAATGGAAGTTTCAGCCTTGAATATGAAGCTGATTCAAGGATGTCACTATGTAATAAATTTTCGACAATTTTCACCTGAAGTTAACGCTTTGCAGAATGAGATCGCAAAATCTATCCAACAGATTGATCAGGGTTTGAAACTATCAGTATTAAAGGATATACAAGTTTTGCTAGATCCGAAGGCTAAATTATCGGACCGGAGTTTACGAGCAGCCGTAAGGAACTTGTTGACCGAGTATCTTTTCGAGTGTGGTGATATGGACACCGTTCCGGAATGTTTGCATGAAATTCTTAGTATCATTAGGAGAAGTTCCAAAGCTCCTAATACACGCTTGATGGAAACAAAAATTGAGGACGACGTAGAATGTATTTTGAGTGTGGGTGCTTGTATAAAGCAAGTTCTGTGGGACTTGATCCCCAATCATGATTTAGATTTAGACCTAGAGTTTGCGGATGCATACATGGAGGATCTGGAAGACAATGACAGTGATTATATCGAACTAGAAGAAAGTAAGGAAAATAACATTCCGAATTCTAGTATTTCAGATGAAGAAGGAGTAGCAAGTACCGGGGATAACTTCAATTCTGTAGAAAATTCAACTGAATCTCGTTCATCAAACTTTTTAGAAGTTAACATCTCACAATGCGCGCATTTGATGCGATACCACATGGTAAGTTTAAGAAACACAGAAGAGAAGGAATCAGATTCTCTACACGATACCAGTAATGAAGACGGTCTTCCTACTGCTTCACCTGATATTTTAGAACAGCATTCTAACGTCCCAACTTCAGAAAGCAGCTTGATGTTTGGTGATCAGAGCATGTGTAAAAACCGATACCTTGCTGTTCAAGGTGCTAGTGATGAGGCAAGTATGGTAGCGTATCATCTTATTGGTCGTATGTTGAGTGATTTTGCACAAATAGATGGATGCGAAGTGGATTCCAGTGATATGTCTTATCTTGGAGTCGGAAGCTTTGATGTGAAGCAAACAAAGCGCAAAGGTACTTGTAGGCTTGTAGCCATTCTCTTCACTGTCTTTTTAGCCATTCTTTACTCCGTTTCATTTTTATTCTCATTATCTTTAAATGTAATTTTGTTGATGGACCATGTGGATGGAAATCATCATTACTAGTCCAAGTATCAATCTGATACGACTTGACGAAATTTTTTTTTATTGTAAATCAGAAACAAACAAAAATTACAAAAGAGTTGGCATAATGGGTAGGGTGGGTAAGGAGTCAAAATGAGTAATTTTGTATATGCTATTTTGGGTTGGGTGATCCGTCAACATTTTTTTTTTTTTAGTTAGTGTTATAGATAGTGTATTTAATCTGATTATAGAACTATACCATGAAAATAACTAAATAATTTTGCAGAAATTGATTTAAGAGGTTGTAAGTTTGTAACTTTAAAGCATTTAGATATACTTTGGCCAATTAGTCTACCAATTTGATCATACTTGACCTGTTTTGTTGTTTACCAACTTATAAATATTTATCCATAGATCGATTGGAGGTAAATTTAACCCAATATATTTTTTGGTAAATGGGTTGAAATTGTCACCTATGTAGACTGCCAATGAATGTCACTGTAGTTATCTTACCCATTAATCTTGCTTTTATATGATTATCTTATGAAACTTGGATCTTTGTTGGCAGCAGCGAGAAAAAAGTCAGCTACTCACAAGGAAGATAAATCAATATCTGATAAAAAGATCTTGAAATGCCAATAACCTCATTTGCTGAATGGTATGTACTTTCTATAATCAATGTATGATTCAATTATACGAAATACTTTGAAACATATTGGTATTAGTTGATAGAAAGTCAGGAGAGAGCAACAAAGGGGGGGAAACGGAAATGAATAGAAAAACTTGAAAATTAACTTTGTTAGTGCAAAATCTCTCAGCAGTTGTAATTTGTTATGTGTGTGCAATTAAATGTTTATACTAGTTTCATCGTTTGTGTAAACACTGTGGTCAAATACAATGGAACATAAATCACCCTACATCATTACAGCCATTCAGGTATATGTGTGCATTTAAATGATTATACTTCTTTTAATTTAATAAGAGGTGGAAATTTTAGACTCATTGGTTTATTTATGGGTCAAGTTGGGTAATAATTATGAGGTGATGGGTTTGTTGGGTCCCCCTCTTTTTTAACGGGTTTAAATGTGTATCTGATATAACCTCCAAATATATAACAATTAACCAACGGATCTAGCGGGTAAAAAAAAAATTGAACACCTCATTTCATCTTTTCATTTTTCACTCGAATAAAAAAAAAGTTTGGTGAAAACTCGATGGGTCGACCCTACTTGAGACCCACTGTTTAGACCCATCTAAACCTAGACCCGTTTTGACCCGAATCCATCAAGACCCATGACCCGACCCAACCCATTCATTGTGCCACTTATATAATGCATACAAGTAAAAAAAAATCAGTTCTTCTCTGGGGACTTGTGACATGGGAGATCAAATCCGTTTCTGCTTCCAGTGAAACTGACATACTATAAGGAATTGATGCCTCCATTACGTCGTTACAGCTATTGGTGAAAATAAAGAGTGGGTCACTGAAAGACATGTTATCTGCTAATGCTAATCGATCAAATTAACATGCAACTAATTCATGGTCTAAGAAGACAGGTTTTGGGAAATCAAAGAAGATAGGTTATATATGTGAGATCGATATTGTGATGATCAACACGTATATTTTTGAGAATGCTTCAATGTGATTTGGTTCATGGGCTTGCATAAAATACCACTACTGATGAAATCGATGTTTTCGCCTCATGTCAACTACAATGGAAGGTTTCGTTGATTGATGCCCCTTTAGTTACTTGCATACGAGGTTTTGGTTTCCATCCTAGTTCAATTATTATTAATAGAGAGAATTGTATACATAGTTGTTAAACTATTACGATTCACGAGTTGATTTTTACGAGTCGAGTCAAATATGCAAAAAACGAGGCGGCTCGAACTCGACTCTTGAATGGCTTTGACTCTTATTGGTCGTTTATTGACTCTTCCGAGTCGTGTGTGACTCTTACGAGTCTTGTGCGACTCTTACGAGTCAGAAAATGTAATGTGATATAAAAGATAAAAGGACAATGACTATAATCGGTTTAAAATTAAGCCTTTATGTCAAAGACTTAATTATCGATGTTTACCATGTTTTACTTCACTTTAAACAAAAAACTTAAACAATAATATACATACTTATTGTATAATAGTGAATCTTAAGAGTCGAGTCGAGTCTTGAGTCACGAGTTAAAAATCGAGATTCCGAGTTGCGAGTCGAGTCACGACTTAACAACTATGATTGTATATTTTCTTATTGACATTTGTAACTAGTTGATCTGGTTGTATTTCATTGAAAATGGTTCAAATGTTGCTTAAGTTTATTTCTATTAATATGCTTATGACCTGTAAATTGTTTCATTTTATTAAATTGAATAATAATTATTTTACACCACAATTTCTCCCATCCTGATTAATGATTAGTTCTTTAGTAAATTATATACTTGATATCAAGAAGTTAATGTTTTAGATGAGCATCGTGCTGCGGAGGCTCCCCTTAAAGGGGTTGCTCTCCCATGTCTTAGATGAGCATCGTGCCGCGGAGGCTCCCCTTCCCCTATGCATGTCATGGGCGAGATTCGAACTCATCACCTTCAGGAAGAAACCATTTTAGTGGAAAATTCCATGTCCACTGAGCTAAGACCCCAATTGAATTTAAGATGTCCTTGCCTAGGATTCAACCTAGGACCTAGTGGATGGAGACCACTTTGCTCCACCACTTGAGGTGGCTTTCAAGGACATATAATTGAAGTTAATCACATGTGAACAAACATGTATTCATTGTGGTTCTCAAAGTTCTCAACTTTTTTAAGTTGTGAACTTTCATTTATTTTTTTTTGCTTCACACATGATTTTTTTTGTGAACCCTTATATATTTTTTCCACACATAAAATTTTCGTCATGAACCTTTATTCTTTTTTTTTGCTTCACACAAAATATACTTTTTTAATTGTGAATCTTATTTTTTCACAAAAAATTTTTAAGTTTTTTTTGTTGTGAACTTTATTTTTTAGGTTTACAAAAAAAAAATAACTTTTTCAACTGTAAACCTTAAAATTCTTTTGAGTTCACAGAAAGTTTTTTACTTTTTCAATTGTGAATCTTTTATTTTCAACTTTGAACCTTAATTTTCTTTTAGGTTTATGGAAAGTTTTAAAAATTCTCAGTTGTGAACCTTAAATTTTTTTGAGTTCACGGAAAGTTTTTTACTTTTTCAATTGTGAACCTTATTTTTTTTTTTTGGTACACGGAAAGTCTTTAACTTTTTTAATTGTGAACTTTTTTTTTTCAACTGTGAATCTTAATTTTTTTTGGGGTTCGCAACAAGTTCTTAACTTTTTTAATTGTGAACCTTATTTTTTTTGTTTTGGGTTCACAAATTTTTTTTAAGTTTTTCAATTGTGAACCTTAATTTGTTTTGTTTTGATTTCGGATTTGATTTTATTTTATTTTTTTCACACAATTTTTTTTTTTTGTGTGTAAACCTTAATTTTTTATGGTTTACTTAAAAAAAATAAAAAAATCACACCTTCAAAAAATGTGAACGAAAAAGTGTTTTCACCATTTATTTATCTCCTCCCCTTATATATATATTTAAGTTAGATTAGATGGAGGGTGGGATGTGTTTTCACTGTTTTTTTTATCTCCTTATTTTCATATGATCTCATTCCTATATATATGGGTAAGGTTCCAATGAGAACACTTCAAAAATAAGAACGATAAAAACACTTCATAAATACACAATTAGCCAACTAAATCATTAGATTCACACTCATACATCTCAAATATGTGTAGAAAAATTGATTAGAATAGATTTGAACTTTCGAAAATACACAAAACTCGAAAAAATGATTGATGTACAATTATGAGATAATCGTGTATCAATCATTTTTTTCAATTTTTATATATTTTTAGAAATGTGAATTTGTTTTTCTTTGCATATTTGATATGTATGACTGTGAATCTAATGATTTTTGTAGGCTAGTTGTGCATTTATGAGGTGTTCTCACCGTTTTTATTTTTGAAGTGTACTCATTTAATCCAAACCTCCCCCCCCCCTCTCTCTCTCTCTCTATATATATATATATATATATAACAATTAAAAAGGTTAAAAACTTTTCGTGAACCAAAAAAAATTATGCTTCACAATTAAAAAACTAAAAAACTTTGAGTGAACTCAAAAAAAAATTAAAGTTAACAGTTGAAAACAATGTTCACAACTGGAAATTTTTAAAACGTTCCGTAAACCTAAATTTTTTTTAAGGTTCACAGTTAAAAAAAAATCACAATTGAAAAAGTTATAAACTTTTCGGGAAGTAAAAAAAATTAAGGTTCACAGTTGAAAAAGTTCAAAACATTTCATAAACCAAAAAAAAATAAAGTTCGCTATTAAAAACTTTAAAAAAATCGTGAAAAAATTTACAAAAAAAATTATGTGAAAAAAATAAGGTTCACAATTAAAAAAGTTAAAAACTTTGTGTGAAGCAAAAAATTAAAATAAAAATTCATGACGAAATTTTTTTGTGAATAAAAAAAATATAAAGGTTAAAAAAAATATGTGAAGCAAAAAAAAATGAAAGTTCACAAATTAAAAAAAATTGTGAATCAAAAAGTATTTTCACTGTTTTTTTAACTCCTTGTTTTCACGAGAACCCATCCATATATATATATATATATATATATATATATTTGTGTGTGTGTGTGTGTGGATAAAAAAAACAGTGAAAACAAATCTCCACCTTCCATATAATGTAACATATATATATATATATATATATATATATGGGGTGGGGATAAAAAAACGGTCAAAACACTTTTTGATTCACAATTTTTTTAAGTCGTGAACTTTCATTTTTTTTGCTTCACGTATAACTTTTTTTGTGAACCCTTGGATTTTTTGTTTCACATAAATTTTTCGTGATAAACCTTTAATTTTTTTTTGCTTCACACAAAGTTTTTAATATTTTCAATTGTGAACCTTATTTTTTTTCACATAATTTTTTTTTAACTTTTTCACGAAAATTTTTAAAATTTTTTATTGTGAACTTTAAAAAAAAAAATTGGTTCACAATTTTTTTTTAACCTTTTCAACTCTAAACCATAAAAAAAATTTTAGTTCACGAAAAGTTTTAACTTTTTCAATTGTGAACCTTTTTTTTACAGCTGTGAACCTTAATTTTTTTTAGGTTCACATAAAGTTTTAAAAACTTTCAGTTGAAAACCTTTTTTTTCTCAACTGTGAACCTTAATTTTTTTTTAGTTCACATAAAGTTTTTTACTTTTTCCGTTTGTGAACCTTAATTTTTTTGGTTCACGAAAAGTTTTTTACTTTTTTAATTGTGAACCTTAATTATTTTTTTTCATGAAAACTTTTTAACTTTTTTAATTGTGAACCTTTTTTTTCAAATGTGAACCTTAATTTTTTTTAGATTCACAGCAAGTTTTTAACTTTTTTAATTGTGAATCTTAATTTATTGTTTTGGGTTCACATAAAGTTTTAAAGTTATTTAGTTGTGAACCTTAATTTTTATGTTTTGATTTTCGAATTTGACTTTATTTTATTTTTTTTACAAATTTTTTTTTTTTGTGTAAACCTTAATTTTTTTGGTTTACTTTAAAAAAAAAATCACACCTTAAAAAAATTATGAAGGAAAAAGTCTTTTCACCATTTTTTTATCTCCGCCCCTTATATATATATATATATATATATAAAAGTTAGATTAGATGGATGATGGAAATTTGTTTTCAATATTTTTTTTATTTCTTTATTTTCACAAGATCCCATTCATATATATATATATATATATATATATGTGTGTGTGTGTGTGTGTGTGTATGTGTGTGTGTGTGATTAGGATCAAGGGAGAAGAGTTTTGAAATTGAGATGGTGGAGGAGCATTTTTGGCCATCATATGATCGATTCAATGACTGAGATCAGTCAATGAGATTTCTTTGAAAATTTAAAGCGCGAGGGGCATATTCATCTATTACCTCCATTCACATAAAAATGGAAAGTAATCACATTTAATTTAATAAAAAATAAAAGAAAAAAATGGTCAGAATGCAAAAGAAACCCGATCAAATTCTCTCTTCTTCCTTGTAGATCGGCGGCACTGGAAATCCAAAACAATTTATGTGATTGCGAAAGTAAGACGAATCAAACAATTAAATCGAGATAGACCGTTTATTTTGGGGCAGCAATCAAAAGCACTGAAGCAAGGTTTTGTTCGAGGAGAAATAGGTTTTCGTTTTTGTGGGTGTGAATAGGAAAAATGGTGACGAGAAAGAAGATTTAACAAACAAGCAAAAAAGGTAAACGATTATCCTGCTAGGTTTTATTGTATTGTTCTTGTTGTTGAATGGAAGACACTTTAATTATTTGGTGTAAACCTTGCGTGATTTGGGGTTTTTGCAAGGTTATATCAAAGTGAATCAAAACATCATAAATGATAGCGATACATGATTGTAGTGATTCGAATGTATACTGTATTGAATTTGGGCAAGTTGTTTTTGATTGCATTAAGTGTTTTAATGGTTGATGCTTTGTATTGAGGTCTAGAACATCTTATTGAAACATGCTGAATGGTTTGTGGCGTGGGTCTTCTACACTGGTATGTCACATTACAACACGACCTACAAAAAAACATCTTGTAAATCGTTTTGCTGAAGCATCTGCATAAATATTATCTACTGTTAGTTTAGGATTGAGTTTGATAAATGTATTAGCAACGCGGTTTAGTATTTTTTGATCTACCGATTATTAGTTCGTAATTCACTGTGAGTTTGATTAGAAAGTTGTTATAAACAACTATGGTTTTTGTATTTGGTTTGTCATATTAGAAAGTGTGTACTCTGCTGAAAGTGTTAGCTTTACTGGTACTTACAAAGCAATTACTGAATCACTTATATGTTTGTGTGAGTCAATGAACGTAGTTTGATGAATCAAACTTATGATGCTATGAACCAACAATATGTTAGCTAATAATCCCTGGAATGTATGCAATAGCAGGACTATTATTAGTGTGTTCTTATAATAGTTGCAGAATCACAGGACTTGGTAGTTACTTGGTGACCCCATATGTATGCATTATCATAATTCATTTTTTTAAATAATCTTTCAGGCAAGGCGCAATAATATGATGATGATTCTGATGACGATTCATGCCGCCAGCCCCAAATGTGTTAATAAGTCAAAAAAGCGTAAGAGGAGAGACGCGAGGCCCAAAGTGACCGACAATGTTAAGGAAAAAGGAAAAAAAGGAATAAAGGCGTCTGTTGGGATTGGTGTGCTATATCTAGTTATAAAATTATCTAGTTATAAAGTTATCGTTGATAAGTAAACAAGAAAATACCGACCTAGACCAAAACACAGCCGGGCAGTGGACCATGTTGAGTAGTAGTATAGTTTGGTAAGTTCGGGTTAGAACACAGGGAACTTAAGTTTAAGTAATCAAGATAAGTGTGAGCAATTTAGAAAGTGAAAATAAAAGTTGGTTTTGTGTGACCGAATTGTCACGTTGCTTTAAACTACAAATTTTAGTTAAACTAGGCAAGTGGACTCTTAAGAGTCAAAGTAATTTGTTTGAAACTTTCAAATATTAAAAACAATACTTGCTTGGACTAGATCGTTAGTGATTTCGGGGTGTGAAGTTAAAACTGGTTTATTTAATGCAAAAGCAAACTTTCATCAAACTTAGGCTTAACGTTCGCCATCACCTAGAGTCAAACTTCAATTTACAAACTTATGATTCAATCAAGTAGCGGACATTCGCCATAGCTACCCACTTACACGTTTGAGCTTAAATTATAACCCATTTCAAAACCACATCCGCAATCAAGTTCAACCGTTTATAGACAAACAATTGACAACAATTTACTAGAGAAAACGTTCGCTATATCTATTAGCAAATTATCAAATAAGTTAATTCATTAACATTTAGCTCAATCACGCAAGTTGGAGATTAAATATAAGTTCAAGCTAAACGAGTTTATGATTCATCTATACGAAAATGTTTACCATTTTCGCTAACTTATATCATACTAATTAACTAGTTTTACTTGTAACAATTTTCACATTCGCGAAAATAGATTCATTCATACATTTCGTACAATCAACGAGTATTTTTAATAAACAACAAACATTCGCTATAGTTGTTTAGCCAAAATACCGACAAGTTTCACCAACTCAAACTAGTTACATACAAATTTGTGGATGAATCTTAAACTCGAAGCATAAACTCAAACCAAAATATAACACCCCTAGTCACCAACTAGTTTATCCAAGCAAGTATAACTAAATCTAGCTAACAATCATACTGTAACATCCTCTTAACGAGCCTGGTAATTTCTATTTTTAAATTTATTATTTAATTATATGAGAAATTAATTGATATTATTGTTTATCGTAAAACTTAGATAAATAGGTCTCAGGACTTATTGTGAATAGAAAATTGACGATTGTTCTAATTTACTTAAGTTGACAGTACAATAAAATAGATTTTTCGCGAGTAGTATTTAAGTTCCAGACAATAGATTTAAGACGGGCATAAAATACCCAAATAAAGAGAGTCGGTTAAAAGATGTCGACTCCTCTTTTGTGTTACCATTCCCAGTTCTCTCATAACACTTGCTAGATCAAGACCCTAAAAATTCAAGAACACAAACACTTGCTAAAATTGTGGTTAATAGTTAGTAAATTGGAGCTGAATCCTTGAGTTCTTCATCCTTCTAGATATCATCATCTTCTTCAAGTGTAAGTGTAATGTTTGTTGATAAATTTGTGTTGTAAGATTAGGTCAAATATGAACTTAAGTGAATTGATTGATGATATATGTTGTAATTGATGTGATATGATGTTTATTTGAAGTTAAATAGGTTGTTTGTATGAATTTGTATGCAAAAGATATGAATTTGTGAGTTTAGTTCGAGTTGTGTAGTTGCAGGTTTGTTCTTGAGCTGAAGAACAGCTCAACGCGATCCCAGAACCCTAGCCTGGATCGCGTTCCTCAGTTTTAAATTGAGCTGGATGAGTTTTGTTCTTGGGAACGCGATCCCAAGCATTCACCTGGATCGCGTTGCCAAGTGCAAATTTGTTACAGAAAGTTTTCCAAAGGCGAACGCGATCCAGCCTTTACTTTCCCGGATCGCGTTGCTTAGTGTATTTTGGTAACAGAAACTTTCTTTAAGAGGAACGCGATCCTACTCATTTGAACCCTGGATCGCGTTTGCCTGCGATATTTTGATGATTATGATGACTTGTGAACTTAAGTGTATACTATATATATATATATATATATATATATATAGTATTGTTACTTATGTTTGAAGTAGAATAATATTATTATTATTCGTGTATGATAGTCATTTACATAAGCACTAATTATTGATGACAAGTTATTAATTTGTGCGTTATGTGATGTTTCAGATACCCCAAAGACTCAGTGATTAGCAGCTGAGTGTAGTGACTCTGGAGGTATTGGTGAGTGGATTTGAAACTCACAGTTTGGTTTGGTTGTGTTAGTTTGATTTTCAATCAATAATTATAGGATTACTATTGATAGAATGTTGAATTGAAATGATATGCCATTGATTTGGTTGATTGATTAGCCTGTATGTTGGTTGGTTGAATCCAGAGGTCAACTAGATTGTTGGTTGAACTTGATTGCTATTGTTGGTCAACACAGGGTTGTGTACATGTGTTGACGAGGATTAGCAATAAGTTAGCGGTTAATCACTGTTTTGACCTATAGTTGATTTAAGTGTTCTGATAGGGCCACCCGGCACAGGGTCCTTAGGAACCACCGTTCCTCTTGACGATATTTGTTACATTATTGGTTGTGAACAAATTGCTAGCTAAATTGAATTGTAGTTGATTATCCATTCACTTAGCTTCGTGTTAATCCCTCAATTTACTTCCTGCAGGTTATGTTGAGTTTGTGGGTAGTCAGGAAGGAGAATTTGATGATGGGAATGTTTGAAACTTGCGACTCTGATTAAGTTTGCTATAAACAATGTGTTGTAATCTGTAGCACCCGGTTTGGAAACAAATTAACTGTATCTAATTTAGTAGTAAATGGATTATGTAAATGTTTGTGAAAATTTCTGGCAAGGTTTTGTGAAATATGTATAATAATATAACGCTTTTGTGGTAATTTATACATTAATGGTTGTTTTCAAGGATGGGTGTTAGAATGAAAAGCGCATGATTATATTAGAATGAAAAGCGCAAACCAAGTAATTACAATGTTCGGAAGATGATTGTAAGTAACGAGTGAAGTTGGATTACAAGAGATCTTCAAGAAAATAAAAAGACCTTCACAAATTCATGAAAATCGCCATTTTGGTGCTGGTTTTCGTCTCAGTTTTTTTTGTATGAAAAGTTGGTGAGATCCAAAAATAAAAAGTGTTTTTCTAGTTTAAAAGTCATCTGCCGCCCAAACGACCCGGCGGGTCACTATTTCCACCCGGCGGGTCCCTTAAAATAAGGGGACCCGGCTACTTCGTCAACAAACATGGCGGGTTCAAGATTTGAATCGACCCGGCGGCTCCAATATACCACCCGCCGGCTCCTACACGCTTATTTCGGGCGAAAGACTCTGTTACCAATATTGTTGAGAATCTTTAAATCACCCGCCGGCTAGCACAAACAACCCGGCGGCTTCACATCTTTACCCGGCGGCTTGAGCAAACAACCCGGCAGCTTCTCTCCTGGTTCCTGCAGACCACCTTTTTACCATAATCTCATCAAACTTGAACCTACGCACAATAAAACGAATTTCTAACTAAATAAGTACCAAAAGTTCACAATATTTACTCGAAATAAATGCAAAATAAATGATATCGCGAAAGATTCACGTATACAAAATGAATGATATCACGTCTGTTGGGATTGGTGTAGCTACAGGATCACATGTTTCCGGGAGAGCCGAGAAGCATGGAAGGGATTGGATGTCACGAAATGCAACTTTACTGGCTCGCTGAGGTTACTCATTGTAAGTTTATGTAGCCGATTGGTTGAATTATATAGCCGAATGTAAGATGTTAAATGGCGGAATCAATGATCTGCTTACCTTAAGCAAATGGTGGAAAGTACTGAGTCAGTATGTTTAATCGCTGAATCAATGTGTTGTAAGTATTTGGTCATGGGATGGTACGACTTAAGTATATTAGGTCTACCATTGCATCATGATATTACAAGTATGTTGTAGCATAGTTATATTAGCTAGCGAGGTTGGCGTTGTGATTGACTCATGATGTTTGTCTATAATATGTGGATTATTCAACTAATTCGTTGATTACCGAATGTAATGGGATGTGACGGAATGTTAAATTGATTGTCTAACATTTTGGGTTGATGGATTGCTGGAAGCAAAAAATTGGTGAGATGCATTTTAGTTTTTTTTTTTTTTTGTATTTTGAGTTGTAACGGAAAGTTGTTGTTTATGTGGTTGATTGACGTCGCTGAATCAAAGATGACAATTTACTGAATCTATGTGTTAATTAGCTTTATAAAATTTTCAAAAACACTGCATCAGTATGAAGCTTCACTTAATCAATGTGTTACGACGATTTGGGCATGGTACGGTCATGCTTTAGTATAGTTTAGCTAATGTTGGGTCATCGTTTTTAAATTTATAAATCATATTATAACTATGAATGAACCATAGTATATGAATTGATGTATGACTCAACTAAAGCATAATTGTTGAATGTAGCGAGTTTTTGCTGTAACTAACTCATGAGGCTATTCTATAATAGACGGATCATTCAATGAATGTAACAACAAATTGAAGCATACAAACGAATTACATCAACTTATATAATAGATGGATGAAAGAATAAAGTAACAAAATGAATGCGAATAATATCTGATTTAAATTTGTGAAAGTCTAAATCAAAGGGTAAGGTAATCGAAACGATGAGATAACAAGGCTAAACTTTATGTGCAAAAAAAAAATGTACATTATATAGAGTTTATAAGGAACAACCGTAAATCAGCGAGTAATAAAATTACTTACGAATCGCCCCCCACAAAATGTCACAGAACTTGTTCAATAAAACTCAAGAATTCGATCCCAGTAATCGTTTTAGAGATTGTTGCTTGCGTTAAAATATGCACCGAAATAGAGTTTACACCGATCAAATATGTTTTTGCATGAATTATAAACAAGATGCGTATAGTTTGCACGAATCAAACATCTTTTTGGATGAATTATAAAAGGTAGGCGTGGATCAAAATTAAAAGTGAGATTCAATAGATCTTTGGTTGATACTTTCCTAAAATTGTGGAGACACATACGTGATATCATATAACCGCCCAATTTAATGCATTTGAATTTCATGATTTTAAATTAAAATAACCAAATTAGAAATGACTAATATATCATTTGACCTGATATTGAAATGATTGGTCAGGATTCCTTCTCCATCTTCTTCATAATCTTTTTCTTATTTTCAGATCCCCAACTATATATACATATACATACATACATATATATATATATATATAAAGGGGTAGTGATAAAAAAACGGTGAAAACACCTTTTTATCCACAATATTTTTAAGTTGTGAACTTTTTTGCTTAATATATTAATTTTTTGTGAACCCTTTTTTTTTATTTACATAAAATTTTCGTCATATATTTTTTTATATTATTTTTTGCTTCACACAAAGTTTTAATTTTTTTAATTGTGAACCTTGTTATTTCAACATAATTTTTCTTCATGAATTTTTTTTATAGTGAACTTTATTTTTTTTTGAGTTCACGAAAAGTTTTTAATTTTTTCAACTGTGAACCTTACTTTTTTTAGTTCACGGAAAGTTTTTAGCCTTTTCAATTGTGACCCTTTTCTTAAATGTGAACCTTAATTTTTTTTTAGGTTAACGGAAAGTTTTAAAAAAATTCATTTGTGAACATTTTTTTTTTCAACTGTTAACCTTAATTTTTTTTGACTTCACGAAAAGTTTTTTACTTTTCAATTGTGAAACTTAATTTTTTTTGGTTCACGGAAAATTTTTAACTTTTTTAATTGTGAATTTTTCTTTCAACTGTGAACCTTAATTTTTTTTAGGTTACAACAAGTTTTTAACCTTTTCAATTGTGAAATAGGGGTGAGCAAAAAAACTGAAATACCGAAACCGAACCAGTACCGACCGTTACAAATGGTCTGGTATTCGGTTTTTGATTTGGGGCCAATAAAAAACCGGTACCAACCGGTTGGTACCATGCACACCAAAATACCTAAATCGAACCAGAATCGCACTGAACGGGTACCGAACCGATACTAACCGATACAAATGGTACGATATTCAGCTTTTTGATTTGGAGCAAAAAAACCGGTACCAACCGGTCAGTACCGGTTCAGGTTCGGTATGGTACTAAGCTCACCCTATTGTGAATCTTATTTTTTTGTTTTGGGTTCACAGAAAGTTTTTTAAATTTTTAATTGTGAATCTTAATTTTTTTTTTTGGTTTTCGGATTTGACATTATTTAATTTTTGTTTTTTAAAAAACAGACAATTTTTTTTTTGTACGTGAACCTTAATTTTATATGCTTTACTTAAAAAAAAAATTCACACATTAAAAAAATTGTGAAGAAAAAGTGTTTTCGTTAGTTTTTTCTTATATCCACACCTTTAAAAAAAAATTGGTTTCAAATAAAAAAAAAAAAAAAAAGTTGGTAGATCCGTATATAATATTTGTCTCCCGAGAATAAGGGAGAGAAGAGGTGTCGTCTCTCTCTTTGAGCAGCACCCAACAACGCCAACACCAAACCGTCCCTTATTTCTCTCTGCTCTTTAAACAATCCCCAAAAATAACAACACCCTTCAACAAATCTCAGGTTATTATTATTATTCTTTTCATTTCTCCCCCACTTTCACTCTTTATTTTTACTGATTTTTACTTACACCCACCAATTCCCACCACCATTTTTATCAAATTTCTGGCGGGAATTGCTATTTTACATATTTACATTATTCTTTTTTGATCCAATTTATTTCTCAGTTTGTCTTTTTAGGGTTTTGGCCTGTGATTAAGTTTTACCCGTATCATTGTATTCTTGATTCATCAGTTGAGTAAAGTTTAAGTCTTTTCTTGATTAATTTCAAGATTGTTAGATTCTTTGGGTAAAATCTACAAGTGAAAAAAATCAGCTTTTTAGGGTTTGGAATGGGGCATTTAATTTGGGCTCCTGTTTTTTTTTTTTTTGGTGCAATTATTTTGTCTAATGAATGTTTTGTACGTGCAGGTGAGTTGGTGGATGAAATGCCACTGTATAAAAGAAAACCCTTTACTCTATTGGAAAGACCTGATGATTTGAATCCAGATGAGCTGGTGTATCAAATTCGATTCACCAAAGAGATTTTTCGTGATTATTGGTACCTTGTGAATTTCATTATCTTGTATGTATATGTATGTGTGTGTATGTGAGTTTTGATAACGGTTGCCCTAACTGTTGTCTTCAAGGATACCTTATATCCTAGAACATGTTGGTAGTTTATGGTAAAGGATATTGAAATCTTGATGGTGGATGTGTTAAAAGAATAAAAGTCATGTTTAAACGCAGCTGACTCTCTATATGTATGTATGTTACTTCTGTTCACAACTTGCATATTACAATGAGGGGTGTGTCTTATGGAGTAATACTTATGGTTAAGTGAACTATTATGTTTTTGTTTGGATTGAAAATTTTAAGTGATACGATTTGGAAAACAAACTTTTAGCAAGACTGTGATTGTTAGTTTCTTGGCAAAGAAAAATGTATTTGTAGTCCATATTTTTATTCTAAACGTATAGCTTAGTAATTTATAACAGTCCACACTTTTTAGCCCTAAAGTTTAAACGGTGGATCGGGGATTTTCACTATGGTACTATAACATTTGTCCTGTGGTGCATTGTATTAATTTCTTTGCTTTTCTTTTCTTTAGTATACCATTAATAGGTATTTTAGAATATGCACTGATTTCATGTAGGTCTGCCTATGTATACTTTAAGTAGTTATTATTTTTTCCTTGAGTTGTAAAAGACCTGTACTCCGGTTCCATTGCTACAATTCACTTCAAAGATAAAGACTTCATATGAATGATAAAATTATCTCTTTAGACGAAGTACATGCTGAAAAAATGGCAGGAGTCTTATATTGTTATTACTTTCTCGGATGAAGATTTGGTTGTTGTATCTTAATTAATTGCGTTTACATGTTTATGTTGCTAGTGAATATTTGAAACGGATAAATTTGTATCGTCAAAGAGTTTGGACGTGCAAGAGCACTGGTAAGATCAACTTGACTTATGAAGAGGCGTTGGTTTCTGAAAAACAGGCAAATGAGAAGGTTCAGCAGTTCCCTAAAGAACTCATGGAGCCTGTTCTGCGTGATGTTCAATTCAGTAATCTCTCTCTCTCTCTTTTATTTTTATACGCATTATGCCTTTCTAGGTTACAAGTTATTTTATCCTCGAGTCAGGCTTTCAGACTTCAGTTTCCTACACATCTTTATGTTGAATAATCTTCTTATACGTTATGCATTTTCTTGACTTTCACTACCCTTTATGATATTTTATGTTAATAAACATTATTTTAGCCGTTTTTTGGTTGTTATACTATCTGTATTTGTTGATAAGTCTAGTTTTTGTCTATCTGAAATTCTGAATATAGGTGATGTTCCTGTTGTTTCTATCACTTACCAGTGGTCCCTGTTTTTTCTATGGTGATTCTTATTCTACATTTATACATAAAAGAGAAAAGTAATGAAGTAGGAAGAGACTTATACGATTCTAATTCTAATTCAATGTATAGTGTTATTGTTATTTCTAAAGATATTTTTGGTTCTTTATTCTTTTTCATCCGAGTTAAGAGAACGTTATTTTACTAAAATTCAAGTCACAATATTCTGAATCGAGTCCTTTCTGTTTTTAAAGAAGTATCTTCCAATGCTTTAGTTTTAATTGTAGTTGTTTTTGTGTATGCAGGCATGCTCCCTTTAAGAGATCTTGTGAGTAATGTTGCTGCAAAGCTGCAGGAGCGTTTATTAGAGGGAACTGAAATATATGGAAGGAAGAACAACCGCATATATCCATGCAAAATAGTAAAAGTAATCGACGAGAAAGTGGAAAAAACACAATATCATGTAGCATGGCTTGATAAAGATAAAAAAGTAACTGAAAATGCTGTGGTTAGTGGAGAAGATTTGATTAAGAAAAAGTTGCCATTTGGTAGAGATGTTTTAAAGTCGTTCATCAGAGAGTCTACATATAGGAGTGTTCCATGGGTAATCCACGATAAATTGGCAGTTAAATTTGGGATATCCACTATTCTTCCAGAAGAGTTGAGAATCAAACTTTCGCCCAAGAGGAAACTTATTAAGAAAGACAAGGTAACATTTCACTGATTACAATTTTTAAAGTTTCATTTCTTTTGGTCATTGAACACATCCATTTTATGGGTCTGTCCGATTTGTATAGAACGAGAAGATATAATAGGATGGGACCGAGAGGCCTTTGTCCCAATGGTAGGGATTAGAGGTGGTAAGATGGGTGGTTGGGGGATGGGTCAAAACAGCCTCAATCTGCTTGATCTGCACTTTCCCTTCCTCTTTAACAAATAACTATTGTGTTACTTGTGAGTACAAAAACAATTCTATTACAATAGTTATCAAATTCTTTCAATATTGCAAGTTAGGAGATTGGATGCATTAAAGTAATCTTTGGGTGACTTTGAACTCGTTTATGTCATTCGAACACTTTCCCTTTTAGCTACGTTCTTCTATTTGACTCATTTGAGGTAAAACACAACCGTTTTATAAGTAAAGGGGTTGATATGATCAACTCGTGTCCAATGGAACGAGGCATCAAGGCACAATCTTTAGTTTGATAGTTTGAGGGGCTGTTTACTTACAACTTGTGTGGTTGAATGGGCCTAATTACTTATTTGCTCTCCCATTTGGTGCTGTTTATTTAGGACTTATAGTTTAATCTAGATTGACCCAACAGATTATTGGCTCATCTCAAAAAACACTAGTCCTCCCCCATCTAGCCATCTTGTTACAAAAAATATCTTTTTCATCATTGTATTAAATCGATGCCCTAGATCCAAAACCCCTCCCTGAAAGTCTGAAACTCTCAATTTTTCCAATGACTGCCCACTAGCGCAACTTGACCTCCGATTATCACCATTATCCACCTCAGGTGACCGTTGTTCTGTCGACGTCGGTCGCTATAGCTCCAATGACCACCATCGTCACTACCCGTTAACCACTGTTACCGTCATCGTTGCTTTGTCAACAGCGACAGTCATTTTTATCTTATATGGTATTCTATTTTTCTGATTTGTATGATATGGTCATAATTGATTGTAATGTCGTTGAAATTGACTGTGAAGTGATAGTATAAGATGATATATGTTAATTCAATAATGTTACACGGTTTGGGTGACAATATCTGTAAGAAATTATGGTATCGATTAATATTTGCGTCATAGGTACATTAACTTTCTAGAAAAGAAGCCACATTTTTATGTGTTTATTTTATTTTTCTTACGAATCATTATTTTAAGTATGTTGTTGTTTTTATTTGGAAATCTTGTGTTTTTTCTTAATCGGTTTACGAATATATTTTGTTACTGTACATATATGCTTTGGAGTTGTTCGATCAAAGAAGCCATCTTCCATTAATTAACAATGTAAAAGAGAGCTTTATGCTACTATGCTTTGTAGGTGTTTGATTATAAAAAAGGAAGGCTTTAAATCATTAGAAGGTTGAAATGGTCATTTACTATCATTTAGTTCATTCATTAAGCACAAAAAGTAAACAACAGATCCTTTTTTTTCCTACTGCATTTAGCTCTTCATACTCGTATTGGACTTGATGAAAAATAAAGTAAACAGGCCCTGAGTTTCTATAAACACCATGTGTGTGTGAGCCTCATTTTAAAGTAATGGGGAATATACAAAGTGGGTCAAACATATTGGAGAATGAAGGAAAACAATATAAATGAATGTAATCTCTTTCGATGAAGTATATTAATTATTTACGTATTTTTATGTTCAGGGGGCAAATAATGGAGACAGTAAGCGAAAGAAACTGAACAATGATGCAGAGAATGGTATGTTCTTGTAACACTGTTTACTTTTGGATTGTATTTCTCAGATATCTGCATTCCATCTAAGTTTCTTTTGGCAAGTGAAAGTGACATGTTTTTGACTAAATTTTGATGATCAATTTCAACACTACAGAAGTTGAAGAGCCCATAAAATATCCAATTGATGATTTGTTAGTGCGACCTGCTGCCGATGATCCTGTATTTACTCCCCGTCCTCCACCAATTAAAGACTTTAACGTCCCAATGGAATGTGTTGGTGATCTTTTGATGGTTTGGGATTTTTGTTGTTCTTATAGTAAACTATTGAACCTGTCAATGTTCTCTCTGGATGATTTTGAAAATGCTCTCTGCTTTAAAGAAAGTAATGTAGTCCTGATTGTAGAGTCCCATTCTGCTCTTCTTCGCCTACTTATGAAGGATGATGGTGATTATTTTATAGCTTTACAGAAGAAGAAAAGGAAGCCAAAGGTTCAAGTCATGCTTTTGTTATAATCCCAATGCATCTGCTTTCTGTTTATAATAGGTGGTGTGGGTAAACGGGCCATTAGACAGGCTGAGTTGACCCACCTACACGTTCGTTTGCATTTTTGAAAATCCTAAATAGTTAATGAATTAACTATGAATTCAAAAGTATACTAATAAACTAATAATAATTAATTTGTATACAAAAATTTAGAGGGTGTACCTTCTCAGCATTTGAGTACACTTTGGGCAACTTTCGACCCGTTGGACTAAAAAGTATAACCCATGTTTAACCCATCTTTAAGTAGATGGGTCGAAAGTAACTGCTCTACTTTGTCTTATGTAACTGATTACACTTTTCTTAACTCATATGCGAGTAACTCCTTATATCATTCAAAACAGATTTCATTGATCACCTGGACGGATTACTTGTGTGATTTCTTGGAACTGAAGGACAACGAGGGAGTATCTGGTCACATAAGTACTATCAAGCGGGGTCATTATGGTCTTTTAGATATTCATGATAAGTTAGCCATCTATTTTGAATTGATTTCTCAAGTACTTGCAAGTGACATAATGAGAGAGAAGCTGGACGAGTATATTGAAGAGCGAAACGCGCTTGCTGCAGAAAAACGAGGTGAAGCAATTGAAGAAGGAAGAAAGAAGAGAGAGAGAAAAGAAATGGCAAATAGTCAGAATGGAGGTGCTGCAAAGAAAGGCAATTCAGAGAGCAGGTTTCAAGGAAAAAATCTTATATATTTGATGATTGGATTGGTAGTTGGAAGGTCTATCTTGATTTTGAATTGTTTTGTTAATTGTGCATAGTGGGAAGAAGCAAGGCAAGACAAATGAGAAGGATGTGGAAAAGGTAAAGGTAGATGCAGAACTCACAATTGCAAATAATAAAGTATCAGCCGGGAAGGGGTCAAAGAAATCGCTGGATGCGGAGAAAAAGGAAACAGAGGATATTAAAAAAGTAGAACAAAGGGTAAGGCCTCTCTGCACACACATATATACCAGTATACCACCTTGATACTAAATTGGTATTAATACATTGACGAAGTTTTGTTATATTGCTAAATCACATGATTTTTTTAAGGGCATTTGTTTTAGGAAATAGTGTTTCTTATAAAAGTTTTACGAAGTAATGGTTTTATGCAGAGTAGTAGAGGTGATAATTCAACATTGATTTGCATTATGTTTTATCTATGATGAGCAAATTGGTAAAATCTACAAGTGTAAACCACTTTATTATTGTTTTTATTTAATGATATAGTTTTTCTGATTATATGATGCCTCCCGTTGTTCCGTTTACTGTGTTTATAGGGGTGTGTGTGTGTATATATATATGTGAATAGTGTGATTTATCTAGTTTGTTTGTGTCTGCAGAAAGAATATCTGGAGAGGGAAATGGAGAAGAGATTCATACGAACAAACCCATTAGGTAAAGACAGGGATTATAATAGGTACTGGTTTTTCCATAAGGACTCGAGGATTTTTGTTGAAAGTTCTGATCACAAACAGTGGGGATACTACACCACTAAAACCGAGGTATCAATTTATTTTTTTGTATGTCCGTTTTCCCATGTACCTGTGTGGCCATCATTTTCGTTTTCCGATTCTTCTCCTTTCATCTATATGCAGCTTGACTCTTTAAAGGGCTCGCTGAATCGGAAGGGTGAGCGAGAAAGAGCTCTGAATAATCAGCTGGAGAAACGTTATAACAAAATATCGTAAGATTCATCAACTTTAATTTGGCTTTTTTAGTTATGAGGGTTTCGATTACTTGATGTCAGGAAATAAGAGAGAGATTGTCCTTTAAAATAGATAATGGGAAATAGAGAAACAATATAAGAAAATGGTATCTATTTGTTTTCTTGCTTCCAGAAGCCATTTACCATAACATTTACATGGGCAAAATGGCTTTGAAGGTATCACAAAGAATCAACTCAATCTGACCCAACCAATATACTTGTTAACCACGTGTCCATATAGCATGTAGTTTTTCTCTTGCACTAATTGGCTGTATTCATGAGGGGAACCTATGAGTTACTGTCGTATCACTTGCTTGCTTCAAGACACATGTTATGATATATTGGTGGAAACATTCTGTAGTTTGGGCCAACGAGTTCGGATAAAAATGAGTAATATCTTGTATGGGTTGATATGGCCATACGGGTTGGGTCAAATTGACTTGTCCAAAAGAATTTTATTTTTATTTTTTTCATTTTACTTTGTATGCAACTGACAAATGGTATGTGTTGCAGAGGTGAAATGCAGAAAAAATCAAAGGAGGCTCAAAGGATCCAAATGGAAGAAGAAGCTGCATTGCGGAGGTCAACTCGTGTGCGTGCACCACCTAGGGAGAATCCTGCTCGTGCTTTCCTCAAGTACGTCAATAAGCTCAAAGAAGACTAGAAACCCTAACCTTTTACAAATGAATTTTGTTCTCTTTTTAGTGAGATAGGGATACTTTTGAAACATATTTTTTCTTTCTGGGAGGGGTGAAGTCCTGCAATTGTATGCATTAGCCCTCCATGAAGATGCAAGCCCTATCTTTAGTCATATGGCTTCATACTTTCACAGCATATATGATTCTTAGTTTTAGAGCCGCGGAAATGCATTTGAACGACAGATTGTAACCTCGGAAGTGAAATTTTTGATACATTCATGGAAATTGACATCTTTTCAGCATATTGTTCAAGATTTGTCAAGTATAAGTATGGGATATGGAATTAGGACTCCTTGGCTAATGCTTACATGGATGCCTTGTTAGTTTAATAAGATGATTTGTCCTATACACGTTAATTTTTTTCAAAATGTAACCTGTAAAAAAAAATGTTACTTACCTTAAGACAAAATCACGAAGTTCATTACCTGCATCAATAATGAAATGTATGTTGCTATTCCGTAGCCCACACCGTTAACCCCAAAATCTTTTCAAACTTTGTTGACATACATGTTTTTTTGTTTGGTTGATAAAAACTTTCATTGTAGACGCTAAAAGCAACTAAAATATGCACATTATTTTAGCGCATGAAAATAATTTGTTTGGAATACATACTCACTATAAATATAGTTCCAATGTATTTCACCAAATATTGACACTAAACATTTTTTAATGATTTAAATTACACGATTATACAAATAGTATTATAAGTTATATATAATAAATTAAATTCTCATAATAAATGTAATGACAATCATTCTATATAGAAGTTTAAAAATATAAATCAAAATTTTATTAAGATTATATATTGCATGATAACAAACGTTAGACTTAGTAATTTTAAAAATATTAATCGCAAATTAATAAATAATACAACATATCAATACATTTTAACATCATGATATGCATAATTGTTTAATAATACATTTTAACATGATGATATGCATAATTGTGTAATAACAGTATATTATTTACTTAAGTGTTTAATCATGTACCAAGATCCAATTTTGTGCGACAATAAACATTTCATTGCGTTTATTTGACGCGGAGCTTCTCAGAGCTTTTAGGTTCTTAAGCTTCTACGTTTAATTAGATGAAACCCATAAGTCTTGTTTGGCAATACATGTATGTTTGGAAACAATGAGATGGAGTTGAAGTTTATGGTTGTACTTTGGTTTCTATTTAAAAGTAAGTTAAAAAAACTTTTTGATTAAGGACTTATAATGGCTTATTTTTTAGAAGGCGTGTCATGCAAAATAAGGTTTATGACTTATAAAAAATACAAGTTCAAACCCCATGCCAAACACACCATACCACAAACATGAGACTTATTGAAAAAACAAGCCTTTAAACAAGAAGTTTTTTAAATTAGTCGAATAAAAATCCAAATCCAACTCCAACTCGTTATTTCCGACTGCCGAACATATTATTTATCACTTCACTAAAACATTGAAATGCTTAGTGCTAACATAAAAGTGTATCTATACTACATTATAAAGCGTTTAGCCTTTTTCTTCATTGCCTTAGACTACTCAAGATGTAAAATTACATCTCGACCTCTAAAATTATTAAAATGGAAACATTTAATAAACAAATCTTTCAATTTAATTATCTTATTAATTCAATATTTTTCTAAAAACCAATTTTTTATCATTTTTGGTGATAATCTTAAACTATTAAACAATGAAAACATACTTAAAGTATTCAAATACTGTTAGCTATCAACGCTACAAAGTGCGGGTAATTCACTAGTTTCTTTTACATTATTTTAATTGAAAAATATATAAATAGTGATATCATTGAAAATACTTGAACAAACAAAAATAATAATCCGTGTCATATCTTGGAGTGGAATGACTTGCGGTTTAAGACTACTTTTGACGATCATACGCTAAGTCAAAAATCTTTTAATCATAGCCGTGTAGTTGATTTTTTATATATCGAGGACGAATATCTCGTAGTATTAATACAAATATTATAAACAAATTTACTACTCCAAGCAAACTTACCGTATAAAAATAAAAATAAAAAGATATTCATTTTTGTGATCTTATCTGAAAATATAAACACTGGACCCTACCAAAACGGTTCATGTAATACAAAAAGATAGAGACGGTTTTCCAATATCATCACAGTCTCATCTATTAATCTACATGATCTAATTTTAGTTTAATCTAAAGGCGGAATTTTAGGGGCATAATAACAAAATCACAATATATGTTTTAATTCCTAGGGTTTCAATTTCAAACTCTTGATCTCCTCCTTATATATCTCGAGATTCGGTGCGTACATAGCCCGGGAATTGAAGGCGGGAATCCATTTTTGAACCTTCGCCCACGGTTTTCAAAACCCTAATCTCACCCAAAGTTTTTGTATGAGTCGTACCTTTCGTATCGTATAAAAACCTCTCTGCCTTTTTTAGCTCTAAATAAAGGAAAAGTTTTTAATTATGGAGACGACGAACGGCAATCATATTGTTGCCAAACAGGAAGAAGATGAAATTGATGATCAGAAGATGGATGTTGATGTAAAGGAAGAAGCTTTAGGTGTGATTGATGGCGATAAGGATGAAGAACAAGAAACTAGGGTTAGGGTTGGTGAAGCAGAGACCAAAGAGAAGAAAAAACCACAGAGAAAGAAAAAAAGAGGTAGGCCTAAAGGTTGGAGTAAAAAGACTGATAATCAGGTGGCATCTCCTGGTATAAAAGAAGAAGTTGATGAAGAAGATACAAAAGGTGAAGAGATGGGTAATGGTGAAGAAACTCAAAATCAAGAAACAAAAGATGAATCTTTAGGCTCAAATGATGGTGAACAGGAAACTAGGGTTAGGGTTTCTGATACAGAAGAAGTGAAGGAAAAGAAAAAAAGAGGTAGGAAGGAAAAGAGTGTTGTAAAACAAGAAGGTGAAGGTGAAGATGAAACAAAGAAAGAAGATGTGGTTGATGATCAAAATCAAGGATTTGGTAGAAGGCCTCAAAGAAGCACCAGGACCAATGTTAACTATGATATTGATCCTCTTAAAGGAATTGTTATAAGGAAAGGGCCGTGTGGTATAAAACTACAGAGCAAGAGAATAAAGATGAAAGATGAAGGAGAGGAGGTTAAGACTGATAGAAGGCCTAAGTGTGCTAGCAGACATATGGTTCCTGATGAAAATGTAGTATTCTTTCTCCCTTGCCTATTTTGTATTCATTATGCATATACATTTATACTTGGGTTGCTTAATGTAATCTGTCAATGGTAAGAAGAGTAGTTTTGAAATAGAGGTTGACACATTGACATGTGTTGCATCATGTTTTTTTGGGTGGGTGTGCATTGCTTTATATATTATGTTTATGAATGGTGAGAAAGCATTGATACACCAAATATAAATTTTGATTCACAAGTTTGATATGTAAAGATTAGTTGTTTACTATTGTTAAATGTTTATATTATCACCATTTTTTTGTTTTCTAAGGTATTAAGGTTTTTTTTATTACCACTTCTTTGGTTTCTTCATGTTTTTTGAAGTAATATTATGTTTTTTTCTTCTAAAGAGGTCATATTAATATTAATTGTGGGACTTTTTAAAAGACTTGTTTAATGGTAGGAAGCCAAAAAAATTTGAAATAAATAAACAATACTTGTAATAATTATTTTTTCGGCTGTGTTGTGAATTGTGATGCGTTGAAAGGTAAGAAATCTTTTTGCTGTGTACAAACATAGATACCCTTAATTGATAAATGAACTTGAGTAGCCAAAGTGAGAATATCGGTAAAGTGGAGTACATTTTGTTGCTATTACCCGAAAACAAATCTTAACTTTGACCTTTAATTTAAGCATCTGCTCAAAATAATGTGAGTCAAAGATACAAATTTACTGTTTTCAGCCTTCTCACAGATTTTTAGCTTTCCACTAGATCTGCATCATACATATGTATTTTTACATATATACTTTAACTAACTAGTAACATTATCTTCCATCCATCCACTGACAGGGAGTCCCACAATATGTTCAATCGGTGATGTGTCATCAGTGTCAAAGGAACGACAAGGGCCGGGTTGTTAATTGTGGGAATTGTAAGACGAAGCGTTACTGTGTGCCCTGTATGACAACATGGTATATGTTATTCTAGTCACTCTAATGCTGTTGTTACAGTTACCTACGACAATTGTTTGATTTTGGTTATAATACATTTTTTAAGTAGTGAACTATGCAGTAAAGCTTTTGAACATTGCTAAAAGATGTTTGAAGTACTTCATATTCAAATGATGTTTATTCTTTTGTTTGTTTGCAGGTACCCTAACATGACAGAGGAGATGTTTGCTGAGCGTTGCCCTGTTTGTCTCGACAATTGCAACTGCAAATCTTGCCTGCGTGATGTACACCCAAAAGTTGGTACCTGCGGCTGATCTTTTATCATGTACATACCGCTGTTTTAATTCCTATCCAAATTACAATTGAATTGCTTAATCTGTTGGCTGTTTATTAGGTCAAAGGGAAGATCGATTTCAAACCAAGTGTTGATCAGAAAGTTCAATATTCTATTTATATATTACACGTCCTTCTTCCATTCTTGGAGCGTCTCAACAAAGAGAACATGAAGGAGATACAGATAGAGTCTGAAATTCAAGGTAACTTTTATTGGTCATTTGTAGCTGCTAATTTGAATTTTTATTACCTTGTCAAACAAATAGAAGCAAATATGATGTCATTTAAAGCCGGTTCTGACCCAAACTGGACTCAACCACTAACCAAGTTTTCTGGAAAGTTCCTGATTAAGGACCTGATCGTTGAAATTGCCTGGTTTATATTGATTTAAGTTGGTGTGGCCATTATCTCTTGTCTTCTAATGTAAGTTGAGGAAACTATTTATAAAAATGCTCTTTTGTTAAGTCTTGCTCCTTAATTCCTTTCATTGGCTTGACTATGAGTTGGAATGATAATGCGTTGGGTCTGCTTTAAGAAGAGTTGGTTGAGAGACTTTGTAATAATTGCCCATATTTAATGAAGGTTTCTTCTAACCTCTTTCTTTTGGACAGAGCGTGATGTATCTGATGTAAAATTGAAGAAGGCTGCCTGCAATTTGGATGAGCGCATGTACTGGTATGTCATTCTAATCATTGTACAAGTATCTCTGCATTTTGTTTCTAATAAAGGTTTCATGTTTCGTATGCAGTGACTGCTGTAAAACCTCAATTTTTGACTTGCATAGAAGCTGTCCCAGTTGTAATTTTGATCTCTGCCTTCAGTGTTGCTGGGAGTTGCGTGATGGAAACCCTCAGGGAAACAAAGAAGAAATTATCTATGAATTTATAGATCCAGGTGCTAAATATTTGCATGGTGGGGTTTGTAAATCCGTTAGAAAATGTGATACGGAGACTGCAGCACCAAAAGAAAAGCTTATAACTGACTGGAAGTCTTCAGCTGATGGCAAAATTCCTTGTCCTCCAGAAAGTATTGGTGGTTGTGGATGTGGAATCTTAGAGCTGATGTATGTTGAGAGGGAAGACAGTGTTTCGACGCTGTTGGAGAGTGCAAACGAGCTTCTAAAGAAGCACAAATTGGAGGAAGATATGCGAGAGATGCCTGAGGAATGGTGCACTTGTTCAGATTCAGTCAATGAAAATGATGCTGATAAGCAGTTACGTAAGGCTGCTTCTCGTGAAAATTCGAATGACAATTACTTGTATTGTCCACGAGCTATAGATATTAAATCTGGGGATCTAAAACATTTCCAGTGGCATTGGTCTAAAGGCCAGCCTGTAATAGTCAGTAGTGTTCTCGAAACCACTCTTGGGTTGAGTTGGGAGCCCATGGTTATGTGGCGTGCTTTTCGTCAGATAGCAAATGTTAAACACGACACGCTTTTGGATGTGTCTGCTCTTAATTGTTTAGATTGGTGTGAGGTTAGTTCCTTGATTTTAAATTATGTTAAGTATTGGATGGCTGTATATACAAGCTTAGGCAATGTGTATTATTTTTTGTTGACTATTATTATAATATTTACATCTTCGTCAATTTGTTTCGAGTTCCTGCTAGATTGTCTGATTTTTGTAGATACAAAAATGGGATATACGACTTCCTGATCAAGTCTCTCATAACGTGCAGGTCGATGTTAATGTTCATGATTTTTTTAAGTGTTATACGGATGGCCGATATGATGCCAACGGGTGGCCTCAGATTCTTAAGTTGAAAGACTGGCCTCCATCAAATTTGTTTGAAGAACGTTTACCCCGTCACGGTGTTGAGTTTATCACTGCTTTACCATTCAAAGAATATACACATCCCCGTGATGGCTATCTTAATCTAGCTGTGAAGTTGCCCGCAGAGTCTTGCAAGCCAGACATGGGTCCAAAAACATATATAGCTTATGGTGTTGCTCAAGAATTAGGGCGTGGAGACTCTGTAACCAAACTGCATTGTGACATGTCTGATGCGGTATGTTTTTTATTGTGTTTCCTGCTTAATATTTTCTGTTCTGATATTAGGCCGAAACAATAGCATCGGTATTGGATTTTGGATCCACAACTTTTTTTGTTGTGAATATATCAGACACATGCTATTATTTTTTTGCATTAACTCTATTTAATGTTATTATATGCCGGTTCACTAATATATGTTTTGGTGAAATGAAGGTGAATGTGTTGACTCATACTGCAACTTGGACCCTTGGCTCTGATAATCTTCAATGCATAAAGAGCTTTAAAAAGAAGCACAAGGCTCAGATTCGGAAGGAGCTCTTTGCACATAATATTGGTAACACGAAAGATGCTATTGCTGAGGAAGTTTGTTTGTCGAAGAAACCAAATGGGAGGCTAGGTACCAATCAAGTAGAAACTAAAGTTGAAAGAAACTCATGTGATATTAAAGTTAAAGATACAAGCGAGTTAGCTGTTTGTAATGGTAACACTGGATGCAAGTTGAAAACTGAGAATGAAGCAGATCCAACAACTAGTGATCAATTAATTGGACATGAAGTAGAGGAGGAAGTATGTGAAGGAGCAGAATGTAAAGCTGACAACAGTCAAGAAGTTGATGTGAAGAGAAAGGATATCTCAAAGAGAAGTACAAGACACAGTGTTAGAAAGAAATATACGTCTGAAGTTGAGACTTTGTCTCATACTGAGAAACATGATAGTTCACAGAGTGAAGAAGCTAGCAGTGATGAGAACACAGAAGCTATGGAAGTTGATAATCAGGATGGTATATGTGTTGATGGATTCAATCTTGAAGAGGGAGGTGCTTTGTGGGATATCTTTCGGAGGGAAGATACTCCTAAATTGGAGGAATATCTTAAAAAACACTTTAAAGAGTTCAGACATGTTTTCTGTCTTCCACTGCAGCAGGTGATTCTTACTTTGGTACATTTTTACAACTGAGAAACATTTGCACAATTAGACTAATACTACAGGCCTGTTTATAATTATTGTAAATATATTTTTTTTTATTATTATTATCATTTTTATATATTTTTCTTAATTAATTATTACTGTTTTTGGAATTCTACTTTTTTGCATATCCTCGGTTAGTAATTAAAAACCAATTTATAGTTGATGCCGAAGTAAGTGATTCAAACAAAAATATTTGTTCGTATAGCATTGCAATCCTAAATTGTTTTGGGTATTTTCTTGCTGTAGGTTATCCACCCAATTCATGATCAAACATTTTACTTAACCGTGGAGCACAAAAGGAAGCTTAAAGAAGAGTTTGGTGAGTATGCATTTGCAAGACAAGCATTACATTGATTGATATGTCTGATTGTGTTCATCTTTTTGGTTCTTATCAGGAATTGAACCATGGACTTTTGTACAAAAACTTGGAGATGCTGTCTTTATACCTGCTGGTTGCTCTCACCAAGTTAGAAATTTGAAGGTACTTAACTTATTACAGTTCTCATATAATATACAATATTTCTAAATCTAAAGTTAATATAAACCTATATTTTAATGTTGTTCTGATAATTTAGAATCTCTTTGAGATTTTTTATGTGAAAAATCTGTCACCTCTTTGTCCTTGACACATTAATTTTATTTTCGTTTTTCATTTCAGCATACATTTCCGGGCTCTGCTCAGCCTAGCTTGAAAAGCCCGTAGTTCATATAAAAATAAAATTTTATATATTTAATATATTAATTTATCACCAAACGGTTTAATTATATTGAGTTTTAATCCAAAAGAATACTATTTATGAATTCCAAATAACACACACACACGGGGGCACACACACATAGACAAACACGCATGCACGTGCGCGCACACACACACACATATATATATATGTATGTATGTATGTATGTATGTATAATCATGGTCTTGGTAATTAAGGCTCAAACACTTAGATAAATGCTCGGGCTAAGCTCTATTGAGCTTGATGCATATTTTGATCTTGGCTTGAACTTGATAAAAGCTCGACCCTAATGAGTTTTAGTAGATTAATAAAGACTTGTTTATAGCCTCGGAGGAAAGCTTACTATTTTACAAGAGCGTCTCTTTCGTTTGGTGATGATGATTACACATTTACTATAAATGCTTACGTTCATTGAAATAATGCCAATCTTTCTTGCGCGTTACTCCTTGTATGTGTTGATAACTCATTAGACAGTGCCATGGTGCCAACATGGCAAGAAATATGCAAGTATGTTGGGTTGGTTTTCTTGGAAAACTTTTCTCAAAAACTCCAAATGATCTGCACACCACCAAAAATTATCCATGCGCCACTAATTCTACTTTATAGTGTTGTACTGTACTTTATAGTGTTGTATGGATCACTCCCCTTTGGATAATGTTGTTGGAAAACCACTTCAAAACATGGCCTTACCGTCTGACTTTTTAATGCACCATTTTACTTGAATTCATTTTTTAGCTACTATTATGCCAGTTATTGTCACCAAGGTGGTTTAGTGGTGAAGTGTCTTTATATCCTCACAAGAGGTCTCATGATCGAACCTTCCTAGATACTGATCTTATTGGTGGTTAGGTAAAGGATTGGAAATGGTCACATGGATACCTTGGTTTGGCCGCATACATCTACCTTGCTTTGGGTAAAATTAACTTCGAAAGCCTCTTTGTTGATACATGTATTATCATACCAAACGCTGTATATGAAATAAAAGCTACAACTACCAGCTCCAAATTCAAGCGAGCTTCAAATTAAACCGAGCTTCAGTTAATAGCTTTATGTCTAGCTCAACACGGACCTTTGACACATTGTCCTATGTTAAATGTTTCATTGTCAAATTGTGTTGTTCCAAATTTGTGAAATTCGATCTTTGCTTCACTTCTACCCTAGTCTTTCTGCACCTCCCGCACAAGTAAAAATGCGTGGTTGACTATTTTAGTTGCGGCTTTGCTCTTATATGTGACACATTACTTTGAAAGGTTGTGGATGGTCTTTGATTGTTTGGAGCTTAGTTCATGCTGATTTTTATCGGTGGTTTAGAAGTTGATACATTTTGCGCTTGTGCTCTTCTCACAAAGTGATTATGTAATTACTCTAATCGGGAAAACCAATGGTGGTGTTGTGTATTTTATAAGTTGAATAGTCATTTAGAATATAAGTAGGTGTCAACTTGCTTATGTCTAATTGTTTATTCCTTTTAAAATAAGGGGGTGTTTGGATTAGCTTAAATAAGCACTTATTTGTTTATTTGGACAGCAAATAAGCAGATCTAAATACTTTTTTAAAAATTGCTTATCTGCTTATTTACTAAGGAATAAACACTTAAAAATAAGTAAGGAGTCACATACTTATTTTTAAGCACATAAGTGCTTATAAATAAGCTGATCTAAACACCCCCTGAGCGGTTACACAATTTTTCTTTTGAAGGTGCTTGGATCTAATTATTTGCTGTCTAAATAAGCAATAAGCGCTTAAATAAGTGAAAACAAAATTTTACAATAAAAATATATATTTTGTTGGAGATGACTTCATCAAATTAGAGCGGTTTTCATCTTTGATATCCCTTTATGGTAATCGTTGTTTGCTAACGAAGAGGTGACGATGTCGATATGCTAGGGATTGGGTGAAGGTTTTTTGCATATGCATGGTTATTGATGCTTGTTGAGGGATGAATATACGATGGTTATAACCCTCTTGCTAATGAATTGACAATCAGTTTTAGTGTGCTCTGTACTCTCGTTTTACACAAGATTGGTAGCAAGTTGGATGATATTAGTGTCGTCTGCATGGAATCGAGTTTGTTGAGTTTCTGGTATAGAAGTTTTGAGAGATCACGGACTAAATAGTCTTGGGACATGTTGTGGATATTATACTCTGAACTTGTATGTTGCAATCTAGTAGAATTGTGCAATTCTATTGAAGTTTCGCACGTCTAGTTAATGGTTGAATGTCTAAGTAATGCAGAGTGTTAAGCATGAAAAAGGCTCGTTAGGAGATTATTTCAATATTCACAATGGCCGGTCTAGTCAAGTGCTTAGAATGGATCAAGGGGCACATTTAAGTTGCCCGTATGGGGAGCTTAATGTAGTATAAGGGTAACTTATTCTTGATGCTCTAGATGAGTGCTGGAAAAAGTACATGAGTAGTCGGTGTGTTGCAGAAAAAATCTGATAGTGCTCTTATTAGTGGTTAGTTTTAGTGAAACCTATTTTTCAAAACACCGTCTTGATTTTTCATACATTAAACTGTAGTATTGTAATCCTTACCATTGGTGTGAATATCGATTTCCTGAAGATCTTTTTCTGTTGATCTTTTGTAGAGCTAAGAATAGTCCTCCTCAATTGTAGATTGTGTGATTGTGGTCCTTACTTTTTTACTCTTTTTTTCATTTTATACAAAAATTCAGCAGCCTCTGGCTGTTTTACTATGTATATTCTGCCTGCTCTATGTATCATCGTTAGACTTGTAATTGAATTGTGAACACCAAGGTTGCACGGAAACGGATACGGAACGGATACGGGAAACGGCAAAACTCAAAATTTCAAGATACGGATACGGCATAGATACGGCAAACATAATATATATATATATATATATATATATATTGATGTTAAGTGTAAAATCCAAAAATACTAAATCTTTCAAAGGCAATTAATTATCAATAATCAAATGGTTATGTAAATGAGTATGCCGTATGCGATTTGGAATGGAATGGTGAATTGGTGTGGTGATTGACTAATCAGAAGAAGAACAGATACGGACTTGAAGAGCCGCTCGGATATATGCATAAAGCCCATTAAATAGCCCATGAAAACTCTAAAAAAATAGTAACTTGGCCGAAACTTGTCGGAAACTTTTCCGAAACTCCATGGAAACTTCTATGGAAACGTTTCCATGGTATCTGAAACGTTTCTAGGCGTTTCTCAGAAGTATCGGTTTCCCAGAAGTATCGGATACGGATACGGCACCCCTATAGGAGTTTCCGTGCATCAGAGGTGAACACGAATGGTGCATGTTCGTGTTCATTCATTAAGGTATTACAAACTGAGAATACCAAAGGAGCATGTTCGCGCTCATTCATCAAGGTTTTATTAAACAAGAGCAAAAAAACAAACACAAATAGGTGTGTTTGTTCATTGTTGTTCACTAAGAGAATATGTTTGTTCACGAACATGAATAGAACAGTACCTCAAGATACCTACAATAATGGTATTTCAAAGTTGGAAACACACATCATAAACATTCTAGGATTGATAAATACAATAGAATTTGAACTAAAGTTAAATGTATTATCTGACATTTTGACTGTTGTAATTATGATAGCCGCTATCATATCTACCTCAGCCGAGTTTTAGCCGATTTCAAATCTTATTAATTGCAATTGAGATTGCATCTTGAATGCCAGTCAAGCACTTGAGGTTGGGTTCAAGCTTTGCTGAAGTTCTTCGAACCTATCCAAGCTTAAGCTCAGTTCGGCACGTTTTCAGCCAACCCTATTTAATGTGACCACAATCTATTGTGGTCCTGTTCACCCTTGTCATTTTATCCAGTTTTCATTCATTTGGCGGTTTAACACTTTAACTTTTTTTTTAAATGTCCTTGTCACTTTTGGATAAAGTGTCCTTGTCACTTAAATCCTTCTGTCCTAAAACCTATCCTTTGCTTGGATAAAGTGTCCTTGTCACTTAAATCCTTCTGTCCTAAAACCTATCCTGCTGAAGTTCTTCGAACCTGTCCTAAAACCTTGATCAATCCTTCTGTCCTAATTTGTTTGTCTATCACTTTCCTTTGTATGTCATCTCTCATTAATTGGCCACTACCAAGGGTATGGTTGACGTAAGTAGCTTTAAGTTGTGAGGTGTAGCTTTTAGTATAAAAGGTTATAATTGAAATCTGGATATTTTTCTATTATAAATTAAGATAATTTATAAATGTTTTTTGATTCCAAGTGTTAAATTTTTTAATAAGTGATCCACTACTCATTCTATATGTATACATTGTTTGGTAGATGAGTTGTAGCTGTAACAAGATAATGTAAAATGATATAAAAAAGTATAATTGAAAGATGTATAATTTTTCTTGTAAAAATTAAGATACTTTATAAATGTTTTTTGTTTACAAGTGTTAGTGATCCACTACTCTATTTTTAGGTTTGAAAAACCTTAAATATCTTGCAAAAAGGTATATAAACTAAGTTGGATTATAAGTGGGACAATTATTGATTTAATAAAAACAAAAAAGCCCATAGTTATCTTTTGGAAACTTGGAAACCGCTTGGAATGTCAAATGGATATACAGACATACAGTGGCATATAGGTCATTATGACAGCAAAAAGCTTTAGCAAAATGCTTCTTAAATGAGCGTTTGAAAAACTAGCTTTTAGAAGCTTTTGAAATTAAATAAAAACTTTAGTTTTTGCTTCCAAACACAGCTTTATAAAATATGAGCTTTTAATTTTGAAAATAAGCTAAAAGCTCCAATAAGCTCTTAAAAGCTTCTCGGCAAATATACTCTGAATATGGATAAACATATCATGTTGCATATATAAAATCTATAGCTTATATTTATTTTTTTCCTGGCGTGTTTTTTTATCATACGAATTTTCTTTTTGATTTATTTATTTGATACTTGAAAACTCAAAAGTTTTTAGAGTAAATTACAGAAATCAACCTCATGGTTTATAGTGATTTATGAAAACCATACATATTTCCAATAGTCCAATGAGTATATATGTAAAGTGCCCCTTATTCTCTTCTTTTTTTTTCCAGTATGCTCAATATGTTTAGATACGGGCACTTTAGTCATTTTTGATGGTAGTAGGATAGTTTCAAGAAAAATGTAAACTAATTGGACTTAAAATTTAGAAATAAAAATATGTGAATGTTTTTTGTAAATCTGTCTAAAAATAGGTACCATTTATAAAATTTACCCTTTTCTTTACCAAAACATGACCAACTACTATAAAAATATGTTGTTTTTACACTTGTTCCAATACAACAATTTCACATGTGATCTAAACAACCAATTTTAGAAAACATGGCCGTCTAAAGCGTAACGTTTTTTCATTATATCTTTGATCATCCACAAAAACAATTTCGCATTTGATCTTTTGCCTTTTGATTTGCATAATCTGATGTGTCAAACAATTAAGTCAATTGTGCGTGTGAAGCATCAACCGAAATTTGATGCATAATGGCAAATAGGCACAAATTATATTGTATTAGGGATGTTATTAATGTGATGAGATAGCTCGTGAGTTACCCGAGAAATACTCTAAGTTGACTCGGTACATGTCGAGCTGAGTTCTATAGCTTCTCGTATAAAATACTTGACTCAATAGGTTCGCGAGCCTACTTTAGCTTGCATTATTTTACATTTTTACCCTCCATTCTTATGTAAATTTACGTATTTTACCATATTTTTTAAATAAATTTTGACTCGAGCGAGTCTGAAAGTATTGAGTCGAGTGATGCTTTATTAATAATATTTTAATATTGATAATCGAGTCAAGCTAAGCTTAGAAGTGTTGGTTAATTAGTTGTGTTCCGAGCTTCGAGTTTTTTAATTGATTCGAGCTTGATGTTTTACTGTCTCGACTCCTCTTGATCACACCCCTGGTTATGTATGCTTTTAAAGCATTTTCAAACTCCCTCTCCTTCTGAAAAAGAATCTGTTCGTTATTATATGTCCCCAAAAGGATATTTCTATTTTACCCTAGTTACACCATTTTGTGTTAGTGTATTCCTAGTTGTCTGAACTTTACTAGGGTAAAATGGCTAAAAGTGTGTTTTGTAGTGATCACTTGTCTGGGGATGGAGGGAGTATTACTTTGCAAGATTTAGACCTTTTATTTTTTTTAGTTATTCGAATAGGTTATTTGGTTTACAAAGCTTACAGAAACCTACAATCATTTGAAGATTTATGTCTTGATTGCTATCATTATATTGAATTTATCTCTGATTTTTATATTATATTGAGCCAGTATTAATCTTTCTGTTGACATTGTGTTATTGTAGTCATGTCTAAAAGTTGCGTTGGACTTTGTTTCTCCTGAAAATGTTGGTGAATGTATCCGGTTAACAGAAGATTTTCGTGTTCTACCACAGAATCATAGGGCAAAAGAAGATAAGTTGGAGGTAAACATTCTTTGCTGTACATATTGAACTGTTAGATCTTCCATCTGCATTTAGTTATAGAAGCCACGATGACTAATAATAACAATCCCGTTGATTATACAAGACCTATTTGTCAGCTATTTAATTATGAATGCCAAATATAAATTGTCATACTACTGTTAGAGAATGCATTTGGACTAATGTGTTCGTGTCCAAAAAGTTATAGCGTAGTTTATGAGCAATGTAAAAGGCTAGCTGGGTCATACGAACTCGAGTTTATTCCTATTTCTATTGTTTTGCTATAATTTTAAGTGGTGCAATTGCTTTCACGCAGGTGAAGAAAATGGCACTTCATGCTGTGGATGCAGCTATAAAGGACTTGAAAAATCCTTATCGAACTGAGTAAGCTTAAGGCTTTTATACCATCTAGTATCATATTATAGGGTAGTCCGATGATGTCCTGGACTAGTGAAACCAAAGAATGGTGTGTACTGGGACCGTTTATAAATTCGGCTTTTTTTGTTAGGTATAGAGATTTTGGCTGGAAAGTAACTGTTGAAAATGTTAAACAATGATCTTTTAAATATAAATTTTTTTAGTTGAAGACCACCGTGTTTTTCTGGTTCAGTTGGTTTCAACTCGATGAAAACCTGTAAAACATTTTTTGTTTTTTTCTCTTTTACTGATTGGTTGTTTTGGTACTATAAGAGGGACTGCACAATTCTTGAACGCTTGACAGATTCTAAAGCAGATATGTATGATTTTGTGCTAGTTAGTTTTAGGTGGTTGTGTTTGACTAACAGATGCTTTGTGGAATTTTTTTTTCAGAAAGGAGAATGAAGCTGGGAAGCAGAAAACTGCGAAGAATAAAAGGGAAGGGACAGGTCGTAAGAAGAAATCTCGCAAGACTTGATCTGTGTTATGGGGATGCAACTAACACGGAACTGGCTGTTTGAACCGCCTTTCTGTAGTTTATAATTTATCAGCATTTTGTGAAAATCCAAAGCCGCATAAACTCTTTCAGGTTATATCTGCAACTTGTTACCTAATTTTGGAACGGTATGTTTTTGGCTCATTTTTGAGCATGAGATATGGAAGAAAATGCAGGTTTTGTTTTGAGTGTTTTTGTTGGTGCTCTTATCCAATCTAGTTACGGAGTATTATATCTGTATAGGATAGAAATGATGCTTTCAAACATGTTGAGTTTTAGTTATGTTGTTTATCAATCATTATACTTTTTCCTAAGTAATTTACTGAGACGTTTATGAGGTGTATATAAATATGTAGTAATCAGCATCACTTGCTGCAAATTAGTAACTTGTTATTACTAAGCATAATAGAGAAACCATACTTGAGTGGAGGTTTAAACTATAAACCATTGGTATAGCTTTGATCAAGTCAGGTATTTTTCTCTGCTGAGCCAATTACTCTTTTTGGATTGATTTGCAGTGTTAAGCCTGTTTAATCTAAGACTTAAGTATTTGCTATTTACTACTCCGTAATAATTTGCTTTAAGAATAGCAAACAGCCAATAAGGAAGAAAGAAGAAGAATTTATTGGAGAATGGTTCCTCACATTAATTTCAACGTCGGAAAATCTGGTTGTGAAAATGACAAGCAATTACTAGCTAAAAAACAGAATGTCAACTCGTTGGGAAGTAATTTTGTTACACAGGAGCACACGAATCCGATAAAACTGATTTCTAGAAGAATTGAAATGAAGGAGTCAAAAGGAAACTTCAGCACTTTGGAAGATCAGCTGGTGGAGGTAAAAGCTTTTGGTTGGGAAGATTTCCATCCAAAACTAGCCAAGCCATCTTCAGTCCCCAACTTGTATGAACTTCCAAATGACAATGCATGAACCATACCCCTGTTCATTGGTCGAGTAACAAGAATCAAATGTTAATACCATATAATATTATTATGAAGTATTAATGTATCACAAGAGATAAAACTGAATATGTGATAGTCACAAACCTGGATTATCTGCTAGAAATCGTATAGCAACCCATCCCCCAGAAGGCACGCCAATCGTGTTTCGTTCTATAGGGTCCACAAGATTGAAGTTCTGTGGGTCCTTGTTAGGATCATAGTTTCCAAACCCTTGACCGACGACAAAGAAGTTGAACCCATGGAGATGAAGCGGGTGGCTTTCAACGCCAAGAATGCTGGTATCTTGCATAACTAACTCCACGCTCGTATTATATCGTAGAACCATTAGTTTTGTACCATTGCTAACAAAGGTGTTGTTTGGAGGAGTACCCGTATAGTTAAACCAATGCAACGGGCTGATCGGAAAATACGGGCTATAAACACCATTTGACTGATCAAAATAGTGGGACTGGAGAAGGGCAACAGTCGGTTGTACAAATGAAATATTATTGATAGAGGCTGCAAATCTGGTTCCGTTTGGTCCTTGGCAAGTTTTATTCTTTTCACAAGGACTTGTACCAAGTCCGACAGTGAAAAGTAAATGTTTGTCGACCTTCTGTGGAACATTCGCTGGAAACTGAGTACTTGCCAAACTTCGAAGTTTATTTGAAAATTTTGTGACGAATGAGGTGTCATTTAAAGACGGTAAATTTGGTTTAAAGAGTGGAAGATTTTTCATGTGAGTGGATGACTCATATTCAAGAATACCAGCAACTGTGGAATTGTCAAAGGTTCCTTGACCCGTTACATAAGGTCTAGCTAACATCAGGAAGTTGGCACCGGGAGATTTCGTTAAGGTCTTAAGGAGGACGTTGGTAGTTTGACCTGGAGCTAGTATAAGTGTTTCTGTGTCGAAAGGTTTTACATAAATGGCATCAGCTTCAACAACTGTGAGCGTGTGCTTTGCTATGCTAAAGAAGAGTTCATCATTGAGTGCTGCATTGATTAGTCGAAGTAGATATGTCTTCCCGGGCTTAACCTTCAGCTTGAATGTATCTGCCATATTCATTAGCACATAATTAAACGTTCACTTAATGCTTTATTCCTATATACTTCATTAGCGATTAATAACTGTAAGGCCAGAAATGCTAGAACCTTTAGCGGAACAGTTATATAAAGGACCAGGAAGCCCATTGAAAGTATAGGCATCAGACACATTTGGACCACCACCAGTTTGTGTTGCTTGGGCAATTATGGCTTCTGGATCAGAATTAAACCACTCCCCTGCATACATAAATATGAGATATGAAATTTTTTACAAGCACAATGAAACTTTAGAATTCGACTTTGTTGAAACATTTACCAAAGATGATGGGAACTTCCTTATAGGGCTTTGTGAAAGGGTAAGGTACATGAAGCTTTGGGAGTATAATAAGAGGGCCATATAGACTCGCTCGTAGCCATGATATATGTGCATGCCAAAACAACGTTCCTCTTTGTCCAACAATCGTATAGTTGTACACGTAAGTCTGTCCAGTTTGTATTGGGCATTGTGTTACATAAGATGGCCCATCAGCCCATCCACTCCGAAGTTGCCGGATACCATGCCTATTTAGTATAAGAAACATGGAACAACATGATTACATTAAAAAGTAATACATTAAATCTAATATTATGTTAAGAAAAAAATATACTAAATATGAAGCTTTGGTACCAATGGATTGTAATATTATTGGAGACATGGTTGTTAACTTTGATAAGCAAGTTGTCACCCTCTCTAGCAACAATTTGTGGACCTGGAAATTTCCCATTGACCGTAACCACACTCCTCGTGTGGCATAGTCGTGTCACATTTTGCAGCTGGATCTGCAGAGTTTATATCAAGATGTTAATCTGCACGAAAAAATAACAAATAGGATTATATAACATCGTATTAAGTGAGACGTACGTTAAACTCATAGTGCCTGGTAGCACCCGCAACAGCATACACCGAAACAAGTAAGGTAATCGCAACTAATGGGAATACTATTGTCGAAAAAGCACCCATTTTTCTCTTTGGTTCAAGATGCTGAAAACTGTTGCTGCTGTGTGTTAACCATGCAATGAAGGTTGAATATATATAGGTTTGATTCAAGGCTGATATGGCACACTAAAAGACATATTTTATATGGACCACCTACTCTTGTTGGAGTGCAACTTTAGAGTGCTACAAAAGAGAGATTTTCCATCTGTTTATTCAAAAGCTTTCCTTTGTCGTAAGGCTTTGGTACCAATTTGTAATGCATGCCACAAGCCCACAATACTTTATTAATTTTTATTTATCCATTCACTTGTATTATTACTATAATATATAATTCAAAAACTAAAACCAAGAGAAGGTTATTACAATAATTTAATTTAAAAGGATTGTAATTGTATAATTATATCTTCAAGGTTTAATTTGTAATAATGTTCAATTTGCATTGTACAAATTAATGTTGTTAAAGAGATAGTCTGGAAGAATGTTGGTGTACCAACTATGCTTCTTTCAAAGCCTTGTACATACGTCGTCTCATGTGCCACCTCTCTCTTCCATTGTCTTGATTGATTATATATTTTTATTTTTTCAAATTAAATGAAACTGAACAAATGTGTTGAAGAAATTCTACTCTAACATACACATGGTTATCAACAATGTGTTACCTCTGTTCATAATGTCACGATTAGTAAATATCGATCGATAAATTATTGATATATATTGGCCCTTCTCTAATAATTTGTAATTATCAAATTATTGATGGATAAGGTTTAGAGCCAACTCTCCACTCCACCTCAACCATTTATTTTCTTGATCAGCGGTTCAAATTCTTTACATTTTAAATTCATCGTATTATAACGGTACAATAACATAGAATGATTCTGACGTTACATGTAGTGATTAAAGTTAAGATGTACCGTTGATTTTGCTTAAGATGGGTCAACCATGGTAATTATGCTTAGGGCATCATATGCTTACTCATCAAACAATATTTTTATGAATAAAAAATAATAACTAAATCATTATCCTTGAGCTAATATTAAGAAGACATTAAATTTATTATGTTTCGAATATAAGTATTCTTGTACTGTATATCTTAAGGTATTAATGAAATGCATTTAGTATCATTTTTGATATATATTCTTACAATTATTATACTTATGGTTATGGTTATTGTAGTAACAATAGGACCAAACATTTTCTAATTTTTATTTATAACATATGTAAAATTTTTGACAAAAATAATAATACCCGCATAATTATATTTTTTGAACAGCTGAATATTTTATTAGAAAGAAACTAGCAAGGAGCTAGAGGATTACAAAATGTTATCTAACAAAGGATTTTGAATCCATTGATTCCAAGACACATGAATCTTTCTATTCCTACTAGAAAAAAAGATAGGAATGAGAAATAATGTGGTCAAAGAGAGTTCTTCGTTGCCATTCCAAGACACAATTTCTTTCTCTCATTCGTCGTCCACACACAAATAACAATTTGGTTACTTTGCACGCTTCCCCAAACATAATTTTTGATAATTTGGTAACGCCTAATCCGTTTGATAATTTTTTTGGAAAATGATCTACGATATTTTATTTGTGTTCTACATACATGCAGATTTTGTTTGAAAAAAACATAGATGCATTCATCTTAAGTTTAAATTGCAACAACGTTTTGGTTTTGATTATTAGACGATTGTAAATATTTTCTGATTCTGTAAGTCCTATATTCAACTTGATAACTACATGTTTTTATACATATTATTTTTTACACACATATACATGTATATTATTGGGTTCGCAAGAACCAAACCGAATCAGAACCGAATTACATGATACGGTTCATTATTCTTGATTTTTCAATTAGTGATTCACGATCTGGTTCGGTTTTAGTCCAATTCGATACGATTTTTAGACCACATACACCTCGACGTTTTTAATTTGACCTCCCCTATACTTATGAATGCTAACTGCAACATAAATTACAATCAATAGTGATAACGACATCAAAATATACATATTAAATTGTTAACAATCGCTTTTGACAGTTTGGTATCGACATTATTATTATTATTATTGTTATTATTATTTTCCATGAAACCAAATATCATAGATTTATTTCAGGGTCAATTTCTGCGTGTAAAAAGACCAACAACCACATCATCAATCAAATCGACTCAAATACCGCAAAATATAAACCTGTTTTCCGCAAAACCCTATTTTACATTTTTACACACTGGAGACACTCTCACAATCAAATCAGGTATTCATTTTCATCTTCTTTACTTTATAATTTAAGCTTTGTCTCTATGTTTTTGCTTCAATTCATCAAAAACCTAAAAACCCAGAATGAAAAATGCTATCTTTTTATTGTTCACTACTAGATACAACAGCTCTGTAATCATCATCTGATCAGTGTTATGCTATTTTGTGCTGCTGTGAAATGCTTACAGAATTTTGTATGTGTATAAATTTGTGCAGTTAGATAACCCGAAATGGCGATAAATTAAGCTAAATTCACAGTAATGTTATGGCAGTGATGAAATTGGTGATTATAAGCTACTCATTGAATGTTAATTTGTTAAAAGTTTAAAACTTCAAGTACAAACCCTAAATTCTAAAATGCTGTGGATCACTCCCCTTTTATAGGAAAATTTGTACACTGTTTACTTGCAAATGTACAGGAAAAAGAAAACTAGAAGTAGCAAAAAGATAAAATTGATGATAAAAAGCTACAGATTGGTTATATGTTAGTGTCAATTAATAAACTTTAAGAATAAATCCTAAAAATAAAATGTGGTGGATTACTCGACTGATGTAAGAAACTGTCAAAAGGACGTTGAGCCCTGCTCATTCACAGCTGTGCATAAAATACTTTTCTTGACACGATGCGATATCCTCTAAATGAGCAGCAATTTAGCAATAACTACAAGAAAAAAATGTATAATTTGGTCATGTCTTGTTAACAGTTTTTAACTCTTCTTACCGACTTGCACTTGCATTGATTAACCCATCTTTTGTTTTTTTTTTTATTGTTGCAGCTACAATCTTTTCCATTAGTTACTTGGAATGTCTTCATCCATAATCACAAAGGTGAAGATCATGTAGTAGATCAGAAGAAAATAAGAAGAGTGGGCTAAAAAGGTTCAGTTGCTACAAATCAACCTAAAGGAATGAGGAGTTCAAAATTCCCTATACGCTATTTGATTGTCATTTTGACTTTCATCTGTACTTCTGTATGTTACATCGAACGTGTTGGCTTTTCAATTGCATATACAATTGCTGCAGATGCTGCAATCATTAGTCAGTCAAGCAAAGGCACAATATTGTCAGTATTCTATTATGGGTATGCCTTTTCGCAGGTCCCCGGTGGGTGGGCTGCACAAAAGATCGGGGGAAGGCGTGTTCTCTTACTCTCATTTGTGATATGGTCTTTAACTTGTGCCTTGTGTCCGTTGGACCCAAATAGAGTGATGGCTTTAGTAATAGCCCGATTGCTTGTTGGAGTAGCTCAAGGGTTTATCTTTCCCTCAATTCACACCGTTTTAGCACAGTGGGTCCCACCACATGAACGGTCAAGATCAATTTCCCTTACAACATCGGGCATGTACTTTGGTGCTGCTCTTGGTATGCTTCTTCTACCAAGTTTAGTGAAGTTTAGGGGGCCCCAATCTGTGTTTCTTGCTGAAGCGGCTTTAGGTGGGACATGGTCTCTGCTTTGGTTTAGGTTTTCCAGCGACCCACCTCGTTCGGAACATCCGAAAGCAACTGCCGCTGGTTTTGGAGAATCGTTGTTGCCAATAAGAGATATGCAAAAGTTGAAAGCAGATAAAACATCTCAAATTCCATGGCGGAAGATTTTTCTAAGCTTACCGGTTTGGGCTATTGTCGTAAATAATTTTACGTTCCATTATGCTTTGTATGTGCTTATGAATTGGTTGCCTACATACTTTGAACTTGGCTTAAAGTTTAGTCTTCAAGAAATGGGTTCCTCTAAAATGATGCCATATCTAAATATGTTTGTTTTTTCAAATATTGGTGGGATTATTGCTGACCACATGATAACGAGGAGAATCTTGAGTGTGACAAACACGAGAAAGCTTTTAAATACTGTAGGTTTTTTAGTGTCTGCGTTGTCGTTAATGGCTCTTCCTCTTTTTAGAACGTCTGATGGGGTGGTATTTTGTTCATCAATGGCTCTTGGTTTCTTGGCATTAGGGAGAGCTGGATTTGCAGTGAATCACATGGATATCGCTCCCCGATATGCAGGGATTGTAATGGGAGTCTCGAATACAGCGGGCACTTTAGCCGGTATTATTGGGGTGGAGCTTACAGGGCAGCTTCTAGAAGCTGCAAAAACTACTAATTTAGATCTTTCAAGTCCTGATAGCTGGAGGGCGGTCTTTCTCATACCAGGATTGCTCTGTGTCGCAAGTTCTGTTGTTTTCGTCTTATTTTCAACCGGTGAGAGAATATTTGATTGAGATTGGTTTGTCACATAATTCATAGATTGGAACTTCAATTAATATGGGATATATACGTGAGTAGTTCAATTCACGCCCATGGTGCCTTCTCTACCATTACCATTTCCTGGCGCCATTGGTCATTCAACAAATATATTGATATTCGAGTTTACAACCCTCTCCTTAGTGGGCCGATACATATTGTCCGTTGTTAAGGTGTGTGGACCAGTCAACATTGCTGGTTATTAATGTTTTAGGAAGTTAGTGTTTTAGACAATTACTATATTATAATTTCTAGATTTGTATCTTGTATCCATTGTATGATGAATATCAGGGTTAATGTATAGGATATGAGCGGAAGTGTAGGTGAAAGTATTTGGTTTTGAAGAATGAGAATCTATAGTTGAAAATGGGTGCAATAACCTGGAGTGATAAAACTGCGAGCTGGAGACGTTTATTTTTGTGTCTCTGGACCAACTTGTAACAATTATATCTACATTTTTTCTTGAATAACTTTCGGTGGTATATAAATACTTCAAATATTGGAAGCTCCATTATTCCTAGTTTATGTCATATAGTATCTTATCTTTTATCTATGGCTTACTTTTTCTTTCTGAAGATGGATGTTACCTTTACAGTTGCATTTAATGATGTTATATATAATTTTTTTTTCACGTTCTTGCGAACTTTAGTCTTACTTATTAACATTTATAAAAGTAGAATTCTTTTAAGGCCCGTTAACGTTGTTACACTTAAGGAGAGCAAATGCTGGAGAGTTCATTCAAGAGGGCATCTCAAGCACATAGGTACGTATATATGACTTGAAGAACCCTAAATCTTATCATTGTTTGATAAGGTGCATCAACCTTAAAATATATTGTGGTGCATCAACCAATGTTATGACATTAATATCCACATTATTCATATAATTGTCCACTTATTTAATAGTTTTAGGGTGTTACGATTCGGCCATTTCTTTAACATTCATTGGATAGCAATCAGATGGTGGGCCACTGTATGCCTTTTCAGCTAGAAATATATTTGCTGCTTGAGTAGGATGATAAGCATCCCAAAAGACATGTTGGTCTCTGTTGATGCATGGGGCTGAAAATGGCAGGCATGTTATCTGGCCTTGATTTCTTCCAATACCACAGCACCCTCTATCAGTTACAGTGAATCCTGCATTATGATGAAATACATGGTTTAGATTCGTATTGTATTTAACCTAGTATGAGTAAGGTGCATGTGTTTACACGGTTACAAACCATAGCTAGTGGAGTTGATTAGCATGTCACTAACAGCACTGTAGGTGTTTCCATAAACAAAAATGGCATCTGTATAGTTTGTGTTAAGTTGAGTGACCAGAGATCTGAGTTGTGTGTTAAACATGACTGCCATGTCATTTGGGAAAGATGCACATTTTCCTGGTGGAGCAAAAGTGGTGGCTAGTTGATTGGGAATGCAGCCTAGGGGTCCAATAGCTGCTAAAAAGAACTTTCTGAGTCCTAAGCTATAGAGTGCCTGCGACAAAGTAAACGTATAAATCAGTTTGCAAAAATAGCAAGCTGCTTTTGTAGTAGATGTATCAGATAAAGCTGGGTGGGGTTGGAAACGGGTCAAATGGGGTCTGGGAAAACTGGGTCATTTTTGTGCGTGGACGGGCTGATGTACTATGCCATATAAGGCTACACTGGAAATATACTTTGGGTGAATTTCAACCCATTTGAACCTTTTTCCAAGCTTTATCTATTTGTATATATTGTTCCTGAATCCTGATTGACCGAATTGACTCATCCATAAGTTAATGGGTTGAAATTGCCGCCGGCTCTATATCCAAGTCTTTCTCTTCTAATCTGCTGATGTAACTTATATCTACACCTTACATCTAACATCATAATGTATAGGGGTGGATGATAATAACTTCAAATTAAAGGTTTGGTAGGTCTTACTAAAATTTGCTTCATGTATTGCTGTATCAGGAGATCGCTATAGGCTGTGGGTGTGTATATAAAGCTTGAAGCATAGAAGTTAGTTAGCAAATAGTTATTGATGTAATCATTGCTTCCCATGATTACAACTGCTATAGATTTCTTCAGGTATTGGCTCAGTTGTTCCCCTTCCATTACATTCTTCAGTTGATTCAGGTTGCTTGCAAAGTTCTCAACTTGTTGCCTAAAGCTAACTCGTTCACCCTGTTATATCCTCATGTGAGTATTGTATCATTCTAGGCAAAATTTTATTAATGTCCTTATAAAATTAGAAATTTTGTATATACACTTGTAAAGTTCTTGATTTCACATATATACTTAAGAATGTTTTGTACGTTCCTCCAGTTCATATTTTCAATTTCATAACACTGAAACACTCATATTTATCCAACATAAGTTTATAAGATATCGGATATACCTCTTGTTAACTGATATTTATGTAGGATTTAAACTATAACTAGGTTGTTCCTTTAGTCATTTTTGATTTGATATTGACTTCTCGTTGGATAAATAAGAGTGTTTTGGTGTTTTAAATTGACAGATACAATATTATGATTTAAGACATATACGAAATTTAATTTTTTTCAAAAACATATATATGAAAAATATGAAATTTTGGAGGATATACTTGAAATTTTAGAGTTTTACAAGGCTAAATATGAAAATAAAATATAAGAAGTTAAGGGGGTTGCACTTTACTAGATTTCTTCCTGTTTCTTCAAGAATGCCTGCTGAAGCTGAAGCATAGTTCACTCCTTGCATTATGCCTCTTCCTTTAGCATCAGGATTTGCATATGCTGGAAGAAGTGTAAGTCCCAAAAAATCTCCTGACGAGACCAATAATATAATAAGAATATCAGAGAAGCATGCCTTATTTAGATTAAATATCCCTATTTTTTTTTCAAAAAGAAAAAGAAAAAGTTAGAGTCGTCTTTTGACTTCAATATCTGAAATAAGTAGTTGTTTCAAAAGTCACCCAAAGTTTTATTCACAATACATAAGGTCCCTTAGATCATGTTATTTCAAAGTTGGATCATCAATGAGACAATATATTAATCAATTAATCACTTTTAAAACATGAAATTATCTATAAGATTCAAGGCAATAATAGACAACAAGTATTCGCAGGACGGTACAACCCAACGCATTCCAAGATTACCTATATGGACGTGTTACTGGACTTGCCTACTTTCCACCTATACTAATAGTCATGTATGAAACCTAATACACTTCGATTTATTCTGCGTGCACGGGTAGGAACAGTAAGCTACTAACCAAGGTAGTCGATGATAGTCTTGCCATTGCTGAAACGGCCAGAAGCAAAACCTTGACCAAAATCGATGCCATATGGATCGTAGTTTGCTTTAGCAAGAGACTGGAGATAATTGTTATTTCCATTGTCTATTAGCGAGTCTCCAAATGCAAACATTGCTGCAACTTGTGGCGTTGCTTTTTCTGCTATTATTAAATCTTTGAAAGATACATCCATGAGCACAATGCTAAGTAGAATTGTGAGTAATATTGATCTCAATTTTCTGCTTTCCATCTCTCTAACATCCCACATACAATTCAAATATTTCTCAGTTATATATATATATGTAGTTTATGCAACTTGCGATAATCGAGTGATGTTTCTTGTTCGGAACTATACAGTTAAAGACGGTTTTGCTGCAAACTTTAAAAAAAGCCTTGATCCCTTGCTTTAACTCAATTTCTTTTATCTACTGTTATGCTCGTCTTTGGTCTTTTTTCCCTTTTGTTACTTTATCTTCTTTTCTCCCTATTTTGGGGATGCGAGTTTGTCACGGCCGTGAAGTTTTTCGTGAGAATCTGGAACACAAATAGTTTAAACTTCTGATAAACTATGTTTGATAAAGCAGAGCTCGGTTCAAATTCGATTCAAATATGAAAAGTACCAAAGCACCATTTTAAAACCACAAAGTTGCTTACCAGATAATTTGAAATGCTAACCTTTCTATTAAGTTATTTTTTTTTTAAACACCGTGTTAGGCTTGCTTTATGCCTTTAACCAGTTAATTAATCCCACATTTAAAATCTGTCACTATGGCTGTGTTTTATGTAACTGGACGCTTAAAGGGGTTTAACTTACCATAATCTCAATAGAACTGAATTGCACCTTGTTTTATCCAAACCATTCTATTATAAGGGGGTGTTTGGATTATTCTGTTCTAGAGGCTTTTTAGTTTATTGCATTAATATTAAAATGCAATATTGTGATACCAAATGGCTTCGGGCTGTTAAAGCTTACTAGAGGTTACAAGGACTAGAAGCCAAGATATTGGGGCTTATTCAAAATGACTTTTCAAAAGTGAAAGTTACCAAACCAATTTAAATTTTTGGATAATTCTTGAGACGGTTAATAATGGTTTAATTTCTAAACCTTTCAATTTTTCCTCTCATTTTAACCATAACTTTTATTACGTTTAAACAATTTAACTTTACATCACCTGTTAAAATAATCATCACGACTTGTTATAACAGGTTAACACTTTTAAAATTTAAAAAAACAAATTTTTTAAATGAAAGTTTATTGTAATACTTTTATGAACCACATTTGATAGATATAATAATGTTATCACATATTAATAATTATTTTTACGGTATTTTATATGAAATAGCAATATACATTCATTCTAAATAGCTTTTCATATGATTAGAAATAATACATGAAAACATTGTAAAAATATATCGCTGTCAAAAGAAAACATTATAAAAATTATTGTGATGACATGGTGCAATTAATTTATAAGCATTTATATCATATATACGTGCATATCCAAAATGATATAATATTAGATATACTACGTATTATATGCTTATAATGAATTTTTTTCTTATAATGTATAGACAACTTAACTATCGTGTAAAATACTACGTTTTGTTAAAAAATAGTCAAAGAATTAGCATAAACATAATTAAAGGGTTTAAATTTTGGTCAACTTGTATTTAAAATTTTAAAACATTAAGAAAAAAAGTTAAAGGGTTAAAACGAAAAGAAGCTGAAAGTTTGAGTATTAAACCACAAATGAAGTAAGTTTTTTTCACGTTGCTTATTCAATCAGTTACCGGTTACCAAAAGGGTAATTTTAAACGGTCAAACAAACTAAAGGGGCTAAATTTTGGTCAAACACTAAATTACGGTGTTTAAATGTTATAAGAAAGTATAGTGGTTAAAGCGAAAAAAATTAAAAACTTGATGATTAAATTATTATTACCCTTTTTTAAAAACTTAAAAAATATGCTCAAGTTCGGTTTTTTACAAAAAAATTATAGAAAGATACAGTAAATTATGATGAGATAAGGTCAATTGGTCAAACACCCCTAGGGCCCAGAGTTTTGACATTTCTATTAATGGGTCAGGCCTTAGGCCCAATTCTATTTCTCTTGATTAGCAGCCATATTTTATCAAAACTTTGATGGTGATCTATCTATGTTTTATCCTAAAAAGTTCAACAAGGCCAACTCCAAACCAAACATACTTAAACCTATTGAAGGGACCTACGTTATTATACACATATGTAACATACCCATGAATGGAGGTTGCCGGAATGTTTGTTATATGTTATTAAAAAAAATATACTCCGTATAAAATATTACTATGGGTTATTAAGTTATTTGTTCATCCCCTACCGTGCTTTCGACATGATTGAGTTGTGTCGTTGTTGGTTATTTTGTTTTTGCTACTTTGTTGCTCGTGAATTTGTGTTTGCGTGTATCACAAATCAAATCAATTGGATAACAACTATAATAACATTGGTTGGTCCACAATTGATTGAAGGCACATTGTTGAGTTGTTAGTGGTGCGTCCCTATTTCCAACTCTATCATATGATATTCGTCTCCATTATAACTAAGTGCGACATGCATGTGATTAATTAGATGTATACTTTCTCATATAATATGTTATCATACATATAATTAGTGGCGGTCAAGAATTTGGAGTACGTAACTCGTAGAATCGGTATCTCAATTTTTGTGATCCTATAACACATACAAATAATGCAATTCTTTATAAGAAATTTACACTTTATAAAGTGAATGGACCTAAGGCAACAACTATTTCAACCTTCAACATGGCTCCGCCCCTTCATATAATACATGTTTTAATCAACTGAAAAACCATATACTTCGTATTATTGTAAAGGAATGTTTATGCAAAACATACACAAATTTATGTGAGCAAAACGTGCCAAATTTCGTTTTGTGTACAATAGTTTAAAATTTTCTCATTCACAATGATGCATAGTGGTGAAACTAAATATATCATTCATTTATACTGACCGTGATATATATTTTTTATATATTTCATGTCAAACTTACATTAGATGTAAGAAAAAGATGTTATTTTCCCGCTCTATCTTTATTAAATGTTGGGGAACACTCTAGGGAGTAATAAAACGACGACATTTCACAAAAGATTCATTAGCATAATTTTTTGATTCCCACTTACTAGTGAGTAAAGTATCATTGAGCCGGATTGTTATTACAATGTCGAGAATTTGTTTTAGGATGAAGAAAATAATATTCCGGGTCCAAAGAAATGAAAAATGGCTTCCAAATAGGAGTTATATGGCTGTTGTTGTATTAAAAAAAACAAGAGGAGAGTCGAGTAATTGAAACTTATAAGTGATCATCAATATGCCAAATATTTCATGTATATATAGCAAACATTAAATAACTGATGGGCAGGAATGGATGTTAGAGGGGACAACGTTGTAAATCTTAACTCTGCCCCTCCTAATCGATGATGTTGTTAAGGATGAAATATAAGATTTTTATCTAATATTCACCCGGCCGCACCTATTAAACGGTTAATATGCTTTTCCCAATCAAAATAGCTAAAGATGGTATAGCATGCATAATATTGATAACATCATTGTTACACATACATGAATTATTATAAGATTACGAGTGATCAAGGATAAAGATGCATTGCATAGATAACCTTTTGATTTCCGATACATGTCACACACGCAAATACGAACACGAAAACAAACCCACGTTTTCAAGTTAAATAATCATCAAGTCAAACGCAAAAATTATTTATTTATATTATATAATAAGAAGATAAAAAACAATTATATATAGTATGTAAGTGGTTGATTGAAGCAATGCAAATACAAGTGCAAGTGCAAGGAACCAACGTTAAAAATGGTACCACCACCCAAAAATGGATGTTGGCATCATGTTTATGCACATCTCCGTGTGACTACCACTTCATCTTTCATCTTCTTATAATATATCAGCTTGATAAATATTGCATAAAAATTTAAAACCTGTAAAGTATAATTCGATTAATAAATCATTAATTCAAACTAATATGATCCAAGTTAATTATTGTAATCTGAATTTAGTTATGTTCAACTTTATGAAAAGATATCATTTTTACCAGGGGCATAGCTAGTTTATGTTGCGCGACCCGCTAACAAATTTTTAGTTTCATATGAATCAAGTGTAAATGCATTTTATGTTAACAATTTATTTAATTACCTATTATAAATCAGTCGATTTTTAATATACAAATTTAACTAATTTTCTTCCTTGGTCTTAACCATTATGTTAATCTTTGCATAACTCGAGCTTTTTTACGCATATATCGGTAACAAAATGTTGTTCAATAAAAATTTAATCCGATAGGCATGGTCAATGGACGATTGGGGCTTCATAAACATGGTTATATATTAAAGAATTGTGTTTCAAAGTTAAAATTAATTAAAAATATTGTAATAATAGAAACAGTCATTTTGAACTTTGAAGATCATCTATACTTTGTGTTGTTGTCTTGTTGACCTATATAGAAAATAAAATATGTTATATTTTAGTCCCTCAACTTTATGAAATATACATATTCAACCCTTAAAATAAAGCTAACTGCATATTTACAATTAATGAATCCCGTTTTAAACTTTTAACATATTATCTGATCTGATTTTATTAATATGTTATATTGTTATGTTTAGTGAATTGTTGGGAACAGCTCACACAACACCCGGGTACATACTAAGAGAAGCTCCCCCACTAGCTGTGTGTGTTCTTTTGACTTGTTATTCTTTTAGACAAGAAAGTCAAGATTAAGTTTGTCTTATATAATTATTATAAGTATTATAATATATAATGATAATTAATAATATATATTTAAGCTACATATATTTTATTTTCTATACTACATATAATGCATTGTTATAATTTATTTATGGACATTTTTAGAAAAACTCAACGATTCTAAATTTAAAAAAAATATGATAATAAAAGTTGTAATGACTTTTGTTAAAATATTAAGACATGCATAAAAATATATACTCAGATAATAACATAATTATATGTCTCCCTGATTCTTAGTTGATGGATTTTTATGATGTTCAACCATATTAATGAGAGCCTAAATGCTTTCGTTAACAAAATCTCTATTTAAAATGTGTAATTTCATATTTAAGTAACTTATTTTTCACTCATAACCCCCGGTATCTTGAATCTCAAACTTTACACACCAAACCATTGTTATGAATTCACCATCACATGTAATATATCAGTGAGCATAGGGATGGCAAAAACATCCGAACCCGATGAGGAAAACTGAACCCGACCCAATTAATACCCGCACCCGTATGGGTAGATGAGTTTGAATACGGGTTTGGGTACAAGTTTTTCTTTCTTCGCGGGTTTGGGTATGGGTTTTAGTAATACCCGACCCGATTACCCGTATCCATACCCATACTCAATTACCCGTACCCGTACCCGTATCCGCATAATTGTTATTCTTAATTATATGTAATCTATAATATATATAATACAATTAAAGCTTAATTAATTTGTAATCTATAATATATATAATACAATTAAATCTATAATATATATGTAATCTATATATTTTGCCTATTTCTTTGAATTTGAATGATCATGACATTTGAATTTTGTACTTTCATAAATATGTAATTGTTTGTATTATGACCAGTTTGAACAACCATTCTATTATTTAAGGTATCTTGGTTTGCTACTTTTGTTTTGTCACGTTTCCGTTTTAAGACATCATTTATATTCATCATACTTGCTATTTTTTATAGTCAAACGGAGATAACCGATACCCGTAGAGAAACCCGAAAAACCGATAGGTGATATTAAATGAGTACCCGCTAGCTATTGGGTTGGATTTGGGTATGCATATTCTAAATGAGTTTGGGTACGGATTCATTAAAACCCGACCCAAACCCGACCCATTACCATCCCTAAGTGAGCATAATAAACACACTATACAATTATCATCAAGTTACGAATTGAAATAATATACTATATTTTCCTTGCAAAGCACTAGTATTATGTTGATGCAAAGCACATTATGTTGATTTTATCGATAGACGTTATCTCAACCTTTAGAATAATCATTTTCCATGGATATAAACTGTTAATTGAACGTTTAAATTGATACAGTCTTATACTCCGTGGTAGACTAGATATAAATGAGGAGCATCAAATCTCTTATAATCTTAATTTCTATTTAATAAACATTGATGATATTTTATATAATTACACTCCTCTCAAATTGGATCATACTTTCTAGTCATGTACCAATGTACTACATAGATGTTACGGAAACTATTATCAGTGTCACTATTTTAAAATAAGTGTCTACATTTTCGATTTAAAAAAACTTAAAATACTTGGTAAATGTTAGCTTTCAAAAGTATAATGCGAATCTTATAGTACCTTTATTTGCATTTTTCCTAAAAAAATGTGTACTTGAAATTAATGGACTCGTTAATACTAAGGATGACAACGGGTCGGATTTGGAGTGGGTTTTAGTGAACCCGTACCCAAACCCGTTCATAATATCCATACTCATATCCAACCTAATACCTGGTGGGTACCCGTTTAGTATTACCCATCGATTTTTAGGTTTTTTCATGGGTTTTGGTAATCTCCACTTGAGTATTCGCCAGATAAAATAGTAGGCATGTGGATTAGAAAATTCGTGTTACAACTAAAACGTGAAAAAATAGGAAATCAAGATACCCTAAATTATATTCAAGATTACTTAATGTAAAAATAGATGGTTTCATAACTCAAACATTCAGACCATTCATAATACAAAGAATTTCATGTTTTTTAAAGTACAAATTCAGATGTCATAATTAATAATGAAAAATGACAGAAATACATACAAAATATTGATAGTATGATCATTCCTAAACCTCATTCTTCATCTACAATTTCCTACGATGTTAATAAATTAACTTGAACTTTCATCTAATTGTAACTAGTTTGTTAGTGAAAGTAAAAGAGAGTTATTCAGTTTAATAGAGTTTAAACGTAAAGGGAAAATCCACCACTCAATTGAACTTTAATTATATAAAAGGATTAAGCATTTACATTTACATATTCATTTATGAATACTAATTAGAAATCATTATATATTAATAATAATAATGCGGGCAGTGTACAGGTACACGAGTATCGATATGAGTACGGATAATTGGGACGGGTATTACTAAAATCCATACCTGCGGAAAAAAAATAATTCTACCCAAATCCGTATACAAACCCACCTACGCGCCTCTGTACCCGACTCAACTATTTCGGGTTCAATTTTCCCCGTGAATTTCGGATGATTTTTGCCCTTCCCTGAATAATACATGTACATAATCAGTTGCCCACTATGTTTATTTTGGTAGTTCATGAACACAAGATTATAAAAAATTAAATAAGGAAAGAAACTTTGATTATAATATCATCATGTGTTGGCATTATACACCTTTTTCAAAATTATGTACAATATTATATTACAAGATGTCTCACGTTTAAATTAAACTGTCCATTAGAATGACATTGGCGGCCAAGTTAGTGGCTGCTGCAAGGGTTACACCCAAATTTCTGTTCGTTCTTTATACTTCAGATCTACATGAGTGATGAATAGTAAACTATTATTAAACACTAAACTTATCTTATAATCTAAAAACTTAAAAAAGATTCTTATACATAAGTCAAAAGTGACCTTACTGATGTCTTTTTTCATTTTATTTATTATTAAAAAAATTTTAATGGCAAATGCATAGGACATCACTGTATCAGTTGTTATTTAATTAATTCCATACATTGTAGAAATCGTAAAATAAAATAAGGTTTTGCTATTGTGTGCCCCATGACACACATTAAAGTGCAATAAATGAATTCGTTATTTCATTAAATATAATGAATTTGTAATTAATATATGCATTAAAAAAGTAAATATTGGATTGAATTAATGAGTATTATATACGAATCATAATATTTAAGGTAATCACCGATTCATTAAATGAACTTTAACGTGGGTCACGGAGATACACATTAGCAAAATCTAATAAAATATAAATTGATGCTAATATGTATTTAGCTACTATTAATGTATTTAATGCATAGCAAAATAAATAAAAAATGTGTTATGGTCAACAAAATATTAGATATACTGTCAACAAACGAGTCAATGTGGCAAAAACACTTGAATTGGTGATTATTTTGTCAACGTGAATATTGGTAGTTAAATTGGACGAAATTTACATGTCCACTAAAACAGGTCTTCGAAGTCGTTTGGAGTCAAAAATGATATTTCTATTTTTTATGTTTAATTTTAGATCGCCTTCTATGTATGTTTTCTTGTATGTCGTATTTACACTTGGTGAGGAGAATTTACTCTCCTTCCAAGCGACGTATTTTAGACGCTTATATTAACTCTTTGTTACGGTTTTATTCAATGATGTTTTTGAGACTTATTCAATAAAAGATCTTTACATTGAGAATTTCAACTACGTTGTTGTCTTGTGTTCGTGTTTGTTTGGCCATCAAAATACTTGTAAACTTCAGTACACAGAAAAACTATGCATAAAAAATATATATACAATACATTATTATTATTATTATTATTATTATTATTATTATTATTATTATTATTATACTCATATTCAGTGGCGGATTCAGAATTTTGAGTAACCCGTAGTAACGGTATATCAATTTTTCTGAACCAGTAGCACAAACAAGAAATGTAACTAAAAATACTATTTTTCAATAAAAGTTACACTGCGTATTGAGAATGAACTCGTAGCAACTGCTACCTCTACCTTTGACATGGCTCCGCCATGCTCATATCTTATCTCATTATATAAACATCAATTATGTTATGCCAACTATCATACATAAGGATTCACTCTGCATTGAAAATGATTTTACTTTATTTAACTAACCTGAAAGAAAGGTAAGATATTTTCTTAATTTGGGTTTCATTAAAATATGATCACTTGTTTAATACAAGTCAACTTCTCTTTTTTAATTAAGTATTACTCCCTCCGTCTCAAAATAATTGACCACCAACAAAAAACATGCAGTTTAATAAAAACATAATTTTTACTGCTTTCAATTTCTTACATTTTGCAGAATAATAGTTTTACCCTTAATCAATTAATTATTGCTTTCATTAAAGTTTGCAATAGTAATTCAAGGGTAATATGGTAATCACGACCAAAAGTCCCTTTCTATTTTTGGAAGTGAACAATTAATTGAAAACATCCAAAAAATGAAACATGAACTATATTTTTGGGACAAAAGGATTACCATATATTCATTTTCTACTTTCACCATACATGTATCTTTTTTCCAATAAATAACTTCAAAAATAAAGTTACATGATCAACAAATCCATAATCATTGTCGATAGGGATGAAAACCATGGATATGGTTTGATAAGAGTGATCCGATTTGACTAATTACATCATACGGCGACTAAAAATAAGAACGGAATTGTTAAATATATGGATGATTCTTCAATAATGATTAGTTTACGCAGGGATGGATCTACATAGCTAGAGGGGGCATCAACCCTCACATCTTTTTAGTGACATTTTTAAAAATTTATCCCCTAAACAATTATATATCACTTTGCCTCTCCATTTGAATTTTCTAGCTACTCTGTAATCCATATCTACAAAAACTGGCCATTCTTATAGTAATAAGAAATATAGTAATAATACATGGGTGGATCTAATTAGATACAAAAATATATACTGACAGTAATCATCATATATACTATATATAAAAAATGTAGACTATTAAAATTTTCAAATGTATATATGCAACTTGTGACTTATTTTTGCTGATAATTGGCAACAGATCGTGGTGTTGCCACTAGAAATCTTGGTCTTGAAGACAATTCATTTGCATAAATCATTATTTTAAATATAAATAATAATATAATAATATTAAATTAATAAAGCTAATTAAGTGGGTATTAGTACGTGTCTAACTAACATGCAATTTCCTCTGTTATTTTTCTAATTATTTAATTCAATAATAAATTAATATTTTTGTGACACCATATAACCCGAATCATGCCACTCATTCTCCTCACCGGACTCACTTATCACCCGCATATTTATTTATTTTCAAATTAAACAATATAATGTACTCCGTACTAGTTAGTTTAAAAATCAACTTCAAAGTTCAAACTTATTATAAAACGCGCCAACACTCTAATTTTATCTTAGCTTCTAAGTCAAGCAACCACAACTTCCCAAGAACAAACATAATTTGAAAGTTCATTTATATATGTATATATATGTATCCGTGGATTAAGTTACATGTAAGATTACGCAGAGCAGTTGCATTTTGAGTGGAATAAGGGACACACAATCTTAACTGTTCATTATTGTGATTAACACTTCAGATTCACATAATTTTAACAACTTCACATTTTATGTAAATTAAAGGGTAATGTTGCAAATGAAAACCGTTAATTAAAGACATCAATGGTTGAGAACATTGCCCTGCTCTTTCTTCTCAAAACGTAGCTGATTTTATAATCTCGCATCTTAACTTATTATCTTTTTTACGATGCATGAAGAAGATCTATTGATTAGTTAACTTGATCTCAAATCCCACTAGCTTAAAAGAAACTTCTTTCATAATTAAATCCCGACCATTTCCTGAATTACAAGAAGAAATTTAGTTCGATTTATGTATACGAATGATTTCGCAAAACCTGATAAAGTAGGACTCATCGACAATGATGTCGATATCACGATTTTAGAAGAAAAAGAAGATGATGAATCTAAATGCATTAGTGGACATATGGCATGGGGTTAAAACAAAAGGGAATTATTCGTGTATATAATAATTAGACTTTAACATGTGTATAAGGGATCGTTGATTTTTAATATAAATTTCTATTTAGTATCTTATTTATAATAATAAAGTATGAGTTAATTTGTATATTAAATATTTAGTTGAATTCACAATAATATTACTTTATGTAAATGGATTTATAGGTAGAGATTGAAAAAATAAGAAGTTTTTGAAACCAAGTTAGCGGAAAATTTTAATTATTTTAAGTCTATATTGACATTTTCAAGTAATTTTATTCATAGTCAGATTTAAAAAATAAATAAAAACATTACAAATTGATTTGAATAATGTTTTAATTAAAAAATAAATTTCTTTTTATATGTAGGTAGGTGGTTGATTAATTTTTTTTAATAAGTTAGGAGTGTTATTAAGATATATATTAATTTATTTATTAAATAAAATAGATATTTAAAGCATATAAAATAGGTTAATAATGATATCATCCTCAAAGTTATTATTTTTCTAGCCACTCGAGTTTTTTTTAATGATTTAATACTTTAAGTTTCAAACTTTTGATGATTTAAGCCTGAATTTTGATTATACTTCATGAATTTGATGATTTAGTCCCTAAAGTTTACTATTTATAATGATTTTGCCCGGCTTTTTACGTTTTTCAAGTCTAATCATCTAACTTTCAAAATTTTCATGGTTTAACCTTTTAAAGGGTTAAAATAATAAGTCATGAGGAAAAAAAACTTAAGTGGTTAAAAAAAAAAGTTAAACTTAAAAGATTCATTATCAAACTTAAAAAAATACGGAGTACTAGTTTAAACAATCAGATCATATATGTTGTACGAGTTAGAATTAAGAAATTATTGATATATGATGTGACATTTTTGTTTGTGTATAAATAAACGTACAATGAGTTATTGCTTCTTCATCACAACTCGATCAATATACTCATCATAACAAACCCAACTTAATTATATCTTTAGTTTCTTGTCATTTTTGCACTACTTGCCACCAATCAACTTTAGTGATCCACTTTCGTTCTAGCAAACACCTTTTCTCATTGCCAAACACAATGAGATTCGACACGAAGACGATGATGGTTGCGGTGTTGATGGTATTCATGTTGCGACAATGTAATGGTCTCAGCATGAATTACTACCTAATGAGTTGCCCAATGGCCGAGTTCATGATCAAGAACTCGGTCAATTCAGCTTTGAGAGCGGATCCAACTCTTGCTGCCGGTCTTATAAGGATGCACTTTCATGATTGTTTCATTCAGGTACTTCATTTTTAAAACGACAAACAACTTATATCACCTATTCTGTATAATCACACATTTTTTATGAACAAAATTTTGATTTGCGGACTTCCCACATACTGCTATAACTCCGAGACTAGTAACATGGACAAGGTCACGTTAATTAACTTGACTCGATTTTTTCTTTTTTTAATGCATGTTGTATATGTAGGGTTGTGATGCATCTGTTTTGCTTGATTCTACAAGTGACAACACGGCCGAGAAAGACTCGCCTGCTAATTTGAGCTTAAGGGGCTACAAAGTCATTGACGACGCCAAGAGTTTGGTAGAAAACATGTGCCCAGGCGTGGTTTCTTGCGCTGATATTGTAGCAATGGCTGCTCGTGACGCTGTTTTCTTTGTAAGCATCTATTATAACATACTTTCTTGATATACGGTGTACATTCTTCTTATCTACGGTACAAAATGGTGACATGTTAATGGTAAATTCGCAGGCTGGTGGTCCGGTTTATGATATACCAAAAGGAAGAAAAGATGGAACAAGATCAAAAATTGAAGACACAAGAAACTTGCCTCCACCAACTTTCAACACGAGTGAACTCATTAACATGTTTGGGCAACATGGTTTCACTGCTCAAGAAATGGTTGCTCTTTCTGGTAAGCTTTCTAAATAATTATATTTAACATTCATTTAATTATAGGATTACAAAATCTATGCAAGCAAAAGTCAAATTTTTCAATAATTCAATTTGGGAGGTTGTTCAAGATAATACTTAAATAATTTGGGCCACTTCTACAAGTTGACTCGTACCTAGTTTTGGTATCTATTTCGCTATTTATGAATTCGAATACTATTGCTCTATGTAGGTGGGCATACACTAGGAGTGGCTCGATGTTCATCGTTCAAGAACCGTCTAAAAAGCTTTGATTCAACAAATGACGTGGACCCAAGCATTGACAAACAATTCGTGAGAACGCTCACTAAAACATGTAATGCAGGCGACAACGCAGAACAACCATTTGATTCGTCAAGAAACATGTTTGATAACGATTACTACAACGCTCTTCAAAGGCAGGCTGGAGTCCTATCATCCGACCAAACCTTGATGACAGACCCTAGGACTAGACAAATTGTCAACGCGTACGCCATGAACCAAGCCATGTTCTTTTTCGACTTCCAACGGGCCATGGTTAAGATGGGGTCACTTGATGTTAAAGAGACCGGAGAAGTCCGTCAGAACTGTCACAAAATCAACTGATTACTTGCAATATTATTGTTTGCGAGTGATTAAAAAAACTTGATCTTTAGCTTTTTGTTATAAGGTTTGTTATATTGGTATTGGATGTATACAACATAGTATGGATTTGGTAACTGTATGGAGTTATATATGGTTGTATATTACTTTCAAATATATATAGTAGTAGTTACTTTCTTCTCCCTCCAAGAATACCTTTTTTTTTTAATTACTACGAGTATTTCTTTTGGACGCAAGAGTTGGTTAGCAAATTAATTGCTGGAAGCTGCCAAGAATAAACAAATTAATTAGTGTAAAAACATATTAGAAGGAGTACTTCTAAATTAAAATGTGGTTATCTGTATATAGTTTAGTCCATCATCACCATCATCGATATATAGATATATATCAGTATTGATTGATGTTGTTATTGAGTAGTTAAATTATATGGACATGCAACATAAAGGTAGATAACATAAAGGTAGATGAGTTCAATAATCTCTATTCATAATCTCTTTAATCACGGATTATATAATTTACCTTTTTTATTTTGATTGTGACACCGTCAATGGAGGAACACTAGAGGGTTTGATATACCATTTTTAATATTGATTTATGTTTCTGGAACAATAGATGGCACGTACGTGTAGACAGCTTTTATAATGTGACACCATCACCTTTAATTTCCAATATCCCTTTTTTTAATAATATTTTTGTTTCTCCTTCTCATACGTTACTAACTTCAATTATTGTATGAAGCTTAATTACAATATTTTTTTCATGATTTCAACTGCAATGTATTTTTATTAATCATGTAGTAGCATATAAGAATGCCTTCTTGTTGAAGACCTACAAGCCATAAAAGTAGGTAAAATAGTAGTACTTAAGACTAAAGTTATAAGAGATATTTCATTTAGCACTTTCACCTCACAAACTAAAATTATAAGCTATTATAATATAATTATATTGTACATGTTCAATGCGATGGTTAGTTTTTATAATTTTATATCATAAAGATAGGTTTGAAAGAGCTTGTGAAATAAGATATTTCATTGCAATTATATTATTAGGCTTCTTACCTTCCGTGATTACATAATATGCATAGTTTGCAACAAACATAAGACTTACCTCACGCACATTGTAATTTTTTTAATTAGTTAAACATATTGTAATCACAAAGGATCGACACATAATTACAAGTTTGAAACCATAAATAAATGTGAACAGAATATTAATAGTCATTACCAACTTCTACAAAAAGTAAAGTCATCTTATATTAAAATATAATAATTACTCGTATGTAATTTTAATTTGGTGAAGTTTTTGATTGTCCGTCTGGATTCGTATTGTAGTAACAAAATCGAAAGCTCCAAATATTAAAATATCATCATGAGGATTAAAATGTATTGGTAATGAGAATTCAATTTCATTAACAATAAACTTATATGCGATCTCATTACAAGTGTTCGCTTTTAACTTTTAAAAGTCTTTCTTTTACAACTTTGACTTTAATTATTTTTATTTGTGTTATATAATAAATTTGTGTTATATAATACTTAATGCAAATATATGAATGAATTGAATTTTATATGTAATTTCATTATATAATTTTTATCAAGTATTATATAACACAAACAAAAATATTTAAGTTCAAAGTTGAAAAGAAAAGAATTCAAAAAGTGAAAAATGGATACTTATAATATGACGGATTGAGAACTAGCTATATATTGCTTATAATTTATAAAGTCCGAAACAAAAGGTTTTTTCAAAACCGTGTAAGATCAAAAACTGCTACGCACTATGAGAAACACCCTCTCTTAAACCAGTAACCACACAAGCACTTGTTTTGTTTCATCATATAGGCCTGCTACACGTAGCATCATATCGTCGGTGCCTTTTTACACTCACCACCAAAACATTGGTCACCGTACATGCATGCTTCATGATGGCGCACCATCGCAACGTCTGCTACACCAAGACATTAACGCGAATTTGGGGTTGAGTTTTAGCATTTGTGAATTTTGTAGTTGCTTCCTCAGCTCGTCCAACCGTGTAACCTTGGCTCTGCCAAATTACTAACAAAAAAATGTGTGTAATTAAGATCTTGCATGCAATGATTTAATTAAAACATAGGGAGGTTAGAGTTGATGAGCATATCATTGAGTTTTGACGTGTATGCATTTGTGGTTTTACACGTGTGATACACCAATTATTTGGCCCTTACTAAGTTCATGAAAGCTGTTAATTTAATTATCGAGAGAACTTGATGAAGGATAGTACTCCGTAGTTATCAAGTGAACTTCTGCCAACATAAAGTCAACGAAAACATGCTTAAAATATCACGATAACTAAGCTATATACGGAGTATTTTGTTTGTGAATTGTATATAAGGGATAATACTAAGATGATATTTTAAAGGGCAAATGCCCCAGAAAGGTAACAAACTTGTCAAAATTTGACAATAAAGGGAAGATGAGTTTTGTCGATATTTAAAAAGGATTCACATTTCAAAATTGTGTCACAAAAGGATTTAAATTTGTCAAAAAAATTCAATTAAGGGTAAAAATTACCTTTTCATTTTAAAAACGTGTCATAAAAAGATTTAGTATTTTGAAATCGTGCCTAAAAGAATTAAACATTTTAAAATCGTGCCCTAATAGGATTTAACACTAAAAATGAAATTCAAGTTTAAATACTCAAAAAGTAAAATTAGTATTTATATCGTATGTTTTCTAGGTAAAAAATGTTACATATTAATTGAATATTTGAGATTTATGCTCCGCATTAGCTAAAACCGATCGAAAATAGAAAGAGAAAAATGTAAAAATAATTGCACCTTTTTTGAACTTTCTTGGCAACATAAATCCTTTTATAGCATAATTTTAAAATGTAAGTCATTTTTAGCATCGACAAAACTTATATTCCATTTATTGTTAAATTTTAACAAATTAATTACCTTTTCGGGCTATTTATCCTATTTTAAAATGTGACGTTACTTAAGATGAAGATGAGGGATATGTATAAGGTGAAATGTGAGAGCTCATACTCATTTACTACGAGTATTTTGTATTGTCTCAAAATAAGTGTTGATATTTCATCGTAACCAATTAGTATAGACTTTATTGGTAAATAGTGCTTTTTTTTTGAAACTATGTACATTTAAAATTGAAACACTTATTTTGAAACGAGAGAAGTATTTTGAAAAAATTGAATGGTATTTTATCAACATATAGCTTAATTATACCGTAACATATTATATATAATAAAGCCACCGTAAATTATGTAACCAAATGGGTTACTCACCTAATAGTATTGTGTTACCCTTTCAACTGAGATGTTGAAGGTTTAAGTCATTAGATAGATGGAAACATGTATATATTCGAATATTTGATGTATAAATTTGTTATAAGTCATATGTCACTACTTGACTTTCTAATAAGAAGTTATGTTATTATGTATACATAGGAATAATAATAATAGAATAATAATCTATAGATAAGAAAAAAATATTCCGTATATCACTTAAAACTAGCAGTTTACCCGTATGATATGACGGAATGATATTAAAAAATTATTGTAAAAAAGGACGTGATTAATCAATGTTAACTTGATTATTTTTTAATATATGTTAGATCAAACATACAATCTTTCCATACATACTAATTGAGATTCCCCCTAACTTATGTGGAGCCTTCTAATCCTTCTAACTCAACCTAAATCCTATGTCTTAACACTAGGTGAGCGATTCTAATGTAATTTGAATTATGTAATTTAATAATTAAATTAATCAAGTCATATATCTAATGAAGCATTAACATCTTTATTGGAAGCTCATTAGTCATTACTCTCCATTTCTCTTAGTGTCATTGAATCATTGTGAGTTGTAACTCCATAATTTATTTGGAATGCCTTTACATATATTCAAGCATCTAATTTTTGCTGTATAACTTAATGATGTCGACACAAAATTGCTGCACTTGATTGGTTTATGTGTGCACATTCTTTTCATTGGCGGGTGTTGTTTGTTTATTAAGTAAAAGAGAATATTATATATTATATGTACAACATAAGATTATCATGTACTCAGTGTTCAAGTAAGTATGTTAAAATTTTTTTATTATAAGGATGTCATATGTACTTATTAGAAATTGGTTTTTTAATGAATGAATTAGATTGTCATATGAGATTTTTGTTCATGGTGTTACTTTTGAGTTTGTGGATGACATTGATGCTATATGTAAAAGCAAAACAAGTTCCACAAAAGATATCAGTATTTGATCCAACAATCGAATAACTTGATGATGAGATAGATTATTTACACGAGATAGATTATTTACACTTTTAAACGTTTATCGTGTTATATTACGCTATTTTTATTTGGTTTGAGTTCATCATGTTGATTTATCTGCTTCACGATTTAGGTAGAGAGGTTATCCATGTTAACTACTTCTGTTTGGATACTTGCAACGATTATTTGTTCCATGAAACAGATAAGTAACATATGAGTGAGATGTTCAAAATAATGCTAATGAAAACAAAAAGGTTGATATTTTGTTATCTTGGAGTCTATTGTTTAGCTTCTAATTAGTTGATGATAATAAATTGAAGTGTTCTACGATTGTATGTGTTCGGGTTCTTCAAAAAAGTTGGGTGCTTCAAGATAAATTAATGTTTTTGATTCATAGATTATATTTATGTCTTTATTTGTCAATATGAATTCAAGTGATATTCATACTTTCTCACATATTTAATTTGCATAGCGATGATCTTCAACTTAAGGTTAAGCAAAAACCAAGTTATCAATTCATATAGGTCATACGTGGTGACAAGTTTATAAATCTTTAGAATATGAAGTAACAATTAATTCACACGTTCTCGATCAATATTGTATTGATCATATATCTCAAAGCTTTGAGAACACTTACTTGAACCAGCAAGGCCAATACGTATAATGGTAAATTTTAAAACGTTGATAAGGTGTGCATAATTTTAAAAGATAGAACTTAAATGACATTTTATTGAATTAACTACCTATTTTGATATGATATATAGGTTACCATTCATTACGCGGGTTATAACACTAGTAACGAATATAATGTAAGTAGAGATTTGTATATGAGTTAAGAGTTGGATTTGATTACCATATTTAGATGTTTAAGTTTTGATTACCATATTTAAGAGTTGGATTTGATTACCATATTTATTGAGGGGCAAATTATTTATGATGTTGACCAGTCACCATGTAAATAAAATTAAATATTTTCAATTCTTACTCTATTAGTTATCTTTATTTCACTCACACTTACACACACATATATATATAGAGAGATGGGTTAAAATGAGAAGGCTAATTTTCGTGAGAACGTGAGAAGCACTTCAAAACTATTTTTTAACTATCTGAAACACTTTTTCCTATAAAACTTTTTCAGTGATTACTATTAAAATAACTTTTGAAAGCTATGATATAAATATAAATAAAAAATATTAACTTTTTTTTTCGAACTTATTTTACAGTCGTTACTGTTGTGATTATTGAAGATGATCACAAAATATAACATGATAATCACATGTGATTATTCTCTAATATAATGTGATTATCATGTGTTCGAGATAATCACAAAATATGGCATGATAATCACATATTATTCATGTGATTATCAAGTTGTAAAATGTGATTATTATGAATAAAAAATTTAATTAAAAATAATTAAAAAAATAATAAAATGTCGAAATTTTTTTATTTGAAAAATAACTTCTAAAAGTTATTTAAAAGAAAATCAAGAAGAAAATTTTGTAAAATAACATGTTTTGCATAGTTAAAATTTATTATAAAGTGTTTCTTACATTCTCACGGAAATTAACCTTCTCATTTGAACCTAGGACTATATATATAATATATATATATATGCAAGCAGACATTTTATTATAATAACTAACAACACAGTTCAATTATGCAGCACACTACATTTTACCTTAAGTTTTTATGAAAGAGAATGCATAATGCATTTATAGGTATCATCGTTTGATCCGTGTGATACATCATTAAATTTAGTTTTGTAATTTAACTATTATCATACTTAGTTTTTAAATACTCGGTATTAAGGAAGAGAATGTGAGGTAAAAATCATAAATCACTTTTAAAATTACTAAACAATTTAATCATCATTTAATTTAACCACCGGTTGTTACATTCCCAAACGATGTGGGGCAACTGACACTAGTATTACTCTCCCTGCAGCAGCAAACCAAAACAACAAACAAAAATAAAATTAGGGCAAAATCAAAATCAAGATGGAGAAAATGAGTCAGGCTATGGAGAAGATGAGAATGCTCGTCGGAATTGAAGTTGAAGATGATCAACCACAAGCCGATGAAGAATCATCTTTTGCATTTATGGATGACTTTAATCGTAACTGTACTTTAACCACCAAACAAGTATACCTTCCATTTTTATTTCAATTAATTATATCTATATATTGTGATTAGGTTATCATTTGAGCATGAATGTCTAGATCTGTTGTTACTTGTTGTATTTTTTTGCGTATTTGACTCTCGATTTATTCGATTTGCCCTAGTTTTTTATGTCTTAACTGTACCACTGAATGTAATGAACGGTGAACATTAATAGTTATGATGAATCTATAATATTATTTTGTGAGGGATGGATAAGTTGTTATGCAAAGTGTTTAGGATTAAACGTTCACATAGAGCACCTTACGCAAGTTGCTGCGTAGATTAGACGCTAAGTAGAGAATGTTGAACATTGAATAGAGATTACGTTGCGATTGGTTCTAGAATCTGATAGCGAATTGAAGAAGTAATGGTTGATTACCAGAACTCATAAGTCGAAGAATAGAAATTGAAGTTAGTTGATCAATCATGGCTAATGTGATTGAGAAAATTTGGGAGAGAAGGATTTTGATTTCATTCGCTAACGAAATAAATTACAATGCTTACATTTTATGCTGAACCTCAACTGTTCAACTAACTCCTAATGACTTTTTCTATGTGACTCCTTGAATTGAACTATTAATGTTCCTTGATTACTACTGACTTTCTTTTTTTCTTGTCTCTCTCTTTGAACAGAGGTTATATGGTTTTGCCATATGTTTGGTTTCTGGTTTGACTTGTACACTTATGGTAAGTTCAAATCTAATATTGGTTATTCTTTTCATATTAGGCTATTACCAGACTAATGTTTTCTCGTCTGAATATTTTCAGTTATTTACAATGAAAATTGTTATCTTCCTTTCCTTGCCTTAAATTTGACTCTGCTTTGTGATATATTCACATGCTTTATACGTTATAATCAACATGACGCCTTCTATTGCAAACACTAAGTTGATTTTTAGTGTATTAATGTTATGAATAGCAGTATCAAAAGGAGGGGATGATTGTAGATAAAAAATCATGATTGAGTAGCAGTTGTCTACTCAACTTAGGCTATCATAATCAAATAATAGAGAAAACTGCATCATCATTTACTAGCATTTGTATGTGGTTTAGTAGGGATACCCAATACCCAATAAATTACTTTAGATGTATCAGTGACTAGTCTAATACTTGTAACTTGGAATTGGTTGTCTTGTAAATGCAAGATTTTCAATTTATGTCATAAAAGGACTGATGCTAACTTGCATGCTAAATTTTATCCTTTGCAGTCAATGCTAGTTTTCTTCAATCCTATCAAGTTTGGCATAGCATTCACCTTTGGAAATCTGCTTTCACTTGGGAGGTCAGTTACATAAATTTAAGACATAACAGAGTATAATACAAGTGCGTTATTTTTAAATATTGTCTGTACAGTAATTTTTTTTATGTCATCTTACCTAAAATCAAGGCAGAACAGAGTATTGTATAAATGTGTTGTTTTTAAGATTTGTTTGTGAATTAGCTTTTTTATGCCATCTTTTAATTCATCAAAATATCAATGCATGATAAGGTCTTTTTTGTGCTCTTAAATGTATTGGTTTTTTTACTGAATACCTTCCTCATTCTACGGTTCTTTCATATATCATTTGATTATATGTGCTAAGATTTTCTGTTCTATGACAGCACAGGGTTCTTAATAGGCCCTAAGCGGCAAGTGAATATGATGCTTGATCCTGTTAGAATTTATGCAACTGCCTTGTATCTTGCGAGCATTTTACTTGCCTTGTTATGTGCTCTCTATGTAAGTGACCCACCCCTTTCACCTTGAACAAGTATATCTGTCCGACGATATTTAGTTTGTTATACGAATGACTTCTCTCTCACCAAGCAGGTTCATAACAAGCTATTGACACTGGTAGCGATCATCTTGGAGTTTGGTGCTCTCATTTGGTACGTTATAGATAAGTGATTTATCTACTTATATGTAACATTAAATTTCCCATTAAGTTACATAATCGTTTTTATGATTTAGATATTTATTTCCTGCATTGATGTCTAATGTGATTCTTTTTCACAATTGATGAACAGGTATAGCATGAGCTATATTCCTTTTGCTCGGGCTATGGTGTCGAAAATCATGGTAGCTTGCTTTGACACTGAGTTTTAGGTCTAGATGATTTGAATACTACTCTTGTTTGTTGTTACATGTATATGAGAGTATGGGTTAGAGATGATTACAGGTGCGGCGTATACAATTAATCAGACTTCGTTACAAACATGTTTCTTTTGTTCTTTGCTGAGTAACTTCATCTTGATGGTTCACTACCCTGGTTTCCATATGTTTGAATAACTGTCCAACTGCTTGTATGCACCTCAACTGGTACCATCGTAACCTCCTAGAAAATGTAGCAATTACAATCCAATTTTACGGATAGTGTTGAGTGTAGACATCTTGGCAAACTTAGACCCTATACGTTTTCATCTGCACATATGAGTTTGCTTGATTTATTTTTATTTTATTCAACCAGTATCTGTTTTCACCTATTTTAACCGACTCACCCTTTTATATGCTCTACTAATCTGTCATATTCACTTGATTTTTTCTTGCATCTTCATAAACAAATATAAATATCAGAAACATTATCATGCTACGTGTATTGGATTCTGTTGGATACCAAATAGGGGTGTCGGATCTAATAAGATATCCAAGTCAATCACAATATTTCGGATGTTGAATTCAGGTCATCCATTGCTTGAAAATTTGTGTTAAAATGATTTTTGAAACTCAAGCTTGCATCAAAGATTGTAAAGTATACTCCGTATTCAATAGCAAATTTCAGTTTAAAAAGTATATAAACATTAGAATATGACGTGACTATTAGTCTTGATCCTTTTTAAAATTGGCCAACAATAATCAAATTATTCTTCGTATACATGCACTTACATATTACCAAAACTCAATAATAGCTCGAACTAAGCTCTTTTAGAAGCCCAAGCTTAGTTCGTTATATAATTTGAGCTTGAACTCTTTGCAGCCCTACTCTAGAGCAGGCTCAGTTGTAAACCTTGAACCATCTCTAACCTGTTTCTAATACTAATCTTACTAGCAGCATGATAAATTGAGAGTCATACATGGGCAAAGAGAAGACGCTACTTTCTATACAACGATATCGGGGGGGCAAAATATGATGTAGGTTCTCAACAAAGTTACATCTGCAAAGTAACCAAAGACTTGTATGTATAACTAGTATACAAAATATTGACAATGCTTTATACCGATGCATGCATCATACACAACTCCTAACATTTCTCTCTCTAATACCTCAATCTTGTCGAGTTGGGTTCATTGAGAAGTCTGTGTTGCACGGTTCTCTTGCCTTGGGGATTCTGCATAAGCTTGACCTTGGTCCCTTACATCTCTGAATATAGAAAGAAATGAGTTAAGACCTTCTGAAGAGGCACCTCCCAAGATCCATAGCAACATGGAACTGAAGGAATTCATGGTCCCAGGGTTTGCACCACTTTCCGACTGGTGGTTATGTACCCTATTTAAGTTGTCATTCTCGGGTTGTGCTTGGGTTTCGGCGTTTTCTGACAAGTTGTTTGTTTGAGTTGGTGTTAGAGCAGGTTGACCACCTCTTAGTCCAGGTCCAGAAGTCAGATTTGTTGTATTCACAGGGGGGGCGGTCATGGTCCTCGAGGTGTTCAATCTGGTGATATGTAGAGTTGAGGCGAGGATGGTGGAAGAGGTGATATGAAAGTCTGGTTGTTGCTGAAATTGTGAGCGTCGGTTTTGCATAAATCGCTGCAGAGCAGGAACCTGTGAAATATTGACAACAAATTAATTAGTTGACATTACAAACCACTTATTATTGGAGAAAGCAATTTTAAAAGGTTCACCACAAATCATAAGAAATTACTCACCTCAAATCGGTTCCAGAAGTACAGGATCAGGTGTTGCATAAACGCAGCAGTTGTTGATAGTGCTAAATATGAAAATCCTGAAAATTTGATCCAATTATATTGCTACATCTAACAAAAGTGCTAAGCTTAGAAATTGAGGAGCATAAGTAAGAGAAATGAACCATGTGTGTAGGAGAAGAAATAGATATGGAACACCAGAAAATACAGCAAAAAGAAACGCGGAAAGAACTTCATTGATATTGGTGTGCGCACGCTGCAAGCAAGTATAAAGCAAACCAAGTATTATGAAAATATATGTTACTACAATAAAGAAACACTTCTGGATCTAATTAATAATAAGAAGCCTTAAGTTCTTCTTTGTGTGATCAACAATTAGTAGTCGGTCTGAAGACAAGGTTGTATAGTGGGATAATTGAGCAGCACGGCATAATGAAGTGTCGTTCCATGTAAAAGCTAACACAAACTTCGACTCCAGTTATAAAACCAATCTAACACATAAAAAAAGAGAAGGCAAATATATCGTGCATGCATGCTCCATAGAATTTTTACGCATGCTCCACACATTTTTGTGTGTGCAAGTGTGGTAGAGAGAGATATACCTGATAAGAGTAAAGAGTTCGCAAAGCCAGACAAGAATCAACACCATGAAAGCTAAAAGTTGGTCGTCATAAAACTCAAAAAGGAAAAACAGGATGCCTATCATTATCTGCATAAACGAAGTGCAAGATTTCCATGTTAGATCTATATGAAGATGGTAAGAAGTAACTCAAAAAAGCTACAAAAAGAAAAAACGCAATAACGTAGTACACACTTACTGGCACAAAGACAAGAGATTCTATTACATGGACAAAAATCAACTGAAAAGTCGGGAGACGATGCCGAGCATGGTGTTGGAGCTGCACTATAAACAGAGAAGAATATAAAAAGAGTCATATTGGGAGGTAACAGCATGACAGGCTCCATATACAAAAATTTATTGAAAGATCATACAGGAAGACAGATGGGAATAGGCAGCCTAGGCAGAAAATTCTATGTTCTGAATAGTCCCTAAAAATGGGAATAAGTAGCCTAGGCAGAAATTTCTTGTATTCTTTTCTTTTTCATTTGTTCAGATTGGTTCAGTTCGGTAATATAAGATAGCTGAACAAACCTGTGAACTTGAGCATCCGAGTCTGTGTCTCCCTTAGTGTAAATGAAACCGACATTGTTGTGGTGAAGAAAACAAAGAGAGACATCATAAGCACACCACACTTGGTAGCAAAGTAGTCTGCAAGATATAGGTTAAAATTGTCAAATCATCAATACATTTAACTAAGCTTGGAAATAATATAAAAAATGCACAGGGAAGTACTATTCAAACCATAAATTCCATACAGCCCTGCAAATTTGGTATTACTCCCATTTATTTAATGGGATATAATGATATATGGTTCTAGCCTATGTGGATTGCATAGTGGTTCTCACAATATATGTGCACACTAAATGTCTACGTCATTCCAGTATTCCAGAAGTAACATCAATTCATTTGGAGAACACGAAGAACAGATTCTAGAAATTACGTAAGTGGTTAAATCAGTTCCACCTCAGGCACATAATTATTAATGCAAGTAGATATATGTCAAAAAGTAACAAACCTCCAAATCTTGCGGACCCTTCAGGTTGCTCATGCGCATATGTAAGATTGTAGAATTCTTTTGTCTGGTAATTATATAGGTAACCTGCATCAGATTCACATTGACAAAGATACAAGAGAATGGTTAAAATCTTGCTTAACGGTTCCACCCATGTAAAACTTTTATCCAAGCCAAAAAAGTTATACCTTGACCCGGAGAATTCAGTAAACTATTCATCAAAATCGTATCATATCCTACAAGCCTGTTAATCAGAAGTTGCTGCCACCTGATGAAAAAAGGACATGCAGATAACAATTTATTAATTTACAGTTGATTTTATATATCGCATTAAACTTTTGATGATTATACAGTGTATTATTAGAGTAACCAACCAGGCTTACTAATTAACGTCTTTATTACAGTGTATTATTAGCAGACGAATGTTTAAATTATATTCACCCTACTTATAGCAGTCTACCAATTTATAGACGAAGTGCCTACGCCACAATAAAACCAATTAATGATAAAGTAAGGCAAGTCCAGCACCTGTTCCCAAAGCAGGAGTCCCGTGCTGAAATGCTAATGTTAACAGTTCGGATGTTATGTTGAGATTTAGCTCTTTCAGGCAGTAAAAAGTAGCCCTACATAGACAAGTTCATATTGCATGACAAAATTATTCTTCTTTTCCAAACAAGGAGACACATTTATATACCTTTGTTTCTAAACTCACCAAGGTAATGACTCATGTAGTACATACAGAAATAATATATTGGACGAAAAGTAAAAGCGAGAAAGATGAACAATCCACAATGCCTCTCTTACCTTTTCCATTGTATATAGATAAGTTGGTTCAAATGCATTGCTTCTCGTTTCAAGCCACTGCACTAAATCATTGAGAAAAACACTTGCAGTGAGAAATATGGGCTTTAAAGTGCATAACAGAAGTTACCTTTTTTACAAATTACTGTACAACTATATGTACTGAACTAGGTGAGGTCCCGCGACAACGCGGGGTTTCGACATTTGATTTTATAAAATGTGTATCTAAAAAGTCAAGTCAAATTAAATTGTACCATGAACCTGATTTTTATATAATATAATCGTCAACCAATAACATCTAGCATATACTTTATCAGTTTGGTACGGTTCAGATTTTTTTGATTTTTTTAGTTAAGTTATTAAAAAAACATGTCGGTTGTAAATTATATATTATCTAATATGTAAACATTACTTAATTTGGGACGGATGGAGTATTATTTAAGGGATTATTAGTTAAAATAATAAAATATTTTAGTTACATTATTTAAAGGATTATTAGTTAGAATCATAAAATATTTTAGTTACGATTTTAATGTATTTATGATATTACGGTTGTTTGGCTAATTGGATGACCAGTTTTTAGTTTTATAATGTTGATAAAAAAATTCATGTAATTAATCAATATAGATAAATATTTCAAATATGATTGGTTTATTTATATATTACCACTTGAAATGTCATGATATTTAAATTATAAGGACTAAAAAAATAGGGAAGTATTGGAAGTGTCAATTACAATAGTTGTGGGTAAACATTATAAATATTGAAAAAAATGAAGGAAATAATTTTAACCGTGGGATCTTTAGGGATGGAATTGCTCCATTGTATTACGTTTTATATATATATATATATAAAGATGGTAGTTTATATGCACATTCTGCAAAATGTTGAACAGCTAAGTTGGGGGTCACTTACCCCTCAGACATGGAATCAAAGAGAATGACTTAAATGACCTCAAGAGTTTCAAGACATTTATGAGCTATTAACAAGGAACGGAAGTCACTATCTATAGGGTCCTACAAATTGACATTATTTGTCACATGACATACAAGTGTTTAAAATGCAACTTGAGATCAAAGATAGATAAAAGAATATCAAGGCATCTAGGTAAATAAAGCACCTGCCAAAGAATTAATCTTGTCCAGGTGAAGTATACGAAGGCATTTATTGATATCAATATTCAGATGGATACCTGCAATGTCCTGCATTTTTAAGTTCAAAGTAAATAAACGGATACTCAGGTTGTATGTCTGAGAATTTAATACAAAATGAGATGTAGATCATGTATAATAGATCACATTTGACATCAGACACCTAGATCACAAGTATTAAGTTATAATGTGTAACTTATTGTGTATAGTATAGCTTATACAATTCTTAGGTTTATAACTTCTACTGAGGCTTAAAGTTCATCAGGAACCCCTATGTTCTTGGAGAGTACTGTCAGCACGCTGATATCTATATAAGCTTTGCAAATATACTGTCTACATTGCTGTCACCTAGTAGAAGCATATAGAATCTTGTTCCTGGAAAGTAGAATTCGGAGGATATCTTTGACTGGATTGTAAAAAATCAATTTTGGTACCGCAAAGGCGCAAATACACAATAGTAGATTTCTGTAGAAATAGTAAAGAATGCATGAAAAAACAAGAGAGGGGAGAATAAAGTAAATTTAATTTCTACGGATGCAACAATAGGAACAGTTCGAAACAGCCTAAAAGCAGTGCCAGTCAAATCCAAGTTAGCAGTATATGCCAAATCCATTCCTACCTAACAAAAGACACACCCATAAAAAAAGGACGAAAAAAGAAGAGAACAAAATCCAAGTGTATGAAGAAATCCAGAAGAAAGAATTGATTGACGAATCTCAGGGTTAACTTCCCCACTAACAGACTTTACTGGCCTGAAACTTTCAGTTATCTTACTCGACTAACTATATATATGGATGCAAGAAGATGGATACCAAACTACACACAAAAGTTAAATTTTCCGCAATACAAAATGGAGAAACTAAGATACCAAACTATGAATATACCTATACCCTATCCCTGTAAACATATCCCATATACCTAAAATCAATAACAGACTTTGAATAAAATTATTACACAAGAAAAGAAATTTTATCCTATCCCTTTGCACTTGTTGTCTCATATGAATAGCAATTAAGGTGCAAACAATCCTTATCATCTAACAAATAATACAAGCTAATAGATACATATCCCAAAAATCAAACATAGCAAATATTATATTCAATCTAACTTATAGTTCAAGGAAAGTCCCACTCACCCATAAACTTCCCAATATTCGAGTTAAATGTTTCCAGAGAAATGAGAAGCGACCATGCCATTTCCGGATAATGCGTAATATTGCAGCTTTCAGTGATTCTTTGGCTGACATAGGAAACCTGCTACGAGACTCATCTTTCTTATTTTTCCTAAAGGTGTCTTCAACAGTATCGCTATTAGTGTAAGTTTCAGGTTGTGATTCAAGAAGTTCATTATCTGACTTCCAGAATTCTAGGGCTGACCTCCCACTCCTACAACTTGAACTAACCCACTTTGACCAAAACTGTGCATCCAAAAAGGTTGATCCATCAACACTCTCATCTACTACTTTCTTATCATTAGTTATAGTTTCTTGGTCAATCACATTACTTGCATCATACCGAGGTTCATTTTGTGACCACAAGCCAGCACTAGTTATCTGCACAAAGGATGAGGTTACGTTAATCATAACGGAATAATATGATCTGGAACCACTGTTATAACGAAGCTTAGATGAGCAGAAGCACTTTTAAGGGTAGGTGTACATGCTGAAAAGTCCTAAGAAATTAGTTGTATGCAGATTTTTAGCTACTTATTATTTTATGATGTAGGAAGTTTCTATTTTGATTTTCACCGCTTCTCAAAAACAAAACTGTAGTAAACAAGCTTAAATTTTCTCTATAATTATCAAAAAGATAAGGTTGGTCTCTTAATCGAGCCAGTAACTTATAAACTAATTAAATGGTCAAAAATATAATCACGTGCTAAGAAAGAATCTTCGAATGCAATTGTGTTTTGTGCACTTCAGGTAATGAACACCTAGGTACAATATGAAGTGTTGGTGCACTTAAGGAGAACATGATCCAATAATCTCAACCAACACTTCTGCAACCAAGTAGAAAATAGAAGGTTGTATATTATACTTTCATTTGTATAGAAATTGTAATTGTGATTGATTTGTTAGCAACGATCCATAAAATTACCCATATCTCACCACTAGTAAATAAAAACAAACCTTAATTTGGATAAGCTGGGCTTCAGTAGTTGCAACTCCAGTAAGTTCACTTGAACAACCAGGCTACAGAACACGGAATCCAGTTAGAACATCAAGCAGAAGTTACACAAACCATGATATTTACCAGCAGAAATAAGAGTATCGTAAACAACGCCATTCACAGAGAACACAAACATGTCAACAGGCTATCCAAAAGTGAACTTATCAAATTCACCGCATAACAGTCAAGAATTACACAAAACAATATATTTGCTAAGAAAAGTAATAAGAGTTTCAGAAAAAAAATCCATCCATCCAAGGAGAACACAGACATGTTAACAAGCTATTTCAAAAGTAAAATTATCTAATCTTCGTCTCATTCAATCAAATTCGATGCATCGTTTAGTGTGCAAATATCATACCAAACATCTACCAAGTAAAGAGAAAGCTCTCACCTTCAACCTCTATATTAATTTTAACCTTTAGAATTAATTTCTGTGTCCAAAAAATGAAACTAGTACTGTATATGCTATTTTTTCAGGTAAACTTAAATATGCTACACACAAAGAAAGTAGCAAACATGATCATTCTAGGGCAAAACAAAATTCAATGAAAATAACTTGAGAATTGAGGAACAGTAGTGTGGAAAAGATGTAGTAAAGATGGATTGGATACCTGTTGAACGTAATTAGCATGCATAACAACAAGAATACAGAAGAGGGTGATAGCTATGAAGAGATATATATACTCAAGAGAAGCTCGAATTCTTGGTGTGAGGACATGTGAGAAGCGTTCTTGAACCCTAATAAAAGTTTGTTCAGGATCCATTTTAGTGATCAATCGATTGATGATCGGTGTAACTGTAAACCCTAACCTAGAAATTGTTAATAAGAAGAACACACAAGTTCGATCATGTACATCATTTTTTTTTTTTTGTATGAAGGAGGAGAAAATAGAGGAAGTAAATGGTAGATGGGTTTGGATGGGGACAGAAATTAAAAAATTCCTCTTTTTAATTGTTTGCGACTCGATATATAACTACCAATTATCCCTTTAATCACTTATTTTTTGTATTTTTTACAAAATAAAAGATTATGAGTGATGATATTTTCACTAAATCCACCAAACTTCTGCATTAATTATGTATACAATACAAGTTATTAATGCACAAATATAATAGATTTATAAAAAACAGTGGTGAAAATATTACCACCTTCACAATATATAATAATATGTATATATCTTGTGAAAGTGGAGTTATTCTAGTTAATTGGTAAAAGACTGTGTGCTAATTAGAAGTTGGAAGTACATGAGTTCATGCTCAACTTTTTTTTTAAGAAGCAGACAAATTATCATTAAAATAAAAGTCAAATCATAACAAAACAACAATAGAACCAACTCGAACCGTATAAACAAGCTATAACTAACAAAAATACATTAGATGGAACAAACGCAAAAACTACAAGCACTAGAGTTATGCCCAACTTGCTTCAACTTTTTGTTACACTAATATTATACAATTAGATAATATCCCCTAAAATATATAATAACTACAAAAAACAAATCTCGATAACCTGTAAAATTTATGAATTATGCCAACTCTATTAATATTATTGTTATTATTTTATTCTTTATTCTTTATTCTTTATTTGTAAAAATTTTTAACTATTTCACATATTATGTTCTTTTAACCATGTTAGGTTATTAAATATCATGATTTGTATGATAAAGTAGTCGATTAAAACATACTAAAAATTATTATTTTTTATGAAAAGAAAATTTTCTAATGTTTACAAAATGCAAAACTTTTTAATTTAATATAATATTAATATGTAAAGAACCCGGTACAACACATGGGCAGTCGGGCATAATAAATCTTGTTTGGGTAGTTGAGTTTATTTGCAAATAATGATTGTTAGCGTTTTGTATATATGATTACATTTTGTAAAACTAGTTTTTCATTAAATTTGTATGTTAAATGACACCTGCACCTACGATTTACTAGTCGATTTTATCCTCACATGCTAAACTCTCTTTGATGTAGGATACTAGGGTTGGAAATTGGGATATCGACACACTTGTGGGTATCTAATCGTCTTCTATATTTTCGGAGTTATAAGTTATTTAAGAATGTCTATAGTATAATTTGGACAAATCATAAGTATGCTGCCTGTATACTTCAATTTCAAAGTAAACATTTTTATTGTTCTTAAAAGTTTCCAAACTTTTTTTCAAAGTAGGATGACTTTGTAACTTACTCTAGTATCATTAAACTAGAGTAAGGGGATAAGTTAATTGCACTAATTCTTAACAATTCATTAGTGGATAAATTTGAGATTTTGAGAGAGTGGTAAGAAAATTGAAAGCTTAGCAACTCTGTTGTTGTCTTAATTCATTTCTTTATCAATGAAAGGAGAAACACTTTTTCTTCACTAAGTATTTATATATATATATATATATATATATATATATATTGCTAATTAGTTAGCATTACATCCATCAAAGAACAGAAAACACAATACAACAACTGGAATCAATTAGATTGTTTAATACTTTGATATGAGTCATTGTTTAAACTTGTGTCTTTAAATGAAAAGGACAATAAAGATGCATAGACAATTGTTATATATATGGTTTTGGTAAATTTGGATGAATATTATCTAAAACTTAAAAAGTTCAAATCATTTCATTAAAAAAATTTATGGCAGCCTTCCAATCAGATATGAAACTCATATAAAGTGCAATATCATATTCACAGAGGTTACAAACTGAGTAATTTTACAATGAAATAGACAAGTTACATGTCTCTTGAACAACCATCTATAAGTTCAAGACTTGTCGTTTTACAACTGCATATTTTGACCGTTCCGTGGGAAGTATAGAAACAATAAACACAGTACATTAAGCTGGGACGGTGAATTTATATGACGAATATGAAAGAGAAGACAAACCCCAACTATTATGGATAAGTTCAGCTTTAGAAGTAGGGCCCCCTGCACCCATTGCAACGTGCAACGGGTAGAAATGATCAGGCCATGGGTGCGCTACAGTTGCATGTGGTGCCTTTTCCTTGTACTCGTTCACATCTTCATATCTTCCATCGACTAGTGCTTCCTTGAGCCACGTATCAAATTCTTGAGCCCATGGTTGGACAGACGTTGTGTTACGCAACATTCTTAGGTTGTGAGTGGTGGCACCTGAACCAACAATTAGGACTCCTTCGTCTTTTAGCGGTGCTAATGCTTTACCCATGTTGTAATGGTAAGTTGCGTCTTTGTCTGTTTGGACGGAGAGTTGACATACAGGAATATCGGCTTCTGGATACATAAGCATTAGTGGGACCCATGCGCCGTGGTCTAGCCCACGTTTTTTGTCCTCGTCGACTCTGTTGAATCCAGAAGACATGAGTAGTTCCTTGACCCTTTTAGCCAGTTTTGGAGCTCCAGGTGCAGGGTACTTGAGCTGTTTGTAAAACATATTTTTTAAGAAGGTTAAGAGGGTGACTTCAATGATGAAACAATCATCACAGAATTATTTGTTTCGCAATACGCACACATACACAGTAGTTGAGACATATGATAACAGGGTAACCGAGAAAAATGAAATACACTTAAGTTTCCCTGATAGTCTGGACTTATATGGAGGCACCAAGTAACAACATACACAGATACAACATAGAAGTAAAGGGATTCTTGCATCTATATTACCAAGTCATTTACATACTACTTTTTTGTTTGTATTTGTATTTCAACATTCTAAAAGTTGTGCTTTTATGTTCTTCCCTAATTCAATTATCTGTTACTGCAGTTATCCCAAGCTGATTTTCCCAGATCACAACCCATAAAACTGCCCACCCACTTATATGTAAGATGGTTCCCTTCCCCGACCACAGATCAGGATTTAAGTCCATCAACGATTGTTTGCTTAAGATGTTTCTTGTGAAATTGTCAAATAGCAACCATATGACACTTGCAAAAATGTACATAAACCATTGATGTTTGCACCTATTTTTGTTTTCATCAACAAAACAGTCATTGTACTTTATAAAGTGGTTGCTTAATGAATTTGTTGGTTTCATACCCAATTCAATCCACCTTAAGAGTACTCTTTTACCTACCAAACCGCCTTTAGTCTAACTGTATCTAGGTGACCCATCAACCAAAAGATTAAAAAAAGACATGATTTGATTAATTTCTACTTAACACATCAAAACTAATTGGTACTACTTTGAATCACAACAAACCACACATTCATAAGTCATAATAAACCAGAAGAAGAAAAAAGAAGAAGATCAAAATTAACAGAATAAAGAAATACTAGATAGAAATAGGGTGTACCTGGTACATTTTTTTTGGGAAATTATAGAAATCATAGATAGTGTCATTAGGACCATCAGAAACAACATTAACCGTCGGGTACGATGTTTCCCAGTGACCGGAAATGACAAGAATAGAAGAAGGACGAGGAGCATCTTTAGGATAAACTTTTTGTTGAAAAGATTGAAGGAAATGTCTAGCTGGCATGGTTTCATCGATGGATAAAGTTGGTGATCCATGTGATATGTAATACGTGTCTTGAATTTTCATTCCACCGTTCATTGTCATCATCATCCTGATTAATCGATTAGGAGAAATTTATGATCTGAAAAAGAAGAGGATTTGAGAGATTTGATTGTGTAAAAGTCAATGGGATCGATGATGATGATTAGGTGGTGCTTGTTTATATATATACCAATATATATATATATATATATATATATATATATAAAAAGGAGGGGAATTAAAAAAAATGTGTTTGTTTTTGGCTACCAAACACTTTCACCGACGAGTCATTGCTTACGTAGGGCGTTACGCCACCACACATGTCTTACACGGTTCTTCAGTACTAATAAAAAATAACTTATCGTTTAAGTAAAATGAAAATGAAATTTGTTTTAATTTAAAGTACTGGTGTAATAATCAAAATCATATTTGTATATTTAGTAGACTGTTATTTGCCTTGTTTTTTTAAATTGTAAGACTTACCTTTAATTAATGGGTAAGATTACGAGGGTCATCTTCATTTTGAAGAGACGGGGCAGTCGATCTCAATCGGTTATTTCATTAAATTCTGTGATCAACGATTCAGATTCTTTCCATCTTAATTATACTATACTAGATGTGTACCCACATGTTGCAGCGGTATCATTTATATAGGAAACAATGGTCTTTCGGAGCGATAGAGGGAGAACGTGAGGATGACTGAGAAATTAAGAATAAAGTTACATAAAAGTAGGCGTACAGTGTACTATAAATATTATCCATATTGCTAAAATGAGATGAAAGTTTACTGATAGCATAAATAAAACAATCAAGTTGGAGAGTAAAACATAATAATAATTGTTTTAATGGCACATATTAAAACCATATTATATTGCCTATTATTGTATGTCTTAAAACAAAATAATAATCCTTCTAATGAGAAAATTAGATGAGGTTAAGGATATATCGTCCTCATTTAAATTATCAATTCAACAATTTATAATTAAATTACTAAGAACAACTCAATTTCTATTATCTTTATAAAACCGTAGCATTTTATATGAAATTGTAGAGTACTTTCCAAATCAAAATACCCTGCAACTATAACATTTCATCGGAATATTTTAAAATCATGAAACAGTTAAATAATATTAGAAAGAGTGTGAATTTAATTACAACTACATCGTCAGAGCTCTCTAGATGAATAATACTTGTATTGTCCCGGGGTATAATTTTCCACATTTACTCCACTTTTTTCGTTTTCTTTCACTTTTTGTGCTATCAATCTAATTTAATATGTATAAGACAATATGACCAATGACTAAATAGCCTAGCTAGCAGTTAGGGCAACACATGACTTCCTTGAGGTCATGGGTTCGAAACCATTTTATTGGTTGACTATGATATTCTTTGTGAAACCATCTTATTTGTACATATAATGATTGCAAATTGATCGGTTACAATTTTTTTGAGTTATGACTGGATGATTATTTGCTAAACATGGTCAATTATATATATAGATGATTCATGGATTGTAGATTTTCAGTCAAGAAGGCAAATTAATTTAAAGAATTATTTGATTCTACTAGATTATTCTTATTGTTATTATTACTAAATCTAATTTAATCAATTTAATATAAAATGTTAAATAAGAGAGGTGCCAAATCTGATGCCATGTAGATAAAAAAATGTACACATGCCATCCACGTAGACGTTTAACTCATAAGACCATCCGTAACGCACACACAAGGCAGGTGTTGTGAGGGGCGAGAACGCCAGAACGCCAGCAACGCGGCGTTCTGGGCTGGCGTTCTGGCGGCGTTGTGGATCGAAAAACAGGGCGTTTTTGAGCGTTCTGGTGGGACCCACGTGATTTTCCTTTTCTTTTTCCTTTTTCCTTTTAAAAAGTGACGTTCTGGTGTTATGATTAGGGGCGTTATGGTGTTACGCTGATGTGGCACCTGATAATATGACGTTCTGGTGTTATGGTTACGGATGGTCTAATTGCAGGTTAAATGGTCAAAATAATAAGTCAAATAAATGTTAAAGGCTTAAAACATCCAAAAAAATTGAGTGGTTAAAACGAAAAAATTATGAAAGTTTGATGATTAAACCATTATTAACCCCTAGATTAATGGTTCTTTCCTTCCTAAGATGCTAAATTCAAACAAAAACTACTTCCTCCATTCAAATTCAAGTGTCCACATTACTATTTTTGGTTGACGCACATAAGTGTGTATTTCATGTTTTAACCAATCAAAAGAGAATTCAGTGGGTATATATTTTATTTGATTGATTAAAAATGTAATTAATGAGCAATTATAAAACTGAGTGTAAAATCAAAATGAACACTTTAACTATAACGGGGAGAGTAACATTTTTTCATTGTCTAATCATACTTTCAGTTATCATTTCATTACTAAAATAGGAATTGGCTTCTATTTAAAACCTTTGTATATGTTGGATTGTACTTTTTATATTATATATTGATATATATTGATTGGCGAATAAACCTTGATTACATAATTGCTATTGCTATATTATGTATAGTAACTTTGAAAATATGTTCTATCTATTTATCTATCTTATTATTTTATTTATTTTATATAATTAAAATAAAAATAATGGAAGAATAATAGCCATTAAATAAATATCAACAATAAAAATCTACAATTAATAACAATAATGACATACATAATCATATTTTTGTGTAATTAAAGACTAATATGCTCTTTGATATTTATAATATACACCCTTTTATATTTACAATATAAATCCTTTATTTTTTTCTCAATTTTAGATTTGTTTTTTCTCAATTTTAGATCGCTCCTCCAAATATTTTGTGAAAAAATTAATTTAATAACTACCTTATAATTTATTCCATGATTCAAACGATTCCTACAATCTTTTTTTTAACAAAGCTCCAGTACGTTATTTTTCAATTCCAAAAAGTTCATAGCTTCATTCCATTACTCAGTGATTTAAATTCCAATACAATTGCCTTTTATTTTTGAATACATTTATCAATTTCTAAGTTCCAACTTGGATTACGGATGACAACGCGCCAGGTTCGAGCAGGTTTTATTGTATATGTACCCATACCCGTTTAGAAAATTCAAACATATACCCGACCCAATGCCTGCTTGTTACCCAATAAGTATTACCCATCGGTTTTTCGGTATTTTTCACGAGGTTCGTTTATCCTCATATATGTAACTTTGTCCGAACAAAAAATCGCATAGTTGTTGAAAATACGATAAAAATTTGAAACACGGCAAAAAAACGAAACCATAATACCATAAACTATAGTATATTCAAGATTTCAAATCTTTAAGCTAACAATTTAACAATTTAATTAACTTATTAAAAGATTCGGTACGTTCAAAATAACAAATAATTTCATATTTTCTATCATACAAGATTAAAATGTAATAATCATGAAAATCCAAATAAAAAAGCGTATGGTATAAGGTTCACCAGTTAATATGTACATTATCTTCTTATATATAATAATATATAATATATAATATATACATATTATTTAAAACTCAAATTAATAATAACAATTACGTGGGTATGAATATGGGTAAATGGATAGGGATATGAGTACATGTAATTGGGCTGTTATTACCAAAACCCTTCACCATATCCATACCCGCGACATAAAAAAACTGTACCCAAACCGCATCCAAACATGTTATAATTCGTGACTAATTGATTGTTAACGTACATTAAACTTAGTCAGGACGTACACATATGAAACGACACATATATTTTTCATGGACGATCTCACAAAATTTGCGGGTTCGTTAACTAATATATATTACAATAAAAAAAACTCTTTGCATTGTCTAAAATATGCATTCTGAATGATTCTTTTGGAGCCAATAGTATTTAGTATCTCGTTTAAAGAATATCAACCTACTAATCAAAATTATAAATGCTTAGGCAACGGTCGAAAAATACTAACAATCCAGTATATAGCAATCTCAGGTAGTATTATGTAACTACGCTCACACATTAAGTCGTTCTAAGCGGAATTATTAATTACTATCTTTATATATATATATATATATATATATATATATATATATATATATTGGCATGATTCAGAGGGAAGCGCATTTTTTGAGGGAAGGGGTGAAACGTTAGTATGCATCAGGAAGCATATTACCTTCACCCATACAAATCTCGAAAAAAGCAAACTGAAATTTAGTAAATGTTAATCAGAATCGATGCTATGAATGTTAAGCTTCCTTGATAAATTATTTCTTCAAGTTATAGCATCGATTTATGAATATTAGATCCAAATCCGTTAATATGCATCGCGGTGCATATTAGTTAATATGCATTGTGATGCATATTAACACTCAAAATATTTTTTAAATAATGTGAAGTTTTTAATATGCATCGCGATGCATATTAGTTAATATGCATCACACTGCATTTTAACAATTTATTAAATAAATATTCATCAATTAATGTTATGACTTAAAAATGAAATTCATTCGTTAAAATATTCTTTATAGCATCAGTTTTGATTACTATTTACCGATAAAAATATTTTTTTGTTGACGTTTTGATTCATAATTGTAATATGCTTCTTGATGCATACTAACGCTTCCCCCTTCCTCCCAAAAAGGCACTTCCCTCTCGATCACTACCCTATATATATATATATAGGATTGGGATCTATGGAGAAGGAAATTTAGGTAGAGAAAAGGGAGAAACAATATGATTCAGTATTTTTATTACTATGATTCAACTTTTTATTACTTGAATTATAATAATAAAAAAATGAATCATAGTAATAAAAATACTGAATCGTATTGCTTCTCCCTCTTCTCCACCTAAATTTTCTTCTTTTTTGATCATGTTACTATATATATATATAACAGAATACCATAGAGCAATTTGAACCCTTCAATCAGTTTCCCCCTTAAGATCTAACGATTGATATTGAATTTTCATAACTACAATTTACCCCTAATCAAAGTAAAATTATATATATATATATATATATATATATATATATATATATATATATATATATATTAGGTTTAGAAAAAAAAGGGGAAAAACGTAAATAAAAAAAGAACATAAAAATCGTGAAAAAAAAGAAACCTCCCAAAAACAAGATATAATCTTAAATAAATATTAATTAATTAGTCATTACATATATATATATATATATATATATATATATAATACTCTGTATAATATATAGAATTGTTCTAGAAAAAAAGAAGAAAAGAAAACGTAAATAAATAAAAAAACTTATAAATCGTGATATAAAAATTGAATATAATATAAAAATAATAAGCAAGGTGATCAATATGGGAAATAAACCCCCCCAAAAATGAATAAAGCTTCCAAAATAAACGTACTAATCGAAAATAAGAATAAACAATCCAAACAAAAAGGACAAAAAAAAACGTACCAAACAATAAAATAAATATTTATCAAATTTAATAATATAGTTTCCGCAGTCCATAAGTAAAAATTCAAACAACTAGAAGTTGGGCTAATAAAAGCTTTATGAGAGAGCATGGTCTCGATTTCGATTAGATCTTTAATCTGAGATTCTGAGTTCAAAATGTTCATATTATTTTTCTTTGAATTTAAAATTTTTGTAAGAATGTATTGTTTCTTTTATTTCTTAAACAAAGATGTATAGTATTTTATCAACTATATGTAATAAGTAAGTTTATAAAGTTGTCAAACTTACAAGAAGATCCGCAACTGTCTACTTAATCTATTTTTCAAAATTTACGATTGCTAATTTTCTTTGCTTTACATATAACCAAATTTTGAAACTAAAATGTTATCCCGCGTAGTCACGTCAAAAAAGTTAATAAAAATAAAATTAAACTAACAATGTAGATATTGAAATCTAATGTTAAGTTAACATCCTTCGATATGAAAAGTTATGTCAAAGTTACTTTACTTATTATATTCTATGTTTTTCAAAAAAAAAAAAACAAACAAAACATCATCTAACTAAAGAAATTTGGAAAAGTAAAATATCAAAGCCCGAGCTGTCGCAGGTATTTCATCTAGTATTATATATAACAGTTACTCTAACACTCATATTTTTTATTTCATATTCAAAATAGTAATTGAATGTATAAGTGCGTTCAAATTTTGAATTATGACCGTCGAGTAATGATCAAGAAATAAAACATTATTTAAACTTTATTTATTTCATATTCAGAATAGTATTTCAATGTATCATTCATTTATAAGTGCGTTCGAATTTTGAATTATGACCGTAGTGTAACGGTCAAGAAATAAAACATTATTTAAACTCAACTTGCTCCAATTTCTATTATCACAAAAATAAGTTATATTTGTTGATTCTCTATTCTCTATTTCATCTTAGCTTCACATATCCTTAATTAGGTTGCAAGAATCTGTAACCATTTCCGATTTTATCTGTCCGCGATCTTTCTTTTAAAATATGCGAAGGCGGGATACACTATCTCACTCCAACAATCATCTAGAAGTTTATGTGTCCACGGGAAAAAAAAATTCTAGCTGATTGTTGCGGTGAGATAGTGTGTCCTTAAATTCGAAAACAAATGCAAGGTATGATATGTCATGTTTCATTTAACGATGGACATGAAACTTCAAATACACTTCCATCGGTGAGAAAATGTACACGCCTGAATAGCATACTTCCTATCAAGGAAACATAGAATGTCATCACTAATCTCATCAAGTTTTTTCTTTTTCTTATTTATCCAAGCCTTCTTTCTCCTCTTCATTTTGATGAGAAGAAGGGGCGGTCGATCTCGGTCATTGCTTTCGTTGTATTCTGTGATAATAACTCACATTCGATGCATCTTAACAACAATCTATCTATACTTATAAAACACAGATTTTTCCTTGATTTTTAGACATGCCACATCATAACATTTCATTTTCTTTAAAGCCTCCTAACTTGCCACATAATCATATTTTTTTTTTCTTAAAAACCTTAATTATTAATTACTAAGACTATTATTTATCAATTATTATACTTTATTATAACAGCCTTTAAAATTCCTATATTATATTTAATATATAATAATTTTACCTACATAAAAAATTCATTTTCTAATCCATATCTTATACATTGAATTTAACAAATATTATCATCATCAACTACCATATTTTAAAAAATTATTTTTTAATAAAGATATTTAAAATTGATTATTTTCTGTACATTTTTGTATATATTGCTATTGAATTTCAGTAATATATTTTAAACTTTCATCAATATTAAGATACAGTTGAAAACCTAAAAAATATATGATTAGTTTTTATTTTTTTAATTATCTTGTATTGCATAGGCTCAACAATTGTATTAAAACTTAACACAATAACTTACAACTTAATTTAATTGTATTATGTATTCAAACTTAAACATGATAACATACAAACTAATTTAATGGTATTATATAAATGGTCGTGTATCATACAGGCTCAATGTTTAGTTTTTATATATAAAATAAAGTTTTTTAAGGAAACTTAAACATGATAACATACAAACTAATTTAATGGTATTATATAAATGGTCGTGTATCATACAGGCTCAATGTTTAGTTTTTATATATAAAATAAAGTTTTTTAGTTACCTATTAAAAACATTGTTTACAATGAAGTTTGGTTTAATATTAATATACAGTTGAAAACCTAAAAAACATATAATAAGTTTTTATATTTTTAATTACCTTGTATTGCATTGGCTCAACAATTGTATTAAAACTTAACACAATAACTTACAAGTTAATTTAATTGTATTATTTATTCAAACTTAAACATAATAACATAAAAAGTAATTTAATGTTATTATATAGATAGTCATGCATCATATGGGCTCAATGCTTAGTTTTAATATATAAAAAAAGTTTTTTAATTACAAATTAGAAACATCGTTTACAATGAAATTTGGTTTATAACTTCATGCGAAAAAGTAAAAAAATGATATATATGAAAAATATTGAACTAATCGTAAAGTAATTGATTAGCACCACAAATTAAGTGTGATATCGATAACACTAATTATATGTCCATTAATGTTCTTGGCTACTTACAAATTACTATATAACTGCATTTTTAAATGGTTGTGCATCACATGAGTTTAATGTCTAGTGTATTTATAAAAAGGAGTGTGTACGTAAAAATAAATTGTTGTGAACTTGAATAGTTGACCACACATTTACAAAAGCATATAGAAATAATTTTGTGGATATTGTTCTTGAGTCACATCTAGATTAATGGTTATTTCCTAAAATGCTTAATATAAATATAACTAACATATTTTTAGCTGTTTGTAATATTTTAAGTTACATTATAGGAATAGACGTCTATTTAGAACCATATATACGTTTGAAGTGTCGGATAAAACTTGATTAAATAATTCCGATATTATATACAGTAACTTTGAAAGTATATTACAATAAAAAAATTGATTTAGCATTGTCTAAAATATGCACTCTGAATGATTCTTCTGGATGCCAATAATTTTTAGTACCTCGTTAATAGAATATCAATTTGCTAATCAAAACTATTTAGTTTAATGTGAATGCTTAGGCAACGGTCGCAAAATACAACATTACTAACAATCGTTTGAATAGTTCGAAGCCGAATTTATAATTACTATTATAACCATATTAAACGGTCATATCTTAGTTATTTCATATAGTACTTCATGTATCATTCAATTATAAGTGCGTTCAAATTTTGAATTATGACCGTTGGGTAACGGTCAAAAAATATAACATTATTTAAAGTCAACTTGCTCCGGTTCCTATGATCAGAAAAATAAGTTATCTTTGTTCTTCCTCTCTTCTCAAATTCAACTTAACTTCACATATCCTTACTTAGACGGCAACAATCTATTCCATTCCAACTTCTATCTATATCCATGATCTTTCTGTCCATGCGTTCAAGGTTTAGGATGTTGTTACATGTTCATCAAAGACTGAAGATCATAATTTTGTTGATGATCCAACAAAATTAGCAGTTTCAGCTTTCCACGGTAATTGGTTCAGGCTATTCCATTGATTAATTTTGCTCAGTTGCTCTACTTAGTTTTTTCCTCTAGATTGTTGTTTATAAACACTAGAAAGCATGCCAAACCAAGAGTTTCTTTTGTTGCTTTTAAACTTTAGTGCAATTATTTTTTATTAATTATTTTTCTTGTTATGGAATTGTAGAAGAGTACCATGGGATGAGGAAAGAGTAAATTATAATCCTTTGAAGAATGTTGTGGAGAAGAATTAACAAACTTGATCAAGAGCTCTAAACACGAGGATTTTTGGTAGCATACCTAGTTTTAGCAAAGACCAACCGGTGAAAGTTAAATTCTGGGATCTCACTTGTTCAGAGGCTAGTGATGCCCAAAAGTAAGAGGAGGTCATTACTACTGTATGTTCCAAGGGAAACAAACGTATGCTAAAGGGTGATCCCAAATGCCTTTGTTCCTTCAAACTGATCTTGATCTTTCACCAACTGCTTATACATGCTTTCGGTTTTACATACTTACTCTTTTGCTTCTTAGCTATCAGGCGTAGTTTAGAATGCTGAACTGGCAGCTTCTTCTTCTGTCCTTTTTGTGGTCTCTGCAGTCGTAGGCGCACCTTTATCCCTGCAAACGCAAATTGACCTTAATTTTATATATGAAATTGAGTGTTTCCTCTTCTAGGTAGATCTTTTGTTGTCTTGACGCTTTTCTCTTTAGGCTCCAACTGGTTTCTGGATCCTACAGTTGCTGTTGTTTGTCCGCTTTATCGTAGCTTCTTGCATTAGTTCCACTTGCTTTATGTAAATTTAGTTGTAATTCTTCAAGCTACTAATATAAGCAAATCAAAAACGTGTCAGACAAAATGGTAAAATTCATATTTGCAACTTGAAGAATTATCTGAATTTATAGAAAACAAGAAGAACCAATGCAAGAAACGATGACAACCAAGAGTAATTGGAAGATCCTACAAAACTGGTCGAGCCTCATGAGGAAAGCGTCAGGACACCAAAGGTCGACCTTGAAGAGGAAACAGTCAAGTTCAAAGACACATGCAATTAAGCTTTACGTTGTTGTCAGGCTATGCAACTATTACTCCAAAGACCACGGAGTTGACATGGCATTTGGGCATCAGAAAGCACAACAGAAGAAGATGCCAGCTCAGCATGCTAAATGCTTGGCACCAAAGAAGAGAAAGGGGATGTGGGTGGAACATGAAATATACATAAACATTTTGGGAAACATTATGGTTGGTTGAAGAAGCAAAAGGCTTAAGGATGATCTTCTTCTAAGTATGTTATCGATCACTTGGCAGATACATCAGTGATGGTGTCTTTTGGTTTTTTGGGCACCACTGTCCTCTGAACAAGTGGGATCCCAAAATTTTACCTTACCAGTTGGCCTTGAGCTAAAATAAGTAATAACAGTTGTTTTCCCCAAATTATATGACTTTATAACTCTATGGGTGACGGTTATCCAACTTATACTTGCTGGTGGAAATCATCTCCCAAGTTTGATCTGTGAGGTTGCTGAATTGGCTGATTTGGTGTGTTTCCAGAAGTGTGACAAGCAGCAGACCACCAGCAATAATTGGCACAGCCTACCTTACTTTAATCACATATTATTATTAGTTTCCTTGTTATAAGTAGATATATACTTTCATGCAGTTATGTATGCAGTACTATAAGAAGTTGCAACTGGTAGTTATATATGAAACTGGTTTATGATTGTAGTAAAGTATACATAGTATATAGTAATAACAGAATAGTAAAATACTAGAAATGATAATCAAAACATAAACTTGCTTAAAGATATCTGAGTTGAATTGAATCAAGAAATGTAAAAAGTGATGTTCAGGTACTGCAAGATAATCAGTGAGTGCCATATCATATGATCAATCTTCATTGGCATCCAAATTCGAAATTAACTGGAAACACAAACAATACATATTTATGAAAATTGATTATGACGGTCGAACGAATAAAGATGAACAAAAAGTCATAATTGTAGGGATTAAGCATGCTTAACCTCGATTTAGCATGGCTAGCTTGACACTAATGAATCAAAATGTAGCATAACAACCGCAACATCTTGCGAGCATTTCATCGAACACTTCATGTGCAACATATCAGGTACCTACAACATAAACGAAGAAAAATTAATATATAGAACACTGTCAATTATTCAAACGGGAAATAACATATTCATGATGTTTAAAGTATGAACAAAAGGTCATGGAACCACACACATCATTTTTTTTAGTGAACATGAATTGTATGTCATCTGTTAACTCCATCTTATTTCATTGGTTAAAAATGTGTGCGTATAGTCAAATTGAACATTTATTTGGAACACTTCGAGTAATAATTATATTTCCTTTTATCTCAATAATTCTTATCAGCACATAGCACATTTTAAGTTTCCGTAATAATTTAGAATACAAAAAATTAAGTTGCAAGATTTTGATTTGTAAATGAAAAGTTAATGGTTGCCAAAATATTACAAAACAGTGCTTCAAGAGCCATGCTAAAATGGAGAGTTATAAATTTGACACAATAAATTCATCTGCTCATGTGATATGTCATACATATTTTTTGTTTCTGCTATGATGAGGTACTCACTTTTCTCATGCATATCGTGCTTTATTTATATTACTAGCTTGAAATATTAACTGAATTTACACAAAACAGGAGGACCTAATGGAAGAAACGATGACATTCATCACTAATTGTACAATGCTAAGAATCTGTAGAGCCTGAAGAAAAAAGTGTTAGGATCCCAATAGTTGGCTTTACCGGTCGCTTTTAGCTAAAGGAAGATTTTTTCCTCCCAAATTATTTGGGTTTAGACTTTAGAGCTTATTATCATTTAAAGGGTGACAGTTCACCAACTTATCCTTGCCACTGGAATTCGATCATCTCCGAAGTTTGATCTGCAAGGCTGCTGAATTGGCTGATTTTAAGATGCTTGACAGTAGAAATGAATGGCATAATGTTATATCACCATAGCTATATTAGCAGTATTGTCAATGAATATTCAAGCAGCAGACCCCCAGCAAGAATTGAGACAACCTACTCTACTTCAGTTGCTAATTATTTATTTTCTAGTTATTATAAAGTTTTAAATAGTTATCATGCTTCATGCAGTTATGTAATGAAAGCAGTAAATTGAAGGTGTAACTGGAAGCGGTAACTATATACGGAGTACATATTATGATATGTAATCAGAAATAGGAGAAGACAAATTGTCTTTCCACCAAACATATTTTGTACAGAGATCAGAGAGTTCTGTTTTCTGTTCTCTCAAATACGCTTTCAAATTTCAAGAGTAAATCGAACAAAAGAGAAACTTAGGACTAGAGAGTTTAGGTTTCTTGTCTCGATTGATAGTAATAGTAATATGAATAAATGGGACTAAATCACAGAAACAACGGTAACATGATCAGGTTTATTCCCAGACACATGCATTTCTCAAAACCACTGGGGAATAGTTCGTAGCAATCTTTCTTATCAACCCATCAATTACTACAGTATTCGAAACATCTCTCCCATGCATTTTATCAAACACCTTCACGTGTTATCAACATCGCCATTTCTCTATCAACCCAGCAATCAAAGTATTCTAAGTTACATTATTTCTAATTTCCACCTTCACAGAACACAATAAAGCATAATTTTCACAATTACATGTACAATACATATCAATAAATAGAGGTACCACCTTAAACATTATTTGTAGAGAGAATGAGTTTATAAACAAGACCGTGTGTTAAAGCTCTAAGTATTCATTAAGATTTTACCTATTTTGAATGTAAAATTAGAATGACAAACAATATAAATTTGCAGATACTTAAATGAAAGATACAATACAAAAGAAAGATAATCTCAATTGTATTTTCTTTTTCTCATCCGGGTTTTTCCAAAATAATGAACAATCACTCGATATTGCTGAGATCCCATTATTTAAATGGGTTCCAGTTCTTGAAACATAGAGGCATTTTACATTCATTTTATTATATTCTGAAATGTTTTTAGCTGGAAATCTGGATATGTATAACCCATAAACAACTATGGAGGTGTTTGTTTGAGTAGCATTGGAAATAGGTTTCGGGTCTGGTAATGATAATTGATGTTTGGGTGTGAAACCACCTGGATAGGTAGGTTTTAAGTTGGCTTCGTGACATATAAACAAGTTTAATAGTGGGTAGTATCCACAGACATCATCACGTAAATTTAGAACATGACCTTTAGCCAATGTTCGAGAAATGGCCAAGTGATATTATAAGTCATGGTCATTGGGTAACAGTTCAAAAATGCCTGAGTGTGTTTAGTTCTATAATATGACACTTAGAATATTTCAAGGTGTCACTTCTTTGAATAATTCTCTCTTATAAAATAGTAAAGCATATATTATGATTATGATCACCATTCTCCAACGGTCATATTCATCATTTTTAAATAAGATAGTTACTTAACAATCGAGAAATGTAATCTTTGCCGTTGGCAAGCGTTCGAGAAATGTCAAGTGTGTTTGATTTGAATTATGGCCGTTACACTTCATCAATGTTCAGTGTGTTATGGAATATGACCGTTGATATTTTCACGTGTCACTTTTTTGAATGGTTCTTTTTTAGAATAGTATCACCATGTAACGGTCATATTCATAATGTAATTTGCCCTTTGATGAATATAAATGTGCTCATTTTAAAATATGAACGTTGCTTAACGGTCGAGGAATGGAATGATGACCGTTGGCAAACGTTCGAGAAATGTCCAAGTGTGTTTAAATTTAAATTCTTATCGTTGGGGTAACAATCGAGAAAATGCTTAGTGTGTTGCATTTTAAAGTATGACCGTTGAGTAACGGTCGAGAAATGTTATTATATAATACATTACCTAATGTTGTACAGTTCACTTACATACATATTTCTTTCTACCATCATCGATATTTTACTTATATGTGTTCTCTATATCTTAGTATTCACCCATGGCTGATAAAGTCTAGAGAAAATGATCATGGGTTAACTCTCTGCATTTTCATATAGCAGCCTCTATCGTCCTCCTAAACGTTATCATCATGAAGATGATAGTAATATTGTTGATTTGATTTGCGTGGATTTCATCGATGACAGATTCACAGGTGATTAGTAATGGGGTTATTGAAGATTTTTGTTGTATTAATTTTTTTTCTAACTTGTTGTGGATGACGCTTGGAACCATGTGAAACCGTTCTTCTACACATTAATTACAGTTATCTTCTGAAATCAGGTTTATTTAGTACTTTATTGATTAATCTTGCTTGATTTAATGAGTTTGTTCTATAGGTTTGGATCAAAGAGAGGGAGTATCAACTGAATAACCTTCGGTTTCATCTAAAGTATCGATTGAAACAAGTAGAATCCTTCCTCCATGTATGCTTGTTGGGTCTATCAGAGCACCAGATCGAAACCAAGAGGTATAAAGCATCAGAGTCTCTCCCTTGTTAACTCACTATCATATAACAAACGAGTACTGATATTCAGGCCTAAATAAATAGTCCCAAACAGTGACCTGATTCATTCAATGCATATCACTTGTTTTAGACAGTTTTCTTTCCTCATATCATTCAGCGGATTTGACATATGTTATAGTCTTCTTTTCAGGCAACTGTTGACACCTAGAACTAAAGTTATTACGGAAACCATGAGATGATCAATAGTGCATTACTCAAGCTACTCTAAGGGTTCTCATTGCTGGAGAACCTAATTAGCTGCACACATTAATCATATTGGATCCAGATGTTCCAAGCCCAAATTACCCATCATTGCAAATAGTGTCATGGTTCTTCCCTCCCTCTATCCCTCAAACACACTCTTTAAATTACAATACAAAAAGACTATTTTCTAAAGTTTTATTTGTTCATCTCAAGTTTCTATATACATTACTGATGTATTGTAAGATTGTGACGAACATACCCGAAGAGACTTAAGCTGCTTAAGATAAACCAATTGTTCTCAACCGAATGTCGATCATTTATATGCTTCCAAACATGAGTAATACTTGCAAGGAAATTTGTATATCGTATATACTGAATTTGTCTCATACGAGAGACCTAACCCAGAACTATGTATCCATCGTTTTATAAAGCTTCTCTACAAGCAATAATCACAGTCTTGACACTTGAAGCAATCTCGACATGGAAGTGCCTCAATCCCATTCAGATGTGATCCTTGCTTGTGTAAGAAGCATTATGTAATGATGGCTACCTATTTCTGGGTCAGGTTCCTCGTATGAGATGAATTCAGTACCTATCATATACAAATTTCCTTGTAAGCAACGGTCATGTTTGATTTTATATAACTGGGTTGACATTGTTTCAGAACAGCTTGTGTAACTTGAGCAGCTTATGTCCCTCCGGGTATTTTTGTTACAATCCTACAATACACTAGTAAAGTATGATGAAACTTTGGAAGCTCATCTAAAATTGACAACCTTTAGAAAGTAGACTTTCTTGAAATGAAACATAAAGAGAGTGTGTGTTTTAGAGGTAGAGAGGGTTCAAATGAAGAATAATGACATGACTTCTTGCATTGATGGCTCATTTGGGTTTGGAACATCTGGATCTAACATGATCAATGTGTATAGCTCACTAGGTTATCCACTAGTGAGAACCATTGGAGTACCCTGGGTATTGTGCGCAACTGTTGGTCACCTCATGGTTTCCCGAATTAGTGATGGTATTATTCTGTTTTCCGGATCAAGATTCCTCGAACGGTGTCTATCAAGTGTTTTCAAGCTTTCTTTACAGACTTAATAGCATTTCGATGGTATGAATTTTTCTGAACTCAATCATAGGAGGTCGACGCAAAAAACTCAGAAGATAACACCACTGTTTTATCTCCAAAGGGACATTATATGTTAATACGATAGCTAATGCATGCTAGCTCACAGCACCTTGTCTGTCTCAAGAGGTAAAAAGCGAAATAGAGTTTATGTCAAAGGAACTCAGAGGGTCAAAGTAACTTGCCAATACCATTAGCAGTCGTGACCTTTGCGACAGCCCAGCTCCCGGCCTCCCGCAAACCTGATGTTTGGCGAAATTAGGAAATAGAGTCATAAATGACTACATGGGTACGGACTCCATTTCGGAGTGGAGTTTGTCAAAACATATAGCCAAGAATTCAACAGTTAGCACCATTGTATAATCAATACTTTCTTATGTTATGATTTCATGTGTATTCATATGTGTATAACAACCACTAGCGAATGTACGTATCGCCAACATTAAGATAGCAATTCTCAATTCATCGTTATGTACTCATAGGCACAATTATGATAATAGTTTTTATGTTATTGAAGTTCTAAATATATACGGAGTATTAGCTTTGGTTTTACAGTAATATTATAAGTTAAGGATAACTTAGAATGGGAATTAGATAACAAACTGGGTATTTAAGTCTATCAAGTTATATGGAATATGTGAAGGGGCAGAAGGGCTGCTGACTAATGTTCATAACTAACAATAATTCCTCTGTAAAAGCTGGGTTATTTACTTATTTTGTTAGTTAGGTGAACTTCTGTATAAATATATTTGGGGTAAGGATTATTTCAATGATAAAGCCTTACATTGTACTTCTCTACTCATCTTTCGATTTCCTTTTCCTTAATGTTGATTTTCTAATAAAGTTGCCTAATACAGATAACTTGAGTCTAGTGAAAGGCTGAATTGAGTTTTCTGGTAGTTTTAACAGAACCTAACAGCAAACACGGTGCAAGGGATATTGGCTCAAAGAATGAAATGATAACGCAAACATTTGATTGTAAGATACATAAATCAAATACTACAGATTATTAAATTTTCTGTTAATGGTATATCATCACTGTGTTTACATGTGACTAATGTACCTGGCTGCTAGAATTCCGTAGAAGTCTGCGGTCAAGCTTCCATCCAGTTATAGACCTTCAGAGCCGACTTTATCCTAACCTTTGACGACTTTAAGTTATGCAAATTAGCATCAGTCTCAGCCTTCCTTGAGTTCCTTCTCTTACACCAACTACAGGAGGATACCCAGAGATAACTAGTTCAGCAGATAAATCTTCTAGCAGTGCATAAATAAGCACCGACTTTACATATAATTTATCTCCAGCCCACAAACTGATCAACTATACCATTTATTTCAATCGAACTCACTCCAAATTTCTCTGTACCCCTAGTTTTCATTCTCCTTGTCACATTACTTGCCTTGCTCCAATCTCTTCCTGCAGCGTATACATTTGAAAGAAAAGCATAGATTGAATCACTAACATCTACAATATTTTATTGATCAGTTAATTATTTATCCTCACACTCACTCATAACCCATTCCAAAATCACTCATAAGCCTAATCCAAATGCACCCGATATCATGATAGTGGGGATTACAGAAATGCAATTAACATAATCACGTGGAACCCCATACGCTAGCATTTCTTGAAACCACTCCAACGCGGGTAGTAACACCCTTTCTTCACAAACCCATCAATTATTGCTATATACGAAGCATCATCTCTCTCAGGCATTTCATCAAGCACCTTTACCACGTTATTAATATCCCCATTTCCCAGCAACCAAAGTATTACAACATCTTCAACAAAGTAACAACAAATGATTAAAACAAAGTAAACATTTTTCAACCACCTAAAAAATAGAAGGATAACTGTATACCATAGGTGACAGCTTGAACGATGTCTGGACGAATAATGGTGTGATCCTTGAAGACCAGCAATTGGACCCAAGTAAAAATAACAACTTCAATGAGTTTTTAACTCAGAATACCATTGCTGATGAGAGAAACTGGCTTGGACCTTAAATTGGATTCATAAATAAATTTCAAAACTGTAATTTCCGAATTTGTCCATTTCTCTGTAATAACAAAAGTCAATAGTAATTAAATCATAATTAATTACGGAAGAGAAAGTTGAATTGGCAAGTAAACGTACCCACCTACAATTATTTCAGATCACAAAGTCAATAGTAACTGGTTAACTGCCCATCAACAAAATAGATAGATAATTGATGGTGAATTAGCATTTTCGAGTTATATTTAGACAATAGCTAATTTCTGGTTTGCAATTACACGCTTGAATGTGATCTACTAAACTAAATTAAAAACAATACAATAGATATTTTATCTTCCTTACACCCTTCACGAAGACCGGCGTTTAACAATAACAGCTATAAGCAATAAACAAAAATATAAAATTCATTCAAAAACGATACACATCACTATAACAACATAATACAAGGTAAAAATACTGAAAATTTGGGATCAAAGACAAACCTCCCACAATGCAGAAACCATTGTTGAATCTTCACAAATCAAAGTCTTGAAACAGGGAAATGACAATATATGAAGAACTTCAAAATGCATCTGAACCTAAACCCACTAAACCCTCCTTTTTTCCAACCCCCAACAGCTCAAATTTTAACCATATTCATGACTAAAACTCACACCCTGCAGATGTCTTTTAATCAATACCAAGTTATCAGATTTGGAAGGAAGAGTTCTGTGCTAACAATATATACATTTATTGTGTTGTATATAGGGACACATTTTGCACTCTTCAGTTGAGTGAAAATGTTAATCAGGGTAGTATGGAAGCATGCAAATGCAGCAGTAGGTAACTGAAGGCAGAGAAAAATTGCAGTTCTAGTACTTTAAGACCCGTTGGTCCTTGTGTATAATCATCATAGAAATATACAGAAAGAGATGAACTAAATACCGTTCTACTTCATTATTGATGAATAAAAAGATAAATAAATAATCAAAAAAAATAGCACTTGCACATGTAGTGTTGTAACAACAATCTTTTTGCACTCATTTTTCATCAGACAAACAAACATTAAAACTCAAAGATGTAAGTAAAAACTCCTTTCAGTAAAAGCATTAGCATTTGCAACATGGTATCAGGATATAACATCATGAAAAAAACCCCACATCTTAGTATCTACTGTCTATCTAGCAGCAAAAGAGAAGATGACATATCAACCAACATTAGCTTCAAATTTTGTAAATTATCATGTCGTCCAAATCTCGCGTCATGAAAATATTTTAGATGACATCCCAAGAAGAAGAACTCATCGTCATCAAAATTAATCATCCTTGATTCTCCTTAGGAGTTTAGATGCCCAACGGCGAAGACGTCGCTTCAGACTGAAGCCGACAACAATCCCAGCAACAAAGCAAAAGCCACAAAGCTTTGAGCAAGTCAATAGTGATACCGCACGCCTGACAATATAAAAAAAAACAGAATCCAGTAAGAAAAATCAAACACAAAATCACCAAACGCCATTGAAAATCCATCAAAACAAAATTGAACGTTAATACTAATACCGGAGTGAATATTCTACATACAGAAGAAAATAAAAATAAAAAAGGTTCCTAAATGTTTAACTGCATTACACTAACTATTTAAATTACTGATGAAAGGGTTCATATATATGGTGAGAAATTGATGAAAAATTAAAGTTTCACTGACTTCAATTGCACTAACTATGTATCACATACAGTGGCGGATTTAGGAATTTGGGTTAGGGTATGCAATATACAGTTGAGTTTTTTGAAAAAATTTGATTCAATTCGAGTTTTTTTTTTTGTCGGGTTTTTTCGCCTTCAAGCTTGGGCTCTTTTTGAAGGTATTGGGTTAGAATTTTCATGATAATTTACAGAATTTGTATAGCATATAAAATAAAAGTTATGATAATTTGCAATGTAGCTCAAATCATATAGATTTTAAATATTCATAATTCAAATTGTTTTGGTCTTTTTCATATACAAGCAATAGATGTTAGAAATTGAGTTAAAGTGAGAAGTTTTTATAATAGAAGGGTTAAATGGGACTTATAGATTAAGTGTAAGGCTATTAATGAAAAAAATGCAAAAAGTAACCAAAAAGGGGATCATCTTCTTCCCGTAATACTCTGAAACAACAGTCCTCCATTTTTAATACAGAATTAAGCTTTACATTCGAAATTTGAAGACCAAAATGGATGCCTTTTGTTTCTTATTTTTAACAGGGTATTCACCCTACTTTTTAAGGGTATGCACTTTATGCATTCTTATTATAAACAACTTCAATTATTTTTTTATTTACACTAAGAGTTAGGAGTTTAGGGTATGCAAGTGCATACCCTTACTTGACTACAGATCCGCCTCTGATCACATATGAATGAACTCGTCGTGTTAGTTGTCAACCTGTGCACATCAGGTGCTATTTAACAGAAAAGGGGTTCAAAATTGATGAAGAATTAGGGTTTAGGGTACCTGGGGGGTCTGGTGAGCACCAGAGACGCGGCTGCTGCTGGGTGGTCCGATGATCCTGAAACCGTACCGCCGGAAACGGCGCCGGATTGAAAGGAAGAAGATGGAAGAAGGTCGGCGCTCCTAATTGCTTTGTAAATGCCTTCCATTCCTCCTTGTAAACCTGAAGAAGTGTTGCGAAAAGACTGGGATGGGAAACAAAACGTACTTTGGGGTTCTCAGTCTCACGATAAGTATTATTACATTTACTTTTAAATTTAACGACGGGAGTTAAAAATGAGTACAAGTAATGTATATGAGCCGTAGATTAATGGGAGTTATATATACAACACATTATTACTTCATACAATAAAATTATGCATCACTATACTTGTATTTTGTGCTGTAATCATTGTACATATGTTGTTTGAATCAACTTTTTTTTGTGTATATCACTACCCTAGATTAATAGTACATTATTAATTTGAAAGTCCAAACTTTTGCATCACCACATTTTTATTTATATGAGTTTTCATGTTTATATATGGTGAGAAAATAAACACCGATGGTTTAGAAATATCTTCTTCTCAGCACTAGCCTCGCCACTCTTGACGGCTACACCCTCATACTCCTGTCTCCTGGCCTAGACCAAGGGAAAAATTAGGACAATCGTAACTAGGTAAGGTATACGAGGTGGGTAATGTAATAGAGTTGTGCGAATTAGATGAGATACGAGGATCCGGAATGGCCTAGTGGTAAGGAGTTCTCCTGGCTTCCTTGAGGTCAGGAGTTCAAACTTTGTCATGGGTAAACATTTATCATGTTAGGTACCCACATCCGTAAAACACATGGGGCCCTGAGGGGACTTGCTATTTAAGGGTTCATTCCAACTCCAGACGATCCTACTGTGCCAAGGGAGTTGCCTGGAGTCATCCTTGTAGGGTGGACAATGACTAGTGCCAAAGGCACACGGGACCAGGGTGTTCCCGCCAAAACTACACCTTTTGCAGAGAGACGAGGATCGGGAATAAAAACTGTGACGGATTATAAGTAAAAAGAGTAAACAATGTGTCGCACCCCCAAATTATGATGCGGAAGCGGGTCGGTTCGGGGCACGACTAATCAAATATCAAGCACACAAGGCATACAATGAACGACTCTATTGCGTCGTTTTACAAAATACATTGATATTATAAAAGTTTTACACTGTTATAATATAGTTTACAAAAGCTCTTGAGCCAAATGGTAGAGATTCTATGGCATAACTAAATTATACAAAATATAGTAATGCATGACAATCTCTTGATGTCTGAATGCGACTCGAGCTAATGGGCATCCTAAGTGAGCAGACCTACTGCTGCTGTGAACCTGAGAATACACGCTAAAATGGTCAGCTAAAAGCTGGTGAGCTCACAGGTTTAATGATAAAGTGTACTGTATGAACCGCAAGATTTGAGTATGAATATTTGTAATTAAACAAATAAGTAATTGATAAATGATGTATATAACTACCATGAGCACATAGTCTGAGCTTAACTGAGGTGTCAGAATCACAATTAAGTGCCTGAGCGAGGGTGCCTCTATGCGTGTGCCTAATCAACACACGTTTGAACAAATGACAATGCGTCCGTTTGACCAGTCAGTGCTTGCTGACCCGGACGGGGATTGTCAGTCCCATATGGTACCATACACTAACATTCACGCTACAAAGTATTACCAAACTATGCTTGGAGGACTTAAAAGATTAGATGATAACTCATGCAGAATATAGCGATATTTGATACTTGCGTTCACATGTAAAACAAAACAAGCTTGTATTCTCACCCCTAGAGTAAAAACGTTAAAATAGGGGCTATGAGACTCACCTGAGTCTAATGAGATGCTATCAAGCACAATGATGGTTTACAAGAGAAATGATATCGTCTCCAACGACTGAAACCTGTTGGGCGTCCTAACGCGCAAGGTTTTAATGATTAGATGTGGAAACCTGCTGGGCGTGTTAAACGCGCAAGGTTTTAAATGATTAGAGGTCTCAACAGACCATCTATGCTAGTTGTTCTGTTAACTAGTTATGTCCAAATCATTTGGTTAATGTTTATGTTTGAAGTTGAGAAAGTATATACGGCTTGTTGGTGACGGTTTGTAATAATAATTTCAAACTATTATTATTATACATGATTTGTTGTACTTATAAAAGTATATGTGTTTCGTGTGTAAGCTGTATCGTATAAGTTTAGTTGTTACTCAAGTTCGTTATATCCGTTACATTTTATTTCATAAGTTACGAAATTTGGTACGGGTCCGAAAACTGAAATATGCCATTTTCGTTATATCCGTTACCTTGATCATTGGGCCGTTTTCGAGTGACCATGTGACTTTTAGCCCAATCCATTATAATAAAAAAATTTCATCGAGAAGCTACCCTGAAAACTCTTGTGAAATTCTTCGGCATTTTTACAAAAATTGTATAGTTTGAGTAATCTAGCCGTTCGGCTATAAAGCTCTAGCCGTTCGGCTATGGAGCACCTAGCCGTTCGGCTATGGAGCACCTAGCCGTTCGGCTATGGGAGTCCAGCCATTCGGCTATGAAGCACCTAGCCGTTCGGCTAAGGGAAACCTAGTCGTTCGGCTAAGGGAAACCTAGCCGTTCGGCTGATCTAATCCAGCCGTTCGGCTGATCTAATCCAGCCGTTCGGCTCAGGGACCAGTTTCAAGTCTGTTCGCGAAATCAGTTGGGAAAACGAGTATAGGTTCGATTTTTGGACATAATCTACTTGATAGAACACTAATATATGATGATATAGGTTATTTAAACATGTAATTTGAATAAAAAGTGAGTGATTCCTTACATATTAAAATGGAGACCGAATGGTGATGATGATGGCGATGAAGGTGAAGAAGATGATGAAGATGGTGATGATGATGATGCTTATTACTGCTGCTGATCTTGTTATTGTTAATATTGTTGTTGTTGTTTTTGATTTTGAAGGAGGTCGGGAAAGAACCGAGAGATAGAGATGATGAAGATGATGAAGATGAAATGAAGAGGAATAATAGGCCGGCCAACTCCAATTATTGGAGTTGGTTGGCTCCCACGCGTAGCACAAAAGACCCGTGTTTTTGTACCCGATCGTAAAAGTAGTATAATATTTTCAAATGATAAATTTCTAAAAATGAAATCGTATATACTTTTATTCGAAGTTTTTTATAAAAATACTTTTAGTGAGATATAAACATATATCTTTGTTTTAAGTTTGAATGACTGATATGGTTCGAATGGTTTCGTCGCGTTTGAGTAAGATTGAATAAAACGAATATGTTTTATTTTTGTCTAATGTAAATAATTTTTATTATTTCCAACAATAATACATTATTTATAAGTTTTGTCGCGAATGTTTTTACTTTGTATGATATAAATACTTTATATATTATCGAATTAATATATAATAAATACCGAGTATATTAAATAATAGTTTCATATTACTTAATATTTGTTTTCACCAACGCCCGTGTAAATGAATCGGATTTTGACCGATTTGAAAATGCACGATTAAATTTAATCGCGTACTGATATATATTCAACAATATATATATTGATACATACAATTAGCCTAATACATAGTACTAATTACATGTATTTCGAAATGATTAGGAACTAATAATCAGTCTTAATTTGACGGGTGTCACATGGTCAAAAGAAAATTCCTTTGTCACCTCAAATAGTTGGCTTGAGGTGGTGCGCATCCAAATGGATGGAAACTTTGAAGTTTCCTCTTCAGCATCTTGTTTAGCAAGATTCTTCGGCTTCACTTCTTTATTCTCATCCTCATCCTTAACGCGTGCCTTGCGTTTACTCCGTGCTTTCTTACTAGACTCAACATACAATTCAGAATCATCCTTACCCGCTTCTTGTGTAGGTTTCTTCTTGTTCGTTTTCTTAGCAGTCTTATTTTTTTCAGCGACGACATCACTCCTTTTATCCGCATCCTCAAAAATTGCTTTCTTCTTCTTCGCCTCCTAGGCATCTTTCTTCTCCTTTTCAGCTTTCTTCCTCTCCTCGTCCTTGATTTGCAAGATCTAATGACTCATATGCATTCCCCTTCTCACAAAAAAAACTTGTACTCATTTGAACCTCACTCTATAAAAGTGATCCATTTGTTTGTTTACTAGCTATATACACGCACGATGTGCCGGTTAAGAAATTATTATTACAAACTTGATGATACTTATTAAAAATAATGAACAAACACAATTGCACATCAAAACACTAAAGGTATACAAATGTTTGCATGCTCATGTAATCTTATGAGATTACATAAACATTTAAAAGTTATAATTAGTTATTTTGATGTCTCTCTTTAAGTTCTTAATTTATCCAAACATATATAAGAAAGTGAGGAAGTGAAGCTGAAATATATAATGATGATGATGTTAGCATTTATCCAAAAATTTATAAGGAAGTGAGGAAGTGAAGCTAAAATATATAATGATGATGATGTTAGCATATGTAACTTACAATAAATTCATATGTAAAGTTGTACATGGGAAGAAAGTGAATTCAATATCGGAGATTTATTTTTTGTTCTCTATATTGTTTTACTTATTCCACTTGTTAGACTCTTCATGTCAAATCTGTTATTAAGCCTATTTAGATAGACCTATATATCTATCGTTTTTCATTCTGAAATATGTTTTTTTTTATAACAAATGTAGTGATAAGAAAACAAATGTATATTTGGTAGTTGTTTTCACATATGATCAGTATGAATAAAACAAGTTTAATAGTTTGGTGTCACTTAAGTTTTAAATATAAACCTCAGCTATTGTTAAAAAAAGTCATGTATGATTAATTTCTAAATACTAGTGTTTGGTAACGGTCGAGAAATTACTTATTTTAGATAAAATTATTTGTTTTTAACAAAGACTGTTATTATCCTCACATGTCACTATTTTTTGTTATGATCTTTGAATAATAGTCAAGAAAGTGCTTGCATAAATATTATGATTGTGCCACTTGTTCTCCATCACTCATGTTCATCGGGTGACTACAAATTAAACTAGTACTTCCTTTTTTATATAGTTTGTTTCATTTCGAAAAATGATAGTTGGGTAACTGTCGACAAATGCAATTATAGTACATTCCATGACGATGTACAATTAAACTTGTATACACTTTCCTTCTATATGTAAGTATTCATTCATGGCTAGGTAACGTCCAAAAATGTTCAGTGTGTTTATTAATACGGTCGTTAGCATTCTCAATTGATACTTTTAGAACGGTCGTTTCTCAAAATGGTAAATATTCAGATTAAAATCACCGTTCTGGACGATCATAACTTTCATTCTTTTTCTAACTAATTTTTATATGTGAGTTTCATTCTAACATATAACCGCCGGGTAACAGTCGAGAAATGTAATTATATATTAATACTTTCTCTATTCTAACATATAACCGCTGGGCAACAGTCGAGAAATGTAATTATATACTAATACTTTCTCTCTTTTTTGTAACATATGACCATTGGGTAACGGTCGAGAATGTAATTTTATAATACATTTATTGTTACATATGAGCGTTTGGTAACGGCCGAGAATGTAATGTTATCAGGGGCGGAGCTAGAGGGGGGCATGGGGGGCAGTCGCCCCTCTTAAAATTCTAGAATTATGGAAAAAAATAAAAATTTTAAGGTTATTAGTTATAGTTTTGGTGTTTTACCCCCAAAATGATAGGAAAAGGAAAAAAATTTTTTTTGCCCCCTATACGAAATTTCCTAGCTCCGCCCCTGAATGTTATAATACATTTATTGTCACATATGACCGTTTGGTAATGGTCAAGATTGTAATTATATAATACATTTTGATCCAATCGCCTAATTGCAATACAATTCAATTCGTATATAAATTCCCCTTTCCTGTCACCATCTTATAGTGTACATTGTTATCATGTTCTTTATATCTTAGTATTCACCCATATCTTACTATTCCATCATGACTAGAAAGCCTCTGAAGAAGATGAGAATAGTTAATCTCTATGCGTTCCCATATAGCAGCAGTCAGCAGCTCTAGCATCCTACTAAATGTTATTAACAAGATGTGCTGCGATTGCCAAAAGAGGTTATGATCTCAGGGACTGGAAATTCTGCTTGATGCGTTTACTAGTAGCGGGTCTAGTTTTTCGTGTTGTAGCTTTGTTCTTGTTAGTGGCCTTCCAGAAGAAGTAAATACAATCAGTCCATAGAAACACAACACCATAAGGTCAACTCAAAGTCAAATACCGAATTATTGGACAAATGATCTCAACTTGATCAACTTTATTCAGGCTTTCAAAGATCTGATAAGATGGAGCAGATGTTGATCAACAGGTGACTCTTGTATCTGTTAACTACAATCTTTACAAAGCGGAATTCACATTATAGGAAGAGATGAAGTATAGTTTAGATTGTGAACAAGAAACCTGATATACATCGAATGTTACATAGTAAGAAGTACATAGAAAAATTTCTTCTATTGTGTATTGTATCAGTTACAAATTTCTATCATGTTATCCTAAAGTTGGACCCATGACATGAGTTGTAATTGATGTAGCAAGTTATGTACAGTCTTTTGTGACAAGAATTATGTAATGTAAATATGTAATGCATTGAGTTCTTTAAGTTAGTGATTTTGTACTCGTATCTGTTATTACACAATAATTCATTTTATAGCAAAATACAAATGAAAACCATGTAACATACAGTATATTCTTTGGTGATTATTCTACTCATAGAAATCTTGATTCATTGAGAACCGGCAACTACTACCGGCTCACAATTGACTGTTAATTCATAATATGGAGGTCGTGGAAGATACATGACTCACTCATTGGTTATGACTATGGAAGTGTCTGGACTTAACCCGTAACCTTATGCTACTTGTGGTAAAGATACTCCACCAAGTAACAAGTGATCTAAAAATATTACTCCCTCCGTCCCGGTCAAAGTGTTCACTTTGACTTTGCACACAGTTTTATAATTCTAAACTAACTACACAATTCACCAATCAAATAACATATCCACTTACTAAAATTTCTTTTGATTGTTTGAAACATAGAAATGAACACTTATTTGAGACAATTCAAAATATGAATATGGAAAAATTGTTTTGACCCGTAACACTAATAGAAAAATTACTAATTTTTATGAAATTATGTCAAACAGACTCGTACCATGTGTTAACCTAACTTCTACATAACTTCGCGCTCCAATGCACATTATTGATTGTATAGTTTTAATCACTCAACTACAACGTCATTCATATGCAACTTGATAATCTACAACATAAACTCAATCTCCCAAATTACACAAACTTTATAGAATTTAAGTGATGTCAATTGCAGAATTTATATATGTTTAATGACTTACTTTATAAAAGTTAAGTAGTTATACATTCGGAATAAGAATCACCGGAAGTGAGAAGGCAAACCCTAAGCATTCACGAAAGTTTAATAGCGAGGACCGGCGTTCAACCACTCTGTCCCAATATTCACTTTCAATGTTCAACTTCAGTGTTTATTCTAGAAAGATGATTGCAAGATTTTATCTTTTTTTCTTTTCCTTATTTTGATTGGTTGAAATTATTATTATAGATCCATTTGAATATTAAGTTGAACATCATATCTTTGTTAAATTTCATTGTTCAATTGAACTTACATAATTGTATTTTACAAGTATTTCTAACCCGCGCGTTGCGGCGGAAGAAAAATTAATTATATTATTTTATGAAATAATTGGTTTATACTACAACTTAAGTGTCAATGTTTCGTATATAGTCAAACTCGGCTCCTCAAATGAAGAGCTATGTATATTTGGAAATAAACTTTATGTACGTTTGTCAATTATTTTATCTAGCAAGGACAATAAAAGTACCATGTCTTTAAATCTTTTACACAACTAAACTTAAGATATATATAACAATAGATTAGATACATGTTATTTGTGCTTCAAATCAACAATAGTATGCAAAACTAAATTAATAAAACTTATGTGATATATATGCAAGAATAAAGAGAGGTGGTTTAGTTTCAAATTTGCAGGATAAAATTTTCAGATAAATATTAAAATGATCATATTGCATCTCTTTTTATTCTCTATGTTAAGTCTTCTTTTATTTTCAAAACCTCTTTCTAAACTTGTTATAAGTATATATATATATATATATATATATATATATATTCTAATAAACCAAATATCAAATTGTTGAAATAAGGCTGCAACTTTCTATGTAATAAACTAAATAAAACTTATATGATATGCAATAATAAAGAGATGTGGTTTATTTTCAACTTTGCAGGATAAAATTTTCAATTAAAAATATTAAAATGATCATATTGCATCTCTTTTTACACTCTATGCTAGGTCTTTATTTTCAAAACCCCTTTCTAAACTTGTTTCAGGTGTATATATATATATATATATATATATATATATATATATATATATATTCTATAAACTAAATCTCAAATTGTTGAAATAAGGCTACAACTTTCTATGTAATAGAATATAATGTGTAAATTTTTATAGAGCTGTAAAATATGAATATTAATAAGTTTGTTAAAAGTATTTTAGTTGTTGTTTTACAATAATAATAATAATAATAATAATAATAATAATAATAATAACTATTATTAAAAGGATATGAAATGGAGTAAGAAGATCAAGTTATGGAAAAGGATGTAAAAGAAAAGGTAAAAATTAGGTGATCAAATCAAAATAAAACATACCAAATGTTACGAAATTGAAGTAAAATAATAAAAAAAGTTAATGAACACTTTGACAACTAAACCAAATTCTTTTCTTTCAAAATCTAAACTTTCTTTTTTTAATTGATTATATTAAGTAAATAGTAAAAACACTATTCATTAAATAGTGTTTTCATTTACCTCCCATTAAATGTTATGTCTTATAATTGTTGAAATATGTTATTTTCTATCCCTGAAAATCTGAATAGCCTTCACCAATTGAGAGCATCTTAAGACGTGAATTGTTTTTGAGTTCTAAATTGATATTAGTACCCACAATGTTGAACCAAATAACCTTCGAATCGGATATTTCAAGACCTGTTTGGTTCAATTATGTGAGTACTGTATTAATTTACAATTGAGCTCAAAGAAAATTAGAGCCTCGGTTAAAAGAAAGTGTTTGAAACTTTGAATGTTCCCGGTCGTGTGCCTTAGAAGGTGATGGAGATAAATTTCTTAAAGTCTCATCTTGAAGAGTGTTAGTGTCAATGATGATGCCCAACGGAAATTTCTAAAGGGTGTCCAGTTCTCGAACATCACAATTATAACTCATGCCGTTTGAGGTGTGTAAAGATCTGTTACGTATACATTAGTTACAATACATATAACAATTCCTCAAGTGGCATGAGAGATAAATGAAGAAATGTTCAAGAACTGGACAATTCTTCAGAAATTTCCCTACTGCATCATCATTGATATTAACATACTTCAAGATGAGAGTGATACGAACCCAATGCTCGTATCTTGATAAAACTAACAAAATAGTAAATAAGATAGATAATCGATATTCGAGAGACCGATCAACTCTCCTACAGTTTACTTTCGAGAGGTAAACCAACTCTCCTAATTGATATTCAAATCACCAATATTATTCAACATAATAAGAATTACCATCATCAAGCCCTATATATATATATATATATATATATATTACTATGATTCACCTTTTTATTACATGAATTATAATAATAAAAAAATGAATCATAGTAATAAAAATACTGAATCATATTGCTTCTCCATCTTCTCCACCTAAATTTTCTTCTTTTTTGATCCTGTTACTATATATATATATATAGGTCAAACCTAACTTGATCCCTAAGACAATCCTTAATAATATAAGATACTTATAATACTTTCCTAATAATTATAAAATCTGTCTAATAATAATATTTATAACGAAATAATAAATACTAAAATATAATAATATTTCCTGATATAACTCTGATTCGTATCAGAGAGTTTTGAGAAACTTTATCTCCATCATCTTAGAAGGCATGCAGCCGGGAACATTTAAACACTTACTTCTAACTGAGGTCCCTACTCTTCTTTTAATTGAGTTGTAAATAAATTTAGTACTCACGTAATTGAACCAAGTACATCTTCAAATGTCTGATTCAAAACTTAATTGGTTCAGTTATGTGGGTACTGATATCAATTTAAAACTAAAAATTAATCCACATCTTAATAAGCTTTCAATCAGTGAAGGTTATTTAGGGACTGAAAATAATATGTTTCAACAGAGATCTTGTATTCCTCACCTAAGATCCTTGAATTGCATATTCATTTCCAAAGGTTAGTTTAAATTACTTTCCAATGGTTGCTCCTCGCTTCCCTAAGGGTAGTGATATACACAACAAAAAAAGTTGATTCAAACAACATATGTACAATGATTACAGCACAGAATGTATAGTGATGCACAGTTTTATTGTATGAAGTAATATATGTGTTGTATATATCAACTCCCTTCCCTAATCACTTTTTTTTTTCCTTTTTTTGGACAATGATTTCATTTTGTTTCCAGCAAGATATGGACCGTCTTTCATACCCTGTGCTGGCTAAGGTGAGAAAATTTAAGAATGATAGTAGGAGCATGGCACAATGATGATCTCTTTGCACTCATTTGGGTGGTAAATGCCTGCCCAAATTTGCAGAAATTTTCGATTCAGATACTTGCTCTATTTTTGTATAAGGAAACATATTAAACTTAATTTTAGTCTTTTATGCTACATGGGTTTTAGTCTGTTGAACTTAGACAAGGCTGCTACTTATAATGACACTACTCAAAAATTGACGACTACCCAATGATCAGTAAGGACTTTTGGAAGCTAAGAAGCATAAATAGTCAAAACTAGCTGTTAGTTCTATTGGATGGCCTCCTGAGTAATATGGAAAATGTGAAGGGCTGCTGACTAATGTTATTAACTAACAACAATTTCTTTGCAAAATCAGGGTTCATTATTTATTTTGTTGATTAGGTAAATCTGTGTATAAATAGATTTGGGGCAAGAATTATTTCAATAATTAAGGCCTTCCATCTAACTTCTAAATTCATCTTTCAATTTCCTTTACCTTTTGTGTGATTTTCTCACAAAGTTGCCTTGATACGGATGAGTTGAGGTGGATATGAGTTCGGGTTTCTGGTCGATTTACAATAGAACCCATCAGTGAACAAGGTGCAAGGATTATCAGCTCACACAATAGAATGAGAACACAAACATTTGGTTGTAAGATAACATAAATCAAATAATATTAGTTATTCTGTTATTGTAGAGCATCATTGTGTTTACATGTATAGCGCAAGTCCATTTTATAACAAGGCAATCATGGTACAGCATGTGACAATATGTACCTGGCTGCTAGAAATCTGTACAAGTGTGCAGTCATGCTCCTATCCAGTTATTGACCTTCTGAGCCAACTTTATCCTAAACGTTTACGACTTTAAGTTAATAAAAATCAGCCTTCCCTTTCTTTATAATCTGCATTTAGTAGAGCAATTTCACCAAGCCACTATGTTCCCTCATGGTGTTCCCTCACGTTAACTTCCGGAAGATACCCAAAGATCATTAGTTCACAAGATAGATCTTGTAGCATCGCGTAAATATGCTCAGACTTTACATGAGATTTATCTCCAGCCACAAATTGATTCACTATACCATTAATTTCAATCGAACTCATGCCTGGATTCTTCTCAATACCTCTACTTTTCATTCTCCTCCTCACATGACTCGCCTTCCGCCAATCTCCTCCTGCAGCATATATATTCGAAAGAAGAACGTAATTCGAGTCACCACTAGGGTCTAATTCACTTATATACTTCATCAACTTTTCAGCTAACCTTGTATCACCAGCCGCTCTGCATGCTGCTAAAACCGATCCCAATACAACTTTATTTGGTTTCATCGGCATTTTCTCTATTACATTCAAGGCCTCTTCTAACATGTGTGCACGACTATATAAATCTACTAAACATCCATAATGCTCGATTCTAGGTGATATTCTATAATCGTTTACCATCATGTCAAAAAGGTTCAAACCTTCGTCAACTAAGCCAGCATGGCTACACGCAGTAAGAGCCCCAGTGAAAGTCACTTCATCGGGCTTGTAACCATCTTTCTGCATCCGATAAAAATACATAAGAGTCTCGTCTGGAATTCCATTTAAAGCGAACCCTACAATAATCGAGTTCCAAGATACTAAATTGCGTTTAGACATGTTATCAAACACCTGACGAGCGAATTCAGTACACCCACATCTACAATACATATCGATCAGCGAATTATTAATCCTCACATTCTCACTCATAGCCTTCGTCAAAACAAATCGATGGATCCAGAATCCTAATCCAAGCGCACCCAAATTCGCACATGCAGAGATCACAGAAACAACCGTAACATGATCAGGTTCAACCCCAGAAGCCTGCATTTCTCTAAACCATTCCAACGCATGTTCATAACAACCTTTCTTCACAAACCCGTCAATTAAGGTCGTATACGACACTACATCTCTCTCAGGCATTTCATCAAACACCTTGACCGCATGATCAATTTCGCCTTTTCTCATCAACCCAGTAACAAGAGTATTCCAAGTCACATTATTTCTAACTTCCATCTTCTCAAAGCACAATAAAGCAAGATTTACACGGTTGCATTTACAATACATATTAATAATAGATGTACCAACTTTAACATCATTCGTAGCGTAACCGAGTTTATAAACAAGACCGTGTACCGTAGCTCCAAAAGAAAGAGAATGCGATGGGAAGTCTGCACACGTGGACAGAAGTGTTACGAATGTAATGTGGTTCGGTTCGATCCCGGCGAGTCGCATGCGAGTGAACTCGGTCACTGCTTGGTCTAAATGGCCGGTTCGACAGTATTGAGCGATTGATGAGGTCCATGATGAGACAGTAGAATCACTGAAAGTGAGGAGGGACTTTTGGCGGATTGAATTGTGATCATTTGGTGTTGGTGGTGGGGGCACGTAGAATTGTTGTTTCGTGATTATAGGTGTTGCTGCTGATACGAAAAGGCTCATTTCAGTAACCTAGTTGGGGGGGTTGTTAAAACAGAACTATCTATACGGATATGTTCTTATTTTTATTTAAAATCGTTCAAGGCATGCAGTTTCACGAAAGAGTTAAGTTGAAATATTTATATGTTACATATTTAATCCTTAAAACTATTCAACATATACATGATTAGTTGATTACTCTTTCATTTGTTCTCTACTACTACATGTCTACATACATAGTATTTGTTTATTTTAAAAAGAGTAAATTCTATAAATGGTCCCTGTGGTTTACATCGATTTACGAAAACAGTCCTTAAACTTCTTTTTTCACTTTTTCAGTCCAATAAGTTTACATTTTGCTCGAAAATGGTCCCTCACCCACCTAAAATGACTAAAGTACCCTTTGACCGTTTAAATCATGACTATCCAATAATGACAAAAGGAAGGGTACTTTAGTCATTTTAGGTGGAGGATGGACCATTTTCGAACAAAATGTAAACTTATTGGACTGAAAAAGTGAAAAAAGAAGTTTAGGGTCTGTTTTCATAAATCGGTGTAAACCACGAGGACCATTTATAGAATTTACTCTTTTAAAAAATTACTAAAAAGATAAATATATGGATTTTGTCCGACTATGATGCAGGTTCATACATTTTCTGATAATTTTCGATGGTGATGGTCCACAGGTCCAGGCAGTTCCGGCATAAGATAGCGGAAATGAGATGAGAACGTTTATGTAGCACGGATATAATACGAATTTATACTAAAACAGAAAGTCAAATTTCAGACATTGACACAGATCATATTACAATCACCATATGAATATGAATAACCTTTATAATGCAATCACTTTTTCATTAACAATCACCATATCATAACATTACACTAACAATGAGGTTTCATTGTGTTGACAAAACCTTGTTACAATAAGAACTATAAAGCAAAATAACCTAAAAGGGCAGATAAAAGAATGCCTACAAAATGACAACAGAACAAACAGTTCACAATCAAGCAGCAACACCAGAACGAACTTGATATATCAATACAACACATTAGGAACTCCGTATACTTACAAATCCTAACACAAGGAAAAACCAACTAGCTTCACCAGTTAAGGGGTTTTCGCTGTTGCTCTATCATCAGGGCCACCAAGCATGATCTGTAAATGTCACGATATACAAGTTTTAGTCTTTTCGAATGAGGGGTATAGATGTCTTTTAGTTAGGAAGTGGAGTATGAAATGAAAGCTTACATTACAATCAAAGGCAAATCTACGTGCAAGCATAATGGCAGCATTTCTTTCTCTTTCTGATTCAAATGCCAGTACAAAGGAAAGTCCTGTCTTTGGTTGCCAGAATGATGCCTGAGCTGCAGCATTACCGCCACCTCTAACTCCGCACAACTTTGGTAGATGAAAATCAAAAAATGGGGTACAGCAGAAAATTACTTTACTATCATATCTCATCCTTAATAAAATCACCAAACAGAATAAAGTATTCCCTCCGTTCTATAATATAAACAATAACAAATACGCCCGATCTTAAAGACAAACTGCTACTTTTTATGTATTGCGTTTATTCCAAAAATTCCAAAAAAAAAAATTGACTAAGATCTCAACCAATATTTACCAAGTATCTGTTAGCGGTCAGTACAAGACAGATATGATATTAAAATTGGTCTTTCTCAATTTGGTCTAGTTAACACCTTTGGAATTTGATGATTAGTCAAAAGACGCATTAAAACGACGTGTAAAGACAAAGATTGCCCTATTTTAGATTGGAGGAGGTGCTAGTTTATCAGGATATTTCAGACACTTAACTAATAGTCAGTTTTCTATGCTAGGCGCCAAGGGAGTACTAGTTTTGGTCAGAGAAAGAAAATGGGCATTGGTTATACGGAGTAGATTATAGGGAGTAACATGCAGTACTCCCTTATATCAAACAAAAGTCTATGTTGTGACTTTCCATTTGTTCTTTCACACGAAATTCGGAATTCTGGTTCAGCATACCTTCATAAAAGACGAGTAATATTCTTTGGCCACTGTCATCTTTTCCTTACACAGTTTCATCCTCATTTTCCCCACATGAAGTACATGAATAGACTCTGAAGGATGGTCTTCCCCATTCATTTGAACAATAACCACCTGCATGCAGAAACAACGTACATGTACATTGTATAAATAAGTATACAAACAAAACTTTACAACACTTTATTCTATGGAACACATTGAGGAAACCATGTGATTCATATTGTTAGATAATTAACTGGAATTGTGGAATATTCTTGCAACGTTATTGGACAAAAACAGCAACAATCACCCAAAGTGCAATTTTTAAAACACCAGACCATTTTGGATGTGCCACAAAAACTTTATGCGAAACTACCTTGATAATTTAGAACATCTATAACCTATCTCTCAAATGATTCCTAAAATCATAAGTATATCTTCTAATGACATGAAGTGGAACATTAAGATTTAGTAATCACATGATGATGAAATGTAAACCACTCACCAGATGACCAAACCGTCATTATATCAATATCATGTGGCTTCTAAAATTCACATAAGATACTCGTCAGCATCGAAATTCTAGTAAATTTTAGATTGTTTCAGTAGAAATTGACAATCACATTAAATTATACAATGCAAGATACAAAGTGGGATATGTAGGTGAAAGTAAGGGGGGAAAGGCAAACGAATAATTGAAAGGGAACTTGTTTAATAATTTTAAAAGTCTCAATATATCTATTTACTGGAAGAGAGGTGATGAGAAGTATATATAGAGACATGTACGCAGAAGCTCGCTGACATACATTAAACTCAGTGTCATGTCGGCGCACCAACGCTTCCACGTAGTTTCCTAGTCCTGCAGCTGTTTTCATAACTGTATGAGTTAGTTTGCCAAGACTGGAATTTGGCATAAAACATTACTGAGGAAATATGCATGCATGACTGTGCACAATGGCATATGAGATGCCTATATGGGGTTTTGTATCAAGTGTGTTCCAAATGATTAAAAATTGCGGCTGAGGAATTATCAAACGGCTGCTAACTAATGGTTCCAATAAAGATACGAGATAAAATGTATGACAAAAGCTTGTAAGTTGGCGACTGTGGCTGTTAAAATGTTACATTGACCTTTTTACAGATCATACTATATTTACAGATCAAAGATAATGTGTATCATGACCAACCTGGATCTATGGGACCAGATGTTGTCAATGTGATACTCAGGTTGTCTGAAATGACCTCAGCTTGAAGTACTCGGCCAACATCAGAGGGTTCAGGAGCATAAATTGGTTTGGTTGCACCTAACAAGTATGAATGTTGGTTACGATTTCCATGAAATGTCTATCTTAACAGAAATTTAGAGCAGCAAATAAATTCAGCAATCATTATCAACTAATATAAATCATGTATATGTAAGGCATAAATTCATATATCCATAGAGATGAATTTGGTCCCAGTTGTTATATATAAGATAAATATAAATCTAGATACCTGAAATAAGGTCCATCTTTCCACCTTCAGATGCCAAACGATACCATTGGATTGAACATTCTAGAAGTTCAGGGGCTTTTTCAGAACATGGTTGGATCTGCAAATAGGAACCTAAAGCCTCTGTACCATCTAATTCGAAGTAGGGTGCATCTTTCTCTCTTCGCCTGCTCATTGCCAACTGAAATGGAACAGGAAAAAAAAAATTCAAACTAAAATAATCTAACCAAGTTTCCAACAATCCTAAACGGACATGAGAAAACCAGACCCAAGCAGTACATTTAAGGCCATGCGTATATTGTTATGTTATATCCTTGCTTTAGAAGACAACTCTAGAAATGCCGCTTGTCCATATCATGTTTGGGAACATAGTTTCTAACGCAGTTTGATTTATTATGTTTTCCTACATCATTATTGTGTCAAAACATCAGAGGGCCAATTTAAACATAGTAATTTTATTCCTTCGAAACAAGTATAACTTATACATGTAGCCACGGTAAGTGTACAGACACAGCATATGCACCTTACTTCTAACAAATGGTTTAAGAACCACTAGATGAAAGTAGACTAATCAAAAGCACGGAAGTAGAAACTAACCTCTTTCTGGAGCTTAAGTGAAGACTTCGATTTCTCTGCTAATTGAGTGCGTAATGCTAGGAGCTCATGTTCCATGTCCATAACCTGTAGATAAAACATTTACTTCAATACCGCTGATTGAATGAAATGTAATAGCTACTTTAATCACGTGAGTATGAAGATTATTAGGCATTCAACACCAAGACATAAGCACCCATTCAAACTTTATAAGGTTCAACTTGTTTTTACAAGATCGAGGAACTGGATCTAAATGGAATTTAAGTACATTTGAATAGTTCATCCATCTTCTTACATTCTTATATGAATACAGTTTCTAATGCTTGAGTTATCAAACTCCGAGCATGTATCAAATGAAACGAATACAGATGAAATGAACAACAAATATACAATATATGCAATTACCAAGTAATAATACCTATTGATGAGCAAGTATCTGTAATTCTTTTATTATCACTAATGGACATTTATGTGGCCAGACACATGCAGAGAGAAGGTGAGGATCCATGTGGTATTTAGCTACCTGCTACCTCATTTAATGCCAGGAAATCAGGAATACTGGATGCTAAGAGTCATTGTCATGATACTAACAAACATTGTATAAAGTAAATAAATAATCTAAAGCATTACTACTTCAGTGAGGAAACATAGCCTGACACAAAACAGAGGAACAACCACATGTACTCCCTCGTCCCATCATGAATGTCGCCTTCAAATTTTGAAGAACCCAACACTAGTTCTTTCATATTCAAAGACTCTCAAATGGCATCAACATAACACTTCCTTTTACGAAACTTACTATCTATTATATACTCATTTTTTGCATCCATATATGTGCTCTTTCATTTAATGAGATTCTCAGAGTCAAAATTGTACTTAATTTGTGATGGAAAACCCATAACTTTCCATTATTGTTGTATAAACATGATATACATTGTAGGCTTTAATCTACTCAGGTCAATAACTTTGTAAGTTACAATTAAACAAGAAAAACGAAATTAGAAGATAAGTGTTTTACTTTTTTTTACTTTTCAAGGTTTCACTAAGACCACTCCTAACTGTGACACTAACTAACGCATCAGTTTGTGCCAAATCGGCACCACATCAGCACTTCTCAAAATTGACAGACAACAGACTGAACATTACCAAGAACCAACCATTGCACATCACTCAGCTTTTTCGGGCCCCACATTTACCAATATACCTCTATTTCTATACATTATACAAAAAAAAAAAAAAAAAAAAAAAAATATTTAATCGTTGTGGCCCGACTCCTTCCGTCACTTCCCCATCGCCAAACCGATGGAGAGAACCGACTCCGACGCCTCCAACTGATGTGGTGGTGCCAATTGCATCAGTTTTGTGAAGGTCGTCACTTTGCAACTGACGTACGAAGTGAAGAAGCAATGGGAGGGGTCTAAGAGATATAACCGAAATATAGAAACGGAACTATAGGTTTGCTCATTTCTACTTAAAGCCCGAAATACCAAGTAACTAACCACATATGTAACTAAAAACATACCCAAGTGTAAAACTAGTATAGTTAACTAGATTGCATAATAGAAAAATGACATCAATTTGAGTATATTGTTGGACTAGGAGGTACAGCAGGGTAAGTATGTACCTTACTAGGCTGATGCAGCATTTTGATCCGTCTAGCTTCCTGAACCTCCTTCATTAGTTCTTCCACGTCCTAGATACAAAGTATAGATCAAGACACGATAAACTACATACATTGGGTTGCAACGGATCATCAATTTAGGATAGCTCCGTCTTTTCGCCAATAGACATTGTAAAAGAGGTTAGATCGGTTAATGATGAAAATTTTGGGTTAACATGACCAACCAGAAAATCATTACGATGTCAATCATAAAGATGAATACATTTTGTATTTTTATAAAATAACTACAAACACTAAAAAAATTTCCAAAATATAATTACATTGCTTTCACTTTTTGTGTTCTCATTAGCATTGACTACAAATGTTCAGATAAACGTGAGCAAACAAACCTGCTTCCCATTAGCTCGGGACATTCTTTCTTGCTCCTGAAGAGCCTCTTCCACTCTCTGCACTGCAGCTCTAGCCTTTTCAATCTCAGTCCGTGCGAAAGCTCTTTCTTCATCAACAAATTTTTTAGCATCTTCTGAAGCCTACATACAACTAGAAGTCGTTAGCAATATAGAAGCATAAAAAGAAGAAGTAAGGACATACATTAAGGTTATAGGACTAAAACATAAGTAAGAACTGCATGTGATAATTTATCATGAGGTCCACAAGTACTTAAGCAATTCTCAAAAAATAGAACTGCAACAAAATAACAAGACAAATAGACAATGAGATTGAAAAACATGATTTAGCATGCATTCATACTAACCTTCTTCAAGAAACTTGCAAGCTTCTTAACCTCAGTCTTCTCTTGAACCAACTCTCCTTCCCTCTCAGTCAACTGAACCGCTAAAGACTCAACCTACAATAATGAACATAAAAAATTTAAAAACATACACATAAAAGAAAAGGAAAAAGTAACAAATAAACAAAAAGAAAGCAGATGAGAGTGTGTCAAAAGTTCATATGACCGAATTAGCATTGTGTGACATCAGTAATAAGGGTAACGCATAAGAAACAAATCATCCCACATGGTATGTATGAAAAAAAGGTACCATAGTAATAGCCTCCTCCACGTCATCTTTGCTTTTGCCCACCGCACGCTCTCTCAAGGATTCAAGTGCATCTCTAAGATTTTCTAAAAGCACATGTTTCTCTAAAGAAGCCACGTCTCGGAGTTTAGCCTATCCCTCACACATGAACATCATTCAGTATAACGAAACAATTATAATAAACATGTCAACATTATCAGATGCCAACCTCATCAGATAACTTCGCAGCAGCAGCTAAACCTTTTTCAAATTTACTGGCAAGATCACGAACAGATAGGCGGTTTTGCTGATCAACCAATTGAGCAGTCTCTTTTCGAACTCCATCCTTCACAGATACCACCTTTGCATCTTCTTTTACATCCATAATGTTGTTATTATTAGTTCTAGTTTTGTAACTCGGAAATCGACTCGAAGCAAATATCACATCTGCTGACACTGGGGAAACTGCATCTCTTTGCATCGTATAACTGAAATCACGGCCGACCCTCATCATGCTTCTATTTTGATATCACTCTGCCAAAACAATATAGCTCAATGTATCATTAACATCTTTAACTACCTTACACAGCCAGCTATTATCAAAGTACTTGTGATATTTAAATGCAAAAGAACCTGATATAGAAAGCATACGATATAAAATTTTAAGTATTATTTTGACCAAAAAGTAATTATATAGCAGGAGCAAAATAATTTCTGGCTTGTTATAATTACATCATTGATATAACCATCTATATACATATGTATATCCTAAATGCTTAGCAACATTACATAGCCAACACTCCCATTCACATAAAACCCTAAGTCAGAACTGTACAATACTAATTGATTGTGTTGACCCAAAAAAGTCAAAATCAGAAGAGTAAACTAATTTCGGCCTTGTATTTACATTATTAGTTAACATCTAGCTAACCTGGATTAGAATCCATGAACAGAAATTAAACGCATAATGAAGGAACAACAGATTCAATCAGTATCAACCAACAATGTGATATAAGTAAACATTGATAACATATAGAACCCTAAATTAAGAGCGGGAATGAAGTATTGTATGTACTTACAGAACATGCAAATTAACAGGTGATTTGAGACGAATTTGGTGATTTTGATGTTGAACTTAGGAGGTAATGTGCGATGAGTTTGTTGCGAGTTAGAGAGAAATTCATATGCTTTTGGGAAAGCAGAAAAAAGGCGTTGGAAATGTGATGTCTAAAGTCTTTGGCACAGCGGGGAGTTGTTTTGAGTTGGTGATGGTGCGGGTTAAATTTTTTTAACATATTAATCGGAAAAAAATAATACGTTTAATTGTTGACTAATTAAATTAAAGTTCTCCAAATCAGGATGTTCAATATTTGATTTGAAACCGTTTAATTCGAAAATTGAACTGAATTAAAACCGTAAAAAAAAGAACTGAATTTGAATTTGGTTTTCGGTTCGATTTTTGTTTTTGAATTTAGTTTTCGGTTCGATTTGGTTTTGAAATTTACCGAATTCAAAACCAAATTTTAATAAATAATACATTAAATTATTAATATGTAGTATATGTGTGATATTTAAATTTTCTAAACAAGTATATCTACATTTAAACATTAAATTAACTTCATGTTTTTCACTTTCGACTCTAGTGAAACCATAACACATGAAAAATTGCAAGTCGACACTGATTAATTTAGAAAAAATAAAAAATAAAAAATTTTCCGTTTATCGGTTTTAACCGAAATCGAATCGAATTCGAATTTGGTTTTCAGTTCGAGTTCAAATGTGAATTCGGTTTTCGGTTTTGCTTAAAAAAATTTCAAAACCGAACAACCCGAACCGAATAAACCGAGAAAATCAAAAAATGAACCAATGAACACCCCTACTCCAAATTAGTAAAAAATATAATATTAGATGTGATTTACCAAACTTGATATGAATAACTTGAATTTTTGGATTTATATCAAAGAAGACCAAGATCGTAACACCCCAAAATTTTAAGTGTTACTGTATTATGAATAATATATTAGTAAATGTTTTAAGTTTTTACGGTTGTCGGTGGAATAAAATAGTAATTTATCGTGAATGGTTTTTAAGTTCCAGACAATATGATTTTAAGGGGTATTAAATTAAATAGATATGTATGTACGATATGTGGTTTATCTCTTTTATTTCTACAAACCTCTAGAGAGATTAAGAAAGAGCTCGTGAGAAATAGAAAATATAACACCCTTCTTTTAACAACATATATTATATTAATAAACATCGAAAGCGAGTCCAAAGTATATATATATATATATATATATATATATATATATATATTATTTACATATACCAAAATGTTTAACTTATCGAAACATCACACTTATATATATAATTACAAATCCATGTACTAACGACTAGGTGTTATATAATTTTTCCAAAACATAATTTCAAGGTTCACAAAATATCAAAGTACCTGCAGTAATAGTCAAACATTCCATCCAGTATGTAACACCCCGCAATTTCAACATATTCATAAACGTGAATTGCACGCATTTTTAGGCTAATTCCCTAACTTAGAGTGAATTCACAACACATTTTAGAGATAAGTCTAGCAAAGCCCAACTAAATAATACGCGTAGTATTTCTTATTCATAATTAGTTGTAATTATGTACAGAACGATTTAAACAATGCGACAAAAATATACGACTGTTGGTGAATATAATTAATTAATAATATGAAATTATTAATTAACATTAACATTTATTAATTATTATGTTGATAATATTTACAAAGCATTTGATGTCAAATAATGTTTATTTCGTAAACTGAAACGACTTGAACCATATAAGTAAAACTAAAATAAAACAAAGTTATAATTTTATAACTCAACTAAATTATTTTAAATAAAATATTTCAGCTAATAGTATAATCGAAAACATAATTAAAAACTTATCGTTTAATTTTTTTTTTAACATTTAACGATTGGGTAAACGAACACGGGCTAAATACCGCAAATTTAGGACAAAAACCCCTCATTTTTGGCCCCAAAAATCTGCCAACACCACCCCCACCCCACCCTCTTTTTCATTTTCATTTTCATCTTCCCTTTCTCTCACTCCATCCCCATTCTCTCTCAATTCTCTCTCTAAAAACTCACCAAAAATCACCAAATTACCACAATTTTCTTTGGATTTTCGGAATAACAACAACAAAACTCATCATCAACTTCATCTTCAAGATCCAAGGTCAAGAACACAATTTTCATCACCATCTTCATCCACTCACCTAACTTTCGGATTTCACTCGATTTGGTATGAAAAATCATTTTTCTTTCACTTTTCCTTTGTTATTATAGTATACAAACATGTTACAAGTCATTATATGAAAGATCTAAACGTTCTTGGGTTGAAAAATTAAGATTTTCGTCAAACAGCGCGTTGTGTCGCACGAGACCGAAAACAGTAGTGCGACACAAGCTTTTGTGTCTGTAACACCCCCAAATTTACTGTTTAGCGGAAGCAAGCTTTGGGGTGCTACTAATCAATAATCAAAACACACAAGGTATATAATGAACGACTCTATATGCGTCGTTTTACAAATACATTAATAATATAAGTTTTACAATGTATAAATGTTTACAAAAGCCCAATAATTACAATATTTAGAGATTAATCAACATAACTTAGTTACAAAATGTAGTAATGCAAAATAATCTCCTGATGTGTATGCTGACTCGAGCTATGAGCATCCTGAGTGAATAGGTCTTACTGCTGTTGGGTACCTGAGAACACATGCTAAAAAGGTCAGCTAACGCTGGTGAGCTCACAGGTTTGCATAATAAATATGTAAGTGTGAACCACAAGATTTAATGGTAACCGTTTGAAATGAATTAAATGATGTATATGTATGTCATGAGGTCATAGTCTGCGCTTAACGTGGGTGTCAGGATCACAATAAAGTGCCTGATCGTGGGTGCCTCCGGGCGAGTGTCTAATCCACACTCGTATGAACAAAAGTTAATGCGTCCGTTTAACCAGTCAGTGCTTGCTGACCCGGACGAGGATGGTCAGTCCTATATGGTACCATACACTAACATTCATGCTACATAAAGTATTACCAGAACTATGATCGTAGAGGACTTAAAAGTGATTAGAAAACAGCTCATGCAGAATATAGCGAGTTTTGTACTCGTGTTCACGTGTAAAATAGTTAGAACAAGTATTCCCACCCCGGGAGTAAAAACGGTAAAAAGTCGAGGCTATGAGACTCACCTAAGCCTGAAGAGTTGCAATGAAGCAAATGTGGTGAAGTAAAATGGGGTGTCCGAAGACTGTAACCTGTCGGGCGTTTATAACGCGCAAGTTTAAATAAAATAAGTAGGTATCTTAAAAGATAACCTATGCTAGTTGTTCATCCAACTAGTAATGTCCAATGATTTGATTTGATTGGCAACTTCGAGTTTTGAAAACGTGTACGGCCCGTTGGTGACTGGTTGTAATAATAATCTCATTAATATTGTTATGATTTTTGGAGTGTTATACTTAAAAAGGATTCACAGACTTTAGGTGACGGGGGTCCGGGGGCAGCGCCCCTGGAGGGGTCCAAGGGGCTGGGCCCTGGCTGGGGTCGAGATGCCAGGTCAGCTCAAAAATTTTTTATTTCTACCGTATTGTTACAGTGAAAAACGCATCTAAGATTTTAATTTGGGTAAAATCAAGTGATAAAATTTTATGTCTCGACACTTACTAAAAATCTGGGTTCTGTTTCATGCGACACTTATAGCGACACTTAGGGTCTATGCGACACTCAGGAAGTGTCGCATAAAATGAGAAATTCTGGGGTACTAGCGTCACTTGAGGAAGTGACGCATGAGATGCGACACTTAAGCAAGTGCCGGGTGTGAGTGTCGGGTAAATGTGTGTTTTTTTGTGTGTGTAAATGAACAGACCGAGGTCTGTTGGGATTTTGATCGGAAAAGTATCCAACCACCGGTTGGTTTAAACAGGTCCAGATTATTTAGTTCGGCCCATTTTAATTTTATTGGGCTTGTTTTTAGCCCATCAATAATTATTGGACTTCTATGGTCCATCAAATTTTTATAATTTTAACTATTTATAAATTTTAACGATTTTTATAATTTTAACGTTTAGCGTTTTAACTTTTCACTTTTAAAATAAAAACAAAACTTATCTTTATTCAACAGGTAACGCAATAGACTCTTCCATCAGCTGCTTTTGCTCGTAATAACTTCCTATATCAAGAACAATTAACCTGTGCTTGCAAAATTTACAACCGTTGATTGCGTCGACTCAACCACCGCTTGGATTTTACACCGCCGACTGTGTTTTTATCCAAATGTTGCTTGATACCTAATTACCACAGATTTTGTTATTTTTGTAATATTCCGTCCTTGTGAACAAGTGATGGCTAATGGATTTTCATCTGTAAATATTCCTGTCAAATCTTTTCATACTTCTAATAACTTTAACATAATAATTATTAACTAAAATAACAAATAATCACAAATAAATTTAAATAACTAAATTTCAATCACACATAATATAACATAAGTCTTTGAAAAACAAATAATAGAAATAATAACTAATAATAAAATGGAAATGGAAATGCTCCTAAGATGGATGGAAGTCTTCTAAAGGGAAATGAATTCTGGGTACAACAATATTGATGTGTACTGCTCATTTAGTAGTTGGATTGTAACTGATTCTGCAGCATTCTCAGGGTAAATACGGCGGAAATGATGAAACAATTTGTTAGTGATTTCAGGTATTGGTGATGAAAATTGAGAAAATCTTTCATGATGAATCTTCTCAGCATCTTCAACATCCATTAAACTCTTAACTATCTTCTGCACTTTCTTCGCAAATTGTCCCTCTTCATTAGTTACCTTATATCCATCTACTATTTTAGTTTCACGTTCCTTATGATCATGTCTTAAAGCATCTATAAATTCATAAAACCCCAAATGGAAATTTTCATAATCTCTTAATCGTCTTTGATTACCAACCTTTCCTATCTCCTTATTGATTTCAGTAAGTAATTCTTTTTGGTGATCAGTCAAAATACCAGAATACTCAAAGATTTCTATAATTCGATAGTAAATTTCAGACAATCCTAAATGAAATATGTTTATATGTGACTCATAGCGGATACCCACGTATGCTGATTGTAGCTCTTTTGTCACATAAGTAGCAAGATTCACCATTGGTTCACCTAAAAAGTACTCAGGGATGCTCCTACGACTTTCATCTACCTCGGCATAATAAAGCTCATCTATTATTTCTTGCACATAATATTCCACAGTTGCATCAATGTAGAATTTATGAGAATTGATGTGATCTTTAGACTTCATCAAGTTGAGAAAATCTTGAAATTCATCCCACAAATTCTGATCATATTCATTATGTATGTTCTCAGTAGCAAGTTCCACATCATGCTTGATAACTTCGAGTAAATTTAGCTGCTTCACCGAATATGGAAATGGGGATCTTTCAAAAATCTTGTGAATGTAAGCAAATTTAAGCCTTTGTTCTTCACAGAATTCAGGATCAAATATTGCTTGCACAATCAAATCTTCCTTCAGCTCATCCACATGATATTCGAAAGGATCGGTACTACCAGTTTCATTTAAATTACACCATTTAAAATATTCCTTTTCCATTTTACTAATCACTATCTTATGTAAATCTGAAAGTTCTACTGTAATTCTCCTAAGAATATCCATAATTAAATGGAGATTGCACGAATAATGTTCCAAGTAGAAAACTAATCTTGCTGTATCTGAAATTACCGAGGGCTGCTCTAAATCTTCATATAAGTCCGAAGTTCTATCTTTCTTGTTTGGGTAGGAATTTTCATCTATCTCAATATCTCTAAATTCCATCTCATCTAAGTGCATATTTTCCATTTTACTATCAATTACTTCTTTCTGTAAAAACATATATTCAATAGCTTAGAATATGATAAAAATCACATTGATTACTTATATATAAATTAGTCAAAAGTCCTCGGTAGCTCCAAAGATTGTACACAAAAGCGGAGAAATAGGTCAGCGCGAAGCTTATTAAAAACCTCTTTCTTTCGAGAAGCACCTTACCTCTTATATGATAAATCAATGAGGTAGGGCTGAACTCTCCTTATACATTTGTTTTTGTTAATACTCCCAATGGGTGAGCCGATTTTTCGATTGACTTAAATATATATAAAAATTTACAATTTATACAGATTAAATAATTAGTTTAATTAAAATACACCGTTCCTCGGCAGTGGCGTCAAAAACTTTGATGTGTGCTAAATATAGACAATTATAATCACAAGTTTTAAATTAAGGAATACTAAATAATACTATCACACAATTTAGGAAAGTATTAACCTGTTCGTATAATATAGCTTATTAAGTAAATCCAAGTTCGAACACAGAGAACGTGATTCTAATTTATAACTAAATATCTATTTATTACTAATTACAATTATTTATAATTAATATACAGTAATAATATACATTAATATACAACAATATACAAGATAAAGGGGACGTGTTAGTTCCGATCGAACATATTTATAATTGATACAAATTCTAATAGATAAGTCTAAGGTTCAACTTAAGAATACTCAATTGGATAGAAGATTATAATTATTCAAACTATTATTGATTAAACTTATTATATTAACTTATGTCTATTTACTTTGTTGGCTATTATTATTGGTGAATTACTAATGTAGAAAATCATAAATGTTAAGATAATTTTCATATAGCAATACAGTCAAAGGTTAAGAAAAGTATTACTATTTATTAAGATCTATCAGCAGTTTATTAATACAATTCCTGATTTGGTTGAATTACAATGTTACTTAACATTAATAAATGATATTCTTCGTCTATCGCAAAGGATAAGATCAAGACATAAACATAATCACTTAATTTATAAAACCCAAAAGATTAATAAAGTTATGATATAAATCAGTTAATCATGTCAAGAATCATTATTAATATAATATAACACGGACAATTCTTGCATAATAAACGTTCAATAATATAGTTCCAACATAAACATATAATTCATATAATAAATTCAATCAATCATTCATTTAAATATTTATAACAAAAATCTAATTAACAAGTAATTGAAATAAACAAAATCCATAAATAACCCAAAAGATTAATAAAGTTACAAGGATAAAGAAACCGAATCAATTGTCGAACCAGCTTTTCCTAGGGTTAAAAACATTCAAACCCTAGCTCCTTAGCCTCCAAAATCGCACTTAAAGTCGACCTAAAACCCTAATATTCGTGTTTGTATTCTAAGAATCGTATATCCTTAAACCTAAACTAAGCCTCTATTTATAGTTTTTCAAACCGCCAGTCCAACCGCCGGTTAGATCTCCCAACCGCTGGTTGGGTTAACTTGAGTCATACTCCAAATCCTCGTCTGGAACCGCCTCAGATTAAATATATTCAACCGCCGGCTGGGTGTTTCAACCGCCGGTTGAGCTTGATTTCCAGAATCTTCCAACTTCGGGTTGGGCTTCATTTTTAGGCTTTCTTCTTTCTCATACGGATTTTAATCTTCATTTTAGCCAAATTCTTCACTATTATTATTTTGGTCTTCAATTCTTTAAGGTTTTAAGTTCCTTTTCTTCAATTACTTTATTTTCTTCAGTTTCAAGCTTGTTCTCGTTCCTTTTTCTTCAATCTTTAATAAAAATACATTTCTGCAAATATTAATGAAATAAGTATCTAAAATCATATAAATACACTAAAATGTATATAAATATAGGGATAAATAGTATAAAATATAGTATCTATTTGATGTTTATCAAAGTATTTTACCAATTACTTAATAATTGAGTTATAAAATATATCTTAACTTCGTTTTGATTGTTTGTGCGTTTAGTATTTTTAATCGCGTAGACTTTGTTCGTACGATACGAAATAGTTATGAAATATTATCAAAATAATATTTGTGATATAATAGCGTTATTAAATAATGTTATATTATTTAATAAAATTGTTCACCAACGTCCGTATTAATTGAATCAAATTACCTTCGATTTGAAACGCGCTCAACCAAATCGCGTAATTGTATATATTCAACAATATATTTTATTTGATACACAAATTAGCCTAACACAGTACTAATTACATGTATTACAAAAATGATTAGGACCTAATGACTAGCCCTAATTTGGCGGGTGTTACAGTGTCGCAGTACCATTTTTACGTCGCATTATGCGACACAACGCCTTGTGTCGCATAAATTATCCTATGTCGCATACTTGCGACACAACTACTTATGTCGTAGTATTTGCGACACAAATGCCTATGTTGCATTTATTTGCGGATGTCGCAAGAATGCGACACAAACCCTTGTGTCGCAGAAGCTTTTAGCGACACAGTACTTATGTCGCAAAACTTAGAACCTTAAAAGCACATGTTTTTCACTAAGTATCGGAACCAGATTTTACCACTTGATTTTACTCCAAATTTGGAATTCGGATGCGTTTTCACTACAGCAACATAGTAGAAATAAAAATTTTCCAAGCTGAACTGACAGCTCAACCCCAGCCTGGGGCTCTGCCCCTTGGACCCCGCCAGGGGTTGCCACCCCTTGGACCCCGCTACCAGGGGCGCTGCCCCCGGACCCCTGTACACAATTTCATACCTTATGAAACACCATGAAACAATAAATTACACCTTGAAATGTTTCACAAAATATCACCAACGTCTCGTGTCGAACTTACAAAATAAACAAGGATCTTCCATGAATAAATGAGTAACATGGTTAGACTGTTAGCCAACCGCTTATATGATTATTCCTACGTTTAGGACGTTAGTGACCTACTTGGATTTAGGCTTTGCTAGCGCTCGCAACTTTACTTAGCTCAACATGTGAGTTCACAGCCCCACTTTTAACTATTTTACCGCTTTCAACTTGGGGTGAGAAACATAGTCAACTGTTTTACTGATTGCCATAACTGCTTTTGCTTACATGATTGTTTATCCTACTTGTTTACTCGCACGATTTGAGTACTTTGAACTGTTGAACTCTGAAAACAAAACTGGTATTTATGAAACAACATTTTCATACTATAAACGTGATAAAACTTATTTGGTAAACTGGAGAACGACCGGTACTTTTATGTAAATGCTGGAGATCGACCAACAACGTATTTTAGTGCCAGAGAAGGACTGGCCAAGTGGACGGGAGAACGACTCGTGCGTTTTTTGACCGGAGAACGACCGGTACTGTGTTTCGCTGGAGAACAACCAGCAGTATTTATTGCAAGAGAACGACTGGCCGAGTTTGGACGGTAGAACGACCCGTGTGTATTTAGACCGGAGAATGACCGGTACTGTTTTGGAAACGCTGAAGAACGACCAGCAACGTATTGCAATCTGTATTTTTGGTAACATCCCACGTAAACGGTATTTTGTGTAACATCCCACGTAAATGGTATTTTGGGTAACATTCTACGTAAACGGTATTTTGGGTAATATCCCATGTAAACTGTATTTTGGGCAACATCCCAACCGAACTATATTTGGATAACATTCCACAAAACGTTTACTTAACTATTATGGCAATAACTATTTGTGAACGTATTGGTTTTAACAACTGTGCTTACAAACTTGATTCAACTATTGCAAACATAAAACCTGTGAATTCACTCAACCTCGTTGTTGACTTTTACTATGTTTTTTTCAGTGAATTAGTTGCATGTAAGACATCCTGCACACATAGAACATAGGTGACCCACGAAGGAATAGAATGCCAATTTTTGACAACTGGATTTCTTTTATATAACTAGGTTGTTTAGTCATATTTACGAAATCTACTTTTGTAACTTAATTACTTTTCAACTTATACGATTCGATGAATCGTAAACTTTGTAACTATTACTTTTGGCATCTTAATATATTATGTTCTGTTGTAATCATAAGCTCTGATACATATGCATGTACTGTGTAGTGTGGCACTCCCCATACGTAACTAAATGCTTTCGCTAATCACAATCAACGAATTTTGGGGGTGTTACACAGTATCCTTAGCCCAACCCGTCGTCTAACCAAAATCTGCAAAATATTAACTATGGTGGGATTAGCTCACAGCTAAGTGAATGGAACTGTATCCGACAGTTCAATCCAGAAATAACAAATCTTACAACAAATAAACACACAAGCACATAACGTCAAAGAGAACCGGCGGTTCTTGTGTAGCCACATCAACAACACCTTAAATCACTGGTATGTCATCATAGTGATTTACCGATAGTTTTAAGCTATCTTCACTGACTAGGGTTCATCCATCAACGATGTGTATCGGAAACCCCGCCAGCCAAACAATAGCAACAAACTCAACCAATGTTGACCTCTGAATAATCCACATAGTCACATAATGCATAATAGTCATGCCATTATGGAATAACAATAACCAATCAACCCAAAAGATTAAACAATCAATACCAATAACCGTATATATATGTTCACCTGTTGTAACTAAACTTGTTACAACTGGGTTGAACCGAAGAATACAGTTATCACTCACCTTTTAAATCCCAGTCCACAACTCAGAGGTCTAATATCACTGAGTTTTCTGTTGATCTGAGATCAAAACCAAATTATAAGTTAGTAACTCGTTCCATAATCATCATCTTAACATATTTATTAAATCAGGTAATCCCTAAAGTCTAGGCAAACAACAGTTCAATCACATAAGAAATCAGAAAGTCCCAAACTAATGTTTAAAAACAGAAAAATGCCATTTTCGACCCCTAGATGACCCCGAAAGGCTAAAAACTACCTAGACTCTCATAATAGAGTCTGGATCATTAGGCCGTTTCTGAGTGACCATGCAAATTTCAACTCGATCCAAGTTAATAAAGTTGTCACGTATTCCCTACCCCGAAAACACTTACGCATTTTCAAAATTTGAAAAATAATATTTTAAAATTTTAGTTCGCAAGGTCTCAGTTCGCATAGTTAACTCGATTCGTAGAATCTCGGTTCGCAACTCAGCTCGCAGAGCTCAACTCGGCTCACAAAGCTCATCTCGCTTTGCAAGACGAACTCAACTCGCAAGACGAACTGGATTTTGCGAGTTTCACTGCTGATGTCTGATATTTGAACCACTTTTCACCATAACTTCAAAAACTTGGTTTTTATGGTTTCTAATACTCAAATAACATCAAACAACATCTATTAACACCAAGTAACCACATAACAAGCTTTTATTTCATTTAATTACTCAATAACCTACAAAACCCATTTATATAACTTCAAGAATCAAACTCACCTTTTGATGAAGATGAAGATTAAGATGATAACAGAGTTGATGTTGGAATCAAAAATCACATAAACTAATTGGTTATGGTTTAAGAGATTTTGCAAGTTCTTGAAAATGAAAGAAATGTGTAGAAACCTTGAGAACTTAGGTGAATAAAAATGAGTTGGTCATCACCACCACCTCTATTTTAATCAGTGTATATTTTACACCCCTTCTAACTCTATTGTCCGGAATCTAGAAATCATTTACGAGATAAAATATTTTATTTTACCGTGAAAATTACAAATTTAAAACAAGTACAATTTTATTAGTCACAATAAATCATGTGACTCTTTTACATATTTATTTCCAATAATTTAAATAAGTTATTTCCTATTATTTTAAATAATCATTTTAAAATCTTTTTAAAATACTATTTACTTCTAGACCCAGAAATAGGATGATACACAAAACACAGGGATGATTCTAGTGATCAAATCCAAACTTCCAATATTCATTCTTATGACTCTGCTTGCTTAATTTCTTCCTGTTAATCATCAAGAACAACATGTAAGTAAATTTCTCCATGATTTAACCTAGGGTTTTGGGGATTCATGAGGTTTTGATGAGTTTTGTATAAGTAAAGGTTTTAAACCGAAATTAAAGCTAGAAATTGATGTAATTAGTGTTTTTATGATTGTTAGTAATCATATAATATGATGAAATGATGAAATCATGATGGGTGTTCATGGGGGAATTTTAGGGTTTATGTCAAATTGTATGGAATGATGAAATAAGCTAAAATATATGATTAGTGATGCTAATAGAGTATAATTATGATGTTAATAGGGTGTAATTATAATGAAAGAACATGAATTAAAGTAGTAAAGTTGATAAGTGATGAACTGAACTAAAGGGTGTTTATGATGAATTCTTGTAAATTAGAGGTGTTAATAGAGTATGGATATGATTACTAGTTAGTTTGATTATGATTGTTAGTGTCTAAGAGTGTTATTATGTGTTATGTATTATATGATAGGGATTGAAGAAACGGAGGCTTATGTTAATCAAGATGGTGAAATCGTCATTTAAGAGATTGTGGTAAGTGATATGGGGGTTAAAAAGGTGATTCGGTTGTATAAGTACCTGCTAGCTTGCGGGCTAGAGGTTTGCACAACCAAGGAAAAAGTTAATTGTTTATGTTTGTTTGTTCATATTCTTTGATTATATTTGTTTATTTATATTAATTGCTTAAATTAGTTGTTGTGTTAAACTTACGAATTGTGCTTAATTGTTATGTGTTTAAGTGTTACTTGATAAGAAAAGTGGTGATTATCTCATTAGCTTGATGTTAGCCGAGTAATGAGTATGTCACTAGCTTAAAGGTAAAGGAAATGAATTAGTTTCTAATTGTGATGAATAGTATATGATTCGATTGTGTGGGTTCCTAATTGCTTCCGAGCAAGAGGCGACACAATCGGGTGGAAGATGACTTGTTGATATATGTGGATTAAATAGTGATGATGTGATGAACAGTGTATGAATTGGTTGTATGTGTATCCGGATTACTTCCGAGTAAGAGGATCATACAATCAAGTGGAGGTTACTTGTTATATGTTTTGTTTCTTATGTGTGTATTAAATATTATGTTAAAAGTTGTTGTTGATTAGTGTTTTGATTGTTATTGAATAATTTATGTGGAAAGACTATGTGTAAAGATTCAATGGTGATCAAGGAACTAACTGCAGTTAGTATAGTGTTCAGAGCTCAGTGATTTTGTGTTTATGTAATGGTGTTGATATGTGTTAAGAGTTATGTGGATTACTTGTTTGATTGCCTGTGTACTCACTAAGCAGTTGTGCTCACCCCTTTCAGTGTTTATGTTGTAGGTTGATGAGTTGGTACAAACATGTTGTAACACCTCCAAATTTACTGTTTAGCGGAAGCAAGCTTTGTGGTGCTACTAATCAATAATCAAAACACACAAGACATATAATCAACGACTCTATATGGGTCATTTTACAAATACATTGATAATATAAGTTTTACAATGTATAAATGTTTATAAAAGCCCAATAGTTACAATGTTTAGAGATTAATCGGCATAACTTAGTTACAAAATGTAGTAATGCAAAATAATCTCCTGACGTGTATGCTGACTTTAGCTATGGGCGTCCTGAGTGAACAGGTCCTACTGCTGTTGGGTACCTGAGAACACATGCTAAAAAGGTCAGCTAACGCTGGTGAGCTCACAGGTTTGCATAATAAATATGTAAGTGTGAACCACAAGATTTAATGGTAACCGTTTGAAATGAATCAAATGATGTATATGTCTGCCATGAGGTCATAGTCTGCGCTTAACGTGGGTGTCAGGATCACAATAAAGTGCCTGATCGTGGGTGCCTCCGGCCGAGTGCCTAATCCACACTCGTATGAACAAAAGTTGATGCGTCCGTTTAACCAGTCAGTGCTTGCTGACCCAGACGAGGATGGTCAGTCTTATATGGTACCATACACCAACATTCGCGCTACATAAAGTATTATCATAACTATGATCATAGAGGACTTAAAAGTGATTAGAAAATAGCTCATGCAGAATATAGCGAGTTTTGTACTCGTGTTCACGTGTAAAACAGTTAGAGCATGTATTCCCACCCCAGGAGTAAAAACAGTAAAAAGTCGGGGCTATGAGACTCACCTGAGCCTGAAGAGTTGCAATGAAGCAAATGTGGTGAAGTAAAATGGGGTGTCCGAAAACTGTAACCTGTCGGGCGTTTATAACGCACAAGGTTGAATAAAATAAGTAGCTATCTTAAAAGATAACCTATGCTAGTTGTTCATCCAACTAGTAATGTTCAATGATTTGATTTGATTGGTAAGTTCGAGTTTTGAAAACATGTACGACCCGTTGGTGATTATTTGCAATAATATTATTATTATGTCGAAATGTTGTACCTAAAAAGTATTTACAAACTTTAGGTGATGGGGGTCCGGGGGCAGCGCCCCTGGTTAGCGGGGTCCCAGGGGTGGCAACCCCTGGCGGGGTCCAAGGGGCTGCCCCTGGCTGGGGTCGAGATGCCAGGTCAGCTCGATTTATTTTTTAATTTCGACTATATTGTTATAGTGAAAAAAACGCATATAAGATTTGAATTTGGGTAAAATCAAGTGATAAAATTTCCGGTCTCGACACTTAGTAAAAATCTGGGTTCTGTTTCATGCGACACTTATAGCGATACTTAGGGTCTATGCGACACTCAGGAAGTATCGCATAAAATGAGAAATTATGGGGTACTAGCGTCACTTGAGGAAGTGACTCATGAGATGCGACACTTAAGCAAGTGTCGGGTGTGAGTGTCGGGTAAAGGTGTTAAGCGTCACTAGGCAAGTGACGGTACAAATCAGATTTGGGTTATAGGCGTCACTTAGGCAAGTGACGCTAGAAGTGTCGGTAAGTAGTGTTAGGCGTCACTGGACAAGTGACGGATGTAAGTGTCGGGGAAAAAGGAGTTTTATGCGACACTTAGGCAAGTGACGCAAATTTAGGGTTTTATGCGTCACTCAATGCGGCACTTAAGTGACGCACGAAGTGGCGCTATACTGGACGGCCTATGCGACACTTAAGTCTGATCGACGGATTTTGAGCCAAAAATGAGTTTTTCGGTTTCCGTTTTGTCCGATTCTTTTACCCAACCCTTAGATGGACATTTCAAGCTCAAATAAACAACAAACAAGCATTACAACAAGGATTTGAGTGATTTCGAGAATTTGTCGGAAACTTACAAGTTAACGTCGGAAGATTTTGAAAAGATGGGGTTGTAGATCGTGACGCGGTGGTTCTTTTCTTCCAAATGGGCGATGAAAATCGAGGCTGTTTGGTGGTGTAATTTAGTGTTCGAAGGTGATGGTGGATGGTGGGTGTTTGAGAGAAAAAGAAAGATGGAGAGAGAGTGGAAGGGTGGAAAATGAGGAAGAGAAGGAGGAGGAAGTGGGGTTTTGGTGAAAGCCCCACACTTCAGTTCCCGCAATCGCGCTCCGTGCGGTGTTCGTTTTCCCGATTGTTTCAACGTTAAGTAGTTATTTAAAACCGTTAACCATACGTCTTAAAGTACAATTAATTTCTCGATATTTTTATCGGATAATCTTATAAAATACTAATTATTGAAGTTATAATATGTAACTTAACTTGTTTCGTTTCGTTTGTGCGTTTAATGCTTCAATCACGTATGTTGTTATTTGTACGGTACGAGTTTTAAATTGAAATATTATAAAAATAATGTTTTGGGATATAGTAGTGTTATTAAATAATATTATATTATTTGATTAGATTGTTCACCCACGTTCGTAATTAATTGAATCAAATTACATTCGATTTGAATCGAGTACGATTTAATCAAATCGTATAATTGTATATATTCAACAATATATATTGATACCCAAATTAGCCTAACACATAACTAATTACATGTATTATAAAACGATTAGGACCTAATGACTAACCCTAATTTGGCGGGTGTTACACACGTGGATAGAGAATGTGCTCATCGTAGTGATGTGGATATGGAGCTTGCGTTGTGGTTAGAAATGTTTCATCTCTTTGAATTGTTGTTTTGATATTCAATTGTGTAAATCGCCCAAACAAAGAGTTTTTAAATTAAATATGTTGCTTAATGTAAAGTAGTTGACTTGAAAGTCATACTGAGAAATGGTGTCTAGTGTATGTGATTTTGAAGGATATGAAGTTATATGATTTGTGATGGTTTGGTGCTAAATATGATTGTTTTGGTTAAACGGGTCGAGAGTGTCAAATTGGGTAAAGTATGTGGTTGAGGTGAAAATGAAAGTGAATCCAATGTCAAATGTGTTTTCTTTGGATATGGAGTGTTGACATGTAGTCAAACATTCCATTGGTCAAGTATGGGTTGTGATTGGCTAGTGAATGGGTCAAAGTAGCTTTTGTGGGCCAACGGGTCAATTTGGGACATTAAATGCAACTACAGTCTAAAACGGGTTAGAGAAAGATTAAGGGTGTGGTGAAAAGCCTTATGACTTTGTTTTGATATGTATGAAGTGTGGTCAAAAGTCCAATATCTCAGGCTTCATGGTTTGAGATTTGGTTAGTGCACTAAAATGGTCATTTTAGTGTCGAAATGAGTCAAACGTCCAAATCCTGCATTATTGTGAAAATTGGAAAAGTACAAAAAGGGAAACCTTTAGTATGGTCAAACAAAGGTGTCTGCAAATTTTTATTATCTAAGTCTTTGCGGTTTAAAAACTATGCGTGTTTGAATTTAGTTATAAAACCTTAGTTTGTGTTACCACTAGAACAAGCTTGTTCTAGCCTAAAACAAGCTTGTTATAGCCTAAAACAAGGTTGTTTTACATCCCTGTACCACATGGCTCATGGCTGCTAACTTGCATACCCCGTTATCTTGTTTTGGATCATAATTTAAAGATGAATATACGGTATTAAATGTACGAGATGTGGGACAAAGTTGTAGGACCCGAAAAAAAGACAAAAAAACCCCAAGTTTTGGGGCGTTTCAAAAACGATGATTGACGTTGATAGTAATGAAAAGAACATTATATTATGTTTGTTTATAGTTAAGCTGATTCCAATATAATATAATTTGTAACTAATATAACGCTTAATTTTCAGTTTTTCATTCTAAGTGTCGGTTTAGCTATTGAATTTATTTTGCATGTTTTAATATTTTCAAGTTTATATGACATGTTTAAAAGAGCATTTGTGACTTGTTATTACAAGTTAATACTTTCAAATTTTTATGAAAAACCAATTTAGTCACTAAAGTTTGTGGTGGCTTTACCATTAAACTCTTCTTTAAATTTATAATCAACCTATTGTAATATTTTTACCTATCACATTTATTATAATAGTTATCATATTGCATTTAAACAAAATAAGACTTATGTATAAACTAGTATCACACATTCATTTAATAAGTTTATTAAACTAACTATATTATACAAGAAAACATTATATAATAGTATATGTTTGCCAACATCATTATAAAAAATGTACTTTTGTAATTATATTTATACTTATTATTTTGACTTAGAGTAAACTATACATACAACACAACTCTTAAAAATGCTACCGTTCATTGCAATAATAAAAATTAATATATACATAACTAACAAATTAGAAGTAGTTTTAATATATACATAACTAACAAATTAGAAGTAGTTTTTGTAAGAAGTAGTTTTTAATTACATATTAAATAATAAATTATAATAACTAATAACTAATAATAATATTTATTTATAATCGATAATGTGTACTTGTATAGTAAATAAAGTTTGAGGGTTAAATGACAAAATCAATAGAAATTTTGAGGATTAAATCGATAAAAGATGAAAGAAGGTTAATAAATCTATTACTACATATAAAACATGTCCAATGTTGAATCCTAATATACTTAAAAATAATTGAAGTTTCTAAAATACACCTGTCACATTTATACCTATTAATTAATACATATAATATTTGAGCAAATTATTTCCATCAATATGTAGATTACTATAAATAAATCATATTTGTTTCCATTATATTTATCATATAGAATAGATGAAATAATACATAACACAAACATTATACAATAAATCTACGAAATATTTACATTGATGATTTTATTTTAAAATTGTCACTCGCACCTTCATCCACCGTCATCACTTTCACGGTTTCACCGCCGTATTGCGTGGGTATAATGTTAGTTAAATATTAACCGGTTTAACATGTAACAATACAAGAAAGTGGTTGAAATATTAAGTCAACCGAAGTTTATAGGTAATAGGTAAGTTAAAAATAAGTTAAAGGTGTCAATTATGTGAAAAGTAAGTCGAAGGTTAAATTGAAAATTATGTTATAGTTTTTGAAGAAAGATCCAATAAATGAAACACTTACGTTTGTACATATACATCAAATAATAAGTAAATTAATTTATAATGTTTTATATTTAAGATGGTGTGGTATTAATAATAATAAAGATAATGAAGAGTATGTATGTAAATTGGGGATAGAATAAACGAAAATTAGTTATTAGACCATTCACAATCATAACATCAGAAAACCTGTTTTTCAGGTCCCACATCAGCATATCACCACAACATTATCACATTCAATATTTGCAATGTTAACACCAGAACGTCCCTTTTTGCACCGGAACCCACTAACTAAATTTAATTTTCACTTATTTAACAAAATAAATACAATTTAATTAATTAATTAAAAAAAATACAATACTTATCTAAATAGACGTAATAAAATAAAAGTAGTTAATTAAAAACGTTACAATCTTAAAAATAAAAGATACTTAAATTTAAACTTTACAATCCTAAAAATAAAAAGTACAATCAATTAAGGTTTGTGAGTTAGTCCTAAAAATATGAGAATACAACTAACAAATAATTAAACTATTCTTCATCCTCGTCGTCTTCATCTTCGGCTTCGTAGAACTCCCAAAAATCTTTCCGTATCATTTTCTTCATTTTCCTAAGGGATTAGTACTTAGAAATGCAACTAACTTGTACCCGATATCTATTGTATGTACCCGACCTAAATATGATATTTTTAATGCATCAAACATTAAAAAATGGTCTTTTGATGTAACTTGTTGATGTGTCGCTCGTTTATAATGGCACGTGGCATCCGGAGGGTTTGACACGTCAACAAGTTACATTAAACATCATTAGTTGCAAGTTTGATGCATTAAAAATATCATACGTAAGTTAGGTACACACAATAGATATCGGATACAAGTTAGTTGCATTTTCAGGTACTAATCTTTTCTCCTAACTGCCACAAGGTCTTACGGATCCGTAATGTTCGAGGTGTTGCGTGTAAGAAATTGAACACCTTGCATAGCGGTCATAAGTTTTTATTGACGAGTGAACGTCTCAATGGTTGGTTTCATTGCGGCTAACATTTTATTACAATTTGTTTCCTTGCATGTTGTTGGTTATAATCGAGTGGTTGTTGATGATAGTATGGTGGATACATTCAACATTGTGGCATCATTGCAAATCGGGGAAGAGCAACTCGAGCCGGGTGCGTTTGGTGTTCCGAATAACATTAGGTTGGTGTATGACATGTTTTCCGGATTTGGGGTTCGATTTGAGTTTGAATTTGGAGAAGACATTGTTTGTGATGAAAGTGTTTTTGGTTTGTGAAAAGTTTAGAAAGTGAGATGGTGATGAATGTATCTGAATTTGGAGAAGAACGGTTGTGTGAAAAGTGTTAAGAATGTATGTGTATGTATATAGTTGTATATAGTATTTAAATTTTTATTTTTTTCCCAACCGTTGCCTCCAAACGGTAACTTTTTAAATACATATTTTTAATCAACTAACCGTTGCAAATATAAGAAAACATTGTTGTTTTTTTATAAACATGCGAAGAAAAAGGGAAAAAAAAAGAAAAAGGTGCGTGGAGCCTACACAACACCCGGTTCTTCCCCATCGTTCCCTGCCAGACGCCCTATGAATGCTTGGTTGCCGACGTTCTTGGCGTTCTTGAAGCCCAAAACTCCCAAAAACGAACGCGTTACAAACGGTCTTAGCGACAAACAAAAACTTAATTATTAGTAGTTACAACTTGTATGTCAAATAATATATTGCGATTATAATCGTCATCGTCGTCGTCGTCGTCATCATCATCATCATCTACATAATATATTATAATAAAGTGGTATTTAAGTAGTAATTTTATTTTCAGAAATCTCTAAACTAATCTCCACCATTAATAAATTAGAATTTCTAATCTAGATCATTGATCTTAGTTTGGTAAAATGACTACCTAATTAGTGTAAAGGGGTTTACCAAATGTCTAAATTACCCCAAAACATATTTATTAACTAAATGCATGTTTAATACAAATATAATTGCCAAACACATGTGTTTTTTAAAATATATAACAATTTCATGTATTTCTATTTAACTTCTTCGTGTTATAATCATAAAGTATAACTTTATTAATCACAATTCTTTATTATCCACAACATTAATAAATTAACTACCTATATGTATATTTAAGAATTAAAAATTGCACAAATATTTTATACTAACGTATTCTTTTTCACTTTTACACGGGTTTATTAAAAAGTATACCTATCTCATGTATTTCTATTTAGTTTTTATGTTTTAATATTACTAAATGTAACTTATTTAATCACACTTTATTTTTATCCACACTATCACTTAAATTAGCTACCTATATGTATATTTAAGAATGAAAAATATTTCAACTATTTTATTTTTCACTTTTTCCTTCATTCTTATAGACTATGAAGTAACATCTTTAAACAATATAAATATAATTTGTAAGCAATACCATTTTTCAAGTTGTAAACCAGTTTCAATTGAAAACTCTGAACATATTAAATTAGTTTCTGATAGTTGGATGTAGTTACTGTATCAATCAAAATTGAATTTTAAGTTCTACAATTAGTGCCACAAAAAAATCAACAACGATCAAAATAAAAAAAAACTTATAAAATTAACCAAGAATAAACACAAAATCTTGACAAAAAATCAATGATCATATTACATATTAAATTAAGGGTGTGCATGGGTTGGTTTTGTTCGGTTTTGTCTAAAACTGAAAATTAAACTATAAGTTCAGTTTTTGAAAAATTAAAAACCATAATTGTTCGGTTGTTTTGGATTTGGTTTTTATTCGATTTTTTGGTTTGCTCATTTGGGTGTTTTTATCAAACTTTTATGATAAAATATACATTGTATATACTTATATGTATATATATGTTAAGAATAAACTTAAACCTAAACTTTATATTTGGAAAACTAACAATGGATCAATGTTGAATATATATGGTATATACAATATACTATACGTAGTTAAAAAATATAATTTAATTTGTAAAAATACTCTTTTTCAAGTTGTAAACCGGTATTAATTGAAAACTCTTGACATATTCAATCAGTTTCTGATTGTTGAATGTACTTACTCTGTCAATCATAATTGACTTTTAAGTTCTACAATTATTCCACATAAGACAGCAAAGACAACAATCAAAATAAAGAAAAACTTATAAAATTAACCGTGAATAAACACAAAATCAATGATCACATTAACCAAAATTGAATTGATAAGACATCTAAAATTTAATAGACTAAATTAGGGGTGTACATGGGTCGGTTTGGTTCGCTTTTTGGCTAAAACCGAAAATCAAACTGTAAGTTTAGTTTTTGGAAAATTATAAAACATAACCGTTCGGTTGTTTCAGTTTTGGTTTTTATTCATTTTTTTTTGTTTATTCTTTCGGGCGCTTTTATCAACAAATTTTGATAGAATATACATTGTATATACGTATATCTATGTTAAAATGAACTTAAACTTAGACTTTATATTGGAAAATTACTACCAACAATGAATGTGTATTGAACACATACGGTATATACAATATACGATACATAATAAATACATTTACAAGTGTAGCAATAAATGAGTATATTGATTAACAGCAAAATGCCTCATATTACTCTGTATATCATATATTTTTTTATCTATAGAGTTACACACACACACACACACACACACATATATATATATATATATATATGTATGTGCATATATAATATATAACTTTTATTTAAATAAAAAGAGTATATATAATACATATACTTTGGTTCGGTTTGGTTTTTAGATCTTTTTTGGGTGAAAATGAAAACTTCGGTTTTTTTGGTTTGGCATTTTTTGAATTTTTTCGGTTTTTTGCTTTGGCTTTTTTGGATTTTCTTCGGTTTTTTTGGCTTGCAGTTCGATTTACGCTCACCACTAGAATAAATGAATCTGAGGTGTCAGCATGGAAATAAGTGAAGGACGCAAACCGACAATGATGAAATATATATATATATATATATATATATATATATATATATATATATAATTTTATCTTGCATTAGTTAAAATAGAAAAATTATACTTTAGTTAGCTAGGTATATATTTTCAACAACACTTGTATTTAGTAATTATGTTTGTACCACAAATACATTTGGTTAAACTCTCCCGGACATTGATTTGTGAATGAAGTTAGATTAGAAATACGGAGTGGCTCCAATGGGTGACCCAAATACCCATTTTGAATGGAATTAGATTAGTAGTACATTTGCATCATGTTTGATAAACAATCAAATACTTAACAAATAAAATTAATAAAGACTCAATTTCATTCGTGTATAATAATTATTTCCATCTTATTTTAGTTGATTTTTAATTTGTTGGAATAATTTGAAAATTGAGAATTCTTTTTTACTTGACTAAGAAATCATTAGTAAAAATATTCATAGTAGTGGTTATGTGGGTACTTTACTCTCTAAAAAATGAGATTACCTAAAGAAGAATCAGTGTAGGTTGTTGACCATAAAAGTTTTATTGCCCTAGACTTGGACTACCAAGTGAGTACATTGACGAGGTGCTACACTTGATGCCATTGCAATTGGACGCATCTGTGAGAACCGGGCCCGTAACCTTACATTCTATCTTCCTTGTGTTATGCAAGCGCAACATACAAAGGTTTGCTAGCAACCATCTTTCCATTCATCTAAAAAACTATAACACTCATATTTAAAAGCATATTATATTATTAAACACCCGAAGCATACGTCCCAAACATACATATGTACCAAACAGTTTAACATTTCAAAAGATTACATCTTAAAAGTTTAGATATTACAAAAATATATACTATAGACTGGGTGTTATATAAACTCCAAAACCATAACGTTTGTTTTTCAAAATATCATAGTAAACGCAGTATAGGTCAAACATTCCATAAAGTAATCTCCACCCCGATCCACAATCTAACCATAATCTGCAAAATGTTAAAATGGTGGAATTAGCTCACAGCTAAGTGAATGAAACTGTAACCGACAGTCCAACCTAGCTATAATAAATCTTACAACAAATAAACATAATTCACACAGCGTCAAAGAGGACTGGCGGTTTTTGAAGGGCCATTCAAAGAACCCTCAAACCACTGCCGACCAAAACAGTGATTTACCGATAGCTTGAAGTTATCCTCACCGATATAGGTTCATCCATCAACTATGTGTATCGGAAACTCTATCGGCCAAACAATAGCAACAAGCCTAACCAGTGTTGACCTCTGAATAAATCACAGATGACCAATGGCCCAAATATCACAAAATGTGTAATCGTCATGCCATCATGGAATATATACAATTAAACAGCAATAACAATATCTCAACAGATTAACCAATCAATAATCCAAATAATTATATTTATCCGTTGTAATCAAATCTGTTACAACTAAGTTAAAGTGTTAAACCGAAGATTACATAATCCACTCACCGTTACCTCAGCCGTTAACTCAGAAGTCTATTATTACTGAGTCTTCTCCATGTCTGAGAATACGAATAAATATCGAGTTAGTAATTCATCCCATAAATTGTATAACTCAATTTAATTCATAACATCAAACTACAAACAATTACCAAGTTATAAGTAGTATTCATATCTACTTTATAACTTACATTTTAATCAAGTCAACTTATATCATAATCATATAACGTATTTCAATACATAGTATCAAAATGATAATTATACATAGTTACACCATGTTATCCTTGTGATTTTAGTTAAGTCTTTAACTAATCAACATACATGTTCCATAACAAATAACTCATTTCGAATGTATACAACTTATGTCAAAAGTGTAACATCGATTTAACAACAATAATCAAGTTGTACATATTGATCATAATAGTTTATTAATGACCATTTCCATAAAACTACTTATATAGTAAATAACGTCATTACCTAATCCCAAGTTATCATTATACAAGATATCATATAACATCAACATGTTTTCTAACATTAATTCCATAATAATTCATAACCTACACAATTTAACCGAAATCATAATTTATAAGTTAAATAAAACAAGAACAATAACTTACAATCAAGAGAAAGCTAAGATGATGATGTTATAAATTTTAACCTTAATATTGCTTCAATTTTTGTGTATGGATTTCTATGGAGAGTTTCAAAGAAAGTGTGTGAAGAAAGTTTCAAGAAGAAATCTATATTCTAACTATTGTGAATGATGACCAAAAATGAGTATTTAAGACTTCCTTTTATACTAAAACAAACATGTAATTAGTCAACATTTTATATTCCTAATTTGATGACATGTGTACTATGTGATTAGTCATCATTTTATATACTTAATTTGATGACATGTGTACTTTTTGACTATCTTAGTCATTGGAAATCTATCATTTAGCAGGAGAGCTAATTTTTCACTATTAAATTAATACTGTTTGTCCAATCTTAAATTGACATATGCTTTCACTTATATATTGATATGTATGTTTTGCCCATAAAAAATAAAGAAAGACTCATTACTCTATAGTAATGAATAGTTGGTGAGGGGTATATCCATATAGGTAAATATGTTGATCTCAAGTTAAACTATTAGCGTAGTATAAATGAGTCACTAACTCGAAATAAATAATTATAAAATTAATCACTTAACTCGGTTTGACAAAAAAAATCAATTTAGAGGTGTTTACTGGTTTTACAAAAAAAATACAAATTTAAATGAATTAACATACATGTAATGTATATATGAGAAAGTTTATACAACATGTATTCATAGTTTGATCATGAGATACATGGTATAGAGTACAAAATTCTTTGTAATATTTAGCTTCATATTAGATGAGTTAGCTTATAAGTTTACTACATGACCAATCTATTTTTACGCAACTTTCTCCTTTTATTTTCTTTATTTTAAAATTTTAACATATACCTCACCTTCATCTCTTTTTCTTCACCGCATTCTTTTCTTTTCTTTTTATTTTAATATACCTCACTTTAAAATACGAATAATCTTAGCAGGAGAGCTAAATTTTCACTATTAAATGAATAGTGTTTGTCTAATCATAAATTGACATATGCTTTCACTTATATATTGATATGTATGTTTTGCCCATAAAAAAATAAAGAAAGACTCTGTACTCTATGGTAATGAATAGTTGGGGAGGGGTATATCCATATAGGTAAATATGTTGATCTCAAGTTAAACTATTAGCGTAGTATAAATGAGTCACTAACTTGAAATAAATAATTATAAAATTAATCACTTAACTTGGTTTGACAAAAAAATCAATTTAGAGGTGTTTACTGGTTTTACAAAAAAGTACAAATTTAAATGAATTAAAATATATGTAATATAAATATGAGAAAGTTTATACAACATGTATTCATAGTTTGATCATGAGATACACGGTATGGAGTACAAAATTCTTTGTAATATTTAGCTTCATGTTAGATGAGTTAGCTTATAAGTTTACTACATGACCAATCTATTTTTACGCAACTTTCTCCTTGTATTTTCTTTATTTTAAAATTTTAACATATACCTCACCTTGATCTCTTTCTCTTCACCGCATTCTTTTCTTTTCTTTTTATTTTAATATACCTCACTTTAAAATACGAATAATCTAACAGTAGCGTATCATATAATAATAAAAAATACCATTTTGACTGGCGTATTATCCATCAAATACTATCCTATAGATCTAGCAATGACAGAATTTTGATACAAGAACAAACAATTTTGATAGGAAAAATATTTTTAAAAGGAGTAAATAATTATTCATTATCAATAAGAGGTTGTGTAAAATAAGTTAATTACAGATACATAGGTAAGTGAGTGTGTATGGGTGTCATGGAATAGAAATGCGTATGGGTAAAAACTAAACTACTTATATGTGGATGACTGGATATGGTATAACAGTCATATAAATTAAATTACTTATATAAATCTTAAAAAATAAAGTGATTTATTTATCGATAATATATATATACACACACACACACACACACATCTAATTCCAAGACAAAGACCGTAAACATATTGAGTTACTTTATTGTCTTGATAGAAATAAAATATTTAACAAACGAACATAAAGTTTATGTTCATACATAACTTTCTAAACCATTTGAATATCCGAATTTGACTACAAACAAAACACTGACTTTTAAATTGCATATATATCAAATTATTTTATTATAAACTAATATAAGTATTTTGTTCCGCCGCAACGCGCGGGTTAATAACTGCTTGTAAGTCTACAATATTAGACTTGCCACTCTTTTTATCATGTAAACAAGTGTCCATTTTCTAGAAATGCTAAACTAAATTAGCAAACACGAAATTTAAAAACATTAATTACTTTTACTTTTAAATAAAAAGATTATATATCATTATATGTTAGCTAACTATATAATAGCAATATAAATCGTAAAAAGCCTTTTACCAAGTATTTACAATTAAACGTATTATAATAAACAAACAAATTTCCTTACGCATTAAATAAATAATTTAAGGCTAAGAAATTATTATAATGCCACTAGGCCCTTAAGGTCAGTGTTACAAACACTATCTAACCATAAATGAATTTAGCATTTCACATTAAGCTTCAGTAATAATAATAATAATAATAATAATAATAATAATAATAATAATAATAATAATAATAATAATAATAATAAACATGATCAAAGTATGTTAGATGTTCTTGCAAAAAACATAATCAAAATATGTTAACTTTCTTTTTGTTCATTATGTTACCTTTGGTTATTTCGATTTCTTAGATACCTTACAATAATGTGATATCGAAGTATAATCTATTGATTTACCCCAATTAAAATAGTATTTTCCTTTCATTTTTTAAAGTTTTTTTATGGAATTGTGAACTTTGTCATAATAACATAAAAAATAAATAACAAATAATTTGATAATATAAACGTAAAGTTCTCTTGCACAAGTATGTCAATTGAAAAATACGTAATAAAATAAATATATAATATAAACATTGTATCAAAATCATGTAATAGCCCGCGAATTCGCGGGTTATAATCTAGTTATTATTATTACAAACTTAAAATTAATTTCATTTCCTTTATATTCTAATTTTTATATTTATAAAAAATAATCACAATCATAGTCATAATTTGCAACAAGTAGGAACAAACAAGGTTTTGTTGAGGTCAAACTGTCAAAGAAAGCCACCGGAGTCCGTAGACTCCTGATCAAGAATCATCAAAGCCTATATATAAATTCCCTCTGCTAACGATTTTCAGAAACTTACAAATTCTTCAACAAACAAAACAATGGCGACATCATCATCATCATCATCCTCGTCAATTTATTCAAATAAATCAGATGACGAAATCGAAGAAATGCTTGATCGTATGCTCACTCGATTCGCACTTTGCGATGATGTTAACCTAGAAAACTTGCTATCCAAGTTACTTCCTGTTACCATCTCTTCACTTTCTCGTCCTTCATCTGCCGTCAGAAACAAGGTCTTATCGCAATTTCATCCGAATTCCTTTTTATTAATCATTATAATTATATAATATGGTATAACCATATAATTTATGATTATATTTACTTGTGACCGCATACAAGTATTATATTACAATTATAACTATATATGTTATGTTATTATCTGAATTGTAACTATATTCTTATGTACTAGGGTTTAACACTCGATATTGCACTTTCGTTGAACCAAATAAGACTAATTGGACTCTGTTGGTGGTTTGTGATTTTGCTACTTTATATTAGAACCTTTTTTATTTCAATGCTAGTTTGTGTATTTATTTCATATAATGTGCAACAAAATGAGGTGTTATATTAAGTTGCTGTGAACCGGAAAATGTGATATTAAGGTTTATTAGGGTACTAAGTAGGTTACACTTTAAGTTCGTTATGTGATGATTGTTATCGAGATTGAATATCTACAATGTAAATTGTAAGTGATACGTGTATTTGCTTTTGAAGTAATAACTTGTTGATCAATATGTAAGATTGACCCGTTTGATGTGTTTTATGCTTACTTACGGAGTTTCTAGACATGCAAAGCTAGGCTTCCTCGGTGAGTGTAGTCAGGTGTTGTTGCACCCAATGCAGAGCCACACATAGTAAGTAACTAAGTATTGTACAATTAGTGAGCCATGATGAGTTGGTTTTGTAATAAGAAGTATTCAAAAGGTTAATTTTTAGTCAGCACTAACTTTTAGCCAACTTGCATCGTCGTAACTAGTGAGTTGTAGTTTGCATGCAGAGCCACACGTACTAAGAAAAGTACAATTATTGACTAATAGATTGCATGGTGAAAACGGCAATGTAGCTTAGAACGAATTATGTCCATTCTATTATCATTTGTGATTTGACAGAGTGGAAATTATGCTGGAACTATATCTGTCTTTCTTGAAGGACTTGTTTTTCTAAAGGGTTTGTAAGTTTAAGGGAAAAAAAAAGCTGGATTAAACTATTAGTGATTGTTATGCTATTAACTCTTTTAATCTTAAGATGCTCCACTAGAGATAGGTCTCCTAAGGAGTAAAATGATCATTTGAAATCTTCATCTGTCTGATCTCATCTTTACTTTTGAGACAAATGTGAGTAATTGTTTGTTTTTGTATGTTATAATAGGTGATGGAAATCCTAAGCCATGTCAACAAGAGAGTGAAACATCAGCAACAAATAGGTTTGCCTTTAGAAGAATTATGGAAATTGTATATGGAAAATAATGTTGCTCCTATGGTTAGAAACTTTTGCATTGTGTATGTTGAGATGGCAATCGACCGTGTCAACAAAGAGGTTTGTATTGGTATCTTTGCTGTAAGGATTGGAAAATATTTGCAACTATCTTTTCTGAAAATTGCCTTTCTTTGAAATGTCTATGTTCAGAAAAAAGAAAATATCGCTCCGACGATGATAGCTAACATCTCAAAGCTTCCTTCTCAACATCAAGATATCATATTGAGAATGGTCATTAAGGTATGTGTTTTTCTTTCTATCAAACCATTGGTCAACACACTTTCTCGTCATCTCTTTATCTGTATGCTAGTCAGTAGGTTTCCATATGCAGAGTGCTCACGGTTGTATCACCTGTGTCCACATTATTGTTATCTGTCGACATCTGTGCGTGTATGCACTATCTGCAGTATACAAATATATATAACATCATATGCGTGTAACATTGTAGTTCCCTTATAATATCATCTGTGTGTGTATGCACAATCTGCAGTATACTAATATATATAACATTATATGCATCTTCTGTAACATGTACAGTTACATACCTACATTAGATTTCCAGTCTTCTTTGTTCTATTATAACTTGAAGTGTAATAAAGTTTCTAGTTATTGTTGGTGTCTCTTAAGCCATACCCCACTACTGGCTTACACACATTCCTTGGTTTTAGGTGATTGGTGAATGTCACTCAAGGCAAGTTAGTGAGGAAATTTCTGTGAAGTATCGGCTCATAAGTGGATCTCAAGACAGAGAGATATTTGTTGAATTTTGTCTTCATACACTTTTGTATCAACCATCAACTGCTAGGTTTAGATCCCGTTTTACTTGGATTACCTTTTACTATTCAAATAATCTTTGTTTTCATCCTGAATCCTAATATCTTATCTTAAATTTGTAGCGCGGGCTCCCCGCCCGGGCTTTCAGTTTCTCAAAGCAACCGTGTGACAGGGAAGACTTCACTGAATCATGATGAGCTTCTAATCAGAAAGGTAAAGCTGGCGAGATAAACCTAGTTTCTGGCTTCTTCAGCAAGTGTTTGTATTGTTGGTTATATTATCCACCTTGTCTTTTGTTTTGTAGTTGGGTTTGTTGAATGTTACTGATATCATGGAGCTGCCAGCTGAACTTGTGTATCCTCTTTACGTTGCTGCATGTGCAGACAGGTGCGAGCTTTTAATTAATGAGTTGTATCATACCATTTTACGCATTAAATTTTGGTGTCTGTGCATTATTGCTAGCTCATGATGAGTTAGTCATTTTCTTGTTTTGGTATTCTTCTTTCAGACACGAGCCTGTAATTAAGAGAGGCGAGGAACTATTGAAGAAAAAAACTTCTGGAGTACAGTTAGATGACACGAAGCTGATAAATAGGCTGTTTTTGCTATTTAACGGTAAGGAAAGTTGAACAATGTTTTCTCTCTGAGACTATAATATTCGAAATTTTTTATATTATATACATGCTTCTTTATATAGAGACTATTAAATTTACCCTGATCTTTGTTGTACAGGGAATGTTGGAGCTGAGAATGTCGCTGCAGATTTGAGAATTAGTCCTGGGAATCCTGCTCTAAGAGTGAGGCTGATGTCGGTTTTTTGCCGGTCAGTCACAGCAGCCAATTGTTTTCCTTCAACTTTACAGTGCATATTTGGCTGCATATATGGTATGTGTTTTTCTCTAGATTTCCAAGAACCATGCGGGGTTACTACTTTGAACACTGTTTAGGGCTAGAGACTTCCTTCTGACTTCATAGCAACATGAGTCTCAGACCAAAATATGCCATATTATGTTGATATAGTTGATTCTGAATATGTGGATATACATATGTTTTTAGTATGGGCCATTAGATTTGCCAATTCAAGGTTGGATGTGTGTTTTGATTTAATGTGGATATAGCAGATGGATCAGGATTCTCATAAACAGAGCTCACATACCCTCGTCACTTGCCCCTATGATTTTCATAGCTTGGGGAATGTTATATTGATACATTTTATTCATTTGCTTGCGGTTGTTTCTATTGAAATATTTCTATTTAGTGGATAGATGCATACACTTTTGTCTTACTCTGAATCTTGCTCTAGTGGGTATCTCATGAACCACAAATATATGCTGATAAGATAAAAGTAGTTGGCATGCTGTAAATTATCAAGAAACCATGTAAACATCTAGGGAGTATGATTTTTGTTGGATCAGACATGCTCTCTCTTTATTCTTTGGTTTTAAAATAATTAAGTAGATGGTTAAAATTTAGAGAAAATGATTGAGGGTCAGTTTTCCTCCATCTTTTTCTAAGAACAATTATAAGATTCCGTGTGCACTTCCTTAGTAAAGAAATATGCAGTCCCCTTGCTTTGTGGTTGTTAAATGCATTTGCTATGTCTGTTTTTTTTTTCTCTGAGAACTCATACAGGAGGATCTTCTTGTTATTGTGGTGAGACTCAGGATCTCATGGGGCCAATTGAGATGTTCTTATGTGTGTTATGTTGTTGCATGTATCTTGTAGGCTAAACACGTGAGCCATGGCTGCACTTTTAATGCTGGCCAATTTCTACTAAACAACAGTAAATATTGTCTGCATATGGTAATTCTATAAATCATATAGTGAGGAGGATTAGTTTAAATGATATATAACTGGAGACCATTTCATTGGTACAATGATTTACCCGATAAAGTTGTTTTTTAATCGTATTTATATCTATTCTAGCTGGGAGTCACTTCCCTAAGCCATCATATTGTAGGGATGTAGTGATTTAAAATTGGGTTATTGGTCGATTATAGAAATATTATTTCCTATGTTCATGTAAAATCTTGAAGAGAAAATGCTTTCTCTTTATTGTCGAACCTCACATTTTTGTTTCATTAGATTGTCTATCTAATATTTGAATTTTAATGCAATAATGCTAACAATGCACTGAAAATCATTCTCTCTGTTGGAATATGTTACTTTTAGGAAATGGCACCACATCAAGGTTGAAGCAGTTAGGAATGGAGTTCACTGTATGGGTTTTCAAGCATGTAAGTGATATGTTTCTTATCAAATTACTTTGGAGGAAGTCATGCTGCATTGTTCCACACAAAGTATAATGGAATAATCACATGAAGAAATAATTTTTTGTGCATTTTGAAAATAACCTTCGTAAGGGTATTGAGGGTATAAATTTACGAAAAAGCAACTTTTATGTGGTCAACAAAGCATAAAATTTGGATATCTAATAAGTGATGTTCCAGTTCTGAAATTTTGAATGTAAAAGACCAATAATCAAGTGAACGGATTAAGCTTTAAGATGGCAATTATCATTACTTAGCATTCTGCCTGGGTTTGTTGCCTATCATTAGCAAACAAAATAGGGTTTCATTTTGGTATATTTGGTTCTGTAACTATTGCTGTAGGTTATGTTCTCTTGATTATGAGATTTTTCAGAATCATTTGGAATCCTTTTGCACTTGTTTAACTTAAAATATACAGGCAGAAATAGGTCAACTCAAACTTATGGGCCCTGTTATACTTGGTGGCGTTCTTAAATCCCTTGATGGCTATACAGGTTCAGAGTCAGGTATCTCTCTTAAAACCTTTTACATTTATTGGACATGTGTGTTTCTCTGGGTGCTTGTTTTTTGGATGGAAACTATTATAACTTACAGTCCGTATTTATTTATTTTAAATCTCACTATCATAGATACAATTGTGCGGGAGACCAAAACCTTCGCTTTCCAAGCAATTGGATTACTTGCAAAGCGCTTGCCTCACCTTTTCAGGTATTTTTTGTTTTGTTTTGTTTTCTCCAGCCATTTGCTTTTGGTTTAGTATTACTAACTTACTAATTACACAATGTTATGCTGTATACTTACTCTTCAGAGACAAAATTGACATGGCTGTTCGGCTTTTTAATGCCTTGAAAGTGGAGTCTCCATCAATCCGTTTGATTGTTCAAGAGGCAACCAACTCTCTTTCTGTTGCATATAAGGTACACTCTCGATCAAGTTAACTTTTGTAAGTATTACCTTTTTTTTTTGAGCATGCATTGAGTTCTTACTTCTCCGTGTTTGATTTTCAGGATGCCCCAATAACAGTCTTAAATGATTTGGAGTCTCTTCTGCTGGAAAATTCTCAAGCGGTACATTCATTGATATGCTACTTCACATCTCTTGTTTTTACATTGTTTGGGTCTCCATGTTTCTTTTTTTTCCAGTTCATGCTACTTGCTAACTTGTAATCTTTAAACGCACGATGTTATTGGTTTAAGGAACAAGGTGAAGTACGATTTTGTGCGCTTAGATGGGCGACAACCTTATTTGACTCACAGCATTGCGCAAGCCGATTTATCTGTATGCTTGGTGCTGCAGACACTAAACTGGATATAAGGTATGGTTACCTTTATTCCACACATACACATATTCTTATATTAGCTGTGTTTTCGGAATATAGTAATATTGCTACATTTACTGAATTTTCTTTCAGGGAGATGGCATTGGAAGGTCTGTTCCTCGGTAAAGATCATGGAAGATCCACTAGTGAAAACCTAATTCTCAAACACCCTAAACTGACGGACATGTTAAGTTACATTGTTAGACAACAACCTCAATTGCTAGAATCCAGTGAAATAAGGGAAGACCGGCTTATTTTCCCATCCCAGACATATATTGCTGCAATCAGATTTTTGTTACAGTGCTTTGAGGCGGATGTGGAGCGAAACATTACAACAGAAAAAACTTCTGAGTTTTGGTCTGCATTAGGGAACATGTGTTTACTGCTAGAGCATGCAATGGCCTATGAAGGTTCTGTTGAGTTGCATGCTACTGCCTCCAAGGCTTTAATCAAAATTGGATCTCACGTTCCAGAGGTTTATTATATGAACATTCCTACTGTCGTTATGTTTCTTGTTTGTGTTCTTAATCCTGATGTACACTTCAATTTTAGATGTTAGCATCTCGCTATGCTGTTAAAGTAGCATGGTTAAAGCAATTACTAGCCCATGTGGACATAGACACACGAGAATGTGGAGCTCGCTTACTTGGAATTGCTTCTTGCGGCCTTTCTGTGTCTGCTGCTTCTGATCTTATTCTTGAACTCATTTCAACTATCAAAGCATCGGCAAAGTCAAGGTTTGTGCTTCACAACTTTAATAGTTATGTTTCTAATTGTTTATACTTATTGCTCCTGTATTTCCAATTGAAAATGCTGTCTTTTACTGGTTGGGTTTAACATTGTGCACCAGGTTTGAAATTCAACATGGAATGATATGTGCTCTTGGATACGTCACTGCAAACTGTTTGTTGAGGACTCCTACTGTAAGTCACGTCCGATCTTTATAAGTGTTAGCTTACTCTCCCTTTCTCTCTCACTTGAAATGTACTATATTAACCTTCCATCCTTTTTGGATAAGGACATGACACTGTTTAACTTGTCATCAGATCACAGATTCATTGATTCAGGACACACTCAAATGTCTAGTTGACGTAGTCAATTCTGAGACTGCTACATTAGCTTCTGTTGCAATGCAAGGGCTAGGTCATGTTGGACTTTCTGCCCCGTTACCAAAACTGGTTACTGACTCCCGTACAGGTAAATCAGTGAATCTATTAACTCTCTGTTGGGAACTAGCGTACTATATCAAATGCTTACCTGTTTTGATCCAAACTATTTACTGATTCTTTGAACTTCAGATGATCTTTTGACATTCTTGCGTGAAAAGTTAAGTAAGATCCTTTCTGGTGATGATACCAAAGCAATCCAAAGAATTGTTCTTTCTTTGGGGCATATGTGTGTGAATGAATCATCTTCCTCCATTATAAGTGATGCACTTGACTTGATATTTAGTCTTGGCCGGTCTAAGGTAGATCAGTTTTCTTCCAGTTGCTCTTTTTTAATTCCTTTGTTATCTGCACAAAATAAATTGCTTTTGTATGTGAAATTAATGAGATCTTTGTCCCTGATTTTATCGCTATTCTTTCCTTACGTGTCAATTGAGCAGGTTGAGGATATTCTCTTTGCTGCCGGTGAAGCTCTTTCATTTTTATGGGGTGGAGTTCCAGTGACTACCAATACGATCCTGAAAACTGACTACAGTTCACTCTCTACGACTTCAAATTATTTGATGGCGGATATATCCTCAGCCGTGCCTACATCTAGCCCTACGGGGCTTGACGGAAATGAAGAGTTTCATGTAACGGCCAGAGATCTGATTACTAAAAAGCTCTTCGATGGTCTATTGTACAGTACAAGAAAGGAAGAGCGTTGTAGTGGAACTGTCTGGTTAGTATCACTGACAATGTATTGTGGTCGACATCCATCAATTCAGAAATTAATTCCAGATATCCAGGTACTCGTGAGACGCTGTCTGCATACCTTAAATATGAAAGTCTTTTCAGTCATTTATATGCCAATTTTGCTATTGTGGAGGGACTTTGTATTGTTCCAACATCCCCATAGTCCCCTGGCTAGATAATGGGGTACTTAATCATATATGGTATTTTTCTTGGTTATTTTTTGTATTGTTATTGTTTTCCTTTGGTCCCTTGTGCTTGGGCATTAGCATGGCTAACACTGATTATCATTTGGTGGTGTAACATGTGTAGTAAATTTGAATTTTTGTTTTTAAGTCCACACGTTGTTTACTGAAGTTAAAATAAATGGAGTTCATGGTAGTCAGATTTTGATAGCAATTCTTGTGATATTTGTTACTTTAGAGTATTAACTTTTTCCCCTCTTGTACTTACCTAGATACGTTTTAAGTAACTCGTTGATTTATCTATTTTAAATATTAATCTTCTTTTGTCTGCTCCACTGCAGGAAGCGTTTTCACACCTGATTGGCGAGCAGAACGAACTCACGCAAGAACTGGCATCCCAAGGCCTAAGTATTGTTTACGAACTTGGTGATGAATCGATGAAGAAGAACTTGGTAAATGCACTGGTTGGCACCCTGACTGGTTCTGGAAAGAGGAAAAGAGCGGTGAAGGTAACACTTGAAACTTAAACATTTTTACTTTGTCATGATATCCTGGTGTACCTAAGCCTCTGAGGTTCTGGTTCTTCAGCTTGTTGATGACACTGAAGTATTCCAAGAGGGCTCGATTGGGGGAACTCTTAGTGGAGGGAAACTTGGTACTTACAAGGAGCTTTGCAATCTGGCAAATGAGATGGGACAACCAGATTTGATATATAAATTCATGGACTTGGCCAATCATCAAGCTTCTTTGAACTCAAAGAGAGGTGCAGCTTTTGGATTCTCAAAGATAGCTAAGCTGTCAGGGGATGCACTACAACCGTATCTCCGTCAATTGGTCCCAAGGCTTGTACGCTACCAGTATGACCCTGACAAAAATGTTCAGGTAAGCATGCTGCATCTTGTCTATGCTCAAGATTTCTCGTCAACTTTCTTCAACTTCTTCTAATCTCATTTAGATAATTATTTTATAGGATGCGATGGCACATATTTGGAAATCACTTGTTGCAGACTCGAAAAAAACTATTGATGAGTTTTTGGATCTCATAATTGAAGATTTGTTAGTACAATGTGGATCAAGGCTTTGGCGCTCCCGAGAGGCTTCTTGTCTTGCTCTTGCAGATTTAATTCAGGGGCGTAAATTTAATCAGGTCATTAGTTTATGCTATCTTTATATCCAGACCTTATGGGCTTTAACCTATTATATGCTTCTGGGAAGTTCTGAAGTATTACATGGACACTATAAGTGGCAAAATTAATGGGTCGGGTCAGGTCAGGTCACGGGTCTAGATGGGTTTGGGTCTAAATGGGTCTGGGTCTAGATGGGTCATTTAGAAGGATGGGTCTAAACGGGTCCGGGTCAAATGGGTCTCGAGTCAGGTCATCGGGTTCTTACCACACTTTTTTATTTATTTGAGTGGAAAATGAAAGAAATGAAATGAGGTGATTTTTTTTTACCCGCTAGACCCGTCTAGACTCGTTGGTTAATTGTTACACAATTGGAGGTTGTATTGAAAAACCCATTTAGACACATCCAAAAAATGGGGAGGAGACCCAACAAACCCATTCCTCCTAAATATTAACCAAATTGACCCATAATTAACCAATGGGTCTAAAATTGTCACCTCTAAACCCAATTGAACTGTATGTCAGTGACGAACAGTAGAAACTAATCTGTATATATCAAACAGTTGTCCTTCTGTGATTCTTGATAGACAGAGGTATCATGTGACTTCTTTTTGTTCTGGTTATATATTTGGAAGTCTGAAATGTAATGTTCTGGAGCTTATTAGTTGCATACAATCACATGGTTATTCATTTAATATTTTGTCAACTGCTATATCAAGAAATGAAGAACAGTTCCTATGCTTCTTTAAGTCTTCTATTATCAGTTTCTGATACAATACAAGATTTTAGATTAACTTACGGTCATTAAAACATCATTCTTTATGAATGTTTAAAATGGTAGGTCACCTTCTTTCAATCTATTTAAATGGTATATCATCACCCTGGTCCCTTTTCAGTATGTTTGTTTTGTATCACTCATGCTATTCAATACAAATACAATGTAGGTTGGCAAGCATTTAAAGAACATTTGGACAGCTGCATTCCGTGCTATGGATGACATAAAGGAGACTGTCCGGACATCTGGGGAAAGACTATGCCGTTCTGTTACTTCATTGACATTGAGGCTGTGTGACATATCTCTCACAGAAATTTCTGATGCAAGACAAGCAATGGACATTGTTTTGCCTATGTTGCTGACTGATGGAATAATGAGTAAAGTAGACGATATTCGAAAGGCATCAATTACAATCGTTACGAAGCTTGCAAAGGTATTTTAGCGTAACTGCAGTATTCTAGTTTGCTTTTAATAATGTTAAAAATTCCCTTCCTCTTACAACCATAGTTGTTAGACTCGTACGAGTCACGAGTCGACTCGTACGAGTCGAGTCAAAAAACCTTAAAAAAGAGTCGACTCGGCATTTGACTCGTTTTTGCTTATGACTCGAATCCTGACTCGGAGTTCTATACTGACTCGGTCCGAGTCAACTCGACTCGTAAATCTAACAACCATAGTTGTTAGACTCGTACGAGTCACGAGTCGACTCGTACGAGTCGAGTCAAAAAACCTTAAAAAAGAGTCGACTCGGCATTTGACTCGTTTTTGCTTATGACTCGAATCCTGACTCGGAGTTCTATACTGACTCGGTCCGAGTCAACTCGACTTGTAAATCTAACGAGTCAGAAAAAACACAGCAAATCAACCCATAACTTATGAGAAAGAAACTTCCTTAAACATTAGATAATATAAACAGCTACAGAGTGGGTATAATTCCTTATTGTCCAAGAACAATCTGTAAGAAGTTTGATTATTTGGAGTTGGAGAAAAAAAATTGAGGGAGTCTTAGTCGCCAGTCCAATGATTAAACATAAAACTTCTCGTCACCTTCGCTGCCATCATCTACTACATATGAGTCTTTTTTACAAATGAAGAGGGATGAATTTTGAAAAGATTGAAGTGTTTATAGAGAGGATAGAGGAAGGTGCATATGGAGGCTTATAAGTTAAGGGGGCACATATATGAAACAAAACCCTACTACATTAATCTGTCAACGTGAGTATCTGACCAAAGTCATTTAAATGGGCTTAGGCCCATTCCATATATTAATTAATTTACCGGACTAACAAAGAATAGAAGCAGTATCCATATTTTTTTTTATCTATTAGTTGACATAAATTAATTCTATTAGATTGTAATTGTAATCATATTAATTATTAATAATAAAAAGTTAAGAATCGTTTCTATATTTTATAAATTTTTCTATATAAATATATAATCGTGAGTCTTACGAGTCGAGTCACGATTCAAAAATCGGAAAAACGAGTCATGATACGAGTCACGAGTCGACAACTATGCTTACAACCCTCCCACCCCCACCCCCCCACCAGCTGCTACTTTGGTCTACCAAAGTTGCTGGATATGTACTTGATGGCTGACAATGTGGTGCCAACTTCCCTAAAGGTGATCAGCCTGAAAGGCATGAACTTGAACCACTAAATAGATGCCCACAAAGGACTGCATTATAATTGTGTTTTCAGAGGTGTTTCTAATCTACTCCATTATTATGTAACAAGGCTGAAATTGCTTAATTTATTTTCTAATGTCTTTTCATGAGTAATTTTAGAATGCTCTTCTTGGAACTAGTATCTGGGGTTCTTTCTTTTATTCTACTGAACTTAAATTCATTAATCCAGGGTGCTGGCGTTGCAATCCGTCCACATTTATCCGAATTAGTTGTTTGCATGCTTGAAAGTTTATCAAGCCTTGAAGACCAAGGACTGAATTATGTTGAGGTTTGTCTAATCCTAGTCAATACTAGGGCTGATGTACAGGCAGTTTTTATACTCTTTCTGGTTCTCGTTGATCACAATGCTCATTGAATTATCTCTCTCTCTCTCTCTCTCTATATATATATATATATATATAATACACTATGTATTCAACAGAGGCATGCAGAAAATGCTGGGATACAAACAGAAAAGCTTGAAAACTTACGAATTTCAATTGCCAAGGGCTCTCCACTTTGGGAAACTCTTAACATGTGCATAGAGGTTGTTGACGACAAATCACTAGAGCAGTTGATTCCCCGTCTTTCTCAGTTGGCTCGATCTGGTGTTGGTCTAAATACTAGGTATAGCCCATTGGTCACATACTTGAAATTATTTGCTTCCTCTATGAATACTGAGCCTACTTAAGAATGTTAGTTATTTACTCGTAAACCCAACGATTTAGCTCAATTGCATTCTTTTATTGATAGCATTTGATAGCTTCTGGCTTCTTACTTCATGATTACAAATGAGTTATTTGTCGTCATTGTAATAATTTTGGAGATTTGTGTAGTTCCATCGAATAGATATGTACATGTATTAGTGGTTTGGGAATCTTAGTGGATCAATGTTATTTAAGGGATGGATGATACTGTCTGTATTCAAGGAGCCTAGTGTCTTTAGGTTTGTAGAGTTTGGATAAATGCCTAGAGGGCCTGCCGAGTATGCATTCTCCAAGAAAAGATCAAGAGCATCCTAGAAAAAACCCAGTAATATGTGATCCTTACTGTTTACACATACGCTGTTTTTCTGAGTTACAAACCCTAGAGTTCCTCAGTTTATACTCTATATCTTCAATGTCAAATTTCTGCTTTAAATAACTTGTTTTATAGTTGGTTTTCACTAGCGATTTTTAGGTGCTATGTTATATCTCTATGAACAACTTATGGAATCTTTGTTCTTTTTCTATATGAAGCTGAAAACCTTTGTTATCTTTTGTTGTTTAATTTATATCTTTTATTGGATATTATGCTTCATTGAATTCATACAGTTTGTTAATCTACTTGAATTAAAATTTATTTGTGGTTGATTCCTGTCTGTGCATCAACACTCGAAATATTCTCAACCGAAATGGATGAAGATAAGAAAAGGGGTGTGGTGGGCTCAGTGGGAAGTATGGCTATGAAGATTCATTTAATTGCTATAGTCGGAATATAGTATGCTAGGTTACCATTACACCTTGAAGCATGACATGTGCTTGTCCGCAAGCCATTTAACAGACTGCCCATATTATTAAAAATGCAGTGCACAACTGCAGGTTGGGCTAATGGTTGTAACATCATCTATGTAATTCACTGTGACTCTGTGAGAAGCTAATTGATATTTCTGACTTCTGACCTTCAAATTACAAGCATCTAGAACTTATGACTGTTTAGTATTATGTTGTAGCCTGTGGAACACCTTGTATTTCATATGATGTGCAATGCTCGATAAAACATAATCAGCTTATGTTATCTACATTTGCAAACTTGTACATCCAGCTAAACATGACATCTAAAGCATTTGAGTAGCTGACAGCCACTAAAATGATATATACAACAATTTATTGTATTAGTTTGATTGAGTGGACTTCTTATGTTGTGACGTACATTTGCACAGTTGTACTCATATTCTTATGATCGTACGCATCTGCACAGGGTTGGTGTTGCAAGTTTTATCAGCCAGTTAGTTCAAAAGGTTGGTGTCAGTATAAAACCATTCACGAGCATGCTACTCAGGCTTCTGTTTCTAGTGGCCAAGGAGGAGAGAAGTGGAGCATCAAAGCGTGCTTTTGCAAATTCTTGTGCTTTTGTGTTAAAATATGCAGCTCCCTCCCAGGTCCAAAAGCTTATTGAAGAAACTGCTGCTTTGCATACCGGTGATAGAAATTCACAGGTCGCATGTGCACTTCTATTAAAAAGCTATGCATCTACAGCGTCTGATATCTTGAGTGGGTATTATGCAACAGTTGTTCCAGTTATCTTCCTTTCAAGGTTAGCTTCACAACCATCTCCTGCGTTACCAATATTGTATCGATTCTGTTACCTGGAATCTGCATTCATCATATGCTATCGTCATACTTTAAATTCTGATGCTAAGTTAACCAGCCAAGGACTTTGAGTATGGATTCAGTGAAAGGCCTTATAAGTCTAGGATTAGTTTACATAACCAATTACAAGGTTGATCGAGGTAAGTAAATGTCATTGTGGCTTTCTTGCCAAATTGGGTGAGTAATCTAAGTATCAGGTTTGGTAGATTTCTGTATATTGGTAGGGTCGGATAACTTACCTTAAACTATTCAATGGATCAAATGTTTAGTTAACGAGACTGGTCTTTCATATTGAGGCTGTTACCATTGTTACACATTTTTTATTCCATTAGGCCCCAGAGTTTGAATTATGAAGCTACTTCCAGATCACACACCAAACTTTGTTTTGGAGCATTTAATATCGTATCAGTGGGAGTCATATGTTATTGCTATGTTTGTTACACAGGTTTGAGGATGACAAGAATGTCTCTAATCTATACGAGGAACTATGGGAAGAAAATATGACGAGTGAACGTCTCACCCTTCAGTTATATATAAGTGAAATAGTTACTCTAATAACTGAAGGAATTGCATCATCATCTTGGGCTAGTAAAAGGAAGGTAACCTCATTTATATGCACTCCTTGTAAGTTACCCTTTATTTGATGACCCCGAATTTCACATGGTTAACGACGTTGCATCGTGTGTCTTCTGTAGGCAGCCAAAGCAATTGTAAAGCTTTGTGAAGTCTTGGAAGAATTAGTTTCTGCATATCATCGAGTTTTGCTCACATCTCTAATGAATGAAGTTCCTGGCCGTATTTGGGAGGTAGGTTTATGTTGTTATCTTTCAGCAAGAACCAGAAGACTATTCTTTGCACATAGTTATTTTTACTCCAGTTTCCCTTTACTTATGGTGGTCTGTTTTACATTTCCTCATATGCTGCTCTTTTATGTAGACGAATTGGTTAGGGGATTTATTACAGTAATTGTCCTATATCAGTGTATGGTTACAGCCAAATGAGAACATATCATCTGCAATTTTTTTGACTCATTTGCTTGCTTTGACTATAAATACTATTGATTAACTCTTGGCAAAAAAGGAGGAGGTATGAAAATCTCTTTGACTGGTTCGTACTAACTAATGGTAATATCTGACAGGGAAAAGAGGATCTATTAGAAGCATTGTCTTCACTTTGTACATCCTGTCATACAGCTATTTCTGCAGCTGATCCGTCCTTTGAAAATGCCATCTTGAGTGTTGCAACCTCAGCATGCAGTAAGAAAGTCAAGAAGTTTCGTGATGCAGGCTTTCGCTGTCTAGACAAGGTACAAGAGTTTCCTCTGCAGTGACTTCTCTTTGTCTATGTATGTATATATGACCTAGAATCGCCAATCACCGTATTGCACTTGGAGCAGAGCACCGTGGGAATCTGTAATATCTAATCACAGTGGACATTTAAGGAGCCCAAAGTAGTCCAAGTATAAAAGCAAAATAAAAAGTGATAAAAAAGCAGGCCTCCTATACGTGTAAGATACTCGGTGTTTTTATCATTATAACATCGAAGAGTTTGGATTGTTGAACTAGAAGCAATTGAGAAAATTTTGCTTGCGAAATTGTGATATCAATTTAAGTGGTGAGGTGGTCTCATTGTAGCGAAGATTCTGATAATCTTCACTGTTCGAATAGAGCTTATGGTACGGATCACCAATGTACTCATTTCTGTTTCGAAATCACCAACATATCGTTTTCAATACTAAGGGCACCAATATACTTTTAAAAACTTGATGGTGACTAACATTTTGTTGACGACCTCAATATAAAAAAGTATATTGGCGACCTCAACTCCTCAACCCATAACTAAAAGTATGTTGGCGACCACAATACATGAATAACAAGTATGTTGGTGACCTTAGTATTACAAATAGTATGTTGGTCTCGGAACAAAAAGGAGAGTATGAAGAATGTCTAAAGAGAAATGCGAATCAATTGAATATCAGAGCCCATCTAGGCTATGAATATCATCTATCTATCTGGAATTGTCAAAAGTCTCTCTCTCTCTCTCAGTATTACATTTGCTGTTGCTTTCTTTCTTTCACTTTTATTATCATTACTTTGGCACCTTTCCCCTTTTTTTGGGAGGTCTTTGTTGGTCAATATGGTGTATATTTAGGGTTTTATTGTTAGTCGCAGAGTCCTTTTTTAATTATCTTCCAGTATATTTTCATATGCTGAAGCAATGATTTGTGTTATGACCTGGCTGACATGTAAATAGGTTCTAAAAGCCTTCAAAAATCCAGACTTCTTCGGCGTTGTCTTTCCATTATTGTTCGAGATGTGCAATGTGCCCTTTAATTCTATTTCCAAACAAGCATCTTCATCAAATGATGCTGAAAAAACAGGTCAGATATACTCATATACTGATCCAGTAGATAGATTACTTTGTGCGGATGTTGATTGATCTCTACTTTCTTGTAATGCAGATACTGATCAGACGGAAGATTCTTCTGTTCCCCATGACAAGATTGTCGATTGCATTACATCCTGTATCCTTCTTGCCCGTTTAAGTGACATTCTCAAATGGCAAAAGGACTTGGTGCACGTGTATTCAAATTCCCTAGCACCTGGTATTCCTTGGATAGGTATGCACCGACTTATTTTATATAATTATATGTTTCAATTTCAATATGATATGTATTTGATGTGATACTAATAGCTGTTGTCAACAGTTAAAGTTTCGGTTTTCACATCAATCAAAGAATTATGTTCGAGGATAAATGAAGGGTTGAAAGACGTAGATAAATCTAGCCAACATGTTGACTTATCAGCATTAGTTATAGAGGTAACAGAATTTCATTTTTAACCATTTTATTAACATATCTAAATATAGACAATTCCTAGAATTAAATTCTGCTTTGTTTTTTCACCTGCAGTTATTTAATTCGCTGTCACCAAAGGTGATCGATTGTATATCTATAATAAAGATTGCCCAGGTATGTCATTCTTTTTCACGTTTGCATAAAATTCTTTCAGAATGTTTATGTAGATGTAGATGATGCGTATAGCCATCCACATGAAATGATAACATGTCTTTTCTTGGCCGTGAGAGAAATCGCAGCACTTCCCTTTTTTGGTATTTTCTGAATAAAAGTTACGAATTAGCCAATCATCTAATGCAAGATTCCTCAATCTGCATTTAGTGAACACCATATATTATGAAATACCTAATATTAAAGATTACAGAAGCTTAAACCAGTTGGATGATTGCTATACGGTATGACAAAAGCTTGCAACTGTCTGATACAATTTTTCCTTACAAACTCAGGTTCATGTAGCAGCTTCGGAGTGTCTTCAAGAACTCACCAAACTATACAAGGACCTTCCCGAAGTCCCCATATCAGAAATACCATTTAAAAGCGAGCTTGTTCATCAGTGGGAAATTGAAAAGAACGAGCAGGCCAAGTCATTAATGAAGAACTGCATAGACATTATTGATAGTGTAGAGCAGAAAAGTCTCTAGAAGACCCAATCCTGCTTGGGGATTTTTATGCAATGATATAGTATACGTGTAACCTAATTTGTGGGGTTCATATCTTTTCGAGTTTTTGTACAAATATGTCAGCTTCATTGTACATCAATATTCAACTGATGCTTGTTCTTATCCTTTGTATCAACACTAGAACCATACTAGTTATAGACAGCGTTGATTTCAAGACTCCAGAACTTGTGAACCCTGATTTAACACTTAATCTCTTACAGATTATTCAGCCCTTTTTAAACTTTTACTTTATTTTGTAAGCGAACAGCTTGATTGTTTCATTTTGATAAATGATCCCGTCTAAGATTAGAAACAAATGTGAAATAATCAAGTGCATACTGGATGTGGTCTTTGGTTTTGAAGGGATTGGACCGTTTGAGACATGATCGGACAAAGCTGAACCGGGACGTCAAGTATGTTGTACCACTTTGTGTTGTTTGTTTTAATTCTTTTGTTATACTCCCTCCTTCCCGTATGTATTGTCTGATATTCCTTTTTGGATGTCTCAATTTAATTGTTCACTTTCATAAATAGAAAAGAATAATGAGATAAAGTTCATTTTTGCCCTATATGTGTAAGACAAAAAGGTAAGTAAAAAGTAAATGGTAAAATTGTCTTGTTATCAAAAAGTAAGAGAGATTGTGATGTTTTTTATTAAACTGCGTGTTTTTTGTAAGAGAACAATAAAATTGAGACGGAGGGAGTATGATTTTCTGTAATTGCTTTCCCTTGTGTACTTCATTAATATGTTTTGCTTGTTTTCAATTACTCCCTCCGTCCCAAAATAATTGTCCACCAACAAAAAACACGCAGTTTAATAAAAGTACAATCAAAACTGCTTTCTCTTTCTTACTTTTTGCAGAATGACAATTTTACCCTTAAGCATTATATTACTACTTTCTTAAAGTTTGTAATAACAATTTCAAGTGAGGGTAATATGGTAATCACGACCAAAATTCCTTTCTATATATGGAAGTGGACAATTAATTTGGGACGTCCGAAAAAGGAAACATGGACTATATTTTTGGGACGGATATAGTACTTGATAGTTTTGACCTCTTTACGTGTGATTCAACTCTGCCACTCTGCATTTTTTTGTCGACGAGGTGCATTGCCAGGGAGAATGACAGCAATGAAATTGTCAAGTCTAAAAGAAGGAATGAAACAGGAACAAGTGAACAATCTGAAAATGCAATTCCCTTTAGTAATGGAAATGTGGAATGGGGAGTTGATATATACAACAAATAAATTGTCACTTCCATATTGTTTTGGTCAATTTGTATTACTATTGTTGCAATGTAATAGCAAGGGTTGTTAAATCCGCGCTCCCCTGCAGACATGGAATGTTATCGGCATGACAGCGTCGTTTAGGCATCCATCGTAATAACAGTACATATATGAACTACAAAAGACTATTATAAACACACGTGTACGAATTATAGTAAAAGTCACTATCAGAAACTTGCATTTAAATTGATACATCTCATATGTCGGAATAGCTAGATTTTCTTTTTCCCTTTCTTTTGAACAAAGGAAGAAATAGATAAGTTGGTTGCACCCAAACTTATACTTATACTACTAAAATAAAAGAACTATACCTGTATAGCACTATCTTAAATATTGTCAATAAAAAGCAATTACTCATACGGAGAAATAAGTTAAGGATGTTTACTTATATTTTAGTTGGGTGTTTTAACAAAATTATATTCACAACATATATTTGGTTTAAGCTATAAATTAATAAGGTACTCACGCTTTTGTATTAAGATGTACGTAAACATTTTATTATCAATGTGAGTAATTAACTATTACGATTTGTTCCAATGTGACTATGTGAGTAAGTCATCGTTATTTGAAGTAGTGAATTTGTTGGCTTAAAGATCGCTTAGTGCTTTTGAAAGATAATTTTTGTTTTTTTTTGTTTTAAGATTATAATCTTATCTATATCGATTGTCATGAACTGTATTAATATTTACATAATTCTTAATTCAGGATAATGTATTTTATGTTATATGTCCGGGTGAGGTTCAAATGAGAATGACATTTTGTGTGAGAATAGGAGAACCAATCAGAATGCTCCATTTTATTTAAGGGTGGAGGGACAATTTAGTAATTATACATTCTATTTAATTCAATTTAACCAAATAGAAAATTAAAAAGAAAAAAACAAATATTATATTTATTATTACTACACATATACATACAGATACACATGATACGTACAAGGTCATACGTAAATCACAGAGGTTTTCAAAATCAATCAAATAGATCGCAAAAAACATCAAATCGAAGGTACATATTACATTAATTCGACTCAAATACATTAATTTAAACAACGAACAATTGATCTATGCAGATTCGTTGCGATTCAATTAGGTTTTAGTTGTGCGAGTTCCATCGATCGTGTTTTGCGCGAACGTATGCGATTTCCAGATTATTATGTTCTAGTATTTACGATTTGATTAATGAAAATGCAATTGTAAACTGATTTATACTGATTCATCAATCAGATTTCATTCGATTCGCGAAAAAAAACCCGCGCAATTGTACGACGATAATGAATTTAGTACTAACACATGTGATAGTGATGTTCAATTGAATCGCAACAAAACTAGTGTGGTATGATATGTGTTAATTCGTGTATTTCAACTGAGATGTTAAAAATCATCAAAAACATCTGCAAAAATAACTCACAACTCACGAATTTCTATTTACTAACACATGTGATACTTAATAATCCTAAAACCTTTTTGGTGCAGAACACTAGTATGGCGATACTAGAAGAATGTAAGACAAACGATGTGGAGCAACAGATTCAAGTAAATGCTACAGGTAATGAGTTCTTTTATCTTTCTTCCAACTCATTGTAACAAATTTTATAGTTATTACTAACACATGTGTTAATGTATGCTAACACATGTGTTACTGTATGCTAACACATGTGTTACTGAATGCCAACACATGTGTTACTGAATGTATTTGTCACTTGTGTTATAATGTATCTTGTGTCATAAATCAAGTGTTACTGTATGCTAACAAATGTGTTACTGTATGCTAACACATATCTTACTGCATGATAACACATGTGTTACTGAATGCTAACACATGTGTTACTGAATGTATTTGTCATTTGTGTTATAATGTATCTTGTGTCATAAATCATGTGTTATTGTGTCATAACACATGTGTTACTGTATGCTAACACATGTGTTACTGTATGCTAACACATGTCTTACTGCATGATAACACAAGTGATACTGAATGTATTTGTCACATGTGTTCAAATGTGTCTTGTTTCATAAACTATGTGTTACTATGTCATAACACATGTGTTACTGCATGCTAACACATGTGTTACTGCATGCTAACACATGTGTTACTGCATATATTTGTCACATGTGTTAGAATGTATTTTGTGTCATAAACCATGTGTTACTGTGTCATAACACATGTGTTACTTTATGCTACTAACACATGTGTTACTGCATGCTAACACATGTGTTACTAAATTTATTTGTGATCGCAGATTCTTAATGATGTACCTGATGATACTGAGTTCAAGAAAAAGTTTAACAGGATTATATGGAACATGTGATACTAACTACTACCTCTCTTTTGATTTATTTTGTGACGAAGTTGATGAAGATGAAGATGGATCTCGAAGCTTCCACATCCGAGACTCAACCTCAAAGCAAGAATGAGGTAATTGAACAATTGCACGGGATTAAGAAACCGGATGTATGTGAAATTCAGAATAACGATGTATTAAGGTACAAAGGATGCGGGAGAGACAAATGTTTGATGAGCTCAAAGGAAAAACCAATAAAAGCTGCTGCAAAGAGGATAAATAAATGTGGAAAGTGTGGAGAAAGAGAAAGAGGTCATAACAGTCGGTCGTGTGACACAAAAGAAGGCAGAGGCAAAGGCGAAAGCAGAAGCGAAAGAGATGGAGAAAGCGGAAGCATAGACGAGGAAGATAGCAGAAGAGCAGGCTGACGAAAATGGAAAGTGATGGTTTTCGTATTAACTAACACATGTGATACATGTTTAGTATCACATGTGTTAATAGATGATATAAATTTGATAACATTTTATGTTGGTTTACATTTCAATTACACTTTTGATACTGCTTGTTGAATACTATTTTTTACATACTATTTTGATACTGCTTATTTTTAGAGAAGATGTGTGTTACTAGTTTCTAACACATATGCTTATAGTTGATAATGCATGTGTTAGTTTGTTGTTTACTAACACATATGTTACTTAATATTTGTTTAATGCGTTATATGTTACTTATCTATTTGAATGCTTGTAAAAAATGTTTTACTTGCTTCTAAGACATATATTAACCCATGACACATGTCAACTATTTGTTTATAATGTTTTCTTTTTTACTTGTTTGGAGCCATATGTTTTACGTGTTTAGTACCACATGTGTTACTTGATAAGTATCACATGTGTTACAATGACTATCAAGAATACATTACTTTAAAACATGTGACATATTTGTTAGTGCTAGTGGTAGGTACCGCTAGTGTTAGTGTAAAGGAAAACAAGTGTTAGTGCTAGGTAACACAAGTGTTAGTGGTAGGTAACACAAGTCTAGTGTTAACTAACACAAGTGTTAGTGGTAGTAACACCTGTGTTATTAGCTGGTAACGTAAGTGTCAGTGATAAGAAAAGTAAGTGTTAGTGGTAGGTAACACACTGTTAGTGATATGTAACATATGTGTTAGCAGCAGATAACACATGTGTTAGTAGTAGGTAACACAAGTGTTAAAGCACGTAACACAAGTGTTCGTGGTAAGAATAACAAGTGTTAGTGTTATCTAACAAACGTGTTAGTGATAGGTAACACAACTGTTAGTGTTATTTAACACAAGTGTTAGTTAAAGGTAACACATGTGTTATTGGAAGGTAACACAAGTGTTAGTAGCAGGTAACACAAGTGTTAGTGGCAGGTAACACATGTGTTAGTGGTAGGTAACACAAGTGTTAGCATTTTGTAACATACAACAGTAGTAAAAAAAATGATATAGTGAAAAAGCCAAACATCCAAACGATTTAGCAAAAGAACATAAAGTATACTATTATAAACAAAATGTACTCAAGTGTATTATAGCGAACACACCCGATTTACCAAAAACAACATGACCCATACTGTTATCAACAACTGTAATAGAGAGCATCGTAACAAACACACACCGATTAAAAAAAATAACAATACCAACATTGTCATGAACAAATGTACTTGATTACAGCATCAGACCTATACTTTTCTAAAAACAATACCCGTGGAACCCTTTTCAACGTCTTCTGTGACGTCTTAATCTACATTTGATCAGGGTCCTTAAGCCTCCTTTTGTGGTTCCTGATTGCATTCTGGATCATGCTCTTTATATCATCATCGCTATGTGCGCGACAAAACTGGTCAGCCATAACATGGACTTTTTCGGCAAGGATGTTGTACTCATTCTTTTTTCTAGCTTCTTTCTCTGCTGCTATGTTCTTCTTCAACTCATTAGCATCATCAGCGAACACTTGTATAAATTCAAACTACAAAATAACTGACACTAATGTTACTAAAACCAATATATATATACCACGTTTTATACAACATGTGTTACTGGTTGGTAACATATTTGTTACGTATTTAGTACCTATGATGACAAAAGTTGATTTATATTTTATTGAGACATTTCATCGAACACCTTATATGCAAGTTTACTTTAATTATCCCAAATGCACAAATTCATTTTGATCACATATATATCTAATCATAAACATGATATTAATACTCAATGTAACTATATACAGACTCACTACACTTGTATCGCCAGACAATAATATACAACCCAAACGTAGCTAACACATGTGTTACTAAACCCTAAATTCAAACAAAAACACAAAAACACATATACCAGACTGTCATAGACGATCAAAACCAACTAAAAATGAAATATCACATATTTAACACTAAAAGTTAAACATAAAACTTCGAAATAACTTACGTATCGGAACTGAACAAAGTGGCATACCAGGAATCGCTTATGATGATGTTGAATTTGGACGAATCTCATTACGAATATCCATTGTATAAATTAAATAAGCGTTAATGATGAATATTAACCTCTGTTTAAGAATTAGGGTTTTACAAAAAGAGATTTCGGTGAAAACTAAACCGGTAGAAAGATGAAACGAACATTGTAGATGAAGGAGACAACGATTTTAGCAAGAAACAACAACAATTAGATGATTTGATTAATGTTTCTAGGAATTCTAGGGTTTCGTATGTGAATCGCAGAGAAGGGAGAGAGAGGAAAGAATGATCTGATTTCTCTATTTTTTTAATCATTTGAAATAAAGTGAAAAAAAAAGAATTAATTAATTAATTGATGAAATGACGACCTCCGCTCAAAATCTAATTTAATTTAATTTTTTTAATTAAAAAATGATGTATTAATATGGACCCTTGATTTGATAAATCTAATGGTTCACATTGATTCCCCCATTCTCACTTGAAATGGGTGTACTCATTTGAACCCTACTTTATACGACCACGTATAAAATCATCATACTAATATAATATTATATCAAAATTAATAATAATAATAATAATATTTATAATATTTATATGTATATTTGTTCACATAGAAATATGAAATCAATTTGAAATAAATGGCGTGTACACAGACTGTTAATTAGTAAACCCTTAACACCTAAGTCACGACTTGTATATATAGCCCTGAGGGTTTGGGGATTTTTCTTTTCTTACAAACGCTCGGATATCATCATATCATTTCATATCATAAAAATCATAAAATTCACGAAATCGGAATCAAATAAATCAGTCAAAAAATGGATGCGAAGATCAGTAAGTTCTTCGATTCCGTAGGAAACTTCTTCTCCGGCGGCGATTCTATTCCCTGGTGCGATTCCGACATTGTTGTTGTAAGTAATACTCTTTTTTATATATACTTCGCTATTATTATTTAGGTAATACTTCATCTTAGTTATTTACTAATCAGCACAAGTAAATGCGTACTGTAGCTCGTGTTTGTTTGGAGGTATTTTGCGATATGTATTTGAATTGAGATGTGATGTTCTATCGTTTGCTTGATTCTAGGTTTAGCAGAAGTTGAATAAAGGTAAAATTAGGATATAGATTTTGTGATGTTTGAACTAGAATAAGACGGTGATGTGAAACTGAAGTTGATTTGATCTGTAAACCGTAAATCATGAGTCGATATGTAATGCTGATGTGCACGCATATATGTTCTTGTTATTACAAAATGTTATTAGTTTCTGCAAGTGATGAGGTGTATTTAGAATCTTTGCAATATGTCTCGATACGGAGACGTGATGTGTGCATATACTTTTTTGTTATCACAAAATGTTTGCTCAAATGCTTATTAGTCTCTGTAATGAATAATGACTTATCTACTGTATATGATGACAATCGGTAGAATCTCTGAAATATGTCAACTAGCAAGCAAATGCTAGTAAGGATATTAGCAACAGATCTTGGTTATGTGTTTCTAGACATGCTCCTTCATTCAATGCCTCGTATGCTTGCGCTTGATTATGTTTGAATCCATCTCTCTAACATAGGGTTGTGAGCGTGAGGTTGCTGAAGCTGAAAAAGAATCTTCAGATGAACGCAAAAGTGAGTGTCTTCTACGCTTGTCATGGGCTCTTGTTCATTCAAAGCGACCTGAAGATGTGCAACGTGGAATAGCTATGCTTGAAGGTGAACATATTAATTTAGAATATGTATGAATCTAATAAAGCTTTTGACCATGTCTGAAAGGAATCAGTTCTCTTGTGCTTGGTTGGAGTCTTGGAGATAGTCTTTAAATCCCTTCAACTCCTATTATGATTATCAAAACAGGGTATCTGTTTTACCTAATTGAATTTGGTTGCTGTAGCTTCATTGGCCAGCACTAGTGACCCCTTGCAAATGAGAGAAAAGATGTATCTACTTGCTATCGGGTACTATAGAAGTGGAGACTACTCGAGGAGTAGGCAACTTGCTGATCGTTGTTTGGAGGTATTATATTACATCTTTTAAGCTCTTCTTGGACTTATACAGTATTACCAATTATTGCATGTATTAGAATATTGATACCCGAGGTCAATAACATGTATCTGCGTGAAATGTAACGCAATATGTTGCTTAGACTTCTCGTTTTTATTCATGTTGCAAATCCGATGACACTTGGTCCATTTAAGTATTCAACCATCACATAATTATAAATTTTTGAAAAACAATACGGAGTATCAAAAATTGGATTTTGCTAAATAAAGCCCTAAGGGCTCTTCTTAAGCGTTTCAGACATGCTTTAGGAGTTGTACTAAACTAACAACTAACCTCCTCTCTCCTCATGAATTTAGGTTGACTATGAATTTTTATTTACGGTACAAATAAATCATATGTTAATGAAAGCCCTTAGGGCTTTATTTAGCAAAACCCAAAAGTATTTAGGTGATTCAGTAACTTACCTACATCGTGGTTGTTGCCAAGATTTGTTATCTCGTGAATTTTAGGAATGAAATTGTTTTTATTTGGATTATTCAAATAAAGCTCCATATCTAATGTGGCACATTGGAATCATCCTATCTAGATTGATCACTGTGGTATGTTTCACTTGCTTTCACAATCCTGGCTTCGAATGTGTTCGCCTTTGTTTTTCTATATATGCTGATATATCAAGTCATCTGTTTGCTACATATTTTTTGTTTATTTAATCAGCTGTAATTTGTAATGTTAACAGATTGCACCCGACTGGCGGCAGGCAATAAATTTGAAGAAAGCAATTGAAGATCGTATTAAGAAAGGTAGTCATAACTCATAATCTTTGTAACTTATAATTACTTTTGCGGTTCTGTCAGTTAGTTGATTATTAGACGACTCTCGTATCATACAGACTTGAGGAAATAGAGTTGATGGTTTGTCACTGTTTTGTTGTATGATATGCACAGATGGAGTGATTGGCATAGGTATTGCTGCTACCGCTGTTGGTGCTGTTGGTATTCTGGCTGGCGGACTAGCAGCTGCCCTATCTCGCAAGAAATGACAACATACATCATGTGATGTAATATCTTTCTCGTAATGTGTATAACAGCAGTAAAATTTCCCACCACAAGGAAACAAAGATGTGAAACAGCACACTTCCTCTTTCTTTTGTAGTTTCGTGTTTCTGTTACCTCTATACTCGACCCTTGAGCAGGGGATATGATAATTTGATATAGTATTTTGCAAGCTTAAGAAGTTTTTGTTATGCGTTCGACAAGTTGATCTTGATTCTATTGATTGTGGGTTGGGGGCTCCATATTTCACTGGTAATTGTGTGTTCAGTTTGTTTCTTGGTATTCTGGCTTACACAGTGTCATTGTGGGTTGTTTTTCTGTTTATCCTGGCTACAAGAGGCACTTCCTGCTGATATAAATTATGCTGTATTAGTCATTTACCATCACGTTCTTCTGCGAGATCAGTAGGGGTCGTGTTTTTTACTAGTATTATACACTCGTGAAAAACATGAATATATAAAGTCAGAATGCTATGAATTCTTCCGTTTACAACCAAGTTGGCACATGTTACAATTTCCAAATGTAGAACATATCTTGAAAGAAATCCATAGATGATCTTACTTGTCAATCTATAAGCTGTGAGCATAAGTGTCATTTTTTTTACTCGTAAACATAATCTGACTAAATTGCACAATAGCACATAGTACATTGACCTGTTTTCACTAATGACCTGATTTGCCCGACGGGCGATGGCCATTACTATATTTGGCTGCTATATCAACGAAGTTTAATCATTCAATTTAGGGTTAATAATGGTTTAATCCTTAAAGTTTCACTTTTTTTTTCGTTTTAACCACTCAAATTTTTTTTAAATGTTTTAAACACTCAACTTAGGGTCAATAATGGTTTAATACCTGAACTTTCAATTTGTTTTCGTTTTAACCATTCAACTTTGTTTTAAACGTTTTAACCATTCAACTTATGAGTTGACCATACTTTATGTTGCACCCCCAAATTCGGGTTGCGGAAGCGAATCGGGTCAGGGCGCGACTAATCAATAATCACAGCACAAAGATATAATGAACGACTCTATATGCGTCGTTTTACAACTTGTATAGATAAAATCAAAGTTTACATCAAAATATAGTTTACATTAGCTCAGTTTGAAATTGAGAGATTTACATACATAATTAATTTATACAAAATATAATAATGCAGCTAAATCTCTGAATGTTTGCATGCTGACACGAGCTAATGATTCCTGATTTGGGCAGTCCAATCTATTGTTGTGTACCTGTGATACATGCTAAAATGGGTCAGCGAAATGCTGGTGAGCTCACAGGTTTGTATGTCAACACATATTGTATGAATCGCAAGATTTAATTGAATTTAAATTGCAATTAAGCAAAATAAAAGTTTTACAGCTATGAGCACATAGTCTGAGCTTAACTCGAGGTGTCAGGTCCATATTTAAGGTATCCTGATCGAGGTGCCTCCCACGAGTGCCTAATCTACACTCGTCTGAACAAATATTAGTACATTTGTTTACCCAGTTAGTACATGCTAACCCGAACGATGAGGGTCAATCCTATATGATACCATATACTAATATTCACGCTAAAAGGTATTACCAAACTATGTTGAGGAGGGCTTTGAAAGATTAGTGAGATAACTCATGTAGTAATTGTTTGTTTTTGTACTTGCGTTCATATAGTTAAAATAAAACAAACAATGATATCACACCCCTGAGTAAAACAGTAAAATAGGGGCTATGAGACTCACCTGAGTCTTGAGAGTTTAACTTAATAAACTTGAGTTGATTAACCGAAATGAGTTGTCCGAAGACTGGTAACCTGAGGGTGTCCACGACACGCGATGGTTATAAACGTGAGTAGGAATCTATAAAGACTACCTTTGTAGTTGTTCGTCCAACTAGAATGTCCAAATTACTATGATTTGGTTGATTTGATTATGTTTTGAAAACGTGTACGGCCCGTTGGTGATTGTTTGTAATAATAATCTTTAACATTATTATTTTGATTTTGAAGTGTTATACTTAAAAAGTATTTACAAACTTTAGGTGACAGGGGTCCAGGGGTAGTGCCCTGGTTAGCGGGGTCCCAGGGGTGGCAACCCTGACGAGGTCCAAGGGGCAGAGCCCCTGGCTGGGGTCGAGATGCCAGGTCAGCTCGGATTTTTTTTATTTCTACCATATTGTTATAGTGAAAAACGCATCTAAGATTTGAATTTGGGTAAAATCAAGTGATAAAATTTCAGGTCTCGACACTTAGTAAAATAAGAGTTTTCTAGGTTCTGTTATCTGTGACATTAGGTGTAGTGTCGCAGGCCGTGACTGCGACATTGATCATGGCGTCGCTAAGTGCGACATCCGCAATTTGATGCGACATTAAGTGTTGTGTCGCTATATGTATAACACCCCGCAATTTCGACATAGTTATAAACGTAAATTGCACGCACTTTTAGGCTAATTCCCTAACTTAGAGTGAATTCACAACACTTTTAGAGGTAAGTCTAGCAAAGCCCAACTAGTTAATACGCGTATATTATTTATTTGTAATTACATATAAAACATTTGGAAAAAACGTAACAAAATGTACGACTGTTGGTGAATGAAATTTCTTTTACGAAACTATTAAATAACAATTTTATTTACTAAATATTATGTTGATAATATTTACAAAGTATTTCGTATCGTACAAAACGTATTCAGCGCGACAACATATCCGTCAAACCAAGTTAAAATAAAGTTGCAATTTTAAAACTCAATTAAATTATTTATATAAAATTCCTTCGATTAAAAATGTTTCGAAATATCATTTAAAAACTTTATCATTTAAAAACATGATACTATTTTACGATCGAATACACGAACACGGGTAAAATAGCACGAAACGGGGACAAAAATCCCCCTCCCTTTTGTTTGGGCCGGTTACCCCTCCCACCCCCCAAATCTCATTTTCATTTTCTCTCATTTACAAACACACACACATACATCTAAAACTTCTCAAAACCCTCTCTCAACTACCACCAAAATCCACAAAAAATACTCATCTCCTTCATCATTTTCGGAGTGCATCATCATCAAAACCGACATCATCATCATCTTCATCAAAGGATCTAGCTCAAGAACACCATTTTTCACCATCTTCATCTTCAACCTTCAAATTTTCGGATTCACCTCAAGTTGGTAAGGAAAAACACCTCCTTTAACTTATTTTCATGTACTTTTACAACCTAAACATGTTATTGTTCACTATATGAAAGAATCAAACTCAAAAACTTAGTTTTTCAAAAATTCCACACTTACAGCGCCGACCGCGAGTTGAGATTCATCTCGATTCGCAGCAATCGTGTTGGCACTGAATCATCTGCGAGTCGAACCGAGCTGCGAGCCGAGCCGAACTACGAACCGAACCAAAGCGAACCGAACTAGCGAGTCGAGCTTGCGAGTCGAGTTTGGAAAATCGAAAACGAAATGATTTTTAATAATGATTTAACCAAGAATTATTATTACGAAAACCATCACAAACGTATCATAAACAAAACGATCTTTCAACGAGTGAACAATTAACATAGTTTGGCGGGTAGCCAGCTATTTATACCAATAATCTCATACGTTTAGGGCGTTAGGAGATTACTATTTGGAGGACATTTGGGCTTTAGGCTTTGCTAGCACTCGCACATTACTTAACTCAACAGGTGAGTTCACAGCCCTTACATTTTAACTGTTTTACTGATTTCAACCAGGGGTGGAAAACATAGTCAAACGTTTTAAATACATGATTGTATACTGATTTTACTCGAGCGATTATAGTACATTGAACTGTTAAACTGTTACACAAACTGATGTTTATGAATTAACGTTTTCATACTACAAACACTGTAAACGTATTAAACTTGTTTTGAAAACGCTGAAGAACGACCATCAACGCTTCTACGAAACTGATTGGGTAACTGATGGGTCCTTCTGACATGGACCAGATCCTACTGACATGGATCAAGAGACACTGACACTCCCTACCATTTGAACCCTACTGACATGGGTACTAGATCCTTCTGACATGGATCCGTTATACTTGTAGAACCGGAGACACTGACACTCCCCACTAGGTGAACCCTACTGACATGGGTACTCGATCCTACTAACATGGATCCGTTAACAACTATTAGGATACCGACATTCCTACAAACAACTATTAGGATACTGACATTCTTACGAACAACCATTAGGATACTTACATTCCTACAAATACTAATAGGATACTGACATTCCTACGAACAACCATTAGGATACTTACATTCCTAAAAATACTAATAGAATACTGCTTTCCTACGAATCTTAAACTATATTTTGGGTAACATCCCACGTAACTACATTTTTGGGCTACATCTCACTAAACGTACACATTGGATAACACTCCACGAAACTTTATTTGATCGTGATGACGATAACTATTTGTGAACGCTTTGAAACAACCAACTATTATTGTGAACATAAAACCTGTGAATTCACTCAACCTCGTTGTTGACTTTTACTATGTTTTTCAGGGAATTAGCAGCACACGTAAGAACCTCCAGCATACATGGAACATAGGCAACCCACGAAGGAATAGGATGCCAAATTTTTACAACTGAATTTCTTTTATATAACTAAACTGTTTAGTCATATTTACAAAATCTACTTTTGTAATTTAATTACCTTTTCAACTTATACGATTCGATGAATCGTAAACTTTGTAACTATTACTTTTGGCATCTTAATATATATATATATATATATATATATATATATATATATATATATATATATATATTCTGTTGTAATCATATGCTCTGATACGTATGCATGTACATTGTTGGCGTCATTACCCCCATACTTAACTAAATGCTTCCGCTAAACAAAATCAACGAATTTGGGGGTGTGATAATATGTGACGTTGTTGGTTCTTGCGACGTAAGAGTCTGTGTCGCTATGTACGACGTTAGCACTTTAATGCGACGTTGAGGCTGATGTCGCGCCATGCGACATCGTGATAAGTTTTGCGACATTGTGGCTGATGTCGCAATTTGCCTGGGACAAAAGCGACATCAGCGTCTGGTCGGGTTCCGGTGGCCGGAAACACGGCCGGACGACCTTTGTTTGGTCCGAAACTTTTACCCAACCCTTATTTGGACATTATAAGCTTATATAAACAACTTTTATGAAAAATAAATGAAATCTAAGAGTTTTCGAGAATTGTCGGAAACTTACGATTTAACGCCGGGAGAAACCGAAAAGATGGAAATGTAGATCGTGATGTCGTGGTTCTTTTTCTCCAAACGAGTTAGAGGTTTTGATGGTGTTTGATGGTGCTTTTGTGTGGTTGAAGGTGGTGGTGGTGGTGGAGGCTTTTGAGAGGAAAAGAGATTAGAGAGAGAGGATGAAAATGAAATGAGGGGAATGGAAGGGGGGGGGGGGATAGGCAGATTTTTGGGGGAATAGGGGAGGGAATCTCCCAAATTTTAACCCCCGCATTTGCGCTCCGTGCGATGTTCATTTCCCGATTGTTTAAACGTTAAATAATTATGTTACACGTTTAAATATACATTTTAAAATACGAATGTTTTACCAATATTTTGGTTGAAGTATTTTACCAAATACTTAATAGTTGAGTTATTTAATTTCGTTTTGATTGTTTGCGCGCTTAATGTTTCAATCGCGTAGACGTTTGTTTGTACGATACGAATTATTTACGAAATATTATTAAATAATACTTTGGGTATAATAGCGTTATTAAATAATGTTATATTATTTAATAAAATTGTTCACCAACGTCCGTATTGATTGAACCGAATTACATTCGATTGAAATGCGCACGATTTAGCCAAATCGCGTAATTGTATATATTCAACAATATATATTAACTGATACATTAATTAGCCTAACACGGAACTAATTACATGTATTATAGTTGATTAGGCACTAATCACTAGTCCTAATTTGACGGGTGTCACACTTTAACCACTAAAGTTCATTTGCCCATTTTAAAAAACCCTTTCGTTAACTCATAATGAAAGTTTAGATCGGGATATATAAACTTTGAACTGATTTTTTTATCGATCAAGGTTGTCAAGATAGAGATTTTACATATGATGTTTTTTGTCTTCACAAGATCGAAATCGTAAGATCAAATTGGGATCGTAAGATCTTACAATTTCGATTATGATCTCATAAATGTGTATTATAATGCATATAACAGATTAATTGCATGACAAATAAATTAAACTTTTATAGTTTAAACATCATAGAATCAATTCATACTTATCATAGCGACTTATATTACTATATTTGTAATTAAAGATATAGATTTTCACGTGATAAACTATTTTAGTTTATAAATTGAATAGTTTTACGTGTAGTAATTACTGTAATTAAATAATAAACCTATTAACCTTTTATTGGACAAAAACTAACTATTTTATATTTTCTTAACTTATATTCACGTTAAGTAAGATCGGATCGGATCGACATCGTAAGATCCTATGCTCAAATCGAAATCGTAAGATCTTACGATCCCGATTTGATCTTATGATTTCGATCTTGTGAAGACAAAAACGATCATAGGTAAGATCTCTATCTTGATAACCTTGTTCGATAAAAAAATCAGTTTAAAGTTTATATATCTCGATCTAAACTTTCATTATAAGTTAACGAAAAGGTTTTTTAAAATGGGCAAATGAACTTTAGTGGTTAAAGTATGGTCAACTCATAAGTTGAGTGGTTAAAATGATTTAAATAAAGTTGAGTGGTTAAAATGAAAACAAATTAAAAGTTCAGAGATTGAATCATTATTGACCCTAAGTTGAGTGGTTAAAACATTTAAAAAAATATTGAGTGGTTAAAACGAAAAGAAGTGAAACTTTGAGGATTAAACCATTATTAACCCTTCAGTTTAAATCAATTCCTCTATAGTATAGTATGTACGACTCGATCAGAAGTTAAAATGTTGAACCTCACAGTCACCCACCCAACGGTCATCCCCGATATGGAACTCCAGGAATTCAAACTCCACAGAACCAAGAAATTCAAATTCAATAATGAATACATTCAAGATAAAGAATCAAAGGGGTGCACAAAAATTATCATTTCCCAGGAGAACTATATCCAAAAACATCGGTTCTGAATTCCTCCGTAACTGAGTGCTTTACGGCTTCTTAACCCTGTACCACCTTCCCCTAGCGGCAAGCGTTCTTTCCATTTTCACCATTCATCATTGTTAAATGAAAATAAAGTTTATTTAACATGCAAATACGTAAAAAATATCATACATTTTAGCATGAATTCTGAAGAACTTGAATCCAATATATACCCAAATACCAAAAATTGTAGGGTGAGTTGTTTTCGGGAAAAGTTTGCTAATTTTGCATTTTCTATTTTTGTAGGGAGCCATGAGTGTCTTACTTCTCTAGAAAAGTAAGAAAAATTTACAAAATGTATTCAAATGTAAGGGGTGAAGTTTTCCAATTCCAAAATAAAATAGAGATGAAAACTTAGAGATCCATGAAAAACACTTTCAACTTTTTAGTTATTACTCTATCCATTCAAAATTTACGGTCTATCTTTATAATTTCATGTGTCCCAAATTTATTATCCATTTAATATTACAACAGTCTAATTTTCTTGAACACTTTTTTTTAACGATAAATTTTGGATGGAAATATATAAAGTAGGTATTATTAAGACTAAAAAGACACCTTTAGTATTGTAATTGTAAACAATTAATTGCACTTATTTTAAGTGGTACCGCCACCGCAAACGCACAATTCTTACATATGTAATCAACAAGTCATGAGTTCGAATCTGGGTGATTTGTTGACAGGTGATTTATCCGGCTATGATGCTATTTGTAAGTGGGACAGACACGTATTATTGAAAATTTAAAATATGGTTGGGGTCAAGAGTTTTTTTATTGTAATAATATTAATGACGACATTATTATTTTACTAGTAGGAGGGAATTTTTAGGGTATAGCATAAAAATGTAGTAGTGTAAAATCAATTGTTTTTTTAAGATATACTGTAAAATAGGAAATCTCCACCTTTGACTGATTGACTTTGACCTTGACCAGCGTTTAAATCACGCCAAGGAAACGTATAAATATACGGCATTACTCATTCGTTCTGTACTACTCCGTATTTTCCTTTGATTCTTTCGAATTCTAAAATTTAGGGCTTTTAATTTCGACTTTGTTTGATACTTCGAAGTTATGGTATTTTCTTTTGATCCTCTCAAATTCTGAAAATTTAGGGTTTTTTTCTGTTGATTATGTTCGAAATTAGGGGTTTTTTTTATATATTATTTTGATTTTGTTAGATATATAAGAATTAGGGTTCTTTCTGGTGATTTTGTTAAAGATTTCGAACATAGTTTTTTTTTCTTCGTTGTTGTTAAATTTATAGAGATTAGGGTTTTATGTTCTTGAAAGATTCCTACAAAAGCCAACGGTGGTTATCTATCATTAATTAAAACCACCACCATCATCTGCTGCCACCGTAACCATTCCGTCGCCACCACCATTATATATGTTCCTATCGTTGAGATGCGATATTATGGTTACTGTTTTAACAACGGTGTGTCGGTGTTGGTCAAAATCCGACGGTGATGGTCAAATTATATGATGACGGTGGTATGTGATTGATACCATTCGGTTGGACTTTCTGTTTTGACCGGCTTAATTCTTTATGCGTATTGAATCAAATATTTTTGTGTGGTTTACATTTTACTCGTGGTGTTTTTGTTGTGAGTTTCTTTTGGCCCAATTGATTGGTACTTTATTTCTGTTGGGTTTTTGGCCTTACTTTATGTTGGTGTATAATTTGTTACCGTCACTTTTTGGGTTTATAGTCTGTTGGTTTGCCCAAAAATGCTTCAAATTGATGGTTTTGATATGGATCTATGGTTTATGGTTTCAGTGTGGGTATGTCGTTGCTTGCTAAAAAAGTCTCTTGTGGGTTTTGATGTCGGTTTGTCAAAATTTGTTTTAAATTGACGGTTTCGATGTTGGTTTGTGTTGTGGCTTGTAGAAAATGTCCCTCGTGGATTTCGATGTTGGTTTGCCACAATTTGTATAAAATTGTCGGTTTCGATGTGGGTTTATTGCCACAATTTGTATAAAATTGTCGGTTTCGATGTGGCTTGTAAAAATGTCCTTTGTGGGCTTGGATGTTGGTTTCCCAAAACCTGCGATGATGGTTTGTCTAAATCTGTCTTAAATTGATGGTTTCAATATGCGTTTGTGTTGTGGCTTGTAAAAAATGTCCCTTATAAGTTTTGATGTTGGTTTCCCAGAATCCGTATAATACGGTTGGTTTTGATGTGGGTTTATGTTGTGGCTTGTGAAAAACACCCCTTGTGGGTTTTAATGTTGGTTTCCCAGAATCTGTATAAGATTGTCGGTTTCAATGGGGGTTTATAAAGTGACTTGTAAAAAACGTCTCTTGTGGGTTTCTATGTTGGTTTCCCAGAATTTGTATAAGATTGTCGATGTGGGTTTATGTCGTGGCTTGTGAAAAATGCCCCTTGTGGGTTTCGATGTTGGTTTCTCACAATCTGTATAAGTTTGTCGGTTTAGATGTAACGTGACTTGTGAGAAACGCCCCTTGTGGGTTTCAATGTTAGTTTCCCAGAATTTGTATAACTTTCTCGGTTTCGATGTGGGTTTATAACGTAACTTGTAAAAAGCGTCCCTTGTGGGTATCTATGTTGGTTTGGCAAAATCTGTATAAACTGAGTTCAATGTGGGTTTATGTCCTGGCTTCTAAACATCGTCCCTTTTGGATTTCGGTTGTGGTTTGCAGAATTTTGTATAATTTGTTGGTTTCGGTGTGGGTTTATATTATGACTTGTAAAAAACATCCCTTGTGGGTTTCCGTGCTGGTTTGCCAAAATCTGTACGCCAGGGCTTTTAAAAAACGTCCCTTTGGGTTTTAATGTTGGTCGCCTAATTTTGTTTCAAATTATTGGTTTTGATGTGGGTTTATGCCATGGCTTGTGACAAACGTCCCTTGTGGGTTTCGATGTTGGTTGCCTAAGTCTGTTTTAAATTGTCGGTTTTGATACGGGACACCTGAAGTTTTCTAACGTTTAGTTGATGAAGCACATGGTTAGCACGTGGAATTTCATCTGATGCATCAACTTGTGCATCTTATGTTAACATAATTAATATTTCTTTTTTATGAAACAAGACTTGGATTGCTTGTCTTCATGGACATTGTTTATTCTTACTCGACTGCAGATGAGATGGTTGGATAATCACTCTTTGATGGATCAAATGACTGCTATTTTCATACTGGTAATATGTTAAAATAGCATTCATGCACTATATATTGGATTGGAAAATCATTATATAAATGGTAGCTAAAGTACGGGTGAATGGCAGTTAAAGTGTTGTGTTTCTGCTCATTTCAGTATTTTAGATAAAAAAAAGCCACAAATAAGACATGTGTTATTATCATGCTGTCAGAAAGCATGAATCACCGACTTGCCATTATTTTTCATTTCTAAGAGATCATATATGTGACGAGGTCTTAAGGAAATGAGTATAAAGTGTGTTATGTTAGCTCATATTAGTGAGTGCGACTTGCATTCTCTTCATCCTAATATGATAACCATTGCTGAAGATGTAAGTAACTCAAAGTTTGGTGCTTTATGAATCTTGAAAAAATTGTAATATCATTTGGATTGATGATTGACCAAGCCACACTTTACATTGGATTATGTGAACCTACACTAGTTGGGCTCGGGTTCAATCACTTTGTAAACACGCGTGAATCGGAAATGTGGTTGTGGTTTCTAATATTGAAACAGTTGCTACTCTGTATCTATTTAAGTAAATGTTCAGTTGGTACCCTGAGTTTATGGTTATTGGTGGCACTTGACTCTGGAGTGACTTGTTTTGGATATCTTGCTATTGTCACTCTGCAGATTGATCATAATAATTTCAGATTCTTACAAAAAAGTTTGCCCTCAAAAACTAGTCCCTACCTTTTCATGCAAATGTCTGGTCGCTATTTATGCTGTTTGGATATTGACTTTTGGTAGAATGATTTGTATATCTAATAGTGGAACGTTTGCTATTTTTTTATGCAAATGTTGCGGTTGGCACTTGACTCCCGGAGTTGTTGTTTTGGATACCATGGGATTGTCCCTCTCAGTGCAGCTTCATCTTCGTATTAACAGAATCTTCAAAAAGAGTTGGCCCTAAAATAGTTGTAAGATCTTTTGTTTTTAAATATTTCTGTCGCTATCAATGCCTTTTGGATCATATTGACTTTTGGTGCCAAACTTTGTCTATATGAGAATGGAAAAGTCACAATCTTTATTATGCTAATGTCTCAGTTGGTTTCTCGGGCATATGGACTTGACAGTGGGAGTGACTTGTTTTCAGTTCAAGAAGGTTATAGCTATTTATGAATTGGTCTGGATTCTCTCTAAGAAAAATCCTATAAAACAATACAAGTTATAATCAATTTGTCCATCGATAGATTTCTGGCGCCCCTGCTGCTCTACCTGTATAATTTTTGCTGAAAAGTCAAACTGCACCAGTTTCAACTTATAATATGGGCATATTTATGATATCATTCTGAGAAAATATTGAGTGTTGACTATCGAGTCAAAGTTACAGTTTTAACCTAAAAATCTATGTGGGTTTATATGTTAATTTGATGCCCAAACCTTTTCAAATGTGGTTTTCGTTTGAGATTTACTGTAAATATGGAACTAGTAGTACTAAAATTTTAAACGTGTCCAATTATACATTTAAAGTCATACCGTGTGTATTTGAACATATTAGGTGTATGTGTGTGTGTTTCGTTATAAATACTCGTTGTAATGCAGTTCACTTCAGCTGTCGAGTGATTTAAACTGGCTCATTTTTAGATTTTGCAGCCCCCAATGGACGGCTTACTCGTACTCCATGTGCTTACTCCTTTTTGTTGACATACCTATATGAATCTGTTTCTCTTGGAGATTGGGAGATAAAGTTGGCTTTCCATTTATGGGATTGTTGAATTTAAGCTCACGTGTATCGCCATAATTATCCTTTGGGCTTGTAGTAGTGGTGAATTTGTTAAAGCTAGTGCATCCAAATATACTGTCATTGATGTTTTATGATGTAAATATTTGAGAGTTTAGCATGTCTGCTTTTATTTTATGTACTCGTCTGCCAATCTTGAGTGGGAATTTACTTTTGGTGGTAACTTTCAGGGAGCTTTTCTGATAGTTGGTTTATAGTGGTTCCGGTTGGTAAACATTTGGCAATATGAATGAAAAAACACAAACATAGACACTTTGATTTACACACGAGTTTGAATTCTGTATAAGCTTAAAATCAGTCTTGTGGATGCTGATTTTTCCGAGAACTAAGTGAGACTATTTTTTATGACAGGTGGGAGCAGTGGTGATAATGCATCTTCAAGCAGGCTTGAAGGTAAACTGATTACTTGGAGTTTTCTTAATAATCCACATCTGGATATCTGTAAACTCCATACCAGGGGGTCTTAGTGGGTGTTTAGATGTTTATAGTAAATTTATAATCTGAATAGTTAATTTTTTGGATAAGGGTTAAAGGTATGGATCAACGAACTTATTTTTTTGTTCTGAGTTAGGTAATGTACCCAATTTATTACTAATGTACGTAACAAACTTTTGAATTTTGTCCCGATGTCAGCAACTAACTTTTATTTTACTGGTTAATATTTGAAAATGCTGACGTGTATATGACAACTCATTCAAATGTGATGACTGTACTGCCACGTGTAAATTAAATTTAAGGATTTAAACTACATATCGACAACGAACTTATATTTTTGTACCGAGTTAGGTAACGAACTTATTTTATTACGAATGCAGATAACAAACTTTCAAATTTATTTTTGAGTTAGGTAATTATCATGACGGAGCTGTCATGTTACCAAAATATGCACACGTATATGTACATATGGATGGAGATCATCTTTTCTGATCGAGTAACATATAGCCAACGTTTTTTTTGGCAATCATAAACGTGTTCAAAAGCCACACTACAACAAATTTGATAGTTTCTCATGGTTTTTTCTTCACACCATGTAAACGTGAACAAAAAATTTAAGGTTTTCACAATCATAAACGTGTTTAAAAGCCACACTACAACAAATTTGATAGTTTCTCATGGTTTTTTCTTCACACCATGTAAACGTGAATAAAAATCTTAAGGTTTTCACAATCATAAACGTGTTCAAAAGCCACACTACAATAAATTTGATAGTTTCTCATGGTTTATCTTCACACCATGTAAAAGTAAACAAAAATCTTAAGGTTTTCACAATCTAAAACGTGTTCAAACGCTTACACATTTATATGTGTGAAAATTAAAAAGAATCTTAGTAATAAAAATGTTTAAAATCTTATATGACGAGGATGATTTGTTGAGACTTGAAGTCAATTTGTTCGGTTGTATAAAAATGTTTTTTTCTTTTGCCGAAAAATAAGTTGACCGGATGTTACTTGATCAGAAAAGACAATCTCCATCCATGTGTACATATACGTGTACGTATTTTGATAACATGGTTGCTCCGTCATGATAATTACCTAACTCAAAAATAAATTGGAATGTTTGTTATCTGCATTAATAATAAAATAAGTTTGTTACCTAATTCGGTACAAAAATATAAGTTCGTTGTTGATATGTAGTTTAACCCTTAAATTGAATTTACACGTGGCAGTACAGTCAACACGTTTAAATGAGTTGTCATATACACGTCAGCATTTTCAAATCTTAAACGGTAAAATAAAAGTTAGTTGCTGACATCGGAACAAAATTTAAAAGTTTGTTACGTACATTAGTAATAAATTAGGTACATTACCTAACTCGGAACAAAAAAATAAGTTCGTTGACGATCCATACCTTTAACCTTTGGATAAACTAGTTTTGCTTATGAGTACCTAATATATATAGGGTCACACAATTAATCACTTTGCTGCATCACTTTCATTTTTGGTGCTTGAGACTGAAATCAAGTGGTAATAGAATATGTAATAATTTGTGTTTTGGGACTGCACGTGAAGAATACAGAAAGAATTCTTAACACTTCTATTTTATTCACAGTTGTATATCACATAATACAACTGTACAGACTACAGGCATATATATATTTACAGATCAACCAGTGCAACTATTGCCAACGGTTATAATGCTAACAAATTCTGCCCATTTGCTTCACATCTGGGTAATTCTGGGTATAATGACATAAAGTTTGAATCTTATGGGCAGGAGAAATTTTGGGAATGGGCTTAATTGGGTAAAACTCAAATACATATATTTTAGTGAATTAGAACATTTTTTTATGAAATTTTCGAATAGCCCGTTATGACCCGAGCCCATTTAGACCCGCATCCGATTAGACTCGCGCCCATTTTGACCCGTAGCCCATACCCGACCAACCCGCCCATTTTGCCAGCTCTACCCATAACCAATAACTGCTAATTAACCATAACTGACAATAACTAGCACCTGTAAATAACTACCAATTGACAATAACTGCTTGTCTGATCATCTTGTAACCCACGGTCATACCCCAACAAATCTGTTCCATTAATTATCGTATGATCTGAGTTTTATTCAAACAGAGACATGCTACAAGCCTACAACAGGCTAAATATGATTTTTGACGGCGTGCGACTTTGATTTTTCTGTTTGGTTAATGCTCTTTTGCTGCTATGGGTGGCATATAATGATCGAAAATGTTCCTAATTCCAAGCTTTGAACTGGTAATATTCAGTAAGCTTGAGGCTTCTTTCTTGAACGCAGGAAAGTATGATCATGTGCTAAGTTGGGTTGAAAAATGGATTGAAGAATTGTTTTTGTAGTTTTTATTATATATAGAGTTAAATTATTCAGATAATCTCGGTGCTTTTGCAATATGTCCACCAGTTGTCCCCGATTTCCAAGAAGTATGTGAATAATCCATTTTTTGAAATTTTTGTTCACCGATAGGTCAAAATGAACTATTTAAATAATTTATTTTTGTGTAACTTCTATTCATCAAACAAATGTTTCAAAAATTGAACTATTCAAATACTTTTTTGAAGTTAGCAACGACCGGTGGAACAAATTGAAAACTACGGGATGGTTCAAATAAATTACTCTTTTATATATTCTAGTGTTCCAAACGGATGTCCGCATGTAATATATGACCTAATAAGCAAATTAAGTGTGACATTTGTTTTAAGGGCTAAAAGCAAAACCGTCAATAATAGTTGCCATCAAACATATTGCAAGTTAACTAATCAAAATAATGATTATTTAGCATATTTATAAACGTAGAAATCAAAACTATTAAGGTGGATTAATCTGCATAAAAAAGGAACGCTATTATACTATTATTATTTATTATTATTATATCTAAAATAACAATGACATTTGTATTAGTAAACATTTACCGTTTTGCTTTTTCAATACTTAAGTAACAATTACTAACATGCATTTTTAGGTTGTCCATATTACTCACAGTCTTTTTATGACACTTACATTGGATTTTTTAATTATATTGAACTTTGACGTAACAAGTATGTTATTGACTTATTGACACTTAGCTTAACAAAAATTTTAATATGTATTACACTTACATCGTACCTTTTAAATTTTTTTTAACTTCTCAGATGTTAGGAACCGGTTGTTTTTTATAAGTGGGATGTTCAACTACACTTAATTTTGGAATGAACAAGTTTTTTAAAGATGTTAAGGTTTTTGTGGATTCATTGATATGGAATACGTAGAGAATGATAGATCACACACACATAAATCTATCTATCTATATATATATATATCTATATATATATATATATATATATATATATATATATATATATATATATAGGGTTACAAATAAATAATTATAATTATGTAAAGATTTGAATGAATTGCATTTTTATTTTAGATAGAATTGCTTTTGCTTATAATTAATTAAAAAATCGTTAGGATTATATATATATATATATATATATATATATTATTGATTTTGCTTATAATTAATGAAAAAAAATTATTATCAAGAGTATGTCGTGAAAGTTACGTAAGTTCTTATTTTTTTGTGTTATTTTATTAAATAGTATTATATTAATGAATTTTTTTCTATATATTTATTAATATTTAATATATATATATATATATATATATATATTGTGGGGAGTGTAATTATTTTTATTGAAGCTAAATCGTCGGATCAAATTGAAAAACCTCATTAAGGGTCCAGATTATCCCATGTGATTTTTGTAGGATTATATGAAATATGTAATGTATGTAATGTAAAATAATAATATTAATGATAATATATATATACATATATATATATATATATATATATATATATATATATATGAGGTACGTTGGTTCAAATAAGAAGACTAATTTTCATTAGAACCTAGGAAACCCCTCAAAATCACTTTTTAATTATTCGGAACACATTATTCTTCAACAAAACCTTTTCAATGATTACTATTAAAATAACCTTTGAAAGCTATGATATAAATATAGATAAAAAATATTAATTTTTTTGAACTTATTTTACAGTCATTACTGTTATGATTATTTAAGATTAATTACAAAATATAACATGATAATCACATGTGATTATTCTCAGATATAATGTGATTATCATGTGTTCGAGATAATCATAAAATATGACATGATAATCACATATTATTCATATGTTTATCAAGTTATAAAATGTGATTATTGTGAATAAAAAGATAAATAAAAATAAATAGACATATATTTTTATTTGAAAGATGGTTTCTAAAAGTTATTTGAAAAAAAGCTATGCATAAAATTTTGAAAAATTACGTGGTTTGGATAGTTAAAAAATGATTTTGATGTGTTTCCTATGTTATCACGAAAATTAACGTTCTTATTTGAATCCACAATACATACATATATGTATATAATCCATAATTTATAACTACTTATAAAGTATATTGGTTTTTTATTTTTGGAAAAATTTAAGAACTAAAACTCAACAATTCATTTTATAATTTTGGAATATAAGAGTCTATTTGTTTCAAAAAAAAAAAAAAAGGAAAAAGAACAAGAACTGTAGAATTTCACATTTTTCACATATCTTAAATCTTAACTCTACATATAAACAAACTACCATGAAGAACGGATATAATATATAATTATCGTTGAGTGGAGAATGTCTACTCCGCTACATAGCGCGGGTATCACTTTATTATATTAATATAAAGAAAAATAGTTAAAAAGTGAATTTGATTAATAATGTCAATAAATGATACCGAATGGGTTACGTTATTTGAGTAATTTAATTTAATCGATTATACGATGTCTTAACAGGTCAAAGAAACGGCCTAGACACTATACCTCTCATTCTTGGAATATTAATGTCTCTAGATTTAACTCATTTAATTAACTTTTTTTGTTCTATATTATACATACATGTGTTTACCGATATGTTGATACACATACTCTAAAACAACCATGAAGAACTTAATTTTCTTGTTATTTTACCTTGTTCTTACAACAAATGCATCTCGAATATCAAATTTGAAATCCAACATGACAATATCATCAAGTAAATCACCATCGAAGACCACTTGCTGGTGGACTTATTGGCACGTTTTTATCTACAACCAGATTAATCAGAACATCACCGTTCATGTCCAATCAGGCAATGATGATCTTGGATACCATTTACTTGCTTTGAACGATAATGAAAATTGGGGCTTTTGCGAAACAGCGAGTACTTTGTTTTATGCTCATTTCTATTGGAATTCAAGAACTGCATTTTTTGATGTTTATAATAAGCACACCAATACAAAACATTGTGCTAAGAAGGTTCTTTTTAAAGAGCGTAAATGTTTTTGGGTAGTTAAGGAAGATGGATTTTACTTGGGGAAGGGCCTTAATCCCGAAGATCTGACCTGGATACATGGTTGGTCATGAATAATGTAATTATTTATTTTTATCATTATAATTAATAAGTAATTTGTCCGACTTGAATGCTTAGATTAAGATAATAATTAGTGAGCGTAGCATGGATAATTATATTCTACCATAGTGTGGTTGATAAGTAAATCGGAATACAAATTCTATTTGTATATATTCATTGCTTTTCTAAGTATTAATCTTGGAAGTTAGGTGCGATATTGACTAGTATTCCACTAATAAGTGACTCATGTTTTCAGACTTTTTTGAAATGAGAGAGAAATCCACCAAGACATAAATATTATAGATGCAAGATATAAATGAAGGGTGAATGCTTTTTTTTGTTTCCATTTTTTCTTCTGTGAATTGTTAATGAACCCTTCTCATTTGTTGACTTTATGTAATTTAACATTTTACTCATGCATCTCTTCTATTACAAGCTATCGAACCTATGAATATATTAACTTTTTTTTTTTTTGATTTCGTGGTTAGGCCTTGAATCTAGGAAAAAAAATACCGAAATAAACGAAAATTCGAATGAATAAATGAATAAATAAGAAAATTTGTTTACTTATATTTCAATTGGTTGCCTATTTTTCAATTGGTCGAATTCGAAGCACATATCTCTTTACGATAAATGCCCGGAATTTTTTTTTTTTTATTTATTATTATTATTATTATTATTATTATTATTATTATTATGTCTGCTTTGACTCGAATGAATGTTTTGAAGAAACTTCAATTAAGTGAGATAAATGCTCGGAATTTTTTTTTTTATTATTATTATTATTATGTCTGTTTTGACTCGAATGAATGTTTTGAAGAAACTTCAATTAAGTTATAAGTTATGTTATAGAAAAAAGGAATTCTTAAGTTTTTGCTCTTATGTTGAAAAAGCATTTATTTCTCAGCTTCGTGTAATTAAAAAACTTCAATTGGTACTGCTTTTCTAGTTAGTAGCCTTCTGTTTCCCTCATGCTAATTAACGCCGACATTGATTACTACTACCTTTTTTTATTATATATGAGTTTACTTTCAACCAATAGAAAAATTAACTCTTAACTAGTTTATATTGTTCAATTGGTAAATCTGATAATCAAAAACTAAAGTGACGGGCCACTGATGACAGGGGTTCATTAGTCAATTTTGGAAAAATTAATGTGATGCTGACGTTGGCCCGTCAGTTTCGGTCAATTTTAGTCACAAATGGGTATGGTCTTAGAGCACTCATATCGGGTATCGTCACTTTCCGTCGGCTCCAACCGACACCAATGGCACTGTCACGTCGGTTGTTTTTCATCGGATATTTGACAAATCGCTTGTGTTTTTTGTCTTTATGTGTATGTAACTAAAGGTAAATTGGTAAATGTGACCTAAAAAATAAAGTGACGGGTCACTGATGGCAGGGGTCCGTCAGTCGATTTTGAAAAAATTAATGTGATGTTGACGTAGACCCGTCAGTTTCAGTCAATTTTAGTCACAAATGGGTATGGTCTTAGAGCACTCATATCGGGCATCGTCACTTTTCATCGGCTCCAACCGAAGGAACCGACACCGATGGCACCGGCACGTCAGTTGTTTTTTGTCATATATACGACAAGTCGCTTTGTGACCTAAAAAATAAATGTGACGGATCACTAATTGCAGGGGTCCGTCAGTTTCAGTCAATTTTGAAAAAAATTGTTGTGGTACTGACGTGACCCGACCGGTTTCAATCTATTTTAGTCACGGATGAGTATGGTCTTACATGATGATGATTGATTTATTTTAATACACTTTAGTTAACTTATTTAGAGATAGATGTAAGATAGATTTTTATACATATACTCCCTCCGTCCCAAGTTTATTGAAAAACACACAGTTTAAGAAAAAAAAAATATATTAGTTGTACTCTGCAACCAATAAGAGTTAATCTTTTACAACATTCAAATATTTTGATTGATTGAAAATTATAAAGTGAACTATAAATTTGGAACATCCCAAAAATGAAAGGGTGAACTATAAATTTGGAATGGAGGGAGTAATAATTTAATTAGTTTGTTTTCTAGTGTAATAACTCATCTATTAAAGAAGATTTACATTGAAAACGAAAATATTATAAATGTAAATTATATATGCTTGCCTAATCTTCATCCTATTTACTTATTTAATTTAAAACATTTTTTTCTTAATTAATTATATATAATTTTAAGATTAAAGTTTATGATGTCATATTTTCCTTAATTTTAACTAATTTAACAAAATCAAACAAACCTATTTGTTAATTGATTTTTTAATTATGTCATCGAATCTTTCTTATAATATATTTAAAAAGATTTAGCCATATATCATTATTTATGTATCATACTGTTCTACTGTATAATACATTAAAATATATTTAATTGCGAATGGTTAAAATTTGATGTTGTACAAATTGTGTTTGACACAATGGTTTATGAGAGATTTTAGGAGAATGAGATTCAAAATTTTATAATCTCAAATCCCTTTGAATAAAAACTTCCGTTTAGTAACGAAAGATTGGTGGAGATTTTAGAAAAATAATCCGCTAAAATATCCTAAATAATAAGCTTTCTAGACTAGACTCCAAAATAATCCTCTATCCCTTCTAACTTCAACTCCGTCAACGATCTCCAGCATTAGCTACAACTAGTTTGTTGTCAAATAATACTCATTTTTCAACGAAAACTGGCATGTAGCAAGCTAAAAAACCGTTGTCATAGTATTTTTTAATATATTTTTTTCTTTTAATTGGTATCATTTATGACTATATACTTCTAAAAAGACGAGCTTTATTTATTTATTGTATTAAATTAATGGTTATTATTACTATTATTGTTATTGAGATTAGAAAAATGATTAGTTGACATAAATTTCAAGACTAAATACGTATATAAAGATGTGAATGGTTGATTTGAAAAACTGATTGAATGAAATTTAGAAAAATAAAAAAATTCAACCAGTTAAAATATTATTTCAACCGGTCCTTGCATCATAGCTCAGTTGGTTGAGCAAGTAGTTTTAAACCACAAGGTCGTGGGTTCAATCCCACACAAGGACATTTAAATTCCATTGGGGTCTTGTCCTAGTGGTCAGAGAGTTTTCCATAAGTTTATTCCTGGAGTTGATAAGTTCGAGCCTTGTTGTGAGGAGGACTCTTGCGATGCTATACCCATCCAAGATATGAGAGAGCAACCCCCTTCGAGCACAAGGTGTGGTGTCGGTGTTATGGGACAGTGTTCTGGAGAATGTTGAAAGTGAGGATTTTGTGGTGTGGAGAAAAAAGCTAGAACACTGAACTCTTCAATATCTCTATAAGAACGGTGGCAACAAAAATATGTCAGAACACCGACGAGAACGCTAGTGGGGTGTGCCAGAACACTGAAGTTCAATGTTCTCAATGGAGAACACCGATGCCACGTATTAGCACACATTGTGCTCTTAGGAAGTCGCCTTGGCTTCAAACTCAGGGGGTGGTTATTCGATCTCAGGAGAGTAACCGTTTGTGGAGATGATCAGGTAGGCCACGACTGACTTTAAAAAAAACTTTTTGTTTATATATATGATAGTTGTTAACCCGCGCAATGTGACGGAGAAGATATTTGAAATTCGTGAAAAAAGGTAGGGAAATAGCTATTGAAAAATTTATATTAAATATATGTCTTAAATCAAACAATTAAAAATAATATGAAAGTAATATGATGAACAACATTTAAAAAAAACCCATAGAAAATTAAAAACACATTGCATGTCTTAGATGTGTACATTATAGATATTATATTCATATTAGATGTGAGAAAAGAAACTCATCATCTTTTTTACCCAAAGGTGTATAGATAAAGATGATGTACAAGTGTACCAGCTGTCATTTCTGCACCATCCTCCAGGCACACTTTAATGACTTTAAAATTTTTGAACGCATTGCCTCAAAAGTTGTAATGATCTTTTCTATCGATTTTACAAAATTCAAGCTTCAAATTTCAAATCTTAGTAGTTTCAAACTTTTCGACACATGGAATCTAAACCTTCCAATTTAAGTAAAATAATTCAATATATCCATATCCATTCAATATTGTTTGAAAATACATTTCAAAATTTTAGAAAATATTACTCTACAAATTATTGTTGACCTATCACTAATTTGTACAATACCAACCACTAAATACGAAGATATACACAACCATAAAACGTAGACAAAAAATAAAGCATACTACACTATTTTTAGTTCCAATCTTTATAAAGAAAAACATAACACAAACTAGAATGATTACATTTAGCTAAAAATTAACATGGATTAGAAGCCTAAATAATAAAGGTATCTAAAAGTAAATATTGCAAACAAAAATACACGGTCGCCCGGCCACTAATTAAGTAGCACTTCCGGGAACGATCCGACTTCCTATGTTTATGTGTATAAATCTCGTCGTCAAAAAACACATACAAAACACGTAACATCTTAAAGATGAAGAAAATTATGAAAAACAATTGAAAAAATAAATAAAAGACAAACCTCTTGATGGATGGATCATATGTACCGAACTGGGACTGAAACTGAAACTGGATCATATGTGAGTACATGATAGGCATCTCCGATAGTTCGGTGATTTCGACACAGAGAACGTAATATCAAAACAATACTAAAGATCTAACATCCAACTAAAAAAATTCAAGATAACATGAATGTCTTTGAAGCGGCATTCAGTTGTATTTATGGAGATTTTGACGAACTACATCAATCTGAGCGCGCATGCAATCCTACTAGACTGGATTTTTTAGGTAAGAAAACATTAGCATCATCTTTGAAATGAATTAACAGAATGATAATGGTAATGGTGAGTGGGATTTTCCTTTTGGTTGTGACTTTCAGGGAGTTTTTCTAATTGGTTTTGTTTATAGTGGTTCAGGTTACTAAACCTTTGGCAATATGAATGAGAAAACACAAATATAGGCACTTTGATTTACACACAAGTTTGGGTTTTGTATAATCTAAAATTCAGTCTTGTGGATGCTGTTTTCTCCAAGAACTGACTAAGACTTGTTTTGTGACAGGCAGAAGCAGCGGTGATAAAGCATCTTCATGTAGGCTCGAAGGTAAATCAATAGTCAATTAGGTATAGGCTAAACTACCTGATCTGTCTAGCGTTGCAAAAATTTTTTAGCATTGGCATATCTATAAATCAATAGAAATAGAAAAAAAGAACAATTTTCCCTTTGATTTGTTGTAATATATAATATATTGACCCTGTTTGGCAGATTTGAGCTTAGTAATGATACGACTGACTACCTACATGGGCTGTTTTTATGGTGGAACTTGAAGATATGAAGTTGGAGGATAAACATGGTGATTTGTATATAGATGATGAAGATCTGTAAATTGATGCTTCTTTGTCTAAGATAGTAATTATAATCGGTTCTCATAGACTAACATTCTTTACTGTAGGTATTTTTCTGGTATTTCATTTTTCATTATTTGTTTCTTTGTATGATATATGAGTCCTCTGATAACGTATCTTTGAAATTTGAAACCCCAGTTTGAAAGTTTAGTTGGTAAACTAACTTTGCTGGTCATCAATCATCATGCTTTTACAATGATGCTAATACCTTGGACTCTTGGAGGTACTCTTATTGTATTTTTTGTTTCCTTTTTGAAGAATTTATATTATATATGTATATTGTATATATATATACATCGAATTTGTTTCTTCTAAAATATCATGAAAAGCAACTTCCTATGATACAGGTGCGAAAAAGGAGGATATATGACATAATGAATGTCTTTGAAGGGTTTCGTCTAATTGAAAATCAGTTCTAAAATAAAATCCGTTGGAAGTAAGTTTCTTCGACCAGTATTAAATACAAATATTATTCAAATGAGTACCTAAATACATATTGAGCTTATGTGAAATTTCCAATCATCTGTTTGGTGGTCTTTTATGCTTCAAAACAATTATCTGCTAAGTGGTCTGTTATGCTTTAAACCCTGGGAGTTGGAGAATAATGTTGTTCAGTTACAGGTATTATACTGTAGTGGCTTTAGTTATAATTGTAGTGTGTAAGTTATATGTCACGTTGAGTTGTAAGGTGGTGTTGCTTCAAAAATAGCTCTAGTTTTTAACTCCTTTTTATAATGTCACAGATAACGGCAGGTACTGATGTTCTCAAGTTGGAATACTGCAACTCGTTAGCCCAAGGAATCACGTTTGGTTAGGAATAATGTTACAAATAACAGAGCACGCAACATCTTCTTTTATACGTGTTTTGTCTGACCCATGTGACTGGGTGTTTGAATAGGTGTCTATTTTACGTTTAGTAAAAATCAATAAATATCATAGGTATTGCATAAATTACTGTCTTTAACCTGTTTCAAGCAGGTAACTACAAATCTGGTCTTCATATTGAATGTGGGGGCGGACCTACATGTATCTTTTCTTCTATCGTGATGTCAAATAGTATGTTGGCAACTGATATATTTTACAATTCTTAGGGTAATGAAAGTGAAAGTTGTGTTAATGCCTTTATATCTTTCCTTATCTTAGGATATGAGTTCTGTACTCTTGTCTTTATTGTTTTTGTGATCAGATGTCGTAGGTGATCAAGAAGCGTACTCAGTTGCTGCAAAAGTTGTGCCATATCTTCTAGTTCAAGAAAGGTATTTCCAAGCCATACTTATTTCATAATCTGTTTCCTTGGCATTGTTTGATGCTTATTTAGACAACTTATATTTCTTTCAAAGATGAAGAAAAAAAGAGCATTGTGGATCAAAATCAAAAGTGTCAATAAGTAGCAATTAAAACAATCTGAAAATATATAATTTTGAATTTGAATATTTCCCAATTAAATAAGAATGGTGAAATCATGATACTTGACCATCCATACTATAAGTCGTCTTTTGGTAGCTTATTGGAAATATCTTAAGTCAATAAACGTATTTTATTAGTTTTGTTATGAATACTGGTTCTTGGTACAGGCATATGTATCTGATCAACAAACTGCCTTTGGTAAGTGTCTTTTTCATATTGGTTCCTGGTTGTTTCTGGTTATAATGATAATTAGATTGGTTGGTTGTGGGTATTTTAAAGTGGTCCAGACGTCCGGTGTCTGTTTGTTTCTATTTTAGATGCCAAATTATCAAACGAATAAAGCAACTGCCACATTCCGTGGGTTTCTTAAAGGTTAAGTAGCTTACATCAAGTATGGCTACTTTGGGCCAAGATTAATTCATTCTCGTAAAGGATTTGATAATAAATAATCAAATAATTACTTTGTGAAGTATTCTTCTCAGTGATTATAGAGATTATTTTGGCTATGGGTTCTGCAATCTGCATAGGAGATTTTTATGATTTAGTGGAGTTGATTGTTCATTTTCTATAATCTGTAAGACGTTGGGTAAAGCATTTGATAACATATGTGGATGTTCACATAGCTCCTACCAATGGAACTTTATCTTTGAACAATTGTTTGTCTTAGGGGGTGTTTGGATTAGCTTAAATAAGCATTTATTTGCTTATTTGCTTATTTTGACAGCAGATAAGCATATCCAAACACTTTTCTGAAAACTGCTTATCTGCTTATTTATTAAGGAATAAGCACTTAAAAATAAGTAATGGATCACATACTTATTTTTTAAGCACATAAGTGCTTATAGATAAGCTAATCCAAACACCCCTTTAATTGAAGAAATAGCTACTAACCTAAAGCAACCACATAGGCTATAAGAGATCATTTTAAGATAATAAACCTTACAGTTGAATTTGTATTCTGCAACTTTGGGGTATTAGCTTATTTTTCTTTTAGACGAGTTATCCGGTTAATTAGTATTGATCAGTCGGTATCAACTTTTATAGTCCATATATGTCAAAGAAAAATGAAGAGCGAATCAAGCAAGGTAGTCATAACCTTTGTAACTTATAATTACTCTTGCTATTCTTTTAATGATTTGGTGAATAGACGACTCATTTCATACACACTTGGGGAAATGGAGTTGATGGTTTGCCATTGTTTTGTTGTATGATATGCACAGATGGAGTGGTTGGTATATGTCTTGCTGCCACTACTATTGGTGATGTTCATATTGTTGTTGGCGGATTAGCATCTGCTTCATCTCGCAAGAAATGACGATATACATCATGTGATCTAATATCATTCTCATAATGTGCAACTGTTTTAAAAAAGTTCCTGAAGGAAACATAGATGTGAAGAATCTCACTTTCTCTTTCTTTTGTAGTTTTGTGTTTCTGTTACCTCTATACTTGACCCTTGAGCAATGGATATGATAAGATGACAGAACTCTTGTTTTGCAAGCTTACGAAGTTTTTGTTAAGCGTTTGACAAGTTGATATTTGATATGAATTGATTTAGTGTTGAGGGCTCTATATTTTGCTAGGAAAAGTGTGCTATATTTTCTTGCGGTTTATGCTGGCTATAACACATATTTCCAGTTAAAATTATTTGTGCTAATTATGAGTTGGTCTGTTGGGGCTTGGGCCTGTGTTTCAGTATTGGTCTGTTGGGGCTTGGGCCTGTGTTTCAGTATCAATTATTCAATTGCTCTAAAAAGTAAAAACAATATATGTCGTTAAACACTGGGAAATGAAGTTGATGAATTTTCATTAAACACTAGGGGACACTTAAAGTGTGACTAATGAAGTATCTGATGGCAAATTATTTTTTGTGAGTTTTTGCTTAGCAGGACTTTATAATTTTCAGAGCAAAAAGTTTATTTTGCTGTGCTGAGGAATTTAATACAAGTAATACTTATTTTCTCTCAGAGATTTAACACTTTAAACTTCACAAAGTATCCCTACAAGATCAATTAGTAACTAGGACTAAACAAGTGGTTAGCACCTCTTTGTAAATTAAAACTAGACTATTTTGGGTGAAGGGGTAATGAAAACCCCGGCAAGACTTGATCTAATCTTTCAAGACCAAACCTTTTCACACTTCAAGTGATGAAATATTGAAGAAAACAATCAAGCTGTCAGCAACATATCAACGTGCTACTGATACACAGAGCATCTTTAACCGTAAGTTTTCAAGATTCAATTATCATTCTCTGGCTTCAAGAAGAATTCAACCTCTTCAAATTTCCGAGGGGAACATGGGGGAGAATCCAAATGCAATCTAGAGTCTGGTTGAGGTGCAGACTCTACCCTATTAGATATTTCAGGCACTGGCAACTCTACGGGTTCTGGGTAACAGGGAAGCATGTCATGATTGTCCTGCATACCAGGATAGGGAAGGAGAAACATGATGTTTGAAAATTGATATTAATATAATGCTAAATAATAGGAGTGTATTTCTTGCCAAAGAAGATCAGTGTGAACCTTTGCTGGATCAGATACCGGATACTCAGAAGGCATAGGATCTGCAAGTGTAATATATTGACATTATATATGTGGTATATATAGATTAAATTCACCAGAAGAGCATGCATGTGAGCACTCTACAATGTCAAGTAAAAAGAAGTGTAAGTCTGATGTTACATGTGGATTCGTCGTGATTTTTATACCCCAAGTGGTGACAAATTTTGATATTGTTGATGATGAAAAGGACATAGGTTGATTTAGCTGGATAGTATTACTAGAGAGAAACATTAAATATACTGAGATATCTTAACACTGAACCTTTTGAAATATATTCAGTGGACAGGAGTACACAGGAATAGAGTATACAGTCAGAATGTTAACAAGTCAGCATTTCATTTACATCCAAGTCTGACAAATGTTCCAAATGAAGAACCGATAACTCATAGAGTATTTATAGATGATTTAACAGTGAGCATAAGTGGAATTTTGGTCCATCACCTAGGTGAGAATTTTAACTCACTTACCTAAACGCCTAAACATGAATCAATTTTGGGTTATCTTCATTGCAACTGTCCGCAAGTTAATCCAATCCAACACAACCTGACCGGTTTTGTTAGCATAGTTCACACACTAATTATATAAATATTATATACTAAAAACTATGTGCAGGTCAATTCAAACTAATCTGACTTGTCAAATGGTAAAATGTACCTGATTTGACACATTACCCAAGCCTTCTCTACAAGAAAGTGCGACTTTTGGAAATATTAGATGTATTTCTATTGTGTTCTCATACTTTTAGATATAAACTTTGACATTCTAGAAGACAGATCCGAAATGTGTTCGGTGAGTGTTATATTGGAAGTGCTATAAGATTGATCAGTTATGAAAACATTCAAGCTTAAAACCCACTTGCAGCCTAGGGTATAAAAGGGTCTTTCGAATCTACATTTAAGCTGAAAGTTCGATGCCCCGTCAGTTTACAACATAGTGGGAACTTCTAATTATGAAGAAGTTATATTTTTATATTACCTACTTAAATTTGATGACTAAAATTTGTCTCGTATCTGATTAAAAAAAATTACGGAGTACTTTTTAGTAGGTACATATGCATCAAACATTCAGAATAAGATTTGAACTAAATAATGCAACCGGACAAGGTTGTATTTGGCTGCTATATTAATGAAGTTGGTTTTTCATTTAGATCATTTTGTCTAGATTATCTACAGATTAAACCCTTAAGTGGTTGAACAACCTCAATATCATCCCACACCGGCACACCATGACGATCCCCATTATGGAACTCCAGGTAATTTAAATTCCACAAAACCAAGAAATTCACTTTGATAATGACTTTTTAAGGAAATATATAAGGACAAATAATAGAAGGGGTGAACAGAAATTACCACGTCCTGGAAGAACTATGTCTAAAAATGCCGATTCTGACATTGCTTGGTGTGCTTTGATACACTTGTTATGGTCGTGCAAAAACCTCTCTTCCAGAATATTGAATTCCTCCTTGGGTGGAATCTTTTTCCTCGTTGATGCTTCTTTAGTGACGTTTGGTTTATTTGTAATGTCACCAAGTGCTTTACGGCTTCCTAAACCTGATCCACCTTTCCCCAATGGCAACTTCGAGTTCTTTCCTTTTTCAGTAGTCATCTCTGGAAAAATGCACATCTTTATTCAATATGCATATACATTAATAAAAAACTGGTCATACATTTTAGCACGAAGAACTTGAATACTAAATATGCCCAAAAGCGAGACGTCTAAATTAGCAAGAAATTACTCCATACTGTTTGGGATGATATTTGAATTCTCATTTTGAATGATCAGCTGTTGTCGAACGAGTTGACTTGTCATTCTTTTTCACTTTATTGTGCAATCTTGAATATCGAATCTACAACAAAGTTCTCGTCAGATATATGTATAACTTAGAGGACATCAAGAAGTACCATTTTAGAAACAAACAAATACCAAATTTGGCAGCTTTAATTGTAAAATTCATACATATCCATTCAAATTCAATTCAAATACAACAAATTCAGCTATTAGAACTCCTTGTAAGTACATAATGATGAAATCGCATGTCAGGGTTAATAAATTTAAACAACCAGTATCAGAAAATTGCTAGGAAGTTGAAAATGGAAGTACATATCAATAAAGATAAACTGATCGACGGAAGCACAAATTCACAAATCAGGGTTAAAAACGCTACTTTATTACTCACATGTTTGTTAATTTAAGATGCACGGAGGTAAAAGGCAAAACTTCAAATCAGGATTCAAACCCTAGATTTTACTGTAAAAGTATTCAAGATATGTTTGAATTCTAAAGCAATTTGGGCAATTTCAAATTTTACTTTTGGCGCCCGCGTCACAATGGCCCAATTTCCATGGCCCAACTTTTACAGGCTTTGAAGTTTCAACGTTACATTAGAAAATACAGACAGGTATGATATATATTATACGGTATTAATAAAAAATTTGATGCAATTTAATGGTGCACTTGTATCTTTAATCATATTTTATCTATCTTGCTTATTTTTTTCATAAAGTTCTAGACTTTAAACTCGTGTTTAGGGGTCTTTAAATTTGTATTTGATTTGTATAAATATGCAAGATAATATATACAATAATATTTTTAGTGTATTTATATGAGTTAAAAGTTGGTCATAATGTCACTTTTCCTCTACCAATTAATTGTGTTTAGACAATAAATTAAAATTGAAAGCATTTAAGAGAGTGTTGTTTATTTATAGAGAATGGAGCCGGAAGCCCAAACAGCTGCTTATCGGGATAGATTCACGTGATGGGTCGGGTCATAAATGTCGGGTTTGGTGCATAAACGGATATAACAATTGATAAATTGGAAAAGTTATCAAATCGATGATGTGACACTATATTATATTTAGGATTACGATAATAAGCGTCTTAGAGGTGGCCTTGATTGACTGGATCGGACCAAATAATTTTTAACCACTCAAAATTGAAATTTTCAATTAACGATTTATCATAGACAGGGTTACACAGTTCGTCCTTAGATTACATCTGATATGATGTAGTGTGTCAAGGTAAAGATCAAATGACATGAGTCATTTTGTGTTAGGGCCGGGGTGGATACCATTACACGAATTTTTGACCTGTGGATATGTGAGAAAGTCTATAAACAAAGAGATTTGTGAATTTTTCATCTCGCTGAAAACAATATGTTATATTTGTAGATTGCGTGTATAATGCACGCTTCCATATGTTGTAAGTTTACCATTAAAAGATATATCGAAAAATAAGAAATCAATAAAAGGTGTAACGAAGAAATAAAAATTGTTTTCTTAAACGATATGATGAAGAACATTGCCCAAACTTTGGTTTCATTTTGATTTATAAATTTGTTGAAACGCGATCAAACTGCTACATACCATGCAATCCTCACATTAGAACAAGGGAAAACAATAACACATTAATTGCAGTTACACAGTACAATAGAAAGTTAAACATAAATAGATCATATAGATCTGCAGTGGTGCTCCTTCTTCTAACAGGTTAAGGCCGGCACAAACTCTACTTAAACCAAATGAAATCACATAAACGCATGCATGATTAGTACGTTAATTTGTCTCCCGTTGTTGCTTCTTAATTGACTGGATGATGCATGCATGCATGCACCATCCAATTAATTAAGAAGCGACTTTGTGAGAGACAGACGTACTAATTAACAAAGGCGGGTGCAGAAACAACGTCTACGGAATCCCTTACACCTTCCTCCAGAGAAACCTTCGTTACGGCATACGATAGCGCAATTATGGCTGTGATGACACCCTCCTTTGAACATATGACTTTGTGACTCGCACGTTCTTGCTTCCGCCACCCCAATCATCGACGTCCATGCTGTGTTTACATGCATCATATTCATATCAATGTGAGCATTATACGGAGTATTATATATATCAATGTACTCGTATATAATATAATAAAAATGTAAGATAGATTTATATATATTACTTACGAGATGCGAAGAGCAGAAGTAGTGTGAAGAGGAGAGTGAATGTCTTGCTGCTATTTGCCATTTTTAATTTTCGAAATGGAGTGAACTAATTGAGCAATACAGATGCATATATCATTGAAGCTATATATTTATGTTATGGCCGGCATGTATGGGTAAGCTAGGAAATCATTAAATTAACAGAGTAGGTGGGTGTGTGGGGTTAATTGATGATTAATATGGTGTGTGTGCGAGTGTGCAGTGGGTGATCAAGATCTGGATTCTGATCAGCTACCTACTGCTCTGCATGGTGGTATCATGTGCGCACCAGTTGGGCTTTGTCAGTCAACGGTTGTGTTTTGACTCTTGACCATATCTTCATGGAGTATTATCCACGGACTTGGAGGACGGAGTACGTATTTCCTTGTTATAACGTGTTTCTCAAAACTAACTATCGCTTATATTTGAATAAACTTATATTTTGTGATTTGTAAGTTTTTGGTAAAGTAATCGGGACTTATTGATACAAAATGACAAAACTATATGATAAATAATGATATAAGGAGTATTAATGTAAGGTTTCATTAGTTTGGGGCTTATTAATTTCTATTGGGTGTGTTTAGAACGCGAGCTTCTTAAAGCTTATATGAGTTTAAGATTAATTTTTTTATAAGTTCAAGCTTCTAACATTGTTCGGTAGCTGAAATTTCAAAAGCTCATTGAAGTATAATATAAAAAAAACCCAAGTTTATTTTAAGGAGAAATTTACATTAATATTCCTTATATAGTTATTTATCATTTTATATTTTGTCATTTTATGTTAATCTACATCAATAAGTTCCAACTAGTTTTATCGTAATTTTGTCAAACATACTCATAAGCTATTTCAAGTAGCTACTTTTTTCTGAATTTATTTTTTAAATAAGCTCTTCAAGTTTTATCAACTAAACATTGTATATTTTCTCTCTCTTTCTTTGTAGATAATGTGAAACACCCCGAATAAATTTTTTTAAAATTTAAATTATTTTTTTTTTTGCACACTCAATAATGTCCTGTGACTACCCTATATATATAGTTTAACCTTAATAGTTTTTCCTAGTTAAAACAAGCTTTTTAAGACCTAAAGTTTCATTTTTCACTGTCAAACGCGATCCGGGAAAATGGGCGGGATCGTGTTCCTCAGTTATAAACCTTCTGTCACCATTTTTGCCTTGCGAACGCGATCCAGAAAAGTGGTCAGGATCGCGTTCCTTAGTGTAAATTTGAAACTCAGCACAACTCAACTTTTTGACCAAATTGAAATACGCATAACTTTTTACTCGTTATAAATTAGGACCTAAAATTTTACATGCACGCGTAATATGACTATACAAACATTTCCCAATTGACACTTTTCTCAAAATCATATTTTATATCGTTTTGAACCTTTGACCAATTTATGGTCGTTTTTGACCACTTTACTCAACATATCAATTTTCAAATCACCCACAATCAACTCTAACATTTTTACTACATTTTCACCATCACATTTGGAGTCTAAAGCCACATTAACATTTATCATACCCAGACCATAGCTTATTTTAACCATTAAACAAATAAGTGACCCATTTGGGCACTTTAACGGCCCATTTGGGTCTCAACCCATATAACCAATATTCCAACGCCCATTGTACATTCCGTTGACCATTCTAAGTCAACTTAGGCCACTTTCACTATTAATACTTCAACTTAACCATTAACATCAAAATTTCCATATAAACCATTTTATTTACATAATAGTTATCTAGTGTACATTATCAGCATCTCCAAAACTATCAGTGAGTATAACAGAACTCATTGATTAATTTGACTTCCACCTTTCACATGTTTGACTATGAACATCAACAAAACATGACTTTCAACATTATGTGACAAAACCATGTTTTCTTAAACAAAATGGGTGATTACGTATCAAGAGCATGATTCAAAAGATTAGCTTGTTACCAACAACGAAACAAGCTCCACCATTAGCAACCTTCGGGCCTTTTGCCCGGATCCCTCTGGGTCCCACTTGGCTCACCTAAAAAAAACACATAAACATAATAAAGTAAGCATAAAGCTTAGTAAGTAATGGGCTATCAATAATTCTCATTAACAATTCAACATACGTATATTAAGGATCCATAATATCATATGCTAATTCCCGCAAGAATTAACATCTTCGGGCCTATACCCCGGTACATAATCATAACTCATCAAGTAAATGACATATCCATTACCGGTCCTTCCAAGTAATTGGAATAGTCATTACTTGAAGAAAGATAGCATCATCCATTTACTTACCTCGCGATAGCCCACGATTATCATCACTTGAAACACTTTCAATACGTTTATCACCTAATCATATAATCATGTATCCAAGTATCAATCATATAAGCATTTTCACTAATCATATTCAATAAGTGTAAGTTTCACAATATTCATGATTTCATAGATTGTTTCATACACCTTACCACTAATTACATACAAATGGTAGTTTAGTATTATCAATAACCATAATCATTGACTTACACTAAGGTCACTATACCTTAGTTTATAATCACATATACCAATATCTTTATCATCATGAACTACCCATTTTATATGTAATTATCAATTCCTTTATATCAAAACAAGGATCATCAATTTACCCATAATATATGATTATGAGCATTCTAATCAAACTAATATCATTTAAGCATATCATTTAGTTCATTGAAGTGTATGAAACATCAATTAAGCTAATAACTCACTAATTTATCAAAACCCCAAAGTTAGGATTTAACCTAAATCATTCAAATCATCAAATTGAACACAAAAGAGGATTAATCATACCTTATAGTTGTTAAATTAGAAGATTACAAGCTTAATTTCACAAACCCTAGCTTGAATTTGAAGTTTCTTCCTCCTTGTTCTTCCTTAAAATCGACACACACACACACATGTACGGGTTTCTATTTTTTTTTCTGTGTTTTGGAATAAGAAAGAATACAGTAGAGGATATTAGAACCAGTATTTTTATACTGTTAATTTCATTAAAACCCTTAACTTATCACACTTGACAACATTAGTCCCTCTACTAACTAATTCATTAACTAACAAGTCCTGTGGTATAAAATGTCTTTCACAGTTAGTCCTATTAACAAAAACAGTTAAAATAATATATTTTAAAGTTTTAAACTTACAGAATTTAAGGCGTTACATAATGTTTGTTAGGTATATATTTCAATAAATCAAGTATCGCGGTAGGTTTTAATAACTTAAGTGTGTTTGGATTGTGGATTTTGAAAGAAGGGAATGAGAATAATGGATATGATTGTGGGTATTTGTTTAATGGGTTTAATTTTAAAAATTTAAGAATCAATTAAACCTTAGGCGTATGTTAAATCAAAGTGGGATGGTGGGTTTGGAAAACTCATTCCCATAGTGATACTCAAATTCTAACTAAATACTCATGAGCTAAATAAGGGCACTTTCAACGGTGAAATTGGTTGTAAATCAGTTTTCAACAACCAGTTGAGTTGTTGTGCCATTGGCCCAATCACTTTCAAATCACTTTTTTTCAAATCAGTTAACCGATTTGTAATCGGTTGAAAATTGTAGGTCCGCGATATATGGAATCCAATAATAAAGTGGTTAATCATTGATGACAGTGGATAATCGGTTGTGAATTAATTTTGAATCAGTTGTGAAAATATGACGTAACATTGAGGTGTCGGATGTGGTTTGGAAGTACATGGTTCCACCATGGATGGGGGTGCCTAACAGTTGAACCAGATAAATATATTAACGAATTGATTTAGCCGGTTTAAATTTGTGTCGTGTATAGATTCATGTGTTCCTAGTAGCGGTTGATTTGACAATGATATTAACTCTCGATCATTTACGATTTCAAGCTACCCAAAAAAAAGACTAGTGGTTGACAAACTTACCATTCATATACCATAGCCAATACATATTTGAGGTACATTGTCATGATGGAGCTTATTCAAACACATGGGATATGAAAATCAAAGTGAAACGTAGCTAAATTACGTAAACCAACATGCATCTAAGTGTAGCTAATTAATTAGCTAAGTATATATTAACTAATTAATTATGCCATTTTAATATATTGATCAAATTAACAAAGCTTGGTGCAGAAACAACGACGACGAAGACCAACACAATCGCCACCAGAGAAGCCCTCGTTACGGCACACCATAGCGCAGTTATGGTCGTGCAAACAAGCACCATGAAACTTATGGCTTTGCGTTTTGCACATTCGTGCTTCTGCTACCGGAACCGTCCACTCTACATTCACAAAATTAATTAATTACAGCACTTCATTAATAAAATTTTAATAGAAAAAAGTTAAGAAAAATTATTATATAAACCGAATTAATTAAATTAAGATACTAACGAGATGCGAAAATGATGAGCAAAGTGAAAAGGAGAGCAAAGGTCTTGCTGGTTGCCATCTTTTTGTGTACGTGATGAATGTGTGGGATTTAATGAATATTTGATCGATCGAGTAGAGTTTAATTTGTGTAAGTGTTGATGAAATGATGAGTTTATATAGGCAGATTAGAAAGTTGGTGGACGGTGGATTAGGGACGATCATCGAGGTGGTCGGCAAATAGTGTCGTTGATGCAGGACAGTACATTTTTATCGTTTTCCTAGTCTGCATGTATGAAGTGAATTATTTACTTATGAATTTACCAAAAAAAACATCGGTACATGCATACTTGTCAAAGGTGGGTACCTTTGTAACTGTATTAATTTGATCAATATTTGGTTTTTACCTCATTGTTTAATATTAATTAATTTGCTTTGATACGAGGTACGTACGCTCTAGTACCGTTATCACTTAACTATTTTCGTGTTGTGTAGTCTGGTGGTTTCGATGATCATTCATATTTGTGTGCAACTGCGTGTTTAGGGTGTGTTTGATATACTAGTTTATGGGAGTTTAAATTTATGATTTTCATAGAGTGTGTTTGGAATAAGGCTTTTAAGGGATTCTGGGGGCTTGGCCTTTTAAATTTGAGAAACTACAGTCCTTGTAATTTTACAAGCCCCGTTTGGTACAAAAAATAGAGCAACACTTTTCTGAAAAATAAGCCGCTAAAAAAGAAGCCCTTCAAACTAGCTTCTCAAGAGAAGCTCCAGCCTCTATTTGTTAAATTACATTACTACCCTTTTCTATCGGTAACTTCATTGGACCAACAATTCCCTTTATTCAACCAACAATGCCAAATAACGTAAAACTCTTCTTCTTCTATCAGTAGCATGCTTATCGACTCTTCAAAAAAGGTACAATTCTATCGGATTATAAGGCATCGATGTGAAGCAAGTTGCTGGAACTCACTCAACTCAATCATCATACCCCTTCAATTCTCTCGGGTCAATGTATTGTCCAACATTGCATTTTATTTCCATAGTTCATACACTGTTTTCTTAGCTCAATTTGATTGATGCTTTTCTCTTGGGTATATGTTCTTTTGTTTTAAGTTATCATTCTCCTAGAATTTAAGATGCCTATATGCTGTTTGATGAAATGTCTCAACCACTTATTTGCATATCGAAGTTAATTTTTAATATGTATATCTAAGGACCAAATATTGGTGGATACAAATTTAGCTTCTAGGATCAAATTATGATGATTATGAACTTAAACTTTGATGTATCATGGTTAGTAATATAAGCCTACTTGTTTGTTTAGCTTAGTTAGTAGGCAGACTCAAATGCTTGAGTTTTACTATTTATATGCACAAGTTATTACATGATATAGCTTTCTTTAAGTTCATAGTCTTGTGTTGCACCTAGGCGTATGTTCCAACTTGATCTCCATTTATTGTTAGATGGCACACTTTAGTTGTTTGCTTATATCTATATTCTCATGTTGCTAGATGGCCTCAAGTAATGATAATATGAATAAAGAAACTTTTAGTTGGACCGATCAGAATGTGTTAGCTTTGTGTGAACTATTGAACAAATACATTACCCAGCATGGTCGAAGCTCTCCAATTAAATGGACAGACCTTCGGCCAGAATTTGAGAAAATTGTCCAAACCAAAGTGAATAACGAGAAGGTTTTAAAGAACAAATATAATGAAATGATTTGTTCAAACCAAGATTTACATAAGATGTAGTAAAATAAGTATAAACAATTTTTATATTTCAACACATAAAAAGCTGAAACAACATAAGATGCAGTAACAATATACAAGATGTAGTAAACATGTAATATTAATTTTTTAGATTCAAGAATAAAACCAAAATTTACATAAGATACACTAAAATAAGTATATGTAGTTTTTTTATTTCAACACATAAAAAAGTTAAAACAACATAAGATGCAGTAAGTAAGTAATACTACAAATATACATTAATTGAACGTACGATGTAGTAACGTAAGATGCAGTAGAAAAATGCAAGATGCAGTAGAAAAATGCAAGATGCAGTCAATTATCTTCAAATATAAAAAGTAGATCTAGATCTAAAAAGTAGATCTACTTTTCAGATCTACTTTTCAGATCTACTTTTTATGTATAGATCTACGAATTTTCAGATCTATTACTCTTAGATCTAAATATTTTTACAAAGTGGTGGTGTTTTTAAGATGATGAAGTAAGTGGTGGTGGCGGTGGAGAGGCGATGGAGTGGCCGAAAAAGATGGAGAACATCACGGTTGGTTATGTTCGGTGGATGCCGGTTCACCAATGGTGGTGGTTCACATCTCAACTCTCCGGCAACAAAAACGCTCGTTTGTATACGTTTCTTTTCTCCGGTTACGAATACGACGACGGTGACGGTGGTGGCGCGACGGTCGTCGAGCGACGGTGACATTCGTCGAGCTGCGATGACGGTGGTGAAACGGCGATGACGGCGACGATGGTGAAGTAGGTGGCGGCGGTGGTGAAGGAGGTGGTGGTGGTGGTGGTTTATTGGTGTATGGGTTTGTGTGTTTTGTGAATAGAGAGAGAGAATTAGAGATTGTGTGTGTTTTTGAGGTGAGAGAAAATGAATGGAGTAAATGACTGCCCAAAAGAAGTGCCCCATCTTTCTAACTTACATAAATTATAAATAGGTCCCTCCTTCTAACTTACATAAATTATAAATAGGTCCCTCTGCCCAAAACTATTTGCAAAAAAGACTCCGCATGAGTTGGCTTAATCTGGATCATTGATTAAGGGAATAGATGGTTGAGATTCCCTTGCCCTCTTTGAACCCCATTCCCTTATGATATCAAATAATAAATAAATAAGTGTTTTAATTATTCCATATATTATGCCTAATCAATTTGTTAATAAATTTTTGTAAAAATTATGTTGATGTAGTATTACCCTTTTTTAAATTATTTTTTAGAAATGCATATATTCACACCCCTATGATTAATATATATATTCATGATTTATCCATCTTAGACTTGAATCCCTAAGCTAGTGATTGAAAATGGAACATGATACCGATGAGTCAATAGCTCTTTGGTAATAAGAATACATTAATATTACTTCATAGTTGGCATGTAGATTTTTAATAAACGTTATGTAGGTTTTTTGTTTTCCGTTTGTTATAAATACATAATTGATGGTTATAAATTTTTAATACCTACAATGTATACACCTTTATTTACACTTCTTTTTTTACTTTCATTTACAAATGTCACATAAGCTTCATCATGGATGCTTGATTTGTGATTTCTTGCTAGACTCCTCCAGTACTCCCAACGGGAGTTCACTTCCTCCGTCAGTTGGAAAATGACGCAACTTCAAAATGTGATGACATTGGCAACACCCGTTAGTTTGGGCGGCAGTATGGGTGTCGTCTGTTCGGCGACGTCCGTCACTTTTTTTTAATTGTTTAGTGTATAAAAATAAAGGTATGTTGGTAAATGTGAGTCCTGAAAAAACTGAAGTGATATTCACTATTGGTAATGTAGTGTTAATTTTGTGTCAGTTTTCAAAGTGCTGACGCAATATTGATTTGATAAAACTAATGCATCATTTATTTGTTAGCGTCACAGCTGTGAGCGATCTTAATAACGGTTATTTTATGAACTTGTATCATTCAATATTTTGAGTAAATTATCACTCTCTATTTAAATATTTAGTAAACAAATCAAGAATCGAAGCATGCTTGAAAAGAGAATCTATTCACGTGTGACCTGCACACACTTCCTGAAGTTTTATCTGCCACTCCGTATTTGCTTGTTCTTTTGCCTTTGTCGTCACGTGCACTGCACGAATTTTGTTTTCTTCTTTTATCTGCTGACCACGAGTATTGTAGTGTCAAAGTCTTCAATAATGTATTTGAAAAGGCTTTGAAAAGTTACAAAACATAACCAAAAATAAAAAAATAAATTAAACAATGTGAAAGGTTGAGGCCTCTCCAAAATTACAACTCCAAGAACTCTTATACTAAAATATTACTCCTATAACTTTTATACCATAACTTGATTATTTAATACTAAAAAAAAAGATAGACATTATAATATTTAATCAAGTGAAAAATTAAAATTATATATGCTAAGTTTAAAGCTTTTAATAATCAAATGTGCATGTATAATATTTGTCATGTAAGTTAGATAGTCAATATATAAAATTAACAATGAAAATTTAAAACAAATAACAAACATTACATTATACTACAACATTATCTTCTATTACTAAATTACTTTATCGAGTTCATTTATTGTTAGTGTTTGTTATGTATTTTGATATAACATTATCTTCTCTTTATAATTATTAGTGTTTGTTATGTATTTGATATATTATATACTATGTTGTTATTTATATTTACTAGAGGTGGCAAATGGGTCAGGTCGGGTCTCGGGTCTAGATGGGTTTGGGTCTAAATGGGTCCGAATCTAGATGGGTCATATAGAAGGATGAGTCTAAATGGGTCCGGGTTAAATGGGTCTCGGGTCGGGTCATCGGGTTCGTAAATTTTTTTATATATTTAAGTGAAAAATAAAAAAAATGAAATGAGGTGAAGGAAAAAAAAATACCTGCTAGACCCATCCAAACCCGTTGGTTAATTGTTACACAATTATAGGTTATATTAAAAAACCCATTTAAACCAATCAAAAAATGGGGAGGGGACCCAACAAACTCATCATCTCCTAAAAATTAATCAAATTGACCCATAATTAACCAATTGGTCTAAAATTACCACCTATGATATTTACTAGTGACTAATAGTAATACACATTATATATAAGTATATAAATATCATCAAGTTTATTGAAATAATAATAAATTGTGATAAAGAGGTTTTGGAGGAATGGTAAGATTTCTTTAAATATGAAGGAAAATCTTATTTCTTTAAAAATTTCTCCATATCTAGAGTATGCATTGGAGTATGTTTCCTTCAAAAAGTTATTCTCTAAATATTCAAATTTGAAAGAAAAGGTGTTATAGAGCAACATACCATTGTTAATATCTAATCAACCAATATTTTGTGGTATAATGGACTTACCATAAACTCATAAAGGCATAAATCAAGAAGGTAAAATGAGTTGCCAATGGGAACCCGGGGCCAGTATGATTATATGGGCCAGATACTCATGAAGCCCGGCCACCTAGTCCAATGTGAAAGGTTGATCCGTTGATAGCCAAATATTTAATCAGCCAAAAAGTAGTTAAAATGTCTTGGAAGTTGGAACACATTCTTAGCATGAAAACGAATAAAATGAAGATGGTTTATACTAAGGTTTTATATCCTTCCATAGGCTATATATAAAAGGAAAATTCGATTGATATATTGAGAATGATATGAAGAATTAGATTTTATTCAATTTAATTTCAGCAATATAACTGGATCCTCACATAACTCTCATCAACTCACTAGGATAATCATTCAGCATTAAGTGACCCAAAAACAATTAAAATCCGGAAATTTTGGATATTGTATACAAAACGTGAAAAAAAAAGAACCCCGGGAAATAAACTCGTTAACATCTTGGAAGATCAGCTGGTGGAGGTAAAAGCTTTTGGTTAGGAAGTTTTCCATCCAAAACTAGCCAAGCCATCTTCAGTCCCCAACTTGTATGAACTTCCAGATGACAATGCATGAACCATACCCCTGTAATATGGTAATTAAGTAACACGAATCGTATGTTAATAGCAAATTAATTATATCATTACACAATGTGTCACAAGAAACATAACTGAATATACAATATAGTAGGTAACAAACCTGGATTATCGGCAAGAAATCGAATAGCAACCCACCCACCGGAAGGGACACCAATTGTATTTCTTTCAATAGGGTCTACAAGATTGAAGTTCTTTGGATCCTTGTTAGGATCGTAGTTTCCAAATCCTTGACCAACTACAAAGAAATTGAACCCATGAAGATGAAGAGGGTGGCTTTCAGCACCAAGAATGCTTGTATCTTGCAAGACTAACTCAACACTTGTATTATATGGAAGAACCATGAGTTTTGTACCATTGCTCACAAAGGTATTATTTGGAGGAGTTCCTGTGTAGTTGAACCAATGCAATGGGCTTATTGGAAAATAAGGACTGTAAACACCTTTTGATTGGTCATGATAGTGTGACCCGAGAAGGGCAACAGTTGGTTGTACAAATGACACATTGTTGATAGAGGCAGCGAACCTAGTTCCGTTTGGTCCTTGGCAGGTTTTATTTTTTTCACAAGGACTTGTACCAAGTCCTACGGTAAAAAATAAATGTTTGTCGACCTTTTGTGGGACATTCGCTGGAAACTTAGCACTTGCCAAGCTTCGAAGTTTATTTGAAAATTTTGTAACAAATGATGTGTCATTTAAGGATGGCAATGTTGGTTTGAAGAGTGGGAGATTTTTCAAGTGGGCGGACGATTCGTATTCAAGAATACCGGCAACAGTGGAATTGTCAAAGGTTCCTTGGCCCGTTACATATGGTCTAGCTAACATCAGAAAGTTAGCACCGGGAGATATAGATAAGGTCCTAAGGAGGACGTTGGAGGTTTGACCAGGGGCTAATATGATCGTTTTAGTGTCAAAAGGTTTTACGTAAATGGCATCAGCTTCTACAACTGTGAGCGTGTGGTTTGCAATACTAAAAAATAGTTCATCATTGAGTGCTGCATTGATGAGTCGAAGGAGGTATGTCTTCCCCGGCTTAACCTTCAGCTTAAATGTATCTGCAAATTTCATTGTTACTACTTTAGTTGTTTCTATTTGACTATTCTAATTTGTACTGTAATTATTAATGAAAATATTGTAAACTACAGGTTAAAATATTCTGGGCATAAATGCTAGAAATACCTTTAGCAGAACAATTATACAGAGGGCCAGGGAGCCCATTAAAGGTGTATGCGTCAGAAACATTTGGGCCTCCACCGGTTTGTGTTGCTTGGGAAACTATGGCCTCTGGGTCAGTATTAAACCACTCTCCTGTACTCATAAAACATTTTAGTTGATCTCATAGATATACTCATGCAATATTAAGTACCAGATATCTATGCATAGAGCTGAGCTTTCTACGTACCAAATATGATGGGAACTTCTTTGGACGGTTTGGTAAAAGGGTATGGTACATGAAGCTTAGGTAGAATAATAAGAGGGCCATAAAGACTCGCCCGTAACCATGATATATGTGCATGCCAAAACAACGTTCCTCTTTGTCCAACAACCGTATAGTTATACACGTAACTCTGGCCCGTTTGTATGGGGCATTGTGTTATGTAGGCTGGCCCGTCTGCCCATCCACTTCGAAGTTGCCGGATACCATGCCTATTTAGTATAAGAAACATGGAAAAAATATGATTACATAAAAAGGTGATATTGTATATCTAATATTATATTGTGTTACATATACAAAATGTGCATCTCATCATACCAATGGATTGTGATATTATTGGAGACATGATTGTTAACTTTGATTAGTAACCTGTCACCCTCCCTTGCAACGATACGTGGACCTGGAAATTTCCCATTGACTGTAACCACGCTCCTCGTGTGGCACAATCGTGTCACGTTTTGTAGTTGGATCTGCGTGCAACATTTTAAATCAGCTGGATCAAAATATGGGACTACAACTTAACAAAGACTAATATATATTGTGGTCATGGATGTTTACACATACATTAAACTCATAGCTCCTGGTAGTGCCACCAACAACATACACCAATGAAGTTAATGCTAACAACAAGAAAGTAGTTCCCACAAAGCCACCCATTGTATATATTTGCTGAAGATCAAAGCTGGATGATTTTGTTGGTGCATATATGGAACAAGGTATGAAGATTGACTATATATATACGTTTGAAGGTTGAAGAAATATATGGATTTTATTTGACCACCAACCGCTTTGTTAAAATGCAACTTTAGAGTGTTACCAAAGAGATCATACATGTCTATCTGTCATGTTATGGTTCTTTCAAAACCTTTCCTTTGTCGTGAGGACTCAGTCCCAAATTGTATAACACAATAAATACATTTTTAGTTATAATATATATACTAGCTTGTTATCTACACCTAATCTTAAAAACTACAGTTGATACAAAGTTGTTAAAAGCATACCTAAAATGATGTTTGGGTTACGTATCGTAAAATTATTTAACTTTCGATAGTTTATAAAACTATGGGCTAACTTTTTTATTTTATTTTTATAAGTAGTATTTATTTTATACTTTTATGGTTTAGCCCCTACACTTTTCAAGACAAGAAAGTAAAGTTTAGGAACTTGTATAGTTGTATCTACTACACAAAAAAACATATTTTGTAGAGCCCAGACGGTTTTAGATGGGCTCCTCCAAATGACCCTGCCTTATATATGTGGGCCCAAAAACAAGAAGAGATTATATTTAATAGAATGGAAATTTTTATTATAATAATAAATACACAATTTTTATGTTTGTTTCTTACAAAAAAAAATAAAAAAATTGAACCCTCACAGGGCAGTTCTCTTAAAGAGGATAGGAGGCTAGACAATGTCACACCTTGATTTTATATATTTTATATATTTTTACGGTTTAGATTTACCCCATTTTAGCATCACTACATTTTCCTATTACAATTTTATCTTAAAATGCAGCTGTTTTGTAGGCCTCGTCTTCTAGGTTTGCCCCTCTAAACTTCGTCCTTTAATTTGAGGAATAGTCAACTAAATATCATACAGCGTTCCATATATTTGCAAAACATTTTAGGAATAATTGATTAATGCCCAAATTGAGGCTATGTTGGTAAATAAATTAGAAATAATTTTGGTAAGCTCAAGCACAAGCACTTAAACTTTCATAACCTTCTACAATGTATGCGTCAAACATCCCCTTACATGTAACACTAGATCGAGTTCTATCACTTGTGTACGTCTTTGTGTAATTGTCTTTTCTCTTTCGTTTTAATTCCCTAACAATAAATTTTTTATGTATCAAACACAATCAACGTACAAACACTTCTTCCTGTTTTTTCAAAAAAGGATGTTCACAAAACATGTTATTGACTAATGAAGGCATTAGGAATCCCATCATGGATACAAATATAGTATACAAATGGTTGTAGTTGAGTAAATTTGCTGCAAAACATGTTATCTGTTCCATTTAAAATAAGAAATGGCCAGATAACACAGGAGACCACATAACTTCATAAGAAGCATAGCTGGTACAACAACATTCTGCTGCCATTCCTCTTTCTTGAGTCCACCCTGAATATATGATATATAGCCTTATATACATTATATATACATTGAAGTAATTGTTCTAATATAAACTAGCTAACAACATGATTAGGTGTGTGTTCGATATCAGGGCTGTTAGTTTCCAGATTTTGCTTGTATCTCTAACCACTTGCTGAATCTGTGTTCATTTCACTAAAATCATCTTCATGGTTCAAAACCATAAAAAAAATCGATAACAATGAAAATGGAATATACAATTCAAATACATAAACCTGGAATATATTTAATTTTAGTTTGCTTTATATTATATAAAATAAATAAATGAATATATATATATAGCAGAAGAAGTATTGAAGTATTGCAGATTGGGACCAAGTAGTTGCTACAAAGGGAAGGTTTTGACATAATATCTGGAAATTATCTCTTTCTTAGCACTCTAAAGTTGCATTCCAACAACAGTAGGTGCAATGGTCCAATAAATATATTTTTAATTAATTCTATCTGAGAAATCATCTTTAGATACAAACTCTATATATTTAATCTTCATTGCCTAGCTAATAGGCAGTAGCAAAAGATTTCAGCTTAATACTTAAACCAAAGAGGGAAATTAATGGGTGGTTTTGCGAAAATAGTATTCCCATTAGTTGCAATAACTTTGTTTCTTTCGGTGTATGTCGTTGCTGGTACAACCAGGAACTACGAGTTTAATGTACGTCTCATTTGATATGACATAATTTGTTATTTTCAATTCATGTAGTAACATGTTGATATAAACTATACATTCCTGCAGATCCAGCTACAAAATGTGACACGATTGTGCCACACCATGAGTGTGGTTACTGTCAATGGGAAGTTTCCAGGTCCACGAATTGTTGCTAGAGAGGGTGATCGTTTGCTTATCAAAGTCAACAACCATGTCTCCAATAATATTACAATCCATTGGTACCAGAACCGCATATTTTGCACTTTTAACACAGTATTAGATATAGGTATATGGAGTAACTACTATATTAGTTTTTGAAGTAATCATATATAATTTTATGTGTTTCTTATACTAAATAGGCATGGTATCCGGCAGCTGCGAAGTGGATGGGCTGATGGGCCATCTTACATAACACAATGTCCCATACAAACTGGACACAGTTATGTGTACAACTATACGGTCGTTGGACAAAGAGGAACGTTGTTTTGGCATGCACATATATCATGGCTACGAGCGAGTGTTTATGGCCCTCTTATTATTCTCCCACAGCTTCATGTACCATGCCCTTTCACAAAGCCCTATAAGGAAGTTCCCATCATCTTTGGTAAAAGTTTTCACCAATTCGAGTTTTTAAAAGTTTCTTTGTACTTGTTCATATTTAGTCAAGTGTACATGATATCATATATAATGATGTATTTTTGCTTGCAGGAGAGTGGTTTAATACTGATCCAGAGGCTATAATTGCACAAGCAACACAAACTGGTGGTGGTCCAAATGTATCTGATGCCTATACTTCAATGGACTTCCTGGTCCTCTGTATAACTGTTCTGCTAAAGGTATTTCAAGCATTTGTACCCAGGAAACGTTAAAATATGATTTACTTCTAAGTCATAGCTAAAAGTTATAATATTTAAATAAAAATTAATAGAATGAAATTTGCAGATACATACAAGATGAAGGTTAAGCCCGGGAAGACATACCTCCTTCGACTAATCAATGCAGCACTCAATGATGAACTATTTTTTAGCATAGCAAACCACACACTCACAGTTGTTGAAGCTGATGCCATTACGTAAAACCTTTTGCCACTAAAACGATCATACTAGCTCCTGGTCAAACCACCAACGTCCTCGTTAAGACCTTATCGAGATCTCCTGGTGCCAACTTTCTGATGTTAGCTAGACCTAATGTAACAGGCCAAGGAACCTTTGACAATTCCACAGTTGCCAGTATACTTGAATATGAGTCATCATCAAACATGAAAAATTTTCCACTCTTTAAACCAACATTACCATCCTTAAATGACACTTCATTCGTCACCTGATTTTCAAATAAACTTCGAAGTTTAGCAAATGCTCAGTTTCCAGCGAATGTCCCACAAAAGATCGACAAACATTTATTTTTCACTGTAGGACTTGGTACCGATCCTTGTGAAAAGAATAAAACTTGCCAAGGACCAAATGGAACTAGGTTCGCCGCATCTATTAATAATGTGTCATTTGTACAACCAACTGTTGCCCTTCTCGAGTCTCACTATTATGATCAATCAAAAGGTGTTTATAGTCCTTATTTCCCAATAAACCCATTGCATTGGTTTAACTACACACGAACTCCTCCAAACAATACGTTTGTGAGCAATGGTACAAAACTCATGGTTCTTCCATATTATACAAGTGTGGAGTTAATCATGCAAGATACGAGCATTCTTGGTGCTGAAAGCCACCCTCTTCATCTTCACGGATTCAATTTCTTTGTTGTTGGTCAAGGGTTTGGTAACTATGATCCTAAAAGGGACCCAAAGAAGTTCAATCTTGTGGAGCCTATTGAAAGAAACACGATTGGTGTGCCTTCTGGTGGGTGGGTTGCTATACGATTTCTAGCAGATAATCCAGGTCTGTTTCTACTATTGTATATTGATCAGTTCCGTGTCTTGTGATACATTATGTATCAAGACTTGCTATTGACATATGATTGTTATTTACTTGCAGGGGTATGGTTCATGCATTGCCATTTGGAAGTTCATACAAGTTGGGGATTGAAGATGGCTTGGCTAGTTTTGGATGGAAAACTTCCTAACCAAAAGCTTTTACCTCCACCAGCTGATCTTCCAAAGTGCTAAACTTATTTTTTTCTTTCTAATCCTTCCATTCAATAAGTTTTTAAGTTTCAGTCTTATCGGATTGTGTATTTCGTGACGAGTAAGATAGATTACTTACCTGCGAGTTGACATTGAATGTTTCTAGCTAGCTGAATAGGAAGAGATAAGGCATGCCATTTTCATATTCAAATTTTATCTCCTTGTATGTTACGTGAGCAAAAACTTTTACTCAAAAGGGTTACTCTTTTGTCGTAATTGGCCTGTGTTACTCTTATTTGGCTTAATTGAAGTTGCAATATTTATAACTGACCTGATGTTGCTAATACGTTGCAAGACACGTAGACTAATTACTTGATGGAGTAATTTATACAAAAAATGTAGATAAATATACATGTAATAAATATGCAGCTCTAGTACTATGTTTAAAAATCCAACATTCAAAATTGTCAACTTTCATAAATAACCATCTACCATCATGAAACCGTCAATTACTTGCGGTTAGATAGCAAACTCTAACAATATAAATTGACCTTATAACCACTAGTCATCAACCACCCATGAGTTAACTACCGACCCTAGAGTTATATATATAAAAACCAAGAATAAATAAGTAAACTTTTACATGGACCACGACTATTCAGTTCGCTGTTAAGGCTTGATATATATAAGGTGTGTTTTGCAAAACTAGCTATGGAGATGGAGCTGGAAGCCAGAAGCTGAAGATGGAGTTTTTAATTTTTAATAAGTATATGGCAAACTTGTTGCGACTGAAGCTTATTAATGTAAAATGTTAAACATGCATAATTTTAATTTTTTTTAATAATGATAAGAAAGGTAATATAGTAATTTAATAAGAAGGGGATGGAAATTATTTGGAGAAACTATTTTTGGAAGATTCTAGTTTAGGGAATTATTTGTTCAAGAATCTCTATTTCAGTTTGCATACCAATTGCCAAAACAGAGATTAAAAAATTGAGATTCTTGAAATTAGAAGCTCAAGCTCATAGAATCCCTTAAAATTAGGTTGTCAAACACACCCATAAAAGTCGAGGAGCATTCAATACTCGTATATCCAAATTTGTGGGTCGAGCAACATCAAAGAACACCTATTAATTGAAATCTAAAATAGCATGAACCTGACTAAAAAAATATCAAATATTCACAACCTTTTGCTGTAACTCATCACTAGAATATTATGCTTGTTAATAAGCTTATAAGTCGTTAGAAATAAGCTTATAATACGCTCATAGGTCATAAGCTTATAATACGCTTATAGGTCGTTAGAAATAAGCATATTTTTTAAACAAGCTTATAATTCTTGAAATAGAGCCTAATAAGAAACTCTTTTTTGATTTTTTGAAATGATTAGTGATTCATAACGTCTATGAATCTCATTTTCGAAGATTGTCGACCTAAAGATTTTGATTGTTATAACGAAGCCTAGTAATAAAAGATAAATATTAGTGTAGGGAATGTAATTTAAAGAACAACTGGTTTAGAACCCGCAAAATTCGCGGAATTATCCATAAAAAATACTTAAGTATCCATATCCATAGTCGTATATTTGTTATTATTATTATTATTATTTTGATTTTATATACTATATAGTATATATACAATTTTTTATATATTATAAGAAAATAAGAATATGTAAACATCAGTTGGTGAACCTTATACCATACACTATTATATTTGAATTTTCATGATTATTACATTTTGTATGATATGAAAACATGAAATTGTTCGTTATTTGAACGTAACGAATCCTTGATTTACTTAATTTAAGAGTTAAATTTTAACTTTAAGATTTAAAATCTTGAATATACTATAGCTTATGATTTTATTTTTTTTTTTGTCCACAGTTACATACATGGAATAACGAAAACCATCGGATAAACATGAAAAATCGATGAGTAATATTAATTGGGTACGAAGCGGGTATTGGGTCAGATATGAGTACAAATATTCTAAATAGGTATGGGTACAAATACACTAAAACCTGGCCCGTTTACATCAATAATCCAAGACCTGTCAAAACCTGGCCCGTTTACATCAATAATCCAAGAATCGTAAATTAAAAATCGATAAAATAAATACGGTCGTATAAGAATTTAAGAATTGTGAATTAGAAATTGATAAAAGAATCCCCCCCCTCCCCCCAAAAAAAAATGGTGGTATAGATACAAATATGCTAAAACCCGTCAAAACTTGACCCTTTGTGGCATCCATAATCCAAGAATCATAAATTAGAAATCGATAAATAAATTTTCGATCGTATAAGAAATTAAGAATTGTGAATTAGAAATTGATAAAAGAATCCCCCTCCCCCCCCCCCAAAAAAAAAATATGGTGGTATAGATACAAATATGCTAAAACCCGTCAAAACTTGACCCTTTGTGGCATCCATAATCCAAGAATCATAAATTAGAAATCGATAAATAAATTTTCGGTCGTATAAGAATTTAAATCACTGTGCGATGAAATGAAGTCATGAATTTTTAGAATTAAAAATAACTTATTGAGGTTTATTGAGGTTTTAAAAGAAGATTATATGAATAGTTTGAATTATGAAAGAAATAATAAAATAATTATTAGATTAATATTTTTATAAAATATTTGAAGGATAATCTACAATTGAAGAAAAAGTAGTGGATTTATATTGTAAATATTAAATGGTGTATATTGTAATTATAAAAAAGATATATTTGTCTTTTATTCATATAAAAATAGGATTAATGATGTCATTGAATTAATTAAGGGTTAGATCTTAAGAGGAAAGTTCACAAAAGAATGGTAAAAAAAGGGAGAATGAAGGAACTAATAGAATTGCTCCATTTCAAATACTCATTTTCATCTTTTTTTTTTCAAATCTAAATATCTCACAAACCATATGTCTACAAATTATAAAAATTACATATTCGGAATTAGCATCTCTTTCTCTTCGATTCTAGATCTATCAAGATATACTTTCGACGAAGTTTTTTTTCTCCATTTTTTTGGGGTTTTAGAAACTTTTAATGTGAAATCACATGTGATTTACCGAGAAAAATAATCCCACCCGCTTATATTTCCGATTAAACTTTAAATTCAAATCATTGATGATGTAAAGAAATTAAGACATGAAAAACTAAGGTGTAATCACATGCGATTGAACATCAAAGTATCAATCACATGTGATTAAAGAGTAATCAAATACGGATTTTCAAATCATTGACTAAGAATTATCCAATCAAGTAAAAATAAAGTCAAAATCATACATGAATTATCACATATCGGTAAATTGCTAATCAAATATCAGTTTTTAAATGAAAATCATATGTGATTATATACAAAATCATATTTGATTATATAACAAATCACATGCGATTAAATGTACAACTAGCAATCACATGTGATTTTTAATGAAAACCAATGCAATTTTTAATTTTTTCTTTATAACTATTAATGTGGATGAATATTAAGTTGTAATCACGTGTTAAATAACATATACCATGAATAAATAATCGTGAACAAATTTTAATTTTTTATCAAAAATCACATGTGATTATATTGTAAAATCCGGTAAAAAAACGAAGAAGAAAAAATTCATCGAAAGTATAGCTTATGACATCTCTAATCGAAGAGAAAAAGACGCTGGTTCCGAATATGTAATTTTTATAATTTATGAATTTACGGTTTGTGAGATAATTAACCATAGTGGTAAAATTTAAAGTGAGTTTTATAGAGAAATTGAGCAATCTTATTGGTTCTTTCATTTTCTATTTTATTACATTTTTAAAAGAACCCACTTATCTATAATCATTATTCTTTTAGAATTTTTCTTTTAATATACAAGATAAGATTCAATTTTTTTACGATCCAAATATATTAAGACTCATTATTTTATTCTTATTTTAGATTTTAGAAGAACTTTTTCTCTCTGATTGAGAAAGATTTTGAGAATAAATTATTTTAAAAAGAAGATACACTTTAGCCCTTCAAATATGTTATATTTACAAAAAGAATCCTCATCGGTGTTTTTGTTTGCGTGTAGGGGATCATAAAAATTAAAAATAGCATCATAGCATTCAAGTAACCCAATTTAAGATCCATCCATCCAGAAACAGTTTACCTGCCATAAAAATCACAAATCCTTACACCTTCCATTCAATCCAAATTTCCTTCAACCGCCCTGAATATTAACCTAAAAATCCCCCATGATTTTCAAATTCCCCTGAATCCTAACCCTAACCCTAAACGATAATGTCACAAATTGATAGAAAATCAGCCGTTACGAACTCACCAACAACCTCCAGATCCGTTACGGAAACGGTTAACGGATCTCACAGGTTCGTAATTCAAGGTTATTCGTTAGCTAAAGGTATGGGAATTGGAAAACATATTGCTAGTGATTTATTTACTGTTGGTGGGTATCAATGGGCTATTTATTTTTATCCTGATGGAAAAAATCCTGAAGATAATTCCACGTATGTGTCTGTTTTCATTGCCCTTGCAAGCGAAGGAACGGATGTTAGGGCATTGTTTGAACTTACGTTGGTTGATCAAAGTGGAAAAGGGAAACATAAAGTGCATAGTCATTTTGATCGATCGCTTGAAAGCGGTCCCTATACGTTGAAATACAGAGGCAGTATGTGGTAAAATCTCAAACTTTATGATGTTTATTACTTGGTTTATGATTTTGTGTATACTTCCTCTCATAAAAATTTGGATTTATAAGCTGCAACTTTGCAAATTAATGCTTCTTACTTGATTTACGGTTTTGCTGTTTTGTTAGTCTGTGAGGTGATAATATGACTATCGTGCTGACCCTTATGAATAGGCATTTCATGAGTGCACCAAGTATTTAAAAGTCGAGTATCTTGCTAGCAATCGAGAAAGCCTAGGTGGTTCTGCTTTCGGGATAATGTTTGGTAGGTAGTTTGTAGTTCGCTAAAAAATTTCAGGGATCATAGATGAATCACGTTATGTACAATACTTAGGCAGCTTAGCAAATATACTCTATCGTAAGCTGCATTAAGCCATTACAAAATGAGGCATAATGTGTATAAGCATTTGGCCATTTGAGTATTATAAACGTCAATTTGATTTCCTGTCAGTGACTCGTGTTGGGATTCTACCCTTGGTGACCACCGTAAATTTTCCTGCAGGACTCCAAATGAAATAGCTATCTGTGTTTTTGGCTAAGATTATTTTCTTCTTTCTTTTTTCTCAAACATGTTCAATTGTATTGCAAACATGCCTTAAAGCTATTGTTAATAAGATATTGTTGGGTGACAAGGCCCTTTACTATACTTTCTGTGTATGTGTTTCAGGAAGAACGAAAAAAATGCAGAGAGATAGGAGAGGTTTTGCCAAATAAAAATACACACACTTTCTATCTTTCATTCATAGGTCAATATATATAGCCTTACATCAACTAGCGGGGAACATACACAAACCCACTTTCCACAATTTCATGCTAAATACATGCACACTTTAATCACTACTTCCACTACTTCCATATTTCCATGCTGAATATAAGGAACCCAACAGACCCATTCTCTTATTCATGCAAACTTAGTGTGGAACATGGCCACTTCTTCCCTACAAATAAGGCACTACACTACATGCTAAATGGATCAACCCAACTACGTGACCCATAACACAACTTGACCCATCAAGATTACCCAACATTCACCCCCATAATCTTGATGATCTTGACCCGTTCAACTTGCTACTTGCTTGCTTGATTTGATTCTCTTTCTTGCTAGCATCAAATCTTCTTGTTGTTCGAACCATAAGGTCCGGTCTTGCTACTTGCTACGAGTTACACATGACCCGGTTCATGCTATTTTCTTTCTTTGATGATTTCTTCTTTCTCGGTCTCCTTACTTTCTTTCTTTCTTCCTTTTTCTTTCTCACGGCACCTGACTTTCTTTCTTTCTTCTTTCTTTACTGACCTAGATCAGCTTCTTTCTTTCTTGCAAGAATCTTGCTTTCTTTCTTTCTGATCACCGAATGATCAGACTTGCTACTTTCTTTCTGCTGCTAACACTTTCTTCTGATCACAACACGTGATCATCTTGCTACTTCATGCTTGCTGCTATCATATTACTTGCCATACGACAAACTCATGCTTTCTTGCTTGCTGCTTGCTCTCGACTCGATTACATGGGCTTATAATCTGCTTGCTGCTTTCTGCTTGCTTTCCCTGCTGCATCTGGCCTGCAGCGTGCGGTTTTCCTTGAAACGGACTCTCAAACCGGCTTTCTTTTTCTTCACGAGCCTGGAGCTCTGATACCAAGTGTTGGGTGACAAGGCCCTTTACTATACTTTCTGTGTATGTGTTTCAGGAGGAAAAAAAAAAATGCAGAGAGATAGGAGAGGTTTTGCCAAATAAAAACACACACACTTTCTATCTTTCCATTCATAGGTCAATATATATAGCCTTACATCAACTAGCGGGGAACATACACAAACCCACTTTCCACAATTTCATGCTAAATACATGCACACTTTAATCACTACTTCCACTACTCCACTACTTCCATATTTCCATGCTGAATATAAGGAACCCAACAGCCCCATTCTCTTATTCATGCAAACTTAGTGTGGAACATGGCCACTTCTTCCCTACAAATAAGGCACTACACTACATGCTAAATGGATCAACCCAACTACGTGACCCATAACACAACTTGACCCATCAAGATTACCCAACAGATATAGAATCAGGTTAAACTTGAAATTCTATATGATGTTTGTTCATCCACTAGCCTATTTTGTGTGTGCACACACATCTGGTTGTTTTTTTTAAGTAGTAGAATTAGCTCTGAACCCTAAACATTTTCTGTACATGTTACACGAGCATTTAGGTTAGAATATAACTCCCCCATACCCTGCTATCAGCGGGATTGGGTACCGTTGTTGTTGTTGCTGTTGTATACCAATATCATGCTATATTGCTGTAGGTGACAGTGCACGCACATTTCTATTTAATGTTTTGTTTTCTTTCCAATGTTGTAGCTTTTGATTGAGCTCTGCTTTCCTCCTAGTAGAGATCAAAGTCACTGACACCTCCGTAATCTCTGACATCCGACAAACCTAGTTTGAACCTTAAGATGGCCAGACGGGTCCCTGTGTTCTATAGATGCATTACTCTTTCCCACATACATTGTTTGAACCCAAAGCCTGTGAAATTAAAAACATCCACTTGATCGTTACCCTTCTTATTGTTTTAATGGTTTCTCATTGCTAACCGATTTACTTCTTGAAATTATAATTCTAGCACTCTTGAAGGAGTTTGCAATTTTGCAGTGCTTTTAAAGTTTTTGTCAACTTCTTCTCTGTTTATTCAACTAATCCATCTTACCATTTTGGGCTCTTTTGATCAGGGGATACAAGCGATTTTACAGGCGAGCAATGCTAGAAACTTCAGATTATCTCAAGGACGACTGCTTGAAGATTAACTGCACCGTAGGAGTGGTTGTTTCTGCAACAGACTGCCCTAGGTTACATTCAATTCAGGTACCCGAGTCGGATATTGGATCGCATTTTGGTAGTTTGCTGGAAAATATGGAAGGTGCAGATGTTATCATTAATGTGGCAGGAGATAAGTTCCATGCTCATAAGTTGGTGTTGGCTGCTCGATCCTCTGTATTTCGGTCTGAATTTTTTGGACAAGAAGGAGATGACCATGAGATTGTTGTTACTGATACTGAATCAAAGGTTTTTAAGGTAAATGTGCTATACTTGTCACTGCTATATCTATTGTGGAAGAGTTGTTCTGTACTTGAAATCAAGCAACAGAATTTGTGTCAGTTAGGATTAGTTAGACCAAATCCAAAAAAGAATAGGAACATATTATCAAACACTTGTACACTCATTGCGTTATCGAATCATCTCTTCTTTTAGCCTTTTTATTTTGAACACAAAGTTACATATTTTGTTCCATGGTTGAAATTTTAATTGAGTTATTCGTTTGTTCTCCTTTCTAAAAATATCTTCATATGTGCAACAGGCGGTGCTTCACTTCATTTACAGAGACGAACTTATGGAAGATGAGTTGGTGGATTCTAGTTCTTCTTGTGAATCCTGTGTATCTGATACATTAATAGCCAAGTTATTAATTGCAGCTGATAAGTATGATTTGGGCAGACTCCGACGTATGTGTGAGGCTCGTCTATGTAAAGATATCTCTGTAAACTCCGTTGGCAGGGCTCTAGCACTTGCTGACAGTCATCACGCCTTACAATTGAAAGCTGTTTGCCTTAGATTTGCTGCTGAAAACCTTGCAGGTATTTTTGTCAGCAACCCTTTGTTTTTATTTGCCCCTCACTCTGAGTCTCTGATTAATACTCTGTGCTAAAGATTCCACCTCATCAATCAACTTCGTTAGTCTTTACATATTTCTAGTTATGTTTACCCTTGTGTCATCTGCTCCTTTTTTTTTGTATTAATGAGTTGAGCTAACTTGTTACTGGTAAACATGATGATATAGAAAAAAAGGACCTACTAATTGCCATTAGAAAAGGAATCGGAACTTCCACAAATACTTACACTAAATTCCATTCAAAACCTTTTAACCGCCTTTAATGCCATTCTCGTAACCTCAATAGCATAACATATATTAGAACTTATACAAGGCATTATGTATGAATATTTGAAACGAGTAACGATACGGAGATGGATGATGGATCATAGAAAGGCATTAAGAATTAAAAAAGACAGCCCCGGACACAACCACCCTTATAGGTGCATTACCAGTTGACCCACTTGTGTGGTGGGTTCAAAGCAATTCCAGATGCTCTATGCATTGCCAGTATATATAGAAGTTACTTTGCTCATTTATATATGCACATCTGAATTGTTATGATGCCAACTTTCGTTGTGGCCTTCTTATTCCCTTCTTTTCAAATGCAGCTGTAATGCGATCAGACGGGTTTGAGTATCTAAAAGAGAACTGCCCAGGGTTGCAGTCTGAGATTCTGAAGACGGTAGCTCACTGTGAAGATGAATGTAGCAGTGGTGGTGGTGGTTCAAAATCACGGAGTGTTTGTGCTCAGCTTTCTGATGGTGGAGATGCATCTGGCAGGAGAGTAAGGCAAAGATATTGATCGTGGTTTTAGTCATAACTCTTACTACTACTAAACAGATGAGATTTAGTTGGAAAAAGCTTGCGAATATTGGGTAAAAAGGAATTGTTTAGAAATTGGTATGGTGGTAAATGGGTTCCTTTTATAATTTTGTTTTCGGTGTACTATATTTGTTGTAACAACGATGAACATGCTGATAATTTTTGGTTTGTATTGGGAAATAACACACATTGGTCAAAACTTGAGTAGCTATGTTTTTCAGTTTTGCTGTTAAAAACTATTCATTATCAGAATTACCTTTGCTTTATAACAGTTAGAATTTGTACCTCGTAAAATTTATAACTTGCAGTTAAATATACACCATACACGTTCAGATTTACAAAAATTGTGGAACTACACAATTAGGAATAACAAGTATCACCTTGGATCTTATGTGAAAGAGGTTTTAGTTTTAGCTATAATCCACAAAGTTGGTCATTTTGACCCATCTTTAAGGTAAATGAGGATTATATAGTTCATCTTTATGAGCCCATCCTTATTAGAGCAACTGTGTAATGGGTTATACTAGTTACTAGTAACGTTGAAAATTTGGTTAAAAGGAGAACAAGTCTGATGGATAATAAAGCCTCTGAAAGTCTGAAGTGCAATCAATTGCATAATATCTTCTAGACCCTGCTTGGAAACTACCATATCATCCTGAACGTTTAGTAAATTGCAATCGTTGTGGTCAGAACAAGAATTGGATGACATTTTAAGTATTACAGAATTTAATGGATTGGTAGGTGGGCTAGAACACTTATCATTTAAAATGATTAGAATGAAGAGTGAAACTATTTGTAATTACCATAACACTTGCATTTTATAACATCGATCCTTGGTATAAACTTTGATCATCATGGTGATGTTTTGTGTAGACATGAATCTACTCTATAGTAACAGTCAGCACGATAGTATGAAGAAAAAGATGTGGAAAACTTGTTGAAAATGTATTTCAACGCCAACCGTAATATGCTTTAGTTGATTTAGACACATACAAATGAAAGATTTTTGTCACCCTCATAACTCTGTAAAGACGGTTCAAATTTATTTTAAGTTTGTGAAAGGATATTTATTTTAAGGACTTAAAAGTATAGAGAATGGGAAGTAGGATTCATAATTACAGCTGTCATAATGTAATGCACTTATGCAGTGTGTATTGTCACAGACGGTATATAAATAGGCATGAGGTTAATGTTAGTGTTTCTGCAGTAAGTTAAAGTCACTACAATTTAGTATTTGGAATGAGTCAGATGGGTATTACAGTAGTAGGTAAGGGATGTAGTGGTGGCCCGAGTCTTGGCTTATTTACCGGGGTGCTGCTTAACAGCTACGTAAATGGTCAACATCAGATGTTTCTTTGTTCTGCCGGAGTTTGTTTGCTCTCGGTTATTCGGTCCTGGCATATGGATTTACAAAGGTGTTGGCTAAATTCTAATAGATACGATTTAAGTAACAGTCTTAGATGTAAAATGTGATTTGCAGCAGAGTGGGTGGTTTATTAAATTGCTGTATGATTCTTAAACTAATAGCCAGTGTGGATTAAACTTATGCAGGATGATAAACAAAGAGCAATTTCCAAATCTTTATTCTGTATCACAATAGACAACTATATTTAGTCATTCTGATATTGCAAACATAAGTTACATAACTCAGAAAGCATGTACAAGTTTACTAAAAACACTGATTTTAACATAAACCTGGCAAAAACCGATGTTACACAATAACAACAGCCAACAAGATTACTTGTTTAAGCACATATACAAAACTAACAAATCATTTATAATTAATCATAATGTAAAAGTAAATAGTCAAGAATAACATGCCTCTTCACAAGCACTATACAAGTTCATCATGAGCATCATCCAAAAGGGAACTCATTTGCAACATTCGACCATTACCCGGCAACGTAGGATCGGTAACAGATTCAATCTCAAGAAACTCAAAATCATACGCACCTGACTGCTTCAAACTGATAACAAACACAATCACAATCCATCCCAACATAGAAACAGCCCAAAAATCGTTCATCCCATGAATCAATCCCCATGCTATCGAATACCCCACAATGATTCCAGACAAATGTCCCACAAAACTCGCTTGTGGAACAATAATTGATGTAAATATCAGTGATTCAAACGGTGCAAAACTAATGGGTAGCGAAAGGAACCCAAACAGATTCAGCTTTGATGACGGTTGCTTCACCGAAAGAATAGTCATCCACCCAAAAACAACACATGAATACCCAACAGCCGTAACCCTTCGAAAATACTCAATCTTGAATCTATTAATCAAAATATGGTAACTACCCAATACTAATAAACCAGATAAGACAACTAACACAAGTGAATAATGTAGATAATAAGCAACCCCTAATCCCAAATGGCCTAATTGTTCAACAGCACCAAGGCTCCAAAGTGCACTCATATTAAAAACAAGATGAACAACACTGATATGTGAAAATGCAGAGGTAACAAGTCTCCAATGATGACCGTCAACAGCAGTTTCATAACTCAAACCAACATGAGAATACCCAATATTTTTCTTTTGTATATAAAACCAGATAGCAGTGCATAATGATATAACACAACTAGTAGCAGGTTTTTCAAGAATCTCATAAAACAAGGGCTTACCCATTTCCTAAAATGATAAAAAGATCAAATCTTTATAATCATTTAGTAATCAAGAATCAATGAATATAGAGATCTAGGGTTTACCTTGTGAGACACATAAAGTAAAGATTTCTGTACTGGTGGTGTGTGTTGTTGTTTCTAGATCTTTAAAGAATTTGTTGGTTCACTCGATTTTTAGTTTGAGACGGTCGGTGATGCAAATAGAGGTATAATTGCTCTTTACTTTGGGTAATCAGGAAAATACCAAACCGATGGGTACACCTCCTTATTACTGTATTTGTTTTTTACGTATTAATTCATTTTAATTTAATTCAAGTTTCTCAAAAATCCTATTAAAAGTCACGTGAAAAACTATTTATAATTTATAATAACAAATTAACACATCCACTTTTATATATATATATATATATATATATATATATATATATATATATTATATCTATATATATATATATAAAATAAAGATTTTTCCTTAATTTTTAGACATGTCACATCACAACATTTTCTTTTCTTTAAAGCCTCCTAAATTGTCACATCATCATATTATTTTTTCCTTAAAAACCTTTATTAATAATTACTAAGACTATTATTATTTATCAATTATACTTTATTACAATAACCTTTAAAATTCCTATATTATATTTAATATACAATAATTTTTCCATAACATAAAAAATATATTCATTTTCTAATCCATATCTTATACGGAGTATATTGCAATCAACAAATATTATCATCATCAACTACCTTGTTTTAAGAAAAATTAGTTTTAATAAAGATATATGAAATTCATTATTTTTTGTACATTTTGGTATATATTACTATTGAATTTTAGTAATAAAATTAAATGTTCAATAATATTAAGATACAGTTGAAAACCTAAAAAACATATGATTAACTTTTATTTTTTTAATTACCTTGCATTGCATAGACTCAACAAATGTATCAAAACTTAATATAATAACTTACAAATTGATTGAATTGTATTATGTATTCAAACTTAAACATAATAACATACAAATTAATTTAATGATATTAATTTACATACATAAAAAAAGATTTATTTTCTAATTCATATCTTATACATTGCAATTAACAAATATTATCATCATCAACTACCATGTTTTAAGAATATTAGTTTTAATAAAGATATATGAAATTGGTTATTTTAAGTACATTTTGTTATATATTACTATTGAATTGTAGTAATAAATTTTAAATTTTCAACAATATTAATATACAGTTGAAAACCTAAAAAATATATGATTAATTTTTATTTTGTTAATTACCTTGCATTGCATAGGTTCAACAAATGTATCAAAACTTAATATAATAACTTACAAATTGATTTAATTGTATTGTGTATTAAAACTTAAACATAATAACATACAAACTATTTTAATGGTATTATCTAAATGGTCGTGAATCGCACGGGCTTAATTCGTAGTTTTTATATATAAAATATAGTTTTTTAATTACCTATTAAAGCGTATAATTTTAGTTAACGATTATGTTTTGTTAATTTATAAACTCTTGAACATTATTTACAAATAAGTTTGGTTTATAACTTTATGCTGAAAAGTAAATGAATGATATATATATATATATATGAAAAATATTGAAGTAAATGTAAAGTAATTGGTCAACATCACAAATTAATTGTGTCATCGATAACATTGTCTATATGCCCATTAATATATTCGGGTACGAACAAATTACTATATAACTGCACTTTTTAAACTGTCGTGCATCGCACGGGCTCGATGCCTAGTGTGTGTGTGTGTGTATATATATATATATATATGTGTGTGTGTGTGTGTGTGTGAGTTCATTTAAGAATGTTAAAAAGTAGAGGATGAGAGAACCAATAGGATTCTTCCATTTCTCTACAAAACTCACTTCTATTTTTTACCCCCTTAATTAATTATCTCACAAACCGTAATTCCATAAATTATAAAAAATTACATATTCAGACGCAGCGTTTTTTTCCTTCGATTAGAGATGTCATAAGATATACTTTCGACCAATTTTTTTTCTTCGCTTTTTTACCGGATTTGACAATTTATAATCACATGTGATTTATGATGAAAAATTAAAATTTGTTCACGATTATTTATTGATGGTATTTGCTACTTAATACGTGATTATAACTTAATATTCACCCACATTGATAGTTATAAATAAATTTTTTTAAATTGCAATAGTTTTCATTAAAAATCACGTGTGATTGTTATTTATACACTTTATCACAAGTGATTTGTTATATAATCACATATGATTTTCATTTAAAATTTGATATTTGATGAGAAATTTATCGATATATGATAATTCATGTATGATTTCAACTTGATTTTTACTTAATTGTATGATTATAGTTAATGATTTGAAAATTCGCATTTGATTACCATTTAATCACATGTGGTTGATACTTTGATGTTCAATCGCATGTGATTACAACTTAGTTTTTCATGTTTGAATCTCTTTATATCATCAATGATTTAAATTAGAAGTTTAATTGGAGATATAAGCGGGTGTGATTATTTTTTAGTATTAAATCACATGTGATTTCACGTTAAAACCCAAAAAAATGGGGAAAAAACTTTGTCGAAAATATATCTTGTTGAATCTAGAATCGAAGAGAAAAAGACGTTGATTCTGAATATACAATTTTTATAATTTATAGACATACGGTTTGTGAGATATTTAACTTTGTAAAAAAAGATGGAAATGGGTTTTTGAAATGGAGCAATCCTATTGGTTCCTCAATTTTTCACTTTTTTACCATTTTTTTTGAACTTTTCTCATATATATATATATATATATATAAAGCTTAGACATAGAGATAGATCAGATTAGATTTGGTGATCGGGGTTGATAACTACTTAATCTTATCCATTAATAAATTATAAAATCTTGAAAGAGGTAAATATTTTATGTTCATGATTTGTGGAGCTAACTTGTCTCTAAGAGCACTTGAAGTGGTGACGGCTTAAACACAGTGTTCAGGACAGTGTTCTGGAGAATCTTGTGAGTGAGGATTCCGTGAAGTGATAACAGTGTTCTGAACATTGTTCTAGAATTTTATATTATTTGTTTTATTTGATTTTTTAATGATGATAATTGTATAAATTAATATATAAAAAACAAATTAATTAAATGAAATAGCATTTAGTTCATTAAAATAATATAGAAAAAATTACTTTTTTTAACTTCTAACTGTTGGAGGAGGAAAAAAAGTCGTTGTAACCACAAAAAAGAAGAAAAACAAAAAAGAAGAAAAAACCATATCTTTAAATCACATATTCTCTTTCTCCTACTATTTCTTTCTTCTTCTTTAATTTTCTTCTTCTTCTTCATTTATCTCCTCCTCCTTCCTAACACCACAGTACACACAAACTCATAATCACACACAAAAAAAGCAAAACACATACTGGATTAAAAAAGAAAGAAAAAGGAAAAGGAAAAAAAAGAAAAAGAAAAAATTGGAAAACGTTGAATGAGATGGCGTTCGAAATTGGACGTTGGGACATGAACGGCGAGATGAACGCCGTCGAGAACGGTATGGCGAAGTGGGTGAACGCCGATGTACGGCGTTCTTGATGGTGGACGGCGACGAGAATTCTTCCACTCCGTGTGCTCTAAAGTCCTAAATTAACATTCATATAATTTTCTAAAACATTTTACATACATCACAAAATTCATTTATTAAACTCAATAATTTTATATCATTCATACACATCAATTATAATTCGTAATATTTATGAAAATTCACTTCATGTAAATATAATAAGAAACCCTTAATCCCATTTATTTATTTATAGAATTGCATTATACTCTATCCATTTAATTTAAAGTGTCTACATTACTATTTTTTGTTGTTTCAAATAAGTTTTCATTACCACGTCTCAAACAATCAAACGAGGTTATTTGACTAGTAAAAATTACAGTTAGTGAAAAAATTTACAGTGCAAATTTAAAATGAATACTTTGATTAGGACGAATATAGTATATAAAAGGATCGTCAATTATCATTATATAAATTCGGACATATTCCATGACTGCATTTAATAAGATTGAATTTAACCGCATTTATTGCATATCATTTGCATCATAATTAAAATTAAACCGTGATTATTGTATATTTGCATTATTTATACAAAAGGAAATCTTGATTTCGATGAATATTTCGTAAGAATCATCATCATCATCATACCTATATTCTTAGACCCCTCCCAATGGTGAACACCAACTGACGCATCAGTTGGTGTCACATCAGTGCCACATCAGCTTTTTTCAAAACTGACATAAACTGACACTACCCTGCCAACAGTAAAACATCAGTTAACATCACTTATCTTTTTTGGGACTCACACACTAATTTATTTATTTATTTAAAACACAACCTTAAATAAAATATTTTTATTAAAACTAAAAACATTACATTAAAATAAAAATAAAACGTTACAATTCCTAAAAATTAAAAAAGAAATGTTACAATTCCTAAAAAAAAATACATTTCTTGAAAATTAAAAAGATAACTAGTCGTCTACTCCGAATCGTCCGAACTTGCTCGGTCTTCGTCCGAATCGTTGACTTGAACCGAACCCGAACCCGAATCGCGACCAAAAACCATTTTATAATCATTTTCATAATTATCGACAACGGTTTTTCGCACCTCCTCGAGCATCTTTTTTTCATTGTCTTTGAGACCGCTGGGTATTTTTTTTATACAACATCTTCCACGATTTTAATATAGTTTTTTTGACCGAATTTCCCTTGATCGTGGCCAATGTTTCTTGTTGTGCTTGCGCGACTTGTATGTTGGCTAGCCGTTCCTTTTCTTTCAAACTACGCGAAGAAGTAGCGGCATCACTCGAACCCGAACTTTTTTGACTTTTTTTTGCTTTAGCTCGGTCGGGCGGACGACGAATAATGTTGTCTTGGAACAAGCGTTCCATGTTAGTCGTGAGATGCTCGGAAGTAGGCATATCGTCACCAAGATTAATCGGTTCGAGTTCGGCTTGGCTTGATTGTCGGCTCATGACTCCATCATTTTCCATAAACTTCGGACAAAGTCGTAGTACATTCCAACATTTTTCGTATATGAAGGCGCGGTTTTGTTGAGACTTAAACGCTTCGTGTGTAACGCCCTCAATAACGGTCTGGTAATTTCTTTACTTTTAATAATTATTTAATAATTTATAAGTAAATTAAATATTATTTGCTTATGTATAACTTATTGTGAATAGTGAAATATTATTTGTTTTAAATAGTTATTGGTGACAGTACAATAAAATAATTATTTTCGCAATCAGGTTTTAGGTTCCAGCCTGTAGATTTAGAGCGGCTATTAAAAATACCCAAATGGGAGTCGGTTTATTAGGAGAGCCAACCTCCTTTTTATCTTTTTTATCTTTTTTTTCCCTAATTCCTAATTACATTACAAGAACCCTAACTTATTAACATACATCAAATTCTAGCAACTCTAAATTGTAAGGAAGCTAAAATTTCTTAAGTTATCATCATCATCTTTCTCCTTAACTTTGTAAGTGTTTTATACCTATATTCATGTTAATTAGGTTAAGTGTGAAATTTTGTAATTTCTTGAGTTATGAGTTGTTGATAACAATTATTGATGCTATATATGATTGTAAACTGATTGTGTAGCTTAATTTAGTGAGTTCAAGTTCTTCAAATGTTGATTTTGAAATCAAGTAATTGATATAAGTGGTTATTTGGATTTTGGTATGGAAATAGTGTTATTGATGATTAATTGATTGATATGTTGATATATGAAGTTGTTTGAAGTGTTAGTAATTTCTAAAACTGAGTTATACATGTTAGAAAGTGAAATTTGAGGATGAAATGGGATTGAATTCGTGCAGAATAGTTGCAGGTCATTTTTTTCTTGCTCACGCGATCCCAATTTTGATTTCTGGATCGCGTAAGCTAGTTAAAAATCGTCCAAAATATCAAAGTTTACCTTGGATACGCGATCCCACAAATGTTTCTGGATCGCGTGAGTTAGTGCAAATTGGTTACTAAAGAAAATGCACTTGGATACGCGATCCCAACTTTTATTCCTGGATCGCGTAAGTATAACACCCCTCATTCAATATATGAATATTATATTAGTTATCTCGGAAGCGTAAATTTTAAAACATATTTTACTACTATACATTCAAAGTAATGTACATAAACCGTTTACATAATTAATACTTCACAGTTAAAAGTTATTAAAATCCATAACACGTATATTACACAACCGAGGTGTTATATAATTCTAAACCAAGGTTATCAAAACATATCAGAGTAGCAAAGGTTATCAAACATTCCCTGCTTCTAGAGCATCATCTTCCTGCTACCCACTTCCCAAAATATAACCTGCAGGAAGTAAAATGAGGGATTAGCACGAAGCTAAGTGAATGAATTTGTCACCCACAATTCAACTTAGCTTAACCATCTGTTTACATCAAATAATCGTAAACACATATTACACAGTACAACAATTCAATAATGAGGGTCGGTGACTCTTGAGAAACCCTACTGCCGCGGTGGCTCTCAAGAACACTTACCCAACAATCTGTAAGGCCAATACAGAATTGACCGATAACTAAAGGTTATTATACTCAAACACGAGCTCTACACACAACGAATGAATCAAGAACCTGTGTAATTCACACAATAACCAAATAGCCCAACCAACACGTTGACCTCAATAACAACTAATGCCCGAAGGCCACATAGCACATAGATGTACAAATAATAACTCAAATTAAATAACTCAATAATACATCTACGTTCACTTGTTGTAACCAAACAATTACAACTAAATTAAAAGGTGAGTTCTAAATCCACTCACCGATACCTCTGCAGAATCAATACTCAGAAATCTTATATTACTGAGTCTTCGGAGTATCTGAAATACCACATAATATCCAAGTTAGTAACTTGTTGCACAATCATCATTCTAGCATATTTATTCAATCAGTAATCCCTGAAGTCTAGGCAAACAAAAAATTAATCAGAAATAGGATTAGAAAATCCCGAAATGACGTTTAAAAACTGAAAAATGGCATTTTCAGCCCCTAGATGACTCCGAATTGCCAAAAACTGCCTAGACTCTTAGAATAGAGCCGGGATCATTAGGCCGTTTCCGAGTGACCATGCGAATTTCAACCCATTCCGAGTTAATGAAATTGTCACATATCCGGGACCCCAAAAAAAGTTTAAAATTTGCAAAATAAAAAGTTTAAAAAACACGGTTCGCAGTGATCTCGACTCGCACAGTCAACTCGGTTCGCAACATTTCAGTTCGCATCGCAATATATCGGTTCGCACAGCGATTCAACTCGCTTCGCAAGTTCAACTCGTGTAACACCCGCGTTGTGATTCGAGGGTAATCTGGTAATTTCTTAAACCTTGATATTATTAATTGTTATATTTCAACATTTGTGCCTTTTATAATTTGAATTATAACTTAGGAAATTTGGTCAAATAATTAATTGTGACTAGGGGTGTTCAAATGGATGGTTTGGTTTAAAACCGATCCGTATAGATAAATCCAAATGGATTATGGTTTTAAAAATATGAATCCGATCCGTCCAAACAAATTTAAAAACCGAACCAATCCATCCGAATTATTATTTGGATGGATCGGTTTGGTTTTTGGATATCCAAACATATACACAAATATATATAATACCTACTAAATATGTTATATATATTATTGCCAAAATATACAAAATGGATGATACTAACTATGATTTGTACAAGTTCAAATCAATATCATCTTCACCATATATAGTGATTGTGATATTATATATCACATTTACAAAAGTTAATATAATATTTAGCATCATCTTCAATTCTTCGACAAAAGCATAAAATGTGTTGATCCATTGCCAACTGTCACATTTATAAATGATGAAAGTTAGCATACATTTATATATCTATGTGTAATATAGATGCAAATGCAAAGAAACTATAAAATACCTATACACACACACACACACACAGATATATATATATATATATAAGTATATAACTAGATCGCAAGTTGCTTCAAAAATATAATTGTAACATTATAAGTTCAACTTCCAAGGAGCGGAATGTCACCTGTCATGATATACATTTCCATTAGTCACAAGTTCCTGGCAATTTCATGTTCAAAAATAGCAACCACTTCAATAATTCTAAGGACTTAAAAACCACTAGGTAATCAATATTGGTATAAAAGAATATATACTAAGCAGGGAGTACTCAAAGAGATCGAGTATATTGCATTGCTTGCATTTCGTAGACTCAATTCCCAAGTGGGTCTCACAAATGCACTCTCAAATGTCAATGGTTAGTCACTTAAGTAGTTGCAAATAATTGAAATTAAAACCATGAAGGAACATGAAACAATTATATGGATATGTAAGAACCATATCCAATTCCAACCTTACAAATCCAGAATGCTTAGATCCCCAGCCATCTTAGATAATTATGTGAAAATAGAAAAACATTAAACAACGTAATTATTACGAATAAATATAACAAAGAAGTGAAAAAGTACTAGTTGTTAAACTTATACCTTCATCAAGGTTCTCAGCGTCAAGCATGTCTTCTTCAATACTCAAACGATTATGAGATTTTCGAATCCAATCTTGAGAGCATAAAAGTGAATGGACCATTTTAGGACTCAAAGAGGTCATAAATGAATCGAGAACCCGGCCTCCGGTGCTAAAGGATGATTCTGATGCAACAGTTGAAATGGGAACCGCCAATATATCCCGGGCCATTTGTGAAAGAACAGGAAATCGATTGCTATTCACCTTCCACCAAGTCAGTATACAAAAGTCAGCCGATTCATCCTCACATTCTTCTTTTAAGTACTTTTGCAATTCAGATTTCCCCTATACACCACTACCCGTTGAGCTCTTATACTTCTTATACCTCTCCTTCATGTCACACGAAAGAGCTTCTTGCACACTACCCTTATTTATTCCTTGACTTTTCTCATTACTCTTAGGTTGAAACTTTTTACGGTATGCCTTAAAGAGTTCAACAGTTGCAGCCTTCACTTTTCGAGTCATTCTATTCTCATGTTTATCACTAGTTTCATCATTTGATTCATCATTAGAATCATCTTCATCAGATTCATCACGAATTTCTTCAATGGGTTTACCATCTTTACTTTGCAATTCAGAGAAAACAAAATCAACATACTGCAGTTTATGTCGGGGATCAAGCACCACTGAAACGTAAATCAACATGTTCATTTTTCCAATGTCACCCCAATACTTGTCATATTTTAACTTCATCCTCTTCGCCATGGAAGCAAAATCAGTGTTGGAACTTTGAATCCACTCTAACAATCGACACTCAATAGCAATGATTTCATGAAAGAAAGTGTTAGAAGTGACATACAACGACCCGGAAATCCTTAAGGTAAGCTCATAAAAGCTCTTAAGGAAAGTGACAAACATCTCAACCTTTGTCCAATCTTCCTCTTTTGGAACTCCATGACTTGATTCTAGTTCAAACTTGAAATTAGGATCTTCACTTTCAAACCTCGCAAATGCTCTCTTAAATTTTAAAGCGCTACTCAACATCAAGTATGTTGAATTCCACCTAGTGCAAACATCTAAGCACAGAGAGCATTTACTTTGGATTTTTTCAAACTCAATACAAGACTTAAATTTGGCCAACCTAGAAGGTGAATTTCTAACAAACTTCACGGCTGCTCTAACCTTATCAATAGAAACGCTTCCTTCTTTTAAACCATCATTCACAACCAAATTGATGATATGTGCAATACACCGCATGTGTAAATGTTTTCCTTTTAGAACATCAGTACCCCACTGTGTTATTCGTGTTTTCATGTAACCTACTGCTGTGTCATTTGAGCTTGCATTATCAACGGTGATAGTCAAAATCTTATCGATTCCCCAATCTAACAAGCACTTTTCAATCATTTCACCAATTTGACTCCCTCTATGACTTACTATGGGACAGAAATTCAGAATCTTCTTGTGTATTTTCCAATCACGGTCAATAAAGTGTCCTGTAAGACACATGTAATTGACCCGTTGCAATGAAGTCCAAGTATCAGTTGTTAATGAAATGCGTTGGCCACTACTAGTAAACCATTGTTGCAATTTTTTCCTTTCATCTAGGTAAAGTTGGTAAATATCTCTGGCAATGGTAATTCTAGATGGAAACTGAAACTTTGGGCAGGCAAGGGACATGAAACTCCTAAAGCCCTCTTTTTCAACAAATCTAAATGAAAGCTCGTCAATGACTAACATACGTCCCAAACTCATCCTAATGGCATCCTGATCATATCTCCAACAAGAAAGCGTATCCTCCTGTCCACTAACAGAGTTTTTTTGAATATTCAACAAAGATTGTGTAGGAGGATGAGCAGGGTTATTTGCACACATATTATAATGCTTAAGCATGTTGGAGGTTCCACTGGTGGTACTATATGTTTTACTAGGACAATACTTACATCTTGCACGTTCAGAACCGTCTTTGTCGACATACTTGACAAACTGATCCCAACAATTTGATCTTGATTGCATTCGCTTTCTTTTCAATGTTTGAGTAGCTTTAGGTGCACATTCTGGACGTTTGCTTGCATCCGGGGTTGATGTGGATCCATGCTCATATGTACTTCTATTTTGTGGTGTTACAGGTGCATCTTTCATTGCATCGGAAGAAATCTAAAAATAGCAAATAAACGGGATAATCAAACAGATCATATATGTTTTCTAAAAATTTCAACTAGATTATAAAACCTAATAAAATGATAAAAAGGTAAAATATGTTTCAAAGTGTACCTGAACCAGAGATTAGAACGTATGGATGCAAAGAGTGTAATGACAAATGTGTAATGGTAAGTAGTTAGTAGAGATTTTAATCACATGTCTTGTAAAATGGTGGGAAAATAGGGGGTAAATGGAGGGAACTTAGGGTTGTAGGCTAAAATGGAGGGAAAGTAGATGCAAGATTTGAGGGAAACAAAATGGTGGAAATCACATATTTTGTTGTACAATTTTATACTAGTATTATATTTAGATATTTATAGAATTTTAATAATTTAGTAAACTATTTTGTATATGTATGTATATATATAATGTTTGAAAAATTAATACTTATTTCTTATTTGGTTTTTTTGGATAATCTGGTTTGTAATTTACTAACCAAAATCAATCCGTAATTCAAAATAATAAGTTTGGTTATGATCCGAACCAATCCAAAAATCCAATTATCCAAACCATATGGTCCAATCCGAATTATCCATTTGGATAATCCGGTTTCATCCGAACTGTGAACACCCCTAATTATGACTAGTGAATTATTGACCAATTTAAATAGTTCTAGTTCACAGTACAATAAAATAGTTTTCTCGCAATTGGTATTTAGGTTCCAGACAATAAACTTAAGACGGATATAATATTACACTGTTAATATTGAGCCGACATGTTTTAACTTTCCCAAAAGAAGAAAGTTCCATTTCCATTCATTTCATCTTCAACCTTTTGCATAAACCTCAAATTACAAAAAACCACAAATCAAGAATTTCAAGATTAGGAAACAATAACAAGTGATTGATTGATTCTAGCTTTGATTTCATTATCATCATCTTCATCCATTTAAAGTGTAAGTAAGTTTCTTGATGTTCTTTATGATTTTATATGAATAATTGGATTATTGAGTGAACCATATGAAATTGAAGCTAGAAATTAGTTGTGTGATAATTGAATAATGATTCTTGAGTCTAATGTGTTGATTACATGATGATTACATGAAGAATTTCTTGATTTTTTGAAATTTAGTTAAAATGTCCAATTTATAGGTTTTAGGTGATTTGTTTGAATTGTGATGAATTGAGGATTGAAACTTAGTTATGTGATGTTATAACATGTTTGGTTGAAGTTATTTGAGGTTTGAAATTGTTTTGGTAAGCTAGAAATTGAGTTTTTGAATTGTTAGTCGTGTTGAACAGCAGCAGCAGCAAGAACAGATCTGGGTCTGGGGCGAGTAGCCGGCGGGTACTCCCCTTACCCGGTGGGTAGCCCGGTTTAGGGCAAATTCTGTTTTGGTGAAAGGGAGAGTAGCCGGCGGGTACCTATCATAGCCGGCTGGTACTACCCCTGTTCTTGAAATCTGATTGTTGTTCTTTGTTTATATAAGACAAGAAATATATATATGTATATATTGTATGTATGTATTAAATAATATGTGTTTGGTACTATGTGTATAAAATGAGCAATGGCTCATGGAATTAAACTACGATTACGAGTAAAATATGTATACGGCATATATAGTTTAAAATGTATAAATGTATACCATTGTAATGAGCTTAAATATGATCATTCAATTGAGTTAAGTGGTATGCTATGGGAATAGGCATGTGTTAATAAATAAGTTAGTTGGTACGTGCTTAAAATATAAAGTGTTCTATTGTTGATACATAGTTATATTAACTTAGTTACTGCGAGAATTGAATTGAGTTACTAACTCCATTGCTTTGTGGTGTTTACAGATACACCGAAGACTCAGTGAGTTAGTCAGCTGAGTAAGTGGATCGAAGTTGACAGGTGAATTGACTTGGGACTTCAGTATGATTTGGTTGTGACGTATTAGTTACAACAGAATAAACATGGTAGTGTTAAATGTTGATTGTTACTGTGATATATATATATATATATATATATATATATATATATATATATATATATATATATATATAAACTGCTTTAAGCAAATTGGGGTATCGGAGGTCAACAATTGTTGGACTGGGTTGCTACAGGTTAACCAACATAGGAATTGTGAACATGTGTTGTGAATGGAACTTATGTTGGTTAAAGGTAGTAAACAGTTATCGGTAAATCACTGTAATGGCCTGCAGTGATTATAAGTGTTGCTTGGTGGGCCACCGCGGTCTGAGGGCGCCACAAGGACCACCGATCCTCTTGGTGATGTTGAGTCTATGTGTTAATTGTTGATAATTAATTATGTTGAGCTAATTCAAACTGTTTGTAACAGGTTTATTCACTTAGGTTCGTGCTAATCCCGTTGTTTACTCCTTGCAGGTTTGACTTAAATGGGACTGGGCAAGGAGTGCTTGGAAGTGGTTGACCATGGCTACTCTGATATTATTTTGATACTTTATATTGCCCAGATACATTTTAATAGTTTGTAATTTAACAGATAATACTTATAACATGTATAATGTTTTTGGTAAATGACGTCATGTCATCTATTATATAATATGAACGGGATTGCGCTTCCGACTTTGTTTAAAAAAAATAATATGTGGTGTGTTACAACTCGCATCGCAGAACTCGATTCGCAACACAACATCTCAGTTCGCAAGATCTCGGTTTGCTTCACAGAACCTCAACTCGCTTCGCAACATGAACTCAGTTCGCAGGACGAACTGAGAACTGCGAATTTTGCTGTTCTTACGAGTTTTTCGAATCAAAACTCACAAAAACTTCAAAAAATTCAATTCTAAGGTTTCTAATACTTCACTAACATCAAATAACACCTAATAACAACAAAATCAAGCTTCAATTTGATTTAATCACTCAAAATCAAACTCACTTTTAAAGAAGATGAAAGTGAGCAAGATGGAGAAGATGATGATGTTTAATGATAAGATGGAGGTGCAGATGATGTTTTGAAATCAGAATCACACAAGGATTGGTTGTTTCAATTTTTGAGTATGGTTTTCTTGAGTTTGCAAGTTTGAAAAATAAAAAGTGAAGAAGGTGATAAAACTTGTGAACATATGGGTTGCAAAGTCGGTTTACAACCCGACTTACATATTTTAATGGTATAATTTTATACACGTCATAAATCTATTGTCTGGAACTTAAATACCATTTGCGAGAAAATTATTTTATTTTATCGTCATCTTTAATAATTTAAAACAATCAGTATTTTACTATTTACAATAAGTCCTGAGACTTATTTACTTAAGTTTCACAAGTAAACAAATCAAGATCAAGTAATTTCTAAAAACAATTAAATAACCAATTTAAATAAAGGAATTACCAGACCAGTAAAGAGGGTGTTACAGTAAGCAAGTGTAATTTGGTAACAGAAATATTTTAACTGAGCTACGCGATCCGGCTAGCATTTCTTGGATCGCGTATGCAAAAGTAAATTTGAATGTTCGGTTAAAATCTAATATTTTGATTTAGTTGATTTAGATTATGAATAAAAGTTGTTTACTTGTTTAAATACTTAGTATTTAAGTTTGTTAAGCGGAAGAAGTAAGTTATTAACTTGTGGATTTTGTATTCTCAGATAAATAGAAGACTCGGTGATATAGAAATCCTGAGTGTGGAGACGACAGAGGTATCGGTGAGTGGATTTATAACTCACTCGTTGATTTAGTTGTAATTAATTTGATTACAACAAGTGATAGTTGTCATGTTGATAGAGTTAGTTAATTTGCGTTATTGATTGAACCCTATATGCTAGTTGCCATGTGATTATATGTTGTTTTGAGGTCAACACGTTGGTTGGGTTAGTTGATTATTGTGTGAATTACATATAGTCTTACTTCATTTGTTGTGTGTAAGACTTGTGTTTGAGTACAATAATCACTAGCTATCGGTCTATTCCATATTGGCCATATGGATTGTTGGACAAGTGTTCTTGAGGGCCACCGCAGCAGTAGGGTTTCTCAAGGACCAGCGATCCTCATAGTTGAATTGTTGATTATTGATATAGATGTATATCCTTATTTGGTGTATTCAAGGGATTATACTAAGTTGATTAGTGAGTGTTGAATTCATTCACTTAGCTTCGTGCTAATCCCTCAATCTACTTCTTGCAGGTGTTATTTTGATATGTGGGTTGCAAGAAGGGGACGAAGAATGTTTGATATTTAGCAACTCTGATATAGTTTTCTGAAAACTATGTTTTGTACATTATAATACCCCGTTTATAATATGTAAATGATGGTTTTTGTAAATATTTGACATATGATGTATGTTAATATTATAAGTTTATAAAATAATGTTTTGTTTTAAACGCTCCCGTAGTTGAAAATAATAAAATAATATCTTTAGAAAGAGGGGTGTTATAACGTGACACCCCTTCAAAATGTCGATATCACTTACCCCGCTTTGACGATGATTGGTAAGATGTTTGTAGATGGCAATGAAAATTTTGGTGTTGCTACGAATTTTGTTCCACTTTCCTTGAAGTTGGCTCAAACTACGTTCTTGAGGTGCAACCGTATTATAATCCTTTAAAACTTTGTCCCAAAAAGCTTCGAAGCTTTGTGAAACCCCTTTCTTTGAAACAACGGAACGGTGAATCCAACGTTCGGATAATATTAGCGCCTCTTCGTCGGACCATCTAACTTGAACCCTTTTTGGTTCTCCTTTTGCTTTTCCTTTTCCTTTTTTCGGCTTCGGGTTCAGCACGGGTTCGGGCTCGGCTTCGGCTTGACTTGGTGACTCGGGCTCGGGTGGAGTGTGGATGTTTCTGAATTGTGGATAGTTTATTGGAGTAGGTGGAAATGGAGAGAAAGCGGAGGATGGTTGGGTTAAAAATCGTGGGTCTCCAAATGGTGGTGGAGTTTAATGGAATGGTGGTGGAGTTTGTTGGAATGAAGAATACGGTGAAAAGTGTTGGTAGTTTTGGTAATTTTGGTAACCTTGAAATTGTGTCGCGTATTGTGAAAAACCGGGGGTTGACTTGGTGACGAGTTGCTCGATTGAGCGGAAGATGTGACCGTCGGTGAAGTTGGATTATGGGGCGTGTTTGGTATGGGATTGTTTATTAAATTGTTCCACATATCTTCGCCGGTTGATTGGTTGCCTCTCATTTTTTTGGTGGTGGAATATTGTTTAATTTGTGTATGAATATGGTATTTTTTGTGAAGTGGAAATGGGTTAAAGATTGTGTTAAAAGTGATGTGTATATATTGTAAATATATTGAGTGAAAATGGGAATGAGATGTGTTAAAAATGTGAGTATATGTTGTGTATATATAGTGGAATGAAAAAAGGTGGAAAGGGTTTTTTTTTATTTTGGCTACTGCCTTTGGCTCCAACGTTCGGATACCACATTTTTTTTTTAATGTTTTTAGCCGTTTGGTGAAACTGACGCGGGCCCCATCCTTTTTAATTTTCCTTCGGTTTGGCGACGATTTGTACTGACGGACCGCAGCCGATAGGTCATGCCATCGGCATCGGTTGCGTCGCTCGAGCCGACGGATTCCACCGACGTAGCGTTGGGACGGGTCTTACAAGTTACTTTAACCTGACTGAAACTTTTAACCATATAATTATTGTTCATAAAGAATAGTTTATGTTCATGTGGGTTATTTAGTATAATTTCACATAGCGTTGACCGTTGATTAATTCGTACGGAACATAAAATCGTTTTATTCATCTTCAGACAATTATAATTAAGTGTTACAGCTTAGAATAGTTTATGTTCATGTGGGTTTAATTAGTATAATCTCATATAGGCATATAGCTTTTAACCATTGATTAATTCGTACAGAACATAAAATCGTTTTATTCATCTTCAGACGAATAATTTAAGTGTTACAACTTACAAATAATTAATTCAGTACAAAAAAAAAACAAAAGAGTAAAATTGCTGTTATTATTATCATCGTCGGTATTAATTATTTATTACTATAATATGCTTCATATAGTTGCCTTATTTAAACTATCGAGCACTATCATCCAAGAAAATTTCACTGCAGAAACATAAACTATAGAAACTTTATAACTTCATTGATTAAAAATATGATCGAACAATAATAATAACCAGTAGTAAAAAAAATATCATAACGACTCGGATTCAGAAGTTACATATCCCTCATGAGGAAACAAACCAAACAAAATTAATGTACTACATATCACTTGTTGATGAAGTATTTGAATACGTACGTAAAAAGTCATTATTACACTTGAATATTAACGAATATTGGAAATCAGCCCACTAAAAATTAAGGATCGGTGGTAAGCTGCCAATTTGTACTAAAATAATAGTAGTGATCAAAATAGTCAAGTAACTCGATGATGCTACTAAACATCCCTTCTTTCTGTAAATTCTTCTCAACAGCAATCTCGGGTTCGGTTACTTGTTGTTCTGGTTCCATCACTTGTTGTTCGGTTACATGTTGTTGTGTTAAAGTTGCAACCAATGGAGACTGGACCTCATCATCATTATCATCGTCAAGGGTTACGACCGGATTATTGGATCCAATAGAACTAGCACATTCTTGATCATTGTCATCTTCGAATAATTGAACCGCATGCACCGATGAATTGAACTTTTTGATTAGTCTGAAATCATCGCCAAAGTCTTCTGTTAGTTTTCTCTTCATATCCATGGTAAAGATGTTGATAGTATGTGTTTTGCGAATGAATTGTGATTGTAACGATTTGTTACAAGAAAGAGGGGTATGTATACATATTTATAGGTACAAAAAAGTAATCTAGAGATTTGGAAACAATAATAATTTGGATTTATTTAAATTTAACTTTAAATTATTCCCCTAATTTAATGCAATTAATATCCATGGGCTATTAATCGAGAAGAAAAAGGAAGGATTGGGCTAATGACATTTATTTTTGAGTCATTATTTAAAAGTCACAAAGATCATTGAATTTATTTTTTAAAAATTAAAAATATATTGTAACATTATAATTTATAAAGATTTTGTCATAATGTTAAGATATTAATATTATATACCGAGTAAGATAAGTTATTGGGGTTATTTGGTCATTTAACTTGGAGAAATTTGGTTAAAACGCTATCTGTAAGGTTCTTTCCAAATTACTCCGTATAACAAGATCTGCCGTGATTGTTACTCATACACTCCTATTTTACAAAATTTAAATACCTTTAAGTTTTAACGGTATGAATTTTTGTTGTGTGTTTTTTATTTCCCTAACTTTATCTTGATTACTAATTACGTCAGAATTATAGATAAGGATTATCTAATTTATTCAATTAGGGTGTGTTTGGCCGATAAGCTTATTGGAGCTTAAACTTATTTTTTCTAGCTTAAGTTTCTAACCTTGTTTGGTAGACAAAATTTGAGAAGCTTATTGAAAAAATTAGCTCCGAAAAAATAAGCTACTTAAAGTAGCATATAAAAATAAGCTCAAAGCTTATGAAATGAGAAATTACATAAATACCCCTTAAATCATTATATTATACATTTTTTGTCCTTTAATATCAATTTACATCTGTAAACTCCAGTTAGTTTTACCAAACACTTTTAAAAAACAAACTTCAACTTCTAACTTAAAATATAAGCTTCAGCTATAAAATTTCAGCCCCAGCTAGCCGCTAATTTTGCCAAACACACCCTTAGGTCATTTCTTAAAGGGAGCTGATTTTGGCAAGTAAGTTTTTACTTGTCACAAGGAAACATGACAACTTTTTATGCCTATAATACAACTGGTTAATGCACTGTTTCCTTGTGACAAGTAAAAGTTTACTTGCCAAAATCAGCTCCCTTACTTAAAAGCTATTCAATGAACCAAACTTTCCATAAATACTATCTATTTTAATACATCTATAAATAGAAAAAAATAGTTCACTGAATGTTTTTTTTCTACCTAATTGAAAAGTTTGTGCGTGTTTAATGTAGATTAACATGTTTTCTTATGGGCTTTGATAGTACATCAAATTTTTTTGAAACATGCATCAAATATATGCATCAAACTGTTATACAGTGCAGATTAACATGCATAACATTTGATGTATATATAAAAAATAATTGTTGCATTTAACAACACCCTTTTCTTATAACACAAGTTTAATCATACCCAAATAAATATTATTTATTTATTAAATTAATTGGTATCCTAACTATCAAACTATGTCATCGACCTATGTTACCATTCAACAAGAGACCGGAGTGAACAAAATTATTTGAATATCGACTTTACTCGAGCAATCTACAAACTATTCAATAAATGTGATGTGAATTGACCGAAAGATTTGGATGATTTGGTCATTTCGAAGTAAATGACACGTAGCCGATTTTAAAAATCACATTTTATTACTCTTTCCATCCCACAGAAAATGTCTATAATCATTATTTGTTATCAAGAGAAGTTGAGTAAATATCAATGTTGTCTTTCTACTCAAGTCAAATTTGACTGAACTTATTTAATAAATAAATAAATATTAAAAGTAATAAATGAGGTTATTATGAAGAGTTTAATGAATTTTAATAGTTATTTTTTACGAGTGAACAATTATTTTAGAATATATATATAAAAATAGTCATGTGAACATTAATTTTGGAACATATGAAAATGAAGATGAAATATCAACTAACTAACCCAAATAAATCATATTTAATTAATTAGTTTATAATACTTGTAGTAAGGATGTCAATAAGGGAGAAAAAACACGCAACCCGTGAATACCCGTCTATCGTAGGTGAGTATGTCTTAAAATTTCAACAATGTAAATTACACCCCGTTGATTTGAACAAGTTCTAACACACACTTTTTATTAGAATTTTATAAAACAATTTTGATTACTTGATAAGATATTTGTATATTTTAAAACTCGTCAGAGTTGCAAGTGCGGATGTAAAATAACTCGATAACGAATACCTGCGAAGTTTACGGGTTAAATTTTTTTGTGTGGGCAGATAATACAGTTGGTATATCCGTATCCGCGATCCATGTGTGTTTTCCTTACTAGTAATTTTCCAATATAAAAATGTACTACTCCCTCCGTCCCTACATTTTTTACGAATCAAATTATATATTTACCCACTAAAATCTTTTTCGATCGATTGTACTCCATGTGTTTCAGTCAAAGTATTTGCATACAACTTTACAATTCTTAACTAACCATTCATCTATACTTTTTACTAATTAAATAATATGTTAAGCCCATTAAAATCTCTTTGGATCGGTTGAAACATGCTAGTTGACTGGTATGATGGAGTCATGGAGGGATACTATTGAAAGATTAAACAAAAATCTACAAATAATTGAAGGTGTAGCTTCCAAAGGAATCACAAAACACAAATTGCTGAAGAAGCTTCCCATCTCAGATTGTCTTGTCCATTTAATCCACATGTTCTTGTTTGTTCTTTTGCATGTGAAAAGGCTGTTTATTCTCATACCATCAATAAAAAGTAAGTAAGAATTTTTAATCTTGTTTCTCCATTTCCTTTCTAGGGTTTCCTCCTTTTCTACTTACCATTCACTTTTTATTACATAAATTATAAACTTTCTTCAACTTCATCTGCCGGGTCTCATTCAAGACAATCAGCCACATTTAGGCTTTTGTATTCTCTGTGAGCAACATATGTATATATATATAGGCACACACATATCATCTCACTAGGGTTTCTGTTGGAATTGGGAATTGGTAGTAGTACTATTAGTTTCGTTTGAACTTGTTTGACTAGTGAGTTTGTGGTCTGGAAAAAAGTAAGAATCTTGGGTTTGTTTGGTTTAAGTAAATGGAGAAAGATAAATCTTTAAATTTTGGTGGGAGTTTATTGCCTCCTTCTGGGAGGATGCATTCAATAGGAAATAGTAATAATTTTGGGGTTAGACCGGAGGCATCAGAGTCAATAGCATTGCCTCCACTGGTACCAGGATCATCATCTGATAATAACCAATTTAGTACAGATATTAGTAGAATGCCTGATAACCCGCCTAAGCATTCGGGTCATAGACGTGCCCATTCTGAAATTTTGACTTTACCAGATGATATCAGTTTCGATAGTGATCTTGGTGTTGTGGGTGGTTTTAATGGACCTACGTTCACTGACGAAACCGAAGAAGATTTATTTTCTATGTACCTTGACATGGATAAGTTCAATTCTTCGTCTGCATCATCTGGTCTTCAAGTGGGCGATTTATCAGAAGGTGTACCACGACATGATGAAAATGAGAATGTTGTTGAGAGGCCGAGAGTTAGACATCAGCATAGTCAGTCGATGGATGGGTCAGAAGAGATGTCTTCGGCTGATGCTAAGAAATCCATGTCTGCCGCCAAGCTTGCCGAGCTTGCTCTTGTTGATCCAAAACGTGCGAAAAGGTACACTAATTTTGGCTCTGAAACTTGCTATAATCCAATGGTTATTATTCTTTTCACTTCTAAAAGATAGACTCTTTCAGAAAGTTACAGTATATCTTAGCGATTATATGCACGCAACTGATACCCACTAATGACTGTACTAGATATCTCTATAGGCATGGGGAAGTTATTTATTTCAGATTCATGTAGGACTTTTCTGAGTATTCTGTAAAGTATTGTGCTTATAATGTGTTTTTTCGAGTATCTAAATGGTGAAATATACAGAAGAAATCTTGTTAGAAAGCATAAATTTTCACATATCAGCACCAATTACTTAAGGAGTATGCTGGTGCTGCGTATTGGAGTAATAGAGAACCAAGTGTAAGTCATTTAATCCAAAAACATGGGGTTAGCTAATGTTGAAAGCATTAGGAGCTATAACACATTGCACACCATTGTTACCTATGCAATCCAATCTCTATTTGCTTATTTACTATCTAACACATATCTTTTTTTGCATTTATTTTTCATAATAACTTATTCTTGGTAGAAGTTGTATATATGCATCTAGAGGTCCACATCTATGGAGATCCAGGGTTTTTTTTCCTACCTTTTGTAATATCTCAGTCCAATTGCTTGTTTACTATATGGTTTCTGTTTCTTGTTATTTAGTTACGATTTAATAGGAAAAGACTTGATATGTATTATGTTCAATTTTGATCTCAGTTTCTGCGTGTATGCGGTAGGATGTAATCAATGCTCTTAATTAAAGATTCTTTTCATGAAACAGATTCTTTCTCGTGTAAGTAGGTGCTCTTAAATCAAGCAACACATCTTAGATAGAAATTTTTAAACGTTTCCGTTTTTGTAGTCTTTTCGGTTTGTGGCGTTCACTTCGCGTAAAGCTGACTCTTTTGGAAATGAAATTGTGATTTGATTTCTAAATTTACAGTATATCCTTTGTTACAGAAGTTGGTATTCTAAATTCTTTTGATCGAAATGATTGTTTTCAATTCAACATTTCAACATCATCTGACCTGATCTGGTACTCGTTATCCGTCTTTGGTCAATTTTAGTAGAAATACTAATTGTTATCGTTCTGTTAGAGTGTTGATCAGAATCTTTATATTTTCTGCTAAGCTTACTTTGTTTATATGTTATCGTGCTCATGTTGGCCTTTTATGTGTTATATTTTTTTTTGACATTCTAAGTATTCTATTATCTCTTAAAAAAATTAAAAATACCCGCTTGACTGGTATGGGAGTGTGATTTAGGTATTAAAGTACTAAGAAGATATTAAACACTAAGACCCTTGACTAAAGAAGATTGATCACACGTATATGATCTTTCAACAATACATGATTTGTCACTTACCAATATGAGGTGCTTAGGGTATTAAACGTATGAAGTCAAACCATTCTAGTTTTAATGAAACTGCAAATACAACTGCTTGAATTCCCATATTTGCAACAAGTTGTGTTTGCATCACATTTCTACCTTATTAGGTCTTCCATGCATGCTGTATAAATCCTTCAGTTTCCTTTCGCCACTAAGTTGTCTTTCTAGATACTTAGCATCCCCATTGCTTTGGTTATCAACTAACTGTTGAATTGAACATTAAAAAATTTCCAAGTTGAAATTACTTGAGTTTTGTTAACTTGAAGATAACCCTTTTTTAGATAGTTAATAAGGTACGCTCAGTATAAGTCATAATAAAAATTATTATTGAAGCAATGAAACTAGCATTCAGCAAAAGTAATTGTAGCAAACCTTTATTGTTTTTAGTGCGTATTTATTTACATGTATATATAATGTATAATAATTACTTGTCTATATATATACACGTATCATTTACTTTAACGTCTGTTTTACTAGGATATGGGCAAATCGGCAGTCGGCTGCAAGGTCGAAAGAAAGGAAGATGAGATACATCGGTGAGCTTGAAAGGAAAGTCCAAACACTTCAAACTGAAGCAACCTCACTCTCTTCCCAGCTCACTCTTATGCAGGTTAATTTTCACCTAATTATTTATATATGACGGAGTATTTCTTAATGCGTTACAACAATAATAAGGCATCTAACAGAGTTTTATCTTAATCATATGTTGTTTATCAGAGAGACACAAGTGGTCTGACAGCTGATAACAGTGAACTAAAACTACGCTTACAAACCATGGAGCAACAAGTTCACTTGCAAGATGGTACATTTTCATAAGAATCTTCGTGTTTGTATAGGGCAAATGGCAAAAAGGGCTACTGCAGATTTTTTCTCTCTTTCCACTGAAGTCATTGAGGAATTTTTGTCTCGCTCAAAAATAGTATCTTAACTTTTTTCGTGTCATAAAATCCCATATAGTTTCATTAGAGTTGTCGATTTAGCCACAATTAGATTTCTTTTGCTAGTTGCTAAGGCCTTTAGAAATTTTTTTTTACCTCCTGAATTAATTCAATACTAAAAATATTTTTCAATCACTTTAACAACAAAGCAATAAATGAATAAATTCTATAGTGGCTAAATCGACAATTTTAACGAAGGATATGGATTCTGTGGCCTTTTCCTACATTTACTTGTAATTTACTGTTGACCAAATCAAAGTGGTTAACTCAAAAGGTAAATTGAAACTTGAGTGGCTTTACTGACAAAACAAATTCGTAGTGGCTAAATTTGCAATATTGACAAACTATGTAGGGCGTCTTTGGCATTGGCCCTTTTGGATAATCTCACTAATTTTTCTCTTTGGGTTTTTAAAATCTTGTAACTGATAAAGACTAGCTCTCCATATGCACGTCTTTTTGTCATTTTCTTTTCGAAATTACAAAATGGTTGCTTGACCATGCCTTTTTTACATTATAGCGTTAAACGAGGCACTGAAGGAGGAGATCCAACATCTGAAAGTACTAATTGGACAGAACCTTGCTAACGGTGGTCCAATAATGAACTATCCTTCATCATTTGGATCAAAGCAACAACAGTTTTACTCGAACAACAACAGCAGCCAGCAGCAACAGCAGGCCATGAACACTCTGTTTACAGCTCAGCAGTTTCAGCAACTTCAGATACAGTCCCAGAAGCAGCAACACCATTTTCAACAGCAGCAACAACTGCGCCAATTTCAGCAGCAACAACAGCAGCAGGAACAGAAAAGTAGTGACCTAAACTAAGTGAAGACATAACGGGTTTTGTTTAGATAACATCGTTTTGTAGGTTGTTAAGATGCAGTGTAGTGTTTGGTGTTTGTTTAGGTGTCGTATTGGGTTACTTTTCGTTGATGGGTATTACCTTCTGTGTGGATGAAAGTATTGTAACTATGCAGGATTTCTGAGGTGTTGCTACCTTTTCCCTGTCTATCTCATCTCATATATGTCTAGTTTTGACTCTTCAAAACTTTTGACACTTTTTTTACATATAAAGTGTACCTTATGACACCCTTTTCAAAGAACATATATTAATTAATTTTGTAACGTATATCGGTATATGAGATGTTTTGGTTTGTATGTGTGTGAGATGGATGGAGGGTTCTTTACAACCTGTAGTTTTCTTCATATTATGGTTGTATTCTACGCTAGTTTATTACAATTCCATCTCTGTATCTGAGGTTATACCTTAATGAAAATATACAATAAATTTTTGGTAGCAGTTTTCATGTACGTATTCACTATTGCAAATTTGTTTTTCCTTTTTCAGTTGCGTACAGCTAGATCTACTAGCGGTACAATTTTTTCATAAGAGTATAGTAACAAGCGATACATGTTGATGGTTAAAACGAAGATTGTAACTTTAAGATTATTCAAACCAGGTATCCTAACATATGTCATGTAATTCATAGCATCAATCAATTTCATTATTGATTTAGCCTCTAGGTGCTCAAGACCTGTAGTTTATTTAGTTGATCATATCGTAGTTTCCATGCGCTGCTTGTTATAAGTATTCCAATTTAAGGTTATTTCGAGATCTTCTCCATCCTGTATATTTCTGGTTTAATAAACTTGACCAGAGACGCCTTTCTTTACCCAAAATTAATCAATATAAAAATAATAATATAAGGGAATGATATAATAATAATATAGTATAAAAAATAACTGAAAATGACTTTAGTCTAGCACACAGGTCAGAACAAATCTATTTTCATCATGATATGCAGCAAATAGGCTAAGCAGATCAGTTATCATCTCTGCTCAATTGTTCATCTTCTGTAGTTTACAATGAACATTTTTCCACAACAATACAAGAAATTCAACACACCAATCAAAACCTCCCAATTCAAAGCCTTCTTCATAATAAATTTTGTCAACACTCCATCTATACCCCCCCAAATACAACCTGCTCAGTAATTTATATACAATTAAATATGAAAGTAACATTAAATGAGTCGTCTTTTAGTATTGATTTAAGGTTTACCAAGTGCAGCTGCAGCAGATTCTACATGAGTAAGGAGATAATCATAAATCTTCTTCCTTATTCTATCGATCGTTTCTGGGGAGATATGACAACTTTCTTCTTGTTGTTCGTCGTCATTCTTGCTACATCCAATCGAATCTAACCAATCATTTACACTCTTGAGCTGACTCAGCATGCCTGCAATCTGACCATTATCCGAAAGACTATTGGAGGTGTCCACATCAGCATCCAAGAATCTTTCCACGAACCCCAAGAACCAATCTTGAGATTCCACTTTTAGCTTTTGTGCCAAGTCGATTGCTTCATCAAAACCACTACCTTTTTCCCATTCTGGTGGAGGTTGGACAACCTTTGCCTTCTGTTGCACATTCGGTCCAACTAATTGTCTCCGTGGAGTTGAAGAATTACCGATCTTTGACCCAACTGACTGTCGGGGTTTGACTTGGGTTTTAGGTGATGGGGTATTGGTGGAACCCTCAAGTACCAGAACCGGTCGAATCGCCTTAGGGGTTTGGTCTGTGGTTGAAGATGGCGAGATCAAAGCGGTTAACTTGGCGTGTTTGCTATACACGGAAAATGATGACAAGTTGGTAGCCATGGCAGCATGGACCCACGAAGTTGCTTGTTTATGTCGTTCAGAAGAAACTTTCAATTGTTCATCTGATGGGTTATCTTCTTGATCTTCTGATGATGAACCGAGCAGAGTTGTTTTAGATAAAGATTCGGAAATCTGATGAGCGTTATTCAAGTTGGCATGTAATGCCAAGAATTGCTCCACAGCAGGCTGTGGGTTGTCTTCTTTTGCAGAAGAACGCAGCTCAGAATATGTGCTGCCACCAAAAAATAACAATAAGATGAAGGTAATGAAATCGACGTCCACATATTATAGTTCAACATTACTCCAAAATGGTCTCTGGTCAAAACAGGTAATCTTTCGGTATGGGTCAGAGTGGGATGGTTGACCTTAAACACTTTTTGTCCAAAAATTTTTAGTACTACTGAATAAATAATTAGTGTTTAAAATATAAGAATTATACTATTTCAGTAATTATTAAAATAATTAAACAATAATAATTTAGGAGGTTTGAAGCTTTAATCACTTTGTGCGACTTCCGACCCATTTTGACCCGTTTCCTATTTAGTTACTTTTTATTTGTTTATCTATCACTTTGGCCTGTTACCCTAACCACCTCATTCATATGGTACATGGCTCGGGATACCACCTCTAAGATTAAGACAATGAATTCGAAGTCATCATACTCTAGCGAAAAATTGCACCAAGTACGATAGGAACTAATATCATAGGAAGTTGTCTAAGATCATACACTATACAACATACTGTACCAATTAGTGTGGCCAATTATGCTTGAACAGCAAATATTACATATTTTCCCATTTTCCAGTATTACAAATAAATAGAGGTGACGGATTAGGGTTCTATAGATTCTTTATTCCATCTTTACATAGGGCATTTTAGATATATGGCAACTATTCGAAGTTACAAACGCACTCCTTAAACTATTTAAGTATTTATCAGCAAGCACTGGAATTATTAAGGGAATGATGAAGTATAATTTAGCACACCAACACTGTTTGAAACTCACCGTTGACCATTCATTCAAGTTATATATCAAAGCCAAAAAGTACCTTATACATTGAAGTAAAGTTTCTGCAGCTGACGCCTCTTGTATCGCCTCTACGGCAGCAATTTGGGCAGAATCTCTATACTTGAGGACTTCCTACATCATACAAATTTCCAAAGACCAAATAAACATAAGAAGAAAAAAATGAAATATTACACAGCTTTTAATCTAGATAGAGAAGAATGTACCTTTCCAAGCTTTGCAAGAGAAGATGGAAGAGTTGACCAAGAAGCACCTCCATCTGTCAATCGTCTGTTACTAAGAGAAACTTTCACCAAGTTTCCTGGTAGACCATTTGCAGGTGTCTCTGGTGATGACTTCCTTCCGGAAGACGGTTTTTGCTTATTGGAATAATGGTCATTATTATCAACCATTTCTCCTTTCTTAGCAGGTGTCCGTACCTCTTTGGATGGTTTCACAAGCGATTCATCTTTAGATGGCGGCCTTTCACTGGTTGATTTCCTTGGAACCTGTGTTCAAGGATCATTTGTGTCATGAGAATAAACACTTCCTTTACCTAAGAATTAATCTTTTGGAAATTCCAACATTTCATTTTCCCAGAAACATTCTACTTAAGTAACAAATTTGGAAATTACAACGTTAAAATTGAACTGATGCAATTGATTTTCAACACATGATTTTCTACATGCATTTCAAGGTTTCCTTAGAGATAAGGTTATAAAGAGTAAACAAACAGTTTAGTCAGAATGCTCAAAAAAATAAAAAATGACAAGTTAAACCCCTAACAGGCTAACATATATCTTCATTTCAAATGTTGCCTAACATTTATCCTTTCAAATGTTGCCGTTTAAGAATGCCACACACTAAGCAGAAGCTATTAAAAAAACATAAGAATACTAATTAAAAAGGAACACAACTTCATTTCATTTTGACTTTTGGTCACTAACTAACTGAATTTCAAACATGTTTACACTAAAAGTACAGTCCTCCTTCAAAATTGGTAATTGTGGGTAATGTCAGGCTAACAAGTATGTAATATCCTCGTGAAGTTGAATGGCTTCAAGAATGCTTGAGAAAAATTCACTAAAAAGTAAGGAATCACAATACTCTACTGAGATAACTACAAGTTGGAGGTCCTAGATTTACAGAGTATATATCTTTCTAATAAAGTTATTACAAACTACACAGTATATGGGAGAGGATGGTGGTAGTTTACACAAGTGATGGCAATAACAGTACAAAGGGCCTTCACATTTCAGTCTAAAAAAAAAACTTATTAAGATACTGCAACATTGAAGTATCGAACAAATGAACAACATTTTTCAAATAGAAATAATTCAATGCAGGGTTTTAATTTATTTGTTCAAATGAACAGCATTAATTTTCTCAATCTTAGGCAATGACAATAATGAGCATGGTTTTAAGGGAAAAAATATAACGCATCCAATCTTAACTATATTCAAATAGAGATGAAAAACTCACAGATATACTACGAGCTTCAGGCTTGATATCATTCTTGGGGACTTTCAATCTCGGAGTCTTGATATCCATATTACCTTCCCAACTCTTCCTCAAAGCTTTAGGCCCTATTTCAATTCCCTGAACAAAATTCTTTATTGAACTTCCAATCCCAAGTTTCTTTCCACTTGGACTCACCCCACGTACTGCATTCCCTTTTTCCCCTAAATTCAACTTACCAATTTCTTTATCAAATCCTTTAATCTTTGACTGCTGCTTAACCCCACTAGAAAACTTCTCAAAGGAAGTAGGCAATGAGTAACAACTCGTTGGAGACGAAGGAATTGACCTAGAACTTGATGGTCTAACTTTTGCCAAAGATTGCCTCGAATCACTCGTATTCACTACCAATTTCGGCAATTGTGATTTAGATCGTGTCAAGGTTGATGTAGTAGTTTTGTTACTATCTAATACCCCATTTGATCTTACACTTGTGGAATTAGAATTAGTATCCTTTTTAGAAGGCAATTTGATATTACCAACTAACTTAGAACTTGTGGAACTAGTACTATTATTATTATTATTATTAAGGAACCCTAAAGAATGTGTGGCAACAATATCTTCAGGGGTTCCAACACACGGGTGTCGACCAGGAACGGGTCGAACCCCGTGTAAAATCGGAACCGGAGTAGCTGATTCGAGTCTTTCAACATGTATATACTGACCCAATTGGATCTTATCACTTAGAATAAGATCAATATTTTCATCAGGCAAAGATACATAAGTAGCATGAGATGAATCAGATACCTTTAAATAAAACCCTTGATTTTGGAAAAGCTCACCACCAGCTAAAGCAGGAACAATACTTACAACTTGTAACAATGATGATCTATGTTCCCCACCAACTTTTACATCCGTGTTCATATGTTGAAGCAATTTCAACAAAACCCCAGGAACCAAACTAGCCATTTTTCCTTTTCCCCTTTATTGTGTTTTTTATTGTTGAAAAATTATTAACTTTTACATCCCAATAAGCAAAACCCAGAAAACCCAGATCTCTGATTTGGGAAAGAACACAAAAAACTAACCTTTCATTTGGTCCCCAAAAGAAAACCTGAATGAATGTATAGCAAAATTAAAAACTTGAAAGTGACAATGGTTCAAGAAAGAAAGAAAAAAGTCAAAGCTTTTTGGGTGGTGAGTAATAATAAGTGATGAAAGTAAATAAATAAAATAAATGTAGCAACAAACAACTGAAAACTATAATGAATTGAATGAATGAAAACCAAAGTGGTTTTAACTGTCTGATCTATCAAGAACACTCAGAAGGGGGAGAAAAGGTAGTAATGATTAATGAATTACAGGTAATACTTTCAATAAACATTGCAGGGAAATAATTAAAAGAATGTGCTATGTTGGGGACTATACAAGGAGATGAAAAATGATTAATAATTTTAATTATATTAATTATAATAATATAAATAATTGATGAAAACAGCTCAAAAGTATAGTATATAATAATAATAATAAATAATACAGAGTAGAGAGAGGGTGAATGAAAGAGTAAAACTAAAGGGGAAATGGAGTGTTGTAGAAAGCTAACTTGTATCTAACAATTAAAAAGTGGTTGGATTGAGAAGCACGCACGTTTTCTGCTGCAAAATTCTGTATATGTAGGGTTTGAGGATTTAATTCTCATTCAAAAACATTATATGTGAATTGAATATGTATTTAAATATTAATGTTGTTTTTGATTCACCGAATGTTTTCTAAAATGGAATTGAAATTTTAAGAAATATAACATCTATCGATGGAATGAATTTGATGGTTTTCAAAACAATACATTTATGAACCAAACACACTTGTGAAATGGAAATTGAGATTTAAATTCGTTTCAATTTTGTTAAATTCTACGAACCAAAATGCATCAAGTAGAATTTCGGATGAATATTAAAAGTGTTTTAGATAGTTTTGTAGCATTGTCAATTTAACCGTTATATAAGTTGTGTAATAGTTAAATAGTTAAAACCATTAAAATTCATTTTTTGTCTTTTATGCTCATATATAAAATTGATTGGATCAAATCAATAGAGTTGTTTGAACTTTCAACAACCTTTCATCATATAAGCATAGATTTCTCTATCTGATTACCTAAACAAATAATCTACACATAATACATAGAGGCGGATATAGGAGTTATTAATTGGAGAAATAAAATTTTTATTTATTTGTTCAATTATGGAAGGTAAAACTTTTTAATACTCTTGCAAAAAATATTTACATGATTTCCTCGTACCCCTTTACATCTGCCCAAATATTACACACGATCATCACTCTTTTACATTGTCATCATTAATGTCACCTCTTGACCTCTTGTTGTCACCACGGCTAACAAGTGTATATTATAGTTGACATATTTTAATTTTGACATTAACTCGTTAAAGTGGTTAGAAGCCCCATTTTCCTTTTATTTTATACAAAAGCTGTTATAGTTCGTTAAAATTGTATCAGACACTATATAACTTTTGTGTGTCGTTGAATGATGTTTTTAAATGTAAACCGATAATTTCCCAATAGCTTAAAGCATAATATAATATATTGATTAAATCGACAATCTTACCAAACGATTTTGACATTTGCTCTACTTTAAATTCGCTAATAGCTCTACTTTAAAAATACATTAATCCTCTCGTCTAGCAATATATGAGTGTGCATCACCAAGGGTATGTCAGTCAATTAATCTCATAGCAAAGACACTTAGAATGTGTTTATATTAGATGGATCATTTATATCATTTGCTCATATTGTGAAGTTGTTATTCTCAATCTTATAGTAAACAATCACGAAGTCTTGCATCATATATCAAAAAATGATCAAACTACAAATTATTATTATAGATAATAAAAAAGGGAAAATAAAAAGATAAATAATAATGATACTATGAAAGATTTGTGTCATTCGATCATTTTAGAAAACAATGTTGTTAGATTCGAACATCCTTTAATCCAGACTTTTCATCAATTCCCCTCGAATAAAACTTCATCATATAATCTCCTACCGTGAATTCTTTGAAAATCTTAGGACTTCCTTTCTTGATAATCTTTTCGATGGGTCCATAAGTTTTCGGGGGTGTAGCCACACCATGAAAAAAACACGCAACAGATGTTCTTGATCGAGTTACATTGCCAAATGCACGATGGATAACACTTTTAAACTTGTCATTTGATACAATCTACATGGGATCAAGAAAACATCATCATCATCATAAGCATATTCAGTCACATATATCCTGTACTGTAAATGGCCATTTTGACTTTCACCTCATTTTGAAGATGTCTTAGTTTCTATATTTAGTGCATTTCAATAAAAATAATGTGCTGATCAAGAAAAAATTAGTGTGTGTGAATCATGGATTGATGTCATAAATTACTCGCTATCTTTAGTAAACCTATGTTGAATTTTAAATTGTGGCGGCCAACTGAAACGGTCAAACACTCTGTACTAGTATCAGAGATGGTGACCTAAATTAGGATCTTGGCTCTGATATATCGCAGAATAGTGAAAACACCAAGCGATAATCTGTACGCAATCTCTAGTGACAAAGTGCCCCTTCATCCCATATTAAATGTCCATATTACTATTTTAACGTGTCCCAAAAAGAATGTCAACTTTAAAAGTAAAATAACGTACACGTTTCCTATAAAGTGTGAATTCACTTATAAGCTCATGTTCTACAAGACTTTATCTTAGAAAGATAAATACCTGAAGAAGATCTCCGATATTGACAACAAGAGCACCGGGAATGGGTTCGACATTGGCCCATTGGTTTTCATGTAGAACTTCTAGTCCCCCAACCTCGTCTTGTAAAAGTATAGTGATGAAAGTAGCATCGGTGTGCTTGCCGAGTCCTAGGGTCTGGTCAGGTTTGGGGCATGCAGGATAGTAGTGTAAAGCAATGTTTTTACCCTTCTCGCATTCCAATTGTTTCAGGTGGTCCGGTTCCAGCCCAAGAGCTTCTGATAGTAACTCGAAAAGGGTGTCCGCAAGCTTCATGAGATGGTTTAAGTAATCAACAGTAGCATCTCTGCAAAACATCAATATCACAAATTAATTTGGTAGCAGCTGCCTGTTGTATTAAACAATACCAATTCTTGTTACAAATGTAATAAATATTGAGACCTTAGAAGTCCTAAATATTGTGTGGATTGAATACGTACCTACAAACAGCTGGAAGATCTTGAGGGTCAAGATGATACGAATTCAACATATCGATAAGCAACGAATCTCTCCAATTCGCTGATCTCGACATGTAAAAATCAAAATTCGTGTTGAACTTCACCATCTTCTCCGGATCCCTCGAATAATACTCTTTTTTCATCTCAACGTCCTGCTCATTAAACTCACGAACACCTTTCAATATTTCATCAAGCACTTTCATCGGTATACCGTGATTAACCACTTGAAAAAATCCCCATGTTTCCGAAGCCTGTTTAACTTGTTCAACAATCTTTTCTCTTCTCGAACTTCCCTTATCGGCGACCCCATTAAGATCTATAGCAGGAACTCGTAAAGTTGTTCTAGTAAGTTCTAGATCTTCAGCGAGTTCATCGTCTGGTCGGATGAATATATTTGGAATTTCGACAACTCCACCAGCTGCAGCATCGATTAGTCCTTTGACACCAGACTTTGTGTCATCGAAAGCTTTTAGTTGTGTAGATCGATCATCGTTCAAGATGTCCATTTGTTCTTTGATGATAAGTTTGTTGTTTGATAGAAACTATAAATACACATTGCGTTTGCTACTTTTTGAAAGAGGTCAAATGCTGACAAATTTATGATGATAATGGCAAGTTGTGGCGGCTTTGGTTGACTTGACTGCTTGAATAACTAATTTAATTAAGATCACAAGTGGCATATATTAAAATCCTAAAGAGCCACCAACTGTGAATAATATGTTCTGATCCGAATACGGATTTGATTGAAGTGCATGAACCAAGCCGAATAGAAGATCACAAAAACAACGCGAAGCATCATCAAAACAAATTTGCAGCAAAACAGGGCCTAACAACACGAAAATAACCCTGGACAAGAAATACATCCCTAAAGACAACACCCAAATAGCTTGATGACATACGAAAAAGCTTGAAAAACCATCGAAGAAAAGCAAATGGGATAGTATATTGTATATATAGATGCATACAAATACAATCTCAAATACACAAAATCCAGAGAGCACTGTTATCCCAATACAAACCTTTTTGCATGTACACAATCAAGTGTTTATGACATTCACATACACTACTGTGATAGTATTAGTTATCTTTCTTAGAACAACAAACTACAACCTACCCAACATGATATGTACAATTACAAATGTATACACATCGTCTCCAATAAGACCTGAACCATAGGTTAACCATTTTAGAGATGTAAATGTTTCCCAGCTGAAAAACTTCAATCCACAAACGGTTTTGCAAATGAGTGATCACTATGAAGTAGTCACATTTCGTGTGTAATGTTAAAAGTTCAATCTAAATCTGAAATGTGTTTAATTGTGTTAACTTGCTTTGTTTGGTGTTAAAAGGTTTTGATGAAAAAAGACTTTGGACCATGGTTGCAAGGAAATGCATGAAAGATGGAGCTGTGCACATTGGTCAAAGTAGAAGGTGCTGAAGTGTCAAGGTTCAAAGGTTCAAGGGCTAGAGTGAAAGTTTGTTTATAACTTTCAGATATATAAAAATAATTCCTCAGAATTATTAGGAATTATCTCATTTTTATTATTGATATTATTTTTCTCTCAAAACCATCGATTAGGGTTTCTGTGTTCTTGGTTCTCCATCATCTTGTTGGAGTGATTCTTTTGTTTATTTTTGTTCTGTAATCAGTTCTTATATTAGTTTCTGAGTCTCTTGTGTCTATAATAGACTTGAGAGAACTTTGGTGTGTGATTGTTTGTTCAGATTGAGAGTTTGATTCAATATAAGAGTTATTTGAGTTTTCTTAACATGGTATCAGAGCGACGATTAATTAGGGCGTATTTCTTCTGAAACCCTAATTCTTCTTTTTCTGTTCGTGACGGCTAGGGTTTATTGAAGCCCTAATTCTTCTGATCTTCTGTGGATATTTCCGCTGTGCTTGCTTATCTGGTGATATAATTCTTAACTCTGAACTTTCTTTATTTTCTGTTTACGATCTGATTATTTGTTAAGAGGTTTGAATTGATTATCTGTGCTTAAGTGTATTAAGTGTTTATCAATCTTTGTGTGTTGATTGTTTTCTGTTATACTAATATTTCTTTGGTAGAAGAGAGATTGATTTTGACTGAACTTGACCGGTCACCCTAAGAGTGACTTGGAATCCTGTTCTTAAGGTCAAATAAATCTATAGGTTTATTTTCCATAATTATCTGGTTGCAGATAATTATTGGTTTATGTTTTATATTTACTCTCTGATGATTGTTGAAATATTATCTGATCAGATAATATATATTGGTTGTTGCTATCTGTGATACCATTCTTTCTTTGCTTGTTTGTTGAATATATGCTTAGTTTATTTGGTGGAGACATGGCTGATGATAATGCTGTTACTTTGATTAGTAAGATTGATTTTGGTGATCCTTTGTACTTACATGCTAGTGACACCACAACTGGTACACCTTTTATTACAACTAAATTGAAAGGAACTGAAAATTATAATGTGTGGAGTAGGACTATGTTAATTGCTTTGGGAACAAAAAATAAAATTGGATTTATTGATGGTTCTGTTGAAAAAAGTCTTACAAATGAGGTACTTGCTAAGCAGTGGGACAGATGCAACACTGTGGTCCTGTCATGGATATTAAGTTCTATTTCTGAAGAACTTTATAATGGTCAAATTTTTTCTCAAATAGCTGCTACTGTTTGGAATGAACTAAAAGAAACTTATGATAAAATTGATGGTTCAATTGTTTTTAATCTACACAATAAAATCAATTCTTTGAAACAAAATGGTTCTTCTCTTGCTGATTATTATCATAAACTTAATGCCTTATGGAAACAGTATGATGCATTAGTCCAATTGCCTAACTGTACTTGTGCTGCTGCAAATGTTTTTTTAAATCACAACAAAATGATGAGACTTATGCAATTTTTAATGGGGTTGGATGATGTTTACATGTCTGCAAGAAGTAATATTTTATCAAGAGAACCAATACCTGATGTTAAAAGTGCTTATGCTATTATTTCTAAGGAAGAATCACATAGAGGTGTGTCTTTAGGAGAAAATGTTAAAAAGGAACATGCATCTGCTTTTGTGTCTCAGACATTTAGAAATAATAGTAATAATAACAGGTCATTTGGTAATAACAACAGGACTGGAAATTTCAATAATAATAACAACAACATGAACAGAGGTCCAAATCCAAATCTTAAGTGTTCAAAATGTTTCAAAATTGGTCATACTGTTGACAGGTGTTTTGAAGTTATAGGTTATCCTCCAGGGTATAAAAAACCTTTTAATCAAAACAACTCAAAAACCTATAATTCTCATAATGCTGTGTCTGAAAATGTTTCTACTTCTTCCTCCAATAATAATTCTTCTTCTGCTTCTTCCTCTTCTAATAATTCTTCAAGTTCTTCTACTCCTTTATCTCTTTCAAATGAACAGATGGTAAAATTAATGAGTTTGTTGGGTGAGAATCCATCTGGATCTGGTTCTTCTAAAACTGTGAATGCTCATGCCAGTATGGCAGGTATCATTATGAATTCTAATGTATTTTTCAATGAAAATTTTAATAAATTTTTTAATTTTCATAGTGATGTCAATTCTAATCAAGGGTGGATCATTGATAGTGGAGCAAATCATCATATGACTGTTTCTGAAAAGGAATTAGATAATGTGGTTGATATTTCAAATTTAAATCTTAAAGTTTCACATCCAAATGGTACTAAAGCTATAATAAGGAAAATTGGAAATCTTAAGTTAAATAATAAAATAACTTTGTATGATGTTCTTGTTGTCCCAGGGTACTGTGTAAGTTTGTTATCTGTAAATAGAGTAACCAAGGATAGTAAATTGTTTGTTGGATTTGATGAGGAAAAATGTTATATTCAGGATTTGAAGTCAAGAATCTGCCTGGGGACTGGTAGTGTGGTTGGTGGTCTTTATGTGTTTGATAACAGTTTAGGTGATTCATTCTCTTGTTATAATTCTGTATTCTGTAATGAGTCTAGTATGCTATGGCACTCTAGACTTGGTCATCCTGCAAATCAAGTTTTAATGGTTTTGAAAGATAAGCTTCAACTGAATGACTCAAATATTAATACTCCATGTGAAATTTACCATAAGGCAAAGCAAACTAGAGAACCTTTTCCACTTAGTGAACATAAATCAAAAGAACTTGGAGAATTAATTCATTTGGATTTGTGGGGACCTTATAGAGTGGTTAGCAGGGAAGGTTTTAGGTATTTTTTGACTGTGGTAGATGATTATTCCAGGGCTGTGTGGTTGTATATGCTTAAGTCTAAAGATGAAGTTTTTGAAAACTTGAATATTTTTGTTAATATTATAAGCACACAGTTTAACAAAAGAATTAAAGTTATCAGAAGTGATAATGGAAGTGAATTTGTTAATAATCAAATGAAAACCTTTTGTGTTAAAAGTGGAATAATTCATCAAACTTCTTGTGTATATACACCACAACAGAATGGCATTGTAGAAAGGAAACATAGACACCTTCTTAATGTTGCTAGGTCTCTTATGTTTCAAGGGGGAATTCCTCTTAGAATGTGGAGTGATTGTGTCCTTACTGCTTGCTATTTAATTAACAGGATTCCTTGGTATCAGAGCATCCACTATGCCTAAAAGATTGGATGATTATATTGTTGAAGGAAAGGTAAAATATGGTTTAGAAAGAGTGGTAAACTATTCACATTTAAGTAAAGATAACTTTTGTTTTGTGTCCTCTCTTAATAAAAGTGTTGAACCTAAATTTTATCATGAGGCTGCTCAAGATCCAAATTGGATAGCAGCCATGAATAAAGAAATGGAGGCTCTTCATAGGAATAATACTTGGGAATTAACTGATTTACCTCCTGGTAGAAAACCTATAGGCTGTAAATAGGTATATAAAATAAAATATAAGGCCTCTGGTGAAATAGATAGGTATAAGGCTAGACTTGTAGCTAAAGGTTATAGCCAAAGGGAGGGAATTGACTATGAGGAAACTTTTTCTCCTGTGGCCAAGATGGTCACTGTTAGATGTTTAATCAATCTTGCTGTTCAGAAAGGTTGGAAGTTATTTCAGCTTGATATTGATAATGCTTTTTTGTATGGTGATTTAAATGAGGAAGTGTATATGGATTTACCTCAGGGTTATTATTCTAAAACTGAAACTAAAGTGTGCAAGTTAATTAAGTCTCTTTATGGTCTTAAACAAGCACCAAGAAAATGGAATGAAAAACTAATTTGTGCTCTAAAAGAAAATGGCTTTGTGCAAAGTGTTAGTGATTATTCTTTATTTGTGAAAAGTTGTGATAGTGTGTTTATTGCTCTGTTAGTATATGTTGATGATATTATCATTACTGGTAATAGTGAATCTGAGATAAACAAATTTAAGTTGTTTCTTAAATCAAAATTCTTGATTAAAGATTTGGGAGAATTAAGGTATTTTCTAGGTATTGAAGTTTTAAAAACTGAAAGTGGTGTTTGTTTATCCCAAAGAAAGTATTGCATAGAACTTCTTAAGGAATTTGGCTTGTTAGGGTCTAAACCTGTAGCTTCTCCTTTAGAAGCTAATCTGGTTATTGCATCTGCTGCTACTGATCATGATCCTTTGTTGATAAATGTGACTGAATACCAGAAATTAATTGGGAAACTCATATACTTAACCATGACCAGACCAGATATTTCATTTTCTGTTCAATGTTTGAGTCAGTTTATGCATGCACCTCTGCAGTCTCATTTAAAGATTGCAATGAGAATTCTTAGATATTTAAAATCCTCTCCAGGTAAAGGATTTCTTATTTCTAAAGGAAATTCATTTAATATTGATGCATATGTTGATGCAGACTGGGGGAAATGTTTATCCTCTAGAAGATCTGTTACTGGTTTTAGTATTTTTTTTATGTGGTTCTCTTATTTCATGGAAAAGCAAAAAGCAAGCTACTGTATCCAGATCATCTACTGAATCTGAATACAGAGCTATGGCTGCTGCTACTTGTGAGGTTCTGTGGATTTTAAATATTCTTAATGATTTGCAAATCAAACCTACTTTACCTGCTAAGTTATACTGTGATAATAGGGGTGCAATTCTAATTGCTGCTAATCCAGTATTTCATGAAAGAACAAAACATTTTGAGATTGATTTGCATATTGTTAAAGAAAAATGTGCATCTGGTTCTATTGAGATTGTACAAATAGAATCAGAAAACCAAGTGGCAGACATTTTTACAAAGGGGTTGACCTCTGGTCAACATTCTTTTTTATGTGAAAAACTTAAACTTAAAGATTTATTTCAGGTTTAGATTGAGGGGGGATGTTAAAAGTTCAATCTAAATCTGAAATGTGTTTAATTGTGTTAACTTGCTTTGTTTGGTGTTAAAAGGTTTTGATGAAAAAAGACTTTGGACCATGGTTGCAAGGAAATGCATGAAAGATGGAGCTGTGCACATTGGTCAAAGTAGAAGGTGCTGAAGTGTCAAGGTTCAAAGGTTCAAGGGCTGGAGTGAAAGTTTGTTTATAACTTTCAGATATATAAAAATAATTCCTCAGAATTATTAGGAATTATCTCATTTTTATTATTGATATTATTTTTCTCTCAAAACCATCGATTAGGGTTTCTGTGTTCTTGGTTCTCCATCATCTTGTTGGAGTGATTCTTTTGTTTATTTTTGTTCTGTAATCAGTTCTTATATTAGTTTCTGAGTATCTTGTGTCTATAATAGACTTGAGAGAACTTTGGTGTGTGATTGTTTGTTCAGATTGAGAGTTTGATTCAATATAAGAGTTATTTGAGTTTTCTTAACATGTAACCAGCTTGAGCAATGCGACGCCCTTGTTCTATCAAAAACATGTTATCATGTTACCAGGTGGTCAAGAATCTGAAACTGAGTGACAAAATGGTAGTATATATGATATTTTTGAACTCGCAAGTCCCATAATATTAGAAGGAAGGTTATTGTTGAACCCTGCTTTGCTTATTGTAACCATAATAACAGATAACCTCATTAAAACCTAAATAATAGACCCACGTTCATTGTGTATAACCTTATTATTGATTTATGACTTGATAATCAAGTTTTGATTGTTCAACTAAAAGGAATTTTTTTCATGTACATCACTTTTGCCTAACAGAAATTAACTACAGTAACTTATCTTCATGTATAAGAAGGTAATCAAAATTTTCACAATATTTGGAAAACTAAATGTAAGTTTCGCCCAATTACATCACAATTTCATTCATATAGATTGTTTTTTTCATAATTCTGCTAGAAAAAGTATACCTGCAAACTGTAGGAACTTCTTGACGATTAAGATTAGATACAGACATCGAAATAGTCAACGTATTCCCCCATTTAACTGCTTGACTATCGATATTACAATCTATCGTGTCATCCAACAAACTCGTAGGGTTCTAAGGAACTAACATGTAAAAGTTTTACTTCTCTCACCAAATCTTATACATTTAAGTTGTTCCAAAATATATATACATATATACACACACATTCCCCTCGCCTCGTCTCGTCACATATTTATTTGGTAGCAGTCAAAACTCATACATCAATCGAGCCATTATGCAACAACAGAGAGAGGATTGTATAATGTTCATGGCTTGAAGAAGTCAAGACCAGTCTTGTCAATGGGTCTTGTGAAGAATTTGTTAAGGTAATCAGTTACCGAGAAGTCTTGGTATGCAGGTGGGCTTCCATCCTTAATAGGTCCATACATCTTTGGAGGATCAACAACACCAATGAAGAAACTTGCTATAGAAACTCGCGGTCCTTTATGATTAGCCAACACTCTATGATCAGCACTTTTGAATTTGTCGTTGGATACAATCTGCATCCCGAAAACAGAGCTGTTATGTTATAATTCTTAGAAAATTAAGAGAGAAAAAAAACAGTTTCTACTAGCTATTTACAAATTACAAATGGTACACAACCACAAACTCCACTTTGGTAAGAAAAAAAGGAAAAAACCTGTAACAAATCACCAATGTTGACGACCATACCCCCAGTGACGGGTGGAACATCCACCCATTGGTCACAATGACGGACCTGAAGGCCCCCGATATGATCCTGCAGGAGAAGAGTGATGAATGAGGGATCAGTGTGCTTGCTAGTCCCAAGAGTTAGCTCTGGTTCAGGGCATGGTGGGTAGTATTGGCACACAAAAGTGCGGCCATGGGCACATTCCATATCTTGGAGGTAGTTTGGATTGAGATTAAGGGCTTCTGATAGTAGCTCCAATAAAGTACCACAAAGCATTGTAACATGCTTTATGTATTCCAGTATTGTGTCTCTGAAATAAAAACATAAATTGTAATTCTGAGGAGAGTATGTTACCAGTATTATGTATTTACATTTATAGATGTACGTGTGTTGTCCGCAAAAGGGTGTAAATTGGCAGGAATACCCTGGTCCCATGTGCCTTTGGCATAGTTCCCCCAAGACCCCAATGTGTTTTACGGGTGTGGATACCTGTAATGCTAAATATTTCAAGAGCGCAACCTACCACTGGGCCATTAAGTCAAGTGGTATTCTCCTTTAATATCAATTGAGTTACACTATTAATAGTAACTTTTTTGTTTTATATGATTACCTTATTTTATATATATTTAACATGCAAAAAATATTAGCATGTACATGAGTGGTTTGGTGGTCTCCTCAATGCATTTTGTTTCCGAAGGTTAGGGGTTCAAGACCCATTTTTTGTTTTATCTAATATCAATTGGCGAACCATTATACTTTTTGTCTTTTTCAAAAATATATACAAATATATATAATTAATATTTCTATTTTAGTACACGTTAGCTTGATAGCTTAATTGGTAAAATAAAAAGTTACTTTCTCTTACATGCGAGTTTGATTCCAATTAGAAGTTTTATTTTTTATTATATTTTTTTCCAAATAGCAGGTGGTCACCGGCTTTATATTTGAGCATCTTGAAATGTTTTTAGTTTTTTTCTAATATTTATATTTTATGTTGTAAAACTTAATATATTTTGTTAAAACTTTGTTCCTCTACTTGATATATTAAATTTCATTTGGAACTATTTATAAATTTTGAATGTTTCATTTAATATGTGGTATAATTTTCGATTTACTTTCCTTCTTTGTAAATAGTTTATTTTTTAAATTTTTTTATTACATATAATAATTACTTTACAAAATTATTATTTCTAATTTTAGAATACATTAATATATATTAAATCTCATACTTATATTTTATTAATATTTATTTATTCTTGGATTTTTACTAATTGTGTTTTTTACTATACTTAATCCTTTGAGAATCGTTTATTATGATGTTAAGATAATATGTATACATAAAATAATTCTATTATAGTGTAATTGCTTACTCTTTTTGAGAATGTTATTGAAGGTGGTTGGGTAACCAAAGTCTTCAAGTTATAAGGGCATTATATGCAATTATACATATACTTATAGTTTGATAGATATTTTAATTTTAAATTAAGGAATATAATATAATCAATCCGAATATTTTAAATTTGATTTGGTCGTAGTAAAAAAATAAGCTTTTTAACATATTAATAATTGTGTATTGTAATTAGCCTTTAATTATATGGTCACTCTTTCATGATAAATCATTTTTGTTTAGAGTCAAGGTGAACATGACTTCTTTACATTAAAAGGAAACTTATAGATTTTGGATTTTTAAATTAATATATTTATTTTAATTCACCTTTCTAAGAAAATTAATTGTTAAATACACTTATCAATTTTGTAACATTTATATTGTTATTTACGCTTTTATGAATATATAGTCAATATAATGTACATTGTTATAATTTTTTAAAACGCATTGAACATGATCTAAAATATAATTATTTCTCGATGCAAAACACGGTAATAAAAATCTATTATTACCATTTCTTTAACAATTATATATAACATACGAGTATAGTTTAATAATGTTATATTCATCCCGTCGTAACGCGGGGGCATACAATACCTTGTTGAGGTCAAATACGTGTGTGTTGTATTGAGGTCAAAATTGTTTTTCTTTGACTCGTGTGTAAAAGATGCTTAAGTTTTGATCTGCTTATTGTTTATATTAAAAGAAAAAATACTACTAAATGATTTACTTACTATAAGCCTTTAGAATATACCTACCCATTCTGAAAACCTGATATACAAAATTGACTTATACAGATCTATTTACTTATAGAATTGAATCAAGGTAGAAATAAAATAAATAGATTAATTGTTTAAGAATTACAATAATTGACCAGCTAGATATGACACTGCAACAAATACTGTAATTGAGTCATTGTTTAAGGTAAAATCAAATATACCTGCAAACTGCAGGAACTTGTTCAGGAGGAAGTTCAGAATAAGCCATCGAGATAGTCAACGTATCCCTCCAATTAGCAGTTCGAGATTGATAAAGATCAATGTTACTATCAAATCTCACCTTGTTCGCGCGGTCTCGTGAATAAAACTTCATCTTACTTTCATTATCTTGTTCATGAAACATACGAATACTATGTATCGTTTCATCCAACAAACTCAAAGAAATCTCATGATTAACCACTTGAAAGAATCCCCATGTTTTAGACGCCTCTCGAATTTGTTCAACGATCTCCATCCGTCGATCATGACCTTGTTCAATGCCACTTAAATCTATTACAGGAATTTTTAAGTCCAATTTAGTGTTCTCCGATTCTTGAACAAGTTCATCATGTGGTCTGATGAACATTCGTGGGATTTTCGTTACACCTTCATCAACTAATCCTTTTACACCTAGCTTTGTTTCGTCGAATGCCTTGAGTTCATCAACTCGGTTGTATTTTTCGTTGCCTTGAGCTTCATTACTGATGACATCCATTTCTTCTGTTATTTGAGAATATTTTGAAATGAAAAGTGTATCCTGAGATGTATATAGACTATAAGTCAACTGTATCATTTATTTTCCTATCTATTATATATATACTCAATTGGTGAGGGACGGTGCACTGATGTGACGACATGAACAGTATTTTTTTTTTATCGTGGCACAAGTTCAAGCCTAGGAAGTAGCAATAATTTTTTTTCATTTATTTCTTCTATAAAAATCTTGTTGTTGTTTAATGGCAAGGTAATTTTTATTTGCATTTACCATCCTCATCTATCTTTTAATTAGTCAATCAGACATAGTGTACTTCTGTACTATGTTAATCAAATAATTTGTTATTCATATTCAATGTGTTAAAAGACCGCTAATTTTTGTATTTCGAATTATTTCGCAGCTTAGCGCGGAGGATAATCCTTGTTAGTATTAAAACTGGAGAATATCTAAGTTGTTCTTTTCCTAGAGTAGATAGATTATTTTTCATCTTACTTGTTCTCATGATAATCCTTTTGATAATGCCCTAAGTTTTGGATATTGTCATACATTTACTTTTATATCTCCTTTGATTTGTTGACTTTGACACGTCATAATTTGATTGCTAAATGATAATTAGGATGAGAAATTACAATATTAAACTTGTAACATTGACATGTTTATTGTACCTGTCAACTTGGTTGGTTGGTTTCTGCTTAGGCATTATCAAAAGGATCATCAAGAGAACCAAGTATTGTGTGTTTACACCTCAATACTTTGATGTTAAGAAATTGAACTGCTTTTGATATAATTTTAACAGTTTGATCCTACTAATAACTATAGGTGTAAATGAGACGACACTACTCGTGAGTTACTCGAGATCGACTCGAAAAATAGCCAAGTTTGACTCGAAACAAGTCGAGTCGAGCTCAAGCTACTTGAGTAAAGTTTCGATTCGAGCTCGAGTAGTAAAATACTCGGCTCGATAGGATTGCGAGCCTAATCGAGCTTGCACTATTTTACACTATTATCCTCCATCTATATGTATATTACCAATTTACCGTATTATTTAATAAACTTCGAGTCGAGTCGAGCTTGAGCTTGAAAGCATCAAGTAGAGTCAAGTCAAGCTTGAGAGTATCGAGTTTAAAAATATAATAACTAATAATCAAGTCGAGTTGAGTCAAACTCGAAAGTATCTATACATTAGTCGAGTCGAGCTTAAGAAAACAAGCTCGATCAGTCAAATTTCAAACTTCGAGTTTTCTAATCGAGTCGAGCTCGAGCTTGGGACTGTGTTGGCTCAACTCGATTACACCACTACTAATAATATCCCACAAGACAACAAATCACACAGCTTTAGAAATAGTTGAATTTAAATGACTATCTACTACTCGTCTACTCCTGTAAGTCTGCACACATGGAATATGTAAATATGAATATATATGATACATGTAAAATGTTACTACTAGAAGAAGAATGAATAATTTGACGGGATGCATTAACCTGAAAATCATTTTTCTATGACATAGCATGATCCCTAAACATTACAAAAGGTTCATTGGATGGCGACTTTTGAAGCAAAAAATAAACTAAAAAAAAAACAAGTTCTAAGTTGCAGCAGCCACCAATCAAATAGTACAAAATTATGTCATCAACAAACACAATCAGTGTGCTTTCGATTTGGAAGTCTTCTTCTTGTTGCCTGATCTCCTTGGTGCTGACTTCATCCCAACGAAAAATATCAATCCCCCTAACAGTGCCAGATTCTACAAAATCCACAATTATAACCATTAAATTAAATCTTGCACTTTACAAACAAGACTCTTTGGATGTGTTCTGGCTTTACTTATTCCACAGGCTTATTGACTTATTGAAAGCAGTAACAAAAAATATTAATGCTAAAAAACCCTTAAATCTATAGTTAATATCAAAATATGTCATTCATAACAAGTTAACTTTCCAAGAAAAATAATACATTAGTAGTACAACAATCGCTTTATTCAAAGAAGAACAACTTGAAGAATAAAATATAGATAGTTACTAGTGGAGATGTGTTATTCTAACCTCTGTAAATTTGATAAAAAGTTGAGAGAATTCCTTTTCGTTGTCGTAATTGTAGAAATCATATAAGATTGGAGTGGCAATAAGCTGGTGCAGAATCTGAAAAAACATACAGTTAAACAATCAACTCCTTGGCCATAAGATAGAAATAGAAAATGATGTTTAATATATAATGTAACATGATACTAACCAGGAGAAAAGCGCCAATTGAGCTGTTAAGGATGAAAAGAAGGCTTCCAATACCCTTGAGGGCAATAGCTCCAGCAACCAACATTTTGATCTATACAAATGATATCAATATGGTTAACTAAGAACAACTAGAAACTAATGGGATATAAGTCGAGCTTTTTTTTACCTCAAATTCTGGCACTTGATAGCCGGTATGTCTGGTGACATGCTTTGAGAACACGCTGAACTTAGGAACAATGGTTTTTGCAGCGGGTCCACCATCGACACCGAATTCACTGAACCTACATTCACCAGATATCAGATGGTCAGAATCAGAGAACTATCAAAAAAGAAAATAAAAAGTAAAAAATCAAAAGCTACATCAACAATCACAAAAATCAGACAGAAATTCACTCCAACTAGACTATTTTAAGCACTACATTACTTCTTTGATTACAAATTAGCTACCTTGAGACAGGTGGTACATACTCCATAGGTTGTCGAGGGAAAGAAAGAAACAGATATGAACAAGGCAAACTAAACTGGATTTAATACGGTTGATACCATATTTTGATTATAATCAAACACAATGTCCACATAAAGTTACTAAAAGCTGAGTCTTTTGTCCCTATCTTTAGTCTTTACAAAGTTACAATCAACTTATAAAAGGTAATAGCATGCTTTAATGTCGATTTTTATTTGACAACGTTAGTTAAATCTTGTTTGTGTTGAGCATCTTGGCATGATAAGACATACGCATAAACCCTACCACCATCTGAAATCATGAAAGCAATACCACATACTACACTATTAGTTCTAGAAAAACAAACGAAAAATCATACCATATACCTTATGTTATACTATTTTCTATACCATACTACAAAGCATCTGAATCACCTTCTTACCCCATAACTTTAACCAATTTGTAAATTTTATTCAAAGAAGTGATGCATTGCTACACATTCCACAATCAAATCTTCTTAACAGTCCCAAGTCAACAGTAATTATTTAACGAAAATTAACCGGAATAAGTAGCTGTTGCTTTTGTGTAGGTAGCCTACTTAATGCCACAACCTAAAATAGAACACATAACACATGTACCATAATTATCCTTCCTTCTACAAGATTACAAAGGGTTCCAAATCTTGAAACATAATATATATATTTTTTATATAAATAAAACCCTACTCAATAAAGCAAGTCATCTTAGTTTTAGAAAATCTCCTAGCTAGTACATATTATGTCAACAACCAGAAAATAAATAAAACTTTAAAAATTGAGATCTAAAGATATAAAGACGGTAAACAATATAGAAACATAAGTTGGAATCAGATCTGAAGAAAAGATGATAAAGTTCTTACTCTTGCCAAGCAGAGAGAACGAAAACTGAGACGAAAAGAAGGCGACCCAGAAAAGAGATAAACGCCATTGATGATGCACCCCCCACCTTTCTCTCTCTACAATTCAAGAAATTCAAATAACAAGAAAACAGAGAGAGAAACTGATACGACTGTGATTGTGTTTTATGTTATGGCAAAAAGAAAAGAAAAAGACCCTATTTTAACTTCTTGGGAAATCTACCCTGGTCCCATGTAATAATACTCTTTTGGTCCTTTTATTTATATTCACTTGTCAAGTTCCCGACTTTATGTATCTAAATAACATTTTTGCCCCTTGTATTCTAGTAGAAGTGTTTTACTAGTATATTCTTTACCTTGGAGTATCTCGTTACTATGCTAGTAGAGTATAAATGATCATCATACTCGTATCATATAAGAAAAATTGTAAAAAAGAGAATCTGTTTTGAGTTATAGAGAAAATGTGGTTTTGAAAAATTGTTAAAAAAACGCAATCTAGATGCCCTTTAACATACACATCTTTATCTATATCTATAATTACTTATAAAATATATTCATTGTTGAATCTTAAACTCTTAAAATAAATTAAAGTGACAAATTTGTCCCTCTCAATTACATTTCCACTATTACTATTACTTAATATTTCCTAATAATTATAATGGTTCTCAATTGAAGATGAATTAAATCACATTGTTTATGGAAAGTATTTCACTTTAAAAAGTTATTGATCTACTTAATAAAAAGCATTTTAATATAATTTTGGTATATTTACAAACTTTTGAATTTAAAATATTTTCATATTTAACATCTGTTAATTATCAATGTATAACAACTTTATGATTTTAGTATATACACCATTGACGTCATGAGTTGTCACATTTTAAAAAAAATTATTCTTGAAACCGGATTTAACAAATAACAAGCATGCGAATAAAATGTCGAATGTGATATGATGATATTGAAACTAAATTCAAAAGACAGTATAGTTTAATAACATCGTTTATATGATTTATTAACACCGCTGCATTACGCCGATTGTTTCTAATCTTATTTAAGGAGCACAACTTCATTGCTATAATTGTTTTTTTAGTTAAATATAGAACAATAACAATGGTTCAATTTTCTTTCGAAGATCAAAGTTTACCGTACTTTTATGCTAGCTACTTTCTCGTTTATCAAAATACTTTTATAATGAAAAGTGACTAGTGTGCAACTAAAAGGTACATATTGTAATTGTAATTATGCATTGATTTTCAATATTTGAGATAAATTCTATAATCGAGAGATATCGATTAATTAAGGATGAAATAATTGATAAGTTGATGCACTACACATTCCTTGAGGACTAATTAAGGAAGTTAAGATAATGAAGGGGGTAGTAAGCTATTTTAATTTTACTTAATTTGATTTCCCAAATAAACTATAGTTTTTTGTTTTTTATGGAGAAAAGGTGTAGAAATCCATTGTCGATAGCCACGTTTGCGCCTAATCAAGCACAATGGTCGGCAGAATGTTTGCGTCCAGGTACACTTCGATCTTTGTGTAACACGATAATGCACTTCTTTCCCGTGTCTGAGCCGTGTTTTGGAAATTGGAAGTCTCCATCGACTTATTTGTATTTAGAGAAAGATAATATCTCATCCTAAACACCTCAACCTTGTAGTCAACCCTCACCAAGTTACCTATTAGGCTATTAGTAAGGTGTCATGTTTCCTCGGTCCTCACACGTCGTCTCAAATTCCAACTATCACTAGGTATACCCCAGTTAGACCACATACATGTGAGTAAAAAAAACTCACCTTTTAAGGATAACATGATCATGAAAAACATCACTCGTTTACAGAGGCAGAGATAAAACATAGATAATATAGGCAGTCACCCTCATAAAATTTATAAATTACGTAAGAAAAACTTTTTAATGGATCAATATTTAAAATTTTCACCCCATCAAAGACCTATTTTTTTTCCTTCCCGCCTATTTGAATGTCCTAACTCCGCTCCTACCCGTTTACCAGTAGCCACCCGATCACATATATTCTAACCTATACAAAATAATGAAGTCAATGGAGACTTAACATATTGTCAAGAGAAGGGAACAATCACATTACAAGTTGACAAATAGATTTCTCCAAGGAGGAGAAACACACAAGAAAAATAAAGTTATAACATGAATCAAGCAAGAAGATAACCCCAAGTATCTACGACACAAAAAACCTAACCAGTTCCCACCTTATCACCAATTGCACATTCTTGATTATTAATAGTCTATAACGATGGTATTATCAAAAAGAAATTGATTGATATAGTACTTTTTAAAATAATTCTGAAACATTTTTTAATGAATAACCCAAACGGGCCATATTGTACAACAAGGTCATGTGTCAAATGGCCCATAATCAATGAGTTCTAAACTTTCGTAACAATCTTCAACAAAGTGCCATACATCGTAATGTAACTTTAATAAGTTGTAACTCAACCACACTTAGCCTTGTGCCATACATCGTAATGTAACTTAAATAAATTTCAACGAAGTGTTTTTTGTTTGAGGACAATAAAATTAGGACGGAATGAGTAGTATTTAGCATTTTGTAAAAAAAGTGTAAGTTTTATTAATAGGTGATGATTCGTATACCACCAAATTCTCTGTACACCATTAACTGTTTTTTACAGTGCTCTAAAGTACAACACAATAATGCACGATTAGTAGTGTACGGAAAATTTTTAGTGGTGTATTATGAACCACAAAATCCAAGTATGTCTATTTAACAAAACTAGAGAATGAAGGGCGTACGACTTCAATAATCGATTTATGTGATCAACGATACAAATCAACAAAACTTTCTTTATAATAAAATAGCAATATGACAAATATGCATCAGCCGCTTGAAAAGGAATTGCAGTGATCTTGATAGGGATCCTACAGCAATAGATAGAATCCCCATAAAAATACCACTAGATCGAGCAACAGTGATTTCGTATCCGGTCAAAATCTTGGCTAAATGATCAAAGTGGGTAGCTCTAGTAGATCCATTTATCATGGAACAAATAGGGTAGGTAGGCCCATCCACCACACTATACGTATAGACGTGAACCCCCTGTTACCGTATGTGCGACTCTCACCGCTTACAGCTCACACAAAGACTCTTAAATTCATCCCGAGCCTATTCTTCCACCTCTCCTCTCCGATCTTCGATCAAACTTGCGTTCCCCAGGCGCTATGAAATGGGGGGTCTTTCCTTCGCCTACTCATACTCTAAACTGTAACAGCTAGGAAAGCAAATATTATTATTTAATAATATAATAATAATGATAATGATAATAATAAAAAAATACTACTATATACTAATAATATAATAATAATAAAGTAAAACTAAGGGAGTATATAAATAGCAAATATATGTCATAATCTTAAAATTCTTAATTTGGAAAATAAGTCCATGTTAATTCCCTTTAATAAAATAAAAAATTACAGTAATTATTTTTTATAAAATAGAATCTTGGTTGCAAGGAATTGAAGATCGATCATCATCTAAATCATACGCAATTGAATTCCATTTCTGTGATTTGATTTGATTTGTTCGTCAAAAGTAAATTAAATGGGCTTCGCTTCCTTCCTAGGAAGGCTCCTTTTCGCATCACTCTTCATCCTCTCTGCTTGGCAAACGTTCGTTTTTTAATTCTTATTTTTGTTTCTTCTATGATAATAATAATCTATAATCTATATATATCCATACATATTCAAATATATGTACGTGTAAATATATGTATATACTTTTAGATCCAATTATTCCACTTGAAATGTAATTGAAATTTAGATAATATGAAGAATGATCTCACCCTGCATTGTTTAGCTGATGAACGTACCTACACAGTCCATACAATCTTATTTATGTGTTTTTATCATTATCTATTTATTTATTATTGGGATAAGTATCAGAAAATGTATCAAACTTTATCAAAATCTCTATTATATTTATCAAATTTCAAAACCTCTATTCTATGTATCCAACTTTTGATTATTTTAATTGTATGTAATTTGACTGGTGTGTCATCCATATATAGCACCCACGTGACATTCACAAAGCGTCACGTTGAAAAATTACATACAATTAGCATAAATCAAAAGTTGACATACAATAGAAATTTTGACAAAGTTTGATACATTTTCAGACACTTAACCCTTTATTATTTGTTATTATTATAATTGTTTGTGTTTTGTAATCTTTGGTTACAAGATATGGTTTATTGTGTTAAGGGAATATTATTGCCACATTTATCGTCCCAATTAACCATGTTTGGTTCCATCTCAACGTGCCTCTAGTGTAGCCCAGTTGGTTATGAAGATGGGTGCATTTGCATGCATATCCTAGGTTCGATCAACCCTAGCTAGCTGAGCTTTAAAGGAACTCATTTATCAAAATATAATAATATAACTTTCTGGTGATGAAGGCTCAACCGGTTGAACAATCTTAGTGAGCCATTGGGTGAAGTTGACTTACATAGTTACATCTCATGTGATGGTGCTTGTTGGGATTCTTGGAAAATCCACTTTTCGAGAGTGAACAAATTGGTTTTGAGTCACAATCATATCTTCATTTATGTGTTATTTTAATGCCCTTGGCAGTTCTTTCGAATAGTAGTTTGATGTCGTTGTTATTTATTAATTTGCGTATATGGGTTCTCAATTAGGGGTTGAGCCTTTGGCACACCCGGGTTGCCTTTTTGGCAATCTTGTTATCATGGCATATCACTGTTAGTTTCGATAAAAAGTTTAGTCAGAAACATACTAATGATTGCAGTCTTTTACGAAGCTCTAGAGTTATCTTTATATTCAAAATTATTGTCCGATTAAAGAAAGCTGTTTACAGCTGAAAATGTTTTTGAATAGGTTCCATGATTTTGGCGATAATGGTGGTCCTGCTGCAAAGGAAATAGCTCCCAAAGTAGCTTCCATTCATAGATTTCTAACCTCAAAGTTTGGGAAAGGAGTGCCCAAAATTGATGTAAGACTCATAGTCTTGTTCTTTTTAAGGTTTGAAGTATATGAAAACGCAAGAAAAATGTACCAGGGTCAATTTTTCATTGATTTATATGCTCTGTGTGTTGTAATCTTTCGAGCTTATCTAATATGTACCTGTGCAGGTTAAACATATGGTTTTGGCCTCGATGGCCATTAAAGGTGTTGGTGGCATTGTGTTTGTTTTTGGCAGCTCCACCGGTGCCTATTTGCTGGTAACTACATGTATACTTTCATAATTTGCATACAACCAAGTTAGCCCAAAAATAGCCCTTATCGGATACCTTAGATACCATTTCTACTTATATGTTCTTCATTGTTGCAGATGTATTACTTGCTATTCACGACCCCAATCTTATATGATTTCTACAACTACCGAATCCATGAGCCAAAGTGTAGTATGCTTCTAGCAGAGTTCTTGCAGGTTATTGGATTTTGGACTATGACGTTAAATACTTAAACTATTACCTCCCTGTCCCATGAAAGTTGTAACTTCCGTGCGACAGCGGCAATATATTGTATCTTAACATGCTACCTGTTTTTGTGCAGAACGCTGCGCTGTTTGGTGCACTTCTATTTTTCGTGGAAATGAAGAAGTTATCTCCAAGGAAGCTTATAAGGAAGAAGCCTCCAAAGGCTAAGACAATTTGATGGTCCATTCATTTTGTCACTTTCTTATCCATTTCTCGTCTTAATTTTGTGCAATTCAGTCTTCTAATCATCTTTAGACGAGATACATAAAATAAAGAACGAAATGAAATGGACCAAACGATCTCGATCAATAATGGTCGTTGCAAAGTTTTTTATTTCGACTCACTTCATTGTTATCAATTACATTGATGTAGACCATTTATGTTTCAGATGTATACTTGGTCATAAGTCGCATGAGAAGCATGTACAAAACTACAAATGTATATGAGCACTCCACAAAACGTTGTTTTGAGTTTTTGACATTATTGTTAATAAGTTGTACGGTTATGGTAGTTATAAAGTAGGATGTTAGCTGGTTGTTTTATATACCGGTCATACAGCCTAGGGGGCTACAATGGATTTACATCTCTCTCCCAATATCGCAAAGAAAATATATGGGTTTATTATTTTTAAAATTGAATTATACATAGACTCTTTTACTATTGTATAACCCGATTTTTCATTATTTTGTTTTATTGAATTTTCATTATTTTGTTTTATTGTATGTATTGAATTTGTCAATTCCGTTGTATGTATAATTTCAACCTTTTGGCATTCTATTATATGTACGAGGAAACACATAATAAAATGTCAAAAAATAGAAAATGTATATACAACATATGAAATTGACAAGTTCACAATATAAATAGAAGTTTTAAAACTAAGCTCCATGACATAGTAAAAGAGTTAAAGTAAATACACTTTAAAACAGTTAACCCAAGATTTTTTGCTAAGTATGAACAAAATATTGGTTCTTCATTACCTTCATATTTTGCTAAGTATGAACAAATATTGCTAAGTAAAATACACTTTAAAACAATTAACCCAACATATTTTTAAGTAACCCAACATATTTTGCTAAGTAAAATACATCTTCAAATCAAATAAGGAATCACGATCACCTCAAACAATTACACGATTTGTAGTTACCATGAGAGTTAAAAATGGTTTAATTCTCAAAGTTTCACGTATTTTTTTTATTTTAACCACTCAAGTTTTTTCTAATGATTTAGCCCTCGAAGTTTCAAAATTTTGATGGTTTAAGCCTAAAGTTTGATTATACTTCACAAATTTGATGGTATAATCCCTAAAATTCATCTAATGATTTGACATTTTTAAGTTATTCTATTTTTAATTATTTAACTTTAAAAAAAATAAAATGATTCAACCCTTTAAATGGTTAACTCAATAAGTCAATACAAATTTGAAGGGTTAATTATGATAGAAAACTTGAGTGGTTAAAACCCTTATCATAAATTCATAATCAACAAATTGCTGTAAAACAACAACAGCAGAAAAATAATTAAAAAATACTAAATTTTTACTTTCTATGAAGGCACTATATATTTTCCCACTAAAAATTCTCGACCCATTTGAACCCGAACCAAATCTATGAATTTTACTGAACCCGAACCAAACTCATTTGGACGGTCTTACTAGACCGGATCATGAAGTTTAGGCATGACCCAACCCAACCCAACCCGACCCGACTCATACGTATAGAAATTAGAAATACATACAAATACACATATATACACCGGTAAACCACAATTGTCGAATTGCACCTCTACCGCCGTCTACCACCGTACCAGACTCATCGGTGAACATTATTTTTCCCGAAGACATATACATCTTTGTCTCTGTAAGTTTCAATACGCTGTAATGTTTCATCATGAAAATATGTTTATACAATCAAAGTATCCTAACTATAGTTAAATTTGTTACATGTGATCCTGAAGTTCCTAATTAAGCTTTGCGTCTCGTTATGAACATATAATTAACCCTAGGGTTCGTGAAAGTACGTATAAACGTTCATATGATTCCTTATTAATATTAAGATGATTGCTGAAAACCCTAAGTAAATGCAAATTAATGATATCAGTCACCACATGATCCTATTAATCGATTAGTTTGCAATTCGTTACACGTTGTTAGGGTTTGTGAGATTTGCCTCAATTGATGACACCCTTTTGTTTAGGTTTTGGTACTCAATTTAAGTTACTAAATTTTCAGGGATTTATATGGAATCATCTCTTGGCTGCTCTATTGCATATTCCGATCGCTTATACCTCGTTCTTCTACGTCCAGTTCTTGCTATCTCGTTTGTATTTACGTTGCTTGTTCTAGGCTGGTTGTTGGCGTGGAAACTACTACTGGTTCACATCCCTTTGGTTCAGGAGATATTTGGTCTAAAGAAGAAACCTTCTCTTCCTAAACCCTTAGATCGCCACCGCTTTTCACGTTTTTACAATACCCTTAACGCTAATCATAACAATAGTTCTAACATATCTGCTTCTTAGTGACTGGTAAGTTCTGAGTTATTTTTTCTACAGTGCAGTTACCTTTTATTATTCAGTTTGCTATTTGTGTCCTCTTATCATTCTGACTGATTACGATTTGAAGTTATCTTATATATCATCTTATGTTGTCCGATATATGCATAATTTCATGTTTATGGATTAGTTTCTTAAGGATATTTTTTGAATGATAAATATGTCTTAGATGGAGCCTGAAGAAACCAAGCTTTAGATCTCGAAAAAGCTTAGCAATTCTGTCAAACATTAACTTTGTTTGTTTAAGAAACTTGTTAATTGATGAAAATTTGATGTTTTTCTGCTTGATTTAGAAAAATTGCATGCTTTATAAGATTTTTAAGTCAGTTAAGTAGCTTCACTTGATTCCGTATTTGCAAAATTGCTTCTGTTATGCTAACATTTTTTGAATGACTTAATTATGTTTACAAATCAAAGAATAAACTTCGGCCGAGATATAAAATATCGGAAATAACAAAGGTGCCTTGAAAGTCAAAACATGTAGGAAGATGGATAGAAAGATGACTTCTATTTAGTTCCTTTTTTTACAAATCAAAGAATAAACTTCGGCCGAGATATAAAATATCGGAAATAACAAAGGTGCCTTGAAAGTCAAAACATGTAGGAAGATGGATAGAAAGATGACTTCTATTTAGTTCCTTTTTTTTCTATTAGTAAGAAGTGTATACTAGTTTGAGTAATAGATTTTGCGTGTAGTTAGATTGAAATGTCTATTTCACCTGTAAAACTAAACTAGTTTTATCTGATATAGAAATGACAACCTGCCTTGTTCTCTCTGTTTTTGATATAATATACCTTGGTTTTGCATATAGGGAGAGAGGCGCTGCCTCTTTAAAGCAGGTCCCATATGTGTTTTCCTTTCATGGTTTCTGTCTTGGGTAGAAATTACCTTAGTTCTTTTCAAGTTTGCAATTCTTGTTAATGCATACTTCTTTGATTGCGTGTTGAGGTCCTGCAATCTATTACTATCTTAAGATGAAAGGTACCTGAGTAAAAGGGAACCCATCTTGTAGAGTAAAGCACCATGTTGCTCGTCAATCTATCAGCAACATTTTGGGGTGCGGGATCTTTGTCGATATTTGACGTATGTTTGCGTAAGGAATAACTTCCTTGTTCCTCCCCCCCCACCCACCCACCCAAATTGATTGTTATTTTATATCCCATCTTTCAGCTTTAATGTTAGTGTTATAGTTTAATGGTCTTAGCTCAGTTTGTTCATGCATCCTGATTCTGTTAATTGAGAATGACAATGCCATTATGGCTGAGTGAAAAATGAATTCTTTAGGAGTCCTCATTCTCATGTATTATTAGTGGATCAAATTTCAGTAGATATCTTACACTCAAACAAAAAGTACATATGTGTCATTGGTACTTTGGTAGTGGGTAATTGGATATATTGACACTACTGTTTTTGTACTATAAAAACGATGTATATCGATTTATCTTGTTTCAAGAAACCTGGTAACTTACTTATAATATCACAATGTCACTGTCTCTTAAAGTGTGCTGACATGTGCTTTTCTGAGGGCATTTTTTTCTTCTTCTGTAGTTCATTAGTTTGAGCTTCATAATTCCATATACCACTATTCTTGGCCTGTAAATTATGCTGGTGAAGATTCTGTTCATTGTGACTCTCAAACACGTTTTCATGTTTTTTTTTTGAGTTATCGGTATGCTGCTTAAGTATTAATATCATAGCCTACAGCTCTCAGATGTGTGTTCTTTCTCTGCTTCAGGTTGATCTGAGTATACTTCATTCAATTAATAATAAGCACTTTTGGGTCATTAGTAGACTCTCTTGAAAGCTTTACATTAGAGTGATGGCGTTGAGGCGTTTCCTTGGTTTTTCTGATGGTGAGCTGATGAGATCTGATTCAAAACCTTGTTCAAGATTGATGAGGCATACTGCTGGGGTTTTTAGTGTTGGAGGAGCTTTAGGATTTTGGATTCTCTGTCGTTTGCATTATGGTCCGTTCTAAACCTTCTTATTATACTTGAACTATGTTGCTCTTTGTTATGCTTAAATGCGTACTTGACTGGTCTGTTGTTGTTCATGAATTTGAAGCTGAACATGCAGCTGGACTGCTTCATCATCATGTATATATATCAGTAACATGTAATTATTGATGACTTATATTTCTATTTCATTATTTTATTCTAGACTCGAAAGATTTTTTCTTTTGTACAGATGCATATGATGTTGAAATCTCAGCTAATACAACTAGTTCATATGCTCAATAGCCATTTTCCGTGTTTCCGTTCTGTTTCTCTTAGCTAAGTTGCATGACTAAAGAACCGTAAGCAATGTTTTGAAAACCGAAAACCGAACCGGATAGGGCTCCGGGTCCGGTCGGACCGGTCGGGCCGAACCGCCCAAAACCGGCCAAAGTTCGCCGAAATAAAAACAAAATAATCAAAAACCGGTTAAACCGTCCGGTTTTGACCGAACCGCTCATTTCGTTGACTGGTCAAACCTTGGTCCAAACCGGTTTTCACCCGGCCGGAAACCTTAAATTTCCGGTTGAACCGGTCTGACCGGCCGGTTCAACCCGGTTTTCAAAACATTGACCGTAAGTCATCTGCCTGTATTCGTGGGTGCATAGATTATAAGTATATTACACTTCATGGTTATCCTGTTTTGAGGTTCATCAGTGTCTCTGGCCACTGACCACCTATTAGGTTTTGCACTTACGCTTCTAGTAGGAATTGAAGAATGACATTCCCTTCATTCATTCTAGTGGGGTTGAGTGCTTGCCACACTGATTCATTGTCATTCTTTCTTTTTTCTATTTTTAATTATATTATTTTTTTACGTTAGAGAATTCGTTGAAAGTTTGTCTTACTGTTACAATAGGTGGATCTAGCAAATTCATTGTTGGGCTTTCTTTATCTTGCTGAACTAGGATAGAGTAGAGGCCTACTTTGTCCGGGTGCTATATGCATTTGAAGTTCCACCTTCCATTGAAGAGTCTCGAGCTCCAAATTCCAGTAAACAAGCTTTATGTTAGCTTGGCCGCTTGGGCATTACTTGATTTGTTTTGTGCTTCATTTTAGGTAATATCAAGCATTTTTAGACACGGGACATGCAAAATCAGATCCATAAACACACATAAACAGATTCAAGTTTGTAGGCGTAATACCCTTCCTCACTTGATTTCATGACTCACACCTTCCATTTAATTAGGCTAGATCCCATATGCACATCTATCTCTGTCCGATGCTTACTCAAGGTTGGCATATCATATTAGATAATTGCTTGAATTTAAAGTCTTGGGAATATGTAAAATGATCTCTCTCCTGTGGGGTAAATCATTTGATTATAATTTATAAAACCATGATGCTGGTTAGGCCGTGTACATCTAAGCCAAAAAGGCTCGACTTTCCCCGAGTAGCTTGAACCGGGATCCCTCTCTGTTAACCCGTTTGTGAAACCATGATGTGTACGGGAGTTGACGTTTCTTCTATACTAAGTTCAATGGTACTTGACAAATGGGCCATTCGCATCATATGCGGATGCTGTCACTTCACTTCAGTTGGACCCATCAAGACATTATATTAGGTTCACTTGAATCTTGACTAAGACCATTTGGTTGGGTTCATATTGATCCTATATGGATCTCTTAGATCAGAATCAATTCTCAACTCTTACGGACTTGTGATGCTGATAGTGCGTAGTTACCTAATAGTATCATGCTATGATTCTTATAATTTTGTCGTGTCTGGGACAGCCAAAATTATGTAATTTAAGGGCATAGTTAATATTGTAGTGTAGATCATATGAAAAAGCTGATATCTATCGTACTGGTTATATGTGTTGCAGGTCCTAGAGTGAACGTTCCTCGAAGCTTGAGGTGGGCGGGTACTGGTGCCTTAACTGTAAGTGCAAGCACAGCTTTACTGGTTCGGCTATTTAGTTGTGAATGTGAACCCCAGAACATAGAAGCCTATGACAAGAAAAAATAATGATTTATCCAACAATCTTGGACCCATGTAATCTTACTATCAGATCGATGACTAGATGCTTATACATGGCACTATATCAACTGATCGATTTGACAATTGCAAGAATTTGTTGATTGGGATTGATTATTCTAAAGATATTAAGCGTGAATTTTCTTAGTGTATTCAAATGTAAAACTTCATCAATGATACATTATTGTTTATCCCATTATAATTTTGCTAGCATACTTTTTTCTAATAGTCATTTGTTTTTTTTTTTCTTTCACATGCATAAGCAACATTGAAAGTTCTAGCATGATGCTAGGCTTGATGGTATTTGATAATTACGGTCCAAGTGTCTGTTTATATAATGAGTATGTATCCAAAGTACGTCTACGTAAGATATGGAAAACCACAAAGCTAAATATATGTCATCCACATCCTTTTTATCTTTTGTGAAGATCAGGATTATTAGCAGCGTAACTAGATTTGGTAGAAGGCAACTATATACTGCTGTCACGAGAGAAATCATCAAAGCTTTCTCGCCGACGACCCATTCTCATCTCAAAACATACTATCTTTCGTTGCTCGCTGAAATGACCCGGAACAAATTCTTGCTGTAGAGATTTTTTCATGTAAAGATAGTGAAGTGAAGTTTGAAGCCCCAGGTAATTTTAAGTGATTTCAAGGAGCGATGCATCTCCAAGGGTTGAGAAGTATGCAACCGAGTGACCCTGAGTTGCTTGCCTTTGTGAGCGCATATCTTGAATAAACTTCATTAATACAGTATATGTTTGGAAGCCAAGACACAGCATGACAAAAGTAGATTGATTTTCATATATTGATTTGATTTGATAGGTGATCCGAATATCCAACGTTATGATTTTCATTAATCATCTTGTTTACGAAACTCAGTGTTATTCATCAGGGTTTATACAGTTTTAACTTCTAATCCTCAAAATTTCAAAAAAAATTTAACAATTCAATTTTTTCTTCTTCTCATGCTTTAATCCTTGTAAGTTTCAAAAATTTTGAGTTTGAAACTTAAATGATTAAACTGAATAAACTTAATATGGCAAAACCATTATAAAATATAAACTTTAGTGATTAAATAATTATATTTTTGAAGTGTAAATAGTGAATATCTATGTAAGAAGTTAAACCACCAAATTTTTGAAACTTGAATGATTAAATCATGAAGAAAAAAACTTGAACGGTTAAAACGGAAAAAATAAAACTTTGATATTAAATCATTATTAATTGAATAATAAAATAATGACTTTCGATGGCTAACAGCAGGCTGGCTGGATAACTGCATTATACAACACATAAAAGATGGTAAGCAAACAACGCGTTTTGCCACTCAATAAGAAAACGATGGTAAGAAAAGTCTAAATACAATAGACGGAATTGATAGTTTCAATAAATACGATAAAAAGTTCCGAAAGTATTCTCCGTACAATAATAATAGAGGTAAAATAGGATACACTTTAACAATAAACTTTATATATATTATTACTCAATTATTACCTATCACCAAAGAGACAACAAATAATGGTTATAAATTTATAACCATAACTAGAATGGTTAAAATAATTTATGATTATAACATTAATGATCATCAAATTATATACAAAATCATACATTATCCACTAGTAAGTAAGTGAGAGTATCAACGTAAATGTGTGGTATACACTTAAATTTTAATCAGTTAGTACGCGGGGCGTACTATTGTACCCGGTGGGTACTAAGTTAGTACGCAGAGCGTATTAATGTACCCGGTGGTTACTCTTTCTGATTTTTGAAAAGTTGATTTTTAAGATTTTAAGCATTTATTTGGGGTATGTAAATATATATTAACTATAAAATTAAGCTGTGGAACATTTTAAAAGGTGATTTGAAATTGAGAAAAGTACTATAATGGAAAAAAAAATTGGGGCGAACATTCACCAGCGGTTCAAACATGTGGCTCAACATATATAAGCGATTTGTGAACATATGATTTGTCCGATGTTGGTGTGAGATGAACACGTAACATTAAAATATGAGACTAGGATCCAGCTACCCTACAAATTACTCTTAATCCAATCGTCTTATATGCAGACCGACAAACATAAAATTACATGCATGAAGACCCAAATAAAAATAAAATAAAAGTTCGTTAACCAAGAAATTAATAACATCGATCAAAACTACAAGAGCCAAAATAGTAAACGTAGACAAACAAGAGATAATTAGTTAGCTAAAAGCCTAGCATTAGAAAGTAGTAGTGATAGTTAATATGATATCTTTGACTGACTAATTAACTAATTTTTCAAGGGAAGAAACTCAATGAACTGTCTTGGACTGAGGCTGACGTCACCCATCGGAACAAAACATTTCTCCATCTGTTCTTTACCGCTATCCTTGACCGGAAACAATTCCAAGGTTTCAAACGAGTCGTCCACGTCATGGTGGTGGTGAGATGAAACGACAAGAGATGATGTCGTTTTGGAACCACAAGTCGTAAGTGTTATAGTAGCTGGTGTACTAGTGCAGCAGGTTACTGGAGATGATGAAGAAGGTAAAGATTGCATCATTTGATTCCACGTGGCATTTCTTGCAGGAAGGGTGTTTTTTCTTCTACGGTGTAACAGCTGATCATATCCATGTTGTTGTTCATCAGTGTTCATCATCCTAGAATCTGTTCTTTCTCTTAACACACTTTTCTGTTCATCATAATAAAAAATAAAAAAAAAAGTTTAATAACCTTTTTTATATTACAAATAATCAAACTTAACATGGGTTATTTTGTACTACCAGTATACCCGCACCATGCAGCGGAAATTTTTTATTCAAGATGATGTTGAGTTAGTATCGACAATAGTAATGTATGACATTGAAGTTGTATTGAAAACATTAAAAACTAAAAAATATTTTTACTTTATTTATAATGTAATATTGTGAATCAAAGTTGATGTATAATGATTATATAGAGAAGGAAAACATCAAACAATTTGTTTATAAACCAATGTAGGATAACTCCTTTCATTTGATTTTGAATAGTGTACATTGAGTTGTCCCACATTGATAAGTAATATAAATTATTCAAAATTTTTTCTTCTATTTTAAAGAGGTTGTTGAAATTTATAATTAAGAAGTGAAGTAAAGACGTTTTATATGTAGTTAAAGATATATACTTCGCATTACAAATAAGTTTGTAAATAACTTTACAAATCGATGTGTAACCATCAAATGCAAAGCTAGAGAGATAAAAATAAAAGAAAAAGGTAATTTTAATTTTAATATATCTGTTACTCATCATTTTGTAGATAATTACTTCATCCGTCTCATTTAAAATATCCACATTACTATTTTAGGATGTTCCACTATAATTATTCACTTTGATATTTAATCAATCAAAAAAGTCTTTAGTGGGTAGATTTTATATTTAATTGGTGAAATGTGTAATTAGTGAAGAATCCTAAGACTACGTGCAAAGTCAAAGAAGACATTTTAAATGGGACGGATGTAATATTTTGTAAACTTTGTTCGTAACTCTGTCACATGCATATATCTGTGACATATACATTACTGATACACATATAGATATACTACACATATGCATACACATAAATATATGTACAGTTTATACACAGCCTTTTCATGTATGTATATTTATGCATGTAGTGTATGTATATTAAATTTATATATGTTGATGGGAAAAAACAAAGAATTAAAGATCGAAAAGACCAAATGAGAGAGCAGACAGGAAGGAAGCTAGGAAGGAATGCAGATTTGCATTTTCCAAGAAAGAAAAAACAAGAAACAAGAAAAGTTAATTTACCTCTTTCGATCCCTATATATATGTATATTCTGGTTCCTACTTCAATTGATCAATCATATTCACATTATTATTATGACTGTAAACCCTATTCTTGTTATTAGCTAGGTGACTATCTAGGTCAATTACTTTTTACTATCTTAAGTGGATTCCATCACTGGCCATGATATATACTCCATTTATCATATCGTTTACAAAAATAATAACAACAAATAGTTCAGGTTAATTTATTTATCATGAGGTGTGAATTATCAGCATTGTCCAATTTGAGTATCTGAGTGCATAGCTACATATGGTTTAGTAACTATAAACCTTATTATTATCCAGGCTCATGGCTCATGAGGTAAGAGCTAGGTTGTTGGATTTAACATATGATAAAAGGACCCATGTCTTCATAATTAAATCCTATTAAAGCAAGTTCTTGAAAAATATGCATGAGGATTTAACTTCAATTCTTCTGGAATTTATTTCCCAGAAAGATGGTTACTTAGATATCCACAACTCTTCTAATAAAATGAGAGATATAGAATGAAACGATTATCTCTGAAATATATGATAAGAGTATATGTACTAAAACTTAATTGAATTCCTTTTTAAGGTTAACCCCAAAATATTTGTAATCGTGTTTTTTTTTTTTGAGGTACTACCAAATATTGGATTTATTTATATATGGTATGAAATGATAGCAGTATCTTATCTTATTATTATCTTATCTTATTACTATATATATCAGGAAAACTTATTTCATCCTTGTGATGCCATTTGTCCCTAATCTATATTAATTATTATATTTATATAAGTATCTACCTTTTTTTCTTAATTAATTCCTTAAGTATTGTTGGAGTGTGTATATAAAAAAGAAACAAGCCTATATTTTTACATATAAATTAAATGTAATTTTAAACTAACATTAACATATATCTTAATCTTAAGAATGACATATCATTATGTTTCATTCTAAACTATTTTTGCATCTTAAACTTACATTGATATTAATATGAATCTAGATCTTAACATTAAACTTGAACATATTAAATCTAGAAACAACATAATCTTTAAGTTTTATTATCTTATTAGTTTTTGTAAACTCCATAAGACATAAAATCTTCCAACAAATGTTTCAGATTTACATTAAATCTAAAGATACATGTGTACATTACATTATATATCTATAAAAATGTATTGATATTTTTAAAACACCTATTATATACGTAGAAGGTTAATTGATAGTTATGATAATAGATTGTTTTATAAACTTCTAAATGAAATATAACGTATTGCATTATTGTAGTATAAAAATACATCAACCACTATGATCGGTTACTCACATAATCATATAACAATATAGCAGGTCAAACGCTTATTAGTAAAATAGTATTCTTTTATATGTTATCAGAAAAGAAAGTAAAAATCAAAATTATATTTTTATTAGTTATAAAAATTTTAGTTAAAAAAACGTCGTTAAAAAATTATTTATAATAATAGATTGTGTGGGCGTGCTTTTGCACGACCAATTTATTTCCTAGTTATTTAATAAAGAGAATGATTAGAGGTTTTAATTTATTACTCGTAGTTAATTACTATGTAAATTATGGGTTAAGTGTTTTTAATGTATATAACTATCCGTTGGTCTTCATTGTGTATACTTAATAAAATTGACCGTCATTGAATGTACGAAAATATTTAGTTTTGTACATTGCGTGTATTTTAATGATGTGTTATCAATTATAGGGTGACGCATGGTATATTTATAGGTTCACAGATTATCAATATACACACAATGTATGAAATAAATAGTTTCGTGTATATAATATCAATTTTATTACATACATCTAATGAATGTCAACATATAGTTATATACATAGTTATATACATTAAAAGTACTTAACCCATGGATTATATATTTAAAATAACAATTTTGTCACCATAATACTTAAGTTATTCTGTTGAAACATTGGTATTTATTATCGATCTTCATGTATCAAACCTCATGTGTCAAATCACATATACTAAGTTCTGTCACTAGTCATGAACATATTTAATGATATACTAGTGTATGCATATATAATATATGTAGATTAATTGAATAATTAAATTATTATATATCTTCTTTTCATAGATATAGGAGTTAATTTTCAAAACATAAAAATAGATAGAATGCAAAAATGAAAAGAAAAGAAGCAGCAGACCTCTGAAAATGTAGGTATTGCCCAGTTTCTGGTCTCTTCAACATCTGCAACCATACACAGATTCCAAAATCACTCCCAACCATACATCATACATCATTTTCCTTAAAAACAAACACTACACATAACTTAACACAACACAACACACCCAATTCCATTTTCTTCATTCTTCCTGCACTTTCAACCCAATTTTTTCTCATGGTTGATCACTTTCATGGAAAAAGTAACAAAAGAAAGATTCAAAAAACATACTTTATTATTATATCATATATATATATATATATATATATATTTTAAAAAACAAGAATGACTAAGAAAGAAGAAGATAATTAGGGTATTCCCTGATTTTATTTATCACATATATGGATCTTTAATTCTTACATATATATATATATATATATATATATATATATATATATATATATATATATATATTGTTCTTCGTGATCTAGAAGTACTAGACAAAATCTTAATGCGAAAGATTATAATAATGGTAGCAATATTAATTATTATCAATTAAGTGGGAAAATTTATAAAATTTACCTGAGTCCTTGCGTTGTATGGAATTATCAAGATTAATATTGTTAATATCATTGCTAAATGATGGAGTTTGATGAGGATCTTGTGTAGGGTTATCAAGCTGACGACGTCGTTTTTGGCGTTCTCGCGCCTTATGATTCTGAAACCAATAGAAAACATTCTTTCCTTCGATCTTACCGAAACGTCGAAGCTGTGCCGTGATGTGTTGGATTTCATCAGCTGACGGTGTTCGTGTCCCTCGACGATATAACTCTTCTAGGGTTTGTAACTGCTCCGGTGTAGGGTTCCATCTCGAGCTCACAACCACCATATTTTGTGTTGAATTAAACTCTTTCTTGCTTTGTTCTACATATAACAAAATGAAAATAAATAGTTCACTATATATGGTACCTAAGTTTATTACTAGTACTAACTTGGACCATCGGCCAACAGGTTGTGCGTTCAAGTCTTATCTGGCACAACTTGTGGCTGTCTATGCGCGTGCGTGTGTGTGATTATTTGTAATTACAACAAACGAGAGTCAAAAACCAAATATAAACAAGATTTTAATAAGAACTACATAAAATTATACCTAGATGATGGTTGAGTGGAAGAAGATGATCCTGGTGGGTGGAGTGAAAGCGGTTGGAGGTGGCGGCACAGGTGGACGGGGTTGGTCTAGGAACAAGTGGTCTTAATTTTCGGATGCCATTGTTGGTGTAAGATTCCATCATGTTCATGTTTAAGTGATCTTCATGATGAGGTTCATTGTAACCCATCATCCACATTGTATCTGGCTTATCGATCTATTTGTTGAAAAATACTCAATAAATGTGAGGATGATATGATGAGGAAAGGGTGTATCTGGCTTGGTGAATTATTTGGGGGGCAAAAGGGATGCTAACGAGAGTGATAGATATAGAGTGGTGTGGGGAGTACCTCTCACTCACTTTGGAATGTGAAAAGTGTCCAATTTGTCATCACATCAATTGTTTTCAACCTTTTATCATATTTAGTAAATGTCTCAAATGAACCCATCAGTCAGGTTAAGAATAATGTGATTAAATCTGTACCGGTTGAACTGGGGAAATTTTAATATAAGTAATGCGGGGTTAATTAGCATATCGATCATCTAGTTTAATTATTATATATAAATACAGAAGATTTCGTGTACTGAAGAAACTATGATGCTCGGCAATGCTGACAGCTTCATGTGCCGACGATAATATGTGAAAGACAATGCTAATATTGAACATAGGTATACGGATAAGTAGCTCGCTAGGAGAGACTAACCACTCATATTTGAAAATGCGAGCTTTTTCCCAAGTAATATATCAATCTTATGTGAAGTTCAACTTATTTGATGATCACTTATCCGTTAGTTTAGTTTTCTGCTTAGTTGTAAGATTTTAATTGCTTAACCAGTTTAAAATATACTCCTTTTTTCGAATAAAAATTTATAAAAATCAAATTGATCTACTTTCAAGTAATTAAATCTTAATTGATATCTTAGATACACCATTTTTAGAGTCTTGGCTTTGATGTTGAAAAAGGCTTTATTCCATTTGCAATATAAAATAATGGATTTGAAGAAAGAAAGAGAGGTTATAAGTAGAGAAATTATACGAGTTAGATATTAAGTTAAACAAGTCTTAAAATTGGTGAGCTAGCATCAATTATTGTTTAATTCAAACGTTTTGATATATGGTTTTATTCAAACCTATAATATGCCTATATACAAACTGGTGAAATAACCTGACAAATTAATTTTATAGATTAAATAATTTGATTAAAATTATGGGATGACTACTTAAAAAAGAAAGGTAACCTTGAGTGTGCATCTAGCTTAGGTTACTTGGGAAAGTGAAAAGTGTATTATATTCGCACACACAAAATACCCTAAAGATAGTAAAATGAAGTACAATCATTAATGTCTATTAATGGAATATATATCTAGTCATTGACCACGATGACCAAAAAGATTTCAATAAATATTAACGTGACAGATCTATGAGACAAAAGAAAGGTAAGAAATAAAAGATCATGCATTAGAGATAATATTAGGTTAATTATTTAATTATATATTTAACTTTACCTCTTTTACTATAGTATGTAACTAAATTTCAAACATTCTATTGTATGTATTGAATTTTTAAAAATGTCTATTGTATGTAGTGGGTGACCTGCTCAGCAGGTATCCGGTTTTTCTGTGTGTGCAACCAAATTCCACGTAGGATGCCAAGTCAGCGTCATGTCAGCATGACTGGTGCCACGTCAGCAAACAACAAGTTTCATGTCACCTGATACATATAATAGACATTTTTGAAAGTTCGATACATACAATAAACGTTTGAAAGTTGGTTGCATACTAGCTATAGTAAAAGATGTAAAGTTAAATACATAATGAAACAATTAACCTTATTATCATCCATTCGTTATAAAGTTATATTTAAGTGCACGTAAATGTAATTATTATTTATACTATGACATTCCTAGTATGTAACAAATTAGTGTGTGTGTGGGGGGTACGTTGTGTGTACTAAACTTTCATTTTATCGTTATTGTATGTAATAGTGTGACATTTCTACTTGTGATAATATTGCATGCTACTTTATAAAGTTGACACGTAACAACAGTTTTAAAACCTACTTACAGTAGCGATGAAATTATAATTTTATCACAAACAATTAAAACTCAAATAGTTTGAAAACACTTCCAATGTCAAACCATAAGTAGTTACATTTAAATTTACATGCGGTAAAGCCTGTAAAATAAGTATTGTAGTTTCAGACTTTCAGTAATGTGTCTAACACTCCAATAATTTTAGTCAAGCTTAATATAGTACGGAGTATTATCTCAAGTGAGCATCCTTTTGATGGAATAGGACACTTAAATTCGAATTAACGAAGTATCACGTTGACAAAGTGTACGTTTATTTATTTTATTTTTTGGGGAAAATTAAGTACATATGAAATCGATCTTCAGTATTTAAACAATTAGGAGTACTACATGATTCACAAATAAGATACAAAATGATGAAAAAGAAATATCGATGTGTACATTTAATGTTGAAATGAATGAGTGAAACAGAGGGAATTCCACGTCAGCAAATGGATCAGAAAAGGAAATATCGACACAAAAGGACTTGTTGGTTTCCTTTCCTACAAAAGACCAACGTTGACCCCTTCTTTCACTCCTGGCTTTCTCTATATATTTCTTCACTACAAAATTCCTAAGAAAACAACATATATATATATATATATATATATATATATATATATATATAAATATGCTTACTTTCTTTCTTTTTAACCAATTTATAATTATAATGTGATGTTATGTGTTATCCCGTGTTTTAGTATTGATCGAAGGGAAGAAGCTATAACGATTTCCACTGTGGATTATAAAAACTGACGAGTAAATCATCTACTCATGTATGTTTCCCTCAAAATGTTGTTGGCTCACTCATAACGCTACCATTTTTTTATATAACTATATAATGTTTAAGCTAAGCAAATACTCTATTGATTCCATATTTATAGTTCACGTTTTTTTTAACGCTCATTGTCCTACATCTATATCTTTGTCATAAAAAATAGTAAAAAATGTAAGGGTAATATTGTTATCTTACATAAAAGTATGATATAATTATTATGTTTTTCAAAATTACATATTTTTTTATCTGTCGATAATAAATTTGAGACGGATAGGATACTGGTCTCGTTAAAAAAACTAGTATATAGTACAACAATAATATGGTTTATTAATCATTTATGATTATAATAAATATAAAGATAAAAAAGTAACAAGGAGTTATTACATCATATTAAAGGGTGTTTGGGGGGTAAAAAAGAAAAGGTTTGAAAAGGTTGAGAGGGTAAATAGAAGGCGTGGAATTCTGGTGTGTGTGTTATATCGGGATTCTAAACCCAACAACGACTTGACCTTCCATGCAGGAGAGATTTATAGACATACAGAATAGAAAAGAAGATATTATTTATTTATATTTATAATCTAATTTAATTATTCTATATTTATTATTGTTGTTTGTTTTCTTCATGTCTTGTGCCTTTCATACTCACATTTGATCCAAACTGCCCCTTATCTTCCTTCCTTTTCTATCTTTTATGTCTCATTCTTTATACCTAACTACTTGATACTTGCTCTTGATTGTTTAACTAGTTAATAATCTATGTTTTCATGCAAAAGATTAAATAAAATAATCATAGTTCTTTTTTTGGAACAAAAATAATCATAGTTAGAAATTCCTTAATTGCATGGATACAAGAAATCTTGAATAATTATCTCAATATTAGGAAAGGATTATTGGTTTAGCGGTGTCGTGGTGCCCTTCTAATCTGAACTTGAGGATTTTTCAAGTCCTAGCTAAATAGGTAGCTAGGATGCATTGGAGAATTATATTGTACGTATATATTCATGGACTAATGTATATATTTGTGATAGGGTGTTTGCCAAATTACTTCATAGTATGTAACATGTTTTTTCTTTGATTCAATGCCGTACATGACCACATTATATTGCTATGCTACTAATTTCTTAGAATTAACGTTCGTTGTGACATATCCCGACATAGTTTGATGCTAATAGAACGACGATTACTTCCATTATATATGTAGTTTCTTTTATTACGTTTTTAGGCACAACGTATGAAATCACTGAATTTTTTTCCCAACAAGTTAAAGTACTTTCTATTTTGAGTTTTTGACTAATTAATGAATATCGATATCTATAACATATTTAGAATCTATTTTGTATTTTAAGATATTAAACTTTTAATCAAGCGTGTAAAAGCTAGAACCAACCTTTATATATAAGGGTACATATATGCATGTTTAAAATTTTTGTAGCCACTTCTAGAATATTATTACTACAAGCTAGTTTCACTTATATATATAATAATAATAAAAGAGAGTTTTATAAATACTATTTTAACTTCCAATTCTGCGACAACATGTTCACATAATGGGTCACGTACCTTTGCTAGCTTTATTTAAAAGGTTTGGAATAGTAACACACAAATAGTAGTCATCTTTAAAATCAAACAGTCGATCCATGTAGGACATATTCTTGATTGCCAATATTTGTTTTACATATAGATTTATATATATATTTATTAAATACTATTAGTTAATTAGATATAAATATAAATATAAATTTAAAGTTGCGATTGAGAGGTTGAATTCATTATATTGCATTGCTAGCTAGGTATTGGCATGACTGAGAGAGACTGGGCGTCTGCTGTGCTGCTCTGGCCGGTCACCAACTGAATCATCAACATTTTCACACTTTTATAATTCATGTTTCAGCTAATTAAATTACAACCTTCTTTTCTTTTTCACTAGCTCCACAATTCCCAAACCCTTTATTATATAACAACATTGACTTAATATATTATATTCCAATTTGTGCAAACAACGCATGCATTTTCACACTTTAAACTTATAAATAAATAACATATACGCATGTGTCGTCTTAATCATATTATACAAATTTTAAGAATATACATAATTATCAATAAGATGGAAATGACAGTCTTATACTTGCTTCCTGCACAATCTTTTATGAATAAGTTTCGTGAAATTATGAGTGTATGGTACGTATTTTACTTTCAAAGCCAAAAGTCATCTACATATTATTGAAGCTTACCTTCTTCTCTTTTGGAGATCAGGTAAGCTTAGACACTTATTTTGAAAACTAAAATGAGAAGGGTTAAGTATCTGAAAATGCATTCAACTTCTCCTGAATGTCTATTGTATGTATCATACTTACGGGAGGTGTATTTAATGCATCCAACTTTCAAAACGGTTTATTGTATGTATTTTGATGACGTATCATCTTCTAAGGACGTCACGTGACATCTTAAACGGATGACACATCATCAAAATACATACAATGGACCGTTTTTGAAAGTTGGATGCATTAAATACACCGCCCGTAAGTATGATATATACAATAGACATTTGGGACAAGTTGGATGCATTTTCACATACTTACCCCAGATGAAAAAGTAAACGTGACCTTTTTTGGTGTTTTTTTGTGATTTATAATTTTCAACTTTTTTGGTGTTTTTTTTGGTTTTAGTAGTAGTAATTTGTATGTTTGTAGGTATGAGGGGACATACAGTACGTAGGTATACGTAGTACAATTCCACACAGGTTGACCCTGAGGATGCCTGTGGGACCCACACCAGCTACTTATCATTAAGCAATAACGACACAACCTCACCCAGGACCCTCTAATTCACCCTGTGCAGAATTCAATATATATTGTTGTTTCCAGTATATATACGTATATATGTATGTACTATACGCATATATACCAACTTAACATGTATAGATAAGAGAATTTTATTAATCAGCTTAGCAAACTTAAAAGAAATAGCAACTAATATAAGAATATACTGTATATGTATAGTCCCCTAAAGTTAAGTATTACTCATAAAAGTAATCAACTTTGACTCTTTGAGGATCGAGTTAACTAATCGGTTGAGAGTTGAGAGTCATTTCAACCATGAGGTTGAGAGTTCGGGTCATGGGATGAACTAATATATATATTTCGGATTGATATAGAATTTTTTCAAATTAGGTGCGTGAGTTTTACCTTTTTAAAAAGTAGAAATTATAACAATTGTTATATACGTATATATTTTTTATATATATAAATATATAAAAAAATGCGGATCGAGTTTAGGAGGGACTAGTACGTACGTGCTGCCATGTGACCGAGAGTAACAAGTCACTGTACGAAATGGCCGGGATGAGTAAAAATAATGAACTTTTTTACTGTTAATAAATAACTTGATTTTACTCATTTATTTATTTATTTAAAAAAAATTGGAGTATATATACGTAATTAGATGGACAAACTACTGTAACTAATAAAGTGTGTTGGCTGATTTGAATTGAAGTAAAAACTTCTTATTGGAAGGAAAAAGTACTACACAAATAACATGTTTACTATCCAAGTACTCTGTTAATTTGTCTCTAAGAGATTATGTGTTATGTGTACGTTTGTAATAACATCTTCTGTCACTCAACAACTTAATTTGTTTCAAACTTTCAATAAGTTAGCCTTCTAAATATGACAAATTCTATAAGCTAATATATTTTAATTGAATAACAAAACGACTATAGTATGTTTGCCTATTAAATTGAAAGTTTTAGTGGGACAAAATAATTAGGAAGAACGTGTTTTATATTTTAGTGCATTGACAAATTAATAGATATTGGTTATGTGATGCAGACTGCATCACTTATTAAGTTACTATAGTTGGGGCTCCTAGGGGCAACGTCCTTAGCTGAGTTCACGGGGCATAACCGCAAAGTTGGTTGAATATATAATTGCTTTTGTTTCAAACACAAAACACACACATAGACACTACGCAATCTATTTATGTGCCAAACAGATTGAATTCTCTAACTATGTTCCAAGCGAATTTCGTGAACCCAGATACGTAAGATCGATATATATTTTGTGAAGGAATATCTACACGACTCACAAATATTATCCGGTTATATTGAAATCATCTAACCTATTTACACCAAATTTTCTACCCGAAAGGAGCATATATATACACATATATATGTACTACATCTATCGGGGTAAACATTATTTACTTGCAAATTGTTGAAGGCAAATTGTGTTACATATATAAGTATATAACTAAGAACTTATATATCGTTACTAAGCTATATTTGAGATTTAGGAACTTAATTTCTTGAGATTGGATGATCCATAGCTTTTAGCTAGTTTCCATTTAGAAAAAAGTAACTTATATGTATATATGTAAAGATATAGAAGTGTTGCATGATAGTATACAATTATATACTTTGCATATATAACCAGGGCTGGCAAATAAAATTCAGATGCCCCATGCGATATCAAAGATAGGTCCCTTCACGCAATTTTTTTTTATAAATATACCAAATTAATGGTAAGTTTTAATCTAACAAATTGACAACGGTAAACAACTTCATCTTTCATTACAGTATGCTATTCTCAAAATATTCATCGAATCAAAATTGTTATTCAGACTTCTATATTCAATACTCTCTAAGTGTTTTCAATTGATATCAATAATTCAAGAGTATCAATTCGTTAACCCTCTATTTTAACATTTTAGATTGCAAAAACTTATTATGTTCGTTGTTACACTTGCAAGAATAAATTATAGAAAAACGATAAACTTAGAAGGCAATAGATTCTTAGGTAGATCTATCTCCACATAAGCTGATTTCTTTGGAATCAAATTGTACATTATTCTTTACACATCTTCAAGATTGAACACGAACGAAAAGACCCTTATTATCAAATAAGTGTGACATGATCGTCTATTGAGTCATATTAAGTTTTGATTAATGAAAGTTAGTAATATACACCTGTATATCTTATATATATATATATATATATATATATATATATATATAATATCAAATACTCGTAGAATTTAGAGGCCCCGAATATTGATGACCCTTGTATGTATGCTGGAACATACATCACTTGCTAAGGCCACTCCCATCGGGAGTCATCGGTTGTAATCGGTTGCAATTGATTAGCCATTCCGTGCCATCGGTTGCTAATCGGTTGGCAATTTTAATCGCCAAACCGATTTGTAATCGGTTGAAAAATATGGGAGCTCATGTTTCTTTTAATGTATATAAATGGTAGTATATTGGTAAATGTGGGGTCAGAAAAATGAAGTAATTAGTTATTGATAGCAGTAGGTAATTAGTTGTGAATCAGTTAGTGAAAAACTGACATGGTACTGAAGTGGTAGGAAGTAATTTTAAAACGGATGGGGTGGTCTAATCTCCATCTCCATGAATATATATAACAAAATATACATTTAAAAGGTATAGTAGAACTAGATGTCTGTGGGGCAAATTGCTAATTAATGAATATCGATATCTATTACATATTTAGAATCTATTTTGTATTTTAAGATATTAAACTTTTAATCAGCGTGTAAAAGCTAGAACCAACCTTTATATATAAGGGCATCTCCAACGTATGCACTAAACACTACATCAAATTTGGTGTAATAAAGGAATTTTTCAGGAATACACTTGCACCAAATATGTTTCATCTTCAACGTATGCACTAAATTTCTGCACTAAAACTACTTTTAACATTTACACATTGACCCATAAACTAATTTTACATTATACTTGACGTGAGTTCATTATTTTTATGATCAATTAACTTTCCAAACTATTAACTTAAATGTTAAGTTTATTTATTTATTTTCATAAAACTTCAATTACATAAGTTCTTTGCATAAATCAATGTTTAAAATTACCATAATTTGTTTGGAAATTATATCTTATTGTTTCAATAATCATATTATATAATCTAAAGTATATGGTACTTAAAATAATCATACAAATAATAAGTTTCTTCAAGTTTTGTACTTAAATAATAACAATAGTTCACCAATAGGGTCTAAAACGAAACATTATAAATTTGGTAAATATAGTGCAAAATCTTCAAAAATTTAGTGTACACTAAATTCTGCACCAAATTTGATGAGTTGGTTAGAGAGGGTTTCTTACACTAAAACATCAAATTTGGTGCAAAACTACCTACATTGGAGATGGCCTTAGGGCATCTCCAACGTATGCACCAAACACTACACCAAATTTGGTGTAATAAAAGAATCTTTCAGGAATATACTTGCACTAAATGTGTTTCATCTCCAACGTATGCACTAAATTTCTGCACTAAAACTACTTTAGCATTTACACATTGACCCCTAAACTATTTTTATATTATACTTGACGTGAGTTCATTATTTTTATGATAAACTAATTTTCCAAACTATTAACTTAAATGTTACGTTTATTTATTTACTTTCGTAAAACTTCAATTACATAAATTCTTTGCATAAATCAATGCTTAAATTATCACAATTTGTTTGAAAATTATATTTTATTGCTTGAATAATCATATTATCTAATCTAAAGTATATGGTACTTAGAATAATCATACAAATAAATAATTTTTTTTCAAGTTTTGTACTTAAAAAATAACAATATTTCAAACATAGGGTCTAAAACGAAACATTATAAATTTGGTGCAAAGTTTAGTGTTACATCAAATTTAGTGCAAAATCTTCAAAAATTTAGTGTACACTAAATTTTGCATCAAATTTGATGAGTTGGTTGAAGAGGGTTTTTCACACCAGAATACCAAATTTGGTGTAAAACTATATACATTGGAGATGACCTAAGGGTACATATATGCATGTTTAAAATTTTTGTAGCCACTTCTAGAATATTATTACTACAAGCTAGTTTCACTTTTATATATATATATATATATATATATATATATATATATATATAATAAAAAAAGCGTTATAGATATGTAATTAGAGAGTTCATGTGCTGAATATTGATGACCCTTGTATATATGCTGGAACATACATCACTTGCTAAGGCCACTCCCATCAGGAGTCATCGGTTGTAATCGGTTGCAATTGATTAGCCATTCCGTGCCATCGGTTGCTAATCGGTTGACAATTTTAATCGTCAAACCGATTTGTAATCGGTTGAAAAATGTGGGGCTCATGTTTTTTTTAATGTATATAAATGGTAGTATATTGGTAAATGTGGGGTCAGAAAAATGAAGTAATTAGTCATTGATAACAGTAGATAATTAGTTGTGAATTAGTTAGTGAAAAACTGACATGATACTGAAGTGGTAAGAAGTAATTTTAAAACGGATGGGGGTGGTCTAATCTCCATCTCCATGAATATATATAACAAAATATACATTTAAAAGGTATAGTAGAACTAGAAATCTGTGGGGCAAATTGCTGAAGAAGCCAATTAATAAAAGCACATGCCAATCGATGAGTAAATACAAAACCGACAGAATGGAAGGTAATGCCACTTTTATAAAACTCCCATCTCCCAACGTATATATATATATGTATATTACTAATTACTAATATATACTTTTTGTCTCATTCTTTACCAATAAGTTAATTTCCAAGTTTCAAACGAAGGTGGTGGGTTTGGGTTTGTACTTCAAACCCACGAATCCATACCTATAGTAGGTGGTGGGTTTGGGCTTGTACTTCATTCTCACTCCCATATCCATTATCAATCAAACCTCGTAATTTCAAATTAAATGCACCCTTAATATAGATAGTGATAGTTATTTAGTAAAATATTATTTTAATGATTTTTCTATCTTAATCTCAGTCGATGGAGCTAATGACACAATATAGAAAAGAAAAAAAAATCATACTTTGAGTCATTTGGAAAAATAAATAGTTACAAGTGAAACTGGTAACTGAAGCTTAAGTTCATAACTAGAGATTTGAAACTAGGGATATTTTTGATCACTTGTTGTAAATGATTATAGTTTGAGGGATTTTTTTTTAATAAATCACGATTTATTTTTATCAAATAAAGACTTTCTTTATCATTCATTAAGAAGGGAGATTATCAAAACAAAAGTTTTAATACCTATAGGTTCTATCCTCCAGAGTTTAGATCAGATAAGAATATCTAGAAAATAAGAATGAATAAAAAACATATCCGGATCATTAATTAATCAAATTAATGGTCAATAGTTTTAGTGGGTTTTTAAAAAAATAAAATAAAATAAAAGATGAATGGTAAGAAAAGGGAAATACAATAATACATGGTGATGTTATCCCAACATATTGCGCCCTCTCTCCTAAACCTAAGGTTACAAATTTCATCCCAACCTCCTCTTTGCTCTCTCCCTTCTACAACTGGAAAATCACGGTTATTAAACTCTGGCAAACAAGAACAACGATTAAACACCGGAGAATAAAGATGAATGGAAATTGAGATAAGAAAAGAATTGGACAAATTGTTCATCTTGTTCCCTTTTTTATTTTCTATATGTTCACCAAATCAATTGAATTTCCTTTGAAGAAATATTAGATGTACAGTTAATATTTTTGTTCATCATTCTGCCTTCTTTTTTATTTATCATCGAAGATGAACATCTTCTTTTTTCCTCAAAATTTTCCTCAAATGCTTAGACAGACAACATATCTAATGATCATCCATTTAGTTTTGTAAAATGCCCACCATTGAGTTAGATGAGCACGTAATCTGTGTGGTGCATCTATCGGATTTTATTTAGATTTTGCAAAATGAATCTTAAAATAAAGAATAACAAACGTGAGTTAATGTTATAATCTGTTTAATTAAAAACTTTAACGTAAAGTAACCAAATTTGATTGAATAGAACACGCGTCGTTCCATTTAAAAAGAAAAAAAGAGAGAGCAGATTTGTTGATGGATATCGCATGAAGCAAACAAGAAAACATAGGACCTTTTTACCCTCATTCTTAGGGTTCTTATTTATAAGTTGTTCTTACTGAAACCACACCCTATAATCCTAAACCCTTTGCGTCAATAAAAAAACAAAACAAACAAACTTTCAAACCCAGATAATAGGGTATTATAAAAAGAGTCGTCTGTAACTAATATCAGGTTCGCCCCGAGGTTGTTGTTTTTTTTTTTTGACACTAGGTCGTAGAAGATTAAACTAAAGTTTTGCTCATACCTCTTTGAATGTTATAATTTTGTTTCTCTTACCAAAAATTGATGTGTATATGTAATATTAGTGAACAAAGATTAGCAATGTTTTTTGAAAACCGGTTCGAACCGGCCGGTCCGACTGGGAATTTTGAGGTTTCCGAGTCGGGTAAAACCGGTTTTGACCAATAGTTGACCAGTCAACGAACCGCTCGGTTCGGTCAAACCCGGACGGTTTGACCAGAAACCGGACCGGTTGGACCGGTTTTTGAAAAAAAAATTAATAATTGCGTTTTGGACCAGTTTTGGGGCGGTTGGGCCGGACCTCTCACCGGTCCGATCCGGTTTCCGGTTTTAAAAACATTGAAGATTAGAGCATCTATGAGATATTTCATGCAGGCATTGATTTCCAAATTACTAAAAAAAATTAAGCATTTAGTACAATTTTATTTCAATATACAATCTTTTTTATTTTAATATACTACACACAATACTCATGTTCTATTCAAACTTCATCATTTTGTTGATGGAACTAAATGCAACATTAAGTAAGAACTAAATATGAATTACAATAATTTTGCCTTTAGAACGTTGTTTAGGTTTGACCCTTTAATGACCACCAACCCATTTTGTGACATCTCTAACAATAATATCACTGTAAAAGTGTAAATTGGTTTTTTGTGCATTCAAACATGAACCAACTTTTATTGTGAGAAGATGGTTTATAAATAAGTATGGCTTATTACACGTCTTGAACACTATGATCAAGACACCATGCGCCACACTTATAACAGACTATACCCATTAATGTTACCATAGATCTCATCATTTTTCTTCAAAGAGAACACATGGTTAATAGAAAAGATAATGTATAACCACGCACCTTGTATTTGCACTTTATAAAAGATGATGAAGAAGTCGACAATGAAGTTGATGGGCTAGTAGATTCAACGCTTAGATTACATGGGCCTCATTTTTAAGCTTGTCAACTAATTCATCGACGGAAGAAAGTATAACCCCTGCCTTTCTCTTTGGGGGCTCTGTCACTTGAATAACTTCCATATCAGACCTCAGTTCTACATTTAACTCCTGTGGTGTCATTTTCTTGATTGATTTTGATTTCGCCTTCATAATGTTGGGGAGTGTTGCATACCTTGGCTGGTTCAGCCTTAGATCCGTGCTGCATTGGGGCCACAAATCATTTTTTTATATTACCAATTTTACGATGATTTAGGCTTAAGATAGGTAGTCATTTATTTATTTATTTTCATTTCTCAAGAACGACGTTTAGAAAAGCTAATCAATCTTAATGAACTAATAGGTAAATTGAAAATTACGTGATAACGGCAGGCAAGTCTAAACACAAAGTTTCAAGGCCACCGTCCACCTCTCTATCAACTGTTGCTACTTTCTTCTCTTTGTCCAGAACAACCTTTGACAACATGAGAAAAAGAAGTTAAGCATGTAATTATGTAAGAGCACTAGGCCATAAAAGTAACAAGTAATCATGTATCTATACAGAAATAGCTTTCTATTTATATAGCATTTCGATTATGATTATAAACATGGATTCCTTTAAATTCACATTCTTAGCCCATGAACCAATCTCATACACTATATTTATATGGGTTCTGTTTTATTGATAGACATCTATTTCAAACAAAACATTATGAAAAATTATCAAGGGTATCTTTATATATAGATCATATTATACTCAAGCCTGTAAGAGATTAAACATCAATAGAGAAAGATTAGTTGGGTGCCTAGTTGATATATAGAACAAAATGTTTCTATCTACGCACCTTATCATTACCGGATACTTTATAACATGCAATTATAAAAAAATGAACTCTAAATATAATAGCAAACTTAGCATGAGTTCTGTTTGGCAAAACCAAACTTGTAATCAACAACCCGAATCAAGTTATCGAAATGAATATGTTTTCAAAAGGTATAGGTCATTTCGTTTAAGGTTAGTTGCAGGTGAAGAGGGATCCTAATTCCCAAGATATTATGGATATCAACAGAAAACATAAGCACCATGAAAGAATGCATAGGATAATTTGATTCACATAATAAGGTAACTTTAATATGCATTCATGTACCAAAGTCACCTGAAGGTATACTGAGTAACAATATAGCACCAGCACCATAAATCATAATACCCTTTCACTAATAGCACCAGCGATTTTACCCTGGTCGAGTCGTCACCTTCATTTGGGCCGACTAGTCGGCGACTAATCGCCCTAGTCGGCCGACTTTTACAACCTTGTTCACTATAACAAATATAGGGAACTGTAACAAAATATAACAAGATTAAGATTTTTTTAAAATTTGTTTTTGTGGATTTTCGTTGGAAGTAACCTCTTATCGTTCAAGATTGCATCATGTGGAACTGTACTGGTGACACTAAGGAGGAAGATTGGAAGAAACGAAAAACTAAGGGTGGCAATATGGGTCGACTCGGGTTGGCAGGTTTAGAATACCCAACCTTGCACACGCCTCGATTACATAAACATCAGGAATTTCAACAGTAACCCAGATACTATTAACATGGGCACGACCCACGTAACCCATTAAGTTAGACAGGTCAAACAGGTTGGCTGTTTGGTTCTGGGTGAAAGTATGCAACTATGGATGGTTGGCAGCGTAACTCATAATTTTCTATCTTTATGTAGAAAAAAGTAACTGTAAGAATCTCCATCGGGTTGGGGGGTCGACCTGTTTACCCAATTTCCAACCTGAATCCAAAATGAAAACTTAAAAGCAGCTAAAGATTCTGTATTGTGGCAACACGTTACATGTGTACTTCTACATGAGAGTGTCATAGTTGGCTTTCGTGAGTTGTGACAATCATTTAACAAGCACAAACACTCTTAATTATCAGATGTCATGCATTTTTGTGTAGTTTTGATATAGTAGCAAATAGGTAGCTATTGATGCCAAACAGGACAAAACAACAACTTAAATGGAGCAAAAACTCAAGAATTAACAAAAAGGCTCTACCTCTTTAGTTCTAAATTCTTATATTCAGCTTTTCAATAGTAAAATGAGTGAGACACATGGTAGTTTTAACGAATGATCCCATACTTTTCATGTGTTATCATATGAAATCTAAGGATCATTCATTGATACCCCCAGGCCCCAACGATGTTAAACACATAAGTAGTGATTGAGTTACAATTTAGGTGCATAGTCAGCTAGTGTAATCTGTGTATCCTAACCATCGACTTCCACAAAAGAAAAATCTGTGTTCGCCCTAACGTACAGTAAGTCTGGTGACTAGCCTTCACGTATCAATGTATAAAATGACAAAACAAAGGGAAGAAAAAAGACTAAGATATAAATTTTGGAACCGAAGAAACTTTCACTGAAAACTTTATATCCACATATATCAGGACAAGTAAAAACTGATGAGTGCATACAAGTACTTAATGTCTCAAATTGGAAATTATAGTTGTTTATCCATGAAACAGCACTAACCTTGGAAGCAAAGGTCCCTTGAGGCCAATTTAGAAGCCCTGCCACCATTTGCCCTGTTTGATTGCAATCATCATCAATTGCCTACATGATTAACAGCAGTTTAAAAAAGTGAAACTAAACTACACATACAATCTGTACCACCAGAAAGGCTACTTATATAAAGAGAAACACACATTGAATTTTTAAAAAGCAATTCCCTTTGTATAAATAGATACTGCAAATACAGCTAAAATATCGATACACACTTTCTACGAAGTAGATAGCAACCAGAAACACTTGTAAGCCAACCCATGTTTTCACAGACAATGATTGTCATCGTAATGGAGTGGGTGCAAATAATCGTGTTAAGGGCATTTTAGCGATCACTAATTAAAACTGCTTATGCATTTTGAAATAATCATATAAGCAAGTTAAAATAAGAAACTACCGAACTCTGATTATTCATAACTGCTTGATTCACGTATTATAAACATAATAGCATAAACATGCGCTAAACTTATTATCTATTGTATCAAAACGTGATAAACGGAACTTCTTTCACCCTCACATAATCAGATAAGCAGTTTGGATACACAATCCTAAACACCCTCAAAACTGCTTGTATGTTGCATCAAAACGCAATAAGCGGAAAAACAAGATAACCAGTTGGGGTGTCTGGGTCCCTGGGATTGCTTATTTCAAAACAATTACCACTCATCAACTAAAACTTGTTCATTATTAAGTGCAAATCCAAATCATAATCCCAATGCAGCAACATTAAAACTACAACATCAGCATAAAAACTGTAAAAGCCAAAAAAATTATAAGAAAAAGTTGCAACCTGTTTGCCAAGAATGAGAAGAGCAGGGTTTTCAAGATGAACAAGGGCTTTAAGAATCTTTGCAACTGAGAGTGGGGTAAGTGTAGGTGGTGTATCAACATGAATAGCCCGGTCGGCACCCATGGCTAAACCGGTTCGAAGCGTGTCAACACATTGAACCGGACCCATACTAACAGCAATCACTTCGGAACCAAATCCAGATTCCTTTAATTTAAGTGCTTCTTCAAGGGCTATTTCACAAAATGGGTTCATTGACATCTTCACATTTGTGGTCTCCACTCCACTCTATAATACAACCAACCATCCAGCCATAAATTTATTTATAATTATATATATATTAACGATTTTATTAATATACATATTTTTAATAGGTTACAGAAACATTTAGGGGAAATCTGGGATTTGGGTACCTTGTCGGATTTGACGCGGATTTTGACGGCGTAGTCAACTACTCGCTTGATGGCAACCATGATCTTCATTTTTAATTTTATTTTTATGAATTTTTGTTGTGTAATAAAACCTGCAAATGAAATTATACAGATTTGTATAAATTGTTTGGAGTTTAGGATCCTAAAGAGGACGACATATAGTAGCTTCCGTGTACGACTAGTCAACTCAAAAACTTAACGATATACACCCGATAAAAAAAAACAATAAATCCCATTTTTGTTAAAGGGATGATAAAATCATCTTGAATTTTTAGAGAAAAAAAAATTATTTTTCTAAACATGACCGATAAGGTTACAGTTAACACGTATAAAAGTATGAAAATATTATACATAGACTGCTATTTATTAAGTTTAGGGTGGCGATTATCTTATTTTACCACCTTTTTTTCTGTACGTGTTAACGAGTATTTATTTAATAAAATTTTCAATGATTTACATAGAACATTTTATTACATATTTAAATTTAAAAAGATATATAAAACGTCATTTCTAATATACAGAGAGAGAAAAAAAAGAAATATAATAAAAATAATTTAGAAGTTATAGATAAGTAAAAATCACTAACAATAAATAAAGCATTCAATTTCCTTAGAAATATAACTTTTAGCTAATAAACTTTACAATGATTTTAATAGAGCATTTTGTTATTGTTGCGAACTTACGATGATGATATATGTTGCTACTTGTTAGTATTCACTATTCACCAATTAAGAAAGGATTTATGATACATGGTTGACCTAGATGACACCTATTACGGAGTACCTATTTCTTTCCTCTCTTTTTTTCCGCATAAAATATATTGTACGTGATAATGGACTTAACTCTAGTACTTCATCTCCATTGTTTGATCATTTAAAAAGTTTTTTAGTTTTTGTCAATATAAGTATAGCCCTCACTTCACTGTTTACCAAAGGCTTTTTATGGCCAATAAATTTGACGCAAGTATCCAATCAAGTGAAAAAAGTCACTGAGTAGTTAATAAAAAGATGTACTTTGTAGTGGCCGTGGTGATATGCATAGAACTTACCATGGAATCTGATTAGTGATTACGATCAGTGGACAACTGGACATACACTCTAGTACTCTACCCAGCGATAGCACGAGATGAGATACCAGTTATTTAGATTTAGCGTAAAATTAGTTAGAAATTATTTGCTTTGCAATAGTGTTATCACTCATTTATAGGTGATTAGGCAGTGCACTGCACCTTACATTTCAAATAGACTTAATCAATTACAAAGTGAAGTGAGCTTAAATTTTTTTATACTAGCTATGTTAATAATTTATGTATCCACCACTATTACTATACAGCCTATGCTATGAACAGTAACACCACGATAATGTATTAGGTAATCAAGAAAAGTCAAATAAGGAGCACAAAAGCGAAAATCACAAAAATTTTCAATCACCACACCCTTTTTAAGAAAATAATCTTTTGACCAACCATTTTAACAAACTAATCCTTTGACTGGCGCCGGATCAGCGCCCCACCCTCAAAAGACGTGCCACGTGGAAAGATTTATTAATATTTAATACTGGGACGCCGGCGATAATGGTGGGGCGCCGAGGCGCCGTTCCCACATGCTGGGGCGCCTGGCGACAATGGGGTAAACTTTTTCCACGTGGCACATCTTTTGAGGGTGGGGCGCCAGGGGCGCCGACCCGACACCAATCAAAGGATTAGTTTGTTAAAATGGTTGGTCAAAGGATTCTTTTGTTAAAAGGGGTGTGGGGATTGGATCATTTTGTGATTTTTCCAGCACAAAATACCAAAGTCAAACAAAGGGGTTCAACAGTCTCTACATAAAAACACATTGATACTTCAAAATCACATTTACAATTAGATGAAGGAAAAAAAAAAGACTCATGATAATGCCACATGCTATTTTTATCTATCCACAAGTTACAAATATATGTTGACAATTATACCCCTGTTGTTATTTTACACAGGTCACACATTTACAACCTTATATCTCACGTATTCTAACCCCCACAAAAACTGCTACCACTCCTTGTCGTGTCTTCCACATCTGATGCTTCTACCACTTCCGGTTATCTCTATTTTGCCAGCGATCGATTATATGGTGGCTATCAATGTCAATCGCTTCAAATAATCTCTACATCACCGGCTATCGATTGTTATAAGTTTGCTGTTTTTTAGCAATCGATATATGCTGCTGTGTAAAATTGTTAATCGTATTTTAGTTATTGGTTATGATAATTCATAACTCTTGAATTCTGTTATGAATTGCAAAGTAATATACTTATCCTTTTCCAAATCACGAACTGATAATGCGTATCCTTTAGTGTAATACTGTAATAGAATTCCCGGACACTATTTAGTAAATCATTACATGATTCAAATCTAGAGCTACTGAGATAGATTTCTTCATTCTAACTCATTGAACTAATTGGGTCACTTGAGGTCATCTGTCAAATTATATCATATCAAAATGATTATTAACAAGTTTTTTTTCCCTCGCGATACGACGGGTTTTAAAAAATTGATATTTTTTACATAAATATTTGAAACATCACATTTTGGTTTGTTTTTTTATAATTTTAATAGAGAAATTATGAGCTGATACTCTTTTTAATTATAAATTATTAAAAAAATTTAGAATACCAATGATATGATAATCTAGATCTAGATAATAATAATAACAATAACAATGAAACACTAATTGTAGTTCCCAAGTTAAATTTATCGTAGCAAGAGTAATAACTATAAATTTAAACTTTTGTACCTTTTTACTATCAGTGTCTTTATTTCTATCTTATACATATTACTATTGGAATTAACTGAAATTTCTTAAATATAGAAACGAAAACAAAAAATGTAACATAAAGTGGTGGTACAACATACTTATTGAATAATTTTTACCTTCGTCATCATATCATCATAAATATATATATATATATATATATATATATATATATATATATATGTAAGATATTATTTCTTTGAAAAACGTAAAACATACACTCCATAAGAGTTGAATATTAATATCAAGAGATAATAATCATGAAATATAGTTATTGTAATTGTGTGTGTGTATTAATTTCTTATTTCGAAAAATAAAAATGTAAGAACTCAATAATAAATATTAAGAGATAATAACCATAGAATATAATTATTATAGCTAATAGTATCATAAAAAAATAATAGCAACTATGAGTTATATGCAAATAGTTGATATAAGGTTTAGATGGATTTTCAAAATAATAGGAAAAATAAATATCATACCAAAGGCTTAAACTTATATAACCCATAACAAATTTAAAGTTATTAAAGAGTTAATATTAATAATAGTTTGTTAATTAATATTAAATGATAAGGATCAAAGAAAAAACAATATCACACTAAAGGCTTAAATTTATATAACCCATAACAAATTTTAAAGTTATTAAATAGTTAATATTAATAATAGTTTGTTATTTAATATTAAAGAATGAGGATCAAAATATTTAAACTAATATGCCATAGAAAAACAAATTAAAAGTTATTAAAGAGTGAATATGAAAAATGTTAAAATCTAAAGGGTAGAAAATGAAAGAGTGTTAATAGTTGAGACAAAGAAAATAAAAAGTAGTTAAAAGTCAAAGGGTAAAATGTGAAAATATCCTAAAAGATAAGGGGTATAAAGTTAAAAATTAAAGGATAGAAAATAAAAAAGTTTTAAAAAATTAGGGGGTGAAATGAAAAAGGATTAAAAGTTAAAGGGTAAACAATAAAAAAGTTAAAGGGTAGAAAATAAAAAAGGTTTGAAAGTTAAAGGGTGACAATTAAAAATCGGTGAATTGCTATTCATAATGTGTCTTGATTGATATTAGGGGGAATGTAAAATTGGTCACAACTACAACTTTATTCAACTAGTTAAGCTAACTAATAATAACGTAACTAGAAACTCAGGATCTCAAGATCTTATCAATTAATAATGATAAGATACAAATAAGGAATAACATATTACAATTAATTAGTAAACAATAATATGATGATATGAAAAAAATAAGAGCGTGCATGAAGATTGCCTTTCATCCAAACATTACGGAAAGAAGATCGATCAAATACTGATAGACAAATGAATGTTATTATATATTTACTCACTGTTTGAATCGATCATATACTGATAGATGTGGAAGACACGACAAGGAGCAGTAGCAGTTTTTGTGGGGGTTAGAATACGTGAGATATAGGGTTGTGAATGTGTGACCTGTGTAAAATAATAACAGGGTATAATTGTCAACATATATTTATAACATGTGGATAGATAAAAACAGCCCGTGGCATTATCATGAGAAAATAAAAATCAGTTTTTTCCTGTTCAGCATTGATGGCCTTGGCCCCTCATGATTTACTATATATATATATAAGTACAAACCTCAAACTAAACTAATATTATTTCAGCAAACACTTTGTATATCACCAAATAACTTAACAATGTGTACTTTAGAGATGCGTGGTAACCTTTTCTTCTTAACGCTCACCGGCATAGATGAACATTACCTCCACCCACTTATCCCCTCTATTCGATCAGCTCTCTCCAACGCTAAGACCCAATCAACTCGAGGCTCCGTCTTGATCACTGTGGCACAGGGAAAATTCTTCTCCAATGGTTTTGTATACCCAACCTCTGTTACATCTTCTCCCAACATTGATGACATAGTCCACCATAGGTTAGTATTCAAGGATTTGATTACGGAATTAATTTCCTTACCTATGCCGACAATTGCTGTGATCACTGGCCATGCTATCGGTGGGGGGCTTGCATTTGCATTATGCCATGACTTTGTGTTTATGAGACGTGACAGAGGTATTTTGTATATGAGTGAGATTGACATGGGATTATCTATGCCGGACTATGCATTTGAGGTACTTAAATACAAGCTGGGGAACCCAAATTTTCGACGAGATATTTTCTTGAGAGGAGCGAATGTGAAGGCAGATGAGGGGGTAAAGATAGGACTAGTTGATAAAGCTTATGACAGCCGAGAGAGTGCGATAGAGGGCGGGGTGAAAGTGGGGGAAGAATTGGCTAAGAAGAAATGGGATGGTGAGGTTTATGCTGAAATCCACAAGTCCTTGTATCCTGGCTTATGTATAACACTTGGATTGAGTTGTTTGAAGCTTGTCGTAGAACCAAGGATTTAGGCGTTTGCACGAAGTGTTTGTTGCATAGAACCTAAAGGGTGCGAATGAGGCAAAGGAGTCGAATAAACAGGAGTTTTGGCCTTGGTTCGTTCCATAAATTAATATATACTTTGCTAAAAGTCCGTCATTTGGTTTCTACATTTATGTTGAAGTTCAGATTTTTAATATCATTCGCTAATATCAATTGCTTAAATTATATGAATAGTAAAGTTTTCCTTTGTCTATAACTATAATTAGTTCATTAGCTTAAATTGATTATTAGTTACTAGTTAGGCTGGATTTCGGATGGTTACACACAAAAGTAATATATGACCAAAAGATTCAATTACCTTATATTTGCAAGGAACGGACAACAGCCTAGCTTAAATTGATTATTAGTTACTAGTTAGGCTGGGTTTCGGATGGTTACACACAAAAGTAATATATGGCCAAAAGATTCAATTACCTTATATTTGCAAGGAAAGGACAACTGCCCAGGGGTAAAAGTAGGCCAGACGTAAACCCGAAAGACCAAAACATGTAAACAAGCCTACCAAAAGCTGAAAACTCACAAACAAAGCAAAAAAAACTAAACCGTAGCTAAAACAAGGATCAAACAAAACCAGTTAAGAACAGTACGCAGAAGATAGTTAGATTCCAGAAGCCTAAGCGTACCTGGACATGGACAAGACTGACCATCTGAACTTGCATAAAGGTTGACATCCAATAACTTCAGATCACAACCAACATGATTGAAGCCGGCCAGAGCATTTTCAGCGAATATATTTTTTATATGCGAGACACGTTATAGGAAAAAATATATATTTTCTTACAACGTTTATGTTTGCAGTTGCAGTAACAACACTAACAACAGTGCAATAAAACTTATCAAAGTTTAATTCTTATGAGCTACGTATAACTTCTTTTCAACAGCTAATATTCAAAATTAAAAATAACATCTTTGCTGCGAAACTTAAATATATTTATGCGTTGTCAATGGATGAATTCCACGCAGCAAGTTGATTTGTAATCTTTATACGCTAGGTCTTTAGTTTTATCTTCATTAACATATTATATTTTACTTATTAATTTTTTTAAAGAGTAAAACCAAGAATCTAACATAACACACAAATTTTGATAATACATGTATATACAATGCCTCCAACAAGCCTTGAACCCACATCGTCTAAATTGATGGGCTACTCACATACTACTAGGCCAAAGGCCCACATATTAACATAACGCACAAATTTTGATCATACACGTATATACATGTATATATGTTATATATATGCATACAGATATACCTCGTGTATAAATATATATACCTCTATTAAAGGCTCATGTTTCAGGTATTTCAGCGAACATAGTAAACACAACCGCATACTAAATATTCTTAATAACGATATAATGTGTACTTTTGAAAAGCGGGGTACCCTTTTTTTCCTAACACTCACCGGAGATGGCATCGACAACGACCATTACCTCAATCCTATACTTATCACCTCTATTCGATCAGCTCTCTCAGAGGCTAAGACCCAATCCACTCAAGGCTCCGTATTGATCACCGTTGCACAGGGCAAATTCTTTTCAAATGGTTTATTAAACCCATCCTCTTTAAGATCTTCTTCCGAAGCCCATGATATAGTCGTCCACGCATCAGCCACCTTCAAGGCTTTAGTAGCCGACTTCATTACCCTCCCTATGCCGACAATTGCTGTGGTTACTGGCCATGCTGTTGGTGGGGGAATGGCAGTTGCATTATGCCATGACTATGTGTTCATGCGACGTGATAGTGGTATTTTGTATATGAGTGAGATTGATTTAGGAATATCTATGCCGGATTATGGGTTTGAGTTGATTAAATGTAAGGTGGGGAACCCAAATTATCGACGAGACATTTTGTTGCGTGGAGTGAAGATGAAGGCGGACGAGGCAGTAAAGAAGGGGCTAGTTGATATGGCTTATGATAGCCGAGAGAGTGCGGTGCAGGGTGGTGTGAAAATGGGGGAAGATATGGCTAAGAGGAAATGGGATGGTGAGGTGTATGTTGAAATACGCAAGTCATTGTATCCTGAGTTATGTAGAACACTCGGTTTGGGTTACAAGTTTGTAGTAAAACCAAGGCTTTAAGCATTTAATATGCTCGAACCAGGGAAAAGAATTGCATAGAACTCAGATAAAAGGTGTTCATTAGCCAAATGGGGTCGAATAAAGGGAGTTTTTTACTTCCTTAGTTAAGAAATTAACTGGATTATGTCGCGATTGACAACTTTAAGTCTAATTAAGGCATCATACATGTTTCCAATATAAGTCGTTAAACATATAAATACAATTTACGTGTTTGATCTGTTAGAAATATAAAACAAACTAAAATATTTTATAGCTTTCGATCTTTATACACTTGAAATCCAATCATTTAACACCAATGAATTACCATAAGGAATAAAATTCATAAATTCACATACATTGAACCAGATTGAACCAACAGTGTCATTCGTATTTAGATTTGCTTAACGCATGTATTCAACTCAACCCATTCATCCACCAAGCATTGCTTCAAATCAAAGTAAAATCTGTGGTTTTGGCTTATAACCCATACAAACGCATCCCAAATAATCATGATATGTTAATTGAGGAATCAAATACTACTGGTATCTTGAGAAGTATGTGGAGCATCTTCCTAATCTTAATCAATAACTCATGGTTGCCATTATATATTATAATGAAACTGTATTCCAGTTCCAATTTAAGACAGATGAACAACATGATTGGACAAGACAAGATTTATAAGTTTACATCAACACAGGTTTACCAAGTAATTAATTGCCAAAACAATATCAATCACATGTACAGTTAAAGTCAAAACATTAAAATAACGAACCTATCAAAAGTGCAGTGATTGGCGTAATCGAGATGGGATAGCGGAAGAGGGGAATGGACGGATAAATAAGAAAATGGCCATCGTAAGGGTCTAGGGTTTTGAAGCATTTTCAGTTTTGGTGTATAATGTGCAAGCCACGTGATGCTGATGCTTTTGCTTTTATACCGTTGATTAAAACCCACAGAATTGGGTGAAGAAAATCAGAAATCATCCATTACTCGGGGATTTTTTGTATACATGTTAACATACCTTTTACAAATTATTGTTAGAGAACGGGTGAAATGGACAATTTCATTTTTAACTTTAAGATTACATAATTTTTTTAAAAAAAAATTTATATCAAAATTATTAGATATTTATGCTTTTTAATATGTAATAAATATAAATATATTTTTAAAAATGATATGAACATTATAAAAAATCCAGTGTCTATCGCATTATAATACACAAAAGTTGTGATACATGACTTTTATTTGTGTATCATATATTTTTTATTTTTTTCTAAATCGATCTAATAATTTTGACATAATTTTTTTTGCAAAAAGTTGTACATATGTTGAAATTAAAAGTGAAATAAGTCGTTCTTAGTTCTTACGATAAGAAGTGATTCTACAATAACCCCCTTCTCCTAAGTTATACTCCCTCCGTCTCAAAATAAGTGTCTCATGTCAAAATGCACACAGTTTAAGGAAAGTCACTATCTACCAATAACATCTTATCTTTACCCACTAAAGTCTTTTCTGATTGGCTGAAAGGGAATCTGGACACTTATTTTGGGACGTTCCAAAATAATAAGTGAGACACTTATTATGGGACGGAGGGAGTAAAAAACTGTCAAGTAAGCATAATAATCATCATCTAATATATATCGGTGTATTCTCGATCCATACTGTCTGCTTCTAGCTATATATAGGGGTGATTATGGGATGGAAATGGTACCGAACCGGTTGGTACCAGTTATCTTTTTGGCCTTCAAATTGGGTACCGAATATCAGTCCGTTTAAAGCGTGACGATACCGGTACGATTTTTAATAAGTACCGGTACAGGTAAAAGTGGTACTATACCGCTTTCGTACCACAAAAATAGTAGAATAATAAGTAAACATATCTACGTATTTTGTACTTGATGAAATTCAACAAAGATAAATATCAATGAATCTCAAATAAAAAAATCATCATTAAATGACATAGATCAATATTAATGAAAAATAGCAAATATTTACAACAACGTTATTGTACCATGTTAAGTGATTTTGTAATGATACAAGTCATTGTCCTTACCTTTATATTAAATAGCAATGTGTGTGGAATTCAATATAACTATGGTGCTATAAACGTGATTGTTTTTTGTGACAAATAGTACTAACTAGACTTCTATAAAATTACAATTGTATATATACACGACAGTCTAACTCTATATTTATACTTCTTAATCACTCAAAAAATATCATTTTTGTATTCATAAATATATTATATGATTATAGAAATGAGGTATCAATTAAATCTTTTATAAAATATAGAAAGAACCTACCGACCTATAACAAAGAAAAACATGTATATTACGGATATGGTACTAAAGCGGGACAAGTGGGAAAAATACCGGTACCGCCGGTTATCTTTATGACCCTAAAGTGAGTACCGAATACCAGACCGTTTGAAATCGTTTGGTAACAGTTCGATACGGTGCCGATACTGTATAAGTACGGGATCGATATTTCGAGTACGAATGCTCACCAGCTATATGTCACCGTCCAACAGCACAGCCTTCTAAGTATAGCCAGTATATCATTATTGTCACTATTAGGATTGGTGAAGCCTAACATGTTGTCGCGACTCGGGTTAATTTTGTTGATTACTTAAATTTATTTCATTACGAGTGGTAGTTCGGTTCGAAATCTGGTGGTTACCCAAAAGAATTTATTGAAACCAAAAGCATTACCATACTTTTGCAAGGGTCTATAATACTCTGGCATGGCAAAGTAGGCCTAACTTAAACCCAAAAGTCCAAACAGCTAAAGAAGCTGGAAAACACCATCTTGACAACCATTTACTTCAGAGTTCAGGCCATTGACGATCCTCTAATTAATTAGTTTAATATATATCAGTATATGTGTGAACCTCTAAGTTGATATAAGCCTCAGCTCTTAATAACAATGTGCTTTAGAAAAGCGTGCAGTGGCAATCTTTTCTTCCTAACACTCACCGGTGATGACATAGACGAAGAACATCATATCGTCTCAACCCTACCCTCATCTCGTCCATCCGATCAGCTCTCTCCGACGCTAGGACAAATTCCACGCAAGGCTCTGTCTTTGTCACTGTAGCAAACGGCTTCGAATGGTTTTGATGTATACACATCTCCTTCCAATAGACTCGTCCACAAGTTAACCATCTTCAAGGCTTTAGTATACCCAACTTTATATCCCTCCCTATGACAATTGCTGTGGCTGGTTACCGGCCATGCTGCTGCTGCTGGAATGGCATTTGCATTATGCCATGACTATGTGATCATGCGACGTGATAGGGGTCTTTTGTATATGAGTGAAATCGACATAGGGGCATCTATACCGGACTTTGCATTTGAGTTGGTTAAATCCGATAACCGAACCTTCTTCAAAAAGGTCTAATGGGACCCAAATTACCGACGGGATATTTTTTTGCGTGGGCGGATGAAGGGGTAAATATGGGACTTGTTGATAAGGCTTACGATAGCCGAGAGAGTGCAGTGGAAGGTGGCGTGATCATGGGTGAAGAATTGGCTAAGAGGAAATAGGATGGTGAGGTTTATGCTGAAACACGTAAGTCGTTGTATCCTGGGTTATGTGCAGCACTTGGGTTGAGTTCCAAGTTTGTCGTAAAACCAAGGCTTTGATTAACAAATTAAGCGTTTAGCCGAACCAGGTGATTTAAGTGTCGCGCAGAACCTAAATTGTGTTAGTTAATAAGCGACAACGAGTCGAAAAGCACATAGGTTTTGGCCTTGGTTCATTTAAGAAATAAACTTTTCTAAAGCTCAATGAATGTTTGGTTTCGACAATTCATGTTTTTATTCCTAACATCAAAAACAAAATAAAACAGTTATTAAGATCCAAACCCCAATATAAAAATCTTGCGTAGGATCTTTGAATGGTATAACAAAACCTACATATGATCTCTATCCCAACCACAAGATCGTAGCTACGGCCTAGGATCTACATCGGATTCTAGTTTACGTACGTGGCTTAAATTTACGAGTAAGAAATTAAAAAATATGGTGACTTTGCCTGATAAATTGATAATACACACTAACCAATATTTAAGCAACTCATAACTTTAACTTTAATTGCTTACCGCTTAAAAATTGATATCAATAATAATAACTAGCATATTATCCACGCAAAGTAGTGAAGAAAAATTGTATATACTCCAATAAGAAAACGTTGATTTTATGTTTGTTCAAAAGAATGTTGATTTTAATGAAAATTGAGAAAACAATTTTGACCCGTCAATAAGAAAACGATCTTGACTTTTTTTTATCTAAATTTTTTTGAATCATCATCTATCAAATTTAACCCGTTTCATATGAAAGTAACCGTCACAGGTTATATAAGGCTTGTATCCGGGTTGGTTACTTTTAACACGTTAAATACATTTGTAAATTAATTAACTATTATATTATATGTGGTAAAAATTGCAGTTTCAAAATATCAAACAATGAGATATCAATAAGTTTACTTCTTCAACATTTTACATTTTAATTACATATCTCTACATGTACTGATTCTCAAGTCTTTTTTCATATGTGGCTAGCTTCTCATTCTGACACCTCATAATTTATCCTACGTGTCAACCTATTATTGAGTTTCTAAAATTATTTTGACACCTCATCATCAATCCTATTTATTTTTATAAAGTTGACCAAATAATTTATTTATTTAAATATATCATTCATTTTAATGTTGTGAGTTCCCTATGCGATGGATCTAAGTGATGATCGACAGCAATTGAATGGCGGAAACAATCAATTACACAAATCATTAATAAACCTAAACCGAAATGATCAATTGAACAAAGTAAACGAGTTTATTAGATTGAATAACGTATTGGAACTTGATTACAGATGAATTTAGTCGACAAATGGTGCTAGGGTTTCGTCAACCCTAGTCGAAAACCCGTAGGTTTGTATTTATACTAACATTCTGGCAGACATGCGTCACTTGTGAAAGTGTCGCATGTAGCCGCCTTCATGCGTCACTTACCTAAGTGTCGCTATGCGTCACTAAGGCAAGTGTCGCTTAAACTAAAACTTAAGTGTCGCATCATACAAAATCTATATTTCTATTAAACGACTAACGACACTTTTACAACTCAATAGACCAACTGACAGACAAACTAAAATACATCAACAAACTCCCCCATGTCTTCAACTTGGTCTTCAAAATCTTTAAACTTCAAAACTTTAATCAGCACCAACCTTCTGGGAATGTTCCTCCAGCATGTATTCCCACTTTCAAACAAATCTCGACCACCCTTGTAAACTTTGAAGCTTCCTCTAAATCAACTTGATTATACTGAAGTTTATTCTTGTAGAGAGCTTTCAAATCTTTCTTTGTCAAATTTATCAGGCTAATCGGATCAAAAACTCGAACAAACTTTCCCACAAACTCCTTGATTGGTCATTCTCCCCATTTATCCTGTGTTTGTACCACAACAGTCTTGGTAGAATATTCAATTACAGCTTCTTGAGTGACAGAGTTAAACCACCAATACTTTAAATCTCGTAAGAAACCCAGTGGTAACTCTTGTAAGGGAACAGTCTTGAGACTAGCAGCTAGTGGATAATGATATTTTACAATCGGTTGTTGAGTTTTCAGATCAATCTTTTTCTTGTACGAATATCGAACTCCCAGCTCTGGTCTAATCCACATATATTTCTTGCTGTAGATTTCTTTTCTCAAAATTTTCTGAAAGAGAACTCCTCGAGTATCTTCAGAATGATTTACAATATTTAACCGATCAAGACGATTAAGTTCGACCTTTGGCAATGTGCTGATATGATTGAATCTAGGCTTGAAGTATTGCACGCCATCGCTTCTCTTGATCAAAATAAGAAAGTTATCAACATTTAATTTCCAGCTTCTGATCAAACCAGTCAATTCACCTTTAACTAGATAAGTTTTACAAATCTTCAAATCAGGTGCAACTGATTTGTATACCACTTGTGGTTTTGAACTTCCTGAAGATGTAGACACATGAACTGATTCATCAGTAGGTTGTTCCATTGCAGGTTCTGCCTCATCCTCAGAAGAATCTGTCTCAATAACCGGAGCATCAAAATTATATGCTTGAGCAGGTTGTCGTAACATTGGCTCCGGTTCACGTTCAGGCTTCGGTTCTTGATTTGGATTATCCATATATTCCTCATCCGACCCTGGAACCTCTGCGTCCATTTCTATATCATCAGGATCAAAAGATCTATCTACTTCATCAAATTGATTAACCAAACTCTGCAGATATGTCAGATTGACATTTGAATAATCGGCTGCAATCGGAGTCGGTTGTCCCGGAACATCAACGAAGTAATCTAAAACAATATTTTCATTAATATCTGAAGTTTGTACATTTTCCGGTTCTGGGGGAGGAGTTACATTTGTTTCTAACTCCCTGGGATTATCCTCCCCCGAAACAATTGTGACTGACTCCAATTCTAAAACCCTAGACGACAGATTCGTCACTTGAAGCTGGAGATTGTCAACCTCAGCAGCTTTGAGCTCTAAATCCTTTATCTGGGAAGCCTGAGCTGCAATAATAGCCTGTTGATCGTCAAATCGTTTCGACAAAAACTCCATCTGAGCAAGTAGCATCTGAATCGATGGCATATCAGACCGTGGTGGAGGTTGTGGTCGCTGAGAAGTATGCGGAGTTGGTTCCTCGATCACAACAGTGGTCCTCTGGCGTCTTTGAAGAGGTAAATCAGCATACGAAGGAGAAGACCCAGCATGACGTTTTCCAGGATTCCTCGGGACGTGGACCCTGCCAGCAGAAATCCGTCTCAAGATACGTTTAAAGCGTCGAGGATCAGCAAGTTGAATCCCGTCCAAAGCAGTTTGTGGGGGCACGTCACCCTCAGAATCGGGTGGAGTGGGCCCACCATCATCAGAATCATCATCAACCCGGTCAACACGATCAATGTTGTCCAAATCTTGAGTTATCTCAGTGTCAACCAGGTCATCCTCATTGACCGGAGGAATCACATCATCCTCAAAACCATCATTGATCGGCGCAACATAGTTTTCATTGACTATGTGCCCGAATAGTTCACGGTCAGCCAAAATTTGTTCACCCTTTGGCGCTAGTTTGCGGCCGTTGAAGACTCGAAGAAGCATTGGTGTTGGCACCAAGAGGGAACGTTGATCAGGGGCAATCTCGAGATTCAAATCATTTAATAATAGCTGCACAAACCTTGGATATTGCAGCCACTTATCATTACCAGCTCGGATATTCTCAACCATGTTGCCAAAAATATAACCGCTGAAGTTATACGGCTTTTGTAGATTAGGGCCAACATAAGAGATAAAGTCAAATGACTTGATGCGTCATATCCTCCCTTCCTCGGAGATAGGCAAACAATCACAATGTGACATAAATACCTCCAAACCCGGCAGAGATATTGCTTGTGGAAATCAGAAAGCTGATTCGCCGGATAGCCCATGCGTTGAAGTCCCCCGTAGATAAACGTTCTTGGGAACATAGTCGGCATGGTGTCGTTGTCATTGAACTGGAGAACCCGTCGAATAGAGTTCTCAGTGATCTCAATTTCCTCACCAAACATCTTTGAGACAATCCTCGGGACATCACCCTGAGTCCGAATGAAAGCGTGATCGTAAAATTCTTCAACCTGATTCATATAAACCGGAGTAGATGCAGTAATAGCATAAGGAATCCTCGATCGACGGAGGAACTCGATCATAGGGCGAAAAGGAGCCGAGTTAACGTGTGTGGACTCCAAGAATGCTGTGATATTGTGACGAGTGTTGGTGCGACGGTAATAATTTTGTAGATCAGCCATCTGTAAGCTAAAATACGAAACAAAAATAACCACAAACGTTATAGAATTAGCACGCACACGCATAACCTAAAAAACGAAATTCTGATTTAGGCGTCACTTATGAAGTGACGCATAACAACTACCGACACTTAGGAAGTGTCGCAGAAAATAGTGCTTAAAATCAGAAAGTAAGTATAGCGTCACTTATGGTAAGTGACGTTGCCAAAGCATGCGTCATTATATACGACACTTAAGAAGTGTCGGGTCAACAATATGCGGCAGTTAACAGAGTGACGGTATCCTAAGTGAGTCACTTAGGAAGTGACGGTATAAGTGACGTGATAGACAAAAGCGTCACTAAGTGAGTCACTTATGAGAGTGACGCATAAGTGTGCGTCACTAAGATGAGTGACGGACTAACAGATAATACAAGTACATGCGTCACTAAGAGAGTCACTTAAGAAGTGACGCAATAATAAGCGTCACTGATGAAGTGACGGTATGGGTTCTAAATTACCAAGTAGCGTCACTTGAGGTAAGTGACGCATGAAGTGACGCAACGATGAAGATCATCGTGTCACTGTTCATGTAACACCCCCAAATTTAATGATTCGCGGAAGCATATTTTGGGTGTTACTAATCAATAATCAAAGCACACAGATATATAGCAAACGACTCTATATGCGTCGTTTTAACAAAATATATTAATATTAAAAGGTTTACAATAGTTTGAACTCATACATAGCTCATGTTCGTAATATGAGAGATTTAAGTACATAATTAGTTATACAAAATCTAATAATGCAATGAAATCTCTGAAGATTGCATGAAGACTCGAGCTAAGATGCATCCTGAAGGGCAGTCCAAATCTACTGCTGAGTACCTGTGATACATGCTAAAATGGGTCAGCTAACGCTGGTGAGCTCACAGGTTTGAGTATCAAATAATATTCTATGAACCGCAAGATTTAAGTACTGATTTGCATCCAGCAAATAAAGTTACAGATAATGTATACAACCATGAGCGCATAGTCTGAGCTTAACTCGAGGGTCGGGTCCCATATAGAGAATTCCGAGCGAGGTGCCTCCACGAGTGCCTAATCTACACTCGTCTTCCCAAATATTAGTACGTCCGTTTACCCGGTTAGTGCTTGCTAACCCGGACGAGGAGGGTCAATCCTATATGGTACCATATACTAATATTCACGCTACTTTCATATTACCAAACTATGCTGACGGAGGACTTTGGTTTGATTAGTTGAAAACAACTCATGTAGTATATTGAAATATGTACTCGCGTTCATGCGTTAAAAACAGAACAATGTATCACACCCCTAGTAAAACAGTAAAAAGAGGGGCCATGAGACTCACCTGAGCCTGGAGAGTTTATCTTAATAAACTTAGATTGATTAGCCAAGAATCGAAGTCCAACGACTTGTAACCTGAGGGTGTCCACGACACGCGATGGTTATGACATGATTGAGTATCTCAAAGATCACCCTTGTAGTTGTTTGTTCAACTAGAATGTCCAAATTACCATGATTTGGTTGTTTGTTTAAGTGTTTGAAAATGTGTACGGCCCGTTGGCGATTGTTTGTAATAATAATCTCACATTATTATTTTGATGATTTTGAAGTGTTATACCTAAAAGTAAGTTCCAATGTGTTTTAGAAGTTGTGTCGCATTCGTGTTTGATGTTATACAAGTTTAATACTTTGTTGAAAGTTTAGATGTAACACGGTTACTCGTGAACCTAGGGTAAGGGCGAAGCCCGTTAATGACGGGGGTCCGGGGGCAGTGCCCCTGGTAGCGGGGTCCAAGGGGCGGCAGCCCCTGGCGGGGTCCAAGGGGCAGAGCCCCTGGCTGGGGAAAAACGCATCTGGACTTGAATTTGGGTGAAATGGGGCGTCAAATTTGGGCCTCAAAACTTGGTGTAAAATTAGTTTGAACCTTCTGTTTTATACGTCACTTATAGCGTCACTTAGGGGCTGCGCGTCACTTAGGAAGTGACGCATGAAAGGCAGAATCTGAGTGAGGGCGTCACTAAGGGAAGTGACGCATACTGAGGCGTCACTAAGGTAGCTTGGGCGACACTTAGGAAGTGTCGCATAAAATTAGAAATTCTGAGTTTAGGGCGTCACTTAGGTAAGTGACGCATAAGGTGGCGCCACTCCATTAGTGACGGGTGTAAGTGTCGGTTAGGCGTCACTAAGCAAGTGACGGTTGGAGTGTCGGGAAAAAGGGGTTTTATGCGGCACTTAGGCAAAATTAGGGTTTCATGCGACACTCAATGCGTCACTTAAGTGACGCACGAAGTGACGCTATACTGGTCGTCTTTGCGACACTTAGGTCTGTTTGACGGATTTTTGAGCCAAAACGAGTTTTCCGGCCATAGTTTGGTCCGATCCTTTTACCCAACCAATATATGGACATTCTAAGCTTATATAAACAACAAACATGTAAAAATGAGTGAAATCGAAGAGTTTCAGGTTTTTGTCGGAACTTACAAAGTGTCGAAATGAAATTCCGAAAAGATAGAGTTGTAGATCGTTGCGTGGTGGTTGTTTTTCTCCAAAGAGCTTCAAGATTTCGGCGGCGTTTGGTGGTGTAATTTGGTGTTTTAAGGTGATGGTGGTGATGGTTATCTTGAAAGAGAAAAGAGAGAGAAAGGGGAGAGTGTTGGTGGAAATGAAGAAGAAAATGAGGAGGGAGTGGGGTTTTGTTGAAAGTCTCACTTCCTCAGCTCCTGCAACCGTGCTCCGTGCGATGTTCGTTTTCCCAATTGTTAAAACGTTAAATTAATATTAGTTACTTTTAAATATACGTTTTAAATTACCAAATAAATTCCCGATAATTTGGTTGAAGTATTTTATTAAAATTCTTAATAATTGAATTATTAAATTTAACGTTTTCTGGTTTTGTTTTATCGTGCGATTTTACATTTTAATTATGTAAATTGTCATTTGTACGATACGAGTTTAACTTGAAATGTTATAAAATGATATTTTTAGATGTAATAGCGTTATTAAATAATGTTATATTATTTAATAAAATTGTTCACCAACGTCCGTATTGATTTGAACCGAATCACATTCGATTTGAATTTTGTACAATTTACTCAAATCGCATATTCGTATATATTCAACAATATATAAAATTCGATACATTAATTAGCCTAAAACCAACTAATTACATGTATTAACTGTTAATTATGAACTAATAATAGTCCTAATTTGGCGGGTGTTACAGTTCATACCCAGAAACCAAATTTGGGGGTTTTGAAAATCAAAGTTACCACAATGTACCTATGATAAAAACGAGTGTAACACACCAAGTATTAACGAAAAACATGAACAAATTAAACCCCAAATCGTGAGATTTCGAAGAAACCCACATCCCGTAACCCTAATTCGTAATTAAAACATGAATACAGAAAGATAGAGGTTAAAATTAGTACCAAACTAGTCGTGTGAATGAGGGGAACAAGAATATGACGAGGGAATGCGCAACCAAACTTGATAAATCACGAACAAATCGACAAAAATCGCACAGAGTAAGTGACGTAGGGACACAATGAGTGACGGTATGTTAGAGAAAGTGACGCTATGTGAATTTGAAAAGTGGTAAAGTTGAGTGTCGTTGGAAAGGGTATTTATACGAAAACCCTAGTATGCGTCACTCAACCCGGCACTTGTAGCGTAGCTTACACCGACTCTTAAAGCGTCACTAGTGGAAGTGACGCAATATCGTATGCGTCACTAGTAGCGTCACTTATGAAGTGACGCAACTGGTCACTTTTAGTGAAAAGTTTGCGATTTTATCAATTTTTTGCGTTGTGATTTCGGTACTCAAATTTGAAAAGGTAACTGTAACTTGGATAAAATCTAAAATTAAACTAACTTATAGAAAATATAAGAACACATAAAGAAATGCAAATTCACAAATAGAAAATTAACACATTCTTTTTGGTGACGGAGTTGATATAATCTGGTTAGGGATCATATCGGAGTAATATGCATTTATTAGGAATAGTAAGTGTTATTTCGATCATCAGTATATTTGTCCACTTTAAATTTACTTGACATGCTTAGAACACTTTGTATAAAAATTATTTCAAAATGATTATTAGTATATTTGTCCACTTTAAACATGTTACACTCACATCTAGGAGGTAATTTTATTATTATTGGTATGTACATTTCGCTGTGGTCCTCACCATAGATATACATCTTAACTTAAGACATAGACCATGTTTCCATTTACAAAGAGAATATAAGAAAATCAAATTTAAGAATCAAGTCAGTGGTGACAGGTCTGTACTTACGTACAACAGAGCGACATAGCTTGATTCAGGTTTAAGCAAAACCAGACTTGGTCAAACCATTTTGGCGACCTTGTAAGGTATCTTAATTTTAAAGACTTTGCAAGTACTTTGACTTGTGTTTGCTTAATTTTTAAGTATATATAGTAACAGAAACCAGGTCTATACTTACGTATAATAGAGGAAACTGTCAATATATACCCTCAAATGATATCAAATAAACTTCTTTCAACAAAAACATGTCTAGTATAAGTAAGTATTAAGACTTTTGTTATACATCTAATGATGTTGTACCACTTGAAATAGACAATTAACTATTAGGCTTCTTAAGAGATCTCAAAGAGTTTTGCATAACATGCCTACTAATATATCGTATGATGAAGACAATGTTTATAAAAACTGTTGTTAACACGTCAGATAAATCTACTGACACATCCAAGATAAATCTTAAAATTCCATTTTATGCATGTCACCCGATGTACTATCATATCCCAAGTTGTTTACAGACACAACTTCAACGTCTATTTGAAAATGTAGCAACGGTGCATTTCTTTAATAATAAAAAGTATAAAGAGTGGTTGTTGCGTTGTTCTTCTTTTTTTTTTTTAACACACATAAAAGAAATAAATTACGTTCCAAGTTACAAATTACTATTTGGCGATAAAGAACCTTAAACCAATCATGTTGATTAGTTCATCAAATCGAGTACGCGAAAAAGATTTTGTGAAAAGGTCGGCATTCTGCTTTAGGGTGTCTATGTGGACAAGGTCTATCAGGTGTTTTTCATAGTAATCCCGTATAAAGTGGAACCTAAGTTCAATGTGTTTAGTCTTAGAGTATTGTACGGGATTGCGTGTGATAGAAATAGCAGCAGTATTATCTATGTGAATAGGAGTCATAGAAAGAAGTAACCCGTAATCACGCAGTTGATGCTGAATCCATAGAACCTGAGAGCGGCAACTCGTAGCAGCAACATACTCAGCTTCTGCCGTTGAAAGAGAAACTGTACTCTGTTTTTTGCATTGCCATGAGACCAATCGAGATCCGAGGAACATCAAATTGAATTTAGGGTTCTAGGGTTCTAGGTATGTACGTGCATACATACATACCTAGAACCCTAAATCCATTATCAAAAACTTGAAGGAACATCAAATTGAAGCTTCTAAACTCGAAATCAAGCCTCTCTAATCATCTTAATCAAGATATGATCTTGTGTTCTTCAATTTCTAAGACCTAGAATTTGGGGTTTTTGGGATTTTGGGTTAATTAGAGAGTTTAATCCAAAATTGAAGCTTGGTTTTGTTAAATTGATGTTGATTAAGCTTATGAATGATGATGATTAATATTATACAAGCTAAAGTTTAAAAGTTTGATTAGGGTTCTTGAGGCTTATGATGATTAATATGATCATAATGGGTTATATGATGAAATTATGGTGATTGATATGAAATTGAAACTTGTAATGATGATATAATTATTAGTTGATGCTTAAATGATGATTATAATCTAAGCCTTAACCTAGAAATGAAGAAAGTGATATATGATCATTAATAAAATTCATGAGTTTAGTTGATTTTGTTAGAATCAAAAGTTTTAAGCTTGTGTTATTAGTGAATAATTGATAATGGTTGATTTATAATGATGATTGACATAATTCAAGTTAAAATGTGAAAATTGATTAGGTGTCATGAGGGTTTTGATGAATTGTTGATGTTAGATGCTAATAATCTTGTTAATGGTTTAATTATATTAGTTAACAATGATTAAGATGGAAGAAGGTGGAAGGTGATCATAATGATCATAAAGTTGATTAGTGATAATTAAAGTAGCTTAACATAATGATGTGATCATAATGATTATGAAATTTTGATGTTAAAATGATTATTCATAATCTTGAAATGATGAAAGTTGAATTAATCCAAGATAGTGATAAGTAGGTTGATTTGAAGTTGGAAAATTGATTATCATGATAATTAATCATGATTAAGTGATAAATTAAGAAAGTTGATGATTGACTTAAATATCATGTTGTAGTTATTAAATATATTGTTGAGATATATAACATGAATTCATATAAGTATGGATTGAATATTGATAATTGTGATGATTGTGTTAATTCATATGAATTGAGTAATTTGGAAATTGTTGGTGTAAATCTATTGGAGTGATGTTATATAGATTTTGAGACAAGTGACTGGCTTGTGTTATTCTGTTGTATTCTCAGATGTGGAGAAGACTCGGGGACATTAGACAACTAAGTGGACGACTGAGGTATTCGGTGAGTGGATCTTTAATCTTCAGTGTGATTTAGTTGTAACATGTTTGATTACAACGGGTAAACGTATTATTAATGCTTTTGTTTGTCATGATGAATTTGTTTTAATAGTAATAATACCGTTGATAGACCGTTTAGTCTGATATGTTGACCTGAATGAGTATGTGGATATGTGATCACATATATTTGGCCTTCGGGCATCAGTTGTTAATGGGGTCAACGAGTTGATTCAGTTGGTTGGGCTAGTTGGTTATTGTGTGAATTACATAGGGTTTTGCTTCATTCGTTGTGTGTAGAACCTGTGTTTGAGTATAATAAACATTAGCTATCGGTCTTGTCCGTTATGGCCATACGAATATGGTTGGGTAAGTGTTCTTTGAGAGCCATCGCGGCAGTAGAGTTTCTCAAGAGCCACCGATCCTCATTATTAAGTTGTGATGTTGGTGAACTGTTGCATGGTTGAAAAGTTGTATTGTGTACTTATGTGTTTAAGGTTAGTTGTTGTACACAAAATTGTTATGCTAAGTTGGGCTGTTGATTAATTATTCACTCACTTAGTGTTATGCTAATCCTCCACATTAACACTTCTTGAAGGTTATGGATATAATATGGGTGGGCAAGATGTTGGACTGGAAGGAATGTTTGACAACTAGGCATTACTTTGATATTTGAATTGTATAAATCAATGTTATCTTTTGGTTTTGAAATTATACCCATGTTGATAAACTATGGTTTAAATTAGTTGGATTTTATATGTTGACTAAATAATGTAAATTATTAATGGTTATTTGGACTTGCGCTTCCGACATATTATATTTAAATGGTTGTAAAATGAGGGGTGTTATAAAATCCAACTAAATATATAAATACCAAAAATCCGACTGACCGACTACATATAAATATATATATATATATATATATATATATATATATATAAAAGTTTTTTTTAATTGATTTTGTCACACGAATTCTTTAGACAAAGTTTGTTAAATTATAATTTAAGAGTTTATTTATTTTTTTCATTGTAAAGATATTTTGATTATAAACTAATTTATCTTTGTACGTATTTACTTAAACGAAAAGAGCTAGCTGATTTTTTGATTATTTATGTATGTTTGAATTTATTAATTTTACGAAAGTTTGTTATGTTTATCTGTAGATCTATGTTTATTTGTGATTGATGGTTGTCTACTTAACGTGAGTAAATTAATTAAGCTATCACAGACATTTGTTTAGTTTAATTAGTTATGTGATTATTTAACTTGTTAGGTAATTATGGCTTAAAACTATGACTGAAAATAGGTTAAGACAATTAGCAACTATTAATTAATATATAATGAATATTATATTATAATTATCACTGAAATAATAGAGTAATTATTAGACTATTGTTGACGCAAATTCGTTAGGATAAATCATAATAAACTATGAAATTCTTCTTGCGTAATTGACTTCTAACGTATTCAAGAGAATCTAGTATTTTTCCAATAATTATAGAATTAGTTGACCTTAATTATAGTTTTTCTACTTTGCTTTACTCACTATAGAATTGATCCAAACGAACAAATTGATAAATAGAAAAAATGAAATCTAGGGAAAAAATAGTCTTAATGAATACATTTGTTCTCATCTAATTGTTTACAACATTCGAAATAGTTTTGTTTGCTCATTAGTGCTTTATACTTTTATATATTACTTTTAATTGTTTTACTTATAGTTGGTAAAATTAGTTTTCGAAATACGTTTATACGGAACTAAAAATACCTCATTTGTTATTTGTTTTTTATGTAACGTATCAATGGGATAATAGATTAAACCTGTAGATTCCTATGAATACCAGGGAAAATCTCTTCCAAAAACACGTTGATTCACAAAAGAATACCGTGGAATGGGTATGATTCATAAAATTCAGAGTGAAATTTAAAATTCTTCAAATTAAAATTAACTTCAAAACAATGTCAAATGAACTCTAATAAACAACCAAAAATTTAAATGGGCCAACCAAACATAACGGATCAAACATACAATCCAAAACAAAAGCCCAAAATGAACAGAAAAAACATAGAATGGACCGTATCTTTCATACGGAGCCGTTTTTGGGCTTCGAGCATGGGCCTAACTGCCTTTGGAGTTAGCGGCTTGGTGGGCCTCGAACCGAGCTTCGATTCGCCTGCTCATAGGCCTGAAACGGAACCATGTAGTCCAAGTTACGCCATTTTCCGTACAGCCCTATTTGTTACACAATCACAGGCCTCTAGAAACACAAGAGCTCTTTCTTCTATAGTTGGGCCTCCATCATTTTTTTATTAGCTTATTATAAATTACATTTTAACTCGATAAAACAACTATTTCTTATGTTTGATACTTGAACTTACATGTACTATACTATTATATGATCGGGTAATCATGTCTCTGTTGTGTGATAGTATTAAATTTGTTAATATTCATTTTTCATTATGAATATTTTAACACGATCACACACACATCAGAACATCGCAATTTTGATTCGATATTACAAAGATATAATTAATTCTATTATAAATAATATCAATTTGAAGCGCTATAACAGAAAAATTGTTTTTTGATAAAGAGTTCCTTCTAGCTAATTGACTTTATAGAACGTTTGAAGTAATAATTTATATATCCACCGGCCAAAGCAATTTATTTAATCTTCACGTCATCATGTATATACGTATCGTGATAGGAGGGTATGTAATGTATAAATGTATTCTATTTAAATGTCACAGCTCAACTACAATTATATATGCCATTATATTAAGTAACCATGACTACATACACATGTGCCGTGTATCTATCACCTTCACCTTCCAATATTAATGTTATAACTTACAAGTAACGAAATATTAGCCAAAGATAGATCATCATTTTTATATTTTTGCAAGACAGATCATAACATCTTATACGTCCTTATAATAATAAACTAGTACTAGTATATATCAAGAATAAATTATATCAACACATAAATAATAGAAAAATAATTATAACGATCTTTTAGTCGATTTTATGATATTGCTAACAATTTATCTCACGATCCCACAAATGATCATACGATTTTAATTTTATTTTTTGAGATTATAAGATGGTACAGTTCTACGAGTAGGATCAATTAAGTTGATTTGATCGATAACCTTACGTAAGTATACTCTTATTTTAGTGAACCTAATTAGTTTTACCGATTTAGGTTGAAGTTGATAGGAAGATATATCCTCATATGATCAGTCATTTATAATCAGTCTATCACTATATATATGTTATGTATCTTTCTTATATTCTAGATCACCCGAATCGACCATCATGTGTTCCTTTCACAAACACGGCAACATCTTTTTCCTAACCCTAACCGGAGAGGGTCAACACCTACTCAACCCTGGTTTCATCTCATCCATCCGTTCATCGCTCTCCAAAATCAAATCCCAATCCGTTCCAGGCTCAGCCCTTATCACGCTCACCCAAGGCAAATACTTCTCAAACGGCTTCGATCTCAACTACGCCAAAGACGATAATTGTGGAGTATCTCCAATCGATCACCTCCTCGAAATGGTAAACATGTTTAAACATTTAATCTCGGAGTTAATCTCGCTCCCAATGCCAACAATCGCATGCGTTACTGGCCATGCAGCGGCTGCAGGGTTAATTCTAGCAATTAGTCACGATTACATGCTAATGAGACGTGATCATGGTGTTATGTGCATGAGTGAGCTTGATTTAGGGTTAACGTTACCGGACTATTTTGTTGCGATGATGAGGTCGAAAGTGGGGAAGCCGGAAGCAAGGAGGGATGTGGTTTTGAGAGGGGTGAAGGTTAAGGCGGATGAGGGTGTGTCGATGGGGTTGGTTCATTCGGCGCACGATAGCGAGAAGGAGGTGGTTGAGGCTGGTATAAGCATGGGGAACCAGTTGGTGAAGAGGAAATGGGATGGTGAAGTTTATGGTGAGATACGAAAGTCATTGTATCCGGAGTTGTGTAAGGTGTTAGGATTGAGTACCAAGGATCTTGCAAAAATAAAGTTTTAAATATATTTGAAGTACTATTATGTTTTCTGTAATTGTGTATTATTACGTGTTTAATTTTATTGTACACTTTTTATTTACTGGTGATGATGATATTTCGCGTGCCTAGATATAACATTCTCATTTTGGGCCTAAAAGAATTACGATATTTTTCTTATTTTAATTGGTTATTTAATTTTATTTAGAAATATTTGATATTATTAAATAATTGAAATAAATAAGTCAAGTGATTAAATAACTTATTGTGATTAATAAATTATTACTTTTTTTAAATTATTTTAGTTATCGATAAAATAAAATATTTGGTTTCGCAAAATTGGTTTTAGATTCCAGATAATAGATTTAGAACATGTACTATTATTACACCACTTGTACTTCTGTTGAAGGGTGAGGTCGACCTAACTTCTTATTTTCTTTGACTTCTCCTTTTCAACTCATAAGAACACACACACACACCCTTCAAAGTGAGTTACAAAAATCTGATTCAACTTTGTTGAGGCTATAATTTGGTGTCAATATATGATTCTCTTCATCATCCTCTATCTATCATCTTGATTGTAAGTGAAATTTATCCTCATTTCATATGTGATTGAACTTGGTTAAATTTAGATTGAATTCATGATGCATGAGAAGAAATTGTAGTTCAATAATAGTAATTGTTGTTACATTATGTCTAAGAATGATATAAATGATATGTGTTAACTGATTTCATGGTGAATTGTGATGAATCATAGTGTTCTTCAAGTTGTAACTATGAATAAATGGGTTTGGTTAGAAAATTAGGTTAGATTATTGATGCATGAGTATAAATAGAAGCTTGATCAATTGGTTTGTTGTTGCATTATGTTTATGAATCATAATTAAGGTCATTTACTGAGTGAAATCGTGTATTGTATCTGTATATTGCGAAAATTGAGTTTAGGTTCGAGCTGAAAGTGTTACAGGTTTGGGTTTTGTTGCTGGAAATCACAGAAACGCGATCTAACCTCGTCACACGGATCGCGTTCCTCAGTGTTATTTTGGATCAGTCGTTTTTGTTCTTTAAAACGCGATCCTAACTCCTTGCCCGGATCGCATTGCCAAGTACATTTTGTCTCAGTTTAATTTTACTCTCCGGAACGCGATCCAACACCACAACCCGGATCGCGTTTGCAAGTGAAAATCAGTAACAGAATGTTTTGTGCTGTGTAACGCGATCCCACCACCCCTAACCCGGATCACGTTTGATATTTACAATTTGACAAATTTGATAACTTGTGACTTGCGTACATGTATTATTTAAATAGCATTAAATGTATATGATGTGCATTTATATGACACTATATATTTGAATAGTATACAATTAATCATAACATGAAAATCTAACTCGGGTTTTGATTGTGTTCTCAAATAAAATCGAACACTCAATAAAATAAGACCTTTGAGTGGAGTTGGTGATCGTCAAGGGTGAGTGGATCTTTGACTATCAGTCTAAGTTAGTTGTAACAACATGGTTACAACGGGTAAACCTGCTTTATTTGTATATGATATACATATATTGTTTATGTTAAACATATTGCCATGATAATTATGTATTGTGTGTTTATTCAGAGGTCAACATGGATTGAGTTTGGGTACTATTACTTGGACAACATAAGTGCTTTGTACATGTATTATTTATTGAACTTGTGTTGTATGATGAAATAGTTCCCAACCATTGGTTAAACCACTGTATGACCTTCAGTTGGTTACAAGTGTTACTTGGGGGCCACCGCGGCTTGAGGATACCTCAAGGACCACCGATCCTCTTTGAAGTTATTTGTTTATGATGATTTGTTGTAAACATTTGTTAACCTAAGTTAGGTTGATAGTAATGATCTATTCACTTAGCTTTGTGCTAATCTCTCCTCACTACTTCTTGCAGGTTAATCTTTTGAATGTGGGTAGCAAGAAGTTGGGTTGGATGAAATGTTTGGCAGTTCACTCTGAGTGGATAAACTATATTAAATATATAATGCAATGTTTTGAGAATTTGTATAACACTTAAGCTTATAGTTTGTAGTTGTTATGGTAAACTAAACTAAGTATCATTTCAAGTAGATTACACTTTTAAAAACATATTTTATGCAATCTAAGATGTATTTATTAAATATGCGCTTTCGGTTTATGTTTTAAAAAAATGATCTCGTATTTGAAGGGTGTTATACTAGAAGGTCGAAACTACGTTAAAACATCAATATTAAAGACTATTTAGCTAGTTAAGCCTAATTGATGCTTAATTAACCCAAGCATAGTACGTATGGATCGATAGCGCTAAGTTTGTCGGAAACTAATAAGATAGCCACTTCATCATTTTATTAGTAGAGTACATACAAAAAAAAAAAAAAAAAAAAAAAAAAAACATATGTAAAAAGTCTCAACTTTAGGTAAAAAGTCTACAATATGTATATGTATCCAAATTATAATATTTCTGTTATATGTATCCAACTTTTAAAAATCTCTATAATATGTATTAAACGGAATTTTTGATGACGTATCTTTCCTAAAATGTGTCACGTGTCATTAATATAACTTAACATATCATCAAAAGTATCGTTCAATACATACGGTGGAAATTTTTAGAAGTTTAATACATACAATAAAAATGTTATAAGTTAGATACATATTATAGACCTTTTGCTAAAGTTGAGTACATTTACCGATACTTATCTCAAAGCTATAAATACTCGTATATGTTAGTGTATACGTAGCAAAATAACTAATCAATTGTGCTTGTTTTCCTGCTAGACGTTAAATCGATCTATCTAAATTATCACGTATGTAGCAAATTAAACTACATAAATTAATTGTTATGTTAGAGCAAAATTGTCCATTCTTTTATCTAGTGTCATTAATTAGATCTTCAATCTCGTTTTAGTTCTTTAATGGGATTAGTACTTAAAAATGCAACTAACTTGTACCCGATATCTATTGTGTGTACCCAACTTACGTATGCTAATTTAAATGCATCAAACTTTCAAAAATGGTGTTTTAATGTAACTTGATGATGTGTCGCTCGTTTACAAAGACACGTGGCATCCGGAGAGTTTGACACGTCAGCAAGTTACATTAAAACACCCTTTTCTGAAAGTTTGATGCATTAAAAATATCATACGTAAGTTGGGTACACACAATAGATATCGGGTACAAGTTAGTTGCATTTTCAAGTACTAATCCCTTCTTTAATTTACCTGTCCGGCCAACATATGATCAGAATCAGAGGTGTAATCAATTCAATTCCTCGTTGTCAAGAATTGAACATTTTCGTATCTAAGGCTCTAAGCGGACTTCCAAAAGGGTCTCACTAGTAACGTTCGATGTTACTAGGCCTTAAAAGGCTGTTTGCTCACTAGTAACATGTGATGTGTTCAAATCTTTCGTCCATTGATCAAAGAAATCGTGTTGATGAGTTATGACTCCGATAAAATTCTTCACATGTAGGTATGATGTGGGTGTTAGATTTTTGAAGTTGTCCTTTGATCAAAGAAAATATATAACAAGTGATGATGTGTTCATTGGGTTGGTGTGGATGGTAAACCACCAAGGGCACCCCAAAAAAATTTTTTCCTTTTCATTTTCTTTTTATTTTGTTTCTAGTTATATGTTATCGATCTTTGTCATAAAATTTCTCTTTAACTTTTGAATTACAAAATATTTAGTGACTATATAATATATGTTCTTATTTTGGTGTAGATAGGACAAAAATAACTTAATTGGTTGATAATATTTGGTGGACAACAATATGATCGTTGGACTCTCACCAATTTTTGGTGGGAATTGAATCTTTGTATGTTTTTTTTTGTTTTTTTTTTCCTTTTATGATATGATACTCAGAATACTTTTACTGAACGCTTGCTTTATTTTATAATTTTGACTGGCTTTATCTTATTTTAATTGATAAAAGATGAAGAGTTTATCAACAAAGATTTTAGGAAAAGGTCTCAATTGTCAAATGTGGAGAATGATGGACATGTCAAATTCAATGCATGTTAATAAAAGATTTGTAGATGTAAAATGCAGTATTGTTAAAATGTAGTTAAATTTTATAGTTATAAAATGCAGTATTGTTAAAATGCAGCGTTCCATTAGTAAAATGCAGTAGATCTGAACGACACTGTTGATCTAAAATACAGTGAATTCGGTATACCCCTCATTTGAGATATGCTCCTCGGAACGACCTTACTAGGGGTGTTCATGGACGGTTAACCGGGGACTCGGTTAACCGGAGACCGGTTAACTGAAGTCCCGATTCAACATATTTTTGAACCTAAATCGAAACCAAAAAAATTCGGTTAATCGGTAATCGGTTAATCGAATTTTCAGTTTGGTTAATCGGTTAACCAAATTAACCGTTTGTTACTAATAACTTATTTAAAAAGTAGTTAATAACACACAAATATACATTAATTTTTAAGTGTTCACTATTTTTAAATATTTTGACAATAAAAGTTTCAAACGATATCAATATTACTATTTATAATATGTATATATGTTATACGTACGTAAATCGTTCGAATATAATTAGAACTAGTTAGTAATAATTACCAAATTAAACCAAAATGAAGTTAGTAAATTACATTAAAATGAGTGAAAAGAAATATAAATGATTTTATCAATATATAAGTGTAAATATCAATATATAAATTTAATATATACAATATATATACATATATTATAAGGTATATATAAACTTTTCGGTTTTTTCGGTTAACCGTTTATCACTTCGATCTCAAAATTATGAACTGAAACCGAAAAACCGAAAATTTTTCGATTCGGTTAACCGAAATCGAAAAATGGGAAAATATCAGTTCGGTTAATCGAAAATCGGTTCGAATCAACTGATTTTTTATTCGGTTTTCCAGTTTCGGACTATTTTGAACACCCCTCACCTTACCCTTTTTTAATTGCTACATAAAAATATATTAATTGTACCAAAAAAAATTGTAGTACCACAAAGGTCATATATATGTTGAGAAAGTCTTATTTTTTGACTTACGTGGGCTCGTGATTCTACTTTATAGAAGTTCAAACCCTTAAAAAGAGATTAATCATTGTTTGACAAACCAAATTTTGTGAGACTTCTTATATAAAAAACCTTTAAAATCCCAAAAAGTAAAACTACTTCAAGTATCTCATAATAGAAGCTCCTACGGGTTTCTTCAACTCTAGTCACAACCCCATCCACTAGCTTGGTAACAACAGGTTGAAGTTAGAATTTGTGGCTAGAACTTGTGGATGAAGTTGGAGCATGAACTTCTATTCAAAAGCACAAAGAGCTTCCAGAGACTTATTTTTACAAATTACCTACCATTTATAAGATTCGATAGCCAATATTTTTTACTATTATTACTGTATAATAAACATAAGAGTGTTAGAATCATCTTTTAACGGCTCTAGCTTGGTGAAGAAAAACATATTACAATTATTAAAATTAGGTTTTTTTCTATTCATACGAATTAAAATATTACACTATATTTGTGTTTGAATCACTAATGAACTATAATTTGTAACCTTTCAATCTAATGATTGTGGATTCAAGCCTCATGAGTAGGGATGTGCATGGTCTAGAACCGGACCAAAATATTTCGATTCGGTTCTGTTCGCTTTCAAGACCCGATTTGTAGTAGTTTCTTAGACCGAGGATCGGACCATATTTCATCGGTTTGGTTCGGTTTGGTTCGGTTCGGTTTTAAAATGGACCTACTCGATTTGGTCTAAAAGACTGAACCAATTAGTTATGCGTGATTTTATAATCATTTTGTGTCTAGCCTAATGGGAGCGATCTTATAATCGAGTATATATCAAGATGTCAACTAATAGACTACCTTGGTGATGGTTATGATGACCATGGTATAGTTTAGATACAAAACTTATAAATGAACACAATTGAATTCATGAAGGTGTATAAACATATATACACATGATTTAAATAGCCAACCGAGTCCTATGTAGGCAAAAAGAAATTTGGATGAGCAGTTAATTATTGATAATACATAAGGAAGTTATATGCGATATCTAATGAATGTATACGGATATTCGATTCGGTCCATTTTTCATTTTTCTTGAGTTTGGTGCAGGATCGGACTGAGTCCCAAATATCTAAACTACTATGGACCATGGACCGTACCATATATCGTAGGGTATTTCGATTATGGTCCGGTTCCTCCTCGATCCTCGGGTATTTTCGGTTCTTCCCATTTAACGCACATCCCTACTTGTGAGAGGCAATTTGTGAATATTCGTGATTGTGCATAATAATTATAGGTAAATAGTGTATATTTGTCCTGCTAAAAAAATTGTGTTCGAATCAAATACTATTTAACAACACCGTTAAGTTCAAACGAGAATAGAATTTTCGGTGAGAATAGGGGAACCAATAGAAGTGCATCATGTGTCATAATATTTATTTTCTCCCACGATTTTAAAAATCAAATATCTCACAAACGGTAAGTTGAAAAGTTATAAAAATTGCACCATAATAATTAGGGTTTAATTCTCTTCGATTAGAGATGTGACAATGTATACTTTCGATGACTTTTTTATTTTTGGGTTTTACAAATTGTTCAAAATTGGTACCACATGTGGTACTCATCGGTACCACATGTGTTACTATCCGGTAGCACATTTGTTACCCGCCGATACCATATGTGTTAGCTGGTACCACATGTGTTACCCGCCGGTATCACATGTGTTACCCGCCGATATCACATGTGTTACTAATTTTCAAAACCCACCGAAAAACAAAAAAAAATCGTCGAAAGTATACCTTGTCACATCTCTAAACTCTAATCGAAGAGAATTAAACACTAATTATTATGGTGCATTTTTTGTGATTTTGCGAGTTACCGTTTGAGAGATATTTAATTTTAAAAAATGTGGAGAAAAGTAAGGTTAGTGACACATGACACAATTCTATTGGTTCTTCTATTTTCACTCAAAAATTTTGTACTCATTTGAACTTTAGTCTTTAACAATATAACGTTAATGCATGTGCATCGAAGTTGGTGGAAGTTAGATAGTACTTTAGTATATTTGTATGGAGCATGTGGGTTGAATGTGAACTTTGTTACATAATTACGTCATTTATACAATTTTTTATAGATCATAGATACAAAAAGGTTTAAATGAGTACATTAATTTTTTGATGAGAATAAAAGAACCAATAAAAATGCATCATGTGTCACTAAATACACTTTTCCCGTGTTTTTAAAAAGTTAATACCTCACAAATGGTAAGTCAAAAAATCACAAATATTGCATCATAAAAATCAGTGTTTTACTAATCTTCGATTAGAGATCTCAAAAGCTAGATATAATTACGACAATTTTTTTTTACGAGTTTTAAAACAGCTAACACATGTAATACAATAAGTAACACATGTGTTACCTGCGAGTAACACATGTGATACCAGTTCGTAACACACGTGTTAATAAACAGTTCAAGTCGGGTCAGCTTGAGTATCAGTTCATAAACAGTTCAGGTCTAAAATATCATTCTTTATTAACCCTTTGACATGTTACCTAACCTGACCCACTCATTTTGTGATCACTAACTTTGGAAAATAACTCTAATATGTGTGCCTTATGTCATCTAATTTATCTGGTTCCTACTTACACACCACATTGACGTTAAATTGTTATTAATTGCGTTAAATGGACCAGGCAGTAAGAAAAGATAGAAGTAAACATCTTAATAAACCGGAGTTTATCGCCCTGCATTTTTTATTTTTTTTTACTTGAGATCCATCTGACATGCCGATATGTGGAGCTGTCCCACATTTTAGGTGCAGGTGAAAATAAATTAACTTGCATGAAACCTTTAGTGATTGAAAAATTCATCCAATCTGGACAAAAGTTTCAAATGTTGGGATTTTTAGAATATCAGAGATTTCCAAATGCATGACTGAAAATTTGCGTTGGTTAATTTATACTTATGTTGGTTGTTTATTCGCTCGGCTATCGTTGGAATGTGTCTTAAAGAATTCTCAAACGGGTACTTTCTAAATTCTAATGATCAGTAGAGCTTCACTATACCAATCATCAAGGTAAAAATCTAATTTTAACAACAATTTTTAGAAATTTATTGTACAAAAAACGTACTCAATAATGATGTGTACCGATTACTTCATTTTTGCCATGAAAAGCTTTTTTAAAGTGTAGAAAGAGTACACAATCATCATGATTAGCTTATAGTTTCCTTAAATTGCTTAATAAAAGTTGATTTGTTAGGATAGATGTATAAATACACTTCTTTGTTGATGTATTTTGTTAGAATAGATGGATTTCATTCCCGGAATCGATTACAAGCTGTCAGGAGTTAAAATCTTAATCGATCCGTAAACGTAGAAAACTGCTAAGGTGGATCAAGTATCCGATAAGTGTATTTCATTATGCTTATAGTTGTCTTGGGTTATTTAGGCATGTTCATTCATATTATGTAAGGTGATTCTTATTGTGTGGACTCAATTTGAGGCTTCTATTTCTTTTTAGTTTCTCCTCCACGGTAGGGAAATTGTTCTTGATGTTATTTTAATTGCACTTCCGTTGGAAAGACTTATTTTTTCAGTTGCTTACCTGAACGGTTGAACACAACATCGAACATATCATGTAAATAATAAAAAGTGTTCCCGGGGCACCGTCTAGGTATTACACTAGTTTACCATGGATCTCTATCTCTAATATTTCGCATGATGTCAAAAGATTTTATCACGTGTGACACGTGGTGGGGCATTGAGCAATAAGGTCCGTTAGATTAATAACGTTATCTTCGTATTTAGATTAGTCAAAGATCTCTCGAACACGATTCCTAGTCGCATGTTCCTTTCTTTCGGCTTTCTTCCATTGACTTTTTCTTTTTCAAAAACTTTATTATTTAAAAATTCAACAATGTTAATCAACAATTATCGAATATACTACTAACATTTTGGTTATTACGGTTACTCATTTTATGAATGAGCGGATAATCAAATATTCATGTATATAATGAGTAGATAGTAAGAAGTCACTATATAATTATTGTAACCCACAAAATATTTTCCTTTTAGTATTCAAATTAAAAATGAATTCAACCTAGGTCAAATAACTGTATTATGTAATTCAAACCGTATTTCTATTTAAATCGTACATTATTTTGATCATATACACATATAAATAAGAAATTACAATAGATCTTAGAGAAAAATACAAAATCCGTCCTTATGGTTTGCCCCAAATTTCACTCGCAGTCCTTTAATTAATTTAATTACACATATCATCCTTTATTTTGAAACGTGTTACGTCAATAGTTCTTTACACTAACGATTATTAAATCTCCGTTAAAAAGGACCATATATGTAAAAAAAAATCTTATAAATTTTCTAAGTAAAATATAAATTATAAAACATAGCATATGTATAAATACATTATTAGGTGAACAAACATCGTTTTCATCTTTAACATTTTACTTAGTAAATTCATCATCAAATTGTTTCTCTTTCACTTTGAAACATTAAATTTTATAGTGCACAAACGACTTTCACCACTCAAGGATCTTCTACTACCCATTCATCTTATCTCATCATGACTTTGGTGGCCATCATCTCTTATCTTTTGCGTCCATTTTGATGATCCAAGCTTTGAAGTAAAACGGCGTTGAAAAGTGAGAACTAATTAAGGCACAAATGTATATCTAAATTGAGAAATATGTTGATGGAATATAAAATGTGATCAATTAAAGGAGTATACGACCAAATTTGGTAATGAATAAAATGAGAGAAATGAAAAAAATTATTATGTTCCCCTAACAATGTATTCAATTATTTATACGTATGTTAAATTTTCTAATTTACATTTTACCCAAAAAAAATAAAGAATAAAATTTTTGACATACATGATTCTTTTTAACGAAGAGTTAACATTCTTTGGTATAAAGGACTATTGATGTAACATGTTTCAAAATTAAAGATAATTTGTGTAATTAAATTAATTAAAGGACTACGAGTGAAATCTGAGATAAACTATAACGATGATTATTGTAATTTTCTCTAGATCTTAAATATGAATAGTAATAATGCATATAATAATAAAAAATAAAACTAATGAATATTAAATACGAAGATAAAGTTATTTTAGTTACGACTTTAACGTAATCATCATGTTACGATTGTATGGCTATATGGACGACCAATTTTTAGTGTCATGATTTTGATTAAAAAAAATTATACATGTTATTAATCAATATAGATAATCTATTAAATACGAATAATTTATTTATAAAATACCGCTTAAGACGACGTGGTATTCAAAATACAAGGATTTAAAAAATAGATAGTTGTGAGTACACCTTTAAGAAATGAAAATTTATGTAGGTTATAATTTTAGTCGTAGGATCTTTATGAATGGAATCAATTTAAAGTTCAGATTGCTCCATGGTATTTCTGATATATATATATATATATATATAGAGAGAGAGAGAGAGAGAGAGAGAGTTTTGATCAAATAAGAACACTTCAAAAATAAGAACGGTGAGAACACCTCATAAATGCACAACTAGCCTACAAAAATCATTAGATTCATAGTCATACATCTCAAATATGCAAAGAAAAATAAATGCACACTTCTAAAAATGCACAAAAATCGAAAAACACGATTGATGCACGATTATCTCTATAATTGTGCATCAATCGTTTTTTCAATTTTTGTGTATTTTCGAAATTCAAATATATTCTAATCAATTTTTCTACACATATTTGAGATGTATGACTGTGAATCTAATGATTTTGTTCGTTAATTGTGCATTTATGAAGTGTTCTTACCGTTCTTATTTTTGAAGTGTTCTCATTGGAACCTTACCCTACATATATATATATATATATATATATATATATATATATATATATATATATATATATATATATGGATGGGTTCTGGAGAAAACAATGAGATAAAAAAAACAGTGTAAACACATCTCCACCCTTCATCAAATCTAACACACACACACACACAAACACACACACACACACACACATATATATATATATATATATATATATATATAAGGGGTGTGGATAAAAAAAGCAATGAAAACACATCTTCACCCTCCATCTAATCTAACACACACCACACACACACACACACACACACACACATATATATATATATATATAAGGGGTGGGGATAAAAAAACGGTGAAAATATTTTTTGATTCACAATTTTGTAAGTTGTGAACTTTCATTTTATTTTTGCTTCACATATGATTTTTTTGTGAACCCTTATATTTTTTTGTTTCACATAAAATTTTCGTGATGAACCTTTAATATTTTTTTTTTATTCACACAAAGTTTTTAACATTTTCAATTATGAATCTTATTTTTTTCACATATTTTTTTTTTAATTTTTTCACAAAAATATTTAAAAAATTTTATTGTGATTTTTTTTTTTTGGTTCACGAAAAGTTTTTAACTTTTTCAACTGTGAACCTTAATTTTTTTTTGAGTTCACGGAAAGTTTTAACTTTTTCAATTGTGAACCTTTTTTTTCAGATGTGAACCTTAATTTTTTTTTAGGTTCACGGAAAGTTTTAAAAAAATTCAGTTGTGAACTTTTTTTTTTCAACAGTGAACCTTAACTTTTTTTTAAGTTCACAGAAAGTTTTTTACTTTTTCGTTTGTGAACCTTATTTTTTTTTATTCACGGGAAATTTTTTACTTTTTTAATTGTGAACCTTGAATTTTTCTGGTTCATGAAAAGTTTTTAACCTTTTTAATTGTGAATTTTTTTTTTCAACTGTGAACCTTAATTTTTTTTAGATTCACAGCAAGTTTTTAACCTTTTCAATTGTGAATCTTATTTTTTTGTTTTGGGTTCACAAAAAGTTTTTAAGTTTCTTAGAGACTTTATTTTATTTTTTTTACAAAAAATATTTTTTTTTGTGAATTTTAATTTGTTTGGTTTACTTAAAAATAGAAATTAAAATAAAAAAAGGTTTACACCTTAAAAAATTTATGCAGGAAAAAGTATTTTCACCATTTTTTTATCTCCACCCCTTATATATATATATATATATATATATATATATATGTATATGTATATAAGTTAGATTAGATGAATGGTGGAGATTTGTTTTCACTGTTTTTTTTATCTCCTTGTTTTCACAGGAATCCATTCATATATATATATATATATATATATATATATATATATATATATATATATATATATATATATATATATATATATATGTTGAGTCACTGGTCGTCAAACTCAAGATGGTCACTGATCTCAAAGATTAAGGGGGAGACTAAGATAATGTCTACAAGCAGATTGTTGAAGTCATTAGTCGCTGATAAGCGAAGTCACTGATGGTATCTTATACTCTCATGTTTCTGACCCAATTAATGAAGATCTCTCTAAGAAGAAATGATTCAAGTCAAGCTCCTGTTGCTGATGTTTATGTTCGCTGATCTTCTCTCTCTCTCTCACTAAGTTACTGAAGGAGAATTATGCTCAACTCTGTGTGTCGCTGATCAATATCAGCGAGAGCATTACTCTCTGTACATGAAGTATAATTCAAGTTGAAGATAGTGTTGCTAAAGGTTTTCTTGTCGCTGTTTTTATCTTAGACCAGTAGAGGAAGAATTTATAAAGATCAAAGACTCAACTATGTGTGTCGCTGATACTCATCTATCAGCGAGAGTCTCCAAGTCTTCTTGAGTTCTCTCTTCTGCTGAATAAAAGAAGTCGCTGAAGATTAGCTATTCAAGTCATTCTTTAGAGCATGTTAGCTCGCATCGAGAATGAGGAGAATTGATATATCTATCAGTGACTGCAGCATTAAATGCCGCATTAAATAAGAAGTCAATATTCAGCGTTATTACGGCACAGCACGTGTTCCTCGAAACTTGAAAAGAGTAACGTGGAAGCTTTTGATTGGTCTATGGTACAAGGTGATATTTCCCAAGACAGAATGTCGTGCCATGATGTATCACATCTCAACTACCTCTCCAATCAAGCAGCGACACGTGTCGTTCAGATCCGGAAATTGAGGATTTCAGCGCCTATAAATAGCGTAGTATGTTGTACTTCATTTTGTGTCGATTACTTGTATTGTCACTTGTTTGTCAGTGACTAGTTTGTCTAAGATACAAGTAACACCAGCAAGTGAACTAGTAGCGTGTTTGTCCACTACTAGTTTACTTCAGCGAGTGAGCAAGTTAGCGCGTTTGTCCACTACTGCTCCTCTCCTTTGTAATAGCTGTATTGTTTGATTTAGATTAGCTTTGGCTAATCTATTCCGCAATCAACAAGAGATAAATTTTATTAATAAAGGAATTTATTTTTCAGCTACATTTGTATCAGCAACTGAACTGCTTGTCACATATATATATACTTGTGTTCATTTTGTTGTTACTTTAATACGGTTAAAAACTTGTCAAACAAAGATAACACATTATAACAGAAAAGAAAAGTTTTTAATTGTATTCAACCCCCTTCTACAATTAACTCACTGTTAACGATTCACAATCACTAACATAATAGTGATTAGGGACTCACAATTGGTATCAGAGCAGAGTTGGTTTAAAATATAATTTAACCAGATCTGCAATGGAATCCGTTAAGTACAGTTGTGTTGATTCTGAGTACCAGAAAGGAAATGGCTCCACTACAAAACCTCCAGCTTTTGACCCATCAAGAATTGAAACCTGGATGTCCAGGATGATGATGTTCTTAGACCTTGTTAATGATCGTCTTTGTTCTATAATAACTGACGGTCCTCACACCTCCACTGTCATTATTCCTGCTGTTGCAGCTACTGCAACCACTCCTGCCCTACCAGAAATGGTTATGCCAAAAAGGGAGGAACAATGGACAGATGAGGACAGGCGCATGATCAGGCTGGATAAACAAGCTAAAATATACATAAGCATGTCACTTCCAGATGAAGTGTTTGAGTCCATTAGATTGTGCAGTACAGCGAAACACATGTGGGACACTCTAAGAAATATCTATATTGGAACCCCCGACATTATTCGCTGTAGAGAAGTAAATCTGACTCGTCAATATGAACTGTTTGCCATGGAACCCAATGAGTCACTGACCTCCACCTATACTAGATATCAAGCTTTAATAAATAAAATGGAAAAGGCTAATATAGGAAAAGACCAAAGATTTGTTGTCAAAAAATTTCTAGAACTGTTGCATAGAAAAGCTTGGGGAACCATTGCAACATGTACTCGACAACGTAATGATTATACTTCTCTCAATCTAACTCAATTTTATGGTATATTGTTAAACTGGGAACAATCTGAAAAACAGGCTGATCAAAGTGAGCACATTCGTGCTGCACTAGGCAGTCAAAAGATTTCTAATGCCCTTGTAGCTGAGCTAGAAGAGATTGATCAAAAGCAGAAAGTTAAGATCACCCAGTTGAGTTCAAAGTCACTGATTGCAGATGAGGAAGGTTGTGCTGCTGACAGTCAGTCTGAAGTCAGCTATGAAGAAGGACTAGAAAAGCTGGAAAGAGATATGGCCATGATGGTTGCAAATTTCAGAAAGAACACAAGGTTTAACAAATTTGCTGGTGCACCATCATGTGACATCTCAAAGTCAAAAGGTGACTGCTACAAATGTGGCAAACCTGGTCACTTTGCAGCTGACTGTAGATCCAAAGCTGTCAATCTTCTCCCTGAACAAAAGCCCAGTTTCAGAAATGACAAGTATAACAAGTACAAGTCAAAATACAAGAAGCTGAAAGCTATGTCCAAAGTTGGCAAGAAGAAGGGAAAAGGATTCGTCGCTGAAGAAGGATCCTTCAGCGACTCTGACTCAACCTCATCATCTGATGAAGAAGAAGCTATGATTTGTTTGGATAGAGATTACTGCCTGATGGCTGATGATGCTGACTTCCATGAAAACATCAAAGAAGTAGCTAGGAAATGTTCAGCATCCGGCTGGGATCCAGAGACTCTCTACAAGGTACATTGTTTTAAATCAGCTTCAGTGACTGAAAAGGAGAATATCTTTGAGACTTTGATAGTTGATCTATCAAATGCTCATGATATTCAGAAGAGGCAAGAATGCATGATCAATGACTTAACATCTAAACTTAAACTTCAAGAAGAAAATTTGTTGAAAATGAATGATCTAAAACTTGAACTTGATGCACAAATAAATGCAAATCAAATGTGCATTCAAGAGAAAATAAGTTTTGAAACCAAATTTTCTCAACTCAATGAAATTATAAAGTCATGATGCAAATCTGCATTAAATGTAAATCAGTGTGTTAATAATCAAATTCCAAAACAAGTAAAAGCTATTTTGGGAGGTGATTATGACACAGCTGCTTCTCTGGCTGATGCCACAAGCATTGATCAAATATTCAAGCCTGATCAATCCTTTTCAAACTTCATTTTTGAACCAATGTCAGTCCTCAGCGAGCCTAAACCAAATCACTTTGTTAAAAGCTCGCTGGTCACTGACAACTGTGATATAGCTGCAAGCATTGATGAACTGAAAGACTTGAGCATAAATGAGTCAACAACTAATCCAGTTCCCATCAGTATTACTGCTATTAATCAAAAGTCATTCAGCAACCTCACTTCTGACACTTCAGTGACTGATGATCTTGTCATCAGTGACTTGGAGTCAAAGAAACAAACTGAGACAGTAAGTCTGAATTCTTTTAAATCTCAATCAAATAAGCATTTTGAGCAAAAGAAGTCTAAAGCCACAAATAAAAAATGTTATAAGTGTGGAAGTAGGCAACATGTGTCAACAGATTGTTCATCAGTACAAGCTTGTGTCCAACCAACCACCAGCAGTAAATCAAATGTCTTGCTGGTCAGTGGAAGCCAAGTTCAAGGCTTGTCCACCATGAACCCATCTCAGGATGGGTTCATAAATTGAACTAACATTTTATTCCTGATGTAGGGCATTCTTAGAGAAACAATCTGGTATCTGGACAGTGGGTGTTCCAGACATATGACCGGATGTAAGTCCCTGCTCAGCGACTACCAGGATGAAAGAGGTCCTGACGTAGTTTTTGGTGATAACAACATTGGTAAGACCAGAGGGTATGGGGTCTTGACCAATGGAAATGTGATGTTTAAAAAGGTGGCATATGTTGAAGGACTGAAGCATAATTTATTAAGCATCATTCAATTCTGCGATGCCAAGAATAAAGTGCTATTTGATCATGAAGCTGGAGTTGTTTACAACAAAAATGGAAGTTCTGTCCTGGGTGCTCAAAGAAAAGGAAATACATATGTAGTCAATATGGACTCAGCACAATCAGGAACATGTTTTTATTCCCGAACCGTTTCAGAAGAAAAATTGTTATGGCATAAGCGACTTTCTCACCTGAACTTCAAGGCCATCAGCAAGCTCAGCAAGAATGACTTGGTAAATGATCTTCCAAAGCTTACTTTTGACAAAGACAAGCTTTGCTCAGCATGTGAGAAGGGAAAGCATCACAGCTCTTCTTTTAAAAGCAAACAAACATCTTCAATGACAGAATGTTTTCAACTGATGCATATGGATCTATTTGGTCCAGTGAGTTCTCCTAGTCTTGGTGGTAAAAGGTATTGCTTGGTAATTGTGGATGAATATTCCAGATATACTTGGGTATTCTTTCTTAAAGCCAAAAGTGATGCAACACAAGAAATTATATCCTTTATCAAAAAGATGGAAAACTTAAATGATTGTTCAGTTAAACATTTAAGAAGTGATAATGGCACTGAATTCAGAAATATTGACCTTGAAAGTTTCTGTGAATCAAAAGGAATTTCTCAAAACTTCTCTGCACCAAGAACACCTCAACAAAGTGGTGTTGCAGAGAGGAGAAATAGAACCTTGATTGAATCAGCAAGGTCAATGCTCATAGATGCTGGTATTAAGACCCACTTCTGGGCTGAAGCAGTTAACACTGCCTGCTACACTCAGAATAGGTCTCTAATTGTCAAGAGACATGATAAGACAGCCTATGAGGTGTTAAGGGGGAGAAAACCTGACATAAGTTTTCTTCATGTTTTTGGCAGTACCTGCTATGTCTTTAACAAAAGAGATCACTTAGGAAAGTTTGATCCCAAAGCTGATGAAGGTATCTTTGTTGGTTACTCAATCATTTCAAAAGCTTTCAGAGTTTATAATAAAAGAAGGGAATGTATTGAAGAATCAATGGATGTTACCTTTGATGAATCTTATGATGAATCACTCACTGATCCAAAAGATTATGAAAACCTTATTTTTAACACAATCAGTGATGACAAGCATGAGGTTCATCCATCAGATTCTGAAAGGGAAGATGATGTCCCTGAAGATACTTCTGGCTCTACTTTAGCTAAGAATAATTCAGAAACTTCATCTTTGCCTGTTGATACCCCATCATCATCTCATCATTTGCATCAAAATAATAACACTCACTTTCCAAATCAAAGCTTTAACATTAATCTTGCTTCTAATGTTGATGTGTCTGGTGGATCATCTCTGAATAATCAAGTCACTGCTGAACCTCAGCGAGTGACTAAATGGACTAGACATATTGATAATCAATTGATTATTGGTGATCCTCAATCCAAGGTCCAGACCAGATCAGCATCTGCTAACTTTTGTTTGTTTGTAAGCTTTGTGTCACTAATTGAGCCCAAGAAAGTTGATGAGGCACTCACTGATCATCACTGGATAGCTGCCATGCAAGATGAGCTATCTCAGTTTGAAAGGAATAAAGTGTGGAAGTTAGTACCTCAAGTAGCTGGGAAATCTGTGATTGGAACAAGATGGGTGTTCAGAAACAAGATGGATGCAGATGGTGTTGTAATAAGGAATAAGGCTAGACTGGTTGCACAAGGTTACTGTCAGCAAGAAGAAATTGATTATGATGAAACCTTTGCACCAGTTGCTAGGCTTGAAGCAATCAGGTTGTTCTTAGCATATGCAGCTCACAAGAAGTTCAAGGTATATCAAATGGATGTGAAAAGTGCCTTCTTGAATGGAAAGCTGCAGGAAGAAGTGTATGTGAAGCAACCACCTGGATTCACTGATCCCAAGCATCCAGGTTATGTCTATAAGCTGGAAAAAGCTTTATATGGACTAAAACAAGCTCCCAGAGCTTGGTATGACACTCTCTCCACCTTCTTAACTAACTGTGGGTATGTCAGAGGTAAAATTGACAGCACACTTTTTATTAAAAAGGATAAGAGAGATGTTATATTAGTCCAAATTTATGTTGATGATATTATTTTTAGGTCTACTAACAATGACATGTGCAAGGAATTCAGTAACCTCATGACTAAAAGTTATGAAATGAGCATGATGGGTGAATTAACATTTTTCCTTGGTCTGCAAATTAAGCAAACCAAAACTGGTATTTTTATAAATCAAGGAAAATATGTTAAAGATTTATTAAAGAAATTTGAATTCACCAACTGCTCATCCCTTGCTACACCAATGTCATCTGCAGTAAAATTACATGCTGATCCTAGTGGTAAATCTGTAAACATCACTGCTTACAGAGGAATGATCGGGTCACTGCTGTATTTAACTGCTAGTAGACTAGACATTATGTTTTCCACTTGTCTATGTGCTAGATATCAAGCTGATCCAAAGGAATCCCATTTGCTCGCTGTCAAAAGAATATTCAGAATTCTGAAGGGCACACCAAATCTTGGTCTCTGGTACCCATATGGTTCAGATTTCTCACTGAAAGGATATTCAGATTCTGATCATGCTGGATGCAAGATGGACAGAAAGAGCACCTCTGGTAGCTGTCAGTTTCTTGGAGAAAAGCTAGTAAGCTGGTCAAGCAAGAAACAAAACTCTGTCTCAACTTCTACTGCTGAGGCTGAATATGTCGCTGCTGGAGCCTGCACTGCTCAGATTCTATGGATGAGAAATCAGCTCGCTGACTATGGCTTTGACTTTGAGAATGTTCCAATTTATTGTGACAGTCAAAGTGCTATTGCCATAGCCAACAAACCTGTGATGCACTCAAGGACAAAACACATTGATGTCAGATATCACTTCATCAGGGACCACGTCATAAAAGGTGACATTGAATTACATTTCATTCCAACTGATTACCAACTCGCTGATATTTTTACAAAACCTTTAGATGAGAAAAGATTCACCTTTCTCATCAGCGAGTTGGGCATGCTGAACCTGAATGATTAAAACCTGATTGTTTAATGAAAAAGGTAGTTACTGAATAAATAATTTATTTCTATTAACTCGCTGATCTATTATTCTCACTGATGCAATCAGCAAGAACAATAAGTTAGCATAGTTATAATAAATAAACTATATACTTGGTAACTGCACATGAAAATTCCTTATATCATATAAATAAATTATATCTTATGATTCACATACTTGACTAGCTGATTGGATTTGTATTCTAAGCTGAAATTTGATCAGCGACATCAAATGTGAAACATAATATTTATTTTATTATAAGATATAACTTATTTTCATCTCGCTGAGACATGATGTATCAGCGAAAGTTTCGTTTTAATATTGCATTTATTTCGACATATATTCCTTACAATTAATACTTTGTATTTAATTTGTAACGATTTATATTCTTCATAAATACTATATTAAAATATCTTATGGGAACTCGAAAAGGTACACTTTTTCTGACACCTCGTATACCTTTTCCGGCGCACCACTCCCATCAACATTTAATGTTACCACCCCTCACCATCATCACCCTACTCCACTACCACCAACCACTCTTATTTTATTATTTCTTTTTACCTTTTTGACCACGTACATACTCGTTATAACCACATATTTTTCACATCAGCAACCGTATATAAGCAGCGAAACTCCCACCTTTTCATTCTTTACGCTCTCTTACTTTTTAAACTTCATCTTCCTCAATTTTTCTCTGCAAACTTCTAACTTTTTCAAATTTCTACTTTCTTTTCTAAAATGGCAAGGACAAAATTTTTCAACAATACCTACACTCCTACCCCAGAGATTAAAGCTCTTCGAGCCTCTGCGGTCAGCGAGACCCTTGTCGTTACAGTTCCCAAATCTAACTATTTGGGAAATGTAACCTGTACAAAACCTGAGTATGCGGAGGTGATAAACTTTTTGAAAAACCATTTTATCCTCCCTGCTCTTACCTTGTCTCCTGGGGAAATGAACCCAGAATGGCTCAGTGAGTTCTGGTATACCTGCACTCACTCAGTCGTCTCTGGTGTTTTCCAACTCCAGGGTTTTATTGACAATGGTACCCAACCTATAATAATAACTGCCAACACCATTCGCTCTATTTTACAACTGCCGACCCTTGAGTCATACGAGTCACTGCCAGAGAGCGACGTTGCCAAACAAGGCCTCGTCGAGCTCACTGAGATTGAGTGTAAATACTCAGTCGATGGCAATGGCAATCGTAAGTACTCTACGGTACATAAAACCAAAATGGATGGTGTTTGGAATGCCCTTTTTACTAATTTCATTCAATCTTTGGGCACAAAATCAGGGAGCTATGATCAATTCAGCTCCCTGGAAGCACAGATCAGTTGGTCACTGATCAACTCTCTACGAGTTGACTATGCAAGTGTTATTTTCAATGAACTGATCACAAAGGTCGCTGAGCCTGCCAGGGCAAAATATGTACCTTACCCTAGGTATCTCTCACTGATCTTTAGGGATCAGTTTGCTGCCTATGATAGGGTATCATTTCAGGGATTTGAGCCCACTCTGGTAGGATCTCAAATTTTTGCAAAACCAGCGACTGTGGTTTTACCTGCTTTCATGAAACATCCGGGGATCCTTGCACCCCAGCCTGTAACTTCTGTACATATGTCAGTTGCTACCCCCCATCGACCACGTCACTGACTACACCCCCAGTGACTACTGTTGGTCAACCACCAGTTAAGAAACCACCAACAGCTCCCAAGAAAAAATCTAAATTAGGGTCCCTGACATTAAAGGATCAGGGACATAGTAAGAAGAAGACATCTACGGATGCCAGTGGTGAATCAGTGACTGTACGTTCAGTTGCTGAGGGCACCACTGCTGAACCCTCAACTTTACCTGCTTCACTGGACTCCCGAAAGTCCAGTGACTCTACAAAGGGACAACTACAGATAGCTGCAGTGGATCAAACCACTGTTAGCAGTGATTCGGGTGTACCCCACACCCTCAGATTGAGTCAACCCAGCCACTTATCATCCTCACAAAAGGGTGACATTTCACTAAAAGGGCAAGTGACATCAGTGGGTGATAACACACTCATAGCTGATGTCACACCACTGGCTACAGACCCGGGCCATCTCTCATCTATCACTGCACCGGCTGTCAATGTCTCACCACTGACCCATGGTGAGATACAGGTCGCTACTTCTATTTCCAATGAACCACCAGCTAAATCACAAGCTGATGATGAGGAAATCATGCCCATGGACACCTCTAAGGACACCCAACCCATTCCTCCACCCACATCCAACTCTCCCATCAGAGAGCTCACCCCCACCTCTTTCTCCAGTGATAACATCCAAGTCTCTGCTGATCAGACCACACCCCCTGATCAGGTAGCCCAATCTACACCTACCCCCATTATTGTTACCCAAACTACTCCCCCAAACACCTCCACTCACTCCACATCAGATCAGCTACTGATGGAGTACATTGCCCAATCCCAAACCCAAATTAAGATGCTCACTGAAGACCGTGAGGTACTTATTGGCAATGTCTCTGTCCTCCAGAAAGCTGTTGCTGCTCTCACTGATGTATACAACTCCATTGAACCATGGAGCACATCTGTTAGTGAGAGGGTACAAACAGTAGCTGATGCTAGTGCTGCAATAAACCATGCAGTCACTGAGCTAGCCTCCACCTCCACCAAAAACTTCACCAATCATGCTGCTGCCATTGCCCAGCTCACCACCAACCAAAATGATTTAGCCATTTCTGTATCTAACTACCTGTATAACACTGACAAAGTTATCAAGGTACTTCCACAGGTTGTCTCACAGCTCACAAAGACACGAGCTGAGGTCGCTGCCCTGTGAGAGGAAAACGCAGATTTCACTGATCAGATACTTAGGGCAGTTGATCGGTTTGAGCGAACCAGTCAGGGGGAGAGTGAAGAAGAGGACTTTGTCTTGATCCTGAGATGCCCCGTAAGATGACTGATCCGCTATCAAACAAGGCTCACAGGGACATTGTGCTCACTACTTATGCACTTCGTCCTATCGCTGAGCAACCTGAACTGGAGGCCCTTGCAGTTGCTGAACTGCATTGGGTAGATATGGAGATAGCCACTGATATGGTGGATATCACTGAGAGCTTTCCTGAGTTCAGTGCTGAAGAGCTCAGGAACTACAACGGGCTGGTGCAACAATGGGCAGTGGATGATACTGCTAGGATTGAGGGTACCTCAGTGAGCTACGAATTGGCTCGCTGGGAATGGATGAATAGGGAAGTGGTAGCTGATGCATCTGATGATGAGGAGGATGATACCATCATGCATGATGCTGATGATAATGATGATGATAACAATGATGATGGCCAAGGAGGTGGTCATAGAAATGGTCAGTGTTCAGATGATGAAGATGATATAAATATGGAGGATCAGCAACCCATATCTTCTGTTATCAAAAGAAAAAGGACCAGTGACACCTCTCCTGCATCTACTCCTCCATCAAAGAAACAACAGGTCAGTAACCCTCAATTACACATTGTCATATCTGAGGTAGCTGTACCTTCATCTCCACCAACAACCCTAAACCTGCCCTCACCTACAGCAACTACAACTACAACAACCCAAATAACCACACCTACCCCAGCAACAATAACACCAATCTCCACAGCAACTCCTTCCAACACTACCACCTCAGATACCTCCCCTACAGCATGCCTTTCCTCTGACTCAGTCTCAGATACCCCTTGTCCTGATGAAACTAAAGAACAGAGAATTGCCAGAAAGATAAAGGCAAGACAGGACAGGGAGCATGAGATGATAATGCAGATAACCTTTCAGGCTGAGTTAAGAGAGGAACAAGAAAGGAAAAGGTTGCTGAAAGAGCAATCAGATGCTGACAGAGCATACCTACTGGAATTGAGCTCTAAAGATGCAAATGAAAGGGCCAGACGTCTTAAACAAAAGAAAGATCAAGAAGAGTCTGATGCTGCAATTGCCAGGGTAATTGCTGAGATAGAAGAGAGTGAGCTAGAGCAACAAAAACTGAAAACTTCAGCTAGCAAGAGCTCTAAAAAGAAAGGGGGAGCTGTCAGAACAGCAGTGAATAAGAAATGGGATGAAATAGATAGAAAAAGGTTTGCTGCCCGAATGACAGGGAGATCAAACCCTGCACCTATTACCAAAGTCAAACTAAAAAAGTCAAGGAACCAATCTCAACCTCAGCTACTTATACAAAGAGGTTCAGAGACTCAATCAATGCTACTTGATCAAGTATGCAAGCTGCACAGAGAAGAATGGAATGAGATAAGGCTTGCTATCAGCCACTCTACAAGTGCAGCTAAGGTTGATGTCATGAAGGAGATTGATAGGCTCTATCAGAAAATGGTGTCGCTGCAACTCCTCAGACCAGAAGATACTGTCATATATGGTGAGGAAATTGTTCAGCCACCAAGCCCAAGGTATAGGTCAGGTACCAGCAGCATCTATCGAGTCCCCAACACTTCAAGGCTAAATCTATCTATCCATGCCTGTGTGCCAAAGCTTGAAGGTCATGAAGTCACTAAGGGGGAGAAGGGTCTGGTATACAGGGACCTAAATGGTGCCCTTAGATTTCAGAGAGAAGCTGAACTTGAGAAGGTTGATCAAGAACAACTCATACACCTAATCAGGTCAGCTAGCATGCTTCCAACAGATTCAAAGATCAGAAAAGCTATTCTCGATGAAGCCTTAGCCAGAAAATTCAGATACCTGCCCTCCAAAGATAAATATGAACTTGAAGCTGAGCTTGGCATAGTGAAAGAGGAGGAGATGTGGAGAGATAAGTAACTTAGATATTTTGTAATAGTTAGCTTCTGTAAATATTTATTCTATGATATAAATGAGGCTTTGCACAAGAAAATCTACAAGTACAAGTCACTGGGCAACCTACCTACTATCAGAGATTTAAATCTTTTCAACTACAAATATTTACAAGAACAAGTCTCTGTGCAATCAACTTATCAACAGAGTAAGGGAGATTATTGAGCCTAAACTTTTCCTGCAACTAGTTTGTCTAAGGGAGCTCTGACTTAAACCATTTAGGGGGAGATTGTTGAGTCACTGGTCGTCAAACTCAAGATGGTCACTGATCTCAAAGATTAAGGGGGAGACTAAGATAATGTCTACAAGCAGATTGTTGAAGTCATTAGTCGCTGATAAGCGAAGTCACTGATGGTGTCTTATACTCTCATGTTTCTGACCCAATTAATGAAGATCTCTCTAAGAAGAAATGATTCAAGTCAAGCTCCTGTTGCTGATGTTTATGTTCGCTGATCTTCTCTCTCTCTCTCACTAAGTTACTGAAGGAGAATTATCCTCAACTCTGTGTGTCGCTGATCAATATCAGCGAGAGCATTACTCTCTGTACATGAAGTATAATTCAAGTTGAAGATAGTGTTGCTAAAGGTTTTCTTGTCGCTGTTTTTATCTTAGACCAGTAGAGGAAGAATTTATAAAGATCAAAGACTCAACTATGTGTGTCGCTGATACTCATCTATCAGCGAGAGTCTCCAAGTCTTCTTGAGTTCTCTCTTCTGCTGAATAAAAGAAGTCGCTGAAGATTAGCTGTTCAAGTCATTCTTTAGAGCATGTTAGCTCGCATCGAGAATGAGGAGAATTGATATATCTATCAGTGACTGCAGCATTAAATGCCGCATTAAATAAGAAGTCAACATTCAGCGTTATTATGGCACAGCACGTGTTCCTCGAAACTTGAAAAGAGTAACGTGGAAGCTTTTGATTGGTCTATGGTACAAGGTGATATTTCCCAAGACAGAATGTCGTGCCATGATGTATCACATCTCAACTACCTCTCCAATCAAGCAGCGACACGTGTCGTTCAGATCCGGAAATTGAGGATTTCAGCGCCTATAAATAGCGTAGTATGTTGTACTTCATTTTGTGTCGATTACTTGTATTGTCACTTGTTTGTCAGTGACTAGTTTGTCTAAGATACAAGTAACACCAGCAAGTGAACTAGTAGCGTGTTTGTCCACTACTAGTTTACTTCAGCGAGTGAGCAAGTTAGCGCGTTTGTCCACTACTGCTCCTCTCCTTTGTAATAGCTGTATTGTTTGATTTAGATTAGCTTTGGCTAATCTATTCCGCAATCAACAAGAGATAAATTTTATTAATAAAGGAATTTATTTTTCAGCTACATTTGTATCAGCAACTGAACTGCTTGTCACATATATATATACTTGTGTTCATTTTGTTGTTACTTTAATACGGTTAAAAACTTGTCAAACAAAGATAACACATTATAACAGAAAAGAAAAGTTTTTAATTGTATTCAACCCCCCTTCTACAATTAACTCACTGTTAACGATTCACAATCACTAACATAATAGTGATTAGGGACTCACAATATATATATTCAGAGCATCTCTACCATATCTTAATTTTGATACTCAACACATGGAAAAGACAATATTACTCTTGACTTATTTATAACATTTCCATTAATACCCCTATGTCATTATATATTATCATTACTATTTATTTTCCAATAACTACACTTTCATTAATATCCTTATCCCATTATTTATTATTTCTAATTACTACATATCCTTCACTAACTACATTTTTCGTCTATCAAATATTAAATCTACCCACTAAAGTCTCTTTTGATTGATTAAATATCAAAGTGAACACTTATAATGGGACGGACGGAGTATAATATATTTTTATTTTAAAACATTAACTCGCACCTTCATCCACCGTTACCACTTTCACTGTTGCATTGCGCGGGTATTGTGCTAGTATACACACACACACACACACACACACACACACATATATATATATATATATATATATATATATATATATATATATATACTAGACTCGTACCCGCACATAGCAGCGATGAAAGTGATGACGGTGGATGGAGGTGCGAATGGATATTTTAAAATAAAAACATATTGTACTATGTCTGTGCCATTAAAAATATTCACATTACTATTTTGATATGTCTCATTATAAATGTTCATTTTGATATTTAACCAATAAAAAAAGACTTTATTTGGTAGATTAAATATTTGATTGATGAAAAGTGTAGTTAGTGAAAATTAGTAATAGATAATAGATAATAGGATAGTAGAATAGTGGGACCCACTTACTTAGTCTTAAAAAATTAATGAGAGAAAGTGTTAAATATATATATATATATATATATATATATATATATAATTACTTATAAAACATATCTGATGTTGAATCTTATAATCCTTAAAAAATAAAAAAAATTCAAAATTGCCCCTCTAACATCTACATTATATTATACTTAATTTCTTATAATACCTATCACAATTACAAATAATTAACAAGTATAATAGTCAACAACTAGAATACCTTTTTCAAGGTTACCAAAAAGAAAGCAAATCAAAATTACCACAATTATTTACAAAAATATTCAAATTTAAATAGTCTACACCTAACATTTATGTTACAGCAAGTCTTTAACTTTGTTTAGAATATAAGTCTTTAACTTTAAACGTGCAAGTCCTCAACACTTCAATTTCATTTAGCATGTCCAAATTCTAGAGTTTAACTCTGCAATGGTACTTATTTACCCTTTTACACTTAGAAAATCAATTTATGCATGAACGTTTTTATTTCAAAATTACTTATTTACATTTTTGTTTTGTTAGAACAAGATGATATAATTACTTTCTTGAACTTATATAATCTACTTACAAAATTGTTAATAAAGTTATGTTCTACACAGAAAGAAATAAAAGGATCATTGGCATAAGCATATATAATTTGTACAAACATTCTATAATTATTTGTAAAGAACTTAACATGTTATCTAACCAATTGAATCATCGTCGATTAAATAATGACAGAAATATTCAAAGATGACATTATATTGACGAACATACTATTGTACGTAACAAACATAGATAACAAAATTATTACCGTCGCATTACGCGGGCTATTTGCTATATATATATATATATATATATATATATATATATATATATAAAATAGACCAAACTCAACAGTGTAATAGTTGGCTGTTGGTTTCAACCGACGTAGTCAACACCAATAACACGGCCCGTCAGTTCGATTCGTCACATATCCGACTCTTCGTCGCTTTGTTTGTGCGGGCCATGCCATTATTTAAATGTTTTTTTATATTTTTGTTTAGTGTATGAAAATAAAGGTAAATTGAAAAATGTAAGGTCAAATTTTAAAGTATCGATGTCACTAAATGCATATAGGTGTTATTTGTTAGTCAGTTTCTGTCAATTTTATGTGAACGTGACGCTAATATAGTACAAATTGACAATCCAATTTCTGTCTAGGTTGGAAGTGTTGTAACGAATCATCTAGGTTAGGACCAATTTATCCAAGTATTTTGTACAAAATGCTTTGTCTTAACCTCTTAATTAATTTATTAATTTAATTATTAATGTGGAACAAGAAAGATTATTCTCTGATAAAAAGTTCACATGGACTACATAATTGTTGACATGTATGCAACTAACACAATAAATTAAATAAACTAAAGTTTTATACTCTTTAGTCTTTACAGTAAATAAAGTTAAGTCTTGAACATAATAATTTCCTAATTAACATCTAACTTTCTAAAAGCGAGCCGCATCATATCATATATGCATCATACTTATTTTTATAACATAAGTTAGCTTTTTCTTTTTGACCGTTTGTCAACGTGCTAACCACATGCCACCTTTCTATTTCTATATATCTATGTATCTAATTAATTATCACCCGCACAACTCAACCATCACAATCCATCTCTAGCCATCACTCAATGGCCGATAACAAATCATCAAGCAAAAACAGGAAACCGAGTCGCCTACAACGGAGAGCGCCAGCGTCCATAAACATCAGTCCTGTCTCCAGTTGGAACGTCGCGATTCCTTTATTGTCACCGGTTGGCAATATGAATAATAATACCAACACTAGTAGTACAAATGAGGAGTCCTCAAGAAGGGCTAATCATGCAGTGCGGGTCCAGGAGAACAAGCCGATAGAGTATAAGAAGTGGAAGCATCCGGCTCAGCCGTTTTATTATGAGCCGGGACCTTCATTCTTTTGTTCTGATAGGTAGATAGATAGATGTGAGTTGTTTAAGTGCAACTCGATTATAATTAATTAACTACATCTTGTTCTTTTTGGATATATACTAATTTGAAAGAACTCGATTAATTATCTTATTATAGCATTTAACTTGGAATAGCATACAATTAGTTCATTCTCAATACAAATTAGTTAAAATAGTTCTTGTAACACTAAGCACAAATGGTCACTGATTCATCAACCTAGTGCCATTTTATTATTATTAAGAAGGGAATTTTGATAGTGATGATTCTACGTTGTTGTCGATAAAAAAAATCAACATGTGCTCATAGTTGTTAACTTGTGACTCAGGATCTCGATTATTAACTCGTAAGAGTCACACATGACTCGAAAGACTCAATAAACGACCCGTAAGAGTCAAAGTCATTCAAGAGTCGGGGTTCGAGTCGCCTCGTTGTTTCCATTTTCGACTCGACTCGTAAGGGTTGACTCGTAATTTGTAAGAGTTTAACAACTAACTATATGTATGTCATTAGTAAAAACTAATTATCCTTTTCAATCCAAAATGACATTTTGCATATTTCTCTTAGTAGCAAATTTGCTGGATAATAATACATAGTAACCCAAAGTGGCCTAATAGTGACCCAAAGTGAAGCCTAAAACTAAATACATAGTAGCCCAATAATTTCAGTTGGGCTTCCATTCTGTTTAACTACGGATATATGCCTATTTGAGTAATTTGGTTGATAAATTGATATTTTCTTCAACGTTCTTACTTCTAAGATCATTTTTAATGTGTGCGTATTTGTGTTGTTTTCTTTACATAAAAACGATATTAAAGTATAGAAACTCTATTATATAATATGTGCATTAAGCCTCTACACTATTATAATCCGGCAAATAATGAATGATTACGCTAGCTTTGATGTAATAATATATTGCTATATACAAATACTTCTAGGTCTTTTTCATTGAATGTAGTGACTTCATTTTTACATAACAAGTCAAATAGTATATTGAACAAATAATGTGCTTGATGTTTTTATTATCAAAATACTCTGTTTTGTGTTATAAGTTCAATTAATCAAGTGCAAATAATATAGTGATCAATTAGAGACAGCAAGTTAACAAAAAGGTTATATATAATAAAGTTTTTGTCTATAAATATATTATTATAATAAAAACGTAAAAAAGAAGATATTAATAATATGTATGATTATCTATAAATTTGAAGAAAAAAACAAAATTTGTAAAGTGAAATAAGCATGTGTATTCTTTCTTTTTGGCATTGATTGGGTTGTCTTTAGGATCTCTTCTAGTTTTCTTTGCTTTTGTTTGTCGTTGCACAACCAAAGATACCACCCACTCCCACTTGGCTAACTTTTTTGACTAAAAACATCCATAATTGAACTATATTCCTAGTTTTCATGTCCATATGTCTTTTTCCATAAGTTTAGCTAAAATAACCTAACAAAACACTATAAAAAAGTGTAATTAAGACTAACTTTGGCACCATTAAAGTTGATTTAACTAATTAAATAATTTATCATCTATAGGTAACGAATAAGGTGAAGGGATTAAAGACAAGTGCCAGCTTGCCACTCTTATTTGAAATTAATATGACAATCTACCTTAACTAACATATTTAATGTCATATTTATTAAAAACTTCTTTGCCAAACTAGTAAAGAGTTATTAACTACTACTCCGTATGATTCTCTCCTTAAAAACAGAAGTTATAAACAAACATGTTTGAAGATTTTATTTTGTTTTTTTAAGAGTTGCGTTGTGTTTGACAACAAATTATCTAGAGGTCTAGAGCTCGAGATTATGACCGAGGATGATCTAGTTGCACAAGCCACTAGAAAAGCTTATATTTCAGGAAATACTAGTGTTTTTTTATGTTTTTTTTTAACTATCATTTTCAAGTTACCAAACAAGCCTCTTAATTTATAAAAAGTCTCCCATAATCCCTACCACCAAAGAAACCATTAGGTTGGATTTGGTTCACATAATTTAAAGGAATTTGATAGAATGGGAATGAAATGTCAATTTCATTCCATTCCATTACATTGTTCGGTTAGTGAATGAATTGATATATAAGTTACAAATTTTCATCGTTCAAAAGAATCTATATTTTCTGGAATCTCACTTTCATTGGTGAATTCAATTTCATCAAAAATATTATGTGAACCAAACGCAACCTTAATGAGTTAGACTTGTTAAACTCGTACAATCATTATTAAAATAGCAATACGTGATGGTGTATCGTTTTTAATGTTCCAGAAATTGCCGTACCGACTTTTTAAGTAATATTCAAAGTCAATAAATTTTATGAACATTATTTAATGAAAAATGACAAAATGGTGGATCAAACTTGACTTAGTAATGCCGATAGAACTGATTTATTATAAGCCTAATGAGTTCGACTACCTAAATAGTTGAAGTATGATAAATACTTTTTTAATACACAAAAAAAATAATTTATGCAACTTCATCATTATTTCAACGTTACATACTCGAAAATACATCTTTAGCTAGTTTGATATAAGTATACAACTATACATACATATAAAATTATGTATGTTATGGAAAGAGATAAATCGCGTAAAATCCTAAATCACAAGTAAAAGGGTTTGAAGTTGAGATTTGAACTTATAACATGGGTTTTGATGTTGTATCAATCTTCATTTTGTTATGCAAATATACAAACTTTATTGATAATTAGTAACTAGAAAATGAAAATTTATTAGTATTTGGTATGCAAATAGATTGTTTGTCTTGTTTCTAACTGTCATTTGCCTTTTCCAATATTCTCTCTCTGATCACTCCACAGATGATACAACCACAACTACAAGTCTTCAACTACTTTTCCCCAATTCTTCCTTCTTCTTCTCCTTCACAATTTGATCCATTTCACACACACATCTTTGACTACCTAAATAAGTCAAAGGAGTTGAATTTTTCCGCTGTTTTAACAACAACATTCAATCTGTCTCACCCAAGTTCACCCTACAATGCAATTACTCAAACTTTGCCTATACAAATTTTATTCATTTCCAGTTTTCATATAATAACACATACTTTAGTGATCTCATTGTTACCAACCTCATAATCATTCATTAGCAATGGTAGCTGAACCATGGTTACTGAAAATAAAAAAATCCACCAAAAAGACCCAACAAAACCACACCAAACCACCAGAAACAATCGGAATTCTCTCATTCGAAATCGCGAATCTTATGTCAAAAACCATTAGACTACACAAATCCTTAACAAACTCTGCAATCTTCACCTTGAAAACAGAAGTTCTCACATCAGAAGGGATCAAAACGCTTATCTCGTCTGATGAAACATATCTTTTAGACCTCACATTTGCTGAAAAACTCGAAGAACTGAATTCGATAGCCCATGTTGTTTCAAGACTTGGACATAAATGTACAATCCCACAACTTCAAGGATTTCAACATGTGTATAAGGATATAGTTACTGGAACTATTAATGTGATGGATTTGAGCTTTTTAGTTAAGGATATGGATGCAATGGCGAGAAAAATGGAGCGTTTTGTGAATTCGACATGTAGTCTATATGGAGAAATGATGGTTATGAATGAATTAGAGATTGCAACTAAAAAGTTTCAGCAAAATCGGCATGAAGAAAGTCGAAAAGTTTTTGAGCAGAAGTTGATGTGGCAGGTTCAAGATGTGAAGCATTTGAAAAATGTTTCATTGTGGAATCAAACTTATGATAAAATTGTGGAGATGTTGGTAAGAACAGTGTGTACTGTTTATGCAAGAATTTGTTTTGTTTTTGTTGATTCGATTTCCAGGAGAGAAATGTTTTGTAGTAATAAGAGTAGTTGTGGTTCTGTTACAAGCTTAAAGTTAAGTACCTGTAAAAGTTTAGCTCAAAAATCGGATCAAATTGTTGGTTCGTGTAGTTCAAGTGTTAGTATTAGATCCCAGATTAGAACACAAAAGGGAGAGAAGAATATGGATAAAGTTCGAGACTTCAATCTTGATTGTGGGTTGGGGCCAGGAAGATTGTTTATGGAATGTTTAAGTCTGAGTAGCTCTGTTGCGAAACTTGATGATTTTGATGATGTGTCTGTTCCAGTAGGTGATGATCGAAGAAGTAGCCATATTTCAGGTTGTTGTAGTGTATCAAGTAGTGTAAGGAAAGATGCTATGAGTCTTTCAAATTTGTCCCACACTCGGGTTCCTATAAATGTAGATCAAAAAGCGTTCAAAAGTGGTAATTCGATAAATAGTAGGAGGAATGTAGTGACAACTCCTGCGAATAGTGTTGGTGGGTCTGCATTGGAGTTGCATTATGCGAATGTAGTAATTGTGATTGAAAAATTACTTCAGTATCCACATTTAGTTGGTGAGGAAGCTAGAGATGATTTGTATCAAATGCTACCAACGATATTGAGATTGCGTTTAAAGAGAAGTTTAAAGAATTATGTTAGAGATTTAGCAATATATGATGCTCCTCTTGCACATGATTGGAAAGACAAGCTTGATAGTATACTAGCATGGCTTGCACCAATGGCACATAACATGATTAGGTGGCAAAGTGAGAGGAATTACGAACAACAAAATATTGTGTCGAAAACAAATGTTCTTCTTTTGCAAACTTTGTATTTTGCAGACCGAGAAAAGACAGAGGCTGCTATATGTGAGCTTCTTGTGGGTTTGAATTATATTTGTCGTTATGAGCATCAACAGAATGCTTTATTAGATTGTGGTAGTAGTTTCGATTTGGATGATGGCACGAACTGGCAAATGGAATACTAAGATCATCATGGATTTTTGTATGTAGGTGAGTTCTATTTCTTTGTAGATGATATATAGTAGTTGTACAACATAATGTGAATATTAGAGAGTTTTGATTTGTTGATGTTTGTAACTATCGATTTTGAATCATACGCCTGGAGTCCTTCAAAGTGCAAAATGTAGGCCAATTAAATAGTTCTTCATCTTATAATATAGAGTGCGTTTTACTACATGGTCTTTGCCTCAATTGGTAATACTAATCAAGTTTTTAAATTTGTATTTACGTTATGGGTTGTAGACTCGCTTCTACGAACATTCTGCTTTGTTTTCTCCCAGGTTTATGTTTCTCATTTCATCGCAATTTCTTATATGCTTGATTCTGTTATTAATCTGCAAACACCATTGCTATTTAAATAAGTTTGTATGCACTATGCATGTTTATGAATCTTACATACATGCACCTCTCATAACGATGCTAAAATTAGATTTTGGTTCTTTATGAACTTTAAAGTTCTAATTGAAGGTTAACAATATGGTATCTTGAGAAAAATGTGTGTTTATGTCCTTCCATAGTATTAAAGTGTTCCGTTTTGAACCAAAGTAATGCAGGTTATGAAACAGTAACTAACTTTACACGTCAAAGCAAGCCAAAGCTACAAAAAAATAAAAAATAATGATAAAATAAAATAAATGCCTCTATTAAGAGCAAAGCCACATATATAATTAAAAATAGGTTATAAACAGAATCAAAACAGCATGTCATTGTGCAGATCATGTAGCCATATATGAACTTGTATATCTTCGCCAAGTATTCTGATGCAATCAGATTGTCTTTCCTTTTGGCATGGACTTGAAAAATCCATATGTGAGTATATGTGATGGGTTGCAGGATCAATTTTAATTAGCATATCGTTATGTGTCGTCATTGCTAGCTCAACTTGACTGAAATTTTGTTAGAAGTACATAGCTGTAAATATATAATCATGAAGCATGCTGTGATGATCTCAGGTTGTTGGTAATATATATCATTCATACAAATTCTTGAACATATATACTTTTTGTAAACATGATTATTCCTTTTGTACTCATGAAATACCATTAGTTTTAGAAGTTCTACTCCTGAACCAGTGGCGGAGCTAGGATTTGAGGTTAAGGGGGCTCGGCTTTACTATAACATAATGACCTAAAAGATTAAATAGAGTGATAAGATAACTATATCAATAGTATTTGTATTAATATGTAAGATTATGAATTTGTGGACAATTAAGAGAGATCAAATGATGAAATGCTTTGAAAAGTGACTCATCATGTACTAAAACAATAATATTACTTGAAGTGTTGAGGGGGGTCGAGCACCGTACAGTCCCCTTTGTCTCCGCCCCTGAACCCGACAACCTACATGCATACAAGGTTAATGGGCCGGGGTGTTAACTCGTACCTGTGCTGTAGGGCCAACCTGGTTAGTGGTTACCATTGTGAATTTGTCATTACTTATAATGGTGTTGGTGTTGGTGTGGCTGCAACTAGCTGCCAACCATTATGGAGCATGCTTTAGCATGTTGGCTAAGCCTGCTTGCTCGATCAAGTGTATGTTCATCATTTTTATATTTTTTGTTTTCCTCACACATATCATTTATCTATACATCGATCATGCAAAAGATTTTCATAAGGGGAACTTAATTTTACCACATTCTAATTAAATGAACTTCTCTTCCAATCACACGTTTTTACGACCTTTACCAAAAGAAAAAAAAATGCTCATCATCACAAACATGTATTTTACAAAAATTAAAAATTCACTTTCAGAATTTTCCATATTTTCCTTTCAATCGCACACTTTAAAGTTGTGAATTCAAGTCCTGAGTTGAGACTATTTTAAATATTCGTGAAGGAATGTATATAGGTATGAGTGTCTAATTATTTTTCTTTTTATAAATATGTAACATAAATGAAATATATATCTGTCTGTTTATGAATTATGAGAACAATAATTGCATGTTTCGAAAAGTAATACTACCATAGTATCATCATATCATATACATATATAGGTGAGGTCCCGCGATAATACGGGTTTTCAATATTTGATTTTATAAATTGTGTAACTAAAAGGTTAAGTCAAATGAAATTGTACCATGAACCGAATTTTTATATAATATAATCACCAACCAATAATATATAGCATATACTTTATCAGTTTGATATGGTTCAGGTTTTTTAATTTTTTTTAGTTATGTTATTAAAAATACATGTCGGTTGTAAATTATATATTATCTAATTTGTAAACATTTTAGTTATAACATTTACCTATTTATGAAGGGGCAGATAGTCAAACATTTATTAATATAATATGCATTTAGTAAGAAGGTAGTATAGAATTATTGTAACCCATAAAACAGTTTTTTAAAATTTAAATTAACTATGAATTCAGTGTAACTCAAATAACTGTATATTGTATTTGTAATTCAAACCTAGAATTCTATCCAAATCGTACATTATTGTGATCATACATACATATATATATAACCAATAACAATAGATTTTGAATAGCGATAATAATAATAATCCATATTCGTCAACTTGATCTTTGTAGGCGTTAATTTTTAGCAAATCAATAAAATGCTCAATAGCATATTTATTATCAAGTACATTTAAATCTTGTTATTATAAATTTAAAGATGTGTGTATGAAAAGGAAAAATAATATTTTGATATGAAAATGTACATTTAATTTAATACCTTCAAAATTTATTGAAGTTTCATGATCTTTAATAGGGTCTTTATCATTTGCTAGTTTTATAGTAAAATCGAAGTTATTTCTGGCAATGCTTTCAACACAACTTGTAAAAATATAAAATCTATGAATCACAAAAAGAAAATAGAACAATATTATTATGGTTGAATATGACATATGTTTGTCTATTGTTTAGCTTATTGTTTAGCATATTATTTGCTAATTTTTGTTTGTGTTATATAATACTTGATGTAAAATATACGAATGGATTGAATTTTATATGTATTTTTTGGTATAATTTTCATAAAGTAATTTATAACACAATCAAAAATATTTAAGGTCAAAGTTAAAAAAGAAAAACTTTCAAATCTGATTCAGAACACTTAATTTGGGACGGATGAAGTATTATTTAAGGGATTATTAGTTAAAATAATAAAATATTTTAGTTACATTATTTAAAGGGTTATTAGTTAAAATCACAAAATATTTTAGTTACGATTTTAATGTATTCTTGATATTACGGTTGTTTGGCTAAAATGGATGATCAGTTTTTAGTTTCATAATGTTAATAAAAAAATTAATGTAATTAATCAATTTAGATAAATATTTCAAATACGATTGGTGTATTTATAAATTACCACTTGAAATGTTATGATATTTAAATTATAAGGACTAAAAAAATAGGGAAGTATTGGAAGTGTCAATTACAATAGTTATGGGTACACATTAATTTTTTTTATAAAAATGATAGGAAATAATTTTAACCATCTTTAAGGATGGAACCAATCTAAAGTTCAGATTGCTCCATTGTATTCTGTTTTATATATATATAAACATATATACAGTAGCTTTTAAAATAAAATAAAAAACAAAAACAAAATTGGTACACACCTATTAAATAATTTTTATTATATTAAAATTTAATTTAATCAATAAAGTAACTTAAAATAACGTAAACGTGAAGGGGGCAAAAACCCTCAAAATAATACAGTAACGCCTCCGTTTGATATGTGCTAGTTCGTCAAACCTGAAAATTGGTGGATCTAATCAAATAAACCCTAACATTCAATCACCGGTTCACATCTATAATTCTTACTCCGTACATTCTATGCAAACTTCTCGGTGAATCAGACACAAATGAGTTATCGAAGGTTCTAAATCTAATTTAATATCTGTAATTCATAATCCACTTCTTACTTAATTGTATTCTGTTAGTAATTTTCCCTGATTGTTTATCTGAATTTGATTGTTTGTTTGTGGAGATTTAATGATTGTATGTTAACCTAATTTCGAAATCAATGACTCAACAATGCTGCTGTAGTAATAATGAATTAAAGTTGTTAAATCGATATACTTAAATGATTATCAAAAGTTGTTAATCTGTGGTTTGATTGATGGAATTGGAGAACGTAGTTGTTGAATGTTGATAGAACCTTTAGGATCATTAATGTTGCCTCATTCTAAGTAAATTCAACTGATTAATGGATATTATAGGAAAAGGCTATGAGTGTGTGTGCTGCTTAACTCGCGTTATGAAAAAAGATGAAGAGGAATTAATAATGATGATGTAATAACAGTGAGTCTTGGGTCTGTTAGTGATGATATGTGAGAGTGAATGGTAATGTATATCTTATTTGTGGATTGTAACATATACAAGTTCTGAGTGTTCCTTAACTTATGTTATCTCAATTTTGGTGGCATGTTATTAAAGTTACAAGATCTTGCTATTTTTGAGGCCTTTTTTAATCTGATAATTAGGTATTTTTTGCTATTTTTGATGAATGTGCAGTAGTGGTGTTTTATGTTTGACTGAAGATATAAGTTTCTTCACACATTTTAAGTTCTTCTTGATGGTTTATTATTTTAGGGACAATCGTGCATCAAGAAACTCTCTACTTGATAACCTTGATGGCATTGAGGAGGGTGGTCTCAGGGCTTCTTCCTCATATTCTCGTGATATAGATGAGCTCGAAAATGAAAAATCTATAAATAGCTTGCAAGACAGAGTTGTTTTTTTAAAGAGAGTAAGGTTTACAATTTTACTTGTTTTCTTTTTCTTCATGGAGACTTGCTAGTTTTTCAAGAAAGTGAATTTGAATCAGAAGTTTAGTACCATGAATTTAACTGATAAGAAGTAGTAAATTGATAATAACATCAGTTTAGGTGGATAGTTGGCTAGGTGCTGTCAAGAATCTATGGATAGACTGTAAGGGCGTTTTCATGATCCCCTGAAGGTGCAGATTATCTGATTGTACTCATGATGTGGTGTGCTAGCAGCCTAGCATGACACCAAGTAAAAGATGAGTGACAATCGTTTGCCAAAACTAAAATATAAGTCTGTATTTTTTAAGAAATTATAAACAATGGAAATATATCGTATTATCATATATTTGCGGATGGATTTTAGGAAATTTAGAATTTGTACTTTTATTTGTTGAAGTTTATTAATCTATTAAATATTATTATCATGTCAATATATACTTTGTCACTCAAAAGAAGTTATTAGGTTGTGTTCTGAGTTATATCCATGTTCTGTGTATAATTAGTTTAGTTAAGTTTTATGGCTGACTGTGGTGTTATGTTTAGTTATGGTGCAAGAATTTGTAAATAATAACAAAGAGCTTCAAGACATGGAGATCCTAGTTTAGACTTATTTGGTACAACTAAACAAATTTCATTATCAATTTTGCTTAAGGTTTAAGAATTGGAAACTCTTTGTATATAAAGTTATGCTGCCTGATACCACTATTCTCCGTAATGTGCTATATTTTTAATAAATTTCCAATGTTATCCCCTACCAAACAATAAAAAGGAAGATATGGCACCCAGTAAGGAGGGATTTAGAGTATAAAGATGATGAAAATAAGTATTAGAATTAATTCAGTGATGAAAGAGCATTGTAAAATAGTAGGGGATCTTGTTTCTCTACAGGTTCACCTACACAAGTGTCACCTAGTGCACGTTGTAAGTTTGCACTCTTAGGAGTAGCCAAGGATTCAAGTTACATGTAAAATGTCATAGTTTTTCTTGAAAAGTGTATAGTACTAGTAAGATAGATAAGGTTGGTATGAACAAAGAGCTTAAGTGACAGAGTTTATCAGATGGAGAAAAGGAATTAAGATTCAAGAAGCATAACATGGTTTGAAAAAAATATCAAGTATTTTAGATAGGGTCGTAACCTTTATGCCCCTGTTCAAATCCTATATTACCGTGTTACATTTTTATTTAGTTAGGTCTAGCACTCTAGCATCATGTATTTGTGACAATTCCTTCTGGTTGTCTATCGATCCTCATATTAGAGAAACACTGAACCTGTATGGATACAGGATTAAACATGTAAAACTAAAAACACAACAGATGAAATTATTGCAACAAGAGGCTAGCAATATGGAAATTATTACAATGATAGTTCGTTCTCATGGAGATCTAAGTCATCCTAATAGTCTACTTTTTGAGGCTTGATTTCTTTTATGGACCGTCAATAAACTGTGATTTACCAACTTAACAAATCTTGGATACCAATCTACTCTGTTAATTCAAGGAAATTTAATTGATGATTGACATTGACAGTTGACTGGTGACATACACGAGGAGGTGCAGAGTCATAATCGAATGCTGGACAGGATGGTATACAAGCTAGCATACATATTTCATCTTAACTGTTGTTTACAAATACCAGTTTTTGCATCTGATTGTGCTCTGATCATCATTATGTAACAGGGCAATGGGATGGATTCAGCAAGGGGGATTATGTCAGGAACTATGGATCGGTTCAAGATGGTAAAAATTTAGATCCTTTCCAATCACTTTTTTGTTGGGTCACTTTTTTCTGGTATCTGGTCATTATTCTAATTTTGTATTAACAGTCAACAATTTAAGTATGCACCGTAGAAAATATAACAGGTTTTGGCCAATTTTAGGTTGGCTGAAATTGCCTTTTGGCCAATTGTTCGGTGAACCTAGAGCGCATAAAATGTCATTATAGAGAATAGTCAAAGTTAATGCCTTGAAGAAGTAAAGAGGTCAATGGATGAAATTAGAGCAAAACGCTGATGTGACTCTTCAAGGTGTCCTTTTTGTTCTTGTGTAGTATATCTAGAGAGGTTATCGGACTCGAATTTCATCAACCATAACGTGTTAAATTGAAGACTTGTAATCTACAAAAATAGGGCTGCCGATATCTGTGTAGTCTAAAAATACGATTAAAAGCCAATTGATTTCGGTTTATCCTCATAAAGATGAAGACGGAAATGATGACGATCATTCGTTTAGAACTACTCCTTCTGAAAGGAAAATGATCTACTATTTTTGGAACGGATACAGTAAACTTATGAAAAGCCCGTATACCCTTTACAGTTTTCTCTTGCCGTCCAATTGTCAGGGCATGTTATCATGTATTTTACACTGAGTGCCTTTTCATGTATTTATGACTTCTATCATATCTATCTATGTAGTATTATTACACCAACTGATAGTGAATTTCAATAATTTAGGTATTTGAGAAGAAATATAGTCGGAGAACGTGTAAGCTTGTGGCATATTTTGTCCTGTCTTTCTTCATCATATTCTACTTGTTCAGGTACGGATTTACTTCCATTTGATCAACACATCTAAACCATACGTAGATGCACTTTTCAGCCATTACCAACATTTTCCCAAAATTAAAAATGTTGCAGGAGTTGTTTGTTTATAGAGTGTTGATTGTTCTATAGTTCAACACTTTTTTGTATTATGTTTTATAAATTTACACATTCTTGAAAATGTGTGGCACCACTTTCTTTGAATACTAGGATATTGTAAAAAGATGAAAGGAATTCAAGAAGATAATATTACATAGGTTTACTTGAGAATTGTTCTAGTAGATTGATAACCCTGATAATGATCTGCTAATCATCCTTTTGTTTTCAGGTTCCTCATGTATTATATGTATGGTTAAAAAGTAGATACAGGAACCTGCCAGCAATATGTAATTGAGAGGGGAATACTTCTGCAGATTTTGCAAAAGCTAGTGATGAACATTATATTGTATGTAATCACATAGATTTACAATACAATTGCTTCTTTTACTTGGAAAATCATCTAGAATACATGCTAACTGGACGCTGCGTAATCCAAAACAGATGTTTGAATCATTGCGGGGATTTGTTTTGCCCTCATAGTTGTAGATGAATAAACAAATTATGCTATTTTAGTCGTTTTTCTCTTTGCATTGCAAATATTAAGCCTTTTTACACCTGTACCAACTTTGGTTAACTTATTAAACTCGTGTTCATTTGGATCATATTTGATATGCCTCCCTTTATTTGCATCCCTCAATCTGCATTCTAGCGTATTCTTGTGTGTTGGTACTTGAAAATGATGTTAGATATATTTAAAGATTGATGTTGAAGAAGTTTACACATAAAAATTGAAAAGTGTGTGCAAAGTGAGTGATAAAGAAGAAATGAGATAATCTAAGTTTTTAAACTTGAAGTTCACCAAAATTTAACTTGTTTACTTTAAAGTTGATTAAAAGAACAAACTAGTACTACAAATAATTACGGAGTACTGTATTATGCTTGAGATTATTTGTCAATCATCAACCATTTGTATGAAACTTCTATTTTTTTTACTGAGGTTCCGACCTTTGATCGAAACTCGCCGCCACACATACTCAAATAAGGTAGAACCCTCCATTTTAACTCATACCATGTTTGTATTTTTGTACTCGGTATTTGTAAGGGACGGTTTAAAACTTATAATATATCAAGTAGTGAATAACTGGAGTATTTTATTATTGCTAGTAGTAGTAATGTATTATTATTATTACATGGACCACTTGGTGAGTTATGCTTAAGTTTTGAGATCCAAAGTCCAACCGGCCTCATCATATTTATAATTATTGTTTTCCAGGTTCAGACCCCTTTTCACAATTCTCACCTTACCTCTTTTATTTGAATTAGGTGTCAATTCTCTATGCCTAATCACATTCTTAGCTTTACTTACATCGCCATTTGGAATCTGAGTATTAGTGATTCATCATAATTAACAAGACAACTTATGCTATATTTTAATGATGATAGTTTATGATTGAGTTATATAAAGCTAGCTCAAACGAGTCAAAGGGTGCAAATATATCATGTAAGATCAGAACAACATTTATTTTACGACGAAGTAAAAGTGTTCAAATGACGATAAAACTCATAAAAGTGTTAACACACTTCGATATTTGCAACAAAAAATCAGATTATACGCTCTAAAGCTTGATTGGTAATGACAAATCGGGATCCCATAGAGTTAATCGGCTAAATATTGCACACTATGATTAACAAGAGCGTTCGAAACATACTAAAAATGATAAGGACATGGTTTTAATCGCCCACTGTTTTGTGGCTGGATTAATTGAATATGATGGGCCTAAATTAAATATTCAAAACTAAACCAAATATTCCGCCTTAAGGATGTCATTTCTATAAGGATTTTGTTAACATGTGACCCTATATCGCATATATCGTATGTTAAAGTGCATTTAATAAAGTTATAATATGCATAAAAAGAGAAAATTTTATATTAAAATAATGAATATTAAATGTAAATGTTAATATTTAAGAAAATTTTAAGTTCATTAAATGCAATTTAACATGTGTGACGAGGGACAAATGTTAGCAAAACTTTTTTTATAAAATCAGGGACTAAAGGTATAAATATATTACGTAAAACGAATTGGAAAAGATGAAATTCAAAAGTATATACAAGTATAAGTTTTGTTAATTGAGTGAATGAGTGATATAAAAGATGACTCTTATTGTAATATTTCGTTTAATCGTAATATGTCGGTTAATCAAATTAAACAGGCGAGACATTTTGACATTTGCATTACATTTGATTGTATACATGTTTTTTTTCTAGTTCTATTTACTCAGAAGAAGGGGTCTTTAATTTAGATGTACACAATTTAACTGAGGTATTTCTATGAGTGTTTCTGACCATTTCCCTAAGCACCTTAAGTGCGGCCAGTAATATTGTTCGAACCTAAAACGTATATGAAGGCATCAAGCTGTTATACCATTAGATCATAGGTTTGTTTGATGATGGTTAAAATTATCTTATATAATAAGTTGAATTTGAAATTTTTTTTATAGAAAGGCATAACTCACACACATCTTAATTACCACGAATAAGTACAATCATTTCCACGAATATATATATATATATATATATATATATATATATATATATATATATATATATACTACCAGACTTGAACTTATAACCACAAGGTTGGAGGGTTTTCAATGGCCATTTGGTAATAAGTTGAAGATGATAAAATATTATTTAGATTATTTTAAAGTTTTGAAAGACGAATAAAGAAATGGAAGTTGATTAAACATCTAGAAATGAGAAACCAGATTGTGGTTCATCTGGAGTGGTGGATTTATGATAGATTTCCTGTATATTATATTTTATTCCATCATTCATACCCCTTGGCACATAACTTTACAACATCTATAATCTATTAAAGTATTAATTCCATTGTTATATTTGAACAAGTGGAATTGAAATCCTTATTATAATAAATATATATCTAGTAAGACCTTTAGATTTTAAAATAATTTGCATAGGTACATGCAAATGTTGGATTTGATGTGGGGTCCACAAGGAACTCCTGAGACTAGAGAACCACCTCCAATACAACACTTATTTATATTCTTGGCATAATAAATAATATATATATATATATATCAAATACAATATAATGATGTAATATATCAAATATAGTAATATTTTTTAAAGACGTTTGATACACTCATACCTTCCAATACATTATTTATTAAGGTGTTATATAATATCTTAAATCTTAATAATAATTATATTGGTAGTTGCTAAAACTAGGCTTGGCCTCGCATCTTATCTCAATCGAAGATTGTAAAAAGGAAAAAAAAAATAATCTCCATTTGCAGCGGCGAATTTAGAAGGGGCACTAGAAAATTTCAAATTACGTAAAAGTTAATATTAATGATATTTCATGACCTTTATGGCCCTCAAAAAATTAAATAGAAGAATTTTTTTGCCCTTTGAATTATTTCATCATGTATCCGCCACTAACCCTTCGTCACTGGTACTGAGATTGGGGTTGTGCCCTTACCCCGCTACCACAAAGATCAATGCCTAGCCACCGCTCAGGTAACTCCGCTCCCCGACTAAGCAAAATGGACTACTTGTAGACCTAGTATTATAGTACTCCGTGTTATATTTCTAATTTGATCACCAACTACCTGTCATTGTATTTGAAACAAAGAACCTTTTGGATAAACTAAACCTATAAATTGCCTCAAATTGCATAACATTATTTTCTTATAATATTATCACTACAACAATAGCTCTTTTTGTTTGTTTGAGCTTGGAATAGAATTTATCTTTGGAGTGAGTACAAAATAAAAAACCGTATGATATGACTCATCAATACAATGAATCCCACCTTAATTTGACTATGACAACAAAAATAAACGCTATCATATTTATGTTGACGTGTTCAGAAAGGTGACCATCACACATATAGTCTTAAAGTAACCTTTTATACATTGAAGGTGGCTTTGATATCGACTCGATTTTATTTTATTTTTTAATTTTCAAATGGTGTGGGCCTTTATAATCATTTTCTATCTTCATACGTACTCAAATTCATGCATGATTCTCTTCACATATCATTACAGATTTTGACCTGTGCCATCACCTTATATTCCTCAGCAAATAAACAATTTTGTAAATCAATATACCTTTTCTTATACACATTGAAGGTTTGCAATGAGAATCACTCTTAAGTTGAGAACTGTAAGAACTACAAGGGAATGCATATTTGTTCACATGTAAATAATTTCAATCATATGTAAACACTGATGTACATTTAATTGAAAAATAAAAAAGGTCGAAAAAATCCTTAGATTACATCTAAAAATGCAAAAGAAAAAAAACAAACAAATATATGTTCACATATGAACGATAATGTGAACAAATCGGTTAAGATATGTTTTAAGACGTAAATTTATGAATTTTTTCACTTTTTTCTTTCTCAATCTAACATAAATAAATCAGTGTTCACATAATCACATATGATTGAAGTCAATTACATGTGAACGAACATGCATTCTTTGTGGTTCTCACAGTTCTCAAATTTAGAGTGATTTTCATTTGAATCTCCCACGTTATGAATATATATATATATATATATATATATATATATATATATATATATATATGTCTAATTAGCATTTGGTTAAAAACAAATTTCTTTTTTGATCAAAAATTTTATACTTCTTTCTTTCTATTGTTTTATTTAAAAAATAATTCTTCCAAATAGAAGACTAAATTTACACATATAATAAAACTTTACAGCAACTCATCAAGTAATGTTTTCCACTGGTATTTATATATATGTAAATGAACCTGCAAGGCTGCAACTTTAAACGAATCCAGAAAAGAAAAAAGAAAAAAGAAAAAAAAGAACCTCAGTGCTATTCTTGGTTAGAATTGTTAGTTCAACATTTTGACTTTGACTTCGACTTTGACCTGAAGTCAATGGAGATTGTTGGTATGGATCAAGACTCTTCTAATTTCATCAGAGATCCCTTGCAAAAGAACAGGTTTATGAATAACTCCATTGATTCCGATCTGTAAGCATTTTTCCCACACATCTTCATCGGCATTGGCTGTTAATGCAATGATCAAAGGCCAGCTCCTGCTACGAGACTTGCGAATTCTTGACGCGATCTCAAACCCATCAAGATCAGGCAGATGAAGATCCAATATCACCAACTGGTACGACGACACGGGTTGGTTTAGACCCATGAGGCAGTCGGTACCACTAGCAACTGTTGACACAATGCAGCCAAGCTTCTCAAGTAGCTTACGAGTAACAGCCCGGGTCACATCATCATCATCGGCTAGCAGCACTTGCAGGCCTTTAAAAGTAGAGTTTGATAACGGGGTGTGCTCTGAGAATTCACCGGTTTCCGAGATCCCGATTACTATCGATGGTCGAAGTTGAAACCGAAGAACAAGCAACATACTTTGATCGAATCCTACTGGATTCGATTCAACCCAAATCTTCCCTTGCATCAACTGTACAAAACAGTCAAAAATACATATCATGAACATTGTAATTAACTAATTAATACTAGCAATATGGCTTTACTCAGTAAACTAATTGAACTGTGAATGATAAAAACAACTAACCTCAACAAGCTTCCTGCACATACCGAAGCTCAAACTTTGCTCGCCTGAACCACTGAGGATTCTATCATCAGCAAACGGTCGTTCCAACTGAGGTACACGATTATTAATCCCGAGTTCAAATTTCACACTCAAGTAACCATCAGATGAATTTGATTTCCACGTTGCCCATCGTTGTTCGTTCCTCCCATGGCTTCCACTCTCAGTGGTTGCAATCCTTAACAACAAACGGCCCCCACCTCCATTATCGCCCCGATTCAAAAGGTTCCCAACCATATGCAAGATAACCTGAAAAACCCTTCTCTCGTCTCCCATAACGTTATCGGGTAACGATTTATCAGCATCGATAACAAATTCGTAACCTTTATAAGCACACAAACATTTAGCAAGATAAGCTGTTTCTTTAATCAAAGAATGAAGCCGAAATGATCTCATTTCCAATGGAAATCTTTCTTTAGAAGAATCATCCATTACATCATCGATCAGCATCGACAACACATTACTCGTTTTCACCATGGAATCAACAACAACACGTTGTTGACTACTCAAACTCTCATCTTGAACAACCGAAAGCAGACCCATGATCGAATGCATAGGTTTTCTCAAGCTTTTACTCATCACCGTCTGAAACAAGTTCCTAGCTTGACTTGCCCTCATTGCATCCTGTTTCGCTTGCTGTAGAGCTCGATTCTGTTCCGCTAATTTGTCTCTCATTAGCTGCGATTCTTCCAAAACTGCAGCATGGGAGAGAGCCACAGCTACTTGATCAGCAACAACTTTGACTATCTCAAGTTCTGGATCAGTCCATGATCGAGCATCTCCACCAGGAAGAATTAAAACGAGAATCGCATAACAAGCTTGAATCATCTCGGGAGTTCCTCCTTTGAAATCACAAACTCTAAGCATCGGCATTCGTATAGCAGCAACAGCTCCAGGTGGATCCGACCCTCCACAGCTTAACGTAGCGAGTCGTGATTCTGGATTCAATAGTTTCACTACGTCGCTTCTCTTAACTTCTTGAACATCAGGGTCTTGAATTGGGATTGAAAAATCATACCTTGCTGAAGACTGTCCCCCTTTTAACTGATGGGTAAGATTCATTACTATATTACTAGAGTCAGGCATCCATATCGCACAGTTGTGCAAATCCAACGTCTCAGATAATTTATCCAGAGTAGTGTAGAGAATTGTGTGGCGATCAAGTGACTTGCGAATCTCTTGAGTTAGCATTCGTACGTGCCACCCTGCTTCTTCCTGTTTCTTGATCATACCCATTTCTCTACCAAGATCCCAAGTCTTTTTCTTTAACATAAACTCTCTTACTTTAACTTTTAAAAGCAAAGGGATAAGAGTAATCAAAGTAATGGCCGTTGCAAACGAAACCAAAGCCGTAAGAAACTTGAAAATGGTGAGAGCAAGCATGAGTTGAAACGGGTGTGGCTCGTACGTCCACCCGTTTAACAAATGGGTCATACCACAAAGAACAATGAAAGCAATGAATTCAAAGAGTACCCATTTAAAAGGCACATTTGAGCAGCTAACAAAGTATAATAACTCGATTGGAATCGAGAAATAAGCAACTGCTATCAAGAAATCACTCGCTCTTTGTGTTTCCATGATGTTTTTGTACCCGAAAAACCCCTCAACCTCACAATTACACCCAGTGAAACCGTTATCTGACCCATCATCAGCAGAAGCAAAAACGCAGACAAATAACAAGGAAATCAACCCGAGAGATGCTAATGTTTTAGACATTGCATCCATCGAATTGATTCTTCAATCCATATATATAATGTAACAAGTTGCTTTAATCTTTCTTGCCTAATTGATCAACTTGAGATAAACAAGTACTACTGGTTTACAACATCAATAATAGCATCCTGTACATTCAACAATTTGAAGAAAAAATATTATATAATCAACTAGTATATAATATAAACATAAAGTAAGAAATATTCATTCACTGGTATAATAAAATCATAAATCCCCCACTTGAAGTAAATTCAAGCATTTTTTTCAACGTGCTATACGTAAAATTCCAGAACTCCTTTCACAGGACATAAATACAAAATAAATCAATTTTTAAAAAATAATAATAATTAGAGAAAATCTTACCAGCTAGCTCAATCGTCAATAGTAGTATTTGATTTATAACAGGAAAACTGTGAATATAAGGAAAAATTATATGAAAGGATAAAGAAATTACTCAAAACTTTTGAAAACCCCGTATGAAACTTAATCACAAAATCAACAATGTATACATAAAAATATGAACTTTACCTTGCAAGAACACATCCTCAAACACCACCATTAAGACCCAGATTTTTTTTTCTTCAGATCAGATCAATTTCTAACCAAGTCTGAAAAATCTAAAGATCCAATCTTTAAAACAAATAAAGAAAACCCAATTTTTTTTCTTTTTTCTTTTTATAGTGCAGAATCGAGAATCTTTATTTATAGGTAGAAACTAGAAAGAAAGAAAGGAAGAAGTAATATATGTATATAGATAGAAGATACATGTATCATCATTCATGTTCATGTATATAAAAGTAGTAATTTCATCGGTTTTTTCACCTTGTATAAATCCTTTTGTGTAATAAATTTTGAAAAATCAATGGTGCCTTTGTGGGAAACGGCCTTTTCTACCTTTTCTAGACAGAGAAAATATATAATATATAATTATAATATAATTTATAAAAATAAAAATAAAAATAAAACGTTTTCAATAAGGGAGAACAAGGCGAGGGAGATATCACCAACCAGGAAAAACCAACATTTTATTAATGTATATCTACCCTATTATATTACGGACTTCATTATTACTATGATAATAAATACGTAGTATAGTAAATAATAAATAAATAGATAGATAGGGTTGAATTTTTTTATTTTATTTTATGAGAATAAAGGAACGGGTAATAGTGTGTGAAGTGTCATAAAACTAATTTTCTGTTACATTTTTTAAAATTAAATATCTCACAAACAAATGATAAGTCAGAAAATTATAAAAATTATAACATAAAAATCAATATTTTTCTCTCTTCGATTTGCATCACACAAGGTATAGTTTCGAAGAAAAAAATTAGATTTTACAATTTACAAAATTAGTAACTTATGTATTACTCGCTGGTATCATATGTATTACTCGCTGGTATCATATGTATTACTCGCTGGTATCACATGTGTTACTTGCTTGTAACACATGTGTTAGTTATTTCAAAACCCACCGGAAAGTGAAAACAAAAGTTCGTTGAAAGTATACTTTGTCACATCTCTAATCGAAAATAATAAAACGTTGATTTTTATGGTGCAACTTTTGTGATTTTTTTACTTATCGTTTGGGAAATATTAAATTTTTAAAAACGTGGGGAAAGAAGGTTTAGTGATACGTTGCTTATTCCTATTGATTCTCTTGTTCTCACTCACAAAATTATGTATACATTTGAAGTTTACTCTAAATAAATAAATTAATAAATCATTATTTACCTTGCATTTAATGATATGGGCGTAAACGAGCCGAGTCGAGCCCAAAGTCACTTAGGCTCGGGCTCCGCTCGTTTAAAAATCATTGAGCTCAAGTTTAGCTTGTTTCAAGCATTGTATATAAAGCTCAAGCTCGGCTCGTTTGATATTATACAAAATCAAGCTCGGCTCAGACTTGGCTTGTTTATTCCATATACAATGTAGTATTTGCATAATTACTCTGTATTATTTTAGCTATATGTAATACAACTTAACGTTGTTATATTAAGTATTGTACAGAAAGATTTATACTGCTATACAATTATTATATATTATATTATAATATACAAAATTATTAATATATATAAATAAAAAGCTCATTTAGACTCTCGAGCTTGTTTGAGCTCGATATAAGAAGTTAGAGCTCGAGCCCATTTGTTAAACAAGGTCTAAACTATGTTCAAGCTCGGGCTCGAGCTCATTTAGGCTTGATTAGAATCGAGCTTTTAATGAGTCAAGCTCGAATAACTCTCAAGTAGTGTTGACTCATTTACACCTGTATTTGATGCTAGGTTATAAGCATTAACAAAAATACGAATGAACCTTCTCAATATAAATTTGATTCAGTATAAAAAGATAAGAGTAAATTGCATAGTCTGTCCTCGTGGTTTACATACAATTGCTCCGTAAGTCTTTATACTTTACTTTTTTACCCATTATGGGACAGAGAATGCATTACAGACGTATGATCATTACGCTTCAACCGGGTTATTCTATTCCACCTCTTAGAAAGAAAAGAACTTAAATCAAAATACTTAATAGTATGGCGATACATTTATACAAAACTTCTACCCCGAGCACACGCAATGGAACCGTAGACAGTCAAGTGAAATCCAATCCACGAAACACCTACAATTTAAAAGTCGAAAATAGATATGCATTTGATCCTTTGTCCAACAGAAATGAATCTTTATCTCTTTATGTTCATCCTCATGGGTAATTTAGTCATTTCAGTCAGACAACGAACCAAACGCGCAACATCATTTATATTTTTGGACACTTGGTGCAAAAAAGTAAAGTATCAAGCCACGTTTGTTAGGGAGAAATTCACGGAAATGAAATGAAGCATAGAAATGAAATATAAAGAAATGAAATTAGGAGAGAAATTTAACGAAACCATTTTATATACATTTCCATTCAATATATTATAAAAACTTAAAATTGAAAAATGAAAAAATCAAACTAGAGTAAGGTTCAAATGAGTATATCAATTTTGAGTGAGAATGAGGGAACCAACAAATTTATGTCATATGTCACTTTATTCTTTCTCATCCGCATTTTTAAAAATTAAATATCTCACAAACGGTAAGTCAAAAAATCATGAAAATTGCACCATAAAATTCAGAATTTTCTTCTCTTCGATTTGCCGTCCCTCAAGGCATACTTTTGACAACTTTTTTTTTCTTTATTTTTTGGTGGGTTTTACAAATTAGTAACACATGTGTTAGTGATTGTTTGTACATTTAATTTGTGGTTAAAATTTGGGTTTAGGGTTAGGGTTTAGTATGGTTTAGGGTTTATGGGTTTAGTAGGGTTTGGGGTTTAGTAGGGTTTAAGGTTTAGGGTTTAGTATGATTTAGGGTTTAAAGTTTTGTAAAGCGTTTAGGGTTTGGGGTTTAGGGGTTAGGGTTTGGGGTTTAGGGTTTGAGGTTTGGGGAGAAACCCCAAACCTTAACCCCTAAACCCTAACCCCTAAACCCCAAACCCTAAACGCAACACTTTAACACATGTGTTAGTAAATGTGAAACCCATTAAAAAATGAAAAAAAAACTCGTCGAAAGTATGCCTTGAAGGACGATAAATCGAAGAAGATGAAACACTGAATTTAATGGTGCAATTTTCATAATTTTTCGATTTGTCATTTGTGAGATAATTGATGTTGGGGGTAAATGGGTTTTGTACATGTGAACATTCTCTTTGTACACATGACTTGATATCATTGGTTCCCTGATTCTCACACAAATTCATATTCTCATTTGAACCCTACCCAATCAAACTAATTCATCAAATTAATCAACTCAGTTTACCAACGTGTACCTTCCATAAAACAACAATCTGCATATTTATGTTATAGTGGTTGAGATGAGATCATTAGAGTACAAGAATTATTGAAAGAATGGAAGTACTAATGATATTGTGCCATCTGTATAAAGAGAATGTTTCACATGTACAAAACTCATTTACCCCTAAACTTAAATATCTCACAAATAACAAATCGAAAAATTATGAAAATTGCACCATTAGATTCAGCGTTTTATCCTCTTCGATTTGTCGTACCTCAAGGAATACTTTCGACGAGTTTTTTTCTTCTTATTTTTTTGTGGGTTTCACATTTTACTAACACATGTGTTGATATTTAATAGTAATAACATAACAATAAGAATAACAATACATAATTTACCTCCTAAAATTTTAATAATAATAATAATAATAATAATAATAATGATATATAGGTGACACATCATTTAAACCTCACTCACATAAACCAAATTCTTTTTCGATTCACTTGAATTCATATTAATAACATAAATATGGGTTGGAAGAAGTTTTTGTTTAGCTACCAATCCTCTTGATAAACCTTTTAGACATGTTTAAATAATTGTACTAAAATGATAACTAACTTTCTCTCTCCTTTGACTTCTAATTTTTAATTCAAATGTACAAATAAAATATGCATGTATAATTATATTATCAAGAGCATTAAGGGCTTTGTTTAGCAGAACCATATATATATATATATATGACAATAACAATACATATACATCTTTGATTTTTTTTATTAAGTACTTTCGTTTTTTATTCTGTACCATCGCATTCTTTAGCAAATTTTGCTAATACATAAAACATGTCATATTAATATCCTTTACATCGAAATGTACAATTTTTTCCCTTCATGATTTTCTAGATTGACATGAAAACCTCTTAATTTCTCAACAAACTATCTATATTTTCTTAGGAAAAAAGATTCTTTTGTATTTTGGTAACTTGTATAGCTAATGTTATCATTACATATACTTGTATGATATTCTTAAATAAATAACTAAAGAATTCGTAAGTTTTTGTTACATCTTCTAAACCAACATAAGATCTCATGATTGATACAAAAATTACTTTTTGTGATCCTTGAGTTACACATTATCATTATTATACAATTCTTACATATTACTTATGTCGTTTAAGGTTACCTTTTCATAAATTATTCTATACATTCTTGATACAAGTTTTATTATTTTTAAGCTTTTCATTATGTTTTACAACTAATTTTCTTTACACATAATCTACGATTCCAGATATATTACATGATGCACTAATCGAAGTCCGTCCCGGTGTTTAGCAATAGTTGAGGATAAAAATATAAAAGTTTATTTTTTACGTTTTAATCAACAATCATCGCAAAAAATAACATTATAACTTTCTGGACAAGGACCGTGCATCACAGTATCACACAACCTAATTACTAACTAGTATATATATATATATATATATATATATATATATATATAGGGTTGGGTTCTGGTGAGAATAAGAAGATTCCGTGAGAACGATGAGAACATATATTAGTCATTCATTTTTTGATTAAAAAACCTGATTTTGGAGGTGACACTTTTGTAAATACTTTGAAGTTTGATTTTGGAGGCTTCACATCACATTTGCTCATGTGGAGTTTTTTAATTTTGTTTAACTTCACATCATTTTGCTCATGTGAAGTTTTTTTTAAAGCTTAACATCCTTTTGCTCATGTGATTTTTTTTTAACTTTACATCATTTTGCTCATGTGAAGTTTTTTTTTAGCTTCATATCATTTTGCTCATGTGAAGTTTTTATTTAGCTTCACATTATTTTGCTCATGTGAAGTTTTTTTTTTCTTTTAAATTCACATCATTTTGCTCATGTGAAGTTTTTTTTAGTTTCACATCATTTTGTGAGGTTAAGTTTATTTTAGTTTCACATCATTTTGTGAGGTTAAGTTTATTTTTTTTTTTCTTAAGATAAGGTTATGATGCTATAAAATTTTATTTGTATATGTTCTCATAGTTTTAATGAGATTAAGTAAAAAAAATTTTTGTTATCAATAGTTTATGAAGAGATTAATGTTTATACATATCAATTCACTACTTCAAACATTGTTGTTAACAAAAATTAAATAAAACTTCACCATGTTAAAACTATTGTGAAGCAAAAAAATTTAAACTTCATCTTGAAATTCTTATGTGAACCCTTCAAAATCAAACTTCAAAGTATTTACAAAAGTGACACCTTCAAAATCAGGTTTTTTGATCAAAAAATGGAGGGATGAGATATGTTCTCACTGTTATCGCAGAATCTCCTTGTTCTTACGTGATCCCAAGTATATATATATATATATATATATATATATATATATATATATATATATATATTATGTCTTTATAATAAGAACTAAGAAGTGAGAGTAGAAGCAAATATTTAAGGATGATGTCGTCGGAAAAATGTTTACTTGAAGTAATATAAAATAAAAATGTAAGAAATCAAAACGTGATAGTATATTATAGTTGAAGAGAAGAAAACGTCCGAAGAATATTAAATGATTTAAAATTGGTGGGATCCACAACCCCAGAAGATGAAGAGAACTTAGACGCACTTTTGGATCAAAACGTCAACCTCAAACCCAATTTATATTCATGGATATAAACGTCTCTTTCACATATATCGCCTTCCCAAAATTAATTTTACCCACTTCTTTTTTTTTTCTTTCCTAGATTTTGATGGAGGCTCAGGTTTGGAAAGGAGAGGTCTTGTGTTTTTGGAGTTCAATGATCATGTAACAAAAAGAGCTGCATGAAAAATATCATTATGTGAGTTATAGATATTCATTTCAGACCCACGAACTGACGAATCGAAGCTTGAAATGAGATCCACCAAGCCGTTAAACCGCCTTTGGCCCATTTTTTTTTTCCCAGTTGCATTTGGACTTTTATTTTCGGCTTTATTGCCGGCCAATAATGTTTTTTCTGCCCATTCGAATTTATGCTTTCCTTTTAGGGTTTATCCATGTAACAAACTATTCAGTTTTGAATTTTATGATTATCAAATTATCTCTCAATTTTGCTTGCCAATTGAGTTGATTTACCCTATATCACGACATTCTTTGTGAATCAACGTGATTTAGAAGGAGTTATTTTTGGTATTTCGAAAATCAACAAATTTAATTCACATTTCATTATATACACTACATTAGAAGGAATTAGTAGATACATTAAGTGTGTGTTTGGTATTCAGCTTGAGTTGGACCTGTGACAGACTACGGTTGAAACGTAGAGGCTTCTATTCATAGGTCACTACAAAAAGTCTTTTCCTTAGCTTCTAGGGTTTATGTTTCAAGAAGTTTTATTTTGATATGTCGTCAAACAAAACTTATTGCCTAAAGCTTATTTATAAGTTCAAGTTCAAACTCCTTTTAAGATTCCTCAAAAGCCTCTTGACAAACAAACCCTAAGATGTACTCTGTATTTAACTTACAGCTTATGAAAAATGGAATTAGGATATGTTTGGGTGTATGGAAATGGAATTGTGCAAATAGGTTTCATTCCCATAGATAGTTATGGTGAGTATATGGGTTGCATTCCCATCTAATACAGACAAAATGAATCTGTGTATTTACTTTAATTTTCATTTGTGCCTCATCCAAAAAGAATTTTGAAAAACAAAACAAGAATGTTGAAGATGCGAGCATGTGAATACGTCTTTTTTTGGTGTAACATGTGATTGTGAAATTCAGGATCAAATTTACTACAACCCTGAAATAAGTATGACACACCACATTTGAACTATGGCGTTTTGTCGGGTTTTATTTTCTTTTTCAACATGGTTTTCAAAATGAAATTGTGAGTCTTCATCCGTCCATGTTTGGTTACTTATGGTGATTCAATAAGGTCGATGTTGGCTCCGTTATTGTAATATATAGTGCGAGAGCGATGTGAGCCTATTCACTATGCTAAAATGTGCATCCATTAATGCAAAATATTTTATTATAGTGAATTTTAAGTGTATAAAGATCCAGTGGTATTTATCATCAACCGAAGGTGTCATTGGCATAATGGAGGTGACCTTTCAATTATGAAGTTATGGGTTCAAGTTTTACGGGTAAATATATCTAAATATTTCATAGGAAAATGTATATACTCTTGGTAGGGTGCGAGGGGGTTGTGAGTTCATTTACTTTCTAATATATTTTGTGTTAGACTATATGTTTCATTTATTATCGGTTTATAGTTATCGTGTCGGCAAATTGTAGTTGTACGTTATGTGAAGTTTGTAGTAATAAGGACTCGAAAGCCAATTCACATGGCAAATCTATAACTATTGAAAGAGATTACTAGTTAGAAAGGATGGTGATAAACCTACTATCACTTTGGATAGATCCACCATCAACTTGCATTAATTAGTTGTACAGTACAACTCTCTAATGCACATTTTTGATGGATCTATCAAAAGCGATGGTAAAAACATAATCACCCAATTAGAAATCCATATTGTAAAATATGAAGGGGTAGTCTAAGTAGTTGAAGATATCTTAAACTTCAATTCTTATATGTTACAACTAGACTTAGGCCATATGTATACACACTGATCGTTGATTTTTAAACTGAAATTTCATATTTATTAACTTGTTTTTAATAGTAAAGTATGTAAGTTAAGATGTATATTACACATTTAGTTTGATTCATGATAATATTACCTTTATGTAAATGAATTTATATAAAAGTATAGATTAAAAAGGTAACACCGCGTGTATAATATTACAAATTTTTGAAACCAAGTCAATAAAAAAATAATTATTTTAAGTTTATATAATATTTTCAAGTAACTTTATTTCTACTTGGTGAATTGAAAATAGAAACATTACATATCAATTTGGATGAAGTTTTAATTAGTGACTTATATTTCATTGTGTATGTAAGTGAGTAGTTGATTAAAAAAATGTTAGAGATCTTACTTTAAAATTTATTAAAATTGAAGAACTTAATTGATAAATTGAAACTTAATTATAATGATGACATCATAAAGGTGTTTGCTATATATAATTTAATATTATATGGTAAATTTCCATATATGTACCTCAATTGGTTTTAGATTGAGGTGTTTTTAATAGGGGTGTTTATTCGGTTAATTCGGTTTAAACCAAACCTAATAGATAAAATCGATCGGTTTTCGGTTTTGAAAAATTGAAACCGAACCAAATCGAATAAATAAAGAACCAAACCGAACCGAACCAAATTACTATTCGGTTTTAACTTTTCGGTTTATGCTTTCATATATAAATAATAAAAACATTAAAACATAATAAAAAGACCTAAATATTAAACAAAACTAATTGGCACGTTTCGTAAGTTCTTGACAAAAGTTTAATAATTTGCAAGTCAACACTAGAATATAGTTGAGACATTTGTGATAAATGATGAATAAAATTAATAATGGTATCAATATACATAATAGTGGGTGATTAACTTAATTAATTTGTACAAATGTTGAAAATATTAACAAAGTATATTACAATTCGGTTAATTTGGACTATTCGATTTTTACAATGGTAACCAGAACCAAACCAAAAACCAAAATAAATTTTCGGTTTTGAACCAAACCGATCCAAAAAACCTAATTATTCGAACTAAATAGTCCAAACCAAATTGTCCAATCGAATAATTCGATTTGTCCAAATAGTGAACACCCCTAGTTTTTTTTCCTAGGATTAAGCTAGTACAATTAATAACAGGTAACACCGTGGATTATCACCGCTCACAAGGATAGTATGGTATAGTATAGTATGGTAGTGGTGTAAACTGTAAAGGATGAGGTAATAGAGTATGATTTAGATAAATAAAAGCAAATTAAAAGGAGGTTAGTTGGTAATTGGTATAATTAAAGGGCGATGATCCATACATCACTACTTTTTATCCATACCTGTTATGTTTTATAGTGTTGTACAATATAAATTATAAAATATGTTTGATAGTATATGTTAAAAAGTAGTGGTATAAATTTTACTCCCGTAACGAAATGAAATGAAATGTAATAGACAATATTTAGTGGTAACAAAATTCAGTGTTTTAGACTTTTTGATCTTTATTTTCAGCCCAGCCGCCTAAAGTCAAAAAGAAATATAATATGCGAATTGATTTATCAAATTAAGTGAAGTGATTAATGATAATAATATGCTTTAATTTAATTACGTATTTGGTTTTAACACATCTTCTAGATTCCCGTACAATCCACTAAAGTATTGATTCTTTTATTACAAATTATTGAAATGAATTTGGAGGTGAATACATGTACCTAGCTCTTAGGATAAATCATCAAACAATTGATCTTTAGGAGCTTAAAATGTGATTGATGTAAATATTCAAAATTTTAATACTCTAATGGCTCGAGTATTATTAAAAACACGGTCGACTTATATTATAGTCAACGGTGATATATGACTCAACGGTGAAAGATAAAAGAGGATTAAATGACGCTTGACCCCCTTCAATAGCTCAAATAATTTAAATTATGTACTACTATTATAGTACATGATGAGCCATTTTCTAAGACCAATGATATATACAACAAACATATTGATTCATACAACAAAATTTTTATGCATGTTGATGTAGTACAATACAAGACTGCGATGCCTATTTTTGGTGTATGAATCAAAAGGTGTGTTGCATACACCTTTTTCTAAAGTATTTCATCATGTAATCTCTCTAAATTATCCATTGATTCATAATTTTTATATATTAATAATATATATATCATTGATATTATTATGTTATCTCTCTCATTTAACTTCATTAATTTTTATGGTGACGTTGAACTCCCTTAGCTTCAAATTCTAACTCCGTCGCTGATGACACCAGTCAATTAAACTGACTTAATACAAACTTAGTTGAAAAGTCATTCGTTCTTTAGTGGTGTTACCACTCATATTTAGGGAGTTCAATTCACTATTTAAATAAATTTAAAAAACCATTAAGTAGAGTAAGCTTCAAATTTTTTGTGTGCCACCAATGAGTCTCCTAGTGATTACAAAGGTATATAAGATGACAATCTTTTTATTCTTTTCCCTATACTAAAACGATTCAATGGGTGAGTTTACGAGGCCCATATGTTACCAGCCCATATGTACCCGGCTCATATGTAGGCAATGTAGGCATGTAGCGGACAAAGGTCCAATTTGCACACATCCTACTTATTTTAATCCCCCTCAACATTCTTTTCATCTATACATCATCATCATCATCATCATCATCATCATCATCATCGTCGTCGTCATCATCATCAGCAGCTTTTGTGTTTTCAATTTTTTTTCGAAGCTGTAAACTATAAAAGTGATCGAGTGTTGTGTCTGATAAAGCATCACATAGTGGCCCAATAATATTGGGTCTAGGTATGGGCCTGTAATTTAATTACTAGGTACAAGTGTACAACTAATTTGTGTTAGTGAAGGAAAAACTATGGTAACTTGTTTTAGGTATCTAGCGAGCCCACACTTTAGCTCTATGCAAAAGTGTCTTTTTCTTTATTTCTATATTCTAAAACATGTCAATATATTATATTTTTTTATTGATTAAAATGATCTTTTGCGTCACGTGTTATGAGTTGTGCTGTGTCAAGTGATAATTAACTGTCTAAAATAGTTTACTTAACTATTTTATTTACAAAATAAACTGTAAAATACACAATTTCAACTATAACTCCATTCGGTAGATATTCATGATCTTTCAAACTATATTGTTAAATTGTTTTTTTTTATTATTATATATTGTACATTTGTACTAAATAAAGTAAAAATATACATTTATATATTCAAAATAATAGTGCAGGCAAAGTTTCTATATAAGACTATACTACATATACATATACATATAACCTGTAGGAAAAAGACACAAAATTCAGACATTGGTTTGTTTTTCTCTTGTGACTGTTGGCCATAATTCAATATAAATATCAGATAGTACGTATACTATCATGTTTGCAACTTTGTAATGATACTATTAATTTTCATGTTTGACTCGTGAAAAGTTAATTAATTTGAAAAGGAAAGCTAAAACATGGCAAGCAAAAGTAATACGAGTATTTTTCAACGATTAATAATTTGTTTTTTTATGATCTATACACATTTAACGTACCGGTGCTTAATTAATTATACCGTCTTAAAATTAGTGTTCAACTTTTCATATTAGTTTGTCCCAAAATAAATGTTTACCACCAAGAATAATATATTAACTTACAATTTTATCCTCAATATTTTTTTTCATCCACACAAAATTGATACATTGGATTGTGCAAAAAGTTTGGGTAATAGTGTCATCTTGATTTTCAAACAATGTATTTTTTTAAACTTTGTAAAAATTAGTTGTGAACATTTATCATGTGACGGAGAGAGTAATTAATACGAGCATACACAATAGTTTGTATTTGTAAGACTCTTTTAATGTCACATCAAATATTACTTGCTTCTATTAAACATAAAGCTTTACATTCCAATCAATTGAGTTTTAGCGAAGCTTATTCTTATAAATCAACAAATGATATAACCCTATTGAGCTATTAATCAATAGTGATTTTTTTAAACCCAGTTATTGATTCCAATGAAATTGAGCTTATTCTATGAACCTCAAAAAAACCTCTCGTTAAAGATGCCCTTACACCACTTCCAACCCCAGCTTCTTCACTTGCTTCTTAACTTGCACTATGTGAGGATATCTACAACTGATGAAATACTCTCCACCCTCCTTTCATCACTTCAATTTTTGGATCTTACATTTACCAATATACCTGAATTACATACACTAAATAAAAAATAACAATGCATTAAACATAAAGTTGGACCCACATATATTTTGTCTTCTTTTTACAGTTAACCAACGCATGAAACCAAAGAGAAGCAGTGACAAAGCGATGTCATCCATGTCTTTAAAGGAGGAAAGGAAAATGGTGAAACCGAAGAAAACGATGCCATCGGTCTTATAACCATATACTTAGTCTAATTTAATTTATATTAATAATTCTTTCTTACAGTATAATACTCCTTACAGAATAAAGTTGAAAGACATGTTTGTATCAATCAGGGTTTGACACGTGTAAAATGGTATTGGCCGATTATGACTGACAGGTGAATTGGCCTTCAGCCATTGACTTCACGAAAAAAATGATCAAAGTACAAATCCAAAAGAATAAAGTTAGATATTTTTGTAATTGGCTTGAAAATAATTCTACGTGTTTTATAAGAGAACAAAATTATTTGAACATTTTAGATAGATGCATCAGACTTGCATTTAATTAAATGACACCCGTAAAAGATAAGCGTTATATATCTAAAAAAGTGTAAAAAGTTAGAGCTTTCCCAAAATCGCATACATATAGAAAATGTAATTACAGCTCTACATATATAACTTAGTATTAAAATTTTAAAAAAACCGTAAAACATTTTCATTTAGAAAAACCTTTAATTTATCGATTTCAAAACTTTCTAAAAGCTACACACATAAAGTTTTAAATAGGTACTTTATATTTCATGATTGACTTATACGAAATCTCAAACGAGCGTTCATCCAAATTTGTTTTCACCACAATTGTAAAAAGTATTTCAGAAGTTTTATGCGCAAAAAAGCTTTTTAAAAAGATTTTCGTAATGCATGTAATGAAGTTAATTTTACTGGTTAGGGGTGTATATAAATTGTCCGGAATCGTCAGAACCGGTAAAAAAACTATTGAAAGAACATGAATTAACATTTAATAGCTTTAAGTGAAATGATTATTAATTCACGGGTTAAAACGACATGCATCATCTCATGATTTATTATTATATACCCATAAATAACGTTGAAATGTAAATATTACTGGATTATAACCCGTGAATTCGCGGGCTATCACATAATTTTTATACAAAATTTATATTATATTTTTATTTTACTACGCATTTTTTAATTAACATATTTATGTGGCTAACATTATATAACTATTTTTAATTGGAAAGAAAGACGTATGTCTTAAGTTTATAAAATATGATTAAATTAAAATAATCAAAATATTGTTTATTTGTTAATAATACCCTACATATTGTAGATCTCAATGCTAGCAAAATAATTTTTAGGTACTCAAATTTTTATTTTTTATTTCATTAATGTAAGGTATATTAAGTTTTTCTTACCATTAGAATGCTGTTTTTATTATAAACCATTTTTTACGTTAATGCACGACACCGAATTAGATTTCATTTATAATGTGAAAAAATAAAAACTTGAAAACTTAATACTTTCAAGCTTATAAAATTATTCTTATACATATTTTTTAATCAAACTTATATATAGGAAAATAATTTATAAGAGTTGATCAACTCCACTTGGTACCATAAGTATGTGATAAAGAGAAACATGTAATAGTAAATTGTTGATAAGTAATATAAGATGATATTGCACAGTAAATGAGTTGCATGTTGTATTTAGTTTAAAAAATATCATAAAAATGTTCTGTCACGACAATATTATGATTTTCTTCACGAACCATACGCTCATATTTAAAATAAACTAATGTTTCATTTTTTTCTTAACAAAAGTTAAAATGCAACTCTTTTATTGTGCAAGGGCATTTTACGTTTTTATTATCGAGTTATTTGGTATATTAGAATTATTTTTTCTTTCTACTAAGTTGCCATTATAATTTGGATTGTTGTGATAATAAGGTTAGCCGTATATAATAGCAAAGTTCACAAATAAATAAATCAAGATAGAAAAAAACTTTTTCCATGGGGTTAAATCTAAAGACTACATTGCAATATCACATTATTGTATTGATCCAAGCAAACAAAAAATCTAAAGTTAATATAGCTAAAAAAAGAAAGAAAAAAAATATCTATCAGAAATTTATCGACTCTAAGTGTAATATTTTTTTAAGGAAAAAACATAAACTAAATAATAATTGGAAAAAAGGTAATTTGGAGAGTATCCCTGACTCATGTACCATATTTTAGTGATACGCATCTGCCCCACCCCGCGATATGAAAATCAATGCCATACAAATCATATATCCACATATAACCCACATATGCTAAGGCACGGATTCAAACCCGTCACTTATAGGTCACATATATGGGGCCTGAGATTTATAAAAAATTGAACAACTAACCAAATAAAATAATTATGCATTGCATACGGCTCTACAATCAAATTGACCCTTGACGGTGTCAAACTACTTTGATTTTTTATCTTTGTGATAACATGATCATATCTTACGAAATAAAGCATTGGGTCGAACTCTTCTTTGGTGTCAAGGAAAAAATGTAATTTGGAGGGCATCCCTGACTCATGTACCATATTTTAGTGGTACGTATCCGGTTCAAGACATCAAAAGAAGATAACAAAAAGAGCTTCAGAACCGATACGACCTTCTTCAGAATCAAGACAAACAAAATCTTGTGCATACACACGGGCACAAATATTTGCATTAGCACCTTCACGATGTCATCGTATGGTGTTAAAGCAACCTCAAGGTTTTGTTCCTTTCTCCTCGAGGAGAACTCCTTCACGATCGATTCCACGATAACAATTTAGATATGAAACACCGCGTTTCTTTTCTAGATGGAATTCGATGTCCTTGGATTATGTAGACACAACTTATCGATGGCTGTCAGGGTTGTCTAAGCTAGTTGAAACCATGCTCAGGTGGGTTCCTAAAGTTGTTTCTACTTAGTTGATACAAGATCAAGGAAGATAAAATCTACTGTTCAGGGGGAGTTATGATATATTATAATGCTATCAGAATAGGGAACAGTTAGATTTTGTGAAGGATGGATGCTATGCTCGAAAATAATTCTCTCTCTCATCAAGCTCATCAATCAAAGCGAATATTGAAGATTTGAAGGCTTATCCAAGTTGTTGTCAAGGGGGAGTTTGTTAGAACAAAAAGTTCCAACATTTTTGTGACAATAGTTTGGATATACAAGCTATTGTCAAGGGGAGTTTGTTAGAACATGTTGTTCTAACATTTTTGTGACAATAGTTTATATATCGTATTGGCTTAGATTGAATGTAGAAAATGACACATTGTATTGCGACAATAGTCATATGACAATGGTATTGTGGCAAAGATCATTGTCAGATGGTTAAGTCAATACGACAATGGGATTGTCGCATTGACCAGGTTTGACTACATTAAGTCTTATTGTCGCAATTCTGTTTGGAAGTCTACAAATAGACTTTGTTAGGTCATTTTGTAGGAAGTGAGTCGTGAAGGAAGCATGAGACTTTGATGTAACATTCATTTGAGAGAGAGAGAGAGAATCTGTGAGCTTGAAAACAACAGAGCAAATATTACAAGCTTTATTTCATACGTTCATTCATTATAATACTCGTTCATTTCTTGTTGCTTTATCGATTACTTATTCTGCAAGTTTAATCGATTCCGAATCGTGTGATCCTGTGAACTAACAAAATGAACAACTAAGCAAATCAAAATTATAAATCTTATATTTGGGATAGAAAGCTGAAATCATTGGAGACATTTAGTCGAACATCTCGCGTACACTCTCGAAACTTAAAAATTTATAACTAATCGATGAAAATACATTTGATGATCGGAGGAAAAATAAGTTGATAATGAAAAATTAAAACTACTATTAGCAATTTAACAATACATAGTGCATATATATAATAAAAAATTAATAGAAAATATTCATATTCGAATTTATAAATGTTGAATTGAGGTCGTTGTATATAATAATAAAGTTCATAATTCACAAAAAAAGATAGAAAAAAAAAAATCTTTTTATGGAGTTAAATCCAAAGACTACACTGCGATATCACGTTATTGTATTAAATCCAAGAAAACAACAAAACTAAAGTTAATATAATAATGAAAAAAGGAAACAACTATCTATCTGAAATTTATCGACTATAAGTGTAAAATGTTTTTTTTATAGGAAAAAACTTAAACTAAATAATAAATTGGGAAAAAAGGTAATTTGAAGGGTACCCCCGACTCCTGTACCATATTTTAATAGTACGTGTTCAACCCACCCCGCAAGGCGAGTATCAACGCCGGACAAATCTCTCATATATGCCAAAGCAATGATTTAAACCTGTGACCTATAGGTCATGTATATGGGGTCTAAGATTCATAAAAAAATGAACAACTAACCAAATTAAAATTATAAATCTTACATTTTGGATAGAACCGTTGAAATCCTTAGAAACATGTAGTCGAACATCTCGTATGCATTCACGAACTTTGAAAATTAATAATTAATCGGTGAAAATACATATGATGATGGGAGAAAAAAAATATTAAATTTTAAACTACTATTTGCAATTTAACAATACATAGTGGATATATATAATATAAAAATTAAAGAAAATAATCAGGTTCAAATTTATAAATGATTAATTATTTGACAATCAATTATGTGAATAAGATTAAAGCTTGGTTTGTATTTACCTTTAATAATTGAAAATTATATTTAATTGATTGCTGAAATAAGAATAGAGGGGTAGTTTAGACATTTGATTATCCCTCATCCGGTATTTAGGTAGTCATTTTATTAAGGTAAGATCAATGGTTTAAATTAATAGTTTTAATTTATTAATGGTGAAGATTAGTTTATAAGCTACTAAAAATAAAATGACTACGTAATTCACACTCTATTATAATATATAGTGTAGATTAGGGTTAATACACAAATAGGTCACTGTACTTTGTGAAAATATTCATTTGGGTTATTAAACTTTAAAAATGTTCAATTCCATACTGTACTTTTAAAAGTGTCACCCTACCTATTTTTGCTTATTTTTGGTTACAAGTTTAGTGACCCAATTGCACATTGTTAAGTACATTTTTACAAGTACAGTAACCTATTTGAAATATGTTGAAAGTTTGGTAACCTAATTGAACACTTTTTACAAGTACAGTATGAAATTGAACATTTTTAAAATTTAGTAACCTAGATGAACATTTTCGCAAAGTATAGTGATCTATTTGTGTTTTAACTTTTAACCCATATTATCATCCATCATAATACGCATTTCTTAGTTTCATATGTAATAATTAAAATTGTTTTTCTAGTGGTGAGCAGAGAAACCGATTAACCGACCCACAACCGAATTAACCGACCCAAAGCTTAATCGATGGTTCGGTTATTATAATTCCATTAACCGATTAGATCGGTTATGGTTACGGTTAAGACCCATTAACCGACCCTATTTAACCGAACCGACCCACCCTTAGTTTTTTTTACTTATATTTTCATTATACAAATAAATATGTAATGTAAATAGGTAATATATGTTGAACTAATTTTTTTTTGAAAAGGCAAAAATTTATTGAATACCAACCAAAATATACAAAGATTCAAGCAGTGGATATCTATCTAAATAAATATATCTATACAAACATAAAAACCACCCTGCATGACAGCACAATACTATTTACATTTCTACTAAGGCACCAAACTATCAGATTGTGACCGAGCCGAATATAGCTTTCCAACCAAAACTAACTCCGTGATTTTCCTGACCTTCAGAAATTAAACAAGCATATAGATGCATCCGAAAAACCTTTACCCGCATCAATACATCCCACGCCCACAGTAGCAAAAACTACTCATTTAACACCAATCTACTGCTACTTACAGTCATTGGATTAAATTGATAGATGCATACAATTTAATACTAAGTAGCATAATGACCCGTTAGGAAACTCTCAAACTTTAAGCCCACTAGTTAATTATGTAGTCCATTCCATTTTTAGGTTACATTTAAAGCCATTTTCTCTTCTACTCGTAAATACAACCTTTAGAAATAGTGATGTCCTTCGCAAGATATCGACAACACCACCACAACTAGGAGCTCGATGATTCCATTACTTCATAATTTTTCTTTTTCAAGCGGTTAACCAATGGTTAACCGTTAACCAACCCAAAATCTACCCAAAAACCGACTAACCATAACCGATTTAACCGAAACTGAACGGTTAAGAAATTTCAATAACCGAAATTTCGGTTTTGGGTTCGGTTAAGGGTCATAACTGACCCAAACCAACCTATGCTCACCCCTATGTTTTTCTCTGACAAACTATGGAAAGAACAAAAAAAATAAAGAACACATCAATACTAAGCTTTCTCCTTCGTTAATTAACTATGAACAAAATAAACCAAACTAACTAAAACCTTGATTCACTATGCGTTTGATTATTCTCTAATATACGAATAATTAATTACTTAAGTGTCATAAGTTCTAATAGAGGCCAAATTAAAACATTTTTCCTAATAAAAAATTAACATCACCATACGAAAATGGAGAGAAACTATAAATGTTTTAAGACTACATTAATTACTAGCGGTATACCCGGCCCGACTTTCACTTCACATATGCAACAAAACTCTTATAATTAATAGAAAAACATCATATTAAACGCGCTAAATTTATAAAATGTATATAAATACATCTCATGTTAGATAAATTACATATATATATTGGTATCGATCAACTGCTATCAAGACTTAAGAGGTGTGCCAATGGTTCTTCACTGAAGCCGTCGATTTAATACTGATGGGCTTCACAAAATTGATGCCAATGGTACCGCGACATCAGTTAGAGCTGTCAGTTTTCTCCATCAGTTTTTCAATGGGAATCGACGGATCGGAAAAAGTGAGGCCACAACGATTGATAACTTTTTTTTGTTTTTTTGTTTTTTGTTTAGTAATAGATGTATAATTGTATATTGATAAATGTGTTGTCGAGATTAACTGAAGTGATGTTACTGTTGGTAGTGGAAATGTTCAGTTTGTGTCAATTTTGTGAACTGCTGATGTGGTATTAATGTGACACAAACTGAAGTGTTTAGTAGGTGTTCACTGTTAGGAGTGGTCTAATGGTAGCTTGGGTGTATTAATTAATGCGTCCTGTTACAGGGAGCAACGTATGCAGCTTTAATATAATTTGGGTCTTAGGTGCTCTAAGGTTGACATGGATCGGATATGATCGACTACATATATATATAGATATATATATATATATATATATATATAAAACATGGTTGTGTACTGCGGGTAATTCCTGCACTCAAACTTGATAATCTTAAAAGACACAATTCCCTTTGATGGTAACCGATGATACGCAGGTTTCATCTCATTGGCCGCTAGACTTTCACTAAATCTTGTCTATTTTTAGATCCGATCTTTTGTTTGTTTTCATCTCCTCAACACATCACTTACTCATTCTTTCCCTTTACATTTGTGCAATCTTTTATATGATAAAAAAATAAAAGATGAAAGTCTTGATTCTGGAAAATGTATATTAATTATGAGGATTATCTCCAAAGTAAATGGATAGGTACGTTAAAGACTAGTTTTGATCATAATTAATATAACTACGAACATGTTATTTATAAATGATCGAGAATGCTTAATCGTAGGTAAGATTTTAGCAAAAAACTGAATTGAATATATCAACAATCCATACGGACGCTACTTTATTTTTTACACATATCCGAGATAATATATATAATGAAGAAAAGTTAATCGACTATTGAAAGCTTCATATGTAATTATATATTTTACGCATCAATATAATCAAGTACATAGTAATTTATAAGAAACTAAATACTTAAATGTAAAAAGTGTTACTTTCACAAATATAACGAAGTAGATGTATATCTGCTAATACGAGATATAAACACAAAAGCACTCAAGAAATCAAATTATATACTGTTGTATCCAATGATTCCATTCCATTGGGGGGCAGGTGCTTTATTAACTTGTAATGATTACATTCACAAATTGAAACACCAAAAATGAAAAACAAAGGATAAAAGATGGTGTTGCAAAGATTCATTCATAAAAAGATTCTCTGCTTCCTTTGACGGTCTTTTTGTCCAACTTCGTCACTTATCATCCTCAATCAATTAAAACTTTCCAAATAAAAACAGTATAATATATAATTTTAATATATACGTACATGCAATTCAATTCCATCCTTTTGGAAAACATAAAATTCACTTTTGTACGTTTCACATCAGTTTCTATCATCTACTATAATCAACATACATATACATAACGTACATAATTATATACATACATACATACATACATGCAACTAATTGAGTATAGTTTAACTTTTACCGTCACCGCAAATGTCCAGACCTCATATATGTGACTGACAGATCAGAGGTTCGTATCCGTGCATCATGCATATGGATGATTTGTGGAAATGTGATATGTCCGGTGTTGATGCTCTTTGCGAATGAGACCGAAACGTACTATTAAAATATGATACGGGATCAACAGTACCTTCACACACACACACACATATATATATATATATATATATATGCGCTCGTGCTCTCTCTCTCTCACAGACACACATATATATATACACACGAATTATGATGTACGTCAAGTATCCAATGAAACGGGCCCCCTGTACTCAAAATGGTCTAGCAAATTAACTTAACTAGGTCAACTATTGAAGCAAGCCCCACACTTAATTAAATACATTCATTATTAGGGTCTCTATTCTAATCCAACACGATCATACAAATTTTTAAACAAATTACAAGGCTCACAATGCGATTAATCCTCTATTGTTCTTCATCTAGACATTCTAACATATCTAAAATCTCACAGTTTCTATATAACCAAATTAATTGGCATTTTTGAAGTTCGATAATCAAGTAATTATTTTAATCAACTCATCATTGATAATTAAGTATATCTACAACTCATTTATTCAATCAATTGTTATATACGAACTTGGACACATGCATCATGATAGTAATTATAGTGAAGGTTATTTTGCTAATTAAGGATAGTAAGCATGATCAAGATGTTTGAGGACAAGTGCATCATATCCCCATCTATTTTGCGTCCTAGCCATTTGAGGCTTCCGTTTATATAGTTATGTACATCTCACAGTTATGATAAAAGGGAAGACACACTATCTTGTAAGTGTTAGACTCACACACAACACATATAAGGTGTACTAGCAAGAGATCGATTAAAGAATTACAAGATTTCCGACAAACAAAAAGTCGGTTGAGATGTGACACCGATGATATGATGTCGATATGTTCTCACTGAAATGATATGTGTATGTAACCTTTTTCTTGACCTATACATCCTAAATATGAAACTTATAAACATTTTGTGTCATATTGATATGAGATTCAATAGAATTACTAGATTGAAACATTAAAATAGATTATCAACATATATCCTATATAGCCTCTACAAATAGACACGCATAGGGTACGTAATCATACAAACTTTAAGAGCATAGATCATAAGAAAACATCCAAATAATCCATTTGATAAAGCATCAAAATGAAATGAAACAAATAGTTTGAAACAATATAATAGGATGGTACGTAGCTAATGACTTTTGATGCGTAGGAAAATGGGACACAATTAATATTTAAATGAGAAGAAAGTAACACCCACTATATGATTGCTAGATTTAGTAAAAAGGTAGAGCCCTGCAAGGACGAGGATTCTACTTTTAGTAAGTTGTGAGCAAACATTCGGAACATTTTCAGATAAATACCCCACAATCTTATTAATGGCATTTCAACTTTTAATTCATCTCTCTTTCCATACCCAAAAATCTGATCAACTTTCTATACTTTGTGTTTGCATTTAATTCTTGGTGTTTTCATCTAGGGTTTGTGTTTTGGGGCTTGATTAAATTAAAGACAACAAACAATGGAGAAAAGGGTCAATAATGATAGGTTGAAGGATCATAACAGTACTATTATTGGTGCAAGATCAACAACAAATGGGCTCATCAAGAAGGATTCTTATTCATGGGAAAATACTAGTAAAAGTAGCGATCAAGAAGATGTAGGTGATTTGGTTGGTGGTTTTTCATGGCCTCCAAGATCTTACACTTGTACTTTTTGTAAAAGGGAGTTTAGATCTGCTCAAGCTCTTGGAGGTCACATGAATGTTCACAGGAGAGATAGAGCCAGGCTTAGACAAATGCCATCTTCTCAAGCTTTCCCTTCTAGTTACACTTTGCTCAACCTAAATCTTCATCCAAACCCTAAACCTAACCCTAATTTCTCACCATATTTTTCTTCAACTTTATCATCCACTACAACAATGCTACCTCCTATTGTATCCTCATCCCCCTCGACTACCCACCCGTCGTATCGTTTAGGTGGTGCAAATTTAACGATGATGAGATCTCAAATACCCCCTTTTGGGGTTTGCAAGTTTGATGGTTTTTCGACTGAAAACAACGGTAAGATCGCCAAGAAGTCAGATATTGTTAGGTTGAATTTGGAGATTGGTTTACTTGGGGAATCAAAGTCTGATGATTTGGACTTGGAACTTCGACTCGGTTGCTCTTAGATCACTTTTGAAGTTTCAATATCATAATCTGGTTAACTACTAAGTAATTTTTGTTAACTTTTAAGTCGATCTTGATCGTCATTAAAGAAGTGAAGATGGAGCTATGACAGGTTTCATAATCTCTTGTTTATTCTTTAATATGGATAATTATAATTAAGATTATATTTATTACTGGTAGTAATTTGAAGCTCAATTATGATCTACAGCCATGGCTGTGAATTGTGAAACATACGGATTGTCTCATATGTATTTGAGGGTAAGAATTTGCATGATGATGTACTAGTGTCTTTGAGGTTTGAACCCTCACCATATGTTTTTTAATTTATTAAAAAAGATAAAAGTATAAAAGTATAATATGTGAAAAGGTAAAAGCTAGAAAAAGGAGTGACAGAGAGAGGGAGAATGGTCTTTTTGTCTTTTGAAGTTACATCTTTCTAATTCCATTATAAAAAACATTCAATCTATTTCATTATGAGTTTTGCAATTAAATATTTCCCAAATTTGAGGTAGCATACCCATTAGCCATTACTAGTTTTTTTAGTAATCATTGCAATATATTTATCGTATTCATAATTGCTCTTCAATATGTATTATTAATTTGAAAGGATTTAGTTACTTACATGGTAAAAAAAAAAATAACACTGTACGTTAAAGTGTTCGATCATTGCATAATATTTGTGTAGTATATATGTATAACCTATCAGGAATTTGAACGTATATAAAATATTTATATGACTACAAGTCAAATTAAGTACTACGTATATAACATCATATCGATCATGTGCATTGGGGGTTTATTACAATAGAGATCACACACTATTTCCTAGATATAGAATCATCACTTTTTGGCTTTAAGCCTTTAACCTGATGGTATAATACTATAATCCCTTGGCGCAACTAGCTCCCTAAGTTTTCATATGGAACAATTGAACATTTACCTGTGATCCGTGGGAAAGGGTCGTAGAGATCCAGATTAAGGATCCCGAAACCTTTTTGTGAGATAATCGTCACTTTTTACTTTCAATATACGCTTTTAGCCTTTTATCACCACTTAGTTGCTTGATTATGTAATATTCATATGTAGGTTGTATTATAGATATACCCGGGTTCTGGATCCATTTGGGGGGACTTCCAAAAACGAATTAAGGTGAAAACCGGTGACGCGACCCTTATTTTTGAGGATTTTTTTCTGGGATTTTTTCCAGGTTTTTTTCATCCCTTTTAGTTTCCTCCCAGTTTGGATCTAGAGTTTGGGTATATTAGTAGCATGGGTGATTTATATGGTGTATGTATATTTGTACATTTGCAGCTTCTAGCATCTTGCTAGTTGTCGATTAATAATATTCTGCCTTTCAAAAAAAACTTAGTTAAAGATCTTAATTTTTACAACTGGTTACTTTTAATCAGTTGTTTTTTTTCCTTGACGATTTCTGCATGCAGTTAATGATGATAACGTACATATTAAAATTTTTCCCTATGATATAGCTCGATCGTGGTGAAGTAGAAGAAGAAATAAACACATCATTCAATTACTGATTAACTTATTGGAGGCTTGTGCAGTCGAAAAGTAACTAGAAATTAAAGGAAATATGATCATATGTATTTATCATAGTTGCCCAAAAAAAGGTTTGATGATTAACAATATCTATCAATTGGATATGAAAAGGAAGGAAATTTTACCATAAAGTAGCAAACTTGCGTTGCTTTCCTTGCAAAGTGAACACCATGTTGCCATTACAAAAGCAGGTTCATAATCATATCCATCAATATTTACATAAATATTTGACATAGTACAACAGTTTTAAAAAGTCTACACTATTTATTTAGGAATATACTTATAATTTTGCAGTTACGAGTAAAAGGTGTAATCTTATAACTTTTTTAATGGATGTAACTAATTTAATCATTACAATTAAGCTTAATTAGAGTTGTATATTTTACAGCCATCAAAGTTTTATAGGTTCAGTCATGACCATTTCTTATTATTAATTCGCCCAAAAAACCTTAGCTTCATTACATATATAGATTTTGAATTCTTAATAATTATATTATATTATTGGTTCAAAAAGATCGATATGATATGATCATATATATTTTAGAGTTTGGGGGTTTCAGTTCAATTCATTTGACCAGTTGATCGACCTCCATTAGCTTCCTGTGGTAGACTAATTCTCTAATTTTTTGAAGTTATTTTCTTATAAATTATACGTACTTATTACGCATCGATATATACTAATCCTATAGTTGAGACGTGATCGAGTAGACCATGATTGTAGTAAAAGGAATTGAAGAGATTATAAGAGTGTTTAATCAGGAATATATTTTACTAATGAGATTAATATTGTAATTAAGAATCAAGATTAGTAACTTGTTAAGTCGCATGAAGTATATATTTACATGGCCTAAACCGTTGAACCACCAAGTTAAAAGTGTTTTCCTGATTAGGTCAGTTCAGCTTTTAACATGGTGGCAGTCGTTGTTCGCTTCACTACAAGAAAAAATGGCTTTAGTGACATGTCAGATTTCATCACTAAAGGCCTAAAATTCGTCACTAAAGCATTTTAGTGACGAAAATCATTTCGTCACTTTTGTCACTACAGGTTCGTCACAAATCCAAATTAGACACGATATATAGTGTTCGTCACTAACTAGTCACGATAATGAAGTCGTCACTAATATTTGTGATGAAAAATACCATCATTAAATTTTGTCACTAAACAAAGAAAGCCGTCACTAATCCAATGAAATTAGTGACAAAAAAGGTCGTCACTCACTTTGGCTGCAGTGACAAGAGAAATTCGTCACTTACCTTGGATTGTGAGTAGCCACACAAAGCTGTCACTGTTATACTTCTACTATAATTTGATTTGCAAATTAATAAGAAATAAACTATAACAAAAACACAAATATTAGTTTATCTACATACGTTATTTATTTAATAAGAACTAAAAACAAACACATGCGTACATAATAGTAACAACAATTACATCCCGACCTTTCGATAACGCATGAACAAAACGAAGTCGGCTAATATCTACTTATAATCATTTGATAGAAAAAAATGTACAAAATCATCTCAAAAATCTTCTATATTTCATACTCAAATCCGTATTGACCCCTTAAAAAAATCCACCGGACGGTCCCATTTTCCCACCTCCTGTCTACCTTTCTTGGCTCGCATGATCTCCCATCACATTTACAATTAATGCCTACCTTGCACTCGTCCATATCTGCACCATTTCAAGAACTTGTATGGCAAAAACATCAAACACAAGGCCCATTTAAACATGATTAGAAACCAAAGCATTAGTAAATAGTAACAACACAAACAATACCCATATACCATGCATCAAATGGCTTGGTCAAATTGAAGCTTCAAAGCTAAAAACACAAGAAAAAGATGAAATCTTTCTACATATGAAATTTAATATACAATTATAATAGAAACTGAAAAGTGAAACTGATCAAAATTCATGCTTAAAACTAATCGAAGTTCAATAGTTAATAAGCATTAAGTATTGCAGATATAACGAATAGTTAAAGGCATTCACAAATTCAGTGGGCAACTAATTCCAATTCCGATTAAAATAGATTGCCTAAAGTTTAAACCTTTCACATTAATTTTAAATAAAAATATGACAATATTAATAAGATATCATTTGGCAAATTAGTGTTTTGGGTAGACCTGAACCAACCCAGTAGATCCCGATCTATACAAAAAATATCACTTTTAACTTATTACCCAACATGCCCGTTTTCCACATATGGAATAAACAGCTAAACGCATGAGCATACAAATATATATACAATGTATCTTTAGTGCTTACAGTAGCATTTGCACGATCTTCTGGGTCGGTAAGAATATGCCTTGCCAGTCCACCTCTACATACGTCTTCACTTTATTAGTAGCAGCCAACTCTTCAAGATATCATTAAAGTTCACCTTTGGGACCTGCAGGAAGAAGCATAACACTAGTTGAAGTAGTTTTAGGCAATTATCTGAAAGTACTTTCATATTGTCTAATTTTGTAACTATGTAAACAATATAGTATAATTTAAGAGTTTAGAACATTGCAGACATGTGAATACAAGTTAGAGAGCTTTTGGCCAGTTGACCCATTTAATTCTTACTCTTTCTTAATATATACAACTTGACATGTTTTCATATTAACGGTTGAACTTGACACATCCAGTTATTTCCACACTTAACAAAAAAGAACTAAATAGTACCAAAGTATCATTACTCATTTTCCATTACTCATTTTCAAGTATATAATCAGATAGGCAATAATTTTACATCACATTGCAGAGTTTTATCCAGTTTAGGGATAAAACTACTGAAACAATGAGACTAAAAAAAAAGTAAAGGTGAATTACTCTGATCCATTTTCACTGATTTGAAGTTGAAATGTCCAGGAGGCGGCTCCCAGGCTCCTTGCTATCACTTCCTAAAGTACCTGTGTTTTTATGTTCACATCAAATTCGAAATACTATGATAAAATTAGCCAGATCATATCAAAACAATTGACGTTTTGATACCGGATAGAGTATCTTCACATCACAGTTTCAATGAAAATGTTGCCAATCAATTTCTACACAACTGTTCAAGCTTGCAAATAACTCGAGTACTCCTCTTTTGTCTCTGCCGCCTACACAACTGTTCAAGCTTGCAAATAATCTTGTCAATTACAATAAAGATAACCATCTATGATTAAAGAAGCATAGATAGCATACATGTTAGATATCCAGATAATAACCTTCATGATCGCACAAAGCCTTGTGAATCCATTCATAACTGATGTAGGTTAAATTAACTCTTACATCATAAACCAATATCCTAGAAACAAAATCATTCTCAACTTACTAGCGTACCCTTGTCATCTTCCAAATAGGCCAGATACTAAAATAAGAATGCAATACTGAGCAGTTACTACTTGTACTAGACACATAAATTTAACTAATCAGGTACCGGTAAGATGTGCGTGCGTGCTTGCCTCCTCTTTTGTAGGGAAACTTTTGTGCTATTGGTGCAATCTATACCGCTTGCTCCTAGGTTGGCTGCCAATTGTGTTTATATGGCATGCACCATGAACCAACAATTTGGATCATAGTTCGATTTTCCTAAAATAAAACAAAACTTAAAATATCATTGATTGCATAAAATGTCAACAGAGCTTCTAAATTTGTACATGAAGTAAAACACTTACAATTAAGAGGCGCCTACTGAAATTCATAAACAAAACCCAACTTTACCTTACCTTGAACAAGCTTGCTAAACGACTTGATTCCATAACAGCAGGTACAAAAATCAACCAGATCAACCCAGAACACTACCTAAATCAACACCTTCCTGAGCCATAATAGTGATTTAAAGAGTATGTTTAATATAATAAACATAAAGTAATCATATAATTAATTACTGACAAATTAAGTGGATATATATTAGCCCAATATAAACATGAAATGGAACTGTTTTACCTGAGAAAGACACTAGTATCAAATTAAGAATCTACCTGTAAACATGATCAGAGATAAAAGATTAGTAAGAATACTATATCAAATCGGTTGAAAAATAATAACGTCAAGTTGTATGATTAACAAATCTTTAAAATACTTAATAAATATAATTACCTTTCATATGGAAACATCCATACATATTGAGGTGGACCTACTATCTTTGTTTCATACGTTAAACAAGATTTTTCAACCATCACATTACTATCATCTACTAAAAAAAATTTATATCATGTAATTATCAATGAAGGTACCAACTTAAATGCAGAATTATCACAAAATCTCATATCGATTGCCAATTTGGTGCATATTTGAAATATGAGCTGACAACAATAAAACACATAGTGATCAAATAATTAAACTACATGTAGCTATACATTAGAATCAATTTCGATTATGAAAAACCACACGCTATAGAAATCACATAACAAAAAGATGTAAAACTAAAGAAATTTTAGAATTCTAAACATGATAAATCACATGTATATACTCACAATTAATATAATACATTATTTAACTACTATACATATGTACATAAACATCTATCAGCATTTAAGATTCAAAAATCGTAAAAATTAAACGAGATTATGCAATACTTTAAATGAATCTCACCAGTCACCGGCATAAATGAAGAACCCTAGAGGATTATCAAGCTTGATGAATTTTGAAACCGGAGATGATTCATGATATGGTTGAAAATTTAGCAAATATGGAGCGATAAAACTGGATCGTGAACACCCATAGCTAACATAGAGCGTCCGAGAACAAATTTTAGATATTAAAAAAACATGTACTATTTGAAAAGGTACGTTTTACTTTTTTTATCTGCCCAGGTTTACTGGAACTATTTACTTTGAGTTTTGGAGCAATGAAGGAAGACAAAGTTTTCAATCAGTGAAGGTACATAAGCATTTTAAGTTATCTGAATTGCCAAGTTAACATAATGTTGAGGTACGATATGATATGATGCATGTAGGCAGTAAAATAATACTCGATCCATGTTCAAACGTTGGATAGCATCATTTCATGTTACTTAGTTTTATTGATAATTCCAACAACTACACAACAAATTAGACACACACACACACATATATATATATATATATATACTCATCATCATTCCATATATATCACTTGCTTCACCAATCACCACTATAAATAACATTCCAATTTTAAACAACTTGTGTTCTTATATATGATGCCTATAACCACTCTTTAATAACAATCGAGATCCACCCACCATGGCCGGATGCCTATGGACCAAGATCAACGCCGATCTACAACAATATATTAAATTTTCAGATTGATCTCATTATATATAGCATACTTAATTATTCCTTAAGCATGATTATCTTGATATGATCTAAACCTATTGTCACTCTAAACTTAAAAGTTATGGCATCTAACAAATTGACTGATTGGGTTTTCTGGATTAGATGGGTGACAAATTAAAATACAGTAGAGAGATTGGGAGTGAGTGTGAGTCCCGAAACCTGATAGTTTGCACGTTCCCGACAAAACCTGGTTGTCAAAGATATGATGATGAACTACTATTTTATAGCTAGCTTACCTTAAACACATTAACCTTCTTTTCTTCTATATCCTCTCTCTTTCCTTTTTTGCTCGATCTTCTTATTATATTTTCACACGACCCGGCCCCTTCGTTAAAATTTAAGTTTCCCTCTCTTTACTCTATTTTACTACTACCTTCGTCTCAAAATCACAGTCCACTTTTGACTTTCTGAAATCTTTCTTTTTCAACTTTGACTTTATATATTTTTGTTTGTGTTATGTAATATTTGATGCAAAATATATGAATGAATTTGGTTTTAAATGTATTTTCATTGGAATAATTTTTATCAAATATTATATAACAAAATAAAAATATTTAATGTCAAAGTTGAAAATGACTGAATTCAAAAAGTCAAAACTGGATAATTATTTTGGGACAAAGGGAATATTACATTTATACTATAGTTAAGTTTGATTTGATATATATTAACTTATATATAAATAAAATGCTCAAACTAGACATGGAAAAGTTAAATGGTCTCACAGTATAAAGTAAAGTTAAATGGAGATAAAAAGATTTAAGTCCAATTTATATTAATGGGTATTGTAGAGCCCTAAATCAAAGGCTCTCAATAACGTGCATATATTCAGTGTATTTCAAGTGATATTTCAACTCTAGACGTTCTTACTGTGTCAGGGGAGTTACTTGTAGTCATCTTTGTGGGGTGGACAATGACGGGTGTCAAAGGCACACGGAATCAGAGTGTTTTCGTCAATTTACATCTTTTACTGGATTAATATGTATTGTGGTAACAATATATGTTTTGCTAATACACCTAACATGTATATTACCAACTTTACTTGAAAGTTTATTGCATGTATTACTTTCAAACTTCTTTTATATATATACTATGCATTATATTAGATTATATAATTCACATTGACTTATTAGTTCGGTAAACGGTATTTTCTCCTAGCATGATAATCATATAACTTGTTTGTAATCAAACCTTTCAAAGGATACAACAACAATAACAATACCCGATTTCACGTATATGTGGAACCTTGAAAGTCGAGATGTACATAAATGGTTCTTAAGTCTTATATTCAATCTGATAATTACATGTTTATATATCTCTTCTTCTTTATAACATATATGCGTGTATATTAACCGAGTATCAGACCAGACCAGAACCGAATTACATAGTGCGGTTCATAGTTCCTGATACTTTATTTAGTGATTCACGGTTTGGTGCGATTCTGATCCGGTTCAGGGCGCTTTTTGAACCATGTACGCCCTTACTTGAAAGGATACGTATCTGGAATAAAATTATTATAATTTACCTTACATATGTTGTAGGTTGTCCAATTGTTATGGCTAACTGTTCTTATTAAGTGCCGGGACGTAATGACAACAATGAGAACATGATATTTACTATTTGGTGCACTAAATTGAGTATATAAACATTTTGTAAGGGAAAATGTAACTATTCATTCAATAGTTGATGAATAGTTACATTTTGCTATTATTATTTTTTTCTTTTATTTATTCATAAAATTTCAAATATAAACGATTTTTTTATAGAAATACAAATGAGATAAATAAATGTTTTCTTTTATATTAGTCTAGCATGATATGAAAACACAAACATTTCATCTATTTTTATATATAACTATTCATTCAATAGTTGATGAATAGTTACATTTTGCTATTATTTTTTTTAAATTTTTTCTTTTACTTATTCATAAAATTTCAAATATAAACGTTTTTTTTATAGAAATACAAATGAGATAAATAAATGTTTTATTTTCTATTAGTCTAGCATGATATGAAAACACAAATCATTTCATATATTTTTATACACTAATATAATTTATAATGATGATTAGTCAATATTCAAAAATGAATTCTAGATGAGTTCATAGGGTTTTTCAATAATTTTAAATTTACATTGTATGATCAGTTTAATAAATAAATGGTTGTCTTATTGGTTATTGATCCATTCTTATATTATTAAGTTAATGAGATTAGCTAGAATAACAAAATGGACACAAAATTTTTAATACAATTAATATTGGAGCTTATGATCATGAAGTTGTAAACATAATGATACTATAAAACTTTAATGGTCTTCCAATCAAGGTTTAAAATATTCAAAGCAATTTGTTTAATTTGTACAATTGAGTTTTGCAAGGCAAAATGTAACTATTCATTCAATAGTTGATGAATAGTTACATTTTGCTATTATTTTTTAATTTTTTTTCTTTTACTTATTCATAAAATTTCAAATATAAATGATTTTTTATAGAAATACAAATGAGATGAATAAATGTTTTCTTTTCTATTAGTCTAGCATGATATGAAAACACAAGTCATTTAATCTATTTTTATACACTAATATAATTTATAATGATAATTAGTCAATATTCAAAAATGAATCCTAGATGAGTTCATAGGGTTTTTCAATAATTTTAAATTTACTTGGTATGATCAGTTTAATAAATAAATGGTTATCTTATTGGTTATTGATCCATTCTTATATCATTAAGCTAATGAGATTAACTAGAATAACAAAATGGACACAAAAATTTTAATACAATTAATATTGGAGCTTATGATCATGAAGTTGTAAACATAATGATACTATAAAACTTTAATGGTCTTCCAATCAAGGTTAAAAATATTCAAAACAATTTGTTTGATTTGTACAATTGAGTTTTACAAGGCAAAATGTAACTATTCATTCAATAGTTGATGAATACTTACATTTTGCTATTATTTTTTATTTTTTTTTCTTTTACTTATTCATAAAATTTCAAATATAAACGATTTATTTATAGAAATACAAATGAGATAAATAAATATTTTCTTTTCTGTTAGTCTAGCATGATATGAAAACACAAGTCATTTCATCTATTTTTATACACTAATATAATTATAATGATGATTAGTCAATATTCAAAAATGAATTCTAGATAAGTTCATAGGGTTTTTCAATAATTTTAAATTTACATGGTATGATCAGTTTAATAAATAAATGGTTGTCTTATTAGTTATTGATTCATTCTTATATCATTAAGTTAATGAGATTAGCTAGAATAACAAAATGGACACAAAAATTTTAATATAATTAATATTGGAGCTTATGATCATGAAGTTGTAAACATAATGATACGATGAAACTTTAATGGTCTTCCAATCAAGGTTAAAAATATTCAAAGCAATTTGTTTAATTTGTACAATTGAGTAAGATGAAAATCTTAATAGTTATAGTAGAAGAGCAATAAATGACTTAAGTGCATGTAACTGATTGCATTATCAATATGTAAAATCAGTGCATGTACAATATACACTTTTAGATGTAAAATCAACTTTGTAATAATTTAAGTTTTTTTCAATTATAAACATACATGTTGGTATAATCAAAAAAATAAACCATCAAGAGATCATATCTTAGTCAAGTGAAAATTTAATATTTCATATCGGAGTTTAAAAATGTACTTTTTAACCTCCGCTGCAACGCGCGAGTTAAAAAAACTTGTTTGTAACAAAATATATATCACTATTTCAGTATTATTCACATTATCTTTCGAAGGAGCCCAAAATTGTGGACCATAGTGGATTGAGCTGGCGCATGGGCCTTAATTGTCTTGGGCCATCGTGATGGATCCCCGTCGATGCCTTTGATGACTTGATGTCTTGATCCCAGATTCAACATTTTCTAGATCGAATATTCGAATGGAAATTATTTTTGGGTACAAAAGATTATTGATTAATTCAATGCTTGATTGATTTCTTAATTTACTACAACTAGACTTTAAAACCATGTATACATACAGGGTATTGATTTATAATCTTGTTTGTAATAATAAAGTGTGTAATAAGTTAATATGTATATTAAGCATTTAATTGGATTTATGATGATAATATTTTTTTATGTAAATAGATTTATATTTTTTATATACAGAGATAAAATTGAAAGTTTTTGAAAGCAAGTTATTGCAAAAAAAAATATTTTAAGTCTATATTAACATTTTCAAATATTTTAAGTTTATATTAATAAAAGAAATATTACATATCGATTTCGATAATGTTTTAATTAATGAGTTAAATTTCTTTTTATGTGTAAGTCAGTAATTTTTTTTCTACAAAAATCATTTTTAATAAGCTAAAGATCTTATTTTAAAATTTAATAAAATTAAATAATTTAATTAATAAATTAAAATTTAATTAGAATGATAACATCATAAAAAGTATATATGGATCACACAAAACAAATAATACTCGTAGTTGTTACACAATTAAGTGTATAAAATATGTAGAAAATTGTATATATAGATCGGTTATTATTAAAATCAAATTAAAAAATTTTGCATTTCCCATTTTAACCCACCTTCAATCGCATTCTTCAAACTTGCAAAAACAGTTGCATAATCACATGCATCACCTCATTCACTATCAAACCATCCATAATAAATTAGCTTTCACAAGAAACCTGTTTCAACCTCTTACTTTTTTCAATATAAATTAAATCCCACATCAAACCACAAATTCAAATCAAACTACTAACCCAAAATGGCTCATGAAGATGAACATGCTGACCGAGAAACCAAACGATTTAACTACCCACTCGACCCTAACAGCTATCAAATCCTCGAAGAAATTGGTAGAGGATGTAACGCCATTGTATACAAAGCCTTATGCACCACCACCTCAAGTGTTGTTGCCATCAAATCCATCAATCTTGATCGTTCAACTTCTGATGATTTTGATAATATTCGCCGAGAAGCCAAAACAATGTCTCTTCTATCTCACCCTAATGTCTTAAAAGCGCATTGTTCGTTCACAGTTGGCCGCCGTCTTTGGGTAGTGATGCCCTTTATGTCTGCTGGCTCTCTTCAATCCATTATTGCTTCTTCTTTCCCTACTGGCATTTCGGAGTCTTGTATTTCGATAATTCTCAAAGAAACATTAATGGGTTTGTGTTATCTTCATGATCAAGGCCATCTTCATAGAGATATCAAAGCTGGCAATATTTTGATGGATGCAAATGGCTCAATTAAGTTAGCTGACTTTGGTGTTTCAGCTTCTGTTTATGAATCAAGTTCTCGTTGTCTTATGCTTAATGAGATCACTGGAACGCCTTATTGGATGGCGCCTGAAGTTATACATTCATATAATGGATATAGTTACAAAGCTGATATATGGTCATTTGGAATCACTGCGCTCGAATTAGTACATGGGAGAGCTCCATTATCACACCTTCCTTTTTCGGAATCCCTAGTGGTGAAAATAGCAAAAGGGCTGCGGTTTTGTGATTACCAGAAAGAAGAAGAAAAGGGGAATAAGAACTACCCTAAGTTGTCCAGATATTTTAAGGAAATGGTGGGACTATGTCTAGATCAAGATCCTTTGAAGCGGCCAAGTGCGGAGAAATTATTGAAGCATTATTTCTTCAAGAATTGTAAAGGGTGTGATTTTCTTGTGAAGAATTTGCTTCAGGGATTGCCTTCTGTGGAACATAGGTTCAAAGAAACTAAACTTCAAAGAGTTGGATCAATAAGTAGTAAAGCTTTAAAATATGGTGATGATGATGATAGCGAAGAAGAGTGTTTGATTGGGAGTAATGTGAGGAAAAACAGGCGGATTAGTGGATGGAATTTTAATGACGCTCTGTTCTCAATTGGAGACACAACCAAAAGCATATCCAAGGATCTTGATCAAGGTATGCATTATTATGCAGATTTTTCACATTCACAATAGTAAAAAACTTTTATCGTTTGATTAGTTAATATCACAAATGTTCTTCATTGTATGCATGTGCATACTATGACATCCATGCAGGTTTACCAATGAACACAAGTCCTAAAGATGATGCTTTCGTGAAAGATCTAACATTTATGTGTGAAAATGCGATCTCTGAAAAGGACGGGGAGTTGGAAGTATCTAAAGCAAGTTCGCCTAGTGGGCAAACCGATGGTGATTGTGATGGCGAGTTTGATATCGGCGGGGTTGACAAGGAACTTGTGGTGAGGAGTTTAAAGACATTGAAGAAGAGTTTGGATGATCAAAGAGAGAAAGTAATTTGTATACTTGCGGTTGTTGAAGCCGGAGACATTGAAGGTGGTGGTAATGAAAGTGGTGGCAAAGAAGAGCAACTAATCCAAGTGATTGAGAAGCTAAGATTGGAGTTAGAGAATGAGAAGAGAAAAAGGTCTAGTTTGGAAATGGAGTTGGAATTTTTGAAGATGCACTTCACAAGTACCTGTGATATCTAAATTTTACTTGTCAAAAATGAGCTAAATAGTTTTTTAAGGTGGATTATTGTACAGTTATGAAATAACAACTCATATAAATACTAAACACCTCTTTCTAAATTGACATCTCATAATTAATATAAATATGAAATACCATGTATTATACACAAGAGTAGCTTCACATGATATCATCTAACTCAATTATTCATTAAAGTACATTATTATGCAATTTAACTTTTAATCTTCTTACTTTTGTTCTTGTTTGGTACGAGTCCCTTAAGGATTGGATAACTGAATAACAGAGTTGTCCATGACATGAAAACTTGACCAAACATCTCATCAAGATTACCATTGCTTATTATTGCCTTCACTCCACCAATAAAGCAGACAGCATTCAACAAAACCATGAATGTCAATGGTATCATGAACATCTTTGCACCTTCGAAATCAAATGTTCCATTTTCATATTTTGCGAGTTTCTCTTGGTCAACCACTTTGTTTGTCAATCTGAAATTAGCTTTCGCGACCCCAATTGACTTCATCGTCACATCAAGACAACCAAACAACAGCGCACTAATGCATTTTATGAAATAGATTCTTTGTTCGTTCCACCATGTCACTATTGATCCATCGCTTGATACCACTTCGTACAAATGTTGTAAAAGTGAAGATACATAGACCGTTGCAAACACTTTAAACCATGGATCGGTTGCCTGAAAAATGCAATTTTATTTGTTATCACTTATCAAGACTCCAATAAAACAAACAATTTATGAAGATAAAATAAAAAATTTGGGTAGAGATCAATTAAGTTTACCGTGGGGTACAATGAGACGCCATTAAGAAGGCACAGTTGTGGTATGGTACCATACAGTAGAAAAGCGATTGACAAAAAGGGAGTGAACATGAAGTATGCATAACACATACTTTGAAAGATGGACATTCTTGAGATCCCATAGACAAGAGGGCTGAATCTAGATAGACCAACTTGAAGCAAACCGGATGACCATTTCATGAGCTGAACCATGGCGTCTTTCATGTCAATAGTTGTGCAACCCAAGAAACATGGCCTATTGGGATATAAATACACAGACTTCCATCCTCTTGTATGCAATAGATAACCTGTGAAGCTGCTCTCCAGCAACGAATCATACGAGTAACCAATCTGTTTACCCCATTTGGTGTTATCTTCATACGAGCAGGAAGCAAGCTTCTTGGTTTCTTCTAAAATGGCGGTCGTGAAATGTTCCATTTGACTTTCTTCATTTGTGTTACCTCTTAATGAATCTATAAAATTGGTAGACTTGCCAAAGCTCTCTTCTGGATTTTGGAGATGTTCATCTGAGGGTTGTAGGTTCAAGTCCCATTATGAAAACAATAGGCAAGGATACGATATAATCAAAATATATAGGAAAATTAAATGATATAAACTGCACATACCTTGTTGATAGGGAGATCCATACAATGCTTTTTTCCTCAAGTAATAACCTGTTCCTGCACAAACTGTGCCTCCAATCCCATCCATCCCTTGATATTTCGTCTGAAAATTAACAAGTATCAGTTTTTATGAAATAATAAATTGGCCTAAAAAATGGGTCCAAAGATTGGCCTAATAGCACACTACATCAATTCATGAGTTGTAGCGAGAAAAGGTCTTGCTATCTCATAATATGATTGATGAATTACATATGACATTAGGCCAACTTTTAGGTCTATTTGGAGACCCACATATCATTTCTCTTAAGCATCTGAATGTCACACTATCATGAAACTGGACATTAGTTTGGTACAATAGCTTTTATTTAATCTTGTTATTGAGTTCATGCTCATAAATTTGTACATTTATCATGCCTAAACGATGTTTTTGTAGTAGTTCAAACTTCATAGAAAAATTATGTCAAAAGATTTTTACCTTGTATGCGGATCTTGCTTGGCCATCATAGATATCCTTTTGGCTAACGTTATAGAAGATTTGTGGGTATTGGACGAATGCAAGCGAACCTGAAATCTTTGAATCAAGATGGAAACACATTGCTTGTTTTGCAGATGCAGGTTCGTTACAATACATATCACAATCCAACACAAGCATGTATGGAGCGTTACTCAAAACTCCAGAAACTCGGAGCTGCAAAACCATGATACGTTCATATGATGATCAGATTAGCTTTTGGTTGGTTTTACGGATCCAACTTAATTAGATGAATCTACAAGTTTGTTGTTGTGTGGAGCTTACAAGAGTGTTTAGAGCTCCAGCTTTGAAACGGTGAGGAAGAGATGGTCGTTTTTCGCGTGATACATAGACAAGAAGAGGCATTTGAACTTGGTCATCCATGCTCTTTAAGTTGTCATGTACTATCTGAATTTGAGGTAAATCAGAACATGAGCCTTATGAATATGTTTGACACATTGTATTTGCTTTTTGTTGGGAATATATAGTTATATCTTGCAATCATGATTATTAGAAGAAAATGAAAATGATCAATTCCAGCACTTAGATTGTAACTATGTATAAGAAACATACCTCAACACGGGGTGACCGATCATTGACAGCAGAGGCTCCATTGGTTCTTCGCTCGACGTTATCTTTGAACTGTTCGTATGCTAACTACAAAATCGGCATTTACAATTTGTAAAGGTCAACGCAACTGAATTTAGTGTACTGTCCCTGATCTTGTATCCAAAATATTGGATTATAATGGCAAAAAGATAGGCTTGAAGTTTTCATGTAACATATTGATATCCGTTGGTAATTTATGTCTTTGAATAATATGTATGATAAATAAATGTTGGAATATTTATTTTATTTTGAATACTCACCTTCATATTCTCTTCATCAACTTCAAATTCATCAGTTCTAAATAGCAATTCATCATGTCCATAAGTAGAGAAAAACGACTCCGGGCACCTACTTTTAATCCCATATTTTCTGCAAAACGGTAACCAACTCTTTGCAAAAGTACACGCTTCATTCATAGCATAAAGTGTTGACGGTGCACCACCATCATCCGACAAATAAACAGCTAGTTTATGATATGGATAATCAAGTCCCATAGCAGACAAAACCGTATTCATAACTTCAATCGTAGGCTCTTTACTGGGATCAGCGGTACATATAAACACGTCCACTTTGGGTAAATCGTTATCATCAGGAAGATTATAAAGTGAAACAGTTCTTGCAACTGGACGCCATCTAAAGGCTTGCGTTAGGAACCAAATGAATGCGAATATAAGCTCGGCAAAAGTGACTAGAGCCCATGGTAAAGTGGGTACATCACCATATAGTAAGTTGGTGGACCTATAGTATAAAATGGCTAATATGGCTGTTAAGTGGAAAAGTATGTGAAGTCTTTGGGCCGTGGCTCGTGGTTGTTGAACCGAGCATGTGTTGAGAGAGGTTGTGGCGGTGTAGCGGTGGGAGACGGTGGCGCCTGCCATCAATTTCTTGCCGGATGTTTGTTTGTTGGTATGAAGATTTTTGGTTAGGAATGAATGATAGGTGATGCTATTTAACTTTTCGTTGCATATTGATCGTGAAATAATTTAAAGTCCAAAACTTATATGGTCTTAAGTGATGATCCTATTTTTTGTCACTATTTCCAATCCTTATTTTTGTTTTATTTTAGGAATACCGATTTTAGTTTGGATACGTCAAAAGTAACCAAAAATTATATATTCGAATGTAATGTAATGATATCTAATAAATGACCAGAAACGCTTTTAGTTGTTTAGACTTTAGATGGTAAAAATAATGTGAGTTACTAGCTAGCAGTAAAAGTGCATGTTTTTAATCAAAGGAAAATTGGAATGAAAAATATATTTTAATACTTAAGCTTATTAAACACTCGTTATAGCCAAACCCGGTACTAGCACAGATGGCTTTTATTGACCTAATTAACTCAGACATAAAATACTTTATTTGGTTTGGGATTTGGCTTCCTTCCAAACACATCAATTGTTATGAACGCCCTTCGTCTACGATGCTTTTATCTTTCATGACAATATTTAGTATACTTTATAATTTATTACCTTTACCAATTACCTCAACTTCTTTAAAAACGGCCAAAAGATACCAAACAAATTCCTTATATTTTATTTCAAGTTATTTTCTTGATCACCTAAAATATGCATTTTTATTTTAAAGATAATCTTAAGACTCGAAGTCTATGTCTATGTTTAGATTGTGAGTTTTGGCATTATATTATATGACATCCAATTTATAAATCCTAATTAACTCTTAATCATTATATGTTATTTCCTTGTGTCTCTTTACTGATCTTTATCGCGCTAATAACATTCAATATCTACTTTAATATCTATGTTTGGTCCCACCATTGCCTTCACAATTTTGACAGTTAAATTTTATGCTATCTATTTGCCCAAAAGTCATCCCATCATCGGCTGTTAAAAAAAAGTAATCCGAGAACAACCTCCTACATTGAGTAAACTAAAACACATCTTGATTACCACCTTTCTACCTGATTGCACCTTTCAAGTACCAGAAAGAAAACTTACCAAACTATATAGGGAGCATTGACTAATACTTGCTGTGAAGGGAGCAGTTAAACAAACTTCCACGATGCTGAATCAATACTTGACTGATTGGCGTTGTTGTTTAGAAGGTTCTGCATCCATTTAATTTTGTTGGCAAGTTCCTCCAGATCAATTATGGCTGCTTCCAGTGTATCTTCATGCATTATGTTCAAGTCTCCGCTAAAATGAATACCACTCTCATTTGCTACTGCAGCTGCTGCTGATTTATTCTCTTCCACACGCAAACTCGAAATACTGTTGGAGGATTCCATACATTCATCATCCATTTTCACATCTTCAATCTGCACTTTTTCTTCACAAATAACGGTATCCAGCACATTTGAACTCTGTCTTTCGGTATCTCTCTCTGCAAAATCATCACCCATTTTCACATCTTCAATCTGCACTTTTTCTTCACAAATAACGATATCTACCAGATTTGAACTCTGTTTTTCAGTATCTACTGCTGCAAAATCATCACCCATTTTTACGACTTCGGCCTGCACTTTATCCTCAAAAATAACAGTATTTACAGGAACTGAAGTCTGTGTCTCTGCATTTCCCTGGACAGAATCATCATCCATTTTCAAATCTACATTCTGAAGTTTTTCGCCACAAACAACAGCATCCAAAGGAGCTGAAATACGTCTCTCTGTGTCTCCCTCCGCTGATATACAAGTGCTAGAAGATGCATTAAGAGGTGAGCCAACAGAGATTAAATCCTGATCCATGCCTAAAACAAGTACAGTTGCAACCAAATCTATCATCAGAATGCAATATTTAGAAATAAAACTGTTTTATTAGCATGGGCTCGTTAGATCTAAGTTACTCTAAGGACTTGTAATAAGCAATTCCTCCTTCCTATGGGCGTACAAACAACATATGATTAGATAAAGACAAAGAAAAAACTTGTGTTTGAAAAGAAGTGTAGTATCTATAAATTTATCAGATACAAGCATTGAGTTCGAAGTTAAATGATGACACTAATAAAGTAATAAATTAATACTTTACTACCAGTTAACACAAAGTTGGTTCTCAAAACTATACCACTCAGTTCAAAACAGACAAATTATATAAAAGTTGCAATCGTGGGCCTACAAATTTAGTTTACCTTGCTTTGATGGAAAGATAAGTCGTGCACCACATGAAGTCTTACCTTCCTGCATGTAATGATAAATAACATAAGACCCAAATAAGAAGACAGGGTCTACAAATGAAAAAAAAAAAAGTAGAATCATGAGAAATGCCGAAACTAATGGGGCAAGCTTAATAGATCTGAAAATCAACCAGATTTGCACTAAAAGAACAAGATATAACAATTTGGAAGCCATATGTGTTTAGACATCAAATCATAAAAATGCTCCACACAAAAAGCGTGCAGCTAACAATCTTTGTTGTCCCAACAGAAGAGTTACACCAGGGTATTTAACATGGAAACAGTTCCAACATATAGATATTCCCATACATATATAGAATCCACCAAAACATAACTCACTTAAGAGTACCTTTCTGTGCACTGACTAAAGTTCAATTTTGAAATTTATATCGTTGATTGCAGAAAGGACAACTTTTCTAAGATAGTTTCAGAATGAGTGATTTTAACAAAGATCACATTCTAATTTTAGTTCATGCACTGACTAAATAAAAATATATAAAAAAGGAGGTCTAAAACATGTTTACATCCAAATCTTGATTTTTGATTTTACTAAATAAATAGATTGATGACATCCTGTCAGCTGCCCATCATGAAAGCAGAACATTTAACCAATATTTCAACCATAACAGCTTACATAGAAACTGCATTATCTAGGCGTACGTAAGACAAAACACTAAAGAGACCAAATCTAGTTAGAAGGCAGACCATTATAAAACTATACCAATCATCTCAGCAGTGTTGTAAAAACGGACACGGGGTGGTGGCGGTGCGACTTGGGCTGAGGCGGAAATAAAAACAGTCAAAGTTGGTCAACGGTAAACAACGGGATTAATCGGTCAAAATCAAATTTGGTCAACGTTTTAAAATGATTTAAATTAATGTGTATGGTTATGTTTATTGTTCTATTTGAACAATTGAACGATTATGTTTATGTTTCAAAACGTGTTGTTCCGGACACGCTAACCGGCCCATGCCGAACCGCCCCAGGTCTAGACAATTATGTTTATGGGTTTATGGTTCTATTTCAGTGCTTAATAGCTCACGGTTTTCACAGAATAAACAGTTCCAAACACACTTTTAAAATAGATTATCACCTTATTATAGTTAAAATAAGCACTTAAACATAAGCTGGTTGTACACTTGTACTTAAATATATTTTAAGCAGATAAAGACTTTCAAATAGGCAATCCTAATTCCTATACACCTCTCTTATCTGTTCATTTAATAGGACCTCCCAAATCTGTTATGTTTATCAAAGAAATCAAATAGGCAGAAAAAGAAGACGTAACTTGAGAGAGAGAGAGAGAGAGAGAGAGAGTCACCACGGTAGGCAATGTCCAGCCTTTCCTTTGGGACCATTCTAAGCACGGGCGTAAATCCTGACATAATGCTTCATGTGTCTCATCTTCTTTCCCTTCTCCTGCTGGAGGCATTGGCAATTCGATCTACAGATGATGGAAAAACATGAATACACATCAGAAAAGGCAGTACAGTTGATGCAAGAAACTACAATTACCATTTCAAGAAACTATAACATCACAAGAGAATGTTTCGCATGCTTATAAAACCTGAAATAAATGCGTGCAGGAAATCTTTTTAATTATACCTTAAAAGTTAACTATCCAAGATTATGTGATTTATTTTTAATTGACACCAGACAGAAATGTATCTAATATTTGGCCCAGAAGATCTATAGTCTGGGAATGATATCTTAATCGTTTTCAAACATCATGAATCGTGATTGTATTTGTCACCATTAGTAATCTTGTTTCAGCACTTTAACTTAGTAAGCTGATTCAAAGAGTTTCTGTTAGCACATGTGCCATGTAAGAAGCATATTAAGTAGTAAGCAGAACAAAATTTAACGATCGGGCTCATAATTATGTTTAGAACCCTTTAAGAAGTTACATAAATTTGCAAGAAACTACCATTAACATACCTACTGCAAAGAGCCAATTAGATGATAATTTTGGGCAGCGGTGAATTGATTATCGATGGCTACTAGGGATAGCAGCAGTGCCCTAATTGTTTATCGGACAGGAACAATGAAGGTTCAATCCCAGCCATGATAGACTGGGGGGAGGGGGAATGGGCTCTTTACTGGGCCGGTTTCTAGGCCAATAATTGCGCATGTTTCTGGCCCATTTAACAGACTCCTTTCTGGGTTTGGAACAGTGAAGAAGCAAGTAGTGAAATTTTTGGACTTAGTAACAGACTACTTCATGAGCCTATTGGGAATGGCAGTCTGTTTTTCCTTACTAAAAGCTTTAAGAAACTCAATACGGACCACCAAAACAGGCGTTCCACTACAGGTGAGACCCAGGGAAACTTCGGAAACAAACCTGGTTTTAGGAGTTTAAATGAACATAAAGAATGAGGCCACGAGGACTTCGGATACAATCAAAAACATGAGATCTTGGAATCAGTTGATTGAGAGAACATTTTGAGATCAAGACCTTGAGGACAAGGAATCTTTCCCTGAGTGAGTAATGATTGGCCTACGTATAGGCTCCGACCCAATGTGTTCTCATAATTAGGGTAACTGCTCGTAATTGGTAGCAATACTATTACCTTAATATGCAACTCTAAAAAATCGGAATTAGGTGATATTGTTTTAGTATGCCGATCTGATAAATGATTAGGATTTCACATCAATTGCAAAGTGAAGTATCTGCCAAAATTATATCATTGGTAAAGATAATTGATTCTCAAAAGTAATTGGTTTTGTTCTTCTCTTCTATCATCAATATTACCGTTGTTCAAATCTGGGATTCCTAGTGTAGTTCTCTCTTAAGGTAAAATATTATCTATATATATACAATACGTGGAACCTAAAATGGATAGTCACTTCAAGTAATCCTATGACATCCAGAGACCCTAAACTATAATTACTACTACTATATCTAGCAACCTAAACCTGGTGTCTGCATATTCAAGGTTCACCAATGTAACATAATAGCAAAATTATATACTTTAAGCGCAAACCGTCACATGAAGGCTATGCTTCTGTATTGTATACAATTATTTTGAGCATATAAAGTGAAGCTCCAGAAGGACTCAAATAGTCATATCAATCAACTTTATGACAGACCAGCTTCATATTCACTACGTTAGAAACTAGACTTTCGTGTTTTTTCAGATTGCCAACTAAGAAATTACATGACTCACATTTAGTAAAAGGGTAGCAAGTAGAAGAGTATGTCAACATTAGGAAAAAAAAAGGAAGAGTTGAGAGTCGTGTACCACATAGATAATATGGACCATATGTCTCACATTTAACATAGTTAAGTTTATAGGTAAGCATGCCAACAAGGTTACACAAGTCAAATCCTTTACCTGAACCTTGTCATCGCTCAACACTTCAATCACCATTGCAGTCCAATAAGAACTGTCATAATACCAATCGACCATATCACCAACCTTCCATGTACCATCAATCACAACACAAACTTCTGAAATTGAGTTAGCATGTGGCATTTCATTTTTCTTATATATTAGCGGATAACGAGGCCGTAACATCAGTTGTTTTTTAACATTCCTTGACTTCCTGCCATAAGGAGGCACATCATATATCTTTTCCCAACTTATCTCTGCAAACACATTGACACTTAAACATTATCTGGTGATTTTAATAACGATAAGAACAAGAAACTAGATGAGACATGAGAGAACACAATAAAAATACAAGCATGTAATATCAAAAATTTTGATAGGTTGATAGCTGTAATCAGATTCAAGGGAAAAACGTGTTCAGTTCTATTGAGTAGGTTAAACACCTATTTATACTAAAATACAAGAATAAGATAATTATGAAACTAGATAACTAAACAAGGAAACAAGATAAATAATAAACATGAATTGATCCTATCTTTAACACTCCTCCTCAAGTTGAGGCAATAATGTCAATCATTCCCAACTTGCAAAACATCATCAACTCCTCCTGAACTTCAATATCTGGAACTGCAACTGGACTTCAATTGTTGAACAGGAAATTCATCTTCATGATGAATTCAACCGGGATAATGAGCGTGGATCAAGGACAAGGACAAGAATCAAGACTCGGACTGGAGCTGCAATCAAGAACTTAAACTGCAACAGGAATGGAAGTCTTGGACAGAAATATGAGTCTTGAACAGGCATCAGGAATCAAGAATCAAACTGGAACCACTGGTTGGAATTAGGAGGGTTAGTGAACACGAGAAGGGTGTGTAAATCATGGACCGGGAACAAGGATTAGATCAGGAACATGAATATAGGAGAACTTGACTAATATCAAGAAACATGGACGGGAACATGAAACTCGGGAACAACAGGAATGTCGAGAACAAGACAGGAATCAGAAACAAGAACCGAGAACACGATCTGGATCAGATTAGGAATAGGATCTAGATCGTATCAACAACAATTTCTGGATCAGGGTCGGGAACTGGATCAGCAGGTTTCAAGACATAAAAATCTTGAACAGGAACAAGACATAAATCAGGATCAATAATCAGGGTCAGGATTCAGGAGCAGGAACAACAAGAAATCCAAAAAAAACGAGACGTGTATCAGGAACAGGAATGGAACAGGATCTCCAGATCAAGAACGGGAACAGGTTTCGGATTCCGCATTCGAGATCAGATCGAATTGGGAACAGGAATTCAGGATCAGATTTCAAGATCTAGACATCATGAACAGGATGACACGAACCAAGATTTAGGGCACAAACAGTGGCTAGGGTTCCACCGACGACGGCTGTGGACTAGGTTTCCGATATAGCCGCCGCCGGAGGACTGATATCACTGTCTAGGTTTCTGCATTTCTGGTGGTGGTGGATGGGGCTCTGATACCATGTAATCAGATTCAAGGGAAAAACGTGTTCAGTTCTATTGAGTAGCTTAAACACCTATTTAGGTTAAACACCTATTTATACTAAAATACAAGAATAAGATAACTATGAAACTAGATAACTAAACAAGGAAACAGGATAAATAATAAACATGAATTGATCCTATCTTTAACAATAGCTACTATAATGGCCTCTACGCTAGTCCTAACTAAAATGCAACATATTGCATTGACAATATCGTAACTAGCATATCAAGTTGAACCCACCCCATACACTTAGACAATTATGACCTTTAAAGTTGATATATTTATCACCCATATCCCTCCTGATCCCCATAAACATGAGTTTCTGCAAAGTCATATAAAGCTTTGCTTAACCGTCGAGATAGTCACAAAGGTTCTGCTGAAAGAGCCTCTATTATCTCGCGTAGTCATCTAAAGCTCCTTACTTGAAGTTGTTAGTCGTTGATGCTAGGTTGTACTCAAATGTTTATGCATGATTTAATGTATATACATAATACATTGTTGTTCATCTTAATTACTTATTCACTTCTTCATACAAATCCACCATCTCCATCTCCTTCAATCTGGCTCTGTCGCCAATCATGAGTATTGGCAATGCGCGATGCATATCACAGCTTATAGAGAAAACCGAAATAGCACATTACCCATCATGCACTGCATGCCAAGGCAATCGGATGTCAATGGATTTACTCAGTTCTCACTCGATCAAACCGTGGGTTATTATGAGACTAAGTGGATCTCCCCAACAAGAGTATGTTGCCATTATGAAACAGTTTGCACTTGCTGCATCATTAGGTTGGCCACTTGGACAGCTAGATGTCAAAGCATTCTTCTCCATTGAGCTTTGATAGAAAATATATCAATGACACCTTCTCCAGGGGGGTTGATAGCTATAATATGGTTTACAACAAGTTCAACGGCATGTCTAAGATGCTTACTTCCATCAAAATTGTCTTACTTAAGCATGGCCCTAGTATTTCCTAGAAGCACAGCAACATACTTACCACACTTGTATTTCCTTCCATATGAAGGATTTCTGGTCACATATATCTCAGGGCAGAAGTAGGCGTCAACTCTTCTGACATATTCGTATCTCAGCATTTATTCAATAGCAAATAGATTTTCTAGGTTGGTTATATTAGCAAGGGATGGGTGATAGCTTTAGACTATCTGATGATTATATAATCAAGTACTCATTTAACAGCACTGCTTGTTCCTAAAGGTGCATCCAGAGTTCTTAAAGGCAGCGAGCCCAAGGTTGAAAAAGTCGTAAGTCGGGGATTAGTCGGTCGGGACATTTTACGGACTAGTCGGGACTAGTCGGAGATTAGTCGGATTTTGACTTTTATTGACTTTCTAGTATTTAAATAAATTTTCAAAATTATATATGAACAAATATAGATGAGAACCATAAAAATAAACATAAATATACATAAACTTTTACATAGTTGTCATAAAAAAACTCCAACATAAACATTGTAGTTCGATTGTTCAAAATACTTATTTTTAAAAAAGTTGACCATCTTTGACCAGCCCAAAAACCCATCTGTGACCCGCTTTTTCCCGTCTTTGACCCGCTTTTTGACCAAAAACCCGCCTTTGACCCGCTTTTTTACCCAAAAACCCGTTTTGTTCGCGTTGACCCGTCTTTGACCGACTATCTGACCGACTTGGCCATGGATTAGTTGGTAGCCATAATTGGCCGACTAATCCCGTCTTTTACAACCATGAGCGAGCCTAAGGGTCAAAGGCACAGAGGCTTAAGCTTTGAGGCTTTAGTTATAAATATATAGACTTATTAACCCACTTTTTTATACTGACCAAATCTGGTGTGGGCTCTTTTCCCGTTAAAGAGTATTTTGATCAATCTGGGCCATTATTAAAGCACAAAATGAGACTATAAGGTTCCAAGTATTAAAAAAACATATATAAACCCTATTATCCTTTTACATGTAGCTTACACATGATATTGTGTACCATTACAAGTATTTAGTTCTATAAGGCTATTTGAGTTTTATATATACATTTATATCTTTTTACAATGTTTTTAACACGATGCGCCTCACATTCATGAGGGGCGTGCCTCAGGCCCCAGGACCCCTTTGTGCTTCTGTGCGCCTTTAGCCTTTGACAACTTCGGGTGCATTTCTCTTGAGGATTAATTGATAATGTGATATCATGGATTATATCTTTTACATGCTGTGAGATTATCTGAAGAGATCAGCCCGAGTATCAGTCTCCCATCGATGTAAACCAGCCTATATATCAGCCTCTCATCTAGATAAAGCAGCATATAATTATCGACCCCTCCTTTATGTGAAATAGTTGTATATAGCCTCTAGTGTCTGTATGCCCATCTTTTATTAAACTGAGAAATAGGGAGTATGCCCCCAATACTTCTATCAAGAAGCATATAATAATACCACTCACTACGAATCTTATTGCAAATCCATACTTAGGGGTACCATTTTTACTGAACCTCAACTACTATGATGACTAATAAGTTGCACTAACTAGCATCACAAAAATAATATTCTGAGGCTAATGAAAAAAGTGGTGATTAATTCGCAAGCAATAATCTCCATATCCACATTGGTTCATACAGCTAGTTAACAAACTCACCTTCTTCATCGAAATCGTAGTACTCCAGCTGGATCTTGTTCTTTTGCAAGTTGATATCTCTTATCTGAAGGAAATTTTGGACATTGATAAAGAGAATTAGAGTTTCGGTAGGCTCCTTCAGTAAGTACTTTATAGAATAGCATGTTTAAGATTGCTCAAATGCAGTCAAGCCTTCGTTTAAGCCCTTCCCATGAGCACTTAGATGTTCGCTCACAAAATTATATGCTTCGCAATAAGTTTGATAGCCGAAGGGCGGATAAAAGAATTTTCTGATTACAAATAGATTGTTTACATAAAATATAGCCTAGATTTTTTAGTGAAATGACTATTAACTTAATGTATCTTGCAATATATTACAATGACAAGTACCCTTCTTTCCTTTAACACACTTGTATTTTATTCCAGACTATTTGCAACCATCTTACATGAATATAGACCTCCACAATAAGTTTTATGTATAAACTTCCATGACGAACAAGGCATAGCCCAAGCAAAACCAAGTGTGCCACATCAGACATAGGTTGATAGTTCAAACCACATTAGAGGCATCCGTAAGTTATATTCCGCATACAAGAAAGGAAAATAATAACACTCTAATAAGAATGAAACAATCATCCTAACTCCTAAGGGTGTTCATCCTCTTATGTTGGATATATAAACATCAGGAACACCGACGTATATCAAACACCAGATATGCTCGTTATTTGTATTACGAACGCCAAAAGTTGCAATCTAGCCCACCATTTTACGTTTAGGTATAAAATAAGTATAATAGTGCCTATTATCTTGCAATCTGTAGGTATGGAAACAAAAGAGAGCTACCAAATCGATTTAATGAAATAGCTACCTTGCTTCTGAACCAGGCACCACGATACCCTTTCGCAAATGTTTTCAATTCTGCAAGCTGGCCAACTTCAAACTTTAAACCACCAGGCTTCTCCATTTTGCATCACCATAAAATTTCCTTGATCTGGTAAAAAGTAAAATTATCTCAGCAACTTTGTCATGCTAATTAAGTATCTGATTCATGTATTCACAAAATGTGCATAGAACTTATCGACAAAAACTGAAAAAATCTAGACTATGCTATTTTTCATCGACTATCCGCCTTTCATAAAAATATAATGCTTGAAAACAACTTCCAATTCTAGAATATTCACAGTGGATTGGGTCACCCCCTATCTTTAGCTCCTAAAGATATTCAACATCAAATCAACCTGATCCATAGCTTACAATTCGAGTCTTGCCAGCATAGCAAGCACACTCTCATTCTATAACCAACATCTTTAACGCCAGTTGGGTTCACTCTTGGCACTTGGTAAAACCATTAGCCTTATAGATGCTCATAAAAGTTAAGCATGTTCAATATACAAGTCCCAACTTCACAAGCATTAGGTGTGGAACTAATTATGTCGGTCTAATGGTCTATGTCCCATGATTTACACATCATATCAACATCTTAATAAAATGTTATACATTTCCACGAACTCTATTGTTTGTAGAACTTCTTAATATCAACTCCTAGGCTCATAATTACAATCTACTGTGATGCTTAAGAATACTTGAATTATTAACAATACCCCTCTTTATTTATGTCTACGATATATGATAGTAAATTATCACTTGTGGTTGAATCCATTTGCAGAAAAACGGTCACAAAAAGCTCCTAATCAAAATGGTACACAAGGAATGAACAAGTGACAAACTGAGCATTTCAGACAGTGACGCTGAAGGATTCAAGCTAACTTGAGCCTACACTGGCGTCGACAACAACAAAAGACATAAATGAAACCACAGACACCGAAGTCTGTATCAAACGTAATAATCCATTTATATAAACAACAGCTATGCTAGTATCTTTAGATACCGTTATGTGCCAGTATTAGATTCGTATAAACCATAAACACCAACAACAAAATAGCACAAATAGATCTCAAAATCGAAATGGCAACAAAGGAAGCTCACAGATTGGACATTCCAATCCTAAAAAGCACAATAGAGTGGAAACACATATCCATACATACATATTATATAGACTAACGGCTAAAGGATATGCTAATTTATACATGAACAGACGCCTACAGAAACAGCTCAATGATGTACCACTAAGCATCGTCTACAAGGTGTTTATTGAATAAATATACGTAGTTAGGAGTACATACGTTTCCCTGATTCATTTTTTATATACAATACACGGTACCGAACCTATTCATTAAACTATTTAAATGTATGGAAAACTAGGGAAGTATCTCTTTACATGCATGTGCCAATCGATATACGTATAATGTGTGTATCTTTCCTTCTACGCAAGTCGTACCCTTACTAACTTCTTTATTTGAACTCACCCGAGAGTTTGTCATTCAATAAAACGTACACTACTATTCCAGGCAACTAAAATCTCAATGCCCTATACCTTGTTAGGATTGAACATTAATGATGAGGGGATCAAAATGTGGTATAACGGGGATAAACTTGTTGTGATCCATTGTAACCTTGCTTCCCTTAATGAGATTTCAAACATGCCTCTCACCACATATTCACGGGAGTATATGGCAAGCAAATTGCGACATGTCTATACAAATTAGGGTATTCATAGATGCAATAGAATTAGGTATTAGAATCCCAAATTAGGGTATCGGTGAGACCAGGATTACGTTGCAATGAAAATCATACATATATGCAGGAATATTAGAGTAATATTAATGGCGGAAATTAAACAAAATTGACCTTCAATCAGCTCCAATTGCGTTGCTACTGTTCACTATCAAACTCGTCCGTGTATGTATTATATATATACATACAATTATGCAGTTTTGATTGAACGATTTTCAGAAAAACCTACACCGCGAGGGTTTGAAGGAGCGAAATGGTAACCTGTAAAAGTATATGCAATAGAGCGAGCAGGAGGAGTTCAAAACTTTGCTCCAACACTTCCCTCTTCAATGTTGATGACGTCACAATACCCAAAGTTGTTGTGCGGGTCCCATAATATTTTTTACTCTATTGTTATTTAAAAGAATGAGTTGGGTTAAATAAACAAAAATTTAAAGAATGAGAGACAAAATTATTTTTCAGTATCTTAATTAAGTATGGAAGGGTACTTATGTCATTTAACAAATCAGCAAAACGAATAACAAAAAAATAGATCTACATCACAGCAAATCATGTTCTTCCTCAAAAACTTGAGTTTCTAATTTTCTCTCCAGTTCAACAACCATCTACAAAATTAACAGGTAATGTATACAATTTCTAACGTGATTCATGCACTAAAACTTCGTTCGAATGACATGAACATGATGAGAAACATTCATCAGTAACAATTTTAGCGCGATCAGGATTGAATTGAACAAAAACGTGATAAAATTATTTTTTTATGAAATTAAAGTTGATGAACATGTGATTCGAACGATTAAAGCATTAAAATGTAATTCAAATCTCGAGATCATCATAAACTTTCATAAGTATCAATCAGATCGCGATCGAGATCGAATTGGAGAAAAACACATTTTTTGTGTTGAAGTTAATGCTGACGAATATTTAATTCAAACACGATTGATGTTTTAAAAACGTCATTCGAATCACATGATCTCACCATAAATGATGGCAAAAAAATTTAATAATTTATATGAAATCACGTGTGATGAACATGTAATTTGGAAGCCATTCATGCTTTAAAATATCATTTGATTGTATTGATTCTATCAAAAAAATATGATTGAAAATATTCACTATTTCTTATACTTTTCAACTTTTTGGTTTAGGTTCAGATTGTACAGCAAAGAGATTTGAACACCAATGAATTGATGTTTTGGATACTTAATATATAAGAGATTTATAAACGGGGAAGGTATTTGATTCACTTGTCAAATTTGTTAAGATGTAATTCAAGTTACGGAAAATATGATGTCTTAGCATTTGACTTCGAACACATGAAAGGTCGAGAGATGAGACCAAAAGAAGGTAACAAAATGAAAAGCAGCGGTGAAAGCAAAGTAAAAGGCTTCTGACAAAAGCAAAGTCATAGAAAGGACTTGCTGATTCTCCATAGCTAAAATCACGTGTGATTTAAGATATAATCACATTTGATTATAGACAAGTTTAAATAAACCTTGTAACAAGATGATATGACATCATACTCGAATAAAGCCATGCATAAATGATAATTTTGTTTCAGTTAGTTGTTTGGTAGCATAGTCGTTATTGTGAATAGTTTTTTATTGTGATTTAACTAAAATATAATGGTGACTTGTCAATAATCACATGTGATTCTAAATGAAAACTCGAGTGATTATATGTAAATCGCATATGAGTATGGTTTTTTGTGAAAATATATCACATGTGATTCTAGTTTTAATCACGCGTAATCGAACAATTATTATATAAACAAATCACATGTGCTTTCATCTTAAATTTTCACACATGCATTATTATTATATATATAAATCACATATAATTATACCTGCTCACATGTGTTAAAATCAACTCTCCTAAACGCATCATTACATATATAAATCATATGTGATTTTACCTTAAACTCTAATAAACATATTATTACATAAAAATCACAAGTGATGTGTTTGCCCTATGTATATCCCACAAAAGTCACATAATATGATACAAAACAATCTTCAATTAAATCAAAATTTATAAAAATTTATGTTTAAATCACATGTGATGTTATGAAAAATCACATGTGACGTTATGAAAAATCACGTGTGATGTTATAAAAATCACATGTGATTTATCTTACAAGTATCACCACATGTGACTTTGCCCTATAAAATCACGCGTGACTTTTTCCGTATAAACACAAGTGATGTGATTTTGCCCTATGTATATCACACAAAAGTCACATAATATAATACAAACTAATTTTCAACTAAATCAACATTTCTGTTAAATCACATGTGATCTAGGCTTAATCATATGTGATTTTCATAAATATAGATATAGCATATCATAAATCACATATGATTTTCATAACCATAAAATTATACATATCATAAATCATCTGTAATCTTGTTTCTTAAATGAAATTGTTTTATAAATATTTGACATGTGATTTGACTTTAAAATGTTTGAAACTTAAATGAATACAAATTACAGATGCCAAATAATTCAAAAAATATATATATATAAAGTTCTAAAAACTCCTAACGTTAACACATATGATTTTGAAACTTCGTATATTATACTCCCATTTAATTTACTCAAATTCAATAGATAGAATTATAATCAAAAATCACATGTGATTTTATCTACAATTCTCATAAACATATAATACCGAGAAAAATCACATGTGATTTTATCTACAATTATCAGTCGCTTCTTCTTTAACTTCGGTTTTATTTTTTAGTACAACAGTCTTTCGTCTCTTCACGGGAACAGTTGATTCTGCCTTATCATTAACCTTCCTCTTTGCACCCAATTTTTCCTCAACTTCTGACTGGACAGTATTCTTCTCGATCTTTTTGGTAGTCTTTTTCTGAGCATACTTCTTAACAGGCTTCTTGTCAGGAGTCTTCTTCTTCTCAATCATGCTCTTCTCTACGCTCTTACCCTTATCATTCTCAGGCTTCTTCACAGCCTGCTTTTCCTTAACATTATCATACTTCTTCACAGCCTGCTTCTCAGGCATATTCGACTTCTCGGGCATCTTCTTCTCAGCACTTTTCTCCTTGACATTCTCAGGCTTCTTCTCAGGCATCTTCGTCTTCTAAGGCATCTTCTTCTTAACACTCGTCCCCTTATCATCAATACTCCATTTATCATTCTTCTTCTAAGGGATTTTATCTTCAGCCTGCGTTCCTACTACATCATCATTTATAACACATTTTGACGACTCTGGTTTTAAAAGCAATGGTGAATTTTTCATCTCTGTAACTACAGACTTCTTTGAAGGTGTAACTACTATATCTCGAAGAGCATTTCTTGAAGCAATTGCAGCATCACCATTTTTATCTATATAAAGCCACATAATCTAGCACAATTGATGTTGTTACTTCAAGAAGATCCTTAGGTGGATTATTATATATCAACTTCAAAACATTCTTTTTAGAAGGATTCTTTTTGGGTGAATTTGCAGACTGTATCACATATGGAAGTAATTCAAAAATCAATTAATTACACGATAATATCATATAACGTTACAAAACAAATATGAGTATTATGTAATGTGACTGACAAATATGCAGTTTCTTATCTCTCAAAAACACATCATTAAATCACTAATTCATATATTATTATAACATTATATTGACATGAAAATTAACATATAGCTTAATGAAGGAATACACATGCATATCCTGTCTAAATAAACACAATCAAAAACATATAAATTACACACAGGAGCTCACACAGAAATGTTACGTGAAAAAATAAGATAGCATATATGTAAATCATATAATCACAAATGATTCAACAACAAAAAATTCACATAATCATTTTGTATCCTTGTGTATCAACACAAATGATTCAATAACAAACAAAACATTTACAGATGAACAAAACATCAATGATTATAAATAAAAAAAAACTTTGCAGATATATAACAACATTTATAGATAAACTTACTAATCATCATAAAAAACTCTAAAAACAGATACAGATCAAAATAAAAACAGAACCTACAGTGAATCACTAATGATTAAAAAAAAAAACTAGAAAACGAACAAAAATTGGGGAAACAAAGAAATTATTACCAATATTGGATGTCGCACTTGATTCGAGAGGAACAGAAGTAGCATCAACACCTTTAAGCACCGTAGAAGGATCCATAAGGTGATTTAAGTAAAATCCGAACTAAAAAACTCAGATAGGTACGCAGAATCGAAGAGAAAAGGTTTGCGAAACAGATTTGCGATGAGAACACAAGTAATGTGTTCGGATTATCACCTGATTAATGATTCAAGGGCAAAGTGTTAAGGAGAGTTCTCTGTGTGTTTAATTTTTGAAAAAGGGAAGAAATGAGGTTCAACGAGTCTCCCCAGATGAAGATATTGGTGTTATGTGAATTTACCAAAATACCCTCCGCATTTTTCCTTATTGAAACAATCACAAATAATCATTGATTTAGAGGATCCAAGGGTGGAGGATGGTTCTCCCATTCTCTAAATATTTATGGATCTCAACGGAACCTTTCTCTTATAAATAAATAACTTGATTAAAAATAAAATAAAATTCATTGGACATCAACTAACTCATTTAATGGTATATCTTTTCAGTCAATTTCACAAAACTTTTTCCAATGGAAGATTATCTTTTATCATTACAAAAAGGTATTGATAAATACAACAAACCTTTTGTTGTATATAACAAATAATATACATAGTGTTGTACTGTACAGTATATATATATAAAATTGTTGTATCTATCAAAAAATATGTTGTATTTATTACTGCTTACAAAAATTATTTTCAATTTGTCCCTCAAATCTTTCAAAAACACATAATTATATATGTATAAATATTAAATTAATTCAAAATACCATCATATCTTTCACAAACATAATTTTCTCATATAACCAATTTTTAATATTACCATGGTTAACAGAGTAACTAAAAGAATAATTAGATTATTATATAAGCTACTGACATCTTCCAATAACCACGAAGATAAATTACCAAGATTTACAGAGAGCACATCTGACTAAGTATACTTGATGTGAAGGGAAGAGTTAGACAAACTTCCATGATCCAGTTGACTCGTTGCCATTGTTCTTTAAAAGGCATTGCATCCATTCCACTTTGTTAACAGTTTCCTCCAGATCACAAATCGCTGCTTCAATTGTATCTTCATACTTTATGTTTAAGTCTATGTTATAACGAATACCACCCTCACCTCCTGATGCTGCTCTATTCCTGCACAAACTCAGAATACTTGCAGAGGATTCCTTAACGTCATTATCCACTTTCACATCTTCAGTCTGCACTTCTTCACAGACAACACTGTCCACCGGATTTAAATTTGGTCTTTCTGGTTCTACCTTTGCAATAACATCATCCATTTTGACGTCTTCGTTGTGCTCTTTTTCCTCACAAATACTTATAGAATATGCATTGGGAGCTGAACCAGCAGGATTCAAATCCTGATCCATGCCTAAAACAAGTACAATTAGTATGCGATATTTAGTAAAAATAATTGTTTGATTAGCATGGGCACGTTAAATCCAAGTAAATATACTAAACAACTCCTCCCTCCTAAGGGCGTACAAATGACAATTGATCGCATACTCCAACAATTTCGAGAAAAAATAATAACTACAAGTAAAGAGAATAAGAATATACTTGGTGTTGCAAAGAAGCATCATACTATAAAATCTAGCATCGCATTGTAAGTTGAATGATGTAACTAATATGTATTTGGACTAACACAGATTTTATGAGCCCATGCTAATGAAACAAATATCATTTCTAAATAGTGCATGCTAATATTAGTTGTAACTATACTTGTAGGAACGGATCAGGATTTAAAGTCTGCTGAACGCATCTCTCGACAATATTTGTGATGACAAATTGCACAGCGAAGATGTCAAAATGGATGATAATGTGGCAGAGGGAGAAAACAAAAGACAGTTCAAATCCGGTGGATAGTGTTGTTTGTGAAGAAGAAATGCAGACTGAAGATGCGAAAATGGATAATGACTTTATGTAATCCTCTGCAAGTGTTTCGAGTTTGCGAGAGATTAAAGAAGTAGCGGTAGATGAAGGTACTATTGATTATAACACAGACTTAAACAAAAATCATGAATATAGTCCATAGCACCCACGTCTACTGCTGCTGCTGCAGATATATTCTGTCGCACACTTGAAATGCTCTGAGGATTCCATTAACTCATTATTTATTTTTGCATCTTCAGTTTGCACTTCTTCTTCACAAAAAAATCCATCGAATTTGAACCGTATCGTTCACCGTCCCTCTGCCAGATTATCATCCATCTTGACGTCTTCACTGTGCAGTTTGTCATCACAATTATTGTCGGAAGATGCTTTGGCAGCTGAACCATCAGAAAACAAATTCTAATCCATGTCTAAAACAAGCAGTTACAATTAAAATTAGCAAACAGTATTTAAAGATAATATTTGTCTTATTAGCATGGGCTTGTTAAATCTAAATTACCTAAGATACATATAATAAGCAATTCCTCTCTCCTATGAGCTTACAAACAAAAATTGATCACATACTTTGAATAATTTTAGGTAGATTGATATTACAAGTACAAGAAATAGGAATAACTTAATGTTGAAAAGAAGCGTAAAAACTACAAATCTAGCAAACACAAGCATTGCATTATAGGTTAGTTGGTTCTCAAAATATACTACTCAGGTTAAAACAGCCAACAAATCAGAAAGATGAATTATGTTTGATGTTGCAAGCGTTGGCCAATAATTTACTTTACCTTGCTCAGATGGAAAGATAAGGTGTGCATCACATGAAGCCTGACCTTCCTGCATGTAAAATTCAACATCAATGAGATCAAGTTCAAAGTAACAAAAGACCAATATAAGAAGACAGGGTCTCCAAGTGAAATCATGAGAAATGTCACATTTAATGGGACAAGTTCACAAAACCTGATAATGTAATGAACTGATTTGCATTAAAGAACACAATATAACAATTTGGAGTCATACGTGTTTAAACGTCAAGTTATAAAATGCTACATACAAAAAGTGTCCAGCAAAAATCATTTTTCTCCCAGCAGAAGAGTTACACCAGGGTATCTAGCTTGGTAAGACTAATAACATAAGGAGGCTTCCTGACTACATATGACTACGTTGCCGAAAATAACTCCACTAAAGAGTAAAAATTTGAAGATGTTTGGGTGAAGGTGGCGGCGAGGGAACCCGAACGGTTCTTTAGCCCATTAGTCCTAAGTGCAAATTCGGGAAGAAATATAAAAAAGCTTTTTTATTTTTAAATCCACATCCCGTTTATTATTATTTATTTTATTTTTCAACTAAATGACTAAATTGATGATATCCTCTCAACTGCCCATTGTGAAAGCAGAATTTTGGAGCAATATTCCAATCATTACAGCTTACATATAAACCGCATAATACAAGCATATGTAAGACTAAACGCTACATAAAGCACCAAATCTTGTTATGAGGCAAAGCATTATGAATTATGTGTGGATAGTCAACTGACAAAATAGATAAGTTGTTCTACCTTTTACACAACGCCAATGGGGTGTTTGTGATCACTTATTTGAGTGATTATCTGCACATTGTGTTTTTTACAGCAAATGAACTATTCCAAACACACATTTAGAAACTGCTTCTCAGCTTATTCTAGTTGGGATAAGCACTTAAACATAAACAGGTTGATAGTTTCTTATTCAATAATCAGAAACACTTTCAAACAAGCAATCCTATTTCCTAACATTACCCATATCTGTTAAATTAATTGAAGAAATCAAATAGAAAGAAAAAGATGGTATTTGAAAGAACAAAAATAAGAGAGACCAACCATGGTAGGCAATGTCCAGCCTTTGCTTTGGGACTACTCTAAGTACGGGCGTAAATCCTTAAAGAATGCTTCATACGTCTCATCTTCTTTCCATTCTCCGGCTGGAGGCATTGGCAACTCAATCTACAGACGATGGAAACATGAACACACAACAGAAAAGGCAGTACAGTTGCTGCAAGGTAACTAAAATTCCTGCTCCAAATAAGTAATGGACAAACTTTCTCTTGCATTTGTTGCAAGTAACATCTAATATATACTTCTTGAACTAAGATCTGTTGCATATATCATAGTTTATTGGCAAAAGACATGATAGTACTAGGTGAGGTCAAGTCACGTTTCTTAAATGGTCATTGCTTATTCGATTACATGGTGCTCATTGTGGTTCAGTGTAAAAGCATGTTCAGAAGATAATTTGTTTACAAAGGATTACAACCTTGTCTAAATGTAAAGAATGTTACATTACTACAGAAGGCTAAATAATTTATCAAACCCCAAGATAAGTATATCTGAATCTCAGCAAAAGTTAACTAGTTTAATGCATGCATCCACATTTACTAAATCATTGTGTACCTTTTACTATTTCCTCATAGTGGCAACTATACTTGCATACATGACCTTCAATCTGCATACCAGTGCCATCTACTTCACAAGTTTACGCCCTGACTGGTATAAATTATTTCAATTAAAGAGCATAGTCGGAGTACTAGATTCAAGAGAGAAATTACTTTTGCAGGGAATTAAATACTTATTTCAACACAGATTCTAGCATGCTTTAAATTCCATATAAATTGCATTACACATCTTTCAAGGATAAACTTATTCGTAAACTTCCTGTCTTATTCTCTAGGTGATAAAAAAAACTTCTTTGGCCATGAAAATCTCAGGGACAGAAAAATTAAGAATTATAAATGTCGTGACTTATTAACTATTTATTTATAATTATTTATTCGATACTTTCTAACGAAATTTTTTTAAGAAGGGAAAAAGAAGATCACTATAATGAATTTTTGAATATTTAAAAAACATGAAATAATAATAGCTGGAAAATCATTTTCATATACCTTCAAAGTTATCTGTCCAAGTCTATGTGATTGATAAAATTTTCCCATCAGACATAATAGTATACCAACAAATCTCGAGATCTATAAATTCGCCCAGAAGATCTGAAGTATTAGAATGATATCTTAACGGTTCTAAAATATTATGAACAGTAATTCAAAGAGTTTTTTGTCAGGAAACGTGCTATAAGATGCCTATTAAGTAGAAAACAAAACAGATTCTAACGCTCGAGCTTGTAATTACGTCTAGAACACATTAAGTACAGAATTATGCAAGAAACTACCATCAACATACCTATTATAGATTTGTAAGTAGCCAATTAGATAATAATTTGGGCAGCAGTGACTTGATTGTCGACGGATACTGGGGAGAGAGACAGCAGTGCCCTAATCCTTTATCGGGCAGGATTTATGAGGGTATCGACTAATGGGGGAAAATGGGCTCCTAACGGGGCGTGTTTTTAGAACAACTATTGAGCATGTTTACGGCCCATTTGATGAACCTATTTCTTAGCTGGAACAGTGAAGAAGCAAGGAGTAAAACTTAGAAACGGACTACTTCATGAGCCTATCAAGAACGGGAGTCAGTTTTTCCTAACAGCTTTGGGGAACTCAATACAGGCCACCAAGGCATTTCATCACAGATGAGAGACCCAGGGGCATTTTAGAAAAACAAAACTGGTTTTGGGGATAAATGAAAATAAAGATGGAGGCCTCGAAGAATTTAAGTGCATAAAAAACATGGGGATTTTGGAATCAGTTGATTGAGAGGACATTTTGAGATCAACACCTTGAGGACAAGGTCTTTCCGGGAGTGAGAGTAATAATCGGCCCACATATAGGCTCCGGACCAATGTGTTCTCATAATTACGGTAACTGCTCGTAACTGGTAGCAATACTATTGCTTTAAAAGTATGCAACTCTATAGATAATAATTAGATGATATTGTTATATCATGCTAAACTAACATTTTTAGGAATTCACATCAATTGGAGAGAGAGGTATCTCTCTAAAGTATGTCAGTGGGAGTGATGATCGCTTCTCACAGTAATAGGTTTCGCTCTTCTCTTCTATCATCATTATAAACGTTGTTCAAATCTGTGATTAGTGTAAGCCCCTCAAAAGGTAATAACCACTATATATATATTTAAATAAGAAGGCTAATTTTCGTGAGAACATAAGAAATTCTTCAAAATTACTTTTTAACTATCTGAAACACAATATTCTTCAAAACTTTTTCAATGATTACTACTAAAATAACTTTTGGAAGCTATGATATATATATAAATAAAAAAATATAAACTTTTTTTGAGCTTTTTATTACAGTCGTTATTGTTGTGGTTATTTAAGATAATCACAAAATATAACATGATAATCACATGTGATTATTCTCTAAAATAGTGTGATCACCATGTAACTGTGTTCAAGATAATCACAAAATATGACATGATGATCACATATTATTCATGTAATTATCAAGTTATAAAATGTGATTATTGTAAATAAAAAAATTAATAAAAAATAGTTAAAGAAATAATAAATGTCAAACAAATTTTTATTTGATAAATAGATTCTAAAAGTTATTTGAAAAAGAAGCTGCGAAGAAAAATTTGTAAAATAACTACTATATGTAATTTTATTAATCAAGAGATCCTAAGCTATAATAACTACTATATCTAACAACCTTAAACCTGGCTTCTGCATATTCAAGGTTTTCCAAAGTAGCATACTAACAAAATTTTCTACTTTCATCGCAAGTCGTGACATGTGCTATGCTTGATAGGCTAATGAAATGAAAATATGATCTTGATTATATAAGATTGATTCAAGCATATAAAGGTGAACCTTCAGAAGGACTCAAACCCATATTGATTAATTTGTAAAACACTAACTTGGTATATTCTATGTAAGTTTTTTTGTAGTTTTTTACATCTCGAACTAAGAAATTAGAAGACCCACATTCAGCAAAAGCATACCAAGTAACATAGGTATGTTAGCAGAAAAAGAATGGAATAGTTGGGAGTCGTGAACCACATGCATAATATGGATCATATGTCTCAAATGAAACATAGCTATATTTGTAGATCCACAAGCCAACAAGATTACACAAGAAAATACACAGAAAAGAAAATTAATCAAGTTAATTCAGGATTACTACCTGAACCTTGTCGTCGCTCAAAACCTTAATCACCTGTGCAGACCAAAAAGCACTTTCGGAATACCAATCTACCATGTCCCCAACTTTCCATGTACCACCAATCACAACACAAACTTCTGAAATAGAGTTGGCAGGAGGCATTTTACTTTTATGATACATTGGAGGGTAGCTAGGCCGCAACATTAATTGTTTTTTGGGCATTAACTTCCTGCCATAAGGAGGCGCTTCGTATATCTTTTCCCAGCTTATCTCTGCAAACGCATTTAAACTAATCTGAAATCCATGCTTACAAAAAGGAACCAGGTGAAAGAACTCAATAGAAATCAAAGCAGGTAATATGAATGATGTATATCGAATAATAATAAGATAATGTGAACTGCAAATATTACATTCATGTGTCACATCAGTCCAGTGATATAATTAGTTTCGGTAGTGAATGCATCTCGCAAAAAGAGAACAAAGAGGCTCATCTTAGATGTCTAATACCCCCATTAACCCACGACACCAATCTGGTTACATTGTCATAACTAGCATATCAAGTTGAACCCACATCATACAAATACACAACCACGACCCATTGAGTTGATACATTCACCAATATGCCTCCTGAAGTGCATGAGCTTTCTGCGAAGTCATTAATTGTTAGCTTATTAGATGAAGAACTAGTCAAAAACTACAATTTGCTATGACTCCTGCTGCAATAGACTCCGTCATCTCTGGTAACCATCTATTATATAGCTCTTCATTTGAAGTTGCTTTCCATTAATGCTATGTTCTACTCACATGTTTACGCCTGATTCATTGTATATTTTGTTAGACATAACTCTTACCAGTCACATAGTAGCATGCTTACAACCTTGTAACTCTTCCCATATGAAGCATTCCATGCAAGTTACATAACTTTTAAGACTGAAGTAGGCCTCAAATCTTCTTACGTGTTCAGACATCAGCATCTAATCAATAATAATTTAAATGCTTCGATTATTCCTATTGGCAAGGGGTGGGTGGTAGCTTGGACTATCTGACAATTATAAAAAACAAACATCTCGTTTATGCTATCTTGATGACATAGACAAGGGTATGTTGTCAACCTGGTAGTTTGAATCTCCAAAGCTCTCCTCATCAAGGTATAAATTTTCTGCTGAGACCCTCAAGTGGCTACTAGATTGTAATGACGCTGTTACTCCTAAAGGCGTATCTCTATTGAGGATCCTTTATTGTCATATAAGACTACTTGTGTTTTGTCTGTTGCATGCCCTGAGATTACTTGAAGGTATTCGTCTCGGGCCTATGTAAATCAGGCTATAATTATCAACCTCTAATTTAGTGGAACAACTGTCTATATGTCAGCCTCTAATCTCGATAATACAGACAGACAGCCATGCTGCCAATTATTCTACCAAACAGTGCCTAATATTTGAACAGAAATTCATGATTCGATGTACTATCATTGAATCTCAACAACTATGACGGCTAGTAAGATTTGAACTCGCCATAACTCTAGCTGGAAATTCATAATTAGATGACTACTATTGAATCTCAACAACTATGACGGCTAATAAGTTGCATTAATAAGCATCCGAAAACTGATTTTCTAACAGTGATAAAATAGATAAATAAATAACTACTATCCACATCGGTTCAGATAGCTAGTTAGCTGACTAACCTTCTTCTTCAAAGTCAGGGTACTCAAGCATAATCTTGTTCATTTTCAACTTGATATCTTTGATCTGATGAAAATTTTATATGGAAAAAGAAACTTAGAGAAAAAGGAAAGAAAATAGGAAGAAAAAAAATGTATTACAAGTTACTTTCTACATTTACTCGAGTTAGGGAAGAAAACACACACACACACACAAAATAAGAAACGGAAGTCATGTGAGTTCTATAAAAAGGAGAAGAAAAGATATAAACTAAGTAGTTGTTGTTCAATTTACCCTCCAATATTAGGGTTTCCAAGGTTAAAAGGGTATTATAAAAGAATAAAGGTAGTTTTCCTTCCTAATCCGCTCATATTTGAGCGGAAAGTATTTAAAGCCAACAAACTTTAATATTCCTACATTTTTAATTCCTTTCCTTCTTAAAAGAAACTCAAGAATGAGATACTTCTATGATTTGATTATTTCATTTTATATCCTTTCCATTCTGCTCAAAAAATAACACTAGAATGCATATGCAAAGGTAATATATCTTGCAATATATTCCATAAATATGTATCCTTCACTCCTATAACATGAACAATCACTCCATCCACCCACACTTTACTACTAGCATACAACATCACCTTAAGATTCTGACGTATCGCCAAAAAGATTGTTACAGGTTGTAAATTATTTATTGAACTAAATTTTACATATCTCAACTAAAATCTGTAACATCCACATTAAGTAGAACTCTGTAAATTTGATCTCTATACATGATGTACAAGTCTTAATACAATGTGTACTATTTTCAGCTGTGATGTTTGCTAGCTGTAAGTTATTCACACATGAGGTTTCGGAGTTAAACACAACGGGGAGTCAATATAATATAAAAGGGAGGAGACTGAGGAGAAGCCAAAATTGAGCGGAAAGTATTTAAAACCAACAAACTTTAATATTCCTACATTTTTCATTCCTTACCTTCTTAAAAGAAACTCAAGAATGAGATACTTCTATTATTTGATTATTTCTTTTTATATACTTTCCATTCTGCTCAAAAAATAACACTAGAATGCATATGCATAGGTAATATATCTTGCAATATATTCCATAAATATGTACCCTTCACTCCTATAACACGAACAATCACTCCATCCACCCAGATTAATTGTCCATGTTTCCTTTACTTAGCTGTCCCAAATTATTGTCCACTTCCAAAAATAAGATGGTACTGAATTTCCTATATGGATATGTTACCACTAATCATATACCGTCAACAAAACACAAACCAATCATTCAACAAATAGAAAGAATAAACCTGTCAGTTTACAGAATAATAAACTGTAATGATTACGTTTTCTGAAATTATGTGTTTTTATCTGTAAACAATTAATTTAATATGGAGGGACCGAGGGAGCACATTTTTTATGTTCCAAACTACTCGTTGCCATCTTACTTAAATATACAACTCCAAAATAAGTTCTACGTATATTCATGACCATAGGGCTATGCCCAAGCCCTACCAAGTGTCACTACCCCATCAACCAAAGGTTGTGGTTCAAACCTCATCAGAGGCATCATGACTTATTTCAGTACAAAGGGCAAATATAAAAAAGAGCATGTATATATACATAAAACGCTCATCCTAAGGTGTTGACACTCTTTTGTTAGTCATTTACCCATGAAAAACACCAACTTATATCCAATACAATATATGCTTGTTATTTATACTAGAAATCAACAGAAGTTACAATCCAGCCCACTACTTTACTTTTATGATAAAATAATAACTAAAAATAAACAAATAACCAACTAACATTTATATTATTAAATCATCTTAATTTAATCATTACTTTATCATCAACATATTGTCAAAGACCAACGGTCCAACGGATCTTTTGACCATATCTATGATTCTATGTAGAAGAAAACATGTATGAACCTTCAGCATGAGATTGGTGAATGCTAGTATTCTACTCTACACAAAGAATCCACCATTCATAATACCGCAACCCTTATTCACACAAACACAAAAAGAAAATAAATAAGTGTGTTAAAAAAAAACTGTTCCTTTCTTCCTTGATCTTAAATGTGGGATCTAGGATGTGAGGCTTAAGACATGAGCAGAAATGTAGAGCGTTAAATATTAATAAGTGTAGTTCCAATGTTCTTTCTTCGTTCCTGGATAACATATATTTCTCCACTTAGTGAACCCAACTACCCTAAATCCCATTCAGACAATGAATAGCTATATCATAAATGTGCATCTAAATAAGCCCCACCTGGTTTAAGTGAACAACGAGTATTTTAAAGCCTGCTGCATCAATATGTGGGTATTAGAACAAAAGTGAATTGCAAAACTGCTTGAATGAAAAAGCTACCTCGCATCTGAACCAGGCACCACAATATCCTTCTGCAAAACTTTTTAATTCAACCAGTTGGCCAACTTTGAAGTTCACAACACCAGGCTCCTCCATTGTGCTGCACAGTTAAAGATCACCATTGCAAGCAATTTCTTTGATTAAACTATAAGTACAATAATTACAGCAACTTTGTCATGCTAATAAAGTTTCAGATTCATCTCTTTACAAGAAACATAGATTTAATAACAAACTTCAAGATCAAAAGCTAAGCGCATTTATTATTTAACGATTGACTCATTTCAGCCATATCCACCTTACATAAAATACTCAAAAAGAGTCCAATTGTGGGATATCCACAGTGGATTGGGTCACCCCTATCTTAAGCTCCTGAAGAAACTCCATGTCAATCAAAACCATAAAAGACTTATTCACCCTAACTCTAAAAGTTCAGTGCATTACTTACAAAAATTTAGTGCAAAACCTTTTTCTGTTTAGAGTTCACAGGACTCATAGACATGCTTGAAATTTCACATGAACCCCACGTGACTCCACTAAACTGCACAATATAATGAGTTGCTCAGATAGAAATTTTGTTTTAGAAGTTATCCAAAATTGGTTGATTTGTCACTAAGCTCCTAATAAATTATATACAGAAAGTCTAAAAACTGCTATTAATCTAATAATATGCCCTCCGAAGTCTAGAATAACTGATGCCTTTTCAGGCTTTCTTTCCAAATTACACCTTTTGCTGGTCCAATAATATTCGATTCCAACCATTATGTTCATGATTTTAGGTCCAGTACTACAAATCTTGAACTCGGATATGTATTTTTCTGAGATATTACTGCTCTTAAAAGAAATCATTGTCAAGAAGAGGCTTCAAAAGAATGTCTCCTAGACTCCAAGTTTCTAAAGGTTCTACAAAAATATCTAATGGCAATCGATCAGCTATGCAAAACCTATTCAGTTATTAAAAAATTCAAATAAACTGTAATATGTGAGAAAAAACCAAAACAGATCTCAAGATTGAAATGGTACTAAAAAAACAAGCGAATAAAAAAGATCCAAACATAAAGATTATGGCAAGACAAGAACGCATAAGCACACACACACTCATATCAAATTATCAAGTAATGGAGAAAGAATTGTGCTAATTTATAGATGAACATATGCCAGAATAAACAACTCAAAGATGTACCACTAAGCACCACAACGGGTGTATATCAAACAAATTATGTAGTTCAGATAAAACTAGTTTCATTAGCTCAAGTTGATGTATTATAACTGGTACCTATTTTTTAAGCTATTCAAATGAATGATCAACCATATTAGTATATCTTTAGATACCTACACAAACCACTTTCTGTATACTGCATTTCCCTTTCCTTTTATCCAAATTGTAACGCTGTAAAATTCTTTATTTGAACTCACCCAAACTATAAAAATATAAAGTTAGGATGAATAAAAATATGTAATTCGCTCAAGTCTTGCTTCCCATAATATAATTATAAACATTACTCACACAATATCGACGTAGAAGGAATCCAAACAATGGTGAAGACCACGAGCTATAATCGATAAATTCAGTGTGACATGAATGCATTGTACTTAATACATGCACACACGCGCGCACGCAGACACACACACACAATGACACAACATAGATCTGTTTGATAGTTTCGATCAAACCGAACATTTACGGTGAACAAACAATAATGCAACTGAAACAAGATAATTATTACATATGACTTGTAAAAAGGCAATTACTACTATCTTGGGCTAGCAACAAATCTAAAGTATAAAACAAGAAGATTGAGATTACATACAAGTCTTAAAAAGCTATTGCTACTAATTTTGACCTAGCAATCACAAAATTAGGCAATCAAATTACGACATATTTCTACAAAAATAAAAAAAAAAGATTATTCATAAATGCACTAGAATTAGGTATCATATTCGCAATTTAGGGTTTTGGTAAATCAGGGTTTTGCTTTACCATCAAACAAGAAATGGTACCTCGATGATTAAATAAGGTAAACCTTAAATGGCTCCTTTGGAAAGTACGGAAGAACCCTTGAATGTGGATAGCAACTTCGTATCTTATGATTAGTGATTAATCGCGAATAGTGTTTCTAGTTTTCTACTGATCAGTGATCACCCTCACCCCCCCGTAATTTTGAATTTTGCATGCAGCGGGTTTTTCGTCGTATTTTTTTTTTATATTATTATTATTATTAATAATTAATAAATTAATATCTAAGACCCGTGACAACGCGGATAATTCTAAAATGTTTAAATATTAACCGTTGAAAAAGAACAAATTGCATATCAACTTTTTTTTTATTACCCGAATATATAAAATATAAAGTTTTAAATTGATGTAACATGACAAATAAACAAAAAATTTACAACGATCTCCATTAAATTTACATTTATATATGACGTTGAATTAATAATATAACTATTACATTATATATAATATAGTGGATAGGGGTGTGCAAAACACGGTTCGAACCGTGAAAACCGGCAAACCGTACCAAAATCTGTAACACCCTCAAATTTCGGGTAGCGGAAGCGGTCTGGTCGGGTGTTACCAAATCAAATATCACAGCATAAGATACATAATGAACGACTCTAAATGAGACGTTAAAAAAAAGTTATACATTTCCAAAATAGAACGTTTACAACGTTGCGTGTTTAATACCAAATTTCCAAATACATAATTTGAAAATACAAAAGTAAATGCAGAGTGGTCCCAATTGTTTGAAAATATGCGACTCGAGCTAGTCATAATCTTGTAGCAATCCAAATCCTGCTGGGCACCTGAGAACACATGTTAAAACAAGTCAGCTATAAAGCTGGTGAGTTCATAGGATTGGTAGTGGATACATAAAGTATAAACCTCTTATGTTTTGAAAAGTAATTCAAAATCTACGATTTTGATATGTATTGTATTACAATTGTAACACCAATGTGTATACATCCTACAAGGTATCTCATACCTAAATCGGTTTAAATGTGCACCTAAGTACATAATGAGATGTGGCAACCCATGCCTAGATACCTATCAGGTAATAGTGAGTCCATAAACGTGAGGCAGTACATGCCTAATAGCTATAGAGTAATGGTATGACCACGTCATATGATAACAAATAATTGTAGTTCCGCAGAACTATGATTGAGTATATATAGTGCGTTGCATCCAACAACAATTGATTGTAGACCCGCAGATCTATGGTTGATTGTTTAGTGTGTCCGTTTGACCAGTTAGTGTTAGCTAACCCGGACTTATTGCAAATAATTGTAGTTCCGTAGAACTATGATTGAAAATGTTTTGTGTTCCGTAGAGCTATAGTTGAAAATGTTTAGTGTGTCCGTTTGACCAGTTAGCATAAGCTAACCCGGACATGATTGAAATTGGTTTGTGTGTCCGTTTAACCAGTTAGTATAAACTAACCCGGACATAATTTAGCTAGCAGCCTCGCGTGGAAACTCCACCGACCCGTTAACTTATTGCGGATCACGAGCATAAGCTCGCCCATCCGTGAATGGGTGTGGATCACGAGCATAAGCCCGCCCATCCATTGATTTGTATCGCTTTACCGCGATATCGTACTTGTGCCCACTGCAATACCGTGGCATCATTTTGTGCCCACTTTACCGTGGCATCGTTTTGTGCCTAATCAGGCATCGATCGAATTGCTCGAAAGCAAAGTATGAATTTGAGCCGGCTGTATACCGACGAGCCCGACTGGTGAAATGTAGAGCCAGCTGTACTACGACATGCTAGCTAAAGTAATTGAGCCGACAGTACGATGACTTGTCCGACTAGGGTAAATGAGAGTCGGCAGTGCTACGACATGCCCGACTGAATGTGCGTATATCTACATACATAGTTAATTGTAGTTGGCACCGAGTGCTCGAGATGGATTACAAGTATGTGTATATATATCTATACATATATACACATATATATATATATATGTCGAATTGGTAAACACCTTAAATTGTGTATCGTGTAGCACATGAAATTGATTGATTGTAGTTAAGTATATATATACATAACTTAACTATTTGTTGTATCATAATAAGCCTAGGTATGACTAATCATCACCTAGTTGTTCGTATTAGTATAAGGATTCTATACTAACGTATGTTACTAATGTATACTTCTAGCCTCAGCCTAGCAAGTATGTAGAGATCCTGATTTGCATGAGCAGTATTAGTTCCTAAAAAGGAAGACTAATCCTGTAAGAGTATGGTCGTTGTCCAGCTAGGTAGAACTAACCAGTTCTAGTTCATTCGCTAATATTATCCCGTGACAATATGGTCCATGTTTAGTGATAACTTAATCAAGTTATATAATGGTGATTGTTTTTCAACAATCTAACAGTGTACACTTGTAACTTACCTAGGTTATGTATTGATGTTGTTCTACGACAGTGTGATGGGTGAAATCATAAGTATTACACATTCGTATTACATAACAGTAGTATAGATGATTGTGAATTATAAAAGCTTATTATCATAATTCGAAAATAGTAATTGAGCATGCGTCTCACCCTGAAAACAGTAAAACAGTTGAAAGAGTGGGGCTATGAAACTCACCTGTGAGTTGTTAGCGATCCTACGATACGCGCGTCGTCCGATAGTTAACCTCCTAGTGTCCTAAACACGTGAGGTCATATGTGTAACACCCCCAAATTTAATGTTTTGTGGAAGCAAGATTTGTGTGTTACTAATCAATAACAAAGCACGCAGATTAATAGTAAACGACTCTATATGCGTCGTTTTGATAAAATACGTTAATGTAATAGAACTTGCATATTGTTTACAAAAGCATTGAGTTCACATGATTGATTTGAGAGATTTTAATACATATCTAATTATACAAAATATAGAAATGCAATGAAATCTCTTGATAACAGTGTTGCATGTGACTCGAGCTAAGATCCTGAGTGGCTGATCACCTGAGAATACATGTAAAACAGGTCAGCTAAAAGCTGGTGAGCTCACAGGTTTAATTGATACAAATTAATGTATGTTACGCAAGATTTAGTAATATGATTTGCAACCAAGCAAATAAATAATGTGTATATCACTGCCATGAGCACATAGTCTGAGCTTAACTTGTGGTGTCAGGATCCGCATTCAAGGACCTGATCGAGGGTGCCTCCCTGAGAGTGCCTAATCTACACTCTTATGAACAAATGCTAATGCGTCCGTTTGACCAGTTGGGGCTTCCAACCCGGACGAGGATTGTCAATCCTATATGGTACCATACACTAACATTCACGCTACAACTGTATTACCAAACTATGTTGTGGGGGGGCTTTGATTGATTAGATAAACAAACTCATGCAGTACAAAGTAATAATTTGTTACTTGCGTATTATGAAAACAAATTGAGAATGTATTCTCACCCCAAAATAGTTCAAACAAGTAAAAGTGGGGCTATGAGACTCACCTGTGGGTGCTAGCGTTCCTAGTTGCCAGTAATATCCAAGTGGTAACCTCCTAGTGTCCTAATCACGTAAGGTTATAAATACATAAGTAGTTGTTCTGTTGGACTGTACGTACTATTGTTCACTTGAATAAACTATACGCGATGGATTCGTTTGTCGTTTGTAATTACGTATATATATAAGTTTATTAAGCTTTTATTTATATCGTAATATAAAAAAAATAAAAATGATTTATTCATTTTTGTTACTCGTTCCAAATATTAATTTAAGTCATATTTCTATTATATGGTTAAACGGTCCATTGGGCTTAACTCAAATTGTTCAGTGCCCAATAACACATTTATGACTTTAAAACTCATGGCCCAGTTACAAAACTAGCTCATTTACAAAATAAAAGGTTTGACCTAATTATAAAATAATAGTTTTGACCCATTATAAATGTAAATCGTTTTGGCCCATTGTAAAATTAATAATTCGGCCCATTTATTAATCGGCCCAAATAATAAAATGGGAGATTTGACCCATTAACATTTACTAATACGGTTGGCCCACTTTTCCAAGCCCAATTAAACTGTTTTAGCCCATTAACAAATCTTGGCCCATTAACACTTTTGGCCCAACATTGGTTAGGCCTAGTTGATAAAAAAAAAGAATTAAATCACAACAGGTCATGGGGCTCGAACCCATGACCTTTCGCTTCAAACCAAACGTCCCAAACCAGTAGGCTAGTAAGCTGTTATTTGTTTATAACCTATAAAAATAGTATATGTGTGTTTATAACTCGTAAGTTTAAAACAGAAAATAAATCAAAACAGGTCACAGGTGGGTCTTGAACCTGTGACCTTTGGCTTCCAATTACACGCTCAACCAGTAGGCTACATGCTTATTTTTGTTTAAACATTGCTTATTATATATATTTAAGTGTTATTAGCTAACCAAAGTTTATGTCTTCAGATTCATTCCAAAGTTCCAAACGTGATCCATGGATTATTTTTAAATGCGGTGAACGGATCAATATTTATACATGCTATGCACTTATACTGATACATGATATATATATATATATATATATATATATATATTAGCATTCAAACTCGTAATAAATTTAGAGAAGAATGGGGTTGCTCACGGATGGTGGTGGAAGCCGAAGGTGAGGTTAGTGGTGTTCGGTGGTGGATGCACGATGATGATGATGCTTCTGTGATTTCCGGTCTACTGTTGCTGTTGTTTATTGTTGTTGTCGATCGAAGATGGTGGTGGTTCGGGTGTGGTGCTCGGCGGTGGTGTGCCGAGAAGAAGGAAAAGATGAAGATCGATCGATGATGATGAAGAAAAAAAGTGATGATTATATGTTGTTGTTAGATTGTTATTGTTGATGCAAATCTTGTTGATGATTTAAGAGATAGAGCCGAGAGATGCAGATATAGATGAATATAGAGATGAATGATGATGAAGATTAAAAATTTGGATGATGAAGGTGATGATTTTATTGCTTCTACTCCACTGCTTGCTGCTGCCGATTGCTTCCAGAGAGGAGGAAGAAGAGAGAGCAACTCAATTATTTGAGTTAGGTAGATACAAATGTGTGTGCACTGAGAAAGTTGGAAGAAGTATATAAAATGGTTTCACACGGGTTTAATTTGTCAAAGGGGAGTACGGTTTGTGTACGTGTGTGTCTCCCAATTATTAGAGTTGGTGATTTTTAGCCTGTTAATTTCGGGTATGGGTCCAATTGTTTGTACCCCGTGTCCCACTCAATTATTCGTTTATTTAAATTTTATTTCAAACCTTCTAACTGATAACTACAAAATAAAATAATTTTATTTAAAATGATTATTAAAATTATTCACAGTAGTGGGACTATACAGTTAAATTGCGTGCCAGATTTCAGTTGAATTTGAAATTTATATTTTGAGGTAATGTTCCAAATACTAAAACAGGATTGTACAAAATATTACTTTTAGCATTTTCGACCTTTAGGAACGTTTAATAATTGTTTCTGTTCGTGTATGACGCGCTCGGTACGTTTAATATAAAACGTATAATATAGTATATTATTTCAATAATATAAGTTAATAATATTTGTAATTAATAATTTTCGAATTATTAATTATTTTGTATCACCAACTTTTGTATTAGTTTGGTCGAATTCCATTCGATATCATTTCGTATAACTATTATAAATAATTATAAATAGTTATAGTTTCGTAATACATTTTCTATTAAGATTTTGTGGGCTTGCTAGGCTTATCTCACATCAGAGGTTTAACATATAATTTCGTAGTGAATTAGTGTAATAAATGCTTGAAATTAAGTATAAATATATACCTAATTTGGAGGAGTGTCACATTCTCCCCCCGTTAGCGAAATCTCGTCCCGAGATTTAAGTTGAGTCGTGGGTCACAACCGCGTGCTCGAAAAGATGAGGATATTTCTTTCGCATCTCATACTCGCGTTCCCAAGTAAATTCCGGGCCATGTTTCGAGTTCCAACGAATCTTGACAAGTTTGATTCGTTTGTGTCGGAGTTTCTGCGTTTTTGTATCGTTTACTTCGATAGGTTCCTCCACAAAGTTAAGTTTTGAGTTAATGAAGACTTCGTCGGGAGGGATGATAAGCGTTTCATCGGAAAGGCACTTTTTCAAGTTACACACATGAAAAGTGTCGTGAATGCTACTAAGCTCTTGTGGCAACTTTAGTTTGTAAGCGACAGGACCAATCCTCGCAAGGATTTCATAAGGTCCGACGTATCGTGGGTTTAGTTTTCCTCGTTTACCAAATCGTACTACCCCTTTCCAGGGCGATACTTTGAGTAGGACCTTGTCTCCTACTTGAAACTCAAGAGGTTTACGACGGTTATCGGCGTAACTCTTTTGTCTGTCTCTCGCTGTTTTCAATCGGTTGAGTACTTGAGATATCTTGTCCGTGGTTTCCTGGACAAGCTCAGGTCCGGATAGTTGTCTGTCACCCAACTTTGCCCAACAGAGTGGTGATCGGCATTTGCGTCCATACAGTGCTTCGAATGGCGCCATATGTATACTAGTGTGATAACTGTTATTGTAGGAGAATTCGGCTAATGGGAGGTGAGTATCCCAATTTCCTCCAAAGTCAATCACACACGCTCTCAATAAGTCCTCGAGCATTTGAATCGTTCGTTCACTCTGGCCATCAGTTTGTGGATGATAGGCAGTACTCATGTCGAGTCGAGTAGCTAAAGCCTGTTGTAGCGATTGCCAGAAGCGAGATGTGTATCTGCTATCTCTATCAGATATAATGGACAATGGTACATCGTGTCGAGAAACGATCTCTTTGATGTAGATCTTTGCCAGTTTCTCTAGTTTGTCAGTCTCTTTGATAGCAATGAAATGAGCTGATTTCGTCAGTCGATCGACAATCACCCATATGGTATCTGCTCCAGATGATGTTTTAGGTAACTTCGTGATGAAGTCCATCGTTATTTGTTCCCATTTCCATTTGGGCATCTCAGGTTGTTGCAAAAGCCCAGACGGCTTTTGATATTCGGCTTTTACCTTAGAACAGGTCAAGCATTTACTAACGTCTGCGGCAATGTCTCGTTTCATGACTGGCCACCAATAGAATCCTTTCAAGTCGTGATACATTTTATCCGCACCAGGATGTATCGAATAGTTGGACTTATGAGCTTCATCAAAAATTAGCTTGTGTAATTCGTCTACACATGGAACCCAAATTCGGTTCATGAAGTACAACACTCCGTTGTCCTTTGTTTCCAGTTGTTTTTCCGTCCCCTTCAGGGATTCGTCCTTCATATGTTCTGGAGTGAAGGCAATTTGTTGCGCGTCACGAATTTGAGTAATGAGGTTAGAATGGATAGTTAATCCCAAAGCTCGAACTCTACGAGGTTTGACTCTCTCCTTACGACTCAGGGCATCTGCTACAACGTTTGCCTTGCCCGGGTGGTACTTGATCTCACAGTCGTAATCGTTTAACAATTCAACCCATCGTCGTTGTCTCATGTTGAGTTCTTTTTGGTCGAATATATGTTAGAGGCTCTTGTGGTCAGTGAATATGGTACACTTAGTGCCATACAGATAGTATCTCCAAATCTTCAATGCAAAAATGACTGCCCCCAGTTCTAAGTCATGCGTCGTATAGTTTTTCTCGTGCACCTTCAGTTGACGAGATGCATAAGCTATGACTTTGTCGTTTTGCATTAGTACGCAACCCAATCCTTGATGCGAAGCGTCGCAATAGACGATGAAGTTTTCTATCCCTTCGGGTAATGACAGGATGGGTGCGGTGCTCAGTTTCTGCTTTAACAGCTGGAAAGCGTTCTCTTGTTTCTCGCCCCATTCGAATTTCTTGTCTTTTTGCGTTAGAGTGGTAAGGGGTTGGGCTATTTTTGAAAAGCTCTCGATGAATCGTCTGTAATAGCCAGCTAGACCAAGAAATTGTCGGATCTCAAATGGGGTTTTCGGTGCTTCCCAGTTTTTAATTGCCTCAATTTTGGATGGGTCTACGTGGATCCCTTTGTCATTTATCACATGACCAAGGAAATGAACCTCTCGCATCCAAAATTCACACTTAGAGAACTTTGCATACAGCTTCTCTTTCTCCAGTAGTTCGAGGATGAGTTTCAGGTGTTGTTCGTGATCCTTTTTCGTTCTTGAGTATACCAGGATATCGTCAATGAACACAATGATGAACTTATCCAGGTACGGTTTGCATACTCTGTTCATGAGATCCATGAACACTGCTGGTGCGTTTGTCAGTCCAAAGGGCATGACTAGAAACTCGTAATGACCATAACGAGTCCTAAACGCAGTCTTTGGTATATCCTCTTCCCGAACCTTCAGTTGATGATAACCTGATCGTAGGTCAATTTTTGAATAGTAACTTGACCCTTGTAGTTGATCAAACAGATCGTCGATGCGTGGTAACGGGTATCGGTTCTTGATAGTTACCTTGTTCAATTCTCGGTAATCGATGCACATATGCATAGATCCATCTTTCTTCTTGACAAACAACACCAGAGCTCCCCAAAGCGAAAAGCTCGATCGGATGAATCCTAAGTCTAGGAGTTCTTGCAACTGTGAAGACAACTCATGCATCTCTGATGGAGCTAAACAATAAGGTGCGCGTGCAATTGGTGCAGCTCCAGGCACCAGATCAATGTGAAATTCGACTTGTCGCGGAGGTGGTAATCCTGGTAATTCCTCAGGAAACGCTCCCGGGTAGTCATGTACAATAGGTACATCGTCTATATGTCTCTCTTCAGGTTTCTTTTCCAGAACATGTGCCAAAAATGCTTGGTATCCCTTTTGGAGATACTGGCTTTCATACAAGTAATCATCTTAGTGGCACTCTTCCGTCTCTCACCTTGTATCACCAAGGTTTCTCCTGTCGGTAGTGGTATGCGTACCAATTTATCGAAACAAATGATCTCTGTGCGGTTCTTTGACAACCAGTCCATGCCGACTACGATGTCAAAACTTCCCAACTTCACCGGTAGCAAGTCTATTTCGAAGAGATGACCTTCTAACTCCAAGGTGCATCCCGGTACTATTTCTCCTGATTCGATCAACTCGCCATCGGCTAGTTCTATAGTATATTTGTTATCTAGCTTACGGGATTCAAGTTCTAATAGTGGTCTAAACTCAGTAGACACAAAACTTAAATCAGCACCCGAATCTATTAACACAGAGGCATAATGGTTGTTTACTAGAAACGTACCAGTGACGGTGTTAGGGTCCTGGCGTGCCTCCTGTGCTCCGATCACGAATGCCCTTCCACGAGCTGGTTGGTTGTTGCCCTTGTTCTTCAGCTTCGGACACTAATTTCTGAAATGCCCTATGTTGCCGCACTCAAAGCAGGCTCGTGGTGGTTTGGTGTTGTTGTTGGTATTGGTTTTGGGTGATCTGCAGTCCTTGGTAAGATGTCCGTACCGCTTGCAGTTATTGCAAGGAGTACTGCAAGGACCATCATGATGACGGTTACACTTGGAACAGTAAGGCTTGTTCCCAACATAACCTTTCCTTTCTCCAGACCCAGTGGCATAAGCCTTAATAGTCTCAGGCTTCTTGGCAGCTTGTTGGTTCTGGTTTGAGTTTCCAGACCACTTTCTTTTGTTACTTCCAGAGTTGGTTCCAATAGATGGTGCATGTGTTTCGCGACGAACAACCTGAGCCATGAGTTCATGCGCCATACGAATGGCACTCTGGATTGTTCCAGGTTTTGACGAGGTAACGTTCCCCTGAATGTTCTCAGGAAGTCCGCGGATGTATCTCTCGATACGCTTGCGTTCAGGGTCAACCATGGATGGGCAAAGTAGAGCAAGTTGCTAGAAGCGAGTGGTATAACCAGTGATATCAGTTCCTTGCACACTCAGATGCCTGAATTCATCTTCCAGTTTCTGGAGTTCCTTATTGGGACAATACTCATCCCTCAACATCTTTTTCAAATCTTCCCATGGAAGTCGATATGCAGCATCAATTCCCACAGAATGAACATACGAGTTCCACCACGTCAGAGCACCTTCCAGGAAGGTACAGGTGGAAAATTTCACTTGGCAGTCTTCCGAGCAGTAACTGATTCTAAAGACTGACTCCATTCTTTCAAACCACCTGATTAGCCCAATGACACCTTCCGTGCCCTTAAAGTTCAGAGGTTTGCAATTGAGAAAGTCCTTGTAAGTGCAGGGTTTAACAACAGTAGCATCGTTAACAGTGTCATCACTTCTTCCATTTCTCCGTGATGATTTAGCAGCCAGGGCTTCGTCTACTCATTGAGAAATGAATTGGGCGAGTTCAGCGGCGCTGAAGGTTTGTCTCCTTGGTGGCATGTTCCTTCAAGAAAGAAATGAAAGGAACGTGAGATTCTATACGAGTGAAATGATCATCATAGATGTATGTATACATGTGATAATATACAATGGCTCGAAGTGATAATCATGATTCATTAGATAATAAGATTTAGATTACAAGGTACGAGTTTTCAAAAGGTTACAGAATATAGAGTTACAAAAGATGTCGGGAATAAGTACGTCGAGATTAGGAATTCATCCTGATGAAAGTGATGTTATCAACAGTGTGCGCGGGATAAGACTTAGCTTATGGAGACCTAGAGGTTCCCCTAGTAATATGTTAAATTTATAATTTTGTTCAAACTATTTCGTAAATATTTTAAGTGGAAACATTTCACTTGAATTACAAAAATGTAATTTGGTCTCAGCTCGTTTCAATTGTGATTATTAAATAATCCTTGTCTATTATATAAAAATATATGAAGTTTTCGATCACTTGGTTGTAATTGCATATAATAATACAAATATTTAAAGTTTAAATTTGGCGCGAAAATTTGACTTTTTGACCGGGTGTTACAAAATCGTAACGTCCCGGGTCTATGGTACGGTTCTTGGTTCTAATATTTGTAGTTTCACGGCTCGCGATTCGGTTCGGTTCGGGCCGGTTCTACAGTTAGGGGTGTGCAAAAACACGGTTCGAACCGTGAAACCGGCAAACCGTACCGTCCCGTACCGAACCGCGTCTCTACGGTACGGTTCTCGGTTCTAAAATTTGTAGTTTCACGGTTCGCGGTTCGGTTTGATTCAGGCCGGTTCTAGCACTTTGCACAGGCCTAATAGTGGACTACTATATGATTTGGTTGAACTAATAATATGAAGTAAAATTATTTTATTAATCATGCATAATAAAATGAAATTCCAATGTTTATTCAACATTTTCATGTAAATTGATGCTATAAATTAGTTGTTTGTAGTAAAATAACAGATGCATAATTAACGTGATTTCAAAGTTTCAACATCGTCATCATCATACTTATCTTTTAAAACGTTGAAAAGATCTCCTCCTATAACAACGTCATCCAATATTAATCTTCCAATCAACATTATCCTACGATAATATAAGAAGTAATTAATATTGAAATTTGTAATTAGAATATAGAAACAAAAAAGTTTATGTAATCATACAAATAAGTTTTCTATGTTTAGTATGTCAGTTTAGTTGTTCTCATTCACTATTTTGGTTTCTTCCTATGCGTTTTTATTATTATATTGATCTTTTCAAGTGCTTCTATTTTCCTATACACAAATTAGATAGTGTTAGTTAATAAAAGATGAGAAAAAAAAAATATGGATGTTACATGTTCTTCACAATTTTACTTTATTACATGGAATGCCAAAAAAAAAAATGTGAAAAAAGGTAAAAACCACTAAAAGTTAAAACAATGTGTCACTTTCAAGTTGTCAGACATTTTTTCAATTTTATCTTCAATTCATCATAAATTTTGCAAATAAAAAATAGTTAAATCATTTTTTCATTTATTAATAATAGTGGTAGAAGTCTCTAAAATAATCTAATTATGTCAACCATATATTTTTTCAAAAGTTGTAGATATTGTCACATAGAACTTTTTAATTCGTTACTCAGATTATTAACTTTATATAAGGAATAGTTGACTATAATTTAATGCAGTTTAATTAATATAATAAAGTAGTATTATTTATCTAGATTTTTTGATTGACCTTCTATAACTAATAATTTGTGATTGAAGAAGTGATTGTCGTACCAAAAATAAGAAATTTCTGATGAGATGTCATATATATTTAAAAGTTTTTGAGAGATTGACACGTAGGTGAAAAACTTAGGTGGCGAAAGGAGAAGCATATCGCATATGCAAAAAGGTTTCTTTATTGGTAACATGTAGAGATACCATAGTTTTAGCGATTTTCTTGAATATAACTTACATTGTTCCTGAAAATGATATCCTAAAAGTCCTCACTAATTTCTTGAATATAGGTTACATTGTTCGACTAACTTTTTGGACAATTTCTCAATGTTTGTAACAAGCATAACCTAACAAATTTACGAAGAAAGAAATTGTGAAAATAAAGGAATTCTTCAAAGAATATAGCAGAATTTTAACTTCTAATTTTGAAATTTTAAGTCTTTGCTTTTGTTTTTTCGCTCATACTATCAGAGTATCACGTGGATCATCTTCTTATTTCTTTTTTTTTTTTTTATAAAAAGGGTGTGTTAAAGTTCTTGAAAATATATAACAACAATCTCGTAACTTTAGTGATTTTATTGAATATAACTTACATCGTTCTTGAAAAGTTTATCCCAAAATTCCACAGTAATTTATTAAATATAACTTACATTGTTTTAATGTTCAAAAGATTTCTCAATGTTGTAACAAACATAACCTAACAAATTTACGAAGTATGAAAATAATATAGGAATTTCAACAAATAATATTGCAGGTATCATACTTCAAACAAAAATCACAGTAAATGACTTCACAAGATAGTCATGCTTAACTGATAATGAGGTTAATTCGGCAAACTCAGTCGGCAAATATTTGAAGTCTTCTGGTCACAAGTTCTTTGATCTACGGAGTACTAATGTAATCCATACGTACATTCACTATAAATATACTCATATCATTTGAATTATATCTTACATTTGCCTTCATATGCCAAAAAGACGTGACTAATTGACTGCTAATGTACATTTATAAAGTAACTTAGTACACATGTACATATACATGAGACGACTTAAATATTTTCATATACGATTCCGCGAATTTTGCGGATCCTAAACTAGTATTTTTTTAAGAGCAAATTGCACAGATCATCCCCGTGTTTTGTCAAAATTGCACGGATCATCCCTTAAAAAATTATATAGTAGTGAACATCCCTATAAAATGTATATTTGATCAATTGACATCCTTTTCCACTCTAAAGGACATATGTACCCTTATGGCCTTATTCTCATTTTCTTTAATTATTTATCTACTTGTTTGCATTTAATATATTCGTTATTCAACTTTTAATTTAAGAAGGCAAACAATTACAATTAATAATTGTTATCCCCGTCGGGGTTTACTAAAAAATGTGCATAACGTTTGCTAGCAACAAATTACAATTACACTATAAGTTACTCATTTACGTAACTCATGATTAACTGCTATAGATGAGTGAATTAAGCACCATGAGGAAGCTTTTGACAAAATTCGATCAATTAACATATAGGTAGGAAAAATCCTATCAAAAGTATGAATAAAAGTAGTTGATGTTATAAAGTAGCAAATACCAAGGAAACTTAGGGGTGCGTTTAGTTACAGAAAATCATCCGCTTTTCTTGAAAAATTCCTTGAAGAAAATTAGAAAACGTGTTCATATTCGTGTTTTCTAAAAAAAAATTCAAGAAAAGGAAAATTCTTGTTTTCCTTTTTAGAATTACAAAGTAAAAAACTACTTTTGATGATTTTTAAGGGTGCGTTTAGTTACAGAAAACTTCCCACTTTTCTAGAAAAAATTTCTAAGAAAACAAGAAAATTGGAAAACGTGTTCAAATTTGAGTTTTCTAAAAAACTTTTTTAAGAAAAGGAAAATCCTTGTTTTCATTTTTATAACTACAAAGTTGAAAACTAATTTTGATGGTTTTCTTAGTTTCAATCTCTACTATTCCTTGAAAAAGAAAAACTCCACCTCTTGCAACTAAACACATTTTCTAGATTTTCATGTTTTTCTAGAGAGGTAAAACAATCCTCATTTTCTAGAGAAATGAAAAAAAAATGGAGAATTTTTCTGTAACTAAACGCGCCCTAAAGTTTTCCATCTCTACTTTTTCTTGGAAAATGAAAACTCCATTCCCTACAACTAAACACGTTTTCTATTTTTTTCCATGTTTTTTTTGAGAAGTAAAACACTTCTCATTCTTTAGAGAAATAGAAAAAGAAAAATGAAGAAATTTTTCTATAACTAAACGGAAAATTTTATAAAACCTAACAAAATCTAATTCCGATCGAAATGGTGCCGACCAGTTGTGGTTAGAGTAGGCTCATAAATCTCATAAATTAGATACTAGAAAAGAAAAAATAAAACTAATAAAATAATAGAAAATCTATTTTTTATATTAAGAAAAAATAACATTGAGGGTATATTCGTCATTTCATGTGAATAAGGATGTCTATTGATCAAATATACATAATACAGGGATGTCTACTGCCATTTAAAATTTTGAAGGATGATTCATATATTTTTGACAAAACACAGGGATGATCCGTGCAATTTGCTCATTTTTTAAAAATAAATTCGTTTTGATAAAAAAAAATTCCAAGTTACCATTTGTAACACCCCCAAAATTTGTTGATTGAGTTTAGCAGAAGCATTTAGTTAAGTATGGGGAGTGCCACAATACACCGTACATGCATACGTATCAGAGCTTATGATTATAACATAACATAATATATTAAGATGTCAAATGTAATAGTTACAAAGTTTACGATTCATCAAATCGAATAAGTTGAAAAGTAATTTAAGTTACAAAAGTAGATTTCGTAAATATGACTAAACAGTTTAGTTATATAAAAGAAATCCAGTTGTCAAAAGTTGGCATCCTATTCCTTCGTGGGTCGCCTATGTTCCATGTATGCTGGAGGTGCTTACGTGCAGCTAATTCCCTGAAAAACATAGTAAAAGTCAACAACGAGGTTGAGTGAATTCACAGGTTTTATGTTTGCAATAGTTGAATAAAGTTTGTAAGTACAGTTGTTAAAACCAATACGTTCACAAATAGTTATTGCCGTAATAGTTAAGTAAACGTTTTGTGGAATGTTATCCAAATATAGTTCGGTTGGGATGTTGCCCAAAATACAGTTTGTGTGGGATGTTACCCAAAATACAGTTTGTGTGGGATGTTACCCAAAATACCGTTTACGTGGGATGTTACCCAAAACACAGTTCACAATACATTGCTGGTCATTCTCCAGCGTTTGTAAAACAGTACCGGTCGTTCTCCGGTCTAAATACGCACGGGTCGTTCTCCCGTCCAACTCAGTCAGTCGTTCTCTAGCAATAAATACTGTTGGTCGTTCTCCAGCGAAACACAGTACCGGTCGTTCTCCGATCAAAAGACGCATGGGTCGTTCTCCCGTCCACTTGGCCAGTCGTTCTCTGGCACTAAAATACGTTGTTGGTCGTTCTCCAGCGTTTACATAAAAGTATCGGTCGTTCTCCGGTTTACCAAACAAGTTTAACAAGTTTATAGTACAAAATGTTATTTCATAAATACTAGTTTTGTGTAAGAGTTCAACAGTTTACAGTACTCTAATCGTTCGGGTAAAACAAGTATACAATCATGTAAGTAAAAGCAGTTATGGCAATCAATAAAGCAGTTGGCTATGTTTCTCACCCCAAGTTGAAAGCAGTAAAACAGTTAAAAATGGGGCTGTGAACTCACCTGTTGAGCTAAGTAAAGTTGCGAGCGCTAGCAAAGCCTAAATCCAAGTAGGTCACTAACGTCATAAACGTAGGAATAATCATATAAGTGGTTGGCTAACAGTCTAATCATGTTACTCGTTTATTCCTGAAAGATCCTTGTTTATTTGTAAGTTCGACACGAGACGTTGGTGATATTTTGTGAAACGTTTCAAGGTGTAATTTTATTGTTTCATGGTGTTTCATAAGGTATGAAATTGTGTACGGGGGGTTTGGGGGCAGCGCCCCTGGTAGCGGGGTCTAAGGGGTGGCAACCCCTGGCGGGGTCCAAGGGGCAGAGCCCCTGGCTGGGGTCGAATTCCAAATTCGGAGTAAAATCAAAAACTTTTTTATTTCTACTATGTAGCTGTAGTGAAAACGCATCCGAATTCCAAATTCGGAGTAAAATCAAGTGGTAAAATTTGGTTTCGACACTTAGTGAAAAACATGTGTTTTTAAGGTTCTGAGTTTTACGACATAAGTACTGTGTCGCTAAAAGGTTCTGCGACACAAGGGTTTGTGTCACATTCCTGCGACATCCGCAAATAAATGCGACATAGGCATTTATGTTGCAAATGCCGCGACATAAGTAGTTGTGTCGCAAGTATGCGACATAGGATAATTTATGCGACACAAGGCGTTGTGTCGCATAATGCGATGTGAAAATGGTACTGCGACACAAAAGCTTGTGTCGCACTACTGTTTTCGGTCCCGTGCGACACAATGCACTGTTTGACAAAAATCTTAATTTTTCAACCCAAAAATGTTTAGATCTTTCATATAATGACTTGTAACATGTTTGTATACTATAATAACAAAGGAAAAGTGAAAGAAAAGTGATTTTTCATACCGAATTGAGTGAAATCCGAAAGTTAGGTGAGTGGATGAAGATGGTGATGAAAATGGTGTTCTTGAGCTTGAATCTTGAAGATGAAGTTGATGATGAGTTTGGTTGTTGTTATTCCGAAGGGTAAATGACAAAAATTGGCAACGAACTGCCACCAAATATTCCAAGTATGCAATCTACCAATTATATTGCCCAAGTACGCAACAAACCGGGAAGTTTTGTGCTTATGTTTTTAAAAGTTCAGTTTTTACCGTTTGATGTTCGAAAATGCTGATTGTGCATACACGTCACTGACCACGTCATTTTTTTTGCCACGTCATGACGAAATCTGGCGTCCACGTCACCTATTTCCCCTAAATTTATCTATCCATGTATCCTTTATCTCTTGAACCATTGTAAACCCTAACCCGCATTTTTACCTTCCTCCGGCGATTCAATCATGTCATCTTCTTCCTCAATGTCGTTCAATTCAAACCCTAATCTTAACCTCCCAACACACTGCAAATGCAATCCCCCTCAGTTATTGAAGAAACGCACCTCGTGGACCCCTACCAATCCTGCTCGTCGCTTTCTCACTTGCCCGAATTCGATGGTCAGTCGCATTGATTGAGTATAGTTGTTTATATAAAATTAGCTTCGTAATAGTTTAGGGTGACGACATCCTCATTAACAGTAGAGTTGTTTGATTTGAATAAACTTGATTTGATTTAGCTTCGTAATAGCAGCTTGATTTGATTTAAGTGTTCGAAAAAAATTGTATTTGCAGAATGCTTGGAAACGTTGTGACGCGTATTGCTTCATTGATGAGGAACTAAAAAGTGAGTGGTACAAGTTCATTTTGATTGAACTTCACAGTGCATTAAATCGAGATCAAAAACAAGCTTTTATGCAGACCTTGATGAATAGAGAAAGGCTCGACAAGTTGAATGAAGAATTAGTTGCTTACAAGTCCAGAAAAGAAGAAGACAACTTTAAGCTTCAAGTCGAGTTGCAGTTGGTAAGGGCAAAGGCTGCATTGATAAAGAAGTTTTTGGTGATCCTGGTGATGATTATTGTATTTGTAGTCATAATTAAGTGGGTGTTATGGTAGTTTCTGTTGACTGATGTAGTTGGTATGTTAGATGTAGGTGTTAATGTTGTATTGAAGTGTTTTGGTTGTACTTTGGTAAAAATTTAATGCATGTAGATTGCAAGTTTTACATGTAGATTGCAGTATGGCAATGGATACATCTTTTATTTGCAACACTGTGGTTACATCTATTAACAAGCAGTACAATGTCATAACATATAGGGTCTTGGTAAGGCTAATCTGCAAAGCATAAATATGCATACATTAACAAAGCAGCTTGATTTGATTAAGTTTAAACATAACAAAGTAGTCAACAAAGCATAAATATGCATACATTAACAAAGCAGTCAACATTGTTTAAGTTTAAACATAATGGTCTTGGTAAGAGCAACAAGCATCCAAAGTACCCATAATTTAAAACATTAAAAGGACACACATGATGTCTAGGACCACTAAACCTGCATCGAGCAACTAGTCTTTGACATGGAAAGCATAAATACAACCAAAAAAGTGGAGCAAGGGGACCATTTAGACACATGGTGTTGTCTTGGTCATTACATTACATTATCTTCATACTACCAATATATTACCAACCATACATTCTGCTCCATTTCTAAGATTCATCTAAGGTGAATGGTTTCTCCATTGATTGGCCAGTCCTATCCTTTGGAAGCTTTGCATTCCACCTTGCAGCAATTCTCTCAGACTTCTTTCTTGGTTTGACATGGTGAGGATCCTTCTTCCAGGTGAAGCCCTTACCAACCTCATCAGTTTGAGGTGTCCTGCTTTCCTGAGTTGCTGGTTGGGAATCTGCTTGTGTAGCATCAGTGAAAAGTTGTCTAGCAACTGTGGTTGCTCCATTTCAATTTCCTCATCAACAAGCTCGCTGTCATCCCCATTATCTGCTACTTCATCTGCACCCTCATTCACCAACTCCAAGTTTTCATTCCACACTAATTCAGTATCATCCAACACAAGTTCATCATCATTACCCTTCTCATTGCCAGCAACATTCCACCCAAATATCTATATATATATATATATATATCATAAAATATAGTTAAACAGAAATAATTATGAGATTCATACTGTAATTCATCATCAATATATTTGTAATGACACTAAAAAAATATATGGTGAATTACCTCTGCATCTGTCATAGCCTCATCCATACCACCTCTACCACCCCTGCCACCTCTACCACCCCTGCCACCTCTTCCACTCCTACCACCCCTGCCACCTCTACCACCCCTACCACCTCTAGATACTGTGCCTACCGTGATCCCATCATCTTCTTTACCACCTGCTTCATCTTTACTACATGCTTCACCTTTATCACCTGCTTCATCTTTACTACATGCTTCATCTTCACCTCTAGCACCTCTACCACCTCTGCCACCCCTTCTACCTCTACTAACTGTTGCAGGTTTTGGTCTGGTAGGATTCTTGCAATATTTAATGTTGTGACCTTTTTCCCAACAGTTATGGCAAGTCATAACCCTTCCAACTCGAGACACTTGGTGATCATTTTCTGAACTGTGCCGGATCCTTTTTTTTTTGGCCTTCCTGGCATTCTTCTTATGATTGGTGGCAAAACTGGAGGTTCTGATGTCTTTGGCCAATTGGCAGAACCCTTAACTGGCTTGATGGAATATGCATATGCATTCTGCCAATGCTCTTTGTGCATCCATGGATTCACCCCCTCTTCTGGATCAATATGGCAATGGATATAGGCTGCAACTGCATGTACACATGGTATACCACTCAAATCCCACAATTTGCATTCACAATGCCTATCTCCTAAGTGAACACCATTTGATTCATTTGTTGATCTGACTTCAAACTCTTGAAACTCACTTTGGTACACAACCCATTCCCTAACATAATAGCTATGTGTGAGTATTCATGCTAACATTTAATATAACAACTCACTTTATTCATTTAAAAAGAGATTCATACCTCTGTTTGACCTTTTGCAACTCAATGTATTTCCTTATAGAAGGACAGATTGTATCTTCCAGTTGTCTTGCTTGTTGTTTCATACTGTAAATCCTTTGCATAAGGTAAAGTCTGATGTCTTCCATCATTGTGATGATAGGTTTATGCCTGGCATCCAGAATGGCTCTGTGGTAACTCTCACAAATACCATTTTCATATGCTGCACAAGATCTGTCCATAGCAAAGAATGCTCTGCACCATGTGTTTGGATCCCTCTCAAGAAGGTACTTGTGAGCTCCCTCATCTAGCACCTTGATCTCAGCCATGATGTGTTCAAACTTACTTACAATGATGCTTGATGCTGCAGCCCAGAACAAACTTCTGAATTGTACTCCTGACCATCTTTTCTTGAAGTTTGCATAGATATGCCTGGTGCATTGTCTATGCTCAGCAACAGGCAACCAAGTTCTGACAGCTTCAATAAGTCCCTGCAAGTTTTAACATTAGAGGGTGTAAATGGTCAGTCCCAATAAAGACAGTAAACAGTGTTAAACTCAGAAAAGTATGGCATGCATTTTTACCTTGTGTCCATCTGATATGATTGTGACGTAGTGACCATTGTGTAACCTCAGATCCTCACATAATGCAGCTATAAACCAACACCAGTTTTCTGTGTTCTCAACATTAACAACTGCCCATGCAATTGGGAACATCTGATTGTTAGCATCCCTTCCCATTGCAGTCAACAATTCTCCTTTAACTTGCCCCTTCAAAAAACAACCATCAAGCCCAATCACCCTCCTACACCCATCCTGCCAACCATCTTTAACACCCTTGAAACATACATACATCCTCTTAAAATATTGGTCTTTCCCATTTCCTAGCTCTTCAGTCTCAAGCTTAACAGTAGATCCAGGGTTACTATCTAACAAAGCTTGCCTATAGTCCCACAACCTAGCATAATGCTCCTGCAAACCCCCCTCATGATCAAAGATTGACTTCTGCTTAGCTCTCCTACAGACATTCATGCTAACATTAATCAAAAACTTGGACTTAATGTTAGCTCTCATCTCCCTGTAAGTCAATTTCTTATTTTGCATAATCTCTTGAGCATAGTGCTTGGCAATCCACTTATAGTTGACCAATGAACCCAAGTCAAAGTTCCTGTTGCACTTGTGTGTTGGAATTAAAGACTTGATCTGAAAAGATTTTTCAGTAGACATCCATGTGGCCCAAAGCCTGAATGGACACAATGCCTTACCAGTTTTGTTCCTTTTAACAGGGGTGAGCACCTTTTTACCCTTAACCTTACCCTTCTTTTGAACTTTGATAGGGGTTGCTCTCTTTTTATTTGCACTTCTAGTGACAACTGATTTGGTTTCTGTCTCACCTTCAGCTTCATCCCTATGGCTTTGTAATTTTTCAGCCAACTTCTCAAGCCTCTTTCTCTTCCTGTTACCACTAGCACATCTGCCATCATCCACATTCCTACCACATTTCACCAATAAACTCCTCTAATCATTCCTGCCATACCAGAGTTGATAACCATTTGCCACCCCATAGTTGGTCATACAAAATTTAAGCTGATCAGGATTTGAAAACCTCAAACCTAATATGGGTCTCATATCTTTCCAATCTTGGTCAGGGTTATGAATTGGATAGGTAACACCAGCTTTAACTTTGTACCTAGGATCTAACTCTAACTCCTCTAGTATTTCTGGCTTAGACCTAGTACCAACCCTATGAGGATCTACTGGATCATATGAATAAGTCTCATTAAAAGAGCTAAGAAACTTATTAGTGCATAGCTTGGTTAAAAAGGGCTCATCAATGCCTTTGTTTGGAATTACAACATGATCCTCACCCTCATTGTGCATTTGAACATAAGGCAATACATCCTCCTCTATCTCAATATCTGAATCTGATTCACTCTCATTTAATTCATCATCATTTTCATTTAACCAGGACATAATATCATAGCCTATTGTTCACAATAAATATCTAGTTTACCCCCTTGTCATGCCCAATTTTATGACATTCTTTGACATGACCATCATGCAAAATCTCCCTTAAACCAGTTTGTAAACTAAATCCAGGAATACAGTAATAAAGTCTCTTAACTATACCACTGCAACTACCACTAAGGTACTCGATAAGTTTGACAAATGAAACATCGGTGAAGTCTTGATCAACCATTGTATCAGCATCACCATTTACGTACCTTAAAGGCTTTGGAGAAAATAACCCATCGTGGTGCACAGTGATCTCCAAGTAATACCTCATAGCCTTCATCTGCAAAACAAAATTTTAAACGCGTTGAGTAATTAAGCACATTGGTCGTACAGTTAACATCAACCATTGTATCTGTATCTAATTGAGTTAGTATGAAACCCTAACCCGTATAACGAATTTGGGACTTTTTGCAAAATTCGTCGATTTACAACCACATTAACACTTATTATTCATCAAAATCACCAACTATTTCAGAAATTTCAAAATTTGGGGGTATTTAGTGTTCGAAACTAGGGTTTCAAAATTACACTGTAAAATGATGTCAATAAATTCAAACGACTTGTTAAATTAGATGAATACCTTACTAAAGATGCGTGAGATGTTACATTAATATCGGAATCTTACTCAGACTTTGAAATGTTGATGGATTTGATGAACGATCGGGTTGAAATGTTTGAATGGATTTGATGAACTATACCACTGCAACTACCACTCAAGTAAATATCATCCGTATTTTGTAAATAAATAAAATTAATTAATAAAGTATATCCACCTCATATTTATTATCCATGTCACATTTTAAATAAATTCATAATTCGTTTTAATTCAAGTTAACCGGTCAAACAGGTTACTGGTTACCATATTACTGACCTAAGCACAAAACTTACCGGTTTGTTTCGTACTTGGGCAATATAATTGGTAGATTGCATACTTGGAATATTTGGTGGCAGTTCGTGGCCGATTTTTGTCATTTACCCTATTCCGAAAATACCAAGAAAATGGTGGTGATTTGGTGATTTTTGGTGAGTTTTTAGAGAGAGAATTGAGAGATAATGGGGATGGAGTGAGAGAAAGGGAAAATGAAAATGAGGTGAAAATGAGGGTGGGGTGGGGGTGGTGTTGGCAGATTTTTGGGACCAAAAGTGAGGGGATTTTATCCCAAATTTGCGGTATTTAGCCCGTGTTCGTTTACCTGGTCATTAAATGTTAAAATGTTTTTAAACGATAGGTTTTTAAATACGTTTTCGATTATACTTTTAGTTGAAATATTTTATTTAAAATAATTTAGTTGAGTTATAAAATTATAACTTTGTTTTATTTTAGTTTTTACTTATATGGTTCAAGTCGTTTCAGTTTACGAAATAAACATTATTTGACACAAAATGCTTTGTAAATATTATCAACAGAATATTTAATAAACGTTAGTGTTAATTAATAATTTTATTTTATTAATAAATTTTGTTCACCAACAGTCGTATATTTTTGTCGCGTTGTTAAAATCGTTCTGTACATAATTACACTAATTATGAATTGTAATACCACGCATATTAACTAGTTGGGCTTTCCTAGACTTATCTCTAAAATGCGATGTGAATTCACTTTAAGTTAAGGAATTAGCCTAAAATGCGTGCAATTAACGTTTATAATTATGTTGAAACTGCGGGGTGTTACACCGTTCTATTTGAACAAACTTTTAAGATTATAAACTTTCTTTCTAACTTCATTAATCATCACGTGAGTACGTGACTTCCATTTTATTAGTACATCAGATAAATAAATAAAAAATTAAATATGGGTCTCTAATACTATAGACTATAGAGCATCTAAACTTTATGCGAAGGTCTTGTAATACTCTTAACTCGGGCTAAATTTGATGTGCAAACATACCATGTTTTCGTTTTACATGTTGTCTCGCAACATAAAAATAAAAAATCCTCAAGCTTCATCATACAGACAACAGAGTTGAGTTGAAACAAGAGAAAAATACTAATCAAGTTGTTTGGTCCAGTCGAAAGGATCCCAATCCCGAACAAAATTTGCGACAGCTTCTTTTTGAGTGTCTATAGAGTCACGTTGGTGACGACGATGCATATCTTCTGCAGGCAAACGAAGCATACCTCTTATAACATTCAGGCCAAAACTGCTCTTGAACTGTGATTCATCGTCGATAACATGAACATACCCTTTCTTCAAACCAAACTCCACATGGAAGTAAGGGAAGTCCTCCGGTATTGAGTGACGTAACCCCTTTTCACTTGTATCAATTAACTTCTTGGAATTGTGTTGGCTCCATTCTTCTTCAGCTTCATCAATTGCCTGCAAACAATAGCAATTCAATGTCATGATGGTTCATATTTTTCTAAACATATCAAGTCCTTAGTTTATAGAATTGTCCTGGTATAACTATATATTATCTGGAGAAGGTAATATATTAATCTACAACCTTAAGATAAAAACACAACTTATTCTTTAGGTGGCACTTGAGTGTTAGATCTGGACCTAGTATTTTCATTGTAAACGTAACAACTTTATCACAAAAGTAAGATTTCAGTGCATCAGGTCAATAGAAACATCAAAGATGTGTTCAGCTTTTCACAATACTGACGTCTATTTTATAACCTTTTATACTTTCTCGAATTTAAATAGCTTTAAAACTGAAGAAAACGCAGACATTAAGATAACACAAACCTTTTTGAAGTACAACGGAGCTTGTTTAGCAACTTGGGGAGGCAATGGGATGCACTCTATTAAACAATGTCTGCTCTGCTTTGCCAAACCCATCACTGTTTCAAGAAACACCACCTCCTTCTCTTGTTTTGCGAACATCATTAACAAGCACTTCTTGAAGTTACGTATTTCGCCCCACACGTTATCATCGACACTTCTGGTTGCTAACTCATGCTACATCAATATAAATACATACATTACAATTACGATTAAAAAAATAATCTAGAGAACAAAGAAACTTGATTGGCATAACTGACCTGCATGGGCAATATGCAACAATGGCCTGGTACAACAGGCTGCCACTGAGGTAACATCAGATAAGTGAAATTGGCAATTGCAACAACAAGATGTCGCGGCCTCTTAGGGTTCTCAAAACAAAAGTTGCAGCGTTCTTGTTGAGTTAAGATCCGCTTTTCGAAACGGGTATTTCCCACTGACTTGGGAAGATTATCACCTTTTCCCTTTTTCTTTCTCTTAGGTCCCTCGTCATTATCATATTCATCGTCTGCCTGACCTGATATACTAAATTTTTTGTTTTGCATTATAGATCGAGCCACATGCATGTCCGCATCTTCCTCTTTCTTCTTTTCACGCGATTTTAAACCATGCATGATATACCTATACAGCAACAAAAATGTAAAAAGGGGAATAACTGACCATCCAACATTCAGAGTCATGAGATTTTAAATGGATAGTGTCTGTTATTGTTTATATTAATTCGAACTTAACCCTTGAGCTCAAGATCAAATTTACCTGCTTGTGGTTCCATCACCCTGTGGATTTGTTCTGACTGTACCAGGGTCGCTTTTTCTTTCATGCACCTCTGCCTCTTTCTGAAATAACGAAAAAAAATAGCTAAAAGGTAAGTATGTTTCACTCTGTCAGATTAAGATCACAAGGTCATTTCAGGGTGTTAGCACTGTTGTAAAAATCCCGATTAATCGGATTTAGGACTACTCCGGCCCGCCTCGCATAAATCCGACTTAAAGTTGGTCAACGGTGGTCAACGGTGGTCAACGCCGGTCAACTGGTCAAAGTCGGGATGTTCATGTTTAAGTTTATATCTAAGGTTCTATTCTATTATAATTACACATATAAACATAATTATTATTTAAATGTAAAAAAAGGCCAATCCGATTAATCCCTACAAGGTCTCGGCCGATTAGTCCCCACCTAGTGATTTTTACAACCTTGGGTGTTAGTTAGCTTTTTCATTAATCGTGTGTGCAACTTTCAAACACCAAGCATTTCGATCTCTTCCTTTAGTAATTGATGAAAGAAAAATCAGAAAAATGACAAAAAATGCTACTCCAGAAATGAAATCGTAAAAAAAATAAAAATGTTTTGCTAGAGGTCTTGTAACATCATTATAATTTATATCATCTGGAGCAGCTGAAAACCCTCTTATCTACATTTATTTAACTACTAATGCCATTGGTTAACATTAATTTGTTCAGATAAAAAAAAGTTGCAACACAAGGACATGACTTGTTACCCAACTACTTGCATATACAGAAAAATAATTAACGAGTTCAGATAATAGTTTTCCCATACCAAGAGTTTCTCAGCTTCTTCATGCTTTCCTTTCATACGTAGCTGCATAACTTTAGCAGCCAACTGGTTTGCACTCATTGCAGGCTTTATGTCTGTACGAGATGGTTCTTCAGATATGGACACATCAGACTCAACTCTCCTGTCAGCATATGTAGACGAATCGTCATTTTGTTGCTGAGACTTGAACTTTTCTATGAAACTACCATCGTTGGTGAATTTCTGTAAACTGGACAATGCAGAAGAAATGACACCAGCATCCTTAGACGACATACTTTGACTTTTCCGTTTGCCCCATGATAAAGAATCATCAGGTCTGGGCACCCTCATTTTAGCAGGTGTTCCCTTCTCGTTATCCCTTTCAGTGTCCTGATATCACCAAATATATAATCAAAAACAACAACTCACTTTCATTTTCGTTACACTAGACAAAAATATATATTCAATTATTGCAGCCAGTTGATGAAATCAGTGCAGACTGGAAATAGAACTTGTAGATAATACTAGTGTGTATCATGAACTTGTGACATAAATGGCAAAATTTCACCAAACAAAACAAGTTACAAAAACAGACCACGAAGCTGAATATTTTTGGTCATTATATAAGTTTATATTTATATAGAACTTGAATCATTATATAGAATTTTAATTCAGCTTACTGGTCATTTCAAATTTAAATTGGTCATTATATAAGTTTTACTTCTCTAGAGCACAACTACACATACAAAACCTGACATTTGTTTGTTGACTATAAGCCTAATAAGCCTTATGCCAATTTAGCGGCTTGGACGGGTATATTTTCTTCAATCAGTAATGACATATGTTTTTAAGTTTTTTGAAGTCATATAATGAATAATATAATAATTGCAATATATAGAGGTAATACCCTTACATTTTGGTCAACTGGCTGCTCCCTAGTCTGCCGTCTTATTCTGTTCTTAATGGCATGAAGGTGAGCATGAGATGGCGCAGCAGAACCTGACGCCACAGAAACTGCTAATTTACCCAAAGAACCCCACCGCTCTCCAACCACCTGTAATCACTATTATTACATCAAGATACAGATAATAATGATAACGATGATGATAATGAGGATCGACTTATTAATGTGAAATGCACCTCATCAAGATTTTTTCCTTCACGAGCTGCTTGCTCCTGAGCACGCTTCAAAGCTTTAAGTCTCCAGCTTGCACCTCCATCCCCGACTACAGAAGTCGATGGCAGATTACTTTCTTCCGAATTTGTTCCATCCTCTTCCGGGTAACCACTTCCATCGTTTTTAAAGTAGGGATTCAGCTCTTTAGGATTCACCTTTTTAATCTAAAAGGAAAAGGTTATCAAACTGCGAACAAATGATAGCGCGCATGCAAGAAATATAGATAAATAAAATACACTGAACACCGTAAAACAACAGCTTGTGAGCACTAGGAAGATATAAAAATACAACAAGATCTAAAATGGCTACCAAAAGACATTTCCTAATTTGTTACTTAACATATAGGTATCATGGTAGCAAAACTTTCCATGTTTCCAAGGATTAAAATTTCATTTGACTTTCATCCACCACAATAAAAGAAGAAGATACTACCAACTAACCACCTATCTCTCATACATCCCATAAGTTAAACCATAACCAGTGTACTGAAAAGGATACACCATAAACAATTACCACTGATGCTCAGAAAGAAAAGTTGGAAGCATTGGTCTTATGTTAAAAACTAAAAGGATGATCTACTTTTTAGCCTACAAAAGAAATGACACAGAACAAAGAGATAGATCATATAATATTGATAAGATGTAATACCTCCTTAATAGGCGTTTCTTCTAGAATCTCAGAAGTCGGTGCAGATTTCTGCTCCACGGCCACTTTAGGTCTATACATCCATTCCATTCCGTTTTCCTTCCTTGCAGTATTCTCATTATTCGTGTCACTCTGGATATTATTGTCCAATCTGTGCTTGCCTTTCTTATGTTCTTTGTCATCGTCGCTATCACTGGAGTATTCTCTTCTTGATTTCTTTGACTTGCCTTTCTCTTGCCTCTTAGTCTCTTTCCTTTTCTTATGTATCCTCGTATCCTTATCGCTACCACTTTCACTCGCATCTGAGTATGATGAATCTTCTTCGGAGGAAAACCACTTCTTTTTAGACCTTTTTTTTATTCTTTGAGATCCATCATCACTTGAATTATGATGACGCAACTTCTTTTTCTTCTTATAACTTTTCCTCGTGTCTGAATCATTCGACTTCTCATTGTGCGTCTAGAAAAAAAAGTTAGAAGTCAAATTCTAATACAAATACAACAAATCATGGTATTATGATATAATATCATGTAATTAGCCCAAACAATCAATTATGAACAAAAAAGACCAAAAGAAATACTCACTTTATCGACCTGATCACGGGGTATGACCTTTAATCCTGAAAGCATCTTTTCCTTGTATTTGTCACAAGTTTCACAAATTTTCGAACTGCTAAAGCTGGAGATATCCTAAGGAATCATAAGCAAACAGCAATGTAAATTTGGTATCTGCAGCCCTACTTCACATGATCAGGACCAAAAGGAAAATCGACTTGCATCGCTGGTGTTCATTGAAGTCTATATACACCATAAAATAGTCAAGTGAGAATCAACCAATATGTTGCCACTCAAGATACCTAAGAACCCTAATTTTAATGAAATAAAATACAACTGTACCAACAAACTACCACTTAACAGTCTTAAGTTCGTGAATACGTGTCTATAATTCTAAAAAAATATTCTGTACGCGTTTAGGGTTAAAGAGAGATTAACGCGAGTCAAAGGACTTGAATACAAACACATACAATTATAAATAAAAAAATTTTACTACTAGCATACAACATCACCTCAAGATTCTGACGTATCGTCAAAAAAATTGTTACAGGTTGTAAATTTTTTATTGAACTGAATTTTACGTATCTCAACTAAAATCTGTAACATCCACATTAAGTAGAACTATGTAAATTTGGTCTCTAAACATGATGTACAAGTCTTATTACGATGTGTACTATTTTCAGCTGTGAAGTTGGCTAGCCGTAAGTTATTTACACATGAGGTTTTGGAATTAAACACCAGCGACACACAACGGGGAGTCGATATAATATAAAAGGGAGGAGTCTGAGGAGATGCCAAAATTTGTACAAAATCTGGAATTGTAACTAGCAGCATAAGAATGAACCAGAATTGTTGCAAGCAGGAAAACCCTAATTATTTGTATCGTATTACTATTATTGCTACTTACAGGTTCAAAATTAAAAGAATTAGTAAGCATCATAGATTCAACAACGAAGGGAACTAATTAAACCTATTTATTCATTGCACAATATAACATAATACGTTGCAGCTAATAAAAAAATTGAAGATTGAAGAAGATACCTGGATATGATATGATGAACGGAGCGCGATGATTAAAAGGATTTCAGCGAAAAATATTATGAAGATGGAATCGAATGTATCAGGTTTTGGGCGAAGAAGAAACCCCAAGGGCCCAAACAGATACAAAATGGTTTAGCATGATAAAAATGTCTAAATTGACCCTGTTTTATATAATTGATGCCAACACTGGTCCCTCTAGTTACAAAACGGAGCAAAAATGGTGATTTTTTTCAAAATTAATTATCAAATTAGGATGTGTTTAGATGACAATTAACTAGGAATTTTCATTGAAGGTTAGCTGAAAATCAGTTAACTGAAATAAGGGTTCAGTTTTTTCTTGAACTGAAAATTAATCATATTTTTCGATTCGATTTTTCGGTTAGTCAGTTAACCATCTATTAACTAATAATCATTTATGAAAGTAAATAAAAACACATAAATATACATTCATTAATCACTACTCCACGTTAATTATATTTTAAACATTGTGGTCATTCTAGTATGAAAATGATAAGCATTTTATTTAACTAATTATAATATGATTATATTATGTATCCATGTTGTATGTATAGAAATTATGAAATAAAAAATAATCAAAATCATAATAGTTACCTTACTAGGATAAAACAAAGGCCCACTTATCTTTTACTAAATGGCAAAAATACAGGCTTAATTTATAAAGTCATTGTGATAATATAATTTGAAAGAAGTACTTTAATATTAATCAGATATCTAAATTTTTCATTACAAATAACATTAGAGGAATGTTGCAGAGTGTAAACAATATTTAGCTTTTGATGTATTGAAATGGTTGCTAATGGGCAAAAAAGGTACATATGGATAATGACTGAAAAAAAATGAGATGTCAACAATTTATTACATATGATTTATTCAGAACATACATTATATATATTCAGAATTTAACAAGAAGAAAAAACATACAGGGCCTAAAATATATAATATATATACACATATATATAATAATACATATATATTTGTTAATTTTTTTCAACTATCGCTCAAGTCAAAATCATAAAAATCAAATACGGTTTTGATTCGGTTAACTAAACTGCACAGCGAAGAGAAACGGTTTGATTAATTGAAAATTCAGCACGGTTCAACTGATTTTCATTTTTCAATACGGTAATTCGATTTCATAATATATATTGAACACCCTTACAATTAACAGCAACATTGTTTTTGAGAGCATACGAACTTTAGGCAGTCATAAAATACTTTTATACCGGAATTGTTGTTCCCCTTTTTACACCACATACGTATTTTACCCTTAGACTTTTTGTATTTCTTATTTGAGTGTGTGTTTGTTTTTTCGAATATATATGCTGTGAATTATACAAACACATTATTATCCTTATGATCCTTATGGATTATATAAACATGGGTTCCAATAAATCCATATTTCTAAACCGAACTCTTGTTCACATGTTCAGTTAACTTTTTGGATGTAACACACATTCAATACATAGAAATATTTTGTTACGTAACAAAAAAGCTCACCTTTTTAAAACAAAGTTGGTGATATAGTTTGTCATCATCCCCATATGATATGATTATGATTAAAATGATTAATGGATTCATATTCAGTTCTCCACTCCATACAACACGCTACAAAAACCCCCAAACCCAACATCACTATTACCATTATTTCCAATAATAATTACAACAACAATAACAATAATTAATGGGTTTCAGATTCCCTCTGATGATGATGATGATGCTTCTTACCTTAATGGGTTGTTGCATTATCATCAAAGCTCAAAACTTTAATGATGAAAAAGACCCAACAATCAAAATCATGAATGATTTCTCTGGATACCCACTTGATGATGATGATGATGGAAAAATTCAATTTATCCCCAATTCTTTCACTGTGGATTCTAGTAATCTTCAAAAACAGGTACTTTTCATCATCCATTTCGATATACATTCGAATATTAAAAAAATGAATATTTACATTATTTGGAATAGTATGTTTCTAGTTATCAAAGATAGATGTATGTGTATATGTATAGGCAACTAAAGATATCATAAGGTTGGATTAGTAGTACAGTAGCAGTAGTAATAGTATTTACTTTAATATTTGACTTTTCATGGTCAAACAAGTTACTTATAAAAATTATTCAAATTTGTTAAGTTTATCTTTTTGTTTAACAAAGAATTTGTTTTAACTGAACAATATTGAGGGATTAGTTTTTGATTTTATGGAGTGGTAAGTTGAATTTTCAATTTGAATGTGTAATCCTAAGATATTATATAAGTTGACTACATATATAATATATTAGTGTTTCGAAAAAATAAGGACCAAGTGTATATGCAACTGAATGATTTAATAGTTTAGTTATTTTGTATAATCAATCATGAATTATGTTAAAGTTTGTTGCTTGTGATATGCTCTTATTATTGATTGATTAATTGTGTGGTGTATTTGCATGTAAGATTGATGAACTAGCAAGTTTCTCGGATTCACCTGCCCCTTCGGTAACGAGGATCTTGTACAGTGATAATGATGTAGTAGCTAGAAGGTATGTACTATTTATGATGCTCTCATAAATCTCATCCAACATGCTTCATTCATTTTAGCTCACTAATACGGAAAAAGTAATCAATTACTGGACCGCAGTCAGTGTTGTCAATGTGTTCTAGTGTAAATGGACTCAATAAGGAAATGAAAATGCTTGTAAGAGATGGTCAGTGACTCAGCGTTCTGTAATATGCAGATTAAGAATTAATATTTTTTTGTTTATACTGTTTGTAACTGTTACATTGGTTCATACTTTATCCTTGTAGAAATTATATTCTGATAGTTTTCTGTATTTGCTTCATCTATAATCCCATTTTATCACTTTATATGTAGGTTCATTAAAAACTTGATGGGACTTTCAGGCCTTACAGTCAGGGAGGATGCTGTTGGTAACATATTTGGTCGATGGTAAGTTTTTCTTTTTGGCTATTTATATTCCAAAATCCTACTAAGTAGTTGATAGCGTTGACTTATGCTCTTATATAGGGAAGGTAGTGAACCAGATCTATCTGCTGTTTCAACAGGCTCTCACATAGATGCTATTCCGTACTCTGGAAAATATGATGGGGTAATCGGTGTATTGGGTGCAATCGAAGCCATAAATGTACTAAAGAGGTAGTACCACTATATAAACTATATATGTACTTATACAATGTCGAAACTATATTCCCACACAAACCTCATGTAGGTCCGTCACTCGGTCAAATAGAACCTATGTGCTCTTTTTGGGAGAGAGCTCCTACAATGACTATTCGTCATGTGACACTCCAAAAAAATTAGACCATCATGTATGCACATATGTATGTCTGTGTATTCAAACATACCAATCTGTTTAAACATAAAAAAAATTTGGTAGTTATTATTGGTAGCATGTGATTGGCTGTTTTGCATGGAATAAAAAAGCCCATCTATTAAACATCTTGTATTTGGGGATAGAAGAGTTAGAGTCCTTACAAACCATAACGCTCCTTCTGTCCCAAAAGTGAGTCCCCTTTACTGTCTAGAACAAAATTAAATACTAATGTTATACATAGTTAAATGCAAAGTGACTATCTTTTTTATAAAAAGGAACATGTAAGAATATATAAAGCATTTTAGTATTTACAGAATGTTAGTTTCTTTTGGAGTGTATAATTATTTTCTTAAAGTTATAAACGTCTTAAATATTGCTTGTTTGTTGATGTTTTCAAATCACAGATCTGGATTTAAGCCTAAAAGGTCATTGGAAGTTATCATGTTTACCTCAGAAGAGCCTACAAGATATGGAATCAGCTGTTTGGGAAGGTTTGTACCTTCATTTGATTGTGCAGTTGAATTCAATACCTCTGTTAAACACTAAGACAGTATAACACTATCAACTTCATATTTCGAATTCAACTATGTAAGCAATAATTTGTATTACTTTTAGGATGATGGTAATTTTACGCTAACTGTTCATATAATGTTGCATTTTAGATAGAGGTTTCATCATTGAAGTTCTATCGTGGAACGTAGGAACACAGAGAGAAGTCAATGATTAACCGTTTCTTCTTATTTTCTTATAATCATCTGAATTTCAGTCGACTATTAGCTGGGAGTGTGTCACTTGCTACAGCTCTTAAGCAGACAGTAGATAATCACAATATTTCATTTATGGATGCTGCAAAATATGCTGGTTATGCAAAAAATGAGGACTTTTCGAATGTGTTCTTAGATGAGAGTAGCTATTCAGCTTTTGTAGAGCTGCACATAGAACAAGGTCCTATTCTGGAAAACGAAGGTTGCTTACGTTTCTATAGCTTTACCTTACCCGTTGCTGTTCATATCTTGAAATATTACTAATATTTTAGTATGTTTAATAAAGGTATTTCTATCGGTGTTGTGACGGCTATTGCTGCACCTGCTAGCATTAAAGTGGATTTTGGAGGAAATGGAGGCCATGCTGGTGCTGTCTTAATGCCACAAAGGTACTAGTTCTTCTGTGTTATCATCTATCAAGCAAACCCCTTGTTTTTTAGTTTTTCTTATTAAACTTCTGACTTTTCAAGCAATGGCTAAACAGGGAAGTTGCGTTGGTACATAATTGTGTCTATATAAACGACAGTATTATTCTTGTCGATTTCAAAACCCCAATTTGTAGTACTTGTACGAACAGGGAAGCTGATTAGTAATTATGCAGTCATTTATAGCAATGCCTAGTATGCTCTGTGTCACATCACATTGGTCTAGATGTAACACACACACAAAAAGATATGATTTGAATATTTTATTTTCATCGGGAAACCACTTGTAACTTATTTTTTTACTGTATTGTAAAATAAACGATTTGGAACAGAAATGATGCAGGACTGGCTGCTGCAGAGTTGGCATTAGCTGTGGAAAAACATGTTCTGGAATCTGGATCCATGGACACTGTCGGGACAGTTGGTAATTTCTTCTTTTGCCAAATTATGTTTCTTCAAACTTTCTTGAAACGTGGATTTCTTTTGTTCATTTTCTTATTATTATAAGGCTTTGGGCTTGATTATTTCGGTGAAGTCTTCTGGAACTGTATTAATTCACATACAAACACTATACGCATATAATATTGTTTTATCTTTGAAGGTATATTGGAGGTGCATCCTGGAGCAATCAACAGCATCCCTAGCAAAACACACATCGAAATAGGTACATACATATCCCAATATGCTTCTTACAGAAATTGAAAAAATTAAATATTAAATATAACCATAGTTAGAAAAGATGAAGAGTAATCACCAAGAATACTCAATGTCATCTTTTCCATCTGGTACAATTTTTTTAAGCAGGATTTGAATAATTAAAAAATAGCTTAGTATTATACTTGTTTTAACATCACTTATTCAAGTATTGTACATATACTACAAGTGTGATCTATGTGGCTACTGGCTATTTCAAAAATATGTATCTCGTGACGATGAATTCAACTTGGTTGCAGATACACGGGACATTGATGAAAAACGAAGAAATAAGGTGATTGAAAAGATCCATGAATCTGCTGTGAGCATATCGAAAAGGAGAGGTGTGGATCTTTTGGAGTTTAAGATCGTAAACCAGGACCCGCCCGCCCTATCGGATGAATCGGTAATCAAAGCAATGGAATCTGCCACTCAAGTATTGGATTTGAGTTACAAGAAGATGATCAGCAGAGCTTATCATGATTCTCTCTTTATGGCCAGGTACGAAAAGTCCAAAACTTAAAACAAACCAATTTCACCTGTTAAAGTTAGAAAAAACGTCTAAAAAAAAGTAGTTGGTTAACTTGCACTTAATTCATTGCAGAAAATCACCTATGGGCATGATATTCATTCCATGTTATAAAGGTACAGTCTCTCTATCATATTTGTACACATCTTTTTCATGATATGTTGTCCAAGACTTCCGGTGTTTTTGTTCAAAAGAATATTCCCCAAAAAATTAACAATAGGGGGAACTAAACTTGATATAAAAAAGGGAAGTTTCTTGCATATTACTTACAATTGAACATAGAATTTTTATTTTTTTTATAGAATAAATAAATATAACAATTATATTACCTTTACATGGATTTTGGGTTTTCTTAATTGAAGGGTGTATTAGATGGTTAAAGTGGTAGTCAAAATTGTCTCATTTCTTGTCAAGAAAATTTATGGATAGTGTTGATTTGCCAGGGTATAGTCATAAACCGGAAGAGTATGCCTCCCCTGAAGATATAGCAAATGGAGTGAAAGTTTTGGCACTGACCCTTGCGAAATTGTCCACCAATTGATCATACAAACTGTATAATGCATCACCCTAGATTAAGTTTCCTATACTTGCATCTTTAACTATGTTACAAGAATCTGGATTCATTAAATCCTTAGATTTCTTTTCACCAAAAAACTTACTAATTTGGCTTTTACGCCAGCATTGTTTACTGTCTACTCAACTTATGTTCAAGTAATACTGATAATCTCAAACCACTCATCAAGTCTCATTTTTGAGGTCACCCGCTCGGTTTTCTAATTCAATAACCGGTTCTAGTATTATTTTTCTTTTACAAAGTCAAGGCTTCAAGCCTAAGAAAACACTCTCTATTTTCTATCATACTATCTCATTATACATATTACTCTTGAGCTTAGATCCTTTCTCTAATGTAGATGCACATAAAATTTGTCCAAGGATCCAAAATGCACATCAACTAAAAGTACAGGACAAAATTACTGGCAAGCCATTCGAAAGCCTAACTATTCAAAATCAATACCATAGTAAAATGGAAGTCACAAACTAATGGAATGAAATCAAAGCAGATCAGCAGCAAGAAATGTACAATGGTTACAGTGGACCAGCCTATTGTAGATTGCATTAGATAACCGCAATAACATTTCACATACATACCATGAGCCGAAAACTGATATAAGAGTATTGTATTTCTTTATAAGGTAAATTAACAACTCAATTGTTCCACATAATGGTAGATCACCAAAACATTAATAATTTAATACATATATAATCATTATAAGAGGCACTGTATATATTTATCATATTTTCTCATAACAGAAACAGGTTTATTAGCAGAGTAACATACGCGTACAAACATCTCACCACATACTTTCACTTCTCTCATTGTTTCACATTAGCAACATACCACTCGTAAGTGCCAACAAGCCCATCCCGAAGTGATATCTTCGGTTCCCAACCCAACTTAGCAAGCATTGAGCTATCCATAAGCTTCCTTGGAGTTCCATCAGGCTTAGAACTGTCCCAAACAAGCTCTCCCTCAAACCCAACAACCTCTTTTACCAACTCTGCAAGTTCCTTAATTGAAACCTCTTTCCCACTTCCCACATTCACGTGTTCCAAATCCGAATAATTTTCCAACAAAAACACGACCGAATCAGCCATATCATCAACGTGTAAAAACTCACGCAACGGTGACCCTGTACCCCACACCACCACTTCCTTAGCTCCAGTCACTTTCGCCTCGTGAAAACGCCTCATCAATGCTGGCAAGACGTGTGAATTCTCGGGGTGGAAGTTGTCATTAGGACCGTACAAGTTAGTCGGCATTGCTGAAATTGCATCCCACTTGTATTGAATCCTATACGCTTGACACATCTTAATACCAGCAATTTTAGCAATTGCGTACCACTCGTTGGTTGGCTCTAAAGGACCCGTTAACAGAGAGGATTCGGGTATAGGTTGGGGAGCGTGCTTAGGGTAAATGCACGAAGAACCTAAAAACACGAGCTTTTTAACACCATAACGATAGGAACAGTCGATGACATTGGTTTGTATTTGAAGGTTTATGGCGATAAAGTCAGCAGGGTAGGTACTATTAGCATGGATCCCACCGACTTTGGCTGCAGCAAGGATAACATACTGGGGTTTTTCTAATGAAAAAAATGTTTTGACAGCAGACTGGTTGGTGAGATCTAATTCAGCATGCGGTCGAAGGATGAGATTCGTATAGCCAAGGCTACGTAAACGGCGTACAACTGCAGATCCAACCAAGCCGCGGTGGCCAGCAACAAAGATCTTTGCAGATTTGTCCAGTTTCGAAACAACTAATACAACAAATCAATCGGTACTCACAAGTCAGAAAAAGAATAAAAAGGGATAATATAAAAATAAAACACAAAGATGAAAACAGGAGATAAAGTATACCAGCATCGGTAGCTGTCATCTTGGGGTCTGACTATCTTCAAGCTTCAAACTTTTCAAAAAAAATTGTAAGTTTAGAAAGAAGAAAGCAAATCTGATTTACTTTTTCCCTGAACCTGAAAATCTGAAATAATAAGCATAACATGAATTTGACATTGAAACTTTAATCTTTTTATAAGAATAACAATATCTCATCTTTATTGTTACATTGTTACGAAATTAACATTCAAAGTGTTAATCTTTTTACAAGACTTACACCTTCTAAGCTTTATTGTTAATTTGTTATGGTAATCAAGTCATTTTACTTAATTACGTGTGTATGTAAAGTACTAGCATCCCAAACAGATCTTGAAATGCACCCCATCACCACAAAGCATTAAAACTACTCTATTAATCATATCAATACATTTTTTAAAGATGGAATTATCATTTATTTAAACTACTTTTAAACCTTAGTAGCCACATTTGATACTACTAACAATTACAATAAACTTGCAATGCAAAATTAAGGGATTAGGGTTTTGAGCAGTACTTGTGAACAGATCATGGTAGTAGGCAGTTACCTGGTGAGAAATATGACCGGCCGGAAAATGAAAGACACGTTGACCGTCGGTGAGTTATGTGGATCGCCGGTGAGAGTGTCAGCAGAAGAATGAGATGTGATCTCACGGAGATGGTGGAAGAAGATTTTTATTATTCTGTGGGGGTGTTTAATGGCTGTTTTACATTTTTCATCCCTCTACTTCTACTTTTTTATAGCAAATAGTAGAAGATTTGAAGATTAAAGAGATTGTGCAACACTTTAAGTATTATTCAAGAAACTTAACTGGTAATTAGTTGTACACTTGTACTTCAAAATTTATAATAGTTGGAAAATATATTTATATTTCTCGTATGAGTTTTTAAAGTAATTGAAGCTTTAAAATGTGAACCGCATAAATTATGAAAATGAAAGAACAAAAACATAGTAGACAAATAGGGCGGGGTTTAAATGTGAATGAGAATTTGTGTGAGAATAAGGGAACCAATGATATCAAGTCATGTGTACAAAGAGAATGTTTCACATGTACAAAACTCATTTACCCCCGACATCAATTATTTCACAAACGACAAATCAAAAAATTATGAAAATTGCACCATAAAATTCATCGTTTTCTCCTCTTCGATTTGCCGTCCCTCAAGACATACTTTCGACGATTTTTTTTTATATATTTTTTGGTGGGTTTCACATTTACTAACACATGTGTTAAAGTGTTGCGTTTAGGGTTTAGGGGTTAGGATTTAGGGTTAGGGTTTGAGGGTTAGGGTTTAGACAAATATTTCAGAGAATTAAGATATGGGTTTAATCAGAATATCCGTGATCATTTTTTACCACTTTCATGATCCTTCCAAATTATATTAACTACGACTAGCAGTGTACTCACGTACAGATAATGTACATGTTCGTAAAAAAATCGATTTGAAAATATAAGTGGGAGGATCTAATGAATTATTTATTTTATATACATTTTGTAAAAAATATATTTAAAAAATCAAAAGACGATATGAAAATTTTAAAATGATAGATTGTTATAAGTATAACTGTAAAAGTATAATACTATAAATCAATGGTTGTTTTTGAAAGATTGAAATCATTAAGGAATTTTGAAAAGCAATTTAATCATTAAACATTGTTGGGTTTAATTTATTTAAGATAATGATGGAGATATTTCATAATGTAATTAAAATAAGATAAGATAATAATGTATCGGCACTAATTAGCACTAATGAAGTGCTATTAATTGAGGAAGTATATAAAATAAAATAAAAAAGTAATCAAAACATGTGGCAAAACGAACTTAAGCTCGTTAACTCAACCGATTAGTCCATTACCTCTATTTAAATACCTTTTAGTTTCGACCAAACTTTTCAAAGAAGAACCCTCACCTATTAAGAGTATCTCTAATGAAATATTAAACAAATCTAACAACTATTTATGTTAACACTTATTTTCACTCATCAATATTTATAAAAACTCCGTTAATAAGAAAACTTTTTTATTCAAATTCAGTACACGTATATAATAAAAATATTATTTGGTGGAAGACTCAATTTTTGACAAACATTTTTATATGAAAGAAAAAGTCTTTAATGTAAATAGGAAAAAATAATAGATGGATGCCCTAGCAAAAACTTACGATTGACGAATGGACATGCTTATTTGAGTTGTAACTATTTATTTTCTGATTTAATATATTAGTTTTCAAATTTTCCTTAAAAATATGATTAATTGCAAGAATATTATTCAAATGAGTAAAACATTTTTGAGTGGTAATAAGGGAAACAATCTCAACCACTCATTTTCCCACATTTTTGAAACTTAAATATCTCACAAATGGCAAGTCAAAAAATCATGAAAGTTGCACCATAAAACTCAGCGTTTTCTGCTATTCGACTCGTCGTCCTTCAAGGCATACATTCGATGAATTATTTTTTTTCGTTTTTTGTTGGGTTTACAAATTAGTAACACGTGTGTTATTAATTGATGATACATTTGATTTGCGGTTATGGTCAGGGTTTAGTATGATTTGATTTGTGGTTATGGTTAGGGTTTTGGTTAAGCAGAGTTTAGGGTTTAAAGTTTTGTAAAGCGTTTAGGGTTTAGGGGTTAGGGTTTGGAGTTTGGGATTTAGGGGAGAAACCCAAAACTCTAAACCCAAAACTCTAAACCCTAACCCCTAAACCTTAAACCCTTAAAAAAACACTAACACATGTGTTACTAATATATAAACCCACAAAAAAAAAAGTTTTGAAAGTATTGCTTGTTGGATATTAAATCGAAGAGGATAAAACGCTGAATTTTATTGTGCAAATTTTATAATTTTTTGACTTGTTATTTGTAAGATATTTAATTTTTATAAAGATGGTTGAAATTGGTATTTGATGAAAACGAGTTGTTAAAATTTATTCACCCATTCTCACACAAAATCTCATTCTCACTTGAACTTCACCCTTACTTGCAAAATATCTTTCTACAAATAAGTGCAATATGTAATTGTAATTCAAATACTCAAAAAGTAATGACAAAAACTTACATAAAAATCACAAATTACATCATTTGTCATAGGTATGTAATAAAGTAGTAGTGATACTTTGACATTCAATTATAACAAACTAATTCAATAATTTGCGCTACTGCAAAAGGCTAACGTTAATATATACAATGAAGTTATACTTTAACAATGTCAAACAATAAAACTTTTTATAGCTATCAAGCTCAAACATTATCTATCATCTCCTATCAATCAAATATTAACACTCGTATATAATCTAACTAGACGATATAATGAGTATATAATTGGAGCTAATGAGCGATAATAATCAAATATTATAAGTGGCAAAGTCGTAATAATAATCAAATTTTATAAATGGCAATAACTAAACATTTTACACAATTATACATCGTAATTAACAACTTAAAATATATTTGGTGGTGTAGTAACAAACATTAGTGGTATATGGATCATTAATCTTTACGAATCTTTTTGAGTTGTCACTTAGAGCCTTAGACCATACTCATTGGTTATGTCGGTTTAACCGCACTCGTCAGTCCAACCGACACCTACGGGTTAGTCGCTTTTGCTCGTCAGATATCCAACGAAAGTTGACTTGTTTGATTTTATTTTCCTTTTGTTTGTATAAAACTAAAGGTAAATTGGTAAATGTGAGTCCTAAAATTAAATTGATGGGTTACTGATGACAGAGGTCCGTCAGTTTCAATCAGCTTTTGAAAAAACTGATATAATACTCATGTGACTTAATCAGTTTCAATCAGTTTTAGTTACCATTCGATATCGTCTTATAAACCCATTTTTTCATATATTATTATTATATACAAAAAGTTGAGTAATACGGAGTAGCAAGGTGACACAATAAAATCATATCATGTCAGTAGGAATGATGATATATGTCTGAAGCGTATAATTTATTATTTATAAAAATCAATAAAAAACAAAAATCATCGGTGACGTAGCATGGAATATTTAACGAGTCAAATAATCTTTGATTGCCAAACAAAAGCCATCAGTCCACGTAGAAACTTTGAACTTCCTAAAGTGTTCGTAATGCGTACTAAATATTTTTACAGTTCATTGCACCTTTACGTGCTCAATTTTTTAATATACACATAAGTACGTAACTACTAAGCATTCAAATCAAAATTAATCATTTAGTTAGATTAAATATCAATTAACTTCTTGCGAACTCAATCCCACAGGGCAAAAAGTAAATATTATGATGCATTCGATTAAAGATTAAATATATAAAAATGCAATTAACTATATTATGACATTCATAGTGTGTACTCAATTATTCGGGCATATATTGTATGTAACAAACTTTTAATTTATTTTCATTGTATGTATTTTAGTGATGTGTCAACTTGTAAGAACGTCACGTGATAACGTGACACCCTATATAGATGACACGTGAAAAAAATACATTAAATTACATACAATGACATCAAATAACAAGTTTCTTACAGATAATGTATCCTCAAATAGTTTGATATACACTATGAATATGAGTCCTTACTTAATTGCATTTTAACGTAAGTAACCCTTTAATTAACCTGACTCGCTTTCTCTGTTATTAATAATTTAAGGGGAATTAGAAAGAAAAATAATCGCGTGTATATTTCGTTTTACCCTTCCTCCAAAAAAATTAATGTTTTGCCCTATGCGGGCGCACGTCGCATGTTGGAACTTACGACCCGGCTCTTGCTACTTGTGACCCGTGCATATATTCGCGAAATGGAGCGATCCACGAGTACGAAACCCACAAAGCAGCCGAACGCAAGGCCCAAGATTGGGACTTGCGACCTGATCCTTGTGACTTGCGCTCGGGTATCGGCTACAACGTTTGCGATAAATTGAACGATCAACTAGTAAGAAACCCACAAAGCAACTGGACGCGAAGCCCAAGGTTGGGACTTGCGATCCGATCCTTGCGACTTGCGCTCGGGTAGGGCAAAACGAAATATACATGCGGAAAAAAGTTTGTTTTTTTTTTTTTTATTTCTGATAATTTTAAAGAATCACTTACATGTGTGTACAGCTCGTGGATTCGTTTGAAGTCTTTTATTGAAAGTATTCATGATGTAGTGAAACTTTTTACAATATGATTTCATCGGTCATACTATCTTGGAAATTAAAGGGGTGTTTGGTCTTGTTTATTTGAATATGTTTATCTGTAACACCCGCTTTGTGATTCGAGGGTAATCTGGTAATTTCCCTTACTTATATATTTTAATTGTTATATTTAAATTATTGTGTCTTATATGTTATGGTTAATAACTTAGAAAATTTGGTCAAAAGATTAATTGTGACTAGTGAATTATTGACAAATTTAAATAGTTCTAGTTCACAGTACAATAAAATAGTTTTCTCGCAATTGGTATTTAGGTTCCAGACAATAGAATTAAGACAGATATAATAATTAAAACACTGAGTCGGTTTGGGCTGTGAGATGTCAACTTCATTCCCTGACTTTCCCATTTGGGTATCTTCACTTCTTGCAAGAACTTAGATACATACACACTTATACATGAAACAAATTCCATTCAAAATCATACTAACCATAAGCTGTGAAGTTGGATTCTCAATCAGAATTACATCCTCATCATCATCATCTTCCACTTAATAATCTTCAGGTGTAAGTTCTTGATGTTCTTATGATTTTACATGAATAATTAGATTATGGATTGAATTATGCGAAATTGAAGCTGGAAATTAGTTGTATGATAAGTGAATGATGATTCTTGAGCTTAAATTGTTGATTTCCTAATGATTACATGAAGAAATTCTTGATTTCTTGAAAATTAGTTAAAATGTGAAATTTAAAGATTCTAGGTGAATTGTATGAATTGTGATGAATTGAGGATTGGAACCTAGTTATATGATGTTATGTAGTTTTGGTTGAAGTTAATTGAGGTTACAAACTGCAATTTCAATTTAGTTGTATGAAAATTTTGATAAATTTCGGAAGTGAACAGCAGCAGCAGCAAGAACAGGGATGGATTTGGGGTTAGTACCCGGTGGGTACTCCCAGTACCCGGCTGGTACTCACCTTACCCGGCTGGTACTCACATACCCGGTGGGTAGCCATTTTTGGACAAGTTCTGTTATGATAAAATGATGAGTACCCGGTGGGTACTCCTAGTACCCGGTGGGTACTCTTCCTGCACTTGAATTTTAATTGTTTTCTTTGCTTATATAAGATAAGAAGTGTATATATGTGTATATAGTATATGTATGTAATAAATAGTATGTGTTTAGTACTATGTGAATAAAATGAGCAATGGCTCATGGAATTAAACTACGATTACAAGTAAAATATGTATACGACATATATAGTTAAAAATGTATAAATGTATATCATTGTAATACACTTAAATATGATCATTTAATTGAGTTAAGTGGTATGCTATGAGAATAGACATGTGTTGATAAATAAGTTAGATGGTATGTGTATAAAATATAAAGTGATCTATTGTTGATACACAGTTATATTAAATTAGCTATTGCGAGAATTGAATTGAGTTACTAACTCCATTGTTTTGTGGTGTTTATAGATACACCGAAGACTCAGTGAGTTAGTCAGCTGAGTAGTTGAAGCAAAGTAGACAGGTGAGTGGACTTGTACTCTCAGTGTGATTTGGTTGTAACATATTTGGTTACAACAAGTGAACATAGTTGCTATTGTGATTGTTGAATTGTTGACTATTAATTGATGAAATTCACGTGTAAAATGTGATGAGTCGCCTTATGGCATTTGGTGATTCGGAGGTCAACGATTGTTGGGCTGGGTTACTACAGGTTAGTCAATGTGAGATTTGTGATCATGTGTTGAGAATGGAACACATATTGACTAAAGGTAGTAACCAGCTATCGGTAAATCACTGTATTGGCCTGCAGTGATCATAAGTGTTGCTTGGTGGGCCACCGCGGTCTGAGGGCGCCACAAGGACCACCGATCCTCTTGGTGATGTTGAGTTTATGTGTTAATTGTTGATAATTAATTATGTTGAGCTAAGACAAACTGTTTGTAACAAGTTTATTCACTTAGCTTCGTGCTAATCCCGTTGTTTACTCCTTGCAGGTTTTGACTAGAATGGAACTGGGCAAGGAGTGCTTGGAAGTGGTTGACCATAGTTACTCTGATATTATTTTGATACTTTATATTGCCCAGATACTCTTTAATAGTTTGTAAATTGACAGATAATATTATAGTATATATAATGTTTTGGTAAATGACGTCATGTCATTTATTATATAAAATGAATGGGATTGCGCTTCCGACGTTGTTTTAAAAAAAAAAAAAAAAAAAAAAAAAAAAAAAAACTTAATGTGTGGTGTGTTATATTATCCTTCTTATTTACTTATTTTCATAGCAGTTAGATAAAATTGAATACCGTTAGAAAACAAATGTACGCATTAGTTAGGGTTAGGCCATCCCCAACGCATTAAGTCGGTTCTCGTCGGTTTGCATCCGACGAACCGACACCAATATTACGGATTAGTCGGTTCTCGTCGGTTGTCATCCGTCACTTTCCCTTGTCACAATACCGACGAGATCGGTTTGTTTTTTTTGTTTTTTCTTTGTTTTGTGTGTATAATATTAAGGGGAAATTGGTAAATGCGGGTCCTAAAAAATGAAGTGACGGAGTAAGGATGAGGGAGGTCAGTCAGTTTCAGTCAGTTTTCTGAAAAATCTGACGTGGCGCTGACGTGGCTCTGTCAGTTTCAGTAAGTTAATTTTTGGATTGGGAATGACCTTACACGTTAACTGGGATCGTGTACATTAAAGCTATACTACGATTTCTTATGTTTATGCCATAATAATTTTATATATTCTCAAATATTTTGACTATCACCTTTTACTATTTCTAGTTGTTTGATTTTTTAAAGCTTAGTTGGGATCATAAACGGGTCAACAACTATTTAATTAACCCGTTAAATAACTATGTACGTTCATGTTAATGTTGTGATTATGACACTATATTAACTAAATGGGTCAGGTTTAAGTTAGGTTTTTGTATTTTGTATTTAGCTTTTGCTAAACAAAACCTTAAGGTTTTCTATAAGAATAATAAATGTGTATTAATTAAAATTATACATGACATATTATGTAACGTCCTCAAAACCAGTCTCGTAATTTCTTTACTTTTTATGGATTTTAATAAGTTATAAGTAAATTTAATATTATTTGCTTATGTGAAGCTTATTGTAAATAGTGTAATATTATTTATTTTAAATAGTTATAGGTGACAGTACAATAAAATAAATATTTTCGTAACCGGTTTTTAGGTTCCAGACTGTAGATTTAGAGTGGGTATTAAAAATACCTAAATGGGAGTCGGTTTTGTAGAGAGACCGACCTAAGCTTCACCTAATTTCTTTCCCCAATTACACTTACCTTTCTTCTTGATACTTCTAATCTCAGAAACTTGAATCCCTAAACAAATTAGTGATTTTAAATTGTGGTTCATTACATATAATCATCTTCTAGTTGCTATCATCTTGTGCATCATCAAAAAGTAAGTATCATCTTTCCTAAGAACTTAGCTGTTAGTAGGTCAATTAGAGAATTGATAAATTGATTGAGTTCTTAAGTTGTTGTTAATGATTTTGATGTTATATAATGAGTGTAAGCTGATTGTGTAGTTAATCTTGTGAGTTTAAGTTCTTCCATGGTGAATTTGAAATCAAGTATTTGACCTAAATGGTTTAATTTGATTTTGATATGGGTATGATGTTAAAATGAAGTTATTTGATGTTATTAGAAGTAAAGTAATGTTTCTTAGATGCTAAAAATGTGAATTGTTGATTTTGTATCTTGAAAAGTGTTACTTATTTAGTTTGGTTCGAGCTGAGATTTTGCATAAATGAGTTGCAGGTCATTTTCTTCCTGCTCACGCGATCTCAACTTTGGTTTCTGGATCGCGTAAGCTAGTTAAAATTCGTCAAAAGTCAGAATTTGCCTTGGATACGCAATCCCATAAAGGTTTTTGGATCGCGTATGTTCGTGCAAATTGGTTACAGAGGAAAATGAACTAGGATACGCGATCCTGTAAATGGTTCTTGGATCGCGTAAGCTAGTGTAATTTGGTAACAGAAATTTTATAATTGAGCTACGCGATCCGGCTAGGATTTCTTGGATCGCGTATGCAATAGTAAATTTGAATGTTTGGTTAAAATCCAATATTTTGATTTAGTTGATTGTGATTATGAATATAAGTTGTTTATTTGTTTAATTACTTAGTATTTAAGTATGTTGAACAAAAGAAATGAGTTATTAACTTATTGACTTTGTATTCTCAAATAAACAGAAGACTCAGTGATAAAGAAATCCTGAGTGTGGAGACGACGGAGGTATCGGTGAGTGGATTTATAACTCACTCTTTGATTTGGTTGTAATTACTTTGATTTCAACAAGTGATAGTTGACATGTTGATAGAGTTATTTAATTTGTGTTATTGATTGAATCTTATATGCTAGTTGACATGTGATTATATGTTGTTTTGAGGTCAACACGTTGGTTGAGTTAGATGATTATTGCGTGAATTACGCATAGTCTTACTTCATTTGTTGTGTGTAAGAATTGTGTTTGAGTACAATAATCACTAGCTATCGGTCTATTCTGTATTGACCATATGGATTGTTGGACAAGTGTTCTTGAGAGCCACCGCGACATAAGGGTTTCTCAAGGACCACCGATCCTCATAGTTGAATTGTTGATTGTTGATATAGATGTATATCCTTATTTGGTGTATTCAAGGGATTATACTAAATTGATTAGTGAGTGTTAAATTCATTCACTTAGCTTCGTGCTAATCCCTCACTCTACTTCTTGCAGGTGTTATTTTAATATGTGGGTTGCAAGTAGGGGTGTCAAAAAAGCCGACCCGACCCAAACCCTATTAAGACTATTCGGGTCGGGTTTAATAGGGTTAGAAAGTTTAATCGGGTTACGCGGGTTAACCCGATTAACCCGAATACTTATTAGGGTCGGGTTACGGGTTAAAATAAATAAATTAATGCGGGTGCGGGTTGACCCGATTTAACCAAGTATCGATTTTTCTATTAATTTTTATAGTTAACTTTCGTATAAAATAATAATATAATTTGAATAAGTTAATTTAATGTGGAGACATTTTTCTATATACACGAGTCTAATACTAGAATCTAATTAATAATGGTATCTATAACCATATAATAACATTACTATCAAATGTAGCAATGTATATGAATATGATAATGAAGAACTGTGGATTTAGTATTGTATATTACTTGTAACACAACTTGTAAGTATTATTTCATCAAAGTGTTAGTGCGGTAACTGCATTCTATAATTTTCGAAAGATGTAAGCATGACTCACATTTCAATTATACTTAGATTCGCTTTGAAATCCAATAGCTATATTCAATTCAAAACAAAACTCACTTTTTCAAACTATGATTCTACTACATATACATAATTCATGTGGTTTCAACTCCATATATCATTCAAAAAATTTGGTGTACTATCCCAACATTCAAAGTCATATATAATTCTATATATTTACTTTAACAATTATTAGAAAATTGTGAAGTTATACGGGTTAACACGCTACCCGATTAACCCGACCTGACTAACCCGCTACGCGATTAACCCGAACCCGCTAACCCGATTACCTAATAGGGTCGGGTTGCGGGTATATATTTATTTCAAAAAACCCGACTAACCCGACCCGGCTAACTCTTATTAGGGTCGGGTTAACTCGATTAACACCCCTAGTTGCAAGAAGGGGACGAAGAATGTTTGATAATTTGCAACTCTGATGTAGTTTTTATGAAACTGTGTTTTGTACAATATAATACCCCGTTTATATTATGTAAATGATGGTTTTGTAAAAATTGAAAATATGATGTATGTTAATTTTATAAGTTTATATAAAATAATGTTTTATTTTATACGCTTTCGTAGTTAAAAATGATAAATTATTATCATTGGAAAGAGGGGTGTTATATATTAATTCACAATTATACTTTATAAACTTAAATTTTGCATTGAATAAACTCATAATTTTCTTTTTTTAAAAACTAGCATTTATCGATATTTTAGATTATAAAGGGAAAATTTGAGTATAATTAATATATTTAAGTTTCTTATATATTAGGGCTTAGTTTAGCAAAATCATTATTATTTTTGAATGTTGTTTGGATCTTAATATGTTATTGAGAAGCCAAGTTAAATTTAGATAACTACATCGGCTTATGATATAAGTTCTTATAATAAACATTTCCTTCTTTCTTTCTTTTTTGTTACAACGTTTTTATTTAAGTGATTTATAGATACGGTGGTTATATTTCAATTCTTTCCCAAAATCAAGGTGTAATAAATAATAATAACTAGGGTAAACTATATTTTTCATCATTGTGATTTTTCATTTTTCCACTTTCAGTTCTTTTACCTTTTTAATTACAATGATCATCTTTATGTTTTATGTTTTTTCTCAAGTTAGTCCTTTTACTTTTTTAATTACAATGATCATCCTTATGTTTTGTACTTTTTCCCAAGTTAGTCATTTTAGTGTATAAATGACTAAACTAACCTTTTAAATTTCTTTTTTGATTTCGATATCTTTTTCTATAATTTTTTTACTTATATATACCCCTTATAATTCATTTTCTCTTCCTCTTCTTCCTTAAAAACTTATCAAAAGAAATACCGGAAAACCTCAAAATATTGAATCTATTTATTCTCCACTAACTACACTTTTCATTAATCAAATATTAAATCTACCAACTAACATCTTTTTTGAATGTTTAAACATACACTATTTTGGGTTGTCCCGTTATAAGTGTATGTTTAACCAATCAAAAAAGATTTTAGTTGATAGATTTAATATTTGATTAATGAAAAGTGTAGTTAGTGGAGAATAAGTAGATTTAATATTTTAGGATTTTCCGATATTTCTTTTGATAAGTTTTTAAGGAATAGGGATATAGAGTAAAAAGAATTATAGGAAAAAATATCAAAATCAAAAATTCAATTTAAAAGGTTAGTTTAGTCATTTATACATTAAAAGGACAAACTTGAGAAAAAGTACAAAATATAAGGATGATCATTGTAATTAAAAAAAGTAAAAAGACTAACTTGAGAAAAAGCACAAAACATAAGGATAACCATTGTAATTAAAAAAGTAAAAGGATTGAGAGTGAGAATATGAAAACTACAAGGACGAAATGTAATTTACCCTAATAACTAAATACAATGGTGTCGAAACTGATCACGAGTTCATTGAATAGCCGCGTAGTATGGGAGGGAAAATATAATACTCCAATTCTACTATTTATTATCATCATTCTTTTTTGCGTGTGAGAAATAAGATAATATAATCATTGTTATTTTTTATTTATAAATAATTATTATGGTACATATGATTACATGTATACATTTTGTTCTCTTAATTAAACATTCAATAACAAAACAACATTGCTTGTTTTAAGATCATCATAATTTCGTATAAAGTACATAGCTCAATATATTGAATCATTCACTTATTCATGTTAACTAAACCAAAATGCATTGCAAAACACCTAATCGCATCCACACTGATCGAACTTGATTCAACTTAGAGGAGCCGTAAGCAAATAAGCATTACCATAAAGTCGTCGGTGGACCTCATACCAGCGTCGTGTTGGTGGTACTGGTACGTTACTGATAAATATAAGAACTTTTTTATTCAATGCCCCAAAATAAAAACATACGAGACCTCGACTTAAACCTGAAAGAAAAAAAAAGATAATGTACATATATGAAAATAAATCATAAACTGATGGCAAGGTGACAAAATAAAGAAAATGAGGAAAGAAAGTTGAAAATAGAAATATTCTGCAAAAGTTTAGGGTTCGTTCCATACAGAAGTGTCCACGTGGCAAATATCTAACCACATTTGAAATTAGAAAGAAATTGAAAAAGAAAAAGAAAATAGCCGACTCGCATGCTATATTCAATATTTCATATATACATATACATATAATCTATATCTATAATCAATCTTTGTGTAGAATTTTGATTTTTCACTTGCAAACAAACATAAGCAGCATTCCATGTTTGGTTTGCTGATCAAGTGAGAGCCAATTAAGCAGAATAGCAATATCATCAATAAGGTAAAAAAATTGGATTTTGGAACAATTTCATGGCTTTGTTGGGGTTTAAGGTAAGTGGGTTCTTGTTATTTTTGTATATCTTCAATTGGGTATTTCCTTGTATTGAATTTAGACTTTTAAAGTTGTGATTTTTGTGTTTCTTGTTTATTGCACTCCAATTTCTTGGTTTTGATTTGGGTCCAAAATTTGTGGAATTTGAGTAGTTTACGGCTATGAATCTGAATATTTGTACTTCCTGTATCTACAAATTTGTCAAAGAGACTTTAATTGGTTACAAAACTCAAAATGGTCAATAGTTTAATGCAGTGATTAATTATTGGTTTATTGCCATATTTTTTTTTATTTTTTCCTTATTGTTTGGTGAGAAATAGAGTTAAGACCAGTAGTATTTGTTGTGTGATGTAATTAAGTTAAACTATAAGATGATACAGTCATATCTTTCTATGTTTATATGTTAGTAGTTTTTATAATCAGTGGAATTACGTATGTACTAGCTGACTTTATTCAGCTGAATTTCAACTATAATAGTTGATGTTACTTCAAGGTTCCATTAAGAAAAAAATGTGGTTTGACTTCTTCCAAGTCAAAAGAGGGGGAAAAAATTTATTTTTTTTCCCACTTTATTATGTCACTTTAGACTAGAGGTTAGTATGAAAGCCCATGTATAACTTCAGTTTTTCCACAGTATTTTGTTAAGAATTAAATAATGTATATGAATGTAGCATTAACACTAATTAAGCAAATGCATGATCTTTTTAATGGAGTGAGAAACATGCATCATTATACAAATGATTGAGTGGCTGATGACTGATTGCAGTTCTCTTGTTTCGTTTGTTTGGTTTTGCAACTCCTTTTTTCTACAGAATGATGCATACTTTCTGCCTTTCTGATTTGGTACATGGAAGTGTAATTTGTTTGATGATTTACTAGCCATTGATACAACGAATCAAGCATCTTAGACCACAGCATATACACTATATTATAACACCAAAAGAATCAAGAGATGCACATTACTAACAAGAGACATGATATATAAGCATAGTATTTGAAAGGGGCCCTCTTTTTAAATATCCTTGATGATTAACATGTGGCATTAGGCCGATTTATTAAGCCTAGTCCCTAGATATCATTTTCCCTTGACCCCCACCGTGAGTGGGTCAGGATTTCAGTAACTTAATAAACAGGCGTGCACTGCGCACCTCCTAGCCTGTTTCCAAATTCATCTTAGAATCCTTTACGCTTATATATTTTTACAGTTTGGCCATGTGTGGACCGTTTTAGGATCTAAACAATGTTAATTCTAATCTGCATTTTCAATTATTCATATATTATTGATTCTGTGTTGTTTCTTGAGAGGGTAATGGAGAATTGTTCAAACTCTTATATGATGTGATCTTAAGAAATGTTGAGTGCTTACATCTTACATATTGATCATCAGGTTTTATATTGGTACTAATTAAGTCATCCCATAAAAAAAATCCTAATTTTTATTCATTGATGATTTCAGAAATTGTTATTTGGTCAAGCATACGGTAATGGAGAATGTGAAAGACAACGCAATCGATTTAGGCCTTTCTCTTGGTATTACAAACCAACGCATTGAGTCATGTAGTAACACAAGTGCAGGTGCAAATGCAAACTCGAAATCAACAACGGATGCAGTTGGAGAATCTCGTCCCCTAACTGAGTTAGTTTGGTCTAGGAAAAATGGTTTAAGCATCAAGTGTGCTGGCTGCAGCAACTGTTTTGCTGGCATGAAGCCTTGTATTCTGATGGATGTTGGACCAATCCAAATGGTTTCACCATCTAAAGATTATGAAAAATGTGTGATTGCGCAAGCAACGTGTCACGTAGGCTCGGTGAAATCCTCTCCTGACTCTTTGTTAGGATCAAGTCTTGGTCAAACAGGTACATGTTTTCTTTGAATAAGATGTGAACTCATTTGCGGTCAAATTGACTACTTTTGAAATTTAGAATTGCTACAAGTTCTTTAAGCTTTAGATAGATATAAGAAGACTTTGTTGTAATATATGAGAAATGCTACAAGCCCACAAGTAAAAAAATTGTTGATGTAAGATTATGTTAATAAGCTGCATGCAGTTCTGAATTTTGTATTCTGGTCTATTGTAATATGCAGCTTGAAACAAGCCGAGCTCCAGGAGCTCGCTGAAATAGCTAAAATTTTGTATTCTGGTCTTTTGTAGGTCCAAAAGACAAAAGAATTGCTGATCTTTTGCCACTACTAGTTAAAAAGCCTGCAAGTATAGAAACCAACAGTGAAATCATCGGGAATGGCAAGGACATATTCAGCCTCAATATTGGGTTGCCTTTGAAAATGCAAGACACGAGAGAAAGCGCATACCATGAACATCCACCTCCAAATTTAGCAAAAGAAGAAGGTAGCTCTAGTGCCCCTTTTCTTGAAAAAATTGAAGAAACTGCTGAGAATGATGTGATTGTTAAAGATGATACAATTATAAAAGGTGAAGCTTCATCAAGAAATGAGGGAGGAAGCATGGAAAGTTGCAACAGTGCTAATTTTTTGTCTAGAAGGGATAAGAGATTGAGATTTGATGAACAGTTGATTATTGGAAGTAAAAGAATCAAGAAACAGAGTCAAGAATGTCATGTGGTCAAACAACAAGATAGTTCGTTCATGAACTGGATATCAAACATGGTCAAAGGCGGTGTAAAACCATATCAAGAAGCTGTTCATCATCACATAAAAGATGATGACAAAACCTTGAATGTTGTGAATAAAAGAGTCGGATTTCAGAATGTTTTTCAGTCTCTGTATTCACAAGATACTAAAAGACTTCAAACCAAATTACAGACTGAAAGTACTAGTAAAACCTCCAAAGAAATTGTCTTATTTGAAAAACCACCAGATGATTGCTTGAACCCAAAAGCCTTTGGGAATTCATGGATAACTCGATTTTCACCAAAAACACCATCAACCGTCTTAACTTCGAATAACAACTCAGACCTTAAAGACGCTGCTGCTGCTGCTTCTGTTGGGTCGGAACAGTTCAAGAAACCTGTAGCAGTGACTTCCTCATACAAAATAGATGCTCTCAAAAAGACTACACCGATGGCTATTCAGTCAAAGATAACCTGCATCTTTTGTGGCCAAACAGGCCACGAATTACGTGATTGTTTAGAGATGAATGAGAATACAAATGTCTTCTTCAAGAAGAAAGTATCAAATCTAAACGATCTTCCAAAGCCAATTGCTTCAAGCTCTGAAAATATTAAGGTGTTGAATGAAGACAAGATCCTCGGAATACCGCGAGAAATGTTTGATACCATACGGAGACTTAGATTGTCTCGAACAGACATCCTCAAGTGAGACTTTTCGTGTTACAATAATATCGCAAAAAAAGTTGTCTATTTCTGCTGTTGTTGATTTCTATCATGTGTTTGTAATTTCAGATGGATGAATTCACGTTTACCAATCGCAAATTTAGACGGATATTTCCTACGGTTGCGGCTTGCAAAAGGTGAAAAGGAAGTAGGGGAAGCAGGTTACTATGTTGCTTTCATAACTGGTATGACCTCTTGTTTCCCTACTTCTAGTTCTTGATAATTCATAATTCATGGCCGGACATTGTTAAGTTTGACTGCAAAAGGCGAGCTAGAAACATATAATACGTCAAGTCCTAGATTATAAACACTTGACATGACTTCTTAATTTAGGATTTTTTGCGGCTCTAAATTACTGTATGACAACGTATTTTCAAAGTCAAAATACTATTTTTCAACTTCCAGAATGATATGAATTTGTTCTGTTATGAAAATCCACTATCACTGTCTTAAACAATAATATCCAATGTAGACATGTTAGTGTTACAATTTTAGAATTTTCCATCTTAGTTTTGGATTTTATAAGTTATAAGGCTGACCTACAAAGTCAAAGTACATTGTTGCATAGCATCATCAACTGTAATCATTGTTGTTATTTGAAAGGCTTACAGTTGCTGACATTAAGTATTTATGATGATGTTATGGGATCACAAAGATGAAACTCCATCAAAAGGGTCCAAGAAACCTATACGCGTCAACATTGGAGGCGTTCGATGCTTGGTTGAAAGCCGATACATCTCTAACTGTGATTTTCTCGAGGTAAAGTTATCTTTCTAGTCAAACTTGTACAATTTCTAAACACAGAACACAAATAGTACTAAAAACATCGATGAACCCATTACATAATAACCCCTCTTATAGTCGGTAACTACAACCACAAGTATTCACGTTCAGTGTGATAAATTTTGCAGGACGAACTCATTGCCTGGTGGCAAACATCATTGACAAGTGGCCAAGCACCAATTAAAAACGATTACACCTCCAAGTTGGAGGAAAGGAAGAAACTTGGATTTTAGTTTCATAGCAACCAAATGTACAGAATTTTGATACCATGACTCTGTCCTTTGATTTGTAACCTTTAAAGTTTTCTGTTTCTATACAACATTCATAATTGTATACCAGTGAAGTTCAGTAAAGTTCTTGAATTTTTTAAAAACATTATTTATATAGAAATAAACTAATTCAAACAGATCACACAATGAAGTGGAACAAACAAAACTCAATTCTATAAATAAATCAACAAAAAGTTGAAAAACAGATAAACAAAACCCTAAATTATCATTCATTAAGAAAAACCACTAGTAGTAGTAGTATTAATTAATATTATCCAAACACTACTCAAACCATCACCCTACAAATTTACACAATTACCCCTAACATTAAAACCAAACAAACAACCGCTCATTTTTTAGCGACGGCCTTCTTCTTCGGCGCGACCTTCTTCACCGGCGATTTGATGCTCTTCGGCTTCTTCGCCACAACAGTTTTCTTCACAGCCTTTTTCGCCTTCACCGGCGTCTTCACCTTCTTCACCGACTTCACCTTAGCCGGCGCAACAGCTTTCTTCACCGTTGCAGAAGCTTTCTTCGCCGCCGGAGCTTTCTTCTTTTCAGCAACCGCCTTCTTAGGCTTCTCAGCAACTGCCTTCTTCGGCTTCTCAGCAGCACCGGCACCGGCACCAAGCTTGAACGAATTCTTAACTTTAACAAGCTTTCCGGCAGCAACAAGCTTCTTCAGCTGAACGAGCAACATCTTCTTAAAATTCGCCGGTAGATCCTTCTGGTGATCCTCGATGTGTTTCGCAATCGCGTACTGACTTGATCCAGTTCTCTCTTTCAGCGCCACAATCGCTTCCTTCACCATCTGTGGAAGTTACCGAAAGGGTTAGGGTTTCAAATAACGAAATTATAGTCAATTAAACACAAAATTAAAAATAATAATCATTTATTGGTAATATTATTACCTCGGCATAAGGAGGGTGAGATTTAGGTTTCTTCGAGACTGGAGCTTTCTTCGCAACTGGTGATTTGGTAGACGCAGCCATTTCTATGTGTTTCCGACGGTGTATTAGTGTATGTATTGTTTTATGATTGGGAGATGATAAAATGATGCATGTAACTGAGAACAGAGATTGGGGGTATTTATGGAGTGGGGAATGGAGAAGGTGAAACGTGATTGGTGGAAATGGTTTGACGCGGATCGAGTTTAAAATGGAACCGTTTGAATAAAAGCGCTTGGATTGGAAGTAACGGACGGTTGAGATTAAAAGTTTGGTTGGCACACGGATTGGTATTTGGGATAGTGGTGTGTAACGGAAGGTATTGGTGATTCGGTTGTGTTTTTATGTTGGATTTTAATGGCTTAATTATGGGTTATAATTAAATTGATGGTAATTGGAATTTGGATTGATAATAGAGTATAAAGTTGTGGTTCTCGGTGATTAATTATTTGGGTTTTTTAGTGAGCTTATGTGACAGCATTTTGATTTATTTTTGTTATGATATTATTCATAATTTTTTGAGCCAATCAACTTTATTAGATTACCTAAGTAGAAGGGGTTATCATGATACATTTAGTCCCATGATTAAACCAAGTACCAACAGTGCGTATGGATTTTAGCCTAGCAGTTAGTCGAGGTTGGTCTCCAAGACAATTAGACTTCAACAATGTGTTTCTTCACGATCATATAACGGAGGATGTTTTCATGGCTCAATCTACTCGATATGTGCACTTTGTTGACATCGATGATATCATTATTACAAGTAATGATGATAAAGTTATGCAAATTGTCAAACGGTTTCAACCAGAAGATTGCAGCACACTCTCCTATTTTATAGGAGTGCATTCATCTTGACGAATGTACATTCATGATCTCCTAGCTCATACAAAATGAGTATCTCTTTCAAACCAACCTTAAAAAATTTTATTTATATATAACAAAATTTTACTTCCGTTATGAATTCAACTAAGACATAGGAGTTTTCAACTTTTCCTAAATTTAGTTCAAGCCATAATGTCAATATCCATCTTCTAAAATTTTAACGTACACTACCAAATTCTTTCCGTAGTTGTTGCATATATTCAAAATACAAATTAAAGCTCAATTTGTTTTCCTTATTCTTCTTTGTATTTTGAAAAACACCATTGTCAACCACAATTCTTTACGAATAGGAAAACTTTGATTTTATTAAAGGGCTATACGACTTTCTATTCAACTATTGCAATGATGATCATGAGGAAACAATTTTCACAATACCAATCGTCGATAATAATATGTAGTATTTATTGTTAAATCCGTAGTTTTGACTCCTATTTTTTATTTTCAGTGTGTGTTGTACAGTAATAAATATGTCTTGATTGGTTAATTGTGATTTTTGATTGTCTTAAATGCACATAAGGTGTTAAAAAAATGTCAAAGAGGACTTCAACAACCATGTCTCAATGTCATATTTATATTTTCGAGCATGTTACGCTGTCAGATTTCCATTTTTAATTTGGTTGGTTGTTTTACATATAACACTCCTTAATTTCAAGACATTTTTTTATAACACCTATCGGAAGCAAAAGTCCCAACTTTCATTCTAAACCCGAAATTATAATATGTACATATAAATATAATGTCATAAACTCCAAAACACTTTATAAAGTTTTAGCATTGTATGAAATAAAACATAACATAATTATTTCAAAATATCAGAGTCGACTGCAGTCAAATATTCCTTCTTAACTAGCTTCTTGCTCACAGCCCAAAATTATCAACAAGACCTGCAAGAAATTTAATGGTGGGATTAGCACGAAGCTAAGTGAATAAATCAATAATCACAACCTAATATGGCATGACAAATCAGTTTATAACCGATAAACATAACACATATCAACAATGAGGATCAGTGGTTCTTGAGAAACCCTAATGTCGCGGAGGCCTCAAGAACTCTTATCATCAAACTGTATTGGCCTATATATAATCTACCGATAGCTTGGATACTATTACTACACTCAACACAAATTCTCATGAACAACACATGTATAGAGCACCTGAGTCGGTCGACTAATAGTAATCCAAACCCAGTTATCAGTTGACCTCAGTAACAACTTAAATCGTAAGATTATACCACATAACCAACAACGATTTATTAATAACAGACATGTTTACTTGTTGTAATCCAATATGTCACAACCAATCAAACTGATAGTTACAATCCACTCACCGATACCTTAGTAGTCCAAACTCATAAGTCTTATATCACTGGGTTTTTGGTTGATTTTAAAACACAACAAAATAATGAGTTAGAAACTCATTTAAAATAATACAACTCATCCCAAAATATATCATATAATGATAATAATCACAATTATTAAACATACATCTTTATTTTATAATCAAATACATTAAGGTATTATAAGTATCATAATATTAATGTACCATTTCTTAGTTTCTTAAACATATATATACATTGCAAATGCAACACAATATTAAAACTGATTTGTCCCGGTTTTAATCCGTACCCGATCGGCTTTCTTCCCATAGCCGATCGACTGAACTCCCTTACCCGATCGGCTCACCCCTAAACCGATCAGCTAAATGGTAATTTTATAGACTTTTTGTTCCAACACAAGCTTCTAAAAACGTTTTGTTCTAATCTAGTCATTCGCCTAAATCTACCCGGTCGGTTAGGCAGCACATACCCGATCGGCTCACTAACCATAGCCGATCGGCTATGTGATCCAAACCCACAAACTCATGGCCTGAACCTGTGCAGCTTTCAATCATGAACAAAACCCAAAAAATTTCACAACTCAGGCATATAAACAATTTTATACCACAATTTACACCCGGTAGCAACTAGAATCATCATATATCAACAACTAAATTCTTGCAACCAATATGTAACACCCGCAATTATGGCCTGAGGGTAATCTGGTAATTTCTTAAACCTTGATATTATTAATCGTTATATTTCGAACATTGTGCCTTTTATGATTTGAATTATAACCTAGGAAATTTGGTCAAGGGATTAATTGTGATTAGTGAATTATTGATCAATTTAAATAGTTCTAGTTCACGGTAAAATAAAATAGTTTTTTTTCTCGCAATTAACATTTAGGTTCCAGACAATAGATTTAAGACGGATATAAAATACCCAATTGTTTGAATCAGTTTATTAGGAGCCGACCTCCTTTTTTTGAAGCCACTTTCCCAATTTCTTTCTTCTCCCTTTCTATATTTGATTATTAAATATAAGAACTATATCATCAAGAGTTGAAATCATCAAACAATTGGTTGTGATTATTGCTGGCTCATCATCATTTTTGTTAACATCTTTGTCATCAAAGTGTAATTAAGTTTCTTGATGTTTAATTTATGATTTTATATGAATAATTGGATTATTGAGTGAATCATATGAAATTGAAGCTAGAAATTAGTTGTGTGATAATTGAATGATGATTCTTGATCTTAATATGTTGATTTCATGATGATTACATGAAGAAATTGCCTGATTTCTTGAAATTTAGTTTGAATGTGAAATTTATAGGTTTTATGTGATTTGCATGAATTGTAATGAATTGAGGATTTAAACTTAGTTATATGAGGTTATTACATGTTTTGGTCGAAGTTATTTGAAGCTGGAAACAGATTTAGTGTGTTGAAATGGAATTTTGAGAGTTGGGTTCGTGCAAAATTCTGACGTGCACAAGGTCTGGAAGATGGTAGGAATTCGGCGGATTCCTCTAGAATCCGACGGATTCATCTTGAATCCGGGTGGATTCCTCAACCGGATTCTATAAATCCCAATTGTGAATCTGAAAAATGCCTGGAATCCGGCGGATTCTATCTGAATCCGGCGGATTCAGCTGAATTCAGGCGGATTCATTAAGAATCCGGCGGATTTATAGTGTGTAACAGAATGTTTTTGATTTAAACTACATAATGTGATTTATCTTGTATATTGTGATTATATGACTTAATATATGTTTGATTAGTAATATTAAGTTATGATCAATATGATAAGAAGTTTAACTCGAAATTTCTTATGTGTTTCAGACACGCAGAAGACTCAGTGATTAGTCAGCTGAGTAGTTGGACCGAAGTTAACAGGTGAATTGACTTGGAACTTCAGTATGGCTTGGTTGGGACATATTAGTTACAACGGATTAAACATAGTAGTGTTAAATGTTGATTGTTGCTGTGATATATATATATATATATATATATATATATATATATATATATATATATATAAAACTGCTTTAAGCATTTTGGGGTATCGAAGGTCAACAATTGTTGGACTGGGTTGCTACAGGTTAACCAAAATAGGAATTGTGAACATGTGTTGTGAATGAAACTTATGTTGGTTAAAGGTAGCAAACAGTTATCGGTAAATCAATGTAATGGCCTGCAGTGATCGTAAGTGTTGCTTGGTGGGCCATCGCGGTCTGAGGGCGCCACAAGGACCACCGATCCTCTTGGTGATGTTGAGTCTATGTGTTAATTGTTGATAATTAATTTTGTTGAGCTAAGTTAAACTGTTTGTAACAGGTTTATTCACTTAGCTTCGTGTTAATCCCGTTGTTTACTCATTGTAGGTTTTGACTTGAATGGGACTGGGCAAGGAGTGCTTGGAAGTTGTTGACCATGACTACTCTCATATTATTTTGATACTTTATATTGCCCATATACATTTTAATAATTGTAAATTAACAGATAATACTTATAACTTGTATAATCTTTTTGGTAAATGACGTCATGTCATCTATTATATAATATAAATGGGATTGTGCTTCCGACTTTGTTTAAAATATATATATATATATATATATATATATATATATATATATATATATATATATATATTGGAAATCAAATAGGTATGTGTTAGACAATATTACTTGAGAAAACCAACGTATAATAAGATCAATATCTAACACCTCAAACATCAATATCCCCCAAATTGTAGTCAAATTCAATTTACCAGTTTGTAGTCAAATTCAATATATAAGAGCTCAAAAATTAATATCCCTCAAATTACACGTTTAAAAAGCGTTGTAAAAATGTTGGAACGAATTCCCAATAGAGTTTTTTTTTTTTGAAATGTAAATTTACGCAATTTGTAATGATATACTCCGTATAAATATAATTTTGTGGACCTAAAAGTAGCGTAACTCTTATATTAACTAAAATAGTTTATTTATCACTCTTATTTATCACTCTTATTTTAGGTCTACCTAAGTAGGTCTACAAATCATTTTCAACGCTGTTGTTTGTATTTACAATTTCGTTTTTATACATTTTGAGATTTTAAACTTTTTTATACAGTACTGATAGATTCGTAGCAACTAATGTTGATGATTTTTATTAGAATGCATGAACCATTGTATACCTTTTAGAGACACTGTGTGTAACAACTCGCAAATTTAAACGTAATTACGAGCATTAAACATTTGCATTATTAGGCTAATTCCCTACTTTGAGTGAAATCACAACCCATTTTAGAGGTAAGTCTAACAAAGCCCAACTAGTTGTTACGCGTAGTATTACACATTTCGTAATGAGTAAAATTACGTACAAAACATTCGGAACAAACACGACAAAATATACGATCGTTGGCGAACAAATTATTTTGATAAAGTGAAATTATTAAATAACATTATTTATTTATTAAATATTATGTTGATAATATTTACAATGTATTTTGTTACAAATAACATTTATTTCGTACAACTGAAATAATTTGAAACCCATTTGTAAAAGTTAAAATAAAACAAAGTTATAATTTAATTACTCAACTAAATTATTTTAAATAAATATATTACAACTAAAAGAATAATCGAAAACGTATTTAAAAACCTACCACTTAAAACATTTTAACATTTAACGATCGGGTAAACGAACACGGGTAAAATACCACAAATTTAGGACAAAGTCCCCTCCCTTTTTCTTGACTCCAAAAATCTGCCCCAAACACTCCCAAACACCCCCCAAACCCCAATCTCATCCTCATTCTATCTCTTTTCTTCTTCTTTCTCTCATCTCTTTTCTCTCTAACTCACTACCAACAAAAATCAACAACAACATCACCACCAACACTTGTAATTTCAGAATCATCATCATCAAGAGCAACAACAAGCAATCCATCATCGTCATCTTCATCCTCTTCATCTTCAAAGTTCATCATCACCATTTTTCAAAACCCCAATCTTCAAATCGTAAGGATTTCTTAACTTTTTCTTATGATTTCTTGTTAAAAACACTTAATATATCATGTATTAACATTATAACAACAAGATTCGGTCTAAAAATGGGTTAGATTGTGTTTTTGGGTGAAAACCCGTCGAACAGACGGAAGTGTCGCCCACAGACGCACAATATAGCATCACTTGCTTAAGTGACGCATGTAAGTGACGCATGTAGCGTCACTTCCCCAGTGACGTCCCTTAGTGACGCCTGTAGCATCACTTCCCCAGTGACGCCCCTTAGTGACGCCTGTAGCGTCACTTGCCTAGTGTCGCATAAAACAGAAACTTTCAAATCTTTTTTTTCACTAAGTGTTGGACTTAACCGAGAACGAACATTTACATACGATACGAAACACAAACTTTAGTAACATTACGAAAACACTTATTTTATTGAAAGGTTGATTTTAAACCAACACCAACGAGTCGTATACATTTTCACAACTATGAAATACAAACGCAAACGTTAAATAAATACTGGAATGGATGGTTAAACTTAAACCTCCACATACTTACTAAATCTCATACGTTTAGGGCGTTAGAAGATTTCGACTAGACTTCTTGGGCTTTAGGCTTTGTTAGCACTCGAACATACTCGACTCAACAGGTGAGTTCACAGCCCCTACTTTTACTGTTTCAACTGCTTTTGAACTGGGGTGGAAAACATAGTCAACTGTTTTACTTATTGCCATAACTGCTTTTCTCATATGATTGTTTATCATACTTGTTTGCTCACACGATTAGAGTGCTTGAACTGTTAAACTCATACACCAAAACTGGAATTTATGATACAACATTTTCATACGAATGTCGTGTTAAACTTTGTTTGGTATACCGGAGAACGACCGGTACTTTTATAAAAACGCTGGAGAACGACCAGCTACGTATTTTGGTGCCAGAGAACGACTGGCCAAGTGGACGGGAGAACGACCCGTGCGTATCTGGACCGGAGAACAACCGGTGCGTATTTCGTTGGAGAACGACCAGCTGTGTTTGGACGGGAGAACGACCCGTGCGTAACTAGACCGGAGAACGACCGGTAAACTGTTTTATTGGACGGGAGAACGACCTGTGCGTCTTTTGACCGGAGAACGATCGCTACTGTTTTGGAAAATGCTGGGGAACGACCAGCTACGTATTTTAAACTGTATTTTGGGTAACATCCTACGCGAACTGTATTTTGGGCAACATCCCAACCGAACTATATTTGGATAGCATTCCACAAAACGTTTATTCAATTATTATGGCAATACTACTTGTGAACATATTTGATATTCAACAATTGTTTACGAACGTATTTGGTTAAACAAACTGTATTTGCAACATGAAACCTGTGAATTCACTAAACCTCGTTGTTGACTTTTACTATGTTTTTCAAGAAATTAGCTGCGCATGTAAGTACCGCCTGCACGTTGGAACATAGGCGACCCACGATGAATAGGATGTCAACTTTTGACAACTGGATTTCTTTTATATAACTGAAACTGTTTAGTCATATTTACGAAATCTACTTTTGTAAACTTAATACTTTTAACTTGTATGATTCAAGGAATCGTAAACTTTGTAACTAATGCATTTGGCATCTTAATATATTATGTTATGTTGTAATCATAAGCTCTGATACGTATGCATGTACTGTGTATTGTGGCACCCCCCATACTTAACTAAATACTTCCGCTAATCCAAATCAACAAATTTGGGGGTGTTACACCGTGCTTACTAATAGTAGTACTATTGATGTGGTATGGAATGGTAGGAAACTTGACCGAAGAGGAATCAGATTATTACTTGGTCGATAAGTAGGATTATTAGAGTTTGAGTATTTTAAGGAGTCCTTTAATTACATCATTAATTGTATTAGTTTCTTAATTAGATTAGGATTAATATTAGTTTTAGTTTCCTATTAGGATTAGTAATTGTTTAGTATAATTAGGGTTTTATTGTTTAGGTTCTATTAGCTAAATTATGTTTTGATTTGATTAATAAAATAGAGTCGAGAAGAGTTTTCTCAACTGTTGGTGTTTATACTTCATCCGATATCACGATAGTTATGCCCCATTACGTTTGACAATACGTAATTGTCTAATTCTGTAGCTTTTTGTGCTACATCAACTATGCATGTATTTAGAAGGGTGTTATTATATACAACAAATTTTCTGATTCATTAATCAAATATATGCATTGCAATATAGTATTGCATTAAGATGCGTAAAAGTTGGTGTATGAATCAAGATGTTTGTTGTATTTATCACTAGCCTATTAAAAATGGTGATGATATTTTCACCAATGTTTTTGATAAATCCACCAAAATTTTACATTAATCATGTGTACAATACAAGTTGTTAATGCACAATAATGAATGATTTATAAATAACAGTGGTGAAAATATCACCACCCAATTAAAAACGATTTATAATAATAATACATTACACAATAACTTTGATGTAGGATTTCACGGGTAAAATCTCCAACTCTCATCATAGTCGACATTCTTAATTGCATTAAACGCGTAAAAATCAAGTTGATCTAAAAAACTTCCCCATATAGAGTATGTTTGGCAAAGAACTTTTAACAATTTATAGCTTTTATATTTATAAATAAAAATCCCTATTTATGAAAGCCTTGTTTGGATGCAAGAGCTTTTAGCTTTTTATTTATTTGAAAAGCTTCAAATTGAAAAGCCAGATGAACAAATGTTTGACAAAATTGAAAGAGCTTTTTGTAATTAAAATAAATACCTTGAGTAAAGTTAGATAAGAAATTGAAATTATTAATCAAAATTAGATGGCACCAACTATTCATTTACTTTTAAAGGTAGGCTATTAGGCTATTTATATCAATGTTTTTAAAACGAAAATCAAATCAGACCAATTAGGGGTCTGGTCCTGGTCAAACTGGTCGGACTGGACCGGTCCAACCGGCCCAAAACTGGTCCAAGCTCGTGTTTTTTAAAAAAATCAAAAATCGGCTCAACCGGTCCGGTTCCCAGTTGAACCGCCCCGTTCATTAACCGAGTTGACTTTTTCCAAAACCAATTTTCATCCGATCGAAAATCCTCAAAATCACGGTTGAACTGGTTTTCAAAACATTGATGCGTACATAAATTTTAAAAAAACAATATATACATATTGACGTGGCAAATCCATATGTACATCCACGTCATCCCACTAACCTTGATAATTTAACTTAACTAAACCATAACTAATATCATAAATAATTATTCTCTCCTTGTGAATTTATGTTGATTCATGAATTTTGATTAAAACTACAAACAATATATACATGTACTACTGTACAAAATATATCAATGAAAGGGAAAATTACATATATCCCTCTCAAAACTTGTTAAACTATCATATATACTCAAATACAAATTTTTATTGTATGATTTACAATGACTTTAATAAATGTTTAGGTATATACGTTATCTTGCGAAATGTTAATGGACTCTTAATGAAAACTCTACGGACTTGTACTAGTCCAACCCATATCTTCTAATAGTTAAAAGTGGCCCAATAATAATGGGCATATAAAAAGGGGAAATATGTAATTGACTCTTCACGAAAACTCTACGGGATTGTGTTAGATATCCCGAAACCCTAAGTCCCTAAGCAACCTGCAATTCAGCAGCAGCATCAGTTGATCAGCAATGGTGAGGTTTTTATACTCTATTCTCATTATATTGTTACAAATGTATGCAATTGTGTTAGATATGAAATGTTGGGTGGTTGTTACAGGCGGAAGTCGAGGTTGATGTGGCGGCAGCCGGAGTTCCAAAAAAGAGAACGTTTAAAAAGTTTACTTTCAGAGGAGTTGATTTAGGTGCACTCGTTGATATGTCTACTGATGATCTTGTCAAATTGTTTCCTGCTCGTGCTCGCAGAAGGTAGGTTCCAATCATAAGTTTGTATGTTTTTTTTTGTTTGTTTTAATTTGATTTGATTGTGTTTACGTGGTTAATTTATTTTGTGTTTTTAACAGGTTTCAGAGGGGGTTGGAGAGGAAGCCAATGGCTTTAATCAAGAAGCTGCGCAAAGCTGTAAGTATATTTGTTTTTTTTCTTTCTGTATTTAACTAAATAGTTAGCTATTAAATACAGTATGTGATAATAAGTCATGTTTTCATTTTATTTTATTATTTAATCATTAGATAAAGGAGTGACAGTTCTTTTGCAAGTTTCTTATTGTCATTGTAATTGTATTGTATAAGCAGCCTTGTTTGATGACCATGTTAATTGGTGCTCACATTTTGATGTTGTTATTGTTTCTAAGTAGAGCAGTTAATTATGTTATTTTTTATAATATGTATGTTCGTGCTTTTACTAACGAGCCTATAGAGAATTTGTATATGCTAGCGCTGAACAATAATTATGTGGAGTATGCATTTTAGTCCTATCACCAAAGCTAGTAAGCTACTTCATGTGTTAAGGAATTGTAGTTATTAAGTGGATCTCTTAGGCATAGGCAACAATGTGATTAAGCTGTTGCAGGATAAAGTGTATGTTTTGTAATACTTACCACTGATTCTCCTGTTAAGTTGTTGTTTTTACCTTGTAAATAATCATGGTTTTTATATTTTTACTTGATCATCAACATAAAAACAATCTTGTATGTTGGTGGTGGTATTCATTTTTTACTTATCTTTACTTTCTGATGATTTTTTGAAGAGATATATTATATTTTCCTTGGTCTTAGCGCCTTGCTTGTTTATTTTGAAGCTCTAATGAGGATATACTTTTCAGTTTTGTACGAGTAAATCTGTGATAGGTCATTGTCATAGCTGTAGGATTGAACTTAATATAACACTATTTGTTACTATTTGAATCAATTTGTCATTGCAAATAGGCTTTCTCATCAGTTGATAGTACATTTGTGCTATGTTGATTTGAAATTGCGTCCAGGTGATGGACTTCTAGTATGATCTGTTTTACCTAAATAAGTATCTAAATGATTCCGGAATGTTACTTTGATACAGAAACGTGAGGCACCTGCAGGCGAGAAACCAGAACTTGTAAAGACCCACCTGAGGAACATGATCATCGTCCCTGAGATGATCGGAAGCGTTGTTGGGGTTTACAACGGAAAGACCTTCAATCAGATTGACATCAAGCCTGAGATGATTGGGCTCTATCTGGCTGAGTTTTCTATTTCATACAAGCCTGTTAAGCATGGAAGACCTGGTATTGGTGCTACCCACTCTTCCAGGTTTATTCCATTGAAGTGATCAGGCAGTCATATGTTGGTACTCATCATTATTCAATTTTGGCCTCTATAGATTTGGTTTTAGATTCTTTAAAGTTAGCTGCGCATTGGTGTTTTAGACATATACTACACGTTGTGTCGAGTATTGGTTATTTTAATTGATTTGTGGTACCATTGTTTGCATATCAATTTAGATTGAGTTTTGAGTAAATCAACAGAAATTTGAGTTGGTAACAGTTGCTTTATTTAATTTTGTAGCAGAAACTATCTGAGCTTTTGCTGCTTTTAATTAGTATTATGTAAAGGGTTGGGGTCAGATGTACAGACCAAGAAGGGTGGCGGTCATACAAGTGTAGTTGATGATCAAGGCATATTGATGGCGTCGGAAAAGCTGACTGACATCTAGAAGTGGAAGCAGATATAATCCATCACTTTATTTTCATGTGAATAATATTAATGGGTACATGCTTCAGAGTTCAGACCGGTTTCTTCTGAAAAACATGGGGTTCATTACTTCAATTTTTCCATCCACTCTTGTATTTAAAATTCCTGAAAGTACATATTAGGGCCTCAATCACTTTTTAGTTCTTTACCTTGTATGATTAAAGAATCTAATTTCTTTTTTGAAAGATATTGAATATGATAAAATGTTGAATCATTAGATGCATACCTTTTCTATTATTCGTTGTCAGGTGCATTTTTAAAATTTAGAATGGGAAAATATTAACATTCAACTGGCTTGGTTTGCAAGTTTGATGATTCAAGTACATAAGCTTATCAACTCGATTAAGATTTGGGGTGTGTTTGGTTTGTTGGGGTGACTCATGAGTATCTACACGTGATGGAATGAGAGTGAGAATTTTCGGAACCCCAGGGTGAGTTTGCAGTATGCTCATCTAGTTAGTTGTTTTCTTGAATTTGATAGCACTTCTCAAAATCCAATCTTATTTATCAAACGGTTTTAATGGGAATGAAATTCAATCCCTCATTCCCAACCCGGGCAACCCAAAAAAAAAAACCCGATCACATTGAGTTGTGTATCTTCCTTAAGGGCCTGCTCCCGAGTTGTTTTTTCGGAGCAAGAGAAAAGAAGCTGGAAGAAGTATGAATGATATTGTGTTCCAGAGTTTTGTTTACGGAGAAAAGAGAAGAGAAGTGGGAGGAGGATTTGAGCTTCTTTTCTCTCCAAACTTTCTCTCCAAAAGTGGGAAGAAATGGAAGGATGGAAGATCAAACAAGTTATAAAATGTGACTTCCTTCCATTTCTCTTCAACTCAGGAACATAAATCCGTATAAATTTCATTTCTCTTCTTCCAATTCTTTTCAACTCGGGAACATATAAATATTATTTCTCATCTTTTATTTTCTATCATTTTTTACTCTTTTCTCTTCTCTTCTTTCACTCAAAAACTCTCTCTTCTTTCACTCAAAAACTCAGGAGCAGAGCCTAATTGTAATTGTCCTTGGAAGACTACACTTGAAACTCTAAATTAAGGCTCCAGAAATGTCGTTTTTTTTCTTTGTGGTCTTAGATCTTGGTTTCTCTAGATAAGACCATTACAATATACATTTCACTTTAGCCCTTCTAAAACTGAAATAGCTAAACCAAATTCTGTTATTACATCACATCAAGTTCATAAAACTCATTGTGGCTGATAATAAAATTTTGGTAGATATGATGTCACACCGTTGTAAAAGTCTTATATCAACTTTTTGCCCAAGTCCACCATAACCGCTATAATTGCACACAATGTGGAACCACAATGAGAGATAATAATACTATATTCAGCGTCTTAGGTTACAACTGTATTAGCCACAAATCAGTTTGGATTTGTATTTTCTAATTATTCGACACCACTGTGTCTCATTCAAAGTTAGCTCTCCCAAATTTGATCCAAACAAACAACTTGTACGAAGTTTATTAGGAGTTTGGAAGGTTTATCCAAACAAACAACAACTTGACACTAAATTGGTTATGTATTTGTTGAATGGACAAGCTATCGACTTCTCACTCAAATCAATGTACGCAGTTTATTTCAATATGTATATGCCATAATATAGTACTATATTCTCATTCAACCATTGTTCCTCTACAAGATTAGTTTCCACAATACAAATTTTAATTTTGAGTTAGTCGTCCTCTATATTCCTTAACAACATTCAGCGATTCAACATTTCAAACCAACCTTGAAAACAAAAGAGATACTCAGGTCAGAAACAACTAACAAAAAACCTGTTATCTGTGAATGCCTTTCTGGCTTTTCACGTACACAATTTTGGTTGTTCTGAACAAGGATAAACTTTTACTAATATCCCAATATCCAAGAAATTGTCTGCGTTCAATTTAGAAGTTATGAATTTATGATAAGAAAGTGGTTTCTGTTACAGAAAACTTAGCATATGGATTTTCACACAAAAACACACACAGCTTAACTCTAACAAAAACTTTTTCCAGCCCTACATTTCTGTTAGAAGTTCTTTCTGAATTCGTAAGTAGTCAGCCTGGATGTAGGTTTAGTTTGTCGAGCAAAAAACAGTTAGACTTTGTTAAAGCATTAAGCATCAGATTCTATCGTCAACCCCATGGAGAAATGATACGCCAATCAAGACTTTGTGCTCAAGGGAACAAGACCCTATGAATTTCAATGCAAATGATGTTTCTTGGTTTCTTACGAGTACAAATGCAATCAACATCAGTTATGCATGCTTGGAAATCATTTTGTGAACATAGTTCTCGAAGAGTGCATAGATTAGGTCGTGACACAATAATCGGTGAAGTAACTGTGACCTAAAGGCACTCTTTGTATGACAGATGACAGATCTCTAAGGTACTTGCAATATTGACAATGAAGTAATTGTGACCATTTATATGAAATATGACAGATCCCTAAGCTGATACTATTGTTTTAATATTAGCATAAGTACTTGTAAGATGGAATTATATCCTTGTTGTTACTAAAATAACGAGCGCAAACAAGAAATATGCCCATTAACAGAATGGTCAACAATCAACTTAAGACGTCTCAACAATCTTTCCATAATCACAACTAACAGAGACATTCTACAAAACCATGAAAAGAGACCAAGTGACCAACACAATGAAGTGTGAACCAAAGCTTCTACAAATAGTGTAGATTCGATGGAAGTGAGCAAGAAGTCCTCAACTGATATGTTACTTATGTAATGAAAGAATCCCAATAGGTGTGCAGTAGCTAACACTTTATTCTATGGTTCTTATTTTCATTACTCGTGTTCTTTTCATTTCCTCTCTCACATTTTCATTTCCTCATTGTTATCAAACTCATAATGCAAATAAATCCTTGATACCAATGAGCAATTGAGCACCATATCGTATATGATTCTACATACAAACATTATACATCTGCATATAATATCTATAAGCATACTTAGCACGATGAATACATCAATTAATCGAGTGAAAGGTTTACTAATTCAAATATCAGTCAATCAATCTACATCACATCACATTTCAATCAACCAGTAAACGGCTACAGATTCTCCTAAACTACCAAATCACTCTAACCTGAAAAGCGACAGCTCACACAAGCGTATACGGACCCTGCGCATGCTCTTCATCCTCATCAACCATGGACAGCAACGCACCATACGGCGACTCCATATCATCATCAGGAGTCCTTAAACTCGCGTGCAAACACACAACAGCTGCAGCAACTGATACAGACACAATTACATTCCACCAAATGCCACTAGTAAAAGCTAGGGCTAATACAGTAACCACGGACACCGCAATCAAAATCAACCGTTGATTTATTTCGAAATCAAACACTAGTAACGGCTCGTTTCGGAGGATGATGAGGTAATTCGAGATAGCGATGATAACGAGGAGAATTATTAATGTGATTGGATGGTTTGGAATTAGGGTTAGTAGGAAGGTTAGTAAGGTGATTAAAAGGTAATTGGCGGGAAAAGAGTGGAGGTTTTTTTGGAAGCGGAGGGAGAGTTGGGAGAATGAGGTTGGGAATGAGAGGGAGGAAATGGAGAGGAAGTCGGTGAACCATGGACGGAGAGAATGGCGGATTTGGGCGGCGGTTGATGGTGCTGAGGGCGGTGATGGTGTCGTCATCTGTGATTTCAACAAAAATATGAACCGGAAGGCTAATGTACATCTTACTAGATATCCCATTATAAATATTTATTTCTATTTCTATATTTAATCAACAAAAAAAACTTTAGATTTAAAACATGTTACTATTTTTAGATATCCCATTATAAATATTCATTTTTATATTTAACCAATAAAAAAAAACTTTAGTGAGTAGATTTAATATTTAATTTGTGAAAATTATAATTAGTGAAGAATCCTAAAAATTAGGAGTAAAGTCAAAGTGGATATTTTTGATGAGACGGAGATAATCATGACAATAATAGATTTGCTTAAGCCTGATATTTTATTTATTAAAATGTTATACGTAAAAAGATTGTTAAATGTTATTGACTTTGCTTAAAGTTGGATTTTTTTGGCCTCAATTTTTAATGAATTACTCCCTCCGTCTCAATATTATAGTCCACCTTTCCTTTTTGGGACGTTCCAAAATAATTGTCTACTTCTCATTTCAACCAATAGGAAGAGACTATAGTTGATGCAGATTCCATTTGAGTGGTTGAAAAATATTGTGGTCCCACTTTCATTAAACTGTGTACTTTTTGTTGGTGGACAATAATTTTTAGACGAAGGGAGTATTATTTACGTTCATGTCTCGGGTCACTGGTGGTCCAATGGATCCAATCAAGCGGGTTTATATATTTATTGATTAACCAATCTTATACTTACACAAAGTTTATATAAAAATACATACATAATAAGGTGGACCAAACATATGATGAAAGATAATCAAGAGAAAAGAAAAGAGTTATTTGATTAGTTAAACACTAATGTCATGTCATTATGTAAACTTTTTTATGTAAAATTTACGTAAGTTTAGCATTTCTCTTATTGATTTATTTGAAGATTACCAGTTAAAATAGAAATTTAAAATACTTGGAGACGGTTCGTGTTGAAGTTCAAACAGGATAGGATAGGGTATAATGGGGTATAATGCTGAATGCTGAATGCTGAATGCTGAATGCTGAATGCTGACTCTTTTATTACAAGATGTTATATGAAGTACAACAATAAAAAATATATAAAAACCTTCAAATGAGTAGCAAGTGAATCCACCCCGTTTGCTGATTCCCCGCCCCCCACCTCCAATAGTAACATGTGGCAAGTTCAAAGGTTTTTTTTGAGTGAGGTGGCATAAAAAATGCATTGTAGGGCCAAATTTCTTTGGCCGCTCAAAGTAGCGCTCAAGCATGTTATAGCGTGTTTGGGAATAACGAGCTGGAGTTTGTAGTTAGAGCTAGGGCTAAAGTTGAAGCTTGAGCGTTTCTACTCAAAAGTCATTTCAAAAAGCTTCTTGTTTAAGGGCTTATTTTTTCAAGAAGCCTCTTTTTTTTTTATGTTGACAAACAAGACATATAGCTGAAGCTTATAAAAAATAGAAGATCAAGCCCCCAAACGCCACTATAAACCACTCATCCGAACACACCCTTACACTACACTTTAGATGGAAAGTGGGCCATACCATCATCACACAAATGTGTCTGGCCTTTTAATTTAATAAAATCTAACAGCAACCATCCATTTAATTGTTTACAATTCATTCATAATAATATTAATACTTATAATAATCTGTATTCATATATATCTTCATTGTTGAATTTACAACTCTTAAAAAAATTGAAGTGACTAAATTATCCCTATTAATTCTTATTGTTGAAACACTTCCAACATTAACAACATATCCTCCTAATAACTTAACATTCCATAAATAATTTTCTTATATAAATCAAGTCAACTACATTTTAAATCTCAAATAATAAATGAATGTATCACAATATAACAAAAAAGTTAACATGGTATAAAAAGACTTAAATAATACATGATAAATATTTATACATCAACTTTAACGTATTTATGTGTAATGTCCGCTGCTTTGCGCGGATTTCATGCTAGTAATAATAATCGGAATACATCAACTACAAAAATACATACAGTTAAATTTTAATATCTCCAACTCATTTATTACTTATTTATTTATTTATTTATAACTTATAATTTATTATTAATAAATAAATAATTAAGACTAATAGGATGCTCGGTTATACACACACCCTAAACTATACTTTTGATCAAAGACCATAAAAAATTAATACAACGGTTAAAATCACAATTCCCATCAAGATGACACTACACATTATACACGACCTTAAATAACTACACGGGTAAAACCGCAAATTATAGACAACGCGATCCTACAACTTCATGTTAGAAAATATGAACATGGTAAGGATTTAATTGACCGAATATAATCTATAACACTCGTTACAATTTCAAGTTTATATATATATATATATATATACACCGGAATCGCATATTTAATATACACATTATAAATTGCATATAATATAAACAAAAGTTGCAATCCACTTGTACAAGATCCTACAAGTTAAGTTATCAATAATTACAAACATTAAGTTTAAGTTTTATATAAATCCAAAATATAACGTTTAACCATTAACATGATTGTAAATTCAGAGTGAGCCTTAAAACATTCCATCAACCCAAACTTCTTGAGACCCACACAAAAAACATATCCTGCAAGTAGTAAGGAGGAGGATTAGCACAAAGCTAAGTGAATAGATCTCTAACTATCAACCTAACTCATCAATCGTTTACAATTAAGCATCATAAAAAATTAACTTCAAAGAGGATCGGTGGTCCTTGAGGTACCATCTTGCCGCGGTGACCCCCAAGTAACACTTAAAACCAACTGAAGGCCAAACAATTTTTAAACCGATAGTTTGGTATTGTTACTACATACAACATAATTACAATAAACAATACATGTAAAAAGCACTTATGTTGTTCAAAGTAATAGTATCCAAACTCAATCCATGTTGACCTCCGACATTCAATTTGGTCCACAACCATCATGGCAATATACATATATAAAACACGATCAATATATAATAAAAAACCAAATTTACCCGTTGTAACCATGTTGTTACAACTAATTTAGACTAAAAGTCCAAGATCCACTCACCGTTACGATCACAGTCTCCACTCACTGGTCTTATGTTACTGAGTCTTCGCTTTATCTGAGAACATAACCAAAACCTGAGTTAGATTCTCATGTTATGATTTATAATGTACTACTATTCAAATATATAATGTCATATAAATACACATAATATACATTCAATACTATTTTTATAACACAAGTACACAGGTCACAAGTTATCAAATTTGTCAAGTTATAACTAGCAAACGCGATCCGGGTTAGGGGTGGTAGGATCGCGTTCAACAGTTTAAAACATTTTGTTATCGTTTTTCACTTGCAAACGCGATCCGGGCTAGGAGGCTGGATCGCGTTCCAAAGAACAAAAACCAAACTGACTCGAAATAACATTGACTAACGCGATCCGGGAATAAGGAAGTTGGATCGCGTTACAATGACTAAAACATTTTGTAACCAATTTCAACTATGAAACGTGATCCAAGATATAGACTGGGATCGCGTTCGTGGATTTTCCAGCAACATCACAGACCTGCAACACCTTATGCACGAACACAAAACCCAATTTTGCCAAACTCAGTTGGAATATACTATTTTAACAAGCAAATGACCTCAAGTATCATCATATAACATGTTATAACAACAAATAATCATCATCAAACCTCTAATTTCAAACATGCATCAATCACTCAACCTAATTTCTACCTAAATCCAAACATTTATGCTTACCACTTAGAGAGCATAAACAATCCATCAAACAAGCATGAAATCAGTTTAACAAAGATCATATAAACACATTCAAGCACAAATTAACTCTATCCTTCATTATCCCCAATTAAATCAAACTAATTCATGAAAACTTATGAAATTACTTACAAATGGATGAACACAAAGATGATGATGAAATCAGATGTTGAATTAGAATCATAGCTTCAATTTGATGGTTAAATGTGATTTCCCTTTTTGATTTAATTAAGTTCTAAGTGTAGGTGACAGTGAAGAGTTGAGATGCATGAGCAAAATACCAAAATGATGAAATGATGGAGTTTTTGGTTGGCTTATACAACCGACCTCAATTTTAAGCAGTGTAAAAATTATATTAATTCTAAACTTATTGTCCGAAACCTAAAACCATTAGCGAGAAATGAGTTTTATTATACCGTCAATTAAATTAATTTAAAACAAGTAGTAATCTATTTATCACAATAAGTCATTTGACCATTTAACCTATTAATTTCAATTATTTAAATAATACCAATTAATTATAAATATAATTTAAATAACGAATAAAATAAGAAAATTTACCGTATTTCTCGTAGGCCCATAAAGACGATGTTACATAATCTCTGCGAATCGTGTTTGGGAATCATTTTTCAAATACAATATTTGAACCCTGTAATTGCCCCAGACATCACCTACCTCGTGTCCACTAAAACCCAAATGCACTAAAATATACAATAGTTCATTAACACAATCCTAAAAAAACGACCATCGCAATGAACCAACAATCGAAGTAGCACCCCCGCCATCAAAAACCTGACAATACATATGACCACTTAAGGATACCACTTAAACTGAAAGCATCTAAACGGGTGGAAAAACCGACCCCGAATACAATTAACATACCAATTTAATAAAACATGATGGACCCTAAAACCAAACAACTTTGGAAATATAAGTAGATCGAGTGATGGTACTATGCAACATAGGGATGTTACACGATGTCACACCCTCAATTTTATGCTTTGCGGAAGCGATTATTTTTGGGCGTGACTAATCAATAATCAAGCACAAAGATTAATAGCAAACGACTCTAAATGAAATGTTTTAGAAAATACGACACAATACAGTACATTGCATAAGTTTTCGAAAGTTTACATAGCTTGGAGTTCGACTAATAGTATCTAGAGATTTTAAAACATAACAACCAGTACAAAAGTAATGCAATAAAATCTCCAAGTATGTATGCATGCGACTCAAGCTATCAAACAGTCCTACTGGGCATCCCTACTGATGCTGTGTACCTGAAAATGCATCACTAAAAGCGTCAACCAAAAGGTTGGTGAATCTCACAGGTTGGTAATAAACAATAATATAAATTTTGTACACAAAACAGTAAGTAATTTATCGTACGAACATGATTAGTCAGTAGTAAAGAATTCTCAATGTATATGTCAGTAAGTAAGAATTTCTCAAATAAGTAAGACAGTAAAGTATAATTGTACAAATGTAGTAAAGTCGGTCTATCTTGCCATGAGCCATCATAATCGAAGCTTAACGCCTGTAATTTGCTCCCGTGAGTGCTAATCCAAAAACACTCATACGAAACGAGTAAGAAACACATGTTTATACGAGTACGGTTCGTGGTGGCGCTACCACCCCAGACGGGGTTTGTCAGTCCCATATGGATCCATATACTAAAACTCGCGCTTATCTTATAACTAACAACTATGATTCAAAGGCCTTCATTGGATTAAACGGAAACTCATGCAATTTAGTAAGTTTGTAGGTCTGTAAGTCGGTTATTATCGGTGAATAATAACATCATAACCAAGACGTCCGTTTACTTCGGAATAATCGAGGTACGGATCTCTGTTTTTATAACTAAAATCTATTGTGGTACGGATCTTTTTTTGGCCGGATCCCTTTTATTGCCTTTCTTTGTTTTTAAAATAAATAGTTTTGTTTATTAATAATTTATCTTTAATTGAATTAATATTAATATTTAATGCTAGCTATTAATTAATTATTAATAATTTGAGGAAGGAAAGTGTAACTATGTAGATTAAATATAAACCATTGGATCACATGGAAGAAATCTATCGAAGGGCCCAAATTCTTCCATAGTATTACGTTATATATATATATATATAACGTAATACTATGGAAGACAACATTAATACTTGTATCCATCTTTTATATATATATATATATAAAAGATGGATACAAGTATTAATGTTGTGTTTCAATTCTATCATTTTCTTAAAAAAATTTAAATTAAGATCTCTCTAAAAATAAAGATAAATGATTAATGAATCTACGATAGAGCTGGTAAAATGGGCGGGTTGAGTGGGTATGGGCTACGGGTCAAAACGAGCACGGGTATAAACGAGCTCGTGTCTAATCGAGTGCGGGTCTAAACGAGTTCGGGTCATAACGGGCTATTTGAAAATTTCATAAAAAAATGTTCTAATTCACAAAAATATATATGTTTTATAAAATAAGTTAACATTTTTAACTATATAATATAAAAAATATAACATGATGACCACTTATTTAGACACATTCATGATTCAAGTTTTACCCAATTAGGTCTATTACCAAAATTTTCCCAGTCCATAATAACCAAAATTTTATGTCATTATATCCAGAATTGCTCGAATGTAAACTAAATGGACATAATTGGTAAGCATTAATCTACGAGTACCACGGGAGAGAAAAAGTTTTGATTTGTTTATCTAAACCGAGATATTAGACCGTTGGAGGCAAATTGTTTTGCGGCCCAACCAGGAAAATATTCGCCACCGGCGCATTTTAGCACCAACACCCAAAATTACACTGCCCAACACACCCGTAAAGGGGGCCCTTCCAGTTTATGTAATGGACACTTGCCTTTTTAATACTTTATTTTTATTTATCGTATAATTTTTTTATTTTATTTATTTATTCAAAGTCATCAGGATCTTTTCCACAAAGATTTCTCATACACAAAACAAAATACTTAATTATTGTAATTAATTAAATTAAAAGAGACATTTGTGTTAATAGTTTTCTAATATCATAAATTTTTTGCATCATCATATTAATAATTAATGGAGTACTTAGATAAACTTTGAAGTGTCGGCATCTAATTCCTTCTTCAACCTTAAATTGCTTAATTGCCTGACCCCTCTTATTTTGCTTGTTGGTCACCTACAACTTTCTTTGTATCTCGTCATGTTTAAAGACAAACCGAAATAAATGTGACATTTGCACATTTAATAATTTTGGGTTTGCAATGAACTTTCAAAGTAAGTACTACAATTTTATTATAAAAGTTCCGACAAGAGACGAAATTGACATTAAAGGAAACTATGTTGCGGTTGTTAACACGTTTAATTTGAGTTGAATGATTAAGTCATAACCTAATTGAAGGAAACTATGTTACTTATAAGTGTAACTTCACTTCTCAACATTATTAACTAATTTATGATCATAAAATCGTAATACCCTTATATATCCTTTATACTTTCAAAATATGTTACAATTGCGTATGTTATATTATGGAGTGGTTGCCAACTTAAATGAGTCGACACGACTAACCAGTTTAATAAAATGTTCAAAATTATTGATACTTTATTTGACACAATTCGCTTAATATAAATCGATTTAACGATTGAATGAAAAGATTATTTCAAGTTTCAACACAAAAACACAATACGTTTTAAACCCAGGGGTTGCATGTGTAACTTTTTATTTTTTAATCTATTTTTATTATTATTACGATTACGATTACGAAGTATTAAATATTACTCTATATTTTATAGAAACAGTAGAAATAAATAAAAGGTACTTTGGATACTTTACTCTCTCTACAAAAATACTACCAGTGGAATACATGTTTTTTTTTTGGTTCTCTCTCTCCTGAATGCAAATGCAATTGCAAATGCAAATGCAAAGCAACAGGTAGACAGTCATTAAAGAAAGCTTTTGAAGCTCTGCAACATTACCTAGCTACCTCACTCTCTCACTCATCTAACTTTCTTTTGACTTTTCCGTAAATTTATTAAAAAGTTGATGATAATGGCTTAATTTTGACTATTTATATAAAGTCAGAATCCATAGAAACAGGTTAGGTTTTGCTCTCCATCTGTTTCTGATCGGAATTCGAAGCAAAAATGAAGTCGAAAACTCGTTTGGATTCTGCCGTATTTCAGCTCACGCCTACAAGAACACGGTAATTATTTTACTAATTAATTATATAAGTGTACGATTTTGTATATTGTACTTTATTATTAGTTTGTAGTTAGTAGATATAGTCATATAGATATGGTAGATAGATAGATAGATAGATACATTTTTTCTGTAGTGTTCTGAGTGTTAACAACTTGCTCTGAATGTGTATACGTAATTTGGGTATTTTGAAACCTAGATAATTAAATATTTGAACCTGAATTTGGTCTTTAAGACTAGAGAGCTTGTATCTTGATAATTGTTAATAATTATTCCGTATAATTTTGCGATGTAATGAGAATGAAATATGTATGCATTGATTTTTCTGGAGGTTAAAATGACAAAAAGAAAAAAAGTAATTAAAAAAATTTAAATTAGAAGTATAAATAATAAAAGGTGCTATTTATATGTAGGTAGTCTGCATGGTAGTCGTTGCTATATTAGAGAGTGTTTGATATAAGCTATTTAAAAAAACAAAAACTGAAAAAAACAAAAAGCTGAAAAAAACAAAAACAAAAACAAAATTGTGACTGCGATATGATGTTTTGGTAGTCGTTGCCTTCTTGAGTTTGTAACTGTACGCTCAAGAAAGTTGCTATTAGAGAGTGTTTGATATAAGCTATTCGCTAATTTAAAAGTGTGTGTAATATAATATCTGATTTGATATATGAATTGGTCTTCATTTTCCGTTTAACAATGTTGGTAAAATTTTCTGGAAATGGAATGTTCTAATCCTCTTTGAAACAAATACGTGTCAAATTGGTTAACCAGCATGACAAACACATAATTCAACATACCTAAGTTAAGTTAACAACAACAAAGACAAAATTTGTTAATCAAAAAAAGCAAACAATCATAAAGCGCAGTCTGTAATAATTAGGGGACGCTTATTGAGCCAGACCATGGACGTATAACCATCCCTTGAGGATAATATATTATCACGTTGCTTTGTCATGAAAATGTTGTTTGAAAATACGAATAGGATGTGATGATAATATTGGGAAATCTTTGAATCGTGTAGTCATTTTCACCATATAGTATTTCGACAATTGACTGTCTAGGTTCACGAAACTGATATTGGGATGGGACAAAGATTGCACTTAAATCTTGGCAAAAACACGAGCTCAAAACAAAGAGATTATGTTATGTTTTTGTGTGTGAAAATGAGACCAAAACATAATGATATAGGCAGAATTCGTTATAGCAGTTATTCAAATGAAGCGGCCCCCTAGATCCCCACAAGGGGGCGCAGCCCCCTTGACCCCCGTTATTTAGTGGCGGTCCAAGTTAGTTCAAACGAGTGTGCGCTCAACACTTACTGACTCGTTATGTAACTTAACCTGGAAACCCATTGGCCCGAATAAGTCCCAATTACACTAAATTTACCAAACATATATTATGCTTGAAAGAGTATCATCACAATAAAAAAGAAACACATTTGTCATGTTGATATAATGCTTAATTTACATTATATAGCTTTGAACAACCGCATTAGCAATATGATGATATGACAGTCTGCACAATGATGCATGCCTTATAGTAGATATTTCTGAATGCCCTTATTGAGATTCTTGTAACTGCTGCAAATTACCAGGTGTGATTTGTACATCATTGCAAATGATAAGAAAGAGAAAATTGCTTCCGGTTTGCTAAGCCCTTTTATTGCACACCTAAAGGCAGCTCAAGATCAGATTGCAGAAGGTGGCTATTCAGTATTGCTTGCACCAGAAGCTGGCAGTAATGCAACATGGTTTACAAAATGTACGGTGGAAAGGTTTGAACATCTCACCAGACTAGCCATCAGCATGATTTTCATATTATAAGGAATGATATGCAAGTAAAAACAGTAATCATAAACCTGAATTTTAACCCTAATATGCTTGTTGTTTGTAGTTTTGTTCGCTTTGTGAGCACTCCCGAGATTCTGGAGCGTGTCTATACCATAGAATCTGAAATCCTGCAAATAGAAGAAGCAATTGGCATTCAAGGAAACAATGATATTTTGGTGAGCATTACTCTATTAGAATACACATCATTTTTAGATTGAACGTTTTCTTAGTCCAAGTGTTCACCATGGCAGGTAGAAGACCAACATGTAAAGCCTGTGCCAAGCAGTGAAGGTAGTATATAGTAGATGACTTGGCCCATATGTCATTTCCAGTTATATCAGTTTTTAATCTCTTGGTATTGAGTTATTCCATAACTTTGGTCAGGAAACAAATCTGCATATGATGCTGATGAAGAGAAGGCGATTGTCCTTTACAAGGTAACAGGTCATCAAGTATTCTTATATTCTGGTGCGTTTTATTCTTTGTTATTAATTCTGTTGTTTTGTTCTTGTAGCCCGGTGCCCATGAGACTACCAGTTCCAGTGCTAAGGAGAAAAATTCAAAGTATTGTGCTTCCTTTCTTAAGTTTGTCGTTTTATACATGTTTTAAGTTGATTTTAGAGTGTGGAAATTCAACACCTCACGGAATATGTGTTCCAAAGTATCTGCTTATATTCACGAGAAAAAGTAACTCGGTTACATAGTTAGTTAATTCTTATACAAGTTAGCCAGCTGCTTATCTTTTTGTTCGTATGAAAGTCCCGATAGTTATATATGTATGTATATTCAGGGTCCAACTCTTAAATGTTCTCGAGACACGTAAAACAGTGCTGAAGAAAGAACAAGGCATGGCTTTTGCACGTGCTGTGGCTGCTGGGTTCGAAATTGAGCATGTGGCAAATTTGTTATCATTTGCTGAATGCTTTGGGGCCTCACGTCTGAAGTAAGCATTTTTCTTTGCGAACTCTTTAGTGCTTCTGTTTATGTGTTTGTCTATCACTTTCTTTGCATGCAGACTTCACCCTTAAATTTTTTTGGCGCACATAAAACAGGAGTGCGTGCTTGAGGTTCATGGACTTGTGGAAGCAGAAACATGAGTCTGGACAATGGGTTGAAATAGAAGCAGAAGATGCAATATCTACCAAGTCAGATTACTCTGCCATGAATGCATCAGGAATTGTGCTTTCAAGTATGGGCAACAGACATGATGAACCTAGAAGTGATGGTATTTCAGAAACTAGGGAGACAGCAGGCAGCGATCTAAATGCAGGTAAGGAATTACTTGACAATATTTACTATTTAAGTGGATTGTCTAAGTTTTTGTATCTTTTCCCCACCTCGCCTTTTGCCAGATCCAATTATATGGTTACAACTGCATGTTCCCAGTATCCATGATTCCTTTTTTTTTTTATATATCGTTTCTTGAACATTCAGGATTATAAGATGGTAGAAGGAAGTTCTTCATCCTTGTCGGTCTTATGGTCTTTTTCTCTTTTCACTTCACTTCTTGTTATACTTTAGATGGCGTTCAGTGAGCTGTTTGGGAGGAATGTCTTTGAATTTTGACATACAATATCAGTATAATACTGGGCAAAGCAAAAACAAAATTAAAAATTGCGTATATGAGAACTCGGTAGTTATGCAATGCATGGAGCTGTTGTACAAGTGGGCTATACTCTATAGCTGTAGAGCTTAATGCTTTTATGTTCTTAATCTGTTTTTATACCATCAACATGCTGCTTACTGCTTTTTTTTTTTTTTGTGTGTGTGTGTGTGTGCAGGTGCCGAACAACGATATCATCAAGGACAATACCCCCATCCAGGTTTCCCACCCTGGGGTATGCATTCTTCACCAGGTGGCGTACCTGTGTATCAAGCATATCCCATGCCCTACTATCAACATTATCCTGGAAGTGCTCCGTTTTATCCTCCACCACCTTACCCATCCATGGAAGATCATCATTTTCAAAAGAGGCAGTCTATGGATAATAATAGATATACCGATCCTGAATCTGAAGTGTTGGATGGAGAGAGCTTAGAACAACACGAGAGTGGTGGAAAATCTGGTAAAAGGAAATCAGGCAGGGTGGTTATTCGTAATATTAACTTCATTAACTCCAAAGGCCAGAATTCCTCAGAATCAGCTTCTGACACTGACACTGGTGATGAGGTCAAGAATCATACAGAAAAAAACTTACGATCTCCAAAGAGAAAAAGTAACCGCAAAGAGTCTAAAACCGAGACTTTTAATGGAAAGGAAACAGATAGCGGCCACTGGGATGCATTCCAGAGTTATTTACTCAAAGGGGCTGCAGAAGGTGATCGTTCTACTAATGATGATATGTTTGCAATGGAAAAGGATTCTAAAACAAAAAGGCGCCAAAAAACGATGGCTGATGATCCATTAGCTGATGCAGAACGCGGCGGTGATGGTGAAAGGCACATAATTGATATGCAATCCTATGATAGAAATGGAAGAAAGATTGTCTACAGGGGTGGAAATGATGAGTTTATGGCAAGTAGAAGAGAACAAGCAAATGTAAGGGATCCACTGTTCCATAATGGGCTTGATGGTGCAACTGCCAATTTGGATAGAAATGGCCTGCCTGCCGCTGCTGCTGATGAAGCAGTTATGGTTTCGTTGCGCTCAATTTCAGGTGTAAATGACTATAGAAGTAGCCTAAATATGGACTATTATGATCACCCATCATCCAGTAGTCAAAATGCAGAACACAAGTATAGTAAGCAAGTTGTTGAATATGAACCAGATGCCTTAAGCTTGATGCCTGAAAGAGATCTTGAAACTAGGACAATAGGGTATGATCTTGCTTTAGACTATGAAATGCAGTTAGCTAAAGACTCTGCTGCTGCTTCTCGTGAGCAAAAGAGCAAGGAAGTTAAGAAAGGATCTAAAAGTGCAGAAAAGCGCCAACAGTCAAAAGCTAATCTAGGTGTGGGACCTCCCCCTATAAGGAAGGGAAAACCATCGAAGGTGAATAGCGCCCTAGAGGATGCACGGGCGCGTGCTGAGAAACTGAGATCGTATAAAGCTGATCTCCAGAAAATGAAGAAAGAACAGGTAAGCTGATCACCCTGCTATATGCCAAATTGCCAACTGCATTATAATATTATAATGATGCAGTAGGTAATACATGTCATTTAGTATGACATCATCTATTATCAGTCATGTAACTTTATTGTATATCATTTAGTTTCCATAGCTAAATTGATCATGTTTGTGCGTTTGTAAGTAGCTATGCTTAAATCTAGTTTCTTTTCAGCAAAATGCAGAACTTAAAAGACTTGAAGCTCTTAAGATGGAGAGGCAAAAAAGAATTGCTGCAAGAGCCAATCCTAAACTTTCCCCCATGTCCCATAGACCCTCCAAGTTTACTGATTCTGAGCCTGGCTCATCATCTCCTCTGCAAAGGTCCAAAATAAGGCCTACTTCCATAGGATCCACCATTTCCAAGAAGCCCTCAACAAGCAAAAGCAAATTAAATGATGTGAATCATTCGGCAGGGAATAGATTGACTAGATCCTTGTCATTCATGTCGGATACAAAGAAAGAAAATAACTCTGTTACTTCTGATTCAAAGGCTTCTATGACTCGCATTAGAAGGCTATCTGAGCCTAAGAAGATCAACAACACCACTCACGCTACTACTAAGACACGGAGTGCAGAGCCTGTTTCAAAACCCAAGTCATCCAATGGGTCTGAGACCAAAAAGATTTCCGCTATCATCAACCTTGATCAAAGTAAGGCTGCATCTCTTCCTGAGCTCAAGATCGGAACATCTAAAACATCTTCGAATATAAGCCAAAAGGTGAAGGTGAAGGAAGAGAAGCCTGTTGCAACTTCCGAAGTTGCTAAAATGAATTTTAACGACAGATTGAATGATGTTGATGACAACCCTATTATTGACAAGACTGTTGTTATGCTTGAAAATAAGCAGCAGCCATCAGTAACTAAGGGATTCGATAGTAATCATGGAACAGGCGTGAATATCCATGAGTTGCCTTCGTCCATGCAAATTGTTGATAAGGCGACCATTTCAGTTCACCCACAGAAACATCCTTCTAGCGAGGTCAGAAGTTTATGCATCTCTCATCACATACCCTGTCCACCCCCATCATAAACCTTTTCTGGATGTTGCAAAAATAAATGCAAAACATTTTGATTCGAATTTACCTCTTTCTCCAATAGTAACCACTAAAGAATATTTAAAGCATGAGCATAACATCTTTCTTCGTCACATTCAGACACCGAATCATATGTTGCTTTGTCTTGGGATGGAGGGAGCATTTCCTTCTGGTCACCAAAGTGACAGTCCAATACATAATCGAAACAAAATTTTATAGGCTCTCTGTTTAGACCTTCTTATCCCTGCCTAGCAACTACAGATTTTGTACACATACACTTTCTTTTCCGAACAGCAAACAAATGGTTGTCGAAGTGTACAATTATATCCTTTGTTAGATATAAGAAGTGAGAAAAAGTAGCTAGTAAATCATTGAGTTGACATGAAAGCCATGCTCTCAATCTAAATGGTGTAGTCTGGATTATAGTTTTCTTGTTAAAGTTGTTAACTAGTTATCATGGTGGTTTGTCAGGTGACAAAAACTTCCGTGGAGGAATTGGATGAAAATCCAGGAACAAGTTCAGGCTACCAAGCTCCTTATGCACGTGCTTCATCTTTCGAAGACCCATCTACTAGAAATTCGGAATATGCCAAAGCACCTCAAGTCCTTGCTCAGTCAAATTTCGGGGTAGCGTCAGGAACCGAAAAAGTATTTATTTCTGATTTTAACAACTTGAAGTTGGAAAAGATCCCTGAAGTCCTTGAGAAGCCCCAACCAAAAGGATTCAGACGACTTCTCAAACTTGGAAAGAAAAACCATGCCCCTTCAGATACTTCAACTGCAAGTGGGAGTGCTTCTCAACCCGATAATCATACATTCAATGCTCCTACTTCAGCTGAAGGTTAGTCTTGATACATTTGATTTTGATTTAATATTTGCTCAATCAAATATGTTAAGTACCTGTGATTTTTTTAAAGTACATGGAGAGTCCAACATGCTAGCTGTGTCTGAGTATACGAAAATGGAACTTCTGTTTTCGATAACAGAAGTAAGCTTGTATTGAAATTCGTATTAAGTCAACAGATCCGCCACTATAGATAAATACTGTTACAAGTTGAAAGTTTGTGAATGCATAAGGATTTCTGATATGAGCAATTGTGCGACAGCTGAGTTAAAAGCTGCTTCCTTCTATCCAGATTTGTATCTTCATGATCACATGATGATCGATCTTCCGCACTGCCTTACTTTTTGTATGTTTTATTTGTAGCAGTTAAACTAGTCTATTTGTAATATGCTGGCAGTGTAAAACTTTCCGATGTGAGCACCTCAGTGAGCTAGACAAGTTTCCTGTAATTTACTATCCATTGAATACCTCATCTATAAATATCAGTCATTGAGTCATCTACTTTATCATATTTTTGCTCAGACAACCCCAACCAGCCCACGCTAGACTGCCTTTGGTCCATCATAATACCATTTTATAACAGGGTAAATTGGTGATCTTTTTTGATACAGAAAATGAGATGGTGGGCAAAAATGATTTCATGTTTGGGTATATGGTCAAATAAATAACTTCTATAGTACAGTGAGCAACCTGCCCACAGAGGTCAACCAATATATGTTCTCTTTCAAAGTTGGTAATTCTAAGCAATAACTGGAAATGGGAATGATGGTGAGATATCCTCAGGTTTTCGCTGTTACTATTCTGTGCTGACTTTCTGGTTATTCTCTAATGTACTGCAGTTCATACGTTGAAGACCTTAATATATGAAGATCAAACTCCCATTCAAGATCATACTTCTCAAAAGTGTGAGTGTACTTAAAATTGAATACTCTTTCACAGATCATATGTTTTGGCTTTTCCTATTTGTTAATACATGTTTCAACAATGCTACTATTGCGTTGATTTATATTTGGATAGTACTATCATAGTATCATGCCTCCGTCAGTTTTTTCCCATCACTCCTACTTTCCGCTACAAACTCATTGTGTCTTTACTTATTTGTCCTAGATGAGCCCTTAGTAAGGGCAAATAGGTCATGATGTTCTTTACTTTGGCCTGAAAGTTGAGATGGCATACAAGAAATGATGCAAAGAGTAATTCCTTGATCCGTGTACTCTCCAGTAAAATAGTTTTGTGTGTCCGTAATGCTACATAAATTATTCAGTCAACTTTCACCGTAGTTCACTTCCGAGTGACAGGTTTTAGACATAGTGTTGGGTTGCAGATGGATGGCCAAACTATCTTTTGTTTGAGAAATGGTGAAAAGAAGAGTCAAATAAGTAACTTTATAGCATGGTGGGAAAAATGGAAACCAAATATTTATTCCTTTTGTCAGTATTAATTATGTGATTTTTGTACTTGACAGCTTCAAGACACTTCTCTTTACTATCCTCTTTCCGTGGCAAGACAGCTGAAAAGAAGTCGACAACATGAACATACATCTTTTGAATTTTGAAGACTTGTGTGAGCATATATGTGTATCTTGAGTTTTGATGCACATTGAAAACTGTACTTCATTACTATGATGAAATTGGGTTTTAAGACTCGACTCTTTTTGGTCCATTTTCTGGATTATTGATCAGAAGTGGTCAGAAAAGTTTTGGACCACCTTTAAGTTATCATAGATCAAGTTTTACTTACTCGATTCTGGAAGTGATAATTTGAACCTAGGGAGGCGAAAGCAGGTGCACAACAAGAAAATAATTCTCAGAGGCAAAATAAAAAAAAAAATCAAAATTATTTAATAGGAGGTAGATTTATTTTCGTGGAGGGGCAAATATTCAAAGTACTTATAATTATATATAAAATTACATTATATGAATTCTGAAGGTGGACATGTCGCGAAAACAACTTGTAGGAAAAAAACATTTTTACATGAACCAAAAGGCTGCAATGCCAACGATAGTTGAAAAAGCACATAATGAACAAAAAGGCCACCTTGATTCCCTGCATGGTCAATGGCTTGGCATTCTATTTCTAAAGCTTGAGCTTTTCACGAATCACGACGACTAACATGTCATATTCAGTCACACAAATACACAAGCAAGGAAATAATCTTTTTTATTATCATAATATTCATCAATTCATTATCTAATTCAATAATATTTCAGTTAACAGCAACACCGGATGTTTCAAGGAGTTTGAGGTATAAGTTCAATCTCATATGAAAACTATCATTAAACCCGTGCGATGCACGACTAGAAAAAAATAATGTCATAATACATAAATCATAATCTATAACGGTATATGAGATGTTTTAATGATCATATTCAATTTTATGTTGAATACACTTTATGTAAAGGTGATGATTAAAGTATCATCATTATTTTATTTGTAGACAATGAGTTTATTGGGTCACGTTTAGTATTATTGGGTCGTCTTTAGTGTTTTGAATAAGTAAAAGGTTGGTTGAGTCATTAGTTAGATATTCCAGATTATTAGGAGAGTTCGTTTGTTTGAATATTTCGTAGCCCACGTTTATTTATTGGTCTAACGTCTCTTTGTATTGTTTGGCTATATATATAGCCCCATTTCCAGTTCAATAAAGTTAAGCTTCAGAGCTATCAAAGCAAGCAATATCGATTCAGTTTATAACATTGGTATCAGAGCCATCACAAAGGCCTGATTTGTGAGTGAAAATACACGAGAGAAAGAGAGAGATGACAGAAGGCAACGAGAAGCATACGAGTCCTAGCATCCCGACGTTCGATGGCTACTATGAACATTGGGCGAAGCTAATGGAGAACTTTCTGCGTTCCAAGGAGTATTGGAATCTTGTGGAGAATGGCGTGCCTAGATCGGGATTGAACGCAACACAGATTAATGAGCAGAAACTGAAGTACTTGAAGATTAAGAATTATCTTTATTAGTCAATCCCTCGAGAAATCTTGGAGACAATTGTAGAAGATGATACGTCGAAACAAATATGGGATGCCATGAAGCAGAAGTATCAAGGCTCGTCAAAGGTTTGGCAAGCACAACTCCAAGCATTAAAAAGAGAGTACGAGTTGTTAAGCATGAAAGAGGGTGAAAAGGTGGACAACTACATGTCGAGAACTTTAGCTGTGGTAAACAAGATGAAGATTCATGGTGAGAGAATGGAGTCAAGTGCAGTTGAAGGGAAAATTCTGAGATCAACGACGACTAAGTTCAATTATGTCGTTTGTTCGATCGAAGAATCTCATGATATCAATACTTTAAGCATTAACGAGCTTCATGGGAGTTTACTGGTCCATGAACAGAGAATGCAGGGGAAAGCAGATGAGGAACAAGCACTGAAAGTTGTCACAACAGGTGAATCATCGGGAGGTAATGAGGAGGTTAGGTTCGGTTTAAGAGGCCGAGGTCGCGGAAGTTATAGAGGACGAGGAAGAGGACGGGGAAGAGGCTTTAACAAAGCCACCATTGAATGTTACAATTGCCACAAGTTGGGGCATTTTCAATTTGAATGTCCAAACTACGCCCACTATGTTGAGAGGCTGAATTTAACGAGGATGAAGAAATGTTGCTCATGTCTTATGTTGAAATGAAGAACTCCAAAACAGAAGCATTGTGGTTCCTAGATTCGGGTTGTAGCAATCATATGAGCGGAGATAAGCAATGGTTTTTTGATCTATACGAATCATTCAGGCACTCGGTTAAATTAGGAAATGGCTCCAAGATGATGGTCATGGGAAGAGGTAGCATCCGACTACAAGTTGAAGGCAGAGTTCATATAATCATAGAGGTATTTTTCGTTCATGACTTAAAAAATAACTTGCTTAGCATTGGGCAACTTCAGGAGAAGAAATTGGCCATTTTGATTCAAGAAAATATTTGCAAAATTTACCATTCAGTTCAAGGTTTGATTATGCAAACAAATATGTCAGCAAATCGCATGTTCATTTTGTTTGTTGTCTTACCTATCATTGAACCAAAATCAAAGTGTCTTCAAGCAACATCTGCTTCAATCACAAACTTATGGCATAAAAGATATGGTCATCTTCACATGAAAGGGTTGTGCACCTTAGCATACAGAAAAATGGTTACAGGTTTGCCCATTTTGAAAGCAAGTTTAGAAGTGTGTACCGAATGTGTTGCGGGAAAACAACACCGTGATCACTTTCCGAAATCAAGTACATGGAGAGCCAATCAACATTTGCAGCAGATACACTCTGACATTTGTGGCCCGATTACCCCAGAATCGAACAGTCACAAAAGGTATATAATCACATTTATCGACGATTATAGTCGTAAGATGTGGGTATATTTTTTAAATGCCAAGTCAGAAGCATTTTCGGTATTTAAAAGGTTCAAGAATATGGTAGAAAAGGAGATTAGCAATCCCATTGGTTGCTTGCGCACTGACCGGGGTGGGGAATTCACATCCTCTATATTTAATGACTACTGTGAAGAAAATGGCATCCGTAGACAGCTCACGGTAGCTTACTCCCCGCAACAAAATGGAGTAGCGGAGAGAAGAAACCGCACCATCATGAATATGGTTAGATGCATGCTTACTGACAAAGAAGTTCCACTCGAATTTTGGCCTGAGGCTGTGAACTGGGCAGTTCATGTTCTAAATCGATGTCCCACAATAGCAGTGAAAGATAAAACACCGGAAGAAGCATGGAGTGGACAGAATCCTTCAGTGGAACACTTCAAAGTATTTGGGTGTATTGGCCATGTTCATATACCTGATGTGAAGAGAAAGAAATTAGACAACAAAAGCTTGAAATGTGTGTTTTTGGGAATTAGTCAAGAATCAAAAGCTTATCGAATGCTTGATCCTGAATCGCGTAAAATATCGAATGCTTGATCCTGAATCGTGTAAAATTGTTGTGAGTCGCGATGTTGTGTTTGACGAAGAAGAAAAGTGGAACTGGGAAAAGAAAGGATCAGAACATGATACCCTTAAATGGCATGATGACACTGAAGAGCCTGCGAGTAGTGAGTTAGATGAGCAGATTCAAGAAGATAATACGGCTAATTCAAGTCCAACTAATGCAGATGCACCACCTACTGAGGGTGAAGACGAAGAACATGTCAACTCAGGTACTTCGAGTCCAACTACTGATGGAGCAGGCAACACAAGTCTAGTTCAAGGGAGGATTAGAAGACCACCTACACGTATGGCAGATTATGTAAGTGGTGAAGGTTTGTCAGATGAAGATGAAAGGCTGCAGTTGGTTATGTTTACTTCTATAAATGATCCAATTTATTATGAAGAAGTTGTCAAATATAGTAAATGGAGAGAAGCCATGGATTTGGAGATGCGAGCTATTGAAAGAAACGACACATGGGAGCTCACTGAATTACCCAAAGGATCAAAGACAATTGGAGTCAAATGGATATTTAAAACGAAGTTGAACGAAAAAAGAGAAGTTGACAAATACAAAGCTCGACTAGTAGCTAAGGGATACTCACAACAAGAGGGAATCGATTATACTGAAGTTTTTGCCCCGGTTGCTCGTTGGGATACAATTCAAATGATTCTCGCTCTAGCAGCAAGCACGGACTGGAAAGTCTTTCAACTCGACGTTAAAAGTGCTTTCTTGCATGGAGAAATAAATGAAACAGTGTTTGTAGAACAACCGCAAGGTTACGAAAAAAGAGGATCAGAAGGAAAAGTGTATCGTTTAAAGAAGGCGTTATATGGGCTAAAACAAGCTCCACGAGCTTGATTCAGTAAAATAGAGGCTTATTTCTTAGAAGAAGGATTTGAAAGATGCGCTAGTGAGCCGACTTTGTTTGTAAAAGTTGGTAAGAATGGTGAAATACTAATTGTTAGTTTATATGTAGATGATCTTATTTTTACAGGGAATAATGATGATATGCTTGAGACCTTCAAACGTTCAATGAAGCAAAAGTTTAAAATGTCAGATCTTGGATTAATGAAGTACTTTCTCGGTGTGGAGGTGAACCAAAATTCGGCGGGAATTTTTATAAGTCAAACGAAGTACGTCAAAGAAATATTGGAGAGATTTGGAATGAGCCAATGCAACTCTGTCAAAAATTCAATTATCCCTGGTTGCAAGCTTACAAGAAATGAGGACGGAGTGAAAGTAGATGCTACTATCTACAAACAGAAGGTGGGGAGTTTGATGTATTTGACAGCTACAAGACCAGATATTATGTATGTAGTAAGCTTGCTTAGTCGATTTATGGAGTCACCCACTGAGCAACATCAATTGGCAATGAAGAGAGTGTTTTGCTATCTACAAGGAACTGTGGAGATGGGAATTTTGTACAATAGAAAAGAAGAAGTAGAGTTAATTGGGTTCTCTGACTCAGATTATGCTGGGGATCTCGATGATAGGAAAAATACATCGGGCTATGTTTTCAAATTGTGTTCAGGAGCAGTTGCATGGAGTTCTAAAAAACAACCCGTTGTAAGTCTTTCCACTACTGAGGCTGAATTTATTGCAGCTGCTGCTTGTGCTTGTCAAAGTGTATGGATGATGAGGGTGCTTGAAAAAGTTGGGCTTAGTCAAGGGAAGTGCACCATCTTTTATGATAATATTTCAGCCATCAAGCTGTCAAGAAATCCAATTATGCATGGGAGGAGTAAACATATTGACATTCGCTTTCACTTTCTTCGAGACTTGGTTAAAGATAATGTGATCAACTTGGAGCATTGCAGTACAAATGATCAATTAGCAGATGGTATGACAAAGCCCTTGAGATTGGAGCATTACTTGAAGATGAAAGAGCTACTTGGGTTATGCTTTAGTCATGAAGTAAACTAATTACACATATTTGGCAGTTTAGTTTAAGGGAGGATTATTGGGTCACGTTTAGTATTATTGGGTCGTCTTTAGTGTTTTGAATAAGTAAAAGGTTGGTTGAGTCATTAGTTAGATATTTCAGATTATTAGGAGAGTTCGTTTGTTTGACTATTTCGTAGCCCACGTTTATTTATTGGTCTAACGTCTCTTTGTATTGTTTGGCTATACATATAGCCCCATTTCCAGTTCAATAAAGTTAAGCTTCAAAGCTATCAAAGCAAGCAATATCGATTCAGTTTATAACAGAGTTATCCTTCAAACCGTGTTCTCGAGTTGGTAATAGAGTGGAAAAGAAAGGAAGCAAAAGGAACTAAAAGTAAAATTATATTCTTGAGATTTTTTATGGAAGGAAACCAAAGGTAAGGGAAGGAAGAGGATGGGGAGCTCCCTTACAAATTTCTTCTAATTCTTTCCTTCCAATTTTGAGGTGAAGAGGGAGGAACTCTCCCCTTCCTTATATTTCCTTCAAACTTCAAAACACAAACAACAAATTTATCTGAGAAAATTACCTCAAAAGACCAGTCAACTCCCCCATTTTATTAAATAAACCATGTCAAAGTTTTTTTGCAATTCTAAACCATGAAATCGCCGAATGCAAAAATCCCTTCGGCGATTTGGCGATTTTTTATGTGACCCAATTATATCGCGACACGTGGCACTAACTTGTGGGTTGGCGAGGAAGGGTGGGACCGACGATTATTGGTTTATCGGTGACAAGTTAGTGCCATGTGTCGTGATATAATTGGGTCACATAAAAAATCACCGAAGGAATTTTTGCATTTGGTGATTTCATGGTTTAGAATCGAAAAAATCTCTGACATGGTTTATTTAATAAAAAGGGCGCGTTGACCGTCTAGCACAGTAATTTTCTCAATTTATTTCCCTTCCATTTCTTTTCTCCATTATTCCTTTATCTTCTTTTCCACTTAGTTTTAAACTTGTTAATGGAGTGTTAAGGTGTTGTACTGTACAACACTGTAAAATATATTTTTTAAATGTAATCATATTTTTAAAATATTACTCACTCCGTCTCAACATTATTGTCCATCTTTTCATTTCGAATTGTCACAAATTAATTGTCCAATACCAAAAATATATTAGAAAGCTTCATCGTGATTACCATATTACCCTTAGCTAAAATTATTATTACAAACTTTAAAGAAAACATTCATTAATTGGTTAAGGGTAAAACTATCATTTTGCAAAAAAGGAAAAGCAGTAATGATTATGTTTTTATCAAACTATGTGCTTTTTGTCGGGTGACAATTATTCTGGAAATGGGAGAGTATCTTTTATACTCAAAATCGTATAATTTGTTGCACTGAATATTGTACTTATATACATTAGCCGTTGATGTGATGTCATTTTGATATTGAAATTTGTCGTTTAACTCAAATATTAGAGGCTTATTAATATAATACTAGCATATCATCCGCGCAATGCGACGAGAACAATTAACATGTTTCGTTTACATGTTTGTTCATGTAAGTTTGTTTTGTGAAATATTTTAAAAAACTAATTTTATTTAAATATTTCACTAAAATAAGTATAGTATACTATGCAACATTTTAAATAAATGAGTTTTTCTAATTTCACTCACGTATGTCATTTTTTCTAGTAGTATTTCTTTAGAAGAACTTTAATAACATAATAATATCTATATTCGTCAATAAAATATGTGTGGTGAAAAATAAGTGATAGTTTTATTTTATTTTTTGTAAGGTTGTAAAGTTTGCTATAAATATTGCACTACATAAAATTTATATTAGGAAATATGACTTAAAAATTTGTTGAAAAGACGGTATCATCTCCTTTATAATTTAGTATAGATTTAAAATTCATCAATAGGACAATTCTAGACTAGGTGGTATTGGGCCGTAAGCTTGATGTGTTTGACTTTCTATGTCGAAATATCTGGGTTCAAATCTTATGATTCTATCTTTCTTTTTTCTTTTTTTCAATTAAAACTATATTTTGTTTATTCTTACATCTTTTTAAGACTAAGACATGGCCCCTTCTGTATTTACTAATGCATTTCAACCTTTTTTTCTCTTTTTTTAAAGAACTTTTGCATAACGATTAATTGAACTTGTAGGGAACATTGATTATAGAATGTATCAATTTAAAAAGGAAATTGATTACTTTGAAGGCTGGAAATAATAAGTCAAACGCAATTCACCAACGACGTGAACAATATATCATAGTGAGTTGTTTGTACAACCGATTAGCCATCCATCAATGCCATAACCAATTAGATCAGCTAACGACATCAGTAATAGAAAAGGAACAAAAGAAATGGAAAATCAACCATTATTGTAAAAAAAAAGAAAAGGAAACACAATATACGCACGTGCATATACATATGAAAAAATCAAACAAGGTGACACATTAAAAGTTAAGTTGTTCCCGATAATCAAAATGTAGAATCTTTTGATATTTTTGAGATTCAAAAACATATAATAAAAGTGGAATACCATTACAATACCTGCCATTCTAAGAGAAAGAAGAACGAAATTTAACCTACAAAATATTTTGAGTTACACGTGTAAAAGCATATTAGTTTCCACACATTCTTATCCCAGCAATGCGGGTCAACAACCCTAGTTGTATACCTTTTTAAAAAGGTGGTCTTAGAGCATTTCCACCGAGAAAAAACTTTTTTTTAGTGTCATGTCATCTTTTAAAAGAAGAGTGTAGAGAAAAGCTTTCTTTTCAATATACAAAAGCTTTTCAATTTTTTTTATTATCTAATTTTACATTTAAATTAGAAAAAAAAAATTGCTCCAAAACTTGATAAATCTCGCACTTCGCTTTTGATATAAAAAGCTTATGATATAAGGGTTTTCCAAACATTTTTTTTTTTAAAGCTTCAGGTTGGAGTTGCATAAAAAAGCTTTAGATTAGTTAATTGATTTTGGCGCACTTACCAAAAAACCATCGACTCGACGATAGAGTCGTACTTCAATTTTTGGCGCGTAACAAAACCCCCCCACCCATCCTATTTCAATTTCAATTTTCATCACAGAACAACTGCTGTAACCCTAATTTCTGATTTCCCCCAAATTAAACACAAGCAACCGCAATGGCCTGGTATGAAGGTTTTGAAGAAACTCGTCTCCTTGTTGCCTCATCAGGTACTATATATAAATTACTACGGAGTACCATATTTACCTATCTATCTACGGAGTATTTGTTTGCTGTATATTGACCAGTTTAGGGTTCATGTAGATGATCCTTCTGGCACTGGAGATCACATGGGCCGCTTCTTGCAACTTCGCCATCCAAAAACTGGTATCAATTCTATAACTTTTAATTTTATATTTTATTTAGCTAATTATTACCTATTTACTGAAAAAGTTGTTTGTATGCATTTCTATTATTTAATCATGAACCTGTTGGTGTAAGTTGCTATATTGTCAAGCTAACTTTTACTGTACAACAAAAAGTATGGTTATTTCCTACCTTTCTATCTTTCATTTTACATCAAATACTACCAGATAAGTGAATGATTATCATATAAGGTCTCTAGTTCTCTATACTTGTTCCATGACTACTGTATGTGGATATATAAATTAGGACATTTCGTTTTAGTCCCACTTTTCTTGTTTATTCTTTTAACTTGTAACATTTCCCCCCTTTTTTGGTAACATTGGGAACTCTTTGCTGATATGGATTGTCACAGAAAGGATATAACATAATATTACTGTTGAAATATCCGTGTAAGCTTATAAATATTGTCTACTATGGTGGTGGCACAGTTGGCTGTAGTTAGAGTAGCAGAGAAGTGTTGCCGTTCATAGTGATTGGAAATGGAAATAGGGCTCTATTGTATTTGCTTTCTTAACTTATTTTTCTGAAGCGCTACTCCTTTTTATATAAATTTGTAAAACCTAGTTTAAGAGCTAGCTCATGTTTATGTTTATTAAATTGTATGGGAGCTTTACATGGCGAGTGAAATTTTGAATAGTGGATGTACTGGAACCACTAGAGTATGATGGCTTTTGTGGTAATAAGTTACAAAATTATTTGCTTTGCTGACAGGTCACTCCACGTGCTACCTATTGATCAATGGTGGGCTTCAAGAAATTAACTGGTGTAAACAATCTTATGGGTCTTGGTTCATGGGAGATTATATCTGTGAAGGTAAAGTTACATTACCGCAGACTTACTATAGCTTTTTTTCCTTGTCAAATTCTTTTGGGGTGGGTGTTGGTCGATAACATAACAGGAAGTTACTCCTTTCTATAGTTTTTTTAATTGAGTTTTCCATGCCAACGATGCACGCTCATATTAGAGAAAGATAAATGATAAGTGTTCTTGATTAGAGGGTGAAGGTGTCAATTTCGTCTTCAGGGGTGTACAAATCACCTCTGCTGTTTAATAGAAGATTAGGAATTTATTAAGACGGTCGCTATATAGACTAGTACCAAAGAAAATTACTATTAAGTATTAATGGTTGATGATATCAGACAGATAATTTATATATCATGTGTTGTCGTATCATGTTGCAAGTTATTTGCATGATGTTTTATAGAAGCCCTCCCTCGAAAAAAGAGGGATGCAGCAGAGTGTTTCATTTCAAGTATAGATTGACATGAATTTCCTAACGTTTTTCCAATTTGTAGCAGGTGTTTAATTCATGGTTCCATCAGTAATTTTATCTGCATTCTTCCCGATTAAATGTAGGAAAATTTATATCTCCTTGACATTATGTCTACATTTCTGCAGATGGTGGTTTATATGCTGCTACTCCAGTTGACCCTGTGTTCATTCTATTGCCAATGTTTGATGAAGCACGCATGAGAGTACGTAACGCTTTCTAATTACTATGGTTGGTTGTTTCCCAAAATTGATTGGAGTTTTATAGTTTTGTGAATGATTGTTGTAACTAATAGCATATGCTGAGAATCTTGGTCTATTACACTTGCATATTTACTAGTCATCAATGGTTAGTATTCTAGAATCTCTCATTTATGAACCTGTGTTGTTGAGGCAGAAAGGAGATGATCCCGGGAAGTTTAGGCAACTTGATGAGATCATTTACCTTCAAGATTATCCCGGATATCGTCATTTAGCAACAATTGCAGAAAAGTCCATGGAAGTTGTTTGTGATTGTAAAGGTAATATAAGCAAGTGAGTTGGTATAAGTCTTGTAAATCTGGATATAAATATATAGAATTGTCGTTTGTCCATTATGGTTACTTTATAGGTTTTCAATTTAATACACCTTGAAGGTTTTGTTCGTTTGTTTCTATAATATGTGTCATATGATGTTGCAGAGATTGGATCCTCAAAGTTTTTTAGACTCAATGACTCGAAGGTTTTAGCGTGGATGTACTGTAAGGTAGTCTTCTTCTCTTATACCTATTTCTCAAGGAGTGAATGGTTGACGTAAAGGAAGCTGTTGCTTCTGTTTGATTCAATATTTTGTGCTACAGTTTCAAGTCCCTACTGTTGCTAGAATTGGAAGAGCTGTCGTGTGTCTGATAGATACCACTAAAAGTACGAGTTTCTCGTAGTCATTTGGAGTACAGGATTGTGTCTACTTCTCCTTCACATATCATCAGTTTCCCCTTTTGTGGAGCTCAATCTCCATCAAACACAATCATACATGATTAATCATACAATGATGTGTGCTTATTATGTACTACCATCATTCAAGTCAAGAGACAACTTTCTAAATATGACCAAACACCACGAAACTAGCTGATTTTTTTTTTTCAATTTTGAAAAAAAGAAGCAAAAGAAATTGAGTTTATGCTACTACACGTATGCCAGTCTTCATGTTTGCACTGACATTTGTTTTCTTCTAATATTCGATGAAGAAGCATCTTATGTTATACTTCATAATGACTGATAGGTTCAACAAGTAAAGCAGAGCCTCTTCAAACTGGATAAGAACTATGTTGCTCGAAGTCAGAAGGATACCTGTATGGTTTGTCGATTAATGAATTTATTTCTTATTATAATAGCTGAACATTGAATTTATCTTTCACTTAATACCTGATTGTGTTTACATTTTTGTGAGAGGTTTATTTTTTACTTTGCTGAACTTTTGTGGTGAGCTCCTTGTGATTGTTCATTTCAACTTGTTTTTTTTCTTTTCTTTTATTAACTTATTGTTACAAGATTCAGTGATTTACATGTTCTGTGACTTTGTCTTTGCAGAGTTTTAACTTAAACATAGATTGTGAGCATGCTTTAAGTGATATATCCATCACTAAGAATTAACACTAGTATAATACATTAATGAATTGTTGGCATCTTAGAAATTGACCCAAAGGTCTTAAGACATAAGATATGTAAAAATCCATTACTAAGAATTATCCCATTCAAAAATTCACATCCACTCTTCATACTCACATTTGTTAATTTTAAAAATGGTGATTCTTCTCTCTTACTGTGTTTGTTTTCACCACTAGCATAACTATCATTATTACATCTTGCTGTTGTATGTATATATATATTTTTATTATTTTTTGTTCTGGTGCAGTGACTGATGTTGTCATGATTTTGGGAGAATACTTGGCAGATGAGCCATGGTTGAAGCTCCTATGCAACAATCTTAGGTACATTGTGTAACAAAATGCTTTTATTTTCTATCTAATTTATTTGTAGCCGAAAATTGAGTTAATGGAAACAAATGCAAAGTCATGAATTATAAGATATTTTCAGGTTAAACATCAGTGAGGCAATCAAAGCACCAGATACAGGAAGCCACATGTCAGCCACACCAAGTAACCATGCTTCATTTAGTCCTGTACAGGTATATGAAATTCTGATTTTTAGTGTAAACCCCTGCAAACCTCTTTGTTTGTGCATGAACTTGTTGATCTATCAACATTCAACTAGTTACTGGTTTTAGCAAACATAAAGATTTCTTGATGATAGTAACAGTTGAAAATAACGTCAATATTTACTATACAGAATTTAGTGGAACAAGAAGTACTGCTTGTACTTGTAGATGTGCATATTATAATGCACCCCAAACATTTATGCAGTGCTATCCAACCTGTGTCTTGAATAAACGCTGATTGATTATTAATGTTAGGTTTCTTATTTTACATGAGTTGGGAAGTGACCATCTACCAGTGCAATTGCTTCATAAACATGTTCTATCTGGACTTGATTTTTACTCCTTTTATAAAAAAATCAGGAACAGATGGGGAGTGACAAGAGAGTTACCGGAAATGGGAAGCAAAATAAGAAGGTAAAAGTGGAGACAAATTCTCATAGCATTAAAGATATGTTTACAAGGGCTTCAAGGAGGGGAAAATCTTGATCAGACTCACCAACCAGCCTGCTTCACCTTAAGGATGTAACTTATTCTTTCTGTATGTTGTATGCCCGAGGTTTTAATTGAATATCAATTCTGTTATATTATTCATGGTCATTGAATTGAACAAAAGAAAAAATGTAGTCAATAGGGTTGTAAACATGAGTTAAATTAGCTGCTGCATTGCGAGTTTGTGACTGATGGTTTAAAGAAGGATGCTAACTCCAGTCCAAACACAAATCATCAACCATTTCAACTTATTTCTGTTTGTTTGTTTTCTTTTTTAATCTAATTTTTAGTAAACTAAAAAAACCAAATTGGTAAAAGGACAATGTCAATATGTTACTGGTTTCACTTCATCTAATGCTCAAATTTGTTACCAGCAGAAAGTACACTGCTAAGATCGGTACATACCAAATAAATGTTAGAATTGGTAAAAATACTAAGGATTTTGCTTGAGTGAAGCCCTAATGTTTTTTGCTAAAAGTAAATAAGTGCATTAAATAAAGTTAAACAATCATTTTTTATTCACGATCACATCTAATAAAATTAAGGGTTTTGCCGGCGTGTGCTCAATAAAATGCATTATATGAAGTAAAAATTTTCTTAAGTATTAAGATTTTCACTTAATACTCATTAATTTAATCAAATTTTTACCCTTTTATGTGTATATTAATTAATTACAGATTTAGTTATTTAGGGAAAATTTAGTTTTCACTTGATGCACATTCACGTATTCCACTTGACACACATTAGTAAGACCCTAAAAGTAAACGGTGTATTTAATACATATAAACTTTCTTTTTACCAATCATGTATTGTGATTTAAGATTATTAATGGAAATTTTAAGTGTATTTATTACGCTCAATTACTCTTACCGAAAGTCGTTAGGGCTTTCGTTAACAAAATTATTTATGTATTTTGTATATATTCTGATCTGGAGAACCTGGTAGGCTTTGTTTGCCATATCTTAGCTAGGACCCGGTGAAATTGAATTCTCTGTGAAGATTCTCGTGCCAAGCTCAAGCCCTTACCTTCACCCTACAAAAAACTTGCACTCTCCTACCAGGGATTTCTTGTTAGCAACACATATTCATCATTCATTTTGTTGATATATTGATATATATTTGACTGACAACCAATTAAAGGCTCTACATAAAAGAAATATATTGAATAAAAAAAATACATGATTTTGCATTACAACAACTGCTAGAATTTACTCCTATACATTTATATATATGTCATGCCTGTGAATCACTCAATCCATCGTCAAGGAAATTTAGATCATCATCTTCATCTTCATGTTCATCATTAGCCTCAACATGAACATTAATATTGTTAGGCGGACGAACATCTAATGGTTGTATGTCCGACACATGTAATGAACTCTTTCTACTCTCTCCATTTCCTTCTTCATATTCCAACAACCCATTCTCGTATTCCATTTCACTACATAGCTCCTGAAAATACATAAAAATTAGTGTCTAGCAATGCACGTCGAAGGAAAAAATTAAGTGCACCAGTGTTGCTACCTCATCTTCTTGATACGCTTGTTTTTCTGGTCTTACAATCCAGTCATACAATAGATGCTCTTGCAGAACGTTATCAAGGGAAGCTGAACTGCTTGGCATTTTCTTCCTAATTTGACGTTCCCTGAGTCGTAAGTTATAGTGAACATAGATAAAGTCACTCAATCTTTTCTGTGCCAAACTGTTGTGCCTCTGGTTGTGAATCTCATCATATACACTCCAATTATGCTCACAACCAAATGACGAGCAAGTCTGACTCAATATGCGAACAGCAATCTGTTGCAGCTCTAAGCAGTTTATCCCATGTTGTTGCCACCAAGCAGCTAAAACATAATTATTATATACTCGTTAAGTAATAGATAACGTAACCATGATAACAAGAATCTTTAACGGGGCGTTTATCACCTGGATTTAGCTCTGCTCGTGTACTAATAGCCAAATCAGTTCCAAAATCAGCTTTCGCAGAACCAAAATCCGAAATCTGCAGGCATAAATAAACAAATCCATCAGACAGATGTTGCAAATCTGACTTTCATGAAATGAAGGGTGGGACACGTTACCTGCTTCGATGCTGAAACCCTCCTTGCATTGTTTGGTTCAAACCTAACAATGCATGAATTTAGTCCACGCACAACTTCTGGATACTACATGAATAAACCACATAAGAACAAACATAACTAAGAACAACTTTTATTTGGTAAATAAGTAAAGGAATATCAAGCAAAGATTTTGAATAGATTTACTATATTTCTTACGGGAACAAAATCAGGTCGATATCTGTATGATGGATTTAGAAAGTAAGCAGCTAGATACAAAGGATGATTGAGAGATGAATTCCAATGATTGTCTATTATACTCCAAAGGTTACCATATTTGCGTGCGTCATCACCATGGTTACTTTTGATGTCAAGTTTTGCCTTGTACATTTCATTGTATATATATGGCATGGACATGCTCTCATCACCGTTGATCTTTTCAAGCACTTCCAGAATAGGGTCCACAGATCTCCTAATGTATTGCACTTTCTTCCAAAATGTAGCATTCATTACAATTTTTTCTGCCTCTTCACCCTCTTCGGACTTTGAAACCCGAGATGATAACCATTTAGTGGATTGAAACAATCGTTTCAGATCGACCCTGTGGTCCATCAAGCTTCGTAACGTTAGAAAACTTGAAACATGACGGGTAAAAGAGGCTCTAACGACTTCCTGCCCCCCGGTATATTCCCTTTTCATTAGATTTGATAACCAAATCTGGTTATAAACAAGCTTTGTAACTTTCTGTGCTCTCTCAATACATTCGGCTACCCATTTTATTTTTCCGAAATCTTCCACTATTTGTTCAATGCAAGAAGCAGCACAAGGAGTCCAAAATAAGTTTTGTCGTTTTTCCTCAAGCATCTTTCCAGCAGCTTGATAACTAGGTGTGTTTTGTGTGATAACCTAAGAACCAATTAACAAAATCAGACAACAATACATTCATGTGAGAAGTGGGGACTAGACTAGAAATATAACAATATCTACCTGCACAACGTTTTCCTCGCCCATATCATCCACAACTTTATCAAGAAATTTAAATAATGCCAGTGCATCTTCGACAAATTCAGTTGCATCAACTGAAGAAACAAAGTGCATACCCCGAGGACATGCAACCAAAACGTTGATTAACGTCCTGTTGTGTGCATCTTTCCAACTATCTGCCAAAATCGAACAACCAGTGACCGCCCAAGAGGCTTTATATTCAGCCAAATAGGTTTTAATGTTTAGGATTTCATCCTGAAGAAACCGACCCGACAACATAACACTCGAGGGAGCTGGTACGTCTTGTCCGTACTGACCCACCATCTCCAGCATCTTATGAAAATACGGCGAGTTTGCGGCATGAGTGGGAACTCCAGCATGATAAAAGAATTTGGAAATAGCAGACATGACATCCTTACGTGATACTTTAGCCCCCAACATCTGACTCTTGGGTGACTGTAGATGACTAGTAGTTTCAGATTTCGGTCTTTTCGAAGGCGGTTCAGGAGATATTAATCTTCTTGAATCACTGGTATATCTCTTTTTATCTCCACTCGTGATTAGTAGATGTACATCATCTTCCTCCTGGTCATCCTCTTCTTCTTCATTTTCTGAATGCATTAAGTAGTATGGTGGTGCTGATGTTTGCTGCTGCTTATAACTATTATTGGGTTCAGGTCTTCTATGCCTCCTTCCGGTACGATGCCATTTCATATTTTCTTTTATTTTGAGATAGACTTCCTCAGGAGCACTTTTACAAGGTGCAACTTCACCGGGTATTCTAGCCAGGTGTTGCTTAAACCGATTAATGCCACCACTAACAATTTTATCACAGTAATTGCATTTAACCTTTTTCTTCCGTTCATCACGAGGAATTCCGTGTTCCCAACCCGGGTCAACGTATCCTAACGACCGAAGAGGAGGGGCCACCATATTAATAACCAAACCCTTGTCCCCACCGATTACTAACTGCTTTCCTTTGTTCCTATTATATGCAGCAGAAATGTGGTCTTCCTCGTCCACATCATCATTATCAATGTCGTTATCATTAGAACAAGGGTGGAAGCTGAGATACGCGTGTTCGTCATATTCACTTTGCTTAGGTTTTTTACCAATACGACATCCTTCCAAATTTTCTTTCATCTTTAGGCACACTTCTTCCGGAGCCTTTTCACAATACGTGACTTCTCCAGATACTCGAGCTAAATGTTGCTTCAACCTGTATATTCCACCACTAACAACTTTCCCACAATAATTGCATCTTACCTTCTTCTTTTTGTCATCTTGGGCAGTACCATGCTCCCAACCAGGATCCACAAATCCACTACAACGTACTGATGTCATTTCCTCATGGATCCCACAACATCAGCTAATTAAAGTTTCTAATACTTGATTTCAAACAAAACAAAACATTGTCTCCCCGTACTTTATGTACAAAAGTCGAAAGGCTCACACATGGGTATGATATCATGTCCTCCCTACACATACCTATTTTCTACATGAAATGCCCATTGTGGCATCAATCTCAGGTTGTAAACCTATTTGGGTATAGATACACTAAATCACTGAATGTTATAGCCATGAGATCTTCTCTAGTGTCCTCTTTCAGAAAGTATAAACACTGAAATGCACATAGAATTCCAGATGTGATCAAACTGACTATTACATTAACACTTCGTTTCTTCATTTTTCATTAACTTCAATGATAGATCAACATCTTAAGCACAGAAATAACCAATTTGAGTTCCAAACAAATATATCAAGATCCATTAGTCCGCATGCCACCCTCATTAACATCAAACGATATTTTTATATTAATCATTATGCAAAATTATTCAATTTTAAGGATGATTGTTTATTGTCTAATTGTATTGGAGTAGTTAACGGGTTGTTTGACACGTAGGAGGTCTCACACATACAAAACTATAACAATTCAGGGCTTCAGGAAAACTAGAAGAACTGATTTAAGGTTTTGGTGGTTTGAATTGTACTTTCAGTTGGACATTCACATGGTTTCTGCATAATTAATACCAGCATTCAAAATTCTATATCTCTATTGCCAATGTAATCAACAATATTTTGTATTGATTAAATAGAAATTAAGTTTTTAACACGAAAGTAATATAGTAAAAAACCGAAACAGATATCTAGGTATACATTTAAGCTCATATAGTATTATAGAATTATTACAGTTGATATAAACGACTGAGAAGCAAAAATTTTTGTAATTTTTTTCTAACCCTAAATTTACGGTATACACAACCTAGACTGCAAAATTGGAACCCAAAAAACCCTAGATTTACAATATTGAAGAAATTAAGATGATGAGAGAATGATTATAAGTACCTGATTGGAGCTATTTGATCGAAAATGATGATGAATCCGGGGTTGGGATTTAGATTGATGAGCACAACTGGGAGAGAAGAAAAACGCTTATTTTTGGTTGTGTGTGTGGGGATTTGGGCGAACCACCCATCATCCGTATCTCATCCGTTTCTAATTTTTAAGCCCACATTTGGGTCCGTTTAAGGTGGCCCAAATTCAATCATAGCCTCATAGGTTCTGTTTTGACGATTTCGAATTTTCTTTTTCTTCCGCTTCGAACAATTAAATTCAAGATCGAATAAATGTCCCATGACCTTGCGAAATAAATGTCCCATGAACAATTAAATTCAAGATCGAATAATTCAAGCTCGAATAAAGTTCTCGAGTTACTTTACAACTAATAAAGTTCACTGGGGAACTTGTTGCAAATAGTTCATGATAGCTTCTTACATAAACCAAAGTTCCCTTTTATGGTTGGAATTTGCGCTTTTGGTTATTATTAATCATTACAGGGTTATGGATTATTCATATTTTAAAGCCCTCATTTTGAATTTTTTCTATAAATTCTAGGGTATGATATAATCCATACACTTGTAATTGATTTAATATAATTCACTATGATGAATGTTTTCTCTTATTTCATATGACCAAGATTTCACTTCCTTCATACATAAAAGATTCAATCAAAGATCACGAGAAAATGAAGCTTTATCGGAATTGGTTATCTCATGAGTTAGGAGTTAATAGATATGTAGTATGGGAGGATTTGGCTAAGATCGGTTTAGACAAGGGATTTAAGGAGTTGATTGAATTCAAAGTGGGTAAATGACATCTTCAGGCATGGACCAATCTGTTTAACTTAAAAGATAAAGTTTGTCAAGAGCTTGTGGCAAAATTCATGGTTACTCTTAAGTTTGATAGATCAGTATCTAGATTAGACGATGATTCGATGATTAAGTTTAACTTTCAGGGAAAGAGTCACAACATGTCCTTAGCCACTTTTGCTGTTCATTTAGAGCTATACAGTGAACATCAAGTGACCATCAAGTTCTTCCTCAACTCAGAGTGCAGTCCACAACAGAGAGATCACACAACTATTTGGCCTCAATATGCATCAGGACGGTTTCATTCAAATGTCATAGCTCGAGTTTTTCATAATAAGTATCACAATGTGCTTCATAACCTTCTTGCTTTTAGTATTTGAGGAAAGAAGAAGACGAAAGGAGTTGTTGTGTAGAAAGACTTATTGATCATCAACTTTATTTTTAATTGATTGTGTTTCTGTCTTTAATTTCAATTTTATCAAGTAAAGATGATATTACTTTTTTATGAATAGTTTTCCTTGAACAAATCCTTTAATCTAACCAAAGAATATGTTCTAAGATTGTAATTACCTTTTCTAAGCAATATGCAATGATAATGTTTATTATATACCTTTTGAGAATGCACCAACGTGATTTAAATCATAAACTAATAGTAGTAAACTATGTCAAAATCAATCTCATCTTAAATACTACATTTAACATTTCCTGATAATAATGACGGTTAATACTGATACACATTGTATTTGACTTCCACCTCTGAACACTATCAAACTAACCTATAATTATCAGAATATTATAATTATAATTATATATAAGTGAAAGTAAATTTCAAAATACCTAAATCATATATTCAATAATTGTTAACATTTACAATCACAAATGCAACATAAAACTAAATAAATTTTAGATTCATAACGTTCCAAACATAAGTTTGCAAGTGTGCGTAAAATAGTAACATTATTATCTATTACACCGTATTACTATCTTCGTCTTATTACAAGTGTTAACTTTTGACTCTCCAAATTATTTTTTTCAACTTTGACCTTAGATATTTTTGTTTATGTTATTTAATATTTGATAAAAATTATATCAATGAAAACACATTTAAAACCTAATTCATTCGTATACTTTGCATCAAATATTATATCTTTAAAAGTTAAAAATATTTAAGATCAAATTTGTAAAAGAAATAATTTTAAAAGTTAAAAATGAACATTTATAATGGGATGGAGGGAGCATTTTATTATCTTTGACTGAATAAAATTAAAAAGTAAAGTATAAAGTATAATAATAATAATAATAATAATAATAATAATAATAATAATAATAATAATATAATAATAATAATAATAATAATAATAATAATAATAATAATAATAATAATAATAATAATAATACAGTACTAAAATAATATACGGGGTAATAAAAAATGGACCAGTTTATACGTTTGTCTGTTTTTTTGTTAGAAAATTTGATCATTCATTACATTGCCTTTTCTGCTACTCAACTTCCCCTCAAATTTCGATCATTCCTACCTTCCTTCTTACTTCTTCTTCTTGTTTATACTCAGCAGGTAATCTTCAACTTTGATTCCAGTAATTAATTAATTCCTATTATATTATTTGTTGTTTTATTTCAATTTATCATGTTTAGGGTTTTCTTTCTTACTTGATGCTGTGATTGTATTTCTGAACTTTATATAGGTGTGTAAATTAAGCATCTTGCCAGTATATAGTTTTGAGTTTCGAACCTACTGTTCTCGAAATTTTGAGATAGATTTCATGTAACTTGCTGTTTGTGTTACAATAGAGTGAAATTTACGAGAGAAACTGAGATATAATAATTAAAAGGGTTAAGTATCTGGAAATGCATCCAACTTGTCCTGAATGTCTATTTTATGTATCATACTTACGGGAGGTGTATTTAATGCATCCAACTTCCAAAAACGGTTTATTGTATGTAATTTGATGACGTGTCATATTCTAAGGATGCCATGTGGCATCGTATACGACCGACACATCATCAAAATACATACAATAAACCGTTTTTGAAAGTTGGATGCATTAAAAACACCTCCTGTAAGTATGATACATACAATAGATATTCAGGACAAGTTGGATGCATTTCTAGATACTTAACCCTAATTAAAATATACTACTCCGTAATAAGTTACAAACTTAAAATATTTTGTTACGAAGAATAATTGTGATGAAAAGATAGGTTTTCGCTTGAGAGGACTTTCGTTTTGATATAAACTGAATGACTTGGAGCAAAATGATTCATTTGAAACTTTTTTGTTATGTTCGTGTTGTGGTATGCCTAAATATCTCCAATTGATACTGAGGATCAGAACTATCTTGGTCTTAAGGGGCAATATGGGTCAACGGACTCTTGTGCTTAAAATTTTGGTACGAGTATACAATATCAAACATTGATGCTAAAGGTTGCTTAGTTCACTTGGGAAACCAATTGGTGTCCTAGGATTTGAGTTCTGGTCCTTCTAACTTCTAAGGGTGTTTTCTTTGAAGAGTTGCTACACTTCGTCTACGAGTTGATTACTTTATATTGATGTTATAGTTAATGATAACTCATTTTCACATTGAGCAATCTCATGTCAAATGCAATCCTGTGACGGACTTATTAGATTTTCTTGTTATCTTATTGTATTTTGATATTTTGGCAGGGGACGGTAAATATGTTCTGAAGGTTAAACATTTTCGAAAGAGAAACAATGAAACAAGAATTTTCATCGTGTTCCGTTGTACGGAAGCCTTCCACATCGATGTGGTTATTAGTGGTGACCTTTTTGTTAGTACTAGCCCACTGCGATGGGACTTCATCTGAATCTACAAACTTGATTGGTCTTGGAAGCTATGACATCACAGGACCCGCTGCAGATGTGAACATGATGGGATATGCTAATATGGAACAAACTACTTCGGGTATTCATTTCAGATTGAGAGCTCGTACTTTCATTGTTGCAGAACCTCAAGGGAAGTCTGTAGTATTTGTGAATCTTGATGCCTGCATGGGTTCACAGCTTGTTACGTTAAAAGTCATCGAAAGATTGAAGGCAAGGTTGTTATTTTTTTATCAAATTTAACCTTTCAGTTTTAATCTTGCTTTCGTCTGTTACCAACACTCCAGAGTTGCAAGCGCTATAAATTTAATATGTGCTTTTATATCATCCAATTGTTGGTTCATTTTTAGGGTTTTCGGAGTTATCTAATGGTTCCCATTCACTTTCTTTTTCTTATAATTTTCAAGGTATGGTGACCTATATACTGAGGAGAATGTTGCTATTAGCGGGATCCACACACATGCTGGGCCTGGTGGATATCTTCAATATGTTATATATATTATAACGTCTCTTGGTTTTGTACGACAATCGTTTGATGTCCTTGTGGATGGCATTGAGAAAAGCATTGTTCAAGCTCATGAGAATCTGCGTCCAGGTTCTATCTTTATAAACAAAGGTATCATTTATCAGCTATTATGTTTCAAATATTTCGATATGTTTTTGCTCTTAGGTGAACTGATTTTCTCATAATATTGTGGTAAAACGCTGGTATAATCTCTTAGGTTGATATTGCAGGAGAGCTCTTAGATGCTGGTATAAATCGTAGTCCCAGTGCTTATCTTAATAACCCAGAAGAAGAAAGGAGCAAATATAAATACAACACTGATAAAGAGATGACACTCTTGAAGTTTGTAGATGAGGAATGGGGTCCTGTGGGAAGCTTTAATTGGTTTGCCACTCATGGAACGTCTATGAGCCGTACAAATTCGTTGATTAGTGGTGACAACAAAGGTGCAGCTGCACGCTTTATGGAGGATTGGTATAATTCAGATGTCACACGCAAAGGATTTGAAAGCCAATCAGTAATCAAATCTGGAGCTTATCATAAACCTCCTCGAAGAATCTCTAACATAATTCCAGAGTTCCATGAACACCGTAAGTTTAACACTTTTACCTAGTATTTTGTTTGGCCTGTAATTTTCTTCCAAATAATTTATGCTACTTGTTTGATCTTAACACAGGTAAAGAGTTGATGGAAATTGCTTCCACCATCCAGTCTTCTCCAGGAAGACGTGTTACACGAGCTCTAAGTGTTGCAAAACGAGTGAGGAGTAGCTTTAGGCAGGCTGAAAGGCCACAATTTGTGTCTGCATTTTGTCAATCAAATTGTGGTGATGTAAGCCCAAATGTGCTTGGAGCGTTTTGCATAGACACTGGCTTGCCATGTGATTTTAATCAGAGTACCTGCAACGGTCGAAATGAACTTTGTTATGGCCGTGGTCCAGGGTATGTATATACTCAGTTTTAAAAGGGCCAAGTGGCTAAGCATGTCTTGAACTTTACCCACAATTTTTATTGTATGTATTAAACCTTAAAAGGTTCTGATGAAGAAGTCATCGGGTACATACAATAGTAATTATATACAATAGAAATTTTGAAAGCTGAACACATACGATAAATTTTTTAAAAGCTGAATAAAATACCACATAATGTTGGGTAAAGTTTGATACAATTTTAGACACCTAATCCGTTTTAATTTATAGCTAGAATGAAAACGTGTGCCGTATACTTGGACAGTTATCCAGATGAATTTGAGAGTACACGTATCATCGGTGACCGCCAATTTAAAAAAGCTGTGGAATTGTTCGAAAGTGCATCTGAGCAATTAAATGGAAAAGTTAGGTATCGACACACGTATATCGATTTCTCAAACATTTCAGTCCATGTGTCAGAAGCTAACGAGTCGGTCAGAACATGCCCTGCTGCAATGGGCTTCGCTTTTGCTGCTGGAACCACTGACGGACCCGGAGCATTTGACTTTACACAGGGAGATGACCAGGTTAATATAAGATTATGTTGCATGATTACACGCTTTGAGGATCAGCTTCTTAAATGACTCTAATTATGCGATGTAAATGTGTTGAATGGTTTATAGGGAAACGCCTTTTGGAAGCTTGTTGGAGGTTTAATGAAAAAACCTGCTAAGGAGCAGATCAATTGTCAGGATCCGAAACCTGTTCTGATTGACACTGGTGAAATGCATGAACCATATGATTGGGCGGTAAGTTAATCCTTAATTTGATGTTCATTACACGAAAACTCAACTATTGTACACCTATTGTGTAATTATGTAATGCATCTTAGCTTCACAAAACTGCAACTTATTCCATCTTTCTATGCATCTTCTATGGTTATCCGATTTCAACATTTGACAACTATCAACTTTGTGTGGTTGCATGAGGGCAGATTTGCAGTGTCATATATTATTGTCTTTTTGATATATTGAAAATGTAGATTATTGAGGATTATACTATGATAAGGCGGGTAGGCGACTCCGATTTCAAAAATGTCATGAGCAGTTTTAGGCTGTATTAGGATTATACTATGATAAGGCTTTTTAAAGTGACTTCTCATATTTCTCATGATGATTTCTGCAGCCGTCCATACTTCCACTTCAGATGTTTCAAATTGGACAACTTGTTATTCTCAATGTTCCAGGAGGTAATTTATGTTTTATTCTTTTACGTTTTTTAATTTTGAATGGCATTATCGACCCTATATTAAAATATAGATTATTGAGGTCTTCTATAGTTTTGTTGGAAGAGAAGTGAAATTACATATAGCGTGACATGATCCACGATAAGTATGTAGGGGTAAAAGGATTAATTTTGCAAATAGTAGTCTCACTGGATACTGTTTCATCTGGTCTAAGGGATAATCACAGTTATACATGCTTCTTATTTGTTTTCCACCTTTAACCTACATATAGTTCTTGTGAACATCGTTTTTGGCATTTGTAGAGTTCACTACAATGGCGGGTAGGCGACTCCGTGAAGCTGTCAAGGAAGTTGTGACTTCTGGAGACAAAGAAAGTGATGTTCATGTTGTTATTGCGGGACTTACAAATACTTATTCACAGTACGTGACTACATTTGAGGAATATCAGATTCAGAGATACGAGGTCAGTATATATATAGTTTCCCTGTTATAATCTAAAGTTTTGGCATGGTTCTTACAATATGTTGCATGATCTTCAGGGGGCTTCAACTCTCTACGGTCCACATACCTTAAATGCGTACATACAAGAATTCAAGAGATTAGCGTCTTCTCTCATTAAAGAACAAACTGTTGAACGAGGCCCACAACCACCCGACCTACTTGACAAGCAAATCAGCCTTTTGACACCAGTTCTCATGGATGCAACCCCTCTTGGTTCTAGTTTTGGTGATTGTAAAACGGACGTTTCTCCCGACTCAATTTACAAACCAGGCGATACAGTTACAGCCACTTTCTGGACAGCATGCCCAAGAAATGACCTTATGACTGAAGGCACATATGCACTGGTCGAGATTTTACAATCTGATAAGACCTGGGAACCAGCCTACGACGATGATGACTGGTGCCTAAAGTTCAAGTGGTCAAGACCTTCAAAACTTAGTACCCGGAGCTATGCCACTATAGAATGGCAGATACCAGATGAGGCTGTTTCAGGTGTTTACAGACTTACGCATTTTGGTGCCTCAAAATCGCTTTTTGGTTCAGTCAACCATTTCACAGGTTCTTCTGCTGCTTTTACTGTAACATAAGAAACGAGCTGATTAGATGCAAATACTGTAAAAGAGACGTACATGAACGCTATAAGAATACTATCGGTTTATGTTAATAGACAGACCTGCAACTGGTATGTGTCTGAGTGTACGTGTGTATGAAATGCAATTACTGTTAATATACATCCTTTGTATAAAGTTTATCATGTATCACTGCATCAGTGTACGAGGCAATATGCATTGTGTTTGAGTTGCTGCAACTGCTTTATATTGTTTGGTTACCGTTTTAATACTTATCAATAACTGTCCCAGTTAAAAATACATTTTAGATATGATTAAAACATTAGGAAATGATCATACTTTATGATGATAATTTATGATCAGTGTTACCATTTCTTAGATCAAGTACACTATGAAAGCAGATGAGATGTGGCATCTTACCTATCATCATATAATAGAGCAATTTAAATGTTGCATAAGAAAGATGTAAGCTTACCTTACATGTGATGTAGAGTTTGAGTGGTATTTATTGAGATGTGTCTCCTTGGATTGACATTATACATATTCGGTGGGTGGGAGTCCCACCTCATGAACAAAATCATTTATTTTGATCCATCAATCAAGTTTTGTAGAAACTATATATGCTCCTTTTTACCTATCATTTATTAATTCATGCTATGTGTCGTAGACTAATGTATTACCCGTGCAGGTAGACGTATAAAATGTCTTATACGGGTTGAACCAACAGCATATAAGTAGGTTGATATGTTAGTTACATAGTATTAGTACATACCATTATGTCAAAAGCCCTCCGGTAACATGGTTAGAATGTCACCTTGTAACCTTTTAATCCGATTATTAAAATTAGAATAACCCAATTGAAATCGATATGAGTAAGGAATTTATTTCTGTTTCAAAAATGTACGTTTCTAGGATTTGTCATTATATTATATGCATTTATTTTAACAATAAAGTGGCGAAGGTTTCGACTTAAGATGTTAAATTGATTGATGAGTAAATTACAAGAATGGTAAATGTTTGTTTTGCCAAATTACAAATATTATTTATAACATTACAAAATTGGTCCAAATACAAGTTAGGGCATAGTTGAGGGACATAGCTAGTTTGTAACAAAATAAAACAAAAACAAGACAAGTAAAATAAATAAAGATGGCAGTCGTGTTCTTTTACAGACAACTCTTTCATCTTTCATCTTTCACCCCAAAATAAAACCAGTCGTCTACGTAGGGGAGAGATATATAAATATTTAATTGATCGAATTAATTTGTTATTATCATTTTTAAATTAGTAGACAAAATTCAACAAACAACAGCAACAACACATACTTGCGTTTTACATGTTAGTAATTCCGCATTTGGAAATTATTAAAATCAGAGACGCCAGTGGTCGGCATCACTCTCATCAGAGTATTAGGATTACGATTTATATATATAATCTCATGCTATACTGTATTTTTTTTATATATTTTATACGTGTTGAAATAATATGAATAAATCTCAGTGTGTAATTAAAATTTAGAGTGTACGTACGTAAATCGTTTTAAATGGACAGAGAAAAGAAATCATCATCATCTTCATCATCATCGAGTGGCGGCGGTGTATCGGATGTAGGTGCATGGGCTATGAATATTATAAGTTCCGTTGGGATCATTATGGCCAACAAACAACTCATGTCGGCTAACGGTTACGCTTTCACATTTGGTCAGTTACTCTAGCTCCATTTCATTATTCGTCAATTGTATTATTCTACATTGCATACATGTACGCTACATTGCAAATTTAGCAGCCTTGTGAATGTTTAGTGATTGCTACTAACTCGAATAATATGTAATTATTTGAGGTTGATGACTTTTTTAGTGAGCTTTTTCAAGCTCTGAGTTGTTCGTTTATGAACTTGAGCTTGATTAATTATTATATACTACTTGAGGTATCGCGTTTAATTTTTATTGGTTACATTTATCCAAAGTTTTAGAATACAAATATCCTATATTACTCAGTCTTATTTGATATGCTTAGCTTGATTAGATAGTTCAGCTAGAAATAACTCAACAAGCCATGATATAATATATTCATCGCGGCTCATGAAACTAATTGAACCCTCTCGAACTCGAATACTGTCAAAGCTCAACTAAGCAAAAGGGCTTGAGTGGCTCGTTACTTTCTTGCCTTGTTAACACCCTACTCATTACTATCTGCATCCACCGTTACATGAGTTGCATTACCAATTTTGTTAGACCCTAAGAGTTTACAATATTAAGTGCTTACTTGTGTTATAAATTTGGATTTATACTCTACCTTCTTGTCGGTCTTTGTTTTTTTCTAGGAACAAGACTGAATGATAATGAATGTCCTCTTAGAGATCACAAAGATCACAGATAATTGTTAGGGAATTAAGTCCATTTAAGCATTTCAATACTGTATCATGTTTGTTTCTCAAGTATATCAGTAGCCGGCTAAGGTATGTAATAGATCTTTCATTAATAACCAGTTTATCTAATGTGGTGTTCTCTTTTCTCCAGCCACAACATTAACAGGTTTTCATTTTGCTGTAACTGCACTGGTTGGGTTTGTGTCGAATTCTACGGGATACACTGCATCGATGCATGTTCCTTTGTGGGAGCTTCTCTGGTTTTCAATTGTTGCCAATATGTCAATAGCAGCAATGAATTTCAGTCTTATGCTAAATTCAGTTGGATTCTATCAAGTATGTATTGTATTTCTTGCAGTGATCATATAATTAGTATTTTCCTAATTATGCACTTGATATGCAACTCCATGTTTTGCTTTCTTAACATCTTGATGTATATATAGCAAAGAAAAAGCAAAAGAGTAATTATCGGCTTATAGCTTCTATATAGCTTATAGCAGACTGTTTTTTATGTTGTAGATATCGAAACTGAGCATGATTCCAGTGGTCTGTGTAATGGAATGGGTCCTTCACAATAAGCAATACTCAAAGGAAGTAAAATTTTCTGTTGTGGTTGTGGTCATAGGCGTTGGTGTTTGCACTGTGACTGATGTCAAAATTAATGCAAAAGGTTTTTTATGCGCTTGTGTAGCAGTTTTCGCGACATCATTGCAACAGATTGTAAGTACATACGTCTTTTCATTCATAATTCTAGTTCTAAAACTCGACAAGGAAACTGTACCTGCGGTTTAGTTGATAGAATAGGCATTCAAGATTAATTTCAATGTTCACATCCCCCCCTTTTTTTTCCTTTTTTCTAACTATGAAGAATCTATTCCGATTTCCATACTTATGAGGACGTAAGATGTATGCCTATGCTTCAGTTTCCTATTAGTAAAATTCTGTTTCCATTGTAGTCCCTTTAAACAGAGATGCAAATATTGGATGTGATTAGTAATTTTTCATCTTGATGGAAAGCATTCCGTTTTAGAAAACAAAGTTTAGTAGAAATTTCTCAAAATCTTTGTGCATTTTCGTCATATAATAAGAAATAACTGAATGCTGATCTTTTAAAATATAGATTTACATACATGGTTAAAGGCAAGTTATAGTAGATGGTATATGTTAGATTTATAAGGTGATCTTTTCTATTTACATGTTTGTCCTCTGCCCAGTCCGTGGGCATCGTTTATTGTACTTTATCTTCAGGAATCAGGGTTCTCCCATTGTAGTAATATGATTATCTTTATATCCAAAGAATTTACATGGAACCGGTGCTTGGGTTATTATGATCGTATCTAATACAAGTGGAAGCCTTTGAACAAAAAATCCAAAACCTTTTCTGGAAAAAATCCCACAAAAGGACAAGTATGAATCAACTGAAAAATTGATGGACTATATCCTCATTCTTATTACAGGTTTATGTATAACTGAACTTAACTCGTGTGCTGCAGTCAATAGGATCTTTGCAGAAAAAGTATTCGGTTGGAGCTTTTGAATTGTTAAGCAAGACAGCCCCTATCCAGGCCCTCTCACTCCTTGTATTGGGTCCTTTCATCGACTACTATCTTAGTGGAAACCTTATATCAGATTACATAAAAAACGTATCTTCTGGTGCAATTGTAAGCATGCAAGCCCATTCCTTCATCATTAACATAAAATCTTTCTTCTGTTTACAATGGTCTAATTCTGCAGTCTGAGTTTTGGGCAGGTGTTCATACTCCTTTCATGCTCATTGGCAGTATTCTGCAACATTAGCCAGTACCTGTGCATCGGCCGTTTCTCAGCAGTTTCGTTTCAGGTTTTAGGTCACATGAAAACTGTATGCGTCCTGACGTTAGGATGGCTCTTATTTGATTCAGAGCTCACATTTAAGAACATTTTGGGGATGCTAGTTGCAGTTTCAGGGATGGTAATTTACAGCTGGGCCGTCGAGGCTGAAAAGGCCACGTCTTCAAAAATGACAACTCATACGAAACACAGCTTAACAGAAGAGGAAATGAATTTACTTAAGGAAGGATTGGATAACAGTCTAATCAAGGATTATGAGGGTGGTGAATCTAAATAGAAATTTAACATTTTTGTTAGTTATTTTAGCCTTCAGCAATATAGTTTGTCATTTAAGTCTTTGAATTTTTCTGGTGACATTTCACATTTGTGTTGCAGCACAAGTAATTATATGGTGGCATTCAATCTCTGTGATAACATGTCCATGATGAATTATGAGATTTTGAAATATAAATAGGAAGTTTACTTTTTTGTTAGTTTTAGAGAGATTTCTTCGACTTTTGGCATCATTGTTTTCCTTCTAAATCTTTATTATTTGACATTATTATGTCACTACATGTTATCGTATCCAGTGGCTCTACATTTCTGTTTATATGTGTTCTTACCCGTGTTTATGTTTAGGATATTGAGAGTGTTGCAATACGCCATGTAAGAGCTTCTCATGTTTGCAGAACATTCAGATTAACATTATGTATATCCTCAATCGCTACTTGATCATGTATGAAGTAATGTGCTTTAGACTAAAACTAGTTTTGTTCATGTTTAACGTAATCTAAACCTAAACCTATTTCCCTGTGATGAGAAGGTATTGTGTTGGCCAAGTTATGGTACCTTTATGTGTATCAGTAATATCTCGTGAAACAAAAAAGCGGTTAAAAAATAAAAAAAAAATGAATGACAAATGGTTATAAAAATGGAAAATATTGTAAATTCAGTATGAATTGAATGGATCAAGGCATAATACAGACAGATAGAAGAATCTAAAAAATGCATTAAGTCATACTAAAGAGTAAAGACAATGGTCTAAATTGAAGCATCCCAGGTTTAAGTAGGAGAGATTCCACTGCATTCAAGCCAAGAAAAATATGTGTTACAGACAATATATACATAAAGTATTTCATTACACAAGAAAAATTATAATAAAATAAATAGAAGACTTTACAAACTGGTATATATAATTGTATAGATATCATTATATATCAACATCACCTCCTGCATGCCACAATATTCTGAAGGTTGAATTAAAATACAAGCATAAAGAAAGGAACAGCCTCCACATGGAGCAGTCTCACCATTTCATTCCAACTACAGTACTATAATACATTACTTGTTAAATTTTATATTATTTGAGCTATGCATTTTTTATATAAAATTTTCGGATTATATCAATTGCCGGCTACACGGTGGGGCCTTGATGTCTCAAACCTCCTGTATTTTTCTCGAGCGTTTATATATATATATATATATATATATATATATCTTGGAACGACAAATGATCAATATCACCCACCATACAAGTTCAACAGATGGGTGACTATCATTATTCACCAATTGTGCAGCCATTAGCAAGCCTAAAGGTTGTAGCCGAATCAGTCAGCAGGCGTGTTGTTTGGAACGGATCAAGAACAATTACTCAAAGAAGAAAAAGAAGACCAATTTGTCTTATGAGTAGAAAGATTAAAGGCAAAGAAAAGCAGCAGGTAGTTAAAAAGACCACCTGCCCACAAACTAATGGGGTAGAATCCATAAACACAAGTCTTGGTAACAAGTATCAACCAAAGTTGTTCCAAGATATTGTAGGCCAACATATTGTGGTTAAAACATTGTCTAATGCGGTTAAGAAAAAGAAGATTGCGCCACTTTATCTCTTCCATGGCCCCAATGGAACAGGAAAGACGTCTGCTGCAAGAGTATTTGCAATGGCTTTGAATTGTGAATCAAGTTTTCATAATAAACCGTGTTGCAGTTGCAAAGGTTGTTCAAGAAGTCTCTACACAATGGAATTGTGCTCTGGAAATAGAATTACCGGATTTGACAAAATCAGAACACTCCTCCAGAACACATCGTTTGCTCAAGCGATTATGGGTTTGAAGGTTTTTATTATTGAGGAATGTCATTCGTTGAGTTCGGAGGCATGGGATGAGCTTATGAGTTTATTGGAGGGGCCTTATGGTTTAAATCTTGTGTTTCTGCTCATAACTGTAAATGTGAATTCTATTAATGGAAATATCACATCAAGATGTCAGAAATATTACTTCACCAAGCTAAATGATGAAGATGTCACAAAAAAACTGTCAACAATTCTTGTTCATGAACATATGGAGATCGAAGAAGAAGCATTAAAACTCATAGTTGCCAAATCGGATGGATCGATGAGAGATGCTGAGAGTATATTGGAACAGTTGGCCTTATTGGGGCCAACCATCACCACCTCCATGGCTCAACAGCTAGTAAGTAAATCCTTATCTCCCTTCAAAAGACTATTGACTTTGGTGAATTACGTGGAGCATATGTTCAACATTGTCTTCCACATATCGTTCTCTGCGTAGGACGTGTGGACTAGTTAGTGTTGCTAGTTATCAGCGTTTTGTGAATTTTTGTGATTTAATTGTGAATAATTAATATGCAAGGTGTTGACAGGTAGGCCTCATTCCACAGAACAAACTACTAGACTTGCTAGCAGTGGCAGTCACGGGCGACACCATCAATACAATCAGACATGCTAAGAAGTTGAGTGAATGTGTTGAACCAGTATCCTTTGTATCTCAACTAGCGAATCTTGTTACAAACATTCTAGCAGGAAGTGCAGTTCTTGATTCATCGTCAGCACACACAAGTAGATCACAACTCAGTAAGACGAGTCTTGATATACTATCACAAATGTTTGTCCTATTTGCAACTATTTACGCTTACTCGTGGTGTGCAGGCAAAACTCATTCAACAAGATTGTGCTACATCTTGAAGTTACTAGTTGAAACCGAAAGGAAACTCCGGTCCTCGCCTGACCAGGCTTCAAATTTAATCGCAACATTTTTAGACATCACTTCTGTGAAAGGCTCAAACAGAGTCTCGACTAACATAGTCTTGCCTAGAAGTCAACGTTCATTATCATTCAGTGAAAAAACGTTACATTTAGGTAGATTTTCTGAGATTTCAAGAATATAATCTGCATACTTTGAAACACATATTTATGGTAACACTTTCTCCTGCAGGTGAACCTGTTGAAAGCATAGACGAGCACAAAAGACACCATGTCAGAAGGGGAAGCTTAAGCGACATGGAAGAAATATGGAAAGATGTGTTGAAAGGAATTGAAATTTCCTATACACAAAACTTCCTTCGTGACCAAGCGAAACTAACATTATTGTCCATCTCTAAGAGTAATGCCGATCTTTTATATATCCTAGAGAGAAACTATTGTTTTTATACAACTGATATCGTCATACCTTGTTCCAGTATCAGCTAATAAGATTTTCTAACACTGATTGACAGCCAATGCTATTGTACATTTGACTTTTACAAGACCAACAGACAAGATGGCTGCAGAAGTTTCGGAAGAAAGCTTAAGAAAGGCACTTGCAGTTGCAATTGGATGTCCAGTTACTCTCCATTTGAGTCTGGAAGATCCGCAAACCTCGGGACAAAATAGTAGAACTACATTCTCCAGTGGTAGCCATCATAAGTATTCTCAACAACGAAGCACACCAGCACAATTGGATTTGGACATGAACGACAAACCATCTGCAGTAGCAGAGGGATCAAGACTCACAAAATCAAAATCATGCTCAACATCTCAACCACCACACAGATATTCTTCAAAAGGAAGAGAACTCAACACGGTTCAACTCCCAAACATGACACACATGTTTGATAACCCGACTTCAGAGACAAAAGATACTCAGAGAACTAACTTAATACAAGCAGAAGACTCCAAACATGTAACACAAAGCATGAGGGTCAACAAGCCTAAACAAAGATGGTTATCTTTATCTTCAATCCCACAGAGTGACGCAAGTGTCGAGCCTTACAGTCAAGACGTAATGTATGCAAATTTCAACAAACTTGGTGATGATGTGAGGAGAACTCCCAAGTTCCAGAAAGCTTTCTCAAAGAGTTCCAAAGATCGTCGTTATCGAGAATCAGCAGATCATCTGTGAGTTTGAGTACTAGCAAAGTAAAATTTAATATCTTGACCTTTCCTAGTACAGAAACTCAGTAAAAGATTATTATTTATGTTTTTTGTGCAGACGATCAAATCCAGCATGGTGCTGTTGATAGAGGGGTGAATAACTCCAATTATTGTTCTCTTTACGATGACTTACAGGAAACCAACAAAAGAAAGGTCAGCACAAGAGTCCAACTTTTTTCTGGTTAGTTTGGTCATTTCAAGGTTATAATGTGGCATATTCACATATAACATAAAGAGGTATATAATATCGTAGAAAGACAGAAAAAGTGTGTTGTGAGAGTGATTTACATTCATATGTAAACACAAAACATTAAATAAAGATGTATACTTGGTCCAACAGAGCTACGGAATCTATCTGGCTTAAAGATGGGAGCTTCACTCCAAATTTAGCAACATACATCATCTAATCTGTATGCCACGTTCACATTGTGTTGCAGGCCCGAAACCCAACCTAAAACCTATGTGAGTGCAATGCGCTGGGGTAGCACAATCCCAACCTGAACTTGCCAAGCGTTTGAGTTTTTAGGTCGATGTTTGGGTTGGGAATTGGGTAATCAGGTCAACCCGATTAAGTTTTTAAAGGTTTTCTTATAGAAATTCGAATAAATGGGCTGACCACCAAAAATTCATATGTTGACCTAAAACCAACCCGCCAACCTGTTTAACCCGTCCAACTAAACGGGTTACACGGTTCATGTCCAGATTAAGGTTGAAATTCCCAACCCATTTATCTTATCGGGTTGGGTTCCCGGTGAGGCATTGCCTCCGTTAGACAAGACTAATAAGGGATAAGGCATTGAAAGACGCTATATGCATTCCCAGGTCCATTGAAAGACAAATATTTGAATGTATGTTAGAGTCAAGAGGTGTCCAGGTTTACACTCACTGATAATATTATTGCTAGAAAGTAGAAAAAATGCCAATTATGGTCATATCACTTTGAAAGCACAAAAGAAAACATACAACATACCACCTCAATTTTATACTCTTAGAATAAGTACAACCTTTGTTCACTAACCATTTCACCTTACTAATCTTTAGCATTTTAAGACTTCACACACCTCCCATTTTTACATTAATCCAAGACCACCGACACCAACAGGTAGGGGTCATCCCATGCTACTTTCATCTTCTGACAAATCTGCCATTAAAAGGATCAATATTCACACAAATAAGAAAAAGAAAAAATATATGTATTTATATAGACACAAACAAAAATTTCAGCAAATTCTTTAACTAGTCTCAGCATGCAATAGCAATACTACAAATAGTACCGCTTAAAGTTCAGTACAAGTACTCAATGTTTTCTCATATAGATCAAACTTTAGCTTACATGCATCCCTAGCGGTAGGTATGTAGTGATTCTTATCACCTTTTATTCTTTCATCTCAATGGACAACAAATACAAGTCAAAGTCTGTTCTAGTTGAAGATTTCTTTTTACAGTCTATTTGCTTTAGTAAGTTCCATTATTAAAATACACCATCCAGAGTCTAGACAACATATTGTTACTTCTGTAGCACACTTATAAACATAAAAGAGCCATACATATATCCTACCATCATAAGGATTCAAAGAACAACTCCAACAAGAAATTTGTTGTAGATATAACATAAAGACCGCTCCAAATAGTCACTATTACTAAAAACAAAAGGTAAAAGAAAAAAAGATACAGTAAATTTTATTAATGATTCCTGTGGTTTGTCATTTTTTCACATGTTTCATCCCTCAAAAGCTTTTGTAAGTTTGGTCTCTGAAAACACGGGTTCGTTGCAAGGATGGCCATCTCCCAAGTAACAAGACAGTGGTTTCAGGCCATACATGCACAAAAGGTTTTGAAGAGGGACGAAACATGCTAAAAATGACAAACCACATGACACTTTATCTAATTTATTCAAAGAATAAATGCAGGTCTTTCAACACAAACTTATACCCATTGAACTTGAAAGTAAACATGATAGTGCATATATCTCAATGTCTGCACCTTACCTTAAATTCCATTTAGGGTGACCACAACTTTGCGTGCAGTAGGTTCATCACGATGCTCACAAAGCCATATTCCCTGAACCAGGACCATGAATAGAACGCATTGAGATCACCCAAGAAAAAGCAAGTGGAAGATAATATATAATTGACTATAAAACCTATAATAAAACCTGCGGCTATATAGCTTACCTGCCAAGTTCCCATGTTTAGGCGTCCATCAGTAATAGGTATCCTAACAATTTGCAAACATTAACAATGACCCCTGTTAGTATAACCAAATGAATAAATAACAAAAAGAAACAAAAAATGAGATATCCCTACGTGAGAGCACAGCCAAACATTGACGACTTGATATGCGCTGGCATATCATCAGGACCTGCATATACACAAAGGTTACAAGTGCACATCAGCAAAATCAACAACAAGCTATTTAAGATTTTGAATGCATGAAATGTGTTTGCTGCAAAACTAACCTTCCAGGGTATGTTTCCATGGTGCAGATCTTCCCTGAAAGAATACTGTTAGGCCATAGGGGTTAAAGATATGGATTTTCCTTATAAAACAAAGAGAATAATAACAAACCTCCGGGACAATCTTATTAAGAAAAGTCTCGGTGTCGGCTCTAACATCCGAGTCATAATTTTCATTGATAGTCAATGAGGCACTGGTATGCTGCACTGTAAAGTAATTTTATTATGTATCATTCATTCATAAGTTCTATCATCAGTTCTCGTTAAATAAACTCAGTCAACAAGTGGAAACTAACTTACGGAAAACATTTGCGAGACCACATTTGAATCCAGACAGATCTTCTCCAATTTCCTTTATAATCTGATACAACACATGAGTTGATATCTAAGCATAGTACAATATGTAATGCATCAACATTTTTTTTTCACTTTGAAAAAATCAGCAATACTCGTTAATTTATATTTTCCTGCTAATTCAGTTTGTGTCGGAAATTTTATCAATAATGCGAGGTGTCAGTGATAGTAAATCTTTAACAAGACCAACGTAAATGTGACGATTTTGAATTGTTTCCTACACAAAAAGATCAATTGAATAGTACTGCAAAATGCATATATAAGACAGCTATATCATACTACTATGTTTGAATTAAAACCAAGTGATTAATCTGACAATCCTTAAATTCGTTAAAGACATATGTCATAATCAAATGATACCGAGTCATTATATCATGAGCCAATCCATGTTCATCATCCATGAAGTCAAACCTATGTAGTCATTATCCAACTAGTAACAAGGTTGAAGCGTCAAGCTATGAATACGCGCCTAAAAGGTATGTATATGACAAGAAAGTAAAGGAGTACACTACACATATTTTACAAATTTTGGTTCTTTTACAATCTTATATGTTTAAAATTCCAATTGGATCTTGTTACACATATGGCAATCTTGATGGAGTTTTTCAATCTATTTTTTTTTTCACACATGAATCAATACTTGTCATTAACAAAACCATTTTGTTATAGTTGTAGTAGACGCTTTGTATTTTTCTTCCATCTATTCACTTATATCTCTTAATTTTGTTAGAGACGATTACAAACTAGGGCACCAGATTATCAGAAAAAAGATAGCAGAGAAAGAGTAAAAAAAGAGTGAGAGATACCTTGGGAGTAATAAGATGACAACCACGGTTGTGTGGAGGAAGTGTTATCGTCTTCTGAGCCCATTTCGGAGTTGCCATGCTGGAATCAGTGACGCTGGTATTGGGCGTCGCTGGAGTATACACAGATTTTACTCCAAACGATGATGATTTTTTAACGGGGAGCGTTGGTGCTACTGCTATTGACACGCAGGAGGATTGCATCTTTTCAGTACCCAAAAAACACAGCCCTAAACACAAGCACCCAAATAATTTGGGCTTTTGCACTCTAAAAACTATCTAATCTTATTTGTTTGTTTTTATCCACCACAAAATATACCATGAATTTACTTGGTCCATTTTATATTTGAGGGGATGTGAGATATATGAGTAACTTAAAATATACTTTTAAAGATCTCAATGTATACAATATTTGATTCGATTCGACTTTGACAAAGGAATGTTAGAATGCAGTGTTTATATATTTTCAAATTTACTACGGTGTATATTTGTATTTTAATTTTATTAGGTGTAATATGACGGTCAAATAAAGTTTTAAGTAAAAGTCAGGTCAAACTCCAACCTTTGAAAATTTCGTTATGGAAATGGGATCATATCACCATGGTTCTTGTTACTAAGACCCCTTATTATGGTGAACACCAACTGACGCCCACATCAGCGCCACATCACTTTTCTCCAAAACTGACACTGCACTGTCTACAATGAACATCGGTTAACATCACTTCTCTTTTTTTGAGACCCATACACTAATTTCTTTATTTATTTAAAACACAAATTTAAATAAAATATATTCATTAAAATTAAAAACACTACATTAATATATTTAACTTGTATATCTAATTCAATTAAAACAAATAAATATTTAAGCTCATTTATAATGTTTTAACTCGATTAATATAAAAATATACAAACATGAAACACAAATTAAACTCCAAAGAAAGTTAGGACTAAACATGTAAAGTCAAAAACTAAAATGACTTAACCACATATTACTGAATAGTTAAAGGACCATTTTTGTAATATGACCAATTCATATTCATCAAACATCTTCTTCTTCGTCCCGTCTGTATACTTCAACTGTAAAACAACTTTTTTTAGTTCAATAAATAAAATAAACTGAAGAGAAAAAGGAAAGAAAAAAGAAAATGGTCCACTATCCCCTCACCGATGCTATTTGGTTTCCCGTCGTCAAACCGATGAAAACAACCGGCGGTGAGGAACCGGCGCTTGATGCCTATGGCGTCGGTTCCGTCACCACAAATCGAAGCCCAAACCGATGGACTGTAGGGAGCGGTCTAAGTTGCCAAAGACCCCTCGACAACATGATGTTATTTGAGTGATTGTTGATCGGCTAATTAAAAGTGCTATTTTCTTGCCTATTCGGGAAGCTTCATCTTCTAAAGGTGTTAAATGATTTGTCATCAATATTTTTTATTTTCACCTAGATAAATTCAAACAGCATTTCATCTGTTTTGTTTAGAATTTTAGATGTTATAAAAATTGAATTATCAACAAAAAGTCTGGATGTCAATATTTGAAAAATATTCTTACACATACATTTTTGATAATTAATAAATTCTCATAAAAAATTTCTTTGGCAAGGTAACTACTTCTCATAAATATTTTTAAAATCAATGGTTGTAAAATCATGTTCATTTAAGCATATGGTAGCTTTAATTCTTCAATAGTAGCAATTATTACCATCAATGACAATTCTCTACTCGTATAATCAATCAAATTATAATAATTATAATTAATACCTCGTAAAAGTTAACAAAAATCATGGTTGTTAGAAACCGAGTAAATTACACTTCCCATCCTTGTAGTATGTCATCTATTTCATTTTCAGTATCCAAGTTGAGTCTTTTGTGAGTGCGATTCTTTGACCTGGAATTTTTAAATTTTGCACTCATCCTTATTCATATGAATTGACTAAAATATCCTTACAGTTTTAAGGTTTTTTTTTTTTTAAGGATTATAAATTCGGGTCAAGAGATTAAATCACAATCAACCTGACTTAAAAATTGAGAGTGAACGGGGAAATATAATTTACTCGTCAAACCCTAAATACTGTATAATAATATATACAAATACAAAGTACCTGAAATTAATAAAGTTAGCTTAAATTTGACGTTGGAGAAACAGGGCAAAATAAAAGATCCTAGAAAGGAGATCATCATCTAAGCAGTGCACTTTCCCTTTTTCCTATTTTGGCAGTACATAAACTAAACTACATAGGAGTAAGAGTATATACTATTAGGCGGTGCATTCATTTTGTTTCTTCCCTTTTTTATGGACAACATTTGAATTTCTGCTTTGTTTTCCGATTAAATGCAAAACTAAATTTTACTCCTCCGTCGTCACAATACATCGATCACAAAAATAAAACCCCTTTATATTAAATTACTCGATCAATGACGATATTACAACTATTGTCATCAACAATAACAATAGTATTATTATTAGTTTTCAGTTTTATTGATACTGCAACTGCTATTGCTGGTGGTGAAAAAGGTCTAATTTCTCGGTTGGCATTTGGGTCTTGTGCTAATCAAACCTCTCCTCAGGTACATGATTGGTCCTATATATGTTTATATTTGCTGCACATAACAATCGGTGCAGCAAAGAGCACGGATGATTTTCCCTATGTTTTTACTGTTCGATATATTGGATCAAACATAGCAATGTGAGAATGTGCGACTGCACAGGGACTCAACATAAAATTTACCATAAATACTAATGTATCAGTTGTTGGCTGTTATTAGTTATTGGGTCAAATTGTTAGTAGTGCATGGTTTGAGTGGTATAAACTACAGAAGCAAACATATTATGAGGCCTCTTAGTTACCCGTATATTTACCGAGCCTTATAATGTTCGTTTTACTTTTTTAGAACAGCAAACACAGAGTCATATTTATAGTAAGTAGGTAATTTTTTGAACAGGGGGTTCGGACGGTAACAGACGCTAAGTATCATGTGTCTGCTAGTGTTTAGAATCTAAATCTGTATCTATTTATCATTTCTTTGTATGCAGCCTATATGGGATGCTATAGTAGATTACAAACCACAAGTGTTCATTTGGCTTGGGGATAACATATATGGAGATATTAGGCGACCGTTTAAATTGTTTGGTAATGAGAGAACTATTGGACCATGGAAGAATGTTCCTAGGTTTGTTCCCGCATCAGTTGAGGAAATGCAATCCAAATACAACATTGCTAAGACCAATCATGGTTATTCTCATCTCCGAACTATTGCCAAGGTGCTTACTAGCTATTTGCTCTTTTAACATGAACTTTTGTACTCTATTGTTTGCACGTTTGCTCATGGTGTGACTGTGTGACTACAATGTAGGTGATTGGTACATGGGATGATCATGATTATGGATTAAATGATGCTGGGAAAGAATTTAAGGGGAAAGATGTGAACCAAAAGCTTATGTTGGATTTCTTGGATGAACCCCATGATAGTCCACGGTAATATTTAATAAGTGATTTATTTGTTAAAGTGGTAAAGTTGGCCTACAATATCTGGGATAACTTAAGTATACACAATACTTTTTGTATTAATTAATTAAAATGTTTCGTGTGTTGTCAATGATAATGCCTTTTTAGACGCAAGCAGGCTGGTGTTTATACATCTTACACATTTGGTCCCGAGGGTAGGGATATCAAGGTATTGTTATTGTTATAATGCTGCATTATTTCTAATTGTTCATATCAATATAGAGGCGTAGCATCCCTTGTGGAGACAAATATCACTTATTTGGAGTTGCTTGCTTGCCTATTGATACAAATTTCCTTTAGGTCATTCTTTTGGACACTAGATACCACAGAGACCCCCTGCGCAGTGACGGAACCATTTTGGGTGCTGCACAATGGACGTGGTTAGAAAAGGAGTTGATGGATCAACCATCAGCAATAACCATAATTGGTTCATCTATTCAGGTACGTATGGGTCATGGATCTACTTTCCTTGTAGACATGGTCATGTTGATGATATTTGAGAGTGGATCATTCACATATTTATCATTATTGTTTGTTTAGTAATCAAATTATGGTTGTTATAATTGAAGAGGTATATTCATTATGTGAAATGCTTTGAAAAAAGCGATTGGTGCATGATATACCATAAGTTCTTAATATTAGTAAATGGTGTAACTTTAAGTCTTTAACCATCTAGTAAAGTAATATGCCAAACAATCAATATGGACTTGTATTTAGACCAAACAATAGGGTTGTAATCCTAACTTTTAGGTCCTAAAGGTTCAGCTTATCGATTTGACTTCTAGGAACCTTTAATCATTTGGTCAGTATGATGATGATTAGATCTTATTTCATCTTAATTTGCTAAATACAAAGGAACATACTTGTAGTAGATGCTAAGTTACCAGGCATATGATGTACTTGGAAAACAAAATGATTTTCTTGCTAATTCTCAATGATGAAAATATTTCTTTATATTAACTCGAATACCTTTTTGTGTATTACGATGTTTCTTGCTACATAATTAGCACTTATTTGATACTCTCCTAGAAAGGGTTGTATGCTTTCTTACATAGTAACTGTTCAGATGCTACTTTTTTAGATTCTTGACCTTGTTACAATACTCAGGTTCTTTCAAATCTTTCTGCGTGTACGGGTCCTTTATTTTACATGGAAAGTTGGGGACGTTTCCCGAGCGAAAGAAAACGTCTTTTTAACTTGATATCAAATAGCAAGGTAATAGTCTGTCTATTATCGAATTCATTAAAACCACAGCTTCCATTGCAGCCATAACATTTACTTTATTTAGAACCAATTAGTAATGCATTATAAACAAACTTGATATGTGCTGTTTCCATGTCCAGAGAGATGGAGTTTTCTTTATAAGTGGAGACGTACATTTTGGAGAAATAACACGATTTGACTGTGCCACCGGGTATCCTCTGTACGACATCACCTCGAGTGGTCTCACCCAAGCTGTCGAGAAGGTAATTCCTTCATTTTTACACGAGGGGCTGAGATTCTTGGCTTGGATAACACCTACTACTATGAGAGTTATAAACGGAAACTGCAAACATAAATCCTGCACTTATGGTATGCTTTCTCCTTTGCCTTACCAAAATCATTTGTCATATGATTAAACATTGTTGTAAATTTTATCTGTTTGGTGTGTAGGACAACCTAACTTTGGAGTAATAGAAGTAAATTGGGATGCAAATCCTGTGAGCTTGAGATTTGAAGTGAGAGGCATAAGTGGAGAGGCAGTTAATAGTGTGACTACTTCATTGTCAGAGCTTCAAGCCAAGAAGGGTGGTTTCGAACCCCACAATATTAAAGGCAAACACTGCACCCTTGAAGCTGACTTGCCGTGGCTTGTCAGACATCGCTTGGCTATTATATTCTCTCTTTTCATAGCCGGTATGTTTTGTTGGATTCTTAAGAACTAAATCTGAAAATCCTTGATAATTTAAAGTACAATCATAATTGAAACTGGATAAAATAATTTTTGCTTTTGGGTCTAAAGTTGTTAAGTTTGTTCTTTGTTTGTTTGTAGTGCTGATTGCTTTACAGATAGGAGTTTTGTATGTGGCGATATCACTCATGGTTAAATGCTTGCGGAAGTGCAAGCTTGACTGACATTTTGTAGACGCTTTGAGATTCTGAAGAAGAGATTTGCTTGCTAACCCATCACTCGATAATGGAATCACCTATTCACCTGTTAGCTTAAGGTGACATTATTTCGTGTGAAATATATTTTCATAATTACTAGTTATTCACAAATTGAGGAAGTGTATATGTCAGGAGGGAATAGTATGCTTTTTCTTATTACTCTTACCTTCATGAATCTCTTCCGTACCTCGTATAACAAAGATTTCAATCATGCATTAAGTAGTTATGTGTATGTTGGCAGTATCTTGCAAGATCTTATGCTCGCTCTCGGTAAACTTTTGGCTTGTGTGGCTCATTAGATATCAGAATCTTTGTAACACTCTAGAGAAAGTACTTGCATTTCATGGCAGAAGAGTGTTTGGAGCAAAATAAAAAAACACTGTCAAAATGTAACCACATATCCACTATTCAAGATCCTTGCAATATACACTTCTCCTATATACCATATTTGGCAAAATTAATAAATAATATATAAACATAAAAATAAGGCCCATATCAAACAAGCAGTCTTCCTTCAACAGCATCTCTGTGAATCACATATCTGAATATAGAACTCTGTGATAACCAACAAAAGTACTTATCAGGTTTACCTTTAACATTTCTTTCAATTGCTCGCTGTTGACTTTTTGGTAGACAAGCATTGACCATCTCAAAAAGTCCTGGCACGGTCAACGCAACATCCTTGGCAAAGTAGTACAATATTTTGGGAACATATATCTTTGATTCTTTGTGGATGTATACGGTTGATCGTATGAACTCTTCTTTAGCTACTCTAAGATCCTGAAATATATTCTTTGCCTTGTATATACGAACCTATGTTCAGTAGTTCACAGTCAACAACAAAATGTAAGATATAGACAATCTATAAACAAATCCTGTAAAATCGAAATTTTGGCTTACCGCTGGATCTGAAAATGACCCTAAAGAAAGTGCAAAATGGACAAGAGGCTCAGGGTATTCAATGGCGTAAAGATGATGGTTTGGCATTGCAGACAACTTTCTGCCAGGAGATAGCAGCGATTGCAGCCACTGGTCACATAGCGTGTTAGTATACATAAAAATTCAGAGTTTTGAACGAAATGTGAATGTTTTGTGAGATTAATATTAGAGACAAACCGAGGCTCTGAAGTGAGATCTGATTCCTAATATAGAGCTCTGTATGGTATATGCATTTATACAGTGTCCACCCACATTATAAGTTGCCTGAAATTAAAGATCATGAGCTGAAAAAAAGATATGAAGCAATATGGATACAGAAGTATATTAGCATAAGCTTTACCTTTAAAATAGAATTACTTCTTGAGTTATTGTGAGTTCCATATGCTAAATGTGCCTGCAAATAAGGATTGGGTAACCTTTCAGAAAATTTACAATAAAGCAAGCACAGTGAATTTATGAATAGCGAGGCTAATTGACCTACATGCATCACCAAAGCATTATGAATGTTGATCCAAAACGCAAGCTTTTGTTCACGCTTCATATTCCCAGGGTCGACATTTTCGAGTTTCTTTATTAGTGTTCTACAAGGTCAAAAGTTATCAAGTAAATTAGGCATAGAAAACAAAATATACATATAAGGATTTCAAGATTTATTTAAAACAGTATAAACCTGAAATGTTTAAGCATCTTGGAAGCATAATTAAAACTATCATCATCTAGGCATATTTTCAAGACTTCTATCATCTCTGCGTACGGACCTTTCTCCTCATTGTGGCATGGACTCCATGTATCAGAAAGATTTCGGGTAGATATTGTACTAGAAGAAAAAAACGATGAGGCAGAAGAATCTGTGGGTCCTTGATGGCATTGATTTGGGTCTCCAAGCTTGCAGTATATAGAAGATATGCATCTCACTATGTCTTCAGAAAGTCTATCGGGCCCACTAAGAAGCGCTCCATCCGTACACGAGGTTCCCAGCAGGTGATCCCCAAGGCTAACACGGGTACGATTACCGCTTTTTCTCTCCTATAATTACAACTTCGCAAGTTAAAATCTACATATGTCTTAACATAGGGATCAAGCAATATATCAAGGGCAAACTGCAACAAAAATGCAATGTGTTTTCCACTTTTTACCGATACACGTAAAAAATGTAATTTACCGCATTACATGGTAGAAAATGGAAATATGATACTATCCTGCTGCATTGAATGGTTGATAAACGTACATTTACTATATCGGTAAAAAGTGAATAGTACATTGCATAATTTTTCAGTTTATGGAGAGATTAGAGGTACTACTTACTCTTGTAAAAGATGATTTTGCAGTGGAAGCATGGATATGATCATTTGAATCAGAAATTCTCTTCACTTTGTCATATGGCTTATCAGCAATGGATAATGTATTTGATTCTATCTTATGAACTGCAGGCATCTCGTTAGTCCCCGTATTGTGCTGAAAAGCTGTTCGGTATAGTGAAAGCAGATAACGTTCCAAATGAAGTATTTCTATTTCAATGGAGGTTATCTCTTTAACCAATTCCATAGATGACTATATATGATTACAAAAAGAAAAAAGAAAAAAAGAAGCTAATTAGAAAGATACTACTTGAAATTGATGTATAATGCACAAGGCTGTAAGAGGCATAAAAAACAACCTTTGCATTTGGTGACTCATTTGAAGCATTGGAAGAGAATGAATTGAAACATGGTGTCATCTCTGACTCTGACCAAACCGAGGTACGATCGTGTAATATCATCTCCGATTTAGCAACCTGTATCGAAAATACAAGGTTATGCTCAGCAAAATATAATCAAGTACATAATGTTGAAGAGGATATAAATTGTGACTTAAATCAGAAGTAGATATTATTGGTCAATAGCAAAGTAATTTATGGATATGGCCACATATTAATAATAACCTCTTCAGGTTTAAGAATTCAATGCAGAGTACTAGTATATTATGATGTCCTTGTTAGCTAGTTCTAATAAGTGATAAGCTTGATCTTGAATAAGAACTAAATTTATGAAGGATATACTGTAATAATTGTTGATACTAGTTATTATGAATCTTAGCTGAAGAAATAAAGCCATGACACCTATTTCATTTATGAGTTTCAGTGTTAAACATATAACAAAATTTTGATGCGATTACACATAATTGCCGAAAACTCGTATCGTCTTGAAGGTGTTGAGCTTAACAGTCATACAAGTGAGTGAGGAATATGAAATAATGTGAAAAGATTCACTAACTGGGGATGAAAAGTTGTTGTAAGATGGAGAAGGCCTTGGTGACATATTCAAAACACCATGTTCTTGTTGTTCATCATTGCAAATATGCCCATTACTAACAAAGCCACTGCAACATAACAAACAAACAAGAATCATAAATAAAATTTTCATATAGACTGATTAAGGCATGTAATTGAAGTGAAGTTACCTTTGGTGGGAGGAAACAGAAGAGGGTGATGGAGAAATAGGCAAAGCTGAATCACAATTCAGTCTCAGCATCATCATCCTTTTTATTGGTTCCCCCTTTTGTATTAATTAAATAATAATTATAATCAAAGTTTTGTTTATAGATTGTTACAGAAACAAGGAGGAAGAAGAATATGATGATGATGATGATGATATACAGCACACCTTATAATATACAATGTATACACTTATAGTGGTAAATATATATGTATGATGAATTGCAATTTTCAAATGAGAGTATTATTTATTTATAATAAATATGCACAAGGGTACAGAGAAGGGGTATCTTTATCATTCATGCATTCTGTTAAAATAACAATCAAACAAGAACACTAGAATGAATAATGTCCTCCAAATTAGGAAAGTGACAGATTATGAATAGAAAAAGATACACATCATACAATACAATTAATTAAGGAACATGTATGGTGGTGAGTATGTATTTTTGCATAACAAAAACACTCACTCTGTAGTTCAGCAGTTGTACCAAAGAAACACACACAGAGTGATGCAATAAAATAATAATAATAATAATGGTACCTTGTGGGAAAGGGCAGGTCACAGGAGCAAGTGCTGTTGTCTCTACTAGTACCACTATTTTTATTTATTGAATTATTTTTTTTGTAACTTCTTAGTATCATTTCTGAAGTCTAAATATTAGATTATAGTATCATAGCGGGTCGTTAAATCAGTTTGAACATTGTCTTTCACTTATCGTTTTAGGTCCAGAAGTGTGAACCCGTTACTGTTGCTGCTTATCGACATTTGAGGAGTCGAAACTAATTGGTTTCATATCATAGAAATTATTGCAAGTCTTTACTTATATTATTATATAACATGTCAAGTATAAAAGTGAAAGTAGTAAATTTTGTTTTTGTGTAAGAACATACATAGAAGCAGCTAGCAGCTACAGAAATTTCTGATTTTAATACTAACATTTTAGGAAAAAAGTTTGTTTATTTTTTTATAAACTAGGTAGAGGGGTGATGCTAGTTATAGAGTGGGTTAACACATGAATAGCACTAACTTTAATTATGGTTGATGATGATTCATATACAAGCAAAGGTTTTTTTGTCATGATTGTGATGAATACAATTATTATGGCATTATAATAAGTGCTAAAACAACGTTCTAAGATGAAGTATAAATTTGAAAACGACCTTTCAAATTTTAACGGCAACAAACCGATTGATGTTTACATGTGATATGTCTTTAAAATACAGTATATAAAACCTTGTTTTGATGGTCTTAATTTTAAGATTATTTGTTCTTGTCACACTCTACACTTTAATACGAAGGGTAGTGATATTTTTACAAAATTTTATGATAAATTTATTAAACTTGTGCATTAATAAGAATTTATACGTACTAGTGCCTTACACTTGTAGCATGTAAAATTTCCCCTTAACAAAAATTTGCTACAAAATGAAAGAAACTGTGTTTGGTCAACACGAAAGTCAACTACATTAGCATGTATGTCTGTGTTTGTGTTAGTGTATCATTGTTTGATTACTTTGTGAGTTCTTAATTAATTTTAACTTGGTTGACATTGTAGTGGTAGGATCCAAGAAGTAAAAAATTTAAATGATGAAAGTACAATTGTAATCTCATATCTAGCTAACTAGCGGTGGCTTAGCCTTTGCAATTTTATAATAAAATGATTATAATTCACCAACTTCTAAATTCACTTTATAACTTTTACTAAGAGTGAATTATCCACGTGTTGAACATTGATTAAATACTTTATGTTTGCCGGTTATGATTCATTTAATATTTCAAGTTTTGAAGAAAAGTAAGTTTACATTTTAAATTAACTGAATTTAAGCCAACAAAAAAAAACTCGTATATCCCCTATTCGCAAGTCTCAATTAGTAATTATTAAAAATACTCAATAGATTGAAATGTAAAAATGATATATTATATGTATGAGTTGCGGAAAGAAGAAAATTCAAAATGATGATATTTTCCCCGTTATTCAGATGAGTTCATTGTTATAATCTTATGGGTATGTTTGGCAAAACTAGCTGTAGGTTGTAGCTGTAGTTGTAGCTGTAAGTTGTAGCTGTTGGTTGTAGTTGTAGGCTGTAGCTGTAAGTTCAAGCTGTAGGTTATAACTTTGTTGCTGTAAAATTGTTTGGCAAACTAACTGTAGCTGTAAATTTTGAAGTATAAAATGACTTAAAAGGAGCTTTTCATTTAAATTAAAAGCTACAGCTACTACACACCAACTTTTCAATTTGGAGCTTTTCATTTAAATTAAAAGCTACAACTATTACACATCAAACAAGGCTTTTATTATTTTTGAAGCTTTTATATTTAAAATTAAAAGCTAAAACTCCTAAAAGCTCCTAAAAGCGGAACAGATCCTATGGTTGGAAAATAGATGTAGTGGAACAGTTGTAAACCGAAGAAATTGAATTTTTCCACCCGCAAAATTATGATCACGCTAGTATCATCGTAATCATTTCTATTTCCTTGTAAACATTGGTTGCGTAAGCTTCTAGTGGACTAAAATATATTTTACATACCGAGTACTGTTTGGGCTAATTTGATACGGAGTATTTGCTTTTCAAAAGAATAAAGAATGCCCAAAAGATTGAAATTTACTTGGTACTAAGTTATGACAAAATTAGTATATCTAACTTTCTTGTGATATGAGTTTTCTTTAAGAAGACAATATTGATTAATTAATAAACATAGAACCAAATTAGGGTGAAAAAATGATGACACACATGATATAATGATTATGTTTGGTAGGGGAGATGAACCACTTAATTAATAATTACACCACTCCCTTTGGCCTTGTGTTGATTGTTATTATTTCACCAAATGCGCATTTTGTTTAGAATGCAAGTATAATAATAATAATAATAATAATAATAATGATAATAATAATAATAATAATAAAAAATTGTAATCATAAATTGTAATAAATAATAATAATAATTGAGGGTTCTATCATGTTTGGTGGGGACAATGAGGATTAAATGAGAACATACCCACCCACACCACAATATCTAAAAGGGTCCCTGTTCCATTAATTGTGTTAGGTAACCATATTTTCTTTCTTTGGGGGATATTTGGGTTGTTATTTTTTGTTACATGCTCATTATTATTTATTATTATCCTAATCTTTTGAGATTAATTGTGTATTTAAATGGGAAGTGTTAGTGAATCAACAAGATTCCTAATGGAAACTTCCATGATGGTCATAAGATCAGAAGATTGTTTCAAATTGTATCATCATATACTGATGTTAATCCATAACATGTAGTTTTTTTCCGTTAATGTTATACTATATTGGCATTAACTAAAAGACTAAAAAAAGATTAACCACTACATGACTACATAGTACATATACATATACATATACCAGATTTTAGGCTTTTAGCTGCTATCTGACTTTAAACAAAAGATAGGGCCAAAAGGCCAAGTAGCTCCGTAGTGGGTCTAATGCACTTGGGCTTTCATTGATCTTTATTTCGTTAATTGCTTTAGGCTTTCCAGGCTTCCAGCAATCCAATATTTAAATTTTAAAGTTAAGTTGTAGGCCTTGGATGGAATTATGATAATATATGGCCCATAACTGAATTTTTAGGTTGAAGGTACAAAAAAACTAATGTAATAGCATAAAATAAGAAAATATAGAATTGAGTTTTATGAGGCAAAAACATAAATAGTTTTTATTTTACAAATTTTAATTGTAAGTTAATAAAAGATTATAACTAACGTACTAGAACCCAAAAATTCAGCTTAATAACTTTTAACGATAAATGACTCGCACATGCACCATTGTCCCTCTGCAACGTGAACCAACGTTCAACAGTATGAAAACAAATAATATAAGGTCTAGCATTTTTCTCTAACTTTAAAGTACTTTAATTACTTCAAAATCAAAACAATTTAATAAATTATAAACGTAGTCACATAATGCAGTTTATAGAGTCCAACGGTTGATCGTAATTTTAATTATGATATATGAGACGTGGAACGAATCAAACATTCTTAAAATCTTTATAGGACTCGGAATTTTCAATCGATATATTGCTTTACTGTTTTTTTCTTTCTTTTCCTACCTAAGTCAAAATAGTGGTATTCGCCTAATAGGGCTCGCACAATGTTGTAAATTATGGAAACAAATTCCACTGCGTTTATATGTCCTTACGATAAACGGATTATGATTGTAAATATTATTTTAATAGGATGGGGTTCAAATGAGAATAGGAATTTGTGTGAGAATGAGAAAACCAATGATATCATGCCATGTGTATAAAGAGAATGCTCCACATGTACAAAACCCATTTACCCCCAACATCAATTATGATTAAATTCAACGTTTTATCCTCTTCGATTTGCCGTCCATCAAGACATACTTTCGACGAGTTTTTTTTTTCTTTTCATTTTTTTGGTGGGTTTCACATTTACTAACACATGTGTTAAAATGTTGCGTTTAGGGTTTGGAGTTTAGGGATTAGGGTTTAAGGTTTAAGGTTTCTCCCTGAAACCCCAAACCTCAAACCCTAACCCCTAAACCCCAAACCCTAGACCCTAAACGCTTTATAAAATGCTAAATCCTAAATCATACTAAACCATAAACCTTAAACCCTACTAAACCCTAAACCGTACTAAACCTTAAACCCTAAACCCTGCTAAACCCTAACCTTCCTTACCGGATATGAGACGTGGAACGAAACAAACATTCTTAAAATCTTTATAGGACTCGGAATTTTCAATCGATATATTGCTTTACTGTTTTTTTCTTTCTTTTCCTACCTAAGTCAAAATAGTGGTATTCGCCTAATAGTGCTCGCATAATGTTTATGTAAACAAATTCCACTGCGTTTATATGTCCTTACAATAAACGGATTATGATTGTAAATATTATTTTAATAGGGTGGGGTTCAAATGAGAATAGGAATTTGTGTGAGAATGAGAAAACCAATGATATCATGCCATGTGTAGAAAGAGAATGTTCCACATGTACAAAACCCATTTACCCCGAACATCAATTATCTCACAAACGACAAATCAAAAAATTACGAAAATTGCACCATTAAATTCAGCGTTTTATCCTCTTCGATTTGCCGTCCATCAAGACATACTTTCGATGAGTTTTTTTTTTTTTTTTTCATTTTTTTGGTGGGTTTCACATTTACTAACACATGTGTTAAAATGTTGCGTTTAGGGTTTGGGGTTTGGGGTTTAGGGATTAGGGTTTGAGGTTTCTCCTCGAAACCCCAAACCTCAAACCCTAACCCCTAAACCCTAAACCCTAAACGCTTTATAAAACGCTAAACCCTCAATCATACTTAACCCTAAACCTTAAACTCTACTAAACTATAAACCCTAAACCCTACTAAACCCTAAACCCTAAACCCTGCTAAACCCTAACATTAACCCTAGACCCTAACTTTAACCCCAAATTAAATATATAACCAATCATTAACACACGTGTTACTAATTTGTAAAACCCGCCAAAAATTGGAAGAAAAAAAAAGTTTTCGAAAGTATGCCTTGAGGGACGGTAAATCGAAGAGGAGAAAATGTTGAATTTTATGGTGCAATTTTCATGATTTTTCAACTTACCGTTTGTGAGATATTTAATTTTTAAAAATGTGAAGGAGAGAGAATAAAGTGACACATGACAGAAATATGCGAATTCTCTCATTTTCAATCAAAGTTGGTATACTTATTTGAACCTTACTCTATTTTAATAATTTTCATGAATGATAGTCGTAAGTAAGATTGGTGCAAAGAGGTTCCGAATAGGTGAATTACCCTTTTATGTTGGTCATGTCCACAAGGATCACACTAGATAAGCTTATCATATGACATGATATTTGGATTTCAATGACTTTTTCACCTTATTATATTATATACTAGGTATTGAACCTGTGCGATATACGGCCATTTGAAAAGTGCATTTATATAGCTAATTTGTAAGTAATCCAATATATTAATATTGTTAACTTAAATGTGTAATTATTATTTTTTCAAAATAGAAATATAAATCAAACTTCATTGCAAGTGACGTTGGTTGTGTTGTAATTGGTTTTCTTGCATTTGATGCAAATCAAGATCTTTAAACAATATGTTTGTCCTTTCAACTCTTGAAAGAACGCCATATTGACTCGTATTAATTGTAATTGCGAAACATACCGTTAATGGGGAAAAGCTGAAGGTTGCTAACTAATGAGGATAAAAGGATTGGTTTAAAATGTTCTTAACTTACTTTTGCATATCTTTGGATGATTTATTTTGTATATCTCGAGAAAATGTATCATATATTTTGTGGTATAGTTGAGATTTTGAATTGAATATGAATTTTATATTCTCTTGATTATATCATACTCTATCTTATCAACTAAACTATTCACACGAAACAATGGATTTGAATTGAAACACCCCGAAAACGTGATCATTTTTTTAACACTTTTGACAATGTCCCACATCTACTCCATCTATATATTTGATCTATTATAAAGTTCCATAGCTAAAATGGGCTTTTAAAAACTAAAATATTCATTTTCTACATTAATACGCGATCCTGGAAAAATTTTGGATCGCGTAAGCACTTGAAAAACTTTCTGTTTCAAAAGTACACTATCATACGCGATCCAGGAAAATTTCTGGGATCGCATAGCTAAGAACAAATTTTTCCGATCACAATTTTCACTTACTCACGCAATCCAAAAAATTTACTGGGATCGCGTGGCTATGCCTATTTCTGAAAGTCAGTAAAAGTCAACTTTTTAGCCAACTTCAAATGCGCATATCTTTTTACTCGTTATGAATTAAGACATGAAATTTTGCAGGAACCTTTACTATAACAATAAATAACTTTCATCATTTTCACTTTTTCAAATTTCACATTTTATCGGGATTTGACCCGTAGACGAGTTTCAGGCCATTTTTGACCAAAATCTTGACATACTAACTTTCAAATCACTCACATTCTGATTCAATGCTTTTGACCATACTATCAACACATTATTTACAACTTATTAGTGTCATAGCATTTGACTATATTCGAGTATAACTCAATTTTGACTCGTAATCTCAATGGTTGCCTATTTGAACACCAAAATGACCCGATTGGGTCTTTGACCATATTGACCCACTTTCTTGGTCAATTCTTACCCAATTGACTTATTTAAGTCAAACTAACTTGCTAACATCATCATTTAACCTCAACATCAAAATATGACACTTTTGACTTTCATAACTCAAAATTTCTCATTTAACATTTCTTTCACACTTTTCATACATTCAAGCTTTTAACATATAAGTCTCACCATAATTTTAACTTTAACCATAACTTTGACTTTCAACAAACATCATGTACCATTTCAAGTGAGACTTAACATTCTTTACAAAACTTGGTTAGTGTCATAAACTTTACAAACGGGGGTATAACTATCATATCTAGAGCATGATCAAAAAGGGATAAGACTTGTTACCAAAACCGAGTAACAAGCTCCACCACTAGCATCAAACGTGTCCCTTGCCCAAGTCACCCCTATTCACACTTGGCTCACCTGAAACATGTTAAACATAACACATAAGCAATTGCTTAGTAAGTAATGAAAACTTTAACTTTAACATAAACATCATCACATTAAGGATCCTTAAACATCATCATGCTAACTACTATGAGTTAACATTAATACCGAGCTAATGGTCATGATCCATTACTCGGAAACCGTCAAGCTAATGACTCGCTCATTACTTGACTCATCACTCATATCCATCTACTTACCTTGATCTTGATTAAGCAATTTACTTGAATAACTTGATTTAACTTCTTTTTCTTGATCACCTATACACATAACATATAACATAATCAATTAACATAACACTTTACATCTTTTCTTAACTCTGATCTCATTTACAAGGTGCTAGACCTCTAACACCTATCTTAACACTTTTACTTAATCTCATAACTAGGTGTTACTCACTAACACCCATCATTATCATTAGTGTTCCATTTATAAACCTTATGATCATATAAAATTTGGGCATTAAATCACTCTTATCATCATAACTTTCATCAATCATCATTAATACTACCTCAGATGTCAATTTACACACATACATAAGCTTTCACATGCCCAATTTCATATGAACATGAATTGTTTAACTAAATTAACATGAATTAAACATAGTATATAACACATAAACACATATGGAATACTAAACAATCAAATTAACTAACTTTCATATACTTTCGTGATTCTAGGGTTTATAGACTTCATTCAAATATCAAATTAAACTTAGCTAAAGATCATACATACCTTGTACAAGCTAAATTAAGATTTATAAACCCTAGTTCAACCAATTCCTCACTCAATTTCTGATTTCTTCTTCCTGGGCTTGTTTCACGACTTACACAAACACATACGTATGAAAAGTTTTGTCTGGAACCAAATAGAATACTGTAGGAGATATAATTTATCATTTTACCTTTCATTCCCTTCTAGTTTACTCAGTTACAACTTTGGTCCCTCTAACTTACTTTCTTTTATTTGGTTAGTCCCACTAACCCATATCTAACTATCTTGTTACCTTAAACTTTTAACATATTAAATGCATATAAAACTAAAACATAAACGTATTTTAATAATTTAAACTTACGTATTTTAGGGGCGTTACAACTCCCCTCTACTTATTTAGGATTATGTCCTCACAATCCATTCTTGATACAAAGTCGGATAATAAACTATAATTTCTTCATTCGGCTCCCACGTGAGCTCTGAACCCTTTTCATGCTTCCATTGGACTCTGAACAACCGAATATCTTTATTTCTTAACTTTTTAATCTTTTCATCAAGAATAGTAATTGGTTGTTCCACATAATTTAACTGGTCATGTATTTCTATCTCTTCCAATGGAACGTATGATGCTTCATCTATCAAGCACTTCCTTAAATATGACACGTGGAAAGTGCTATGAATGCTTGATAACTCATTTGGTAGCTCAAGAAGATAAGCTATCTTACCAATTCTTTCCAAAATCTTAAATGGACCAATGAATCGAGGACTTAACTTGCCTCTTTTTCTGAACCTTATTATACCTTTCCATGGAGATACCTTTAACATAACCATATCTCCAACCTCAAATTCTAATGGGTGTCTTCTCTTATCGGCATAAGATTTCTGTCTATCTTGTGCTATCTTCAACCTTTCTCTAATTTGATCTATCTTTTCTATCATTTTCTGTACTATATCGGTACTGCCCATTTCTCTCTGTCCAACTTCACCCCAACATATTGGAGTTCTACACTTTCTCCCATATAACATCTCGTAAGGTGGCATACCTATGCTTGCGTGATATTCCCTCCGTCCCATTACAAATGTCCACTATTGACCTTTTCAAGTCCTTCTTTTCCAAGTTTGACCTTAAATATTTTTATTTGTGTTATATAATACATCATGAAAATTATATCAATGGAAATACATTTATAACCCAATTCATCCATATATTTTGCATCAAGTATTATATAACACAAATAAAAATATTTAAGGTCAAAGTCGTAAACAAAAGACTTTCAAAAGTCAATAGTGGACATTTGTAATGGGACGGAGGGAGTAACTATTATTATAGGAGAATTCTGCCAATGGTAAATGCACATCCCAATTACCTGCAAAATCTATAGCACAAGCCCGCAACATGTCTTCTAAAGTCTGTATCGTCCTCTCACTCTGACCATCTGTCTGCGGGTGATAAGCCGTGCTAAGATTAATACGTGTACCAATATCATCCTGGAACTTGGCCCAAAACCGTGAAGTGAACCTACTATCTCTATCCGAGACAATAGAATCCGGCATGCCATGACGTGCAATTACTTCATTCACATACAAATCTGCTAACGCCTCTGAAGACATTGTTTCCTTTATTGGCAAAAATAAGGCACTCTTGGTTAATCTATCTACTATCACCCAAATTGCATCATGTTGACGCTGAGTCTTTTGCAATTTGGTAATAAGATCCATCGTTATGTGCTCCCATTTCCAAACAGGTATGTCTAAAGGCTGCATTTTCCCATAAGGCTTTTGATGCTCAGCCTTTACCTGTAAACAAGTTAAACATTGTTCAACATATTTAACTATATCTCTTTTCATACCTGGCCACCAATAATCTGATCTTAAGTCATGGTACATCTTTATTGCGCCAGGATGGATGGAATACTTTGATTTATGGGCCTCATCCAATAATAATGTCTTCAAATTCCAAGAATTAGGAATCCATATTCTACCATAACGTGTCATTAATCCACGTGAGTCTTCCACTATACTATCAACTTGACCCTTGATACGTTCTGATCGAATATCTTTCTCTCTCCAAGCCTTTTGTTGTGCTTCTTTAATTTGATCAATCAAGCTAGGAGTGACAGTGATTCTAAGAGATTTAACCGTTAGAGCAAAATGAGCCTCCTTTCTGCTTAAGGCATCAGCTACAACATTAGCTTTCCCCGGGTGATACAATATTTCACAATCATAGTCTTTAACAAGATCTAGACATCTTCTCTGTCTCATATTCAAATCTCTCTGATCGAAGAAATACTTTAAACTTTTATGATTAGTATATATAGTACTCTTCACACCATAAAGATAATGCCTCCATATCTTTAAGGCAAAAACCACTGCTGCAAGTTCTAAATCATGCGTTGGATAACTCTTCTCATGTTCTTTTAATTGCCTAGAAGCATATGCTATCACTCTGCCACGTTGCATGAGAACACAGCCCAAACCGTTATATGAAGCATCACAATACACCACTAAATCTTCAGTACCTTCTGGAAGTACTAAGACTGGTGCTTGACTAAGTTTCTGCTTTAGAGTTTGAAAAGCTTGTTCTGCTTGTTCATTCCGAAGCCAAACTTAATATTCTTTCTGGTAAGCTTTGTAAGTGGCATTGCAATCTTTGAGAAGTCTTGGATGAATCGTCTATAGTAACCTGCCAATCCAAGAAAACTTCTAACTTCTGTCGGAGTTGTTGGAGCATCCCATTTCATAACTGCTTCAACTTTAACTGGATCAACTTTTATACCCTCGTTATTCACAACATGCCCCAAAAACTGCACTTTTCGAAGCCAAAACTCACACTTTGAGAACTTGGCATAAAGCTTCTCCTTTCTCAACATCTGTAACACTTGCCTTAAATGAAATTCATGTTCATTAGCTAACTTAGAATATATCAAAATGTCATCAATGAACACGGTTACAAACTTATCAAGCATCGGGCGACATACTCTATTCATTAGGTCCATAAAAGCTGCAGGTGCATTTGTGAGACCAAAAGGCATAACCACAAATTCATAGTGACCATACCTTGTTCTAAAAGCCGTTTTACAAACATCTTCTTCTCTGACCTTCAATTGGTGATAACCTGATCGCAAATCAATCTTTGAAAAATAACTAGCACCCTGCAACTGGTCAAATAAGTCATCAATCCTGGGTAATGGGTACCTATTCTTAATGGTTACCTTATTCAACTCTCTGTAATCTATGCACATTCTCATCGAACCATCTTTCTTCTTTACAAACAAAATAGGATCTCCCCACGGAGAACTACTTGGACAAATAAAACCCTTGTCTAATAATTCTTGCAACTACTTCATCAAATCCTGCATCTCGGTTGGAGCAAGCCTATAGGGTGTCTTAGCAATAGGTGTAGCTCCAGGCATTAACTCAATCCTAAACTCGAATTGCCTATCGGGTGGTACACCCGGCAACTCATCAGGAAATACATCAGGAGACTCTTTTACTACATGAATTTCATCAAGCTTTGGGATGGATTTCTGAGTATCTACTACATGTGCTAAAAAGGCTTGACAATCATGTGATAAATGACGTTTAGCTCTAGCAAAAGTGCATATTGGAATGGACATTTCTCTCTTTTTCCCATAAATATCTAATATTTCACCATGTGGTAACTTAACCCTTACAATCTTTTGTTCACATTGGATCATAGCATCATGAGCCGCTAGCCAATCCATACCAATTACAACATCGAATTCACCCATTTGCATAGAGATTAGGTTTATAGAAAATGGCTCATTACTTATTTCTAACCGACACCCACGATAAACTTTAGTCACATATATAGTTCTATCATCAGTTATTTCAACATCTAATGGGGTGTCTAAGTCAGAAAGTGGAATCATAAAACTCTTACTAAACTTTTCTGAAACAAAGGATCTAGAGGCACCCGAATCAAAAAGGACATATGCAGGTATCGTATTAACAAGAAAGGTACCTGACACTACATCTGGGGTCCTTTTAGCTTTCTCAGCTGTGATCTGAAATGAACGAGGCCTAGCTCTAGGTACTTCAGTCGGCTTCTTATCGGACGGTCTACGAAATGCTGAAGAAGCTGACTGAGACTTCAACTTTGGGCATTCTGATTTCACATGCCCAGGCTCGTAACAACCATAACATATCTTCAACGGATGAGGACAATCTTTACTAAAATGTCCTTCTTCACCACATTGATAACACACATTCATCCCATTAACCTTAAATAACTAGTTTAACTGGCGATGTTTTTAATATTGCGAGTCAATCTTTTTGAATATATTATTTATTATTTTTAATTTTACTCTACGTTCAATTGTTATTCGCTAAAATAAATAAGTTCATTTTTCATCGTTATTAATATGATATGATACATGTTTAGGTGGTATTGAGCTTCATGGGGAGACACATAATGGATTCCATTCATTATTATTATTAAATTAAATTAATAATAATAATAATAATAATAATAATAATAATAATAATAATAATAATAATTATTATTATTATTATATTTAAAATCACATTAAAATTAATTAATAATTAAAATCACATTAAATGGTATATGGAAAGCCATATAGAATGGACAACAAATGGAAAGCCATTTTTCATCATTATTTTAACAATATTAATAATAATTAAAATCACATTAAATTAAATAAGTTGATATATGGAAAGCCATGTACCATGCTTAGAAATTGAGATGAATTCAAGAATTTGTAAATTAATGACACATCACTATTAGCTAAAATTGCATGCTCTAATAGGCAATTAAAAATCTTTGTTTTATATATATGAATGTTTACGTACATAAAAAATTATAGAGTTCATATTAGATGGAAGGTATTTTGGGAGAGGTAGGAGGGCCTGTGTATTTTGGAGGACTAAAGTGCAATATATATATATATACTAGTTTTGTACCGATGCGATGTACGACAATCCTTAATAAAAAAAATCTAACAGATGTGAAAAAATATATATTTATGAGTTATTGATCAAATCAATCATTAAAGAAACAACGTCAAAACATATCCGGTTATGTATCTGCCTGTTTCATGTTAACAAAAAAATCATCATTTATGAACCATTATCGAACAAACTTCAACAACTAAAAACACACATTAAACTCAATTTGTAATTCATTAACTAAATATATTGCTATGATTAGCAATCGTACATTAGGTTCCTTATCTGCATATTTCACCATAAAAACAAAATCATCTAACATGCACCATGTTGTAACAATATAAAAATTCAACCGAAAATCAGTAATGACACAATTTAAATAAAATCCATAAAATAAACAGTATACTATTGTGATAAATAATCATACCTTATTCAATATGAGTTTAGTTGTATTAGATAAACAACAGATTTCATACCCATTGGAAGAATAATGATATAGGCAAACATGCATCAATTAAAAATCAACAAAATATAGTTCTTATTTGACAACAACCAAAAGACCACATAATAATAATAGGTATGGTATTGGGGGGGAAATTGATATTCCTATGCAAAATTTTAGACATTGTAACCTAGCGATGGATTTTTTATGTTTCTTTTTATGTAGTAAAATAACAATTTGATGACTTCAAGGAATACTATGCAATACAAAAATTTATAGGCCTACATGCATCCGGATGATTTTAGAACTAATTTCTTTTATTATAATAGTTAATAGTTAATAATGTATTCATATACCGTATCTATCTATATAACTTTTTTATCCTAATCTAACCTAATAAGGTAATTAAAAATTTTAGGAAATTGCCACGTGTCAAGATGTGAAGTTTCAGTTCATACCAATTTGCTTATGTGGCAAATTCTGAAGTAATTTTCAATACTCGTTTAGTATATACATATATATATATATATATATATATATGGTAGTGATCAAGAGGGAAGTGTCATTTTTGGGGGAAGGGAGAAGCGTTAGTATTCATCAGGAAGCATATTACAATTATCAATCAAAACGCCAACAAAAAATTATTTTTACTGGTAAATAGTAATCAAAATCGATGCTATAAAGAATATTTTAACGAATGAATTTCATTTTTAAGTCATAACATTAGTTGATGAATATTTATGTAATAAATTGTTAATATTCACTGTGATGAATATTAACTAATATGAATCATGATGCATATTAAAACTTCATATTATTTGAAAAATATTTTTATTGTTAATATTTATCACAATGCATATTAACTAATATTCACCGCGATAAATATTAACGGATTTGGATCTAATATTCATAAATCAATGTTATAACTTGCAGAAAGAATTTATCAAGGAAGCTTAACATTCATAGCATCGATTCTGATTAACATTACTAAATTTCAGTTCGCTTTTTTCCGAGATTTGTATGGGTGAAGGTAATATGCTTCTTGATGAATACTAACGCTTCTCCATTTTCCTGAAAAAATGCACTTCCCTATGGATCATTCCAATATATATATATATATATATATATATATATATATATATATATATATATATATTAAATAAATATGATGAAATGAGGGAACATTTTCGATCGGCATCATTATTTCATTCTCACTTAAAAACAGACACAAACTCTCTATCTCTCTCTCCCTTTCTTCACAAACACACACAAAGACACGAATACTCAGATACTAGCACATCAACACCAACACCGTTCACCACCTCCGTCACCACCCACAACCACCACCACCGCCACTTCCGCACCACCACCATCGCCACTTCCGCACCACCACCACCGTCTTCGTGACTGGATAAAAAAGGTAGAGAAACGACGACGGATTTGTGGACGGAATGTTGAGATACGAACCACCACCGTTGGTGTACCGGCCTCCACCGAACGTAACCAACCGTGATCGTTTCAACCGTCACCACCACTTACGTCATCATGTTTATTATTTACCACCACCACTTTAGAGAGATAGATTTGGAAATTTGTAGGTATTAGATCTAAAAAGTATATCTGAAAGATAGATCTATTTTTTAGATCTGAATAAAAAACCAACTGCATCATACATGTTTTCTATTGCATCTTACATTACTGCATCTTGATTGCAATTAATGTATATTTGTGCTAATACTTGTTTAATGCATCTTGTATTTGTTATTGCATTTTCTGATTTATAGCATTTTCTGTGTGTTTCTACAACTTGATTTTATTTTAGAAATCAAAAATTACTTGTACGTGTTTACTACATCTTGTATATAGTTATTGCATCTTATGTTTTGGGTAATGATATCCAACATCATTTTTGATAGATCCACCATCATTCTGCATTATTTATTTGCACAGTACAACTATTTATTGCACATTATTGGTAGATCTATCATAACTGTGGGTGAATATATTATCACCCTATGTTTTTGAGGAATGATAAATACAACACAAATTTTGATTTGTACATCAAATTTATGCTTCATTGTGTTTGTACTTTGTGCTCTGAAGATTGTACAATTTGGTGTTTGAGTTAATTTGTTTGTTGTATCTATCAACTCCCATGTTTTTAGCATTTTATGTGTTGAAGTAAAAAAAAACCAATAGTACTTATATGCTGCATCTTGTATATTGTTACCACATCTCATTTTTTTAGCATTTTTGTATGTTTGTAAATCTTAATTTTATTTTTATTTTTTAAAAATTACTATTATTTGTTACTGCATCTTACATTCGTAAGCATTTTTGACTTAATATTGCATATTAATAAGTTTTTTGATTGAACAAATTTTTAACAATTTTTAAACACTTTTTCAGACAATATTTCGAACAAGTTCAAAAGTTGATCAAAATTGCAAGTTAGTTTATGCCCTCCCTTTTCCTTTCGGCTATGAACTACCGTCCCAAAGTTAAAAATCGTAAACTTTGGTTAAAAAATTCTAATATCCTGGAACATATGATCAAATCAATGTCAAGACTCGAGACCAAAGTAATACTGTATTAAAACAAAATTGTGCCGCATTAGTTATTTAGAGTCTAGACCTATCAGGCTATCACTATCATGAAAATTATCTAGCCAAAAATATATTTTGTTGTTGCTATAACTTGAAAAAAAGTACTCCGTAGTGTTTAGGAGTTTCTTTGAAACTTGATGCCCAATTTTGACTTTTCTTAGGTTTTATATTTTTATTACCCGTATTTCTTGTATAGATAACTAGTTGCTAGCCCGTATGACGTGGCAGGAATGAATTTGAAATCGGTAAAAAAGAAACTATTAAAGTATTGCAATGTTTATTCGAGTGATACATCTTGGATAAAATAAATAATAATATGAATGATACACCTTGCGAAAAATGAAATTGAAAATATAAATTGACTGCAAAGTTAGAAAGCCAGTTCAATAACCATACATTAAAGTTTGTATTGTTTATGAGCTAGCTTTGTAAGTTGCACGCTATGCATATATAGTATTTTAAGTATTTAAGAGAGAGTGTTTCATATGTTTTATAAGGAGTATAGATATAGATAATAATTATTTTTTATATAATAAATTGTTTTATTTTATGTTTTTGTTGGTAAACTTCATATATACAAGTTGACTAAAGTTGAACAACAACCCAACTAACTAGAAACATAGTGAAAATAATCACTTGTGTTCATAACTTAGAAGTTGTTGAAAAATACATGTGGTTTATATGATCATTATGTGTTGTACATATTTAGATTCAATTTAAATAGTACAATTTGTATCGTTGGATGACTCAAGCTTCTAGTTGGACAAAATAAATCAATTATTGTGATATTGTCTAATAAAATGGCTTCATCTTTTTTTCTTTTTCTTTCTATAAAGTTAAAAACACCTACTTACATTCACACCAACATACTCGTTATTGAATGGTCCATTTCTAGGGACGTGCCCATCAATTTTGGACCATTTGAGACAATAATAAACTAACAAAGTCACAATGTCTTATCCCCATAACACTCCCTATTCATACGTACAAATCAGATTTTATATAAAAACCACTAATTTTGTGTATAAGTAAATAACTACCATGGTACAAAATTATTATCATCTAATATCAATTGAAATACATTTATGAATAGTAACTTTCTTTTTGTCTTTTATGATATATTATTAATATATGTTTTGATCCTTACCCCTTAATTTCAACTAATAAACTATTATGAATATTAACTACTTTTGTTTTTTATGCATATTAATTTGTATATATAATATCAATTGTTGAACACTTATGAATAGTAAGTGTGTTGTCTTATATGACAATAAAAGATCTAATATATGTATATATTTAATTAAGAAAAGATTATGACAATAATGATATTCTAGACTAATTGGTATAGACCTTGAGAGGTATTATAGGTTTACGAGAGTGTATAGCTCAAGTCTCACTTGCTTAACTTTTGGCTATTTGTATATATTAAGATGTAAGTGGTTAATGATTAATCTTTTAACATACATTAAAGGTGCAAAAAAACTTTAAAACATTTAAAATCACATAATAATTCATATTCCGTATATTTCCATAAAATATTTTGTCTATTACCTTACCTATTAAATTTACTGTTATTACTTTGTCCACATTGAATTAACTATAAAATATATTTCATTTTTAATCATATTTAGAATACAACCTTTAAAAAAATTAATCAAATCAAACTAATATAAGATTCATTTTATCAAACAAAATGTAAAATTTTAAAACCGTCATATTATACAACGGAATAATCCTACTTAAATTAATGATGATCATATGTGATAATCCCTGTGCAACGCACGAGCATTATGAATCTTGTTTATATTCAAATAAGTGAAACATTAGTCATAAGTGTTTTTGATAACACAAACACGGAATTGAATACGAAGTTACTAAACATATATATGTTGTTGTATTTTGACGTGTATAGTGTTCTTAATACGATAATTTACAGATTAAACTTGTACAAAAATAATCATGCCACTAATTGACTAATGTAAAGCCACTAATATAAAATTAAAGTAAGAAGAACTAAGCTACATTCACATAAAAATTACAAAAACTTGGTTCGCATAATGTTTTTTTCTTTTGACTAAATAGCACTAGTAGTACTAGACCCAGATTGTATAACGTCTTAATTGTGAGTAAATATTTTAAAGAGAGAAGAATAAGGGGTCTTTTGTTTATTCTGATTACTGATAGCTGAAATCTGAAAATCAGTTCTGAATAATAAGACCTGTCATCTGAAATCTGAATGCATAATCATTAAGATCGTTTGATAAATAAAAAGTACAAATATCTGAATGCATGTATTTCACTAGTTTTTGACGTGATATAAATTGAATGAATACAACAGAGTTTTAAACGATTTAACTTAAGAAAAAATAAAATTTACACGAGTTCCGATACAACTTTCGAGACTTCTAGATATCAATAATAACATAAATAAATAACTTGTCATGAAATAATAAATAAACTAGAATAAATGAACCAAAAACATAAATTAACATACGATAATTAATTTATACGAGAAAAAAGACAGAACGTTATGGGATTTATATATCAATTAGAAGTTTTAAGCAATTGTAAATAGCTTATTGAATAAGTAGTTTTTCATCTAGGTTAAGACATAATTAAAAAAATACATCAAAACATCTTAATGGACATTAAGCTCAAACAAAAGACCTCTAAGTGAATATGTTTTACATATAGTTTAGGCGATTAAAAAGAACATATACACTCATTTCTTGGTGGTTTATGTGAAAGGGAATGAATAATATGCATAGTTGTTTAATTGTTTTATACTATAAGCCATAAGACTATGGTTACTACTAATATTATATCATGTGGCACATAGATTAGAAACAGAAAAACCGTTGTTAACCATTAATTAAACTTTTCCTCTAAAGGTGGAAAAATAAATAAATAAAAAATAAAATAGTAAAAAGGATAGTTGACTTTTCTTTTGGGAGCGAGGACCATTTTGTGGACCGGCCAAAAGGTTCGTGAATGTAAAGGTTCATGGGATCCAACACTACGGATTTGGGTCAAACTCTAACCACACCGGCTGTATCTCCCAACCATTGGATTCAATCACAACTTCAATCTTGTCTACTTTATGAGTATTGCAAACAACTTAGTAGTCTTCCAAACAACAATTAAACGCGACCATCTAACGCTCTCATCAACCGGTTTTACCGTCAATATGAGAGAAATAAATCGTGTAACTTGGAGTTAAAGGGACATAAGGACATTGATTAAATTCCTGACCCACTATGTTGCATGTCGGTGATGTCCCCACTACTAGAATATCATTATAGAGATCACTTAAACAATTATTTTGTTGTTATATGAAATGAAATAACAAAAATGGCAATTACTAAGGTTTTTTACCGAAAAATGAATCAATAGTTTAGTTGTTTGCATTTTCGGGTATCAACTAATTTTTTTCTTTAAAAATGAACCACTAATTTAAAATCAATCATTTTCGTATATATTCTAACATTTGAAACGGTCGTCGAGGATTATACAGCTGAGAATTTTTTTTTAAAGATGTTTTTTGAATCGATCACAAGCGTTTGAATTGCTATATAATCCTCGACGACCATTTCAAATGTTAGCATATACACGAAAATGATCGATTTTAAATTAGTGGTTTTTCTTTTGACAAAAAGATAGTTAATATCCGAAAATGCAAAAAACTGAACTGTTAATTCATTTTTCAGTAAAAAACCCCAATTACTCTCTTGCTTTATTGTTAACATATATTAGTGCATTATTTATTTATTTTTACATATAACTATCAGTATCAATAATATCACTATTAATTACTCGTATTATGTGCTTTTTTTCCGATCACTTTTGTAACGCGTATTTTGCAACTAGCATAGAATGTGTTGATTCCCGTGGTTTTTCATACTACCTTTTTTGTGACTAAGACCTCAATTGGATGCAAACACGAACCTTGTTACTTTTTTATCACTCAAATTTTGGCATCAAACTTGTGTTACTTCGTCTATAAAGTAGGTTAATGAGCAAGTACTCTTTAGAGTCAAAACTGTTACATTTTTCCTTATGCTTTTTTATAGACAATTTTCTTAATGACTACGTACCATTTCGATATTATTAGAGTGGATAGAGAGAATTAAAAATTACGTCGATATTGCAATAGATGCAAGATCTTACGGAGGAGTAAATACCAACTAAAAATAATTGAATGATGTATTTGATCTATGTGTTTAAAATGCATGAGTAAACATGTGGCATGTTTAGCGGTATGTGAGGACCTTATAAATCAAGAATTACACTACGTCGAAGTGTATATATATGCAATGCACATATTATATGGGTAGTTTAGTTAGTTATTTGCATTTCCAAAAGAATATAATATACGGAGTATAAAACAAGGGTTCATGTACATATTCATGAAACTATGTGATTATTAGATACAAGTTTAGGCATATGTTTATAAATATATACCAAAAATATTTATATGCGTGTCTCTATGTAATTGCGGAGTATATGTTTTCCATATTCATACGTTCTTATTACTGGATCCGTATTTTACTTCTTACGTATTTCTTAATTTGGATGAGCTTTCATTAACTTGGTTATTTAGTAACAATTTTTTTTAAACAAATTAACTAAATATAAAAGGGAGTATATGACTTGATAACTAATTTCAAACATCACACGAGATAACAAAGTTAAATCTTGGATCAAACTTTAATAATTTATGCAAAGCTCTGTTTTCATCAAACCAAAAAAGATAACAAAGATTTAACAATAATCTGGAAATTAAACAGCCTCTTGAATATGAACAGCATCAATCAATAGTGCTTATGCGATTGATCCGATGATTCACTTTCGTAAATTGTCGACAATCGAAGTTTAAATGATCGAACAGCCAATCTAGCTTTCCTGGATAAATATCTCTGCATTTTACGTATCGATCCAGATCTTGAAACTCCTAAACTCGAAGATGCCATTTGTTGCTTCTCAAACAATCGCTTGTTTTGCGCTTCTTCATCAACGATCACATTAATCTTACTCGTTTCCATCACAACAAAAGGAGAAATCTTGGACTTGTTCTTCCTAATTTTCCTGGAAGTGGATGTAGTACGTGTAATAATTCTAGAACTTGCTTTTGCGTTCATGGCAACACTGGCTTTAACTGCCAGTGCAGCCATTTCCGAAGCACTAAGACGTCCTCGAAGTTTTGAAACCGGCAATACAAAATAAATTTGACCAGCATCAAGATCGTCTTGTCCATCCAAAGCTCTAATATGCTCGTCGTAAGATAAATTGTCCGAGTTACAAATAAAGAAATTGGAAGTAGCACTGGTTTCAGCTTCTAACTGAAGAACGTCAGAAACTAAAACTGGTATTGAATATCGTCGTAACTCACCTTTAGGTGATATCACGAGAGCCAAATTTGATCGGTTTGTAACCGACTCTCCACCGGAAGACAAACAAGCACCCATTTGTAAATGAAAACGTTTTGATTTTGGGAGTTAAAGAGAGAGAGATTTAAAATTTTTTTTTTTTTTGGTGGTGGTTTGGGAGAAAATGAGGGGGAAAAAGTGTGGACAATGGGGTATATATAGAGGAGACGTGGGCTAAGTTTAAAGGTGTGGAGAGGTCTGATAGTCGCTTTTTTATGAATGAAACGAGTCAAACATCTAAAAGTCAAGGGGCTGTTATGACAATCTTTAAGATTTTATATAATGAAGATGTGATCATTAGATGGTTGAAACTAAAGTTCACTTGCGTTATATATGATGGATTGATGGTCAATTGGGCTTGATGGTTTTAGACACAACCGTGTTTTGAAGTCTTAATCATGACAGATCCCATATGAACTCTGCACTTAAATGTGCTTAAACGAGGGTAGTAGGGATAGGTGACATTGTGAATATATAGTTCTCGTATGATGGACCAATTAAGAAAAAGTTGTGCTTGTGTGAACAAAATATATATATATATATATATATATATATATATATATATTGTGATCGATATGTTTGCTTTACTTTTCTTTTTTCTCATACTTAACGTAAAACTAGAGGTGGCAATTTTAGACCCATTGTTTAATTATGGGTCAATTTGGTTAATTTTTAGTAGGGGATGAGTTTGATGGGTTTCCTGCCCATTTTTTGGATGGGTCTAAATGAGTTTTTAATATAACTTCTAATTGTGAAACAATTAACCAACGGGTTAGACGGGTCTATCGGGTAAAAAAAAAATTTCATCTCATTTCATTTTTTTTCATTTTTCATTCAAATAAAAAAAAGTTTGGTGAAAACCCGATGATCCGACCCGACCCGAGATCCATTTGACCCGGACCCGTTTAGACCCATCCTTCTTAATGACCCATTTAGACCCGGACCCATTTAGATCCAAACCTATCTAGACCCGTGACCCGACCCAACCCATTCATTTTGCCACCTCCACGTAAAACAGTGGTATTCGCCTAATAGGGCTCGCACAATGTTGTAAATCATGGAAACAAATTCCACTGTGTTTATATGTCGTTACCATAAAGCTATTATAATTGTTAATGTTATTTTTATAATTTTCATGATAGTTGTAATTAAAATTGGTGCAACGAGGTTCTGAGTAGGTGAGTTACCCTTTATGTTTGGCATGTCTACAAGGATCACATTAGATAAGCTTATCACTTGATATGCTATCTGGATTTCAATGACTTTTTCACTTTATTATTTTATATGTTTATTACGTACATGAAAAAATTAATAATCGTAGACTTTAGTTCTAAAATATTAATATCCTGGAACATATGAACAAATCAATGTCAAGACCAAAGTAACATTAAAACATAACTCTGCCGGCCTGCCGCAATAGTTGTCTGGACCTATCACCATCATGAAATTTACTTAACCAAAATATTTCTTGTTGTTGCAATAAGTTGAAAAAGTAGTGTTCTTTACTTCTATAGTTCTATTGTGGCCATTGCTTTTACAGGGTTTCTTTGACGTTTCTTAGTTTTCATATTTTTATTTTTATTATTATTATTATTTTATATATATATATGACTTTTTTCGTAAACTTCATATAAGTTGGCTAAATTTGAACCACAACCCAACTAGAACATACGGAAAATAACAACTTGTGTTCATAACTTGGGGGTTGTTGAATAACACATATGGTTTATATGATCATTTACATATTTAGATTCACAGTTTGTATCGTTCAATTCGATGACACATGCTCCTAGTGAATCATAAGGCTTGACCCTATTGTCTAATAAAACGGCTTCCTCTTTTTTTCTTTTTCATTAAATACACATAAACATCATATCTACTTAGAACATTTCCAACGGCTTAATCAGTTGGCCGTCGATTAAAAAATCGATGTTGATGACATGCAGCCTTCAGTTCGATCCATCGTTTTTAAGCTTCGGGTAGCCGACGCTCCATCGGTCTTGGGTGTGGGTCGTGTGGGGTCCGCAAATTTGAATGAGTCGTTGAAAAAAAATGAAATTTTAAAAACCAACCACTATAATACCCTTTTTTAATTATTTTGAAAACCCATTTTTTCAATATAAATACACACCACTTTTCACTTATTATACACATTACAATTCATTACAATTTTAATATCTTTTACACTTTTCACACATTACAATACTCACTACACCATGTCTAAAAACAACAAATCCGTATCTAAATCCAAACAAAAAGACCATAAAATCATGAAAAGGATTTGTGGCAAAATTTGTTAAACAATTCGATAACAAACCAAGCAACACCTACAGGATTGTTCTCCTCTCAATCAAACTACGCCTCCCAAATATTCAAAACATCAAAATGTGCAGATTTCTACTTTTTATCATTGCAAACATGAATCAATCGACATTTTGACTAAATTCGATGTAAAGAAGTGTTTATAATCGACGGGTCTAAAATTTACGACATTCAAGACTTTCATTGCACAAATTGCAACTAAATCCACTCATAACTAAAATCTTGACATCCTTCAAATGACCACATATGATTTCTTTATATTGACAATGACAACATCTCACAACTATATGTTTGACAAACTCTTTCACAAAACATTAGGATTGTAAATTCCCAATTTTGACATCACTAGTTAATTGACTCATGACAACATGGGTTTGATGAAAACTTTTTTGTATAATTATTAAATAAATAGATGTTACAAGTATAAGATATTTATATTAGTTTGCTTTCCATACAACTTAGTCAGATATTAAGACATAAAAGGACTCGAAAGCAATTGAAATAAAGGCTTGTGATAGACTAACTGCAGCATGCTAATCGCTATTTACAATAGCTTTATCACCCAAATTTGCACTATTGAACACCTAAATCACAGCAAAAATGCAGAATCATTGTAAGCAAAAACATGTCATAGCCCATTGCATATCATTCATAATAAGCATGTAAAGTAAACTCACATTCTCATAATAAGTGTTAAAAAATTAGCATAGATGAAAAGAGACACAACATGTTTACAAACGCTATATTAGGACATTCATCAATTTGAGTTGACAATCACAACAACTACAATGTCCATTTGGGATATAATGAAATAGTAGCTCAAAGATAGAATGAGAGTACTTGCAACTACATTCAACCATGCAAATTGATTCATTCCAGAAATAAATTCAGAATAGAATCCCCCCAGATACGGACATAACACATTTTACTTAGTCCCCGCCCATATTGCCACCAATAACATTTTATTGATGGGCATAAGAGCATACCGTATCTTCTTCTGTAAGGCACATTATTGTCCTCGTGCTTTCCATTGAAACCTAACTCACAATCGTTAAGTACGCTGCCATGATAAAACCATTAATCAGAAACATTTATAAGTAATATTTACAATGCGACTGCATTTTGACTACAGTACCAAATCACCAAAACCTTTACAACAGATGCAAGTAAATCAACATATATTAGAAACAGAAAAACCGTTCTTAACCATTAATCAAACTATTCCTTCTAAAGTGGAAGAATTAATAAATAAAAATTAAAATAGTAAAAAGGATAGTTGACTTTTCTTTTGGGAGCGAAGACCGTTTTGTGGACCGGCCAAAAGGTTCGTCAATGTAAAGGTTCATGTGAACATTAAAGTGATACGGATTCCAAGTTTCCAACACTATGGATTTGGGTTATCAAAGTCTAACCACCGGCTGTATCTTCCCACCATTGGGTTCAATCACAACTTCAATCTTGTCTACTTTATGAGTATTGCAAACAATTTAGTGATCTTCCAAACAACAATTTAACAGTTTTCTTAAAAATGGTAACTGATCATCTCATGCTCTCATCAAAAGATCTTACGGTTAATAAGAGGGAGATAAATCGCGTTACTTGAGGTTAAAGGAACATGAAGATACGGATCATATTGAACTCATAACCTCCATCTTTAGGTTGCATGTCCCCTACTATTAGAACGTCGTAATAGAGACCACTTGAACGCTTATTTTATTGTTATATGAAAAACCAAAAGTCGTGAATTACGCTTTTGCTTTAGTGTTAACATATTTTAGAGCATTATTTATTTTGTTTTATATAGCTATCAAAATATCAATAATATTATTTTTAATTACTCGTATTATGTGTCTTTTCCGATCACTTTTGTAACGCGTCTTTTGCCACTAGCTAGCATAAAATGTGTTGATTCCCGTGGTTTTTCATACTGCCTTTTTTATGACTGAGACCTTATAATTGGATGCAAACAGGAAACTTGTTACCTTTTTACGACTCAAAATGTTGGCATCTAATTTTGTGTTTCATTAATAAGTAAAATTAAATGAATGAGCAAGATCACTCTTGAGTGTCCAACTTGTTATGTTAATTTTTTCCTTATGCTTTTTTTAACAATTTTTTTTAATGACTACCATTTCGATACTAGATGCATGATCTTATTGAGGAGTAAACATGTGGTCAAAATTGAATTTGTTATATGAGAAGAGCCCATAAATCAAAAAGTTGTAGATTCAAGTTTTGTCAAAGACATGTGTATGTATGTGCAATATAATGTAGATATTATAACTATATATGGCAGGTTAGTTAAATTTGCATTTCCAAATGAAAATGGAGTAATAATTAAAACAAATCGTGACATTCATGAAACAATGTATTTATATTTTTTATTAGATACAAATTTAAGCATATCTTTAAACTTTTTACATGCTACCTCCGTCTTAAAATTATTGTCCACCAAAAAACATACAGTTTAATAAAAGTGAGACTATAAATGTTTTCAACCACTCAAATGGAATCTGCACCCACTATAGTCTCTTCCTATTGATTGAAATAAGGAGTTGACAATTATTTTGTAACGTCCCAAAAAGACCAAAAATATTGGGACGGAGGAAGTATATACCAAAAATATTTATGTGTTATTCTCAATGACTCTTTGTATAAAATGAATTGCGGAGTACATGTTTTCTATATCAATACGTTCTTATTACTCAATCCGTATTTTATATATCTGTTACGCGTTTCTTAACTTGGATGAGCTTTCATTAACCCACAAATTTAGTAACAATTTTTTAAATAAATACTTCGTAGTTAAATAGATATACGGAGTATATAAGATAAGTAACACTTGATAACTAATTTCACCGACATCACACGAGATAACAAAGTTAAATCTTGGATCAACTTTTAATAATTTATGCAGAGCTCTGATTAAAATTCTCAGGCCGATATATACATACACGGATTTCATCCAACCAAAAAAATAACAACAAATTAAACAATAATCTGGAAATTAAGTAAATAGCCTCTCGAATATAAATTAACAGCATCGATCAATAGTACTTATGCGATTGATCGGATGATTCACTTTCGTAAATTGTCGACAATCGAAGCTTAAATGATCGAACAGCCAATCGAGCTTTCCTTGACGAATATCGTTGCATTTTACGTATCGATCCAGATCTTGAAACTCCTAAATTTGAGGACGCCATTTGTTGCTTCTCAAACAATCGCTTGTTTTGCGCTTCTTCATCAACGATCACATTAATCTTACTCGTTTCCATCACAACAAAAGGAGAAATCTTGGACTTGTTCTTCCTAATTTTCCTGGAAGTGGATGTAGTACGCGTAATGATTCTAGAACTTGCTTTTGCGTTCATGGCAACGCTGGCTTTAACTGCCAGTGCAGCCATTTCCGAAGCACTGAGACGTCCTCGAAGTTTTGAAACCGGCAATACAAAATAAATTTGGCCGGCATCAAGCTCCTCCTGTCCGTCCAAAGCTCTAATATGCTCGTCGTAAGATAAGTTATCCGAGTTACAAATAAAGAAATTAGAAGCAGCACCGGTTTCAGCTTCTAACCGAAGAACGTCAGAAACTAAAACCGGTGTTGAATATGGTCGTAAATCACCTTTAGGTGATATCACGAGAGCCGAATTTGATCGGTTGGTAACCGACTCTCGACCGGAAGACAAACAAGCACCCATATGGAAATGAAAACGTTTTGATTTTGGGAGGTAGAGAGGAAGAGATGTAAATTTCGCTTTTTGTGTGTGTGTGTGTGGTGGTGTGGGAGAAAATGAGAAAAAAAGTGTGTACAAAAGGGGGTATATATAGAGGAGATGTGGGGAGGCTTTTTTTAATAGTCGCTTTTTTATGAATGGACCAATTAGTTATTTTTGTGGGTTTTGTTTTATTAAAATACAAAGGGAATTTGGATAGGTTTTACAAATGGGAAAAAACTGGATAGATGCTTAATAAGCAATGACGCGTAAATGGGGGTTGAATTACATCATGTGAACTTGGTCAACAAGTTAGTGGGTACCAAAAATTTCTTTGTTTTTCAGTCACGGCGTACTATGTTTTTGTAGTTTTTGTTACCCGATGTGACTAATTTAAATACTCTTTTGCTTATACTCTTATTAAAATCTTGATTATTGTATTAGAGGTGAGTTCTTTTAAAAATGTTAAAAAAGTAGAGAATTGAAAAATTAATAGGATTTTTTCATTTCTCTATAAAACTCACATATATTTTTTATCCATTTGGTTAATTATCTCACATACCGTAAGTTCATAAATTATAAAAATTATATATTCAGAACCAACACGTTTTTCTCTTCGATTAGAGATGTCATAAGATATACTTTCGATGAATTTTTTTTCTTCAATTTTTTACCGGATTTCACAATATAATCACATATTATTTATGATTAAAAAAAGTTGAAATTTGTTCATGATTACTTATTCATGGTATTTGCTACTTAACACGTGATTATAACTCAATATCCACCCACATTAATAGTTATAAATAAAAAATTAAAAATTGCAATAGTTTTCATTAAAAATTACATGTGATTGTTACTTGTACACTTAATCACAAGTGATTTGTTATATAATCACATATGATTTTGTATATAATCACATATGATTTTTAATTAAAAATTGATATTTGATGAGAAATTCACCGATATGTGATAATTCATGTATGATTTCAACTTGATTTTTACTTGATTGTATAATTCTTAGTCAATGATTTGAAAATCCGTATTTTATTACTCTTTAAACACATGTGATTGATAGTTTGATATTCAATCACATGTGATTACATCTTAGTTTTTCATGTCTTAATTCCTTTACATCAACAATGATTTGAATTTAAAGTTTAATCGAAAATGATTTGATTATTTTTTTTGTGTTAAATCACATGTGATTTCACATTAAAAGTTTCTAAAACCCAAAAAAAATGGAAAAAAAAACTTCATCGAAAGTATATCTTATTCGATATAGAATTGAAGAGAAAAAGACGCTGATTCCGAATATGTAATTTTTATAATTTGTAGACATATGGTTTGTGAGATATTTAAATTTAAAAAATATATGTGAAAATGGGTATTTGAAATGGAGCAATCCTATTTGTTTCTCCATTCTCCCTTTTTTCACCATTTTTTTTTTGAATTTTTCTCTATTGTATCAACTATATACTCGATTACTTCCTTTGTACTAAATTAAGTATCATGTTTTGACTTTTTAAGTCTTTTTTCCAACTTTGAGCTTATATATTTTTATTTGTATTATATATTATACCTGATGCAAAATATATGAATGGATTGAGTTTTAAATGTATTTTCATTAGTATATTTTTCATCAACTAATATATCACACAAACAAAGATATTTAAGGTAAAAGTTGAAAAATAAAGACTTTCAAATCTGATTCAGGATACTTAATTTGGGTTAAGTTATCATTTTTTTGTTTCAAAAGAAAAAAAAAGTTTTCATTATGGTTGGCACCATGAGATTCCGTTGATGTAAATTATTTTAAACTTTTTGAATTAACAATAGATGATCGTGTTATCCCATATAAAGTAAATCGAGCATTTTATATTCAGTGTGAAATCAACAGTGAATTAAATTTTGAATAAAAAGAGGTATATGCGATTTTAGTTGTTAAATAGTTATCAACAATTCAGATCAGATTCACAATACTATATTGTAACATTTTATATAAAAATGCAGTCTTCATAAGATGTAGCGAATTTAGACAGTTGAATACAAAAATTAACATATGAGATCGCTTGCCTCTACTTCCAATCAAAGTGTACTTGCACCTAAAAGTCATACCCTTATTTTTAACACCAAGTTGATTTATTTGATAGGTCTCACCATCATCATGTTTTATAAAAGACAATGTGACCAGCGAGAGGTTATTAATATTTATATTTATATTTTACTCAAGATTAAAGCATTGTATAAATCTATTACTAATAATTTCATTATGTAACTTTCATAAGTATGTTCGTGTATGAAGTTGTCACGATAACGGTCTCTCACAACCACGTTTGGTCCAACTTTATCATGTAATAATTTTCCCAACCGAGTTTACTTAATAAGAACCACAGGAAAATGTGTACGTAGGTCGACCTCATCGACCGTGACCTAATCATAACAAGGACACGAATCACAAAAAATATATTACGTGTCACTTATTCAAAAGGTACATGTTTATGGTTCTTTTAGTTACACTTGTATAAATGATAACTTATGTAGTTACGTACGTGTAATAAAATAACGTACGCGATTTTCTATTTAAAATGCTACGGTGGTACTAGTAATTTTTAAAAGAAAGATGTAGGTTTTATTTAGCTTATTATTACCATATAAACAGTTACAAATAAATTAACTGATTACGAATAAAATGTAGATATTAATCGGGGTTAATTAGTTGTCAAGTTGGAGTGATTATATAAGTGGAGTATATGAAAGTATAACGGATACACCGGCATGGTAAAGGGGCAATTAATGTAGTAATTAATTACAGCACACGGTTTTTGTTGTTTTAATAATTACGTGGTACTCAGATTTTTTTTTTGAAAGGCTTTACGTGGTACTCGGATGATATTTATATGATGATGACGATGATGATATACAAGTGGATATATTTGGTGCGTTACAGTCTGTCATACATGTCTCTAAAACAATATTTACGCTACCCTCCTTTTTCGTCTTTAGCTAGTGTCTCAATTAATTAATTATTACTCGTATCTTTTTATGTCTCCTGTTATCATTATGCGTTACTAATAACCACCATTAATTAATTAAATAAAAGTAGTGGAGTAGGATATTTAATTTGTTGACATTTGGTTCATTCTCATCCTCATTATAACTGTTCAAATAGCCATTATGAAAATTTATTGATTCTTACCAATGATTAATATACTAGATCATAACCCGCAAAATTTGTATGATAGTTTATATTTTCTATTCAAAATTTATAGTATTTTAAGTAATTATGTTTGATATTGCCATAATACATTTGATACCGTAGTGTTGTTGAATGTGTATCTAAATGTTAAGGAGATAATATCATATAGCAAAATTCTGAAGGAAAAAAAAATTACTTAAAAAATTTATGTTCTTGTAACAATTCAAACGTGTGAGTGTCATGATATTAAAATATAAAATCAAATAAAGATCAAAACTTTAACTAATAATGAGTTTCTAAATCCTGAAAACAAAAGTTTCTAAATCCCGCCGAGAGGATACAGATCGTTTCAACGTATTCTCCCAAAGATAATCAGCTTAGTGTACAACTAATGAAACGTGGACAAAAACACAAACTATGTTTTACGCTAAAGTTGGATGAAAATGCTTTGAATACATGAGAACTAGTAAGACGATCTCTAATATACAAATAAGTACCAAACACATTTTTAAAATAAAATAATATAACACACCACTAAAAATTTTTTATTTTTTTTAAAGATCGGAAGCGAAATCCCATTCATATATCAACATAGATGACCTGATGTCGTCAACCAAAATATTCTACAAGTTATAAGTATTAACTGCTAGTTTACAAACCATTTGAGTGTATCCTGAGCAATATATAAAAGGTATCAAAATAATATCAGAGTAATCCTGGTCAAACAACATCCAGTCAATCCTTGCCCAGTCCCAGTCATCTCAAAACCTGTAAGGAGTAAACAACGGGATTAGCACGAAGCTAAGTGAATAAACCTGTTACAAACAGTTTGACTTAGCTCAACACTATTAATTAACAACAAATAACACATAAACATTACATCATCAAGAGGATCGGTGGTCCTTGTAGAGCCCTCAGCCCGCGGTGGCCCACCATGCAACACTTACAATCACTGCAGGCCAATACAGTGATTTTACCGATAACTGATTACTACCTTTAATCAATATGTGTTCTATTCTCAACACATGATTACAAATCTCATATTGACCAACCTGTAGTAAACAGTCTAACAATCGTTGACCTCCAATTCATCAGAATGCTCAAAGGCAACACATCACAATTATATATATATATCTCAGCAATAATAATCAACAATCAACTATGTTTATATCGTTGTAACCAATATGTCACAACCAAACCACACTGAAGTTTCAAGTCTATTCACCTGTCAACTTCTGTCCAACTATTCAGCTGACTAAATCACTGAGTCTTCGGCGGGTCTGAAAACACAACAGAATTACAATTAGTAATTCATTCCATAATCATACATTTTAATCAAATGTAACATTAACTTAATATCAGTAAATATATCAGTTATCAAGTACAATGTAGTATTACAGCATTCAATAGTACATATCACATTTACAATACAATATTAAGACCAACATAAATCATTAAATGTTAAAACACTAAAATTCCTAAACATATGCTAGTACCCATCGGGTACTCACATTACCCGCCGGGTAATCCATTCCACCCGCCAGGTTCCCGGGTTATCAACCGGGTGAATTAGTTTGGGTGGTAACAGAACCGAATTGAGTTTTAAAGCCTATACGAGCCGTCGGGTGACCAGTTTACCAGTCGGGTTCTACTTTTGGACGAACTACCCGCCGGGTAGTGGGTTTACCCGCCGGGTCAACCCACCTTCCAGCGACCTGCAACCTGATCAAAACCCAGGTCCGAATTCAACCCACAAATTACCATTTCCAAATTGCTTTAACCTGTTGTGAATGTAATTCTATAGCAACTAATTTATATAACAACACATAGCAATTATTAGCACCTTATCATACAATCAAAACACCCCTTTTCTACCAATTTTCATATCAATTCTCTATAACCTAATCAAGCTATATAACTTCACAAAACTATGAAGAACACAAGAAAATCAACTTATATACATATAAAATTAGTAAACATCATCATAGATATCATTAAACAACAACAACAACTCAAGTCCCAATTCATAATTTGCTTGAGTTCATCAATTAGGTCATTAACAAAAATCACAAGAACACTTACCCTATTATAAAGATTATTAGGTTGATGATGAGGATGATAAGTTCAAGAACTAACACAAGAATTAATCACAGCTTTTGTTGGTATAATTTGTTTCTTGTGAATTTGCTTAAGATGTGAAGTATATGAGTTTTTCTTCAATTTCAAAGGAACTAATCAATTTGGTAAAGTCAGGAAATGAGAACCGACTCCACCACCGGCCCCACTTAATTACAGTGTAATATTATCCTCTTCTAAGCCTATTGTCTGAAACCTAAATATTAATTGCAGTAAAACTTTTTTATTTTACCGTAAACTCTAACTATTTAAAATGGTTAATAATTCACTAGTCACTATTAACCATTTAATTGAATTTCCTAAATTATAAATCAAAACACATAAGCACAATATTTAAAATATAACAAAAAATAATATTATAATTTAAGAAATTACCAGATTACCCTCAAGTCACAGAAGCGGATGTTACAAATAGTATATGTTGAAAATAACATGTTTTCGTATAGCTTTTGTCTATTTCATTTAGTATTTATATGGTATATGGTATATGTTATTATTATCCCACAAATTAAATGAAGTAGATATTAATTTTTAAAATACAAATATTAATAATAACTTATATTTTCATTATTAATATAGTATTCGAGTGATAAATATATTATGTATCATGCATTGTTTAACATACTTTAAAACTATATGTGTATATTGAATTCTAAATCGTAAATAACCAGAATATTATAATTTGATAGTTAGTTAATTTCAATTCCAAATCCATTGTATAAATTAACGGAATAATTATACATATTTATAATTCCAATTTACAACATTTATTCATTAATATTAAATATGAAAAATTCAATGATGATTAATGATCTGTATATACACACATATATATATATATATAATTACATAAATAAATAATATTATTGATAAATAATTAATCTACCATACTAATGATCATCAACTCATCAAGGGTCTAGTTTATATTTGCCTAAAACATTGAAGGTCAAGATTAGTTAAAAATTAACATGTTTTCAATTCGTATAGCTTTTGTCTATTTCATCTAGTATTAATATTTATATGGTATATGGTAGTACATCCGTCCCAAATTAAGTATCCTAGTTTGACTTTTTGAGTATTTCTTTTTCAATTTGACCTTTAATTTTTTTGTTTGTGTTATATAGTACTTTATGCACAATATATAAATGGATTGAGTTTTATGTGTATTTTCATTAATATAATTTTCATAAAGTAATATATAAACAAACAAAAATATTAAAGGTCAAAGTTGAAAAAGATTGACTTCCAAATCTGATTCAGGACACTTAATTTGTGACAAAGTGAGTATATGTTATTATTATCCTACAAATTAAATGAATTTGATATTAATATTTAATATATTAATATTAATAATACCTTATGTTTTCTTTATTAATATAGTATTCGAGTATTAAATAGATTATATATATATTATCAGGAATCGATAAGAAAAGTTGATGTTATTGGTTAAAATTGAAACGTAATATATATATATATATATATATATATATATATATATATTATTCGAATTAAAATACACATATTAGAGTGAATATTTTTTCCGGTAGTATTGGAGTAACTAGTTAAATGATAAATATTGTGAAATTAATCAAATAAAATATAAATGTAATCTTAAATGTACATAAAGTTGAGTCCGTTGACCAAATTAAATTAAGAGAATGTAATTTGAAGGGCATTTGTGACAGTTAGGTGTAAATAATACTAATGATTAATTAATCTTTCATATTAATGATCATCAAGGGTCTAGATTAAATTTTCTTCAAACATTGAAAGTCAAGATTTAATCTTAAAAGGTAAGATTAATTAATTAACACTCTTTTTTAATAGATAAGAAAGATATATATTTTTAAATGTTTTGTTGATTCATATAGACATGGTTGTTAACTCGTGACTCGACTCGTGATTCGAAGTATTGATTTTTAACTCGTGATTCGACTCGTAAGAGTCATAATTTTACAATAAATACATATATGTATATCTATATGTATATTATAGTTCAGATTTTTATCCTTAATTGAAGTAAAATATAATGAAAGTCATTAAATAACACAAATGTTTTATTTATAATGGATTATTAGTCATTTCCTATCAGATTTTGTCATTTTATATTTTTTATTAGATTACATTAGATGTGTATCCGATTTCTGACTCGTAAGAGTTGCCAAGACTCATAAGAGTCGCCTACGACTTGGAAGAATCAATAAATGACTCGTAGGAGTTAAAGCCATTTACGAGTCGGGGTCCGAGTTGCCCTGTCTTTTAAATTTCTGAACCGACTCGTAAAAGTTGACTCGTGAATCGTAAGAGTTTAACAACTATGCATATATATATATATATATATATATATATAGATTTTGGATCAAATAAGAACAGTTCAAAAATAAGAACAAATAAGAACAGATCTCAACTGTTAAATAGTTTGATCAAGGGCTAAGAAAAATGGATGAGTTTTTAATTAAATAAACATCTAGAGGGGTATAATCGGAAGTTAAAAATCGATTGACTATCTTTCTCCTAAAATTACTCTCTCAACCGCACAACAAATTAAACCATTTATTTCTCTCTCTGCAACCGGAAGAATACACCGTCACAGTGACGGATTGAAGCTCGGAGCCGTGAATAAGTCTAATTATTATTTAGGCCTTAATTCCTCTTTTCTTACTTATAAGTTTATTTTATTTGTGCATTTACGTGATATGCACATGTAGAGTTTGAATCAATATTCTGGGCATAATATAAATACACTTAATTACTTAGGACGGTGATCACCATTAATTGTGAACTGCCTACTTTACCCTTGAATTAATACTCATACTCCATATAATATTTATAATTCAAAAGTAAATAAATAAAACCACCCATCCCCACCGAACCCCACCTCCGCTGCCCACGCACCACCGAATCACCAATCCAGACATCCAGTACACCACCATTTCAACATCGTTTATTTGTCTAATATATGAATTATTAATTAATCACAAATGAATGATAATCACTAAAACCGTGTTTTGTGTTTTTCTTTTAAAAAGTTGATCCTTGATCAAGACCTCATCTTTCACACCTTTTTAAGTCCCCAAAAAAATATACTCGTAACACACAAAATTTCGTCATTTACAACATGTAGCTCGATGGCTTGCAATTGGGGTTTTAAACCCAGTTTCATTTGAAAACTCATACATAAACACACTAACAAATATTAAGAAATTTTTAACCCTAAAGATATTTATAATGGTGAATATGTTTGCGGTACATACACCATATCCAAGCGCATAGAGGGTTAAAATCGCAATTGGTGGTTCAGATACATAGCCGCAGGTGGTACCGGTACCTGCAATTGTCGTCTTCTACCAAAAATAGAAACCAAATACACAAGATTTAAGAACATTTATGATTTTTTTACAGCGATGTAGTTGAAAAGTGACGAAGGGTAATGAAGGTAAAGAAAGAATGGAAGAGGTTTTAGTGGTCGGTGATTAAGGTTAATTACGATGATGGTGGTCAGATGAATACCGGAATTTGAGAATACGCAGACAGCTCTCATGGCTGTCAATAAATTTTGTATTTATCATTTTATTATTTTGATGAAATAAATTTTGTATTTTATGATTTTCCTAAGGCTCTACTCCCGAGTTTTTGAGTGAAAGAAGAGAAAAGAAAAAAGTAAAAAATGATAGAAAAGAAAAGAAGAGAAATAATATTTATGTGTTCCCGAGTTGAAAAGAATTGGAAAGAAGAGAAATGAAATTTATACGGATATGTATTCCTGAGTTGAAGAGAAATGGAAGGAAGTCACATTTTATAACTTGTTTGATCTTCCATCCTTCCATTTCTTCCCACTTTTGGAGAGAAAGTTTGAAGAGAAAAGAAGCTCAAATCCTCCTCCCACTTCTCTTCTCTTCTCTCCGTAAACAAAACTCTGAAACACAATGTGATTCATACTTTTTCCAGCTTCTCTTCTCTTCCTCCGAACAAACAACTCGGGAGCGGGCCCTAAATTAATTTCAAAGGCATGATTTTTTTGTGGGAAGATAGTTGTGGAATCACTGAAGGACCTACTGGGTCCACTCGATCATCAGACAATTTTTACGGCGGTCAATAATCGCTTGTGAAAGATGAACGGGTGGACCAAAGGTCTGTCAGTGATTCCACAATTATTTTTCAAAATAAAAATAAGACCATTTACAAACATTTATTAACCTTAAAGTTTCCTTTTTAATCATAGATCTATTTGATACATCACAAGTAAAGGGAAAGTTTCAGTACATTTAGGGTGTGTTTGGGGAAAAGAGATGGAGATGGGGATGAAGCTGAAAATGGAGCTGGAGATGGAAACTAGAGGATGGAGATGGGGCTTTTACTTAGGGCTGGAGCTGAAGATTTTATTTGTTTATATGTGTTTAACAAACTAGCTGGAGTTGGAGATTATTAATGTAAAATGATATAAATGAACAAACTCTTATATGACTCTAGGTTTTTCTAATTAAAATGGAGGGTATTATAGTAATTCAATACTTAGGCGATGGAGCTTTTTTGGAGAAGCTAGTTTTGAAAGCTTCCATTTGAAGAGATTATTTTTTATAGAATCCTCTCTTAATTTTATATACCAAACAAGGTTTATGAATTTACAAGAGATGGAGATTATCAAAATGAGAATCTCAATCCTCTAATATCCCTTATAATCTCTTAAAAATATGTTGCCAAACACACCCTAAATACAAACATTAAACTAATTCTATATAATTTTAAATTAGTAAAAAAAAATTCAACATCATATAATGGATTTGATGTATCTAATGGCAACCCAGGAGTTTTAATTATCATTTCTATAATTTATCATTTTCCTAGATTATAATAAAAAAGCTGTAAAATTAAGAGATATTTATAAAAAAGTTAATTTATTTATTTATTTAATTTAAAATATCCCATTGAGGCCTTCTAGAATAAGCCAATTATTAACTACGAATGATGGAGACTTTTTTTAATTAGTTTTCATTGATAACCGTAAAAAAGAAAAATGTACACGAAAACAACTCAGTTACAACTATAAACTATGACAAAATTTAAGAGTTTAACCGACACGTGAAAACTAACCAAATACATTGCCAAATTCTCAAATGTACATGTATCTAATATAATATGTGTGTACGTTTGAGGTTAAAGAATAAAATAAAGTTTGTTAGATAAATAAATTCATGTGCTTGGACGGTTTGTGATTGAAATGAATTTGCGTTAGGGGTGGTATCATATATATCTCCAACTCAATTATTTTGTGCTGAATGAAATCTATAATTATTATTATTTGGATTTTGGACCGACCGTATCTAACATGCATGTTTTGTATTCCTATGAACCTCCCATTTTTCATTCATCGCCATTTTGCTTCCTTTTCCACGTCGATCAATATCTAAGTCGGACCCCCTCTATATTTGAAAATACATCAAATTTAATTTAATTTTATATCATCATCGAATAAAAACTAGGTAGGCCGTCCCATACTCCCATGTTCGTTTTTTCTTATATTCATATATAACTACCCATGACGGCATGACCCATTTATCTAACTTTTATATATTTTAAAGTTTTTAGGAATACATTGTCCGTTTTCAATATAATTATAACGTACGATTAATTTTTATCTGCCCTAACATAAATTGAGTTGCGTCTTAAAATATTTTAAACTAGGACTGTCAATAACGTGTATTAATTGATTGTACTCAAGAAATATTTATGCAGGGTCAACTAAAATTCCGGAGGGTCAAAGATTTTATTATGATTTGAGTACAAGTATTAATGCATGTTAATGCATGTTTTAAAAATCTTTTGACAGCCCTTATCATTTTTCTTTAAACTATATGTAGAGTGGATCTATAAAACAGATTGACTAAAAACGCCAGGTTAACATGATACAACAAAGGAAGCTCATTAAATACAAAACCAATTAGCAACGGTCACAAATTAAAATGGTGGATTTGATTGCGTTAAATAATTAAATACCACAAGATTCGATAGAATCATGTTTTACTAATTTCGGACATGATATGATAACAATAGAAAATTTATTTCTCCGTATTATATACAGGTGTACGAGAAAAAAGTAAAAGGTAGGTAGAGATGTGGAATTATATATATAATGATGATTATGATTATGATACAAACTTAGTGGTGTTAAGTTATCAATCAATAACAACTTTGATAGTGAGACATATTTAAACAAAACAATTAGTCATTAGAAAAAAGAAGTTTGTTAAGTACGTCAGTAGTTATATATGTGTGTAATGTTACCATATTGTTTTGACTTTTGTTGCTACAACATAATAATGCCATGGTTTTTGTCCGGTGGCACACGTATAAGTTTGTGGTGGTTAGACATGATGGTTTAGCTACTAGCCTATTAAAATCCTAAAAACTCGAGTTTATATTTTATACTATTAGCTATATTTTTAGAGTAATGTTACATATACCTAATTAAATTGATCTAAAATAGACCTAATATATTCATTGGATAATATAATTTTTTACTTACAATTTTATTGGTTGAACATGACACATATCGTTATTACATTTTTAGTTTCATATTAGGTTTATAGAGTAAGGTTCAAATGAGTTCATAATTTTTGAGTGAGACTAAGGGAACCAATGATATCATGCCACATGTACAAATAAAATGTTCCATACTACAAAACCCATTTACCTCAAACATCAATTATCTCACAAACGACAAATCGAAAAATCAAGAAACTTGCACCATATTTTTCAGCGTTTTATTCTCTTCGATTTGCCGTCCCTCAAGGCATACTTTCGATATAAAAAAATTGATTTTTTGTTGCGTTCTATAAATTGGTAACACATGTGTTAGTGATTGATTGTACATTTTATTTACGGTTATGGTTAGGGTTTAGGGTTAGAGTTTAGGGTTGGGATTTATCAGGGTTCATGGTTTAGGGTTCAGATTTTATGTTTTAGTAGGGTTTAGGATTTATTAGGGTTTAGGGTTTAGTATGATTTAGGGTTTAGAGTTTTATAAAGTGTTTATGGTTTGGGGTTTAGGGTTTAGGGGTTAGGGTTTAGGATTTGGGTTTTGGGGTTTTGGGGAGAAACCCCAAACTCCAAACCCTAAACCCTAACCCCTAAACCCTAAGCGCAACACTCTAACACATGTGTTAGTAACATATGAAACCCACCAAAAAAATGAAGAAAAAAAATTTGTCGGTAGTATGCTTTGAGGGATGGTAAATCGAAGAGGATAAAATGCTGAAAATTATGGTGCAAGTTTCCTGATTTTTCGATTTGTGAGATAGTTGATGTTTGAGGTAAATGAGTTTTGTAGTATGGAACATTCTCTTTGTATATGTGGCATGATATCATTGATTCCCTTATTCTCTTTAACCTCACCCTAGGTTTATATAATTAGTCCCCCAATCATTTTTCATATTTTAAATTACTTATATGACCAACTTTTGTGCACTTTGTTATTAATCACAATATTCGTTTACGTTGTCTCTTTCATATTGATAATGAACTATAGGAATGATTCACATTTTATGATAGAACATAATATGCATAACGTTTGTTTCTTTATAACACCAATTTTGTTGCCAAATCGAATTAACTAACATAGCTATCCTATCAAGCTTGTTATAAAAAAAGTTCCATTTATACAACAAATCTATATTTAACGAGCGAAAGCACGTACATGTCACGTAACCTTGTTTTGGGCAACAATCCCCTAAGTTTCCTGAGCGTTTATTGTCATGTCTTCGTTCCAATCAACCATTGAAGTTTACAATAAGTAGCAAAACAAACCACCGACAAGTATATGAACAATGAGCACCATTATTTAATCAACAACCACACATATTTAAGTAACAAATGGTAACTCAATTGAGTCAAAATCATCACACTCACAACTACATTTTATATGATGGATATCTTGTACATTGACAACTATATATATCTTGTTTCAAATAAAATGTCTCAACTATATGACTTTCTATATACCCCAAAAAAGGTATTCAAGGTTACATTGTGTGTGATAAATATTTATTTTATCGCTATTTTAGTATTTTATGTATCTTAGTGGCGTGATCAACCACTTATAATGATAACGCGTGTCACCTTATTATATAGATAACACACAAATAAAAGTACAAAGATTTACATACAATATATACACCAAGGAATAACAAGTCCACTATACATATTGAACTGTGAAGAGTTCAATCCACACTACTAATTTCACATGATAAATAGTTACATTTGCGTGAGTGTGGAATTTCAAAATGAAGGAGGAAAGTGAAAGGCTAAGCAATGACGTGGTAACGGTTTTGATCGATTGTTGGAAGCTTCCCTTATTTGTTCATTTGTGTTGTTAATTCCATATGTACAAGGAATCTCTTCATTTAATGAATTATTGAGATTGAATATACGCACTTTTAAATATTGTTTTAATTTATTTAAAATGGAGTGAGTAATAATAATAATATTATTCGACAATTAGAAGTCTTCGAACATTTATTACAACTTTTACAGATTCTACTTAGGAAGGTATTATGTAGACCGAGACTTCATTGTTACGTTCGGATGGTCAAATACTGAAATTCATATTTTTCTTCAGTAATATACCATTCTTAAGTCACTTGTTTTACTCAAATAGTGATCATATATTTTAACAAAAAAAAAAGAGTTTCCTTCATTTGTCATATAATCATATATAGATCATATATTCATAGAGGTGAATAGAAAACATTACAATTACAACTGTTATGAGAAGGAACTGAACTTAATTGACAAAAAAAATCTTTTTAGTACATAGTCTACATGTTTCAAATTTATTCAATCATCGTCGTATTTCCTTTCGTTTATAATTTATGATTCTATCAAAAGAATATATTACTCCGTATGAGATTATTACGGTGATACAAGGTCAACGCGTGCCTTCACACTAAATGGATGGTGTCGGACATAACTTTTTTGCCTAAATTGAATTATCAAATCCGGTGAGTTGGCGAAAACTTGAGGTTCAATAATAATCTACCAGGTATCCGTATACCCTTAATTCTTCAGTCAATCCTTTTCTAAACGGTCAATGAAGATTTTGCCAGCTGTCACTATTTTGCCACGTGTCATCAACATTTTGCCTAAATGCTATTTACGTGCCTACGGACTGGGTGTTAATAAATACTAACACCAGCCAAAATTTTGAACTCATATTCACGGCCACTTTCAGAACTTCAATTACGATATATCATGCTTAATTTTATAGGGAGTATAAATGAATGAACTTTATAAAATAAATAGGATAAAGATGATAGAGTAAGGTTCAAATGGGTTCATGATTTTTGAGTGAGACTAAGGGAATCAATAATATCATGTCACATGTACAAAAAGAATGTTCCATACTACAAAACTCATTTACCCCAAACATCAATTATCTCACAAACGACAAATCGAAAAATCATGAAACTTGCACCATATTTTTCAGCGTTTTATCCTCTTCGATTTGCCATCCTTCAAGGCATACTTTCGATAAAAAAATTTTTTTTGGTTTTTTGGTGGGTTTATAAATTAGTAACACATGTGTTAGTGATTGATTGTACATTTTATTTACGGTCATGGTTAGGGTTTAGGGTTATGATTTAGCTGGATTCATGGTTTAGGGTTTAGATCTTATGTTTTAGTAGGGTTTAGGGTTTAGTATGATTTAGGGTTTAGAGTTTTATAAAGCGTTTAGGGTTAGGGTTTTGGGGTTTCGGGGAGAAACCCCAAAACCCAAACCCAAACCCTAAACCCTAACCCCTAAACCCCAAACCCTAAACCCTAAACGCAACACTCTAACACATGTAATAGTAACATATGAAACCCATCAAAAAAATGAAAAAAAAAAAATCGTCGGAAGTATGCCTTAAGGTACGGCAAATCGAAGAGGATAAAATGCTGAAAATTATGGTGCAAGTTTCATGATTTTTCGATTTGTCGTTGGTGAGATAATTGATGTTTGGGGTAAATGGGTTTTGTAGTATGGAACATTATCTTTGTACATGTGGCATGATATCATAGTCTCACACAAAATTTTAGTCTAATTTGAACCTCACCCAAAGATGATATATCATTCACTGTCACATTCAAAAACAGTTAGTTCAACGCAATGGCGAATCGAAAGTACATCGGCGTTAGATCATAATGAAGCAGCCGGATTTTGGTATTTCGCATACGCATTATTTTATGTGTTCTCGTGCTCTGGAACATTTTTTATTGCTATCAACAACTTTTTGACATCACACATCTTATATATACGTGTATGTATCTCTATCCAAATTAACATTCCGGTGTTTCATCGGAGTTACGTGTATCGACGGCTCGACTCACATCGATGCTCTAATATGTTGTAACATACTATTCTTTTTCAATCAACAAAAACTCAAATATATTAACGAAGGATTGGGATTCAACAGAAGTTTGATATGATATTTTAGTTTGAATAAATGGTTGTGAATTAGTAATCTATTTGAATAGGTTCTGTGTCCCACCATCAAATTCATGATTAGCGGAAGCATACACCGGATGCAACTATTAAGGTAATCAAAGCACATAAGATAAATAATGAACGAATCTACATGCATCGTTTACAATTATATTGATAATACAAAAGTATTACATTGTTATACTAATCAAAAGCTCTTAAGACAAATGATAGAGATATTAAGGCATATCTAATTTTACAAAATGTAGAAATGCAAGAAAATCTCCTGATGTCTGTATGCGACTCGAGCTAAGTATCCTGATATGGCAGACCTAGTGCTGCTGAGAACCTGAGAATACATGCTAAAATGGTCAGTTAAAAGCTGGTGAGCTCACGTGTTTGTATAATGATCAAACATAAGGTATGAACCGCAAGATTTAAGTATGATGATTTGCAACCAAACAAATAAATAAATGATGTATATCACTGTCATGAGTACATAGTCTGAGCTTAACTGAGGTGTCAGGATCACAGTCAAGTGCCTGAGCGAGGGTGCCTCTCTACGAGTGCCTAATCTACACTCGTATGATTTAAATGTTAATGCGTCCGTTTAACCCGTTGGGGCTTCCAACCCGAACGAGGATTGCCAATCCTATATGGTACCATACAGTAATAATCACGCTACAAAAGTATTACCAAACCATGCTAGAGGGCTTAAAATGATTAGAGAAAACAACTCTAGCAGTATATAGCGATATTTTGATACTTGCGTTCACATGTAAAATAAAACAAGCATGTATTCCCACCCCTGGGTTAAAAACAGTAAAATGTAGGGCTATAAGACTCACCTGAGTCTAGCGTGTTGCTATCAACCAATAATGTGACACCCATCAAATTAAGACTAGTAATTAGTGCCTAATCAATTGTTAATACATGTAATTAGTTTTGTGTTAGGCTAATTAATGTATCGAAATATATATTGATGAAAATATACAACTATGCGATTTGATTAAATCGTACGCAATTCAAATCGAATGTAATTGGATTCAATTAATACGGACGTTGGTGAACAACTTTATTAAATAATATGACATTATTTAATAACTCTATTTAATCCAAAATATTATTTAGGTGATATTTCAACTCAAATTCGTATCGTTCAAACAACAATTACGCAATTAAAATAATAAACGCGTGTACAACCGAAATAAAGTTAAAGTTACAATTTATAACCCAATTATTAAGTATTTGATGAAATACTTCAAATATAATTTTAAATAAATATCCGTATTTTAAAACTTATAATTAAACGTATAAGATAATTATTTAACATTTAAACGACCGGAGAAACGAACACCGCACGAAGCGCGAATACACATAGTTAAAAAGTGGAGACCCACACTTCGGTGGGCCCCCCCTCCCTAAACCGTCCAAAAGGGGTGAGGTCACCACCTCCCCACCCCACTTTTTTCCCCACTCTCTTTTCTCTTTTCTTTCTTCTTTTCTCTCTTTTACTTCCATCTTCACCACCATCATAAACCATCACCTTAATTCTCAAAATTAACACCCTAAACGCCCTTAAATCTCGAAGCCTATTTAGAGAAAAACAATCATCACGTCACGATCTACACTTCTACCTTTCCGAAATCTTGATTCGCCACTTTGTAAGTTTCCGACAAAAACCCGAAACCTTTCGATTTCAAGTGTTTATAAGTTCTAGTTGTTTCTTTACGCTTAAAATGTCCAAATATGGTTTGGGTAAAAGTCTCAGGTCAAACCGAGGCCGGAAAACACCTTTTCGGCTCATTTTCCAGCCAACAGCGCGTTATGTCGCAGAGGCTCTAGACCACCTGCGACATAAGCCTTTATGTCGCTATATCAGACCTTATGTCGCATATAGCGACATAAGCCACTATGTCGCACTAATCACGGATGTTGCATATAGCGACATAAATAGTTATGTCGCAGAAATTACGGACATCGCATATAGCGACACAACGCCCTACATCGCACTAAATTGCGGATGTCGCCCTTAGCGACACAAGCCCTTATGTCGCAGATATGATCTGTGACACAAAAGACTATGTCGCACTTAGCGACACAAAGCCGTATGTCGCACGCTATGTCGCATGAAACAGAACGAAGAAAACACAAATTTTACTAAGTGTCGAGAGCTAAAATTTTATCACTCGATTTCACCCAAATTCAAGTCCAGATGCGTTTTTCACTAAAGCAATTTATCACTCGACCCCAGCCAGGGGCTCTGCCCCTTAGACCCCGCCAGGGGTTGCCACCCCTTGAACCCCGCTAACCAGGGGCGCTGCCCCCGGACCCCCGTCATTAACGGGCTTCGCCCTTACCTTAGGGTCACGAGTAACAGTGTTACATCTAAACTTTCACACAAAGTGTTAAACTTGTATAACATCAAACACGAATGCGACATGACTTTAAAACACATTGGAACTTACTTTTAAGTATAACACTTCAAAATCATGAAAGTAATAATGAGATTATTTATGCAACCAATTCACCGACGGGCCGTACACGTTTTCAAAACACAATCAAATCAACCAATTCGTAGTAACTTAGACAATTCAATCAACCAAATCCTAGTAATTTGGACATTCTAAGTTGGACGAACAACTGCAAGGGCAGTCTTTCGAGATGCCTACTCATGTTATAACCATCGCGTGTCTTGGACACCCTCAGGTTACAAGTTTTCGGATATCAATTCCTCGCTAATCAATTCAAGTTTATTAAGTTAAACACTCAAGGCTCAGGTGAGTCTCATAACCCCTATTTTACAGTTTTCATCTGGGGTGTGATTACATTGCTCGTTTTATTTTACAATATGAACGCAAGTACAATACAAATCAAATACTACATGAGTTGTTTGCACTATTCATTTCAAAGCCCTCCATAACATAGTTTGGTAATACATCTGTAGCGTGAATGTTAGTATATGATATCATATAGGATTGACAATCCTCGTCCGGGTTAGCACGCACTAACTGGTCAAACGGATGTATTAGCATTTGGGAAGACGAGTGTAGATTAGGCACTCGTAGGAGGCAACTCAGTTGGGTTTCCTTAATTGAACCTGACAATCAAGTTAAGCTCAGACTATGTGCTCATGGCTGTATAACTTTTATTTTGCTTAATTGCATTTTAAATTCAATTAAATTGTGCGGTTCATACAAATATGTGTTGACATACAAACCTGTGAGCTCACCAGCATTTCGCTGACCAGTTTTAGCATGTATCACAGGTACACAGCAGTAGGTTGGCTGCCCAAATCAGGAACTATTAGCTCGAGTCTTCATGCAAACATTCAAGAGATTTTACTTCATTATTAGATTTTGTACAACTAATTATGTATTCAAATCTCTTCATACTACGAACACGAGCTATGTATGGGATGATTATTGTAAACATTTTAATATTAATATATTTGGTCAAAACGACGCATATAGAGTCGTCTACTATTAATCTGTGTGCTTTGTTATTGATTAGTACCACCCAAACTATGCTTCCGCTAAACAATGAATTTGGGGGTGTTACAAATAATGATGTTGCACAAAGAAATGATGTCCTCCAAACAATTGTAACGTGTCGGACATCCTAAATGCGCAAGGTTATATTAATGATTAGATGTCTCAACAAACCATCTATGCTAATTGTCCACTCAACCAGTTATGTCCAAATGTTTAGTTGCTTGTTTGTGTTTTAAAACATGTATAGCCCTTTTGTGACGGTTGTAATAATAATCTTGACGTATTATTATTATTATTAATATTATTATTATTATTATCATTATTATTATTATTATTATTATTATTATTATTATGTTGTTGTTGTTGTTAGCCTACACTTGTAAAGTATGTTCCAGTGTTGTATCGTATATAAGTATTGATGTTACACAAGTTCGACAGTTAGTCTGAAAAATGTATTTTCAAGAATTTGAATGACGGGGGTCCGGGGGCAGCGCCCATGGTAGCGGGGTCCAAGGGGTGGCAACCTCTAACGGGGTCCAAGCGGTAGTTCCGACACTTAATAAAAATTGTGTTTGAAGTTAACACGGGATCGGGTGAGCTCCTGATATGCGATCGGGTGAAAATGCATAGCCGATCGGGCGTGGTCCTTTAATAACCGATCGGGTGAGGTTAACCAGCCGATCGGGTGGGGTTAACCAGTCGATCGGGTAGGGTTAACCAGCCGATCGGGTGGGGTTAACCAGCCGATCGGGTGAGGTTTGTTAATAGATGATCGGGTGGAGTTAGCCAGCCGATCGGGTGAGGTTTGTTTTTCCAGGTCTGTTCCTGTGATTTTCAGTGTAAACTAGTTGGTGGTTCAAATTTCGAATATAATAAGTTGATAGAACACTAACATATGATGTTATAAGTATTTATAAGCTCGAAAATAAAGGGAAAGTGAAGGATTTCTTACGAATGAAAATGGAGCCGAGAGTGATGATGATGGTGTCGAGATGATGATGATGATGAGGTCCGGCTGTTGCTGTTGTTGTTCTTTGTTGTTGTTGATTTATTATTGTTGTTGTTGGTTGATGAAGATAGAACCGAGAGAAGAGAAAGAGATAGAGAAAGATGAAAATGAAATGAAAAGGAAAGGGTGTGTTTGGTCTGCCATGTACTCACATGCAAGATCCACAAATTGGGGATCTTGTCCGGCTCCAATGATTTGGTACGGGTTGTCTTACTCTTCAATTCGTAGTGTAAAATGTCTGTTTTCGTGTACTCGGTCATAAAATAATTTAATATTTTAAAATTATAATTGTGTTTACACATATTCGAATATATTTTTAGTTAAAGTATTTTGTAAAAATACTTTAATTGAGTTATAAAATATAACTTTGTTTTAAGTTAGTTTTGTCAGATACGTTTCGTATGGTTTCGTCGCGTAGAGTATGTTTTAAATAAAACGAAATATGTTTTGATATTATTTGAGTAAATAATGTTTATTTTTAATAATAATACATTATTTATGAAGTTTTGTCATGAATTTTTTGTTTTATATGATACTAAATACTTATTAAATATTATCGACATAATATTTAGCAAATAATAATGTTATTAAATAATTTCATATTATTTAATAATTTTGTTCATCAACGTCCGTATTAATGAATCGAAAATTCGACCGATATAAAATGACACGATTTATTCAAATGGTGTATGTGTATATATAATAATATACATAACGATACATATAATTAGTCTAACATAGCACTAATTACATGTATTAACTAAGTGATTGATAACTAATAACTAGCCCTAATTTGACGGGTGTCACATTTTGAGGTTTTGAAATTCATAGCTAGAACTCAAGTTAGTTGATGATAATTCAACATTCCGCCAAGTTCGCCGGATCATAAAATACATTTTGCCGAAATGTTGGTGACACGTGGTGAAAATGAGAAATACTAAACTCACGTAACTTCTACAAAGTTTTTCAAAATGAGTGGCAAATGTGTTCCACCAATCAGATTATTTTATTTTTTCTCTTTTATACTTCTCTCCACTTTTTTCATTACTACAAATCATTTTGTAGATATAATTTTGTAAAAATTAGTTGATCCCATCATTTTTGGGTGAAAATTTGATAGCTTGTGAAATCTTTGTTAACCAACTAAAAAGGGTTGACCGTCAAATTAAGAGTACACGTGGCAACTTTTTACTGGGCCTCAAGTTTTCGTCGGATTGATAACTCGTCAAACAAATTTTACATGTTGGCGACTTTTTTATACACGTGGCGACTTTTTGTAGTTGGCGAGATATGTGTTGACTGGCGATTTTTCCATTGACCGGTGACTTTTTTGTAACACGTGGTGAGAATTCATTGGCACTTACAAATATCACCAAGTCGCCAACTCGTTAATTCAATTTTGACGATTTTGTCTATTTTTGAAAGAAAGTTTCAACAACGTATATTTAATGAGAAGTGCCCTTTTGACAGTTCATCTAGGTAAATTTCTCATATAGTTTTTTCTACAAAACAGTTTCATTCATTTAATTAAAGATTACTAATGTACATATATTAAGGTTAAATTAATTTGCTACAAAACATATGCTGTGGTATTTAGTTTACAATGTACCCATTGAGACACATGATATATGATGTCAATTGTCGAGTACATACGTACAATATATCATTTATCCTTTATATAACCTCTTAGAAGTAAAACACTTTTTATTATCATTAGGGCTATTATCAATATCATTTATAATAAAAAAAACTACCCATATATTTCTGCTTTTCCTATAGCAAAATTATATAACAATTAGAAAACTGTGAAACACATAAGGATAACAATGTTAAATCATAAAATATAGGCCAGGAAGAGGCATGTGAGGTAGCGTAGATCGAGCAAGGGAGCACTTGTTTGTCTTTTTAGCATAAACCGACCAACTGACTTATGTACTGTCATAAACCGTCCTTCATGCTATAGATATCAAATATCATATATATATATATAACTATATTATTTTAGGCAATATATCGTCAGAAAAATACTATTTGTAACCCTTAGGGTTACAGATAAGGTTTTAACTTTCATAAAAACCGCACAGTTTCCTTTAACTGTCATGAAATCGTCAATCACGTGTACTTAAATATCCAACATAGTTATTTTTTTTTTATCGTAAACTACCAACTACCAATGAAATATTAGTTGTTATTCATAACCCTTAGGGCTATGTTTAGGAAAATCCATTGTTAAAACATAAAAGTTTACAATTTCTTTTCGGTACGATGTTGAAAGTCAGCTGCATTTTGAGGTGAATAAAGGGCATGCAATTTCTATCGATCAAGATTCGCAACATTTCATTTTATAAAAAAATATAGTTTCGTTATAATGCAGCAAATCTGAATCTTTAATCACATCAATTAATTGTTGAAATCGTCTATCTTTTTCCCTCAAAAGACTGCTACTAATCGTAACCTTTTTTTATTTTGAGAAAAAAAAACCCCTCTGTCCCATGTGAAATACAGAGGCAGCATAACTTATAATTCAAAATAAAGTGTGTTCGTGCAATTGACGTTTTAATTACACAACAAGGTACACGTGAGATGTTGGGATTTATGGTTCACGTCTATTGGCTACTTACAAGTTGTCACACACTTGTTTCCTTACGTTTAATTTCATATTCCTCCTCGTGGTACAACCGGATCTATACTAAATACACATTTTCTCATTGTTATTTCAAGATTTATTTAAATCTATATTAATTAATATATAATTACATTGATACCCATAATTAATCCAACTAACGAATAATAATCGACATGCACGCTTGCTTAAGGGTGGGTCACTTAGTTCGGTTGCACGATGGTTGTGTGATTTTATAACAAATATACATATTGTCAAACACTATTTTAATAAAGGGTAAATAATATCTTTGGTTACGTATTATAAGGAACAAATCACTGACGACTCGTGTATATTTGTAATTTTTAATTACTTTTAGAATTAAAATATGTAACATGTTACTTTACAGTACATAGCGGGAACTCTACATATACTTACTGCCGAATAAATGTTTTTTCCCCTCATCAATGAAATTGTCTGGTAAAAAATAAACAGATGATGTAACCAAAATACATTAGAACAGTCTCAATCTTGTAATCTTAATCCATAAAAAGTACACAAATTACGAACTGACGCTATTGGTTACTTGGAGGTTAAGTACCATCATGTGTCATCGTGCAGAAAATGAGACATATTTTTGAAGTTGGGGAAGTGGGGAGTGGTAAAAGTTTACTTGTTTGTAAATTACGTCTTATCATTGTGCGAATGAAAAAAAGAGGACATATACTTTGTATCAAAAATGCTCGGTAGTAGTTGGGCCGAAGCCCATCTACACAAATTGATGGTATATGGCTGTTTTTGGGCCGAAGCCCATCTACACAAATTGATCAATTATGAACATCCCATGTTTGATGAAATGCCTAAACTAATAAAGCATGAGGTTCTTATTATGCTTTAATTTTGTTCGTGTGTCTCTAATGACCAATTCTTCTTTGTTGTTTTGATTGATATTGTGGTCATATTGTTTTAGGGTGAACAAGGGGTTCGAATGGGACGTCGGTTTCCCCTGCACTTTCTTGATCAATGCCAACTGAGAGAACATATTGGTCAATGGTTGCGTATTTGATAGGTCAAATGCAAGAATTTGTATGCTATTAGCCTTTAGCCTTTTAAAAAGTATTTGCCAATATTATCAAAATTAAGTTACTAATTTTTTTATTCCCATGTACTCCGTGGCCACAGAGGTTTGTTTATGGTGCTAAAGCCGAAAAAGCAATTGAAAGTAGGTTCGATGCTTTCATATTAAATGCATTAAGAGGTACCAGATTCAATCATAAGGTTGACTTGGAGATTCAAAAAGTCAAGTTCTCTACGTAGTGACACTTCAACATAATGATCTGAATTTTGTCTTCACTGGATTCTATCATTCACAAGCAACTTCTAAAATTTTTGTATCACACAATACTGATAGAACACCATGTGAATGCAGTTGAATAAAGTGATTTGAATATTGAAAGTCAATTGGTTTTTGTAGTTAGAGTTTAGGTCACGAGTTGGTATAACTGTACAACTAAAATAGCATTGAAGTATATAAAATGGAATGTAGTATGCTTGATTTATAAAGAATTATTGTATTCATATCTTATGATAAAGTTGTCACATAACGATGATCTAAAGATAAATTACCTGCCTTAATACATGTTAAAATCATTTAAGGTAGTATGAATTTATTAGTATGTATTTGAATTCTATAAGATACTAAGATATTGAGTAGTCCATACTTATTAAAGGAATTTCATAATCAAGTCTTTTTAATAAATGAAAGGGAATCTAGGAAACACACAATGGTTGCAAATTGCAATAGATCAGTGACCCATGGATAGCATGTACAAGTGTGGGTCAATACAGTGGAAGATGCACAAAAGGATCAGAGTCCGTCCGATAAATGCTATGAAAATATAAAATCCTTTAATTAAATCAAACCTTTATATGTAAGGACGGTCAATACGATTATTATTAAAAAGTAACACCACAAAAACTCTACAAATCTACAAATGAAAATATATAATTAGTAAACTTGAAATCCTTATTCTAAACTTACAAATCAAAATAGAAAACCTTCAAATTCATGTCCAACTATATTAAAATATGTCTTGTTAGTTGAAAGCTTGAATTAACTGAAATCATCTAACCCTACATACTTATATTAAAAAGTTCAAAACTTAGTTCACTTTATAACAATAAAATGTACTTCGACCGTATAGCGGCGGTGTTATAAACGTCATCGATTATGACACGTTATGTTAAAATTGTTTACTTATTGTATCAAATATGTTGACATAAAATATGAAATACTAAAGTTGTATTAATAGAATCGCTCTTTTATCTTTATAGTACCACAATAATCTGGAATGGTCATATACTCTTTTTTAATGATCATATACTCTTTTTTATCTAACACTTACACCATATTCAAATTTAATTGGTAAATTAAAAAGCTCAACTGTTACAACCCGCGTCTTAAATCTAGTTTCTTATTATTCTAATATTATAAAACTAAGTATTTAAATAATAAATGTTGTAAAACTTATATATTAAAATAAAATAATAATAAGAATAAATAGTTTTTATCATACATACACGAGTTTAAAAGTATAAATAATAGCTTTGATAATGTGATCCTTATCAATTGAAATTGTTCAACGGGTTTTTTCAAACTCTTTTCTTCATCGTAGTTATTTAAAGTTCATTTAAAAGGCATTTTAAAATGAGAGAAACTTCATAAAAAGAATAATAAAAGTTAGTTAGAGAATAAGTTAACAATAAAAATAATCGTAATACCCTTAACATTGTTAATACTTTTTTAACTAACTATTGCATATTAACACCGACAAATGAGATCGATATTTGAATTATCAAATCTTCATACAAAGTATGTGTGTATATACGGGTTTAAAATCAAATACTATACAATTAAACATTATTATTTCTTATTTAAACGAGTATTACATATTAATAGTGACAAATCTGAATCTTGATATGATCTCATAATAAGTTTGTGTATTCAATTGGATTTGACATTTATTCATGTATATATAGGGGTTTAATATTCAAATAAGAAAATGGTAGTTTAATTCGAATTTGTCCATGTGTATACATGGGTTTTTATAGTCTTATGATTGACATATATATCAATAAACTTAAAGTAAATAATCCAAATTTATTAAAGTTAGATGACGTGTTACTATTGTGGTTATACACATGCTTCGTTTAAAAAGAAAAATAAAAATTTGGATGAATACTACATGTCATAAAATGATTCAAATATGAAGATGCTTTTCGTAATTATTATAATTTTTTTTAAAATAAGGTTCTGTTATGCAAATTTTACCATATAACTTAACAACTTATAATACGATTTGCAATGATCAATTAATTAAATTTTATTTAGTTTACTATGAGCATTAAGAAGATCTATTTTTGTTAACTTTTCTTAAAAAGAAAAAATATAGAGTCTGTATAAATTTTTTTAGCTATTTTTGATAAGAGGCAAAAATAAGATCTTATATATTAAATACTGTAATATGATAAGACTTAAATATTAGTTGAAACAATGAAAACTTCTTTTTAATCTGTAATGGACAAAAATAAAACTTTTGACAATACCTTATCGACATGTTTGTATTGAACACCCGTGTTTATATACGGATTTAAAATTTAGTGCGATAACAATACATTTATTTTCACATGTTACACATTTCTAGTTAATTGCGGAGTTAAGAATTGGTTTGATCTTTTATGAAGATAGTTAGCTTAAACATGAAAACTGAATCCCCGTCTCATAATATTTGTTCGTACTCATATTACACAAAGTTCAAAATACGACAATTAATACATTGCGTAACTAGGAAAAATAACATTCTTACCCCCTCACTTTTTGTGCATTCATCCATGAATCACTCATGTTAAAAGTAATTTGTGGGTAATTGATAAAGTTACTAGTATGTTACCTTTAAAAACTTACGCTTATTTTGTAGTAAATTAAAATTAAAAAGTTGAACAATTATTTTACAACGGAGGTACTAATTCCTTATGATTGACAGATTTACTTAAGAGACCTGAACTAGGTTCAAAATATAAGAGTACATTTGTCATGTTCAATCAATAATATTATTAAAGGAAAATGGTATTAACCAATAAAAGCATTAAACCTAAAACTGTATAAAGGAATTAAACATACTTTTAAACGCAATACGTAGTATATAATATATCAATACTCCTCTAGAATTGCTTTAGTTGTGGTAAAGTTCACAAATTGGAACACGATAACTCTAACGTAAGTGAGATCAGGCGTGAACAAAAAAACCGAAATAGAAATTGGAAAAAAACTCGAACCCGAACCCGGTAGAAATCGGGTTTTTTGAAAACCGGTTCGGGTTTTTCAAAACCCGACGGGTTGGAAAGTTAGCCATTAGAATCGGGTTAAAACCGGATTGGACCCGGGCCTGGTTGGAAAAGCGGTTCTAAAAAAAGGTTTGAATTATAAAAAAGAATGGTAATTATATAAAAAAAACCGATTTTAAACAGGATTTTCCAACCCAAACCGGTAGAAACAAGTTAGTATCGGGTTGGGGTTTTTCCCCCTCCAAACCGGGTCGGGTTCGGGTCAGGTTGGTCAAAGACCCGTTTCAACTCGTTAACTAAAACCCGGTTCGGGTTTTCGAGTCGGGTTGGGTGAAAACCCGCTTTTATTCACACCAAAGTGAGATAACATTCTTTGGGCCCGTGCAAAACAACACTAGGCACCCACATCCCACACTTCAAACGTAAAAAAATGTTTAGGTTGAAATAATGAAAAGGTATTTTTTTACATGTAATATACACTAGTAATTTATTACCATCGTGTTTTAAGTTGATTTTTTGTATCTGAATATATATACATTGCTTATACTAAATGGGACGGTTGAATTGTAAACGAGTCGAGCTAAGCTTACTGATTTAGGAGTTAATAATAACTTAATATAATCGCATTCTTAAATAAAGTGTAACATTTAATACAAAATATTCTCTCTAGTGCAATTCGCATTTGATTACATAAAAAAGTACACATGATGTGCTTGATTATGTTCATTTCTATTGCAACTTGCCACTTTCACCTTCCTACTCGTGGTCAAGTGGACATCTACTAAATTCAAATCAAATAACTCTTACAATATTTAATAATTGGTAATACATAGATAACCACAAAAATTAATTCAACCAACTAAAGATAAGGGGGTGGTGATATTTTTACCATTCTATTTGATAAATCCATCAAAATCATACATTAAGAACTTGTATTGTACAAATTGTAATGCATTGTTGTGGTGAATTTATCAAATAGAATGGAAAAATATCAACACCCAAAGATAAGGGCATCCACGTTTGTATCACGGCAACATCTGTAGTTGAAACTTGAAAGACTATTAAATCACTTGCAGTGCGCTCGTGATGGTGCCGTGGAGGGTTGACAACGGAGTACAAACGGAGTGAAGTTCGGACTCGGCGGTCGTCATAAAATTGATAGAACCAACAAAGTGAAATATGACCCATGCAGGTCTTTTTAATTATTATTATTTTTTGCACACTTTGCTATTTAATCGAAGAAAAAAAAAGGAGATTTTTAATCGATTAAGCCTATAAAATTTTAAATTCAGAATGTAATTTTTTAAATCATTTGTGATTCAAAATGTTCTATATTAGTTTAATCTATTTGTTTATTTCATTACAAGGGATTATAGTTAAGAAAGTAGGTTCCAATTTTTAGTCATGAATAGTCGTAAAATTCTCACATTAATTAGTCGTGGAGCCACTACTCGTCTCCAGTGCAAGTGCTTCTATATGTGTGTTGTGCTTGTACAATGGCTTAGCACTAAACGTATATACAAATTAAAAAGTATATAAAAGGATCATCACTTATTATATGTTGTTTTTCTTTTATTTTTTTAAGGGTTAAACGCCGTCGTTTATTTGGTTTGTCATTTAAGATTGGATGCCCAACATCACCCTATTCACATTTCCTTTTTAATTAGTTTTTATCAGATATGTAGTTGTTTATAGAGGAATTCATTTGTGAACATTGCCATTCATATGTGCTCTTAATCAATTGTGTACTACGTATGTTATAAAGACATTATTATATTTTACATATTTTATCTATCAAGTTGTTACATAGTTACACATTTAATTTTTTAGCAACTCTAACAGCACATTTTATATTCCCTTGTTTATATATATAACTGGGTGATAAATAACATCAATTCATCATGATGACATTTTACGGTCATGGTTTATATGAATAAATAAATCAAAGTTATAAGCTTTGAATCAATCTCTGGGTTCTTCAAGTATTTTGAATTTTAATTACTAAATCCGAAAATTCTACTATTTTAAATTAAAAAAATGTTGTATTTTATGAAAATTTCATGGATCAGATATATTGATAACACAATCTTCTACAATTAATTATCAAATCTTTTCATATAAATTTTAGATTATACATGAATGTTCAGCGTATTTCTCAATCAAACAAATTAAATCCTCAAAAAAGTTTCTTTAGTGCGTCAACTATCTGTACACACATTATATCACGACAGGTTCTATAACCAAAAACTCATGTCGATCATGAATATCAAATGTAATATCATCGATCAATTAACAAACTTGCAAGTCATCACACCCTTCATTTTCATATATAGTAGACAATTTCAACCTAAACGATCGAACAGCCGCCAATCGAGCTTTCTTTAACTTTCTTATGGACCCTGATCTCGACACTCTTAAACCGCCACCATTACCATTATTTCTTTGATGTTTATACTTCATATTTTCGTTTTCTTCCTCAACAACAACATTTACTTGACTCGTTTCCATTAATACCATAGGGGATATGCGCGCCGTATTTTTCGTCCTCCTTTGGGAATCTGAATTTGAACCGGAGCTGGAAGTGGAACTGGAACTGGAATCAAGAGCAGCACTTGCTTTGACCGCTAGTGCCGCCATATCTGAGGCACTAAGACGGCGACTAAGCATTGTTTTAGGTAAAATAAAATAAATCTGGCCCGCATCAAGCTCCTCTTCTAAATTCAAAGGGATGACATTTTCGTCGTAGTATAAGTTATCCGAGTTACAGATAAATGAAGAAGGATTTTCTAATTGAAGAACTTCAGAGACAAATACAGGAGTTGGGTATTGTCGTAATTCGCCTTTGTTTGAAATAACAAAAGCACAAGATGATTTATGGATGGAGTCACCCGCGGAAGATAAACAAGCACCCATGTCGTTATACGTGTCGTATTGGTTTTTATTCGTACCGTGATGATCGGAGAGTTTGTAGAGAGCTTGAAATGAAAATGTGTTAGTTTGAGATTATGAGGACATGACATCAAGTGTGTGTTATTTATATAAGAAACAACATGTAGAATAAACAGGTAGGATGTTGTTTGAGGACCAAGATAAAAAATAATGAAATCGGAAGTCCAAAAGGTATGTGTGCAATGACGCGGTTGAATAGAAAATGGGGAAAGTGGGAAACTTCCAACTTTATTATTAGGGAGTATTTTATAATCATACTAGCGTTATACCCGCGCAATGCGGCGGTGAAAGTAGTGACGATGGATGGAGGTGCAAGTGACGAGTTTAAAATAAAAACATAAACGTAAATATTTTGTAGATTTATTGTATGATGTTTGTGTTATATATTATTTATCTATATGATAGATATAATAGAAACAAATCTGATTTATTTATAGTAATCTACGTATTAATGAAAATAATTTGGTCAAATATTATATACATTAATTATTAATTAATAGAATAATAGGCATGAATGTGATAATGGTATTTTAGGAATTTCAATTATTTTTAAGAATTTTAAAATTCAACATTGAACATGCTTTATAAATAGTTATAGATACTAATAATAAGATAATAAAATTAATAATTACAAAAGATTTAAATTATATAATTTGTAATAATCATGTATGTTCATGTTGTAGGGATTGTGATGCACGTGAGTTATTGTCGGGTCATGCATGTGATATGGGTGTTCGATCATTTGTTTCTGTGTTCCTTCCTTCAATGATTGTAAGCTTGATATAATAGTTGTCTGCTTGTCAAACAAGTAAATGAAACTTGTCAATTTAATGTTAGGAAACATGCAAGGAAATTTATGCGATTACTGTTTTTAAACAGTTTGCATGTCTCACTGGACGTTGTTTTTAATTTTCTACTTGTTGAACGGCGGCTGATTAAAACTCAATAAGCAAACTTTGTTGGAAAGGTATATGTAGAATTTTGAATTTTCAGTTTGATTATTTGTTCTGGTAAGCAGGGGCGGATCTATGTTATATGACGTGTTGTCACGTGACACAAGTCAGCTCAGTGTAAAATTAATTGAAATATTGGTTTTTAAAATTGACACCACTCATATATATCATTAATTAAATAAACGTAATAACTTACTAAGTGAAATGAGCTTCAATTTTTTTTACAGTGGATACTAATTTCTATGGGTCCGCCACCTCGTATATATCTTCATTATTTGATTTGGATCGGAGGATGATAGTCGAAACATTCATGTATGCGAAAACGTATCTAACTTTAACGGACCTATATAGCTTATAATCTGAGTGAGTTATAAGCAATAGCACGTCAATGGAAAAGTTATGATTTCATTTACAATATTGAAAACCGTGTATGTTATTGTGTAATACAATATTTATCATTATTTTTTACTATATAACAATTAAGAAGTATTTCATATAAGGCTAACGCACAATATATTTGCATGTACAAAACATTCTTTTTACAAAGATGTTGATAATCGACAACATTAATCGCTCCACACGCCCGCTCTACATCAGCTTAGTTTGCAATAAAAAACTTAAAATCCAGCCCTTTAGTCCAAAATGAGTTTACCCTCTTTGACCAACACATTTTTGTCGTGCATTCATCGAAAATGTCAAAATCACTGTTTTTTAATTAATTTTTATTTAATTTTATCATTATTTAATTTTGTCATTATGATGATTATGAAAAGTTTCACATATGAAGAAAGCTTAATATATTACTATATTAAGTTCGATTTGGTTTGCCCTATATTTTTGATATTTTGAAATTTATCAAAGAGATTGAAATTAAGGAATGTAAATTGTATTGAGTGAAGGAATTTGATAAGTTTTTGTGAACCAAATACCCTTGTAGAATGTAATTGAGATATCAATTTCATTGAATTTCACGAAACAAATCAACCTTAGTTATATTTGTACATTATGTGGTGATGATGATTATGGTTATGAAATCAATGTAACGATAATGATCAACTGTAAGTCTCAAGATTTGTTGCAATTATTGAACCATGATTGTTGCGTTTTATTTTTATGGCTTTATGATTCTAATGTTTGTGGAGGTTAGTGTATGATTGATGTTTGTGATTATTGGTAATATTAGTGATATATTTGTGAATGTTGGTTATATTGTCAAAATTATACATATATGTAAAGAAGACACGTACTATTTAATCATCAGTATATTCCATATTTTAAATTATTAGTGGGTCATTAAAGTTTGACAAATTTATGTCACGAAAGGATTTTAATTAATTGATTCCATTTTATAATAGATCATGGTCCATGGACAATAATATTTGAAAATATAGGATTATTACTTAAAGGTTTGAGAAGGTGGGACATGGCGTGGTTTCCTCGTCAAAGAGAAATTGAGATGCACGAGGGAATTGAATCTTCGTTAAATATAAGAAACCAAAATAGTTGTCATTTCTCATTATTTTATTTTTTTTATTTTAAAATTTAAAACCACTGTCCAAATAGTTAATCATCACTCAATTATTTCTCTGATTCCCGACAAAATATATATTGTTTTTAATGGAAATCATATTATAATCTGAAACAAACATGGTGATTCATGGAAAGCACATATGTGAATTAGATTGAAATACTTCAAAAGAATCTTTTTGTTGCAATTATATATAATTTGTGCCAGAAAAAAGAAAAAGTGGGCCCCTCCCATTTTTTTAAAAGTCTAAAATTACATTCCACGTGCGTTTCGCATAAGAGCACAGGGTGTGGTGTCGGTGCGACAGTGTTCTGAAGAATGTTTAAAGTGAGGATTTTGTGGTGTGATGAAACTGTATTCTCAGTGTTCTAGACAGTGTTCTGGAGTTTTTTTATTATTTATTTTATTTGATTTTTTAATAAAGATAATTGTATTAATTAATATATAAAAAACAAATAAATTAAACAAATAAAAAAGAAATGTACAAATGAAAGATTGTACATTTAATAAAACTTTTAATAAAGTTTGTTGTCATGTATAAATTAACAAAAAAATAAATGAAAAACAAAACTTTTACATTCATAAAAAACAAAAATAGAAAGAAAACAAAAACCATTGATGTGATTTCTGCACACACAAAAAAATAAAAAAACAAGAAAATATGTTAGAACGTTGGTATTTTCACCGTCCGTAGACGAACGTCGAGTGCAAAATTTTGGGAGAACGCCGGCCCGGTCTGAAAGAACGCCGGCACACGGCGTTCTCACCCTGAACAGTGGTGCCATGTCATTGCATACCGTGTTGCGTACCGTGTGTTCTAAAACTGAACTTGGACGTTTCGCATCAAATTGAATTTACTCATTAGTCATTGATTTTAATCGCAAAGATTAAATTAAGGGATATCAAATTTCACATTTAAAAGTCAAGCTTCAAGACCAACTAACAATCAAACGAGAACAAACATCACTATCGTATACTTCCTCCGTCCCATATTTATGGTTCACTATTCCTTTTCGGGATGTCCCAATTTAATTGTCCACTTCCATATATAGAAAAGAATAATAAGATAAAATTCATTTTGCCCCTAATTTATATATGTAAAACAAAAAGGTAGGTAAAAAGTAAAGGGTAAAATTGTCTTGTTATCAAAAAGTAAGAGAGATGGTGATGTTTCTCTTAAACTGCGTGTTTTTTGTCGGGGGACAATAAAATTGGGACGGAGGGAGTATATTTTTTTTCCTACATGGTTTTTATATTTGTTGTTGGGAAATTGATATAAACAGGGTTTGATTTCGACCGGATAATCTCTGTGAGTCGTGTAATCACTTTCAAAAAGAGATATTTCGACCCTAATGTGTCTGGGTTCACGAAATTCGCTTTGGGATAAAACAAGAGAATCTATTTGTTTTTGGCACAAAATCAAATCGCAGAGTGTTCTATGTGTGTGATTTTTGTTTTTTCTTATGCAGAATATGTCTGATGACAACAAAAATTGGTGGTTATATGGCAGAAAACTGTCATAACCAATCCGGGTCAAAACCGGGTCAAACAATCCAAACGGATTATTCCGGGTCACTACGTATAGTATAATTCGTTGTTGTTTCGGGGCGCTGCCCCGAACCCCGCAAGGGCGTTGCCCCTTGACCCCACCCGCTGACCTGCCAGCGGGACCACAGCCAGGGGCTCTGCCCCTTGGACCCCACAAGGGGGCGCAGCCCCCTTGACCCCCGCATTTTGGTCGTCTCCGGTATTTAGCAACTTAAACCGGGTATGCACTCCGCATCTCCTACCCCGTGTCCACTAATCCGCCAATGCACTAAAATATACAACATTTGTTATACCAAATTGATATCATACAACAAATATATAGTTTAATACGTTCTACGATTAAGGGACTAACAATAACTAATTCGATTCATACATAAAAATACTTCTGAATCGTATCTATATATTCTGAAATATACTTCTTGAGTGTACGTGTTAAGTATCATTGAAATTGGTGATACTTAGATTTTAATAGAAATGGTACTTCATTGATAATGAACAGTGAAATATATGTGAAGCTTTAGTAACTTCGTCAAGTTAAGTTTTACCTTTTAGGGGTTGAGTTTTTATTGGTAAGAAAACAACAATGCAAACCAATAGTCAAATAAGATACATGATCAAGTTAAAAATCTACTTAAACTATCATCGAGACTTTTTGATGGTGGTTTGGAGTGATTTGGACTTGTTGATAGCTAACCTTTTACTCGGAAACGCCCAGCTGAAAAACATTTCCCAAGTGTAGCACCCGAAGAACATAAATGCCGAATTGCTTGTCACTCAGTCCCCTTGGCAATGGCACCAGCATCAACCAGTCATTCAAACTCCTAAATACGTCAGATGTCATCACCACGGTCACCATCAATGCACCAAACAGAGCATAATTATATGATTTATAGTCTGATAAACTCTGGTTAAATGAATGACCCATATAGTTGACACCAAATGTAGTAACTCACTAACTCGGATCATTATGATTGCCATGTAGGAAACAGTATTCAACAGATTAAAGTTCTCAAATTGGAGCTCTTCTGGCTTAAAAAAAGGATACATCTTGCAATCATTTCTTAGCTTCTTTCATAGATGAAACCAAGAAGAGTATATGGAGAGCAAACCAAGAACCGTTTAGCAGATAGTGTCGGCAGGGGCCGCGCATCTGCTTTATACAAGAAAAAGACGGGAAAATGGTAGTATATTTGAGTCGCAAGTCTCCTAGATTAACACCACCGTCAAAGTACATGCCACTCAGGACATAGGCGGTTACATGAAGGCAGTTAAGTCCAAGAATCTTGAACATTTGCAAGATGTTCACCAGAGTACACAACCCTATCGAATGATGTCGATTGTTGGGCAAACTGATGCATATGCGGTGAAAGGTGATGACATTATTGTGTGAACCACGTCGTCTCCTTTTAAATGATGACTAGTACTGGCAGCCGCACTTGGGGGCAGTTTTTCATTCAGTAAAGAGAGTCCGACATGCGCCTAGATATACAAATAAAGATCAACACACTGGAAATGGCTAATCAGAAGCGAGCATAATTTTATTCACCTGCTTCAAAGCTCCGATGTCATTAGTGCCATCACCACACATCAAAGTTATCTTTCCGGATGATTTATAAGTGGTCATTAGAAGTTCTTTTTGTTCTGGTGACACCCTTGCAAATAGCTGATATTCATGTTTTGTTAGCATCACAAACACCATCATAGTTATCCATCTCATATGTATAACTAATTAAACAATCGCCACCTTCACATGTGGAATGACTTTGACGAAATCACAAGTCTGCAGCAACATTTCAAAGCAATCACCTCCAATACAGAGGTCATGACCCTCAGCTAAAACCTCAACCTTTGGCTGACTGCAAATAGCAATGTCTCAAGCAAAAGATTTAAAGTAAAAAATGCGAGACATGTAGACTGCAATACCATGTCATCAGATGTCAGTGTTCCCGTCTTGTCAAAACAACATACATCCGCCTGAGGTAGGATTCAACAAAAACAAAAAATAAAATAAGGTTAAATATGACTTCAAACCCAATTAAAACATACCTTAAACCGGTGTTTCTTATCTTCCCAGAAAATAGTACACGATTCAGCTCTTTACAAAATATAAGATGCGATGTCAGTCCTTTCGAAGATACTTTAACAGCCATCGACAACTCCAGTAGTAACTCATGGGGGATCGCAGAAGTTATAATAATGGAACAGCTCTGAAGAAGCTTTTGTCTACTCATGTTTTGGTCCGCAGCCCCTAAACCAACAATATTTAGGGTAATAGAAAACCTCAGATATAACTAAAGATGCTAATACTAGTTTTGAGTTAACAACCCGTTGAGACAATAACCAAAAGTTCACCTTTTTAACTATGTAACCAGCTGCAATAATTTCAACAGTAACCAAAACCAAAATAAAGAGTCCACTCTCCCAGCTGCAGTTAGAAGTAACCTTCATGGAAGATATATATCTATCAAGTACATGGTAACAAAAAATCATAAGGATAAATTCCATCTATAGAAACCCAATAGCCTTTTTGTATAAATTCCATCTATAGAAACCCAATAGCCTTTTTGTATAAATTCCTGAAACAAAAAATACGAATGAGAAGCTTTGTATAGATTTACCCTGTCTGTTGAAAACAAAATAGTTCGTGTCAGTTTCCCTTGGGAAGTTTCAAAACCAGTTCATAAAACAATTGCTAAACAGCCCCCATCAAGCGTTTTGATATGAGAAGTCTGAAGAGATGGACAAAAGGAACATGTTAAGTGTCTATTACAGCTAATTATAGAATAGGATGTAACATCATTCACAAACCGTATCAGACGTATGCTGCAATATCTTGGTGCCACCAAAGAGGATATGTTTTCTCTCTCTTTTAAAAGACAAATGCTCTTCTGGTCCTCTGCCCTCGACTGAAACCTGAAAAACATCCATATATTGCACTAAACCTGACATCCACAGAAATGTAGTACGTCCTCTAAAACCACACATGCATACAGACTTTTGTACTTGTATATAGAAAACAGACGGATACTTCATACTGGAGGTCAATTCGGGTTGTACTATGTCCTAAAAGCAAAACACAAAGAGTAGCTAAACATGTAAAGGGTTGAACGATTCAAAAGTTGCGTATGGTGTATGGACAAAACAGTGTTGGTGCCTCATTTTGACCCACACATTTCAATTGGAATACTTGTTTAGAACCGTAGCCCGACTGTATCACTACTAACAAATACCCAAATTGCTCAAATAAGACCTCTAATGGAAGGAAACAAGTACCACTACATAAAAATGACACAAAACAAGTAGGAATGAAAAGAAAAAGAGAACCACCTTTTGTTGGGGGGTACACTCGCCTGTGAGGATAGCCTCGTTTACAATAGCAGTACCTGCAAGAATAAGCATGTATGCAGGAACAGAGTTATTATGAACGCAGCAATATGAGAAAAATGATTATTATTTCATAATCATTAACTAACTCTATTACATCGTTATATACATGTATTAACAACTAACTGCTCTTAACAACCTAACTAAACTTGTATAATTAACTACCCTGAACTATGAATAGTATACAAGAATGCCCCAACATTTTTACAACTATACTATATTTACAAATAAGTCCCTGTACTTTATAATAGTCTTTATCCCTCCCTCGAGGTGGAGGATCAGTAATCCCCAACTTGGAACTAAGTGTAGAATGTTGAACCCGATTGAGAGCTTTAGTCATGATATCAGCAAGCTGAAGAGGAGAAGGAATATGCGCAGTTTGAAGAAAACTATCTTGTATTTTATCACATGTAAAATGACAATCAACTTCCACATGTTTAGAGCGATTATGAAAACATGGATTAGCAGCCAATTGTTGGGCAGACTTATTATCACAGAAAAGTGTAACAAGCAATAGTACAGATATGTGAAAATCATGAAGCAAGAAACTTAACCAAAGAAGCTCACAAGTAGTTGCAGCCATACTACGATACTCAGCCTCTGTAGATGAATGAGATACAGTGGGTTGTTTCTTAGTTTTCCAAGAAACAAGAGAATGACCCAAGAAAATACAATAACCAGTCAAAGATCTTCTAGTCATTAAACAAGCTACCCAATCAGAATCAGTAAATCCAGTAACTTTTAAATGCGACTGTTGTGGATAAAACAAACCTTTAGAAACAGACCCTTTAAGGTATCTCAACAAATGAATGGCAGCTTGCATATGAAAATCAGTAGGGGCAGAAACAAATTGACTCAAATGTTGGACTGCAAAAGAAATATTTGGTCGAGTCATAGTCAAATAGAGTAATCTACCAACTAACCTCCTATACTGAGCAGGATCAGAAAGAAGAATTCCTTTAGAAATTGACAATTGCAAATGAGTAGGTAAAGGATTAGAAGCAGGTTTGCAAGCAGTCATACCAGAGTCTTTAAGTATATCAACAATATACTTCCTTTGATTTAAGTGAGTACCAGAAGAAGTTCTGCAAATTTCTATACCCAGAAAATACTGAGCTAGACCAAGATCTTTAATAGTGAATTGATTATCTAAAGCCAATTTAGTAGAAGTAATCTCATCAGAAGAATTTCCAGTAATGAGAATGTCATCTACATAAACCAAAAGAGCTGTGAAAGTAGAACCAACAACTTTGACAAACAATGAGTAATCATTCTTAGATTGAATATAACCCAAAGTAGATAAAAACTTGGTAAGCTCATGATTCCATTGCCTAGATGCTTGTTTGAGACCATAAAGAGATCTAACAAGCTTGCATACCTAGCCTGGAACAGCTTTGGAATATCCTTCGGGTGGATTCATGTAAATCTCTTCATCAATGTAACCATGAAGGAAAGCATTATTGACATCCAATTGATGAAGAGGTCACCCTTTTGCTGTGGCCAAAGCAATAAGAACTCTAACTATAGCCAATTTAGCCACAGGAGAAAAAGTATGGGTATAATCCTGCCCTTCTTTCTGATTATAACCTTTGACTACCAATCTAGCATTTAATCTATCAATAGTACCATCTGGTTTAAACTTAGTCTTATAAACCTATTTAGAATTAATAGGCTTATGACCTGCAGGCAAAGATGTCAAAGTCCAGGTGTGATTTTGTTCCAAAGCATGTAATTCTGCATTCATTGCAGCAACCCACCCTGGATGAGTGCTAGCTTGAGTGTTATTAGAAGGTTCAGAAGTATCAAGGACATGAGCTAAAATAGCTACATGTGAAGAAGGAAGATGAGAAAAATCAAGTGCAAAAAATAATGGGTAAGTAGGTTGTTTAGTAACATGAGTAGTAACATGATTGACTGAACTAGAAGGAGTAACAAAATCCTTTAACCAAGAAGGTGCAGTCTTGATTCTAGTAGATGTCCTTAGAGGAATAATAGGAACAGAAGAAACAGGAGCAATATCAACAGAAGTATCATTAGATGTAGGAACAGGAACAAAAACAGGAATTTCATCTTCTACTATAGGATCAAAAGGTACCACAAAAGGTGAAGCAAGAACATTTTGTGAAGAAGGCATATGATAAGGAAAAATATGTTCTTCAAAAATTACATCCCTACTATAAAAAACCTCTTTGGTAGCCAAATTGTATAGTTTATATCCTTTCTGCCCTGGAGTATAACCTATCATCAAACACTTAATACCTTTTGGACCAAACTTGTCTCTGTGAGGACTAAGATTTGCTGCATAACATAAACACCCTATGGTTTTGAGATTCTCATAACTAGGAGTTGTACCATAAAGTATCTCAAAAGGGGTTTTCCACTTCAAAATTTCCATAGGCATTTTATTGATAAGGTAAGTAGCAGCTAACATACAATCTCCCCAAAATTGATTGGGTAAATTTGCATGTAATTTAATAGCTCTAGCTGTCTTAACTAAATGCCTATGTTTCCTTTCCACCACTCCATTCTGTTGTGGAGTATAAACCATAGATCTTTGATGCACTATTCCTTTTGAATGAAAGAATGCTAAAACCTTTTGGTTAAAAATCTCAGTCCCATTATTTGATCTTACATACTTAATCTTGACACCAAAATGTGTTTCAACATAATTGAAAAATTGAAACAAAACTGAATAAACTTGATCCTTGGTGTGAATTAAGTATATCCATGTGGCCCTGCTTTTATCATCTACAATTGTATAAAAGTAATGTGCTCCATTTAGAGCATGTGCTTTATATGGCCCCCACAAGTCAACATGAATCAATTCAAACAGTGTAGAAGAAGAACAATGCTTCTAGGAAAAGACAATTTATGAAATTTAGCAAGCATGCAACTTTCACAGGAAAATGTAGAAGCATTGTAATGTCTACATTCATCAATATGTAACCTTTTAGACAAAGAAATATGACCAAGTCGTGCATGAACAGTATTAAGATCAACAACTCTTTTTGGAAGTACAAAATTACTAAAAACGGACTCTTTATTGAACTTAAAAACATTGATTGAAGTATGATCATTGTTTCCAGGTAAAGAACTGCAAGTGTATAAACATCTTGAGCCTTTTCCAGTTGCCACAACCTTTTTAGTTGAAAGATCCTGAAACACACAATAGGAAGGAAAAAATTGAGCAAAGAGATTTTGTGTAAGGAGTAATTTTCCAACTGATAAGAGATTAAATTTAAATTATGGCACATATAGTACATTAAGAAGTACTAACGAAGAATTGAGAGGAATATTTCCTGCCATGGTGATCATTTTGGTGGTACCATCAGGTAAATGAACAAGAATAGAATTTTTGAGATTAAAAACTTATCTGAATAATTATTTGTGAGGACACATATGGTCAGAAGCACTTGTATCAATTATCCAATTATGAGCAAGCAAATCATTACTTTGAGATGATAAAGCAAAGGACCAAACATGTGCAGACATACCTGCATGATGTACTGAGTTAGAAGACCCTGCACCAGTAGCATCTTTGCTTCTAAACATCATCACCTCATGACAAACAGCAGTAATCAATTGTTGATCAACTCCATGACTATTATGTCCTCCAACTAATTCATTCTCATATCCCATAACAAAAGGTGTATCTACATTCCCTTCAACATTCACATGAGCAGCCACCTTTCCAGTTTTCTTTGTATTTCTTACCTTTGTACCAATCAGGATATCTAATCTTTTCAAAACACTGATCAATTGTATGCCCACCTTCATTACAGTAAGTACAATGCCTCATTGTATCTTGTGACTTCATATCTGGCTTTTTATACTTAACATCCCTTTTTGCTCCATAACCAGTTTTCTGCTGATTAGTATTTGCAAAAAATGCAGTAGGATCAATTGCATGATTAGTCACTTGCTTTTGCCTTTCAACTTGCTGGACAATATAGTATGCCTTATTCACATTGGGCAGTGGATCCATTGACAATATTGACTCCAACTGTCTCATATTCATCATTTAATCTCATCAGAAACTGGACAAGCTTAGACCTACTATCAATCTCCATAAATTTCTCAACTAAACCACATGCACATTCTTGCATTTTACCACAAGTACAAGTAGGTATTCCATTCAAATTATGCAACTCATCACAATATTTCTTAAGCCTATTAAAATAATTAGCAATAATTGAATTACCTTGATTTACTTTGTCCAGTTCTATTTGCAAGTGATAGATTAATGGTCCATTACTTTGACCATATCTTTCATTCAATTCTTTCCACAATTCAGCAGTAGATTGTGCATAAAGAAAACCCTCAGTAAGTTTAGTAGTCATTGAATTCAATATCCAACATGTAACCATATAATCACACCTAATCCATTATTGCATTTCATCTCCTTCTTCAGTTGGTTTAACACAAGTACCAGTTATAAACCCTAACTTCATTTTATCTCCTAACACCATTTTAATTGTACGGCTCAATCCAAGAAAATTTGTTCCGTTAAAAGGTGTATTAGTAAGAATCATACCTGGATGATCTGATCCACCAATATATAACGGATCGTGAATGAAATTTGCCAGATTTGTTCCATTATTTTGATTCATGATCCACTTGTTTGATTATGAGATTGATCACCTCCAATTGGCTTTGAAATAGCCATTTTGCTAATCGAATAATCGATTCAAGAACTCCGTTCAATATACAAACCCTAATTTTGCAAAATTCACAAAATCACCAATTCGCACCGATGAATCGTTACTTTTTTATCACCAGAACAAGAATTTAGTGTTTCGAGAATGATATTATAAACGAAAATCTCAAGAAAAACGAGCATGATGCTCTGATACCATATGAACGCATCAATATGAGAAAAATGATTATTATTTCTTAATCATTAACTAACTCTATTACATCATTATATACATGTATTAACAACTAACTGCTCTTAATAACCTAACTAAACTTGTATAATTAACTACCCTGAACTATGAATAATATACAAGAATGCCCCAACATTTTTACAACTATACTATATTTACAAATAAATCCCTGTACTTTATAATAGTCTTTAGTTATCCTCTCCATCATGACCAATAGACAAAATATCTCCAGGCACAAGATTACTCTCAGATACCATTCTCCACCTGCGATGAAAGAAGCCAAATTAAGTCAGCAATATACAAACATTATATGCTAAAAGAAAGAAAAAAAGGAAGATATATATAGAAAAATTGAATAATTCTAATTCGTATAAGAATTTTACTTCCTACAACGGTACACCAGTAGCCTTTGGGAATCTAATCTAACGAGTCTAAGCTCTGACAACATATTCGACCAATTCATGGTCACCAATGGCTCAAGAAAAAGCATCGAAAGGAGAAGGACCGGACCAATTACAGCTAGACAAAGATCATCTAGACACCCGAGTCCCGCAGAGAAGTCCTGCAGATCAAAGGTAATTACAGCTTTATTAAGTGTAAATAACGCAATCACATGTTAAAGGTAATCGTTTCATTAAGTTTTTATCATTAAGGTGACATCACGACAAACCAAATATACAAAGAAGTGCTCCAAGCAGCGGTCTTTCATCAAATTCAGGAACATTAAATGAGCTTACTTGATTCTACATAAGAGCCACAAGACTTGATTAACAACAGAACATCTAAGCTAGAAAGAAATCTTCAAAAATTACAAATAAAAAACAAGTCAATCTAAATTTTTCATTTGGAAACATATGTAAAAAAATAATAACGAAACTTACAAATTCGGTCCCCACTTCTCAGCAGCCACTCGAACTTTAGCTCGAGTATCATGTTCAATGCTTTTGAGATAGTAGTCAAAAGTTTCTTCTGATGGGTAAGGAAACTTGCAAAATGTTTTTCTCTCATTTGAATAGATGAAACACTGATTTCGGAATTCGAAATATAACTCCTCTGTCAAAGAGCCTGCCACCTAAGCAAACCAAAAACACTTTAATGTCAAACACACATATGATACAAACTTTGATGCAGCCAAAATATTGATTTAACTTCATCAGCACATTTTAATCAGTCAATATATAACATAACTAGCAGGATAAACATTTAAGAATACAAGTTGAGATTACAACCTCTTGGAAGCGTAATGGTACTAGTTGTTTAGAACCACGATGTTTATATGAAGTAATCTTGCATGTACTTGCATGATAAATATCTTTAGCCTGCATGCCAAATCAAGATACAAATCACAACTTGAGTACATAAAAAAGAAACCAAAACCATGGATTTTTAGCAAAAATGGTCAATTCAATGTCTGAAACTTTAGCAAAAATTGGTATGTAAACTATGTATATCTTAACCATATATCTTCAGAATGGCCCTAACCTTTGAATACGGAAGAAAACGTTTAAAATCCACCGAGCTAAATGTGAGGATGTACACAGATTGAATAGGAGGACATTCAACGTATCACAAAATATGAAAAAGGTGTTACGGTAAGTTAAACTGGGTGCAATGAAGATGTGCCATATCGAATAAAGTATCGCAACCGGCCATAATTAAAATCGCAAACGAAAAGGCAAATGTCTTTCCCTCAATATGTCAACAGTATCAACTATTTTCCCATTGATATGAAACCTCGTCATTGATCTCGTGTTAATTACTAGTACTTAATTGGTTCTCATTAGAGATATCAATCAAGAACAGACTTGCATGTGATTGGGTTTCAAACAGAAGATAGACACAAAATGACACATTTATTTAGTTGAATTTAAAATTTGTTGATGCACATCAACTGTTTGACGAAATGACAACATGAGCAGAAAAGGAGATCCGAGTTTTGGATATGCATTCTGTTCGCCACTAGACATAATTTCTCAAGAGATAGCGCAAAAGTTAACATATTTTTTTCTCTTTAATCCAAAATTTAAAACTTTAATCCGTTGGTTAAGGACCAAGTATCATGTATATGCTTATATATGCTCAATACTAATAACTTGAGATATTTTTAATTTATTATTTTACAATCAGGTAGGTTGTAAACATAGAAAGTGAGATCGAGCAAGAATGCACATGTAGAAATTTTGAAATAAGTGTTTTGGTCAATCCAATTCAACCTCGTGGATATATATATAAGTCTCATCACATCGTTACACTTTGAATCCTCTGCGGCAATACGTTGCCTCTCAACAACGTTGGCGTGAATCAATCTAATGTGTCATCGCATAAGAGAGCAACACCTCCTTGGATAAGTGAGGGAGCTATATATAACAACAAAGGGGCAATTACATAATTCCTCCTAACATTTTGTAAAATCATATATATACTCAAGCATGCATTAAAATCGGTGTACATCATGCAATAAAAACTTGTATTTGGTTATATATGATATTTTAACAAGTTTTGATGGGTAATATGTAATTTTCCCAACAAAATATTATTACAATTAATTAGGTAGAGATGAAATCATTAAAGTACAATAATTTACTAAAGAATGAGATTACCAATGATATTGTGTCATGTGTAGAAAGAGAATATTTCACATGTACAAAACTCATTTACCCCCAACATCAATTATTTCACAAACGACAAATCAAAAAATTATGAAAATTGCACCATAAAATTCAGCATTTTCTCTTATTCGATTTGCCGTCCTTCAAGACATACTTTCGACGAATTTTTTTCCTTCTTTTTTGTTGTCTTTCACATTCTACTAACACATGTGTTAAAAGTGTTGCGTTTAGGGTTTGGGGTTTAGGGCTAAGGGTTTAGGGTTTTGGTAAAACCCTAAACCCTTAGTCATAAACCCCAAACCCTAAAACCTAAACGCTTTTCAAAACTCTAAACCTTAAACCCAACTAAACCATAAACCCTAAATTATACTAAACGCTAAATCCTAATCCCTAACCCTAAATTAAATGTACAACCAAACAATAACACATGTGCTAATACTTTATAAAACCCACCAAAAAAATGGAAGGAAAAAAAATCGTTGAAAGTATGCCTTGAGGGACGGCAAATCGAAATGGAGAAAACGCTGAATTTTATGGTGCAATTTTCGTAATTTTCTATTTGTTGTTTGTGAAATAATTGATGTTGAGGGTAAATGAGTTTTGTACATGTGAAATATTCTCTTTATACATATGAAACATTTTCATTGGTTCTTCCATAATTCCAAAATTTCTTGTACTTTTGAACTTTAATCTAGTTAGGTGATAGGTAAAGTTCCTTTATGTGCTAAAAAATGTTATATTAAACCAAAAAATAAGAATTTTAATCTAGTTAGGTAATAGGTAAAGTTCCTTTATGTGCTAAAAAATGTTATATTAAACCAAAAATTGAGAACTTTAACATTGAATAATTAAGCTGAACAGGATCGAGTTAATGAATTCTGCATGTTATCAAATATATATTCTATATTCTCACCTTCCTTTACAACTCATACCAAAGAAAATACAAGCCTAAATTTGATTCTTGGTTGAAAATTTAAAAATCATATTTGGGTGATTCTTAGAAGCAAGAAAAAGAAACTTGTAAATCCAGATGTTTCTGAATTTTCAATTGTCATGTCAAATAAGAATAATTATGAATAAAAGTGTATCCAACTTTGATTTAAAAAAATTAATTAAATAAAATAAAATGGCTGATTTACATAGGTTCTTAATTGCAATTTGAATTAGCTTTATGTTTTGAGTACTTGAAAGTGGCGAAACTTTTGGGATGACAGACAACCTTGATATTAGATTAGATTAAAAGTTATATGTTTGATGAGATTAAATTAATTACTATAGCATAACAAAAATGGTTAAAGCAAATGACAAAGCCAATTATTCTACTTTAGAACCTTGTATATAATTGGTTGATTGTCTTGTTAGATCCCTCCTACTGGTAATCGGTTTCACCAACCGGTTTGGAAGCACCGTGCCAACGGTAACCACTTGGCAAACCGGTTTGTGCCACAACCGGTTACCACAGGTGATCCGATGCGAATCACTTCAAAAATTGTGGGGTCCGTGTTCCTTTTTTCATTTTTTTTTACTTTCACAGCTTGAAACAAAAAAAAATAAATTGAAAATAAAGTGGTTTGGAAGTGGTTAAACTGTTGACATGAACAAATCAGCTTTGAATCAGTTGGTGGAAAGCTGATGCGGTGATGATGCGACAGAAGTGGTTAGGGAATCAGTTTTGAATCAATTGATGGAAAGCTGATGTGGCGCTAATGTGACAGAAATGGTTAGGAAGTTGATTGTCTTGTTAGATCCCTCCCAGCCGTAATTGGTTTCACCAACCGGTTTGGAAGCACCGTGCCAACGGTAACCACTTGGCAAACCGGTTTGAGCCACAACCGGTTACCATCGGTGATCCGATACGAATCACTTCAAAAATTGTGGGGTCCGCGTTCCTTTTTTCGTTTTTTTTACGTTTACAGCTTGAACAAAAAAAATATAATTAAAATGAAAATAAAGTGGTTTGAAAGTGGTTAAACTGTTGGCACAGACGAATCAGTTTTGAATCAGTTGGTGGAAAGCTGATGTGGCGCTGATTTGACAGAAGTGGTTCAACCACGGTTGGGAGGGGTCTTACCCCCTTAACTATTCATAAAACCCTTAAACATATCGGCGTTCATTATAATAAGTCCCGTTTGGTTCAGTTTAAAATGAAACCTAAATCAAATATTTGGCTCTTGGTTGAAGCTAGCAGACTAATTTTGAACCAAATCCAACTACATAAGTTGTGTTCGTTTGAATCTGTTGAGTTAATTTGATCAAATTCTACTATGTTTTTTTTGTCAGAGGAGCAAACTATGTAGATAGAAATTTTGTAAGTGTATATACCGTATTAAGCAAATAAAAGGTGTTGTTGGACTTTTTAGTAAATTTTGGAATATATGGTACTTTAGCTTTACTTATTCCGTTAATAAAAGTCATTCACCCTTGAAAATCGACATACTTTTGGACCCCGTTTTCATAACATAAAGTTCCTTTAAGTTAGGTGTTATCTCTGCAATAATTTTCCAGAAAAATAAAATAAGAATTATACACTTTTTAGGGGAACCAACTACATATTCGAATTTATAAGTTTCTTCTTCAATCTTTCATGCTCATTGTTTACATATACTCTAAATGTATCATATATACCTTTGTATTAGTCTTTGTCACAACTCACACGCATGCAAATGTACCCAATTTTAAGGCTCATGTGTTAATTAAACCATGTTTATTAGCTTTAAAAAGCCTATATTTAAAAACCTTCTTTAATTTAAGCAAATGAAGTAACAGTCTAACATATTATAATGGTCCATTTTTCTTGACACATTTAGTAATGGTTGGATTACTTACTAACAATCTAACAAGTGCTACACTAATTAAACTTACTCAATTTGGTTATAGAATTCTTTTGCATTATTGAAGGTTTTGTAATGATTAATCCCATTAAGTACAGCCGGTCTAGTTAATCAAGTTTTCAAATCAGTAAACAGTACGATTTACACGATCTCCACCAATCAATAGATTAAAGCATATTAGTTTGCATGTTTTTTACAAACAGTAATCAACTTTCTAACCACCATAAATATTCCTCACAACATCAGTTCCCTAATCACCCCACACCAGCACAAATCTTTCAGAAAAATGAACAAAAATAGCTCATTCAGAAGATCTCAAACATTTCAACCAGCAAATCACTCAACTTCATTGACGGGAATGAATGATTTACCACCTCCAAGAAGATCTGTTTCCGTCGAGTTCCCAACATCTCCTGATCAGTCTCTTTTTGGCGAAGAAATGTATCATTTCACTCATTCCCACCACCCTATCGGGCTCATTAACCTGCAGGATCCTTTCACCTGCTCTGGCTGCAAAGAACGTGGCGCTGGCAAGAGATTTTCTTGTCAAAAATGTGATTTTCAGCTTCATGATTTCTGTGCTTTATCTCCTCCCATTCTTAAAGCTCATCCGCTTCATGTTCAACACCAACTTGTCTTACATGTTAAACCCAAAACAGGTATGCAACAAATCATATCTAGTTAAACAGATTAACTGGTCAAGTCTGCAGTTGCAAACGCAAATTGTAGAACAAAAGTTTTAATTTTTAATTCTTAAACTTCCTGACATATGCATATTCACGCGTTACTTTGTGAGTGACAGCAAACAATGATGGATAGCAGCAGCCAGCAGACATCATTATTTAGTCAAGCAGAATATGTTTAGTTTATGATTTAATACCTCAAGTTTCAAAACACTTCTCTTAGCTATTAATTTAAATATCGCCGACCATATATATGTGCATGACCCTCTATCACTCTGCAACTCTATTTGAAGTATCAGTTGCTGATTTTAATTTTAATGTTACGTGAAGGTGGGATTCGATGGCCAACATGTAACGTTTGTGGAAAATCGACCAGAGGTTTTATGTTCAAATGCAACTTTTGTCATTTCCAAATGCACCCATGTTGTGCTATGCTATCAGACCAAATCAACTACCCATCTCTTCACAGCCACCCTTTGTATCTCTTGCCACCATTCGCCTCAGATGATCAACACAACTTAACCTGCAGAGAATGCAATAGAAAGAGATCTGGCCGCCTTTACGGCTGCAGAGTTTGTGGCTACAATCTTCATGCAGTTTGTGCTAAGGATATGATCAATGGGCTTAAAGTGAATGGCATCAAAAACTCTGAGAAGCCAAGTATGCTAGGACCAGCTGTCAGGTTTGCTTCACAGGCGGTTTCTGAGTTTATCGGTGGACTAATTGATGGGATTGGAGAAGGTGTTGGACAGGCTCTAGTTCAGGACATTACAAGGAGTGGTGGCCGTAATACTACTACTAGAAGAATATAATTAACAGGGGACTTGAAGCTAATTACTGCACAACTACTATATACTCTATTTTATTGTATTTCATCTGTATACATGTTATGATGATCCTTAATTATTTGTATAAGTTTGGCTTTATCATCTCATAAAAAGGTACTATATGAGTGTATGTATTATAATGCTGTATATTGAAAGATGTTATCAAGTTTAAGAGAAGGTTATTCTGTATAATGTTAAATAAGAAATTTGTTCTTTTATTACAATTGCAAATTACTTCAATTCTTGTAAATTATGTAAATTTGTTGTAAAACTTCATTTTGAGGGAAAACTGCATATATAGTCCAATATTTAGTTACCAAACTAGGAACTATTTTGTAATTCAGATTAACGGTCGAATAAAAAATCATACAAGCATACACACGCTGTAGAAGCAGATCAATTTCGAATATTTATAAACTTATATACATCATTTAACAAACGAATGGCTACGTTCTTTCTGTAAATCCACATATTGAATAGTGGAAGACGACAGATAATACTTGAGTGAATGTATGGGTTATTTGTACAAAGATTCGAGCACAGATACAATGTTATTATGCAAGGGATCTGAAATGTGGTCAACAAGGTTCTGCACAGGTCCTTTACCAGTCAATGCCGCTTGACCGTAAAAGCCTAGCCACGCAATCATTGCGAGGCGACCATTTTTTATTTCTTTTACTTTCAGCTCCTGAAATGCAACAGGATCTCGAGACAGGTTCAATGGATCAAAAAGAACACCGCCTGGATAGTTAATGTCACCGGGAAGGTATATTCCTAAAGGCTCAAGAGCCTCTATCCCACAGTATCTTGCATATTCTGGCCCCACCTGCAAATGATTCAATTTAACGAACTGTCTTTTCGATACTTGGACAATGAGTAATATTTGGGCATATTTGGGCGGGTTTGGTGAAGTTACCATGAGAAGAACTTGGCAGATTGCTATGACGATGACTCCTTGACTTCCAGCAAAATGGAGGCCTGGGATACCAAGGTAATCCAGTGTCTCACCCTACCATAATATATAAAATGGCCCGGTAAGTTTTCTTTTTTCTTATTATGTAAGTGTGACATTTACTTCCTGAAACTGATGGCAATAGGAAAATTTGGAAAATAAAGAGCGGTGGATCTTTACCTGAAGCTTTGAGTACCCCACCCGCCACCACACAGGTTCAACAAAATGAAAAGTGCCTACAAGATCTAATAACTCTGGAATTAGGGCACCGAGTGCTGCAAGCATAGCCCAACGAGCATGCAATATTTCAAAACTGCGAAATCACAGATCAAATGCAGGTGATCATTTCAACCTCTAAATAAAAACTGGGTTGAAATGGGCTGACTTAAGTCTCCAACAGGTCAAACAAGTAGAATAATGAAAGAAAACTTTTGAAAAAGGGTTAGAAAAGAAAAATTTGAAAGAAAAATAGAAAAAATAACAAGTCAAATATGGCAAATTGGTCAGAAGTTCGAAAATCACCCACGGTATCTCAAATAAATAATCCCCCCCGATTCACTTTGTTAACACAATTTAGATCATTGTTTTTAGTTTTTACAGTATGCTAGTATAGTTTTTTTGAATTATATTTGATTCATTCATTAACTATAAAACTTAGAATATAACGGGTAGAGGGTATTAACAGGTCAGCCTAACCCGCCCCCACTGGTATTATTTTGACACATTGCCTCACCCATTTGACAAAAAGCAACTGTAAGGAGGATTTACTTGTAGTATCTCTGGAAAGCTACAGGATCTTCACTGAGGCCCGCAATATCAAAGCCATAATCACCAGGTAGTTCACCATCAAGATAACTAGGATATTTAAATGGGATAGGTCCAAGCCATCGAGGCCTCTCTTCACCATACCAGAAACTGATGAAGTCCAGATAAAATATATATGTAACACTCTGCCAACTTCATAGATGCCAATATAGTGATATGACATTGCCTTACCATGCTTATACATTACCTATCTGTTTTTGCCTTTTGTGCGAGTGATTTATACACCGAAGCGTTCTTGACAGCAACTTTCTTTTTGTCCTCCATTCGTCTCTGCAATGTCTCCCCAAGGGGACTGTTGGCAATAGCTTTGACAGCAGTGAATGGAATAGCTGAGAAAACTACTACTCCAGCAAGCTATGTAACGAAAAAACAGTAAAAATGTTCAGAATCGTTAATTGTCAACTTAAAAACATAAACATACAGCAATAAGTAACAAAAATCATATATGCATGTTAGTATGGAAAGGCTAATTAAAGCCTGTTTAGTATATGATATTGGACTATAACAGGAGCCTGTAACAATCTGTCCTGCATTAAACTAATGACTAGTTGGGAAAAAAATTAAACAGTTAACTGATTGTTCTGCTATCAATATATGTAATTAGATAAGATGACACCAGGGACCGAGCTATGAAAATTTTTGCTTATCATTTTTTGGGGCAAATCTCGAAAACTATCACTAATAATCTTAAAAAAATTATTTTTTTCCACGATTCTAAATTTTTAGGGGGCGACTGCCCCATGCCCACCTCTAGCTCCGCCCTGAATAACACAATAGTTTAAAGCGTAAATGAACATGCACTTTATTTGATATGAAACTGGTCCTCAAGAACAGTCGATCAATGGGGTACCTACCTCTTGCCATGAAGCTCGGCAGCGAGTGAATTGATGATGATGATGATGATCGAGTGAGAGTTTTGTTAATCTGACTACTGAACCACGAACAAGCAGCCTGCCAGAAGTGGAGGTGGACAACTGATGAAGATTCATGTTGTTTTTTTTGGTTCTCTATCGTTTGCTTGCTAAATTTGATAATCATCAATCAATGCATATGTGGATCAGTGGATATAGCAACACCACGTCATACTTCCTGATTCTCCATACACTTTCCTTTCTTTTATATCTTACCTTTGAAAAATATTAATGTTGCACAAAGAATTTTAAATCTATAATTTTAGACACATCAATATTTTTCGAAATTAAATGTAACGAATTTTGTTTTTTTAAAGAAAGTTAAGCGATTAAAATGATTTCAATTTAATATTTTGTAGCATTTGATGTCACTAAATAGTGTACATGTGTTTCAAATATTAGCGTAATACCCGCACAATACAGCTGAATACAAAATTATGCTATTCACAGACAATTCAGTATAGTAGTGAAGAGTGAAATGTCATGATAATAACAAAATTGTAAAAATAAAATGAGAATTAAATTAAAAATGTTAATTATAGAAGTGTTGAATCTTACTTTTAAAAGTTTTTGAATATAAAACATGAAGATGCTTTATATATTAATATAGAAGATTCAGTCCTGCTAGAACTGTACGGATAATTGTGTTGTTAGTGTTCACGAAGGGACCACTTGTATACATATTTAAAAGTTGGAGGATCAAACATGAAAATACTGTAAATGCTAATTGGTCAACAGCACCCTTGTGTTGTGATAGTTGTTATCCCCTTCATATATATACTACCTTCGTTCCAAAATTATTCTTTCAATTTTGATTTTCTAAAGTCATTCTTTTTCAACTTTGACATTAAATATTTTTGTTTGTATTATATAATACTTTGATGCAAAATATATGAATGAATAGAAATTTAAATGTATTTTCATTTTTCATCAAATATTATATAACACAAACAATACTTTTTAAGATCAAAGTTGAAAAAGAAAGATATTTTTGAGTATAAAAGAAAGATAAAAATAGAAAGAATGGTGAAAAGTGGATTATACAAAAATATTTTTGAGTTTTAAATGTATTTTTATTGAATTATTTTTATAGTTAGATGTATAGTCTTTCTTTTTCAACTTTGATCTTGAAAAAGTATTATTTATGTTATATAATACTTGATGAAAATTATATAAATGGAAATACATTTAAATTCCAATTCATTTATATAATTTGCATCAAGTATCATATAACACACATAAAAATACTTAAAGGTCAAAATAGTAAAATAAAAACTTCATAAAGTCAAAACTGGACAATAATTTTAAGACGGTGATACTAATATCTATTTTTACAAAAAAAATTAAAAAATTCACACAACAAATGAACGGGCCGGGGTTGGGCCGGGTCTACAGAAGCACGCCTCTTATCCTTTTCCAAATCTTATACAATTTCAAATTTCGAAAAATATAATAATAATAAGGAAAATAAATATAAATATATAAAAAAGACAAAAAGAAATAGAGTACCAATTAGAAGTGACCGTTTGAACATTCTAGGGTTTCCAATTTCAAAATTTCTACTTGTTTCTCAGCCATGGATGACGTGATCCCCCAACAACAGACGATGATTATGGATCCGGAAACAGCATTCTTAGCTTCCAAACAAGAAACCGGCAACGAATGGGAACTCTTCAAAGAAAACGTCAGACCTTTAAAACGCGGTCGCAATGTTAACCTCCTCAACGATTCCCTCAAATCCAATTCCGATGTCCGTACCCGTAACTCCCTCTTCGAAACCCGAAGGTATCCCCTCATCTCATGCACTCGTAATCGGTTTCTTGTTTATCTTATTCTATCATTCTTTTACTTTCCACTATTAATTAATTTGTGTAATTCTATCAGGAAGCTGATTAAGGGTATTGATGAGTATGATGGTGATGATCCCTTACAACCATGGCTCGAGTAAGGGATTAGGTTTCACTAATCACCATTAATATTATATTTCTCAGTCTGATATTATATTATATATGTTGTGAATTCGTTGCTGCTGTTGTGTAGTTGTATAAAGTGGGTTCAAGATGCTTTTCCACCTGGCGGAGATTGTTCAGGGTTGGTTGTTATATTTGAACAATGTGTGCGAACTTTTTGGCACGATGAGCGTTATAGGAACGATCTTCGTTATCTTAAAGTTTGGTTGGAATATGTGAGTACTTATATGATAAATTCTAAATTTGTTTTCTAGTATTTACATTTGGACTATGGTAATGACTTAAATATCCATTGCAGGCTGAAAACTGTGATGATGCTGAAGTTGTCTATAAGTTTCTTTTTACGAATAAAATTGGGGAAACGCATTCGATTTTTTACATATCCTATGCTAGCTACTTGGAGTCGAAGAATAAGATTAAAACCGCGAACGAGATATATGAGTGTGGGGTATCTAGGTGTGTCTTTCTACCAATATGAATATCTTACATGTTATCTTTATGCATTCTAGGTTTTGTATATCATACTCTTTTGTCTTGTTTGCTTTTTTTGCACATGTTTCGAATTTTGGGCTAAATTAAGTTGTATCTGATATATGATATATGTAGATATTAGGCATAGTTTGCCATATTAGATAGGATGGGCAATTGGTGTATGAGGATGTTTATGTTTTGTATCCAGTCTAATTCACACACTGATTTCTGTTACCAGTACATCTTGTTCATTATGTATCCATATTATAGTTCCTTATTTTTTCTGTTTAATGTCAATCAGCCTTTTGGGTTGGCTCAGTATGAACTCGTTAAGTGAGTTCCTTTAGATTACTACTTTTGATATAGCTCTAATAGCGTGCAGACCATCAGTTGAATATCCATTTAGGTTCCATTTGAGGCAACTCTGATTTCTTGAGAAACTTGCGTCATATGCTGAGTAACTGTCTAAACTAAGGGAAATGCGTCCTAGTTGAATTAAAGAAAATGGGATTGGGTATATTGGTAGCAATTCAAAATAATTTGAATAATTCCCATTCTAAGGAGATGATACATGTATAATGGTAGATATTTATAAATTTGATATTTATGTTTGATATAAATTAGTATGCATTATGTTGCACCATAGTTATACACTTATAGCAATGCAATGTCAATCTATAAACTTTTTCATTCCTATGGTTGTTTCCTGTGATGACAAGATCCTGAGTTCTTACCTAAACATATAATGTAATAGGAATGCTCAACCTATTGAGAAGCTGAGATCAGCTTACATGAAATTTTTTGCTCGTTCAATGAGTAGACCTAAAGCCAGTGCAGACTGTGAAGTACGTATTTCTTCTATTTTTCAGTTCTTTGAACTGTCGTATGAATTGTATATATTGATCTTCAACTGTCTATATCCATAGGAGGAATCAGGGGAGACACGTCAACCTGTACGAAGCTTTGGAACCATTTTGGCCCGGGGAGATAGTGGTTAGTCTGTTGTCTGAAAATATAGAAGTCGAAATGTGCTTCGGTTACTCACAAATATTTCCTTTACCTGCTAGGAAATCGCACTCACGGCGGTTTTGACATTACTAGGAAAAGACCGAAGCAAGAAGGGTGAGTAAACAAAGTTATATCCTTATTATACACACATGTAGTTTTGTTTGTAATGTAAATTGAGTTGTTTTATGCTGTTAGGTCTCACGGCGGTGCACTTAAGGTATTAAAAGATACGAGCAATGTTGGTAGGAGCACCACACACCAGTCAGAATCATCATTGAAACCCTCATGGCACACTCTTGGAGCACGAGCTGACAGAAACAGAGAGAATAATGCAGTCCCTTCCAAGTGGACTTCAAATAAGGTACACATTTCAGTGTATTACACATTTCCAAGCCCCTTCCATGATTCCAATTCCCAAGTCTCGACCTTAAGGTCGCCCTGGTTTTTATACTTGACTGCTTGATGTATGCTGAAAACTTCCATTTAAATTCAGATTCCGCAAAGACCTGTTGGTAGAATGGGTGGAGCTGCTCCCACTCCCTGCATCGAGGTTTTTGTAGATGAAGAATGTGCGGAGTAAGCAGTTACTTCTCTCATTGCATTGCAGGCATTTTATTGTGCTAAATATGAATCACCATATCCTGAAAGAAGAAGCAACATAAAAAAAAATATAGCATGACAAATAGGCAAGTATGACGCTATGAAAAGACATAGTTCTGTCAGCTAATACTTAAATGCCAATCATTATACCAATAGTACTGATTGGACAACCTAAGATTAAAGCCTTGAAGTAGTTCTAAACAAATTTGGTTAGAAACTTAAAGTGTGACATTGGTATGCACCGATGACATGCACTTGACTCCTCTGTTAAACTTGTGAAACAAAAGAACACTGTTTTAGCCATAACCAGAACAAAATGTTGCAAAATGTATACATACAAATCAATATATGGATCTATTTTATGTGTTTGAAACTTCCAGTTCTAGAACAACTACCAAACATAACCTTTGTTATGTCTATTTACAAATCAATTAGAAGTTTCCAACAAGAAATGAAGCACCAAGATTATAATGTTAGTGTTCCTTTTGGAATGGAATAGGATATGAAAACAGTGTACACTAATCCATTTTCTTATATAGTAACCATCTTATTATTCTTTTTCATCCACCCTTTGCAGACCTCAGAATGTAAGCAAGGAGGGTGGACGATCATCTTGTCTGCAGCTCAGGGACAATGATGGTAAAGACCTGAAAAAGTAAGTGATAACATGTATTGTTTGTATCGTGGTTTTGATTTGATGGAGAAGTTTAGTTTAACTGTATCATCTTCGCTTTGAAACAGGGAGACAGAGTTACTGAGGGAAAACCCGTTACGCCATTTTCCTCCAAGCAGTCTCAGATGATTATCAGATTATACATTACTGTGTGTATGTGATGCTTCTTGTTGTTGTTGTTTGAATATTTGTCTGAATGAGATATATGGGTCAGCTTTTGTCTATAAAGCTTGATTCAAATTGTTCACATTGTTGTTAACTGAATCATGTACTCCGTATTATTTTTCTTTTTAGTGTGAAGAAAGTTGTTGATTTTGCGACACTTTGTATAAGACAGACGTTACTCAACAATATGTTGAGATAAGGTTCTCTCCTTTTTTAATCCTTTGTTCTATCTTTTTTAAATTTATTATGGTTTTATGAATCTTTACAAGTTATATAAATCGTTCAAAAAAATATATATATATATGAAAAAATATATAAATTAAGATCTCTGCCCATTGATGTCCTTTTCGATTAGTGGAAATAAGAAGTGGTTAATCAAAGATTTAAAAAAAATGGAGTATGACACTTCTAGTGGTACCGAGCTAGTACAAGGGTTTTTTGTTTTTTAATAATTAATGAAAATTGAAAACTATTCTGAATGATAAGGGATGAAATTTGAGGGGGTGTTTGGGAGGGTTTATTTTGTAAATTTATAAAAATATAATAAACTCAAGAATGTTTGGACTTTGGATGAACTTATTTCTCGATTAATTGTGAAGAGCACATGTATTTCACAATTTTTGACTTGACACAAACTCTATTTTTAAACTTCGACACAAACTAATAAAACATTTGAGTTACAAATGACTCGAATTAAGAAAAAATAATAATTACAAGAGTTCTCGACACAATATTCTAGAAACCTATTATACTTCAAATAAACAATTTTCACGAAATAAGAAAAGAAAAAGATATGAATAGGAATGAAATCTTGTTTAATAAGTACATTAAAAGAAATTGTAAGCAAATATAAACTGACATAGCACGATCCATTTATGCGAGATTATAAAGAGAACATTTAGAGATTTTATTAGTCAATTATTAAAAGTTTAAAACAATGGTGAATAGCTTGTCCGAATAAGTGCTTTTTCAACTAAATTAAAACCTAATTAGAAAAGAGTACCAAAACATGTTACTAACTTATTGTCGCTTATATAAGTTTAAACTTATTTTATTAAACTTATTTTATTCATAAGTTCAAATTATTAGTATTGTTTAGTTAATAAAAATTGAAGATTGAAATAGCTTTTAAAAATAAGCATAAAACTTATAAAAGAATAAATAATATAAATATATCTATAATATATATTTTTCTAGACTTTAAACCCGTGTATACACAGAGACAATGATTTTCTAAAATAAAATTTGGTATTATCATGTTTCTAATAATAAAGTGTATAAGTTAAAGTCTATATTAAGCATTTAGGTGGACTCATGATGATATTACTTTATGTAAATGTATTTATATAAGCAAATATTAAAAATTAAAAGTTTTTTCAACCGATTTAGTCAAAAACTAATTATTTCAAGTGTATATTAACATTTTCAAGTATTTTTATTCCTACTCGGTAAATTAATAATAAAAATATTACGTATCGATTTGGATAACGTTTTAATTAATGAATTGAATTTTTTTATATATGTAAGTAAGTAGTTAATTCTAAAAATTCAATTAGTTAAGGATCTTATATTAAAGTTTACTAAAATTAAGGGACTTAATTGACAAATTGAAAACTAATTAGAATGATGACATCATAAATATATTTTCTGAATGAAGTTCAGATGAGTACACTAATTTTGAGTGAGAATAGGATAATCAATCTCAATCACTCATTTTCATCGAGTGCCCATTTCCTCCACATTTTTGAAACTTAAATATCTCACAAACGGCAAGCCGAAAAATCATGAAAATTGCACCATAAAATTCAACGTTTTCTCATCTTCGATTTGTTGTCCCTCAATGCATAATCTCGACGAAATTTTTTTCATTATTTTGTGGGTTTTGCAAACTAGTAACACATGTGTTAGTGATTGATTGTACATTCGATTTGCGGTTATGCTTAGGGTTTAGGTTTAGGGTTAGAGTTTAGCAGGCTTTAGTGTTTAGGTTTTAGTAGGGTTTAAGGTTTAGTATGATTTGGGGTTTAGAGTTTGGGGTTTTGGGGTTAGGGTTTAAGGTTTGGAGTTTTAGTAGGATTTTAAAACTAATTTCTACCGCGCATAACTTTACTCGTTAAAAGTTAGAACCTGAATTTTTGCAGGCACCTTCACTATGCCAAAATGAAACTTTCCTTTTTTACACTTTTTCAAAATACGCGTTAATTCAAAATCTGGACCGTAATCCATTTTATGACCATTTCGACACTTTTTATGAACATGTCAAAATACCAACCACTAAATTACTGACCTTTACACTTTACCAACACTTTCTACCATACGTTTGGCACTAAAACCAATAGCAACAAGTTGCATACTTGTAGCATGGCTCATTTTGACAATTGACCCGTTTAGGATCCATTTGGACACTTTTTTACTCATTTTCCATAATAGACATTCTGTGACTATTTCACTTACATATTTCACATATACTTAACCATTTCAAGGTAGTTGACTATAAGTCAACACCAAGATCAACCAAAGACTTATTACAATGCTTAACCAATTTCCATCACTTAACAAAACTTACAACATAAATCTATGCCCATCTTTGACACCAAAACATTTAGCTTTGACTTTATCCGCTTTTCCACCTTGACGTTGTCAAGGCAAAGGTATTCGTCATTAACCATTAATACACTTACTCTTTAATCAACTCACGTCATAAAAACTTATTTTGGGCAACTTACACAATGACATTCATAAACGACAATTCAAAGAGTAAGAAGCTTGTCTAACCATAAAGCAAATTTCAATCCACTCTATCTTCTTGCACCCATAATTTTCTCAAATAAATCAATTGGTTTAACCGAATCAAGCACCTACAACATGAAACACTTAAAGGGTAAGCATAAAGCTTAGTGCGCATACGAGCAATTAAATGAATAATACACTAACAACAATTCAACAACCATAAACTTTACCAACAATACTTTACATATCAGTCTTTTCTTTAATAAGCTAGTGCATCATATTTCAGTGGTACTACTTAGCTAAATACATTACTTTAACTTTCTTACCTTATCAAGTTAGTGTACTTTATCACAATAGAATTACTTTGCCATTCTTTTTACATCTTTCACAAATTAAGGATCCTTAATACTTCCACATGTTAATTCATAAGAATCAACACTTCCACCTGTTAATGTCATGACCATTACTTGGCTAAACATCAAGTTAATGTCATAATCATTACTTGACTTCCACAAATATCCATCTAGTTACTACCATAATTAGTTAGTAAGTAATGGAAATAACTTAACATGACCTCTTTCACATATCCATCTTCTTACATAGTAAGTAATGGAAATAATTTCCACATATCCATCTACTTACATAGTAAGTAATGAAAACAACTTACCATAACTTCTTTCACATATCCATCTACTTAATGGAAACAACTTCCACATATCCATCTGAAACAATTTAACATAACTTCTTTCACATATCCATCTACTTAGATAGTAAGTAACGGAAAAAACTTTCACATATCCATCTACTTATATAGTAAGTAATGGAAATAACTTTCACATATTATAAGTTTTTTGAATACTTACCACTTATCACATGCCATAGTATCAACATACATAATCAATAATATATGACATAAATAATACTTCCACCGGTTAGATGAACCTCTTGCTCTGAAGCAATTCGAAATATACAATCATTACCCATTTAACTCCAATATTACTCACTTTTGTTTTTAAGGCAAATATGCGATTTAATACTTGATCATGTGTACCACGTCTTTTGGATCAGCTATCATTTAACATATAAATATAACAATACACTTAACATCATGCGCTAATCAATTTCAACTCATCATTATTACCATCCTTTTACTCTCATAAGTTGATCTTTAATCAACTAAACATAACTTTCACATACATAATTATATTAAATTTACACCTTTCATACTTAACTTATTACTTAATTATATCATAATCAAGACATCATCATATACCATAATCACCTTTTTATTAGCTAATTAACTTCATTCTTTCATAATCATATTTTACTAAAATATCAATTTATTCAAATCACCACTTAATTTACTTCATATAACATCATAACCACTCCCCTAACTAGTGATTAAGAATAACAAGAATAAACCAAAACTCATCTTTAACTATCATTCTTACATCTTACTTTATCAAGTTATGGATTAATAAATGTTAATCACAAGGATTACAATACTTCTACATCATAAATTACATCATAACCTTTCTTTATTTCATGTTAGAACTCATCAATTTCTTAAACCTTCATAAACTTAATTTCTAGGTTATAATACATGAAAAAAATCATTTACCTTCGTATTAGAGAGAATCAAAGAGTGCTTGATTACTTGTTTCTAGCTTCAATTTCATAAGAATCGTTAAAGTTATGTTTCTCCCTTTTCTTCCTTACGTTTTCTTTCTTTTGTGGACTTCTCTGGAACTTTTGAAAATGATAGTAAATACATACGTACATAAACCGACCTATATATGTGTATTATTCCACACCTCATAATTATCATTGTCTGGAACTTTAAAACAGACTTATAATTATTATTAGTTTACTCCGCCTAAAATAATAATAATTTAAAATAATATTTCTTACAATACTTTAAATTTTAGGGTGTTACACATAAAATGGGAAAAAAAGTTTTTCAAAAGTATTGCTTGTTAGATCTTAAATCGAAGATGATAAAACGCTGAATTTTATGGTGCAAATTTCATAATTTTTTGACTTTTCATTTGTGAGATGTTTAATTTTGAAAAAGATGGTGAAAGGGTATTTGATAAAAATGAATGATTGAGATTGATTCCTCATTCACACACAAAATTTCATTCTCATTTGAATCTCACCCTATATTCCCTATATATACGTTATTTTATATATATATATACTAGTAAATATATAGGGGCGTGCGATGCACGGTCCAGTATGGAAAAGATTTATAAAATACAAAATACATGTAACTTTGTATCAAAGTGTTTGATTGTAACGTTAACTATGACGTTTTGTTGATTTTTAGCGTTCAAATATAGAAAAAGGAAAAGATATCATTAATGTTAAGGTTAACTATGAAATAAATATATAAAAAAATCGATTTGTTATTTTCCTAAAGTTTACATATTAATAACAAAAATGTAATTAGAGTTATTATGATGATGGATGAGTTGTAGAGCTATGTATTAAGTGTCACATTTTATTTAGCATGCTACTATATAATCTATTATAGATATAGATGGTTTGTTTAATATTATGCAAATTAAGCTAAGATTAGTACTATATGAGAGTTACTTTAAACATGGATTTTGACAATTTTATTGATGGTTAGTTGAAAGTAATACAAATTATATATTTATTTTGTTGGCTATTTAAATTAAGTTAAGATTTATGAATATAAAATAAGTAATATAAATAAATAAATTATTACTAAAACGTTAATGGTATTAGTTCTTACAATACGATGAGCCTATTGTTGTTATGGTCTATAAGTAACTAGCTATGTATTTAATTAATTAACATTATGTATATAAGATAAGTAATATAAATAAAATGTTAATGGGCTATGTAATTTAAGATAAGTAATTGGCTATTTATTTAAGTTAAGATTTATGAAAGGGTTTTTTGCTGAAAAATGAATCAATAGTTCAGTTTTTTACATTTTCGGATATCAACTAATTTTCTTCTTAAAAAATGAACCACTAATTTAAAATCGATCATTTTCGTGTATATGCTAACATTTGAAACGGTCGCCGAGGATTATACAGCTGGGATTTTTTCTTAAAGATGTTTTGAATCGATTAAGCGTTTGAATTGCTATATAATCCTTGGTGACCGTTTCAAATGTTAGCATATACACGAAAATGATCAATTTTAAATTAGTGATTTATTTTTCGGCAAAAAAATAGTTGATACCCGAAAATGTAAAAAATGGAACCATTGATTCATTTTTCGGAAAAAAACCTTTATGAAACTATACTTATTATGTATTTCTATTTAAGGTATACAACTTTAAACTTTTAATTTAAGGTATCGAACTTTTAATTTGTAACCAAGTTAGGGATGTGAATTTCACAAATGACGGGTTGTCATCTAATTTCATTTTTATAAGTAACATATCTATTTAATCGATTAATATTCCTCGATTAATATTCCTCGATCAATTTTAAAAAATATTGAGTATAATGAGAGATATTCAAGTTGAAAGTAGTAATGAGTTTTCGTTAAATTCTTTATCCTCAGTCAATATTTCTTAAAATTGATCGAGGAATATTAATCTATTAAATAGAAATGCTACTTATAAAAAAAATTGGTGACAACTCGTCATTTGTGAAATTTGTGTCCCTAACTTGATTACAAATTGAAATTTCGATACCTTAAATTAAAAAGTTTAAAGTTGTGTATCTTAAATAAGAATATGTGATAAGTATACTAACTTTTATTGTATATTTCCCTTTATGAATATATAAGATAAATAAGTAATATAAATAAACAAATTATTACTAAAATGTTATTGTTATTAATTATGACAACATGATGAGCCTATTAGTGTTATGGTTTATGAGTAATTCGCTATGTAATTAAATAAAAAATAAGATTATGAATCTCCTCTTATAATTAAGATCGGAGACTCTATATTATTTGTCAAATTCTCCACTATGCCAAATCAGCTTGATCCACCTGTCTTCTATTTGGCCGGCCTTAAGCTGTCCATGTGTAATCTAAAACGTCAATTTCCCCCTAATATCAATCAAGCAACACTATGAATAGTACTTCACAAATTTATAATTGTCACCCTTTAACTTTCAAACCTTTTTTATTTTCTACCTTTTTATTTTTGTATTTTTTATCCTTTAACTTTTAATCCTTTTTCATTTCGCCCCTAATGTTTTAAAACTTTTTTATTTTCTATCCTTTAATTTTTAACTTTGTACCCCTTATCTTTTAGGATATTTTCACCTTTTACCCTTTGACTTTTAACTACTTTTTATTTTCTTCGTCTCAACTATTAACACTCTTTCATTTTCTACCCTTTAGATTTTAAATTTTTTCATATTCACTCTTTAATAACTTTTAATTTGTTTTTTATGGCATATTAGTTTAAATATATTTTAATCCTCATCCTTTAATATTAAATAACAAACTATTATTAATATTAACTCTTTAATAACTTTAAAATTTGTTATGAGTTATATAAGTTTAAGCCTTTAATGTGATATTATTTTTTCTTTGATCCTTATCATTTAATATTAATTAATAAACTATTATTAATATTAACTCTTTAATAACTTTAAATTTGTTATGAGTTATATAAGTTTAAGCCTTTGGTATGATATTTATTTTTCCTATTATTTTAAAAATCCATCTAAACCTTATATCAACTATTTGCACATAACTCATATTTGCTATTATTTTTTTGTGATACTATTAGCTATAATAATTATATTCTATGGTTATTATCTCTTAATATTTATTATTGAATTCTTACATTTTTATTTTTCGAAATAAGAAATTAATACACACACAATTACAATAACTATATTTCATGATTATTACCTCTTGATATTAATATTCAACTCTTATGGAGTGTATGTTTTACGTTTTCCAAAGAAATAATATCTTACATGTATATATTTATGATGATATGATGACGAAGGTAAAAATTATTCAATAAGTTTGTTGTACCACCACTTTATGTTACATTTTTTGTTTTCGTTTCTATATTTAAGAAATTTCAGTTATTTCCAATAGTAATATGTATAAGATAGAAATAAAGACACTAATAGTAAAAAGGTACAAAAGTTTAAATTTATAGTTATTACTCTTGCTACGATAAATTTAACTTGGTTAACTACAATTAGTGTTTCATTGTTATTGTTATTATTATTATCTAGATCTAGATTATCATATCATTGGTATTTTAATTTTTTTTAATAATTTACAATTAAAAAGAGTATCAGCTCATAATTTCTCTATTAAAATTATAAAAGAACAAACCAAAATGTGAGGTTTTAAATATTTATGTAAAAAATATCAAATTTTTAAAATCCCCGAGCAAAAAAAACTTGTTAATATTCAAATAAGTAAATTGAAATAAGCAATTCATTTTATCATCTCCTTAATTATGGTATTAAATCTCATTCAGTTATAACACCCCCATCATTTATTCCCATTCTCAACCTTCGGGAGATCAATTGCAGTCTCATCATTATTTACCTACCAAAACTAATTCACTTATTTTCAAATATGGCAATGGTCTCAACCCGTTTTTCCCGGACATCACGCTTCTTATCCTTCAATACAATGGTAAAACTAAACTCCAACGTATGATACACCCAAATTCAATTATCACTTCCAGAAATCGGTATGTATTTCCATTAATAGTTTTGATGCCCATTGGTAATGTGTGTTTTGATAGATTATTATTTTTGATTGTTTCTGGCTTATGAATTATCTGATGTAACTTTATAAATATTATGCACTCCAACTGTCTGATGTAATGCCAATTTGAACTTCTTGTGCTTTACTTTGTACTCACTATTTGACTGAATGCCTAACTGAATATCTTGTGTTTCATGAACGTCTAATTTAAATACGCCCACACCTGTCTCATGAACGCCTAATTGAAAACAATGCATCCATGGCTATAATGAACAGGCTACAAAATTTGTGACCCATTGTTATACTAACATATATATGATGTACATGCAGAATTATGGACGATTCAATCACTATAATTAGCGCAATTAATGCTCGATCTAAACCCAAGCAATTAGGGTGCGAGTCCTACACTTGGCTTATGAACTATCGCGTGTCCTTCATTCTTCCTTTTTTTATTAATCCACTTTATATAATGAAATGTGAATTGTCTGATGCCTTTTTTGTTAATCAAGACGAACTTTTAAAGGACAATAAGCATATCAACTTGGATGAAATCAGCTATCGTCTAGAGGTATAACTAAATATATATGTTTATGCTTTCATGCATCACTCGATTCCTTTATATAAACTGGATTCGTTTCTAAACCACATGACCATCAATACTGTAAAACGTTTTTGATTATCTAAACAGGTTGCCTGACGTTTGCAACCATCGACATCGGGTATGAGCTATGAACATGAGGTCAGGTGGTGTAAGAAAAATAATAAATCGCTAAATTACCACTTACTCATGTCATTCATTAAAGGAGGTTCTACAATCTATATAAAGTGGTCATGCCAATTTTTCTGCCAAATCATCTTTGAACTGGTAATGTTTTATTTAATTGACCAACTACCGTAATTATATCGTATAATAAATCGCTGACTTATTGCTTACTCATGTCAATGAAAATGGAGCTCCATTCCAACGAAATATTTTATCTTAGGTTTATTGTTTTTATATCCTATTTCTTACACCATACAATGTTGATAAACATACTTTACTTAATAATTATTTGACAAAATTTTCTATTTACAGCTTACAAATCAGAACGTTGATCGTATATGTAACAGGAGACAATTCAAAAAGTATGGGTCCTACTACCGTGTTGGAGAGAACCCGTTATAGAATCACCTTGATTATGATGTTGTAGAGGATAATTGCATATGTGCGTTATGGTCTTCAAAACAAAATTAAAAAGCTGCTTGTAGAAGTGAAGATCGTGAATGTTTCAGACTCTGACACTTCAACCTGGTGATTCTTGCTGCATTCGAACACACGGTATGATGGATGATGTTTGTTAATTTTTACCAGTTTTATGCTTGTCTTTATACTATTTTTTATGTGCTAACTGCGTTTCCAACATACACCAAGTACTTGTAGAGTCTTATATGACTAATTAAATGTGTTGAATAGATATGCTCCTATGCAATACTAAACTTGTGTTTGTTTATTGTTTGAAGAGCTATTTGTTAAGAATTGTATGTTTCATTGAGTCCTGACCTTTGCTAATCTAGATGTAAATTAATACAAACTGAATGCGTCAAAGTCATTCCCCTGGGCCTAGCAAAGCAATCTATTGTTTTCATACTCTTTTTGTAATTGGCTATAAAAGGTCTCAAGGTATTGATCATATAAACTACCCATTTTGTATGAGAGTGGTGTTTCTAATTTTTTAGTGTTAAGTACTCTTGGTTCACTTATGATTAATAACTTATGTGTCACAAGCCAAATGGTTTCTTAGTACTTGCTTTGTTTTTGTTATAAAGTTTACGACTTTTGTTCATGTCAAAATTTCAACAATATTAGATTTATATATACCGTATTTAATGGATTTAACATTAATCTCTATATATTAATATAGCCGTGCATCGCACGAGTTTAACACTAGTATAAGATAAAGTAGTAGTATAATTGAAAAATTGATTGTTAAAACATTTCGTTGTGATGATGTGTCAATACAATAATGTGTATATATATATATATATAGGAAGGTTCAAGTGAAAACCTACTATAAAGTTAAGAACTACAAGAAATATGTAATTGTTCAAATGTAATTCACTTTATGCACATGTGAACATTAATATTTGTTCAAATGGGAAACAAAAAGACGTCAAAAAATATAAAATTATGTATAAAAACACGTAAAAACACATATATTCACAACTGAACAGTTCACATGTGAACAAATCACTTATAGTTAGTTAAAATAAGTTTCCACACATAATTTTTCGAATTTCAAGGTCTTATTGATTCTTATTAACACTTTAATATATAAAGACATTGTCATATGTGAACAATCACATATATAAGTGGTTTTCACAAGTTCTCAATTTCTTAGTGGTTCTCATTTTAACTCTCCACTTTATATATATATATATATATATATATATATATATATATATATATATATATATAGGATTAGGTTAGGATTAGGTTCAATGGAGAATGAAATTTAGGTGGAGAAGAAGGAGAAGCAATATGATTCAGTATATTTATTACTATGATTTAACTTTTTATTACTTGAATTATAATAATAAAAAAATAAATCATAGTAATAAAAATACTGAATCATATTGTTTCTCTCTCTTCTCCACCTAAATTTTCTTCTTTTTTGATACCGTTACTATATATATATATATATATATACTCACCGACTGAAATTAGGCTTCATTGATTTATTTATTGTACAGGCGATGCCATCTATTTCACATGTTTAGTATACTTGCCATATTTCTTATAGTGAGTGTCTAACACTAGAGATTAGAGGGACAACTCATGAAATGTTATTGTTAGGAGGAGCTTCAATTGCGTAGGAAGATCACTATTCTCATTGGTGGTTAATTGATCAAAATTATCGGATGCTTTTCCGCTAATTATTAGAGAAGACATAGCAATATACTAATGGAGTATGAACCAGAGTGTTGGTGAAGATCACATGCTTCCATTTATTGAGCTGTTTCGGAAACTATATGCATTTCTTGACGAGCTTATAATTAAAGAAGCCATCTCAAATAGCTATTGAGAAAGAGCATGTGGTGCATGATTCTTTGGAGAGTATCAAATCTGTTGACTTTAATTTTAACAAATTACTTATGAAACTCATGACAATATTGTAGAACTATAAAGTAAAAATTTTAGATGACGAATCTGAAGAGAAAAACTCAGTTTTGAATTGGCATAGTTTTAATGGCTTTCACATCTAAGTTACATGTTTAACAACCATATATTTACTTTCTCCATTCGTACAAATGATTAATAAGAGTTTTATAATTTATAAATATATATGGTATAATATAAATAGTTGACTAACAAAGCTGTCTTAATTTAAATAAATAAATAATGTTGTTGGTATATGAATTTCACTTAATATATCCCGAAAAATATAGTTAGAAGTTTAATCGCAATGTGAAAATCGTCAACGTACTGTCGTAAAGACTGCTAACTGTCATAAAATTGTCAACTATTTAATATTAAATTGTGGACATCAACAATAGTTTGAAGTTAAGTCAAGTATAAAAACATGAGTCATTATCAAAAGTTTTATTGTAACACCCCTATTTTCGAGATATTATTTTAGTGTGCAATAATATATAATTATTATGAATTAATATTACTTGAATAAAAATATATAATTGAAACGTAATCGAATTCTCAGTTCCAGACTTTATGAAATAAGAGGATAACCATTATGTAAGTCGGTATATGCTTGTAAGTGTATTATTTACTCCCTTTTGTTCTATACGATTCCAGTGACAAGAATTGAAGAAGAAAACTCGTTGGCTCTTCCCATCATCATCAAATCTTCATCTCAACCTCAAATTCAAGCTTTTAATTCCTCAATTGATCATTCTAATCATCTATCCTAACTTGTAAGTGCTCTTTCTTATCGTCCATAAACCCTAGAAAATGAGTATTAAGGAGTTTAGTGTAATTAATGAAAGTAAACATGAAATTAGGGCATATGATTAGTGTAAATGATGTTAGTTGATGTTAGTTATGGTGATTATCACCATTGATAACAACATCACTTTATAGAAGTGATGATTATTTGATTTGTGTTCATGAACAAATATGGAGTTTTGTTAAATTTTCATGAATTAACCCTAGTTAACTTAGAATATGATTTATATTGATTAATTGAATATGAAAATGAAAGTAGAATCAAGAATTGAGATAGATATCATTAATTTTCGTTAGTGAGCATGATTATGATCATGACTAAGGATAATCTAAGTGGGGGAGAATTAAGAATAGTTATTAGATGAATATGATGATTGTTAGTGATTGAAAATGTGTTATTGATCATGATTTAGGTGAATCAAGCTTGGAAGACTTACTTGTTAATTGCTTAAGATCTTCATCAAATCATCAAGGTGAGTATGTAAGGATTAATTGAATAGTATATGAGTTCCGGATTGCTTCCAAGCAAGAGGTTCTCACAATTGAATGTGTTGTTATTAATTAAATCCGTGGCCATGTGTAAAATGAGCATCATGTGGGCAATTGCCATTATCCTTAGCATATGCTTGATCATTGACCATTATGTGAATGCATATGTTATTAATTGAATACGGATTCAAGTTTTGAAATTTAGTTTATAATTGATGATTGTTGATGGATACATGATTGCTCAATTATAGTTGACACAGTATTTGATTATTTGTGTTGATGAAGAAGGCATACCATTTAGTTAGTACTTACATGCTCACTAAGCATTGTGCTTATTCCTTTATATGTTGAATGTTGTAGGTACAAGTGGACATAGGGAGGGAAAGGATATGGCAAGAAATTAGCTTGGATTACACTTGCTCGGATGTATGGTAGCAAGTTCCTCCCTTAAATTGTTGTTTTGATCATGACTTGTTTAATGCGCCCCAAACAATGTTTTTGAATAATGGTTGTAATAGTAGGATACTAGTTGTTGACTTAAAAGTTTGACTTTGAAAGTCCAACGGGTCTCATGTAAATATGTATGGTCCATATATGCAAGTTTGATATATGATAGTAGCATATATGGTCTTGGTTAATATATAGATGAAAATAGTCAATGGTTGAAACTTGAAGTTGATTGGTAGTAAAACTATTTGAATAAGTCAAATATGTCCTAGATAGTTGACATTAAGTGCCATTGGGTGAATTGGGTGTCAAATGGGTCACTTAAATACCCAATAGTCTAGCACAACGTGGGTAAATGCTATTGTATGTTTGTCACCTCCCACAAGTTTGTTTTATGGTACTAATGAAGTGTGCCAAAGGTCTAGACTTAGTTGTGAGTCATTAGAATTTGGGTGGTTCACCAAAAGTGGTCAAAATGGCCTATTTTGGGTGAGACGTCTAATTCTCGCATTTTTATGAAACTTGAAAAAGTGTAAAAAAATTAAAGGTTTCCATTTTGATGATATTAAGGTGCCTGCGAAATTTTATAGCTTAACTCTTTACGGTTTAAAACTTATACGTATTTGAAGTTTATGTTTTGGTAAGAGAGTTAAATCTGCAGGTCTGCAGGATTTTGTGACTACCCGGCGGGTAGAGATAGTACCCGACGGGTACTAGTGCCCAATTTTTGATAGAACTTAGCCAATAAGTGATTACCCGGTGCGTACTCTAGTACCCGGGGCGTATAGCCATTACCCGACGGGTACCATGTCTACCCGGCGGGTATTCAACCATCTCCAGCTTTTCTTGTTTGATTCTTTTATGTAGTTCTAATAAAATATATAATGATCAATTATAATTAGGAAGGATAAATGGGACCTTATGATTATACCTTACGCCTATATTTCTATATAAAAAAATTCAGACGTTTCAAGTTGGTATCCGAGCAATGGTTTATGAGATTTACGTAATCCATTATAGGATTGCATAAATTTAAACCGTATTTGACTAATTGATTATGAGACTTTGATTTTGTTATGAGAGCTTTAGTAGTATATGAATTGTTAGATTAATTTTAGGGACATGATTTGCTTTAATTTGATTATGTTCAAGAGTGGTGAATGGAAGTGTGATATTAGTATAAAACGACTACGTCTGGCCAACGAAGTTTTATTATACTAAGGTCACATGGGAGATTCAATGCATGCTGTTGGATATAAGAAGGTTTGGCTAAGATTGTTCTTGAGAATTTAAGGAGATATTTGTTTATGTGTTGACTAAAATTTGTTAATTTTCTTAGAAAATGGATGCTCAAGCTAATCCTAATAACGAGATTCCTCATAATCCTTCTCCCGATAAAGGAGGAAGTAGTGATGAAAGGAGTCTGCATCCCGCTGATGAAGCGAATCTGAACCAAATTATAGAACAAACTCTTGACAGATATACCCCGACCATTTTAACAAAAGTTGACCAAGTGATAACCAAGCGATTAGACGAATTTGAAAAGAAACATCCGATTTTGATGAATCCTGAACTCCTAGCTACACAACAAAACATTAATGTAGAAAAGGAGGAATTTAATTATAAACGTTTCTCGGGGTGTGAACCACCAGAGTTCCACGGGGAACTCGATCCCGTTAAAAGCTCTAGGTGGATAGATGAGATAGAAGAAACCTTTCTTTTGTGTGTCCAGAGAAATTTCAGGTATTATTCGTTGCTCACCAATTGAAGGGTAGGGCACACGAGTGGTGGAACTCACAGGTAAAAACATACGGGTTTGAGCAAGCTTCCAGATTCCTTTAGGAAAGATTCAAGGGGATGTTTACAAGTAAGTTTTCACCTCCTGCTCAAATAGAGAAGTTAAAGGGAGAATTTCTTACTATTGAACAAGGTAACATGAAACTAGCCGAGTATACTACTCTTTTTCATGAAAAAGCTCGTTATTGCCCCGAATACACTTCCAATCCTCAACTTATAAACGATCATTTTTACCGTCATATGAATTCGGAAATCCAGGAGTTTGTTGACCCCATGATCTATAAGGATATTCCGAGCATGTTGAACCGGGGTCTTATGCGAGAGAAGGAGCTAGAATTTAGAGCTAATGAGGATGCTACAAAAAGAAAGGCAGAACAGTCTACCTCTTCTCAACCTTCGTCATTTAAAAGGCTTAGGTTTGAGAAAAAGCAACAACCACAACGACAGCAACAACAACATCAACCACCGCAACGACAACAATCACAACAACAATTGCCACGACGTTTTCATTTTTTCACTCAGGATTACCCAGTTTGTGATAAATGTGGGAAGAAACATTTGGGAGAATGTAGATGCTTTAAGTGTGGTAGAACAGGGCACAATATCACTAATGTCCTAGTCCTAACTGGTTATGTTATTATTGTTCCAAGGAAGGCCATATTAAAATAGATTGCCCAGTTAGGAAGGAAGACTTAAAGAAAGTTGAGCAGAAGAGGGAATCAGAAAAGTAGGGAACTATGTCTGGGCCTGGAACCAAGGCTCGTTCATTTCAGATGACAGGAGAAGAGGCGAAGGAATCTCATGACGTGGTGACAGGTACCCTTATTGTAAATTCCATATCTTCCCGCGTTTTATTCGATTCTGGAGCCAACCGATCGTTTTTATCTCTTAATTTATGTGATCGATTACATGTTCCGCTTTCCAAAAATCACCCCTTAGAAGTAGAAATTGCGGATAGCAAGACTATAATCGTTTGTGACGTATATAAGGGATGTGAAATTGAGATAGGAGACAAAAAGTTTCAAATAGACTTGATTTCCATACAAATGGGAGACTTTTAGGTAGTTGTAGGCATGGATTGGATGGGAAACCATAAGGTAATGATAAATTGTCATGAAAAAGTAGTCCTCCTTAAAGCACCTAGTGGCAAGGAAGTGAATATTTATAGTGAAAAAGTAGTCCTCCTTAAAGCACCTAGTGGCAAGGAAGTGAATATTTATAGTGAACGTTCAAATCAATCCATTCATATATGTTCTTATGCTCGTGCCAAGAAATTGTTGTCACACTGATGTCTTGCCTATTTGTCACACGCGGTTGACAATTCCAAAGTTATACCCAGGATTTCTGACATTCCCGTTGTTAATGGATTTTCTGATGTGTTTCTTGAGGAACTTCCGAGTATTCCACCGGATAGACAGGTGGAGTTTCGAATTGACTTATTTCCTGGAGCAGCACCAATTGCTAAAACTCCCTACCGTTTAGCTCCAACTGAAATGCAAGAGATGATGAATCAATTGCAGGAGCTTTTGGATAAGGGTTTCATCCGTCCTAGTAATTCACCTTGGGGAGCCCCTGTATTATTTGTAAAGAAGAAGGATGGGTCTTTAAGGATGTGCATTGACTATAGGGAAATAAACAAGGTGACCATTAAAAATCGATATCCTCTACCTCGAATTGATGACTTGTTTGACCAATTAGGTACTAGTTTATTTTCTAAAATTGACCTTCGTTCTGGCTACCATCAATTGAAAGTGAAAGAAGAGGATATTCCCAAAACTGCCTTTTATACTCGATATGGTCACTATGAATTTGTCGTTATGCCATTTGGCTTGACTTTGATGAACCGAGTATGTCGTCCAATGCTGGATAAGTTTGTTATTGTTTTCATCGATGATATTTTCATTTATTCTAAAAGTGAGAATGATCATGCTATTCATTTAAGACAGGTTCTGGAAATGATTCGTCATGAAAAGCTTGATGCCAAGTTTTTCTAAATGTAAGTTTTGGTTGCGTGACGTTCAATTCCTCGGTCACGTGATCAATATTCATGGCATTCAAGTAGATCCTTCTAAAGTAGCCGCAGTAATGAAGGAACCAATTGCTCAATTTCAAAAATCCAGTTCACCTTCTTTATTTAAAACTAAATATCTCATAAACTGTATGTCTATAAATTATAAAAATTACATATTCATAATCAGTGTCTTTTTCTCTTCGATTATAGATCCAACAAGCTATAATTTCGATAAGGTATTTTTTTCAAGTTTATTGGGTTTTAAAATTTTGTAATGTGCGCTAAAAGATAATTACACCCGCTTAAATCTCTGATTAAACTTTAAATTCAATAATTGATGATTAAAAAGATTTAAACATGAAAAACTAAGCTGTAATCATATGCGATTACACATCAATAACATGTGATTAAAAAGTAATAAAATACGAATTTTCAAATCATTGACTATAAATATACAATTAAGTAACAATCAAGTTGAAATCAAGCATGAATGATCATATATCGGTAATTGCTCCTCAAATATCAATTTTTAAATGAAAATCATATGTGATTATATGCTTAAATGAAAATCATATGTGATTATATGCAAAATCATGTGTGATTAATTCTACAACTAGCAATCACATGTAATTTTTAATGATAACAAATGTAATTTTTAAAATTCTTTTTATAACTAGATGAATTTTAAGGTGTATTCACGTGTTAATTAACATATAGCGTGAATAAATAGTCGTGAACAAATTTTAGTTTTTATCATAAATCACATGTAATTATAATGTAGAACCTGATAAAAAAAATCGTCAAAATTATAGTTTGTGACATCTCTAATTGAAAGAGAAAATTGTGTTGGTTTCGAATATGTAATTTTTATAATTCATGAACATATGATTTTGTAAGATATTTAAACTTGCAAGTAAAAGTGAACATATGGTTTTGTAAGATATTTAGGTTGTGTTTAGATGTAGAAAAATAGAGGAGTTTTTCAGAAATTTTTTCTAAGAAAATTGGAAAAAGAGAAAATGTGTTCAAAATGGGTTTTGTAGAGAGAGAAAGGAATGCTATTGTCTTTTTGGCATTAACCCACCTCAAACCCCTTTTGTCCTTCTTAGAGGTGTCAATTTTAGACCCATTGGTTAATTATGGGTCAATTTGGTTAATTTTTAGGAGGGATAAGTTTGTTGGGTCTCCTCTTCATTTTTTGGATGGGTCTAAATGGGTTTTTCAATGTAACATATAATTGTGTAATAATTAACCAACGAGTTTGGATGGGTCTAGCAGGAAAATCCCTACCTCATTTCATTTTTCACTCAAATTAAAAAAAATTGGTGGACCCGATGACACGACCCAACCCGAGACCCATTTGACCCGGACTCGTTTAGACTCATCCTTCTAAATAACCCATCTACACCCGAACCCATTTAGACCAAACCCGTGTAGAGACCCGACCCTACCCGCCACCACTAGTCACTCCTTCCCTACGTCATTCTATCCTCTGCTATTCATTCTAAACCCTAATCATCATCGGTAAGTTATATGTTATTTAATAAATTCATTCGTTTATAACTAAAGATCTTCCTTTAATAAATCACGGTTTTTTACCCTAATTTCTAGGGTTTCCTTTTTGTAGACCGATTAAACCTTTTATCTGTAGCTATTCTTCGATTTTGTATGTATTAATGATCATGCAGTGTTTGAATTCTGTAGTGGATACTATTTTAGGGTTTTTTATTATTATTATTTGATTCCATGATTTTGTATGTATTACTGATTATGCAGTCTTTTTCTTCTGTCTGTAGTGGATACTATTTAGGGTTTTTTCTATAATTATCCGATTCTGTATACTGATTATGCAGTTTCTGATATCTGTATCTGTATTTGTAAATTGTAATTGTAATTAAAACATTTAAATGTTAAGTTATTCAGCATCCTGATAAAAATATTATCTTTGAAAGATATTATGGATTTAAGATAATATGGGTATGTGGTATCTTAAATTTATTAACACACATAATTGTATTCGGGTAATATATCATATGTGTTTCAGGCTTTCAGCATGTTTTCGTGTTATATTGATATCTAAAAGTCTTCATGAAATATATATGGGTTGTATGCCGGCTTTTAGAATGGTAGCTTCATGTGTTATTTTGTTTATTGATTTGTGTTGACACTGTTGGGTTTGGTAAGCTATCTACATAAAAGCAATAGATCCCTTCTGTTGCTTGGGTGCTCGGTGTTTGCTATGAGTACGAAGTGTGCAGTACGTATAGCTGAAAATAGATCTGGTCTTTCAACAGTAGGTTTAATTTGTTGACGCTATACACAAGTTTATGGTAGCACAGACTGAGTGTTATGTGGATATCTTATTGGTGGGTCTTTAGTGATGTACAAAGTAGTGTAATTTTTTATTTTATTTTTGTATTAACTTGGGGTGGTTAGTACTTAGTACCCAATGGTTAAAAATAAAGTTAAAATGTTATTATTAATCACTTGTTGGGGGTAAGGAGAAGATGTTTTAGTGAGTCTGTGTTTTAAGTTTATATTCCTATATCAATTGGCAGCCGGTACTCGTGCATAGCCATGCTATCTTAGTTGATGCTCTGTGGTTATGTACATCTAGGGGTGTATATCATGTTCTGCTATTCCTGTTGTTTTTTACATTAAATAACCCCATTTTTTTTTTGCACACATGTAATTTCACATTGGGTCGAGTTGGGACACCTTATTTTCGAAATAAATTGCAAGGTTTATACACAATACCACAAGTTTAGCTCTTGATATGCTGAGTATCTGCCTAATACCGTTCTATGATAGGAGCTCATGTTTTAAAGCATAGTCTTCATTAGTGTCTTATATGGGTCCTTTTGTTTCAGTTCTGAGCAACACTTCCATCGAGGGAAGTTAGGTTGCCATTCCACTTCACCAGCTAATTTTTATGTCTGAACTCGACCTTCAGATCCCTTCTGCTTTTGGTGAGTTCTATTGTGGAGATTGCAAACAGTGAAATTATTTTCAGATTATTAGAGGGTCTCTTCTCATTTAGTTTGATCAAGAGATGTACATACTTATGCTAATTGATATTATTATTAATGTTATTTGTTGGCTTGTTTATTAGACCCGTTTGCTGAAGCTAGTACCGAGGACTCTGGTGCTGGGTCAAAAGAGTACGTTCATATTCGTGTTCAGCAGCGAAATGGTCGTAAAAGTTTGACAACTGTCTAGGGGTTGAGAAAAGATTTCAGCTAGAATAAGATTCTGAAGGACCTCAAGAGGGAGTTCTGCTGCAACGGCACCCTTTTCCAAGACCCTGAACTAGGCCAGGTATCTATCATGACTCTTGCAATCTTTTTATGACAACTGCTTCTAAGTTTGTATTTCTCACATTTTTTTTGTTGTTTTGAAGGTCATCCAACTTCAAGGTGATCACAGAGAAATAACGTCTCTAGCTTTCTTACCCAGGTAGGTTTTTGCTATTTGTTTTAGATACAGAGTTGGACCAGTTACAAGAAATGCATGTCTTCTTTTATTAGATATGAGGCCTTGTTTAGACATTAGGGGATTTGGTAAGATATGTGGAACAGGTGGGTTGGGTAACGGTTTAAAACAGGTTTAAGTTGAAACAGGTAGGGCTGGGTTGATTGGAACAAATTTATGATCCATTCTATGACGATTTAATCGTCATGGTTTCATGCATTAATAATGTTAACGAGCTTGGTTTAAAAAAGCGCACCTAACCCATACTAGGCCTATATCAAGTCCATAAGCCCAAGTGTAGAACTCACTCCCAAAAGCTAGCTTGAAGGAGGAGGGGACACCTAGACTTATAAGCAACCAACCAATCCCATACTTGGCCAATGTGGGATCATAACAATTTTGCATAGGTAGATGATATTCCTCACATGTTTTTGAACAGTTTGAAAATATGAATCCTGAATTTGAAACGATTGAGGCACGATTGCAATCTTTTATTGTTCAACTTCAGACAGAAGTAGGCGTGCTTGATAGAATCGTTCACAAGAATAAAAACCAGCATCGAAGAAGCTCGTATTTCCAGTACTTATCGAAGGTATAGATATTTGTTTTTGTTTATCGGTGAACTAAGGCCCTGATTTGATGTTGCAGACAGGTTTCATGCCTGTTTTTTGTTTCTTGTTATGTAGGTGAGGCGAGACTTTAAGCTTCTTCAATCGACTAATTTGGTGGAACTCGTTAACTCGTGTTTTCATGTTATTAATGGGAATCGACCCAAGCAAATGGTGCAGCTATTAGAAAGGTACTACCACTCAGGTTACTCGCTCACCCCCTTTTGTTATAATAAGAAATTCTCAAATGAAGATGTGGTTGCATCCTACTTTGTGTTCGAATGGAGATGTTGAATTCAAGTTGATTTATTTATGTGCTAATGTTCTGCAGTTTGAAGAGAAGAAAATGTGATGGTGGCAAATATAATTTTCTGGTGCGTCTTCAGGGTGCCGCACGCCTTCTTTCACAGGTGACTTATACGATTTGAGTAAATTTCAATTGTAATTCCCATGATTGTTACTTGAGTGTGAACACGTCTGTTTTCAACTGTTTAAATGTAGCATTCAAATCATAGGGTAAATAATATCTAGTCTGTCTTTTTTCGTGCAGATGGTTGAACCAATGCTGAAGGCTGCTATGTATCCTTCCTCTTGAATACACATTACTATGTTGTGGTTTTTATTCATTAGGTTTTGTGTGCTGTTAATCTTTGCTTGTCTACCGTACATGCTTCTTCATAGGGTGTTGTCATCTCTATTGCTGGTAGGAAATTTGGGAAGGGTTCCAGGGTGGGTAACAGGTCAGAACATGTTCAGATTCAAACGGGTTCGTCTCAGTACATGTCAAAACGGGTTGTTTTGACTTTGGTTGACCCACACAAATCATTAGTCTGTTTTGTTACTTTGTTATAAATATAATCAGTTAATATGAATTGTAAAATCCTGTCGATACAATATAATAATAACTTAATTTTCTGGAATAAGACTATAGGACTGTGTAAACATTAAAACTATACTTTGGGTGACTTTCAATTCTCCTTTTAGAAACCACAACTGAATTTGACAAATTCATATGTAAACGGACTATGGGCAGGAAGTGCCACCTGTAATGGAGTTTTCTTTGTCTCAAGTTAGAACTTTATGAGATTTTCCCCCTCTTTTGGTTTAATTTGGATCGTTTATTGTCTTCGTTTTCATTTTTCGTTGTTTATCTTCTTGACGCTGACAGAGAGATATCTACTTTGCTTGCTCGATCCTTTTTTGTGGGATTTTCTATGACTGTGTTGGCTTTGCTGGCACGCCTTCGAGTTTTGACTCAGCAAGTAAGGACTACTTAATATATTGATTATTTCAATATTTTGAACTTTATCAATGGCATATAATGAAATTGTCCCTTGTTGTAATATTAAGCCTCTTCATTTTCCAAACAGATATTTGTTGACATTGTTTCAGTATTCAACATGGTTTCCTCTCTATCCCAAAAGCAGCAGGCGATCAAACTAAATCAACCAGGAATTGAGGTATTTTTCACTTCTTTATTAGAAATCAACCTCTTAATCTGGCTCAATCTTTTTACTATATGCTTACAAGTTACAACCGTCTTTATGTGTGAATAATATCCAGGTCTTCAGGGAATCTTACCCAAAAGTTGAAGAAGCTATCTTTTTGGAGTGTGTATGGGAAACAGACAGGCTTATTTTACTTGAGAGGAAGAGTGAACCTGAAAGCAAAAATCCAGAGACAATAACGGATGACATTATCCGTCAAAGTTTATCTACAATAGAGTATCAATGTTTTGAAGTTATTCTTGGAGGTGAGTTTTTGTTATTTGCGTAGTAATGTGACCAACTTCAGTCCACATTTTCATCAGGGCTATAAACTGTTACCCGAAATATAAATACGTAAAACGTTTTTATGCAATCAACATTTAGTATAATTAATCAAGCACATAAGTCTCATCGGTCATTCCTCGTTTATATTTGGAGGACAAAAACTCACAATATCCATGATTTGCTTTTCTAGACAATAAACCGGAGGATATAATGATGGACAAGACATCTGTAGACGACACTGTTACCATCAGCACAGATAATATTTCTTTAATGGAGGGTCTTACCAATGATTGCAAACAAGTCGATGATCAAAATGACTTGAAAGATCATTTGGGTGTTCAACATCCTTCCATTGAGAACGTAGAACACAAAGAGTTACCAAGTTCGAGTTTGGTAGCTCACTCAGATCCTCCGCAACCTAAGCCTGAAAAGAAAAAGGAAGTGGCATTTATATCCGTGAAGAGACCCGAACCTCCAAAAATGAATAACACAGGGCCTCTAAATAAGCCAAGTGATAGTGTTAATGATAAGAAAGAAGATGCATTCTTCAGTTTGCTCAATGGGGGTTTATAGAAAGGTGGTCATTTTGACAATTGATGAAATAATTGTTTTGAGGTTTTGTATTTATCTAAAAAAATGTAGAATGCTTAAGCCAATGAAAAAACCATTGTGATAGTTCGGTGAATCGTGATAGTTTGCCAAATTTTATTTATTTCTGTTGTATTAACCATCTATATGGTAATACACTAATACGACCGTTTGACTTTCTAAACATTGGATAAATGAAATTTAACGGCAGGGAAAGTGAATTGATTGTTGGATATTTCTAGGGGGCCCCACCGAGGTGTGGGTCTCTCAAATCTTGCTCCTAATTTGTGCTCCGTGCGGTGTTCGTTTACCCGATCGTTTACGTATATATAACCGTTATACGTTTTAATACGTGTGTTTCGTTATTGATTTAAATCGCAATATTTTTAATGAAAGTATTATTATAAATATTTTATTTTAAGTTACTAAAATATTGTCGGGTCTCAGGTTGTGCATTCGTTGCATAGTGGATATACTATTAAATTTTAAAAATGCACAATTTCTACAAATTAATATTTAGTCTAATTTTTAAAAATTTCTTATAATTTGTGCAAGAAATGCCTTTTATAGAATAGAAATTTAGTAGGTATTACTACATCATAAATGTATCTTAGAAATACCATACATTGAATTTATAAAAATTATTATAATATAAGAGTAAGATTCAAATAAGTACATTAATAAGAGAACCAATAGAAATGTTTGGTCCATGATGAGTTATGACTTGGAGCACAGAGAACGCTTGACGGAGTTTCAGTATTCAGTTCAATGTTCAGTAGAACACTGAACTTGAACACTGAAGCTGAAAAGTGAGGTAATGGTTAATCTTGAGGTTCAGTGTTCTGTTGATTATTTTATTAACTTTTTTTTTTTGTTAAAAAAATACAAATTAAACACATACAAATAATACTAAATAAAAACAAATAACATTAAATTAAAAAGTACTTTCATACAATAATTAAAGTTTCTAAAAATACATAATTAAAATACAATAATTTAAAGACAATACAATAATTAAAACTAATAAGCTTATTCGTCATCCGATTCTGATCCACCAACCGAACCCGATCCATCACCCGATCCCGATCACCATATAACACCCCTTAATTTACAAACTATTATTATAATGATTTCAGTTCGGAAGAGTAAATTTAAATCATACATCATAATTATGCATTACTCAAAGTTTACATAACTTTTTCAAACCAAATACATAACTATTTACTTTCTTTAAATCTCATTTTATCTAACTAGGTGTTATATAATTCAAAAACATGTCTTAAGTTATTAAACCAACATCAGAGTAATCCGCTTGTCAAACATTCCATCATTTTCAAGAACTTCCTGCCTAGCCCCAATATGTCCCATCACTTATAACATGCAGGAAGGACTGTGGTGGGATTAGCATAACGCTAAGTAAGTGAAACTATAATCAACAACATAACTTAGCATAACAACTTTGTTTACAGCAAATCATAGTAAACAAATAACATTATAATATATCAATGGTTCTTGGGGAAATCTTCAGCCAAGAATACCAACAGTAAACACATAATATCAATGAGATAACATCTCAATACAATGAGGATCGGTGGTTCTTGAGATATCATAATACCCGGGGATTCACCAAGAACACTTACCACAATCTGTATGGCCAATACAGAATAGACCGATAGTTTGGTACTAATCTCATACGACATAATTTCCTATTAACGATAAGTATAAGGAAATTCCTGTCGTCTTACAATAGTAACCAAACCCAACCAATAGATTGACCTCAATACAGATGCCCGAAGGCCAAATATCAAGTGATCACGTATTCACATATTCAACCAGGTCAACATATCAGACTAACCAGTCTATCAACAGTATTATTACTATTAAACCAAAATCATCATGGTAAACCAAAAGCAGTAATAATACGTTTACCCGTTGTAACCAAACCTGTTACAACTAAATCACACTAAGGATTAAAGATCCACTCACCGAAACCTCAGTTGTTCACTTAGTAGTCTAATGTCACCGAGTCTTCTCGTAATCTGAGAATTCAAATCAAATATAAGTTAGTAACTTGTCTCATCAATACATAACTTATATTTATAATAAACTCAAGGAATTACACATTATTTGCATAGAGATACCAAGTTCCTAATTGTCTCTCATCATTCATAACATACCTCTTATTATCTCATGTTATGAGTTTATCAATGTTCTAACACAAAACAAACTATTAAGAACCACATTAAAACAAGAACGGAGTTGCTGTTCAGGAGGAAGGACCCGCCGGGTCTTCGGGTAATTCAGCAGAACCCGCCGGCTGGGATATAGAACCCGCCGGCTTGCTCTTCATTACCTGCGATCTGCAGGTTTAAAACCCTGTTGTCCAACCCGAACCAACCCCAAAAAACACACAACTCAAGCTAAAAATCGATGTTATACATAATTTTACATCAAAAAATATCCACAATCATCATATATCATCTCTAATATGATCATTAACAACACTTACCACTTACACATCATTAACTTAAGCTTATATATATCATAATTCAAGAATAATCAATGAAACTCATCACTTTCTTCATGCTATATACATCAAGTTAATCATTTCTAACTTAGGGTTTCAATTAAAATCATAAATTAGCTATCAACTACAATAATATAATCACCACAACCTTCAACTTCATATTAATCAAACTAATTTCATCAAACATACAAAAACCCAATTTCTAGGTTTATGTAATTCAAGGAATTGTGACTTACAAGGTGATTAAAAGGATTAGAGGATGATAATCCATGTTCCTGAAACTTGAATTCAAACTTGGAAGCTTTAATTTTGATGTTTCTTCATGAACTGATAAATGATCTAAGGTTTCATGTTTTTAGTTTGATACGTACATATGTATGTATGTGCGTATGTTATATTTGAGAAAAGAAACAGCCGACTCAAACATTTGGGAGTATACTAGAAGTGTTTAAATTTCATTCCCCGTACTTATCATTGTCTGGAACTTAAAAATCATTTGCGGGGAAATATTATTTTATTTTACCGTCAACTAAATAAAATTAAAACAATTAATAATTTATTAGTCACGATAAATTATTTGACTCTTTTCCCTTTTATTTTCCAAATAACATCACGTACCTATTTTCTGACACATTAAATAATAATTCATAATCTAGAAAATATTAAAATACTACCAGACCCGAGGAATGGATGTTACACACCAACCGAACCCGATCCACCAACCGAACCCGGTCACCTTCACCCGAACTTTTCGTGAATCTTCTCTTTTTCCATGTTAACAAACCACACGTCATCTTCCGATAAGCTATCCATTGTCATCTTCAAAACCTGCATTGCTTCGGCAATGTCTCGGGTACGATAGACACTTGCTTTGGATTGAGTCAATTGTTGAAAGTTTGTTGTGATCGACTCATCACGTGCTACTTTTAGTAGAAGTGTCGGAAGTTGTTTTGGCACTTTTAGGACGTCTTGATTTTCCGGGTGGCCGCGGGTTTACATCTTCACCAAAAAGGGCGGCGTTCAGGTTTTCTTCATTCTCCTCGTCATGGCCCAAATCGAAAGCTATATCTTCCAACTTCACCGTCTCCCTCCGCTTGTACCTACGGCTAACTACAACCGCTTCGGGCACCAGCCATTTTTGTTTATCTTTCAAATAATTCCAAGCCAGTTCGTGGTGAGAAGACGATTTCGCCTCATACTTGTACGTCTCCAAACATCGCAACCTAAATTTGTAATCTTGTTCACCACTATATCTTCCCAACCTAACATGGATTCCTTGATACTTTTGACAACGATTGTTCAAATATGTTCACTTAGACGACAAAGCGTCTTTTCCCCATTGGACTACTTTTTCAATATCCGCTCGCTTGTTGTACACGTCCATCACCAATTACCAAAATGAATCATTTTTTTGGTCGATGCCTCGGCTTGGGCATTCAGAAATACAAATCCATGTTTGAGCTAAAAGTAGCTCTTCTTTGGACGTTCAAAGATTGCGGACGTTTATTACTTTCTTCCTTTTCAGCTCGTCGGGTACTTTGGATTTTGTTTTTTTTGGCCGAGATGACGTCGGTGTTTCGGCTTCAACCAAATGCTCCAATGGCGGCGCTTGACTTTGCTTCCATAACATAAATTCATGGTAACTCTCGGGTGTCATTTGTCGGAATTGTGATGATGATTGAGGATATTGTGTGGATGGAAGTTGTGTTGTCGGTATGTTGTAATTTTGACCAAAACCCGGCATTTGTGCATTAGAAGTTTGTTGTGTTTGCGGGTTGTAGTTTGGTGGAAATGGATTCCGTTGCGATTGTAGGTTGTATGGATAATTCGGGTTGTAGTTTTGAGACATGTTTGGAAGTTTAGTTTGGAATAATTATTGAAATAAAATGAAGAAGAATAAATTTGAGGTGTGAAAAAATGAGAGGAATTGAGTCTGTATTTATAGAGTAAAAGTGTTAATTTTTGGAAAAAAGCCAAAAAGTCGGTAACAAATGGTTACATTTTTAAAAGTTTTCATTTTTTTTAGCCGTTTGCATGGACAAAAAAAGACAAAAACGTCGCTGACTCAACGTTTAGAATCCAACAGTGGCATTGAACGGTGGCCCTGAACGGTGGAGAGGAGCTAAAAACGTCGATGTTCGGCGTTCAAGAAGAAGAACGCTTCCAGCGTTCATGAGCACTCCCCGTGCTGATATGACAATTGACATCTGACTTTGCTTTGGGTAATATTGTTTTTAGCCTATAAGATAGGAGTAGAAAATTACAATCTTATCTTATCCTATTCTTAATCGTTGATCAAAAGTTGACTAGATTAAAACATGTTGGCAAATGATCGATCATCTTGAAGACTTCATAAACGAAAATGCAACATGAAATGGAAGTAATTGTAAGAGGATGCATATTGTCTTTCACGATTTCACTGACAATCAACAAAAACTTGTATATGAATTGATGAACACCATAGAGATCTACAAGATAATTAGAAAGAAAGGATACTCACTACTTTACTGATTTACTTCCATAAAATGACAAAAAATTACAATAACCATGGCTGTATACTGATGTCAAGACACTCATATCTTGGCAGTTACAAATGTACAAATACCAAAAGGGGGTACTTCACAACTACTTGAAATATAGTTGCACAAGTTTCTTCAAGGTGTCATATGGTACTAATCAAAAACCACTTTGGAATAAGATATCAGACATATAAACATTTCTGACATACTTATAAACATTTCAAAGTTTATATATCCCGATCTAAAGCTTCATTATAAGTTAACGAAAATGTTTTTTTAAATGGGCTTTTTTAAATAGTCAAATAGACTTTAGTGGTTAAAGTATGGTCAACTTATAAGTTGAGTGGTTAAAACGAAAACAAATTGAAAGTTCATGGATTAAACCATTATTGATCTTAAGTTGAGTGGTTAAAACATTAAAAAAAAGTTGAGTGGTTAAAATGGAAAAAATTGAAAGTTCAGTGATTAAACCATTATTGACCTTTTAAAATATATATGGTTTATAAATACGACGGTGACAAGTTCGTGGGAAACCTATGGGAAAGTATACTTGAGAAATCCGTGGGGAAAGTCAAATCACACACGGAACATTTTCAAGATGTAAATCAATTTTCCCATGAATTTTCTATGGATCATTTCCGTGGGTGAAAATTATTTCCCATGAACTTCCTACAGAAGTGAAATTACTCAGGTCCATATTAGCTTCGGACTAAACTTGTGGGAAATTGGTGGGTAATCACGTTTACCCACAGATTTCTCATGGATTTGACCGTGTATATTTGATTGTTTTTTGTAGTGACTTCTATCAATATTTTACTTTTAATATCTTTAATTCTACACACTAGATTATCATTATCGATTTATCATCATAAGTAATACATCATAAAATAGTAAACACAATTATATATACAATTATTGTTGAGTTATATAATATATCATACATTTATAATCCATTGCATAGATATTATGTTAGTATAATACAATGCGTGTCGAAATTTCTTATTTATCCATGATATTATCCCTTAATATCAATTGAGTACCACTATGAATAGTATATGTCTTGTCTTTTTGTGACTCATATCCATAAATAAATAATTATACATTGTAAAGTTCTATAAATTGTGTAGGTAAACTAAGTGGTTATTAGCATGCTACTAAAGCTAATAATTTAATTGAGTACCACTATGAATATTAACCCATTTGTCTTTTTGTGACTCATATCCATAAAATAAATAATTTTACATTGTAAAGTTCTATAAATTGTGTAGGTAGACTAAGTGGTTATTAGCATACATTTAAAGCTAATAAGTTGGTGATGATGCAAGTTCAATTCTTTGCTAGTACCATATTCATTCTCCAAATCTTTTTTCTTTTCATTTTTTTATTTATTATTATTATTTATTTTTGTTTCTAAAAAGTCATGTGGACTTTAATTTTTAATTTTGTTACGATTATCATACAAAAATAATTATTGAACATACTACATATATGATGTTAAAGTGACATATAATATGTTGTAACTTATATAACTAATCTTATTTTACAAGATAAATATTTATATACGTTATTATAATGAATACAACGCAAACTTGAATATTTGTAAGATCACTTTAATACCGTAAGATTAAAGGTCATTTGAAATACTTGTTCCATTCTATTTTTCTTTTAAATGCATGTGGACTTCATGTTTAGAGTTTTCTTAATTCATTTCCAAAAATAATAATTGTTGAATATTTTTATATTTATATTATATATGAATGTTGAAGTGATATATATATGTCATAGTTTTTAGAGTTATTCAATTATCTTTTATGACGATAATTATTTACACATAATCATCACGAATCTATTTACATCTAGTTCAAGTGCAACCCATTATTTACAAGATAACCTCGATACCGTTAGGTTGATTAGCATTTGATTTAAAATAAACTGTTACACATTAAAATCGATCTATACGATAATTTATTGCTTTGTGAAGCGTGCAATCAAAACCTTATTTATATCATTTTCCATAAAAAATAAATGAAGGAAAGCCGGGGTAAAATAATGAGATGGTGAAATCTGATTGGACGAATGACGAAGCCCACTAAAAAGAAAAAACACGGTTTCCGTCCTTTATTTTCCTTCCTCAATAAGATTGACCGTTGAATTGAAAATTAAAATAAATGAGGCAGTCATAAATTGATCAACTTCAATCATGAACCCTAATTCCCAAATTCGTAACCACCTTCTCCTATCTGCTCTTAAAACCTAACAACTAGGTTAAGATAAAACCACCTATTTATCCTTCTTTATCATCGTATGGAACTTGAAGAGCAAATTGATTTTGACGATCTCATTGATTTTGATACAATCTTCTTCTCCGATGATCAAAACTCAGATCACTCATCATCTATCCTTCAAACTTCATCGCAATCCTCATCACCGCAAAATTATGTAAACAGTCAGTCTCCGTTGTCTGTCGATGATATCGAGCAGTTTTTTATGAACGATCAGGATGACGTGATTCCTCAAGGATCGGTTCTGGATGAGTTTATTCGTGAAAATTTGCTTGATCAATCCTGTGATGTTGTCAATTATTCGGTTGATTTAGTTAATCATCAGACGGATGTTGTTGTTGTTGACCACATTGAAGATATTAATTCCGATGATGGTACTCTCTTTAAAAAGAGGAAAAGGTATAATCATAATATTATTCGTAATTTAGGATATCAAATTTGATTGATTTTTAGTTTGCTGAATCTTAAGCTCTTGTAAATTTATTTATGTTTCCAAAGTGACTGATGTAATGTGAGTTTTCATGGTTGATCTGGAAACTGAACTGCATGCTTATATTTGCAATATCGTTGACGTAATGATGTGTTGAATAGGAACGACTGAATGAGTGTGATAAGGAGTAATAGTGGCTGTATTGTGAGGATGATGAATGGATAGTGATGAATTCGGGTATTATATATTACATGGTTGGATATGTCTTTGTTGATAATCTGTACAGTTGTATATGTATCAGTTATAATGGCATCTAAGTAATTAATCCAGTCCGGTTCCCAAAGATGGTGGTTAAGGCACATCCCGGTCATTTGATTTGTGGCTTTAGGTTTCTATTGGATTGTAATGGAGATGTTTTTGAAATAGTATTGTTTTGGGTGTAGGTTTCATATAGTTATTTGAGTCGTCCATCCTGCATTTTGTATTGAATCCTAAATCTGAACTGAATGTTGAGTTTGTTATTAGTTATATTTACACCTGTGTGATTTTCAATGATTCTTTGAGCAGCACTGATTAAAATTGAATTTGTCATCAGGCAACAGAGGAATACAGATGTGGCTATAAGTTCTCGAGAAAGTGAAAACTCGGATCTGGATGGATTTATTAATGATCTATTAATTGATTCTCCCTTAGAAGGTGAGAAATCCAGTGAAGTTGTTGATCTTTCTGATGACTCAGCTGATGATCAAAAGAATAGCCATCAGAATGAAGCTGCTGTTGTTGATCATAAGGAAGAAAAGAGAAATAGTTCCGAGAATGATGACCCCCTTGAAAAAAAGCGGAAAAGGTGTGATTATTATTCATATTTCCAGGCCTTAGTGTGTTAATTTATTGCCTAATTTCAATTGCTCTTCATGTTTAGACCTAGTTGATATCATTATGTTTACTAACAAACTGGTGCTATTACAAATATATTGCCAAATGTAGCACTATTTATTGTTATGATATTTCATTTCATTGGATAATTTTCCATCATGATAATTGACTTCATCGAAACCATTGTAAAGTAGGAGTTTCTTCTGTATGATAATGGAGATGTTTATAACTTATTTCTTAATTACTATTGCTTTAATTGCATGTTCTTATAATTCTTCGAGTGGATTGTTTCGTTGTTTATATTGAATCTGATTGAAAAGCCTAACTATATACAATGAACCCTAAAGCCGAATGGAATGTTGAGTTTTTCATTACTTATGTACTCTTGCATGTGTAATTTGCAAGGATCTCATATGCAATATTTGATTTGTGTCAGGCAAATGAGGAATAAAGATGCGGCTTTAAAATCTCGAGAGAGGAGAAAGATGTATGTTAAAGAGCTAGAGATGAAAAGTAGGTACTATGAAGGGGAATGCAGGAGATTGGGGTCGTTACTCCAATGTTTTATGGCTGAGAATCAAGCACTGCGATTTTCTTTGCATAGTAGTAGTAATAAGGCATTCAATGCTTCCATGACCAAGCAGGAGTCTGCTGTGCTCTTCTTGGGTATGTCTCACACTTCTATTATCTTCCCTCATATTAGTTCTCATCAACTGTGCGTTAAAGTCTTAAAGGACATCGAATAATGTTCAAAATTATTCGTATGTGTTTTGATGTAAAATTTGTGATTGGTGTGCAGAATCCCTGCTGTTGGGTTCCCTGCTTTGGTTGATAAGCATAGTGTGTCAGCTGGTCGTCCTTCCAAGCCTGCACCAGCAAAGTCAACTAGTAACCGTGGTAGAAGAAAAACTACCAAAACCGGTTCTAAGGAAGGAGGGAAGCAAAATTTGTAGACAGACCCTGTTGATGGGTAAGCAATTCAAAGCGTCACGCTCAAGGATGAGATCGAGCCTTCATCATCTACAAGTTGTAAGAAATGTCCTGGCAGTTTTTTGATTTTTTTTCTTTTTTGTTTGTTCTCTTTTTTGGATAAATAAGAGAAATAAGAGAATAGAGGATGTGACTTAACTAATGTCTGTGAACTTTCTAGTGCTCTTTTGGTTAATGGTACCTTATTTTCTTCTTTGTGATCGTTGGTTATGTTTAATATTTTGATTATGTTTCTAAGTGGTATTCTAGTCTGTTTTCGTTCTCTTATATGTAAGGTGGCTTGTAACATAATAGAACAACTATTATCTTTATTGTTAGTAATGCAATCCGTATTCTTAAGATTTCCTTACGACTACAACCATTTCCCACTTGATATGTGAATTTTAAATAGTTATTTGGTCTATAATAGATGTGTTGTACAAAAAAAGGATGTATGTATTAGTGGTTACTGCTAACTTATGTAGTATATATATATATATATATATAGATAGATAGATAGATAGATAGATAGAGAGAGACTTGGGATTATGTGAGAACAAAGATTCTGTGAGAACACATCTTAACCTAAAACTTTTTGATCAAAAAACTTGATTTCAGAGATAGTACTTTCATAAATATTTTGAAATTTGATTTTGAAGGGTTCACAAGCTATATAACAAGCTTATCCTCACAAACCGGTTCTAAGGAAGGAGGGAAGTAAAATGTGTGACAGACCCTGTTAGTGGGTAAACAGTTCAAAGCGTCACGCTCAAAGGATGAGACACAGCTACATATGTAGCAATTTTAGACCCGGTGATTATTTTTGGGTCTACTTGGTTAACATTTATGAGGAGATGAGTTTGTTGGATCTCCCCCGCTTTTTGAATGAGTTTAAACGGGTATTTAATATAACCTCCAATTTATATAACAATTAACCAATGGGGTGGGGGGTAACTCTTTTTCTTTCACCTCATTTCATTTTTTTCATTCAAATAAAAAAAAAAGTTTGGTGGAAACCCGATGGGTCGACCCGACCCGAAACCCATTTGACCCGGACCCGTTTAGACCCATCCTCTTAAATGACCCATCTAAACCCATGACCCGACCTAACTCATTTTGGCCTACCTGGATAAATAAGAGAATAGACTTGGTTTATTACTTTAAGCTTAATAGCGGTCTTTTATTAGTGATACTAGGGGCGTCTCGTTAATTTTGGATTTTTGGGTGCCCTGTGCCATAAATAAATTATAGGCCATTAAAAAATTAGTGGAGAATTTGAATAAAAAGCCTCCTTCAAACTAGACTTGTAACCACACATCCTCTATTGAGACACATACAAAAAACTTGATTTTTTTTGTCTACATTCAATAATTATTTGTATTTAGCATCATAAGACTTTGTTTAATGAGATTGAAAATTACAAAAATCAACTTACGTATAGCATGAAACTTAAAAATTTGAGCCCCACGAAAATTAAGGGCCCTGTGCAATAGTTCACCTTGCACACCCTCAAATCCGCCTCTGAGTGATACCTTCTCTTCTTTGTAATGGATCGACGGTTATGTTTAATATTTTGATTAGTCTGTTGGTCGTGGTTTTGTCATTCACAGATGATGGATGCATGTGTTATGAAAGAAGATGAGTCATGCGTGATATCTGTTTGTTTGCCGTCTGCTAACTTATGTAAAAACATGCAGTCTGTGCATGCTATAGCTATAAGTTTTTCTAAAGTAAACATACATTATTCGAAAGCATACAATCTTGTTTACAAAGCTAATGACTTGATCGAAAAATACATTGATCCAAAAATATGTCAGTGAGATAAATGTCAAAGTTTGTCCAAAAAATTATAACTTGAACAGATTACGGTTATTTTTAGTTTTATATCATTACTATTTGTATTGAACCGTCTATATATCATTACTGTTAGTATTATGTCTATTTTAAGCATATATATCATATCATATTATTGCTATTTTTGTATATAAACGGATAGAACCACATCCATCAATGGTGATATAAAATTAAATTCAAATTCATACAGAAAAAAAGAGTATTAAAAGATTGAAGCTGGTGGGTCCAATATGTAAAAGACAAAAAGGTTGAAGCATATCCCTTGAATAAGAATATGCAGCAGGAAGTTTCATTCAAACCCCTTTTAGGCTTACTTTTTAACTACTATGACCCCGAGAAGCATCTTCGATGGTAAAGTCATTCCAAAAGCTTTTTTATATGTCAACTAAGTTTTCCTTTAAAAAAGATTTATACAAAAGCTTTTGCTCCAATGTAGAAAGCTTTCCAATAGCTTTTTTAAATCACAATGAGGGGTTAAATGTAGAAATATTTGAGCTAAAAAGCTTTACCTCCAAAGGTTGATAAATCTCAACCTTTTAATCAAAAAAGCTTTGCTCCTAATGATAAAAAGCTTTTCATAATTATCAATTGCTTACACATGATTTCTGTAGGAAAGAATAATGCGGATCACTATATTGTACCTGTATTTCGTCTGGGGCAATGATTTATACATCACTATTTATGCATCAGATTATCGTACTGTACAATACTTTAAAACATACTTTATGGTGTATGAATCACCACACATTTAGTTTAAGAAACCGAAACAATAATTTATATTATAAAAAAAGTCAATATATAATCAACTAATAAATTTATATGTTATATATAATACAAAACTAAAAAGAAAAATATTTATCTAATGATATTTTGTTCTAACAAATTGATTTGAATATTATTGGCCTAATGCCTTTATAATCATTATACTGTATTTGATATTGTGTCTCTGGGTCAACTATTAGGCCAATTTATTAGGCCAACATAATACTTATTATATCTTAAAATTTTTTTGATAACGAGAGCCTTAAAGGCTTCCGGTAGAACGTTAGGATATGCATAAAATTTTACATTTTACAAATAATATATTATTTGTCCTCTTGAATTTAAATTTTAATCAATGTACAACTCTTTTATAAATGCCCGGGTTTCGTTAACAAAACCCAAAACCTAAAAAAAAAAAAAAAAAAAAGGTCGAGAAGATTAAAATTCATGGACTAAAAAGCACATACAATTAAAACTATAGGGACCTTTTCTTAGAAAATCAAAGTTAGGGTTGGTTGGTAATATCGCCCCCTTCTCCCACTTAGCATATACTCTTTGACGTCTACTATGAACACACCATCATATATATATATATATATATATATATATATATATATATATATATATATTTAACTTAAATAAAAACTCCCCACCAACTCTGTGTTTTAGGTGAAGAAAACAGAGTGAGTGAGTGAAGACAACGATAACAATAATCACACAATCTTCTTGAGGTGTGCAGAAACAAAGAAACAAAGAAATAAAGAAATGGAGTCAGATTATGGAGTTCCCAGAGAGCTATCTGATCTTCAAAAAGATAGATCACTTTACCATCCTGAACTTCCCCCTTGCCTTCAGGTATGTTATGTTATGTAGATTCACAATTATTTACTTCTTACATGATACAGCAATAAATGTTGTATTTTTGTTAGGATCTTTGCACATGAGGATCAACTACATATCACATGTGTATCTCATCATCTTTTTTATTTTATGCATTGGTTATGTTGGTTTGGCCTTTTTGTAATTTAGTAGCATAAATGTTTTATTTGAATGTGACAACAACTTTATACTTTATTAGTAATACTATTGCTTTTGTAAATTTATGATGTTTCATGTCCTTAATCTAGCTAGTCAGTTAGTAGTATTGTTTATACTAAATTGCTTACATGATAATACATTTATAGTATATGTGATGTGATGTAAAATTTGAAGAGAAATTTGTTAAAGGAAGTATCAAATGGGCTTCGAGTAATAAGTGAGAAGCGGCGCTTATTGCGTTTGAATATGATTCTAAATTTTCAAAGGGATTTGCTCCTCGATGTGATACTGGAAGGCATGGAATACGGATCAAATGTCATGGGTTATTTAGAATTCATAAATAAAGTATGTGCTTATTAGCGAGTGATTGCTGCATTTCACATATTGAAGATGTCGATTTGGCTGCATTAGGCCTTTGATCGTGACTCACCCATTTTGCATTTGTGGCGTAGTCTATATAGTAAACAGTAGGTATTGATTTTTGTATCAAGTTAGATAGTTACTTTCAAAGCAAGTGGAACATATGATGATCAGAGGCTCATCCCATTATGCAAAAAAGCCTGCAGTACACATAATTATAAGCTTGACAAAAATAGTTACCACCATTTTCATGTTTAATTAGCACCCTTAGTTACTCTTCTGGCTGTTATTATGTGAGTGAATATTGTAAAACATAAGGCTTATAAACATTGTTTAATTGACTTCTGCTTAGGGAACTACTGTACGAGTAGAATTTGGTGATGCAACTACTGTGGCAGATTCCTCAGGTGGCCATGCTATCAGTCAATCATATTCCCATACTTATGGGCAACGTTTGGCTCATTTTCTTAGAGCTACAGCCAAAGTCCCTGGTGCCCAGATCATTAATGAGCATCCTGCAATGAGGTATCGCTTGCCCTTTATTATGTCTTTAGGTTACTGCAATTTACAGTAGAAGTTCAATAACAATAACTTGTTTGGTGGTGTAGGACAATGGGAAATGCTTTATTGCTTAGTATGCATATACATGTATCTAGATTATAGAAATAAGCTCATATCGTTACAAAATTTTCATTTCAGGGTTGGACTCGTTTTCTGTGGTAGACAGTCTCCTGGAGGTCACAATGTTGTTTGGGGCCTTCATGAAGCTCTCAAAATTCACAACCCTAAAAGTACTTTGCTTGGGTTTCTGGGTAAGTCTTCTACACGAACATGTTTACATTCCATTGATTATCGAGATGTAACTTACAGTCTTATAGTTGCAGAATCAATAACACAACCTTTGTACTTGTAGAAAGGCTTAAAACCACTATTTGTAATGAGAATTTTTCTATTCTTGTGACCAGGTGGTTCTGAAGGTTTATTTGCTCAAAAAACACTTGAGATCACAGACGATGTTCTCGCAACCTACAAAAACCAAGGTACTTACAAGCAGAGACTATTTGTGTTTGATGGGTTTTTTTTTCCAATCATGTGGTGAATCAATACACCTGTTTCAATCTTTTGAAGGCGGTTATGATCTGCTGGGACGGACAAAGGATCAAATACGAACAACAGAACAAGTCAATGCCGCGATGGCTGCATGTAACGCCCTAAAGTTGGATGGTCTTGTCATCGTTGGAGGTATGTGTGAACCATACTTTAAAAAGAATATATGACATTAAACATTTCGATTGTTCATTAATGAACCAGATTTATGTTTTTTATAGGTGTAACATCAAACACGGATGCTGCTCAGCTTGCCGAGACTTTTGCTGAAGCAAAATGCTCTACAAAGGTAGTGCGACTCACTCTGTCATACATATATTTCATTCTATCCGTTATTTACTATTTTCATTTTGTTAGGTTGTTGGAGTACCTGTTACTTTGAATGGTGATCTCAAGAACCAGTTTGTTGAAGCAAATGTTGGTTTCGATACAATTTGCAAGGTTAATTCGGATCTTATAATTACAAAAACTTTTTATAAGCATTTGTTTAGGTCTTATAAACACTTCTACTTTGGTGTGAGTTAAGAGTAATACTTCAGTTGGTTTGACAACAATAACTGTAGTGGTAATTTGGTAAATGATGAAATTAGAAAACTTAATCAATCTTGACATTTAGAGCTGGTTTTCAGAACACATGCACATCATTCGTCTGATAAGAAATATTGTGATCTTGTTTGTATTTTTTGGCAGGTTAACTCTCAGCTCATTAGTAACGTCTGTACAGATGCTCTTTCAGCAGAAAAGGTAACCCAGTTCATTAAGATATCTGAATAAGTGCTATATTAGATAATTGTATAACATTCCATCTTATAAATGTGATCTCTCCCTTCCAGTACTACTATTTTATTCGACTAATGGGTCGGAAGGCATCTCATGTGGCCGTGGAATGCACTCTGCAGTCACACCCAAACATGGTGCAAATTATGTTCCTCCCATGCTATATTATATAATCATTTTGTATATATTATCATACCCAAATCAACCGTCTGAATCTCTTTTGCAGGTTATACTTGGTGAAGAAGTAGCTGCTTCAAAACTTACCATCTTTGACTTAACAAAACAGATTTGTGATGCTGTGCAAGCCCGGGCAGAACAAGGTGTGTGCCTGTGGTGGTCAATTTTGTTGTCAATATATGAAAGTGTAAATATTTACTAACTTCATCTTATGCTTCAAAAATTGTTTATCGAGCCAGAGAAGTACCATGGTGTTATCTTACTTCCAGAAGGGCTTATAGAAAGCATCCCTGAATTCTATGCGCTATTGCAGGTAATTAAAGCTCATATTACTTTGTCAAATCTTAGCTTCAATATGTTTTAAATATGATCTGATGTGCCATTAACATCTCCTTCCAGGAAATTCATAGTCTTCTGAGACAAGGTGTTTCTGCTGATAATATATCGATACAACTGTCACCATGGGCATCTGCCTTATTTGAATTTTTACCACCCTTTATCAGAAAACAGGTCCATTTGCATTATATATTTTTTTACATGGTAATAATTATCCTATATACGCCTATATGTATATAAGTGCTCATTTAAAGCTCATCTCATATGCTGCAGCTTCTCCTCTATCCCGAATCTGATGACTCAGCCCAGTTATCTCAGGTACTTTTCGTATTAACTAACCCTATATGTATATAATGCAACTGTCCATATAGTAATTGTTTGTTTCTCGAATATTTCGCTTCTCAGATCGAAACAGAGAAGCTTCTCGCAGAACTTGTGGAGGCAGAAATGAACAAGCGACAGGTAGCCATCTTTGTGTTATATGATGTTGTTCTTTCACACATCAAATGGCCAGTTTGTAATGAATAGTCAAATATATGCGAATTTTTATACAGAAAGAAGGATCATACACGGGGAAGAAATTTAATGCTATCTGCCACTTTTTCGGTTATCAAGCTCGAGGTTCTTTGCCTTCCAAATTTGATTGTGACTACGCATACGTAAGTTTTTTTTTTCTTCTGTTGAATCACATTTCGGTTGTATAGTTTAAGTACAATTTACTTAACCACGAATCGATATAATGATGTAGGTTCTTGGACATATTTGCTACCATATTTTGGCAGCTGGTTTGAATGGTTATATGGCTACTGTAACTAACCTCAAGAATCCTTCTAACAAGTGGCGCTGTGGTGCTGCTCCAATTACGGTACGGTTTTGTCTAGTTTTTTAATTATTTTTTTACGACCATCCAAGAAAATACGTGAATTAAACTTGTTACCACTGGCCTCTTCAATATTCAGGCTATGTTGAGCATCAAACACGATGCTCATGGAGCTCGTGCAATGACAATCGGAAAACCACTTCTCCATCCTGCTACTGTGGATTTGAGAGGCAAAGTATACGGGTATGTTATCTCATGATACCGATGCTTCATTTTAACGTAGGCTTTTCTATTGAGTTTTGAATTATGTCAAGTAATAAGTTTCGATAAAGGGTGTCTCCTAACAATTATTTTTTCACTATATGGTGTTGATACTAATTTTTCAATGGGAATTGGTGCAGGCTGCTGAGAGAAAATGCCACAAAACTGTTGTTGGATGATGTTTACAGAAACCCAGGACCTCTTCAATTTGATGGTCCAGGTGCTGATTCTCGGGTAATTAGTTTGTGTGTTGAGGACTTGGATTATATGGGACGTATTAAAGAATTAAACGAATATCTTGAGAAGGTATTTATTTCTTATCTTTACAATATAGTTATGTTGCTCTTGCAGTTTCTCATTGTTTTCATGTTTTTCTTGGCTAATGTTATTAGGTACGAACGATTGTGAAACCTGGTTGTTATCAGGATGTTTTGAAAGCAGCTCTAAGCGCCATGTCATCTGTCACAGATATTTTATCCGTCATGTCCTCATCTTCTAAAGGCAGTTCTTAATATTAGTCCATCGTGGCTGCTAATCTTTTACTGCATTTATAATCTGAATCTGTTGACTCATTGTTTCGAAATTTGAAATCCCCCAAAACATTTTTCACATTTTCTTGTTATTATCAGTTTAAATGATGAGTTTGTGTAGGTTGAACAATTGAATTGCAACGTGTTAGTTATATTTGCTTCGATCGGTTGTTTATCACTGTTTTGTCTGTTCATCCTTGTTTGGAGAACCTGAAAGCACAATGAAAATAACTTTTCTTGTAAAGATAGTCTATTTTATTTGAACTGTTGGGTGTAAAACTCGAGTCCCACATTATAACTTGTAAAAACTTCAAACGTATATATACAAGTTAATATGGGTTGCTCCTTGTATCGCCAACTCTTTTGCTACCAAGCATCTTGAAATAGAGTGGGGTTTTTGACGCTGGTCCATTAACATGATACAAAATACACAACATACAATGCACAATACACAATATAGAGCGATGAACATAAGAGCAAACATTATCAGTAGCAGTAAGCTAATTCAGTAAATACAAATGCAATTAAGGAATGCAGAATGTAAATTAGTCAAAATGTATCGCAAATTAATAAACGAACATTCAGTTGTACATAGATAAGCAAAAACTTTTAAACTCTAACCTAAATTATTGAAAAAGCGGAGTAGAAAGATTCATACTTTCATCTTCAGCAACATCTGTAATTGTTGAGTCAAGATTGAAAGTAAAAATCGGTAGAAATTTTGTTGAACAACTGAGAAATTGTAGAAAAAATTGACGAGAAAGATGATTTAAAATTAGGAAAAGAACCATTTATATAACTGGAGATAACATGCATAATTAATTAACGAAGATAACATGAGGAAGAGGGTCTTGGCCAGAGAAAAAGGAAGAAGTACACGTGGAGATTTCTCATGGCTGCGTACACTTGCGTACTAGAAAACCCTGCGTATTTGAAATCGTATCTCTTGAAATATAGTATCATCTTATCCTGTTTTGACTTTTTGAAGTCATTTTTTTCAACTTTGACTTTAAATATTTTTGTTTGTGTTATATAATACTTGATGAAAATTATACCAATGAAAATACATTTTAAACTCAATCCACTCATATATTTTGCATCAAGTATTATATAACACAAACAAAAATAATTAAAATCAAAGTTGAGAAAGCAAAACTTCAAAATTAAAACAGGATACTTATTTTGAGTGGGGAGTATTTTTTGAAGTTAGTTATTTTTGTAAACAGAGTACCACTTTTTTTAAGGATAATATAATTTTATAAACTGTAATTTAGATTATGTGTAATCAACTATTTTTAAGGAATATATGACGAATTTATTGTCACAGTTTAAAATTTTTCAAGAAAATATTTTTACCCTATATTGAAGTTCTTTTTATTATTTTTAACCATTGCATCTGCCTCTCAATCTATTTACTACATTTGAGAAAATGATGTTATGATTTAGGTGTTGATAGATACAACATACTGTAACTTTTAATTCATACTCCGTATAACAAAATATTACATAACTAATGCATACAGTACAACTCTCTAATACACTGTTTTGTTGTATCAATCAAAACTGCTTTTGTATCCATCAATTCCCGATGATTATAATTCAATAATACCTAAATGTCAAATTAACCGTCAACAAGTACAAATATATAATTTTAATTACTTGATTTATATTACAAGAAACAACAAATATTCTCAAATGAATGATCATGTTGAACATCAACACCTACATACATGACTTTTTACCAGCTCTGCTTATATATATATTCCTAGGAAACATGCTTGGATCCAAAGATCTCCAAAAAGAAGCAAACTTTAAGACTTAAATACATGGAAACAACTTAACTTGAAAGCAACATATGACAAAAAACACTATATAAACCCACATTCATTCCTCATATTCTTCATTCAATCTATTCTCAACCAATCTACTACAAAAAGCCAAAATGTCACTTTTCTGTACTTCCCAAAAATCATCCCTTTTCTTGTTTTTCCTCGCGCTTTTCGCATGTTCTGCTTTTGCCCATGACTTCTCAATCGTGGGGTACGCTCCTGAGGATTTGACATGCATAGATAAGGTCATTAACCTTTTTGAGTCATGGATTTCAAAACACGGTAAGTTTTATGAGAGTATTGAAGAAAAGCTACATAGGTTTGAAATCTTTAAGGACAACTTGAAACATATTGACGAAACAAATAAGAAAGTCAGCAACTATTGGCTTGGACTTAATGAGTTTGCTGATTTGAGTCATGCGGAGTTCAAGAACATGTTCTTGGGACTCAAGGGTGAGTTGCCTGAGAGAAGAGAGCAGTCAACTGACGAATTTACTTATCGAGATTTCGTGGATCTGCCCAAATCTGTAGATTGGAGAAAGAAAGGGGCTGTTGCCCCTGTCAAGAACCAGGGTTCATGCGGTGAGTTATAACAAATACCATGCTTATACGCAGCGTTGATACAAAAATACTTATATATAATTTCCACTACCTTTGAAGCTAGTACAGAATATTTTCTCATAAATTGTGCTTAATGAATCTGGAAATGTATACAGGTAGTTGTTGGGCATTTTCAACAGTGGCCGCAGTTGAGGGTATAAACCAAATTGTGACTGGAAATTTAACAGCGTTGTCGGAGCAGGAATTGATTGATTGTGATACAAGCTTCAATAATGGTTGCAATGGGGGTTTGATGGACTATGCTTTCTCCTTCATAATGAGAAATGGTGGCCTTCATAAGGAAGAAGAGTACCCTTATATTATGAGTGAAGGCACTTGTGATGAAAAGAAGGTAAAGATTCAAGTGAACATAATCAAATACGTACGTTCTAAAGAATATACCCTAATCATGGTCTTAAGAATTGAACATAATCTTTTAACCATAACTGCACAAGATTTGGCCTTTTGAAAATACAATTAGGTGTTAACGGATTTATATATAATAATCTATAGCACTGCAAAAACTGTTTATTGGCTAAACATATTTGCCACTGTGTAAACAGTTGCAGAATATTAATTACAAATTTTAGCGACAATGCTATTAACGTTGGCCTCTTAAAATTGAACTGGACAGAAAACTTAGTCAGGTTCAAATAAGATGCAAGCAACGACCCGTCATCACTTGTTTTTGGTCGTGAATATATGACATTAATTCTTTTTTACTTTAACTTCAACTGGTCGATCACAAATGATGATCCTTTTTTCAGCAAGAACATCTCCTCAACAAGTCCAATTAAGGTTTTATTTTTTTTTATCTCTTCAGGATATATCAGAAACAGTGACGATAAGTGGCTACCATGACGTACCACGAAACAATGAAGACAGCTTCTTAAAAGCACTTGCAAACCAGCCCATTAGTGTGGCAATCGATGCTTCAGGTCGCGACTTCCAATTTTACAGTGGGGTACGTCGCAAAACATCATGCAGTTTAGTTAACCGAATTTATGGATGCGAAGCTAACATCAGTAAATATATTTTTACAATTTTTGTGCAGGGTGTGTTTGATGGGCATTGTGGAACTGATTTGGATCATGGAGTTGCAGCAGTTGGTTATGGAACAGACAAGAGAGTTGACTATATCATTGTTAGGAACTCTTGGGGATCCAGTTGGGGAGAGAAGGGTTACATCAGGATGAAGAGGAAGACTGGTAAAAGTGAAGGAATGTGTGGTATATATAAAATGGCCTCTTATCCTACTAAACAGAAGTGATTCATTAACCTAATAAGGGGTGTTGTTTTTAATTATTCCTTTCTATGTATTTTGCTCTTTATTGTTTGTCTGACTTATAATTAAGTGAGGCCCACCTTAAAACTAATCCAATATACTATATAAGTATTGTTCATTTAATTCACCTGTACAAAAAAAATATAAATGTATTTTGTTAATATGAGAACAACCAGAGAGCCATCAGTCCAGTTTGACACACTAGTCTACAGGGGTTATTTCAAACCACCTATCAAGATATTGATCATTACCTTACAAGAATGATATAATCACTTTTATTCAAATTAAATTACTCTAAACGACACTCGTGGACTAATCGTCTACAAACTGATACAAGCAGAAATCAAAGTACTCCGTATCAATTTTATATCAAGTATCTTGAGCTTGAAGTAAGCTGAACCGAATACATGTATGTGTTTTCATAATAAAAGCCAGACGAAATAGTACAAATTAAACTATCAACCAAAACTCCTGAACAGAAATAATGACAATGCAACCATAGAAATGCATTTAACACAGCAAATACAACGTTACTAATTTGTTTCCGTGCAAGTATGCATGGTGGTGATCTTGTTTTCTTCGAATATCATTCTGTGTACCTGATTAAAATTTCCATTCATCAGCACGTACCATAGGATACTAGTGGAACCTCATAAAGATCAGATGAATGCTCAACTTCTAGAACGACTAAGTTTCTAGTCTCTTTAACAGTTTGTTGCTGAACCCAAGGATGAGTTGTGAACTTCCTAAAACCTTCTAGCTCCCCTGCCACCTCTTTCATGGTAGGTCTATCTTGTCCTATTGGATTAAGGCATCTCTTAACAAGATCACCTACTGCTTGTAACTGATCAAGAGTCCCTTCGCGTAAGAGTCTAGGTTCAACAACTTCAAATAGGCGGTTTCCTTTAACTGAATTGACAAAATATGTAGCTAGATTCTTTTCGTCATTGGTTCTATCAGAACCAATGGCTCTTTTTCCAGTTATCAGTTCGGCAAGGACCACTCCGAAGCTATATACGTCACTTTTCTCTGTTAGAAGGCTCGTGTGAAAGTATTCTGGGTCCAAATACCCTAGTGTGCCTTGAATAAGAGTACTTACTTGTTTGTGATCAAGTGGCACTAACCTTGATGCACCAAAATCAGAAATTTTTGCAGTGAAGTTATCATCTAATAATATGTTTGTAGACTTGACATCTCTGTGAATGATTGGCATCGTAATTTCTGAATGTAGGTATGCAAGTGCACTAGCAGTTTCAGTGGCCACTCTCAACCGATTCTCCCAAGATAACCAACTCATTCCACCCGATCTATAATGAATGTGATCAAAAAGAGTGTTGTTGGATATGAATTCATAGACTAGTATAGGGACTTCCTCTTCCAAGCAACACCCCAAAAGTTTAACCACATTTCGATGAATGATTTGAGTAAGGATCAAAACTTCATTGATGAAGTGTTCTGCTTGGGTCATGTCAACTAGTTTAGACTTCTTTATTGCAACTACACGCTTATCTTGCAAAACTCCCTTGTACACTACACCATATGCACCTCTACCGACGATTTTCTCTAGAGAATAATTATTAGTGGCTTTTCGAAGTTGTTCAGTGGTAAACAAAGTCATTGCCTCATGAGACCCTTGAGAATTGATCTTCTGTTTCAGCAACACACCCCCATTTTGCTCAAAGAACTTCTCGCGGAGTCTTATTAGCTTCCTCCTCCTTATACCAAAGAAAATCCCTGCTATTCCAGATAGTATCGCACACAGGCCAGAAACAATTGCTGCAAATGTATCAAAATGAAAACCATGCACATTGGTTCATTAGTTAACAGTCGTGGTTGTTCATTTAATGCTAGATTAGAAGGCTAATGTGCCGATCTCACCCATTTCCAAGGAGGTTTTTACAGTGACATATATACCCATGTAAATTCGTACTTCATGACCAAATTTACCTATTGTAAAGATTGTTGAAGAAAACCTCGATTCTTTTGCAGCGAAGTGTTGACAACCGTTGAGTACAGTAGCATCACCAAAGGATCCTGACGGACAGGTACAATTGTAACTCCCTGGAGTATTGATGCAATCACCGTAGCAAGTATTGGTTCTTGTATCTTCGCACTCATTGATGTCTAAAAAGAAAAGGAAAACTAAACAGTCTAGCTAGATGAAGAAAACATTACGCAGCAAAACTTACTTTACTTCTCTATATATACTTCAAGTGCCAAAAAAATAATGTGTTCTGGCTACAGTGGAACCTTCTTAGACTCTTCCATAAAATTATTCGATTTGTGTGGTGTATATTGCTTATCTATAGAGCAAATAAGTAAATTCAAATACTATTGAAAACTGTTTATTTGATTATTACAACAAATAAACATTTCTTGATGCATGCTTATCAATTGTTTAAACAAATAGTGATTCCACAACTGCATTTCAAAAAAAAAATGTTTAAACAGATAAACATTTTGAAATAAGCAATCCAAACACCCCTTTAATAAGTACAGTAAAAAAGTAACAATACGTACACGTACAGTATTGGTGTTGATATCTATTATTGAAAATGATTTAAATCAAACAGAAGGCGTACTGACCTTCGCAACCTGGATCAAGATAGGGGTTACCCTCATAACCCTTATCGCATTTACAACGATACCCACCTCCTTCGACATCATAGCATGAACTGTTTCCTTTGCATTTGGTATCCTCTGTAGGGCACTTTCCTTCCGGTGCAATTACCCAATCAAGTACAACGGGGATAGTGGACCTTATACTCTCCGCAAATTCCCAATAATTAGCGGATAAATCTTTAAAACCACCAAACTCATAACTACCTTCCTCAACAAGAAATCCGTAGCCACATTCATTGAAGTCCGAAACATCTGTGTGGTTTTGCACGGAATGAACTGTAGTATTGTAATACGAGAGACCCTTGGGTATAGATGTTTGACAACAACCAATTCCCGAACATTCCCCAGTAGGCACATCATGTACTTTGCGACATAGTCCAAAACAGCCGCTAGAAAAGTCACCTCCGTTTGTCCCCTCAATCAAAGCATAATCGTCACAACCAATGACTGTGAACTTGTTCTTTTCTGAGAAAGTGAATAAACCAGCCAAGTTAGTCCATGCAATATGTTTGCGTTCTTGATCTACAGATCCAGTTTTGTCGTAGCATGTGTAAGCAATGCGAGTGAAGATGCGCAACTCGGACTCTGAAATATTGAATATACGGATGCTGCCTGATCCAATGAACAACTGTGGGGGATTATAAGAAGTGTTACATGTTACATAAAACGAGGAGCCAAGGAAACAATTATTTGTTTCGTCGCCAATACCGAAAGGGTAAGGAACTGTCACGTTCCCACACTTGGTTTGACAGTTTGGTTTTGCACCTTGAAATAATGCTTGCTCTGCCATTGTAACAGAAAATGCAAAGAGACAAAGAATGTAACGAAAAAACATGTTTTGACTGTCTTCAATTCTATGTGCGTGGTAGAACTGTAGATTGAGTACCTTTTGTTGTGTGTATCTCTAACACGGTTATGTTAATTAGAAATTTATAGAGAAAGAGAGTTAATTAGCGTATCACTAACGTAATTGATAGCTGTTGACGAGCAAGGAAGACTAGCATAGCTCCAAGTTTAATGATCGACATTCCACTTACTTACAGCATCCCTGCCACATAAAAGTCATTCGCCAAAGACTTCTAATATTTCAGTTCATTCTATAAAGAAAAATCAATATAAAATGGATTTTGATAATTAGTGATCTAGCTAAGAGCGATGTTTAAAACTTCTAAATATAATCACAATGCACTTATATTCAATCAATAATTAGTATCATCATCACTAGGTCTCTAAACGAACCGAACGAACATAAACGAAGTTTGTTCGTGTTCGTTCATTAAGGTTTTGACGAACAAACGAACAAACACGAACGAATAGGCGAACGATTTTTGTTGTTCATGTTCGTTTATTACGAAAATTTATTTGTTCACGAACACAAACGAACGTAGACGAACAAACACATAATTTAATGTATTTTTCATTAATACCTTAAACGAACCTCAACAAACATAAACGAATATATATATATACACACATACACACACACACCTACACATTTACACACATATATTGTATAACTTGAAACTTTGTGACGCATATTCAACATTACAAAACGATCACAATACGAAGATAAATTCACTTGCTTGTTCCAATCATTGAAAAAAGCAACACATCTGGAACTAGAGGAGGGAGATAGTGGATGTATTTTTGGAGTGGACGAAAATGTGATACGGAAATATAAGGTAAAAATATCTTTTTAATATTATCAAATGAAAATATCAAAATATTAATAATATTCTATTTGATATTTAGCTTTATCAAAATAACATATACAAATATGTATTAATTTAATTAAATTATTAGTTAATAAACGAACATTTAACTAAGCGTTCACGAATATGTTATCGAACGTTCATGAACGTAAATGAACGAATGAGACATGTGTTCATGTTCGTTCATATAATTAAATGAACGTAAAAATTTGTTCATGTTCGTTCATATAACGAAACGAACGAACATAAACGAACTTCCCGTCGAACGGTTCACGAATAGTTTGTCGAACGTTCAGTTCGCTTACATGCCTAATCATCATATTATCTTAATTAACATGTATTACAAGTATGGTAATGTTTTTGTTTACCAGATAGTTTTTGAATAAATATAAAAGTGTTAACCACTGATAGTTTACTTTAGTAAAAAAACTATCGTATGTAACCAACTTAGTAACCTCTGTATATTAGTATATTATATGTGCATGCATGAGCTATGATAGAATATAAAATAGATTAAATATAATGACATAGAACTTTATTCTATTTATTCTATGTTAAAGTTTTTTTTTCCAACAATTAATAACCAACCCTTGTATATATAGATGTTATTGTAATTAGTGACATGCGACGTTCTTTTTGATAGAATATGATGTAGCGACTTATACGATTTGCATTGGAAATGCCTAGGAAGATTCTAAATTCACGAGCTACTCGATACGAGCTGAGCTTAAACATATTTTGGAGCTAGCTTATTTAATTATTATGTAGTTGAAGTTATATATGTAACAGGGAAAGTACAAACATGCATAAAAGCATCAAGTTATGATAAAATGAATATAAAATTTGATTTAACGTCAAGACCACGCACCTTACTACTTGGTATTATATTATTGAAAAGTATTTCGGCAATCAACATCAAGTTACTAAGCTAACAATATATTTGATGCTCTTTAGTAAGTATAAATTAAAGTGTGAAAAAGTATGTATCTATTATATGTTTGATTTTTATATATAATCGTGGTGTACAATTATCGTTTTGCATTGACTGAGCCAACTTGAATTGTGCTATGGTTTAATTAATGACTTCAAGCTTGAACGTGTGGAATGCTTCTAACAACGACATGTTAAATAAACTTGTCATCTAGAGAAGACCGTTACTTAGAACGTAGTGATGATCGGAGAAAAGCAAAAGAAACTTCCTCACTGGTCCAAATGATTTAATTGGTACACCTGACACCTCATTTTTATTTTGTAAAAATTTTGTGAATCAATCATGCATTATATACTGATTTAATTTGACAATTTGGTCAGCAATATCCACACTTTTGGAGTTCGTGGGGAAACTTAGCATCATCAGTGAGCTAGCGTCTGAAATGGGATCGAGGTGTTATTAAAAGTTTTTGCACAAGAACAGTCTTTCAAAGATTATGGCCTTTCGATTGGAGACAAAAACTTTTCGTGTGAATACATTTGTATAAATTGCGTATGTCTTTGCTCGGAGATTATTTGTTAATTTGTCTGTATCTTTTGGATAAAAAAACACTTACGAAAAAAAAAACAAATCATAAATATTGGAGTGAATTAACTTTTTATAAATTATTAAAGTTACTAGAAAATGATGTACTACGTATCAAACAAGAAAGTATTTAGAAGAGAATTTCCATTAATGGAGATGGTCTACGGAGTAATACTTAACTTCATGTATTGAATTGCTAAAAATAGACTAAATTACATATATAAAATATGCGTGGTTCACATTAACGGTCCATAAATTGTGATCAACAATACTCCGTAAATTCCCAGATCATGCTCGTTTTTAAGAAGTTTGGAAAATCATATGTGCATTTGACTACCATATTCCAACCCTATGCATTTAGATTAAAAAAATAATCTAAAACTATAATATTAATGTCCGATCCTCTCTATTCTCTTTCCACTTTAATTTACACTTTCATCAATTTTTTTATTTTTGTCTCTCCTGTCTAATTAGTCCTTCATGTATCTCCTCTATTTTATCTTTGTCTTTTAAGTAAATATCTTAAAAATGCAATCATTAAATCTCATTTTATACATACATTGATAAAAGAAGGGTTACGTGCATTGAAATGCAAACTACAACAAACATATCATTTATCTACACATTTTTTTTCTACACTTTTTAAAAATGTGTGAAATTTTGTGAAATTATTCACACATATAAGTGTGAAAATCACTACAATCTTCACACATATAAGTGTGAGAAAAAAAAAGTTTACACTTAAAAGTGTGGAGAAATTACAACTTTTCAACACTTAAAAGTGTGAAAAAAATTTGTAACACTCAATTTATACACACTTTCTCTTGTGTGGGAAAATCATGTGTTGCAATTTTTTTTCACACTTTAAGTGTTGAAAATTTGCAAGTTCTCCACACTTCTAAGTGAGCTTATTTTTCTTACATATATAAGTGTGGAAAATCTTATAAGTTTTACATACTTTCTAAAAGTGTGGAGAAATAAGTGTGGATTTTTTTTTCTTTTTGTAGTGGCATATAACTATGTATTAATTTTCATTGTGTGAACGTAACTACATTGATCTCCATTATATGTACGAAACTATTTATTGATCTTCATTGTGTGTATTTTTGTGACGTGTTCTCAGTTACACGGTGACATTTGACATTTGTACAAGTTGACAACTCACAAATATACACACACTGAAAATCAATAAATAGTTTCGTACATACAATACAATGAAGATCAATTTAGTTACGTTCATACAATGAAGATTAACACATAATTATACGCATTTCCAGACACTTAATCCATAAAAGAATAAAGATAATATATACACGGTTGCTTTTTTTCTCAAAGTGGACTATAACCGCTTCTTTCATTAATTACTTTACATTTCTTTTACTATTTTCATTCATACAAACAATTTCAATCAACCGTGACAAAAATATAATTAAAGTGGACGAATCAGTTTTGAACCAATTGGTGGAAAACTGGGATATGATAAGGTAGAAGTTGTTAGAAAGTGATTCAACCACGGTTGAGAGAGGTTTTGAAAGTTTTTGCACAAGAACAAAGTACGTCTTTCAAAGATTATGGCCTTTCGATTGGAGACAAAAAATTTACGTGTGAATACATTTGTATAAATTATGTCTTTGCTCGGAGATTATTTGTTAATTTGTCTGTATCTTTTGGATAAAAAACACTTTCGAAAAAAAAAACGAATCATAAATATCGGAGTGAAATAACTTTTTATAAATTAACAAAGTTACTGGAAAATGATGTATTGTACTACGTATCAAACAAGAAAGTATTTAAAAGAGAATTTCCATTAATGGAGATAGTCTACGGAGTAATACTTAACTTCATGTATTGAATTGCTAAAATTAGACTAAATTATATATATATATATATATATATATATATATATATATATAGGTGGGTTAAAATAAGAATGCTAATTTTCGTGAGAACGTGAAAAACACTTCAAAACTACTTTTTAACTATTCAAAACACTTTTTCCTATAAAATTTTTTTAATGATTACTATTAAAATAACTTTTGAAAGCTATGATATAAATATAGACTAAAGTTCAAATGAGAATGGGTATTATTGATGAGAATAGGGGAATGAATTTCATCCATTGGATCAACAAAATCAAGGGTCTACATTTAACCATCAAATTTTAATTTTATTAAAGGAGCTGAAACCAATTTTGGGCGGAGGGGTAATTTCGTAATTATACCTTTTAATTAATTTCTTTTGTAATTCATTTCAGACACAGAAAACTCATCCCTTCCATCCTCTGGATCATCTTCTCCATTCCCCTCTCAAACCCTTGCTCAAAATACACTCACGTAACCTTCGATTAAGCAAATCAAACTTCGAATTCCATCTATAAATCGTAGTTTTCATCAATCATGTTCGTTTGAATCTTCATTTTAACCATCAGTTTTGTTCGATTTCGTTTTGTATAAACCCTAACGCAAAAAAACACTAAAAATCGTCAAAGTTGGAATTGAAACTTCGAATTCCTTCTGTAAATACTAGTTTTCTTTGATCCCGATTGTTTGAATCAACGTTTTAACCGTCAGTTTTTATCGATTTAGCTTTTGCGAAACCCTAGCTCTCAAAACGTCATCTAAAATCAAAGTATCTGTAACGAACCTTCGATTTGTTCGTTTAAATGGATATTCGTGAAGAACTAGCCCTTGCAACATCTTAAAAATTATTAGGGGATGTGTTTGATGTGTAATATTTCAAATCACAAGAGGTTAGTGATTTTGTGAATGCAAGAAAGGTTGTTGCTTACATTAAGCTAATTCAAAGAGTACACACAGATCCATCATTACCATTATTTTTTACGATTTAATTGTGTATATGTAACATTAATCGGATATATGCGTATATATTTAGCACGAATTGTTCATGTGTGGCTTTGATTTTAGTTTACTATCTGTAGAGATAGAGGTTAGGAGTTAATTTGTTGACGTTTTAGGTTCAAATTGATGTACTGATTTGATAATGGCATTTTGTATAGTTCTGATCTGTAATATATGTATACGTTTTATGTATGTATAGACTGTTTAGTTGCTTGCCTATGCTAGATTTATGTTATTGACTGATTTATGCTATATATATACTGTATGTAATTTTGTAGTATTAACTGATAAGTGGTAATTAGTTAGTGTGAAGTGCAGACCAATGTGATTGGTGAATGAATGAGTGAGTGTTGGTTGTGATTGTGCTCCTTCAAGAAAGGTTGGTTGATTACATTAACTTAATTATTTTATTATATTATTATATGAGTTTAATGGTTGTTTGATGTGTATTTGCAGGATAACAAGGTTAGGTCGTCTATAATGGAGATGATTTCAGTGAAGAATTTCAACTCAAATTCATTATCATACATTCGTACCGGTAGTGAAGTGATCTTACCCAGTCATTCCTAATTTCTAGAAACATGGTAACAAATTTATCATATGAGATTTTTTGAAGGATTCTGATCTAACTTTCCTAGGAGGTTCTCTTTAAGGCTTGTATTGTTATATAGCAAATCATAAGATATCAACTATCATTATGGTGAAATTTGAATGTTCTGCAAGTTGAATAATTATGTTTTTTACTTCAATAACTTGTTAGGTACTTTTTTGTTTGCAGAATTTCATGTTTTTTACTTTTCATTTCTACTTTTAGGAACCCATAAGAGATCCCATGGGGTGCAGCTAGAGCTGAGTTTGTGGTCGAGTCTATTAGAGTCTTCACAGACAAAGACAATGCTACTGCTCACTTGAAGGTCTATTTGAAATTATGTTTCTTCTGTTGCTGTTTATAGTTTAGTCGCGTATACCATTTCATTTTTGCTGTCAAGGCTAAATTTTTTGTCTACGGTTGCATTATTTCTAATCAAATACTTAAACATGGTATGAGTTTGGTAATAAGCTAGATTGAGTTTTTCACCTAAACTGCAGTATGTGAAATTAGTATTAACTAGTAACTTAAAACACTATATATTTCAATCTCATGGTATCACATGTGGTAGTACAAAAGTGTAAAATATTTAAATTGAATATCACATGTGGTAACTCATAGTATCACATGTGGTAGTGTACACTAACACATGTGGTATCCTTTCGTTTTATGTTTTATGTCTTTTTATCCTTGGATGTTAGTAGTAACTTATTTTTGTTATGTTCATGTGCAGTGAAAATAAGTATGGCATTAGAAACCGCCTAAATGAAGACAACGGTGGAAAAAAGCCATTAAAAGATGTTGTTAAAGAAAATATTACCGAACCTATTGCAGAAAACTAGTTTGTTAATGTCTTTTGGTATATTTTGAATGTATCTTGGTATTATTGAATGTGTTTGTTGGTGTTTTTGAATCTAATGTTCAAGTACAATCTGTTAAATCAATTTGAATTTAATGTACTTATCTTTTTATGTTTATGTTTTTCAGTTTTGTAAACATTTTTGTGTATACATTTTTGTTTTACTTTTCTTAACCTATTTTGAAAACATATTTATATATAATATCACATGTGGTAACTCATAGCATCATATGTATACCTCATAGCATCATATGTGTACCTCATAGTATCACATGTGGTACAACTATTATTTTTTAAGTTGAAACTTATGATTTTTGTAAATAAAGTCTCACATTTCACATACTATGTAATAGTAGTTAGTATTTTTGTACACAAATATTTTTATTTTATAATTAAGTACCATATGTGGTATCTTTCATAGTATCACATATGGTAGCAACTAGTATTACAGATGATATCAATAATATCACATGTGGTACCTCATAATATCACATGTGGTACCCAATTGAGATAATTATTTAATCTACACTATTTGAATATCACATGTATCTCTTGGTACCACATGTGGTACCTCATTGTATCACATGTGGTACTTCATGGTATCACATGTGGTATCAATAGTTATCTTTTAAGGTTGAAACTTACAATTGGTAGTAAATAATATCACGTGAGATATCACTAACTATAACTTGTGATAGCGGTAGTGTACAGTATCACACGTGATATCGGTAACTACCACATGTAGTAGTTTACAATACTACATGTGGTAGTTTACAATACCACATGTGGTAGCATATACTACCACATGTGATAGTATACAATACCACATGTGGTAGTGGATAATACAATAGTTAAAGTAGGCTAAATGCAATATTTTCTGCAAATAAAAATATTCAAATTATGAAGTTACATGTTAGTAATATTAGTAATATGAAAATTTAGAAAGTAAACATTTGTTACAACAATACACATATACAAATTGTGAAGTTACAACAAATTTAGAAACATCAACATCACTCATCATCATCATCATCAACATCCTAAAACCACACAATCACCACCATCACCCAACAACCTTCATATTCGACAACCACCATCACCACCTTCATCTCGTCGGAATCTGCTATTGTACGAACTTCGACATGCCTTGCATTTTTCCAGCGAAGTCACAATTCACTATGATTCGAGCTTTGCAACCTGTTATTTTAATATTCGAACTCCTTTTAGGTTTTTCAACTTCTTCTTCTTCCACTAGCGTGTCTTGTTGGAACTTTTCTAGATTTCCGGCCTTACTACACACATAGTGCTTCTCACATATGGTTTTTCTAGCATCACTCTTCCTCTTCTGTGTTGATTTCCTTACCCCAAATCCACCGCTCAGTTCGTATCGTACATAATATAGATATGCTTGTTGAAGGCTGTGAAAGACTTGTCCCACAAAAGTTTTTTCTTCTTTCGGGGCTTGCGGTACCCAAACAGTACTTCCACCAGGTGTTTGAATCTCAGTTAAGATTAGTAGAGTAGTGTTGGGTGTTTTTTGTAAACCTGAAAAAATAGTAGTGTAAATTATCACAAGTGGTAGTTCAAAATACCACATGTGGTAGTGCATAATATCACATGTGGTAATGCATGATACCACATGTGGTAGTGAATAATACCACATGTGGTAGTTCATATTATCACATGAGATACCACTAGCTGCAACATGTGATTCGAAGACAGAGTCAAAGTTGATAATTTTTGTGAAACACGTTTTCAAAGCTAATTTACCTTATAATCATATGTAATTGGAGTCTTGTCTTCTGGCCATAATTCAACCTCCCAGTCCTCACTTGTAAGTTTTTCCTTGTCTGTAAACTCCCTCTTCTCCTTAATTATATACTCTTGACATCCTTCATCCGTTTGCAACTGATGTATTGAACATGACCATAGTGATTTCACTATCTCTATTTGCACAAGATTAAATATCTCACGTGTGTATATCTGTGCAGCATGCCTTTCAATTTTCACATGTGGTAATACGAGATTTCACATTTTGCATTATACCACATGTCATATATTATCGATTACCACATGTGGTATAATTCAGTTCTATAATTTTGTATGATAACGTCTACCACTACCTACTACAATATGTGGTAGGAACTAGTTTCTCTAATATCATATCTTATCATTTAGCACTAGCTACCATTCAGTTTTCATGGAAGTAATAGCTAGTACCACATGTGGAATAAATCAGTTTTCACTATTTTTATACCTGTAACTTTTGCTGTTTCCGGCTGTTTTACAACTTCTTCAAATCCTTCAATTTCAACCATCTGCAATAATGTGAATAAATTTAGCGTGAAAATCATTCAATACCACATGTGAATCAATTTAAAGAATTAGTACTTGATTTCAACATCTCATAATCATCTTCGTTTTAGTTCTTCCTTGTGAAATCAGTTGTAAATAGTTGTAGAATCAAATAGAATCAGTAGAATGCGTGATTGCGAATCACAATACTGGTACGAAATCATAAAAAACGTTAAAAGCTTTTGTAATTTATGTAATTGTTCAAAATTAGCGAATAAGATGAAATCGGTTGAATCCAGTACAAATCGATCGTATGTGGACTGTAATTTTACGAAATTGATGCGAATTAGTCATATTAGTACCTTCGATTTGGTGATTTGTTTGAGATCGTCAATGATTTCTCAAACCCTAGCCACGTAGCAGTCGTATCTGTGTGTTTGTTCTGTTTCAGCAAATCAAAAAATTATTTAATTAATATAGTAATTGTCAAAGTACGAAAATACCCCTCCAGGTTTGATGGATTTGAACGGCTGAGATGCATTCTTCCATTCTTTTTTGATTTGTTGTACTCAAAAGAACTCAACTCTATAAATATAAATAAAAATATTAACTTTTTTTTGAACTTATTTTACAGTCGTGACTGTTGTAATTATTGAAGATAATCACAAAATATAACATGATAATCACATGTGATTATTCTATAATATAATGTGATTATCATGTGTTCGAGATAATCACAAAATATGGCATGATAATCACTTATTATTCATGTGATTATCAAGTTATAGAATGTGATTATTATGAATAAAAATTTTAATTAAAAATAATTTAAAAAATAATAAAACGTCGAAATTTTTTTTATTTGAAAAATAACTTGTAAAAGTTATTTAAAAAAGAAGCTACGAAGAAAATTTTATAAATAACATGTTTCGCATAGTTAAAAACTGATTTTAAAGTGTTTCTCACCTTCTCACGAAAATTAGCCTTCTCATTTGAACCTGGGACTATATATATATATATATATATATATATATATTAAATGATCCAGAGGAAAGTGTATTTTAGGAGGGATGCGTTCCAGAGCGTTACATCAGGAAGCATATTGCCTTTACACATACAAATCTCGAAAAAAGCAAACTGAAATTTAGTAAATGTTAATCAGAATCGATGTTATGAATGTTAAGCTTCCTTGATAAATTTTTTCTAGCAAGTTATAACATCGATTTATGAATATTATATCCAAATCCGATAATATGCATCGCGGTGAATATTAGTTAATATGCATTATGATGAATATTAACAACAAAAATATTTTTCAAATAATGTAAAGTTTTAATATGCATTATGATACATATTAGTTAATATTCATCATAGTGAATATTAACAATTTATTAAATAAATATTTATCAACTAATGTTATGACTTAAAAATGAAATTAATTAGTTAAAATATTCTTTATAGCATCGATTTTGATTACTATTTACCGGTAAAAAATATTTTTTTGTTGACGTTTTGATTGATAATTGTAATATGCTTCTTGATGAATACTAACGCTCTGGAATGCTTCACCCTTCCCCCAAAAAAGGCACTTCAATTCCCTCTTGATCATTATCATTATCATTATCATTATCATTATCATTATCATTATCATTATCATATACATATACATATACATATACATATACATATACATATACATATACATATACATATACATATACATATATATATATTAGGAGGATCAAAAAAGAAAGTACAATTTAAGGGAGAAGAGGGAGAAGGATTATGAACCAATCATTTGAATTTAGGGTCAAAAGGGTAAACTAGTAAATTGTACTTTCATTAATTTAATAAATAGTAATATTAATTCTAGGCAATTAATTCTCACATGGCAATTCTTTTTTCCCTTCAGACTGTGATTTATGGGGTAAGATTTACAAATAAAAATACTCTTGAATAAATTATTTATGTTGCATCAAAAATTAAAGTGGTCACATATAGGTTTTTTTTAATCAATTGTCCTTTTGAATCCTTATCCAAATAATCATTAAACATCAATATGATTAAATATGACATTTAGCATTGATTCAAGTTAAAAAAATATATGACATATACCATTGATTAAATGTGAGTTCTTATTCAACGATTAATACAACTGATTCAATTTCTATTATATTGATTCATTTAAAATAACTTTAATGATTCAACACCTTTCAGCAATAATTCATAGTTTTATACCATTGATTCACTTTAAAGTAACTCATATAATTCAAAACTTATTAAAAACGATTCTTAAGTTATACTGCTGATTCAATTTACAATAACTCGTATGATTCAATAATTTTTAACAATATGTATGTCTTGATTCAGTTAGACTGTCATGATGATTCGGTATTTTTATAAGTACGATTCAATAATTATGTTACCTCATGCAAGACTTCTATTTATAATGACGATTGGTTTTCAACGATTCACTTTTGAGTATAATGGTTTTCATTACATTGATTTACAAAAATAATGAAACTTTGATTCAGTTTTACATAATCTTTAATATTTGTAATAAATCATTAAAAATACATCGATTAGAAAAGAGAGGGGGTTTTGGATTAAAAATAGAAGAAGGAAAAAAAGGGGGTTTTGAATCAATTTTGGTTCCTGTAGCTTTCTTGTAAATATTTATCAACATGTGGTTTGTAGAGTAATATATAGGTATCAATAAATAAATACTAATTTAAAAATAAAACCACACATTTTGTTGGAGAAAGTTTTAGTTATTCAAGGAAAAGCCCGATCGGTTACTTCGAGAATTAATAGGGAGCACTTATATAGTAAATGCAATACTTGTAAATGTACATATTTGCCGTTCTTTAATTAAAATTTGTCATCAAAATTTACAAAAAAGTTAATTATTATCCGAGCCATTGATTTTATAATCTAACGATCATGATTTTGTTCTCCGTCTTCTCTCTTACATTTATCTTCTATATGGATCCATATCCTATATATATATATATATATATATATATATATATATATATATATATATATATCGGGTTGGGTTCTGGTGAGAACAAGAAGATTCCGTGAGAATGGTGAAAATACATCTTAGTCATAAATTTTTAGATCAAAAAACCTGATTTTGGAGATGTCACTTTTGTAAATACTTTAAAGTTTGATTTTGGAGGCTTCACATCATCTTTGCTCATGTGAAGTTTTTTTTTAGTTTCACATCATTTTGTTAATATGAAGCTTTTTTTTAGCTTCACATCATTTTGCTTATGTGAAATTTTTTTCTTTTTTGTTTACATCATTTTGCTCATGTGAAGTTTTTTTTAGTTTCACATCATTTTGTTAAGTTAAGTTTATTATGTTTTTCTTAACATAATGTTATGATACTATAAATTTTTATTTGTATAGGTTCACATAGTTTTAATGAGATTAAATAAATATTTTTTTTGTTAACATTAGTTTTTGATGAGATTAATGTTTATACATATCAATTCACTACTTCAAACATTGTTGTTAACAAAAATTATATAAAACTTCACCATATTTTAAAACTATTGTGAAGCAAAAAAAAATTAAACTTCACCTAGCAATTCGTATGTGAACCCTCCAAAATCAAACTTCAAAATATTTACAAACGTGATCCCAAGTATTAAACTTTAGGTTTTTTGATTAAAAAATGAATGACTAAGATGTATTTTCACCGTTCTCACGGAATCTCCTTGTTCTCACATGATCCCAAGTCTCTCTCTCTCTCTCTCTATATATATATATATATATAAATAGGAGACCCTTAATTATTTGTCATATATATACACATGTCATATCATACAAATCCTATGTGTCATCACTATATAAAAAACCTTGATGATGTGGATTTTCCTACACCCTTATTATAAATAAGGTAATATTCAATTAAAATTTATATTATAAATATTTTTATTTAATAAGTTAATTAATAAAATTAAATTATACTATTTTAATTCAAAATAATGTATCACATAATAACACTTATAACTTTTATTATAGTCCAAACTCATGACATCCTTTAATCTATTTTTTCCTTCTAATTTTAATCTTTTAGTTTTTTCATCTTAATCTTAAATCTTATTCCTCTAACTTTCTCTTTTTTTTAAATAAATAAATTAACTTTTAGTAAATTATGATAACTTACTTTTAATGTAATTATATCTTTCATTAAAGTTTTGTTAATTTGAAATTTTTTTATTATCATCTTACAGATTAAGGGATTTCAATTTCTATTATTAGTATACTGAATACAAGCTTTATGGATAGGCAGATCAATATCATCATCTATTTTTTAAAGAGTTTTTTTTCTATTTTTTTAATCTCACATAATTTAATTACAATACAGTATGTGAATAGTAAGACGTGTACTTCTATTAATTCTATATTATTTTTTAAATCTATATAATGTAGGTATATATTTGATTGTTGTAGAATGATTTATATTTTGTGCATATATATGTACATTAGTTATTCTATAAAACGTCTAAATTGTTATAGTAATTTTTACAATTTATTTTTCCCAAGACTATTAACGTACACATTGTTTATCAATTGTTACAAGGTTAACATATTATAAATATAGGAAACGGAAATGTCACAATGATTAGACAATTTTTGTTAGCTAGAAAAATGTTAATTTATAACATATACATCTTTTTTAACCTTCCCATTTCATTGATATATTGTGGGAAAAATATGCTGTTATTAATTCATTTTTGAGGGGTTAAAATTTATAAAATATCACTAATATCGATAAAAAAATCATTTCATAATCTGAAAGTTTTCACAATTTCACATATTATTTTGACTTGTGATTCACATATTACGACATTATATAATGCTAGCCGTGTATCGCACGTGTTTAACACTAGTATATATATATGTCGTTCACATAAACGGTGTAAATACCCAGATCATGCCCGTTTTTAAGAAGTTTGGAAAATCATATGTACATTTGACTACCATATTCCAACCCTATGCATCTAGATTAAAAAAATAGTCTAAAACTATAATATTAATATCTTCTCTCTTCTCTTTCCACTTTAATTTACACTTTCATCAAAAAATTTCTCTCTCCCCCTATTTAGTCTCATAAGTTTCACGTATCTCTCTTCTATTTTATCTTTGTCTTTTAAGTAAATATCTTAAAAGTGCAATCATTAAATTTCATTTTATACATAAATTGATAAAAGAAGGGTTAATTCTCTATAAATGCATATAACTATGCATTAACTTTTATTGTGTGAATGTAATTAAATTGATCTCCACTGTATGTACGAAACTATTTATTGATTTCTATTGTGTATATATTTGTGACATGTTCTCAGTTATACAGCGACATTTGACATTTGTACAAGTTGACAACTCACAAATATACACACAACGAAAATCAATAAATAGTTTCATACATACAATGGAGATCAATTTAATTACATTCACACAATGAAGATTAACGCATAGTTATACGTATTTTCAGACACTTAATCCATAAAAGAATGAAGATAATATATATCCAGTTGCTTTTTTCTCAAATTAGTAGACTATAACCACTTCTTTCATTACTTTAAATTTCTTTTATACTATTTTCATTCCTATAAACAATTTCAACCAACCATGACAAAAATATAATTAAATGAAAATGAGAAAAGATCATGTCAGGATCGACTTGATCACAATCAAGATTAACAACAAAAAGCTATGAATACTTAACAAGAAATTTACGGAATAACACTTGTTAATTTGAAAGATATATCACTTTTAATATGTAAACTACAATGAGAATAACAAATAATATTTGATAATACAAATACACTTGTTTATATCAGGGTTTACATAGAGATAACCTTGAAGCTATCTAATTGTACATTTGATGATTATACAAGCATGTGTAAACTGACTTAGACACCAACCATTATATCTAAGACATCAAGCTACTAGGGAAGGAACTATATTAATAAAATATATAGTCCTTGTCCTTTAAAAGTTACCTTCATTAAAGATTGGAAACTAATCTATTTAAAACCCACGCATACTTCTGTAAAGCATTATATGCAAACACTGTATATTTGACTTAATACACAAGTTGGTAAGCTATCAGGCCCACTAAGAAGCATTAAAACTGTATTCGATGCCAGTAGCATAAATAATAGAAATCATACCAACAGTACTAATCGTGGAAATACAACTAGCAGTACTAATCCATGCGGCAATATTAACTCTTGAGCTTTTGACCTGGTAGTACTAATCTTGAACAACTGGCATTACTAACTCTTGCATCAATATAAACTTTGTACTAGCAGAAACAATGTAAGCCCATCAATACTAATCACTTAGAATAATCTTCATTCTGCACAAGTGTCCAATCTAACCCAACAGATCAATTGTTTTAGTAATCTCATTACTAATAAATTTGTTTTGACAATTTCACAGATTATAGATTTGTTACTTACAAAGTATAGCATTCTTTAAATGTTTTAGTAGTATCTTCTTAGAAAAGGAATAAAGAAAAAAATATTTTAAGCTTTTATAGATAGAAGAAAAGGAAATACATGTGAAATTCATGGGTTCATATCAGAAAAACATAAAAGACTTTCATTATACAATAAATACAGCATATAAAATTTTGACTGTAAAAATTGTTAAGTTTTATTTCTTGAACAATATAAAAGTTAGTTAAGGATATGGATAAGAGAAGGGAGACATGTAAGACTAGTCCCAACGTAAAGCGTCGGTGTGTTAGGCGGTTTTAAAGTGACGAAGTGACGAGTAAGACTAGTCCCAATGTAAAGCGTCGGTGTTAGTCGGTTTCAAAGTGACGAAGTGACGAGGATGGCACGACCTCGTCACTTATCCGTCGGTTGTCTTTTCGTCGCCAAACCGAAGTGAGCTTTGCTTTTTTTTTTTTGTGTGTATAAAATTTAAGGTAAATTGGTAAATGTAGGACTTAAAAATTAAAGTGACATAGCAGGGATGAGAGTGGTCAGTCAGTTTCAGTCAGTTTTATGAAAAAGCTGACGTAGCGCTAATGTAACTTCGTCAGTTTCAGTCGGTTGGTTTTAGGGTTGGGAGGTTTCTAACATGTTGGATGATGATAAATACAGCAAACAACTTGATTCATACACCATATTATATGCATTCATATATAGTATTGTACAACACTACGATGCATGTTTTTGTTGTATGAATAAATAAAAATGTTGTAAATATGTTTGTTTACATGAGAGAGAAAAAAAGAATAACAGAGAAAAGACTATAAAGAGGAGAGAGAATAAAATATGTGCATTATATTTAGACTATTTAGTTAAGAGGCATAGGTTTGGAATATAGTGGTCAAATGCCCACATGATTTTCCAAGTTTTAAATACAAACTCAAACTGGGAATTTTTTTCACAACGACCCAAAACCAAACAGTCTTAACAGTAAGGTAAAGATACAGAGAGTCCATGGATATCACCAACAAAATATCCATATTCCATATATAGCTAGCCTGAAAAAACCATGCATGCATTTCCTCACGGGCCGGCCGTACACAGTCACTGCACAATCATTCCTGTTTCTTGAATCTAACTTCCATAACCGTCGATGATCTAAAGATTACGAGAAGTGATTCTGGGTCAACAGGACCAGGTAGGTGGAAGGAAAGGCCACAGGTTTCAACAGGACAAAGATGGATCCTTCTTTGCTTACTGCCCATTCGTGGATTGGCCAACAGTGATCCAGGTGTTGTTCTCTTGAGTAGATACACTTTGTGAGCATCAAGATTGACATCAGATTCCAGAAAATGGCCTCCATCTTCAATGAGTAGTACAAATGAGTTACTTTGTTTGTTTACATAAAGAAAAAATTTCACATTTATACTTTAAGCTTATTATTATACTCCGTACATGATACTGACGCTAGAAAGTTAATAGCATTCTTAATGAATTTTGATAAAGAACTTATCCAAGTTGACTGAATAATATAAGCTAAACTTACCAGGAAGAGCGTCAACAGCAGCCACATACACAAGAAATGAGTAATGTGAGTTACTGGCGTTAAGTTCCATCAAATCTACAAGTGGTTGGTCTTTTTGTGCGGTAACAGCAACATTTCCATAAAATGTCACATCTAGCATTGGCAAGCGATGAAAACCTTCCATTTTTTTTAGTTTGGTAATCACTGCAGAAAAAAGGATGAATTAATGTTAGTCAATAAACAACTGTTTAATCAAAATGCTTACAGTACGTAATGGTGAGTGACCCGTTTGCCAAGCACAGAAATAGTATATCAAGCGATTGTTCATTTCTAATTTTCTATCATTAACTTCACATATGTGGGCCTGTACTATTGAACTAGCATACACATTTTCAAAATAACCCAAATATGATTTTTTGGATATATCGTCGTCATAAGTTCTTTTTAATGAAACTACAGATACATTTTGTTGTTCCATTAATTCAAGGCACACCTGCAATTATAACTGAACATCGTAGTGGTATCTATATCTTGTTACAGATAACATCCTTGTATCAAACTAGACCAATGACTTAATGAGCACAAATCAACAGAGAAATACATCGCAGCCAAATTTAATTCCCACGACATATCACATATAGTGGCGATTGACGGATACGACCATTGAAATCTTTTCTCCACCGGAAAGAGAAACGAACTCAGGCACTCAGTGTTGGAAATTAACTCACAATCAGACTTACGTTAATTAATATGAAAATGGAGAGAAACTTTTGGAACGTTTTCTTTCTGCTATTACTTACTCATTCACTAATGCATTGATTACAAATATATATAATAAAAGATGTCAGACTACTAACTTACGAACTACATGATAGATTAGACAAATGATATTGATCGTGAAATTGATCATCTCATTGATCGACTCAAGCATACATATAAAGAAAACTGAAAACCAGAAAACAAACGTGTGCAAACGTGCAGTACAACTACTGCCTAAAGACACGCCACAACCTAAAGACACGGTCAAAAACACAACCAACTCAACGTCTCATGTGATTGACATTTATTCAACCTAAATACGATAAAAACCAAAAGAAGATCCATGCACATGCACAAGCCCACTTAACACAAGTCCACTTGAAGTCCAGCAAGCTCACAGATCATCGGCCCATGCATGATACATTTTCCAACAATCCCTCCCTCAAACTAGCCACTTGAAACTATGGCTAGTTTGTCTTCAACCTTGCACATCCCCAGTTTGTTCCTCGGATATTCAAACGCCTCAATCTTCAAAGCTTTAGTCATGATATCGGCCACTTGCTCTTTTGTTCCACAAAATTCCAGCTTCACGACTCCATCTTCTACTAGATCTCGCAAGAAATGAAATCTAACACCTATATGTTTACAACGCCCATGGAACACAGTGTGTTTTGACAATTTAATGGTGGATGTATTATCACACCATATGGTACTGCATCATTTCTCCTTTATTCCGAGCTCTTCCAAAACCCCCGAATCCATATCACTTGACATGCACACGTAGAAGCAGCCACATACTCGGCTTCTGTTGATGATAACGTTACAATGCTTTGCTTCTTTGATTGCCAAGCAACTGCAGCTCCATCCCACAACACAGCATATCCTGAAATACTTTTGTAATCGTTCACATCTCCACCGAAATCACTATCGGTATAAACTTCCATTGATCCAACTCCACCATATTTGTACCAAATTCCATAACTAGTAGTTCCTTGCAAGTATCTTATCACTTTCTTTACAGCTTCGAAATGAACAACACTCGGATCAGACATGAAACGACTAATCATACTAACTGCAAACTGTATATCCGGACGCGTAGTAGTGATGTACATTAGGCTCCCCACCATTTGTTTAAAAATAGTTGCATCTGCCCTTACATCTCTTTCTTGTTTCAACTTGAACCCAGGTACAATCGGGGTCTTCACTGGATTGCACTCGACCATTCCGAACCTTCTAATTATTTCTTGAGCGTATCTTCTTTGAGAAATATGCACCCCCTGCTCAGTTTGCATTACCTCGATTCCCAAAAAAAACTTCATTTTTCCCAAGTCCGTCATTTCGAACTCGTTTTGCATGGATTGCTTGAACTCCCTTAGCATTTCCGAATCATCACCTGTATAAATCAAGTCATCAACGTAAACGTTGACATAAAGAATGTTACCATCGTTATTTTCTTTGATAAACAACGTGTGCTCGGCATGGCTTCGAAAAAATCCTTCCTTAATAAAATACCCTTCGATTCTACTAAACCAAGCCCTCGGTGCTTGCTTCAAACCATACAACGCTTTGTTCAATTTGTAGACTTTCTTTTCAGCCCCTTTTATCACGTACCCTTGAGGTTGTTGGACGTAAACATCTTCTTGAATATCACCATGCAAAAATGCCGACTTCACATCCATTTGAAAGACTTGCCAACCCTTTTGAGCAGCGATCGCAATCATCAATCGAATGGTGTCCATTCTTGCTACTGGTGCATAGACTTCCGTGTAATCAATCCCATATTGTTGCCCGTATCCCCTTGCTACCAACCGAGCCTTGTATTTTTCCACTTTGCCAAATTCATTCAATTTCACTTTGTATAACCATTTAACTCCAATGACTTTCACGTTTTCTGGAAGCTCCACCAACACCCACGTGTTGTTCCTTTCAATAGCATGCATCTCCACATCCATTGCATTTCTCCACTTCTCACTGATCACAGCTTCATCAAACGTATAAGGTGCACCTGTTTCATATACACGTGCAACATTGACTTGATCCTCCATATTCGTGACATAATCTCTTAAATATGAAGGAGGTCTACGTTGGCGTCCCTCCCTGGCTAGAACATTACTTGGCTCTCCCACTTCGGACACCATTGGAGCTTGTAACTCATTCTCTACTTCACTAACTTCATGCGTTAAGTCGTCAGAGGTATCCTTGCCGCTATCCCAAATCAATTCACCACCACTTTCATTTTGTTCCCAGTTCCAACTTTTGTCTTCTTCGAACACAACATCTCTACTAATCACTACTTTCATTGTCTTTGGATCGATCAGTCGGTAGGCCTTTGACTCATCGCTTCTACCAACCAACACGCAACATACACTTTTGTCTCCCAGCTTATTTCGCTTCTGTATCGGGACATGAACATGTGCTAAGCATCCCCACGTTCTCATATCTTTCACATCGGGTTTCTGCCCACACCATACCTCGTATGGTGTCTTATCAACAAGAGCCTTTGTCGGGCATCTATTCAAAACATAGTAGCTCCATACCGCCGCTTCACCCCAAAATATTTTTGGAACTTTCTTAGCCGCCATTATTGTGACCACCATATTCATCACGGTTCGGTTTTTCCTTTCCGCAACGCCGTTTTGCTGGGGAGTAAAGCTAGTCGTCAATTGTCTTTTAATTCCATGCTCCCTGCAAAATTCATTGAACTCTTGTGATAAATATTCCCCACCTCTGTCAGTTCTTAGAGATTTAATTTTATCTCCAGTTTCATTCTCAACTTTACTTTTGAACAATTTGAAGCAGCCAAAGGCTTCTGACTTTTCTTTCAGTAAGTACACCCAACCTTTTCTGCTGTAGTCATCAATGAAGCTCAACATATACTTCTTCCCACTTTGTGTAGGTGGCACAATTGGTCCACATACATCCGAATGTATGAGTTCCAGCCGATTACTAGCCCTCCATTCACTGCCTTTTGAAATTGAGTTTCTTGTTTGTTTACCTACACAACAATCAAGGCATACGCTTTCCTTCACATCAAATTGTGGCAGACCTCTGACCATATTCTTTTGTAGAATAGTTCCCATGCTAATAGCACTTATATGCCCATACCTTTCGTGCCATAAATTTGACAAGTTGATTTCACCACTTGAGTACAAGCTATTAAAGTCTACTTTCTCTTTTTCTTTTCCTCTCCTGTCACGTTCATTACCAACAACTTTTTCTCTTTCATTCAAAGATTGTTCATAGATAGGAAACATCCTATTAGATGTCATACGGCTTTCAAGAATCATACCCTTCTCATCATGAAAAACTTTACACACATTGTTTTTAATGATGAAAGTCAAGTTCCTTTCTTGCAATTGTCCTATACTCAATAGATTATTTTTGAGATCAGGTATATAGTATGTGTTGTTCACCACATACACAATTTGATCAATGACAATCTTTACCTGACCTTTACCACCCACTTTCATATGAGTATTGTTACCCAACTTCACAGAATGATATGTTCCTTCTTCTAGGTTAACAAACTTGCTCTTGTCACCACACATATGGTTTGAACACCCAGAGTCTAGAAACCATATGTGGTGATTATTTGAGTCACCCGATTGAGCCATAAAGACACTGACCTTTTCAATGGCAATGACATCTGATTCGGTTAGCCCATCACCTAATGGTTCTGTCGCTGCCATCAACATTACTTCCTCATCCTCATCAAAACCTGCGAAGTTTGCTTCCTTTGGCTCGAAACATTCGTATGCAAAGTGACCCAATTTATGACATCGATAGCACTCGATTGTCTCTCGATTGAAGGGTTGTCTTCCACGCCCTCTTCCCCTTCCACGAACGTAACCACGTCCTCTTCCTCTTCCTCTAGAACTCGAGCCTTCATTATGTTCCACTTTGAACATTTGCTCCTCTTGCTTCTCGGGTTTTTTAAACTTCTGCTCATGAACGAGAAGGGTACTTTGGAGTTCCTCAACTGACATTCTATTGATATCTTTTGATTCTTCGATAGACACAACCACGAACATATACTTCTCGGTTAATGTTCGAAGTATTTTCTCCACAATCTTTAGATCGGTCATGATTTCTCCATTGCTTCTCATATGATTGGCAATGGCGAGAACCCTACCGAAATATTCTGGTATTGTCTCCGTTGTACTCATCTCCAGCACTTCGAAATCGCGTCGAAGTTTTTGCAGCATAGACCTCTTAACTCGTGCATTACCTTCAAACCGTTGCTTCATGGCATCCCAGATAGTTTTGGATGTTCTCCTGTCCAAGATTTGCTCGAATGATACCCTGTCGATGGCTTGATACAGATAATGCTTCACTTGTAAATCTTTTGCACGTAGTTCTGCAAGTGTCTTCCTCTGTGCTTCACTTTGTGCAACACCTTCTGTTGGCTCGATGATTCCTGGTTCAATGAGATTCCATAGTTGCTTCGCTCGAAGCAAATTCTCCATCATCTCCTTCCAATGATCGTAGTGGCCATCGAACACGGGAACTTTCAGTTTCTCACCACTCATTCTTCAAGATCTTTTTCGCTCTGATACCAAATGATAGATTAGACAAATGATATTGATCGTGAAATTGATCATCTCATTGATCGACTCAAGCATACATATAAAGAAAACTGAAAACCAGAAAACAAACGTGTGCAAACGTGCAGTACAACTACTGCCTAAAGACACGCCACAACCTAAAGACACGGTCAAAAACACAACCAACTCAACGTCTCATGTGATTGACATTTATTCAACCTAAATACGATAAAAACCAAAAGAAGATCCATGCACATGCACAAGCCCACTTAACACAAGTCCACTTGAAGTCCAGCAAGCTCACAGATCATCGGCCCATGCATGATACATTTTCCAACACTACACCCATTATGCTATAAAATGGTAACCATTCTTCCTAAAATCATGCTAACATGCAACGTGCCATAACTAAATCTGCCTTCTTTATTTGATTCGGTCAACTCAATAATCCTTCCAAACTCAAGTTGAACCGTACCCTATTATCCATGATTCAGACCCGTACCCGTTTCTGACCCATACTCGCCCAAACCGACCCGAAACATCAAGATTATTCCAACATTTTGTAATCTTGATGGGTTAAGTCCATGGAGCAGGTTATGGGCCGCGGATCAGCGGGTCAGTCTAGTTGCGGGTCATGGAGCCGGGTCAGTGGTTCGACATTTGGTTTGACCGAGTATTATGGGATGCACGTTGGAATTAAGAGTGCATGTACTAGGAGAAAATAAAGGAGATCATGGGCAACTAATGTACCCATGTTGTGTTAGTTTTATTTAGTAGTTTTCTTTATGTTTATTCTACAAATAGAGTAGGTTTCATTTCTAAGAAGGTGTAATCAGTTTTCCCATATTGAAAGTAATATACACAGTAAAAACCCCAATATATGAGAGTCGTTCAATGAGTGTTTGTTTGTGGGCAGGCATTCGGGTTCAAGGGAAAGACTGATTTCCAACACTTGGTATCAGAGCGGTTACGGTTCATACCTGGTGCGAAGCAAGGAAGAAAGGGCAGATTGCAAACCCATGTAATCAAGTCGAGAGAAAGCAAGTAGGATGCAGAAAGTTGATCACGTGTTAGCAGCAGAAAGAAGTAGCAGAAGAATTGAAAATACTAGCAGCAAGCAGGAAGGTGATCACGTGATGTGATCAAAAGCAAGAAACAGCAGCAGCAACAGTGATCAAGAAGCAAGTCGATCACGTGGTGATCAAAAGAAAAGAGCAGCAGCCATAAGCAAGAAGAGCTGTAGACCGAAGACCGAGTAAGATCAGAAAAGGTAAACGAGAACGGTGGTTTGCCTAATAAAGAGAGGGTCGATTGCAGCCTTATGCAATTAACTTGAAAGGAAGAAAGAAGCAAGCAACAAGAAAGAAAGAGATCAAGTAGCATGAACCGGGTCATGTGTGACTCGTAGCAAGTAGCAAGACCGGACTTAATGGTTCAAATAGTAAGTTAGAAAGCAAGAAGATTCGATGTTAGCAAGAAAGAGAATCGAATCAAGCAAGTGAAGTTGAACGGATCGAAATCATCAAGATTACGGGGGTGAATGTTGGGTAATCTTGATGGGTTAAGTCCATGGAGCGGGTTATGGGCCGCGGATCAGCGGGTTAGTCTAGTTGCGGGTCATGGAGCCGGGTCAGTGGTTCGACATTTGGTTTGACCGAGTATTATGGGATGCACGTTGGAATTAAGAGTGTATGTACTAGGAGAAAATAAAGGAGATCATGGGCGACTAATGTACCCATGTTGTGTTAGTTTTATTTAGTAGTTTTCTTTATGTTTATTCTCTAAATAGAGTAAGTTTCATTTCTAAGAAGGTGTAATCAGTTTTCCCATATTGAAAGTAATATACACAGTAAAAACCTCAATATATGAGAGTCGTTCAATGAGTGTTTGTTTGTGGGCGGGCATTCGGGTTCAAGGGAAAGACTGATTTCCAACACTCAGCCTTGTGTTGCTTTCATGCTAGAGGTATGTAAAATGAAGTTAATGGAAAATTGGAAACCTAAAGGTATTAAGAAAACATATAACTCCAAATATAAAACTTCTTTCTCTAGAGTGGATCATATCCAAATATAACTCCATCTGGTGCATTCTTGTGAAGTATTATCCTTTCTATTATCTAGCTCAAACAACTGAAGCCTAGTACAACACCGACTCCTGCAAGGATCAAATCTTTGTCTAGATGATTGGAGGAGATCACACGATTTCCGTCAGACATATTGATTTGACTGTCTTGCATGGTTAATCAATAATCAATCTAAGAAGAATTAGTAACCAATCAATGCAATATGCTTATTTATTCTACCTAGCTCACTGATCATTTACAGGTTGAATGCTACTTAGTCCGGGACAATTTATGCAAAATGAATAATGAATCAACTTGATCGATTTAGGTTATTTGTTGTATATACAACCATTTCCTAGCCTGTGATTTACAGTACTAAAGGTGTATATATCTTCTAATCGATCATTTTGGTATGTTTCGATATACAAGTGTTGTTGGGAAATGACCATGTCAAATAAGCGCATGTCCATAAACGTTTAAGCCTACGGAGTCACACGCGTTAACACGTAGATACCACTTATTTAACCAAGTTAAGTTAACTGTAATAATTAGTGGAATTATTAGTTAATTTGTGATAATTTAATAAATGTTATTAAATTATAAAGTTTAATGTAAAAGTTATTAGGACTAAAATGTTACTTATAATTACTTAAAGGGTTTATAATTAATCAATAATAATTAATTAATAATAAAATCTTATTATTTAATTAATGATTATAAATGATAATAAACCTTAAAAACCTTTAGTTAGTCTTTTAAAGTCCACCGACTAATGTACCTTTTGTGTATTCGGCGACGTACGAAACAAACAAATAAAACCCCAAAGTGTTTTGGTGGGTTCGCAAGTTGAAGGAGAATAACCCATAAAGGGTATTTGTTTTTCGTCATTAAATACAAAGAGAAAGGGTATTAGCTTGGTTAATTGAACTAGCATTCGAGTGGTTATTAACGACGTGTTGTGTGTGTAATCGTAGAGGGTTTTACCATTAATGAAACATATTCGTTTATTAAACAATTAATTGGAGGTAGCTAAAAGGTACATGTTTTCTATGTTAACTAATTATATATACGTGATTATGCTTCCGCAATTGTGTAACAATATGTTTACATTCATTTGCGATACTTTAACAAGTGTTACTTGTTCCACATGAAAGAAATGTCATTTATTGCCAACTATTATTCGATCTAGAAGAAGTGTGAGTTAGTCGATAATGGAAAAAGGCAATCTAGCTAGTAGGCTGATTTTTGAAGAACGACATCCGTAAAGGTATATTATTTATACGTACCTTTTGAAACCCTTCTAGTAAAAGGCTACAAAATTGCACACATAGGCAAAAACCAAGAGCTAGCTAGCAGCCTACTGATCGATCGATAAATTTATGTACCTATAATAGTCAGTAGCACCAAGGATATATGATGTTCTTATTAGAACAATATATATATATATATATATATATATACAGTATATAATTATATATAGTAGAAGGAAAGATGGCGGTAACCCCTAATTTTTCCTAAACACGGGACTCTTAATCTGTAACAAATTCCACTTAATGGAGCTTATACAGGGTATACGAATTCGGTACAGATGGATTTAAACTTAAAAATCTTCCTCATGTACGGTTTTTAATTATTATATTTATCTAGATTTTCTAACAGATTCCGATCGACTTTCATCAATCTTAAACTAAAGAAAATCTCAACTAGATCGAAAGCTCACTAGCCCTTGCTCAAACCATCGCTTAATGGAAAGAGTATCTATCATATCATAAATTCTAGCTATCGACACAAGACTAATTGAGTGTATATAGCATAAATCTGATAATGTAGTATTAATAACAGCCTTCATTAGAGAGGATCGGATAAAATACTCCTAAGTGGTACAAGTAGAGGGTATTTATGATTTGGATATTTAGAAAAAATGTTTTAATGCTCCTAAAAGAAACATCGACCCTTCCACAAGAAATAAACGAAATTTTCGCCTAAAAATCCTTTAAACATGCATGTTACCTTTATCACTAGAACGTACCTAAATAAATCTACATGTGAGAACGTACTCCAAGTAATATAAAAATCATACGCAAAACTTAGAAACAAGAAAAGGGATGAGATCGAAAACACACATTCAAGAGTGTTGCATAAACCGACTGCTGTTATATGTCAACTACTTAAATTCATATATTGTATAGCAAGACAGCATCAAACAAAGATTAGCTCCCATAAGACAACCTAACCGAATCCCTAAAACAATATCACCATAACAAATTAGATCCATTTTTCGATCAAGACGTCTCACAATTTTTTGTTTTTGTTCTTAAAAACGAATTAGATCTTATAATAAAATTATTTTTCTCATAAAAAAAATCCTTAAATAAATACCCATGATCAACTTCCCGATCAGTTACATACTTCAGATAACTAAATCAACACGCAACCAACAACACAACGAAATTGACTAAAAATGAAATAAACATAAAAATCAACATAAAAGTTCACAAATAATGAATTTGAGGATGCATGAAATTGATGTTAAGATACCAGATTGGTATATCTGATAAGATAAAATCGATCCAGAAGTCGCTTAATTCTTTCAATTTCGATCTGCTTGATAGATAGATAGATGGTATGTATATATCGCTAGCTAGTAGGGCAAAATAGTAGCCGTTTAAAAACACCTGGATGCCACTAGAAAATATACTCTATTTGCTTACGTGGCAATGTGTTTTTGCTACAAAGTTCCCTCGTATTTTCAGAAACAAACATGTTTGAATTTGAGATACAAATAATATCATTTTAGCCACTGAACTTCTTTTCTTTACCAATTAGATACAAATAATCTCCAATGTTTGTAATGAACCCATTAAAATATCAAGTTTTATCGATATACACCAAACTTGACCTTATATTTACAAGATCAAAAATTATTACTCCCTCCATCCCATAATTATTGTCCATCTTTTCAGTTTTGGATGTCCCAATATAATTGTCCAATTCTCATTTCAACCAATAGAAGAAGAGTTTAGTGAGTGAAAATTCTATTTGATTGGTTGAAAGTTGTTGTTGTCCCACTTTTATTAAGGGAGCTGATTTTGGTAAAGAAACTTTTACTTGTTACAAGGAAACAATTGCATAAATAGTTGTACTGTATGTATAAACAATTGTACTATTTCCTTGTAGGAAGTAAAACCTTCATTGCCAAAATCAGCTCCCTTTATTAAACTGCGTGTTTTTTGTTGTTAGACAATAATTTTAGGACGGATGAATAAAATTAAATTTACACAAATGAATATATAAGCCCAAAATGAATATTTTACACAAAAGGTTTAGTACTATATGTACGGATTAAACAATCTCTTTGAGAATGGGATCTCTTTAAAATAAGCCCAAAATGATATTTGACTTCTATAATCGCTATTTAAGCATTTAAATTGATCACTTTGCTAAATAATATTATTAGTAAAGTTGTTCATATATAACTATCTATATATTAACTATTTACATATTGTGACTAAATTTTCTAACATTTGAAATTACATTTGTACGCTTTGTATTGTTATAGCTCTTAATCAAGTCATTTCGAAAAGAAATGTTAACCGATTACGTTAAGCTTATGTCCTTTACTTGTATAGATGCATCTTAAGTAGGAACAAATATATATTTCAGGGTCAATTGTTAAGGATGAGATTATAATTTAAGCATACCTCTACTATATATATATAATTGATCATTTTAAACCTCTAATTCCTTAAAGTGCGTTCATCCATTTTATTCTTACTATCATTAAAGAAAAAAAGAAATATCTATCTACTTCCTGTCAAAAAGGTTCATTTTTTACAAAAATTACTACTATAAAGAGGTTGAGAATTCAAGTCCAGGGATGGACATGTATATATTCGTAGTAGTGGGTGTATATGGGTATTTGTCTTTCTAAAAAAAATCGCTAAACATTCCATAATTAGAAAGAATTATAAATGAAAAGCCTATTTCAAATAAAATTATCACTTAGACCAGGGGTGTTCATGGACGGTTAACCGAATACCGGTTAACCGGATCCTCGGTTCGTCATTTTCTTGACCCTAAACCGAAATTGAAAAGTTCGGTTAACCGGTAATCGGTTAACCGGCTTTTCCGGTTCGGTTATACGGTTAACCATATTAACCGGGTGTATTTACCAATCACTTAAAATATATATATATATATATATATATATATCAAAACATAAATACACACTCACTTAATGAATATTTGTGATAAATTTAACACGTTGATCATTTTAACAATAAACATAAAGTTTTTCCATTAGGTACAAACACATGAATGTATAAATGTTGAACTATGTTAGTCACGAAACTAAATATTTAACTACTAAAAATGCAAATAAGTGAACGTGCGTACTAACATAAATACAGAAGTATATATTTCGCATTATAGATTATAAAATATTTAGTAATATTATCATATATCTATATATAAACACATATTTAAAATAGTAAAATAAAATTTTCGATTTTTCGGTTAACCGGTTGAGTTAATATCGTGAACCGAAACTGAAATCGAAGAACCGAAATTATACCGGTTCGGTTAATCGAAACCGAAAAATAAAAAAATTTCAGTTCGGTTAACCTAAAATTCGCTACGATTTTATAATATTCGGTTCGGTTTGTCGATTTCGGATAATTATGAACACCTCTTACTTACACTAACGATTCCGTCATTATTAGCTGGCTTTTATATGTCACGAAAACTTCGTTGGTGTCGCCGTAATTGATCGTAGAGGTAGTTCCAGACTTCCAGGTCAACAAATTAATCAAGTCAAAGTCAGATCACAACCTACCTCTTTTAATTTAATTAATAAAATAATTGCATCAACCATCATTTTTGCTCAATCAAATTCACTGATCAACTGTTACTCTCATTCAATTATTATCACAATTTGCTCCCAATTGAATTGTGCAAACATGCATTTGAGTGAAAACGAAGGTATAGAAGGGAAATCTTTCGTAGTTACAGGTGGATTAGGGTTTGTAGGTTCATCACTGTGTTTAGAGCTCGTACGTAGAGGCGCGCGTATTGTTCGAGCTTTCGATTTAAGAACAACATCACCTTGGTCTGATCATCTTCTCAAAAATGGAGTTCAGTGTTTTAAAGGTATCACCTGCTTGTTATATTGTAATCACTATGAAAATTAGGGTAAATATGTTTGAAGTCGTATGTGCTTGTTGATACGGTTCCAGATTTAGGTTAATCGTATGATGTTTATGAATTGTTGATTAGATGACGTAAATAGGTTTGCTAGAATTAGATTGATCTCATATTTGTGTGTAATCTTACTATAATAAATAAATAGCTACTAGGGTGTTATTGTTGGACTTGAAGTAAGACGGTAATAACAAAGCCGTGTTTGTTGTTTTGAAAACGTTTCGCAAAAACGGTTTTCCTTGTGCGAAATTCATATGTTTTTCTTTTTAACATTTCGCAAAAATGGTGCGAAAGCCGGTATCTTTACAAAAAATCTGGCAAAAACAATTATCTGATTAATGTGGCAAAACCAGGGTTTTTTTAGTTAATTTAACAACAATTGATTCTCCAAACGAGGGTCAAATTGCAGAATCATGTAGGTTTCACATATTCCAGAAAGAAGACGAATCTAGGTTTTGCATATTAAATATGAAAAAAAAAAATATCTGTGCTACTATAAGGCCTCTAAACTCCTCCCTCAGGACACTGTTGCGTTGCCCAATTGATTCTGAGTATCTTTATCGAGATCAGAAGCAAATTGTGCAAAAGACTGCTTCTCGCAAGCAGCAACCATCTATAGTGAGAGAGATCCCTTTGAGAAAGAAACGGGAATCTAGGTTTCCTGCTAGTCTTATGTTCTACACTAGAAAAGCACCCGTGCATTGCAGCGGTAAAGATTTTAATGCCGATAAAAAATGATGTAATCAATTGTTTGTGAATAATATGTTTACGCCATAGTACTGTCAATTGAAACTAAACATTATTCCAAATATAAAGTTTAAAGTATTTTTTCCAGTGCAAATGAAATGGTCAAATTCATAGTGTGTATATAAATCTAAAAATAAAAATTCTAAAAGTAGCCTATTAGCATATTAGAAATAGCATGGTCAAATTTGTCATTTTTAAAAAGACAATTTTAATTACATATTTAACAAAAAGTTGACTTTGCAATTGACTAATTGTGGAAGTTATTAATAAATTAAGAATCTTTCCAAATTGAATCAAGAATCAAATTTACATTATATTGTAATGGAAGGTTGACTTTGTTTAATTTACGTGAAGGGTACAGTAGTCTCTTTGATTTTAAATAGGGGTAATTTAGTAAGTTGTATTCTTTAAAGTCTTAAGGTCATGAAAAAATGAACAAACACTTTATAATGGTGTAAAGATGACTGCATCATCTGTTTGTTGTGTTTGATTAGGACATGGAAACAGAGTTTATGTGCTTCTGTGTTCTTTCTTTGAAAAACCGTCTGTTACTTGTTCTGAACAAGTGTAAGAGAGTAGGATACGTACTTCGTTTGTTTTCTTTGTACTACACAAAGGATGTTGCAATTAGTCTCTGTTGCTTCTGGCTCATTTAAACTGTGAATTTGTGACAATTCTTTTCTCTGGGATGAACCCGCATAGCGTTCAAGTGAAATGACCAATTTGGCTATTTTACGTCCATTACAAAGAAATTGGTTATATCCATTTGGGTCCACAAGATTCTTCATTTGCCTTTATTGATGGGTATTCTACGTGAAAGGTTTTTTCAACCGTGCTTCAAGTCGACTGTTGCAATTTCGGGCTTCCTTCTTTTTCTGATTAGCCTTTCAAGTAGAGTTACGTATTTGATATAAAGTGGCATGATTGGCTTTCTCATTGATACAAAGTTTATATGTGCCTTTATGTAGATAGTGATGGTGAAGTGAAGGCCAAAGTGGACCTAGGCCCTTCACTTCACTGCAATGACACTAACTGGTAATTGCTTCAAGTTCGATGGATCTATAAGATGGTTCACTCAATTTTTAATAATAAAATAAGAACTTTTGCTAATACATATTTCATTCTGTAACTTTGAATTGACTGATTCAAAATGGTCCTCCTAAAAGAAAAAGGAACTCATACATAAGCTCCATAACTGAAAGTGTAATACCATGTAAATTTTTAGAAGAAAGAAACAGCCATTACAAAGATGTGAAAGTAAAATTTATGAAAGAAAATATGACATATCTAATCTAGACATGATACATAATGGGCATATAATTGGTTTCCCAACCTTGTATCTCTAGACTCTAGGGCATAGGCATCAGCATACTGAATGATCGATTTTACAAAGTTTATGGTTAACCTTGTATCTCATCTCATCTCATGTATAATTTCCTTACAAATTTTATCCTGACATTTTTTTACCAGCTTCGTCCCTGGTGTCATGTGCCAAATGCCATTTGACATGGTATTCTTTTGACTAACGTACTTGCAAATAATTGATGCTTTAGGGGACATCATCAATAGAAAAGATGTGGAGAAGGCATTGCGGGGAGTAGATTGTGTTTTCCATCTTGCTTCATTTGGCATGTCTGGTAAAGAGATGCTTCAGTATGGCCGAGTGGATGATGTGAATATAAATGGAACCTGCCATGTCTTGGAAGCTTGCCATGAGCATGGTGTCAAAAGACTTGTATATGCAAGTACATCCAATGTTGTGTTTGCTGGCAATGAAATTGTTAATGGAAATGAAAAGCTGCCTTATGTCCCATTGGATAACCATGTCGACCCATATAGCCGAAGCAAATCTATTGCTGAACAGCTTGTTTTAAAAAGCAATGGTCGTCCTTCCAAGTATGTATAATATATTTATTCCGTCTGTCCCACATTCGACATAGGCCATAGTTCCTTATAAATGCTTGGCTATTGGTTAAATAGCTTTAAATGCCTACAATAAACCAAATTGGGACCTGTGTACCTAAGTCAATGCTATCAATTTACTTGTAAGGATGATATCATGCAAATAGGTCAATTTATTTTTATAACTTGCCAGAAAAGATAATTTGGCAAACTTTTGTGGGAGATCTTGAAAATGAAAACGTTGCTCTTCTTGGGATAACATATATGGTGTGACATATATGTAGTTAGATACGTAAATATCTCAACTCCAACTAGATGCATATTCACTTTTAGCTGCTAAGGTTTATGTGCAGTGCTTGTGCATAGTTTCTCTGTAGTTGTCAACTATATTCTGAAATAAAGTTTATTTGAAGTTGATACTAGAGAGTGTATTGGATGGAATTCCTTAAGATCATGTTTCACTAACAACTTTCCCATGGCACTATATTATAGGAACAAGAATGGGGAATGTTTGTATACATGTGCAGTTCGTCCGGCTGCTATCTATGGACCTGGTGAAGAAAGACACTTGCCTAGGATAATCAATCTTGCTAAATTAGGACTGCTGCCATTCAAAATTGGTGAACCAAGTGTGAAAAGTGACTGGGTTTATATTGACAATTTGGTTCTGGCATTAATTCTGGCTAGTATGGGACTGTTGGATGACATTCCTGGAAGAGGAAAACAGCCAATTGCTGCTGGTCAGCCATACTTCATATCAGATGGTAATCTTCGTCTACTGCTTAAACTTGTTCGTTTATGTTCAAAATTGCAACTGTCTAATTTGTTTACTTCATCTAACCATTTACGGGTCCCACTTAAATGATTTGAACCTATGCAAAGAAATAAGATGTAACCCATAGAATGGAGAAACGTGGTGTGAACAAATAGATAATCATTTAAAATGGTTATTGTATTTTGAGATGTTGCTCAGTTACGTACTTTTTAGTAAACAGGTTCTCCTGTCAACACTTTCGAATTTATCCGTCCATTGCTCAGAAGTCTGGAGTATGATATGCCGAAGGCATCATTACCAGTCCCAACAGCTCTTTTTGTGGGAAAAGCATTTTCTGTTATGTACACTTTCATGTATCCTTGGTTGAACCATGGCTGGCTTCCTCAACCATTATTGCTCCCTGCTGAAGTTTACAAGGTTCGCAACTGACAAATTACAATGTTCTCTTCACTAAGATTAAACCTAATCTGATTATCATAAATCAAGCAATCCTTCTTCTGTATAGGTTGGTGTCACCCACTATTTCAATTACCTAAAAGCCAAACAAGAGTTGGGTTACACCCCAATCACGAGTCCTCAAGAGGGTATGGCTAACACCATCCCATTCTACCAAGAGAGACAACGGAAAAGTTTAGATGGGCCCACAATATATGCATGGCTTTTCTGCGTTTTTGGAATGTCAGCTGTGATTGGTGCTGCATTCTTCCCAGTGCCCCTACTTAGACCTGCATGTCTCTTCATTTTACGATCCATGTGGACGTTGAGGCTACTTGCTGTTTGGGCCATAGCAATGCACATTGGTGAATCTGTATATGCGTGGAGATTAGCTAAGAGAGTGGATCCAGCAAATGCAAGAGGGTGGTTTTGGCAGACTTTCGTTCTTGGGTTTTTCTCATTAAAATTACTTCTGAAGAGAGCCAAGAAGTAGATACCATGTTATATGGAATTCACATACACTTGTGTGGTGTAGTGTTTTCACTATAATTTTTCTTTTAATGAGCTCAACTCAAAGCTTGGCACTTGCCACTTGTACCTACTTCTGCTTGTTTCAACTCTGTATGACCTTTTAGCTGTGAAAAATTGGTCAGATGTCTCAACGAGCTTAAATTGTTTTAGCTGTGAAAAATTGGTCAGATGTCTCAACGAGCTTAAATTGTTGCTAGTTGCACTGAATTCAATAGTGAAATATTTCGCCATTGATGTTCCTGTACGGGTTAGCTTTATTACCATTGTCCCTCCAACAGATCTAAATTTCCATCTTGATTATGCTATTTTTGTAAAATTTTCTAATTTTCAACGGAAAGGAAGTACCAAGATATCTTAGCAACCTGAGTTCAGCACAGGTCATTTTTCAACGGTAAATAATATTGATGTTAACCTCAGATATCTTATAAGAAATTCAGTATGGCTGTCAATGCAGAAATGACTAGATTTATAATAATTAAAAACTGAAGATTACATTATTCTTGAATTACAGAGCCATGCACAAACACACAGTAGTTTCATTTACGTTCTAATAATATAAATTGCTGAGCTTCCATCCTCAGGAAGACAGGATAATGACATAAATTCTCCAATGATACAAATGGAAGACCGGACATCAACACAGCTGACATTGTAACTACAGCAAGAATCATATGCTGATTCACTTGCTTAGTGTTTATTACATAGATATGACCATGGAGCCTGCTTGAGATGGCCATTTCCATGACCATCATTGGCATCTACCCGTCATCCATAAGACTGATAGAGCAAAGCAGGTGGTGGTTTACGATGCATGAAAGAGGCGCCGATGACTCCAGCCATTAGGAGCGACTCGGACAATGACTTCTTGGGTGAGCATGAATGTATGTATGACCTGCATCAACATATATCAACCAAATTAACTAAAAAAATAGATTACTATTGTAATAAAATCTTATTCTATTTGTATTTGCCACCTTAAGAATAAGAAATGCTTTACAGTTTAAAACAAGTGCTAACAGTCAAAACCTGACTAATCTGTACTACAAAATACTCATTTTGACCCTTTCCTCAACCCCAGCCATTTTACCACCTCTAGTCAAAACTAGACTAGAGTACTATACGATTCTAAACCCAATTATTTAAAATCAACTGGTCAGTGGTGTTACACATTAAACTCAGGGTAAAATTATAGACATGTAGATAGAAAAACAGAAAACGCAAATGCTTACAACATCCAAAACTGTTATACATCAATTATTTATATTATAAATTTAAAATATGGACAAAAGAGTTCTGCGAATTACTCACCCAACCCGACAAGAACTGTTTTGACCCATGCTTAATAACTACCCACTTCTACCCGTCAGCCACCCCACCCATTATGCACTCATGACAGCTGTCAACCAAAAGTGTACATACCTCTAGAATGCAAAATGACTAACTTGCAAGGCTAGATCCAAGCCCGCCACTCAAGTAGCAGTACTGCCGTTCTTAGTCCTGCTGCAATCTAAGGATACCTGAAACATATTACATATTAGGAAGGTTAAGAGGACAGTCGATTCATAAATAAATTGTTCACTGAAGGATATCATAAGAAGAGGTGACAGTTTCAGCACATCTACCTAAAAAATGAAAAAAGGTTAATATCAGTTACACTTCCTCTCTATAATAACATAGAACTCTAGTCTAGACTAATAGTATTTGTATACATAGTCTGACACTCTCCAACAAGTCGAATGATTTATTAATAACAAACTTAGCTTGGATTGTAACGTGTCAAAAAGGTCCATAAGTCGCTAAAGTGAATTAAATGCTTACAACCTCCATGATGGATTTATTAGAAGTATAACACTATTTTTGATGGTATAACTTTTTCACTCACAATGCATAATCTATCTGTAAAACTATAAGATGTGTATAAATAGGTGTTGGTGGGTCAAACTTGTTTCAGCCTCGAAATATCATTAAATTCACTCACCTTAATCCGATGTTTACCCTGCATTTTGTCCAGAACCACCACCTTGAATGAACTGGGGTGGAGCAGTAACTATATAATGTTGTCCTGGAATAGGTGCTGCAACACCTGATGACGACAAAAATATATAATGAACGAATATGGAAAATGATTGGTAGGCCTAAATTTGCAGGACTAATATAGACCTAAAGTTGTGATTGGTAGGTTTGAAAAATTGATTGGATCAGATTAAGAGAGAGAAATAATGCAACCAATCAGAAAGTTAGGCCTATTTTTAGGTCTACATAAGTAGGCCTATTTAGCATTACTCAACAAATATATAAGATATTGATATAAAAAAAAATTCAAACTGTTTTTATTGAGGATATATGTTTACAGCCGACAGTAATAAATAGATTTTTAGAACAAAAAGCGACCTGTTGGATATGGCCCTTGAATCGTCTGAATGGAAGAAGTCGCTATTCCATTCACATTCGGCCCTCCAAATTGCACAATCTGTTGACCAGGCAATGCATAACTCTGTAAAGGTGCATAGCCGTGACCATTTGGAGCAACTTGACCCATTTGATTGTATGGATATACTTGTGTGTTAACTGTGCCAGGTACTCCATACATTTGAAGATACTGTTGACCCAGATACGGGTTATAAACACCCTATCAAAAAATAATAACATATTTACGAAATGAAGTCACACAATGATTAATTGGTATTAAGAGGTAAAAGAAAGTCAGTTTTTCATGGTTAGTGGTGTTAATTTTGGAGCAATACTGACCTGTGGATAGACGTACTCAGAGCCGTACGTTGCATACCTGTACAAATAACATTAGAAAACGTGAAGTAGCTTGAAGTTGTAAGTTATAACAAAAAACAAAGCTTCTACAATTTATTAAGATTTTCAAAATCATTTACCTAAATCAATAAGATTATACGCAGATAAAAAAAAACTCACGTGTACGGGGGATACGTTAATCCTGGTTGGTAGCTGTAAGGAACAGGTTGTTGAACACCATAGCTTCCAAAATAAGACCCACGTACAGCAAAAGGTGTTGGTGATCTGACAGATCCTACTACAGACAACCAAATGATTTTAACAGACTAAACGCAGAGCATGCAGTTATCTATATTGATAGTTGTAGTTTATGAAATTTATAATTATAAATCGTAAACGGATCCTTGGAATCCTAAGAAGTTGTATTAACATTCTAAGCTGCTAACTGTATACATACATCTTATTTTAACGAAATACAAAATATAAGTAGAAAAATATAAGATTTATTAATAGATTTGAATAGAGACATTACTTACCAAATGGTAGTGTATGTTGGGGCCTTCCAAGTGAGGCCAGGTTACAATTTGCTCGTCTACCATCAATAACCGGAGCTGGATCAATACATGCTCTCCTTGCAGATTCGGGCTCTTGGAAAGTCACCTAATTCTCCATACAATTATGTTACATATATCAAATTACTAGAATATTGACGCAACGTATAATAGAACAGTGAAAACATGGCAAACAGAGAGAAATGTGCATAATTTTTTCCACAATTTCTATCGTTTGGGCTAACTTCATCTATTCAATTATTCTTAATGTAAAATAGGTAAAATTGCAGCTTTTCTTCAGTCACAATCTATCTTAGGTGGGCAACATCAATAGGTATGATTTTTAAATTTTGCACTTATGGCCAGAAGCTACCAAAAATAGTACTTTCCCATCTAAAAGGGCATGTTTTATGCCTAGATGATATACAACTTATGTAGCATGCTTCCTTCCTACAGCAACTATAATGACCATTTAGCATATAAACTATCAAAAAATATTAACAGATGGGAAGTAAGAAAAAGGCACGTATGGGTGAACTCCCATAGATAATATAATCCCACAAACCAACTAAATTAATAGACATTTTCTTTTATGCTATTTTGATGGTGCACTAGTTAGTTTAGTCATAGCAAGGGTTTCGGATGCGTGTTTTAAAAGTGATCACATTATAGTAATTGGATGTGCTTCTAGTAATTGGTGTTGTAATAATCACTTTTGAAGGTGTTGAGTGTTTGGCAAATTCTGAGTATTAATGAGCTAATAGATACTATAGCGGTAGTATGAGATTGACTATGTGACATATTCAGATAATTTATAAACCACCCAGGCTAGGCTACCCTAACACTAGTATATGACGTTGTAATTGCTTTCAAAACACCCATATCACTTGTAAAGATCACTAAATTATCTTGAACAATGGGAACTATGCATGTCTTATGGTATATAATGATATATCACAAGAGTAGTAGGAACTAATATAAGAGAAGATACTCACAAAACCGTAACCCTTGGAACGGCCAGTATTCTTATCGGTGATCACAACAGCTTCAAGAATATCCCCAAATTGCTCAAAATATTGCCTCATAGTCTCACTCTTTGTCTCCCAAGCAAGCCCACCAACAAAAACCTTTGTCAAACTAGTATCCCCAAAAGGCTGAAACCCAGAACTCGAGCTCGATCCTGAGCTCGGACCGTGTCGATCCAACGAATAAAACGCCATCAAAAAACTCCCCTCCTTTCTCTTTATATCAAACTAGTATCACCAAATTTCAACAAAGATACAATTTTTCTAACAAATTAAGTAACATAAACAGTTAATTACAACTAATTTGAATAGGAAATACACCACAAGTACTAAAGATCAAACACTGTACAGAAATTGGGGAAACCCAATTAAAGATCAAGATGATTAAACATAAGAAAAGGAAGTAAAGTAAACATTTTTATTAAAATTGAAATGGAGAAAAGAAAGAAAACCCTAGAATTGAGGTGAAAAGGAGGTTGGTGGAGCAATAATAAACAAATTGGTTGGTATAATCATCATGATGGGTATGTAAATATGTATGTACGTAGTGATGATGATGGGGGGTGGGGTTAAGATTAAACAAAATTTATAAACTTTTCTAAGCATCAACGCTTTTACTGTCGCGGGGTATTCAAGAACTAGAATCTTGTTTGTAAAAATTGAAACTTTTTACATGGAAATGAAATGGGGTCTCAAGAAAACTGATATATTTACAGAAATAAAGGGAATAATTTGTAATTATATATATATACAGTATACAAAATTGGTATAAAAAGGTGGAAGAGCGAAGAAGATGATGATTCGATAGTGAAGAAAGGAGTAGAGAGTTGAAACCACCGATGAAATTGGAAATGGAGTTTTTTATTTAGTCGTACCTAATCAAATCTTGTAATGTGATTCGTTGTAAAGCTTCTTGGATTATTTGTTATTTAACTCGTTGATTTATTAAAAATGGTACTTAGATAAACAAACATCAAACACGATATTTACTTTCGGTCGGTTATTCGAGTTTTGGTTTATTTATGTCTATATTTCTTCGGGGGGGTTTAATTTCGTAATATATAATTTGATAATCGAATCGAACTAAGTTTTGGGTTAACTGGTTTACATTAATTGTTTTCGATTGTGGTTTAGATTCCAATTAACTCTTAACAAATTAGTATATGCTATTTGTTATATAAGAAATATATAATTAATAATAAGAAAAATGACTAATTTCATTTTCACAACCTTCTTAGATTTATTGAATCATATATTTGCTCTAGTATTAAGCAAAACTCAAACTCAACTTCTTGGATTTAGTAATACTTTATATAGAAGGTTTTTAGTAAGATACTACTACCTCTGTTCCACTTCAAATGTCCACCTTACTATTTTGAGTTGTCTTAAATAAGTGTCCACTTTCATGTTGTAACCAATCGAAAGGGACATTAGTGGGTAGATATGTTATTTGATTGGTGAAAAATATAGTTAGTGAAGAATCCTAAAACTGCGTGCAAAGTTAAAGTGAACACTTAGAGTGGGACGGATGAAGTACTAATTAGAAATTAATTAAAGTCACGTAAATTGTTACGATCACACCATTTGACAACTAACAATTATATAGAAGCATTTAAGCATTTCATACAATTGCAAATGATGATAATTTGTATACCACTAAATTTTTGTCTGTATACTACTAAATTTATTGTACAATATATCAACACATTTAGTAGTGAATAAATAAAATTATATGGTGTATAAAGCACTCCTAAAATGCAAAATCGCAAAATCTTTAAAGTAGATAAAAGTTACAAATTCTAATAAATGCATTCAGATAAATATGTGCATGTAACAATGAAAAAAATGATAAAACGTGCATAATTTGTCAGGGACATGATAAAGTTACAAATGTTACGCCTAATATAATATGCAAAGAGTGTATATGTAACACTAGAAAATCTGTACGCCGTGCGATGCAAAACCCTGCTTAAATAGGTTAAGGTGCGTTTAGTTTTAAAAATATTGACCAGTTTTATAGAAATTTTCTATAAAAGTTATAAAAGTTCTTAAGTTGTGGTTTTATGGTGAAATTTTATGTTGTCAATAAAAGGAAAATTGTACATGTACTAAAGCTAAAGTTTCTTTATTTAATTAAAATTATAATTAATGCATTGAAGTTTTGTATTTAACTCATTGAAGTTTTATGCTGCCTATTTTCTAAAATTATTTTTTCCTTTTTTTTTTGGGTTAAAGGATATCTTGATATCTTCATTTTTTATATTATTATATCATTATCATTACTATATAAATAAGAAGAACAAGTTTAACCACATTATGCCACATTAGTACTTAAAATTATGCCACTTGTGATCAACTAACAAAAAAAAATTAATTTTAATTCTTTTTAACTTCGAAAGAAATTTAAATAAAACAAACTTTAATCTTAAAAGACAAAAAAAATTATTGCTAATTCTTTTTACTTCAAATGATATAAAAACAACTTTAGTATTAAATAATGATATTACTAATTAGTAAAAAAAATCGGTTCGTTACCTAACTCGGTACAAAGTGAAAGTTCGTTACCGGTCTGTAGCTTTAACTCTTAAACAATTATAACACTTATGTATTATTTTTTTTTATTCTCGGAAGACATTTAGTTTTTCTTTTGATTTGATTGCTAAATCTAAATATGACCACCTGTTGGTTCTAATTATTAAATGTTGATATTTATTAGTATTATTTATGAACACTATACCAACGAAAAAAGAATTGGTCATTAGTATAAAAGAATATGCAAGTTTAACCAAGTAGTGATTAGTCATATTTTTTAGAAAGAATGAACAAAGAAAGATATAGTCTATATTGATCATAAGATCTCTATGAGCAGGTAAATTTTTTGTGACTTCTTATTATTCATGACGTCCCTTGCTTCTTGCTACAAAAGATAATATTATATAAACAGTCATGTGGCTTAATATTTGAGCACATCATCACCCAAATGATTGACATTTTACCTTTTTTCTTTTCTTTTTTACCTTCTTTCTTTTATAAACTAACCAATAACCTTATTTAATTTATTTATTTAAACAAATAAATTTCTTTCAAAAATGTTTCATGTTTACTCTTTTAATACGTGTACATCTTCATTTATAATATTGTGTAAGCCCTTTAAAATCTTTCATAACCATTATTTCGACGCATCTACATCCTTATTTACATAACTTTTTTTTTTTACCAAATTAAAGGTTTTAACTTTCCCAATCTATACTCTCTTTACGTCTTCATTTGTAAAAAAAAATTTCTCTCTCTCTCTCGTAACAACAATTTCCATCTCAATCTATAGTTCTCTTTCAATTGTTAAAAAAAATCGTTCAAATGTACAGTGGCATTACTCAACATTATTGATACACTTGCAACTTCTTTTTGCATAATTTTTTGGAATACTTTGTCATTTTCTTAAAATTTGTTGCTATGTGAACTGTAAAAAGAATATCATATAGAATATGTAAATTTATCTTCATTTTGATTCAATAATCTACTTTGAACACAATATACATGTAACATTATTAAAATCGACGTTAACTTGTTCAGGAGTGGACCGTACATTGCACGGCCTTTAAACTTGACTAGTGGTTTTATATAAAGAAACCATGTTAGATAGCAAACTTCTTATTCTTATGATGACAATGACAACTCATCAATCATTTCCCCCTTTTTTTTCATTGCAAAGTTTGTTTATAGTTGCTTCATTTCTTACTTATAATGTATAAAATCATACATTTATTCATTATTACATTTCTTAAACCCTCCACAACAACGCTTATAAGCTTTATACTTTTTGATTATTTGTTATATTCAAATGATCAATTAAACTTACAAAAAGTTGATCAAAATACCGCCAAATTTCGCATGATATTACTACCACTCTCGATAAACATAATTACTCTTGATAAGTCATGAGATTTTTCAAGGCTGTTATCATCTTTTATTATCCAAACTCTCCCATCATAAAACATATTGTAAAAATATACAAACTTTTTACAATGTCTTTTTCAACAACTATCTCAATTTCACTTATGTCACCGACTTATATTTCGTTTCATCTTTATCTCTAGAAATGACCATTCTTAAAAGAGAACTAACACCATTAAATCATGATGTAAAATTATCAGAGGGTGATACTACAATCATCAAATGAAGAAACCGCCACTATTAAATCCTTACATTACAGCCAGAAAACCCATGGATATCAACCTCCTTCATTTAAAAAAAAAGCTCCTTTAAAAAAAAGGTAATTAGTGATACATTTTTATTAAATTTTATAAATAAGCTCCTTTAAAAAAAAGGTAATTAGTGATACATCATAGTTTTGCATAACTATATCTATATCTATATAATAGGTTAAAACAATTGGGTTACGCTTAGCACAACTAAAAAAACTATATTATAAAATGAAAAATATATACGTACCATTTTTTATGATAATATATGAGTTACTATCCTTACTCCTTAGTAAGATAAATGATTTTTTACGATCATTTCGTTGACCATCACTAATTACAACCATCTTTATCTTTATGAATTACCCCGTATAAGATCATTTATTCACTCTGTAAAAGATGGTGTATGATTTTATTATACACAAAAATTAGTGTACTGTTTTATTATACGTATATATGTTTTGTAATAAGATTTCAATACTATATTTAAACTTGGTAGGAACAATAATATCAGATATATTATACTTACAAAATTACGATAACATTATTTATTAGATATTGAATTAATTATCTTTGACAAAAAAACTGGTGTAATCTATTATTTATTGAAATGTTTATAACCATTAATTAATGTTATCATGAATCACACTGTTAGGATGATGATACTAAGGTTTGTGTATATATACATAGACACACACATAAATACATACATATACATATGTTAAGTATAAACGATAGAAAAAAGATGACAAAATCCATAGTGTTTACAACATTTCTCGTGTTCAGCATGTTTACAGCTATAGGTAAGTTAATACAATAATATTTATATCGTCTTTTCAAAATACGAACACATATAAGCTGATTTAATGAACACATTTTTTTATATATTGTGCATAGGTATTGAAGTGGTATCGGCTGATGATAAACCCATTTGTGAGAAGTTTTATTATTATCCTGATAACTGTGAGAAAGAAAAGTGTGAAGAAGTTTGTCGTAGTCAATTTGGACCTGATATTACTGCGTTTTGCGAAAAGGTTTACATTTGCCATTGTTATTATATATGTAAAGGCTCGATAGATGGTGGTAGTCTAACATCTCTCAAGTCTCTTCCTAATAAGAACTACAGTACGTAATAATCAACAATAATATGATTGAATAAATAATTATGTTAGAATTGTTGTCTACTTATGTTACAAGAACTATATATATTAGGGTGTGCCAATTTTCTTGAACGCGAGGCTTCATTTTAACATAAATTTTTATTGTATAGATACAAGTTATTTTATTTCTTATAAATTTATTGTTGGGCTAAAAACTTACTCCTTCATATATGTTTTCGTACATATAATAAACGATATTTACAAGTTCAATACATCTATCTATACTACTTAATAAAGCAATTGAACCATCCATCTTAATCCTTAAAAAAGGGACAATACAAATGACAAATTTACCCTTTTAAATATCTTAAATAGTCTTAAATAATTGAATTCAATGCAATTAAATTAACTACTATAGTTACAAAATATTTAACAACATAGTTATGGATTAACTTATGTAACTGACTTAGCAATATTAATGTATATCAACATGTCATTACTGAAATATAATCAAATAACCGACACAAACTAAATGAAACAAATTGCATAACTGATTACGTTTAAACTTTGTAATATATTACACCTAATATAAACAACACTAAGAGTTCGACTCACAAATTAAAAATATGATTGTAGAACTCGAAGTTGTGAAACTCAAAAGTTTGACATAAAAATGCATTTTTCATCTACAGCCTATTTGTACAGATATGGTAGAGGGACCGTTTTACATTCCTAGTTTTATCAAGTTATAACACCTCTCTTTCTAAAGCTATTAATTTATCATTTTCGACTACGAAAGCGTATTAAACAAAACATTATTTTATAAACTTATGATATAAACATGCACCACAAGTTTAGCGTTTACAAAATCAACATTTACTAAATACAAACAGGGTATTATATTGTGCAAAACACATAGTTTCAACAAACTATATCAGAGTTGCTATTGTCAAACATTCTTCGTTCCATTCTTGCAACCCACATATCAAAATAATACATGCAAACAGAAGATAATCGAGTATTAAAGACTGTAGGAGCCGCCGGCTGGACCGACACCCACCGGTTTAGTGGCACAACCCGCCGGCTTGGCTCTACGAGTCGCCAACTTCCCTTTATTCGAAATGAACCCGTCGGGTAGGGTACCAGACCCGTCGGCTGGTTCTTCAGATACAGCAACAACAGCAGTTTAACCAAATACCAATTACGAACAAAAACTTAACCAAGCCACATTTCCAGATACTAAATCAACAATACTACGTTTTTAGCATCTAGAAAACATTACTTTGCATCTAGTAACATCAAATAACCTCAACTAACATCAAAAGATACCAATTTCACGCCAAATTCAAAGAACCCATTTGGCTCACTTAATCTTAAAATCACACTTCAAGAACTTGATTCTACATCTAAAATTACAACATTTCAGTTTCTATATACTAATATCATTATTCAATCATCACATAAGCTACCTTAATCAACCAATTTATCAATTCTCTATTTGACCTAATAACACTTAAGTTCATAAGGAAGATGATACTTACACTTTGATGATGAACAAGATAATAGCAACTAAAAAATGATTATCTAGTAAAGAATCACAGATTGAGATCACTAATTTTATTTAGGGATTAAAGTTCTTGAAATTTGAGGTTAAAGAGAGTGAGTTTGTGAGAGTGTTCTTCAATTACAAGGAGGAGGGAATAAACACAAAAGGGAAGGTCGGTCTCCCTTATGACCGACTCATCTATACGGGTATTTTATACCCGTTCCAAATCTATTGTCTGGAACCTTAAAATCTTTCGCGAGAAGAATTATTTCATTTTACCGTCAACTATAACTATTTAAAACAAATAATATTTCACTATTCACAAAAAGTTACACATAAGCAAATAATATTAAATTTACTTATAAGTTATTAAATAATCAATTAAAGGTAAAGAAATTACCAGATCGGTATTGAGGACGTTACACAAGTATTGATCAAAAACAAACTTAAATAATGCATGATTAATATATCATCAAATGAAAGTATTGTCCGCTGCAAATGCGCGGGTATTCTTCTAGTAGTTATTAATATTTACTGACTTTTTAGGTAACTGATAATATTAATTACGGTGAATTTTTGTATCCATTTTAAAAATATAATTTTCCTACGTAACGTTTTGTATGTGAATATCACGTGGATATTATATATGGATGACATACCAGTCAAATTACATATAATTAGCGATAATTGAAAGTTTGATACATACAATAAAGTTTTTAAAGTTGATACACACTATAGAGATTTTGACAAAGTTTATTACATTTTCAAACACGTATCCCTAACAGTTACCTTCTTTTTTCTTTCTTTTAACTCTTGTGTATTTCTCTTTGCTCTTACACAAATATCGTGTCCATTTTCCATAGAACATTGATGTGCATTTGCATTTGATAGTTGACCGACTAGAGAAGAGGTGCTTAACGGAAGATATTATCAGGTGTTCGGTGCAAACTCAAGGGTTGTTTGGTCTACGTTTTTCTCAGGTATTGGAGTTGACAGAGAAGGAGATGGTGGAGAGGTCCTCCTTACCAAATGACCATTTCCATTTACCCTCACCATCATGTTTTACCATACAACTACTGACAAAATTACATAACACCTCGAATTCCCCTATCACTCTTCCATCATATTGATATGATATCAATGGATCCAAGATCTCTAACACTTTATACAAATTTGTTCATCTCAAAAATCAATGTAATTGAACAAATGAAAAAAATATGAAAAATGAAATATCCAGTACCACCTTCCAAACCTTCTCATTTATTTTTATGAAAAATTAGAAAGAAAAGTTAAAGAATCTACTTCTATTTCTCTTTTTCTTTCCTTTAAAAAAACATAAAAAACACAACCTCTGTTTTTTCCTTTCCATTTCATTTCTCTATCGAATCGAATATTTGGCACTTAAAAGTCTCAAATTACGAAAATACCCTTATTGATATATAATTTTAAATTAAAATTCTTTTTCTTTGAGCCTGTTAACCAAACACATGGTGCACGATCAAAATTAATCGGGATCGAGTGAAGTAGGGTTTGGACTTTATGCAAATGCACATCAAAATTCTTTTTCATTTTTCCACCATCTCCTTCTCTGCCAACTCCAATACCCGAGAAAAACGTAAACCAAACAACCCTTGAGTTTGCACCGAACACCTGATAATATCCTTCCGTTAAGCACCTCTTCTCTAGTTGGTCAACTATCAAATGCAAATGCACATCAATGTTCTATGGAAAATGGACACGATATTTGTGTAAGAGCAAAGAGAAATACACAAGAGTTAAAAGAAAGGAAAAAGAAGGTAACTGTTAGGGATACGTGTTTGAAGATGTAATAAACTTTGTCAAAATCTCTATAGTGTGTATCCTTTAAAAACTTTATTGTATGTATCAAACTTTCAATTATCGCTAATTGTATGTAATTTGACTAGTATGTCATCCATATATAATATCCACGTGATATTCACATACAAAACGTTACGTAGGAAAATTATATTTTTAAAATGGATACAAAATTTCACCGTAATTAATATTATCAGTTATCTAAAAAGCCAGTAAATATTAATAACTACTAGAAGAATACCCGCACATTTGCAGTGGACAATACTTTCATTTGATGATATATTAATCATGCATTATTTAAGTTTGTTTTTGATCAATACTTGATAAAACTAGGTGTATAACGACCCCTCTACCATATCTGTACAGATAGGTTGTAGATGAAAATTGCATTTTTATGTCAAACTTTTGAGTTTCACAACTTCGAGTTCTACAATCATGTTTTTAATTTGTGAGTCGAACTCTTAGTGTTGTTTATATTAGCTGTAATATATTACAAAGTTTAAACGTAATCAGTTATGCGATTTGTTTCATTTAGTTTGTGTCGGTTATTTGATTACATATATATTTCAGTAATGACATGTTGATATACATTAATATTGTTAAGTCAGTTACATAAGTTAATCCATAACTATGTTGTTAAATGTTTTGTAACTATAGTAGTTAATTTAATTGCATTGAATTCAATTATTTAAGACTATTTAAGATATTTAAAAGGGTAAATTTGTCATTTGTATTTTCCCTTTTTAAAGGATTAAGATGGATAGTTCAATTGCATTATTAAGTAGTATAGATATAAAGCTTTAATCCAAAAGTCTTAAGAACCCAAAGATAGTTATAAAACATAATAATAATCTAAAGTTAAATAACTATATTACCTTTTTTGGGTGTAAATTTAGAATCTAATCTCTAACTAAAATCATAATTTATACATTTATTTATGTTTGAAGGTCTAAATTATTAAATTATCAAACATGGTTTCAATTGCGAAAAAAATTTAAAGCATTCGATTAGTTTTTTTTTTCTTCTCCCCGAAAAACATAAAGTATATTACTGTGTTGAGAAGGACTTAAAAGATAAAATTACAAGATTTTGAGAGAGTGCCCTTTTAATTTCATAAAACCTCAAAACCCTAGATTTTTAAATTATCTGATTTTTAAAGAATGAGATTATACTTTGGTGGTCACTGAAACCATGGCTTCTTCACTGCAATTTCATCCTATTTCTATTCCGGTATGTAATTCATCTATTAAGTGCATTTTTCATCATTCTGTTTAACATCATACTTTGGTGGTCACTGAAACTTTGACAAATTCCCAATCTTTGGCATTGTAGATTTTTAGTCAATTAAGTTTAACAATTCTTGCTATTTTCATCATTCTGTTTTCTTTTTGTATATATATTTGGGGAAAAAGGCATAACCTTTTATATGTGGGTATTGGAGATTTTAACCTGTCTATCAAGTTAGAGTTTTGGAGTTCATCGTTGACATCTAGAAATTCAGTTAATGATTGCTAATTGGTGTATTTGCGATATGTTTCATTTATTTTTTACATGGGTTTCAAAAAGGAACATGTTCCACTTTAGAAATTTCCTTTTAATATCTCCAATTAAGTGCAGGATTACGACGTTTGTGATGTAAGTTATTGTTGTTTCGTTGAGATACACTTACCATTTTCAGTTATTCAGCTCATGGTTATCGATTATTCATGTGTCCCGGTTACAAACTGTCTAACTTAAGAATGTCTTGCTAAAAAAATGTAGACGCAGCTACATGGGCGGGTCAGGTGGGTTGAGTAGCAGGTTGAAACGGATTTGAGTTTTAACATGTGAGTTGTTAGTGTAGGTAGGGTCAACCACTGGACACTTTAATGGCATTATTTTTTTATTTGACCCTAATAATCCTTATCGTTTTTTAATTCGACCCATTTTTGGGATAAAACACAATCTTCGAAATTGCCACCTCTAATTAATGTTTGTAGGAAGGTATTCAAATTGAGTCTAGCCTTTTTACATCTTAATGTTACAATAGTGTATTGGTGTACAATTGAGTCAACATCTGTCCGGATCCTAGCATAGGAAAAAATTGTTGGTGATAACAATAGTTAGAATGGCTTCTCGTCTTATCTATTTTTATCGGAGCTCTTTTTCTAGATCAGGATTTTCGACCTGAAAATCAACTATTATAACGACATAATCTTCAATGAATGCACTGCGTTAGCAGTTTCTTATTTGATAGTTTTTACACTACAGTTTTGTCAAGGAATGAACATGCAACCTCTGGCTTTCTTGTAGGCCTAACCATGGCACTTATGATAAGCGATTATCGTGTTCTAGTGTGCTACCCGAAATTCAATATAACATAATAAATTTCTAGAAATAACCATGCATGTAAGCAAATTTTAAACCACATAGAACTGTGTTCTAATGTTTTCGTTTACTACAACTTGTTAATGTGTGTGTCAGACTGTCAGTGTGTGTAATTTATGATCATAACCTTAAGTTCCTTTCTTAATAGTATCTAATTATGGTTCCAATTGTTGATTTCTTGAAGCATCAAATTTTGACAAATGCCTCGGAACTTAGACCGCAGTTAGGGTTCAATAGAAGATATGAAATTTGGAATGGGAAGAACAAATGTCGAAGTTTTTTTCTCAGAGTTTCCGCTAATTCATCAATATCAGCTGATGATAATTCAATCAAGGATGAAGTGACACTTGCCAAATCAGTGAGCAATGGCATGGTCGTCTTACAACATCAAGTTTCAAGACTACAAGAGATGATTGTTTCTCTCCCTCCTGTTGTTTTTGTGGTATGTCTTTCCCCAGGGCATGACAAAATATTGATTTGATTTTTGTAAAAAAAAATTCAAACTAAATAACTGACAGGATCAATTAGTACTCCTTTTTGTCTTGTGAAAACTGCAATGTTGGATTTGGAACATAGTTTAGGATAGATGTTTAATTATTTGTCAGATTATAAAGGTGGCCTTTCGACAGGAATAAAAAGTGATCAAACAATTTGATTACTGTTTGTCTTTTAACCTTTGGGCTAGTATCACAAAACAATGCCTCTGTTCACGTGATTAGACATAAAGTGCTAAGCTTAGGTTAGCTGGTTAGGTATACTCTTCTTGCTATCAAATATGAATCATTTTAGTACCATAGTACTGCAATGTAGCCATGTTAGAGAAAAGGAGATGGAGGAGTAAGAGAGTAAAGTTTTTTTTTTACTGCATTGGTCATGATAAAATTGCAAGAATTTCCGTTGTATGATAAGCTCTGAAATTTGCAGGTATCTTCTTTTTTGGCAATTTTTAAGTTAGGATTACTTATTTATCCATTGTCATCATTACTTGGAATTGATGAAAATCATATGGCACTTGAAGTTCTCTCTCTGTAATTTTGTTCTTTTTGTCATTAGTGAAGGTTATTGTAGACATTACCTTTTATTGGTACAGGTAAAAAGCTCTTTGCGTGCTAAATTTGCACTGGGGTTGTGTATAGCTACTAGTATATTGATTGTTGCAGTGAGAGTTTATGTGGCTAGAAAGTTGAGGCACAAACGTCCCGGGTCAGTTGCTGATCTTGTCAGGCGTGGCCAGCTAAATTCTGATAGAAGAGGCATGTATGTCTCTGATCATCTCGCACTATTTCATTTTTGTATTTTTATTTTAAGTTTGTGTGTTTGTTGGGGCCTTGGGTGGTTTATGAGAATGGGAGATTATTGCTCCCTGTCCGTGAAAATTGCAAGATAAATACTTGAAAAATTGTTTTGATTATGTATTAAGCATCTTAATCCAGGAGATAAAAATTTAATTTTGTGGACCGAGAATGAATTTATACTTTTAACACAGATAAAGGGCAAATATGTACATCTATTTGAAAATTCACCTAAAGGATGAGAAGTTTGCAATTGTCACTCTTGACGTACGTTTGGACTATGTTAGATTGCCTAAATAAATCATTCAGTAATGAAACAATTGTGCAACCTAAAGGCTTAAAGACGATAGCATTATTGGTTTGTCACTATAACAAATAGCCAATAAGTAATTATGTTTCAAAATTTGCCAAATAAATCAAATCTTGCAAATATCATGGGAATTCATAATAGGAAATCCTGGAACTTGAAGGAATCAAGAGTATTTATTTGTTCATCTATTGTTCTGTTTATAGATCAAAAGCAGTGATGTACGACGATCCATTTAACAATCCACAAGTGAAGATTAGTAAGAACAATTCAACTGTTGAAATGTGTGGAAAGGTTTATAAATTAGCTCCAGTGACTCTCACAAGAGAAGAGCAAAACATACATCAAAAAAGGAGATCACGAGCCTATCAATGGAAGAGACCAACAATATTCCTTAAAGAGGGAGACCCGATACCCTCTGATGTGGACCCTGATACGGTTAGATGGATCCCTGCAAATCATCCTTTTGCGACCACCATTAGTGACATTACTGAGGATTTGGCTCAAAATAACGTGTTTCAAAAGCATGGCGTTCCATTCCGTATTCAGGCTGAGCATGAGGCATTGCAGAAAAAACTTGAAGCTTTGCAAACTGTAAGTGCTTCATCACCCTTGACTGTTCAACAAAAAATAAATTTATAAAATAATAATATACTTTGTATGTACTCACAGGATCAGAAGTTGAACAATATGGTAATTGATCCGGGAACTGCTCGAAATTTTGAGAGACCATTTAAGTCAAATCCCAAGTTAGATGATCAACAGGGGGAACAGAACACTACGAACGGTCAAATGGGCTCACGACCAGACAGTCAACAGACTTCCCATGAGAGTAACAGCAACTCTACTTCTGAGGAAAAACAAACTCTATGAAAACCCATCTTTGTATGTTCATCGTTGCCTATAGCAATCTCATTACGGTACCATGCTCTACATATTACAAAAGTATATAGTTTTGGATCTATCTCAGATTCTTGATCTTGACGTTTACTGTTGTTGCCTTTGACTACCCAACATCATCCTGTTAAAAATGGATGGATTTTTGTATTGTAACTATTGTTCCAGGTTCAAATTTTATTTTCATGTTTTGCTGCTTGTGGTATTGCAATAGTAGTGAAATGCATAAACAATCTACAACTTTTAAGTTATAAAGTACATGGCAAAGATGAGTAGACGACTCTCAACGCCTAATGTATAAATATAAGAACTCGAAGTCAAATGGCATATCCCACATTGATCTGAAAGACGTTCCCCAAAAACAGAGATTGAAATTGACTAAGAACCCGGTTATAGCAGTCTATTTCCTCACCTGTGTGAGAGTAGCCTATGCAGCTGAAATTAAGGACTAAAACAGTTCTTAATGTACCTTAAATTGGAAATGTGGAAGTTTACGTGGGAGATAGTTACAAACTCAATGATGGACACTGGAGTAAATGAATAAATAAACAACATTACAAAAACTTAACAATCCTACTCAATTTTACAATACAAAAGAGAAACTGTAAATAGTATATGAAGTCTTTAAAACTTATTAATGTCTTGAACATTGTCTCTGACCCTTCTTATGTAGCTTGATAAAATCGATTCTGTATATTCATGCAAAAACTTAGCAACATTTTCTTCAATTTGTGAACTTCACATCCGGATTCCTTATTGATTTTAGCCACATGTCGGCCATCACACGCGAAGATATGCTCCACAAGATATCCGGACCTTTTACCATCACACGCTTCCCTTTCTTCCCTGCCTTTCCGAGCCCATAAGCTACCAACCATTGGATGGCTGTTAGTCTCTGCTTCTCGGTATCCCACTCGTTCTTTTTTCCTCCACTCCTTAGTTTCAAACCACCGACGTTTAAACTCGCGACTTTAAATTTCTTTTCTTGGTTTGGTTCAACTTCTGCGGATGTGGCGTGGATCAGCGCGATAAGTGGACCACCAACTGCTTCATATTGTCTTACAGGATCACGCATTTGGATTACGACCGATATGGTAATGGGTTCATCTTCATTATAGGAACTAGCCACACTATTATCCTTGATCCAGTCTTCTAAGGGAACAGCGTTCGTGAATGGGTTACTGGTATCCTTACTATTGTCGCTCGGTGAAACATCAAAAGGAGCGGTTTCTTTCGTTATATCTGCTTGAACTTTCAACGCGTCAACTCCCATATCTTCGATTTTCTGCAACGAAAATGCAAGTATTTCGTCTCCTGGGATAGGGTTCTCGTTCATATTCCAAATACCCGACGAAATCCTTTCTTTCCTTCCTGTAGTCATTCCCGTGGCCATGGACTTAACCACGGTGATCGCACGAGCGGCACTTGAAGTCGCTCCTTCTTTGTTCCTACCACTAATAATGGTTGAAGCTATCCCTTCGAAAGCTATCTGCTCTGCAGTTTTACCCATGAGTTCCTCCATCGGCATCAACGACAAAATCTCCGAGCTGAGTTCTTCAAAACCGAGGGCTGCCATTCGTTGAAACATTTCGGTACCCGTTAACGTTTCGTTAGGTACAAGAACCATTGCCCTTGATATCTGCATCGCGAGTTTTGGAGTGTCTTTCTTTCCTACTAGATTATCGAATGGATTCATGGACACCAAGTACCCTCCATTTCTAGTTTGAATCACACAACCTAATCCCTTCCCAAGATCCGGCACATAAACCTTCTCGTCTTCACCATCAACGCTCAAAGCAGCATTTACGTCACCACCTTCAAACGCAGCTTCTTTTCCATCTTCATTCTCGAGCATTTGGAAGAACTCTCTTGTCACTTTATCTTCATCTTCATCTAGCTTTTGTGACTCTGTGTCTTCATCATTCTCAGTTTTCTCTTCCCTCATCATAGATTCAAGTGCTTTGATCTGTTGTGCAATCGAATCGAGCTCAGATAACCTTGTCAGACGAACTTGATCGTGCACGACTTCCTTCACAACTTCACTCGAAACCGATCTCATATCTGAATTGTCCTCTGATCGGGTCCCGTCCGTCCCATCTCTATCTTCCACCTCAACTCCCTTATCTACAACCTCAAAATCCGGAAGGTCGAGATCCTCAACCTTCGACTCCACCTCCTCAGTCTTTTGAACTGCCGGTTCCTGGGGCGGTGCATCGAGATTCAAATCATCAATGCCTTGAAAATCTACACCTCCTTCTCTTTGAGAAGGCGTATACGCCTCAGCCCGATTAGGAATTCTCGGGCTAGGAATACTAAACGACGATTTAGACTGTTTACGCCCAATTGAAGGCGAAAAAGTCTTTGACTTGCCTGATTTCTGCCCTTCAACCTGATTATAAATCCCAACTCCTCCCTCTTTTTCCATAATCTGAAACCCAAGCTTCATAACTAACTCGCCCCCTCTCGCCTTTCCCGATAGATTAAAACTCATATCCCACTGCCGAACTCTCGTCCCTTCGAAATTCTTCTCCATAGATTCTTGAATCAATTGGCTCAAATCAACACTATGCCTTCCGAAATCAAGCTCTTCGGCATCAACTGCAAAAGCATGAATCACAAACGGTCTGGGCTCGAATTTGGCCCGCGGGTTCCCACTGCCAGCTGGTGTACAATACACATGACACCTCACAAACAAAGTCTCTTCAAAATCAGCAGCTCCTTGTGACACCCTTGAAGGCATTGTTTGAACCGCACCATCTTTAGTTTCTTTCTTCCTAACAGAAACCGATAACCGAAGCCCGTTCATTGATGCTGGCAGCCCTTGAATCGTCACAACTTCAACGGATAACAAACAACTTAACTTCTGTTTTCCAATATGAGAAAGAGCCCGAATTGGCTTCCAGTTCCATAATCCACCTTTCTTCTCTGATGATGAAGATGAATTATCTTGTTTACTATCTTGAAACAAAGTCTTACTAACAATATTTTCTTTTTGATAACTAGGTTCTTCACTAGGCCGAGACTTCCATGGCGATAATGACATTCGCCTTGCTCGCGGTTTAGGATTAAGTTTAATCCCATGATCAGTATCATCATCATCATCATCATTGGTGTGATCATTTTTGCCGGTTGATAGTATTGGTGGGATTGAAGTTCTTGAAAGAACAAGTGAATTAGTTCGACGGTTTTTCGTCGGTTGGATCGATGAAGTGTTTGTGTTGTGAAGTGTTTGGCTTAAAGCTTCAAGCTCTTCTAGCAGTTGTGTGTTTGAGTTCTTTCTGTTATCTTGTAGGTTGTTGTTGTTTGTTGCCATAATGTGGGTTTTGGTTGTTTGTTGTTGATATGAAATGGGAATGAAGTGTAGAGTAGTTTATTTGAGGTGAGAAACTTGGTATGAGATTGGTTTGGGGAAGAAAGGGGTGGTGGTTTATGGGCCAAGAAAATTGTGTGGAAATGGGGTGTGAAGGATAAGAGAGTTTGAAAGAGGTGATTTTGGTGAAGGAATTAAATGTTGGGACTATATATGGCATTATTAAATGTGATGGTTTTTATGTTAGATTTGGTAAAAACCTTTATCGTATTATATAGTTGTACCCCTAGCGTTTATGATCATAATAATTATGTAAGGATGGTGTTATTTTTTTTATTCATTGTAGCTACACCTAGAAAACACATAGGACCATGTCGGAGTTCATTAATTAAGTAAAGAAAATTTATTAATTTATCATAGTTTTAGTTTTATGAAAGAAGTGATTTTTTTTTTAATTTCAGCTGAGCAATCGTCCTTATTTATTTTAAAATATATGTGGTTGAGGTATGTGGATGCAACTTAACTATGACGTAATAAATTGGGTGATTTGATAAAGATTATATCACGAGTAGAGGTAGAAATTTATAATTGAGAGAACGAAAAATATTTTACCATTTATTTCTATTTTTTATGGGATGAAATTATATAGATATCACTAATATTTTTTCTTTTTCTTGTGTAATTTACAAATTTTTGAGGGGCACTTGTCCCGATTCTGCCTATGATGATGTATTTTATTAATGATAACTTTAAGATCTTTCGTTAAGATATTTAAAAGTGCATAAAATAATTTTACCTTAACTATAACTAGCCTTCGATATGTGCAAAGTTGGGCATTGAATAATTTCTAAAAACAATTTAATTGATTATTGTACATGTATAAATTAAAATAGTAATAGTATACTACGTAAATTATGATGGTTTGCAATAATTCATCATTGATAACTAGTAGGGTACCCGCACTTTGCAGTGAAATCTGAAATGGGAGTAAGAATAGAGTAGTCTGGAAAAGATGTGTATATATTTACCTATGCTTAACGAATAAAAATCAATTATACATAATCTTTAGTTCAATAAGTAGGATAACTTTACATTATATTACTTTGTACATTAATGTTAAAATCAATTTGTTTATCCATCAACACTATATGAGAAAAGTTCACTGGAAAAATACATTGTATAGAAACGATTATGAAGTTATTTATACATGTTACACATGGAAGAGAAACCAAAAGTATATACACATAAACTGATAAACACCTCAATATATACTCGATGTTTATTTACCTATAATAAATGTTAGTTTTGACATTTAAATATATATATGATTATATATGTATTTAAAATGAATAATGGTTTCCAAAAATGAATCTATTAATGGTTTCTTATATTTTCCATCATCAGTGAAAGGGTATTATGAACTTTTCTGATATTCTATTGTTAAGTTTTAAGTAAAAAGTAGAAATGAATTATAAGTGTTTAAGATTAATATTGTGTAGTTATAAATAATGTCTAGTCTAGTATTCTCTGTGACACAAGTGTAATTAGAAATCATCTTAAAGTTCACGTGAACACTTTAACATCTTGAAAGATGAAATGCTAGCCCTTTCAAACCTTCAATAAATAGGTAGAACTAGAAGTACTTATAACTTTCAAAGTTCAAATATAATATATATTTTCAAAGTTCATATTTTTATACATATCATAACGTCTATTTTTTTTATTTATAATTAGCATTATTTAGCATACGTATAATACGTAAGAGTGATAAATAAGCTTAAAAAGTTAACTTAAAAATATGTTAAGTTTTAATAAATATCGTTTTGTCAATTTTACATGTGGTTAGTCTAATAATTATCATTTATTTCGCAACCGAATATTTCTCCATACGACCATTATAGGAGTTCCCCAAAATATTACATAGATGATGAAAATAGGCTTACAAACATTAGTCAATTAATTAGATACCGTTTTCCATCCTAATCATATTTAATTATAATTAAGCAAAGCCTAGTCAAGTTAAATTTTAGATGACTATATATATAGTTTCAAAAAGAGTTTATGAAAGCGATTAAATTTAATGTCAACAACGTCCCATTTAATTGTTAGGAACTTTAATTAGCGATTAATCCTTACGGCTAATGATCAACCACGTTAGACTACAACCTGGGCTACGTGGATATAATAATATTAAAAGCTCATAAATGAGATGATAAATGAAAATTGATATGATTGAATAAGTTTTCCGTATTGTTTTGAAAAAACATTCTAACACAATCTTGACCAAGTGATCAAATACTAGTCATACATATTTGCATGTAAATTACTTCAAAATTTCCAAAACTGCAATAACTTGTGTAATATATACCAAATATCAAATACAAATACTAATAATATCAGCCAAAACAATGCGTATATAATATGTGTGATTGTATGTAATTAATAGATGAGATAAATGGTAAACTTGGGTCGTTCTAAGAAAAACCAATTGATACAAGTTCTTAAACTAATGTATAAACCTGTCAATTGCAACACTTGTTTCACCATGAATCATCGTAGATCGAATTCCATTCATCACGCCATCAACAACAACCGGAACCTCGTCACATCTATCACACCTATTCGGCATCTTCAACAACATTTGTCTACAAGACGGACAAGTAAAATGCGACCCAATCCATTTATCAATACACGCAACGTGAAAACAATGACCACACCGCGGCAAAACCCTGATTTCATCTCCAACCACGTACTCCGTCAGACAAATAACACAATCCAGATACTTTTCACTCATCGTTTCGGCCGAATAAGTAACTTTTGGGATGCTTCTTAGAAGCTTCGTAGCGGGCAATGATAAATGATCGATGTGATTTGTTATGACGTTGCTGGAGAACCATTGAAGCCACGTGCAACGAGAAGCTGCGTTGAGGCCGATAAGACAAAGGACAAAACAGACGATGATGATTACGCCTATGAAGAGTGCGAATTCGGAAGAGATGTAGAGGGAGTCGTCGTCGGGTGTTGGTTGGGGTGGAGTTGGTGTGGGTGAATGAAGACCGCTAGTGAGAATTCTGTAACGATGAGTCATGGATGGGTGGTGTGTGATTTTGGTTGTGGGGTCGTGTAGCATGAGCTTGTTTTCAGCCTTTTTTTATATTGAAAAAATCCAGTTTTAGTAACCCGTGTGACTAACTTATAAAACTTGAATTAATAGTAGTAATGTACTTGGTTTTTGTTAGCGGGTCTACTTAAAATTTATGATTAAATTAATTTAAATATAAGACACGTTCTGTTGGAAACTTTAATTTATTCGAGTATTTATTTACTTTAGTGGGAAAATAAAATAAAATAAAATGGATATTAGAAACTGATTTCATCACTAGTTTATATAGGAAAATAAATAGATAATTTACAGATTCGGTAAAAAAAAAACCTAGTTTATGGACAAGTAACGTAAGCAAATGTCTTTACAAAGAAAGCGGTCATTCATTTAGAACGGATGGATGTACCCATTGAGTTTTACGTGATTGGTAGGTTCGGTAAATGTATAATCTTTCTAACAGAAATCAGCGTCATACTTGTCTTTTGTTGGAATACACACACCATACTTTTCAAGCATTTCGGGTCTAATGCACCATCAGTTTGGTTCTTCAATTGAGAGTTAATTCTTTCTTAAAAAAGAGAAAAAGAAAGTAAATAAAAAATGTGAGATTGGAGGAGTAGCCTTATACGGGGCGGAAATAATCTGAACCGTTAATTTATTCGATCAACGGCTCCATATTCACTGCATTTTACACCATCTTGTTTTATGTTTAAAATGCAATGAATCTAAACCGTTGATCGAAAAAATCAATGGCTAAGATTGTGAGTTGGTTGCCCCTTTAGACCGGTTTTTAAAAAACCGAAAACCGAAAAAAACCGATTTTTTCGCACCTCTAGGGCAGGGTAAGAGAAACGTTCATTGTTTTTCAACTTCAACAAATTGCAAACGAATGTTAGTTATCCAGATTCATCACTTGTAGCTATCATGTTTAAACCACAGATGGGTTGCACACTTCACGTGTTCGGTCAGGCCGATACAGATAACCTTTTTGAGTTTTCACATTGGATTCGAGCAACCTTCCGATTCTCAAGTATGGTCTATTTCCATTAGAAGCTAACACTCTACCCATGTCTATTTTAAATGTATCAGAGTCAACTCACAAAATAAAAGGGAAGCATTAATATAGCGATATAGCAAATTCTAGTAAAACGTTACTTTAGTAGGAACAAGGGAGACATTTTGGTTGATCGTGATTATTATTTGATTTTACCAGATTAACCAAAAGTGCAAACATAGAACGCTGCTTTATTATTTAGTATTATTATAATTATTAATATCTTCATGATCAAAGTTTAGAAATAGGGGCGAACAGGCAACGTGACCTATGACCTATGGTACCCCGTTATCCAACCCGCTTACCACCCAATTTGCCACCCCCAAAAACCATCAGATCAAGTCCAATCATTGACGACTTTCAATAGTCGGTTCTAACAGATGTCATAAATCAATAACAGTTGGTCAACAGACATTTGTCTCTATCCATCTTCTATATGCCGATCTAATGAATCCAAAGCTTTGCAAATCTAAATATAAATAAGCATATATTAATACCTATTTCAGTAGGAGTACCAGTGACTAGTAGTACCCGGTGACTACTTCTATGAACATAGAGAGTGATTCATCTTTTCGTTTTTTCTTCCTTTTTTTCGCAATCAAAATCTGACAATTTAGAAGATATCAAGACAACTTCACAATCTCATAGGTTGTATCTAACATTCCATCTTCCATTAATATTAGCATTGAATGTCCAGTTGTTTTCCCTAAATTGTACATAGGGAACCTGTAAAGAAGTTTCGAAAGATGGACATGAGTTTACCATGATTTCCAATAGAACTATTAAAAGCAGTGAATTTGACATTCACAAAATAAATGCAGGAAAGATACATAGAGGACAAGATCACAGAAACTTTATCCACAAAAGCAGTTAACATTGAGTTCATGAACAAAAAAATTTATAAGAATACAAGTTATTTCTCAACTTAGAACAATATACTACTAGAAATAATAATCTAATCTTTTCAAATAAATTGGTTTAGTAAGTTTCATGCATTGTCATTACACTTTGGGTGACTTTTGACCCATTTCATCCGTTTAATAATTTGTTAAAAATGTATCTATTTGGCCAAAATTAGAAACGGGACACACCACAATAAACCACATCTTTAAGTTAATGGGTCAAAGTTGCCACCTCTATAGTCTGATACATATGTTACAAATTAGCTCAACTAGCATTCTGGGGTTGAAAGGGTCTTATTAGCTATCATTGTGGTTAAATGTGACAATATACAATGGGTAAGCAAAAATCTTGAATACAAAACTTAAATACAAATAAGTTCATAAGACGCTTGAAAACAGAACCATGGCTGCTTGTTTAATTAGAAGAGTTCAGTAAAGATGCCAACTTGACTCGTAACAACTAACACTGCGTCTAACAAAAATATACCTTGTCAACGATTTCATAGCCAACTTTGAGTCTTATGGCTTGTTCTTTCTGGAACTCTAGAATGTTCCATACCAACTCGAGAGCTCCATGTGGTGTTGGCTGGTTGAAATACACAATTTCAATTAGATGAGCGGTTAAGATACACCAGTAGTATCAAGAGACGTTAGCAAGTAACAATCCTTAACAGTTATCTACGACTCTACGTACACGATGTAAAACTAGATTACTCAATCCACGCAAATTACAAACCCACCTGACTCAACTCTTTATCAATATCGCAACGCCCTTTAAGAACAAAGTTTACAAACCGATTGGATGCCACTGGATATGCTTTCTTCCCACGCAGGGTACAATGGAGCTTGTTGTTTCTCTCGTAATGTAATCCAGCTCCAAGACTAGCTGACAGCTATATCCAGTAAGTAGATGTGTTAAGACATACAGATGGAAAAATGGGTGGCTCGTAACAGGTTAGGCCATTGACTCATAACACTTTCTCCAGAAACTTCTAAAATTTCAAGTCATATACAAATCATAAAAAATTATATTATCTTGACAATTTGTAGTTTAAGTAAAATAGTATGGGCGGTTTTAAGCATACCACATATGGGTCAAAACTGCAGCCCCTTAGTCCTAATCGTTAGCTTAGTTGTTCATTTTAGTCAACTTAAGGACAGAAATAGTAACATACGTCTGGATAGAAGTGTCTAACGAGTGCACAAAAGAAGGTTGGAGACCCAGTCCCAGTATCAAGCTCTCCGTTAAGCTGCAATATTAGCAAATCAAAATTTAGCAGAGTCGAGCTAAAACTCATTACATAGATACCACTTGATTCTAGGATTTTCAGGAAGCACAATTAGTGTAACAGTTATTTGGTCACAAACCATATAAAACAGTTTATTTTCCATGAAGAACCAAGGAGACCACATCAACGAGGGTCAGATGAAACCAACTTATTTATAAAAAACCCGTATTCTAGATTGCCATTTAAAAAAAAAAAAAAAAAGTTTCACAGACTTCAAATCTACCAACTTCTTGATCCTACCATCCATCAACTTCTTGAATTCCACATAAAGCTCTTTGACTTGAATATAAGTTTTCAAATTCATGACACGATCTTCTTAAATGATCTTTTTTGGTTAATGAAATTCGAAGGACCTTTTAAACTTCTTCAAGTGTTGCTTTTTTTAGCTAACACGATACTTTTGCTTTCTTGGACTTGGACTTGAACATAAGGAGTTTGCAAAAGCTTAAAATTTAGTACTAGTTGGTTCTTATTGCATTCAGATTAAGCACTATTTTAGGATCTTGAAACCTTCACAGTTTTCCTACTAAAATATAGCCTATAAGCTTGTCCAAAATAAGCTGCCCCAAACGCTCTAAGGATCTTTTAAGCTACTAAAAATGCAATCAGGCATAAGCCATAAGCTATCCAAATAAGGCTTTTTATAAACACCCGTTTTCACATTTATAAAGATGTCCCATTTTAACCCTAGGTCTTGACCAAAGCAATCATAACAATTACATACACAAAATAAAAACCTAAAAAAAGTTCTCCATTCTATAAAAATAACAAATTTATAAAGTCCGGCAAGTAAAAACAATAAAGGTAATATCTTTATCAAAACTAAGATATGAAGTAAAGTGAAATAGTGACCTGAAGTAAAGTATTGGAATGAAGTTGGAGCTTTTGCTTGGCATGAATCTTGATGGAACTTACATCTCCGGCGTACTTGACTACCGGAGAGTTGTTGTTGTTGGTGGTGAGTTTTCTCAGAGCACTTGATTCGCCACCGTATCTGATTGAAGTGTCCATTTCTCTGTTTATGTTTGTGTTGAGATGGATGAATTCGATAAAGATTGTTTGTAAAATTAAAACCCTAGCTAACTATGGGGAGGAGATTTTTATACAGTTATTGTATATACTGTACTTGAGATATAAGCAAACTTGTCTTCTTTTTGGTGTAAAAAGCCACTCAAGTAATATTGTCAAGTCTCCATTTATGTTGGTAAATTAATGACAAAAAGTATAGAAAAAATAAAAACAACATTTGTCTTATCTAATTTCTTTTTAAGTGAACATTTATATTTATCAAAAAGATTTGATTAGACAGGAAACTCTAACTCGAAACGAAAATTAGTAACTCTAAATTTACAAGATTACATATAGACCCAAAATGTCATTGGTAAGTTTTGAAAAATTATTTGGATGAATAAAAAAATTACACCTACTTTTAGTTCTATCTAACTATTCCTATTTAGCATACTCAACCCGAAATCCTTTGTATCGTATGCGACCCGATTTTGATATTAACAAATATACATATATTGATCTCTTACAGTCTTTAGAATTTAGAACTATAAGATTTCGATATGATCCAATCTTGCTTGTCTTAAATAAATAAACTACTTACACATGTCTTCTTTGATAATTATTCCAACATACACGAATGAAATTAAAATATGTTGGTAAGATCTCTCGCTATCCTGATTTTGCGAAGATGAGAATGTTCAGCTGGTACACTTTACAAAGAGTTATTTGAAATGTAATGTCAATATGTCATTTACAAATTCATATGACAAAAGCTTCATACACTTTACAAAATGGCCATGTGTTAAAAATATGTAGCTCTCCATACCAAAACTATCCCTGCAACCGCATTCAAATTAACAAGTAACAAAAAGCAGGTACCAGCAGTCCATGAAAAAACATTATTTTCCTTCAGGTCTCATTACTTGCAACAGCTCAAGATTCAACTCAAACGTTGCTCCTGGCTGCAAAACCAACACAACAAAAGATAAGTCAAGATGCATTTAATCTTGAACTTTTTGCAAGTCAAACAGATTAACTATTAACTTTTTTCATATAGGAGCATAGAAAGATGGTTTGAAAAGATGGCATACCGGGATCTCATTCAATCCCTTTTTACCATAGCCTGCCTCTGGGGGAACGATCACTGTCCTCTGTGCAACATATAAATAAAGAATCAAAATTTTAAAACCGAGAAAAAAAAAAGAGGAATTACTTTTTAGGTTAGAGACATAGATATGTGGATAAGCTAAAAAGACCACCTTTCCACCAACTTTCATCCCCTCAACAACAGTGTACATGGCTGGAGGAGGTTTTGGAGCAGCTTGAGCAGAAAATAAACCATTTGGGTTGTCTACAAAATCACGCTTTCTTTCTCTTCCTGGGGGAGCTCCAACCTTAAACTCGTAAGGCTACTTAAGGCCATAAGAGAAACATGTCAAGATACTAACCATTCATGCACATTTGTCACAGTAAATCATAAATGATAGCCATGAAAAAAAAGAGATTATGATTTTCATCATTCAGGGTGAAATATTAAAATCTGGAGACTGTAAGAACTGATAGTGTCATTTGGGTCCAAAACGATATGGTTTGAATGGAAGAAACACTTTGTAAACTTCAGTTGGTCTCCCTTTTGAGATCCTATATCCTTATCTATGTCCCTCTACAGTTTATAGAGTAATTAATACAGCTTACTTTAAGATCAACGTAAATTTAATTTGAACTCATGATAGATACAGATTCTCACAATTTTTATGAGAAAATCGAAAGTGGCTACAAACTACAATGGCCAAATCTATGGATCATAATACATTAGTATTAGATGTAAGGTTAAACTGTTCACATCTGGTTCTCCATAACTTATAGTTTTGACCTCAAAGTCAATATGTACTGGGTGCACAAAGAGCAAGAATAGAGAGGGTAGAAACAAACCTGTGCAATGGTACGGTTTCCAGCTAAAATCTTAGACTCCCTACTTGAAACTGCAGTAATTTTGTTGTAAACGCAATCAAAGTGCACCTACACAAAAACCACAAACCAGTGTTATCAACCCTGAATGTTAAATGAACACAATCACAATCAGGAATTACTTCAAGGATGAATGCTTAATGCAAACCTGAACCGTCGATCCCTTTTCAGCAGTGGGACCCTTTCCTTCAACAAGATCATAGTATTTCAACCCATCAGCTGCTTCAAATTCATAAAACTTATTAGAAATGTTCATTTTCTTCTTTTCTACATATATTCTTGCATAAATAACTTCTGGATGTAAGTATATATGTTTTCATCTTAATAACCAAGATATATAATCACACTAAACCAAATGTATTAAAGCTCGAAACTTTTAGTTACAAAACAGTATCTATCTAACTATCTTATCTGCAAACCTTCTGCACAGCTGATTATATATTATATATCACATTCCTATAACCCTGTTATTACAAGACATTCAAACATCCCCAAATGCCTATTAGCATATATCACATTCCTTTCATTTGATATTCCAGAATACAATTTCTAAACACAAAAACATGATACTAATGAAATTCAACAAATTTAACATTTTTTACAGAAAACCCTTGTAAAAATATAATATATGACTATTAAAAAGTACTAATTGACTAACATGTAGTTTGGTAATCTTCAAGTGGGATTTTCTTTCTATTGCGCCTTTCTCTTGCCAAAGATTCTTGAGGGTTCGAAATTAGGGTAAGTGGAAGCAAAGATATCAAAATTGCTGATCTTCTTGAAATGGGTAATGCCAAAAATGTTTGATTTTGATTTGAATGTAATTCTTGATGACTTTTGATGGGTTTGTTGTAGGAGATTATGGGATTTTCAAATTTTATTTTCTGCAAAGAAGCCATAGCCATGGCCATGTGAAAAAAGACAAAGAACCCCAAAATCACAATGCTATCCACTTTGTTTGTACCAAAATTGACATTACAATCCCTCTAATTTTGAACCAATTTTTAAAATGGATAACTGAATTTAATCAATTTATGAGTGGAAAATTTGTGGGGTCGGATGTGCTTTATATCATATGGGCCCTTTAGATAAGAAAATGTTTACATATTCAACCCTATAAAGTTATAAACTCAACTTTTATGTGAAATGCACTAACAATATTCCTAAAGATAAATGATAAAAGATTGAATGAGCTCTTTTTATCTTTTATTACTATTGCATGATTTCTAAGTGAAAATAACTTATGGTAAAACATTGATTGAGCAATGAAATAAGTACTAGAATAATCTACTTGATCCTTCATATTCATAAAAAATTAAAAAATAATGCTCTTTTCTATAGTAGTGTAAAGACCTGAGAGTACCAAATTCATCTAAAGCTTTCTTAATAACTATTTAGCAGAATGTTCATCACAATGACACATCATCAGCAATTCAGACAATTAATAATATACAACTTTATTTTACATAAAAAGAAGACATTAGTGTAGCCTTATTCACTCAAAACTAGTAATATGTAGCTACAATACTTACAGAAATTCAGAATGTGAGACTTAAAGCACCAGTAAAATCAATCATTTGTAGTTCAAAAGTCACACTTTGCATTTCAAGAACTTTGCATAGCTAAGAAAAAAGTCTACACATAAGGATTTTTCGCCGATCCTGAATGCACTTTGATTGCGTTTTATGAGATAACAGCTAGGACTTATCATCAGGTATGTCAACACTGGCAACAATGTTTGCAGATGGTCTAGAGGATACCGTTGTTGCTGAATCACCTTTGACCTTTACTTTAGCATCTACAGGTGGTTCTGGTGGATGCCCCAACGATTTTGTTTTAATACTTTTGTCCTTCTTTTTCACTTGTTCATGCCAACTCTTGAGAGCTTTCGATGTGTGATCATCAAAAATAGACTGCTTCATTGTTGACCCCATCTGAAAATTGGAAAATTTCAGAAAAACATAACAAGATATATCAGATGGTTTAATAATCACACCAAACTCCATTCAAAGAGAATGAAAGTATAATGGTAGGATGATGTACATATCATGGTTAGTTTGTAATGATATTATTAGTTTGATGAATTAAGTTTCAATGGTTGTGTTGATGAATGTTAGCAGTTGAAAGTACCTGCGTAACAAGAGCATAGAGTGGAAGTATACTGTAGCTGCATAAGCCTTGTACAAGTATTCTGTAACATAAATCATAAAATATTCAGATAATCTAATAGTAATAATCTAATATTAAGAAACGGATTTGAAACTTACCCTATAATGACTCTACCATATTGAAGAATAGGATTTTCGTAGAAGCAAGTATCAAGTCCAAACTCATACTGCATGTATAAAGGCGTCGCAAGTGATTTCTAATAAAACTTAAATGAACGATGTGTTAGAATGATTAATAACAGTATAACACCACTTACCCATATCCAGAAGAAGTGTGTTATCTCAAATGAGTTCTGCAAAACAATATAGATAATCACTTGTTTCCGCATACAACATTTTTTATATTTTCTGCTTTCTACCAAATTCATTGGTAATTGCATATTAATCACAGTTTTTTTGAACATGCATCAAATTGTGCCAACTTAATGTACTTATTAACCATCATATTTGTACTTGTCATATAAAAAACCATTGTACTTGTTAATACTTATAGTGTGAGCAATGTTAGGAAATTTTCAATATTCTTTCTGCAACAAAATTATAACTGAAAATCTGCAAAAGTTAGAATCTCTCACTCTGGCATATGTTAGTGTCATTTTACACTTCAACAAATACACTAGTTAGTTTGAAACAAAACTATAAACACTATAGCTAGATAACCAATTCACACACTATTTATCTAAGCATATATTATAAGGAGTCAATGAAAATAACTCCGAAGTCTGCACAATCAAGTTTTAAATAGTTTTGCTGCAACCCAAGTATTAGTATGATCTTTAGACCCATTTCATTAACTTACAGCCTTACATTGTAATTACAATTTGTAAAGAAAAGGAAAATAAATACATACCTGAAAGAGGGTGAGTTGAATCAGATACAGAATTAATCTAGGCTGATTAAACCAAAAGTGTCTGTCAGAGAGTTCCACAACAGGTATTCCTTGTACAACCGATTGTCGTTCTTGAATTTCAACAGCCATTTGTGTTACAATGGCTTGAAGCTTTGTTCCAACTGCTAAGATAATCTTTACCGAAATCAATGGTTAGTTAGTCCTCTTCTATTAACCAAATCAAGATGTACTATGTGTTTTTTGGACGTGTTAAAGGTATATTTATCTAGAACAAGTTATTGCGCCAGTTTTGGGTGTATATAGTTAATGCAGATAAAAAGATTAATGAAAAAGGATAAGAGATACTTACGATCACAGGAAACAGAGACAGATAAGTCGTAGCACGAGCTCCTGCAACATTAGCATACAAAAGAGTGAGTAGTTAAAATAATGTGAATGTAACTTTAATCTTTGTATTTGGTTGGGACAACTTAAATAATATTACTTTCAGACTTGCAAAAAAGAAGATTGTAGTTGACAATACCGGGTAAAATATATATTACTTGACAACATTGGATAAAATATATAAAAATTAATGAGTATTATGGTAAATTTAGTACATATATCTCAACTACACAAGAATAATTTTCAGGTACCAACTAAAACAGCCTTTTCTGTTAGATGTATAATATTTGATCAAATTAACTCATTGAACCAAATACAATGATTACAAAAGCTATTCATCCATCATATAAAGATACAAAGAAGGGTGTTTTACCATCAACATTCGCAAACAGAAAAAGGACCGCAGTAGCCCATAGCAACGGACTAAAAGTGTCATATAAAACCATTAGATCAATCAATGAAATAGTAAAGGTGAATAACTTTTAAGTATATATTTTATTGTAGTTGTGGCAAAATTACCTGATTCCTACGATTACTTTAAAGTCATCTTCTAATGACCTCTTTATATATTTTTGAAAGTTGAAGTGACTCCCAGGAGATAAATGAACCTGTATATATGGAACAAAACAGTTATATTACACAAATGTTAATTACTCAATATACATCATAACATATGTTTTTGGGATTGCAGAACTTACAGAGAAAAAAGCATGGCGCATGGCCAAGTAATCTGATCTACGAACAGATGTAAAAAACTGCCTAAAGAAGCATACCTGAAACAAATGAATTGATTATATAAATTTATAATAATTATTGCACGTGTCTATACTTATCACAATCATAACTATCACATCGATAATTTTGTTACACGGCAAAAATTGAAATTGGCTAAATATCGCCCCAGACATACTGTTTGTACTATTTTTTTTGAGGGAAAAAAAATACTAGAATGATCAGTTTTTATTGAACTTACAAGTACATTACTTAAAAGCACTATTTTGTCTGGAATTCTGGTTATGAATTACTTACAACATAAAACATTGCAGGAGTGTTGACCAGAGCACCCGTGTGATGTTTTACAAAAGATAACTCCTTTGTAAGCCGGTACTTAGATGGATCTGCACAAGAGCATACACGAAGTTGGTAGATCAAAGGTATCATATTTCATGAGATTATTTAACATAGAGCGATGATAATACCAGCGCCAGGATCGTGATCCTGCAAAATCTCTCTTTCCCAAAATTTCCACATGCGAGTCTGTATGAAAAGGATAAACCATAGCTTATAAGTGAACACACTGTTTTTAGAAGTATATGTGTTTATTTAACCATTATGCAATAGCCTTCAATAACTAATAATACCATGTCAATAAACAAAAGTTATTGATATGATGCAAGAATAAATAAATGTTTCTAACCTTTGCTCTTCCAAAAATCATTGTAAGGGTACTATAAATTACATGAAATACTGCCAAAAAAAATATAAAGATGTGCAATTGGTGCAGTCCTGCAACTGATATTATTTGCTCATATCCCTGTCACAATTTAAGGCATCAGAGTCAATTAACCAGTTGTTAATTAGTTATCATATTTCGAAGATGTTGATGTTGAAGATATAAATCATAAGAAAAAATATGCATTATCTTGGATGCCTTTGCAACAAAACATGACCATGAGTTTTCATGGTATTTGGCAATTCAAAATACCACGATTCTTACCTCCTTGCATTCTTTTGGTGGACCATCTGCTAACCTTCTATGATCATACCACAATAATCTCCTAGTCTCTACCCCACCACCATCCTCATCTATGTCATCCTTTTCATATTTTTCTTTCTTGCAAGGCAAGAAATCCTTCGTAAGAGCCTTCGATACACAAATAGATGCAATATAGTTCTGGCTAAACACCAGAAGCAACGAAATAAACCCAAGAACCATAAGCTCTGCAATGGCAAAAAAAATTCTGATATATGATAACAGATCGCAAACATACATAACCGTTACTATAACAAAAAACAAAACAAGAACCTTAACATACATACCATTTTTTATCTTCTCAAGTGCTTCCATTAGCCCTGGTTTATGTCGCTTTTTCAAAAACTAAAGCAAAAATCATTTCACGTGTCAGCAACAGAATTATCACCCGCAGCCTCGTAATCAAATAAGTTATATATAACTTTCTCATGATAACAGATTTCATGATATAATTATATAGATGTAAAAAGCAATCATTTGGAAATCAGGATAATTACATGTCCGACGGTATGAAGACTATGTTCCAACATCACTGATATTACAACGATGACCGCACAAACACAGGCAACGGACCATGTTGCTGTTTGGTCGAGCATTCGTGCGTCCGCATCACCTCCACCCATTGTTAAGTTATTTTAGGATCAAGGTTACAGTTTCACAATTTCCTCCTTAATTGTTTATGTTTAATGCCTTTTTCTACCATAAATAATGGCCAACAATATAATCGCCATTTGCTACAAAAAGAAATCCTGTTGATTTGCTTTTGTTTGGAAAAAGAAAACCAGATTGAAAATTGGAAAATGCTTTAACTAACTTGAACCGGGTTTTGTTTAGATTGAAGAAAAACTAGTTATCGAGAGTGTTAATAGGGAATTTAGTTATGTGGTTTTAAATCATGTCCACAAGATACTCATAATATATCCAGAATAAAACATAATCTGTCAATCAGGTTTAAAATAGTTGGGTGATTTCATAACAATGTCAATAATCAGTTTTACTACAATTTCTTATCTGGTTTTACAATTTTAATGGTAAAAATTGTAATAAATAAAATCACAGTTTAGCCGCACATCCAACCACTTACTGCACTAAATTGAGAAAGAAGTCTAACTTTGAAAATTGAAAAGGTCAAAGTCAAACAATTCAAGAAACAACTCTACAAATTACAAAAACAAATCCGATGAAAAAGGTTACATTAAATGTCTCTATGTAATCTTTGCTGGGAAGAATCACTTGGAACAAACACTGGAAGCTGCCCACCCCGCTGCGATCTACCCTGTTGATAATAACTAGATGTGTTGGTAGTTATGGCAGCATTCGTGGTGGTTTCCCTATGTGGACCACCACCACTGCCGCTAGGGCCAACTAGTGGCCCACCAAAGAAAATCGATTGACCCGTGTATGTAAGCTCGGTGCCTGAACCCTGCGAAGAAGAGCCACCACCTACATTCCTCACCGTTGCAGCAGACACGAATCGGCCTGCTTCTTGATCCCAATATACAGACGAGGATCTTGTACCTTCATTGACCGGTGTGTTTCTCCTAGGAACCTGTGGGACCCGCACCGGTGGTGGCGCAGGTGCCGATACTTGCACTTGCGCAACCACAGGTACGGGCTCGTTAGACCAAGGAGACTGGTTCCCAGAAGACTGGTACATCGGGTTGAAATGATCCCTAGCAGGCGGTGGGCTACTCATATTACTAACAACACTATGAGCACAAGTTTCGGTATCATCGCGACTAGCTCGACTAGGAGGATACGAGCTTTTGGAGTCATGGAACCGATGGTTATGGGCACTATTCGGGCTGCTTTTTATGCTCACGTTGCTACTAGATAGATGATCGGGATCGTATTGATTATGTTTAGAGCCTACGGGCCGAAGAACAGAAGAGGAAGCTCGGGCTTTCGCACCTGCTTTCATGGCCTCGGTTGAATCCAGTTTTGCAAGCTTCCAAGCACTGATTCGAACAGGACGGTTAGGTGGTCGTTTACCCTTGTCACCTGGCTGGACCGCATCCGGGTCAACTGTTGATGGAAGTCGGCCAGGCTCTAGATGAGGAATGACTTCGTCCTGATTTCATAACACATAGATATAGATATTATAATTGTATGATTATAAGTTGTTGATAATCATCGTATGGAACATGAATGTGATTACTTGAGTTCAGACAACAATTTTAGGTGTACTAAAGATGAGTCAATTACATGCCCTCATGATGGTAAGAGGAAATACCTAACAAAATAGGCCAGACATTGTAACGTTTCGGCAAAAGTGAGCTGATTTAATTTTTGGGACGAAAATGAAACTTTAGCATATTTACTTAGAACCAAAATAGTTATTTATAAACCATATACCGAACATTACCATACTAAGACTCAAGGTAAAAACGTGTGCACCTTTCGTTCCATTAATAGTGCAACACTTCTCAAAGTAGCAAAGCTTCAAAATAATGTTAACTACTTCTCTAATGACTAAGTTTTACTAATGTCATTGATATACAACGATTTCCTCATGGTGTGATTGCTCAAGGGTATTTAAAACATTTTTATGTCACCATTAAAAATATTTATCTTGCTATATGATTGAAATGGAGTGTATATTTCCTTTAAGTGGTTGACCATACTATAATGACGTTGATTTTGCAATAACAGCTCAAGGTTATTCAAGACTGTCTAATATGAGAGGGTACCTGATGATCCATAAAGATTCTTGGAGGGGTACACCAAGCACCTTTATACTGCAAACCCAAACCAAGAGAGCTTCGGCCACTCATAGCAGTGACAGCAGAGCTGGTAGGGGAAGATTGCAAGCTTTGTTGATCCATTCCGTCTATCGAAGGTCCTGGAGGTTCACTTTGGGTTCTCATGGCAACCACGTATTCATATGTTGTGATACCCTGTATCAACATATTACAGTTTGTTTTAAGTCACAGGAGGGAGTATAGGTCGAGTCGAAACAGGTCAGCACGGTTGAGCTGACAGATAAATAGTTAGGGAGTCAAAATAAGTTATATCCTTTCAAATTTCATAAGAATACAAATCTTTGAATAAGTTGAGTTGGGAGGTCTTATGTACTACGATACAAATTTGACCACTTAAGGCCCATTTTAACATGTTATATGTGAAATTAACTTTTTGTTAATTTTACTCATGGAAAATAAAACATAACCTGAGGTGGCCCACTAAGTAAATGGGTCAAAATTGCCTAAAACGAACCTTGCGAATTAGGATTATGTGGAAAAAGAAGAGTTCTCCTAGTGGAATAGTGGCTAGAAAGGAGACAAGTGTACATATAGCCTGCAAAAAGAGCAAACAATGGCAAGAAAATATCAATTTTTGAATGTGTCTAGAAGTACCTGTAATCATAACTCTTAACAGTTAGGTTCAAAATAATTGAATTTAAGGAAGCAGTGTATTCAAAATATAAATTAAGGGCAATCCTGGAGGACCAAAGGTAAGATGAAGACAAAGAATTCCATCTTACATAAACATTAACTTTATAGATATGATAAATGTCTTCATAGTGGGTTAAAGAAATAAACGTACCACAACAGTTGCGAATGGGGCCCGACTAAATCCGTCTCCAAGTCTATCAGCAATCTGGTCTTCCGTAGCATGTTTATTAACAAAGCATCGAACAAGAACAGCAATACCAACCCCACATTCAAAGGTAAGCTGAAATAAAATTACAGAAAACATTTATATATTAGAACTTCTTTACAGACAGGAAGAGATACAGCAAGTTTTGGATCTTAATTGTATCACTTACCCAAACAAGGCTGACAGCCATTAAGCTTACGAATGTAAAGTAATTCTTCCTGCCTACACAATTGTTTAACCACTGCACGATGAATGTAATTAAGAAAACTAAATTACAAATAAAAAAACTGGATCATGTGAATGTACAGCTATAGATGGCACAGAAATCAAGGCATGCTCCTTTAAAAAAATTATTTAACCACCAGCACAACGAATGTAATTAAGAAAACTAAATTACAAATCAAATAACTGGATCATATGAATGTAAAGATATAGACGAAACTGAAATCATGGCAGGCTCCTTAAATCACTTAAGATCCTTGTAGAAGATTACAATAAAATAAAATATCTGCAACATGTTTCTATTTTGTTTATAAATTAATGCTTTATCCTTAGTGGCACAGCTATTAATTGTTAAATATATAAATTATAAAGCAACTCACTTAATGTTCAGGAGTATAACTTACACTCACCTTTTTAGGACTGTGGGCTACTAGTTTGTTCTTTTCTTTCTTTTATGCCATTCGATTACACTTGCACATATAAAACAAACTAAGCTACACCTATAAACTTCTAAAACCATGTAGTGTATAAATTATTCCAAAATCATTATATTTTTAGTATTATAAATTATAAACTAGGAAATCTAACAAAGATGTTGAATACTATAACACTCAAGTCTCGGAAATTACCCTGCAATGATGATCAAAACCATCAACACATTTATCACAGCTTCGGCAGTGTTTGCTGAACTTGCGCACCTACAGTAAACCAAACGAATTTGCTGCTTCATATCATTGCATGAAAATCTAAAAAAGAACAAATAACTTGCAAAATTTAACAACTCGTTATAGTAACTTTACTGACTATTAAATAATAAAAGCCTTCATAATGTTAATGAGCTAGAAATGTTTCGGATTTTGAATGAGTAAATTATGTGAAGGTGTAAAAGATACTATCAATACCTCTGCATTGCACAATGTGCAGAATAAAGCCTCTTCTTCTCCTCCTTGTTGCATCTCTTCGTCGTTACGACAATCCTCTTTAACAATACACCCACAAAAGATGGCACCAAATTTTGAACAACAACCTGAACTACCGTTATCGTATACTCCTCCGTTTCCGAAACCTGACTTGCTAAGTTCTCCAACAGAAGACCCATTTCCTGACACATAAATGAAATCAAACTTGTAAGCTGGTAGCAACCAGACAGAAAATATATTGCTTTTGAGCAGTAATAATAGTTAGAATTGGCAAACTGGGCAGGATGGGAGGTTGACCTGAACCACAATTAGTCCAAATCTAGGTAACTTTATGAATAAAAGTTGTGTCACATATGATTACAGAAACTATATTATTGCAAAACTGATCTGATTTTTGTTCTAAATGAATTGGGAGATTTTAGGCTTTAATAAGCACTTTGAGAGACTTTAGACTTGTTTGACCAGTTCGACGCATTTGACCCATCTCCATTTTAGCTAAGTTTTATATAATAGTATAGCATTTTGTGTCGTTAAAAAACATACCCCAACTCGACACGCTCATAAGCAAATACGTCAAAATTACCACCAATAGTTACTTCTTTCAAAACATCAATCAAATTCTTAAAAGAATCTTAGCTAATGGCAAATTTGAATTATTTATTAGAATTTTTCTAAACACAACCCTTGGGTCTACGCTTAACACACTTAAAACTGTTGTAAAATAAAAATAACCGCCCCCTAGAATTAATTTTTATCTGCCACATACAAATGGTTTTATGCGCGTTAATAATAGCCCTAAGGGCTACGTTTAGAAAAATCCTATTTATTATTGCTATTTTTTAAATGCGCTAATTCTATATTTAGCAAGTATTTTGACTTCTCCAATATTCAAGCACATTATTTATTGCTAATAGACAGCTAACAAGACCATTACACAAGACGTGAATCACTAACCACGAACTTCGGTACCATTATGCGACCTATTTGGTGATGGCCGTCCCGGTTCAATAAGAATACCAGGGTCAGCAGGGTCAATAGCTGTGCATCTTACGTACAGAATAAATACACTGAGAGCCTAAAACACAATATCATTCAAAAAACACTATTAGCAAATAAATAAGAAAGAGTGCAAATACGTATATAATTTTAGCAAAAAGTCATTTACCAAGAACGAATAAACACCAATGGCCACATGCTCATAGATATCCTTTCCAAGAAAAGGTGAGAAAAATGCGTAGAAGGCAACGGACAACAAGAAGAATACTGTAATAGCCACAACCTACACATTTAGGAGGAACTAAATAAGCAGCTAACCTCAAAAGCAGATTATAAATAGATTGATCCAGATTATGTATTATATCTAAGGGGTCAAACAGGTACAACAAAATAATTAACTTAAACAGGAAACGAGTCAACCAGGTAAAATAAGATAAGTGGCGTAAAAAGAAACAGGAATAATAAATCAATGGGTCAAACGTCGCCCACTGTATTCTTAATGCATAAACATCGTAACTCATTTATAATAGATTAGTATTAAAACTATATTACTTCTATAATCGTGTAGGACACACATTATATGTGGACATATGGTAGTCAACACGACCCGCCCGTACCGAATAGTTTCATATTATGACCCATTGCATATAACCTCATTGTACCACTGTAGCAAAACAGCACCTTTTGGGCGATTTGGATGTGCGTTTAAGAGGATAACCAGTTATGCAAATATTCAATAAAAACCGATAACTATGATTATAATTGTAGTGTTTTAACTTCCTTTTGAAGATGTAACTTTAATTTAAGTTTTGCCAAATACAGAAATGTTGCATCGAGTTTGTGACATCATGAAAACAAGATATACATGCTACTGCATTTGTGGCCCTCATCTCCATCATGATCTATAGATAATCTTTTAGTTTGGATTTAAATAACTACATATCATGACTCTAGTCCCTATATATGGTTATCGAGTTCTTTTATGAAGATCGAGTGGGTAGTTTGATGTGATCATTCATCAACACTCTGAATCATGAGTTAAAACAATGTAAGTTACAAGATTCGTAAATCTTATTTGCATTTCATCTAGTCATCTGTGAACATCCAACATTTTTGTTTAGTAAGTAGTAAAACAAAATACTCAAATCTACTGATTAAACTGTTACATATGCCAAGCAGAATGCTTTTCTAGAGTTTGTGCAAGTTTCGACTTTTCAGTAACAAGTAAAACAATCAAAATGATAACACCACAACTTACAACTAAAAATGTAATTTCATCCATATCAAAAATTAAAGTAAATGACAGAGGTGCATGGATTAATAATGATTTTCTGACTAATTAGGGTCAAAATTGCAGAGATCTCAGAAGAAGCATTTAACAAGTTACCAAATTAACTATCCATAGAGATGCAAAGTTACTTAAATATCCCTATTTCCTAATTCATACTTCTCATCAAACAACATTCCAAAAGTAAAAATAGGCAACTAATCAAAGTAACAAACTTAGCAACAAAAATTTACAAACCTGAAAAGTATGAGCAGGAAGTTCCCATCCATGGCGTCTGGCCATGATTAAAAACCAAAGTCAAAACCCAAATCTCCAAAATCAAAGACCATTCAAACCCAACGAAGAAACACACGCACAAACACCACCAGTGTGTGTTTTCTTCAGTCTTGAATCCCTTAACGTTCTCACAAATGAGTCATCAAGTTGAAGACTTGATCTTGACCCAGATTTTAAAACCGAAAAATAACCCGACCCGGAAGCTTGATTTATCAAATTCTAGGGTTTTTATGTTGGGATTGAGTTTTAATTGATCAATGAGACGTGGAAGAATGAGAAGTTAATTTGGGGGGTTTTGGTTTCTTAAACTATAATTACCACAACAAATTGCAATCTTAAAAGTTGCACAATTTGTTGGGGTTGAAAGTTTGAGAAGAGTGTGTGCAACTTCGAGTAGGCCTGCAAGCACAAACTTTGTAGTCAAAGTTACACACACATTGAGGCCATGCCGGCTGCACTCTCACTTACAATTTTAATTATTATTTTTTTTTACAAAAAACAAAAACAATATATTGATAAGCAGATCAAGTTGTGAGATTACACACTTAAAACCTATTGCCTCACAAATTGAAGTTGCAATTACAAGTTTTTAATGCATAACAAAAATAACCTCTAAATAATGTTATGTAATTATTTAAAGTTTATTGATATATATTTTCTTCAAATATAATTTTGATAATAACTTGGAATGATGTGCATTATCCATGTGAGAATTCAAACAAGAAGTTAGATATACCTAAACATATAAAAAATATAAATAATAAAAGTAATAATAGTGATAACAAAAACCTTTAAACTACTACTAATGCCATGTGTAACCATGTCATTTTTAACCTCTAATTGTGATTACTAAAAAGTTAAATTAGTGTCATTTTATCATTATCATACATAAAAGTAATAACTTGGTAAAGAGTGAGTCAATTTCTATTTAATTTCTAAGTGCAAAATGCAACGGATTGAAAAGCACGTGGGTTTAAATAATTTTGCCAAAAACGAAAAGTGAAATATGACACGTTGATATTTTTAAAAGTTCTGATCATTGACAAAAACTTGAATACGTGGATTCGTTATTTGTTATTTTAATATGTGTAGTGAAGTAATTATATTTATGTCTACAAATATTAATCAAAACTTAAGTATCTTGAATATTGAAAGATGTTTTTTATAACTTTGGAGTAATATAGAATTCATGAGCATAGAAAGAAAGATTCCTTCTTACTCTTTGATATTACATTGCTAGTTAATTAGTATAATCAGTTGAGCTCAATTATAGTTCATTGGAACATTAAATTTTTAAGAGACTTTACATTTAAATTATATATCATATTAAATTGACCATAAAAAATATATATCTAGCACTTAAGTTTTATTATAATTTAAAGAAAATGTGCCTGGAATATTACCGACTACTATTATTTAATTAGAATATAGAAATTAAGTAATATATTTAATATCAATATTAACGTGGAGTGGTTTGCTTGTGGGGAATAGTGAGTTGCAAACAAAATATTGTGAATTGTTTCAACATTGAATGTTGTCTTGAAGTTTGAATTGCTTTTATTAACTAATTATACTCGTGCAATGCAGCGGAAATTTTATATTTAAAATGATGTCGAGTTGATGTCGATAATGGTAATGTATGACATTGTAGTTGTATAAGAAAGACTAAAAACTTAAAAAGATTTTCACTCTATCTATAATGCAATGTAGTGAATGTCAACCTTGATGTATAATGATCATACAGAGAAGGAAAACTCCAACATTTTGTTCACAAACCAATATGGGATCAACTTTTTACATTTGATTTTGAATAATATACATTGAGTTGTCCCACATTGATAAGTAAAGAAAATCATTCATGTTTATTCCTTCTATTTAAAGATGTTGAAAATTAAGATTAAGAAGTGAAGTAGAGATGTTTTATATGCAGTTAAATAAATATTAAAGATAAAGATATATGATGATACGATTTAAAGAGAAAAAAAAAGACTTATTTAGAAAATAAATTCTACAACTAATCAACCTCATGTGATTTATGATAAAATAATTAGTCAAAATGTTATTTTCATATCTTAACGGTAACAAAATAAGTCATTTGATGTTTATTTGATCATTAACACAAAGAGTTTATTTACTACTAGTATTACCTTTGTTTTTGTGATTAGTAATTTCATGTTTCATTTTATAGTTTTTGTAACCTATGAAGTATTTAATACATCCCTTTTGATTGTTTAGTACTTTATGGATCATAAGTACATTGTTATTTTCTCAACCAACAAAAAAAATATGCATCCCAGTACAACAACAACACTATCCAATCCCGTCGAATGCGAGGTATGAAGTAAGTAAGATGTAGACAGTCATACTTCTACTTGACGATAGGAAAGCTGCTTCCAGAAAGATCACCCGCAAAACCGTATCCATAAAATATGCATCCCAATGTTTTTGTTAATGAAATTTTATGTATATATGTAGAACACTTTGACTTGGGGAGGTGAGCTGCCCTACCTTCCATGAAAAAATAATGCATGATTCCCATGTTTTATTACACCAAGGACTTGGATTTTTTGTCCCAAGAGTCAGTGTCTTGTCTTTTAGTTTAATTAACTAATAGATAATGTATTGATAAGTTCATTTCGAATAAATGATCAATTAATTATGGTGTCCTGTTTTATGTATTTGGTTGACCAAAACCATATACTCCGTATTTATATATGATAAAAATAACGACGGCACTTAACTTTTTTAGTAATATATATAAATAAATTATGAAAATCTTAAATCTTAAACCCTTATTATGCATTTAGTGATTTTGGCTTAATGTTTAAAATGGGATATTGAAAATTAAATTAATATCCTCTAACTAATTGGATAAATATAGACGCTAACATAATCAAATCAATTTACACTCTACTTTCTTCTCTTAATAAAATAAAGTTAGTCGTTTGATTATATTTGTTCAATCAGACTTTGATGTATAAACTTAAATTTAGTAAAAACTTGAATTGTTTGTACATTTAGTAAAAACTTACATTTAAATAATCAAAATTATTTTCTATCACTATTAAAGTAATAATATTCATACCATAAATCTTATGATTCTACAAATTATAAATTAAATTGAAGTATAGGCTAAAAGAAAGAAAAATTGAAATAGTAACATATGCTGATAAATTATTATTGTTACGTCAATTATTATTGTCGACCACCATTATATTTTTTAGCAACCGTCGCATTACGGGTTATCGACCGGTTTATTAAACGCCCTTGCATTTGGTTGGGGCGGCCAAGGAAAAGTATCTTTCCTTTTAGATTGTTGTTTTTGTCTACAATAGTCAAATGGGTTGAAGTAGTCCAATTTAATTGGTTATAGTAATTTATAGTCAGCGTATTATTGATTACTCGATTTAGGTTCTATACTCCTTCGCTAAAATGTGCATCTATGTTGGTCAATTAATTGGTTGATGTGAGAACATTTATACTGTATCAATATGATGATTTTTTTACCATAATTGGTTGCTTAATTACTTAATTACTCGTTTGCATGAATTCAATAGTGACATTGTTTTAGACTTCTCTCTGAAAGAAAATTTTAAGGGATCCTCATTATTTTTTTTATTTTTATAGGGAATTGGGGGAGTGTTTACTTAAATGTGAGGGATAGAAGTTTTCTATTTATAGATGAAAAACTTAAACTACAAAAAGCAGTTTTGGACTTTCGAATTATAAAAAAAATAATAGAAAATTTTCTTTTTCTTAGAAAAGTTTTCCAGAAAACTCGGATTTGAACACGTTTGCTAATTTTCTATTTTTCTTATAGAGGTTTTATGAAAGATTACGGTAGTTTTATGTAACTAAACGTGAGATAATGTTTGTTGTTATAGTTATGCTATAATGCAACTACTAAGGGGTTGTTTACTTTTCACTTAATGGTCAGACACCTCTTAATACAGACAGATTAATTGCTGTTTTTTTTCCACTTAATCTAAAAGGAATGTCTATTTCTGAAATAGGAAGAAAAATGAAGCACTTACCAAAAAGAGGCGCTTAATGATAAATATACATTATTTCAACATTTTATCTCCAATAGAATTTGAACACGCCATTTTTTATTCAAACTTTATATCATTTAAGTTCATTATTTTGGTCAAAACAAAAATTACATTTACATAAACATCACTTGTTATAAACAGACATGTTTATCCAGACAGACATCACATATAAACAACACTTAATATGAAAAAAAGTAAACACCCCCTAATAGTATTATATAAGTTGGGAATAATAAAGGACCAGTTTCATGAAGTCACAAGTATGTTATATCAAATGTTTGGTTAACAATCTTAGAAATACCAGCCATTATATATAAATTTTATAAACACGGTCTTATATTATGGAGGAGAGTAATAAAAGCCTTATCAAAATACACTTCTCTTATTTGGATGTTACTCCCTCCGTCCTAAAATAATTGTCACCCGACAAAAAACACGTAGTTTAATAAAATCATAATCATTACTGTTTCTCTTATTTACTTTTTGCAGAAAGACAGTCTTACCCTTAACCAATTAAATACTGCTTCTTTAAAAGTTTGTAATAATAATTTTATTGAAGGGTAATATGGTAATGACAATCAAACTTTCCTATCTATTTTTGGAAGTGGACAATTAATTTGGAACGTCCGTAAAAGGAAAGATGGACTATTATTATGGGACGGAGGGAGTACTAAATAATACCCGGTCTAGTTGGGCCAAGCCCGTTATATATATTATTAACAAAATATAATGATGATGAATATTATATACCGGTCATTAACCTTATGGCGTGAATAATATTCTTTCCGAACCTCTTTGACTCTAAGAATGGTGGAAGCTCTAGTTTGTACACAAGACTGGAAACGTGCTTCTCATTCTGAAATTTCACTTGATGATGCATTTCTTGAAATAGAGAGCTTGGAAGAAGAGTGTGAGTCTTAATTATTCAAGATGTTATTCCATTTTCACTTTTGTAGTTTTACATATATACATCTTATAATGTTTTTTTTTCTTGTTCATTTTGATTTTTAACAGTAAAGGATTTAACTATAGAGCAGCCTCTCATAATCATTGATGAAACAAATGATGAAACAATGATGTACGAAGATAGTGGGATGTTTGGGGGCATAAACGGATCGATTCAAGGTAACTGCATATTTAGCTACTGTCTCAACTAGTTTTGTTGTTGTCTTGGAATAATTGTGTTGTTCTTTCATATTTATTTTGTTCCTGTGTTTGTATTCAATTTAATGTTGTACTTTCAAGTTTATCTTGCTGCTGCCTTGTCATAAATGTGCTGCTGTTTGCTACTCTTTTGAAGTGTATTTGATATTACTATGGTATCAAATCTGATAGCTTTTAACTTAGTCCATTTGGTGCACTTTTTCAGCCATTTGGTGGCTGTATTTCAGCCATTTTATTGTTGTTTTTAGCCTACTTAATGTAGTTTTATGTTTATTAAGTTCTTGTCTTCCTAGCTAACTTGCTACTCATTCGTAAATCACTCACTTTGTTATCTTTATGTACTAGGGATTACGAGAGTGAGAGGCACATGGATCATGGATGAAGGAACTTTTGCTTGGTTGGTGACTGATAGAGTTCATGCGAACAATTCTACGGACACGATGAATGGACGTTATTTTCATATTTTGTATCGCCTTTGAAACTCGATAATTTAGTACCAAACCATGAATTATGTTTTATTTGTATCTTTTTGAATTTGGATGATTGTATTATGGATTTGGATGACTGTATTATGGATGGCTTGATGCTATGTAGTAGCTAGTAAGTATTATGTTTGCCTTGTTTTCCAGATTTGCAATTATATACTTTGGATATCGGAACCCGATATCCGTATCCGAAATTTCGGATATCCGAAATTTCGGATACGGGTATTGGGTAGTGAAAATCACTATTTTAAATTTCGGATATCCGAACTTCGGGTATCCGAAATCCCGGATATCCGAAAATGAACAGCCCTAGTGAATATATTGTAATATGTGTTATTTATACTAGCATGAAACCCGCACAAAGTAGCGAATACTACACGTAAATATGTTAAAGTTGATGTATAAATATTTATCATATTAGTAATGTATTATTAAGTCTTTTTATTCCATGTATACCTACGTTAATTTGTATTAAACCTCATGTTACATAAGTTATTTATACTTTTTCGTTATTTTGTGCTACATTCATTTATTATTTGAGATTTAATTTTATTTGACTTGACTTGTATAAGATAATTTGATTATGGAATGTCAAATTGTTAGGAGGATATGTTATTAACGTTAATAGTGTTTCAAGAATTAGAATGATCAATATGGGCAATTTAGTCACTTCAATTTTGAAGAGTTGTAAATTTAACAATAGTGATGTTTTATACATGAATATAGATGAACGATTCAAGATACTTGTTCATTAACATCTTATAAATGAATACACATTCGTGTCATTACATAGCGAAAGAACTACTAATAAAAATAAAGAAATGTAAAAAAACTACACAATGATGTTTATCTATTAAGTCTCTAGGATCTTGAAAATGAAAAATCATGATCCAGATTCTTACGATGATCGCTGGTATGATAGGAACCTTCTGTATCTGATATTTCTGTTTCTGAATTATAAGATCTCGGAGATGGTGGAATGTCGATCTCACTTTCTGCAGTGGATGACCGATACTTATGATTATGAAGGAGATGAACAGGCGATGAACTACGACTTGGTGTATTTTCTGCACTCATTATGCCAGAATTTGAAACATCTTTCGTTCCACCATGACCACTTAGTTCTCGCAACCTTCTTCTGTCCTTAGCAGCTTTTTGCCATTTCTTTAATGCCTTTGAGGTTTGCTCTTCGAATATCGACTTTTTCATGTGAGATCCCATCTTCAAGTTTCAGATAAATGGTCCCAACACATTAGACACTCAAATCAATAACTTCTGTTATTTTCTATCTATATGTGAAATGTTTCAGAAGTATATTTATATAGTTTGGTTTGATTGAAGTTGGTATATTACTTACTTGTGTGACTAAGGCATAAAGAGGGAAAGTGATGTAACTACACATGATATGAAGTAGTACTCCTAATCCAACTCGAACACCAATTGCTACCACACTCTCATGGTAACATGAGTTTATCCCAAATTCATACTGCAAACCAACAAGTAAGGCATTGAAATTATAAATAGATATCGTTTCGTCAAGAAACAAAATGACAACCATTTTTATCATAGTCGTATAGGAAATCTATTGAATTTTGAGATTAGTTTCACAAAGCAAGCTCTGGGTGTAATTAATATAATCCAAAAATACTTACCACAGTCCACAAGAAAAACGCCATTTGGAATGCATTCTGCAATGAACAAAAAAGAGTGAAGTTAATATGTAAGTACCAAGTTGGATTCTACAAGGTCTTGTTGTACGATGTTACTAAACTATTCAGGTTGCATAGCAAGTATAAATGATTACAGTAATTTGAAGTATCAAGTATACGTGGATTATCTTAATTCAGATTGATAAGATGTCTGAAACTACTTAGTTATGGAGTATCTAAATCGGAGTTCTGATATTATAAGAAATGTTACTTAAACTGTATGCCCTGTCTTAAAATTGCTTACCTGAAACAAAGTAAAATGGATCAAGAAAAGGACCAATCTAGGATTATTGAACCAAAAGAACTTGTTGCTTGGCTCTACCACTGGGGCTCCCCTTACAATTGTTGCCTTATCTTGAATTTGTTGAGCCATTTCCATGATTACTAGCTCAAGTTTTGTACCCACCAATAACAGAATCTGCAAAAAAATGAAAAAAAAATAAATTAAAACTATCTCGATTTCAAAAAGTAAGCAAATGCATTCTATATCCGAACAAAATTTAAAACTGAAGGGTTTGTTGTACCACAAGAGGAACGAACGAAAGATAAGTAAGAGCATGCCATCCTGCATCATTGTCAAAGACACGGTATTAATCAGTTTTATGTAAAAATCATGGAGGCCATTGTGGTTGTTAATGTAAGTGATTATCATATAAGTTTTATCTGTCTATTTGTTATTTTGATATCATATAAGCAAATTCAAGCAGCCATATAAAAATTGGTATTTACTTTTTTAATAAGGCATATAAATTCAAAAATATACATGTTTATCTATTAACGTGTAAAGAGGATAATGGTAGAGAACCAACCGTTAACGTTTAGAAGTAGAAAGATGATCGAGAACATCCAGAGTGGGATACTGTACATCAAGCATGTATCAGTTAGTATAAAACAACATAACAATCGACATAAATGAATGACACGAACTAGAAATGATATGACAAATAAATCGACAGATGATTGGAGTAGAAGATACAGACCTTATACCCAACACTGACTTGAAGTCATCTTCCATGGATCTTTTGATGTACTTATGGAAATCAAATTTGCTACTTGGAGCAAAATGTGCCTATAATACAGAAATGTATCACACGTCAAATGAGCATGTTGAATAAACACTTTCTGGACAAAAGGTCAAACGATAGTGGGTTTAAGAAACTAATTTGTCCCTAATGCGTACTAGTTTTGTATATTCATCATAACTGAAGTAGACAATCTTAAGATGAGGAACACATCTAACAGACGAGTGATTCTCGGAATATAAAGGCGCGTTTAGTTACAGAAAACTCCCCCATTTTTCTATAAATCTTTCTAAAAAATCTAAAAATATAGATTTAAACGCGTTCAAATCTGAGTTTTTCAGAATACTTTTCTAAGAAAAGGAAAATCCCTATATTCCCTTTTATAACTAAAAATGATGAAAAACTACTTTATATGGTTTTCAAGTTTTCATCCCCGCTCTCTCTTTGAAATGGAAAACCCACCCCTCACATTTGGAAACACGTTTTTAAAGTTTTTATTGCTTTTATGGAGAACTAAAACACTCTTCAATTTCTAAAAAACAAAAAGAAAAATGAGAAAACTTTTTCGTAACTATAAACACCCTAAGCTTTCGAATGAAGAGTTACTATTACTAGTCTATCTATTCCTCTGTTTATCCTGAAATCTAAAATAAATAATTACATATAGAGGGATCATTGTAGACTTACGTTTATAAATCCATTGCGAATTGTCAAATAATCAACCTTTGATATCGATCCAAAGAATTGTCTGAAAAACGCTACCTGTTTGCCATTGAATCCAAATATGTGTAAAGTCAAGCATTTATTCTAACTTTCACGTATAACTATAAGAGATACTGAGTAATACACAAATAGATCACTAAACTGTACGAAAATGTTCATCTGGGTTACTGAACTTTAAATATGTTCAATTTGATTACTATACTTGTTGATTGGTGTCATCCCGCCTATTTTGCCTAATTTCGGCTAAAAAAATAGTGATCAAATTGAACATAAATAAGTTTAGTAAACGACGTCATCTTGGCTATAGCAACTATGTCTAACGTTTGGTAACCTAGTTGAACATTTTTACAAGTACAATAACTCAATTTAACATTTTTAAAGTTTAGTAACTTCGATGTACATTTTCGTAACGTATAGTGACCTATTTGTGTATTATCCCTAATTATAATGAAATAAATTAAATTTTACAAAAGGAGATCAAAGCTAATGTCATTACGAAGAAGAAGAGAAACTAGAAGATAAATTACACTTACCACCCATCTAATTCCGGGTTTTGTAGAAAGTCCAGTGTGACGCTTGACGAAGGAGGTTTGATGAGCAAATCGAAATCTCGCAGGATCTAAATCAAATGACAAAATTATTTAGATGTTGAACTGTAGTGTTATAAAGGCTCGAGTTATACTACTATAAGGTTAACCAAATTTTGAAATTTTGAATAAAGATGTTACGTAATAATGTAGTATATCCTAGTATAGAATTATAGATATTTATATTGATAATACTACTACTATATATATCAGTATATTCGTGTAACGAAGTTAATTACATTATGTACTATCGAGATATTGAGGTAAAACAAAGAACAGTTACCATTAGTAAACTCGTATTCCAAAGAAGTAGTTTCTGCTTCCCAAGTCTTCCATTTTTTCATCTGTAAATGGGTAAGACGTATAAAAAATATCATTCGTATGATAAATAAGATTACCTGTTATTAGCTGCACGTTACATTATACAGTACTATATAGAGATATAATTCGTTTGATTAATACAATACGAAATCAGGTGCATCCCAAGTAAAAGTATATGTATTATTATACAATTAGAACTTTCAACTTTCACACATATACACCATTAAATCCTCTGTTTATCATCACGACACACAAAATCAAGTTATTAGTTGTACATAACATTATACATTTAGATTTTTATTTAATTTAAATATATTAATATTAATATAAATAGTGTGTTACATATAATAAAAAAAACAGTAATTACTTACTTTGGCAAGGCCGAGACCGATGATAATGACACTATAAAGGACATGGAAGACGGCAAGAACAAATATGAATATATGAAGCTGATGAACTGCCGAATACGATATCATTGGTACCATTCCCTATAATAAAAATAAAATTACAATATTTGTCAATTATTACATAAATAAATAAATTGAATTGCTAACAAATTTAACTTCAGTACCTGTTTACAGGAACTGTTGCTTTGACTAGGTTCTGCTAAAACTCGTCGAAAAATAATCTCTTCAGCTAAAGAGAGCAACCTTCTATCATTATTTTTATCTCCATTATTTTTACCCGCACCACCATCTTTATCATTAGCATCACCGTTGTAATATTTCGTTTTTTTACATGGAAGCATTTTGTATCCGATCTTGTCTGGAACACATATTTTTGCAATGTATGTTGTACCCACCGTTAACAGTAACGAAATAAACCCGAGTAGCATGAGCTCTGTTTTTATATGAACGCATAACGATTAGTATGTTAAAAGCTACTCGGTACATATTTCGTTTACAATTAATATAAATTTTTTCATGTGGGATGATCCAGGGGAAACACTTTTTTGTAGAATGGGGAGGTGAAAATATTCATCACTAGAGGTGGCAAAACGGGGGGACGGGTTTGGTAAGTGGGTCAAAACGGGTTCGGGTCTAAACGGGCTTGGAATAAACAGATCTAATAAGCTAAACATTTACCATGGACAGGATTTGAACCCATAACATCCAAGAAGTCAAGAGACCACCCTACCAATTGGCCATTTAAACAAATGATTTTACATATTCGTATAAAGAAAATTTAAAATAATGATTATCTAATGCTAATTATGAGATAAACAAACCATCAATATATATTTTCGAGTGAACAAGAAATAATTGTCGCAACAAATACTCTGCATATAAATTCGAAAACATATATGCATAATTAAACGTAAAATGGTACTACCCCGAAGTTAAACGGGAAATTTGTATATTTTATGCGAGGGAAGTAACATAAAGTTAGATTTGATATAATTGGAAATAGCAAAATATTTATATTAATAATATGGAAAAATAAAACTTATGTTAACTTGAAATATATAATTTAATTTGGAAATGGATGTATAATAAAAAATAGCTAACCTTAAATAAAATGAAACTCACCGTCATCGTTATATTCTTATCAGCATTTCGTTTTGTTGAAAAATATTATCTTTCACATTAAAAGTACCCAATATTTATTAATAGTCGATTTGAACCTATTGTTACTTTGGATTTTGCCCATTGGAACCAACACCCAGACTTTGTACTACCCAGATTAGTCCAAAATGGCAAAATCATAGGAAGAAAGCCCAAAATCACCCATGTCCAAGGTATCTGGGCAAAAATTACCGCTATTCATCATGAAACATTTTAGCTATCGCCAATACAAATGTCAAAAAGAAGTGAAAATTAATAAATTATAATCACAATCGATGTTCTGAATGTTAAACTTCATTGATAAATTCTTTTTGTAGTTTATATTAGCAATTAATGAATATTATATAAAATCACTAATATTTATCGAGGAATGTTAGTTAAAGCTTTTTACGATAAATGTTAAAATTAAGAATATTTATGAAAGTGTTATTTTGTAACATTTGTAAGTGAAGAATGTTAAGTTAACATAACAATTTGTTAAATAAATATTCATCAACTAATATTACGACTTAAAACAAATTTTATATGTTAATATATCGGGGTTTTTAGTTAGCCTAGTAGATTAGCCCACTTTTTATATAAAGAAAAAACATGTGTAGTTATTTTTAATTAAATACTATTAATTTTATAAAGTGTCTTTTATTTAATTAATATATTGTATTAATCAATTAATTTAAAATGTTTTGTTTTATTAAATAAATAAAAATTAAATTTAGTTAGTATGTCCCGTAGGGTAAAAAATGAGTGTTATGGTGTTACCATTGCTAGTGTTACGTTGTGGTGTTATGCTGACGTGGCGATTGAAAAATGGGTGTTTTGGTATTACGATGGCGAATGGTCTAATATATCACAAGTTCACTACCGATGCAATATATTGATCATCAATTTTAACGATACTAATAACCGTTATTAACAAAAATCACCCTTTGTTTTAAATTCATTATAAAATTAAACTGGATACTTGCTTTTCGTTTTATTCTAATTTTATAACACACGGCCGTCTAGTTCATGACAATTATAGTATTCGGATGACAAAGAGAGGCCGGTACGTTATGTTAATCATTTGACCATGAAAAAAAAGTTGGTAATTTAAGATAACTGCAACTATATGCCTATATATATAAAAAAATATAACGTATGAACGAAAGCAGTTTTTAAATTTATATAAATTATATGTCATGGATACTAAGTAATTTTAATTTGAACTCTTAAAAATAAATAATTACCTGCTTTCATTTTCTCCAAAGCTTCAAGCATTGCTTTCTTCTGTTTCTTGTGGAACAACTGCTTGCATGCATCAAACCATCATGTATATATCCCCAAACTTTAAAACTTACAATAAAATTATTCTGGAGGGTGTTTGGCCTGACTTTTTAGAATGCTTTTAGCTTATAGTAATATAGCTAAAAAAACTATTTTGAAGGTGTTCAGATGAGCTTTTTTGAAAGAGCTTTTTTAAAATTTAAATGGTCACAAGTTAAAAACTCAAAAAAGTCCATCTTCCTGATTTTTCGACAACGCAGGAGCTAAAAGGCATAAGTTAACCCAAACACCCCCTAATAAAAAAATGATACTCTATAACATATGTAACTATCTCCTGTACGTCCAAAAAAATATATCAAAATGTCATATTGTGTAAAAAGAGAGCGAATTTAAATCAGATTCTTGTAGATGGTTATAACTTTACTAATTCCTCTGTATTTCAACAAGTACAATGATCAATATGAACAACACTACAAATATATATAAAACAATACCTTCCCAAGTGAATGAATCCCATGTTCAATGATAACTGAAATGATAATGAAAACGGCACAAACCAATGCCACTGCCCATGTTGGTGTTTCCTCTAAGGACCTTTCAGATGATGAAGAACCTGCCGCCATTAATCAATTCCGATCAATAAAACCAATCAACCGCGTGCCCCAAAATTGGCCGGCAAGAAATCTTTGGTTTTTCCGGCTTACAATGACAAAAAGTGAGCATGAAGTATATATAAGAGTGTGGGAGCTAGACAAATATATGGGGGAGAAAAGCAAAGTAAAACAAATACATAGTGAGACACAAAGCGTGTCACTTATGAACTAATATTATATGGTATTAAGAAACATTTTGAAATGGTCAATTTTGTCACTTTACTATCATAGTTGGATTGTTAGGTTTTGTTTTGTTAGGACTCTATATATGTCTAAGATTAATTATGCCATATTGCTTTATCAAGTTATCTTTAGAATCCTTTTTAGATAATACTTGACTTAATCGTATGGTGTTTAGATTTTGCAATTGAACCGCATACATGTCAAGAAGCAGGGCATAAAATGTTTCTCAAGAATCTTGGTTTATAATATTTATATCTATATATATATATAATAGGTGAATGACCCATAATAACGCGGACTTCGACATTTAATTTTGTTAAAATTTCTTTTTATATTAATGATTTTAAAAAGTCTAATATAATGTTGTATGCTATTTTAATTTGGTTAATTTGTATTCATGGTGAATAAAAATTGATATTGTATAATTCTATTGTTATAGATATATTGGTTGCACATGTGTTTGTAATATGTATATAATTCAAATGTTATTCATATAGAGACATGGTTATACATCTTAAAGTTATACTACCCGCGTCTCAAAATTATTGTTCAGTTTTGACTTTTTTAATTATTTCCTTCTAAACTTTGACCTTACATATTTATTTTTGTTATATAATACTTGATACAAAATATATGAATAGATTTGGTTTTAAATGTATTTTCATTAGTATAATTTTCATCAAGTATTATATAAACAAAATTATTGAAAGTCAAAGTTGAAAAAGTAAGACTTCGGAAAATCAAAACTGTACAATAATTTTGGGACGAATGTAGTATGTTACTTTAATATATTGTTATCTTTAATATTTTCTTATTTTATCTCATTGTACATATACTATCGGGTTGTTTTTTTTTCCCGTTGAATTTTGTATTTTTACTCTTTCCATACGTTAAGCAATTGTACCTTGATATTTCAGTTATCTTTTTCATGACTATTTGACATTGAGGTAAGATGAAGGTGGAAATTTTATTATTGAACGAAATGATTGTTTGGTGAAATGTATTTTTTTGAATAAATTATAATTAATAGTTAAATGCAATTTAAAAATATTAAAAGAAATGAGGACCACCATCTTGTTGATGATACAAATATAAATGTATAAATTTATATTTTGAAGATAAATACAAATTAGTAAACAAATGAAAAAATTTAGGATGAAAGATTTCTTTGGGCCTATTTTTTTCCAACTCCATGGTCGGGTTTTTTTTCATTCAAAATCGTTTGGTTTATTATTAATTCTAATCTCTAATTCTTTGCTCATTAGTATAATATTATAATATTCATAATAAATTATGGTGGAGGGTGCTGGATTTTTTTCTCCAAAAAATAGGTTTGTTTATTAGTAATAATTAATCTTTAATTCAGTTAATATATTATTATCATTATATTAATAAAGGCGTAAAGTGTAACTATGGAAATTAAATATACATCATTAAATATCATAGAAGAAACCCATCGAATGGTCCAAATTGCTCCATGTTATTATGGTATATATATAATATATATATTAAATATGAGAGAGTTCAAGAGGGAAGCACTAATTTTGTGGGAAAAGGTGAAGTGTAATATTTATTACGGAGCATCTTAACTTTGTTAATACACATTTTAAAAAGAGAATTAATTTTATTAGTAATAAATAATCAAAGTCGATGCTATAAATAATATATTAACCAATGAAATTCATTTTTAAGTCAATATTTATTTAATAAATTGTTAACATTCATCATAATTAATGTTAAAAGATAACATTTTCACAAATTTAACATTCATCATGATGAATTCTAATTAACATTCACCTTGGTGAATATTAACGATTTTGGATATAATATTCATTCATTGATGTTATAAACTACAAAAAGAATTAATCAATGAAGCTTAACATTTATACCATCAATTCTGATCAACGGTTACTAATTTTAATTTATTTAATTTTTGACATTTGTATTGGCGAAAATTAAATTATATCATGATGAATATCACACTTTCCCCTACTCAGAAAAGTGATTCTCGATCCTCCCACTATATATATATATATATATCTTCATCTTCATTATATATATATTGTATAATGCATCTCCACCATTATTTTAATTTGGTACTCAACACATGGAAAAGACAATATTACCCTTGACTTATTTATAACATTTTCATTAATACCCATATCACATTATCTATTATCTATTACTACGTATTCTTCACTAACTACACTTCCATTAATACCCCTATCACATTCTCTATTATTTTTTAATTACTACTTATTATCCACTAATTACGCATTTCATTAATTAATCAAATATCTAATTTACCCACTAAAGATTTTTTTGATTGTTTAAATATCAAAGTGGACACTTATAATGAGACATCTCAAAATAGTAATGTGGATATTTTAAATGGTATGTACGGAGTACAATATATTTTTATTTTAAAATATTCACTTGCATCTCCATCCACCGTTAACACTTTCACCACTGCATTGCGCGGTATTGTGTTAGTGTGTGTGTGTGTGTGTATAACTTTTGGGAATGGGATCCTATGAAAACAAGGAGATAAAAAAAACCAGTGAAAACATATTTCCACCCTCCATCTAATCTAACTTATATATATATATATATATATATATATATATATATATATATATATATATATATATATATATATAGTGGCATGATCCAGAGGGAAGCGTATTTTTTGAGGGAAGGGGGGAAGCGTTAGTATGCATCAGGAAGCATATTACCTTCACCCATACAAATCTCGAAAAAAGCAAACTGAAATTTAGTAAATGTTAATCAGAATCGATGCTATGAATGTTAAGCTTCCTTGATAAATTATTTCTTCAAGTTATAGCATCGATTTATGAATATTAGATCCAAATCCATTAATATGCATCGCGGTGCATATTAGTTAATATGCATTGTGATGCATATTAACACTCAAAATATTTTTCAAATAATGTGAAGTTTTTAATATGCATTGCGATGCATATTAGTTAATATGCATCACACTGCATTTTAACAATTTATTAAATAAATATTCATCAATTAATGTTATGACTTAAAAATAAAATTCATTCATTAAAATATTCTTTATAGCATCAGTTTTGATTACTATTTACCGATAAAAATATTTTTTTTTTTGACGTTTTGATTGATAATTGTAATATGCTTCTTGATGCATACTAACGCTTCCCCCCTTCCCCCCAAAAAGGCACTTCCCTCTCGATCACTACCCTATATATATATATATATATATATATGATGGAGATAAAAAAACGGTGAAAACACTTTTTCATTCACAATTTTTTTTAATGTGTGAACCCTTTTCTTTTTAAGTAAACCATAAAAAATTAAGGTTCAAAAAAAAAATATCTTTTGTGTGAAAAGTTTTTTTTGAAAAAAAATAAAATAAGGTCAAATCCGAAAACCAAAAAAATAAATTTTAAGGTTCACAATTGAAAAACTTAAAAACTTTTTGTGAACCTTAAACCCAAAACAAAAAAATAAGGTTCACAATTGAAAAAGTTAAAAACTTGCTGTGAACCTAGAAAAAATTAAGGTTCACAGTTGAAAAAAAAGTTGACAATTAAAAAAGTTAAAAACTTTCCACGAGCAAAAAAAAAATTAAGCTTCACAATTGAAAAAGTAAAAAACTTTCCGTGAATTCAAAAAAAATTAAGGTTAACAGTTCAAAAAGAGGTTCACAATTGAAATTTTTTAAAACTTTTGTGAACCTAAAAAAAAATTAAGGTTCACAGTTGAAAAAAAAAAGTTCACAATTGAAAAAACTTTCCGTGAACTAAAAAAAAATTAAGGTTCACAGTTGAAAAAGTTAAAAACTTTTCGTGAACCCCAAAAAAAATAAAGTTCACTATAAAAAAACTTAAAAAAATTTCGTGAAAAAATTTCCAAAAAAATATATGTGAAAAAATAAGGTTAATAATTAAAAAGGTTAAAAACTTTGTATGAAGCAAAAAATATAAGAAAAATTCATGACAAAAATTTTATGTGAATAAAAATAAAATTAAGTGTTCTCAAAAAAATTAATATGTGAAGCAAAAAAAATGAAAGTTCACAACTTAAAAAAATTGTAAATCAAAAAGTGTTTTCATCGGGTTTTTTTATCCTCACCCTATATATATATATATATATATATATATGTATGTATATATAGTTCAAGGATCTGCTGAGAACTCCACCTAAATGAGAACTCAGGGAACCATGTATTGACTAGCTTTCAAATTTGTTTTTTCAACGCGGGCAGATCTTTGACGGCCAGTGGAAATTGTTGTCCAAATTCTTTTATCTAATTTTGATTGTTATCGTAACCGTATAATTCTTTTCGCAAGATTGTGAAACAATTTATTAGGTTTTCGTACAACTGTTCTCAATCGAAATAATTTTACGATCATTTCGCAGCAAATTACAAATTCAATTCCGTTTCAATTTCGTGCGATCATTCTTGTGAAATCATCAATTCGCAACTTCATGATCTTTTAAAAGTATGATGATACTCTAATTTTTCCAAGATGCACATACTGATTACTCAGTATAAACATACCGAGTATTCAGTATAAATATACTGAGTGCTCAATATAAACAAATTGAGTACTAAGTTCACACTTGAAAGCCTGCTAAATTCACACACAATTTATGTAGTATAAATAAGATGCATCTTAATATGGATCTTACCTGGACTTACAAATCCACATACAAAAATTATATGAAAATTGAGATGCATCGGTATACAAAAATCACATGAAAACTGAGATGCATCTCCATTTGCATCTCAATTTTGTTACATACTGAGTATTCAATATGATTTTGTTTTTTTATTTTTGTTGGTGCATTTTGTGTGTCAGGCAGTTGGTCAAACGTTTGTAATTGTCAAAGTCAATTAATCTGCGTATGATAATGTTTAGTGTGTATATACGAGTCTGTAAACGAATAGTGAAGTAGAAAATATACACAAATTAGTGTTTAGGCGATACTAAGCTAGTGTCGCATATGACGACATTTGGCTAGTGTCGCTATAGGGTTTGGACAGCCTATAAATAGGCATGTTAGGGTTCATTTGTAGGTTATACTTTGTGAGAAGAGAGTGAGCCGTTTTTGTGAGAGAGGATAGGAGAAAAACGAGTTTGTGTTTGTGATTGTATAGATTTACGAGTCAATTGTGAATATATATACAAAAAGCTTATAGAAAACGTTTGTGATTGATTGATTTTCGCGCTTACAATTGATTATACGATCTGATTAGATCCGACATAAGGGATCTACAAGTGGTATCAGAGTCGTGAATCAAGGATTCGACGGTTTCGGATAGTGTTGAAAACGTTTTAGGCTGATTCGTGAAGGTATTAATCGATTATAATTCGTTTCTGGGTTATTTGTGTTGGTTATATCGATTTTTGGGTTGATTTTTGGTGCTAGATCGTCGGCTGTTCATCAATTTTCATTAGGGTTTCGAAAAGTTTCGTTTTTAGGGTTTTTGGAGCTGACAGCCGCGATATAGCGTCACTTCCGTGCGTTACTTGATAGCGACACTTGGCTTTCAGTGACACTTATCCTAGTGTCGCCATCTGATATTGTGCGACACTTATATAGCGACACTACCTGTTAAGCGACACTTCTTAGCGACACTAATCTAGTGTCGCTCTAGAAAAAAAAAAGTTTTTTGGCGGGAAATTCCAAAATTATTTTTGCGTTTTCAAAATTTTTCTATAGGCTTAAAAGTGTTCAATTTTAGCCTGGAAAAAGTTTGATTTTACTCGACTGTTTTTTTGACGTTTTTCGAACAAAATTTTGGCGGGAAAAACGCGAAAAAATTTGTAATTTCAAATTTTGTTTTTAAGCTTAAAATAACTTAATTTTAGTATCGGAAAGTTTTCGAAATTTTCGAATTCAATTTTGAAGGGAAAATTCGGAAATGGCTTTTGGTACGAAAATGCCTCCTTCTACATCTTTATTCTATAGTGATTTTGCTAATTGGAAGATAAAGTTATGGAATTTCATTGAACACAAAGGTCCAATGTTGTGGAACTTGTTTAATACTATTGATCGATATGAGCAACACAAACTCGATGGGGTCTTTAAGTCAAGAGCACAAATGTCAGCCAACGAACATGAAGAGTTTGACAATGACAATAGAGCATATGAGATGATTACCATGTGCTTGCCAGAAGTTGTGATAAATAAATTCAAAAATCAAGCAACTTCTACAGATTTATGGGTCGCTCTTATAGAGGCTTATGATCAAAAGAAAAGGTTGATAAACGAATAAGAGGATCAACACACTGCAATGGTGGCTCAGATAAAAGATGTTGACTCTAATGCACATGAGGTACATAATGAACCTGAGGAACCCGTTAATTGTATATCATGTATTAAGCTTGATGCTTCTTTAAAATGTTCTCAATTAAATAATGAAGATTTGAGAGAAAAAGTTGTTAAACTCACCGAGTCAAATAAATTTCTAAAAGCTAATAAGAGACTTTATGATAAGCAAATTGAGGCTTATAAGTTAGACACTCAAACTTATAAATCAAAAGTCTTTAGACAACAAGATGCTATTAATAGCTATCTTAAAGAAATTGAACTTTTAAATAAAGAACTTGATGAGTTAAAGTCTAAATCTGGGTATTTTGATAGAAAAATCTCAACTTTTTCACAGTCTCAAGATGTCTTCGATGAAATCGTTAGCAAGCAAAGGACTGATAAGAATGGTAAGTCTGGACTGGGTTACTTCCCTCCTCATACTAACTACTATCCTTTGCCTATTATGGAGAGCACTGAAGATCTTGTAGCTGACTACTCAACATGGCCAGCTACAAAATCTAAAGAAGCTAAAGCTAATCCCAAAAGGCAGGCAAAGGACAAAACCAAACGGCCAGAGTATCTATTACCTACTTTTGTCAAGTCTGATAATTCACCTTCAGTTAGTGTTGAGGAGATCGTTGAGGTAAAAGATATACTTAAAGAGTCTACCATTAAGGTTGAGAAAATAAATGTCAAACCTGAAAATTTCATCATTACAAATGAAATTGATGAACGTTTTAAATGTAAAGGCAAAGCTAAGGTTGACAGTGAATCCTTCAAAGTTAAAAATGTTAAAAAGGATACAAAGAAAGATAAAATGGTTGATAAATCTGAAAATAATAAATGCTCAACATCAACCAACTCAACCTCAGAAACATCTACTTCAACATATACACCAAAGAGTGCGTGTTCAACAAATGTTCCTGTTCATAGACCTTTTGTGTATTGTCCTCCAGTGAAACGATTTGAGGGAACTCATTGGAATACATCTTTTGTGGAGCGTCGTTCTTGTTATCGTTGTGGTCAACAGGGCCATATTATTAGGGATTCTAAGTTATTATCCCTAGATAGGTTTGGTAGAGGGATGCCAAGAACTTTCTCTTTCAAGAATTTTTTTTCAAAAACTTTTTCAAGGCGTCGTTCGTATTCGCCTGTATCTAGTTGTGCATCAAACTCTCCAAAACCTATGGAAATAGTAAACAAAGTTATGCCTAGTAGACCTCAAGTTCAACAGCACAACATTGTTGAAAACAAATCATCTGAATCTAAAGAGGTTTGGAAACCCAAATCCACAAGTAATGCATCAATGAAATCTTCTGAGTTTTTAAAATATCATAAACTCATTGTTGTGATGGTTATGGATGACCATGGACAACCCAAGTCTATCAAGGCTTGGGTTTCCCATAAGTACTAATATTTAATTGTTTGTGGTGGTGCAGTCAGGTTTTTACTAGCGAATATTTTTTTAAATGCAAGGATGTGAATATTGTTGGAAGATTGTTTTCAAGGTGCTCATGTATGATGATTTTGATTGGATGGATGAGACTTTCAATGTTATGAGGTGATACAAATGCTAAAATGCATTTGATTTGACTTGATATGTAATTTTGATACTTTTCTTTAAAATTTAGTACTTATGCAACAGTAATTCTTTGTACTTTTTAGTATCAAAGAAATGCAATATTGCGAAATTTATTAAATTAAAAATACAAAACTATGTTTTGTGTTTTAGGGGAGTGTTTTTGGATTAGATATAAGAATTTGCTGTTCAAGGGGAGTAATTTTAAATATAAAAATTCCGATTATTTAGATTAGAAATGTAAACAACAAGATTCTTAATTCTTGAAAAGACATTGGATTGTGTCTGTAAACAACTATGATAGTACATCGGGTGACATGCGTAAAATGGGATTTTAAGGTTTATCTTGGATGTGTCAATAGGTTTATCTGACATATTTAAAACAGGTTTTATGAAAATTATCTTCATCATACGATGTATTGGTAGGCATGATACAGACCGGTCTCTGGGTTATTAAGAAGCAACTTAAATACATGTCTATGATCTTGTGGTAAACACCTTGTGATCTACGACTCTATGTCTTAATTCCTTACCATAGCTTGACATATTTCTATTTTTGGATCGTATATCTGAGATCTTTTGGGGGAGTATATTAATTGTTTCCTCTGTTGTACGTAAGTACAGACCTGGTCTCAATTCAGTATAATCTCAAAACTAAGCAAACGTGAGTCAATACACTTGCAAAGTCTTAAATCTAAGATACTGATCAAGGTCGCCAATTGAATAAATCAAGTTTGGTTTGACTGAGATTGGTTTTGCTTAAACCTGAATCAAGTGTATGTTGCTTTGTTGTACGTCAGTACAGACATGTCACCGTTGACTTGATTGTTAAAATTGATCATCTTATATTCCTTCTGAATTTGGAAACTATGTTCATGTCTAGGTTATAGGGGTATATCTATGGTGGGGACCACAGAGAAATATTCATACTAACAATAAAAGGTTAGCTCACAGACACGGATGTAACATGTTTAAGTGGACAAACAATATCAATAATCATCTTGAAATGATTTTTATAAAAGGTGTTTTAATTATGTTAAGTAAATTTAAAGTGGACAAATATACTGATAATCAAAATAACACTTACTATTTCCTAATAATTGCATGTTGGCCTGATATGATCCCTAAACAGACCTAAAACAATCTCATCCCCAATTTAATTATTTTATTTTCTTTTAAGTATTCTTGGTTTTTCATTTATATAGAAAAATACAAAAAAAGATTTTATTTCTATGTTATTTTCTTCGACATCACATATCTTGTCAAAGTCAAATATTGAAGATATAAAGGATGTCGGTTATTCTCCAAAGACTGTGAAGATAAAATCTATCGGAGAAGCAGTTGATGATTGAGAGATGGTCAACTAAATTGAAGATCTTATTGTATGTTAAATTTGTGTCAGTCAAATGAATTTGGACATCAAGATTTCTTTGAAGACCATGCTATCTCAATGGGTGAGATTCCGATTGTTGAAGACATGAAGAACTTTGTTGGTGCAGACTAATTGAAGACTTATTTGACCAAGCTGCTGACATGGGGGAGTTTGTTTGTGCATTTTGTGTGTCAGTCAGTTGGTCAAACGTTTATAATTGTCAAAGTCAATTAGTCTGCGTATGTATAATGTTTAGTGTGTATATGCGAGTCTGTAAACGAATAGTGAAAGTAGAAAATATACACAAATTAGTGTTTAGGCAATACTAAGCTAGTGTCGCATATGGCGACACTTGGCTAGTGTCGCTATAGGGTTTGGACAGCCTATAAATAGGCATGTTAGGGTTCATTTGTAGGTTAGACTTTGTGAGAAGAGAGTGAGCCGTTTTTGTGAGAGGGGAGAGGAGAAAAACGAGTTTGTGTTTATGATTGTATAGCTTTACGATTCAATTGTGAATTTATACAAAAATCTTATAGAAAACGTTTGTGATTGATTATTTGATTTCCGCGCTTACAATTGATTATACGATCTGATTTGATCCGGCACAAGGGATCTACAATTTTTAATAGGGTGGTACATTTTTGCTTTGAATATTGATGAGAAGTTTCAAGGAAATGGGACCACATTAATAGGGTGGACTGCATTGGAATAATGTCATTGTGATACAAGCTGTAAATTCGATGTGCATATGCTCTACAGCAGCTGCTTTGCGTAGACTATGTACTGAGATGCAGGCTCTATCCATAATTGGGCTTTAATATTAATGTGGATTTGGTATGATTTTGTTCACTGTATACGATTATATTGTACTAGGTAATTGTATAATTGCACTCTCATGTGCTGAGTCTTTTTGGGTTCCGTAATGGGTTGTACATATTACTATTTATTTTTAATAATAATTTTTGCTTTCTCTAAAATAAACAGAATTCAATTCATACTTATACTGGTAAAAATATAATTGACATCTAAGAATTGAGTATAAACTGAATATAACAGATACTGAGTATAAACTAAGTATAACGAGTACTCAGTTTGCAGTAACTGACATCTAGTTAAACTTCACATTCTTTTTTTAACGGATGCAACTACAGATGCATCAACATAATAGAACAAAATATTAGATTCTGAGTATGCATCTGCAATACTGAGTAGTCAGTATCTGTTTGCATCTGTAAACGCATCTGCAAAATTAACAAAGACTGAGATGCATCTTCACATGCATCTAGTATTTTTTTTTCATTTTTTTGAAATTAATCTGCAACAAATCAAGGAGAATCAAATCCTGAATTTGATTATATAATTTATTTGATTTTAATTTTTTTAAATAAAATTAATTTTGAATTAAAGACTATGGGTTTCTTAGAAAATGGGGTCTGAGACATGAAGTGATCGTGTTCAAATTGAAATTCAAATTTCAAAAATGTTTGTACGCATGAAATTGCTTTCGAGTTTAATAAAGCCAATGATTTATTACGTGATATTATGTATTAATAAAGCTAATGACACCTTGACCGTTAAATCTGCCCGCACCAAAGTTTTCAATTGAAAACTTAGTTCTCACGGTTCTTATTTCTAATTAGTTCTCAGGGGATCCCTACCCTATATATATATATATGTGTGTGTGTGTGTGCGTGCGTGTGTGTGTGTGCGCGCGCGCGCGTGTGCGTGTGTGTGTTAGACTAGATGGAGGGTGAGTGAGGATGTGTTTTCACTGAGGTTTTTTTAACTCTTTGTTTTCACCAGAACACATCCCTATATAACTTTACAAGCTTCATTAGGTCTAAAAGATGTATAAACATTTGAACTTGATTTCCTATTATATTAGTACTCGGGCTTATAAAGAAGTGTTGGATAAGTTGAAAACGGTCACAACAATACCTTGGTTACCACATAAAAATGGTTAAAAAGACTCGTCCTCCTCAAATAAAATTGAACGGAGAAAACCTTACCTATTGAACATTTGGACGTGATACATTAATTATTTTTGCTTATAAATTAATGAACAAATAAAAGTTACCAACGTATTTTGTTTGCTATCAATCACTTTTTGTGCTCTTAATGCTACGTATTAGTTATTCTCACTTGCTACTTTATACTACTCATATACCATGTAAAAAAGCAGCAAGGGAGAGTTGCATTTAATATCTAGCCGGCCATATATATTTAACCCATTAAGCGTGTAATACGAGTAGTTGATTTAAGAGACGTTTGATAAAATCTTAAAAATGGGTCTCAAAATCTTCAGCTTGGTTTTCTCTTGAGACGCTAATTAATAACCCGTTATAAACTGAATCAAATATTATTGATAATATTAAATGACTATAAGATATGATACTCAATCTAATCTAATCTAATTCTAATTATATTATTATGAAGAAAAGAAAAAACTAACTTATATAGGATCCAAGGCTCCAAGCCTTCAAGGTGTTACAGGTATTCCTCTCCTATCTCTTTCATATTTAGTATGATGATTGCAATATATTTATCTATTTTGTTTTGTTTCACTATTATTTATCTTCTGTTTCTCAGAAACGTCTAAATCATATCATATTTTTATGCTATGGTCCCAAAAAAGTTACAATATGTGATATTGAAGAGCTAATAATATCATAAAAAAACAGCCGAATCCAACAAAGTTTTTCCAGAACATTACAAAATCAAAGCACACAATGCTTGCTTTTGTGGAAAGTTCGTTACATAAAATTTTTAATTTATTTTATACTTACACTAAATAAATATAAGTCAAATGCGTGGATTTATCTAAGACCAAGTCATTGATCTGTATGACTCATGGGTTGTATCTAACCAAAGTTAGTCAAAATAAGTAATTAAAATTAATAATTATTATACGGTATATTTTTATTTTTATTCTCATTTTTGGAAAAATTCTTTAATACTTCATCCATCCCAATTTAAAAAGTTTATGTTTTTTTCATTTAAAAAGTTTATGTTTTTTTCATCACAAAAATATGGTCCACTTGCTAAAAATAATTATTAAAAGTTATTAAACTCATAATTTTTACTCTCATTTATTACTTATAATCATTAAAAACTTTTAGTCGAACTTACCTTGAATATAAACTGACATTTATGATCCTAAATCCAACAAAAAGCATGTAGCACAATAATTAAACCTTCCCCTCACGTTTTTCTCTCTAGACCTAGGCGATTTTTTGCAACCCTAACCCCTTCATTCGTATTTCGCAAAACTGAATCTGCCATCATATTTGATTTGGTTTGTTGATTCGTATTGATTTCATTGTTTGATCTTACGATTTTACATTGCTTCAATCTGTTTTCATCCAATTAAATCATGATTTTTTGGTTGGCCTAGTGTCGCACCCCAAATTCGGGTTGCGGAAGCGAATCGGGTCGGGGCGTGACTAATCAATAATCACAGCACAAAGATATAATGAACGACTCTATATACGTCGTTTTACAACTTGTATTGATAAAAATCAAAGTTTACATCAAAATATAGTTTACATTAGCTCAGGTTGTAATTGAGAGATTTACATACATAATTAATTTATACAAAATATAATAATGCAGCTAAATCTCTGAATGTTTGCATGCTGACACGAGCTAATGATTCCTGAATGCAGTCCAACCTACTGCTGAGTACCTGTGATACATGCTAAAATGGGTCATCGAAACGCTGGTGAGCTCACAGGTTTGTATGTCAACACATATTGTATAAACCGCAAGATTTAATTGAATTTAAATTGCAATTAAGCAAAATAAAAGTTTTACAGCCATGAGCACATAGTCTGAGCTTAACTCGAGGTGTCAGGTCCACATCTAAGGTATCCTGATCGAGGTGCCTCCCACGAGTGCCTAATCTACACTCGTCTGAACAAATATTAGTACATCCGTTTACCCAGTTAGTGCATGCTAACCCGGACGAAGAAGGTCAATCCTATATGGTACCATATACTAATATTCACGCTACAACGTATTACCAAACTATGCTGAGGAGGGCTTTGAAAAGATTAGTGAGATAACTCATGTAGTATTTGTTTGATTTCGTACTTGCGTTCATATAGTAAAATAAAACGAGCAATGATATCACACCCCTGAGTAAAACAGTAAAATAAGGGTTATGAGACTCACCTGAGTCTTGAAGTGTTTATCTATATAAACTTGAGTTGATTATCCGAGTAGTGATGTCCGAAGACTTGTAACCTGAGGGTGTCCACGACACGCGATGGTTATTAATTGATTAGGTATCTTAAAAGACTACCTTTGTAATTGCTCGTCCAACTAGAATGTCCAAATGACTACGATTTGGTTGATTAATCTTGAGTTTTGAAAATGTGTATGGCCCGTTGGTGATTTGTTTGTAATAATAATCCCACATTATTATTTTGATTTTTGAAAGGTGTTATACTTAAAAGTATTTATAAACTTTAGGTGACGGAGGTTCGGGGGCAGCGCCCCTGGTTAGCGGGGTCCCAGGGGTGGCAACCCCTGGCGGGGTCCAAGGGGCTGGCCCCTGGTTGGGGTGAAAAACGCACCTGGACTTGAATTTGGGTGAAATCAAGTGATAAAATTTTTGGTCTCGACACTTAGTAAAATTTGTGTTTTCTTGGTTTTGTTTCATGCGACACAGTGTGCGACATAAGGCTTGTGTCGCTAGATGCGACATATTCTTTTGTGTCGCAGATCATGTCTGCGACATAAGTCTTTGTGTCGCTAAGTGCGACGTCCGCAATATAATGCGACATAAGGTGTTGTGTCGCTATGTGCGACGGGAATGTGTTCTGCGACATAATCGCTTGTGTCGCTATATGCGACATAAGTAAGGGTTTTACGACATAAGCGCTTGTGTCGCTATATGCGACATAAGTAAGGGTTTTGCGACATAAGCGCTTGTGTCGCAGGTGGCCTGGAGCCTCTGCGACACAACGAGCTGTTGGCCGGAATTTGAGCCAAAAACATGATTTCCGGCGATCATTTGATCCGATACTTTTACCCAACCCATATTTGGACATTTCAAGCTTAAATAAACAACAAACAAGTGAAAATAATGGAAATCGGAGTGTTTCGAGATTTGTCGGAAACTTACGAGTTAGCGCCAGAGAGTTTTGAAAAGATAGAAATGTAGATCGTGGTACCGCGGTTCTTTTCTTCCAAATGAGTTAAATGATTTGAGCGAGTTTGGTAGTGTTATTTTGTAAATTAAGGTGGTTGTGATGTGGTGATGGAGGTGGAGAGGAAAAGAGAGAAATAGTGAGAAAGGAGAGAAAAAGAGAATGATGAAAATGAGGGTGGGGAGGGGGAGTTAGGGCAGATTTTTGGGGAAAGAGGGGAGTAAATCTCCCAAATTTTTAACTCTCGCGTTTGCGCTCCGTGAGGTGTTCGTTTCCCCGATCGTTTAATCGTATAAATAATTATTTTAAAATACGAATATTTATTAAGGTTTTTGTTGAAGTATTTCATCAAATACTTATACTTGAGTTATAAAATATAACTTACTCTTGTTTCGATTGCTCGCGCGTTTATTATTTTAATCGCGTAAATATTGTTTGTACGATACGAATTTGGGTTGAAATATTATGTAAATAATATTTTGGATAAAATGGAGTTATTAAATAATGTCATATTATTTAATAAAATTGTTCACCAACGTCCGTATTAATTGAACCGAATTGCATTCGATTTGAAACTTGTACGATTTAATCAAATCGCATACTTGTATATATTCAACAATATATATATATATATTAATACATTAATTAGCCTAACACATAACTAATTACATGTATTACACTTGATTATGTACTAATTACAAGTCCTAATTTGGCGGGTGTCAAACCTAGGGTTTGCGACTTCTTGATATTAGGGTTTCAATAATTGTTCAATTGTGCTTACTGATTCGGAATTATACATTTATTATCGTTCGTTATGCTTAATAGGTACCCTATTGATCTCTGACCGATCTTCCACCTGTGGTGCGGCTTGGTTATAGTCGATTAGGGTTTGTTGTTTTTCTTTGCGGGTTTGATTATTGCTGCGGATCTGGATTATACTTGCTTTGATTTATTTATTACATCTAGATTGCTGCGTTGGACATCTTATTGTTTTCTGTTTGCATGGGCTGCACGAAATTGCTTACACAAATTTAAACCCTAATTCATTTTATTTTGGTTGATTGTGGCTGATTTCAAGTTCAATCAGATTGGATTTACTTGGTTTAAGCAGATTGCATATAATTGCATTGGTTGTTCAAGTTTGGGAGTCGATTAAATTGATGACCGGGGGGGGGGGGGTATGGTATGGTATGGTTGGGATCGTGCTTGGTTTGCTAGGCCAACATATTGGATTACAAAGGATCGTTTGTGTTGATCTTCTCTTAACTTCGGTTTAGAATTTGTATCAATGTCATTTGTTAGTGGTGCAGTTCTTGGGAGGATAATCTGATTGGGTATGTGATTCATGGAGTGGGGTTGCTTTAGGGTTGCCTTTTCTTTATGAATTTGATGGTGGTTGATTATCAAGCTTCCAGATGGACTCTTGTTTAGTTATTGGACATGCCTACTTAGGGTGTAGCCTTGGGGTTCTTCTTGATATGACTTAGTTTTGGTTGGAGCGCATTTGGGTTCCATGATAAGTATAACACCCTCCTTTTTAACAAACATATTTTATTATATTTTAAACCATCGGAAGCGTGTCCCAAATATATATACAAAATCTTTACAGTTCCCATAATTTCATCAGTTATAATTATATAATTACAAAACAAAATAATAACGGTTGGGTGTTATATGAGTTTCCCAAAAACCATAATTTCCAGAAATTATCAGAGTAGTCGCAGCAGTAGTCAAATATTCCATCCAGAATCCCAAAGCCCATTCCATATCCCATACATAATCTGCAAAATGTTAAATATTGAGGGGTTAGCTCACAGCTAAGTGAATGGAACTGTAACCGGCAGTTCAATCCAGAAATAACAAAACCATTTACAACAAATAAACCCATAAAACATAATACCCAACGGTTCTTGAGTAAGCCTTCACAAGAACCCCTAAATCACTGGTATGCCATCACAGTGATTCACATAAATACACATAGTCAAAGAGGACCGGCGGTTCTTGGTATGCCATCACAAGAAACCTTCAACCACTGGTATGCCATCACAGTGATTTACCGATAGTTTGAGGCTATCTTCACTTACTAGGGTTCATCCATCAACGATATGCATCAGAATCCCAGCCAGCCAAACAATAGCAACAAACCCAATCAGCGTTGACCTCTGAATAATCCACATAGTCACATATGCCCAATGGCCACGAAATCAGATAATGTATAATCGTCATACCCAACAATAACATAGAATACTAGATAGTCAATAATCAGCAATAACAATAACCCAGAATAACAATAATCAACCCAGTTCAATAATATCAATTACCCCAAAACCAATATAAACCGAACAGTCAATAACCAATAACCAGAATGTTCACCCGTCGTAACCAAAACTGTTACAACTGAGTTGAACCGAAGACTACAGATCCACTCACCGATATTCCCAGTCATCCACTCAATAGTCTAATATCACTGAGTGTCCTTCTGCCCAATCTGGAATACAAATAAATGATAAATCAGTGTCTCATCCCCATGCTAAATGTTATAATCAAATAACTATTTTGAAATCCATAACATCTACTACTATACAATACTTTATAAATAATAATCATACTAACTTTCAAGTTATTATCATAACATATTCAAATGTAATATCAAATAACTACAACAACCATATCATAACTATTGTACATATTTTAAATACATAACATCAAATAATAGTAATAACCCAAACTACAAGTATTTATCATACTACTTTACAATTATCTATTCTCACTATATTAACTCATATAGTCACTATTTCATAATATATATATATATATATATATATATATATATATATACACCATCCACTTAGTTCATTAAACATATACATACATTGCAAATACAACACAATATTAAAACTAATTTGTTCATGTTTTAACCCGTACCCGATCGGCTATCCCTCACATACCCGATCGGCTATATACAGAAATTTCATGACATAAGTTCAGACTCAATGTGATGTAAATATTTTGATCTAAATTAGCCGTTCGGCTCAATTCACCCGATCGGCTAAACACGAATACCCGATCGGCTCACTAAACTCAGTCGATCGGCTGGACAACAAAACCCAGCAACCTGCAATCTATTAGAACCTACTACTGCACGAATTATTTCACCAAAACCTTTATTTCCAGATTATCAAATTAGTCATAAACCTCAAATAGCATCAATCAAATCATTTAGCAACATATAACAATTATAAGCATCATATATTCTCAATTCAAACATTAAATTAACCTTGATACTAGGTTTCCTACCTTTAATTACAACAATCTTAACTAACTTCAAATCAACCAAATAATTTCAATTGCAAACTTGAAAAGATCATGAAGTTCTCTAATTTCATCATAAATCAGTTAACCTATTTCATAAACATTATTTACACATCAATTTCTTCTATTCATCATTAACCTAATAAACCTTAAGTTCATGTAGAATACATAAGTACTTACAATTTGGTTATGAACACTATGATAACAATGATGATAATCTGATGATGATGATGATGATGATGATGATGATGATGATGATGATGAACTACAATGGATTCAAACACAAGCTTCCTTTCTAATTGATTCTCTTAATTTGTGTGGGTTTTGTTCTTAATTTCAAAAGATGAGAGTTTAAAAATTGAAGGAAGGTTGGTGAAATGAGTCGGTCTCATCTACCGCCCCATCTTTTATTAGGTAAAATTATACCCCCTTTTAATCCTATTGTCTGGAACCCGAAAATACCCACGAGTCAGAATATTTTTTATTTTACCGTCAAGATCAACTATTTAAAACAAATAATATTTTACTAATCACAATAAAACATGTGACTCTTTTACTTATTTATTTTCAAATAAATCAAATAAACTATTTCCCGTTATTTAAATAATCATTTATTTCCAGACCCAGAAACAGGGTGTTACAATAAGCTTGCCGGTGAGTATGGTCGATTTCAGCCGTTTTGGGTGTGCATGGACCTTTTGCCATCGTTTTGAGTTGGTAGGGCAGGTGCATACTTGTTGAAGGGTTGTACCTATTATTTCCTGGACCTTTTGCCATCTTTTGTGTTGGTAGGGCAGGTTGGCAATGCGACTTTTGACGTGTTTGTTGCTATTGCAGCTTGGAAGTTGGTGTTACACTCGTACATCAAGTAATGATGATAATTGAAGACATGGTCGCTCACTATGGATATGGTTCTATGAAAATGGTCATTTTTACATTTAGATTGTAATTTAAATGTAATTGGTTATTTCCGCGTTTAGCAATTATGGTTGTTCTGCGTCTAGCAGTAGGTTTGTTTAGTGGTGAGAGTGTTTCTTGTTTGATGTCTTTGTTGAGTCAAATGTTATTTTGTGGTTGTGTCCTTGTTATGTAGTCTTTTGCCTATGTAACGGGCTGAGATGTAGTATTCACTCACATCCTTGTACTTAAATGTTTTTAAGAATATATTTACCGAGTAAAATTTTGCCCTTTACCAAAAAAAAAATAGCATGTAGCACACTTAAAGTTGAAGGGAGGAAGTATATCAATTGAAAACCAAAATAGACAATACAAGATCGTTCATATCTGACTATGCAAAGAGCCATGCATCGACAAGTTGTGAATTGTAAAGGTCTTAAACAAATAGCTAGAAACATGGTACATCACCTTACAAAAAAATAAAAAATAAAATTGCAACTTGAAAATTCGAATTACTATGTACGTACTTTATTATTTATTTCTAATGCTATATTTATAACCCTTTATTATGCATTTCAATTTTTTTATCTTAAACTTAGTCAAAAGGATATGGGATATCCCTAACATACCCTTACAATTAAATCAGATAAAGTCAACCTAAAAGTTAATAACTAATTGAGTATCATTATGATTGAAAAATTAAACTACCTAATTATTGAAACTATATACCCCCTCCATCCTGATTTAATAGTCCAGTATTCCATTTTGGGTTGTCCCAAATTGATTGTCCACTACTAAATATAGAAAGGAAATATGATTTCATTTACTATATTGTCCTTACTTCAAAATTAAATTACAAAAGTGAAAAGAAAATTCAAATTAATTGGTTAAGGGTAAGAATGTCATTGTGCAAAAAGTAAGTAGTAATTAGTGTGTTTATCTTAAAATGTGTGTTTTCAGTCTGGAGATAATTAAATTGGGACGGAGGGAGTATAAGGTAAAACCACTCCATACGAAACTGATACAATTGAAAATTTGGAATTATATTATACTGCATCGATACAAATTTTTGCTGGTCACTGATAAACCCAATTTGCAATACCATAACTAGGTAACAAAAACTGCATGTTTGTTATCAGTTTTTTCAACAACGCCTTCATTTTTTCTCAAATACCTTCAAAATAAATATTGTCATTGTAATAATACTTTATCATTTTCTTTTATTTACGACATATTATTCATTTCGTATCAAATGTATATGTGACATATCATGATTTGATCGATTTTAAAAATTGTTTCCGCTGCATGGCGCGGGTCACCTAGGAGTAATATATAAAACTTCTTCATGTTTTATTTTTAGAAACTTTTAAGAATAAGACTCAACACTTCTATAATTAACATTTTTAATTTAATTCTGATTTTTTTACAAATTTGTTTTTATCATGACATTTCCCTCTTCACTACTTATATTGAGTCATCATCACGAATTTTTGTCGGTGAATAACATGATTTTGTATTTCGCTGCATTGTGCGGGTATTACGCTAGTAATAATATATATATATATATTATTTTCATATAAAGAATTTGGATCAAATAAAAACACTTTAAAAATAAAAATGCTTAAAAACGTTTCAAATGCACAATTACTTTTGATAAAATAGTTAGCTTAACATTCATACATCTCAAATATGTAAAGAACAAATAAATGTACATGATGGTGATTTGTACACCACCATAATTTAGCCATACACCACTAAATATGCTTTACGGTGTTGTACATTACAACTTTGTAAAACACATTTGGTGGTGTATGACTAAAATGTAGTAGTGTACGAATCATCAGCCTTATAAAAATGCACAAAAATTGAAAAGATGATTGATGCACGATTATCACTATTACCCAAAAATAAAAATTGACATCATAATAACGAAATTAAACGTATAAATAAAGGGGGAAAATAGGATTTCATTAAAACGTATTTAAGCATTCGTTTTTTAGTTATTTATAAATATACTCATCTGTAAGGGTGTGTTTGGTAAAAGTGATTGGAGATGGAGTTGGAGTTGAAGTTGGAGGTGTAGATGGAGAAAGTTAAGTTTTTAGAGTTTTAGAAGCTAAATTTGACTCCGAAAGATGGACAAACCGCCTTTAGCGTTTTGCTAACGCGTTCATATTATCACAACATTTTCATCCATAATTGGCACATAATGTAACAATTAAAGGTTCAAAAGTTTTATCTTTTCCGAAAATACTCATCACGTAATTTTAAGTAATTGTAGGAGTATCTTAAAAAAATATCACACATGCTATATATGATAATATAGATATTATAGATATTAAAGTTAAAATTAAATGTATTACATTATATTAATTAGTTTATGGTTTTATAATAATAGTATTAATGTGAATTTAATAGATATAGATATATAGACATTGAAATTAAAATTAAATGTATTATATTAATTAGTTTATGATTTTATAATAATAGTATTAATGTGAATTTAATAGTTATATGAGTATGTTAGTTATTTATATGTATTTTTAAAAAAACTCTTAGTAATTGTAGGGGTAAAATAATAATTTTTATCTTAAATAAAAAACATCACAAATGCTTTATATAATAGTATAGATATGATATGGTATAAAGAATCGTGGTAGCTTGTGTCGAAACATGAACGAAACCCTTACAAAATTTTCAGAAATGTAGATGCAGATATAATATGTATTACAGAAATAGTTATAATGTGAAATCATTAGCTCTTACAGCTAATTGCGGTACTTAATATGTAATTATCATAATTTCGTTCACTTGGTTATACTTTGTCTTATTTTTCATACTTTTGATACAGTTATTAAGACGATGAACTTATCGGACCAATTCCAATATGATTTTTAATTAGCTAAGTTTGTTGCTTAGTAGTAGTTGGTTTATGATTACAAATTATCTAATGGAACAATTAATTGTATCTATTCTGAAGTCATCTGCATGACTTTATTGCCGGTTTAAACTTTAAACAATGCGTCTTATTAGACCATTAAATATAATTAAAAAGAGAATATCTATACTGAATTAAATTATGTCTAGAGAGGAAATAAGGAACTAAAGTATTAATAAAACATTAGTTTTACACTTTTACGTATCTTCCAATAGCTAAGCGTTTAAGTATGGAGGATTAACACCGAGTCTACTAATATTGTACTCCCGCATTTTTAAGAAAAAGACACAATCTTTATATATATATATATATATATGGGTTAAAGGTACGGATCGCCAACGAACTTATTTTTTTGTTTCGAGTTAGAAAACGTATTTAATTTATTACTAATGTACGTAACAAACTTTTGAATTTTGTTCCGATGTCAGCAACTAACTTTTATTCTACTGGTTAATATTGAAAATGCTGACGTGTATAAGACTACTCATTCAAGCGTGCTGACTGTACTGCCACATGTAAATTAAATTTAAGGGTTTAAACCACATATCGACAACGAAATTATATTTTTTTACCGAGTTAGGCAACAAACTTATTTTATTACAAATGCAGATAACAAACTTTCAAATTTATTTTCGAGTTAGGTAATTATCATGACGGAGCTTTCATGTTAGCAAAATATGCACACGTATATGTACACATGGATGGAGATCATCTTTCTGATCGAGTAACATCCGACCAACGTTTTTTTCGGCAAAAGAAAAAAAATATTTTTATACAGCCGAACAAATTGACTTCAAGTCTCAACAAACCATCCTTGTCATTATCAGTCTTGCACACACTACAACAAATTTGATAGTTTCTCATAGTTTTTTCTTCACACCATGTAAACGTGAACAAAAATCTTAAGGTTTTCACAATCATAAACGTATTCAAAAGCCACACTACAACAAATTTGATAGTTACTCATTATTTTTTCTTCACACCATGTAAACGTGAACAAAAATCTTAAGGTTTTCACAATTATAAACATGTTCAAAAGCCACACTACAACAAATTTGATAGTTTCTCATGGGTTTTTTTTCACACCATGTAAACGTAAACAAAAATCTTAAGGTTTTTACAATCATAAACGTGTTCAAACACATTTATATGTGTGAAAATTAAAAAGAATCTTAGTAATAAAAAGGTTTCAAATCCTACATGACGAGAATGATTTGTTGAGACTTAAGTCAATTTGTTCGGCTATATAAAAATATTTTTTTTCTTTTGCAAAAAAATACGTTGACCGGATGTTACCCGATCAAAAAAGATAATCTCCATCCATGTGTACATATACATGTACATATTTTGATAACATGGCAGCTCCATCATGATAATTACCTAACTCGAAAATAAATTTGAATGTTTGTTATCTGCATTAGTAATAAAATAAGTTTGTTACCTAATACGGTACAAAAATATAAGTTCGTTGTCGATATGTAGTTTAACCCCTAAATATAATTTACACGAGACAGTACAGTCAGCACGTTTGAATGAGTTTTCATATACACGTCAGCATTTTTAAATCTTAACCAGTAAAATAAAAGTTAGTTGCTGACATCGGAATAAAATTTAAAAGTTTGTTACGTACATTAGTAATAAATTGGGTACGTTACCTAACTCGGAACAAAAAAATAAGTTCATTGGCGATCTTTACCTTTAACCCTATATATATATATATATATATATATATATAACAGAATACAATAGAGCAATCTGAACCTTAGATTGGTTCAATCCATAAGGATCCTACGGTTAAAATTATTTACTTCATTATTTCTAATTTTTTTAATGTGTACCCACAATTATTAATATTTTATGATTTTAACTAATAATCCTTTAAATAATGTAACTAAAATATTTTATGATTTTAACTAATAAATAATATACATTAAGCTAAACAATAGACAAACATATGTCATATTCAACCATAATAACATTGTTCTATTTTCTTTTTGTGATTCATGGATTTTATATTTTACAAGTTGTGTTTAAAGCATTGACAAAAACAACTTCAATTCGGTTTTACTATAAAACTATTAAATGATAAAGACCCTCTTGAAGACCATGAAACTTCAATAAAATATGAAGGTATTAAATTAAATGTAGATTTTCATATTAAAATATTATTTTTCCTTTTCATACACACATCTTTGAATTTATAATAATAAAAAAGATATGCAATGAAGTTCAAAAATCCTTAAACGAAAGTAGTATAAATGATTGATTGCGTATATTAATTAATAATTGTAATAAAATACAAAGAATTAAGATCAAGAATTAAGATTATATTTATTAATTACCTTACTTATTTAAAGTTAAAATCCTCCTTATACAAGTCTTCAAATGAAATTAGAAATCTGAAATAATAGTAGATATAATTATATTGATAAATTTAATTAATATATTTCAATACAAAATATATATTTATGACACCATCTCATCCTAAATTTTAGTTAATTGGAAAAAATTAAATAATTTAATTGGTTAATTGAGATTTTGATGATTTCATCATCCGCTTCCTATATATAATTTAAGATATGTTTTTCTTCTTTTATCTTATCTTCAACAATATTATTATTATTATTATTATTATTATAGTGTAGTAAATTGCATTATTTTGGTGCAGAAATATAATATTTTGTAAATATGTTTGAATTGAAAAGAAGTTACTATGATGTTTTGCACTAAATTTGAACACTAATTCTTTTATAAATGCTTCAAAACACATAAATTTAACAATATAACATTAAACTATCATAGTAGATATAATACCAATTAACCTATTACACATTTCGAAAATATATTCAAAATATGTTAATCAATATAACACCTCAAAAATCTAAAATGTATTATTGTGATAGATAATAATTGATTATTTTAATTTGATATAATTATAAGAAATATAAAATAGTTAAAAATCACGATTGGTTTAGGTTCCAGACAATAGATCTAAAGGGGGACAAAACTAGTATATGTATATTCGAATATATGTCTAGAATACTTCTGAAACTTCAAAAACATTCCAGAAAATCTTTGGGGTCGTGAGGGAGAAATCCAGAAAGCTAAACAAACCCTAATTATCAAAATTTATACTTGAAGAAAATTAAACCTCCTCCCTCTCTGTTCCATTCGGTCGTACAGAAACAAGAGCAGGGGCGATTCTAACTTTGTAAAACAAGGTCTAAGATTGATTCTATATATAGAACTTTGATTCCAGCTTCAAGAACGTGATTAATCACTTCTCTCATAATTATAATCATCTTGTGTAAAGGCGTGGAAGCTATTGTGATCATTGTTGTAATTTCACTCGAACCATCGAGATGAGTTATACAGAGGTTAAATGAATAATGATTGTATATTCCGGATTGCTTCCGAGCAAGAGGTTCATACAATCTTATGAAGAATTATTTGATTCATATATTCACTTTTAAGCTTGTTAATTATGCTTTTAATTGATGTTCACATTCCAGGTGTGACAACTCTCCAAATTAGGTACTGATTAACAATTAAGCATGTGCATTCTTACGCTAATTTCCTGATTAAGTTTAAAACAAAACTTTTGATGTGATGTAAGCCTAGCAGCCCAATACTTTTAAACAAAAAGTCTTACTTAATATGTAATTAAAAATAATAATCGCGTACAAACGTATCGGAACAAACCTGACAGAAAAATATAACAAAAGTTGATGACACAAAATAATTAATAATTCGAGTATTAATTACGAGTACTGTTTATATCTATAACATATAGATAAAACGAATTAAATATACGTTTTGCATAAAACGTATTATAATTCAAACATAAACAATTTTAAAACGTACCCAAAGGTCGAAAATAATAAAAGTATTATTTTCGTTATTCATAATAAAGTATTTGGGGAGTTACCTCAAATTACAATTTAGAAATTTGAACAAAAATTGACACACAATTGGACCCATACACGAAACTAACGGGTTAAAAACATACAATATTAACACAAACTAAAATATCTGAGAGACACAATTCTTACCGAGCCATGCCCCCCTTTGACTTTTAAACAGATACATACTCTCTCTCCCCATTTGATCACCAACCTCAAATAATTGAGGGGGCAGTATCTGTTACTAGCCATACTCGTTTGGAATATCATACTCTCACCCCCATTTCTTCTGTGATCTTTTCTACACACACACACCACATCAAAATCATCCATCATTCTCTTTTTCTTGATCTGGAAGAACCTAAACAAGATCAGAAGCAACAAGCAGCAACACCATAATCATCGTTCTATCATCATCATCTCTCGGTCTCATCACCATCTTCACCATTGTCATCTCATTGTAAGGAACTTTCGATTCCTTGATTCCTACACTACAATTTCGTATTCTAACATGTTTATACATCATAATCTATACATGTAACACAACAATTTAATGATTATATGTGATTGTTCTTGAGATGTGTTATGAAAACCAAAGCTTAAAATTTAAAATACACCATTGTGAGACTTCATCACTCTTGTATTTTACTTATAACAGATGTATTAACATGTTTAGTTGCTTGCTTAACCATGAAATGTCCAAAACAAAGATTAATATACGTTTTTCATGTATGTATATAAAGACAGTTGCTGTCTTCCAAAAACCGAATCACAAAAACATTCATAACTTGAGTTTTAGGTTAAATAAATGTATGAGACCACTTGGAAAAGTTTGGTATTCTTGTCCTCTACAAAAAGTTCTTCTTTGACCATTTCCAGAAACGTCCGTATTTTCGTGTATAACTCGATCCTTGAACATATGTCTGTTTTAGACCAAATCTGACCACACTTCGAATTTATTTAAAATTATCGCTGACCTCTTTAAGTCGCTGACCCTTCAGCGACAAACCACTTAAGTCACTGAACTCCTAAGTCACTGACCCTTTTGTGACACAACTTTTAGTCGCTGACCCTTCAACGACAAACCACTTAAGTCACTTACCCCTTAAGTCAGTGACCCCTTCAGCAACCTTGACCAGCGAGTCGACCAGCAACTTGACAAGCAACCTTGACCAGCGAGTTGACCAGCTTTGACCAGCTACTTGACCAGCGAGTCGACTAGCAAGTTGACCAGCTTTGATCAGCTACTTGACCAGCGAGTCGACCAGCAACTTGACAAGCAAGTTGACCAGCTTTGACCAGCAACTTGACCAGCGAGTTGACCAGCTTTAACCAGCGAGTTGACCAGCAACCTTGACCAGCGAGTTGACCAACTTGACCAGCGATTTGACTAGCAACTTTGACCATCTTTGACCAGTGAGTTGACTTTCATTGACTTTTGTACAAATTGTAGTTTGACCAAAACTGATCAGACCTAAGTGACGCCTTGAACATGGAAACCCAAATACTAGCGTCATTGATCATAAGTGACAAGTGACCCATCACTATCTAGCAACACTTCATCGAAGTGACGCCCAATTTCAAACAATAAGTATATTTACCTATGCATACAGATATAGAACAAATATATGAACAATGGAGACGAAATAGTATTTCAACACAATGTCACCAACAAATTCAACAACTAACATTATTAAGAAATCAACAATTTCTTCAAACCAACAAACCGTCAACATAAGTTGATTAAACAAATCAAACGTACTTATGTTAATACATTTATTGTACATAGGTTAACATACCTTGGGCGTTTATCTGTCGGCTGCTAGCATTCATACCGAGCAAGCCACAGTGATTTTACAGCCCCTATTTTTAAATATTTTCTACTTTTAAACACAGGGGTGTTAAACATAGAAATTGCATGCCAACACATGCAATCAAACTATAAATGCTTATTTGCTTTTATACAAACTGTTTGTTTATGGAATAACATTTCCACAACTGTTTTGGGAATTAGACAAAGTATCCTAGTACGGACCTAGACTTGGAATGTGTGCATGAAAAGACCTCATGACATGCTACTGTAACCATTAGCTAGGTGACTCTAGCCACTGAGTATACGGATAGTACTATTGCCGTGACGACCCTCCTACGATGGAGCGTATACTTAAATGTCCGTTCAGGCAAACAACATAAGTTCTGGTTGTGGTTTGGTTATAGGGTTAGGTCACGTTACTTTAACCTGCGAGGTTTAGCTCACCTTTCAGGGGATCATAGTCTAAGCAAATTCCCACATACTTTTAGGAAGAACGAATCCTACAACTGTTAAACACCGGAAAACATACCGACAACTTATTTATACTGGTAAACAACCAGTTACATACTTGTAGGAAGAACGAATCCTACAACTATTAAACACGGGAAAACATACCGGCAACTTATTTATACTGGTAAACAACCAGTTACATACTTGTAGGAAGAACGAATCCTACAACCGTTTAATACCGGAAAACATACCGGCAACTTATTTTATACTGGTAGACAACCAGTCATATGTCTTAAGGGTAACAACCCTACATAACCTGTATTTTTATAAATGAATAACAAATCATTTATACAAACTTGGTTTAACTAACCACATACATATAAAAACCTGTAAATTCACTCAACATATTTGTTGACGACTTTCTCTATGTTTTTCAGGAAATTAGCTTGGTAAGTAATCGCATGCCTTCAGGATGGACAACCCTGGACTACTTAGGATGCCACATACTTTTGGGACCGCTTTTGAAGGATTTCCTCAGTATAACTGCAAACACTGCAGTCATACTTACGAAATCTTGTATTAAACTTATGTATTGTAAAACTAAATGTTTTAAACTCTACTACTACTGATACGAATTACATAGTCGTACTACTTTTGTAACAACTGTCAAACTGGGCATCCTTGATAAATAAAGTTGTGCGATAACCATACGCTCTGAGTATGTATACGTTGTTTGGTTGGATTTAACTGTTCGCAGCCCCGCCACGTCACAAGGCTTTCGCATATTATTATATTGTTTGATTCTAATTACCATTTAGCGGGGTGTGACACCAGGTATGATTTGTTATTAACCTATATTATGGTTGATATTAGTAGTTGCCTATATGGATTTATAGGTATTGCCTTGAGTTATGTATGAACTTATCGAACTAATCGCCTTAAGTTGAACTTGTTGAATTATTTGGATAAGCTAGAACTAGTTGACACATTGACTGAATGAGATAAGAATGTTTGATTTATTTTGTAGGTTAATGGTTTGGTTGAACTCAAAAGTCCATGGTGGGTGACGGATACAATCTAAAGCAGGGTGTGGATTGAAGTTTGATAATTGGGTGGTCAAGGTTTCTCTTTAGATTATCGGTATGATATTACTTGTATAGATCGCCCAAGAGCAAATAATTGATGTTGCTTTTAAATTGAAAAAAAGTTTTTATAATTGTAAATGTTTTATAAAATGAATTTTTTTAAAAGTCAATTATTGTTATTAATTGACACAGATAGTATGTTGATTGAAATGAGACCAATGTAATAAATTTTATCTATGACCATTATGATTTTATACATTTTGATGTATGATTTTTTAAAAAAAAAACTTTGAGCGTTTCATTAATTTTGAAATTTCTTTGATAAAAATGATAACAAACAATATATTAAGTAATTATACATACATACATCTACCAGGAACTAAAGTTCCTGGTTACTATTGAATGAATAGTGACCAGGAATTTTCTATTCCTACCCTCAATTTCTATAACTTTTTCATTTTCTCCCCTTTATGTTCCAGTGTTTTTTCCCTTCTACCCATTAACTTTTACTGCTTTTTCATTGTTAACCCTGTATTTTTTTAATCTTCACCCCTTGACTTTAAGAACTTTTTTATTTTTTACCCTTTAAGATTTACCTATTTTTCATTTCTTCGTCTCATCTTTCAGCACTTCTCCATCTTCTACCTTTTAAGTTTTAACATTTCCCATTTTCACCCGTCTAGATTTTAGGTTTAATTTCCCCCCTTTTTTTTACTAATAGCTTATACATTCTTTCCCCTTTAGTTACACGAAGTTTTATACTAACTTTATTACGATAAAATTATACAAATAATTGCAAACGATAATTTCTAACAATGAAAAAATATTTTTTTCAACAAATAATTTCTAATAGTAGCAAAAAAAATGCTTTAGCTTATAATATTTAGTGTCTTACTTTATCAAATAAGACTTTAGTGAGTAGATTTAATATTTGATTGTTTAAAAGTGGAGTTAGTTTGAAATTCTAAAATTACGTGGAAAGTCAAAATGAACATTTTAAATAGGACGGAGGGAGTTATATTTAGTGTCTTATTTGTTTATAACAACAAAAAATTTATAATAATAGAAAAAATTATTTTAGTTTATAATATTTAGTGTGCGTCTTACTTTATTATTTAAATGAGTTGCTTTACATAGCTCCTTAAATCATTTGAAAATACTCGAATTTGACTACTTTTAGTTGGCATATATACCAAATTATATAATAAACTAATAAATATTTTTATTCCGCCGCAACGCTCGGGTAAAAATTTGCTTGTTTTATAATATTACACGGTTTAAAAATAATACATCATATTAATATATTTAATTATTATTATTATATATATTATTATTCATTAAAAATAGTAATATTTAGTACAATGTTTAGTTTTACACTAAATTTAATGTAACAATAAACACCAGGGCTATTTGTCATTGCATAAATATATTTACTCTACTACATTTATCAAAGTAAATGTATACTATTTATAACCTATTCATTGTCAATATATTAGTTGAGTGATCAAGTACATAGGCTTTGATGTATGAGGCGCAAGTTCAATCCCTTTTACAACTTTTTTACTCTTTCAATTGTAATTAAACTATTAAATATTAAATAATTTGAACTACTACATGTGTCATTACATGTGTCAAATAGTGAAGAGTTGTTCATGAAATCAATTCTTCTATATCATTCTATCCATATTACTTATTCACACATCATCATCCTTTTTAACTTTGACAACTAAAATTTTAAAATGAACTAGCATTTATAAATTGATGTTTAAATGATTTATAATAAACATTCTTTTAAATTTGATATATCTCTACAAAATCTAATTAAACAATGTAACATTTGTATACGCATTAAGTTATGTACTTTTAATTGTACATTTCTTTTTCTATTTAAAGTTTTGTTTATTGTTTAAATTATTACTTCTCTCAATAATTACAAAATATATATTGTAAGAGACAAATGTTAATAATTATAATTTCATAAGTCAAATGTATTTGACAAAAATGTTACTTCCGTTTATATGATTACAACTATTTAAGATAAATCTTCATTTTTTAGTTTAAAAAGTGTTTTGCAAAACAAAATGAAAAAGAAAGTGTCAATAATTAGGAAAATGTATATGAAATTGTAGACGCATGATCAACTTTAAATTATAAAGTATATTTAATCATTCCTCCAAATTAAAAGTGTTATTATGATGTATATGTGTTTTGCAATAATCTATACAAGATATCTGTGACAGTAGTAATAAACACTGTGACAGTAGTAATGAACACGAGAGGGATACTGGGAATGAGGAATAATCGGTGTCCAAGTCTTCATCTTCTATTTTTTTTTATATGTATGGACGAATAAAATGATGAATGGTGAATTCGTTTATTTTTTTTTCTTTTGAATTGTTACTTCAATAAATACATAACACATAACCCTCTCATAGAACTTAAAACAATAAAAATTCAATTATATTGATAGTTTATTATATAATTGTTATGTACACTAACAAAATCAAATTTGTGTTTTACTTATGATTCAAGAAAACAATCTAACACAAAGTTTAAGCACAATAAGTAAGATCGAGTGACCAAAAGAAGTATTAGTAACGCGCGGATTAAAAGAAACTCGTTTTTCACATTTATTAGTTTTTGCACTATTATAGCGTAGGCTATACTTTTAGTCATCGAATTCATGTAACTACGTGAGTGTAAGTTACACTGTGTAACAAAAATCAAAGTAAATTTACTCCGTAATTCAAAACGGACACCATTTGGTAGATACGAGTATTTTCTAACATTTTAATTTTAATAAATTTAAATAAGTCCTATAACAAAATTCAGAAAATGAAAACATTGATTATATCGACCAACAACAGACCAAAAAAATACCCATTTCTAACTCTTTCACACAATCAAATATTTCCCCCAATTTCTCCATCTCCACACTCACACACATCATAAACATTAAAAACACACACTTTCCATCTCTGTTACTGATTTTTAAGCCATGTCTACACTATCAAATTCATCCTTGCTTTTACCCAATAACCATTTATCATCTGGTATTCTTCTTGTTTCTTTTTTTAATGCTCGTTTGGATTCAATCATTGTTCTTTAATAACTATAATAAAGATTGTTATTTGAAGTAAGTTATGATGAGTTTGATTTATTTTGTTTTCCTTGTATGCATTATTTCCGTGCACTGCTGAAGTTTATAAACCCTAATAGTTACACTCACATATGTATGTCTTACTGATAAGTATGTCTGTAAGGGTTTACTAGAGAGAAGAATTAGGGTGTTGTTTGGGTGTGCTGGAAATTGATTCTTTTGATTTAAAGTTTGGATTTTTTATGAACTTTAAGGGTTGAAATAATCGGGGTATGGGAAGTAGGTAAGGAATTGGTGTAACAAAACTTTTATTCTAGGGAAAATGTAAAGTTACTTAAGTATTCATAACTTAAGTTATGTGGCTAATTAATTGATATGATTCTTGAGTGTTATAATCACTTTGAAAATAGACATAGGGACACTCCTTTTGACAATAGAGGGATTAGAAAGGGCTATTAGATCATTTAAAATGTTTTTGACATATTATTGATGGTATATTAGATCACTTACATGTGCTTTTGACCTAAAAATTAAAAATGTTTATTTAATAAGTTTCTAATATGCGCTGCTGGTTATCAACATTTTGTGACATGTAAGGGTATGCTTACGAGATATGGGCTTCTTGTTGTTTTGTGTAAGCTTGAGTAGTGTGCTGCATTAAGTCCATTACCTCAAAGCAATGCTGTAAATGTTATTGTATGTTTGGTTTAGTGCTGATGCAGTGTATTAAAATCTTTTAGTTTATTCAGTTAGATTCCAAGACTACAACCAAATTTATCTTAATATCTGCGCTCTTATTAAATATTGGTAAGCACCAATAAAAGGCTTGTACTTTCAAAAGATACTAATGCGGGTTAATGTGGATCAAGTTGATTTCCGCTCTTTGCATTCTCCGCTTTTTCTTTCTCAAAACTTCTTAGAATCCCACACATTTAGGAAATTATTTGTGTGGGACTAAATTTTGGCGATGAACTCGTGGCAGGCTTCTCTTTAAAGAAACATGATCTGGGTGTAGCCAGATTATCGTTTGGGCAAAGCCTCATATCCAAGAGGACATCCTCTGTCGTCGCACGATACAGGTAATTATCATCTGCCCTGGTTAAGATTGCGTGTTATGTGCAAGTTTTACTGAATACATGAATAGTGTTATTCGCAACGTAAATATTTTGAATCAGTTGATCCGGTTTATGTTTGATTTCTAACGGGTCAAAAAGGTAAAATCAATAAAGTTAGCTGAAGAAGGACAAGGATGAAATGATTCAATGGGGTAAAAAGTTATGGAAGGTGCCACATGTAATTGTTTCTGACACACTAATCATATAAAGTTCGGACAAGAAGTTTTCCTGGTCAATCTGACCTATTTTCGTAATATACATTTTGATCTGTTAACCAACCTGTCTGACCTGCCTGAAAATTTTTCCACATTTAGTTACTAGGTGCAGGCTGTCATATCAAAGGAGTTCTCCTCTGAAAATAACCTCTATACAGGCCATACTGAACTTTGTGTTATGAAGACAGCTTAGTAATAGTCTTGCATTAGAATATGTCGAAGTAATTTTCTATGCTTAATGTCAGTGCATGTGATCATAGATTGTAGCATATAAGACTTCTGGTCTTCAGTGTCCATGAACTTAGTGGGAGTCTAGTTGTGCTGCAAAATGTAAACCTAATTATTACTCCGTTATTTGGTAGTTAGCATATTCAATCTTTGTTCTGATTTTGACATTTTAGGGCAAAATAAATTGTATTATTTTGAGAAGTGGATAGGGCGAACATATAAAGTAGGTTCTTTGTTTTCCATTATAAGCATTAGCGCACACTTTTTAGATAAGTCATTAATCTTTTTTGTATCCAGTGATGATGATAGATCGAGCAGTGGGAATGCCTTCATTGGTGGGTTTGTTTTAGGAGGATTGCTTGTTGGCACACTTGGCTGCATTTACGCTCCTCAGGTCTGATTGGTTTATCTGGCATGCATATTGATGCTGCATTGTAATTTTCTTTGATGTGTACAAAATCATTCTTTCTGCAGCAATATATAATATGTATGTGAGCTTAATATACAGATAAGCAAGGCGCTAGCTGGAACTGATAAAAAGGAGTTATTGAAGAAGCTGCCCAATTTCATTTATGATGAAGAAAAAGCTTTGGAGGTACACATTTTGTATTATACTCTTGGCATTATGGACCTATTGGCGTATGTTATTGTCATACAGAGCAATCGTGCCAGAAAATATGAGTTTTGGTGGAAAAGTAGGATGAGTGCGCTGAAGTGATTTGAACATATATCACTTTTGTCAAATTGACAAATTCAGTAATAGAGTGGCCACAATATATCTTACTCAAGTATAGCGACATCAAACAGATCTTCTTTTTGCACCAAATTGTATATCATATTTGTTTATATACAAGCTACCGTTTTTCCCCTCTTCGTTTTTTTCTTTTCTATAAGCATCAAAATACACTTTAGGGGAATTTTGACCCAGTTTGTTTTTACTTCAATTTTAGCCATTAGAAATGAAAATCTAACCGGTCACATTAATAAGTAAATGGGTGAAAATTGCAACTGTAGAAATACTGATATGCCTGCACTCGTTTGATGGCCAATTGCAGAAAACGCGTCAAAAGTTAGCGCAGAAGATAGCAGAGCTGAATTCTGCTATAGATGATGTATCATCTCAGTTGAAATCAGATGATGATGAGCCCGTTGCTAAGGGTGTTGTTCCCGATGAAACTGAAGCTCTTGCCTAAGGATGCTAGACTCATATACTCTTGTGGTCCATCTTTGTTATCAATAGATGTTCGATACTAAAGTTTTTGATTTTATAACGTTGGATATTCTTAATACATGTGCTGCCTTTTTTTTGTTGTGTTGATACTTTTGAATGTTACAACTTTAAGTATTGCACTAGTGAGGCTGTAATGGCTCAGGTACTTTGGTAGTGATCATCAAGAGGAAGGAAAGCAAAATACTTGATGAAAAAATGGTTCAATCGTGCTGGGTTGACTTGTTAGCAGTTTTTCTTATAGTTTTCCATAAGATTTTACGATTTGTTGCACATACAATGCTTGACTTGTGATGGACTGATGTCTTGATGCGTTCGGACGTAGTACAGTTGAGATTGCTGTTGAGATCTACTATGAACAAAATCATCAGCTTGGTAGTTATTCGAAGTACCATCGGGGTCTACTATGAACAAAATCATCACCTTGGTAGGTATTCGAAATACAAATATATATTGGAAATATTAACTGTATTGTAATTTATTTTACATTAATAGTAAAAGTAACTAACGAATTTGCTATATATGAAAAAGTAAAGAGTAATTATCATTTTCCATCAATTAATTTAGTATTTTTTTTTTTCCTTTTATAAACAAAATCATCGATTTTACAACAGTATAAAATGATACAACAATAGGAAGAAGAATGAGGGTGCTTGAGGGTATTAGAGGGTGGTCAACGGGAAAGATAATGAATGACGGTGTTTGTGGGTAATTACTCATTCTTATCAAATTGAGGGTAATGGATATCATTAGCCATGTCATTTATATGTGTATCTCAACTTATCAACCCGATACTTGCCTATCCATTTAATCTATGGGTCGAACTCGGGTTAAAGTTTGAGTTAACGAGTCAACTCACCAACCCAAAAGTAATCCATGGAAGTTGACCCGTTTGACACGAAACTATTCCACCAACCGAAATTAACATGAAACCCGCCAACCCGTTTAATTTTTCAAGTTGGGCTCGGGTTAATGGGTCAACACGCTAGTCCAAAGGAAACTTGACCCGTTTGACACGAATCTAACCCACCAACGCGCCAAGGTTCGGGTTAACGGGTCAATCCACCAACCGAAAGGTAACCCATTAAATTTGACATTTTTAACACGAAATTAACTACAAACCGATATTAAGATCTTGTTTGGGTTGGGTACATTTGACCCGTCAACCCGTTTATCAAGTCATATCGGGTTCAATTTGGATACTTTAGACCCGTCAACTTAAGTCGACCTAATTTGTTACTTTACTCATGATGATTAAGTCTAAAAAATCAAGCAACATTAGTGACAAATGTATTGCTACGGAATACTCATTGCATTCCTTAGTATTCCCTTAATGTACCTTCTCCTTTTCCTATTCTTATTTCCCATTTTGAATCAAGCGCACCCTGAATATTTGATAGAAATTCAAGATATATATTTTACTATAATTTTGTTTTGTTTTGATGAAAACTAAGAAAGATACGGAGTATATTATGATTTTATCAATCAACTTATGATATACAGACAACGAATAACGATAATTCAGCGGTAACATGTTTGTCCTAACGTCGGTAAGGACTAAATATAAACATATATCATACTCCAGGGACCAAATTTAATAAAATCCATTCATAAATTTAATTTGGTCAAACACAAGCAAACACAAACTTCTTGTCAAATCATTTCTTCACAAAACCACCAAATTCAATCTTCATATCAAATCAAAACCCCCCGTTTTATCAGTTTCAATTCAATTAACTTAAATGTTGATTTATTTACACCTAATATTGTTATAGAGATAATGAGAGTACCGTTAATTTCATTGTTACGCCTTTTGGCCGTAATTCCGGCGGCATATGGGGGTTTGCCGATCCTTCCGCCGCCGTCAACGACTTCCGGTACCGCCGTGCCGGATCAGTTTCACCTTCTGCCACCGATTCCGGTGAATATCAACTGTGCACCGTAAGTAGCTCAATTGCATTTGCTTTGAATTGAAGGAATTTTTAGATCTTAGAATTAGGGTTTTGGTATACTTTTAATTTTAGGGTTTGTATTGAATGTGATGTGTCTTTTTGAACTATTGCTCTGTATGCTAAACAAAATCACTTTTTTTTTTTTTTTTTTTCTTTTTTTTTTTATACTTAGGTAAGAATTTATATGCATTTTAAAGGATAATAAAGTTAAGATAATTTATAGGAATATTTATTGGTGGCTTTATTTATTATGATCACAATTTCTAGCTGAAATCTCACAACCTTCAAAGTTTGTGATATGGCATATATGAATAAGATAAGTTGGCGTATTTTTTTTCTTTCTATTATATGATGTCATTATAATGTCTATTTTATGCCGTGTTTGTCATCCAGTAAACAAGATGCTTTGTTGGTTGCCGGGCCTGATGGAACATTATATCAGGTGGATATCACAGGTAAAATCCTTTGGTCGTTCCCATCAGGCACACCAATATATGATGCATATCAAGCACATAATCTGGAGGATGATGATCATAATTCTTCTAGACAGAATGTTAAGTACTACATTGATTGTGGAGATGACTGGCAACTATATAAACATGTCAAAAACTTTGAAGCAACGGTGAGCAGTTTCATACTAAGTACATCGCGTTTTCATTTTGCATGTCTTCCCCAATTTGTTCGTGAATCACCTATTCGTTCAATTCTTATTGCTGTCTTTACATTCTTGCAACCATAATTTTTCTTGCTGGCGATTACAACCTGCTAGGGAGATTGAGCCTGATTACAAAAACAATATCATTACAATAATTATCTGGGTATCTGAATTAATACAATATAAGTGGTTGCATTTGCATGCATTAAAAGTAGACTTTGGGCTATTGTCACTCCGACCCTCTTTTACCTATGTTTTTTGGTTTAACCCGCTTGAGATATAACTCAAGTGACTCATTCATAAGAAAGTGTGTCGAAAGTGCTACCCCTATTGCTGATACTAAGGAGCTGTTTGTTTGAGTATTATTGGGAATAGGTTTTGGGTTTACTAATGAAAAACAATGTTTGCAGTAAAAAGTTATATCTACGAAATAGGAATGACACAAGAAAATGTTATGTGTATGTAAACCTTTCAAATTGGAGGTTTTAATTTGGTGTTATCACAATCATCACATCAGCTCTCCTCACTCTCTCTTTCCAGACTTTTCATCTTTTTCAATTTATTCTTTATTTTTCTTGTAATAAAATAATACTAACAACTCAATTTCAACTTTAAAATAAATAATATATTTCAGATAGAAATATATATTCTTTCTTGTAAATTTTTTTCAAACCCTTCTAAATCCTTTCAAACCAATACCCATCACCATACCCATTCACAAAACAAACGCACCGTAAATATATTAAACCTGAATGACTTGCAGGGTGTCTTGCAGATAATTACTACTTTATTATACTGTTAATGCACTACAACTTCTCACTATATATTTTTTGGCATCCCAGAGACTAAAAGATAGTGCTGAACAATTGATTGGACAAACACCACTTGTGTCAGTCGATGGAGTTCTGATAGGGTCCAAAAAGACCACTGTATTCCTTGTTGATCCCCAAACTGGTCGTGTCATTTATACTTTCAAGTCAGACGGACTTCCAAGTTATGAACGGAATTCATTAATACTTAAAAGAGATGCTCGGAAATGGAACGAACCCACCACCCTAGAGTTTGACCCAGTTGACCAAGATCAACTTCTTTTCATCAAAAGGTTTGACTATGAGCTAACTTATTCTTCATCGACAACTGGCAATGTTTTGTGGTCTCTGATGTTTGCTGATTTTAATGCTTCTCTCCAATGTCGTGGCTCTAATAACTTTTTAAGTGGAATCAAGGGTGATGCACAATTACAGGACATTTGTCACTTAAATCTGCCTGTATTTCGAGTTCGTGATTCCCATAATATGGATCTGGTTTTATTAAAAAAAAAACTACAAAAATCACTCAATGGTGGTAAAACGTTTGCTCTACCACCTCCTGGTTCTCCACCTGATCCTGTTCAGTCATCGAAGTTCCTAAGTTCTGGTCCTGAGATCTCGGATCAAGTTGTTCCTTATTTGCCACCTAATCATGAGCATCCATATGGTGAACATGCAAAAAATGTTGCTAGCATTCATGTGTGGTTGCGTGGATTGGTTGCCACCCTCTGGTTCTTCATACCCCTAATTCTCTACTTCTGGAATTTTTGTTGGAGGAAGCATACTAAACTGAATGATATAGTTAATGATACTAAGGTGCAAAATGTGACGTCTAAAAAGAAGAAAGGTCGGAAACCTGGAAATAGTAGGTTTGATGCCAATACTGAGAAAATAATGAATAGGTTTCAGTATGCAGAGATAAATGAACGTAAAATTGGAAAGTTATTGGTTTCTGACAAAGAAATTGGCAAGGGTAGTAATGGTACAATTGTGCTGGAGGGAATTTATGATGCTCGAAGTGTTGCCGTGAAACGCATTGTGAAAGTGCATCATGATGTTGCATTGAAAGAGATTCAAAATCTGATTGTATCTGATCAGCATCCTAACATTGTTCGATGGCATGGTGTTGAGTATGATCAAGATTTTGTTTATATTGCTCTCGAACGTTGCGTCTGTAGCTTACATGAGTTAATATTGTCAAAAACCAATTCGTGTGTTCAATTGCAATTGACACAGGAAGTTCTTAAGGATTTTAACTTATGGAAGCCCAATGGCTATCCTTCACCCGAGTTGTTGAAAGTAATGAGGTTAGTCAAGCCATATAGTTTCGATATAGTCTTAGCTATATTTGTTTGAGTTTGTTAATAAATCGAACCTTTTAGTATTCAATCTCGTCGTATATTGGTTTGCAGGGAGACAGTTGGTGGACTTGCGCATTTGCATGAACTTGGAATCATTCACCGAGACTTAAAGCCTCAAAATGTACTGATACGCAAAGACAACTCTGTTAGCGCAAAGGTTTCAGATATGGGTATTAGTAAACGGTTACCTACTGATATGTCTTGTTTAACCAAGAGTGCAACAGGCAAGGATTCTTTACAGAGTTTAAAAAATATATTTTTTTATCCGTTAGGATCATGTTAGGTTATTCATTCTCAATAATATATGTCAAACAAGTGTAAAAACCTTATTCTCTCTTGTTCACTGTACATGGGCCCGGAGAATGAAATTGATGATGTTGAAAACAAATTTAAACCAAGAAATAGCATGTGATTGTCATAAGAATTGCTTACCAATTGTTAAAAAAATTGACATACAGGTAATGGCAGTTCGGGTTGGCAAGCACCCGAGCAACTTCGCAATGAACGACAAACTCGTGCTGTGGATTTGTTCAGTTTTGGCTGCGTGCTTTTCTTCTGTGTCACTGGTGGTCGACACCCATTTGGTGACACGCTTGAGCGTGATATAAACATTGTAAATGACCGCAAAGATCTCTTCTTGGTAGATAATATTCCAGAAGCTTTTGATCTTATCTCAGATCTCCTACATCCCGATCCAGAGTTCAGGTATGATGATTATGATTTATCTAAGATTCCTTCTATCATGATAACGTATGGCGAAAGTTGGATAAACAGACTCTGGTCTATTAGTCAAATAACAAAAGTACTGTTCTTGAAAGTATATATGACGTAATAGGGGAGAAGTATTATAATTTGACTTCTTTATGTTCAAATAGAGTTATATTTTTGATTATTTGAACTTTCACCCACATTCACATTCCGATATTATATTTTATACGCTATTTTTAAATGGTCTGTACATAACCGAGTCGTAATTGATCAACAGTCTCTTATTAGATGTGGTAATTATTAGGTATGCGTAATAGATAATCATGGGTGTTTTTCATGATTTCAAATCTCCCCATGTAAATCGTTAATTGCTAGCTTTAGCTCAAATCTGGCTTCATCAGGTTGTATATAATTTTCCACATATCTAATGAGTAACATTTGAAGGCTTTTAGCTAACACGGAATCGTGTCAAATGAGTTGAAAGCCATCCAAAGTGTTTTCAAATGTTTAAAACGTCAATTAATATGATAATTATTCATAAAATAAAAAGGTTGGACAGTAAGTGTAGATGGGTTGATCCTAACCCAGCTCAACCTGTTCACACCCATTCTAGATATTTTACCCATTTTGACCTTACCCAACCCAACTATTGGCCCATTTTGCCACATCTAATGCTTACAGTCCGTATAAATGGACTTGGAATTGCTTGATTTACATCTGCATTATTAATGTTGTCCAGACCAACAGCCGCAGAAGTATACCATCACCCTCTGTTTTGGGATCATGAGATGCGTCTCTCATTTCTCCGGGACGCTAGTGATCGTGTAGAGTTGGAAGACCGTGAGACCGGTTCCAATCTTCTGAAATCACTAGAAAGCATTGGTACAGTCGCATTAGGTGGTAAGTGGGATGAAAAGTTCGATAACATCCTCCTGAGTGACATTGGGCGTTACAGAAAGTACAAGTATGATAGTGTGCGTGACTTGTTACGGGTCATAAGGAACAAACTGAATCACTACAGGGAACTCTCGAAAGACATCCAAGATGTGTTAGGGCCGGTCCCCACGGGATTCGAGAGCTATTTTAGTAGTCGCTTTCCGAAACTTCTTATGGAAGTATACAAAGTATTAAAAGATTATTGCGGGGAAGAAGAATTCCTCCACAAATATTATAGACAAGGTTAGTTTTAATCTAAATGTGTTAATTATTGTACTAGCTTTGTTCAGAAGATGAAATTATATAATGTGAAATGGTGTACATAGTGATGCACATAAAATGTTTTGATCTGAATTCTGAAACTCAAAACACCGGATACCATATGTCCGTTGTTTTGTAACTTGTTTACTTTACGTTTCGTTGTCTGGCAATAAAGGAAATTGTGCTCATTGAAGTGCTTGAACAAAACTTGAAGAATACAATTTTCACGTACAAATGAATACAAGGTTTGCAGACAAGTTACAAGAGCACATACATGGCCCCTAGGGTCTGCTGAACTACGTGTTGTTTGATCTGTCCAAACTACCTGGAACCTTGCCTAAGAGAACATCATGGGACATATGCCATTTAATCAAGTCCACATGGACCTGACGAAATTGAAGCTATCCTGAAGATGCGGGATACAACTGTCTCCGTGGGGGGCACAAGTACCCGTGTTTATTCGTACTAATGTGATCCCATAACTAACGTAGTTACAGAGTCCATTTAGAAACTGGCGTACAATACGATAACCAGGAATTTGAATAGAGACCACCATGATTACTGAATTAAAATTATATACATTAGTCTTACATGTATTTAAAAATGTAATCCATCAATAACGACGAAAGCAGTGTAACACAGTAACACCTAAAATGTAATCCATCAATAACGACGAAAGCAGTGTAACACAGTAACACCTGTTTACAAACGTTGTTACTCCGTTTTTCCATAATGATATGGAATTTAGAATTTATAATATTTGATTAAAAGGTTTTCACAATCCATCTATTAATTGATGCGTGTTTTACACATTTGTCTATTTCTCTATTTAAATGGAGGGGTAAAAAAATTATTATTGTTATTATTATTTTACTTTTTAATAGTTTTAAAGGGACAAAATTTTAAAGTTATCGTTAATATCTTAATTTTTTTTTTTTCTTCATAATTTTGAAATTCTCGAAGGGGCAGCTACCCATTCTACCTCCGCCCCTTTCTATCGGATTGTCACCACATTTGGTTTAATTTGTTAGGCGTTTTATCTATTATGTATACTTTTAAGTCGGTTAAATCAGTTATGAGTCAGTTTTCAATTTTTGTTGCTCACCCCTACTTTTAATAATAAGTATAAGCTTTTTAACATATGAATTATTTTCATATTCCTAATGATAGAAACTAAATATTTCAAATTTTTTGTACATTATTTCCGGCTTCTGCAAACAACTGTGAAACTAATCAATGTTTTGTTGTGATATAGCTTGAGTCCCACTTATGTTGTTCGGTTTTCTTATTTATTTCATCTCTGTTACAGTAGTTTCAAGATTTCATTTTTGACAGTACACATGTTACGTCTTTGTGTCGACCGGCCGAGTTAACCCAATTTTAAATCATTCGTTGGAAGTTAGGCCTTAAACATAGCTAGGGCTACATCTACAGACATTATAATTATGGTACTTGATACTTCCAAGTTATTATTCATGTTTTGATTTTCAACAAGTACAAAGACATAAGGGTTAATAGACACTTTGTGAAAATGTTGAAGGAGGAGTAATATATTTGTCAATTAACCTAAGACATAAATAGGTGTATGTACTCATAAAACGCGGCAAATAATAAATATGAAATAAGGGGCTTAATTATATGATAAATTAAACTAAGAAAGAAACTATAGTAGATGGGTTAAATAGAGGAAGTAAAACGTGAATGCATAAACAATTGGGATGATATTCTGTTTCCTTCCATGCAATTAATACTCTCACAAAATTTTATAGGTTATAAAACCTCAGCTCGTGAAATAAATAAAGATCAATTTCATAAATAAATAAAAAAATTCATCAAGTTCTATCGATCAGTTTTCATTAATCAAAGGTACGTACTATCGATTTTTTGACTCTACTTGAATTATGTGCGTTGGAATTGATTTAGGGTTTTAAATTCCGGTTAGCACTACCATTAATCAGATTTGATGCTTTGAATATTATATAGGCCACGGTAAAATTCATCAGTGTTAATCTTCACATTTAAAATTCAAAATCCAAAGCAAGCCTTTGACTCTATGTCAAAGGATTTCAACTAAACCAGTTTGAAAATGTCTTAAAGCAAGAAGATTGTCTATCCCATGGTAAACTGGGGAATAAAGAACCAACAATTCATAGTTGCTAATTTAAAAGGCGTTATCGAATGCCAAGATACACCGTTTACTGGTTGCATATCTAGTTAAATGAGCACTGTTTCTTCAAAACTCGAGAGAATAATTGAAGGCTACATGAGAAAAGAGAAAAAGAAGGAAAAATCATATTGAGGGGATAAAACCCAAATACGACATATCGTTTCCAATATTTAAGAATGAGTGAACTAATCTAAGTGTCAAAGGGCCACACAAGAAAAACTTATAACTATAAAACCATTAAATTACCAATACTCACCTGAGAGTTCGGATCCCTGTGAACTGTTATCTCATCGAACCTATATTGTTGTAACCTGTTATAAACTAAATTGATTGAATGAACTAGTTTGGTAGTTGGTTTTGAAATATAGATGAGGTTACAAGTATTTTACCATAAGTAATTGGTACTTCTCTATACTGATTGCCAGCAAAAGGCATAGGGAAGTCCTTAAAACATATAACAATTATCCAATCAATTTATCAACATCACAAATTTGCAAGTTCCTAGCTACAAAAAATTATATGTTAAACATATTCTACATATAGTATAGATAGATTAATAAAGCACAGGCTAAAGTCGTCCAAAACATTCTTTCAGCGTGTAATGCTTCCTAATTTGTTTTTATTCAATAATAATGAAGATTAATGTTATCCTATTGTTTGGTAACCACAATTAACAAAATCGTTATATTTTGAACAAATAGATACATATTAAGTGTAAGCGGGTCAATCCAACCCATCAAAAAGGATGCCAATTTTACCCATTACCAATTTAGTAAAATTGCAAAGATTCCGTTTTATTAACCGATGGATAATAACCGAATTACTATTTACTAAAACCCGGAGCTTCCTCTCCAAGTAGCTACTGTAATTCCTTGATATTTTTCTCTCCAACTCTCCAATGGCGCAATAATCCAAGATTTCACTCATAATCAAGCTCGGTTGCTGTTTTCGTTCAGGTATGATCTTAAAACCTTTTCATTTAATTTCTGCTCGTGCAATTTTAGGGATCTTAACATTAACAAAATAAAATATCCGTAGAGTAGTATAATATTATACCCATAATAACCTTTGCTTCTGATGATTAAAACACAAAAACAACCCCTCCACGTTGATGGATTTAGCAATCGCTTGAACCGTACGGCCAAATTTGACAGCAATCGACGGTGGATTAGGGCGGAAAGCTTCCACCAGATACAGATCTGATGGCCGTGTCACTTCAGTCGCCGGAAACCAGCCGGAAAAGTCAAAGACTAGCCTAAGATACCCGTTCCGTCTCGATGCTTGTGGCGGCGCGTCGGTGATCTGTCGTCACGAGATTTAGATTCGTATTTTGATTTCGAGATCAATGGCGGTGGTGGCGATGTTTACTATTCCGTGAATAGGTAGTATTTTGTGGATTTAAATCTGGTTTTTTGGAAGTAGAAAAGGTTGAGAGGGGGGGGGAGGGGGGGGGGTATTTAAGAAAGAGATAAAGAATTAACCGGTGGTGTCGTGGTGGTAACTGGACAGGTGTCTCATGAATTGAGAAATGTAGGTGCCACATGTTAGGTTTTTAATTTTATCATTTAATATTAGATTCTAGATTCTATATAAATTAGTATAGATTTTGATAAATAAAGCCGTTAAAGCTCTTTTTAACACATTCGGACATACTTTAGGACTTGTACTAAATCAAAGGTTGACCATAAATTTTAATATGTGGTAAAAAAATATGCATGGTAATGAGAGCTTCGTTTAGTAAAACTCAATTATTATTATTAACTAGTATCAATATTATATTATTTTATTTTAAAAGGTTATAAAAAACAAATCAAATTTTGTAAATTTATAACTAGTATAAATGTTTTAAAACATTTAACATAAACAAACCACTTTTTGTATTTTCTTTTTTATTCAAGTATAATAACACGTAATTGTGTTTTTGTATAAATTTCAAATTTCAGGTAGTATATTTATAATTGTACATATAGACATATAAATACTGCCATGTCCGATATGGTTATATGAATTGGGTTTAGACATAATATATAATCTATTCATCATTATAAAGTATTTAGATATTTCGCTTAATGTCTTACAAAAAGTTAGAAATGACTTTCATGACTCTCAAGTATTTATTGCACATTTCAAAAATAAGGAGAATTCTTAATATATATAATCAACTTCCAACTAATTTACAACATATGAATACCACATGTAATTTTCGGTTTACATAGAGATGTGTATATCGAAGCAATTGGTCATCCAATTCGCGCCTATATGACATGACCGATCGGGGGTTTAATGGGAATCAAACTTTACCATTAAATACAATCTTGAAACTTGATTTCATTGGTCTTTTTTGTCTTTATATCTGGGGGGTTAAAATCTTTCTATTCCGTCATTAAAAATAATAGGAGGAAGATGTGACACGATCACTAAAAAAAATCCTTTGCTACCAATGAAAAATTGCTTCTCATTTTAAATGTTACGGGTTCAAATCCTATCATCCCTACCTATTACTCCTCAAACGAGGGGACATCCCTATCTATTACTGCTCAAACGAGGGGATCTAGAAGAGATGTGGGAGAGGTTCCCGTAATTTAGTGTTTTAGCGTGCTAATGGTAGGATTAAACATAAGATTGACACGTGTCCCAACAAGCTCCTACAATGTTTATGGAATTTAACTTTTTCGCCCCGATGTTTTTAATTTAAACGTATCTATTATGTCATTAATTTTTTAAATTAGCAACAAAGCCGCGCAACGCAGCAGTGTTAATAAAGCGTATAAATGATGTTATTCACATATATTGTCTTTTGAATTTAGTTTCAAGATCAACCCATCACATTCGACATTTTATTGATCTTCATCGATCGATTTGACCTGTATACTACATGATTTTCATGGTTGTTATTTGTTAAATCTGGTTCCAAGATTTTTTTATTTTAAATATGACAATTGCATTTTATCATGATGTCAATTGTGTATATACTAAAATCGTAAAGTTGTTATACATTGATAATTAACAGATGTTAAATATGAAAATATTTTAAATTCAATAGTTTGTAAATATACAAAATTATATTAAAATGCTTTATATATAAAAATACTGATATTATTAAATAGATCAATAACCCTTTAAGGTTAAATACTTTCCATAAATAATTGTGATTTTATATATTTTTGATTGAAAACCATTATAATTATTAGGAAATAATTAGTAGTAGTGGTGGATATGTAATTAGGAGGGGCAAATTTGTCACTTTGATTTATTTTAAGAGTTTAAGATTCAACAATGAAGATGTTTTATAAGTAATTATAGATATAGATAAGATAAACACACCATAACAATCACCATTTTATCCTCTTTAATTTGACATCAATGTTGATATAATTGATGCACAAATAATTTACATATTTTTGATACACATTAATATTGTTTATACTAGTATTATATAACATGGATACACAAAATCTTTATTTATAGAACAAAATATTTGGGTCATGTTAATTCGACTACATAATTTTGATCTATTGTTAATTACTCCGTATTAGATTAATATATATGTTATTACAAAATTATGAAGTACCTATAAATTTGGAAATAGTTAACGTATAATCCCCATGTAGATCTGGGATTAAGATTTTCTTTCCTTTTATTTCATGATGGCCGGCCTCCACAACATTTTTGGTAACGATAAACCGCGGGAACTGTGGAGCGGAAGCAAATTGATTTAATAAGAACAAATCAACAATATTTAGAAATCATTGAGAGCATTCTCATTCATGAATTTTAGTACTTACAATACAAAATGAATCACCTGTCAACAACTTTAACAACTTGATATACCTTATTTACATTTTACACCCCTAAACTATGACATAATGTTAAATAAGAGAATAATATATACATATTCTACATCCCCCCCTCAAGTTGGAGGTTCTGACAAACCCAACTTGTGAATGAGAAAAGAATGTTGAGTAGAACCCAAGGCTTTAGTCATGAGGTCTGCTAGCTATAAATGAGTGGGAATGTATGCAGTTTGAAACCATCTTGAACCTTTTCACGAATAAAGTGAGAATCTATGTCTAAATGCTTTGTTTTATCATGAAAACAAGGATTTGCTGCAATTTGTTGAGCAGCTTTGTTATCACAGAAAAGAGTAATTGATACTTGAACTGAGATATGGAGATCTTTGAGCAAATAAGCAAGCCAAATTAACTCACAAGCCGTGGCATCTCCTATATTCTGATTCTGTTGATGACCTGGAAATAGTTGCTTGTTTCTTTGTTTTCCATGAGACCAATGAATGACCCAGAAAATACAATAACCAGTTAAGGATTTTCTAGTCATTAAACAAGCAGCCCAGTCTGCATCCGAGAAACCAGTGATCTTCAAATGAGGTTGAACGGGATAAAACAAACCCTTTGAAACAGTTCCTTTAAGATATTTAAGAAGATGAATGGCTGCTTGCATATGCGGATCTTTTGGACTAGAAACAAACTGACTCAAATGCTATACAGCATATGAGATATCAGGTCTGGTCATGGTGAGGTAAAGTAATCGACCAACAAGCCTTCTATAAGATTCATGATTAGCTACTGGATCACCTTTGTTGAGAGAAAGTTTGAGATTGGTTGGTAATGGACTAGCAACTGGTTTAGCACCAGTCAAACCAGCATCAAGCAATAAATGAAGGATGTATTTCCTTTGATTTAGATAAGTTCCATTTTCAGTTGTACAAAGCTCTATTCCCAGAAAATATTTAGCTAAACCCAAATCCTTGATAGTAAACTTATCATCCAAAGCTTGTTTCACAAATTGGATATCTGAATCAGAATTCCCAGTTACCAAAACATCATCCACATACACTAAGGCAGCAGTAAAGAGATCACCTTTGGTCTTGACAAAAAGGGAATAATCATGTTTAGACTGCACAAATCCTAAACTAATCAGAAACTTAGAAAGTTCTATATTCCATTGTCTTGAAGCTTGTTTTAGACCATATAATGATCTATTCAATTTACAAACTTGACCAGGTAATGGCTTAGAGTAACCTTCAGGTGGTTTCATATAGATATCTTCATCTATATAACCATGCAAAAATACATTGTTTATATCTAATTGGTGCAAGGGCCATTGTTTAGCAGTGGCTATAGTAATGAGCACTCTGACAGTTGATAATTTAGCAACGGGAGAGAGAGTGTGCTTGTAATCCTGACCTTCTTGTTGATTAAAACCTCTAATGACTAAGCTGGCCTCCAATCTTTCAATTGACCCATCAGACTTTAACTTGGTTTTATAAACCCATTTAGAGGATATAGCCTTATGATCTACAGGTAAGGTAGTCAAACTCCAAGTGTCATTAAGTTCTAAGGTATCTAATTCCTTATTCATGGCCTCAATCCAACCCTTCCTTATCTTGACAAGCTTGAGCATAAGTAGTATGATCTGTAGTACTGCACACATTTGCTAAAAATGCAACATAATCTTTTGGTATGCCAGCAAAAGTAGATGGATTGAACAATGGATAAGTTGGGCAATGAGTGACATGAGAAGCAATAGAAGACTTATTTGGTAAAATGAAGTCTTTAAACCAAGATGGTTGAACAACAGACCTGGTGTATCTTCTAAGAGGAATGGAAGAATCAACAGAAGGATTATGTGATATGGATGTATTTAAAGGAGCTGAAGAAGAGGTAGAATCAGAAACATCATTATGTGTAGATGGAGAAGAAGGAACAGACTCAGTAGAAGTAGAATTAGTGGGTGAAGGAGATACAAAACTATTATCAATGATAGTTGGGAGTTGTTGGATCAGAAAAAGACACAAAATCAAGAGGAATAGATACTGGTATAGAAGTAGAGGGTGGTGATGGATGAAAAGGAAAAACTTTTTCATTAAAAACCACATCTCTGCTCAATATAACCGGTTTAGTATCTAGATTATATGAATTGTATCCCTTTTGACCTGGAAGGTATCCTAAGAAAACACATTTAGAAGATTTTGAATCAAATTTATCTTTGTGTAGATTGGTTTTAGCTGCAAAGCATAAACAACCAATTGTCCTTAAATGATCATAAGTGGGAGGAAATCCATACAAAGATTCAAAAGGTGATTTCCAGGATAAGTTTGGCATGGGCATTTTGTTAATGAGATAAGTAGCAGCAAGAATACAATCCCCCCAGAACATGATTGGAAGATTAACATGAATTTTAATTGCTCTAGCTGTATCTAAGAGGTGTCTGTGTTTCCTCTCAACAACTCCATTTTGTTGAGGAGTATATGACATTGTTTTTTGATGTAAAATGCCTTTAGATTGAAACAAGGAGAGGCATTTTTGATTAGCTATTTCAGTGCCATTATCTGACCTAATGTATTTAGGAGTAGCTTTGAAATGATTGTGAATATATTGTAAGAAATTGGACAAAATCAAAAATGCTTGATCCTTAGTGTGAAGTAAATAAGTCCAAGTAGTTCTAGTTTTGTCATCCACAATGGTCAGAAAATAATGAGCACCATTCATCGTTGGTGTCTTATAAGGACCCCATAAGTCAACATGTAACAAGTCAAAAGGAATAGAAGAACATGTTTGACTTTGTTTAAAAGGTAACCCATGATGTTTGGCTAACATACAGGTTTCACAAAAGAAATCAGAATCATTGATATTCTTACAAGCAGCAATGTGATTGAGTTTAGAAACTGAACTATAACCAAGTCTGGCATGTAACAAATGTACATCAGTACTGACCTTAGTAACAAGGTTACTTACATCCTTATTAGAAGAAATGGAATTACAATGATTTGAAACAGCAGGAATAAAAGATTTACAAGTATATAAACCTTGATTTTCCTTTCCCAAAGCAACATTTTGCCTAGTTGAAAGGTCCTGAAACACAAAGTGAGAGGGGTAAAACAATGCAACCAAAACGATTGTCAATACTTGTTTTTAGAACTTAAATAAAAGTTGTTCGCTACAAAACGATTGTGTGCACTGATAAGAAGTGTTTGAAACTTATACATGCATGAAAACATTATGGCTAGAATCTTGGTATCAGAATTGAAACTGGAATTTGGATGTTAGTTGTAGTATTATGTAAAGTTAGATTGCTGTTGTTGCTGGGTTTTTGGTTGTTGGTAGATCGGTTTAATTACGACTGCGGCAAGGTTTTGTGTTTTTAATGTGTGCTTCCAACAAGGTGGATCTGCTTTGGTGTGGTCTTTTTGTTCTTTCTTTGTTGTTGATAGTTTGAGCTTGTTTTGTAGTGGTCTAATTTTGTCATGTAGTTTTTCAAGTGTTTGCTGCATGCATGGCTCTTATGCTACTTGTAGCTTGGGTTTTTTATTTATTTTTGCTCCTTGAGGCTTTTTTAGCCTCCTGCTGTTATACTCTTTGTTTTTGGTATATACATTTGCCTATTCTAAAAATTTTATTATGTAAAGGTGAAAGAAAATCTATTCCGACCTTATTTCCGTCACTTAATGAACACTAAGAAGTAGTAGTATATATGTGTTGGTAGGACAACAACCTTAAAATAGTTTTACAACCCATACATCTTGTTCGTTAATTAATGTATGTCTCAAATCTAAACTGAACTTCATGGCAGCGTGAGATGAGAGGCATGAGATTTTTGGAGTTACTTCGTAAACACAAGCCCATACTTGCCATTAAGGAACCAATTTCCAAGGTGGATAGCGATACAACATTGTGGAAGGGAGCTTTTGATGGTCGAGCAGCTACAATAAAACGCATTAGAAAGATAAATAATGAGGATGCTTTCGGAGAGGAGATTCAAGTTCTGAGGAACTATCATGGTCACTCAAAATTTAGTAGGTATTATGGAGATGACCAAGATCAAGAGCATTTTAATATTGCCTTTGAGCCTTGCTTATGCAGCTTAGAAGAACTAATATCTTCAAAACCCAATTCGACTGGAGCAAGAGATTTTATTTATCCCATAAAATTATGGAGAAACAATTATCCCGTACCTGGATTTTTCAAGTTAATGAGGTTAGTTAGTGCATATAAAATTTCCTAATTATATGTGTGTCAAATTTGAGACCAAATTAATGGCCTCAAATTTTCACCTCTATAACCGGAATTTCGAAAATTATTTGAATATCTATTTTGTGATGAATATCTATAAAATGGAGGGACATCGAAAAATCAATTGCACTCTTACATCAAGATGGAATTTTTCACGGAGACTTAGAAGCCTCACAACATCATGATATGCAAAGACAATAATCGGCTTAAGAAGCAATCAAATTTCTCACAGAATTTGAATTTGAGTTCGGATTTAATGTTGTATGACGGTCAAGGTAACCCTATTTGTGCCAAAGTCTTGGGGGTGGCTCGTTCAAACAAGAGTGAAAAAGGCAAGTTTACTTATTTCAAGTAAATGTAGTTATTTAATCCATTTGTTTGTGGTCTGATGATCATTTTTCCTGATTGTAGTAAATGTGACCAATAGTTAAACATATAAATACTTTTATTTAAAGATATATGATCACTGAAAACCCACATATACAGGCTTTGTGTCTCTTTTTTAAAGGTGTACGATTCGAAATTGGATCGTTACCCTGAGCTAGTCCCCGGGTTACCCAGGCTAGTCGGTTTTGGAAGAAAAACATAACCTAGCTTAAGGGGTGAGATGAGATTGTTGATGGTAGACCTTGGGAAAGATGATGATGAACCATATATGCACGCACATTTGCTAAATATAACATTTTTCGCTAATAAATTTCATCATTCTTTATGCCACTCGTATATAGGTGATGATAGGGCTAAGGACGACATTCGGGATTTAGCGCGCGTGTTTATTTGGTGTTTTATTCAAGGTACATGCCCATTTTGGGCAATACCTAATTTGGATGAGGACAGGGACTTGGATTTCTATATGAATAAGCTAAAGCCTATTGTTCCGGAGGCATCTGATTTCAATAAGCTTCTTTTACAAGAAAAGCAAATACTCAAGTAAGATTTCGATACAAGTATATAGCAGTTTAATATTTAAATGTGATTGTTTCGATTTAAATGAACGTTTTAATTTGATGAATATATCTAGTAGGACTTGCATGCTTTGAAAAGTTAAACATATGAAATATCAAAGAGATTTCATTTTAAATACAAAATTGGTATTCAATATTTTAGACAAACTCTTTTTATAATACATATTGGATATTTATATTTGAACTATCATAACAGTGTACAGTCTATATTGGACATAAAATTGATTATCTTATTTTTGTTTCATATTTAATGTTGTTCAGACATCATCATCCTCTATTATGGAAACCTCAAAAACGTCTCAAATTTTATCGAGATGCTAGCGATTATTTAGTACGTGAAAAAGGAAAGAGTTCCAATGACAACCTCAATTCCAAGAATTTCAGTTCCGATCTCGATAAACAGCTCGGTTCAATTGGTAATTGGAAGTTAGATTTAGAGGCATCTCATCTATATAACCATGCAAAAATACATTGTTTATATCTAATTGGTGCAAGGGCCATTGTTTAGCAGTGGCTATAGTAATGAGCACTCTGACAGTTGATAATTTAGCAACGGGAGAGAGAGTGTGCTTGTAATCCTGACCTTCTTGTTGATTAAAACCTCTAATGACTAAGCTGGCCTCCAATCTTTCAATTGACCCATCAGACTTTAACTTGGTTTTATAAACCCATTTAGAGGATATAGCCTTATGATCTACAGGTAAGGTAGTCAAACTCCAAGTGTCATTAAGTTCTAAGGTATCTAATTCCTTATTCATGGCCTCAATCCAACCCTTCCTTATCTTGACAAGCTTGAGCATAAGTAGTATGATCTGTAGTACTGCACACATTTGCTAAAAATGCAACATAATCTTTTGGTATGCCAGCAAAAGTAGATGGATTGAACAATGGATAAGTTGGGCAATGAGTGACATGAGAAGCAATAGAAGACTTATTTGGTAAAATGAAGTCTTTAAACCAAGATGGTTGAACAACAGACCTGGTGTATCTTCTAAGAGGAATGGAAGAATCAACAGAAGGATTATGTGATATGGATGTATTTAAAGGAGCTGAAGAAGAGGTAGAATCAGAAACATCATTATGTGTAGATGGAGAAGAAGGAACAGACTCAGTAGAAGTAGAATTAGTGGGTGAAGGAGATACAAAACTATTATCAATGATAGTTGGGAGTTGTTGGATCAGAAAAAGACACAAAATCAAGAGGAATAGATACTGGTATAGAAGTAGAGGGTGGTGATGGATGAAAAGGAAAAACTTTTTCATTAAAAACCACATCTCTGCTCAATATAACCGGTTTAGTATCTAGATTATATGAATTGTATCCCTTTTGACCTGGAAGGTATCCTAAGAAAACACATTTAGAAGATTTTGAATCAAATTTATCTTTGTGTAGATTGGTTTTAGCTGCAAAGCATAAACAACCAATTGTCCTTAAATGATCATAAGTGGGAGGAAATCCATACAAAGATTCAAAAGGTGATTTCCAGGATAAGTTTGGCATGGGCATCTCATGCCTCTAAATCTAACTTCCAATTACCAATTGAACCGAGCTGTTTATCGAGATCGGAACTGAAATTCTTGGAATTGAGGTTGTCATTGGAACTCTTTCCTTTTTCACGTACTAAATAATCGCTAGCATCTCGATAAAATTTGAGACGTTTTTGAGGTTTCCATAATAGAGGATGATGATGTCTGAACAACATTAAATATGAAACAAAAATAAGATAATCAATTTTATGTCCAATATAGACTGTACACTGTTATGATAGTTCAAATATAAATATCCAATATGTATTATAAAAAGAGTTTGTCTAAAATATTGAATACCAATTTTGTATTTAAAATGAAATCTCTTTGATATTTCATATGTTTAACTTTTCAAAGCATGCAAGTCCTACTAGATATATTCATCAAATTAAAACGTTCATTTAAATCGAAACAATCACATTTAAATATTAAACTGCTATATACTTGTATCGAAATCTTACTTGAGTATTTGCTTTTCTTGTAAAAGAAGCTTATTGAAATCAGATGCCTCCGGAACAATAGGCTTTAGCTTATTCATATAGAAATCCAAGTCCCTGTCCTCATCCAAATTGGGTATTGCCCAAAATGGGCATGTACCTTGAATAAAACACCAAATAAACACGCGCGCTAAATCCCGAATGTCGTCCTTAGCCCTATCATCACCTATATACGAGTGGCATAAAGAATGATGAAATTTATTAGCGAAAAATGTTATATTTAGCAAATGTGCGTGCATATATGGTTCATCATCATCTTTCCCAAGGTCTACCATCAACAATCTCATCTCACCCCTTAAGCTAGGTTATGTTTTTCTTCCAAAACCGACTAGCCTGGGTAACCCGGGGACTAGCTCAGGGTAACGATCCAATTTCGAATCGTACACCTTTAAAAAAATGACACAAAGCCTGTATATGTGGGTTTTCAGTGATCATATATCTTTAAATAAAAGTATTTATATGTTTAACTATTGGTCACATTTACTACAATCAGGAAAAATGATCATCAGACCACAAACAAATGGATTAAATAACTACATTTACTTGAAATAAGTAAACTTGCCTTTTTCACTCTTGTTTGAACGAGCCACCCCCAAGACTTTGGCACAAATAGGGTTACCTTGACCGTCATACAACATTAAATCCGAACTCAAATTCAAATTCTATGAGAAATTTGATTGCTTCTTAAGCCGATTATTGTCTTTGCATATCATGATGTTGTGAGGCTTCAAGTCTCCGTGAAAAATTCCATCTTGATGTAAGAGTGCAATTGATTTTTCGATGTCCCTGCATTTTATAGATATTCATCAAAAAATAGATATTCAAATAATTTTCGAAATTCCGGTTATAGAGGTGAAAATTTGAGGCCATTAATTTGGTCTCAAATTTGACACACATATAATTAGGAAATTTTATATGCACTAACTAACCTCATTAACTTGAAAAATCCAGGTACGGGATAATTGTTTCTCCATAATTTTATGGGATAAATAAAATCTCTTGCTCCAGTCGAATTGGGTTTTGAAGATATTAGTTCTTCTAAGCTGCATAAGCAAGGCTCAAAGGCAATATTAAAATGCTCTTGATCTTGGTCATCTCCATAATACCTACTAAATTTTGAGTGACCATGATAGTTCCTCAGAACTTGAATCTCCTCTCCGAAAGCATCCTCATTATTTATCTTTCTAATGCGTTTTATTGTAGCTGCTCGACCATCAAAAGCTCCCTTCCACAATGTTGTATCGCTATCCACCTTGGAAATTGGTTCCTTAATGGCAAGTATGGGCTTGTGTTTACGAAGTAACTCCAAAAATCTCATGCCTCTCATCTCACGCTGCCATGAAGTTCAGTTTAGATTTGAGACATACATTAATTAACGAACAAGATGTATGGGTTGTAAAACTATTTTAAGGTTGTTGTCCTACCAACACATATATACTACTACTTCTTAGTGTTCATTAAGTGACGGAAATAAGGTCGGAATAGATTTTCTTTCACCTTTACATAATAAAATTTTTAGAATAGGCAAATGTATATACCAAAAACAAAGAGTATAACAGCAGGAGGCTAAAAAAGCCTCAAGGAGCAAAAATAAATAAAAAACCCAAGCTACAAGTAGCATAAGAGCCATGCATGCAGCAAACACTTGAAAAACTACATGACAAAATTAGACCACTACAAAACAAGCTCAAACTATCAACAACAAAGAAAGAACAAAAAGACCACACCAAAGCAGATCCACCTTGTTGGAAGCACACATTAAAAACACAAAACCTTGCCGCAGTCGTAATTAAACCGATCCACCAACAACCAAAAACCCAGCAACAACAGCAATCTAACTTTACATAATACTACAACTAACATCCAAATTCCAGTTTCAATTCTGATACCAAGATTCTAGCCATAATGTTTTCATGCATGTATAAGTTTCAAACACTTCTTATCAGTGCACACAATCGTTTTGTAGCGAACAACTTTTATTTAAGTTCTAAAAACAAGTATTGACAATCGTTTTGGTTGCATTGTTTTACCCCTCTCACTTTGTGTTTCAGGACCTTTCAACTAGGCAAAATGTTGCTTTGGGAAAGGAAAATCAAGGTTTATATACTTGTAAATCTTTTATTCCTGCTGTTTCAAATCATTGTAATTCCATTTCTTCTAATAAGGATGTAAGTAACCTTGTTACTAAGGTCAGTACTGATGTACATTTGTTACATGCCAGACTTGGTTATAGTTCAGTTTCTAAACTCAATCACATTGCTGCTTGTAAGAATATCAATGATTCTGATTTCTTTTGTGAAACCTGTATGTTAGCCAAACATCATGGGTTACCTTTTAAACAAAGTCAAACATGTTCTTCTATTCCTTTTGACTTGTTACATGTTGACTTATGGGGTCCTTATAAGACACCAACGATGAATGGTGCTCATTATTTTCTGACCATTGTGGATGACAAAACTAGAACTACTTGGACTTATTTACTTCACACTAAGGATCAAGCATTTTTGATTTTGTCCAATTTCTTACAATATATTCACAATCATTTCAAAGCTACTCCTAAATACATTAGGTCAGATAATGGCACTGAAATAGCTAATCAAAAATGCCTCTCCTTGTTTCAATCTAAAGGCATTTTACATCAAAAAACAATGTCATATACTCCTCAACAAAATGGAGTTGTTGAGAGGAAACACAGACACCTCTTAGATACAGCTAGAGCAATTAAAATTCATGTTAATCTTCCAATCATGTTCTGGGGGGATTGTATTCTTGCTGCTACTTATCTCATTAACAAAATGCCCATGCCAAACTTATCCTGGAAATCACCTTTTGAATCTTTGTATGGATTTCCTCCCACTTATGATCATTTAAGGACAATTGGTTGTTTATGCTTTGCAGCTAAAACCAATCTACACAAAGATAAATTTGATTCAAAATCTTCTAAATGTGTTTTCTTAGGATACCTTCCAGGTCAAAAGGGATACAATTCATATAATCTAGATACTAAACCGGTTATATTGAGCAGAGATGTGGTTTTTAATGAAAAAGTTTTTCCTTTTCATCCATCACCACCCTCTACTTCTATACCAGTATCTATTCCTCTTGATTTTGTGTCTTTTTCTGATCCAACAACTCCCAACTATCATTGATAATAGTTTTGTATCTCCTTCACCCACTAATTCTACTTCTACTGAGTCTGTTCCTTCTTCTCCATCTACACATAATGATGTTTCTGATTCTACCTCTTCTTCAGCTCCTTTAAATACATCCATATCACATAATCCTTCTGTTGATTCTTCCATTCCTCTTAGAAGATACACCAGGTCTGTTGTTCAACCATCTTGGTTTAAAGACTTCATTTTACCAAATAAGTCTTCTATTGCTTCTCATGTCACTCATTGCCCAACTTATCCATTGTTCAATCCATCTACTTTTGCTGGCATACCAAAAGATTATGTTGCATTTTTAGCAAATGTGTGCAGTACTACAGATCATACTACTTATGCTCAAGCTTGTCAAGATAAGGAAGGGTTGGATTGAGGCCATGAATAAGGAATTAGATACCTTAGAACTTAATGACACTTGGAGTTTGACTACCTTACCTGTAGATCATAAGGCTATATCCTCTAAATGGGTTTATAAAACCAAGTTAAAGTCTGATGGGTCAATTGAAAGATTGGAGGCCAGCTTAGTCATTAGAGGTTTTAATCAACAAGAAGGTCAGGATTACAAGCACACTCTCTCTCCCGTTGCTAAATTATCAACTGTCAGAGTGCTCATTACTATAGCCACTGCTAAACAATGGCCCTTGCACCAATTAGATATAAACAATGTATTTTTGCATGGTTATATAGATGAGATGCCTCTAAATCTAACTTCCAATTACCAATTGAACCGAGCTGTTTATCGAGATCGGAACTGAAATTCTTGGAATTGAGGTTGTCATTGGAACTCTTTCCTTTTTCACGTACTAAATAATCGCTAGCATCTCGATAAAATTTGAGACGTTTTTGAGGTTTCCATAATAGAGGATGATGATGTCTGAACAACATTAAATATGAAACAAAAATAAGATAATCAATTTTATGTCCAATATAGACTGTACACTGTTATGATAGTTCAAATATAAATATCCAATATGTATTATAAAAAGAGTTTGTCTAAAATATTGAATACCAATTTTGTATTTAAAATGAAATCTCTTTGATATTTCATATGTTTAACTTTTCAAAGCATGCAAGTCCTACTAGATATATTCATCAAATTAAAACGTTCATTTAAATCGAAACAATCACATTTAAATATTAAACTGCTATATACTTGTATCGAAATCTTACTTGAGTATTTGCTTTTCTTGTAAAAGAAGCTTATTGAAATCAGATGCCTCCGGAACAATAGGCTTTAGCTTATTCATATAGAAATCCAAGTCCCTGTCCTCATCCAAATTGGGTATTGCCCAAAATGGGCATGTACCTTGAATAAAACACCAAATAAACACGCGCGCTAAATCCCGAATGTCGTCCTTAGCCCTATCATCACCTATATACGAGTGGCATAAAGAATGATGAAATTTATTAGCGAAAAATGTTATATTTAGCAAATGTGCGTGCATATATGGTTCATCATCATCTTTCCCAAGGTCTACCATCAACAATCTCATCTCACCCCTTAAGCTAGGTTATGTTTTTCTTCCAAAACCGACTAGCCTGGGTAACCCGGGGACTAGCTCAGGGTAACGATCCAATTTCGAATCGTACACCTTTAAAAAAATGACACAAAGCCTGTATATGTGGGTTTTCAGTGATCATATATCTTTAAATAAAAGTATTTATATGTTTAACTATTGGTCACATTTACTACAATCAGGAAAAATGATCATCAGACCACAAACAAATGGATTAAATAACTACATTTACTTGAAATAAGTAAACTTGCCTTTTTCACTCTTGTTTGAACGAGCCACCCCCAAGACTTTGGCACAAATAGGGTTACCTTGACCGTCATACAACATTAAATCCGAACTCAAATTCAAATTCTATGAGAAATTTGATTGCTTCTTAAGCCGATTATTGTCTTTGCATATCATGATGTTGTGAGGCTTCAAGTCTCCGTGAAAAATTCCATCTTGATGTAAGAGTGCAATTGATTTTTCGATGTCCCTGCATTTTATAGATATTCATCAAAAAATAGATATTCAAATAATTTTCGAAATTCCGGTTATAGAGGTGAAAATTTGAGGCCATTAATTTGGTCTCAAATTTGACACACATATAATTAGGAAATTTTATATGCACTAACTAACCTCATTAACTTGAAAAATCCAGGTACGGGATAATTGTTTCTCCATAATTTTATGGGATAAATAAAATCTCTTGCTCCAGTCGAATTGGGTTTTGAAGATATTAGTTCTTCTAAGCTGCATAAGCAAGGCTCAAAGGCAATATTAAAATGCTCTTGATCTTGGTCATCTCCATAATACCTACTAAATTTTGAGTGACCATGATAGTTCCTCAGAACTTGAATCTCCTCTCCGAAAGCATCCTCATTATTTATCTTTCTAATGCGTTTTATTGTAGCTGCTCGACCATCAAAAGCTCCCTTCCACAATGTTGTATCGCTATCCACCTTGGAAATTGGTTCCTTAATAGCAAGTATGGGCTTGTGTTTACGAAGTAACTCCAAAAATCTCATGCCTCTCATCTCACGCTGCCATGAAGTTCATTGGACACGTTATGTTTCTTTTTCCGCCCAGTTACACCCAATAGGGTCCTTAGGCCAGTCAAGAATAGTCTATCTATAAGGGTTAATTTCATAAATAACTTAAGCCCAACTTATTTTTGCCGGCTCTAATTTTAACTAATAAGTTGCCTAGTACTACAATATTGTACCAAACATAGCAAACATCCTTATACAGGTAATGATTACATACCAGAAGTCGCACGGTGCATCACCGTATGTTGCATACACATTTGGATCATCTGACTTCATGTTTTCTATTATATCTATCTGCTGACTTTTTTTAATTGTAGCGGATGACATAATAGTGGTTTCTATTAAGCATTGAAAAAAAAAAACTAAATACCTGGAAACACACTCTGAAATCCTTTTTGGTATTATTTCTTACCTTTGTTGTTTGTATTGTATTAGTTAAGACTCCAACCTGTGTTTTCAATCTCCTCATCAAGATCTGCATCATCTTCACTCTCCTCGTTATTTCTTCTTGATATTCTTCATCTTCAGTTTCGTCATCTTCCTTTGCTTGTGTTTCTTCTGTATCTTCTTTCTCTTGAACTATAGGTTTACCTGCAGTTTATTTGAAAAAATTAAAACGCATCCTTAAATATATGTTTATTGACACACATATTTATTTACACAATGATACACAACTTTTATTTCCACTTATCTTTTGTGTCTATGTGCCTTCTTTTAGCTTATTTGAGGATGAAGAGCTCATTGTTATTGCCAAACACTTTCTAGCTTATTTGAGGTGAAGTTCCCATTTTTGTGAAATCAAGTTGATAGAGTATTTACAATGAACTTTTAGAGCTCATAAGCTAATAAGCCATTAAGCTAAAGCTCCACCTCATAAGCTAAGCTACAATGAGTGTTTAAAGCTCATATGCTAATAAGCTATTAAGCTTAAGCACCATCTCATAAGCTAAGCCAAACACCCCCTTAGTTAACTATTAATAATAATGTTTGCCCAAAATGTAGCTATAAGTATATACATAATAAATATATCTTACAGTTACCAGAGTGAATCTCAATTTCAATTGAACAGATACACATGTTATTTTGTTTTTGAACAAGTAGATACACAGAGTTCGTTTTTTTTCCTTCTTCATATTTAAAGTTATTTTGTTATTTACTTGAACCCATCAGGCACACTTAAGCCCATTGCAAGCGAGCTTAGCTAATCATGGGCTCCACCTATTCTAAACGTGTGGTCACACCTGTAGTGGACTTGCGAACTGGCCAAAGCCCATGTCTTCTCTAACATACTGGTACTCACCAGCTTTGCAAACCGAGCCTTTATTTCGTGTTGTCTATTTTGTTTCTTTTCTTTTTACCTTGTTACTATATTTAGTATAACCTGAATCCAACCAATTAGAAATGCTTAAGGGTTACAGATTACTGGTTTTTCTTATTGCTTCTAAGACTACCAACCATACCTAATGCCTTTTGAACTCGTACTTTCTTGAATCTCTGCGATGACCAGAGTAGCATTGAGAAGCCTGGATATGGTAGCAAGATTACAAATCTAGAAATATGTCAAGCCCGTATAAGCCTTAAGAAAAGGACTATTCATATTACTGAAGAAAAAACAGATCAACATGTGCACACCGAAGATCTAATCTTCTCAAATTCACCAAAATTTTTGGCATATATGAAACCATTATTTTGTTCAACTGGATCTGCAATGTCAAAATAAAGTTAAAGGACTAGAAGACAGGTAGCAGCCTAGCAGGCATATGTGACAAGTTGTAGTGTCTGTGCTGTTGCATACTACACATGAGAAAGCAAAGGTACTAATTTAGGAGTACCAAAATCACAACATAGTTTAAGCATGTATCATCACAATATATTAGTCATAAAGACAAAAGTTTCCATCTATATGTGGATGGGGAAAACTGGAAAAGATGAAACATAAAACAAAAGTATATAAAATACAATATACAGTCCCACTTTTACAAAACCGGTAGCTTGTAATAAGCACAGGACAAAGTAGAGAGCATACACATTACCAGGCTGGATAATTACTTCTAGGGTTTGCATAGGGCTGCAAAACCTCTAAAGGTTTAATCTTTTTCCACAACCATTTCGATCTAACACCCTGCAGTAACCAGAAAGTAACAAAGAAATCATCAAAGTACAATTATCAATATTATGTTCAACAGTACAAACTAACAACATACATAATCCACATTAATAGAATAAAATATTAAAATTACAAATGTCACCTGTATCCCCGCAACATCTAGATTCTAATCCTCAATAAAATGTTCATTCCACTATACTGTATTAACTCCACTCTCTTATTTGCAAGTAACATGTGAACCAGAAAAGACAAAAAATACACAGCCAGACATCCGAGTGCAAACCAATTGATTTTCGATCTGATCATCATAAAGATCCATCACACCCTCGAGCCACACTTATATTATAACTCGTTACAGCAAACAAATCCAACGCTGCCAAACCATGACTGCAAATACATACACTAATTTTCAACTGAATAGAATATGTATATGCAGAAACAATGCATCTACAGTTTTAAGTACCAATATCATCCTGAAATTAACTTTACAATAAAAAATAACGCTAACTCTAACCGAATATCTTGTATCGGTCGTATGAAGTTACTAAATTGTCTTTATGCATATGCTGCGATGGAACCATTTATACTGTCAGCACATAGGCAATTGAGTGCTATGCACCCAATATATATAAGCTTGTGGACTCACATATGAGATACACGTTGGAGATCAATGTTGTGGCCCGCCAGAACCTGATCAATGCTGATGGTGTCATGGAGAAAGGTTTTATGACTTTATCCCCGAATGCTACTGCATTTAAGTAAGTGTTGCTGTTTACAAGCAGTAGCGGTTCGATCTAGAAGGAATCCCAGCTGATCTCATTAGAAGGTATCCAAAACTATAAAATTTGTACTTTTGAAATTGAAAACCCATTTGACCCGTTAACCATGCCCACTTTGCCATCTAATATTTTAGGACATGTGGTTGCTCCCATTTAAAATTAAAAAAATGGATCACAGCCTGTATAAGTGTCTCTACTGATAATTCACACAACCATTAGAAGATGTTGCGGTGAATTGGTGATAAATATCAATTGCCAAATGTTTTTATGATATTACTTTATTAAGATGGGACTTAATTAATTTCAAATAGCTCTACATCACAAAAGAATCTGACTTGTATTGTAATTTGCAAATTGTAATTAATAGATACACAGGTTATTTTTTATTTTTATTTTTTTTTACAGCTTAATAATGAATGTTATCAGAAATCATCATGTATACAACATAAAAGTTAAGTTAGTAAGAAACACACAACAAAAGCAGCTTATTATACCAGTCAATTCGTAGTTGCTCTTTCTGCTGCTGCTGATGATGATGATGCTCTAACTTCAGTTTTTCTTCTGCTGTATTCAGCCAAATCACACGCTGATAGAGTTTGTGAGTTTTCATTCTCCAAATTGATAGTTAATGGTGGCAAATTTTGAACTTCTTTTGGAGCTGATACTTCTTCTTTCCATTCAATCAAATACACTAAAATGTTAAAAAAAAAAACATCAATTATTAGTGAAAAACGGATTGAAATACACAAAACAAAGTAATCATACCTTTTTACCACTTGATCCATTATCTGTGCTTTTGTTTTTCATCTTTTTGTTGAGTTTTAGATGAATCCGACTTCATTTTCCTGAAAAATTGATCACAAAATAAGTGTTGTTGAATAGGAATCGGAAAATAGAAAAATAGTGTCGGTTGAATTACAAGATAACGATATAAGTTCGGGTGAATCGAAGAATCTGTGGGGTGTGTGTGAATATGTGATGGGTTTTGAACATAACGGAATAAGTTAACGGTGTTTGTGTGTTTTTTTCCTTTTAATTAATCATCACTAAAGTTGAAGATATTTACCATCGTGCCACCGTGTGTTTATTAAATTGAACGCCCGATGTATCTGTTTAATCACTCCAGTCTCTGTAGCAAATATCCATAATAATAACCCACAGGAGTCGGTTATCTTAAGGGTTCATCAGTCATCACTCCATCGACGTTGCAAGTTGATTTGAAGGTTTGTTCATATGCGTATATCCAGCTTCAATTTTCACCCATTAAAGGTATTTCTTCGTTATTCATTTTTACTCTACTTGCCTTCGAATTGAATTAGGGTTTTTAATATTCGTTTCAATTTATCGATTTAAGTCTCTGTTTGATAACGGACGATATTGATGTTTGAATTAGGGTTTTTTTTTGCTTATTCGAATTTCTTGCTTGGGTTTTTTGCGGATGATATAAATCGAAATAGGGTTTGATTTTCTTTCGCTTCGTTTCACGCTTCGCTTCTCTTATATAAATAAAAATAAATAATAGAATCGATAGATGATGGATTTGTTAAACATATTAAAAGCTGTATGAACTTTAGTGTATTACGTCAACGATTTGAAAGAAAATCGATTGATCATGTACATACATATACTTTCACATATAATATATATATACATATATACATATATATATATATATATATATATATATATATATATATACATGTACAACATGTATATATATTGTTTGATTTTATTTGATTTGATTGATCATACCCAATCGAGTTGGCTTCCATATATCTTGCTCTACGTTTATTATCATGCTAATAATAATCCTTGCGTGCTTGTCTCATCAACTACCAGCTAATGGCTACTACTTCCAAGTTCGCCAAGTCCAAATCCAAATTTGGGGTTGATGCACCCGGTAACGACCCGCTAATGGCTACTACTTCCAAGTTCGCCAAGTCCAAATCCAAATTTGGGGTTGATGCACCCGGTAATGGCTAGTCCTTTCAAAGTCGGCAAGTGCAAAACCGCATTTAGTGAAGATGTACTAGATTACTCTCAACTTAAGTCGGTACCCAACTGGGCTATAAGAATAGTACCTGATCCATCCGTACCAGTATGGCAAGATATAGAACGTCTAGGTCCGCTTGTTTTTGATGGTGGTGATTGGACCAAAATGCTGGATAAGAAACTCCTCGATCACTTCAACATTATCAGACCTGACTCTTCAAACAAAGATGGATCTCAAGTCGTCGAGAAGAGAGCAAAAAAGTGCAAGTGACGAAAGATTGTAACAGTATCGTATCTCGTGTTCCACCTGGACTGTTTTTTAATATTTCAGTGAAGTACTGTTTTTTTCATAGATATTGCAACTGTTTCCTGGATAAACACTTTATTGCATGGTTAATCTATTCTCCCTTATAAAGGGCTTTAGTGTTTTCTTTTATGCCTAGTCTTTTCAAGACATGAAATGACGAAACTAAAGCTGCTCTAGATTTTCTCGAGACATTAGACTGACTTATTAGTTGTTGATCAAGTCATTCTAAAGCTGAACCACCTTATTAGTTGCTATTTTTTAAATCAAACCAATAAGGTAGCAACTAAAATGTCTCAAGAAATATTTTAAATCAAACCATGAACATACACTAATATGCTGATTAAAACCATGAACTCATTCATATAAATAGTTAAACACAATTAAAGTATTTTTGCAAAACTGCTTGAAAACATAAAACTAATGCACTTAATCATTTCAGGAATGCAAAACTTTACACTCCAATTCACAAAAGTACCAAACCAACAAACTTCACATATTTCGTAAAATTCAAAATATCTAAATAGCAATTAGTTATCAGTTTGATCAGTGTCAATAAAAGGTCATGATCTCGTTATCAGCTTAAATTTCAACTTCATCTTTTCAAATGCCGAAAGTTCTTCATAGTTTCATCTCCGCGGTAATGGCATCTCTAGTATTGTTAAGTGTTGAAGTTAACAGCTTGACTGCATATTTCAACCTCAATTAATCACGCTGCTTTTTTTGCTTGGATCCTTCATTTGCCAACTCGAAATGGAAATCTGAACCCCAGTACCTTTGGACACTTCCATACGCCGCATAACAAAAACTCCACAGTCTACAAAATTGTGTGTGGTTCTCCAAGACACGTTCAAGAATCTGTGGATTTGTATATGCATTTTGATTCCATATATCTGTCTTTTCCAGCATATGTAGTCACAAAATGTAGCTTCAGTAAACAGTTTAGAATTACTTTTGTTAACTAATTCATGAATCTATGTTTACATTATTACATTATTACAGTACTTTAAATGATGTTTAGTAATGCTCGTATTTCATGTAAACTAAAAGTGAGCATGAAACAATATGTGGCAACACGGGTCAGTTAGGGCAACAGGGTTAAAATGGGTTCGGGTCACAATTAGTACTTAATCAAATCCACCTACAGATTGGGCATGTGCAGATTGACTGAGCCAAGTCTAAAATATAAAGCCAAGGGCTTTTTTTTCTTTCTGTATTGAATGCCAAAAATATACTAGTGTATATTTATTAAATAAATATCATAAATATATTATGCATCTGCTTGTTAAAAAAGCAAAATAACTTGTGTATCTGTTAATTACATTTTGTAACTTACAGTACATGTCAATTTCTAGTACAACCGCATCAATCAATCAATCTGAAAATTTAGTCTAATAAGCAGACTACTATTTAAAAAAATTGAAACAAAGCAACAAGTTCATTGGACACGTTATGTTTCTTTTTCCGCCCAGTTACACCCAATAGGGTCCTTAGGCCAGTCAAGAATAGGGTCCTTAGGCCAGTCAAGAATAGTCTATCTATAAGGGTTAATTTCATAAATAACTTAAGCCCAACTTATTTTTGCCGGCTCTAATTCTAACTAATAAGTTTCCGAGTACTACAATATTGTATCAAACATCCTTATACAGGTAATGATTACATACCAGAAGTCGCACGGTGCATCACCTTATGTTGCATACACATTTGGATCATCTGACTTCATGTTTTCTATTATATCTATCTGCTGACTTTTTTTAATTGTAGCGGATGACATAATAGTGGTTTCTATTAAGCATTGAAAAAAAAAACTAAATACCTGGAAACACATTCTGAAATCCTTTTTGGTATTATTTCTTACCTTTGTTGTTTGTATTGTATTAGTTAAGACTCCAACCTGTGTTTTCAATCTCCTCATCAAGATCTGCATCATCTTCACTCTCCTCGTTATTTCTTCTTGATATTCTTCATCTTCAGTTTCGTCATCTTCCTTTGCTTGTGTTTCTTCTGTATCTTCTTTCTCTTGAACTATAGGTTTACCTGCAGTTTATTTAAAAAAATTTAAACGCATCCTTAAATATATGTTTATTCACACATATTTATTAACACAATGATACACAACTTTTATTTCCACTTATCTTTTGTGTCTGTGTGCCTTCTTTTAGCTTATTTGAGGATGAAGAACTCATTTTTATTGCCAAACACTTTCTAGCTTATTTGAGGTGAAGTTCCCATTTTGTGAAATCAAGTTGATAGAGTATTTACAATGAACTTTTAGAGCTCATAAGCTAATAAGCCATTAAGCTAAAGCTCCTTCTCATAAGCTAAGCTACAATGAGGGTTTAAACCGAGCCTTGCAAACCGAGCCTTTATTTCGTGTTGTCTATTTTGTTTCTTTTCTTTTTACCTTGTTACTATATTTAGTATAACCTGAATCCAACCAATTAGAAATGCTTAAGGGTTACAGATTACTGGTTTTTCTTATTGCTTCTAAGACTACCAACCATACCTAATGCCTTTTGAACTCGTACTTTCTTGAATCTCTGCGATGACCAGAGTAGCATTGAGAAGCCTGGATATGGTAGCAAGATTACAAATCTAGAAATATGTCAAGCCCGTATAAGCCTTAAGAAAAGGACTATTCATATTACTGAAGAAAAAACAGATCAACATGTGCATACCGAAGATCTAATCTTCTCAAATTCACCAAATTTTTTGGCATATATGAAACCATTTTTTTGTTCCACTGGATCTGCAATGTCAAAATAAAGTTAAAGGACTAGAAGACAGGTAGCAGCCTAGCAGGCATATGTGACAAGTTGTAGTGTCTGTGCTATTGCATACTGCACATGAGTAAGCAAAGGTACTAATTTAGGAGTACCAAAATCACAACATAGTTTAAGCATGTATCATCACAATATATTAGTCATAAAGACAAAAGTTTCCATATATATGTGGATGGGGAAAACTGGAAAAGATGAAACATAAAACAAAAGTATATAAAATACAATATACAGTCCCAGTTTTACAAAACCGGTAGCTTGTAATAAGCACAGGGCAAAGTAGAGAGCATACACATTACCAGGCTGGATAATTACTTCTAGGGTTTGCATAGGGCTGCAAAACCTCTAAAGGTTTAATCTTCTTCCACAACCATTTCGATCTAACACCCTGCAGTAACCAGAAAGTAACAAAGAAATCATCAAAGTACAATTATCAATATTATGTTCAACAGTACAAACTAACAACATACATAATACACATTAATAGAATAAAATATTAAGATTACAAATGTCACCTGTATCACCGCAACATCTAGATTCTAATCCTCAATAAAATGTTCATTCCACTATACTGTATTAACTCCACTCTCTTATTTGCAAGTAACATGTGAACCAGAAAAGACAAAAAATACACAACCAGACATCCGAGTGCAAACCAATTGATTTTCGATCTGATCATCATAAAGATCCATCACACCCTCGAGCCACACTTATATTATAACTCGTTACAGCAAACAAATCCAACGCTGCCAAACCATGACTGCAAATACATACACTAATTTTCAATTGAATAGAATATGTATATGCAGAAACAATGCATCTACAGTTTTAAGTACCAATATCATCCTGAAATTAACTTTACAATAAAAAATAACGCTAACTCTAACCGAATATCTTGTATCAGTCGTATGAAGTTACTAAATTGTCTTTATGCATATGCTGCGATGGAACCATTTATACTGTCAGCACATAGGCTATTGAGTGCTATGCACCCACTATATATAAGCTTGTGGACTCACATATGAGATACACGTTGGAGATCAATGTTGTGGCCCACCAGAACCTGATCAATGCTGATGGTGTCATGGAGAAAGGTTTTATGACTTTATCTCCAAATGCTACTGCATTTAAGTAAGTGTTGCTGCTTACAAGCAGTAGCGGTTCGATCTAGAAGGAATCCCAGCTGATCTCATTAGAAGGTATCCAAAACTACAAAATTCGTACTTTTGAAATTGAAAACCCATTTGACCCGTTAACCATGCCCACTTTGCCATCTAATATTTTAGGACATGTGGTTGCTCCCATTTAAAATTTAAAAAATGGATCACAGCCTGTATAAGTGTCTCTACTGATAATTCACACAACCATTAGAAGATGTTGCGATGAATTGGTGATAAATATCAATTGCCAAATGTTTTTATGATATTACTTTATTAAGATAGGACTTAGTTAATTGCAAATAGCTCTACATCACAAAAGAATCTGACTTGTATTGTAATTTGCAAATTGTAATTAATAGATACACAGGCTAATTCGTCTTTTAACAAGCAGATAGGGCAGAGTTTTTTTTTTTTTTTTTTTTTTTACAGTGTAATAATGAATGTTATCAGAAATCATCATGTATACAACATAAAAGTTAAGTTAGTAAGAAGGGTTTATGGACCAGATCGTCAACGTTCTTTTTGTCCCAATGTCACCAATGAACCGGTTTTATTACCAAGGTTGACACCAAACTTTTTACTTTTGTCTCAATGTCACTAACGAACTAATTTTATTACCAATGTCAATAACGAACTTGTTAAATATGTTTTGAGGTCATCAAAAATATTTTTTTTAATGAGCTACGTTTTGAATTTGTTGATATGGTGTTGCCATGCATTTCATTTACGTGACCAGATTTCCATGTAAGCTAAACATGTACAACTATGGTTAACTTCATCTTCTCCGACCGACTAACATGTAATTTTGGGTTACGTTTTTGATATAAAAAAGAAGAAGTAGTAATTGTGTTTAGATTCACTCGAAAAGTGGTGATTATCGTAAAGCAGTCAAAAATTATATGTTATTCGATAGGAGAAGAAGAATTAACCATACATGTACAAAATTTAGCTTACGTGGAAGCCTGGTCACATAAATGAAATGACATGGCTGTTTTGGTCAAAAATTACCCTAGGCAATTTAGTGATCAAATTTGTAAAGTGAGGTTTAGTGCTAGTAGTTACTTACAAGATAATTACGTAGAAACACGATTATCTATATGAGTAAATGATAATTTTGAATGAAAAATGTGGTTTATATCTATATAAATGTTGATCCTTGTTAGATAGATGATTGATAACGAAAACAAGTGTTAGTAAACAGAATAGATTCAAAAGTTTAAGTTTAATGCAAAGCGGTTTCAGGATAATGCAAGTTATGCAATAAAAATATGATTGCAATCAATAAATAAGCATGAAACAGACTTGTAGTGCTAATTTTATGATAAGAACGTGATCACAAATCAAATAAATACGTATATTTATGATAAATTTAAGATAAAATCAGGATAATGCAGAATTTATGATCTAAAGATCAATAAAATGCAAATTAAATGACGAAAGCGTAAAATAAATGCAATCGACACAAGGATGTACGAGGAAAGCCCTTGATCAAGGTTGATCGTCGGCATAAAACCTCGGAAAGGATCAATCGATCATTGCCTTTGTTGATCTTATTAAGTAAAAATGATAGATTACAAACTAAAGAGCACGAAGATGATCAAACTAAGTGAATTTGTATGTGATTCGGTGATGAAATGGTCAAGTGTTAGTGTATGAACGTATTTGAGCAGAGTATGGGTGTAATTGGGTGTGAAGAATGTGCAGAAGATAGCCTAAAATGATCACCTTCACCTCATATCTATACTAAGGCTGAATAACAAATAATTCCTAAAAATCAGGGATCCTCCGAGATTCTCGGGATCCTCAAGTCTTCATATTGACCCAGCCTTTTACACGTTTTTCTTGTCTTCTTCTCGACTTGAATAAGCCTTGATCCTTAAATATAGGCATGATTGACCCACGTTTAACTTCTGGTAGACTCGGTCAATATACACAACGGTCAAATAAAGATTGGAGATATTTTACCCAGGATACCGAATATATCCTGGATCCTGATCACCCGAGATCCTGAATATCCAAGATCCTGAACATAAACTGACAAATAAATATTAGTAACATCTGATCCCGAGATACTTACTATATCCGGGATCCTGACCATTCGAGATCCTAAACATATGTAAGATCCTGAGTATATCTATGATCCTGAACCTATCTAAGATCCTGGGTATAATTTTAAATAGTAACAATAAACTTCAGGATCCTATATCCTGACTATAAAATTTAGCCATAAACAATGGCAATACCACATCAACAAATTCAAAACATAGCTCGTTAAAAAAAGTATTTTGGTGATCTCAAAACATATTTAACAAGTCCGTTGTCGACATTGGTAATAAAATTAGTTCGTTGGTGACATTGAGACAAAAGTAAAAAGTTTGGTGTCGACCTTGGTAATAAAACCGGCTAAAAGTAAAGTATGTTGGCGATTTAGTGCAGGGTTAATACACTCGGAGGGAATTAAAGTATCCCAAAATATTCATTTAGGGTACTAAAGTTTATGATTTGAGAAAACTATAATCCAACTTTTAAAACCTCCCCCAAGGGGAAAATGAGCTTATAAAGATTCATTATTTTGACCAATTTTATAAACTTTGACTATCCTTTTAAATATTTTAATAAACTTTAGTTATCCTTGTAAACATATTAATAAACTTAGTTACCCTTAAACACAATACATATAGTTAACTCATAGTTTTGTCAAATCATAAACTTTAGTACCCCAAGCGAACATTTTGGGATACTTTAATCCCCTCCGTGTGTATTAACCCTTTAGTCCATAAACCCTAGTAAGAAACACACAACAAAAGCAGCTTATTATACCAGTCAATTTATAGTTGCTCTTTCTGATGATGATGATGATGATGATGATGATGATGATGATGATGATGATACCTTTAGTTTTTCTTCTGCTGTATTCAGCCAAATCACACGCTGATAGAGTTTGTGAGCTTTCATTCTCCAAATTGATAGTTAATGGTGGCAATTTTGAACTTCTTTTGGATCTGATGTAGGTTCCGTACCGGACCTAATCAGATCATCACCTCAATTGAATGTGCGGAATACAAACAATCTAGTAATGAACATTTAATGAATCGAACACACAATTAATATAAGCTTTTGTATGTATTAACAATTGATTAACGAAGCTTTACAAACATAAACTTCGTCTCTCTCTCTCTCTCACTATGCCTCTCTCTCACTCTCTAGTGTTTGATCAACCCACAAATGAAATCTTACACTTCTATTTATACTCACACTCTGACCTACTAGTGTCGCTAAACTAACCCTTGCGAAATAAACCTTATGTCACTATTGCGACACAAGCTCTCTATGTCGCATGACTAATATTCTATGTATATTCTATAATTATATTTCGTTTACAGACTCGAATATACACACTAATCACATCACATATTTAAGACTAATTGACTTTGACAATTACAAACGTTGACCAAGTGACTGACACACAAAATGCACCAACAAACTCCCCCATATCAGCAGCTTGGTCAAATGAGCTTCAATTAGTCTTCACCAACAAACTCCCCCAAGGAGATAGCTTGGTCAACTAAGTTTTCAACTAGTTTGAACAGACATAACTCCTTCATGTCTTCAACAATCCGAAACTCCCCCATTGAGATAGCATGTTCTTCAATAAAATCTTGATGTCCATATTCATGTGACTGACACACATTTATCGTACAATAAGATCTTCAAACTCTGTGACCATCTCTCAATCAACAACAGCTTCTCCGATAAAGTTTATCTTCAAAATCTTTGGAGAGTAACCGACATCCTTTACATCTTCAGTATTTGACTTTAACAAGATATGTGATATTGAAGAAAATAACATAGAAATAATTTTTTTTTGTATTTTCTTTATAAAAGAAAAGTAAAGAACAAAAATTAAAATAAATTTGGGGATATGATTGCTTTAAGTCTGCTTTGAAATCATATCAAGCCAACATGCATTTATTAGCAAATAGTAAGTGTTATTTCGATTATCAGTATATTTGTCCACTTTAAATTTACTTAGCACACTTAAAGCACCTTTTATAAAAAATTGTTTCAAGATGATTACTGGTATTGTTTGTCCACTTAAACATGTTACATCCGGGTCTGTGAGTTAACCTTTTATTGTTAGTATGAATATTTCTCTGTGATTCCCACCAATGACATACCCCTGTATCCCAGAAATAAGCATAGCTTCCAAATCCAAAGAGAATATAAGAGTATCATTTTTAAGAATCAAGTCAGTGGTGACAGGTCTGTACAAATGTACAACAAAGCGACATAACTTGATTCAGGTTTAAGAAAAACCAGACTTGATCAAACCATTTTGGTGACCTTGTTAGGTATCTTATTATTTAAGACTTTTTCAAGTTCATTGACTTGCGTTTGCTTAACTTTAAACATATACTAATTGAGACCAGGTATGTACTTACGTACAACAGAGGAAACAATCAGTATAGACCCCCAAATGATTTCAGATAAACCTCAGGTATAGAAATATGTCATGCTACATTAAGGAATTAAGACATTTAGTCGTACATCATATGGTGTTTACCACAAGATCATAGACACGTATTAGAATTACTTCTTAAGAACCCAGAAACCGGTGTGTATCATGCCTACCAGTACATCATATGATGAAGCTAATGTTTATAAAAGCTATTTTAAACCTGCCAGATAAACCTACTGACACATCAAACATAAACTTTAAAATTTCAATTTTGTGCATGTCATCTGACGTACAATCATTTCCCATGTTGTTTACAGACACAATCCAATATCTTTTTGAGGAATAAGAATCTTGTTGTTCACATTTCTGATCTAAATAATCAGAATTTTAATTACTCCACCTGAACAGCAAATTATTTTCAAAATTTAATTCAAAGGTACTCCCCTTAAACATTAAACATATTTTCATATTTTTTTTAAAGGTATTTTGCAACATTGCATTTCTTTGATACTAAAAAGTACAAAGAATGGTTGTTGCAAAACTAATAAATAAAAAATAAAAATTCCAAAATAAAAGTTTCAAAATCACATATCAAGTCAAATCCAATGCCTTTTTAGCACTTTAACCACCTGAACGTAAGAAATTTCATCATTCCAGTCACCATTCTTCCAACAATATCCACATCTATGCAGTCACTAAAAAATATTGGCTAACTAGAAACTTACTGCATCACCACAAACAATCAAACATTAGAGTTTATGGGACACCCAAGCCTTGATAAACTTGGGTTGTCCATTATCATCCATAATCATCACATCCATGAGTTTATGATATTTTAAAAACTCGGTTGATTTCATAGATGTGTTGTTTGTGGATTTTGGTTTCCAAACCTATTTAGAATCGGATGATTTATTTTCAACAATGTTGTGCTGTTGAACTTGAGGTCTACTAGGCACAACTTTGTTTACTCTAGCCATAGGTTGTGGAGAGTTTGATGCACAACTAGATACAGGCGAATTCGAATGACGCCTTGAAAAAGATTTTGAAAAAGAATTCTTAAAAGAAGAAGTTCTTGGCATCTCTCTACCAAACCTACCTAGGGATACTAACCTACAATCCCTAATAATATGGCCCTGTTGACCACAACGAAAGCAAGAACGTCTCTCAACAAAAGATTGATTCCAATGAGTTCCCTCAAATCATTTCGGTGGAGGACAGTACACAGAAGGTCTATTAATAGGAACATTTGTTGAACATGCACTTTTAGGTGAACATGTTGAAGTAGATGTTCCTAAGGTTGAGTTGGTAGATTTAGAATCCCTTTTAACATTTTTAACTTTGAAAGATTCATTATCAACTTTAGCTTTGCCTTTGCATTTAAAACAGTCTGCTTTGACAGTTATTTTCTCAACCTTAATGGTAAACACTTCAGGTATATCTTCTACCACAACAACCTCTTCAACACTGACCAGAGGTTTATTTTCAGCTTTAATAAATGTAGGCCTAACAAGCTCGGCACATTAACAGAATTTGTGTTTACTTTTGAGGAAGAAGGCACATAGTCTTTGATTGCATCCTTAACATGCATTGGAAGATAATCCATAGGAGGATGTACATGGTTATAGCCAATACCTGCCTTGCTTTTCGTATCAGTCTTTTGCTTATCAAGAATGTGATCAAATATCATGTTTGACGTAGCAAAATTTGACATTTTTCGTTTAAGATCATCAGCTTCAGATTTAGAGTCGGCAAGGTCTTTGTTAAGCAAAGAAATTTCTTTCAAATAACTATCTATTTCATCTTGTTGACTATAGATTTTAGCTTTGAACGCTTGAGACTCATCTTGATAGGCTTTGAATTTCTTTTCATAAGCTAATTCATTTTCTTTCAAAACCTTATTAGCCTCTGTCAAATTTTCGAGATTTGATCGCAGGGTTTCAATGTTATCTTTATACCTGTTGTTAGAACCTGTTAATTGAATGCATAAACATGTAAATGCATCAGAACCAATCTCTTTTGTTTGAGCCACAAATGCACTATGTTGAGGTTCTTCTTCCTTGTTATATCCACCGCAGCGCTTTTCGATGGCAGCCCAAAGGTCATACGCATTTTTGTGATGCTTAAACAACTGTAAGATCTCCATTGATAAAGATCCTTGAATTGCTCTGAAAGTCTTCCGTTCATCATCCCATGCTTTACGTTCCTTGAGAGTCATTGATTTATATGATTTTGCAGTTCTTGTTCCTTCCCTGACTAGTATTTCATATCTCTCAGTCAATGGAATCCACATGTCTGGATCATTAGAAGAGATGTAGGCCTCAAAATCTCTTCTCCAGCTTGAGTATTTGGTGTTTTGGGTGAACATCGGAAGGTTATTGCCAGCACTATGTAAGAGTGACATCTTTTCAACAAGAACTTTAGCAAAACACAGACAACCAGATTCTCCCACCAAAATTTGGTTTGAAAATATTGAAAATTGGGCGAGCACTTTTTAAGCTAGAATTATGAACTTTTAAGCTCAAAAAATTTGGTCCTACAAATTTTTTTCGCGAATTTCCCGCCAAAAATTCAACCTAAAACGTCCAAAAATGCCCGGGTAAAATGAAACTTTTTCCAGACTAAAATTGAACACTTTTAAGCCTATGAACAAAATTTGAAAACGCAAAAATTTTCACGACTTTTCCCGCCAAAAAACTCTTTTTTTTACCCTTGGCAAGGAATAGCGACACAAATACTTGTGTCGCAGCTTATGTCGCAGTTCAAAAACTCAAAATTAGCGACACAAATGTTTGCGTCGCAGCTTATGTCGCCTAATCAAAGGCTTATGTCGCAAATGTATGTCGCCAACTTATGTCGCACTTTGAAAACCGTAATTAGCGACACAAATCTTGTATCGCAAAACGGCGCTGAGCAGATTTCAAAACCCAAAAATCAAAAAAATTTGAAACCCTAAGGATTTTCGAAAACCGATCGACGAACTAACCCAGAAAACACCTTCAGAAAACACAATCTTCAAGCAATCAAACCCAGAAACGAAGATTAATCAATAAAACCTTCACGAATCAAACCGAAAACGTTCAAATCACGATCCGAAACCCTAGAATAACTGATTCACGGCTCTGATACCATTTGTAGGTTCCCGTACCGGACCTAATCAGATCGTCACCTCAATTGAATGTGAGGAATACAAACAATCTAGTAATGAACGTTTAATGAATCGAACACACAATTAATATAAGCTTTTGTATGTATTAACAATTGATTAACGAAGCTTTACAAACACAAACTCTCTCTCTCTCTCTCTCTCTCTCTCTCACTACGCCTCTCTCTCACTCTCTAGGGTTTGATCAACCCACAAATGAAATCTTACACTTCTATTTATACTCACACTCTGACCTACTAGCGACACAAGCATTGTGTCGCTAAACTAACCCTTGCGACATAAACCTTATGACGCTATTGCGACACAAGCTCTCTCTGTCGCATGACTAATATTCTATGTATATTCTATAATTATATTTCGTTTACAGACTCGAATATACACACTAATCACATCATATATTTAAGACTAATTGACTTTGACAATTACAAACGTTGACCAAGTGACTGACACACAAAATACACCAACAGTTGATACTTGGTATATTTCTACTTCTTCTTTCAGTTCAATCAAATACACTAAAATGTTAAAAAAACATTAAAAACGGATTGAGATACACAAAACAAAGTAACCATACCTTTTTACCACTTGATCCATTATCTTTGTTTTTGTTTTTCATCTTTTTGTTGAGTTTTAGATGAATCCGAATTTACTTTCCTGAAAAATTGTGCCGCAAGATCACAAAATAAGTGTTGTTGAATAGGAATCGGAAAATAGAAAAATAGTGTTTGTTGAATTACAAGATAACAATATAAGTTAGAGTGAATCCAAGAATCTGTGGGGTGTTTGTGTCTTTTTTTCCTTTAAAAAATTGATCGTCACTAAAATTCAAGATGTTTATCATCGTGCCACCGTGTGTTTATTAAATTGAACGTCCCAGATGTGTTTCTTCTCTTAACCCACAATTAAAAACAGGAGTCGGTTATAAGGAGTGTGTATAAATATAATATAAATATATGTATTCATTTTCATTCGTTCATTCTTTTTCTTTCAAGAATTAAAACCCTACGGCGTTGCAAGTTGATTTGAAGGTTTGTTCATATGCGTATATCCTGCTTCAATTTTCATCCATTAAAGGTATTTATTCGTTATTGATTTTTACTCTACTTGTCTTCGAATTGAATTAGGGGTTTTAATATTCGTTTCAATTTATCGATTTAAGTCTCTGTTTGATGATATAATAATTGATAACTGACGATATTGATTTTTGAATTAGGTTTTTTTTTGCTTATTCGAAATTCTTGCTTGGGTTATTTGCGGATGATATAAATCGAAATAGGGTTTTGGTTTTCTTTCGTTTCATGCTTCTCTTCTCTTATATAAATAAAAACAAATAATAGATAAATCAATAGATGATGGATTTGTTTAAACATATTAAAAGTTGTATGAACTTTGGTGTATTGCGTCAACGATTTGAAAGAAAATCGATTGATGATATTCGATCGATTTTTCACATGTATACATATATATATACATATTCACACATATATATACATATACATACACACACACACACACATATATATATATATATATATATATATATACATATACATACACATACAGGTGGAGGTTCAAATGAGAACCAACTAAAAATTGAGAACCTTGAGAACTACTAGATAACTTGTTTGTTCACATGTGATTAACTTCATTCACATGTAAACATTGATTTAGGTTAGATTGGGAAAGAAAAAAATTCAAAAATTATGTCTTAAAACACGTTTGACCTGATTTGTTCACATTATTGTCAAATGTGAACATATATTTGTTTTTTGTGTTTTTCGCTATAATATTTAGGATTTTTTTAATTTTTTTCCTTCTCAATCTGACCAAAGTCAATGTTCACATGTGAATGAAGTTAATCACATGTGAACAAACATGTAATCTAGTAGTCTTTAAGGTTCTCAACTTTTAGTTGTTCTCATTTGAGCCTAACCCTACAGATACATATGCATATATATATATATATATATATATATATATATATATATATATATATATATATATATACATGTATATATATATATATATATATATATATATTGTTTGATTTTATTTGATTTGATTGATCATACCTAGTGGATTGGGCTTCCATATATCTTGATCTACTTTTATTATCATGCTAATAATAATTCTTGCGTGCTTGTCTCATCAACTACCAGCTAATGGCTACTACTTCCAAGTTCGCCAAGTCCAAATCCAAACTTATTCAACCTGTAATGGCTACTACTTCCAAAGTCGGCAAGTTTAAATCCAAACTTACTCAACATGTACAAGCTGACTCCCGAGTTAAGTTGGAACCCAACTGGTCTATAAAAATAATACTTGATCCATCCGTACCGGTATGGCAAGATATAGAACGTCTAGGTCCATTTGTTTTTGATGGTGGTGATTGGACCAAAGTGTTTGGATAAAGCACTCCTTGATAACTTCAACATTATTATAACACCCCTCATTTAATAACCATTATAATAATGATTTTTGAATAGGAAGCGTAGATTTAAAATATATTATTATACATTACACAAAAAGGTACATAAACTTTTTTTTAAACCTGATATACAACAGTTTAATGTTCTTCAAATCAAAGTACTACAATCGAGGTGTTATATAAATTCGAACACTACTGATTTTATCAAATCAAATATCAGAGTAGACGCAATGGTCGTCAAACATTCCATCCAGGTCAACAGCTTCTTGCTCCATCAATTATATCCAAAATATAATCTGCAAGAAGTATTTAAAGTGGTGGGATTAGCACAACTGCTAAGTGAGTAAATCAATAAACAACAGACTGACTTAGCATAACAAACTTATGCACAACAAATAATCATATGCACACAACTCGTCTACTTACAACATATCACATTTCAATCAACTTACGTCATAGAGGATCGGTGGTTCTTGAGTAACTTCCTCAAAGAACACTTTCAAACCAACTGCAGGCCCATACAGAGGTTTAACCGACTACTTGGTGCTATTACTCATACAACACAGGCTACGACAATAATACTTGTACTAAGACCCTGTGTTATCCAACCAATAGCAAACCCAAGCCCAGCCCCATGCTGGCCCCTAAATCAACAATGCCCAAAGGCAAAACAACAAGTGATTAAATTTTCACATACTTATCAGGGCAGCAATTCAGGTCATCCATCTATCAACAATATTATTACTAATAAACCACAATCATCATGGTAACTAAAACAATAGTAATAATACAATTACCCGTTGTAACAAACCTGTTACAACTAAATCAAACTGAGGGTTATCGATCCACTCACCAATACCTCAGGCGTCCGCTCAGTGGTTGTGACAATCCTCCATTTAGGGTATTAATCATTTCTTAATTTCATGCATTACCTAGAGTAATTCCCTGATTAGTGAATTCAAAACAATTTCTATATGTTAAGTTTATGAAACTTACTATGTGATACGTGATATATTAAATTCGTAGTTATATGTATATAATTACGGGTGAAATAAACGTACTAGACTTGACAAACTAAAATACAATAAAGTTGGTGACACAAAAAAAAAAATTAATAATTCGAAAATTATTAATTACTAATATTAGTAACTTATATTATTGAAATAATATAAGATATTATACGAAATTAACATGTTAAAAGCCTACAATTTTAATCCAACTAAAATATCTGGGGAACATTCTCCTGTTGAACCATACTCCCTACGTTGACAATTTAAACCATACACCATCCTTTATACTTCCTTACACTCAATATCAAATACACACACACACACACAAGTTCCCACCAACTCAAATTATTGGTTTTCTCTGTTCCTTCTTCTTCATCCATCGACTGAAGCAACAATAGGAGATCTGAGCTGAGGCTATTTCTTCTTCTTCTTCACGATAATCAGCAGCACATCTACCATTTTATCATCATCACCATTGTAAGGACTCCTTTATTTTCAAAAGTTCTACTTTCTTTATGGTTATAGACATGTGTTAGTGTTCACTCAACTTCTACATGTCCAAAACATTAACCGAAACGCAATTTAAATCTAGAAACTATGAGTTTATGTTCCTGTCCAGATTCTGTTTCCACTTCTACGAATTTTATAAAAATCATTACAACAACAAAATGGATGTTTCTTAAGCCTAGAATGTATTACAAGAAGTTATCTTTCCAAAAAAATTAGTCTCGTGACTTTTTGACTCCGTTTGCTACTCGAAAACATTTTTCTTCGGTGACATAGGTTTACTATTCCGGCAGACAGGAATTTTCAGTAACTTCTCGAGACCATATCTTGAGTTCTAGACCACTAAAACGTATGAGACCAGTGCCAAAACCTCACATATTTTGTCAACTTTAAAAAGTTCTTCTATGACCATTTCCAGAAATGTCCGTAATTTCGTGTATAACTCGATCTTTGAACATATAACTGTTTTGGACCCAGTCTGACCACACCTTGAAACTATTTTTGTTTGAAATAGTAAATGAACATATAAAAATACCATAAAGTGCAGAAATAAACTAGACATATATGAGAACATGTGTGATTTTTGGTTAGGTATAAATCGGAAGAGAAATGCTCCAAATCGAAAGGCGTAACGAGTTATAACTAACAGTGGCAAAGTTATAACTAACAGTGGTAACGAGTTATAACTAACAGTGGGAAAGATCACTAACAGGGGCAACAAACTATAACTAACAGTGGGAGGAATATAACTAACAGTGGCAAAACTATAACTAACAGTGGGAGGAATATAACTAACAGTGGCAAAGTTATAACTAACAGTGGGAGGAATATAACTAACAGTGGCAAAGTTATAACTAACAGTGGTAACGAGTTATAACAGTGGGAAAGTTATAACTAACAGGGGCAACAAACTATAACTAACAGTGGAATATAACTAACAGTGGTAACAGACTAACTAACGGTGGGAAGAATATAACTAACAGTGGTAACAAATAACTAGCAGTAGAAAGAATATATATAAGTGACGAGTTAAACAAGATAAATGAGATTAGAAACACGACAAATGAGTTATATATATAGTTGACTATTATAATTTATATATAGTTATATAAATGAACTACGACAATAGTATTAAACAAAGTTATTTTTATAACTACTATACTTAGGTTTTGGAAACATAATCAACAACAATGACAACTACATATATATATATATATATAAGATGATGAAAAATGACATATATATATTAGGATATATATATTCAACTAATAAGTATATGTAAATATATACTTATACGCCACGATTACTTCAACGCAATTATCACCAATAATTAAAATGTCATGAACATTTCAACTTAACGATTTATCCATATACTTATGTAAAGTATATTTAATTGTGCTTAGGTAATTGAGAGGCACGTTCGGACTACATTACTTCTAGCTGTACTAGCTGAAGACTTGCTACACGTGAGTTCACAGCCCCTACCTTTTACTTGTTTTAAATGGTTTTAAAACCAGGGGTGGAAAACATGGAACTACGTGCTATTGCATGCTACTTGTTTATATAATTGCTTGACATGCTTTTATATCGAATTGATTTGTATAAATGCTTATTGCTTTATAAATCAACTGTTAACTATATGAAACGTTTTCACAACTATTTTGGGAATAAGACAACGAATCTTGGTACGATCCTAGGTTTACGCAAGGTAGATGTAGTGCACATAAGTCCCAGTGCTTGCAACCTATAACCATTAGCTAGGTGACTCTAGCCACTGAGTATACAGATAGTACTATCGATTTGACAACCCTCCCACTGATATAACTCGTTGGTCATTCCAACCACATGACGGCAGTCGTAACGAGGAGTGTATACTTACCGTGTTACCGAGGCAACAACAACAACTAGTCGTGGTTTGGTTATAGTACTAGGTATCGTTACTTTAACTCTAAAGGTTTAGCTCACCTTAGAGGGATCATAGTCTATATCTCCCACTTAAACTAAACAACTAAACTACAACTGGATTTGGGAAGGGAATTCCCTGTGACAACTAATAGGACAGGTGTTCCTACACATGATTTCTTTTTAGGAAACGTTTACCTTGATTGGATAAACTTGGTTTCCCGACAAAGCAACTTTTATATGGAAATGTTTACTTGACTGCTAAACCTGTGTTTCCTACGACTATTTATATGGAAATGTTTACTTGATTGTTAAACTGTATTTCCTGCAACTATTATTAGGAAATGTTTATGATTAAACTTGTGTTTCCTAACACATCGACTGATTTGTAGTAAGAATGACATTCTTACAGTCAAATAGGAAATGTTTTCTTTAATAAGAACACTTGTGTTTCCTGCTATACATATAAACATTATGTTTGTGTACATGAATGATTTACACAAAACTTGGTTTAACTACTTTTATACTAAACCTGTGAATTCACTCAACATTCAATGTTGACGGTTTACTATGTTTTTCAGGGAATTAGGACTCAGGTACTTCTGCATGCATAAAGGACGTAGGCAACCCAGACTATTTATGATGCCACTTTTGGGGACACTTGGATTTCCTTTGTATTACCAATTCCATTGGTTATACTTACGAAATCCCTCTTTTATAAACTCATGTTTTGTAAACTTATGTTGTTCTACAACACCACTACTTGTACGACTTTATAAGTCGTACCCTTTTGTAATGACGTTTAAACTTATGGCATCTTAAATAAATATGTTCTGTGTGATCATATGCTCTGATACGATGAATGCACTATTATAACGTCAGCACCCCCGCTGTTGAACTGTAAACTTAAAATGCTTCCGCTAATAATCAAATGCTTCCGCTAATTACTAAATAAACACGATTACTGATTTTGGGGGTGTGACAGAACTTGGTATCAGAGCCATTGGTTATAGAGAACTAGGAGCCTTTAAGTGACTGAAAACCTTAGAGACCTAGACTATAGCCTTGGCTAACACATTTCTGCATTCATACTTTGCATACGTCTAACACGACACACACAATTGCCTTTGTCACAGTTATGTCTAGGCAGTTTCCGGTCTACATCTCAGAGTCAGAGGAGGAGCCTGACTATGCTAGTGATGACCCTTCTGAGGAGGTCTACCCACCCACATTCCCTAGAGCTACTTCGGATGGCACCATAGGCACTCCACCATCACCACCCACTGATCGCACTACTCGTATGCTAGGATCTACTTTCATGGCGACTCGCCATGTTGGAGAGTCTTCACATGGGCCTGGATTGTGTAGGACGGCTAGGATGAGCGTTAGATCTCCACCTGTAGGACCCTTGGCACCTCGTGACAAGGATCCGATGACTGAGGAGAGAGAGATACCTTGTGATCAACAGTCACTACAGAGGACTAGAGTCCCGCATCTTGATTGGATGCCACGTATACTACGCTACTGGAGGACACTTGAGAGGATTCCTTCCACTTTTGAGACTGGGGAGTCATCTCACTCATCGACCCCCTTACATCTGACTGAGGAGCCTCTGGAGCTCACTATCCCTACTGTAGTTGCAGTTGTCCGTACCCTTCTTGGATTTCATTATGGTACGCAGGATTCTATCAGAGAGTTGCACAGTGATGCCTCTCGACTGGACGGTGATGTACTTACTATCTATGGACGCCTTGCCACTTCCGAGGTACACATTGCGATGGATCGAGAGTCAGCCGATGCGACTAGGGCACGTCTGATTAGGCTTGAGAGACGTCTGGGGATAGTAGGTTCTGCAGTTGGAGTTTTGTACTGATGGCAGCTATTAGGATGGTTGCAGGGATGTTTTTAGCATATTTCTACTAGATTCACCATGTTAGGATGGTATCTATGATGTATTAGGATTATAGCTATGAGGTAGTAGGACAAAACTTTTGACTAGATGGATGTATAGGTTAAATCCATCACATTTTGTAGATCATGTTTGATCTGATGGGTGTATTTTCTCGTTATTGTCAACCCCATCATTGTACAAAACTTATGTAACACCTTTTGCCTTATATATGATATATAACTTATGTTTAGTTTATGTCACTGTGTACACTGTGAGTGATATCAATTGATGATTGATTATCATACTATATCTATATTTATCACATACCTTATGAGTGATTGTTTGACTAGGGTATCTTACGAGTGTTTCTTGTGTGTGATTAGGACTGAGTCATGCCGCCTAAGCGTAGGAATACCCGGAACGTCCGCAGAAACACTTCACCACCTCCTGCTGTTGAGGAGACAACTGAACAAATGGTCAACCGAAAGATTGCTGAAGCACTTGCTCAGTATGATACTGACCGAAACCGTAGCGACAGGGTCAGCGGTAGCAGAAATACCGAACCTGTTGTATCTGACGGTAACCCTGAGAGTACCCAAAGAGGATGTTCGTACAAAACATTCCTAGCTTGCAAACCGAGCCACTTTCGTGGTACGGAGGGTGCTATTGGAATCATTCATTGGATAGAGAAAATAGAGTCTGTGCTAGATATTAGCAACTGTGCTCGAGACTGCATGGTAAAGTATGCTACCTGCACATTTTCTGATAGGGCATTGACATGGTGGAATAGCCAAGTTCAAGCACTTGGACGCACAACCGCCCACTCGATGACTTGGGAAACTTTGAAAACCATGGTTGTGGAAGAATTTTGTCCCCGCAGTGAGCTGCAGAAGATTGAGACTGAGCTCTGGGACATCACTATGGTTGGTACTGATATCACAGGATATACCACCAGATTTCAAGAACTGGCACGCCTTGTACCACACATGGTCACACCTAAGTACAAGCGCACTGAAAGGTATATCTGGGGTTTAATGCCGCAGATTAGAAGCTTGGTGACTTCGTCTAATCCTGCCACCTTTAAGAGTGTTGTGGAACTAGCACAGCGTTTGACAGACGAAGCAATCCGAATGGGAACCCTTACTAAGAAAACTACTTCGGGAAAGGTTGAATCCAGCAGTGTTGATGCTGGAAAAGGAAAACGTAAGTGGAATGACCATCAAGGTCAACAGAACAAGAAGCCGACAGGAACCACGAAAGCTTACCTTGCCACGAATGCTGAACACAAGACTTACTTGGGGAACAAGCCCAAGTGTGGCAAGTGTGAACGTCACCATGATGGTGATTGTACTTTCTGTGGGAATTGCAAACGCTGGGGGCATCTGGCCCAATACTGTAGATCGAACCCTACTACTCAAACAAATAGGGATCGACCAGCTAATGGATGTTTCGAATGTGGCGAGCAAGGTCATTTCCGAAACAAGTGCCCTAAACTTAGCCGTGGAAACCAAAACAATCAGAACCGCAATGCAAACCCGAACAACAACAACCGGGGTAACACCAACAACCAACCAGCTCGAGGTCGTGCGTTTGTCATTGGAGCACAGGAGGCACGCCAGGACCCCAACACTGTCACTGGTACGTTCCTAGTTAACAACCATTATGCCTCTGTGTTATTTGATTCAGGCGCCGATTTGAGCTTTGTGTCTACGGAATTTAGACCACTATTAGACATTAGGTCCTGTAAGCTAGACAACAAGTACACTTTAGAACTAGCCGATGGTAGGTTGATTGAATCAGGAGAAATAGTACCAGGATGTACTCTAACATTGGAGAGTCATTCTTTCAAAATAGACTTACTACCGGTTGAGTTGGGAAGCTTTGACATCGTAGTCGGTATGGACTGGTTGTCGAAGAATCGTGCGGAGATTGTTTGTTTTGATAAAATGGTACGTTTACCCTTATTGACTGGAGAAACCTTGGTGATACAAGGAGATAAGAGGACGAGTGCCGTTAAAATGATCAATTGCTTAAAAGCCACTAAGTATCTCCGAAAGGGATACCAAGCGTTTTTAGCACATGTTGTAGAAAAGAGACCCGAGGAGCAAAGTTTAAGTGATATACCTGTAGTGCGAGACTATCCGGGAGTGTTTCCTGATGACCTTCCAGGATTACCACCTCCGCGACAAGTCGAGTTTCGCATCGATCTGGTGCCAGGAGCTGCACCAATCGCTCGCTCACCTTATCGTCTAGCTCCATCAGAAATGCAAGAACTGTCTGCACAGTTGCAGGAACTCCTAGACTTAGGATTCATCCGACCGAGCTTTTCACCTTGGGGAGCTCCAGTTTTGTTTGTCAAGAAGAAGGATGGATCTATGCGGATGTGTATTGACTACCGAGAGCTGAATAAGGTAACTATTAAGAACCGATACCCGTTACCTCGCATAGACGATCTGTTTGATCAGTTACAAGGATCGGGTTACTACTCGAAGATCGATCTGCGTTCTGGTTACCATCAACTGAAGGTACGAGAAGAGGATGTACCAAAGACCGCGTTCAGGACTCGATATGGTCATTATGAGTTCCTAGTCATGCCGTTTGGATTGACTAATGCGCCTGCAGTATTCATGGATCTTATGAACCGAGTGTGCAAACCTTATCTTGATAAGTTTGTCATTGTGTTCATTGACGACATCCTGATTTACTCGAAAACGAAAGAGGATCACGAACAACACTTGAAACTTATCCTCCAACTACTCGAGAACGAGAAGCTGTATGCTAAGTTCTCCAAATGTGAATTTTGGATTAGAGAGGTTCATTTCCTCGGTCACGTGATAAATGATAAAGGAATTCATGTGGACCCATCCAAAATAGAGGCGATCAGAAACTGGGAAGCTCCAAGGACCCCAACCGAGATTCGACAATTTCTTGGTTTGGCTGGCTATTACCGTCGATTTATCGAAAACTTTTCCAAAATAGCCCAGTCACTCACCACATTAACTCAAAAGGATAAGAAATTCGAATGGGGCGAAAAACAAGAAAACGCCTTCCAATTATTGAAACAAAAGTTGAGCACCGCACCAATCCTATCTCTACCTGAGGGAACAGAAAACTTCATCGTTTACAGTGATGCCTCACATCAAGGATTAGGGTGTGTTCTCATGCAAAACGACAAAGTTATTGCTTATGCATCTCGTCAATTGAAGATTCACGAGAAGAATTATACAACTCATGACTTAGAGTTGGGAGCAGTTGTCTTTGCACTCAAGATCTGGAGACACTATCTATACGGTACAAAGTGTACGATCTTCATCGACCACAAGAGTCTACAACACATATTCGACCAAAAAGATCTCAACATGAGACAAAGACGTTGGGTCGAATTGCTGAACGATTACGACTGTGAGATTAAGTACCATCCGGGCAAGGCTAATGTAGTAGCGGATGCCCTGAGTCGTAAAGAGAATGTAAAACCTCGTAGAGTTCGAGCTTTGGTATTAACAATCCACTCGAATCTTATTACTCAAATTCGTGATGCACAACAAATAGCTTTCACCACCGAACGCATGAAAGAAGAATCCCTGAGAGGAATGGAGAAACAACTCGAAACCAAAGAAAATGAAGTTTTATACTTCATGAATCGAATTTGGGTACCATGCGATGATGAACTACGCAAACTGATTTTGGACGAAGCTCACAAGTCCAACTACTCGATTCATCCTGGTGCAGATAAGATGTACCAAGATGTGAAAGGTTTCTATTGGTGGCCTAACATGAAAAGAGACATCACTACTTATGTCAGCAAGTGTCTAACTTGTTCAAAGGTCAAGGTTGAGTATCAAAAACCTTCAGGACTTTTGCAACAACCAGAAATGCCAAAATGGAAATGGGAGTACATAACGATGGACTTCATCACGAAACTACCAAAGACATCAACTGGAGTTGATTCCATATGGGTGATTGTCGATCGATTGACGAAATCAGCCCACTTTGTTGCTATCAAAGAGTCTGACAAACTAGAGAAACTGGCGAAGATCTATATCAAAGAGATCGTTTCTCGACACGGTGTACCATTGTCCATTATATCTGATAGAGATAGCAGATTCACATCTCGCTTCTGGAAATCACTACAACAGGCTTTAGGTACTCGACTCGACATGAGTACAGCCTATCATCCACAAACAGATGGCCAGAGTGAACGAACGATTCAAACGCTCGAGGATTTATTGAGAGCGTGTGTGATTGACTTTGGGGGAAACTGGGATACTCACCTCCCATTAGCTGAATTCTCTTATAACAACAGTTATCACACCAGCATACAGATGGCTCCATTCGAAGCACTGTATGGACGCAAATGCCGATCACCACTCTGTTGGGCAGAGTTGGGTGACAGACAACTATCCGGACCAGAGCTTGTCCAGGAAACCACGGACAAGATATCTCAAGTACTAAACCGATTGAAAATGGCAAGAGACAGACAAAAGAGTTACGCCGATAACCGTCGTAAACCTCTTGAGTTTCAAGTAGGAGACAAGGTCCTACTCAAAGTATCGCCCTGGAAAGGGGTAGCACGATTTGGCAAACGAGGAAAACTTAACCCGCGATATGTTGGACCTTTTGAAATCCTTGCGAGGATTGGTCCTGTCGCTTACAAACTAAAGTTGCCACAACTAACACGAACAACTCAACTTAAATCTCGGGACGAGATTTCGCTAACGGGGGGAGAATGTGACAATCCTCCATTTAGGGTATTAATCCTTTCTTAATTTCATGCATTACCTAGAGTAATTCCCTGATTAGTGAATTCAAAACAATTTCTATATGTTAAGTTTATGAAACTTACTATGTGATACGTGATATATTAAATTCGTAGTTATATGTATATAATTACGGGTGAAATAAACGTACTAGACTTGACAAACTAAAATACAATAAAGTTGGTGACACAAAAAAAAAATTAATAATTCAAAAATTATTAATTACTAATATTAGTAACTTATATTATTGAAATAATATAAGATATTATACGAAATTAACATGTTAAAAGCCTACAATTTTAATCCAACTAAAATATCTGAGGAACATTCTCCTGTTGAACCATACTCCCTACGTTGACAATTTAAACCATACACCATCCTTTATACTTCCTTACACTCAATATCAAATACACACACACACACACAAGTTCCCACCAACTCAAATTATTGGTTTTCTCTGTTCCTTCTTCTTCATCCATCGACTGAAGCAACAATAGGAGATCTGAGCTGAGGCTATTTCTTCTTCTTCTTCACGATAATCAGCAGCACATCTACCATTTTATCATCATCACCATTGTAAGGACTCCTTTATTTTCAAAAGTTCTACTTTCTTTATGGTTATAGACATGTGTTAGTGTTCACTCAACTTCTACATGTCCAAAACATTAACCGAAACGCAATTTAAATCTAGAAACTATGAGTTTATGTTCCTGTCCAGATTCTGTTTCCACTTCTACGAATTTTATAAAAATCATTACAACAACAAAATGGATGTTTCTTAAGCCTAGAATGTATTACAAGAAGTTATCTTTCCAAAAAAATTAGTCTCGTGACTTTTTGACTCCGTTTGCTACTCGAAAACATTTTTCTTCGGTGACATAGGTTTACTATTCCGGCAGACAGGAATTTTCAGTAACTTCTCGAGACCATATCTTGAGTTCTAGACCACTAAAACGTATGAGACCAGTGCCAAAACCTCACATATTTTGTCAACTTTAAAAAGTTCTTCTATGACCATTTCCAGAAATGTCCGTAATTTCGTGTATAACTCGATCTTTGAACATATAACTGTTTTGGACCCAGTCTGACCACACCTTGAAACTATTTTTGTTTGAAATAGTAAATGAACATATAAAAATACCATAAAGTGCAGAAATAAACTAGACATATATGAGAACATGTGTGATTTTTGGTTAGGTATAAATCGGAAGAGAAATGCTCCAAATCGAAAGGCGTAACGAGTTATAACTAACAGTGGCAAAGTTATAACTAACAGTGGTAACGAGTTATAACTAACAGTGGGAAAGATCACTAACAGGGGCAACAAACTATAACTAACAGTGGGAGGAATATAACTAACAGTGGCAAAACTATAACTAACAGTGGGAGGAATATAACTAACAGTGGCAAAGTTATAACTAACAGTGGGAGGAATATAACTAACAGTGGCAAAGTTATAACTAACAGTGGTAACGAGTTATAACAGTGGGAAAGTTATAACTAACAGGGGCAACAAACTATAACTAACAGTGGAATATAACTAACAGTGGTAACAGACTAACTAACGGTGGGAAGAATATAACTAACAGTGGTAACAAATAACTAGCAGTAGAAAGAATATATATAAGTGACGAGTTAAACAAGATAAATGAGATTAGAAACACGACAAATGAGTTATATATATAGTTGACTATTATAATTTATATATAGTTATATAAATGAACTACGACAATAGTATTAAACAAAGTTATTTTTATAACTACTATACTTAGGTTTTGGAAACATAATCAACAACAATGACAACTACATATATATATATATATATAAGATGATGAAAAATGACATATATATATTAGGATATATATATTCAACTAATAAGTATATGTAAATATATACTTATACGCCACGATTACTTCAACGCAATTATCACCAATAATTAAAATGTCATGAACATTTCAACTTAACGATTTATCCATATACTTATGTAAAGTATATTTAATTGTGCTTAGGTAATTGAGAGGCACGTTCGGACTACATTACTTCTAGCTGTACTAGCTGAAGACTTGCTACACGTGAGTTCACAGCCCCTACCTTTTACTTGTTTTAAATGGTTTTAAAACCAGGGGTGGAAAACATGGAACTACGTGCTATTGCATGCTACTTGTTTATATAATTGCTTGACATGCTTTTATATCGAATTGATTTGTATAAATGCTTATTGCTTTATAAATCAACTGTTAACTATATGAAACGTTTTCACAACTATTTTGGGAATAAGACAACGAATCTTGGTACGATCCTAGGTTTACGCAAGGTAGATGTAGTGCACATAAGTCCCAGTGCTTGCAACCTATAACCATTAGCTAGGTGACTCTAGCCACTGAGTATACAGATAGTACTATCGATTTGACAACCCTCCCACTGATATAACTCGTTGGTCATTCCAACCACATGACGGCAGTCGTAACGAGGAGTGTATACTTACCGTGTTACCGAGGCAACAACAACAACTAGTCGTGGTTTGGTTATAGTACTAGGTATCGTTACTTTAACTCTAAAGGTTTAGCTCACCTTAGAGGGATCATAGTCTATATCTCCCACTTAAACTAAACAACTAAACTACAACTGGATTTGGGAAGGGAATTCCCTGTGACAACTAATAGGACAGGTGTTCCTACACATGATTTCTTTTTAGGAAACGTTTACCTTGATTGGATAAACTTGGTTTCCCGACAAAGCAACTTTTATATGGAAATGTTTACTTGACTGCTAAACCTGTGTTTCCTACGACTATTTATATGGAAATGTTTACTTGATTGTTAAACTGTATTTCCTGCAACTATTATTAGGAAATGTTTATGATTAAACTTGTGTTTCCTAACACATCGACTGATTTGTAGTAAGAATGACATTCTTACAGTCAAATAGGAAATGTTTTCTTTAATAAGAACACTTGTGTTTCCTGCTATACATATAAACATTATGTTTGTGTACATGAATGATTTACACAAAACTTGGTTTAACTACTTTTATACTAAACCTGTGAATTCACTCAACATTCAATGTTGACGGTTTACTATGTTTTTCAGGGAATTAGGACTCAGGTACTTCTGCATGCATAAAGGACGTAGGCAACCCAGACTATTTATGATGCCACTTTTGGGGACACTTGGATTTCCTTTGTATTACCAATTCCATTGGTTATACTTACGAAATCCCTCTTTTATAAACTCATGTTTTGTAAACTTATGTTGTTCTACAACACCACTACTTGTACGACTTTATAAGTCGTACCCTTTTGTAATAACGTTTAAACTTATGGCATCTTAAATAAATATGTTCTGTGTGATCATATGCTCTGATACGATGAATGCACTATTATAACGTCAGCACCCCCGCTGTTGAACTGTAAACTTAAAATGCTTCCGCTAATAATCAAATGCTTCCGCTAATTACTAAATAAACACGATTACTGATTTTGGGGGTGTGACAGTGGTCTAATGTTACTGAGTCTTCTCGAAATCTGTAAACACAACAGAATAACACAAGTCAGTAACTTGTCTCAAAATGATATTACTTACTTAATTAATCCACATTACACAAGTAAGCATCTCATTACTCCAATTAATACATAACTCAAAGAACTAAATACTGTTTTCATTACAATAATAAGTTCCTAATTTGTTATCATAACATTAATGTACCACTTCATAATTTCTTAAACATACATGTATACATTGCAAGTATAATACAATATCAAACTGATTTGCTTCATTTTTTAACTCGTACCCGATTGGCTCACAATTATAACCGATCGGCTACCATAACATTTTCTAGACTTTCGTTCTATTGTAAGTTTCGGTAATGGTTTTGTTCTAATTCAGTCTTTCGGCTTTAATAACCCGATCGGCTAATAAGCCTATAACCGATCGGCTAGGATACTCACAGCCGATCAGCTGACTAACCCAACCAGACGACCTGCAACTCTGTTCCAGACTAAATCCGAGAGTTTACACACAAATTCAATAACACAGATACATAAACGATTATATATAACAAATATCAATCTCTAACAACAACTAATACCATATTACTTCATAATATACTTACATATGTGTATGATCTTAAAACAACTTACACATGACCATCTAGCTGGTACATAACATCAAACTACAAATCATAACATATTTAACCAACTCACGAGATCTCTATCATAGAGAGTCTCGAAACAAGGTCTGAAAACGCCAAATATCAATTTTGATCCCCAATTGACCTCCCAAAATAATAATTTATTCTTTTTATATTTAGACTCCAAGAATATAACCATCAAAAAGTAGACTCTTTTACCTTTCCAACATATAAAGAATGTCAAAATTGGAGTTACGGTTCATCTTTTACGACTATTATAAAATGCTGAAATCAGTTTGTTCTATTCCAGCCGTTAGGCTGAAGTCTAGCCGTTAGGCTGAAGTCCAGCCGTTAGGCTGAAGTCCAGCCGATCGGCTGTCTGTCCTAAGCCCAGATGCCCTGTAACTTTCTGCAAATTCTCAGCTCGAACCAAAACCCCAAGTTTACATAATTCAGATACAATATATGATATTATCTATCAAATTACCTCAAATATCATTCATATAACATGATTCATTTCAGTTCAACATAATTATCACTAACCCTAACTAGTATCTACCATATTCTACCCAATTCAAAAGATTAATCATATAACTTAGGTTGCTACTTCAAAATTATCATATAATCAACATATAATCATCAATAAAAAATATCTCAAGCATCAATTCACTACAAGCTTCAATAAAAACACATACACAAATTTACTCAAGTTATCCTTTAATTTAAAGCAAGAATTAAACTTACACTAGGAAGAAGAATAGAACTAGAAGATGGAGGTGAAGATGAGCAACTTATGAATCTAATTTCTAACTCCAAAATCTCATCTTGTAATTTGATTGAAAGTTTGATTTTGTTTGTACAATAAGGTGAAAGGAACTAACCAAAAGAAAGATCAAAGAGTTTAGGTCGGTCTCTCCAAAACCGACTCTAATATTACAGTGTAATATTATACCCGTATTAAACCTAATGTCTGGAATCCGAAAATACCCGTGAAACAAAATATTTTTTATTTTACCGTTAGGTCCAACAATTTAAAACAAATGATATTTCATTAGTCACAATAAATCCTGTGACTCTTTTACCTATTTATTTTCAATAAACCAAACAATATTATTTCCTAACATATTAAATAATTATTTAAAATCACAAAATATTAGAATATAACTAGACCCCAGAAGGGGGTGTTACAATTATCAGACCTGGCTCTTCAAACAAAGATGGATCTCAAGTCGTCAAGAAGAGAGCAAAAAAAGCAAGTGACGAAAGATTGTAACAGTATCGTATCCCGTGTTCCACCTAGACTGTTTTTTAATATTTCAGTAGAGTCTTATTTTTTTCATAAATATTGTAGTTGTTTTGTTTCCTGGATAAACACTTTATTACATGTTTAATATAAAACTAGCAAAATGCCCGCGTAATATAGCGGGTAAACAACTATTAGCAGAACATGTATTCAATATAAAGTATTAAATCAAATTAAAATTTATATGACAATACATAAAGATATGGTGTTTTTAAAAGGAACAAAATACCATTTTTACCCTTTTTAAAAATTGTTAAAAATGTGTAACAACGTGTGTGTGTGTGTATGAACATAAAATGTCATTGTGAACTCGATAGTCGGGTTGCGAGTCTCTAATAGCCAAGTGTCATGTTGGACGGTGAAGAGTCATTGGTTGGTAATTTTGTTTTTGTTTTTCCTTTAGTATTTTAATACAAAACAATATGTTCGTGCAACGATGATCCCAAATTTTTTAAAATATTTTTTACTCTAGAATATAAAAGATGATGATATCGAAACAAAATATGAAATTTAAGTAAACCAGTAATTTTATAATATGATTCATTTCTAATTTTTTAAAACACTAAAAAAGTGTAAAATTAAAGAAAAGTTGATTTTGAAGGCTTTAATGGCCGAATTTGACTCCAAATGATTATAAACTGTCTTCGGCTGTTTGCTATCATGTTCAACTCGCTTTTACCTTTCCGTACATAACTGACATGTCGCGTGCCTCCTTACGGTTTAAAAAATTTTTATGTCATGTTTTAGTAAAAATAAGAATTTGACATATGTAGGGATATATTAGTAATTTCAAGTATGTTTTTCAAAGTCTCATATTAACTTCAAGGGTAAAGTAGTAATTTCCATTAAAAACTACATAAATTGCTTATAATATTTTAGTAGTAGAGATGTAAAAGAATTAATTAATTAATTAGTATTTAGTGTCATATGTTGGTTACTTTAACTTTTAATAATTAATAATTATAGTATTAATTAGATTTAATTATATGTAAGGGCATATTAGTAATTCCATGTAGATTTTTTAAATTTCAATTGTAATGTTGAGGGTAAAATAGTAAAATCTATCTTAAAAAAAACTTTGAAATGCATTATATATTAGTAATAGATAATATTTCAGTTGATCAGAAAATAAAATATTTCAAATGTGCAATTAACATATCTTTCTAAAACTGATTTTATTTACCTATGATTAGAAAACAACAGGTATAAATTGCTGCACTTTTCGGTTATGATCCATCAAACTCCCCTTTATTTTAACAGCACGTTAGATATATATACGGCTGCTGATAGGCTCAAACAATTCTTAAAATATTAATAGTTGCTGTATAAGGCAAAAATGGTTATGCCAAAAAGTTCATGATAATGATAATATACTATTGAATTCATACATATGTACAGTGTTTACGCATTATCATTCTAAATTTAGATTGACTATTAAATTTAGTTACGAGTTTAAAGAATAGCCGTAAATTGAATATGCTCGTGGGACAAGAGCCTGATACCCATTCAGTGACAATAGTTAATACCTCTCGCTTTGTTCTGGATCATGACCGATCTCACAATCTTTACTCTCATCTGATATCGACGGGTCAACTTTCAGCCTTTTCTTATCTCTGTCACGAGGATCTTTCTTCTCATCAATTATTGAAATGAGCGTTTGAAGTCTCCTAGAGCGGGACCCATCTGACTCTTGTGTGTCTCGAGCCACTTTACGGAAGCGCCTAAACACCTGACAAAAGTATATGAAAATGGCAATGAAACAAGCGACACCACAGATAAGAAACAGACCCCAGAAGCTTTTGAGGTGCAACCGGTCTGATTCAAGCTCTGAATTATCAGCGCTACAACCGCTTCTTATTAGCCACTTGTCGTGAATCCGTTGCAAGTCCCCGTTTTCTGACAGTGTGAGAATTGCTGTCGATAAGTCAACCGCCAATGGAGAGTCACGTGGGAATGCCTACAATGTTATGATGAAAACAGATTACTTTTTGCTCAGGTCTACCTATCAGAATGTTGTACTTTGTCCTTTACGACTTGTACGGATTCAACCCATTTACCCAAAAATGGGTTGATTTGGGTAGTGCATACAACGTCTCCTATTGAAATACAGAGTGCATACAACGTCTCCTATTGAAATACAGTTACATTCTTATTCATATATCTAAGTCTTTGTGATCATAAATTATATATTAATTCTATCATACAGTGAAAAGTATGGCGGGAAATAGAAGGGCAGGAAGTCAAACCAACCTGCTCTGACATCTACTTAAGAAATTGACCTTTAGACCAAAATCCATTTTGACCCACAACTGCTTGGTGATATCATATCAGAACACGACAAATCTTGTACAGATTTTTCAAAAACTCTGTTTGATTTTTGTAGTACAAGTCATATGTTAATTAAATGTTGAATCTTGAACTGACTAGTTTGACCATGAAATTAAGAACACGATGAACATAAAAAGTAAATGAACTTACAAATCCCCATCCACTCTTAGTGAACTCGCGCCCAACAACACGGAATTTGCACTGGTTGGACAGAAAAAGGTCAATGTACGGGCGCTCATCAACAATGGCTGCAACACCACCATTTTTGGAACCTTTTAGGAGTGCATCTGCATAAGCATCTGGTGTTCCAAGAGATACAAGTCTTGATTCAGGAATTCCAATTTCATCAACCAGATATCTTTCTGCAAAAGACCCCACTTGGAATCCGATTCGATCAGAGGATTTTCTCAAAGTATCTATTCCTTTGATTGGAGAAGATAGCTGTTGGACTGTGAGAATTGAAGTCAAACTTGCAGTGTAACTCGAGTTGATTATCAGAACTACGAAAAGCCATATGAGCAATACTATACGTCCGAGAGTACTCGCAGTGTTCTCTCCTGCGTAAAATAAAACAGATACTTAAGTTACAAACCAATGTGCTCTACTTATAGCATGTTGACTTTTTAAAGTCAAATTTTTTGTTTCAAATGTAGGTGGGTATCAAGAACCACACTGCACTTTGACTTTCGAGGTCATACACAAGGGAATTGTTCTTAATTTTTAATTGGTATTTGATCAAAAAATAAATTTTAACTGGTTTGACTTTGTAAGTCTGGTCCTCAAAATGAGAAAGTAGTATGTCACTTACTATGTGCAAAAAACAGAGTAGAAAGGCTGAACCTGCAAGGAAAGGAATACAAGAAATCATTAAAAACAAGATTGTAGAGAACAAAGTACATCCTTTTTTCAGATCTTTAATGAAAATTTCCATAACAACTGATAATGCCATCAAACACTGTCAACTCCTCATCTCTAATGGTAATACCCACCCACACTCCCTCAAAAAGTTTAGCATATTCATCTCTTCGTGATTCAATAATAAAGTCAGCTACTACACAAATTGATGTGATTTGAATATTATAAAAAAAAAATTTGGGAGCTACAGGTTTGCTTGCCAGGTCAACAAAGTTGAATCGGTAGGATTTCCCTGGTTACCCAAATAAATAAATAAAAAGTAATAATAATAAAAAAATATATTACACACACACAAAAAGAAAAAGAAAAAGAAAAAGAAAACTTACCATAGGATTGTAATGACCTGTCTTTTAGGAGTACCCCTGAACTCATCATTTATCCTATGCTCTAGAATCCACACCACAGTACCAACAACAAGAAAGAAAGCAGCAGTGACAGCCCACAATGTGGGAGAAAATGGGCGTAGAAATGCCCAAGCACCTGTGTTCATTTTCTTAAATGGGGCAACTACAACAAGCCCGGATGCAGCATATGGTTGTGTGAAATCCACAATTTTTGTTCGGTTTGTGACAATAGCAATGTCTCCAACCGCACCATCATACTCCTACAATAAACAATTAATTTGCTTTTGAGTTTTTTATAACAAAAAAAGGATAGTTGTCTGTGCTAAAAACTATTCTAGCATACTTTAATGGTATAAGAATAACTAGTGTGAAAAATATGCTAACAATAAATATGTTATTATAATACAAGTAATAATTTAATGTTTTACTAATGACATGGAAAGTTTTATGCACTTGGAACACACTTTAAAGTACTTTCAAACCTTTTGATTATTTCCCTGAGAGACACTATCTTATCTACTCGTTTGACGATTTAGAGATAACAGGTAGGCTGAATCCACCCACTTAAGTATGGGTCGAAGTTACTACCTTTAGTGTAAGCATACCAAGTAGTCTGTACACGAAACTGCTTAACTTCCTCCATTAATAATATAAAGTACAAACGAAACAGTTTAGTTGGATCTAATCTCACCCCTGATGCGATCAATTTCACAAGCTCTGAGTAGCTTGGGTTTTCTTTGCCATTTCCAAAAGGTATAAATTGATACGGCACAGCATATGGTAGCAAATTAACAGCAGCAACAAACACATCAATGCAAAACCCTTTTGACATGTTAGTTCCAGGCAGTTGTGAAACAAACTCCTTATAACTCACTCTAAGTGGGACCGCAATCTTCAACAACTTCCCGTTATTTGGAAAAACCCATCCCCGTGGTTTCGTCACTATTTCACCAGGCCAAATCACACTATGCAGTTCTTGAGTCCCTCGTGATTGATTAACTTCAAGATTCTCAGGCTTCAATGTTGACAAACCCAACTCGTTTGACCAGTATCCAACAGTTCGAAATCCTGTTCCGATCACGTTAATAATATCATAAGCGGGATTAACAAGATTTCTATCTGAATCAAACTTTAGATGCCCGGTTAAACCAAAAAAATCGGTCTTCCATACATTATCCAACAAAAGTTTTCCTCCATTAAAAACACTCATTGCATCGAGATGAAGATCCGCAAGACCCGCAGCCGTTAACCTTGAATCATTTGAAAACGAAATGACCCCACCTTGATTAAAAAATGCATCTAGAGCATGAGCTATAATCCAAACGGTATCGTAAGCATATAAACCGTAAGAGTTTAGCCCAAACGAACCACCTGTTAATTTATTCCATTTCGATGTAAACATTTTCTTTTTTAAAGAATCAGGTGTGTGTTGGCGTAACGCAAGAACCCCTTGCATACTCTCCATTTTATCAGACGAAAATCGGTAATTTGAATCTAAAGAAGAAGAAAGCCAATCGGTTGCAATCCAAACATACCCGTCTCCCATCATTCCAAGATAACGAGCAACTGAAAAAATTAAAAATCCCATATCGGGATACACATGAAGAACAATAACTCGAGCTTCCAGTAATGCAATTTTTACTAAAATATCCATGATTTCACTCCGCCCGTATTCTGATCCGGGTGGAATTCCGATTTTATACGAAATTCTACAACGTCTCGCTGCTAATGCATCATCTAGTGCTAACACTCCATTTCTTCCATAATCATCGTCTATGAAAATTGCAATCACTTCTCGCCAACTATAGTAGTCTACGATTGCAGCTACTGCTGTCATTTGATGCAAATCACTCTGTGTTGTTCTTATGAAATATGGGAATTGGAGGTTGGATAATGTGGGGTCCGTGGCAGCAAATGATAAGAGTGGGACTTGAAGTTCATTTGCTACATGAGATATAATGTGGGCTACTACTGAAGATTGTGGACCTATAATTGCAACTGTATCGCTTTCCATAAACTGTAATGCTGTAAATGTTACAAAGACAATTATTCACGATACAATTCAGAAAAAGGATCAGATAAGAATACTTCTAATATAAGAATGGTAAGAGCATTCAATTTTTTCTAATTTGAACCATATAAGTTGACATAATCAACATATTTATTATATTATATCTCTATTTATTTGAAGCACTAACATGAACAAAATCACAGCTTTTGATTTGTACATCTATTCACCATGCATCTATGTGAACTTGTGCATCTACAATTGTTCAACTTATATGAAAATCTACATCAACGCATCTATGTATACTTGAGATATTAAAATGTCATCTTTGTTAGATTGTCTATTTGTATGACTCAAAAATAAAAATCGAACATTCTTGCCATTCTTATTTGAGAGTATTCTCACACGAACGTTACCCTAGCCCATGAGAAACAGAATCTCATAAGTAGCTGTAATAGAAAGTGGTGCAAGAGTCAGTGATCAAATGTTTTTTGCTAAAAGTTGTTTTAAACATGTTGATGGTGTTAAGTGTTCTATTAAATTAGATTATTCCGGTTGTTGCAGCTATAAAACTAATAATAAGCAAAAGTAGGTGATCCTTACACGAGAAACCGATTGTTGCAACTAGAAATCACATCGATTCAATAATCACTATAAAAAGACAGATCTAAACACACACAAATCAATCAAGCTACCTATATGCTCTTACAGAAAATCAAGCATCATTTATTAGATTCATGGTGGTCCAAAAGACTGCTTCATTTTAAGGGTGTTAAATTTTAATGAAAGCCCTATTTTGAGTGCCTATATATTTGCAGCATTTCTCTTTCACTGATGTTCGAAAAGAATAAAACTACTTTTCAAGTTAGTTGTGGTCCGTTAGTCCTTGTAAGTAGAGTTAAAAGGAGCAGCTTTTTGAGATACATTCTGATATTGCAATTATTATGAAACTGAGTAATATGAACAAGCAAAATCATAAGATATTCTTAAAAAACAGAACATATATAAAGAATTCGGGGGAAATTGTTTATATTACCTCCAACCATCCCAAGGAATCCACTACAATTCGAGCTCCTCATTTCCATTCTAAGTGTTGTTCCAGGAAGTACCGTTGAATTTTCATTAATATCTTTGACTGCCTCTTGGATTGCAACTTTAGCAACTTTCCCGATGGTCGAATCGAAAGTGAAAATGGCTCCCACGTTTACAACAGCTGGTCTTGTAGAAGCATTATGTGTGCTCAAAGCATTTGTTACATGTACCCCCAAATTTACTATCACGAAGCTCCAAACAAGAACACTCATCATATCATATCAAAATTGATACCCCTGAAACACAATATTATACAAATGACTCATGGGTTTCTTGGAATTTCACATAGTTTACTACAAAGTTTGTAACTTGATTTCAATTCTGAATTTTGACATTAGATTCATCACAAAATAATAAAAAATCTAAAAGATAGAGAAAATAATAATTACATACCAAGAACATGTCAGACCTTTAAACCCTAATCTCAAAAAATTTATCATAAAGGTAAATATTTAAAGGTTCTTAATCCAGAATTACTAACCCACATGAGATTATGATCGAATATTAAAAGGTAAATCATAAGTTGCAAGTTGGGTTCTTTCCCACACCCCCACCCCACCAACAAAAAGTTGTAAACAGAGCAATCTTTAACCAAGAATCAGATGCAATGTCCAATACACAATTTTTAAAGAAACCAATGTCACGGAAATAGCATGTACACTCTAAAAGATACTAACTTTAAATGATTAAGCAAAACCCCACGAAAACAGATGTACCACAAAGCAAATTCAACCACACATTACCAATTTAGGTAAGAACAAGTCAATAAATAAATATCCTTTTTACTACTATATCATAATCATCAGCCAATAAGTAATAACACACTGTTGTTGGTTAAGTAACTATAAACAGTAGAATACCTTGTGTAGGTGTGTTTAATGTTGAATGAAAGCCATAGTAAGATACTAAAAGAGATGACCTCAATCATTCAATGGAGTTAGCCCAAATATATAGAAACAGTAGGGTCAAAGTTTGGAATCAAGAAGGCTCAGATAATAAACATGAAAACCTGAATTTACATGTGGTCATTAAGACATAAAGAATCTATCTATAGGCAAGTTGAAGGGTTCATTTTCTAAGGAATTAATACATGTATATAAATATAAATCTATAATATAATAATGAATTATTAAACTATAAATATAGCAATAAGCTATGTATATGGTTGTTTATATATGTGGATCGTGGGTAAATGGGTTTTGTGTAATTTAGTTGGGGGTGAGTGGATAGGAGTCATAAGACTTGTGGGAAAGGAAAGAGATGCAATGGATTTTAAGTTGAAGAAAAGAATACAAATATATTTTCTATGCAAAGCATGTAACACACCCTTACTTTTGTATCTAAATATTTTATTTTATTACATATAAATATAAGTAAATGACCCAGCTTTGAAAACTTTGCTAGTGTTTTTAATTGTGATTTCGCTTAATGACTTGGAAGTCAGGAAACATGGGAGGCCTCTACTTTTGTTATTTATTATCACTTAGTATAAAATGACAAACTAGCTAATACCATGTTAGTTGTATTTTTAATTATTGTTAAGGAATGATTATGTGATATTGAGTACTTTGTTGTAAGAAAAAGATGTATACCACTTGTCAATAAATAACAACTAGTCATTTTATTCATGTGTTTTATAGAGCATAATATGAATAATAATATATGATATTTATCATTATCAATATATATTAAAGGTCAAATAAGTTGTATGTTTTTTTATGTTATTATAAACTTTTCTAGTACTTATATAATATTATACTCCGTTAGTTACTAGAGTAATACCCGGTTATAGATAGTATTCAAAATCGTGAAATGAAAAGACTTATTTTGTAGTTATTATGATACTGCATATATTATAATGATGGAACAATCAATTGAGGGAACCATCGAAGTATAAAAATTTTTTCTAGTTGTTGTAATTTGAATAATAATTTACCGAATATTTGTAACAAATTGTAACTATCATTATCAGTGCAATTTAATTATTTTAATGGGAATGTGTATGTAATAATATTATAAGCTTTGAGTTTGTGAAAACCCTGTTTATAATATGTGATGTTTTACCAACTCTTGCTTTCTAGAGACCAAACACAGCCCCACCATGGTTTTGGAAGCATTCACAACCACGCCAAGGCTTTGGATTCATGCAATTGAAATTTCCAGATATTGTTTAGTTTTATTTTGTAGAGTCGACATAACATATATACATACCAAGGAAAAGTATGATTGTCAATTTTAGTAACAAAATCTGGGAATCAATCCTATTTTATAGTTTGATAGAAGGTAGTTTAAGTTAGTTAATTAGTTGTAACTGGTTATCGAAAGTTGTTAGAGGTTAGCTTTGTATTTAAGCATTTGTAAAACAGTTTGAGTGTAATGGATTCTCATGTTCTTCATTTGAGCTTCGAGTTCATATGGTATCAGAAAACAATTAGACTGAACCCTAGCGTTGGAACGAAATCAATTGATTACCAATTTGCCGTTCAATAGATTCATAATCTTCAACATAAATCCGAGAGTGACTGATTCCTGGTTGATAGATTCAAATTTCGTGAAGCAGGGTTTCATTCTATGAATGAGGTTTCAGTTGATACTCGGATTCAAAAACAATAATGTCTGTTCTTAAAAGTAATAATCACAGCCTCAATAACAATTCTGATTCTATTAACAACCAGCTAAGTAGAACGAGTTCTGATCATCAAGGAATGGTGTTGACCAATCCCCCTTTTTAACGGAGAAAAATATCATGGATGGAGTCGTACAATTAAGATGGCTCTTGGTGCATAACTAAAGCTTGATCTCATTGATAGAATTATCAAAGGTGGATCATATCTGACTCCATGGTGACCTGTTGTATTATGAATTCAATGATTGATGATGAGTTTTCATATGGTTTTCTTACTATTCTTCTTATATTAGCGTGTTAATTGGGTATAATGATTTTACCATAGGGAATTTCTCTGACACCCTAAATTACGTGTATTATTATATGTATTATGTATTGATATATTATTATATATATACACATATACGCGATTTAGTTAAATCGTGCAGTTTATATCGGATGGATTCCGATACCTTTAAAATACAGACGATGGGGAACAAAAGTATTAAATAATATGAAATTATTTAATAAACTCATTTATTATGTTATATTAATTTGATAATACATGAAACATAAATCGTGTCGCATAAAGTTAACCGTACGCGACAGAAATGCGCGAAACGCGCCCGGCAAATGAAATAACCTCAAGTTATATTTTTATAACTCGTAATAAAGTATTTTAATAAGATATTTCAATTAAAAATATTGTGATTTAAAACGAAAACAAAAACGTGATTAAATAACATATAACGATAATTAAACAATTAAACAATCGGGGAAACGAACACCGCACGGAGCATAAATTGGGGAAACAAAAGTTGAAACTTCCACCCCAAATGGGGCCCCCTCCCAACCGGCCCAACCCCCCACCTCATCCCTTTCTCTTCTTTGACTCACACCGACATCATCACCACCTCCATTCTCACTTTTACACTCAACCTCAACTCTCTCATCTCTCTCTAAAACCCACCGCCACCTTCAACCCACAGAAAACACCACCGAACGAACTTAAATCGCAAGACTCATTTGGAGAAAAACGTTCACCTCGCGGAGAGCTACCTTTCTACCTTTTCGGATTTCGCTCGCGTTAACTTGTAAGAATCCTGACACTTTCGAAAACTCTTAGATTTCAATTATTTTGCTTGAATGTTGTTCATCTAGGCTTGTGATGTCCAAATATATGTTTAAAACTTGATTTTGAAACCTTTGTCGGGAAATGTCAGTTTTGGTCATTTTGGTAAAACCGACACCTCGAGTACTTCCGCCACCAACCGATAATTTTTACAAACATTATAAATTATTTTAAGTATTGTGTAAAAGTTTCGGGTCAAACCGAGGTCGTTTGATGTGACACCCGTCAAATTAGGACTAGTATTTAGTGTCTAATCAAGTGTAATACATGTAATTAGTTTCGTGTTAGGCTAATTAATGTATCAATATATATATTGTTGAATATATACAAGTATACGATTTGATTAAATCGTACAAGTTTCAACTCGAATGCAATTCGATTCAATTAATACGAACGTTGGTGAACAATTTTATTAAATAATATGACATTATTTAATAACTCTATTTTATCCAAAATATTATTTAGATAATATTTCAACTCAAATTTGTATCGTACAAATAATGATTTCGCGATTAAAAATAATAAACGCACAAACGATCGAAACAAGAGTAAGTTATATTTTATAACTCAAGTAAAAGTATTTGACGAAATACTTCAACAAAAACATTGAATAAATATTCGTATTTTAAAATAATTATTTAACGTTTAAACAATCGGGAAAATGAACACCGCACGGAGCACAAATACATGAAATAAAAAAATGGAGACCGACCCCTTAGTGGGCCCCCACCGAATTCAACCAAGGAAAAGGGGGGAGGGGCACCCTTTTCCCTCATTTTCATCATCACAATCTTTTCCATCTCTCTCTTTTTCTCCCTTTTTCCTCTCAAAACTACCCACCACCACCTATCACCACCAAAAATCACCACCAAACTCACTCGAATCACTTTGCTCATTTGGAGAAAAAGAACCACGACAACACGATCTACATTTCCCTCTTTTCGGATTTCTCCGGCGTTAAATTTGTAAGTTTCTGACAAATTCCGAAACACTCGATTTCCATTATTTTCACTTGTTTGTTGTTTATTTAAGCTTGAATGTCCAAATATGGGTTGGGTAAAGGTTCCAAGTCAAACAGAAACCAGAAAATACGTTTTTGGCCCAATTTCAGGCCAACAGCTCGTTATGTCGCAGAGGCTCCAGGCCACCTGCGACACAAGCCCTTATGTCGCCAAATCATATCTTATGTTGCATATAGCGACACAAGTCTCTATGTCGCACCACATCACGGATGTCGCATATAGCAACACAAAACACTATGTCACAGAACTTATTTCCGTCGCACATAGCGACACAACACCTTATGTCGCAATAAATTACGGACGTCGCACATAGCGACACAATGATTTATGTCGCAGTCATGATCTGCGACACAACAGCTTATGTCGCACCTAGTGTCGCATAAGACAGAACCTTGAAAACATGGATTTTTACTAAGTGTCAAACTTATGTAACTTCAAACACTTTTACGATACGACTTTTTAAACACATCGGGATACGTTCTTGAACATGAACACTTCGAAATCATAATAATAATAATGAGATTATTATTACAAACAATTCACCAATGGGCCGTACGCGTTTTCAAAACATAATCAAATCAAACAAGTCGTAGTAACTTGGACAAGTTAAACAACCAAATCATAGTAATTTGGACAATTCAATCAACCAAGTCGTAGTAACTTGGACAAGTTAATCAACCAAATCGTAGTAATTTGGACATTCTAGTTGGACGAACAACTGCAAAGGTAGTCTTTCGAGATGCCTACTCCTGTTATAACCATCGTGTGTCTTTGACACCCCTAGGTTACAAGTTTTCGGACATCAATTCACAGCTAATCAATTCAAGTTTATCTCGATAAACACTCAAGGCTCAGGTGAGTCTCATAACCCCTATTTTACGGTTTTCATCAGGGTTGTGATTACATTGCTCGTTTTATTTACAAGTTGAACGCAAGTACAATTCAATATCAAATACTACATGAGTTGTTTTCACTAATCATTTTAAAGCCCTTCACAACATAGTTTGGTAATACATCTGTAGCGTGAATGTTAGTATATGATATCATATAGGATTGACAATCCTCGTCCGAGTTAGCACGCACTCACTGGTCAAACGGACGTATTAGCATTTGGGAAGACGAGTGAAGATTAGGCACTCGTAGGAGGCACCTCAGTTGGGTTTCCTTAATTGGACCTGACACTCAAGTTAAGCTCAGACTATGTGCTCATGGTTGTATAACTTTTATTTTGCTTAATTGCATTTTAAATTCAATTAAATCTTGCGGTTCATACAAATATGTGTTGACATACAAACCTGTGAGCTCACCAGCGTTTCGCTGATCCATTTTAGCATGTATCACATGTACTCAGCAGTAGGTTGGCTGCTCAATCAGAATTCATTAGCTCGAGTCCTCATTCAATCAATCACAAATTTAGTTGCATTATTATATTTATATAAAGTAATTATGTAATGTAAATCTCTCAATCTCAAGGAACTGAGCTAATGTAAATAATATTTTTGATGTAAACTTTGACTTTATCAATACAATGTAAAACGACGCATTTAGTGGTCGTTCATTATATCTTATGTGTTGTGTATATTGATTAGTCGTGCCCCGACCCGATTCGCTTTCGCAAACCAAATTTGGGGGTGCGACATTTGACCACAAACCTGACACTCGAAAACCCAAACAACCTGTTATGTCGCAGAAGAGCTGGACCTTCTGCGACACAAGCCCTTATGTCGCTAAAAATAGGTTATGTCGCACATAGCGACACAAGCTACTATGTCGCATCGGATTGCGAATGTCACAGTAGCGACACAACACCTTATGTCGCATTAAATTGCGGATGTCGCACATAGCGACACAAAGACCTATGTCGCAGTCATGACCTGCGACACAACAACCTATGTCGCACTAGATCTACAATGTCGCATATAGCAACACAAAGCCTTATGTCGCACCCAGTGTCGCACAAATCAGAACCATCAAAAACAAAGATTTTTCCTAAGTGTCAACACTTGAAATTTTATCACTTACAATACCCAAATTCAGACTTTAGATGCGTTTTTCACTAAAGCAATATAGTAGAAATAAAAAATTTCCAAGCTGACCTGGTAGCTCGACCCCAACCAAGGGCTCTACCCCTTGGACCCCGTCAGGGGTTGCCACCCCTTAGACCCCGCTATCAGGGGCGCTGCCCCCGGACCCCCGTCAGTTAGGACTCGAAAATACTTTTCACACTAAGCGTTGAATGCTTACTACCACAAAACCTTATACGATGATACTAGTAAACGCTATACATATACTTTGATAAGCATAAAACGAACATAATGATAATAATACTTTGACAATTATTAATACAACCGTCACCAACGGGTCGTACATGTTTTCAAAACATAAACAAACAATCAAACAAACCAATGTATTTGGACATAACTAGTTGGATGAACAACTAGCATATGTATAACACCCCTCTTTCTAAAGATATTAATTTAACATTTTCGACTACGGAAGCGTATAAAATAAAACATTATTTTACACACTTAAAATATTAACATACACCCTAAGTTTGATATTTACAAAACCATCATATTCATAATTCAAACGGGGTATTATAGTGTACAAAACATAGTTTTTTATAACTATATCAGAGTTGCTAAATTCAAACATTCTTCGTCCCCTTCTTGCAACCCACATATCAAAATAACACATGCAAGAAGTAGATTAAGGGATTAGCACGAAACTAAGTGAATAAATTCATCACACACTAATCAACTTAGTATAATCCCTTGTTTACATCAAACAATGGTATACATCAATTTCAACAATCAATAATTCAACTATGAGGATCAGTGGTCCTTGAGAAACCCTACTGCCGCGGTGGCTCTCAAGAACACTTGTCCAACAATCCATATGGCCAATACGGAATAGACTGATAGTTAGTGGTTATTGTACTCAAACACAAGTCTTACACACAACAAATGAAGTAAGACTATGTGTAATTCACACAATAATCAACTAACCCAACCAACGTGTTGACCTCAAAACAACATATAATCACATGTCAAATAACATATAAGATTCAATCAATAATACAAATTAAATAACTCTATCAACATGTCAACTATCACTTGTTGTAATCAAAGTAATCACAACCAAATTAAAGAGTGAGTTATAAATCCATTCACCGATACCTCTTTCGTCTCCACACTCAGGATGTCTATATCACTAAGTCTTCTGTTGACCTGAGAACATAAAGTCAACAAGTTAATAACTCATTTCTTTTGTTCAACATACTTGAATACTAAGTAATTTAAACAATTAAACAACTTATATTCATAATCACAATCAACTAAATCAAAATATTAGATTTTAGCCAAACATTCAAATTTACTCTTGCATACGCGATCCAAGAAATCCTAGTCGGGTCGCGTAGCTCAGTTATAAAATTCCTGTTACCAAACTACACTAGCTTACTCGATCCAGAAACCAAAGTCGGGATCGCGTGAGCAAGAAGAAAATGACCTACAACTCATTTCTGCAAAATCTCAGCCCGAACCTAACTCAACCAAACCACTATTGAAGTCACAAAATCAACAATACTACGTATTTAGTGTCTAAGAAACATTACTTTACTTCTAATAACTTCAAACAATCTCAATTAACCACAAAAGATATCAATTTCTTGCCAAATTCAAAGAACCCATTTGGTTCACTAAATTCTTAAAATCACACTTTAAAAATACTTGATTATACATCTAGAATTATAACATATCAGTTTCTATACACTAATATTATCCTTCAATCATCACACAAACTACTTTAATTAAGGAATTTATCAATTATCTATTTAACTTAATAACACTTAAGTTCATAAAGAAGAGAATACTTACAATTATGATGATGAACAAAACACTAGCAAGCTAGAAGATGATTACTAGTAGAGAATCACAACTTGAAATCACCAATTTTTGTTAAGAAATCAAAGTTCTTGAAATTGAAAGTATGTGAATGAGAGGTAAACTGAAATTGGGGAAGAATAAGTGGAGTTTAGGTCAGTCTCCTTTCAAAACCGACCCAAATTGGGTATTTTTAAGACCTGTTCTAAATCTACAGTTTAGAACCTAAAAATCAATTGCGAAAATAGTTATTTTATTGTACTGTCACCTATAACTATTTAAAACAAATAATATTACACTATTCACAATAAGTTTCACATAAGAAAATAATATTAAATTCACTTATAACTTATTAAAATCAATAAAAGGTAAAGAAATTACCAGACCGTTATTGATGACGTTCAGGAAATTACCAGACCGTTATTGAGGACATTCAAGATATTACCCAGCAGTAGTAGGACTGCTCAAGATATTACTTAGTTCGAGTCGCATGCAAACACGAACATCAAGAGATTTTTCTGCATTATTATATTTTGTATAAGTAGTAATGCTATAGAATCTTTCAGATCAGTGTACCGAGCTTATGTAATCATTATAACTATTGTAAAAATTTATTACAATCAATGTATTTTGTGAAAACGACGCATATAGAGTCGTTCATTATATCTTTGTGCTGTGATTATTGATTAGTAGCACCCCAAGTATACTTTCGCCAAACAATAAAATTTAGGGGTGTTACAATTTCTCCAAGGGCGGATTCACACTATTAGTAACTAGGTTTATTTAACCACTTTGACTTTCAAATATTTGTGGATACTAGGGTATGTTTGGATGCGGGTTTTTAGGGGCTTTTGGGGGCTTGAGCTTCTAATATTTATAAGCCCTGGTTATAAGTCTTGTTTGGCAACATAAACAAATGGGGCTTCTTGAAAAAATAAGCCACCAGAAGCCCGTAAACAAGAAGCTTTTTGAAGTGGCTTGTGAAAAGAAGCCCAAGCCCCAACTCTAGCTCCAGCTCCAGCCCCAGCTCCAACCACAAGCTCCAGCCCGTTGTTACCAAATACACCCTAAGTAGAAACTTTAGTGGAAACTACCTTACATCAATATGATGAACCACGTTAAATTAATAGAAGTAGAGTTTGACTTAGTAGTCAACTTTTATTTTGTGTTTTTTCTGAATCTTACAGTTAGGTGTAGATTCATCTTCTATGTATCATAACTTTTCAGCTTCTTTCTTTTTATATTTGCACAAATTACAAACCGATCCTAAGACCTTTTGTAAATTACTAAATTAACCTTTTTTCCTATTGTCAAGTACGTATCTATATTTTCATTTTAGAAAACGATTAATGGATTATTATTGTTATATATACTTCGTCTTAGTTTCGTTGCGAATATACATGATACATCAATCTACTAAATCTATATAATAACTCTTTTTATTTATATTATGGTAAATGATCACTATCTTTTATATACTTTTATATATATAAAAAACAAAATACAATGGAGCAATCTAGACCTTAGAGTGATTCCATCTATAAAGATCCTACGGTTAAAATTTATTTCCTTCATTTTTTTCAATTTTTATAATATGTACCTACAACTATTGAAATTGACACTTTCAGTACTTCCTTATTTTTTTTAGTCTTTATAGTTTAAATATCATGACATTTCAAGTGATAATTTATAAATAAACAGTCGTATTTGAAATATTTATCTATATATTGATTAATTACATGGACTTTTTATCAACATTGTGAAATAAAAATTGTTCATCCATTTAGCCAAATAACCGTAATATCATGAATACGTTATAATCGTAACTAAAATATTTTACGATTTTAACTAATAATCCATTAAATAATGTAACTAAGATATTTTATGATTTTAACTGATAATCCCTTAAATAATATAAATTAAACTAAACAATAGACATATGTCATATTCAACCATAATAACATTGTTGCTATTTTCTTTTTGTGATTCATAGATTTTATATTTTTAAAAGTTTTGTTTAAAGCATTATCAAAATAAAACTTTCGTTTTACTATATATATATATTAAATGATAAAGACCCTCTTGAAAATCATGAAATTTCAATAAATTTTGATGGTATTAAATTAAATGTACATTTTTATATTAAAATATTATTTTTCCTTTTTATACACACATCTATCAATTTATAATAACATGTTTTAAATGTACTTGATAATAGATATGCTATCGAGGGTTTTATTGATTTGCTAAAAAATAACGTCTACAAAGATCAAGTTGGCGAATATGAATTTTTCTTATCGCTATTCAAAATCTATTATTATTGCTTACACATATGTGTATATATGATCACAACAATGTTTGATTTGGATAGAAAATTAGGTTTGAATTACAAAATACAGTTATTTGAGTTACACTGAATTCATAGTTAATTTAAGTTTTAAAAAATATTTTGTGGGTTACAATAATTCTATACTTCCATCTTATTATATGCATATTATATTAATTAATGTATGACTATCCGCCCCTTCATAAAATAGGTAACTGTTATAACTAAAATGTTTACAAATTAGATAATATATAATTTACAACCGACATGTATTTTTAATAACTTAACTTAAAAAAAAAAAAACCTGAACCGTACCAAACTGATAGAGTATATGTCAGATGTTATTGGTTGTCGATTATATTATATAAAAATTCGATTCACGGTACAATTTTATTTGACTTAACTTTTTAATTACATAATTTATAAAATCAAATATTGAAACCCCGTATTATCGCGGGACCTCACCTAGTATATATATAAAAAATAGAATACCATGGATAAATTTACACCCTTGATTAGACTCCCTCATTAGCGATCAACGATGTAGATTTGTTTATCATAATTACAATTTACACCCCTAATTATTTTATTAAGTTTTTAAATAAAATATAAAATAAAATAAATAAATCAATTAATTTAATTAAATAATAAATTTATACTCCGTAACAAAAAGTACGGCCTTCATTTGCCAACTCTTATCCTCTTAATTGACCAACTACGAGTATTAATTTAATTATATTATTCAAAAATTAAAATGATTTATAAAAATAATTTTCTATCAAATAATTAGATATTAAATATTCTTAATTATTTATAATTCTACGGATATAAATTTAAAATGCATAACACATATATTAATATTAATATTAATAGTTATATATTTATAAATTAATAATTAAATTATACCAAACTTCCGGAAATAAGTTAAATTAAAAGAATACTCCGGATATATAGATATATATACATATAAATAAATATATATTATCAATTATTAATACAAAATCTACATATATATATGTAGTATATAATAGATATTATTTTTTATTAATAAAAATAAATGATTAGATTATACTTCCGTTTTATTTGGGAAGGAATCTATAAAAATTAATTTCATACCTCATGTTTATAAATATGTTTATATATTAAATATATTCTAAGAAAATATATTTATACCTAATTTAATGCTTTAATCCCTATATATTGTATGTCTTTATGTTAGCCATCATCATTTTGAACCCTTACACCCATTCTTCCACGTACAAACTTTGATATTCATTGACTAAGATATCTTCATCAAATGTTAATGATAATTGGTGACAACCAAAAAATCTTAAAGAATTGAAAGGTATATTATCTATATTATTTTACTTCTTATCATTCATTTATTTGTATTTATAACATTATTGTACCATTGTTGTGCAAATTATTCTCTTGAAGATTCCAAACATCCTCAACGTTTTGAAGGTATTATATCTACAATGGTTATGTTATTTTATTTGTTTTCTGCTAATGGTTTGTATGTCACTACGATCCTCAATGTTTTGAAGGTATTATATCTACAATTGGTATGTTGCAAAATTCTTTATTCCTAACAAATATTAGTTAATTGGTATCTTTCATTGATTAACTTAAATTCAATTTCACTAACAAGTTTTAATTTTATTTGTAGATGGATATAATTTCAACCATTCTATTGATTGTTTATAACTCAACATCTCCACATATGATGTTGGTGAAGACGTTATGATAAATATTATGGAAAAAGATCATAAACCCATCAACAAATCAAATAACTGTGTTCCATAAGATATAAAATTGATGGGAATTGATTAGGATCTATAAATATATTGTTTATATCTCTTTATTTCTATTATATTTCTATTCTATGTTTTATAGTTTCTTTTGACATTGTTATAAGTTTTCTTATTGTAAGGAGTATTCAACGATGTACCTCATACTCCATGTAAATTATATGTATAATTGATATAATCAAAAAATGTTTACCATTTTACATTGTATAAATTTATATATAAATATAATATATTAAACGCTTTGATGATATATGTAAATAAAAAAATACATTTAAGCAAATTAGGTTGTGCAAAAACAAAAATAAACTATTGTCAAATTTAAGAGCTCTTTTATATCAAAAATTGTAGTGGTGACCACTAAACCTCTTGATATTAAAGGTTGTTGAATTGATCACTTAGACTTGCACCATATTTGAAAAGGGCTTGATTAACATATAGTTTAAGTTTCATTAAGTAAATTAGTTAAAACTGAATAAGGTGATTATTATTTCCATAAAAATTCACTCCAATTCCGACTATTAAATGACTTTGATATTTATAAATCATTTATTAACTCTTCCAATTCAGTTGTGAATTATCGAGTTTGACCCAACTATAACAACAACAAAATAACACACTTTATTCATTTTATTTTTACTCAGTTAATTCATTTATTAACTCTTTTAATTCATTCGTTACTTTATCGAGTTTGGTCCAACCGCCCAACTACAACGACAACAAAACTCACACACAATTTAATCATTTTATTTTATAAAGTCAAATGTCATAACCCGCGTTGTGGTGGGTCATTCACCTAGTATCATAACAAAGCAGTAATCTTGTTTAGTGCAACATGATAAATATACATTTTCAATACCAGAGTAGATATATATACTCATCAAAACTTAGTCATCTATTAATTAATGGTTGTTGTACTCTAAATAAGTGTAATATACAGGAATAAATGGTACTAATAATGATACATTTGCATAGACAATTTAGCTTGGGAAACGTCATACGCGGGGAATAATTTTATTGACTTTAATACTAAGGAGTATTATTGACTACGTGATAAGTGCTTTGTATTGAAAAACCTGACTCGACCCGTCCCCACTTGACCGATCCATCCGACTAGTTCCTTCTATCATCTGAGCAAGGTTAATAATGAACCACGTGGTTTATAGTCCTGAATCCGCCACTGGATTTCTCTAACTTATCGTAGACTATTCATATTCAATTCAATATCAAGAGTAAACAAGTCAATCTACTCAAATAAGATAAAGAAACATTTAAAAAGTTGAGGATGGAGAAACTAAAAGAAAACTGGAGGTAATCTTACCTATTTATTGACTTCAAAATAGATTCCAAATAAAGATGCATCTCCTAATTGTCCATGTAAACTCAATACATTTCTAGACCTGCAATCCCTGTAAGAGCTTAGAGGTGAAAATTTAGAGTGTGATACGAACATTTTGAAGATACGATAAATTTGTTAATCACTAAAAGCGAGACATTCCATACCTCTTATTGTTTGGTGTTTGGGTTCACATTAGATATCTCACATGATGTAGTGGTCAAGTGAAACTTTAGGCCACATTCAAGATTACGCTTGCCAATGCCGAGTATGTAATGTAGTTGAGCTTTCAGACATCAAGCGACCAGATAAATTTCATTAGTGGGCGATGGATCTTAACCTTATCCATTTATCCCCAAAAAAGGGCCCCTTCAGATTTGGTCAATTGACAAGTATGAGAGGCTTTAGACGAAGAAAGAACACAGGTATACAGGCTGTTGTGACCCTCTATATCCCAGCCCTGGGAGTAGAGGCTCAGTTGGGGCTAGGGAAGTTAAAGTTGGATGCCTGACTTCAACTCAGAGCAGAACGTTCCTTCCGCAACGCAAGGCCTATTTCTTAGCCGGTGGACGAGTGGACTAGTGAGAAGCATTAGTTCCGTTGCAGGCCAGTTATTAAGATAAAAATAAGAATAATAAAAAAAGACTCCCGACAATCTTTGACCGGGCAGGGTAGGCTCCTTTTTCAGCAGGTGAGATTAGGATGGAAGGTATTATACCCGACCAACCCTGCTCTCGATCTTCCTTTACAATCACTTGCATTAATTCACATTCTTCTACCCTCAACTCTTTGATTTGAGTAAGCCTTTCAAATGTGGAAGTTATGAGCAATTACAGTTCTGTAATTGCAAATGCAGTCCAAGCACAACATCTTTATACCGAACTCTGGAAGCATTCACTTCACATCAGTCCATCTTCTGATCCATAGATGAAGAAATGTGTTCTGATGACATGATTCCATCCGTACAAATAACCATATATCCAAGGAGGAGATTTTAACATTTAGAACATATCGAGGTTTCAGATCACCCACCTACATGGTGACTAAACGTTTCTTGTTTATCAGACATTATTTTACCCCAATGAGATTCTCATATCATCATCACCAGTAGTCCCCACAAGAACATATACCGTCCTTGAAATGGTGAAAACGATGAGAATCTCTCACAATTATCAACCTACCCACAATCTTGGATATGTGTTTGATCACATTATGGCAGTCAGCACATACCCTTAAGTTCTTGAATACACGAATCGGTCGCCCACTAGGTATATTAAGGATCCCAAAAGTCACCGCCAACTTTTCACTATGGTACCTCAACATCTGCTCCTTTTCTTCCTCTTCCACATCATGGAGAACCAATTTAGGAGAAGAAATGTAACCCTCTTTTTTCAATCTAAAATCCAATTCTTCAAGATAAGCATATATTCTAATAGTTTCGGGATGAGTGGTATCCCCAACTGAAAACGTGTGGATCTTGTTTTGCACTTCAAGCCAGCTATAACCTGGGACTTTCTTTACCCCCGTGTCCCTCATTTTCAATCTCATTGCACCAACATCAGCCCATCTACCTGAAGCTGCATACAAATTTGATAAAAGGACATACATTCCAGCGTTATCAGGCTCCATCTGGAAAACCATCTCCGCAGATTTTTCGGCTAATTCGGTATTCCCATAAATTCTGCTGGCACCAAGTAGAGCACCCCATGTAGCGCCATCGGGTTCAAATGGCATATTTTTCATAAGATCCTGGGCATCATCTAGACGCCCTGCTCGACCGAGGAGATCAATCATGCATGTATAGTGTTTTGAATTTGCAGTTATTCCATAATCACAATTCATTGAGTAAAAGTAGTGTGTGCCTCTATCTACCAATCCACTGTGACTACAGGCAGACAGCACGCCAACCTGGATGTAAACAGAACAAAAAATGATACAATTATTTTATGTATGTTATCTGTAAGAGCAAAGTATCATTGAGGACTATTTAAGAAATTTGTAAGTATTAATAATGCTCATTTAAAAAAGACCTAATGTTTGTTTTTCCTTTTGTCGGAACACAGCAAGTGGATAGATTAATCAAAAGTCTATTAAACAACATACTTCTGCACATTAAAAATTGGCACTGTTGATGTTCTAGGGGAAAAGAATAATGAGGTCCCTGCATCTAAAAACATCACCAAACGAAGACCAATTATTGCCCCAAAAGTATTCAGCACGGACACTAAACTATTTAAAGCTCGAAATAACAACTAAGTCAACTTAATAAAAAGTAACTAAAGATGCATATAAGAACTTATAGCAGATGATTACCATGGTTACTTGATCTGGTTTGACTCCACTTCTCTTCATTGACTCAAAGATCCTTAAAGCCTCTTTGCCAAAACCATGTCGTGCATATCCAGCAATGATCGTGTTCCATGAGACTATATCCTTATCAAAAATTTCTTCAAATATAACATTGGCTTCATCTATGTTTCCGCATTTGCAATACATAGACAATAAAGCATTACCTACATACCATCCAGATCCGAGCCCTACCTTAACAAGCTGTGAATGAAATTGATACCCCAATTCTAATGCAGTAATCTCAGCACACGTGCTCAAAATGCAGGAAAAAATGGACCTATTTGCTTGTTCTCCATTTCTCTTCATTTCGACAAACAACCTCAATGCTTCTTCGTTGTGGCCTAGATGAGCATATCCTGCAATAATTGCACCCCATGAAATGCAATCACGCCTAGGCATCTTCTCGAATAAATCCCTAGAAACATCAATATATCCATTCTGTGCAAACCCGGTAATCATAGTATTCCACGAACTAATGTTTTTACAAGGCATAGCGTCAAACAACTCCTTAGCAACATCAATCTTCTTACCCCGTACATAACCAGCAATTATTGCGTTCCATGAAACAGAATTCTTTACAGGCATTTCATCAAAAAACCGTCTAGCTTCATCCATCATCCCGTTCTGCACATAACCAGAAACCATAGCCGTCCACGTATATACATCTCGGAACGGAGACTCATCAAACAACTTTTGCGCTTCAGATAATTGCCCATTCTGCGCGTAACCTGAAATCATCGTATTCCAAGACACTTCATCTCTAATCGGCATTCTATCAAAAAGCAACCTTGCATCAACTAGCTTCTTCTTCCTTACATACCCACCCATCAAACAGTTCCACGAAATCACATCCCAGTTCGAATTCGATTCAAACAACTCCCGTGCATCGTCTACCCTCCCATTTTGAACATAAGCCGCAAGTATACCATTCCACGAGATAGAATTCTTATTCGGCATCTTATCAAAAACTACCCTTGCTTCTTGCACATATCCATTCTGAGCATACCCCGACAACATAGCATTCCAAGAAACTGAATCCCTTTGAGGCATTTCATCAAACAGCTTCCTCGCATCACCTAACTTTCCGTTCCGAACACACCCAGTGATCATCACATTCCACGAAACCAAATCTCTTTGAGGCATTTTATCAAACAACTGGCGCGCAAGACTAAACCTGTTGTTTAGCAAGTACCCTGATATCATTGCGTTCCATGAAACTGAAGTCCGTTGTGTCATGTTTTCGAAGATGCGTAATGCTGAATCGCATTGTCCGTTGCGCATGTGATTGGTGATGGCAGTGTTCCATAGTACTATTTTTGAGTCTCTAACAATGGGTGATGTTTTCGGATGACCAAGTTTTGATATTTGGAGATTTAGTCTTAATTCTTGTTTCTTCAATTGGCGTATACAACTGCTGTGAAGCAACCTAATGCATTGAGTGGCAGCTTGCACCATAACTGATCTGCCACAAGTTTCGTCTTTGAATTTATACCATCAAGCGGAAAAAGTTGGACGAATTTCAACGGTTGGATTACGGGTTGAAACGGGTTTACCCGAATTACATACGAGTATCATCTAAAAACTAAAAAGCAATCTTGAGGGGGGGGAAAAAACGTGATTATTTCGTTGATATCAAAATAATTATCTGTTACTATTATGTCACATCATGAACATACTTCAAATTTGAATTGTAATTTTTATCTGTCTATATAATATAAGCTTTTAGTTATAGAAGTATAGTTATTATTTTATTTAATTATTATAATAATATATCTATAAAGCAGTATTCATATAAAACTAAATTACAAGTACTAAAAGTTAATTCGATGATATAAGGTATACAAGAGCATCCACGAGAGGAAAAGCTTTTAAAAAGGTTTTTTTTATGACAAATAAATTTTTCATCAATTCCAATTTTAGATTAAGCTATTAATTCCAATTGAAAAAGCCTTACAAAAGTTTTTTTTTTATAGAATTTTATACAAACATTGTCTTCAATTGAGTTATTGAGCAATAGCTCAATTTTAACAAACATTTCGCGAAATTGAGCTATTAGCTCCGGTGCAAATGAGTTTTTGAAACGCTTATTTAGTGTAAAAAAACCTCCCATTGGAGGTGCTTCAAACTCATTAAACACTCAAGTTAATTTCATGTGTTTACAATATGGTTAGGAAGCATATTGTATTTTAGTCGACTTAATGTAGTGTGTCATGAAAGATGTGACAGCTTTTTAAGTTGATTTAGTATGATGAGATTGTAAGTAGTGGAGTAATACGTAGCTGTTTTCTGTAAATTTTGTGAAAGTAGGATGCTTCAAAATCGGAAGTCAAAAAGTCAAATGGTGTATAGATATGTTTTGTTGTTAGTATCGTTGGGCAGTGCATTTCCTCTTCCAATTCTTGAATTCTATATATGTATCTATCTACCTATAATTCAAAAAGAAAAAGAAACTCTTACGTACTGTGATGGCCTTTACAATTTGGCAGATCAACCTCAATATTCTCATACCATTTACATCATGCATGGTCATGTTCTTGTGAGACCACTCCATATTAAGTCTGTGTATCTCTCATGCATCCAAATCCAAACGCACCCCAATGTCATTTGGTCTCTCTTTCTATCGATTCATGTGCGAAAGCAAGAATTCACCACCATCATATATGCACCAATCTGATTAGATCAAGACCACATGTTGATTGTTTCACAAAAATAAGATCGTTGTATGCACTTTTTAGACAGCTTTGATGACTTGTAAAAAATTTCCCCACCTTTTATGTTCATCTTCGACTTATTTGGACGGAGACAGCGTAGGTAACCGTCTCTATAAGCATTTATAAATTACGTAAAAATAATTCTTTTACTGTATTGATGTCATTTTAGAATTTTTACCCCCATAAAATTATTATAGAAAGAAAAAAACTTACCCCCATAAAATAATTCTTTTAATGTATTGACTCCGCCCTTGAGTGTAATGCAGCTAGCACACTTATTCATATGTGGTTATCATTAACTACTTTTGTCCTTGAGTATTACAGAGGTTGTGATTCTTTTCTCTTGATTTTTTTGGGTTGAAATATGTTTAACGTTTTACTTTGAGCTACATGTTAGTGTTTGCCTGTTTGGATTTACATTTCTGAATCATTTTCCTTAGGTTAATTTCTAACTCTAGAATCTAGATATGGGTTCAAACTTCTAAGCCTAATTACCATAATGAATATAGGAGAATGAGAGGGGTTAGTTGGGAGGATCATGGAAGCATGGTGTAAGAAACTATCTTTAATTTGCAATTAATCAATTGTGATACAAAAGATTTTCGTTTGCTTATTGCAATTTAATATAACCCATTTCACCCTACACTAAAATTATCATTGCTTGAAATAATTATGTTATGGTCACTAACTTAATACAAACTAGAGGATGTCATAATCATAAAAGTTTTATGAGTTAATTAACCGATATGTAATTTGCCTCGTTATACATTCAGAAGTAAAAAAAAAAACATGCGATCATCGGAACATGCATCTTGGGAGTTAGTAGTGGTTTTTACATGTACAATTACACAATGTGATACTATTTATTTGGTTTGGCCAGAGAAGGGCATTTTAATTATTTTAGATAGTTGAGGGATTAAGCGTGCAACAACTTTTGAGTTTTTGGACTATCCTTGCAACAAACAAATTACAAGGACTAACGGAGAGAATATATGTAAACCACAAGTACCATTCATGCAATTAATTCTTTTATATGTAACTCAAGATATGATAGTTCACGGCCATGCTATGTACGGTCAAAAAGATCACCAAGTCTTGTTTATATGTTGATATAAGTAATAGAACTTACCTTAATTTAAGAGGTTTTGTATAAAACGGTGTAGTGTTTGAATGAGAATGATATATCAGTGTGTTTATTTTATAGAGTGTAGTGCATTATGGATGTTTTAACTTCTGATGTACACATGGACACGTGTAGACAAACTGACAATGCACATACAATGCAGAAATGGAAATTTTGAGGGTACTCTTAACCCCGTAACATATTTCAATGGTACGTATCCACCTCACCCGTAAGAGCAATAACGTCGGATAAATCACCTACATATACTAAGGATTATATATAAACCCCTGATCTGTCGGCCTATTGAGCTACACTTAATTCTCATACAATGCAAAACACGACACAATTAAAAAAATAAAAATGAACGGGTTAAGGTTTGGTCTCGGTTGGTGCGTCAAAGTGTCAAACTGATTGAAGTCATTGAACCTTCCCAGACCTTATGATAAACGGGTCGTGTTTGGGTTGAACCCGCCAACCCATTTAATTAATATTAAAAAATGTATGTCGACCCAACCCGCCCATTTACACAAACTGGACACGGACTTAAGGAGGGTATCTTCGCTTAGATGATTGAAGGGCAAGGTGGACCGGGTCCAATGATAAAGCTAATAAGAGCACTGATGTTGGTGTTCTGGGACAGTGTTCTCGAGAATGTTGAAAGTGAGGATTTTGTGGTGTGGGGAAAAAAGCTAGAACACTGAACTCTTCAATGTCTCTATAAGAACGATGGCAACAAAAATATGTGAGAGCACCGGCGAGAACGCCGGTGGGGTGTGCCAGAACACCGAAGTTCAGTGTTCTCAATGGAGAACATCGATGCCACGTATTAGCACACCTTGTGCTCTAAGACTGGTGTCAACTAGGGGTGAGCTTGGTACATACTGGTACCGAACCGGTACCGATCGGTTGGTACAAGGTTTTTTTTGTCCACAAATCAAATACCGAATACCGTTACCACTTGTATCGGTCGGTACCGGTTCGGTTCGGTCCGGTACCGGTCAGTTCCGGTTCAATTTAGGTATTTTGTGTGTATTGTACCATCCCTAGTGTCAACCCATATGGCTGATAACAAAAAAGGTCTAACTACCAAATATTTACACTCTCACCATCATTTGTTGACGAAAATCACATAGATGTAAATCTAAAATGACTTGATTATACAAAATTACGAATTGTTTACTTTATTAGTGTTCATTTTGTAATGTACTAGTGACCTAAATCAAAACATAATAATACTTGATTATACAAAATTACGAATTGTTTACTTTATTAGTGTTCATTTTGTAATGTACAAGTATAGTAAGTGACCTAAATCAAAACATAATAAATACTCCCTCCATCCAAAGTGTCTCCTAAAAAATGTTGGATTTGTGATAAATTGATGAGATGTTAAAAAATGTTGGATTTGTGATAAATTGATGAGATGTTAATTTTTACCGTTATACTTAAGGCAAGTTTAATTTGAGATGTTCAATAAATGAGTGATTGGGATTAATAAAATAGGGTAATTTTGACTATTTGAGAGTTTGATAAATTTTTAGAGTTCTCTTATATAAGTGAACAATCTTTTAGGAAGAAACAAAATTGTGTATACACGACTTAGAATGAAATGAATATTTTTTTTCAGGAAATACATGTTTTTTGTCCAATTCTCCCATTAAATTGTTCATTACAACTTCTCAAACAACATTATCAAAACCTTCTATTACAAAACAACCCCAAAATCGCCAATAAACTCAACATCATTTGCTTCATCAACTAAATCATATTGATACAATTCCAGAATCACAAAAATACAAGAAAGATCAAAAAAATATTATCATAAAACTTTTGTATCGAAACAACACAAACAAGTAACTTACAAATGCACGACAGCCATTGACTTCATCACGCACGACGATACATCCAACTCACGAGCCACCTGATTTTTCGACACATGAACCCAATTCATCTTTGGGTCCGAAACGTCACACATTGTCAAAAACTCCAACACCTGTCCGAAAATCTTGAACATTTCAACACCAAAAATCAAGTTTTTATCAGCGACAAATACCGAATTCCAGTCCATAGGTGCATCAGGATGTACACAAACTTCATTCCAAGTTAAGTACTCAAGATCAAGCTCCCATAACTTCCTAACTGCTTTGTTTCTCCTTCCAATTTCACCATCTCCTTCACACCATGAAACCGACACCATAAACAACTGTTGGCCATCACATGAGAGTAACCTAGGGGTGTACTCATGGACTCGTGGTGGTGGTGGGGTTGTTTGGACACGAACCCAATAACCATGCCTAATATCATATGCTGCAAGTTTATCGCTTTCAGAGTAGACGTAAAAGATCCCATTACAAACGACGGCAGAACAAACAACTCCAAAATCAACGGGAAGGCGTTGGATTTCCGTCCATTTGTTTGATGAAGAATCATAAATCTCACATGAATCTAATGGCTCGTCCCATGAACCGAACCCACCTGCAGCTATTATCAAGAATCGTCTACAGTCTTTTACACTCTTGTTGACTTTTGACTGTGTTGACTTATGATCTTCAAAAGAGGTTCTTGATAGACGCCTAACAGAAAGCCTGTGTGGATCCTCATAGACATCTGATACTCCACCGATGCGCTGCCGTGTCCGGAGGAAATGATTTTGTTGACTTTTGATGGTCAAATGATTGGAGTTGACTTCGTAGACTCCTAGAACCGGCTTTGATCTTGCGTGCTTCATCGATGCAACCTGTTAGAATCATGCCATTTATAGTTATATTAGTAAAATGAGTAACTATAAAGGTAGGCAATGATAGTATTTCCATGAATCAAAAACTATTATTGTGGTTTGTATCTTTATAAGTTATAACCATTAATAATAGAATATCGTTCGGGTCTCTAGAGGTGGCAAAATGGGCTGGTTTGATAAGGGTCATATGGACATTAAAGAGCCAAAATAGGTCAGTGGGAGCCTGGGAGGGTACGGGACGAAACGGATGAGTTAAGTCTGGTTGACAAGAAAAATTATTTATTCAAAAAATTGAATCTTTAAAATAAGTAGTGTGTCAAATATGGTGGAAGTCGACCTGGCAGATACCATAATTATAATCCATTTTTTAACAAAATTACTTGGGGAGGTTTTATTTAAATGACAATACAATTTGGGCGACTTCAACAAAATTTTAAATGTTCCACCCAGTTGACCCTTATTCCCTACTTTTGTATTTAGAGACAACCCAAACCTGAAGCGACCCACATATAGGTAAATGGGCAGAAAATAACAGCTCTATTAGAAGCCTATCATAACCTTGTGCCAAGATTTGGTCGACGGGCTAAAAACCAAGACTCCTCTGTGTGTCTTGCTAGAATGCCGGTCCATTCTACTGAGACTCGAGCAACCTCCAACAATGAAAATGTTGTCATGGACACTGGTAACAGAAAATGAAAACCGACCCTTTAGAATTTCCGCTTCAATTTTATGCCATTTGTTGAAAGAAACATCAAAAGCGTGTATATCACGAGAGCAAAAACCATCTTTAACAGTACCGAAAAGGAACAACCACGGACTTGGGTAATACCCATCGCGTCTCATTTGCATAAAACGGGTTGTGGTAGTCAACGCTCTCCATTTTTTGCACACAAGACGAGAGTTCATTAGACTCGTTAACGGGAGTCTCATTAAACATGTCTCAAGGATATCATCAGGAAGAAACACGTGCATCCCGTTGTTACGGAGTGGCTCTTGGAGTTGAAAATTCTTCTTTTTATTATTTCCCTTTCTAAACTTCTCAACTCCATACGAAAAACAATTGACACTCGTGTCTTGTGCCCCACACACAGGTTTATACGCTTTCCCAACAATTTCACCGAACTCGTCACTAGTTGTGGCACCAACCTTACACCCTCCACCCCGATTGTACAAACTCAGACACCTTAACAAAACCCCTTGTGTCTCATCATCTTCCTCCATCACATTGTCATGGTAGTTGTTCCCAAGCCTGGTCATACGAACATTACAAATTAAAACGTGATTGTAGAACAAAACTAAGAGTACAATTTAGACTTTAATAGTCAAACGCTTAAATTGGAATTTCTTAACTGAATTTATGTACATAGTTGACAAGTGAAACTTAACTAGAGTAATGCATTGGCAAAGTGATACAATAAAGCCTACATATACAACTTTTTCGTCCTTAAAAGTGCAAAGATATTATCATAACTTCAAACTAGGAAGTAATAGGTCTGACTAATGAAGTTCAACTGTAGATTTTGAGATTGGGAATTCTATATAATACGGGTGCATAAGTTTGACTCATAAAGTCAATGGTAGACCGTACAGCAGCATGGAACCAACTTTTGACTTGCCAAAGTCAATATGACTAAATTCGGACGTTGAAACTGATAAGATTTGATAAATATTAGACTATACAAGGTTAATTAGTATTAGAGCATACAATGCGTGCTATGAAATGAAACTGTTCTAGTCATCAGAACATAGCGAAGTCATAAACTTTGAATATGTGTTAGAGCAGGTCCTAAGCTAGCAATTATTGCCTAGACATGTCTCAGATACTAGCAAGTTGTTCCATTGTAGGAGTCCCAAAAAGAACTTTAAATTTGAAAGTAGTATGTCTACTTTTCAAGTCAAAGTGGATTGAATCAGATTACAAATAAACATATTGAATATTCTAGGTACATAACCAAAAAGCATATTAGTCATTTAGTTGACAAATAATACTCCGTACTAAATGTTATTATACGACATTAAGCTGCCACAGGGCATCCGATCAGTCTTCTGCAGCACGTGATACTAAACTTGATTATGTGACTTTGGTTATTTAATATCATATAATCAACTTCTAAACACAATCCAAACACCTCCTAATTAGTACTCACCTCTAAACAACAGAATCGTGAAGGACCGCACCTGTTAGTCACTCTCTTTGTCACTAGAAGAATCCTTTGATCTTCATTGTTAAAGTTAACATTTTGACAGATAGTCAAACAAGCTCATGTTATTATTATGTGAACGAATGATGTACATGCTATTAATATGTACAATTTGATACATAAAAACAACACAAACAACGATCAACATCAAAAACTCAAGTACTCGGAGGGTCAACTTTGAATAAGTTCAGAAAAAGACATATGAATACAGTGATTACTAATTAGTAATCCAATACTAATAACAATAACCCCATAGTCCCAATATAGTCAAAGATGGAATCAGATGAGTAGTTTAGTTTTTCTTTCTAAACTAACAACAGTAGTGATCTTTTTCATTGAACAGAGACAAATTTTGAGATATTGTAATAAATTTACTTGAATAATTAAGTCAGTGAACTCAAAGAACTACCCACACCTAGCAAGTGAAACCTTAAATGAACTCAACAGTTGAATTACAAATATAACATTTTATGTAAGATACTAACAACTGCATTTATATACCCAAGATTACGGACTCATAAACAGCTACACAGAATCAAGAAGCAACAAGAAATATCCATCATTCTTCTTAAAAATGTTTAAGTTCACAAACCACAGTAGAAAGTAAAGAGCACAAACCTCATCAAGTTCTTGCAGCAGCCACAGCCTTATTAACAAGATTCTGTTATTCGATTATCAAGATTCTTGATTTGCACCCAAAAACTGATCTAAAAGGCTAGATCCAAGAAAAGGGTTTTAATTAGGAAGATGAAATGTGAAATCTTTGAGATGAAAATGATGATTTTATTAGTTAGGTTAAAGGATGTAATCAAGAAATGGGGATTTTAGTAAAGTTTGGAAAAGTAAAGTAAAAGCAGAAATTAAACATTTTTAAGAAGAATGATGAAAGTGATGGATCTGTTTTCTTTCTCTTTTTGAGGTTTAATCATCATATCAATAGGGTGGGGGTGGGGCATTTATTTAATTTTTTGTTTTGTTTGAAGAAAAGTGGAAAATTGTTTTCTGTTTTCTGTTTTATTTACCCAAATTTCAATCACACTTTTTAATCTCTTTGATAAAAGTTGAATAGGTCCCAAAATAATTCATAGGAAAAATATGCTAAGTTAAACTTGAGCTTGGATATTTATTTGTAATAGATGAATGTTGTTTTGATTTAATACAAATGTTCTATGTTTATTTAGTTTTTGGTCAATGATCAATGCTATACGAGCATACTTACATACTAAAAATTTAAGGGTTAAGTGTTTTTTAATGTATATAATTATGCATTGACCTTCATTGTGTGTAAGTAACAATATTGACCGCTATTGTATATTGGAAACTATTTATTTGTGTGTATCTTTGTGACGTGTTATCAGTTACAAGGTGACACATGTCATTTTTACTGGTTGACAGGTCAGCAAAATACACACAATGTAAAATCAAATAGTTTCAAACTGTCAATTTTGTTACATACAAACAATCAAGATCAACGCATAGTTATATACATTAAAAAGTACTTAACCCAAAATTTAACGGATGTTCCTATTAGTTTTAATTCTATCTAATCAAAGTTTCACATCTACTAATCACAATTTAAGTTTAAATTCAAACCTAAAAACTTAGGAATACGTATTATTGGTGATGTAGCGAGTTGGCTACCAATATACCCACTCATAAAATTCTTTTGTAGTTGGATGCATTTGTGACTTCTCAACAAAACATGAGTTATGAATTGACTATTTAAATGCATTATACCCTTTTTTTTGAATTGCAATTCAACTTTTATGAGGAGAAGTAGATGTACTATACGTTCGTACAAGGCATTAAACAAATGATAACCACTTTGTCATCAAACTTTGACTCAAAAAAACTCCACTAAAGATATGTACCTGCTAATCAGTTTAGTTACTGTCACGTTCTAAAGTTTTGACATATATAGGAGTAAAAATAAGTTAATATACATGTTAACTTCATTTTTATCTGCAAAATGTGTAAATTGACATGAATACCCTAATCTCGTGTGTCTTTAACATATGACTTAATTGTTATATAACTCCTCCTTAATTTCCATATACAATACAAATTCATGTAAGTTTTTTGTAACATTAGTATTGTTAAAAGCCATAAAAGAAATAAACACTTGCTATGTTGTTATTGAGACAAAAAAAATGTGGTATATATTATTTCTTGTAAATGATAATGAGAGTCTTAATGATCGTCAATAAGGATGAACATTCACAATACATTGGCACTATTCAAATTTTAATAGATTAACATATCATTATTTTACTTTTACATGTGTAACTCAATTCCATTAAACGTTACATAGTTTGATAATTATCAAAAGCAAGTTGGAACAAACAAAGTTACCAATCCAACCTTTGGATGAGTTTAATTAAATTTGTTTCTAACCCTCAACAACATTTATTTGTGGATGGTTTTAGAGATAAACTAGTGGAATGAACCACATAAAATCGTTCAAAGCAAGCTGGAGCAAAGAAGGGTTGGCTATCCGACCTTTGGATAAGTTGGTGCATTCATTATGAATACATGAGTTAGTTGATATTTATTGAAATATCTGTGTCATCTCATTGTGAATGCTTCAACTATAATACCCCTCAATCTGTACATCAACATAATATAATTTATCTTGAAAGCGTAAAATGAAAACATACTTTATTAATATACATTATATGTAATGTACACAAATTTTTCGAACTTTAATACATCACGGTTTAAAAACCCAATAAAACCACAACACACATACTACACAAACGAGGTGTTATATAATTCCAAACTTAATTTATCAAAACTATATCATAGTTTGCATTTTCTCAAACACTCCCTGCCAAAAGCATCAACTTACTGTCCACCCACATATCAATACATAACGTGCAGGAAGTAAAATGAGGGATTAACACGAAGCTAAGTGAATGAATAAGTCACACTCAATTCAACTTAGCATACTCCTCTATTTACATTAATAACCATAAACACACATTAATCAATGAGGATCGGTGGTTCTTGAGATACCATAATACCCGGGTGGCTCTCCAAGAACACTTACCATCAATCTGTAAGGCAAATACATAATAGATCGATAGTTAATTGTTATTATAATCAAAGACAGATTCCAAAAACAACAAATGTATCAAGTCCCTGTGTAATTCGCATAATAACTAACTAGCCCAACTAACACGTTGACCTCAATAACACTTATGCCCGTAGGCCAATTAGCACGTAGATACTTAATCAACAATTACACTAACAGATCTAATTAACGCATCTACGTTCACTTGTTGCAACCAAATAATTATAACTAAATCAAACCATAAGTTCCATATCCACTTACCTCACGATCTCAGTCTCCACTCAAAATTCTAATATTACCGAGTCTTCGGTTGATCTGAAAACACAACCAAACATAAATTAGCAACTCATTTTATAAATGGTTATAACCTATTCAGATATATCATAACAATTAAATACACGTTATATATATATATATATATATATATATACACTCAATACTATTTAATATCATAAATGCTTAAGTTCACAATTCTCCTAAATATTCATTTTAAAGCATGCAAACGTGATCCGGACTAAGGTTGGTGGGATCGCGTTCTCCTTTAGAAAACCTTCCGTCATCAAATTCCACTTGCGAACGCGATCCGGAGAAAGGGGTGGGATCGCGTTCATAAGAACAATTTTCATCTGTAACTAATTTACAATTGGTAACGCGATCCGGGTGAGGTTCTGGGATCACATTTCCAAGAAGAAAACTCGTTTGATTCACTTTAAACTGATGAACACGATCTATACTTCAAATGGGGATCACGTTAAGCTGCTTTTCAGCTCAACGCCAGACCTACAAATACACTACATGAACCCTAACTTCATTTCTTCAAACAAAACCTCATCAAACTCAAATTCTAAGATTTCAAACAGCTCAATTAATAACAAAGACTATCATACAACAACATTCAAACATCTATTTCATACCTAGATCAATTTCTGACCTATTTTTATCAAATGAGCTCATGAGAATAAAAACAAATAACTTACAATTAAAATGAAAATGATATGAACAAGATGATGAAGATGATGATTTCAGCAAGTCTTGAATAAGGAATCAAATCACCAAGATTACTTTACCTTTAATTTGGTGAAAGTGTTATGGTTTCTCATGAGTTCTCAAGAGCGAAGGAAATGAAGTTTCGGAAAAGTCTGGGAGTTTAGGTCGGCTTCCACAAACCCGACCTCAATATACTTTAAACTTTATCCCTTTCTAAGTCTATTGTCTGGAATCTAAAAATCACTTACGAGAACTATTACTTTATCTACTGTCACCTACAACAATTTAAAACAAGTAATATTTCACTATTCACAATAAGTCATTTGACTTATTTATCTAAGTTTCACAATATAATAAAAAATATAAAGTAATTTCTAAAATATTTGAATAATCAATATAAAATTAGGAATTTACCAGACCCATAGAAAAGATATTACACTGCATAAAGTTGATGTTGTTTACAATTAAATGTCATTATCTATAGATATTTTATTAGTTATCATTATTAATCCATGATAATGATTATGATTCAGATTTTTCAATAGCAATAGTCATTCCTTTTTTTCTTCTATAGATGATCAGATAGATAGATCAATTTTCACACAAAGTAAATTAAATGGTCACATGGCTATTAGTTGGAAATGTCCGAGACGAGCGGGTGGAGCAGTATAATTTTTTTCGTTTAAGTGGACCCTTTGCCTCATAATTCGATAAATGGCCAAATGGGCACGAACTCACGAGTCATGACCCACTCACATTACTATTTTAAAATAACTATTCAGTTTAAATTTTTTATATTTTCTTTTTTAGCTTTAACTTTAGATATTTTACTTGTATTATATAATACTTGATACACAATATATTAATAGATTGTGTTTTAAATTTATCTTCATTAATATAATTTTTGTCAAGTATTATTAAACACAAACAAAAATATATATGGTCAAAGTTTAGAATTCTTTTTTTCAAAAAGTCAAAATTGAAAGACTATTTTGGGACGAATAAAATATATTTTTAAGGTAAACTTATAAATAAATAAAAAATGAAATAAATTAATTTGTATTCCCTCCGTCCCAAAATAAGTATCTCATTATAAAATGCATACAGTTTTAAAAAAGTCACTATCTATTAATAACATCTCATATTTACCCGATAAAGTTTTTTCTAATTGTTTGTAATAAAATCTGGACACTTCTTTTGGGACAACCCAAAATGGTAAGTAAGACATTTATTTTGGGATAAAGGGAGTATCATTTTTTTGATGACAAGGGATGTTATTTTTTTTTAAAGAATCAAACAAAATACCATCTTTATATATATATATAACAGAATACTATGGAGTAATCTGAATCTTAAATTGGTTCCATCCATAAAGATCCTACGGTTAAAATTATTTCCTTCATTTTTTAAAAATATTTTAATGTGTACCCACAACTATTGTAATTGACACTTCTAATACTTCCCTATTTTTTTAGTCCTTATAATTTAAATATCATGACATTTCAAGTGAAAATGTTTCAATGTGTACCCACAACTATTGTAATTGACACTTCCAATACTTCCCTATTTTTTTAGTCCTATAATTTAAATATCATGACATTTCAAGTGGTAAATTATTGCTTATATATGTGTGTATGTATGATCACAACAATGTACGATTTGGATAGAATTTTAGGTTTGAATTACAAATACAAAATACAGTTATTTGAGTTACACTGAATTCATAGTTAATTTAAATTTTAAAACACTGTTTTATGATTTACAATAATTATATACTACATTCTTATTAAATGCATATTATATTAATAAATGTTTGACTATCTACCCCTTCATAAAATAGGTAAATGTTATAACTAAAATGTTTACAAATTAGATAATATATAATTTACCACCGACATGTATTTTTAATAACTTAACTAAAAAAGTCAAAAAAACTGAACCATACCAAACTGATAAAGTATATGTTATATGTTATTGGTTGACGATTATATTATATAAAAATCTAGTTCATGGTACAATTTGATTTGACTTAACCTTTTAGTTACACAATTTATAAAATCAGATGTCAAAACCCCGCATTGTCGTGGAACCTCACCTAGTTACTTATGAAAACAAAACAACAAAGAATGCAGCATACCAAAACTATAAACAAAAACAAACACATACACAACCTCCATCTCAAATTACAAGAAGTAATTTGATAGCCAACCTAAGCCAAAAAGGCCAGAAACGTCAGCCAACAAGATAACTACAAGACCCACATCAACTAACTACCAAGATGAACAACATACACCAAGAGGCCAAATAAATAGAAACAGTAGACATCAGCCAGCAACAAACATGGATCACAACTTCACCAAAACGCCACCTGGAGACGCACCATTAATCAGAACCCATCCTTGACTCCGTCCAATGACTCCAAGAGATATTCAACAACTTATATCTCGCATATTTCCAAGCGTATGATCTAACCTGCACTTCAGAAAAGATGTCCACACCACATTTTCTTTTGCTAAAAATATGTTCATTCCTTCTAGATCAAATGCAATATAAAGCAACCCATACAATACCCCTCCATATACTTTCCTTTCGGCTAGATAAAGACCCACCACCTTTATAAGTAATTAGATCATTCCTACTACTTATTGACCCAAAATTCAAACCCCACCAATCAAAAATCTTAGACCATAAATCCGCCACCATCTTATATTTTAGAAAATAATGATCCAAAGACTCGATCTCATCCTTACAACATGGGCATAAAATACTATCCAAATCCATACCCATGTTATCAATTATCTCTCGAACCGGGATTCTGTTATTTCTTAATCTTCAAATAAAAGTACAAACCTTCTTGGGAACAATCTTACACCATAAAGTTTCAACTCTATTCTTGCTATCTACTAAAATCTTATAATCCACTAATTTTCTCAAAATCCTACTTGAAAATCCTCCATCGCTACTTAATGACCACTTTCACTTATCCACCCCTTCCTTGACCCTACACCCATCCAACACATTTTTGAGCTCCTCCCATTCCCCTAACGATCTACCTCTAGGCTCCCTAATCCATTCCCAACTCCACCTCCATAAGTCACCATCCTAAAACCCCTTTTTCACCTACTTTAACGTTTTTATTAGATTTAAAAATGAACAATCTTTTCTATTTTTCACAAAAGGCTCCAACCCCATCCACCCACCCACTTATCTTTCCAAAATAACGTGTCAATCCCATTTTTAACCTCCTTACCAAAAGAGTTCAAAAAATTCACCCCAAGCCCATCAATCATCAAACCGGTTTTTATAATATTACCCATGTCCTTCCTTTCCTCCCCGTTCCTCTCGAATTACCAACCAAACCCCCATCATTCCCATAAATGAAAGAGATAACCCGCACCCATAAAGCCCTACCCACCATTTCCCAAATAAACTCCAATTACAAGCTTTGAGACTACCAATATTTACCCCCCTCCCCATAACACGAAAGAGTGATATTCCAACTAATCCAAGATATAGTAGTTTTACCCTCCCCATTCCTACCCCCCCCCCCCCCCCCCCCCCCCCCAAATAAAAAAAGTTCTGGAATATTTTAAAGAGAGGTAATAACATATACCGGAGCCGAAAGAGGGAGAAAAATACAATAGAAGACTTCCAAGCACCGATTTGACGAAGGTTAACCTACCGCCGAAAGAAATCAATCTAGCTTTCCAATCCGAGAGCAACAAGGGATGTATTTGATAGAACTAATAGGTGGAGCTGATAGCCGAAATTTATATTTCAAACTAAAACTAAAAGTTGAAGTTTATATATTTTATAAGTATCTAAAAAGGCTAAGTTTAGGTATATTAATTGACATAAAATGACAAAAACATATGATAAATATAGGAAACTTATATAATGTCTTATTTCATAAACTTCAAGCTTGCTTTTATAAGCTAATTCACGTATTTATTTTATAACTAATCTTTTTAATAAGTTCTTATATTTTCAAGACGAATATAAAAACTTGAGCTTGTAAAGAAATAAGTTCCTATAATTCTCATAAAATTGTATGCCCAACACATTTAAATATAGTATAATATTTCTCTCTAATATTAAAAGTAAGAGTTGCTAACTTGCTACTGTATTATATATTTTAATTTAGGCAAATAGATTAAAAAAATGTAAAGTGTAAAATTTTTCAATCAAAGACATATAACTTTATTTATCGCCTAAAAATGACCCTTCTTTAATTGTTGCATGAAAATGATAAGGGAGTATCACTTGATCAAACTTGTTTTTGTACAAAAGTTACTCTTAAAACAATATGTTAGGGTTTCTATGTATTCAAAAGGTTCACATTATTGCATTAGCAACACACAAGCAACCTTTAATTTCACGATTCGCCATCTTATATATACGAATTTGTTACTTCATTTTATAGGAAAATATTAAAAATATGAGTCGTTTTTGGACAATGAAAAAAATAATATCCCCTATATTGTAAATTTCGAACTTTACATTAGCTTTTTGGATGATTTTTTTGTCAATGTGACCCTTAAATGTTAGGATCCCATAACTCACGGTCGCACCATGTACTTACTTTTTGAGACCAAAACTTATATGTTTTTTTTATAAGTCACACAAATATGTATCTTATTGTTTATGTGATGATAGTCTAGTGACGAGAAACATGCAATATAAAGGTAAAAGTTATGAGTTCAATATCCGTCTCCATATTTCTTAACTGCAATAGGAATGAAAAGCACACCATATAAATCAATGGCATTAGCAATTTAAGAAGTATTGTGCGATTTACCTACTTCATGTTAATCGCATCACCAATCGATCAAAACCCCCAAATAACTATTACCTTTTTTTTTTCTCCATATATGTAACTTATTTCTTAGACCACCCATTTATAACAATTTATAAACATATTTACCTTCAGTTATTGTTGTTATGTTTCTTATACTAGGGATTCAAATTCTCTTCAATCAAAATTTTACTTTGAGCTTTCAAAGAATAGAAAAAATGTTTGTGCTGTTAATATCACTAAATGTTAGACGAAGTTAGTGTAAAAAGAATGGCTAAAGTTGTATGTATGTGAAATTTGAGGGGCAAAATATACATATAAAAACAAGGAAGATATTTGTATTCTAATCGGTCAACAATACAAAATCTAAAATCTATATGTTACTTGACGTTACTCATGTTATCGGCATCATGCTATCCCCAACTAATAACTATGAAAATGCTTTTTGGAAAACTACTTGTTAGCTATAAAAAGAAAATTTATAGGGTTTTTTAAATATGGTTCTTAGGGCTATTGTTAACACGGATAAAAGGGTTGTACAATAAACTAACCTCCATCCTAAAATAAATATATAACGGTCATATAACACTTTTGTGCGTGTTTACGATAGTTCTAAAAGCTATATTTTGAAAAATCGTTAGACACCAGAAGGATTCAATTTGTAAGAAATTGATAGATGCAGGGTCTAATATAGCAAAATGGTTAAACTTAGTAGAAGTAGAATCATCATCGGTTGAATGAATCATCACTTCGATTTGATAAATGCCAAAATGGCACAACAAGAAAATGAAGAAATACAAAAACAACAACTATCATCATCATCGTCATCATCAACAACAACAGCCGAATTCGGAGTAGTTGATGTAAAAAAAGATGAAGAAAACACATTAAAGTTTCTGGATTCAGTAGATGATTATCTCATTTTAACTCAATCATTATCTTCCACTCTTCGTCAGGTATTTCATCTTTTATGTAATTTATTATCATTTGATTTATTCAGATCGATCACTATGATAATTACTACTGTAGTAGTATTACTGTAGATATGGTTGACCACATCTATAAAACAATCATTCCTATTTTTAGGGTTCTTAATTTTGAGGATGCAAGTATTAGGGTTTTATGACTAGGTTATACATCGATGATAAGTGTTGATACTGTTTTTTGGAGTAGTATTTAAGCTTTTTTCATAATTAAATTTATTTGATGTAATAAATTATTTATTCATGATTGTTACTCTTTTTTTGTGTCTTTAGGATTTCAGTACTAATGATACCGATTCTGCTTGAATGCAAGTTGCTGTGATTATATAGATTTGCCTATATATACGGTATTTATGATAATTTGATATGCAGGGATGGCTGGAATTAGCGAGTGCTCGCTATTCGATGGGTGGTTCACGTGTCAACACTGGCTTGATTAATCTTAAACCTCATTCTGCTGCTACAACGGCAGAAATACATTATGAAAATGGTACTGCATTGCCTTCATTCCCACACTCTTCAATATTTTACTTTCTAGTTTTTGTTGCTGGTTAGGCTAGCTAAACTGTTGGGTTGACCCTGCCAAACGGATGGGGTTTATGCATTAGACTAAAGTTTGCTGCCTTTGCACTAAAGGTGGCATATTTTGACCTCCTATAAAGGAGGGAAATCGTGTCAACTAAACTAACCTCATCTATAATTTTAAGTGGTAATTTAAATTATAACTGTACAATAAAATCTAATTTCACATCTATGCCAATAAGGCAATGTTGTGATTAGGTGCATATTCCAACATAAAAGGTACTGCAACTCTATGAGACACACAAAAAAGATGCTGTTAGTTCAATAGATTCATATTATAGTGTATTGTGTGTGGTGTTGAGTACTTTAGATTCCTGTTAACTTCTAGGTTTAGACATTGTCATGTTTACAAGTGTACAAAAGTATTTAGTAATGCCTTCTCTATTTTAGGTGGATCACCACAGTTCAGTTTATTAAAATGGGCATCTTCTGACGATAAAGAATCCTCCTTGGGAAAGGAAAACATTGAGGAAGATGAGTATTTAAACGAAAGGCTTAGCAGTCGGGATTCTGGTAAATTTTTCATATCTTTCTTTAACGTACACACGAGATATCTGCTCATTCGTTTTTCCAAGCTAACTCCACTGTTGTGACATCCCCTTTGTTTTTTTGAGACGAGTTATGCTTTGACATTGAAGGTCAACTGATTTATGTCAACCTTAAAATTTATAGTGAATCAATTTCATGTAAATGACAATTTTAACCATGACTGATATAGATTATGCAAAATTTGATGATATTGATTTTTTTAGAACTTTATGATTCCGAATCATAAGTAAGCTAACCAAGTATGAAGTAACCAGTGGGTGTGTACTAATTTTAACTTAGGAAGGTGTGCTAGCTTTGTTATCTTTCTTGGATTTTGCCATTGTTCTTGTTCACGGTTAGACTATTTAGTAAGGTCTTAATATTTTGCTTTTCTAGTAAATCAAGAGAGTTCACTGGAAAGCAGCAACGAATCTGAATCTAACACGTCACCGCGAGAAAGCAACGGATCAGACAACAAAGCATCAGTGCATAAAACAGAGAACTCTGTGAGTGAATTAATCCGATCTTTGAAAATTTTTTTCAAACTCACCCTTTTGAAGTCAAGCGTTTAGTATTATTTTACTTGCACCATTGTTATGTGACTATGTCACAAAGAGTTGATGACTTTGTTCTTGGTCTTTAATCTCATACTTCGCTAATGTTGAAGGACATTTGTTTAATTGTCAAATATTTCTCTTATACGAGTGAAATTAAATTTAGCAAGGGCCCTGCTATTGCACTTATCTTTGACATGTACCCATTGTTCTTATTATGCCTTAAAGTTGTTACCAAATGTTCATTTGGTGTTTTATGTTTATGACATTTGGTTAGCAGTCAAAACGTGTATTTTAAAGTATGTCTAAACTCATTTGCAAATTTATGGAATGAATGATGACAAAACAACACTGAAACTGTAGTCTAATAATGCACTTTTTCTTGGGTCAACAAATCATTCACTTTGATCCATGAAAAGGGCACTCTTAGTTTAGGAAGACCATTTTGACTATTAGCTTTAATGTCTTTGGTAATCATCTTTCCCTAACCAACCTGCTTGATCTAATGTAGTTGAGGAACCATCTTTCTTTTAAAAAATAATGACTCAATTGTGTTCTCCATTATTTAGTTTTATTTTTATTCTTTTGTTTATGAAGCTTCAGAAAGAACGAGCGAAGGTGCTATCAATGTTTGGTACTTTAGTTTCTCCAAAGCTTCGGGCTTCTCAACTTTCATTCGAGACAGGTGATACTTCAAAAGCAATTTAAGTTGACCAAGATACTCTTCTACTTTTACCATTCAGGCTCAAGAAACTTTTTTTCCTAACCTCTGGTTCTTGGTTTATCTTGCCTTGAATATATATAATTTTTTTAATAAGTTGTTTATTTATTTTATGCAGCCCTAGAAACACTTGTAGAAATAGCAAATGCGCGTTCATCAATTCTTGAAGCTCATGATGCACTACATAAGGATATGAAGAGCATTAAGGAATGACAAATTGGTCAGGTGTTAACTGTCCAAAATAAAGGTATAAAATACTTGGGTCCAACCACATTCATGTGCCGAGAAAGTCGATGCACCATGACAAACACTCTGCTTTAGACTGTATTTTGTTCATTACCGAACAATGAATCTTAAATTTTTGTGATATAGTTTACAAAGCAATAGGAACAGCAATTTCCTTTGGTTCGATACATACCTTTTGTCAGATTAGACATTTATTTAGTATATTTCTGGGGACAACATTACTAAATGATTTAAGATGTTATATGCTGATCGAGTTTACTGGAACTATAGGAGGCTGAACATTTCTCCTTACTATCAATTTGAATTGTTTTGTCTTATGGGGCACATTTTTGTATATTTTGGACCCTAAATAATTTGTCAACGGAGAAATCAATTGTGTATGATTGATCTAAACAAAGTTTAATTCAAGTGGATCTTGCTAATTTTATTTTTGTAAGACAGTTATCAGTTTTCATTATAATTTATAAGCGATTGCTATAATTTGTTAAATTCCGCTTTATTAGCACGTTAGAAAACACATCAAAGAAAAACATACTTTCAATCTTGCAGCAATGCGCCAGAAAAAAAAATCGTTATAAGAGCATCCCTGATGAGTTATTTTACTAACCTTTTTAAATAAACCTTTTGCTCCAACAACAAAAACCTTTTCAAACTAGACATGTATTTAAAGTATGAAATCTAGTGGTCTATAGATTGAGAAACCTCAAGCTTTGATGAAATATTTACACTAGAATTTGAAAAGCTTTTTCTAAAGTTTTATCCAAAGCCTTTTTTAATAGACGTTATGAATATTATCCATTTTCTCGTTTCCAAACCATTTGCTGCTTATTTATATTCTAATAAATGCAACTACTGAACAAAACGGTTGTTAGACAAGTTGGTAAGAACCTTTCTACTAGGCTGTAGGTGGCATGATTGACTCAAACCTGACTTTTAACTTTTTAAAAACAACTTAATTATATCCTACTTTAAACTACAAACTAGCCCTTTAACTTTACTGTAAGTACGAAACAACCTAATAAAAATTATATATTTGCATATCTGATCCTTTATCGAATTCTAACTAATTCAAATATTGTATTATTATCACAACTTTTATACTTATTATTTCTGTAATCTCCTATTTTGAGTGGCGGATTTAGAAAATTTAGTCAGCAGTGTTGCAAAAAGTTGAAGCTCACTCGAATCGGTAGTTTCTAAAATTTGTTTGGAGTGAATTATTATAATCGTCCATGTGCTTTCAAAATTTCTTCAGCGGTCGTCCCAACATTCAAAAGTTAATTAAATAGTCAAGAATTTGAAAGTTTTGTTCACCAGTAGTCCAATATTACCGAAAAAAATTATTTGAATAGGTCATTTTTGAACCACCGGTGAACAAAACTTTCAAATATTTGACTATAAAATACCTTTCCGAAAGTTAGGACGACCGCTAGAGTTTTTTAGAAAGCACATGGATAATGTAAATAATTTACTCTTTTATATAAAGAGTTAATCTTCATAATATCAAATTTACCCACATAAACAACAATATTTCATATATGCCCAATTTTAGTTCATGATCTATGATCTATACCCAAACTAATTTATTTAATCACAATTAAAATCTTTTAATGCATAATAAATACTCCCTCCGTCCCATAATCATTGTCCATCTTTCCATTTTTGGATGTCTCAAAATAATTGTCCACTTCTCATTTCAATCAATAGGAGGAGAGTTGTCATGTTTTGTCATCTTTCATCAAAGTTAAAAAGACAAAGTAGATGCATTATAGGTTATTGATTTAAATTACAAAGAGTAACTTAGATGGACGAAAACCATCAATGCACTGTAAAGAGCGTTATTTTTTAGATCCAAAATGGTATTTACTTGCTGAACCGGTAAATTGAAAGTTGTTGCGGTCCTACTTTTATTAAACTGCGTGTTTTTGTTAGTGGACAATAATTTTGGGACGGATGGAGTACCTCATAATAATATATGCACAATTCTACCCTTCTTTCTAATAGCCGCAAAAATTTCTGCCATATAGCAAGCCCCATATGTCGATCGGCTACATGTCTATTATGAATATCAAATTCGTTCAATCATTCACTGATTTGATTTCTCTACAAAGATACAACAATTACAAGGTTTGTGTATATTCTATTGTTTTTCCCTTTTATTCTAAATACCCTAATCAATTATATTATGATTATTTTATAATATTATATATTTGTTCTTTTCATGCATCAGATGCCATCCTTTGGTTGACGGATATGTGATCGTCAATATATATTAACACTAATAATCTCGATTGTGCATGATATAATGGCATGATTTTGTATCTTTGTTTTGTAATGAGTGGTATGTCGATTTAATATCAGGATGATGTCATTGAATATTGTATATTGTAGTTGTTTTATTACTAGGGGTAAATTTGGAAAATATTGGTGCAAATTAGGTTTTTTTAATTAAATAAATTACTTTGGGTATAGATGATAGATTGATAGATTATCAACTAAAGTTGGGCATATATAATATATTGTAGTTTGGGTGGGTAAATTTGATATTTTGAGGTTTATATGGGATATATAAGAAATTAACTCTTATTTAAACAATGAGGTGCACTGTCTAAAGACGGGTAATATCATTCTTAAATGACTAGTAGCGTTTCAAGTAAATATTTTACATCAACGCAACTTAATTGTATGGTGTCATGTGTCATCGCTTAGGTACACCCTCCATATATACTTATTGGTATGATAGAAATATCTTATCTATTTATTACTAGTATATTCTATATAACTAACTGAAAATTCTAATTTAAAATTAAATTTGTACTATGCATTAATTAAAGCTTGGAGCGTAATATAGTTTAAAGTCATACTCCGTATTATATGTTTTTGTTAACTTTCATAATTTAAATCACTGGATATTCGGTTCCTCGCTGCGAAGCATGACCCAATATCTCTTGTTATATAATAGATCAATTGTCATAGCAATACGTATATAATCCATCAACATGACACACTAAGCTAGTTAAACATAAAAAAGCCCATGTTTTATATACATGTACCACTTTATTAGTTTATTTGTAATTCTCATGCTCATAAGTAACTGTCAGGTTCTTTTTTCTTGGTACTTTAGTCCATGTCAGTATGTCACTTCAAGTTTCATAATGGCTTTAGCATAGACGCCTTTGGACATTATCTAGTCACACATACATTCATCTGAATTCGCTTTTGGTAATACAGTAAAAAGATTGAAATTTTCACCACTAAACTGTATACAAGTATAAGTAGGTTAGTGAAAAGTAACAAGTATGTCTTGAAATTACATTCCCTTATAGGGAACATCAAACAATCAAAACCAGATATTTAATAACAATGGCAATTTTACCAAATACACATTATAAACTGTCCACGAAATGGAGTCAAAGATGAATCAAACGATATTTATTATATCATAATTAATTTCTGTTTTAAAACTTTGTAACCATAAAAATATTTGAGTTAATCAATTTAATATTTAACACTCAAATAAATGCAATTAATTATTATTATTATTATATTTATTATAATATAATTAATCTCTGTTTTAAAACTATGTAACCATAAAAATATTTGAGTTTTTATAACACCTATGTAACTGACATGATAATTTTATTGCTATTAAATGTCAATTATAAATGTTTTGATAGAAATATTATACGTATTTTTTTACATAATATACATAATCAACTTTTTATACTAATATATAAGAAATTTAAGACTCATTTTCATAAAAGATACTGCAATTATTAATTATACTTTTTAATATACTTTTTCAAACTATTCAAAAGATACTTAAATTTCATCAATATACTTTTTAATTATAAGACTCAATTTATCACTATTATATATAGAACTAGATCATAACCCGTGAATTCGCGGGATGCTTCATGATTTTAATTGAAATTTATATTATATTTTTATTTTTACCATGTCTTGAATTTACGACGTATGATGAAAAGAGAGTAAATATGGATGTTTTTTTGGGGGAGTTGATAAATACAATAAAAAGATTGATTTTTACACCACACAGTACAATTGTTGCATATAGTACCCTACATATTGTAGATGTTAAGTATAACAAAATAATTGATTGATGTTACATATTTACGCTATTTATTTGAAAAATGTATGAGAATTACATTGATATAAATTTGATTGTAGTTTGATTCCTAGCTTAGGAACCGCAAATTCGCGAGCTTGTGCACAAAAAGAATTCTACAATCTAATTTATGTATGTATTGAGTAAAGTCATATAGTGTAATCTTATATTTCATATGCACGACTAACATGAAAACATGATTTTGATCTCATCCATAAATGTAAAAGAAGTGTGGTCCAATTATAACATACACACAGTTGAAGTCTGACACACCAAAATACAAAGCATATTGACATCAATATCTTACATAAAAGTTTGAAATATCGGTGAAAGAAATCTTTGTATACAACATCAATTAAATTTTGCCACAAAACCGTTAAGTGGTGACTAATATACATGACTTGAGTGTTCGTCTTTACATTTCCACCTAATAGTTAGTGTATATAATTCACTATTGAAATCATCTCTCACAAAGTGTAAACTTAATATCTCAGGGAATCTAGAGCTTAACAACTTCCCAACTTTTGTCACTTATGCTCTCAAAATTCATGGCACCTTATCTTTTTCCGCATCAACTCAAGTGACCTATATTGTGTTTATCTCTAAAAACCTACTATCGCGGTTAAAGATACTCGTTCGTTATTAGTTTATAACACTCTGAAGTCCGATTAAAATGAGCATAAAAACCTCTTTTGCAACCGCTTTAACAGTACGCCAATTGTTTCCGGTAAACATGATGAACTGCACTGCGATTTTGAAAAGTCCCTCAAAACAATAGGCGCTTCTCTCTCTGCAACTCCCACACACCAATAAGTTCATAATCATATGCTACCAATATGCCTATCGTTGCATTCTCTTCTAGATCAACCACAAAATCTTCAACATTGCTTGGAACAACGCGCCTTTCTCATCCAGCAAACTTCTGTTCCTGACCTGTTGAAAAACAATTTCATATAAGCAACATCTGTTGGAGATTAATTGAATAAAACTATTGAGTTGGTTAGGGATCAAATTGGGTCAGGTAGGGTGGGCAATCAGGTACTTTTGCCACTTTTAATAAAACTAAAAAGGGTTAATATGCTAGATATGATTAAAACTAAGCAACTAAAAAACCACATGATGGATTTAGAAGTGTCATTACAATATAAATACAGTTTCGGCAGCTTTCAACCTCCTATTTGATACATTTCGTCATTAGAATCAAATTAAGATATGATAGAATTGGGTTAAATGTTACCCACGTTGACCATTCATCATAACACTATTATTAGCTCCAACACTGGTTTCAACCATCACAGCAGTTGAAGTGGCAAGACCAAGTGCACAATGACATGCAACAACAGACACTGAAATCGAAAATTTAAGTGCAAAATAAAAGTAGTTACCATCTTGAGGTAGCTAGTCTTCTGGGTAAGCTCGAAATCTCCACAAAATCACCTATATTTAAGTGACATAATATCAATAGAACATGTTCCTTTTATTCAATTTACCGATCCCTCACCGGTTACTTACCACAACCTGAATGTTGTCATTGACAAAGCAGTGACTGTGGGGATAAAATATTAATGCAACTTGAGTAGACAAAAAAATTTCAATGAGTCGCTGAGTACAATATATATGTAACAGATATGGATATCATTGACACACGTACTTACATAGTTGAGAAACCTCAAGATATGAGCTTTTGAAGTACATTTGTGTTGTCTTAACCAAAGATATAGCCTGGCTTAAAAATAGAACCTAGTTTTGTAGCTTGACCATGGAGGGAGCCCAGTAAGTTTATTCACCAGTAACCATAAAGTCATTTACATAACTTGAAACCGAGACAACAAAACCATCACCTAGAACCTTCGGACCAGGAACAATTTTTAATATATATCTCAAGTTTTATCAGTAATGCATCTATTTCCCTTTCCCTTATTACATCTCTACTTGCTAGAAAGTCAAAACTCTCACGCTGAAGTGTTGTTTTCAAATATTTTAGTAGAGGCGAGGGGCATTTAATAAAAAAAAATAGGTAAAAGGGTGGTTACGAATGATTAAAAATTCGTTAACCCAAATTACAATAGTCAAAGTGCCTTTGTTTTGAATAAGCAGCAAAGCTGTTGAAGGTCAAGTGCCACCAACTTCTTTATAGCATCTTATGTTTTCCCTTTTGCAAGACTTTCCATGTCCTTCATAAACAATACGAAGGTTACTAAAAAGTGACTTGTTTCAATATATGTTCGAGACCAGAACCCAGTAATTGCACCATACTGAAGTGCATAAACAACATAGACGTACGCAACTGGGCTGAAGTTCCTATTGCCACCAAAGCATTAGTGTACGTTGCACCGTTGGGTAGTGTTCTAAAAGCTGCTTGATAAAATTGCTTCCCAATAACAAATCGAACAAGACTGACCAATGAAATGTGCAACCAATCACCAATTTGGAATGATCCAAACCAAGAGAGCAATATGGAATTAAGAAAGGTATATGTGGAGGTATGAACCTCAATGCAAAGATAGGTATCTGTTAAGAAGAACCATCAGCAAATAAAGATGATACAATACTGAGTGATGCAGATTGGTTAACATGTCACATGAGTTTAGGCCAAAATAGGTAAGTTTATAGATATATCCCGTATCAAGGATAACGATTGATATTATATAAATTGATAATAATACTAATTAACTTTTAGAATATATAAAGTTAGAACGTTTATAGTATTCAAAGTACACTTTCCGTGACTTTTCGACTTATTTTATCTAAATCCTTTTAAGTTAATGAATCTATTTTACATTAGACATAAATCACAACCTGCATCAACCCATAAAGGAGTAAATGGGCCGAAATTAGCACCTGTAAACTGCGAAAGTAAGTTATTGATATGAGCAGTTAAGTTGCTTACAAAGAGAGACAATTTGAATTTAAATTAAGTTACTAATCACCAAAGAAGTAAGAATAAGAAATAAGTCCTTAAAATGATGGATAAATTACCTCACATTCAAATTGGAGCCAAAATAAGGACACCAATTATTAAGAGTGGTGATGTTGCAGAAAACTAAGTTTCATGGTGTTGAGTTATTTGGTAACAGATATAGGAATGATGGTAGTCGTCGTCGTTGAAACCATCCATCACAGCTTGAGGAGCCAGTACTTTACACGGCAATATGGCACTATACAACAGTGACTGCAGTTAGTATGTTGCACAAGATGGTTTGCATCGCGGTAACTGACAATAGCCACATTGTGGTTGGTAAAAATTCTTCACCACTATAGCAGCCCGGCCAGTTAATTATGTTTCATTTTATTATTACTATTATCACAACAAATGTGTGTGAATGGACGGGTCAACTGTTTCAAATATCAAGTCAATTTATGTAGTAACATTTGTATCAATATGTAGGCATCTTACCTCTTTATTTTGATCATTTCAGATCTGATATTAATACAACTTTCAATTTTCGCCAAATAAACTGGCGCAGTGGGTCAAATATATCACATCTAATCCACGACTTGCTTGTTTAACAATTATTAATTTCCTTTTATAATATAATTGAGATGGAATTCAAAAGTATAATATAATTGACACAGACACACACAAAAAAGGAACAAACCTGGGAAGTTCTCAAAAAGGAGTTTGAGTCTCACACTAAAATATTGCAACATGATCACACTGATACGATCTATAGAATCTGAAATCAAAAAGTACCATGGATGTATAGGTAAATCATCTCATGTATGATATGAAAGTCTGCAAACCTGTTAGAATAGTGAAGTTGTAATAACATTCGAGAAACAAAAAGGTAGCCTTTACTTTTTAATTATAAGACTCAATTTATCACTATTATATATAGAATTTGAACATTTGATTTTAAGAAATTAGAAATTACTATTTTACTTTATACAACGTGAATGCAAATAATGTAATTTTATAGCTATATTAGATATATGTAATTTATCTGTATCAACTTTTAATTATTTTAATAATTGCATTATTAAAATTTAAAATTTGCTTAATCTAATTTCAAAATATCATGTATGCCACTCTTAAACCCAAATATATCATATGTATCCAAATGATTAATTTAATCATTTTAATAACACTAAATCTCCAAATAAAAATTACTATTGACCATTATAACCTTATTCTCTAATATTGTATCTAGGTATGACAATGGATCGGATGATCCCATATTCACATCCATATCCATTTAATTTCAATTCATCCATCTATATCCATATCCGATGGATTAAGCGGGTTAATGGATGTCCATTAGATATTCATAAAATGTTAGAAAGAATTTCCTAATATGAAATGAAATCGACAAATATTGTACAAAAAATAAGTATAACGTAACATACAAGAATCTATTCACAAAAGTGTTCAAACTATATTGTCAATCAACGAAGAATAATTTGTTACACTTACAAGTAAACATATATTTAGACAAATTTACATGTACGTGTGCTCCTTGTTTATAAGTTAATCACACGTGTTTTAACTGTTATATATCGTAGATTGTGACTTCACTATATAATTGTAAGCAGAACTTCGTTTGGCACGATACATTCATGCATTAAGATTTGCAATATAAATCAAAATACAAAATAAAAACCCCTCAAATATACATTAGATATTTAAAACTTACGACTTTATATGTTCAATAATTCCTTAATTGTTATGTTCAATAAAATCAAAATAATATTTTGTGGTTTATATGTGGATATGTAAATTTACATGTGTATATATCTATCTATCTATCTATCTATATATATATATATATATATATATATATATATTTTCATCCATATCCGATTCACTATTCATCCACATTCATATCCACTATTCATCCATTTAGATCGTCCATATCCACCATTTAATGGATGGATCGAATGGATATCCACCGGATCAGGTGACCATTGCCATCCCTAAATTTGTATCCCTAAACATTAAGAACCCTAGTTCATTCAAGTCTAAACCTATTTCATTTCTTAGTTTTTTTCCTTCAAAATAATTCCTATTAAATCAAGAAACATACATTAATTTTATTTTTGTTCATAAGCTCTTTAGATGAATATTAAGTTTACGAACTTAGTATTTATTTTGTTTCCCAATTATTTAGTCCATTACAAACATTCGTAACTATCACAATCTCATTTGACTTTTTTAAGGTTGCCGTTCAAACCGAATCGTCACTACACCACTGAGTTTGGCATTGACTTTTTGTTTTGTCGATCACATAAATCGTAGTTTCCAGATGATTTTGCGTCCAAAATTTGCAGGTATGAAATATGAATCTCTACTGATTGCCTTCTTCAACAATAACAACCAAAAACAGATAATGAATAAGAATTACAAGAGAAAGAAAAAACTGAGATTTGAAATAGATTGAAATGAGTGAGACAATCTTTCAATGTTTAGGGATACAATATCGGAGGAGAAGGGTATAATGGTCGATAATAATTTTTATTTGGGAATTTAGTGTAACTAAAATAGTTATATTAATATTTTGAGTTATAAGTGGCATATATAATATTTTGAAATTAGATTAGGCAAATATGATATTTTGAAGCTTATGAGTGACATATATGCAATTTTCTCATCATTATAAATTTATAATAGGGGTGTTCGAAATCAGATATCCGAAAATTCGGATAGTGGATTGTGGTATCTGAAATCCGAATTCAAAATTTCGAATATCCGAAGTTTCGCATACGGATACCGGATAATCCGAAATATCCGAAAAAATAAGAACAAGAATATTTGAATATGTAGATTAGAAGATCAGAACTTTTAACATCTTCAAATAACAAATAAATCAACAATTTGCATCAGCAAATTTCTATAAGTCTGGGCGACAAAAATATAATAACAATATCTAAGAATGGGTTATGTATTTATTTGCTAATTTAGTGGGATCTTCGTGAGAGTCAAATGAGAATATTTTATTTGAGACTTGAATCAATCTTGACTACACTTACCCACTGGCCACTTCCTAAGTTCATGTAATAATAATTGGAGTAAAATTCTTGTAGATTATGTATTTTGCAACAAAAGACTTGAAATATATAAAATAGATAGGAAAGAAAGATAAAAGATGGCTTAATTTAAGGTTATTTAAGAAGTGGGAAATGAGACTGGATCGGATGGATGATGATATTTGAATAAGGAGACTTCAATTGTGTCTTTCTATGTAAAAGTGAAAGGTCAATGTAAGGTTATATAAAGATATTCGGTCAACATTCAGTAACTTATAAATAGAAAAACAAAAAGAAAATTAAAAACAAAACATTTTTTCGGATAGTTCGGGTATCCGAATATCCGATTTTTTTTTTTAAATTGCTATCCGAATCCGATCCTGAAATTTCGGATATCCGAATTTTCGAGTATCCAAATTTTCGGATAGTTTCGGATCGGATATTCGGATATTTGGATTTCGGATACATATATATTTGAACACCCCTAATTTATAATAGGGGTTGCGTTTCGTGTCGAGTTAAGATTACAGATTAGGATTTATGGGTTAAAACTTCATAACCTAAACACGAAATGATTTGATATATTCTGTTTGACGGTTCAAAAGTAACCAACACGTATAAGACCCGTATTATGCTGACCCAATCAGTTAAATAAACCAATTGGCAGGTTAAGACTCCGGAATATAACCCTTCCCCATTTATTTTCATGTCAGTATCTTGTCAGATATTAAATTATATCAAGAATTGTCATCGCTAATTAAATTAATTTGAAATACAATATATAAATAAAGTACAAATTGGTTTACTAATATTGCATTATTTTCTGTCATGTACGACATGCAGTTGAACGAACTCATTTGTCACTGCTGCAATATTGCGCGGTTAATCCTCTAGTATCTCTTTACCAAATAAGCTAAAAAGGGGTGGGGCATATACAATGATTTGAAAACCGGTTGAACCAGTCCGGTCCGATCGGTTCGACCGGGAAAAATGGGTTTTCCGGCCGGGAACAAACCGGTTTTAACCAGGAGTTGACCGGTCAACGAACCGGACGGTTCGGTCAAAACCGGACGGTTCAACCCGATTTTTTAATTTTTTTTTATAAAACAGTGATGTGGCATAAAAACCGAACAATTCGACCGGACCGGTTGAACCGGAACCGGATGACAATCCGGTCCGATCCGATTTTCGGTTTTCAAAACATTGGGTGTATATGCATGTTGTAGACGTCTCCATAAAGGTCCACATCAACGGAAACTACATAGTAGAATTCTCGCACATCACCTTTTTACCAAACCATGCATATCGACATTCAATTAAAAAACAACAAGATTATTATAAATGAAAATCTTATATGGACAGAAATATGAAAAAGTGCTAATTATAGCCTTTAGGGCAATGTATAAACTTCCCATGTTAACTTAATTCCATACTTGTAATTCATGGTTACCATAAATATATATTTTTTTTTACCAAATTTAAATAACGCAAGCTAGTTGATATTAAAAGGGAGTTTCCGTACTTTGTAATTAAATTCAACCGAGTTTAAAACGCAAGCTAGTTGATATTAAAAAGGAATTTCCGTACTTTGTAATTGATTTCAACCGAGTTTATGTAATTGATTTCAACCGACTTTAGAATTTTAAATATAGAAATTTTAGTCATAACCTTTAGAAATCAATAGAACTTTGAAAGCCGGCTATAATTACGTGTAAATTAACAACACATTTTGATTAATTGGCCTAATGGGTGGAGGCATAAATATATTTTTAAGCAGGTTAGTATAAGAGAGAGAAAATATTTTTATTATTGATTTAAATGAGTAAGCATGAAGTTTAAATGAGTATAACAACTTTGAGTGAGAATTGATGAACCAATTATAATGCGTTACGTGTCACAAAAACTCATTTTCGCTTATGTTTTTAAATGGTAAGTCGAAAAATTATAAAAATTACACCATTAAATATTAGTATTCTTCTCTCTTCGATTTGCTATCTCACAAGGCATACTTTCGACGACTTTTTAGGGTTTTTTTTACAAATGGTACAAAATTGGTAATGCATGTATTACTAGCTGGTATCACATGTAATCGAAGAGAATAAAACGATGATTTTTATGATGCAATTTTTATGATTTATCAACTTCCCGTTTGAGAGATATTTAAGTTTAAAAAATGTGGTGGAAAGTGGGTTTTGTGACACGTGACACATTATGGTTGATTCCTTAATTCTCACTCAAAGTTGTTGACACATTTGAATCTTACTCAAGGGAGCAAATATAAAAATGGTTTTGGTAACGTATGCCCTCGTGGCACACGTTAAATTACATTTAATGAAGTTAAAATTTTCTTAAATATCATAATCTCTAATTAATATGTGTATGAAAAAGGTAAATATTATATTGAATTAATGAGTATCAAATGCAAATTATTATATTTAAGGAAATTAAAACTTCACTTAACGTGTGCCCGACACACGTTAGCAAATCCCTATAAAAAATACCCTTAATAATTGTAACACCCCGAAAACGTGACCATTTTTTTTAACACTTTTGACAATGTCCTACATCTACTCCATTTATATACTTGATCTATTATAAAGTTACATAGCTAAAATGGGCTTTTAAAAACTAAAATATTCATTTTCTACATTGATATGCGATCCTGGAAAAATTTTGGATCGCGTAAGCACTTGAAAAACTTTCTGTTTCAAAAATACACTATCATACGCGATCCTGGGAAATTTCTGGGATCGCGTAGCTAAGAACAAATTTTTCTGATCACAATTTGCACTAACTCACGCGATCCAGAAAATTTTCTAGGATCGCGTGTCTATGTCTATTTCTGAAAGTCAGCAAAAGTCAACTTTTTAGCCAACTTCAAACGTGCATAACTTTTTACTCGTTATCAATTAAGACATGAAATTTTGCAGGCACCTTTACTATATCAATATGTAACTTTCCTCATTTTCACTTTTTCAAATTTCATATTTTATCGGGATTTGACCCGTAGACGAGTTTTAGGCCATTTTTGACCAAAATCTTGACATACTAACTTTCAAACCACTCACATTTTGATTCAATGCTTTTGACTATACTATCAACACATTATTTACAACTTATTAGTGCCATAGCATTTGACTATATTCGAGTATAACTCAATTTTTACTCGTAAACTCATTGGTTGTCCATTTGAACACCAAAATGACCCGATTGGGTCTTTGACCATATTGACCCACTTTCTTGGTCAATTCTTACCCAATTGACTTATTTAAGTCAAACTAACTTGCTAACATCCTCATTTAACCTCAATATCAAAATATGACACTTTTGACTTTCGTAACTCAAAATTTCTCATTTAACATTACTTTCACACTTTTTATACATTCAAACTTTTAACATATAAGTCTCACCATAACTTTGACTTTAACCATAACTTTGACTTTCAACAAATATCATATACCATTTCAAGTGAGACTTAACATTCTTTACAAAACTTGGTTAATGTCATAAATTTTACAAACGGGGGTGTAACTATCATATCTAGAGCATGATCAAAAAGGGATAAGACTTGTTACCAAAATCGAGTAACAAGCTCCACCACTAGCATCAAACATGTCCCTTGCCCAAGTCACCCCTATTCACACTTGGCTCACCTGAAACATGTTAAACATAACACATAAGCAATTGCTTAGTAAGTAATGGAAACTTTAACTTTAACATAAACATCATCACATTAAGGATCCTTAAACATCATCACATTAAGGATCCTTAAACATCATCATCATGTTAACTACTACTAGTTAACATTAATACCGAGCTAATGTTCATGACTCATTACTCGGAACATGTCAAGCTAATGACTCGCTCATTACTTAACTCATCATTCATTCATATCCATCTACTTACCTTGATCTTGATTAAGCAATTTACTTGAATAACTTGATTTAACCTCTTTTTCTTGATCACCTATACACATAACATATAGCATAAGCAATTAACATAACACTTTACATCTTTTCTTAACTTTGATCTCATTAACAAAGTAATAGACCTTTAGCACCTTTTTCAACACTTTTACTTAATCACATAATTAGGTGCTAACTTACTAACACCTATCTTTTTCATAAGTGTTCCATATACTAGTATCAAAATCACATGAATTTGGGTATTAATCATTCATCTCATCATAATTTTCATCAATTATCATTATTATCATCTCATACATCATTACCCACATAAACAAGAACTTACTTATACCCAATTTCACATGATTAAGTTTTCTCTATTCAATTTAACATTAATTACACATACTTCTTAGCTTATTAACATACATGGAACACTAATTAATCAAATTAACTAATTTTCATTAACTTTCTAAATTTCTAGGGTTCATAAATTTAAACCCTAATATGATTTAAGTATAGCATATAGCTCATTTATATACATAGAATACTAATTAATCAAATTAACTAGTTTTCATACACTTTCAATAATCTAGGGTTTATAAAATTGAAACCCTAACATGAATTGAGCTTGTAGGAAGATCATACATACCTTAGAAACACTTAATTGAAGATTACTAACTTCAATTCCTTCAAATCCTCACTAAATTTTCGTTTTCTTCTTCTTGGTACTTATTTACGCCATATACATATACATACGTATTTTGATTTTCAGTCTAGAAGAAATCAGAATGTTGTAGGAGGTTTTATTAATTAAATTTACATACTCCTCCCCTCTACTTTCATATATGCACCTTTAGTCCCTCTAACATACCTTTTCTTATTTGGTTAGTCCCACTAACCCAATTCTAACTATCTTGTTACCTTAAACTTTTAACATATTAAATACATATAAAATAAAAACATAAACGTATTTTAATAATTTAAACTTACGTATTTTAGGGGCGTTACAATAATAATTCTTTTTCATGTTATATAAATTTTGAAAAGAGACCAACTTTCTACGTACATTGTCTCCATCCCTAAGTTCCCATACACGTGAATGAGTGTTTTTAATGTGTTTACATATTATATTAGACTAGCATAATACATGTGTTATGTAGCGAAAATTACTAATTTTATTGTAAAGAGTGAGTTAGTGACTCAACGATAGTCATACATTGTCTTTGTTATTCATTGGTGGATTACCCGTGATTGTGAGTTGGTATTGTAAAACTTTAGATTTGGAATATAATTGGTGAAAAGTGAAAAATATGTGACTATAAAGAGGTTATATTTTAAATAAATGTGGAAATGTTAAGATTTTAAGATTAAAATGCTTTATTATGGAGTAGTATAGATAGATATTTTTTTGAAAATTTTTTTTTCCTCATTCAACTTAAATCATCACAGCTTCCCAACTATGAATTGACGAAAATTTCACAGAGATGAAGTTGAACGATGATTTATTTGTTGCTATTTTTTTATGGGAAGCAAGACTTAGTAATACCGGAATTAATATTAATATACTAGTAGCAATTTTTTTTTATCATATCAACTACTATTTGGTGTACAAAAGGTTGTCCTCAAGAAGATAGTAGGTCTGAATATAGATTTAAAATTGTGATGGTGGAAGTAATTAATTAATTGATTGCAATAGATTAATAGAGAGAAAATTCAACTAATAAGAAAAGTAGTTTTCGTTTTAAGCTAATGTAAGACCTACGTAATGACCAAGAAATTGAGTATTCTCACGTATTTTAAACTGACTTGATTTGATCTTGTTGTTGAGAAGAATTCAACACTTATAGTCAACAAAGTCAATTTCATTTAATAGGCAACTTCTAAAATTCAGTTATTAAGAAAGTACACAGCTTTTGTCACCCACCAATACACTTGCTCTTTATATTCATATCAGATTAGATTAATTATAGTTTTAAATTAATTACAATGAAGATGCTATAAAAAAATGGGGTACGTCCTCATCAAGGGGAGTTGCACAGAACTTTTACACATCAGTTTTCTATTATACCGTCTGAATTGATTCATTGAAAATTTACCTACAGTACAAAACAAGAGAATATATATGTGTCAATAAGATACTAACATTGATAAAAGGTCAATAACTAATTTTTAATATTATTAATTAATCTTTAGGACTGAGTCAATTATAACAATCTATATTAATACTTAACTTGGAGGAGAATCTCACAAATTAAGATGCATAATTTACCAACTTACCTCATACTAATAACTTTGTTGCCATGCTTTCTTCTACAAGCAAGACTAAGCCCTGAAAGCTTAAATGAAGTACTAAAAGTCCAAAACAAGATGGAGATCACTAAAATTGGTGCTATTCTTGACCAGACTAGTAGGGCTGGCAAAGAAGCTAAAGTGTCAATTGAGATAGCAGTTCAAGATTTCAACATGGAAATGAACCATGCAGCTTTATTACTAGATCTTCAAAACTATGACCAAAACAAGTACGTCCATGCTGCTATTGCAGGTAATCGTCATAAGTAAGGGCTGGTCACGGGCAGTCGGTTTTCTGGTAACAATCAATTTAATACGTACTTACGGTTATTGAAAAAGCTGAGTTGATCTAGCTATATACGTACCCATTTGCTCACATGGGTTATATTGTTGAAATAATGCAGCGAAAGAGCTGATTGATACACACAATGTAAGTGCTATTTTGGGAGGTCATACGTGGGAGGATGCGTCTTCCATAGCCAAGGTCATAAGTGAAACTGATCACAAAGTCCCAATATCATTTCTATCGCTAGCAGGTACAACTCCACCACACGCCACAAGTGATCAATGGCCATTTTTCGTTCAAGCTGTTCCCACACAAGCCACACAAATGAATGCAGTTGCAGCAATATTACAGTCATGGGGTGTACGTCAATTCACACTTATATACGAAACCTCACATCTAACATCCTCACCAGCATCAATCATATCTCATATCTCAGAGGCTTGTGGAAAAACAGGTTGTGTTCTGACCCATATAATACCACTCACATCTAGCTCAGGTTTCTTATTGAATGAGCTTCAGGTATTCAAGAGACGACAACGTAATTATAAAGTCTTTATAGTTCATACATCTGTGGAACTCGGGGTTCGCTTGTTTCAGGAAGCGGAGAAGATGGACATGACTGGAGATGGGTATTTATGGATTGCAACTAATGAGATCACAAATCTTTTTCATTCGGTTAATTCTACTATGATTTCTTCACTCAATGGTATGATTGGAGTCAAAAGTTACTTCCATGAAAACACTCCAGATTTTGCAGATTTCAGAAACAGATTCCGACAAAAGTTTCGTTCGGATTACCCAGAAGAAGAACAGTACACACCTGGAATCTTTGCAGTGCAAGGATATAATAGTGTAAATTTTTTGAGGAAAAGTTCACCTGGAAACTTTGATGCCAAAAGACCAATTCTAGAGAGTAGAGTCGAGATCATTAACGTTATAGGAAAGGGTTATCACAGTGTCTACTGGACCCAAGGATTAGGATTTTCAGCTACGGTTGGAGATGGAGCAATTACTTACACCAACTCTATTGATGATGTGGCGAAATCCCTGTGGCCGGTGCAACCACTGTATGCTCATAGACGGCAGAGGAAACTCATAGATATTCGGATGAGGGTTGCAGTTCCTGTGATGTCTCTTTTCAAGGAGTTTGTGAATATGGACTTTGATCCTGAGAAAAACAAAACTGTTTTCAGTGGATTCGCAGTGGCTGCGTTCGATGAAATAATGAGAATGGTGAATCTTAAATATCAGTATTTTCCATTTAACGGATCTTATGATGAATTAATAGAAACATTACTTTCAAAGGTTATAATTTTACAATAGCATTATCTTTAAATTATTTAGTTGTTAATTATGTCATTGATCGATCAATCTGTCCTGATAATTGATGCAGAAGTTCGATGCAGTAGCCGGTGATGTGACGATTCTATCAAGAAGATACGAGTATGCTGATTTCACACAACCATACACTGAGTCAGGTTTGGAGATGATTGTACGGGCTAGATCGACAATATCTAATCAGAAATGGTTGTTCATGAAGCCTTTCACACAAAATATGTGGTGGCTGATAGCAGGAATCTCCATTTACAATGGTTTCGTCATCTGGCTGATTGAGAGGAATCACTGTGATGATCTACGAGGCTCCATCATAAACCAAATTGGCGTAGTCATTTGGCTTGCATTCACGTCACTCTTCACTTTGCGTGGTATATAACATTATTAAATAACATATACTATCATATAGTGGAAATATAATTATGGATGCAGCTAACAAAGCGGATTACTAATATGTTAGAAAGTTTAAGTAGGAAAAACATAAATATTTATTTAAAATTTGCCTTCCAGCACCTAAGTCAGGTGCTGTTGTTAAGATCACTTATATACGTACATACATACATACATACATCATGTCTCATCATTGGATTTAATTACACATATATAACGCATGATCATTTTCGCTCACATATATGCAGGTGATAGGTTGCATAACAATTTGTCTAGAATTGCAGTGGTCGTGTGGCTGTTCGTGGCGCTAATCATCACACAAAGCTACGTGGCTAGTCTAGCGAGCATGCTCACAGCTCAAAGGCTTGAACCAAGCGTAACCAGTGTTAAGATGCTCAAGAACATAAATGCGATTGTTGGAGTCTGCAATGGATCCTTTATGGACTCCTACCTGACAGATGTTCTTGGTTTCAATCCCGCCATTATCAAGCGCTATAACACCAATGAAGAATACGCTCAGGCTTTGAATGATGGTGATATTGCAGCCATCTTTCTTGAAGTTCCTACGGCCAAATCCTTTTTAGCTCAATACTGCAAGAGCTTCGTTAGAACTGGAGAGACATTCAAAGTTGGTGGCTTCGGATTTGTAAGTGCTGTTATAATCCCTTAGTACTTTGCATGTCATTTTTATAGTCCATTTGTCTAAAATTATATAGTCTAAGCTAGTTTATTCATTAACTACTACGTAATTTAATATCATATGGCCCACTAAAAGATTTAAATGATATATAGATGGGTTAGTGTATCTGAATGCATCCAACTTGTACCCGATATCTATTGTGTGTACTCAACTTAAGTTTGCTATTTTTAATGCATCAAACTTTCAAAAAATGTGTTTCAAACTTTCAATGTATTTTGGTGATGTTTTGATGATGTGTCAAACTCTCTGAATGCCACGTGACACCTTAAACGAGCGACACATCACCAAAATGCATTTTGAAAGTTTAATGCATTAAAAATAGCAAACCTGAGTTGGGTACACACAAAAGACATCGGGTACAAGTTAAATACATTCCCAAATACTAACCCAATACAGATCGAGCAGGCTAGCTTTCTCTGTTCAACGAAATAAAAACTCTAATAGGTTGATAACATCATCGAATATGTAATATTTACAGGCATTTTATAAGGGTTTTTCGAGAATTTTAGATGTTAACGAGGCCTTAATGAACATATCAGAAAGTGGGAAACTCAAACAGCTCGAGGATTCGTTTCTTAGCACCCGAAAGTGTGTGGATCAACTAGCTTCTAATTCTAACGACGAAGAGAGAAGTCTTAGCCCTCGCAGCTTTGGGGTTCTATTTGAGTTAACCATGGGGACATCAACCATTACTCTCGTCATCTATATCATCATTGCTATAAAAAAACTAAAAAGATAAGACGATAAGAGTGAGTAATCAATTCATAAGTTAACACGCATGTACACACTTCATTTTGGTCGTACATTGACTTTATTTTTTAAAATTTTTTGATCATTGAATTGTCATTCGTTGACTTCAAGTCTGTAAGGATATACAATGGTAGGAACCGATAGCATACCACGCATGTAATCATGTTTGAATATATTGATTGGCTTAATTTGTATTTCTAATCTAGAATCTATTGTATATTACATTATATATCTATATGTGATGTATCTATGTGAATATTATATACGACGATGATGATGATGTATTCAATTTCTAGAACATTTGCAACTTCATTTCCTGTAAGAATACATAAACCTTTAGAAAATGCCAATAGTAGATAACAAATTATATATACTCCGTGTGTGTGGCTAAAAGGAGTACGAGGTAGTGGGATTACATGGGGTATACATGCGTATAGCACAAACCAAACCATTGTAGTAGAGGATATACATACATGTGTAACCCATATATATCATGACAAAACATCTTGGGTGACAATTTTTTTAGTCATTTCAGCCCAGAATATTGATGGAACCAAATGTAAAATTAAACCTGAACACACCAAATTCATCTGGATTTGCTTTCAGTAATATCAAAATTGAAAAATTCACAAACTTTATATGAGTAGTTTAATGAATAGAATTAAGTATGTTATAAGATTACATTCTGTTATAGGCAACATCTATCAGAACCAAATAGTCTATAATAATGCAATCGAAATATATATGTGTAATTCTAGTCAAAATAATACCAAAGAGACATTATAAAACTGTCCAAAAGTAATGGAGTCAAATATGAGGCAAATGATACAAACACAACTATCAAGCCGGTACAAAAAGAAAAGATAATAAAAAATATTACATGAATACAAAGCGCTCTTCACAATCTATAAAACCACCAAACTCTGAACTAGAATGCCCATTTATCGGTCTCATTTTTCCCCGTTTGACTTTCTGTTGACACCTTAAACGGCCCACTTGACCCAAATGGGTCCGAGTCATCAAATGAGTAGGCTTGACTATGGTCAAACCCCACATTGCTACTCATTGAATCGAACCTGGCAAAATTACGGTCTTGTGTGGTGGTGCTCATTGAATCGAACCTTGAGAAGTCATTGTCTTGTGTCGTGCTGCTCATTGAATCGAATCTTGAGAAGGTTTCTTGTTTGGGAGATCCACGGTCAGTGGCGCTAAAGGAGTCGTATCTTGAGAAATTATCAAAGAAAGAATTCTCTGCTCCTCCACCGCTATAACGTGGTGAGGTGGCAGCTCTAGAAGCTGGTGAGCCTGGAACTGAATCATCAAATCCAAATGGACTTTTCTTTTGAAAGAAACTATTGCCCTGAGGGGAATCAGTTCTCCTTGGACTTGCAGTGAAGCTATTGGAGTCAAAGAAATAACCCTCTCCATGCTTCTCATGATCCGCATCCTGCGGAAATCAAGTTAGTTGCAAGGGTATAAGCGTCATTTGACATTTCTATGAAGTAAGAGAAGAATAAAGAAGATTTTTAGGCTTCTAATTCAAAGTTTGAGGCATTTCCATAAAGGAAAATAATTACAATTAGAACTATATCATGTGCATTGGGAGTTTCCGTTAATCACGCGCCATCTTTGGTAAGACATTTATAACTACGGGTAAATTTGGATATTATTTCTGGTAAAACCAGCCAAAAATAGCAACTTTCCATATAAATGACTCGTATGCCCAAAATATACTTGGAAATAATTTTTCACATCACAGTACGTGTTTATCTTTTGTTTAATAGAGCATATATGTAGCGTGCTTCCATCTTAAGTAAGAATACTTCTAAGCTTACTACCACTTCATTAATCTCCATGTCCACCCCTTAAATACAATGAGAAGATACATGAAAGGAACTCACCTTAGTGGTGTCATTATTGAAGCCCCACACTGAATCTACATCGTCATTGTTGTCAAAAGTACCCCATCCTTGGTCGTCAAAGTTCCTATTAAAAGAAGAAAAACAAAATCAATTTTCCAGACAAAAGAATATGGTAAATGGGAACAACAGTTATATGCTATGAATATTTATTCTTTCCACCAGTCAAGGTAGTAGGCACATGACGTTTTACATACAACCGTGCAGCGAAAATAATTTAGAATGAAAGATCAAATCATCAACTGAATCCACTAGTTACCTTTCACTGTCTGCATCAAAACCCTTTCCAAAATGGCTGAAAGAATCCTCTTTGGTTGGACTTTCAAATAATTTTTGTGTTTTGGGACTAGCTGCTGGACTTTTTGCCGATTCATCTTCGCTATGTGCGTATGCTGATTCGGTCTCAAAAGGCTTCTCTGACTGGTCATCGGCATTTGAATATGAATCCTGAGAATAGTCATCCATCGGCGATGAATTTTCTGCTTGAGATACGGATTTGGCATTTACAGGCACCGCAACATCATATTGGATACCTATCAATCCAAGCATGAAAATGTTGGTGCAGAGTGAAAATATGACGAAGAAAATACGACAAAAAATTTGGTAGACGTGGCAAAATGACAAGGATGAGCACAGGTCAGGTCAGGCCTCAGGCGTGTCCACCGACACTTTCAGTTTTAATCTTTTCTACGTTATAAAGACTTGTTATGTTTTGAAACCAAACTATTGAAATCCTTTTTTTTGGAGATTAAGCTATTTAGGAGGTTGTAAGCCAGTTGCAGATCTTGAGTTTGTATCGAAGGTATGCACTATTGTAACAAAAAGATAATTAAATACTCATTTCTGTTATAAATAATAGTAGTAGTAGACTAGTAATACTAGTAGATATAATAACAACAAAAACAACAATGTTACTTTGCATTTTAGTTTTTCAAAAAGATTTTAGGGTATGCACAACCCCTTTTAGACCCACCCCTGATTATATATGTAACCATTTCAGTACACTTTGAGCAACTTTCAACTGTTCAACCCATTTCCTTCTAAACTTATCTATTACTGGTCAGAGCTAACATATACTCAAATTCCCATATTCATGTAAAATTGTAAATGAGTTGAAACACTGTCGTTTAATTATGGACACTCAAATAGAAATAATGCCAAACCTTCATCTTCGAATTTATCCCATTCCTCATCCCAGACTGCAGATATCTCTGGAACTCCAGGCTGCCAACCTTCACAAACAAGTGGCCAAACCATGAGACAAAACTATTTTAGCAAAATATACTAGCGAGGCTCGTTGCTGATGGGATATATTTATAGCATGAGATGATACCTTGTGGAAGCTCAATAACTGCGGTTGATTTGACATTGATTCCGTGCTTCTTGCAACGTTCAGCTAAAGCCTTCAGTAATTCCTCAAGATCCGATTGTATGCGATCAGCACGAACCTGCACGCAATAATATTTTATCATAAACTGCTTCCTGGCATTTTGCTTTTTTCATCTTTTGTTTTGGGTCGGTGTAGGGGTGGGGGACATATGGAACTAGTTGAACTTACTTGAAGGATACCATCAGCGCTGCCACCCTGTTCCATTTTCACCAGTGCCTGATTCAACTCCATCTTTCTCTCCTATGTAAGTCAACAATCAAAGCATTATATTATCAAGGATAATTGTTTCAACTTATAAACAACTATCAGTGTATTTACAGGCCCAGATACACTTTCTTACGTGTCTGGAAACACTAGTGGACATTTACCTGAATATCACGAAAAGATGCCTCCTCAATTGTTAATTTAGAGGCCACTTCTGCCACCTGCTTGTATTTCTCTTCATATTTCTTTGCAAGCAACTCTGCCTGTAATAAAAAGGATACAAATTTTTTTAGTAACAAGAAAAAGAGAAAACCAATAGAGTTGGACATTTTTACTAATCCTCAAGAATACCTCACGTTTATCAGCTAAAGCCCGTTCTGTAATCTCATTAAGGCGGTTATCACATCTGCTTTTGTATAACACCTGATAAGAAAAAAGAGGTGAGTACATGTGTTTACTCATCTTTATGTATGCAAACGACAAAGTTTCCACATCACACATACATATATCATATATGAGCACAGACGTGTGTATCAAGATCAGTGTATACAATGAGATTGAAGCAAGTTTATAGCATCTGGTAAAAAGATAGAAATGAACAGCAGCACGAATAAATCAGATAAGGATGACTACTCACAAGATCTTGCATTTTGTTCCTGTAGAACGCCATCTTTTCTCTAGAATCCAGAATTACCTTCTCATCAACCTTTCAACACCAATAGAACCACCAAAAGTGAACATTCGAGTGCATATTACATAAGTGGCATGCATAGTACACAAGGTGTTTAAGGAATTATTCAACTAGAACCTAATAATACTCAAAGCACAAGGACCCTTGACTTCCTGAACCCCACCACCACCACCCTCCCCCGAAAGAAAATATGATACTCATTTATCCGATATAAGCCACCCTATATAAACCATAGTCACATGGAACTGGGAACGTTTCGGTACGGGAAGGAACAGGAACGTGGTTCGCCAGGTCTTAAAAATTCGGTACGAAGGGGGGTAGGTTCATTTCGGATCGCTCGGGTACGATGTACCAAACGATGTGGTATGGTGTACCCAATATTAGCAAATATGATAATAAAATAGTATCATATATTCATATATATCAAGTAAAACATATTTTATAATGTTATGTTTAACAGAAACAAAACTTTTATAAGTTCAATCTCTTTAAATAATAATGGATGTAAAAATGGCAATATATATTCGTGCCTGTTGTAATGTAAGAATTGGGCCAGACTTGATGTAAGAATTGGGCCCATAGAGGAAGTGATAAAGAGCGTAATATAATTAGGTCAATATGTGGACTTTCTAAGCCGTCATTCATCCACCTGCAACTCTATCTGTTCACCCACCTCAACAGAAGTTGCAGATCTCCCAAATCCTTACTATCTCCGACGGCTTCAACGGAAAATATAACACATCACCACTTAATCGGACCGATTTTAAGCGAGCTTGACCGATTTTCACTGATTAGTCGAATATTTGAAGCGAGCTTGACTAATATGGTCCATTTTTCTCAATCATGGTTCTGGGAACGTGAAATTTACCGTTCCAGTTCGTGATCCCGAGCGATCCAGATCACAAACGTACCACAATCCTGTACGCGCGATCCGGAACGTAAAACGTGGGGGGGTCTGTGATCCATGTGACTATGATATAAATGCAGATAAAGCATCTTCTATTCTGAATTTTGAAGAATAACTCGGAACCTCATAATCTTAAATTGACAGTATAAAAAAATTAAGTTCTAAATCTATCGTGTTAGATGAAAAGTTACCACTTTTTCTGCATCAGCTGTCTCTCGAGAAACTGAATGAGAACTATTCTGATCCCCATTGCTGAGGTGATTTGCATGAGAAGTATCAATGGTGGGAACAGGTCCTTTCTGCTGATTAAATTGCATATGTTGGGCACCAGGCATGGGAGGCCTCACACCAGCATGTGGCATTGGTTGACCACCAGGCATCCCTTGATGCTGGGGTACAGAACCTATACACAAATATGTTCAACGATATTCAGAACAAGTTGACTGCTCCAATTAGTTATGGCTAGGAGTTAAAAAGTAAAAACCCTTATGAGCTTTAACTGGCAACTATTGATAGAATTAAGCTACGCGCATAATTAAGTAAGCAATAATCAACATGTCTTCATCATAGACTGTTTTCAACTTTCAAGGTATCTTTCTCGTCCTCCATTCGATAGTTGTATCTATGACACGACGAAACTAGTAATTTTGGAAGGTACATATATCTAGAGATACATGTGGATCGTCGCTGCACCCAGTCCTCAGTTCACCAGTTTGTTGCAATAAACCCTGACTAGCTCACTCACTTCCTAAAACAGTCTCATTCTAACCAGTTAATGCCCCAAATATGGCCCTTCGAGTAACACTTGTTGCCTGGTTTTAGTTATCCTCTAATAATTTGTTATTTTGGAATTTGTTGTATTTTCTTTGATAAACAGAAGTCTAAAAGATATGTGAAACAAACTTTGTTACGATGGTTATAACATTACAACGTTAATTTACAGAAGAAACACTCCGTTGACCCCCCCACCCCCCACCCCCCGCGCGGGCGACAGGTACTCGTGCTTACCGATTTCTCACAGTGAAAACTCCTATAGTATTTAAAACACTCGTTGACAAGGACTAAACCAGTCACAGAATGGTATAAGTGGATACCAGACTAACTCGTGGACTTGAACAGTTACATAACCGGCCCATTTTAACCAAGCCTTCTATGACACGTAATTGGCTGAGGTTTGGACTGGTCCCGGCCTTTGTGCATGTGTATTGAAACAATATAGTATCTGAAATCCAAACTAATTTTTCCTTTACATGTTACAAATATTACATTTGATGGACTAAACAAATTACTAATGTGATAATAGGGTGATCTAAATAAAAAGAGTTTAAGAAATACCAGGAGTAGCTCCCCAACCAGCATGCCTAAAAGAAGGATTGGGTGGACCGGTGAGAGACAACAGAGTTTCATCAAGCAAAACGTTGCTAGGGAGTGCTGGTGGAAGATTGTGGCCTTCTCTGTACCGCTCCATCAGATAGAGAGCAATACAGAACTCCCTCAAAGAAAGCATGCTGTCATTATCTTGGTCAGACAAGTCCCAAACCTGTTTCAAAATCTCTGTAAAAAAATGAAAAAGTATTGTGGGTCATTGTTAAAAGGAAATATATTAGCGTATACAAGTTACAACAGATTGTGATCATTTAACAAGGACCTTATAAGTTAAAAATATATAAAATAAATTAATTAAATAAAGAATAGGCCAAGAGTTTATACCTCTCGGTAGTCTCCAACTCAAAAATAAACTGCGTGCCTGTTCACCAGTGATTTTCCCATCTCTATCAGAGTCAACTTCCATGAACACTTTCATATACTTGTTCACACCAGCCCGTGTCATTTTCGGCCACTGAGGTTGTGACAGATTGGGAGCTGGTGTTTTCGTCTCAACTGAAAATCCAGATGTACCAAATGTAGAATTTTGAGGTGGTCCCTGTTGAGTTGGCCTCGGAACAGAAGGTGCTGCTGACTGTACAGGACCTCCAGCGGGATGCCTTGTAAATGCATTCAATGCACCAAGAGGGTCAATCTTGACTGGAGCCTGGGGCTCAGAAGTTAGAGGAACAATGGGAGAAGTGGGTGGATTGGATGCAGTAACAGATGGCATTGGAGCTGGTGAGGGTTTGGATAAAGTTTGGGAAGCAGAAAATGTGTCACTGCCAAACATAGAGTCAGAAACAACTCCATTTCCTCCAACTGATACTCTAGGGGTAGTGAAAGATGAGGATAGACCAGAACCCGCCAGCCCACCACCTGGTGAGAAATTAGGACCACCAACACCCTGTGGTTGAAGAGGACCGCTAGGAGGTGGTGGCCTCATCGCTTGATTTCCTTGAGGTGCAAAATATTGTGCCGGAGAAGATGGAGCCACTGAAGGAGAAGCCGTTGAATTTGGAGGCCCTTGTGATCTGATGCCATAATTTTGAGGCTGCATTGAATTGACAATCCCGGGCTGCTGTGTAAGAGGACGTGGGGTCATAGAATTGACAACCCCAGGCTGCTGTGTAAGAGGACGTGGGGTCATTGAATTGACAACTACGGGCTGCTGTGTAGGAGGACGTGGGGCCATTGAATTGACAACCCCAGGCGGCTGGGCAAGAGGACTTGGAGCCATTGAATTGGCAACCCCAGGCTGCTGTGTTGGAGGACGTGGAGCCATTGAATTTGGTTGAACCGGCGGAAGTGCTGCAAGATTTATCTGTGGAGCAGGGATTTTAGCAGAAGCGGGTCCATATAATGCTGCCTTCACTATATCGGGTGTTAGTTCTCGTTTACTCTGTGCCACTGTAACAAGCTTAAGGGCATTATAGAATTCTTGACGGCCAAGAAAGCCAGTGCGGTTCTGATCAGCATGCTGCCATATCTGCAATCAAGTAATATATTTCTATAAAACACAGCCAAATGCAGAGTCAAACTGTTCTTTTTGTCGAAGTATTGTACAACTGCTTCTAACAATGCATAAAAATAAAATCCGAAAAAGTGCAAATCCAGTCAATCAACACCATAATACAAGGCTTATAACATTTCATATGTTATTGCAACATTTCATTAGTCTTTATACGGAGTAATTTCCAAGATGAAGATACCTAAGTAATATTGATTGCTACAAACTATTGATACTGGTCCAGAAAGAATCATCTAGTTGAGTGGTTCACACCATTAAAGGTAATTTAGCATTTACTAGACAGAATAACATTTCTAAAACTATGGATAATAGTGTGTGAAGTCTAAACTCACAACTTTAATGGGACATAATTTCATCTCAGTTTGCAAAATGCATGATTGGATACCTCAACCAAGGTGACAACAGTAAAACTCTCTTTTCTGAAGTAACTACTAACTAATCGCCATAATCAAAACGTACAAATATCAGAAGGAAAATTACCACACTTCAAGATAAACCCTAAACCCAAAAAATAAAAAGTAAGTCGAAGCGCGATGTTTTCTTGAACTTAAAAAGAAGCATTGTTCCTCCCAACCAGAAGTTTATGAGCCAACTAGTGTAACCTTTGGAGCAAAGCAACAACTTGGCCCCCGATAACATTAGAGTGAGCCAAGCTGATGATTATAGGTTATTGGTAGCCCCCTAATAAGGGTTTTTAAACAACCTCATAATTCAAATTTGTTCCTACATGGGATGGTAAAATCTCACATTCAAACTTCCTAGATCCTTCTCAAGCTTGAACATAAATCCAAGGTCTTCATCCCCACTATAATATCATTTGTAAAACCTCAAAGTTTAAGTAACAACTTAATCCAAATAACATCATTGTCAACTAAAATGCTGCCAGTGTGAGAAATGCTCCATAGTATGAAACGAATGATTTCAAAGGGATGATTCACCTCTGACCAGTGTTGTAAAAGTCGGGCGACTAGCCCGACAAGTCGCCGACTAGGTGGTTTCTGAGAGGTTCCCGACTCGACCACATGTAATCACTCCAAAAAGTCGGTCGATGGTCTGGGTCAACAGTCAAAGTCGGGTTAAAATCGGGTCTGGATCGGTTTTGTTGTCGATATCAGGTCAAAGTCGGGTCTGGGTCGGATTTTTGGGCTGGTCAAGACTGGTCAACTTTTTAATAAATTAAAATTAGGGTTTTTAGCCCACATATGGGCCGCTATTTTCTTCCTGTGCGACATCTAAACACTTGTGCGACTCATTTGTTATGGTCAATTTCGAATTGGATGGTGATTATATGAGAAGTAGACTTTTAATAATGTATTGACTATATGAAATATGATTATGTTAAAGTTTATGTTTATGGTTATCATCTATTATTACACATATAATTTTGAATTTTATTATTTAGATGTAAAAAAGGCAACAAAAGTCAAAATCCGATTAGTCCCCGACTTGGCTGACTAGTCCTTCCTAGGTCCCGACAGACTCGACCCCGATTCCGACTTTTATAACCTTGCCTCTGACCCTGTGTACAATGGCCCAAAAGTAGTTATGTATACTATTTGCGTAGCATAAACAACTTTTACTTATCCCTTCATTCATTTTTAATCTTTAATCAGATATCCAAGCCTACACAAAAGAGGCAAAAATACCCCTAAACATTAATTTAGGGTGATGATATATCCACCACCCATTTTAATAAATCCACCACAATCATGCATTAACAGGTTGTATTGTACAGTCTATAAGTCTATTAATGCATGATTGTGGTGGAGTTATCAAAATGGATGGTGGATATACCAATCGCCATTAACTTAACATCCCGTGCTTTTGTTCCTGAAGCCTTATAAGAAAAAGTCAAACTTGGTAAAGAATTCAGAATTTTCCATCTAGATATTCATTGGCATAACAAAAGTAACATTTTGCTGAATCCACTAACATAAGCACATAACAGATTTTTATTATCAATCTATCTTAACTACAGTAATTCCTTTACTGGGTGTGCATACATGTGCAAGCGTAAATCTACCCTAGTCCTAGGCACATAAGCATTAGATCCTTTACACAAAAATAAGGCTAATAACCAATTCCACCAGATAAGCATTTCTTAAGTAGCCAAAATACAGAGTACCACATTTCTATTCCACGAATAGATTTGAGACAAAACTTTACAATTGGTATCATTTTCGTTGCAATGTGAAGAAATAACAGCACCAAACCACTTTTGGCAGTCCACTAACCTATTAAGCCATACATTCTTCTCCTTCCTACAACACCTAGCGTCTACAACTCTAGTCGCAACTGTGATTTTTAGTTAATTTCCAATATTTAAGTCAATAGTTTCTAGTATTTAAAAACACAATTTCAAAATAAGCTGTCAACTAGATTCAACTACATATACATATTTATAGATGCTAACAAATCAAAATTTAGTAAAGATACGAAACGAATTCTCATAAACATCCAATCAAATATCAAATCAATAAGTCAGTATCTACAAAAAACTGAAAACCTAGAAGCAATTTAACAAACTCAGTACCTGAGCAAGTACTGGTTTAGGTAAATTAGAGCCTTGAAAAAACGCAACAGCTTCAAGTCCACTAATTCTTCCATCATGATCTAAATCTGCTCTTCTAAAAAACGCATCGAATTGATCCATTTCCCGTTTCGTGTATATGTTAATGACGATTTCGAATATCAATCAATTGATTGATCAGATCAAATCAAATCAGTGTCGGGGAGATTGACTGATCATAGTATAGTAATTGGAATTAAACTGGGGTATTTGAGTAGATCGTGTAAGTGTCGAACTGAAATTATATGGAAATTGGGGGATTTTTTGGTGGGTTTTTTCAATTAGATCGAGAATGGACAGACGCAACAAAAGGGGTTATGTTGTCTCTTTTTGCCTGTTTATGTAGAAACACTACAAATCACAGTTTACATTTTTACAATAGAAATTTGGTCATTTACGTGATTACCCCTATATGCATGTTATTGGTAAGATTCTACTGAAATTGGAATCTGAATTTCATTCCATATTCTATTTGGTTGGCATAATGGAATTTAGATTCTAGTACATTGTGTTTGTTTTACAGAATTGGAAGGAATTGGAATCCTTCGAATTCCCTTGAGCAAAGGAATTCATATTCCTTAGCAAATTGGATGGAACACTTACGATTTTATTGGAATTTAGATTGTTGATATAAATATTCTTTTATATTTATTTTATTAATACTACTATTATATAAATATTATTTTAATGTTAATTTTATGTTCTTTTATATTTATTTTTATTAATTAAAAATTATTTCAATGTTAACTTTGTTTTTATATTTTTATGATATATGTTATAAAATATAAAAAAAGATTATAATAATATTTATATATATATAACTAATAATTTATTAGTATTTTTTATTATATATTTTAATTAATTGTATATTAATATTATACCTATTTTATTTATACTTTTATTATTATTAATTCGAATTCCATTTCAATTCCTGTCAACCAAACGTGACAGATTCCAACATATTCAGATTCCAATTACATCATATTTCAATTCTTTCATATTCTAATTCATTCACATTCCAATTTCTTTGACAGATTCCAATTTCATCAAAAACATTTTGCAAACTAAACAAGGTCATAGTGTTGATTATAACAAGATAATTTGTTTTAATAATGATTATGCTTATGCTTTCAAGTTTCAATAGCATAGTTAATATACCCTTTAATTTAAATTTATCAGAGTTATACTATCTAATAATATTAACATTACATATGTTATCCCCTATTTTTATTTTTAACGTTAACTATTTTTTTGACAAAATAACAATATCAAAATACTCATAATACAATTATGTTTATACAATTTAGCATGAATGTACCTTAAATGTCAGTTACTTTGTTGTTTAGTCGAAGACAGTTATTTGCCTATTTGTTTTCTATCTTTAAAGTAATTAATCTAAAGTTCCATATATTTGGTGTTTAATTTGATATTTACTACTACTATGTTTACCTATTGCTTATAATAGATGTACGCCAACTTCATGCAATTAGAAGGTAGACACACAATATAAACCGGTGCCCATTCACAAAATTTAAACCTCCAACTTCATGATTATAAGGGTCACCTCAAAACGAAAAAATTAATGGTCCCTTGATTCACATAATTAAATGATTAACTACTTCTAAATTGTAAAGTTAATTTCACAATTTCTTCACTTAATAAAAGTTGTAAAACAAATATATCAATACTGAATGTGATAAATAAAAAGGAGCTTCATTACAGATTGAGTATATAAGTACACAATATTGAATGGATATAGTTTGTATCCATTGTTATAAATATATACACACAATATCGGGAGTCGTTTTAACCTTGAATGTATGAAAATAAAGGTTAAGAGATTTCATTTGATATATGGTTTAATAGTTATAAGATTTTATGTTGGGGCAATAATGTTTTGAATAGAAAAGATAATGTTGTCCTCAAATTCTCAAGAGAATCTCATATATCAAGTTATTATGACTAAATGGTGATAAATTATGTAAAATATCGTGATATTATGAGGATATAGTTTATGAAATGACACAAGGAATAATGTATTCTTCTTTAATATCAATTGAGTTGCCCTATGAATAGTAACTTTGTAACTTTTTGCTAATTCATTTATCATCATATAATAAATAAATTCAAACTTTTGATAAAGTAATGCTGCTAGTCAAGTGGTATTTCAATGGCAATTGATGTGTAGGGTCATGAGTTTGACCCTAAACATGACCTATTTTTTTGTTGTCTTTTTTATTATGTTATTATTTCATTTGAGGTCCCTATACTACTGATTATTTAACTTGGAAAATCTGTAATATTGACTTTTTGAAAAAGATATATTTTAATTACATCTTATATTTCATTAAAAGTTATAATTGGCAAACAATTATGACATTTTTAACGAATATATGCATAATAATCAAATTCCACATGATGTACGATATAATGTACATAAATTATATAATCAAATTTCACAATTAGTATTCATGGAGTTTAACTAATTAAATTGTCAGGTAGTGATTATGACATTTTGACCCTTGTTTTTTGCACATACTTTCGGGTATTAGTTTGAAAAAAAATAATATTACCATTGTATTGTTAATTACTCATATGTTTTAAAATAAGTGTTCACAATTAGTATTCATGGATTTAACTAGTTAAATGGTCGGGTAGTAATGATGACATTTTGACCCTTGCTTTTCGTACATACTTTCGGGTATCATTCACAGTGTAACTAATTAAATTGTTGGATAACATGTGTTTATAGTACGGCCTTTTGATGCACTGTAGGCTGCTCTAAACGTTTTGTAGTTAATGGGTTGTTGTAATGTTATACGTTAGGTGGATTAAACGTGGTATCTATATAGTTATATATAGCTTATGAAATTTATTTGTGAAGTGTCAAGTGTGAAGTATGAAGCCCGTGGGTTATATGTACACTTTTTGTCAAGTGATCAAATTATATAGTAGCAATATTGAACAAGATATGGTTACGATATGTATTTCGTATATATATAATATACGTTGTGTTAAATATAATGTGATTGAGATTGTGCATTTATATCTTGTTCATACATGTTATACAAATTTAACATCAGGTTGTGCTTATCTAAACAATGCGATCTACTAGATTTCATAACTTTAGGTATATCGCGTCACAATATAATGTCATATGAAAAACTTTGCATAGTAAATTACAACAAAACACATGCTCACGTATACTTGATGTTAATGTTTGGAAATCATGCCGCAACGCGTAGGCATAAACATCCTTGTTGTTATTGATCTGACTGTAATGCTTATAAACATAAGCAATATTAATGAAAATATAATTTTAATTATATTGGTGTGATTTCAAAAATAAAAAAGTGACAGACTAAAAATGATGTGAAGTAATTTATCCACGTAATGAGTACAAAAAAACGAGTTTAAGTATAAGAGTAAAAAAAATGATCATTTGAACATTTGAACAAAAATTGACATGTTAACAATACATCATTTTCATATTAATATCTTATTGTAATTCAGCCTAGGCCTGTTTAAAGTCGGATATCCAAAATTTCATATACCTGATTTCACTATCCGAATTTCAAATCCGAAATTTATAATATTTAAACTCGGGTATCCGATTATCTAAAATTATGCACATGTTCAACACTTCAACATCCAAATATCAATCTGGAAGCGTTAGCGACACACTGACACCCACTTATAATAAATATTCGATGTGCATTATCAAGATTCAAACATCCATAATGAATCCAAAATAGCATCAGTCCGAACCAAAGAAAACGCAACTACTAAAAGTCTTAAAACATTAGATGACGACCAAGCGTAGACACATAGTACCCTAGTAGGTTTTCTTAAAGACACACATAGAACAATAATACGTAGTCATAAAACATCGTACGTAAATTAATTATAAAATGTATTGTCCATTACAATCATTAAAATTTCAATCTTTAGAAGATCTCCACCATTCTTGATACATCATTCAACAATCAAAACTACTTATACCCACACTCTGTACGAAAAAATCAAGAGATTGTAATATATTAATTGTGTTTCTTAAATCAACCACACCATACTTATTTACAAAACAATAGCCCAAAAGGCTATTAAAACCTTATTAATTATTAGTTTAAACCCATTTCCTATGCTACTTACATTAAAGCAATGAAATACCTTGACTCACACACTAAGTTACATGTCTTCATACACCATGTATTCACCATCCATTGTTTCATTTATATGTTGGATATAGTGTATAAGTTCATAACTAATCGGTAAGAATATCATTAAAAGTATAGTATTTTTTAGGTCGCCTTCAAAGAACAATTAAGAGAAACAAATAAGTCATAATATTAATAAGAATTAATATTATGATTAATTAGTGAGTTTATTAATTTATTAAAGTTAATAAATTAATTAGAAAATAAAGTCATTAATAGAATATTCTGGAAGCAGCATCCAACCACCGGCTGGAAGGTTCAGCCGGCGACTGGAGTCCAAAATGGAATGGCAGTGGAGCACGCAGGTGCTTGAGCAGAAAGTTAGCCCAATGGCCGGCCAGAGGGTTCACCTGGCAACTTGAGGTCAAAATCTGCACAACCGCAGGGTTTTCCTCTTTATATAAAATAAGGGCAACCTGTTTTCAGCTTAACACATCAGATACTAATTCGATATACCTAATAAAAATTTTGTCCTTTCTTTGGGTTCTTGGGTGTGAGTGATTAGAGGTATTCTGGTTTGGGTATTCGCCTCCAAGTAAGGAAGTTCTGCAAGGTCGTCAGCATGGGAAATTTAATTTTCTCAAGGGTTAGTAATTTCTTATCTATATTGTTTATTTTATTAATTCTATTTATTCAAGTTAAGATCATTAGGGTCTAGTTTCTAATTGCCTTAGATTCATTTTCTTATAATTCCGCTGCACATATTATTATAGTTAGGGAGTAGAAAATCCAACACTATAATAATAAATGGTTGCCCCAAAGCTAACTCTTTCATTATTGCATAAAATAAAACATATAAATTAGAAGCAACAAACAAATAATGGACGTTAATATTAATGAAATGATATACGAAAACAATAGGCTAACTCTATTATTCCAGACTCCCTACTTTAGTAACGTGTCATCAAAACCAATAGGAACACTTGAAGAGCGTATATAGTCTTGTACACAAACAAGACATTCTACCATTAATGGAGTTAAAGAAGTTCGGAAAGAATCAAACACACGACCCCATTGCTAAAAGCGAACTTAAATGCAACAGTAGAAACGGGAATATCAAGGATATCTCAAGCCATTTTAGCAAGAATCGAATATCTACATTATTGATGCTACCACCAAGTCAATATGTCAAACTTTGCTTCATTAGGTTCTCAATCTTCCGACGGATACTTGTCCAACGTTATTTTCTTGATGATGCATTTTGAACTTCCTATTCCCATTCCCAACATTTGAGTCGTGATTTTATCTATATGCCCCCCCAATAAAACTGCCATCATCGATTTTTGATTGTTTAGATGACACCTCCACATCATTCTTCCTTTTCGGCATTGACTCGCCCGGATTAGTCGGTCCGAAAGCTCACCTTTTTACGGGTGAACCGTCCTTGTCGTCAGAGGACTGGACCGACCGAAACTGGGCGTTAGTGGTTGATAAATTTATAAGTGTGAGGCCTAAGTATACCTAGTTACTATGGGAGTATAGCAGCAAGGATGACCTAGGGTCGTTCTATGAGTCAATGTATTATGGATCGTGGACGAAAGAGACGTACTATCTATCTAATGAGGGTTTTAAAGAGTAGTTGGGGGTATGTTTTTGGGTTTTTATACTTAGGCAGAAAATTTAAATAAAGCAAATAAAATATAAGTAGCTAACAAATAATCTATATGGGGTATTTGCTATGATTTCGGTAGCTTATTGATTGGAATGATATATGAGTTATGAAAACGTTTTCTAAAAGTTTGTATTTCACTTATTTCAGGTATCTGTGAAGTAAGCACTAGTCCCATACTGATAGAGTTCTCGATCAGTATGTCACTGAGCGACTAGGCTATCCTGATTCTGATCGGAGTAGTTTATCCAACCCACAACGCTAACCGATGAAGGTATAGTGACCCTTATCTGGGATGAATCTCTGGGTGCATGAATAAGGTGACAAACCAACTCGATGTCCGATCTTTCTTAACCCCACAATAATACCTTAATCCAAGTAAAACATTTAAGTATAGTATTATAAGTTGTGCTTGATTACTTTCTGATGTGTGCTAAGTATATAGACAATTATAATCACAAGTTTTAAATAAGGAAATAGTAAATAATACTATCACACAATTCAGGCAAGTGTTATCCTGATCATAGAATATAGCTTTATAAGTAAGTCCAGATTCGAACACAGGGAACGTAATTTAATCTATAACTAACTATTTATTTATTCTAATTACAATTATTACAATTTATATACAATTTAACAATAATATACAAGATGGGGGGACGTTTTAGTTCCGATCGAACATATTTATATTTGATACCGATTCTTAATAAATAAGTTTAAGGAACAACTTAGGAATACTCAATTGGATAGAAGATCATGACTATTTAAACTATTATTTATTAAACTTATTATATTAACTTATGTCCATTTGCGTGTTGGCTATTATTATTGTGATTTACTAATGTAGAAAACCACAAAGGTTAAGATAATTTTCATATAGCAGTACAGTCAAAGGTTATGTAAAGTATCACTATTTATTAAGATCTATCAACATATTATTGATACAATTCCTGGTTCGGTTGAATTACAATGCTACTTAACATCTAATTAAACCTTCAAACCCTAGCTCCTTAGCCTCCAAATTCGCACCTAAAACTGACCTAAAACCCTAACTTTCGTATTTTCTTTCTTTGAATCGTATATGGTTTAGCTTAGACTAAGCCTCTATTTATAGATTTTCTGGCCGACCCTCCAACCGCCGGTTGGGACTTCCAACCGCCGGTTGGAGTAACTTGAACCCTACTCCAACTCTGCGTTTTCCACCACCTTTGAAACCCTTCATACCAACCGCCGGATAGTTAATCCAACCGCCGGTTGGAGTGTTTTTCTAGAATATTCCACAAACGGGGTTGAGCTTCAATGCGGGCTTTCTTTCCTTTTAAACGGATTCAACTTGTTTTCTTAGCCCAATTCTTCAATATTATCATCTTAGTCTTCATTTCTTTAAGGTTTAAGTCTTGTTTTCTTCAACTGCTTCAATTTCTTCAGTTTTGGTCTTATTTTCGTTCATTTTTCCCCAATCTTTAATTAAAATACATTTCTGCAAATATTAATAAAATAAGAATCTAAAATCATATAAATGCATTAAAATGTATACAAATATAGGGATAAATAGTATAAAATATAGTATCTATTTGATGCTTATCAAATATCCCCACACTTAAGTTCTGCTTGTCCTCAAGTAAAATATTGAATAAAATTTAAAATAAGCATCAACTTAATATTTAAAAATCAGAATACCAAAACTAAAAACCTGTTTTATCAATTAAAAATTTAAACAATTTAATTAACATGGATAACTATAATGTATAAATAAAAATTATTATTATTCGTGCAATATATAGTTCATGAACGATTACTAATATATTTGTCCACTTTAAACAATCTATATTTATACTTCTGAACGCATCTTTATTATCAGAATGTATATTACTTATGATTTTCATATATGATATACTCTTAAACTTAATCATGCAATTTACTTTTATATTCCAAATAAATATATAAAATCAATTTTTAAGAATCAAGACATTTGTGACAGGTCTGCATTTACATTTTTAAGAAAATCAAGACATTGGTAATTTATAAATAAACGAGTCGTATTTGAAATATTTATCTATATTGATTAATTACATGAACTGTTTATCAACATTATGAAATTAAAAACTGTTCATTCATTTAGCCAAACAGCTGTAATAACATGAATACGTAACATATTTTATGATTTTAACTAATAATCCTTTAAATAATGTAACTAAGATATTTTATGATTTTAACTAATAATCCCTTAAATAACATACATTAAACTAAACAATAGACATATGTCATATTCAACCATAATAACATTGTTCCGTTTTTTTTTTGTGATTCATGGATTTTATATTTTTACAAGTTTTGTTTAAAGCATTATCAAAAAAAAACTTTGGTTTTACTATATAACTATTAAATGATAAATACCCTTTGAAGATCATGAAATTTCAATAAATTTTGATGGTATGAAATTAAATGTAAATTTTTATATTAAAATATTATTTTTCCTTTTCATACACACATCTTTCAATTTATAATAATAAGTTTTAAATGAACTTGATAATAAATATGCTATCGAGCGTTTTATTGATTTGCTAAAAATTAACGCCTACAAATATCAAGTTGGCGAATATGGATTTTTATTATCGCTATTCAAAATCTATTATTATTGCTTATACATATGTGTATATATGATCAAAACAATGTCTGATTTGGATAGAAATTTAGGTTTGAATTACAAAATACAGTTATTTGAGTTACACTGATTTCATAATTAATTTAAGTTTTAAAAAACTATTTTATGAGTTACAGTAATTCTATACTTCCTTCTTTTGCATATTATATTAATTAATGTTTGACTATCCGCTCCTTCATAAAATGGGTAACTGTTATAACTAAAATATTTACAAATTAGATAATATATAATTTACAACCGACATGTATTAACTTAAAAAAAAATTAAAAAACCTGAACCGTACTAAACTGATAGAGTATATGCTAGATGTTATTGGTTGTCGATTATATTATATAAAAATCCAATTCATGGTACAATTTCATTTGACTTAACCTTTTAATTACACAATTTATAAAATCAATTGTTGAAACTCCGCGTTATCGCGGGACCTCGCCTAGTCTATGATATAAACCAACCCTTACTTTTAATTCTCAATAAATCCCTAACTTATCAACACTGTAATATTCACATTCAGTTCAGAAAACCTTATTTCCACAGTCACAGTGTACTTCGTGTTCAAATGAGAAAGCAGTATTTCTACGGTTTCGGTGTACTTAGTGTTCAATTAGAAAACCTTATTTCCATAGTCACATTGTACTTAGCGTTCAATTAAGAAAGCAGTATTTCCATGACGATGATGTACTTAGTGTTCATTTAGAAAGCGATGTTTACACTATTCATAAATCATACCATATTCATACTTGACACATATAACTAATTACCTTTGGATAGGGTTCGCGACGACCCATCATTAAGGTCGTAATCACGTTTATTGATTGAAAGCCGTTTAGTTTATGAGGTTTAAAATCATAGATAGAAAGTAAATCAAAGCACTAAGTTTTCATAACATCATTCCAATCAATTACGACTAACTATGTCAGACCAAACACACAATATCACTACTCGCAAATCATGGTAATTAATCCTAAATCTAGCATGATAACAACAATAACAATCATCATAATAAATAGATAAAGGATAGATATAGATATAACCGTAATAAGAGCGTAGCTGAAATACAACTTGAACGTTACACGGGCAGAACTCCTAGTATGCGCCAAGCGATATTACAATATCACCCCTCTATTAACTAGCCACTAATCTAACTACTAAATGTAACCTAATATAGAAAGAGAGAGTAGTGAGAGAAAATATTCTTGGATGTGTTGTTGTTGGTGGTGTATATCTTGTTAAACTGAGAACTTGAGCTTAGTATTTATAGGCAACGCACAACCGTATCCGTAGACCGTATCTTGAACCTCAAATGCATAACCGTATTGCACAACCGTATAAAAATCTGATTTTTATCACCCAAATGCACCAATACGGTTGTCCTAGGGCAAATACGACTGTCCTGGAGCAAATACGGGTGGACACCAACCGTATACGACTGGTCCAGGCCATATCCCGGCTGGACATAGGCCGTATACGGTCCACACAGACCGTATACGGCTTGTGCCCAACCGTATACGGTCTGGGTCAGCCGTATACGGCTGTGGACAACCGTATCCTGGCCCTTCGGTTATTCGTTTCTTCGTTCGGTCGTATCTTCTTCGTCGTTTATCCGTTTTGAGTGATTCTTATGCCTACGCGTTCGTATTTTCCTAACGAAGAAAATGACATAAGTTAGAGGTTATAACTCGGAGCGTAGCAATGAAATGAGTGTACGGAAGATTCATTTATCGTTTATGCTCTGTTTTGCTCATTTTTAGGTTGTTTTTGCCGATTCTTGAAACATCGTCTATATTTTAGTCATCATTATGAAATGTGATAGATATTTATATATTTCAAATGTTTTCATCAATATTTATGCTAAAAAGGTGAGATACTAACATACAAAAACATAACTTTTTACGTGTCATCATGCATTAAAGAACTATACAACAAAGCAAACAAAGCCTTGATGTTCTCATCAAGGCTCTTAAGTAACTCTGCCACACACCCTTGTTCATACTCGTCTTCCATAATCCACTTGATGTATTTGTACTTCCGTATTAGGTGAAAAAGTAAGGCAAAGAACAAAAGTTGATTGAGTTTTTTGACGTCCCCTAAATTTTTCTTATACTTTGCAAGCAATTTAAACGCCATGTTCATAATGGATAGATCATCGTCCTAGTAAAGCCCCAATCACATTACCAATCCCAAATATATCATGCATATAAGTATTAGAAGTCACATAATGAGACCCCAAAAACCTTTACGTAGCATCATAGAATATTTGTAGAAACGACAACAAACTACTTACTTGGACCAATCTGATTCACGAATAATACCACCCTCACACCGTCTAAGCTCCTTCTCACAATTGAAATCTTTTAACAAGTTAAAGAACATTTGTTTGAACTTCATAACAGTACATCATTTTCACGAATTCAGTTTGAGTCTACCTATATTTTTTTATTACTACTACTTTTCTTTCGTTACTTTGAGACATCACACTCAAATTTAAGATAATATTTAAACACCTTTTTAATGATGGTATTTACATTTACATACGAAACAAAATAAAAAAAAAATGAAAAATGAATAACTCAATCTTGTAGTCACTAATGTGAGCCTGACACATTGAATACCATCTCAAAAGCGGAGTCTATACAGATGGGGTGGAGCTATAAATTTTGATGATAGGTGGGGGCAAATTATTAATTTAATTTTATTTTCAATTATGTTTGAAGGTCAAAATTTCTTAAATGTCACTAATTATGATTTAAAAATAACTCATTCCCGCTGTAATTTTACATTTTTCGGGGACCGTCCTATCTCCATCTAGATTCACCCCTTATTACATCACTATCGTATGATAATCATGTGACACGTTCTTTTTGGTGCAATAAAGTCTTCACATATCGCATGATAATCACATTACTATCTTGTAAAGGGTAGTGATTTATACATCATCAAAAAATTAGTCATACATAATTTTTATGCATCATTATGTTGTACTGTACAACACTATAAAACAACTTTTCAATGGTATGTACTAATATTTGATGGTGTCAAAATCATTGACTAGTTAAATATGAGTCGGTGTACTCGTTTATATGGTTTACCCGCCTAATTAATAAACCAAAATCGAAAAATCCGAGATTTCCCGCCAAAAAAAGGAACAATTTTATACAATTTCAAACCCTAAATCCTATATTCCTATATACTAATAATTCAAGAAATGAATGCCAACTACCGGAGAAAATTAGCCAACACCGGAGAACCGATGGCCCCAAATCCAAACCCTAAACCATCGAAACCAACCATCACAAACATCGGCGGGGTACCTATCGAATTTCCTTACCAGCCTTATGGTTCTCAACTAGCTTATATGAGCCGAGTAATCGCTACGCTCGATCGAGCTCAACGAGACGGTCAATACCACGCGTTACTCGAATCACCTACTGGTACCGGGAAGTCATTGTCTCTGCTTTGTTCTGTTCTTGCCTGGCAGAAGAGTCAACGGTCAAAGCCTAATTATGGCAGTATATCTCACTCGAAACCTGATCCTCAGGCTTTTGTCGATCCGCTCGGGCACGGTGGAGGATTCGTTCCTGAAATGGAGCCATCAGGTATAAATTCTTTATAGTTTGATTGTTACATATATATGTATTGTGTGTATATATTTTGTATTGAATAGTTATGCTATCTAATAAAGAGGTAATGTTTGACTTCGTGGTCAAGTGGACTGATGTTTACATTTAAAATTGATGTGATTTCGGCTGAAGTTTATCAATGTACTAGGAATGATGACGTGTAACCCCCAGTTTAAACACAAGAAACACTTTTGCCTGAAAAGAAAAAAAGGCACATAATTAATATGGTTCAGATCAAGTAGATCTTAATCCACGGCTGAACTCAGAGATATTTTGTTGATTTTGAAAGTTGTATATATAGAGGACATAGTAGTAATCATTTGACTCCAGAAGTCAACATATTGTAATGTATCTTGTATTATTATCACCCACAAGTGTTCTTTGCATCCTGTTTACAAAGTGTAATTTTGATACTTAGGGTTTGTGCTGAATCATTGCTGACTACATCTAGTCTAGGGTATAAAATAAGTACCCACTTTCTTCTTGAAGAGTTAGCAATGATGACCGAGTCTTGGTACCAAATTTGGTTCCCAATACTATAGTATATTTAACATGGTTTTAACATTATTCTGTGAGTTAGTCGTACTATTGAGGGTATAAAACTTTAGACAGACTTGCTGACTACATCTAGGGTATAAAAACGATACCAAGTTACAAAACTTGTTACTCGACAACGGATTGAGTGAGAACAATAATTTCAGGTAGTGGTGTTATGGTGTTAGTAGACACAACTTGCGACTTGCGAGCTGCTTAGTCTGCCTTGTACATCTATAATATTCAGAGTGATCACTTGAAAATCAGCAAAAAGTGGTCATTGGTGTATTTAGCTCCGTTTTATTGTCATATGACTTTGTTTTGTTTAATCTTGTGCTGTTTAGACCAATTTATTTGATATTGATTTTTTTTGGTTAATATCAGTAAAAGTTAGGAAATCTAGCAGCTTTTTGATGACCTTGTATCGTGTTCTGTGTTCTAACTATAAAGGACAATAATAGTGCTATTTGTTTTTCACTTCACTCACTCATGAGCTTATAAGGCCCCAAGCAAATATAACTGCTAGAACAGAGAACTTGTAGAAACCAAATTGCAGAAAATATTTCAGCTCATACACCAAAGTTATATTACACTTTCGTCTACTCTCTCTCTCTTTATTTTTCGAACTCCTAGTGATACTAGTTGCTAATGTGTATATTGTATATTACCATTTAGTATGAGAACCCCTGAAGAGTAGGTTTTACTCAACACTTCTGTTTTTCAGCCAATGTTATCATTAACTCGTGTGTTTTTTCTTGCAGGTTGATAATGTTCAGCTTACCTTTTTCTGGTTATACTTGCTCTATCAATTTTTTTTTTTGCACAGTTGCTGTATCACAATTACATTAATCCTTCCCCTTAATCCTTTTTTTTTAATTTCTAGCTAACCTTATGCCAACTCTTTCTGAGACAAACAATGTGAAGCAGAAGAACAAGAGGGGCCCTATCATCTACTATGCCACGTATGTTTTATTCAACTAAGCACCTTAGACTCTATCAAATATGTTCTCCATTTGTCCAGGAAATACATTTTGGCCTTGAATTTTGTTTTTAGTGCTGATAAATTAAACACCTAAAGATTGTTTTTTTTTATTTAGGAGAAATTTATTCTTTACGAGGAAATTCCTTTATATAGATATCAACCGAAACAAATAATAACAGACACACTAAGTGGACTCATTAGAGCATACATTTGACTATTTGAGTCTTCCATAGTTTTTTTGTTAAAATATCTAGAATATGGTACTTTGTACATATATAATGCGGCTGAATAGATATACAATCAACTTACCAATTGAGCATAGCTCAAGTGGTATTGCCACTGCTAACGCCCGAGCTCCACATGTAAGACCTATAGGTCAGGGGTTCGAATCCGTTCCTCAGCACATGTGGTTGATCTGCGGACAGGTGATTTGCCCGGTTTTGATGCTCCTTGTGGGTGGGACGGATGCCTACCTTTGAAATACGATGCGGGGGTCAGGGGTACCCTCCACAATCCACATTACCTTTTTTTCTTTTTATTTTTTATTTTATAATATTATTAAAATGATACTTTAGCTACATGGGTAGCAGATTGCTTATCATTTTAATATGGTATAGCCATATCAGCTGCTTGAACAGAAACTGTTGTGTAATAGGGGCTTTAAAAGCTTGTTCGAGTCAGAAGTGGTGTTTGATTTTAAGATTTCTTCAATGTGATAGTAACAAGAAGAAATTGGTAATTTGTGTATGTGTGTGTATAGATATTATATACGTAGAGAAAAAAATAGATAAACTGTTTGCTCGTAATATGACTTGCAAATGGATTAAGGTTTTACTGGGTCGAAGGTAAATGAATTTAAGCAGTCCTTGTTTGGGAGGTTTTAGCAGATATATGAGGTAAAGTATCTAGATAATGATCATATGTAATGAACAAGAGTGACTATCAAATTAATGAGCAATTGAAGCTTCTTTTGATACAACAATCCGAAAAATATTATGCATTTTTTATTTTAATTCAAGTTTCATATTGGGTATTCTTTGGATAAGTATTTATGTATTTTTTTTGTATTGGCTATTCAGGAGGACACATACACAGATCAGTCAAGTGATTGGTGAATTTCGGAAAACAAATTATCATGCGCCTATGGCAGTTTTGGTTAGTTATGTGGATGTTATTTTTTGTCCTACAATGTACTTTTGGTCTGTGGTTTGTTATCTTTTTTGAAAATATATATTGCATATGTGACTTTGCACACCACCTCTTTCTAGCTGTACACCACCAAATGTGCTCCGGGATGTTGTACAGTACAAAAGTATAGAGCACGTTAGTGGTGTATGGCTAAAAAAAGGTGGTGAACGAATCACCACTCTTGCATTTTCATGTATATAAGTTTTCATTGGCAGCATATAGTTTCCATAGAACTATATTACAATGTAACTTTCAGGGTTTGAATAGTCATGCAACTTTACATTTTTTGGGTCATCTTTCAGGGATCTAGAAAACGCTATTGTACAAATGCTATCGTTCGTGATCAAGATAATATTGATGAGAAATGGTATCTTTTTTTACCTGTTAAAAATTTGTATTTTTATTTTCCATCTTATAGGTATTATGTATATATTTTTTTTGATATTCTAGTAAGCTACTTATCAAGGATCGAAGAAAAAATGAAGTTGGCTGCCAAGAATTCACGTGAGATTTTTTTTCCGTGTCCATGTACCCTGATCTTTCCTTTGAATTGGATACCATTGTAATCTACAATTATTTGTGAGCTTTAACAGGAATGTAAGCAAGATCAAAGGTCACCCCTCTCTCAAAAAGGGAGGCAGCTATGAGGTCCATGATATTGAAGATCTTCTTAAAGTAGGAGAAATGGTTAAAGGTTTGGTCTTCTATCTTTATAACTTTCTATAGCACAAGGTTATTGCTTAGTAATTAACTTTTTGACTTTATTTTCCAGGTTGCTCGTATTTTGGAGCACAAGCCTTGGCAGAAGTGGCAGACATAGTTTTTTGCCCATACAGTTATATTATTAATCCACAAATTCGGAAGGCGATGGAAATTAATATTAAAGGAAATATCATCATTCTTGATGAAGCTCAGTGAGTTATAAATAATCTCTCAGATGCCAAATGATGATACCATTTACTTTTCAAATGACGAGTTATAAATTACTATTCAATAATAAGCTAAGATTTATGATTTTTACGCCTTTCCACAAAACCTAAATCACTGAGTCTAGAAGTTGTGTCGTGCTCTAATTTGTATGAAGTATGATTACCATTTACTTAACCAAGTAACAATTCTGGAAATACCAGAAGTGTGGAACTTTGGAGTTTATATATACTAGTCACATGACATATCATATAAGTTGTTTCTACCTCTTTTCAGTAATATAGAGGACATAGCTCGGGAGGCTGGTAGTATAGAGGCTGAAGAAGGAGTTTTGTTTCGTAAGTACCGTCTTTGTCTTTTTCTAATCTTATGATATTCTTATATTTATTTATATATTCTCTATTCTTTTTGTACATTTGAAAGAGTTACAGATGGAACTGGAAAATCTCTGTCAAAGTGATCGAGTTATACAAACTGATCAAGTAGCAATTTATCAGCCCTTATATGAAATGATAGAGGTAGAATTCTTTATATAGTAACTATTGTGCAACTGCTCAGATTTTATAAGCATGATTCAAATTTTAACTGTTTATTTTGGCAGGGGTTAATGAGTTGGATCAGGCAGAGTAAAAATTCCTTGAGGAAGCATAGTTTTCAGCATAATGCATCATGGTCAGTTATTTTGATATATTCTTGACGTTTTTCATCATGTTTAACTTTGGGCACTTTGCTTGTAAGAACAATACGCTACATTAGTAGCTGTGATGTAACAATTACCGATTCACCAGTTAAATTCCATCACATGGAATAGAGTTTTGCTGAATTCTGGACTAATATGTATGATTAAGCAATTTCATCGTTTAGCAGCGCATGGTACAATTAATAATGATTTCAGGGCGACGCCTTTCTTAACTAAAGCTAAGATAGTACATAAAAAGGTTCACATATTAGGATCTCTGTGCTTAGGCTTAGATAAATGAGACCCTTACCAGAGCTTAGACTGATAGTAACATTGTCTGGGATGTCCTATAAACGCATAACCTATCATCTTGCTCAATACCTCTTGTCCATGTGTTTTTTACTGCCTTTCAATGACAAAGAAGAGCTTGTTATTTTTTTCCATTTCTTTTTCATTCAAGTTGTTACCGCAGTAAGATCTAGCAAGATGATACGACTTAGAATATTATAAGGGTATATTATAATATCATGTATAATTAGTTAATAGTTTAATTATGGATATTATTATGAAAAAACTTCATTTATTTATTTATATATTTTTTTAGAAGGCAATCCTACAACTAGCTCACACATTATATACACAACCACTAATGTTTACACAATGCCTACCACGAGGCTTGACCCTTTGGTAAGTTTGATTATTATTAGGAAAGTACTATTATATATTATTTAAGTAAGGATAATCTCAGGGATCAAGTTAGGGATAATTATCCACATATATATAGCCATAGGCCTTTATGATTGTACTTCTATTATGCTAATTGTTCTGATTAGTGAGTCGTACCACAAGGGAACTTGGCTTGCTTGCGCTCTGGGAATCTCAAGTGTGTTGGATATTATATTTTTTGGGGTGCTTTTTACCAGTGGAAATGAATTTACCAGAGCTGTCCTAGTTGGGAAGAAGTTTAGTTCCAAATCAAACATTAACTATAAAAATTACACAAGTTCTCAATGAAAATGATTATGTTTCAGAAAGTTACTTATGAAGTTTAAGTGAAAAAAACAGTTGCATGAAATAACGAAATGCATATTTTGTTAGACACCTGTAAATTTAATGTACAACTTCTATTCATCATATTGTAAGTTTATCTCATCATCTCTTCATGACTAATGAATTTTGAACAGCCTTTACTCGCTTTAGATGAAACCTGTTACAGAACCTCTTCATTAAAGTTTTTGTCAATCTGACTTCAACATCTGAAAGTAAGGCGAAACTCTAATGGCCTAAGCGTAGTTGTTCAACAATGGTAACATATCATTCATATGATGAAGTAATGTCTGTTTGGAAGCATCCATATATCATAACACACAATTTAAGGCCTAACCTTTCACTGTTTACAAATATTCGCCTCCAGATGATTTAATTATTGTTAATAGTTAGTTATAATGTGGAGTTCATTGCTCATACTACATTTTACTAAAAAGAATTAAAGTTTACTATTCTAATATTCTAATATTCTAATATGCGGTTATATAATATATATTGCTGGTAGAGACTGCCATATTCATCATTATTATGTTGATGAATATAACATGGAAGCTTCATGAAGCCATAATATATCTTTTGAGACTTTAGATTACCACTGATTAACTGTTTATTCTACGTTTATGGGCTTATATGGATTGTGTTAAGTTAGCTCTTTGGTTAATGTTTGTTACAGCTTAGTTATGCATACTATTGTTGACTCGATTGTCTTACCTAGATAGTTACTGATTTAATTTCTGAAGGACAGCATGGATGTGTGGTGTGCCTACTATCTGTACTTTGATTAACTTTTAGAGTCAACATGTTGTTGTATGGTCTTATAAATTATGTATATGATAAGTATGCTTTGAACATACCATTGATATTCTGTCAAAACTATTCAGTTGGACTGCTGATAAAGCTTTAAAGGAACTTCAAGAAGCAAGCATATCAAAGCAGTGCTTCCCAATCTTACAAGATTGTGCCACAAAGGTAGTTTTGTTGAGTTAGAAAGTTGCAGTCTTACCTACTATTTATCTGTTATGGATAAGAGTTGTACATTGGTTTTTAATGCTAGGTATGGTATTTATAAAATACCGCTTAAATGCTGTTTGTCCCACGTGTCTCTACAACTTCAAATATCATATCAATTTTGAAGCTGAATAATAAATATCATGTCAACTGTATTTGGCCATTTTATTCCTTTGAAACAGATGGGATAGTAATTATCCACAAATGTTGTGCTCTTTGCTGCTATTACCGTAGTAATAATAATGATATCTTACTATATCTTCTAATCCTTCTTCAGGCAATCAGAATTGCTGCAGATGCTGACCCAGAGGTTGATCACCTAAGTGGCATGCCTTGCATGGTACTAGAAGGTACCTAACTTTCTTATGCTTCCAATCCTCCATGGGGTCAGGCTAAACTTGTGTTTCTTATTCTGTTATTTGCTTCACTGCATAGGCCTTTTCTCTTCGCTTACCTACTTTTTCTCTGAAGATGGGGCACACATTTGTGACTATCTGCTTGTATTGCAAAGTCAACTCAAAGGTGATGCTGGTAAGTTGTTGATTGAAATGATTTACTTTTTTATATGAAAGCTATTGGCATGTTCCCTTGTCATTTTGTCACCTGAGTCTGAGCAAACTATTTCATCTGTTGGTCATGGATTCCTACAGCCAACATGGTATCTAAATCAATAGAATTACTAATGGATAGGATTATCATCTAATCCGAAACTCATAGCTTTCAACAGTGTAAAAACATAAGATCTTTACTAGTAGTGAAACTCCTGATATTGAAGTTACCTGATATGTAATTAGCAAATAGTATATACTATACAACTCAACAGCCAACTTTCTCCTTGTCCTTAAAGAGGCTGGAAATGGAAAGGATGAGCAAACGATTATGATTTGAGAATACACACAAGGTTTTTTCTTGTAACTTAACAGCAAACTTCCTCAGTTCCTCCTTGTCCTTTATACTTGTTGTTCCGGGGGAACTATCACTTTCTTGCTGTGCTATAGATTAGCTCCGTGTGAGGTGTTCTTCAATGTGATTACTTGTGGTTACTTCAGTTATGGTGATTACTTCAGTCATACTAGAAGAAGTATATATAATGCTAATCGTACATATCATGTGTTAATCTTAGTTCTAGATATATATTTTTATTGTATTTATATATACATGCATTTGTGCCTGCCGGAGGTCTTTCTGGAAGCAGTCTCTATACCGAGGTATGACTGTCTACATCTTACCTTCCTCATACCCCGCCCTCGGTGGGATTGGTTATCGTTGTTGTTGTTGTTGTTGTTGTTGTAATCTAAGTTCTAGAAATGTCAAAGCATTTCAATTATCTACAATATATAACATAGGATCGGTGATGCCCTAAAGATATTAAGCGCATATATCTATAATTTTCTTTCTTATTATAATCAATAGTTAGATGTCTTACTGTTCTATACTGACGGATACCTATGTTAAAGTTTGTCAAACTAACTTATGCCTAGATGAGAAAAGCATACAGTTACACTTGGATTTTTGTTTTTTAGCCGTTGTCCCAGTAACAGTGTGCATGCAGGATTTGATGCTGATGACTCGCCCTGTACTTTCAGTTTGTTGTGCTTGAATCCAGCTCTTGTTTTCAAGAACATTGCTGATACGGCTCTTTCAGTACTTTTAACATCTGGGTAGGTGCATGCAAGCATACTCCATCTGAAATTGCTTCGATAATAGTGTGTAATACACAATATTTCCTGTTCTAATATAGTGTTAAAGCAACTCTGTATCCAATTTTCTGCAACTATACAATTTTTGGTGGATTAGACTGTACACCTTCTTTCTATGTTTTGTATGAGTGAACTTCCAGTTATTTACCTCCTTTGTTAGATGGGGCGCTAAATGCATGTATACTTTTAATTAACTATATTTTAGCTGAGTTAGTGACTTCCTGTGTAACTGTATGAGATATCTGGTTCTAAAAAGTCATGCTGCTGGTCCCGTCATCCTTCTCGTCCTATGTCGCTACACATGTTATAAGTGCAACTTACAGTCTTATGGTTTGTGCATACACTCACAAACTTTATGGATAATTTTGAGCCTCTGTGGATGTGCTATTGGTCATTAGTCTACTGGCTTAGGATTACAGATTTGTTTGTGCTTGGCAATTTTAATGGTTGAGATCGTGTCATTCTTGTAATCTTTTATTAATCTTAATCTTATTACAGGACTCTCTCACCAATGAGCTCTTTCCAATCTGAACTTGGGGTTCAATTTGGACACACTCTTGAGGCTCCACATGTTATTAATGTGGATTCACAGGTATGGACAAAGCGTATTCTGATATTAATATTAAGTTGTTTAACCGATTCCATTATTTTTTATAAATGTTACTTCTTACCTTCTATGCTGCAGCTATGGGCTGGTGTGATTCACAGTGGGCCAGGTAATTTCCCACTAAATGCGAGTTACAAAACATCAGAAGGCTATGCGTTCCAGGTAAGTTTTTTATACCCAAAGATGGGGACAGTTCACTTGGTGTTAAGCATAGTTTTATTGCTTTATGTGCTCGTTGATATGCATGATGTCATTATTTAATGTACAGGATGCTCTTGGCACATCTTTGGAAGAAATATGCAAAGTTGTCCCTGGTGGATGCTTAGTATTTTTCCCGAGCTATAAGCTTATGGAGAAATTGCGCAGTCGTTGGTCTCATACAGGTCAATGGTCTCGCCTAAATGCACAGAAACCGATTTTTGTTGGTGAGGTTCAGTCTTAATTGATTAATGTTTCAAGGTCATTTTACGACTTACACAACCAAAAGTAACACACCGTTTTGCTGTAGTCGTGTACATCGCCGATTCTCCATATCGTCGGTTATCTTTTTTTTTCTTTGTTTTTAATTAGTAATAAGTTTTGGCTTAAATTTCCAGTTTAGCTTGATGCTTTCTTTTTTGCGATTTCTTCTTGGTGTTGTGTTACTTGATTATTTGCTTTGATAAGAGAGTTCATTTTGCTATTTTGTTAGAGCCAAGAGGAGGCCAAGATGACTTTGAGCAAGTCCTAAATAGTTATTATGATACAATCTGCCAACGCAATAAACCCATAGTTGGGAGGAGAAGGGGTAAAAAGGCGGATGCAAATAGTTGTAATGCAACGAAAAGCAAAGGGAGTTCTGGGAAGGGAGCTACATTTCTTGCTGTCTGTCGAGGAAAGGTATCTTAATCTGTCATCAGGATCCTACATTACAATTTTTTTTTAATTATTTATTTCAACTTATGTGTGGTGGACTGCGTATCAGCAAAATGATTATAGATCTTGCCTATTCTTTTGTCCATGTTAGATATAATTGTCTGATCCTCAATTTAGCATTGTATTTTTGTTTAGATCTGAGTTTTCTTCTTTCATTGATGATGATGTTTGCAGTTTTGTTCATTGATATATGCTTAGCTTTATAGATTACTTGTGGTGATGAGTTAAGAATCATACAAGGTGGTGACTGACAAGTTAGATTTTAATTAGGGTTTTTATTTGCAGTTGAGATTCTTTTACAAAAGTTTTGCTTATTAAAATTAGTGAGGCTCTTATACAAAGTTAATAATGAGCTCATAGTTAGAACACTAGGTTATGGACGTTGTACATGGTTAGGATTGCAATAAACCCCATGAGAAACCCTACTTGGCTATAATTCTTGATTAGGGTGTAACCTCTCTACTAGATTTGCCAAACTAGTAAACATAGTCTCTTTTTGACGTCTCAAGGAAAAGGGCAAAAAGTAACGCCTTTCTGATTTTATTTGCTTTATGTTGTAATGTTACAATGACGGTTGGGTTTTATGATGCATGATTGAATCTAATGTAGGGTCAGAGTTGTAAGGGCTATGGAGTTAAGGAAGGTTCGCTTTCCTCTTAAGTTGAACTATAAATCCAAGGTCTTCTTTGTAATTGGATAATAATCTCCTTTAGCTTATATCAAAATATTTGAATACTTTTTCCACCAATCTACGTGTCTAGCGATGTTCTATAAGATATCTAAAGCTCTGAAGCATAATTCCTTTAACCAATCTAAAGTTTCTATAACCAATCTACGTGTCTAGCAATGCTCTATCGTTCTTCCCAGAAATACTTCAATAATATCGCGGTACTATATTTTGAACGAATTAACAAGCATATATTCTTTTAGCCACATCCTAAGTAACAATCTTATAGATCTTTTAAACTCTATAAAATGGAACACCTCTTTATATGAGCCTCACCATTGTTACTTTGATTTATATACTTAAGTTTCCATCTGGCTGTACAGGTCTCAGAAGGAATTGATTTCTCGGATGAAAATGCTCGAGCGGTTGTATCCTTTTTTCCTTCTTAGATTATTTTACCTTCTCATTATTCCCTACAATTACTTCTAGTATATTTTATGGCCATGGTTATATTCCTGTTACACTTCCAAGATAATCCTTGACTACCTCCTGCTACTTTGAAAATCTCAGATAATCGTGGGGATTCCTTTTCCAAGTGTGTAAGATTCACTTTCTCGTCATTACTACTTTTGCCCATTAATAAATTGTAATTTATTTACATTATTAATGCAGTACATCTCATTCTTCACATCCTCCTGATCAGTAGTTTTTTTTTCTCTCATCAGGGTTGATATTCAAGTGGCAGAAAAGAAGAAATACAATGATCGATATAAATTGTCGAGAAACCTTCTTAGCGGCAATGAATGGTACTGCCAGCAAGCTTTTCGAGCACTTAATCAGGCAGCAGGTATCATTATGCTTTAATGAAGTTTAATGTCTTTAAATAGTTTTTGAATAAATATGCTTGATTAGCAAAGAAAAGCCAAGTATGTTGTAGACATCTACAGTTTAAAACATGACTTATAAATATAGCTATGAAGCTTCAGACATGAGACATGAAATGATTCTGTGGTATGACTATGCAAAAAGTGTATAATCCGAGTGAATATCTATAATTCAACTAACTTATTGAAAGAGCAGTATTTGAATTCACAATCATTTTTGTTTCATGGTTTTAGTATCCCATGGTAATTTATCACTTTTAACTTCGAAATGTATCTTTTTAAACCTTATTCATTGATGTGAAAGGTTCCTAGTCTCCAAGCACAGTAATGTTCACTAATCTTTTGAAAGTGAGATATGCAACATATTTGACACTGTCTAGTATGCTATATTAAAAAAATACTCCGCAGAATAAATATTTGAATTCTTTCAAGCATATTGCAAGTCAAAAGAACGCAGGGTGCGATAATATTAGAATAATAGGGACCAAGGGAAATAGTTGTAGCATGTGAAGGAAGTTATATGTATTAGCTTGATGGTTAATCGACTGAATTGAAGTTATTATCCCATTTGGCACAGTATTTTTATATATTTATATAAAAGATGGTCATACCTAACAGTATACTTTCATGTTGTGTAGGCCGTTGCATCCGCCATAGGTTGGACTATGGAGCCATAATCTTCCTAGGTACAAGTTTCCCAGACATTTATTTATCTCCAATTAATTGTCAGCCTATTTTACGAGTTTGCTATCTTTAATTTCCTTTTTTATACTCTGGTTTCTTTATGGGCAGTAGATTGTTTTATTGCTTACAAAAATATAATTTGTTTCTACTCATTCCCATTAAAGATATTGGAGTCCTTATCATGGTAAACTTTTCAAATAGATGAGCGGTTTCGTCAAGAAAGGAATTTAACTTACGTTTCAAAATGGATAAGGAAATCCATTAGCCAGTATGACAGCTTTGACCAATCATTAGAGGGATTAGAGTCGTTTTTCAGAGACATCAAGGTGCTATTATTGTAACACCATCTCTTCTTATACTGGTTTGTAACTTAGAATGTTCATCACTGACAGTGTTGTTGCTCCTACTGTGAAACAATGGAGAACAGGTTGAGAAAAAAGCAAGTTCTATGCAGCCGATTGATGTTGAAGCCATCAAGGGGGAGGAGCCAAGAAGCTTGTTCACTGACATGAAAAACCATAAAGTAAACAAGTCCAACCTCAAGGGAAAAAATACAGTTTCAAATGAAGTTGCAGCACCCGAAATAGCAACTGAAATAAATACGTTTGCAAGTATGTCAAGAAAGTATGACGGTTTCTCCCCCCATGCACAATCTAAAGGTGAGGAAAAAAGGTCAGCCAATAAGAGTGGCCATAGCACTTGTATAATTGATTTGGAGATCCAAAACAGGTATATCTTAACCTTGGAACATTTTGATGTTTTGGTGCATGCATTGGAGATGGTCTAAATGGATAGAAATTGCCTCTGACAGATATATTACGTTTAATGTCTGGTTTTACTTGCTAAACACAAAGTAAATAAAATTAATATAATTATTGGGGGCTTCAATCCTTACTCTTTATCCTCATCTTCGCACAGGCTAACGGGGCCTTACTTATTCATGTTTTCTCTTCACTAGCATTATACCTGCGCAATGCTGTGGTGACCGTGGGTGGAGGTGCGAATGAATGTTTTGAAACAAAAACATATTGTACTCCGTCCGTTCCATTTAAAATGTCCACATTACTATTTTGGGATGCCCCATTATAAGTGTCCACTTCAATATTTAAACAATCAAAAAAGACTTTAGTGGGTAGATTTAATATTTGATTGGTGAAAAGTGTAGTTAGTGGAGAATAAGTAGTAAGTGGGACTCACTTTACCTAGTCTTAATTTTTTTTTAGGAGAGAAGTGTTAAATGTATTATATAGTAGTATAGATATAGATAATTTAAAATTGAAATTTCCAATACCCATTAAGTTATGTATTTGTGGATAAGGATAAATTTGCCCATTCTGATCAGTATATTGGTGCAGGTGTTCATCACCACCATTATCTCCTAATGATTTTGAGCTGTCGGTTGTTAAGGAAACCCCAAGGAATGAAGATAATGCTACAAGTCCTATGACATTTCCTGCTAATGACCATGAGTCATTCATCGTGAAGGAAACACCAATCAAAGGCACATTTCCTACTTTCCTTGAATCTGTCTCTGAAGATGAATTCTCTAATTCAACAATAATTCAAACAAAGTTTGCAAATCAGCAATTACCACATTCTGTTTCTTCTCCTTGTTCTACTTCTGCTTCTGAATGCATGCAAGCATTTGTGACTCCTAAAAAAGAACACATATCTCAAAATGGATCACCCTTATATTCTAGTGTCAGTTCACATGTTCATAAAAGAAGGAAGTCTTCAGCTTCTGTGTTGGTTAAAATGGAGCAGTTTGGTTCTCCAAATCCTAAAACTCCAATCGAAGTCATGAAAAGTGGTGTTCCTCGATCCTGCATTCTCGATATACCAGAGTCATCATCTATAACTTGTGGTGATGTTATGAAGAAAGATTTAAAAATTTCTTGTTCACTCTGCAGAAATCCCTTAGGTCTAGAGGAAAGTAATTATATTGTTCCGTGTTCATTGATGTCATTAAGTAAGGTGCACCTAGCATCACTTTGGAAACGGAAGTTGGATGAGCCAACAAAGGGTACAACAAGTGTACCCGTTGTGGTATCTGACATCTCGTCTGTTGATAGGAAAATCTGGGAAAGAAGTCCAGAAGGGAGTATTGGACAAGGAACATGGAGTAAAGAAGATGGTTGTGTGTTTAATACAATTCTCTGTACTTTCTGCAGTAATCAAGACAATTGCCTAGGCTTGCATGTTGTTGCAACAGATTCATCCAATGTGCAGTATCTAAACAAGGTATGGAGTTTATGTGGGTCACTTTCCTAAGTTGAGTTTTGGTAGTTATAAAATGTGTCATAGCTTAGGGTTGATTTTATTGGCTGCTTAATGACTTTACTGCTGGGTTATGAAGATAATGGTTCTGGATTTACGTCACATATCTGCTATGCTTAGAGGTGGCCTAATGGTGGGCTAGGAATATTGAGTCCTGGGTCAAAATAGGTTTAGCTCAGTACACACAGTTGCTTAGTACTGTCAGAGTGGGTTGTTTTTACTCACAAACGATTGTTGCCCTCGGATATATTATAAGTATTTATTGAGCTAACAAGATTACCAAAATTATATAGTTACAATAAATATTTTGTTTCTTGAATCGACGATTCAGGAGGTTAAATGGTTAAGAATATACTTGAGCGCCTTTAACTTAGTTTCTATTTTGTATGCATTAAACATATTGGGCAACAACAACAACAACAATGATACCCAATTGGGTATTTTGTCATTTTTATCAGTTTGTTGCTTTGTACATGGGTTGTTGCAGCCATTTTCCACATTCCTATCAATGTTGACTTCATTTTGTTTGTCTAGGTACTGTTTCTCTTTTCACATGTTTTAATATTCTACTATATATGCAGGTGCTCTTTTATTCTGACAGGCTGGAAATCCAACATATTGATGCATCAAAGAATAAGGTGATATTCTGCATTTTAGTTTAGTTTTAAAATAACTTAAAAATAATGAATGGAAGTAAAAATCTATAATGAGTTAAATAATTTCTATGAGAAACATATATTCTTATTTGAGGTCAACTGCTGTACATGTTACCAATTGCAGGAACTGTCACCGTCTAGTGTTACAAGTGGGATGAAAATCGATGTAAATCCATTCGAGAAATATGCATATATTCCTCAAGAATCCAGCTCCTCAGGATGGCGAACTACGAAATCAAAGGTCTATATCTTATATCCTTTCGTTTTACTTCTAGCTGTACGTCATTCTACAACCTTATTAAAAACTTCAATTGTTATTACTGATCATGCAGATGCGACTACCAAAAAGAAGCCAAGTTTCAACTACAAAACTTTGATGCCTAACCTACATATAAATTGTAGATATATGCTATATCGTTTTCTTAACACTAGAGTTTTGACAGAGTAGAGTTATGATCGATTTATTTATCAAGATTTTTTGGGTAAAGATTTATTTATTAACATTGTACCTCAAACCACCGAATGACATAATGTATTTGGGAATATGTGACTATGCTAATATATATTTTTTATAACCAACTTATATTGTTGTTATTTCTCTTTCCTTGATTGATTTGGTTAGACAAAAACAATTAACTTTTTTTTTATATATTTTATTTTATTGTAGTTCATGAATCCCCAATATTATTTAGAAATTCCGAGCCCTAATTCTCTAGAGGCCCAGTAGACCACATAGGGTCATCTTCACCTTGCATTACACAATGACCTTTATAAATTATTATAACTTAATTAATTATAATTATAAATCAATTATTACTGTGTATATATATTTTTTCATGATTATGAATTGAATCAGTTACCAAAGAGTTCGTGTATTGACTACCTTTCCAAGTACATATATTTATTCAATAAAAATACATTAATTTTTGACCTTTAATTGTCCTTATGTAAACGTTTCCCTAAGCTTACAATTGTTAATACACTAGTTAAAAATACTCATCCTAAATGTCTACTCTAATACTGAAACATGATTATGTATCCGATCATCTTGTATACATTTAAAAGTGTCAACAAATTGAAATAATTGAACAAAAAAATCTACGAAAAAAGACATTTCTAATCATTATAATGACTAGTGAGATGAGATGCTTTATACATTAATAATTTTGACCGTAAATTAACTGCACATAATTTTTTTAGATGTATATATATTGATGTAAATTAAAAGTTAACCGTGTCAAGTTTAAACTAGTAGTGTAAATATTAGTAATATTAATAATAATATTATTATTAGAATCATAAATAATATGTAAGCCAAGGTCATATTTATTACAAAAAATTAATGCATTTGTAATGAGTATCCATGTACTTACCTTTTTAACAAAAATGCGTTCATGTAACTATATCTCGTCTTCTACTCTTCTATATATAAAGACATTGGATCAATTAACAATTCAAGAAACAAAATAACATGACAAAGTCTATGATTATCATCCTACTTCTTGCAAGTTTGGTGATGACAGGTGATATTCCATTTGCATTTTTCTTGGTTGAAAGTTTTATGAGACCATTTCATGGAGGCATTTGTTGCAAATCTGGTTAGAATTGAATAATATACGTTCTTATACGAGTTACTAACGAGATACACACATATATGGCTTTTACGTTTACAGGAACAGAGTCACGAAATGTTGTCAGGATCTGTAAGAAAGGTTTCAAAGTAATTCAATGTGCTCAAGATCGATGTACTCACTTTTGTGCTGAAAAATTCGGATATTATTCGAGTGGAGAATGCGAAACTATTTTCATTTGTGGTTGTATATGGAGATGTACACCAGAAAAGAATGCTCATATTTCTCCTATTTCTTCCCACTTTAGTACATCACACTCACACCCCTTCTCCATAAAAGATAACACAGACTAATTTTTTGTAATATTAAATCTTTGAAAAATGCTATTATAATAAATTTAGAATCCTGTTGAACGTTTTTCGTGCGTAGTATATGGTGATGGTAGTGTTATTTGGTTTGATTTCTTTCAGTGAGCATCATATTATTTGACTTTTTCGTTACTTATCATTATATATTTATTAATTTATTAAAACTCTTTGGAAATGTGTCAATATTTAATGAATATATTGAAAGCTAGCATCTGTGGTAAAACACTTTTTTTTGGATTAATGGTACTCTAAAGATAAAAAAAAAAATACTATAAAGATACGAAATGTATTTTGATAAATATTTCACTAAATTTGTTATTTGTCAAGATATGTAGTAATCGTTAATAATAGTAATTTTAATATTACAACGATATCATCAATTTAGATTCTAATCAATTAAAAAAACTGTTTCAAAAATTAGCCAGCCACCTAAAATATTTTTATTTCAGAAAATAGATTGGTATAATAAAACTTAATGAAATGCGATCCATGAATATTGATAACAATGAATATAAGTATGGAATATTCATTGCAGGTGAGATGAATGCATACTGATCATCATCAACATGTGTAAGTACATTGACAAACGAATTTGGCCATGCATTGTCCACTAAAATGTTTGGGTCCATATTTTTCGAAACAATACTCAACGCAATTATCTGGAGTACATTCACGTACTTTGAAATCCTCCCTGCATAACTTCACCACAAAGCGCGACTCAGTTTCTGTAAATTTCAAATTTGAGTTAGTTTCTCATAACTTAATATTCATCGATATCCGTATATTACGTATATATGATTAGTAAAATAGCAAACACATATAAAAGTAGTATTTCAGCAAAAATATTAGAAACAACGTTTCATACATGTTAGTCAATTAGCAACCGCGATCATATACTTTAATTTTACGGTAGTATATTCTCTGTAATGTAAGAGCACGATATTAGTGGATTTTACATAAGTTTAACGACAAATGTCTTAAGAGAAATCAAGGAATTCAATAATTGTCCATGAAATCATCTTGCAGTACTCTAAAAAATGATATCGAAGACTACCTGTCGTCATGAAAAACACGAGAAACACGACGATAACCAAGGACTTTGTCATGTTAATGTTTTTCGATCTTTTTAATATTCTGGTGACTTATTGATTATATGTGTTGAGCTATGACATATTTATACACAAGAGAATATATAGATGAGAATAAACAATTTATTTTCTAATTAATATAAGTAGGTACGTAGATGCATGGATATTGATTATACTTGCGTCAGTGTTCTAGTAATTAAATATGACTTTGAGCTACATGGTCCAAGCCTTTTTTATATTTATTTAATAAATTCAATTAATAAGAAGTAAATAAAAGTATTGGGTTGTTAGACAACATTGATGAGGAGGTAGCTAATTTCAAAGATGACGAAACCAAACTACAACATGATCCTTCGTCTTTTAAGTTAAGAAAAACCATATATGCATGTGTGGGTATCGATTACAATGAAGAAACGTTAGTTCCCGTTTCAAAGATGGTCTTCGTTCGTGTATTTTTAGCTATAATCGCCTTTTGTGATTGAGAATTACATCGAATGGATGTTCATGATGCTTTCTTCGCGATTAATTTTTGTTTTTTATTGAATATACTCTTATTGTCTTACAAATGTTACATTGTGATGTCTTAAGGTACGGTGTAACTTTGAATGTGAAACATCATGATTGTAACGCCATTTGTATCTCCAAACTCATACAATTTGATATATGTTATTGTAAATTTATACGTTAGAACTTATCGATTGTAATCCCCATTCTCTACTAATTAGATCTCTCATTTTCTTTGCCTTTTATCTTCTATCGACTAATGTGGTATTTTTTTGTAAATGTGAATGCTAATGATCAATTGAGTATATTTGGAAAAAGAAAGTTGAAATTTAATCTGTAACTACTACCGTAAAATATCTATTTATTTGTGGGTAAGGTTCAGAATGGCATACTCTGTGTGAGGGGTAAGATGACCAGTCAACTTTCCATCTCAGTCATTGAATTTTTCGATAAACGATCCAGATTTATTACATTTTAAAAATAAAATAACATGCAGTGAATCTGACGTAAAATGTAGTGAATCTGAATCGTTGATAAAAGAAATCAATGATTGAGATTATTTTTGCCTCTCCTGCTTCTCATACAGAGGCTGCTCCTCTAATCCCACGTCTTTATTTGTAACATAGTAAAATTTTGTATTATTTTCACATAAAAATAGAAAATGATATATAGAAAAGGGACACACACCTTGATAAAGTAAGAGACGGGATAACGAATGAATTTTTCAAAACCTTCCAATTGAGCATGAAAGCAAAGTTACAAGATTTTTTATTGACATGCATATCATTTATTTATACTCAACATTCGTAAATACATTGATGGACAAATGAAAATAGCTTTGCATTGTCCATTGTTAGACTCCGGTCCGAATTTATCAGCGCAAAACTGATTGCAACGATCTGGAGTACAATGAATTACTTTGAAACCCTTCTTAGATAACCTAAGAGCATCTTCAATATGTACACTATATGTACTTTTTACACTATCTTAGTGCAAAAATAACATAAAAAGCTCTCCAATGTTAACATTAAACCACTACATTATTTTAGTGCAACACTAAATCCATGTTAAACTACACCAAATTTGATACTACACTAAACACTATTCAATATATAATAATAATAAAAACCAATACAAATGCATTTTTATACTATGACTTTGTCAACACTATCATTGTGTGATGTACTTTATATTATTTAAAAAGTTTTAATGTAAATATTTAGTGCACAAATTGGAGTGAAAAAAATTAATGTAAGAATATGCTCAAAATATTCTTGTTTTGCACCATTTTAATGTAAAGTTTTAATATGTATACATTGGAGATGCTCTAATCACATTGCGCGACTCCATTCCTGTAAATGTCATCCCTCATCTGTTAACATGTATCGATAATGATATATACGTGTATGAGTATATGATTAGTATATATATCATATGAATTTTATCCTTTTTCTCTGAAAATATAAGGGCACAATCTTTCATCTCCATCTCCCATATATATATATATATATATATATATATATATATATATATATATATATATATATAACATATACTTAAAGCAAAATAGCATGAGACAATCCCAACCCTTAATTGGTTTTTTCAAAATCGATCCGACAATGTAGAATAATTTATTTAAATTAATATTAATAATTAAATAATTAATAATTAGTTAAATTAAATTACGGAATTAAATAAAAAAATACGAATATAAGCAAAAAAATATAGTTTTTATCAGAGAAAAAATATAGTTTTTATCAGAGATTTAAGCAAATTGGGTAACCTTCAAAAACCTAAAAATACGCTAAGCGTACATACCACCATCTCTCTGTGCGTCGAATACACAGCGCCAGTCGCCATCACAAGAACTTACCCAGCCTCCCAAACCCTTTGTTAATCATTGTCACACCCACAAATTCGTTAATCATGGTTAGCGGAAGCATTTAATTAAGTATGGGGGTAATGACACCGATATTGTACATGCATACGTATCAGAGCGTATGATTACAACAGAACATATATATTAAGATGCCAAAAGTAATAGTTACAAGGTTTACGATTCATCGAATTGTATAAGTAGGAAATTACTTAAGTTTTACAAAAGTGGATTTCGTAAATATGACTAAAATAAATTAGTTATACAAAAGAAATCTATGTGTTTCAAAAAGTTGGCATCCTAAAGCTTCATAGATCGCCTAGTGTCCATCTGTGCAAGCGGTAGTCTTACGTGCAGTTAATTCCCTAAAAAACATAGTAAAAGTCAACAACGAGGTTGAGTGAATTCACAGGTTTTAAATTTGCAAGTACAGTTCGTTAAACCAAATACGTTCATAAACAGTTGTTGCCATAATAGTTAAGTAAACGTTTTATGGAATGTTATCTAAATATAGTTCAGTTGGGATGTTGCCCAAAATACAGTTTAAAATACGTTGCTGATCGTTCTCCAGCGTTCCCAAAACAGTACCGGTCGTTCCCCGGTCTAATACGCACGGGTCGTTCTCCCGTCCAACTTGGCCAGTCGTTCTCTGGCACTAAACACTGCTGGTCGTTCTCCAGCGAAACACAGTACCAGTCGTTCTCCGGTCTAAACACGCACGGGTCGTTCTCCTATCCAACTTGGCCAGTCGTTCTCTGGCACTAAAATACGTTGCTGGTCGTTCTCCAGCGTTTTCATAAAAAGTACCGGTCATTCTCCGTTTTACCAAACAAAGTTTAACAAGTTTATAGTATGAAAATGTTGTTTCATAAATACCAGTTTTGTGTAAGAGTTCAACATTTTAAAGTACTCTAATCGTTCGAGTAAAACAAGTATACAATCATGTAAATAAAAGCAGTTATGGCAATCAATAAAACAGTTGACTATGTTTCTCACCCCAAGTTGAAAGCGGTAAAATAGTTAAAAGTGGGGTTGTGAACTCACCTGTTGAGCTAAGTAAAGTTGCGAGCGCTAGCAAAGCCTAAATCCAAGTAGGTCACTAACGCCCTAAACGTAGGAATAATCATATAAGCGGTTGGCTAATAGTCTAACCATGTTACTCGTTCATTCATGAAAGATCATCGTTTATTTGTAAATTCGTACGACTCGTTGGTGATGGTTTCGTAAAAATATTTCAAAGTATTATTGGCAGTTTCGTTGTAATATCATAAAGCAGAAAATCATGTACAGGGGTCCGGGGGCAGCGCCCCTGGTAGCGGGGTCCAAGGGGCAGAGCCCTGGCTGGGGTCAGCTTGGAAAATTTTTATTTCTACTACATTGCATTAGTAAAAACGCACGTGAAATCTAAATTCGGAGTAAAATCAAGTGGTAAATTCTAGTTCCGACACTTAGTGAATAACATGTGATTTTAAGCATATGAGTTTTGCGACATAAGGACTGTGTCGCTAAAAGGTTCTGCGACGCAAGGGTTTGTGTTGCCATGTGCGACATCCGAAATTTTATGCGACATAAGGTGTTGTGTCGCTATGTGCGACATTGAGTAGTCTGCGACATAATGACTTGTGTTGCTATGTGCGACGTAGGAAAGGTAATGCGACACAAAAGCTTGTGTCACACCACTGTTTTTGGGCCAAAAGCGACACAACGAACTGTTCGAACGAAATCTTAATTTTTCAACCCAAAACGTTTAGATCTTTTATATAATGACTTGTAACATGATTGTAAGCTATAGTAATGAAGTAAAAGTGAAAAGAAAGTAGTTTTTCTTACCAAATTTGAGTGAAACCGAAAGTTAGGTGAAAATTGAAGATGGAGAAGAAAATGGTAGATCTTGAGCTTAGATCTTGAAGATAAAGTTGATGATGAGTTTTGTTGTTTTTGTTGGTCCGAAAATAAGAAGAAAATGGTGGTGATTTGGTGATTTTTGGTGGGTGATTTTGAGAGAGTTCGAGAGGGTTTTAGGTGTGTGTGTGTGTTTGTAAATGAGAGAAATGAGAATGAGAATTTGGGGGTGGGAATTTGAGTATGCAAAATGTGTATGCATGCAATGAATGTTTTAGCCAAGGCTATATTCTAGGTCTCTAAGGTTTTAGGTCACTTAAAGACTTCTAGTTCGCTATAACCAATGGCTCTGATACCAAGTCTGTCACACCCTGCCAAACGGTAATTACGATTAGTTGTGATTAGTTTGCGGAAGCTTAAATGACGTGGCGGGGCTGCGAACAGTAATTTCAACCAACAGATACATACATACTCAGAGCATATGGTTATTGCACAACATAATAGATAAGGATGCCAGTTCAAACATTTGTTACAAAAGTAGTACGACTATGTAAGTCGTAACAGTAGTAGTGGAGTTTAAAACATTTTAGTTTTAACAATAATACATAAGTTTAAAGTGAGATTTCATAAGTATGACCGAAATGTCTGCAGTTATACAAATGAAATCCCCAAAAGCGGTCCCGACAGTATGTGGCATCCTAATAGGTCCAGGGTTGTCCATCCTGAATGCATACGATTTCTTACCCAGCTAATTTCCTGAAAAACATAGAGAAAGTCGTCAACAAATATGTTGAGTGAATTTACAGGTTTATATGTGTATGTGGTTAGTTTAACCAAGTTTGTATAAATGGTTTGTTATTCATTTATAAAATACAAGTTAAGTAGGGTTGTTACCCTAAAGTATTGTTATACGTGGGTTGTTGTCCCAAAATATGTTACTGGTTATTTACCAGTGAAAAATAAGTTACCGGTATATTTTCCGGTGTTTAACAGTTGTAGGATTCGTTCTTCCTAAAAGTATGTGGGAATTTACTTAGACTGTGATCCCCTGAAAGATGAGCTAAACCTTGCAGGTTAAAGTAACGCGACCTAACCCTATAACCAAACCACAACCAGAACTTATGTTGTTTGCCTGAACGGACGTTTAAGTATACGCTCCACCGTAGGAGGGTCGTCACGGCAATAGTACTATCCGTATACTTAGTGGCTAGAGTCACCAAGCTAATGGTTACAGTAGCATGTCATGAGGTCTTTCATGCACACAATTCAAGTCTAGGTCCGTACTAGGATACCTTGTCTAAATTCGCAAAATAACAGTGAATATGTAATATCACAAATCAACATTTGTATAAAAGCAATATAGCATTTATAGTTTGATTGCATGTGTTGGCATGCAATTTCTATGTTTAACACCCCTGTGTTTAAAAGCAGAAAACATTTAAAAGTAGGGGCTGTAAACTCACTGTGATGTGCTCGGTAAGGAAAGCTAGCAGCCGACGGTAATAGCCCAAGGTGTGTTAACCTATATACAATAAATGTATTAACATAAGTACGTTTGATTTGTTTAATCAACTTATGTTAACGGTTTGTTTGTTTGAAGAAATTGTTGATTTCTTAATGATGTAAGTCGTTACATTTGTTGGTGACGTTGTGTTGAAATATTGTTATAGATTCAGCATGTTGAATTTGTCGTGTGTATGTATATATATATACTTATATATATATATATATAAGTTCTAAACACGTGGTTTACGTGTTAAAATGTATATAAGTTTTATTTGTCATAAAACTTCTTATTGTATTTATTTCCGTTTATAAAATAAATAAATGTTATCGTTATTGAAAAGTCGTCTTTTGTATATACATAAAACATATATATTTATAGATTCGTCGTTTGTTATTAAGTATGTATATATATATATATATATATATATATATATATATATAGAATCACGTCTTATGTTTGAAATGTTTTGGAAGTTTATTAGGCTTGGCCCGATTAGTTTTGTTTTCGGCCCAATAACTTAACCCGATTACATAATTCGTTGGGCCCATTAACAAGTTTTGGCCCAATGGCCCGTGTATTTAATTTAACTCATTTGTTCTTAAATTTCTCGGTTCAAACCCAAAGTTTCAGGCCCAAGGAACGTCCGGCCCAACTAGCGACCAAAGCCCAGTCTGCATCCCAGCCCAGCCCAGCCGATCGGCTTGGGCCAGCCGTTCGGCTGGAGGTTCCGGCCCAACCAAAACCCATTCGATCCAGTCCAATTTAATTAGTCCATTATTTGTTTCGGTCCAGTCCACATCCTAACCCATTCGTAAAAGTCACAAACCGTTCGGCTCATCATGGCTAGCCGTTCGGCTCAACCAAACTAGCCGATCGGCTCAGTTTGTTGAGCCGTTCGGCTCATTACATTCAGCCGATCGGCTGGCCCAAGCCAACCGATCGGGTTGGTTCGTCCCTGTCCTCTCGTCCTCTGTTCTTGCCTGAGTTCGTGGTACATATATATATAGGTGTTTGTTACGAGTTTTAGCTCATTTCCACACCATTTCCAATATTATAACACCACATTTTATTAAGTTTATATATATAACTTTTTGGATTCAAAGTGTTTAGTTTTACAAACCATTTCAAGAACAACTCATATAATCATCAAACTATAGTGATACATAGATTATGATATACAATCATGATATAAAACGAGATTTAAGTGAGAAGAGCAAGGATTGAAAGTTTCCTTACAATGCTTTTGTGTCGATGATGATGAGGACCGAGGTTGATGATGGTGATTATTGTTATTACTTGATTATTATTGTTTTTACTCTACTGCTACTGCTTTGTGTTTCACTCAGAAGAAGAAGAACATTGAAGATGAAGATGGTGTTTTTGTGTGTGCGTGTGAATGATCACAGAAGAGAGGTGGGAGTATTTGAGTTTGAAGTTCAAGGGTGTGATGATATACAGTCGTATGTCTCACAAATAATTGAGGTGGTTGGGTTATTTTAGCCCGTTAATTTCGGGTACGGGTATAATTATAGCAATATAAAAGTAAACATTTTATATTTTTATTTTGTAGATGTTCTCCTGGTTCGTAATTTAAATTTGGAATAATGATGTTTTCATTATTTTGGACTGTTGTACAATTTGTGCATTGGACTGCTAACATTTAATTGAGTGCCAAATTTCAGTCGAATTTCGGGTTCATATTTTGAGGTAATGTTACAAATGTCTCCAAATGAATGAGAAAATTTGAATTTTCCTCATCTTGATCTCTGAATGCATTTTAAAATTGTTTCTGTTCGTTTTATAATACGTTTTATGTTAAACGTATTTTTAACTCGTTTTATTTATAGGTTATAGATACAATAGTACTCGTAATTAATAATTGAATTATTAATTATATTATGTCATCAGTTTTGCTGTATTTTTCTGTCAGGTTCTTTTCGATACGTTTGTACGTGATTATTAATATTAATCATATCATATGTGATACTTTTTGTTTAAAAGTACTAGGCTGCTAGGCTTACTTCACATTAAAAGTTTTGTTTTAAACTTAATCAGGAAATTAACGTAAGAATGCACATGCTTAAATGTTAATCAATACCTAATTTGGAGAGTTGTCACATATATACATACATACATATATATATATACCTATATATATATATATACATATATATATATACATACATATATATATATATACCTATATATATATACATATATATATATATATATATATATGAGTAAGGTTCAAATAAGTACATCAATTTTGATTGAGAATGAGGGAACCAACAAATTTATACCATATGTTACTTTATTCTCTCTCTTCCACATTTTTAAAAATTAAATATCTCACAAACGGTAAGTCGAAAAATCATGAAAATTGTACCATAAAATTCAGCATTTTCTCCTCTTCGATTTGCCGTCCCTCAAGGCATACTTTTGACAACTTTTTTTTTCCTTCATTTTTTGGTGGGTTTTACAAATTAGTAACACATGTGTTAGTGATTGTTTGTACATTTAATTTGTGGTTAAAATTAGGGTTTAGGGTTCAGGGGTTTAATAGGGTTTAGGGTTTAGTAGGGTTTAAGGTTTAGGATTTAGTATGATTTAGGGTTTAGAGTTTCGTAAAGCGTTTAGGGTTTGGGGTTTAGGGTTTAGGGTTTGAGGTTTGGGATTTCGGGGAGAAACCCCAAACCTCAAACCCTAAACCCTAAACCCCAAACCCTAACCCCTAAACCCTAAACCCTAAACGCAACACTTTAACACATGTGTTAGTAAATGTGAAACCCACCAAAAAAATGAAAAAAAAAAAAACTCGTCGAAAGTATACCTTGAAGGACGGCAAATCGAAGAGGATGAAACGCTGAATTTAATGGTGCAATTTTCATAATTTTTCGATTTGTCGTTTGTGAGATAATTGATGTTGGGGGTAAATGAGTTTTGTACATATGAACATTTTCTTTGTACACATGGCTAGATATCATTGGTTCCCTCATTCTCTCAAAAATTCCTATTCTCATTTGAACCCCACCTATATATATATATATATAATGGATTATACATAAGTTGACAAATGTCTTATGAGAATCAAGGAAATCAACTATTGTCCATGAAATCAACTTGTTATTTATAAAACTATCTTAAATTATATATAAGAAACACATTTATGCATGATGTTATTATTCTGATTAAGTTTTAATTTGTCAATTAAATCCTTTAATATTAATGAATTATCAAATAAAATTTCTACTAATTAAAAAAGATTTTTTTCAATTAACTATTCATTTAAATATAAAAGGAAAGTAAATTCATTAATTAAAACATTATTATAATCGATTGTTAATGTTTCTATTTTCAACTCATCGTGAGAATAAAATTACTAGAAAATGTTAATTAATTTTTTTCAAGTAACCTGGTTTCAAGATTTTTTAATCTCGACATAAATAAATCTATTTATATAAAGTAATATTATCATGAATCCAACTAAATGTTAAATATTTAATGCTTAATAAATATTAAATAACACACTTATTATTATAAACAAGATACTCGATACGAAATTTCATATAAAATATCAACGGCCGTTTGTATACACGGGTTAAAGTCTAGTTATTACTACAATATTGATATCAGATACTACCTGTCATCATGAAATTAACTATTATTATTATGATTATTTATTTATTTTTACTTTTTTGATGATCAGTTATTGATAGGGACGGATGTAGAGGTCTAGTGGGGCAGTCGCCCCCAAGAGTTTTTAAATTATGTAAAAACATATTTTTTTAGGATATTTATAATATATTTTAAGTTTTACCCTCTAAAGATGAAGAAACAATTAAAATTTTTTTACCCCGTAATATATAAATTTTAACTCCACCCCTGTTATTGATCAAGTGTCTAGTCGAGCTTAGAGATGAGATCCATAAACTTAAATGTAAAATTATTTTTAACTTAATATAAGTAGGTAGATGTGTATTGATTAGTTATAAGCATGCATCATCACTTGTTGTAGTAAATAGTAAATAAAACATTGAGCTACATGACAAGTCACGCATCATCCAAGCATTTAATAAATTTACATTCAAATCTGTGATGAGTAAATAAAAGCTTCGGGTTGTTAGAGTATTTGAGTAGTAGCTAATCTAATAGATGCCGAAACCGAACACCACCATGATTTAGGGATGGCAAAAGGACCCGCATCTGATGGGGATCCTTGAATCCCGCACTTTTCGGATTGGGTTGTGGATGACATTTCGGATTTTGGGGCGGATTTTGGGGCACAAAATGGGGATTCTAATGGGTTCCGATTGGGGAACGGGTACTATCATCCCCGCCCCGCCCCGAAATATAATATATATATATATATATATATATATATATATATATATATATATATATATATATATAGGGTAAGGTTCCAATGAGAACACTTTAAAAATAAGAACGGTGAGAACACTTCATAAATGCACAATTAGTCAACAAAATCATTAGATTCACACTCATACATCTCAAATATGTGTAAAATTTTTGACTAGAATAGATGACAACTTTCGGAAATACACAAAAATCGAAAGAACGATTGATGCACAATTATAGAGATAATCGCGCATCAATCGTTTTTTCGATTTTTGTGCATTTTTAGAAGTGTGCATTTGTTTTTCGTTGCGTATTTGAGATGTATGACTGTGAATCTAATGATTTTTGTTGGCTAGTTGTGCATTTATTAGGTGTTCTCACCGTTCTTATTTTTGAAGTGTTCTCATTTGATCCAAACTCTCTCTCTCTCTCTCTCTATATATATATATATATATATATATATATATATAGGGTAAGGTTCCAATGAGAACACTTCAAAAATAAGAACGGTAATAACACTTCATAAATGCATAATTAGTCAACAAAATCATTAGATTCACACTCAGACATCTCAAATATGTGTAGAAAAATTGATTAGAATTGATGCGAACTTTCGAAAATACACAAAAATCGAAAAAATGATTGATGCACAATTATAGAGATAATCGTGCATTAATCGTTTTTTCGATTTTGTGCTTTTTTAGAAGTGTGCATTTGTTTTTCTTTGCATATTTGAGATGTATGACTGTGAATCTAATGATTTTTGTTGGCTAGATGTGCATTTATGAGGTGTTCTCACCGTTCTTATTTTTAAAGTGTTCTCATTTGATCCAAACTCTCTCTCTCTCTCTCTCTCTCTCTCTCTATATATATATATATATATATATATGTCTTTCATTTATATTTATTATTATTCTCATTAGTCATCACGTAAACGATTAGTATTCTTATGAACCTGAAATCATCTTTGTTGTTTTGATTATTGTTGTTGTATTGATTTGATCTTGTGATTTAGTCGGAATATTTTAAGATCATTCTATAATGATTTTGGTAATTTTTAATTGTACACCTATTGCTATATTTTATCTTGATCATTGTGTTAATCTGTTTTTAGAAAGAAAAAAAAAAAGATATTACTAGTGAGAATAGCTAGATAATATTGTAAACAAAATCAGTAAGAACTCCGAGTTAATTTAAAGTATTATCAATGTGGAAACAGCCTTAATGAATCGCTATCCCCAATGGGGTACTCCGATCCCAGTTAGGGTTTGGGGGAACTTATATCCCCAATGGGGTGTCCCGATAAAATTCCCGTTGGAGTTTGGGGAGGGTATGGGGATTTTTTTGATTAATGTGTTTGGGGATGAGATTATCACTCCCCGCCTTAAACCCGCCTCGTTACCATTCCTACCATGATTATTAAACATAACTGCAAGACCCATCTCAATTTTTCACCCAAATCTCAGTGCCCAAATTAGGATTTACAGTGATTCGCACACAATTTTTTTTTCCGGTTTAATCCCAAGTAGTTATAAAGTTTATACTCTTAAAGTCTTGATTAATAACTTTTCTTTAAATATTATGACAGGATGGAAAACATCATCTACAAGGTAAATTTAATTGAACATATATATATTAGATACACACTTATTCGTGTACATGCCATATGTTTGATACAATATTACTTATGCAAATAAGCATGCTTTATCATATATGAAGTGTATGATTAAATTTATCGCAATGGGTTGAGGATTAGGTTTACATGAATTTTTAATCTTTTTAATTTATGTTCAACTTGTATACTTTCAAATACAATGAAGACACATTATTTGTAATGATGTATTACAAATATTGTATCTTCATTGTATTTGAAAGTATACAAGTTGAACGTAAATCAGAAGGTTTCTTATTAATAGTTCAGGCTGTCAATATAATTTTTCATATATAAATAACATGAAATAATGAATCGTGAGTTCGTGACAAAGTTGTATTTTTCTAATGATAACAAATAATAAAAACCTTCCCCCATTTTTTTTTCTTGGGCCTCAAGTGTTTGACTAGATATTTTGAAAATTCACTAACTAGAAATTACTTTCTTTTTTCTTGGGCCTCAAGTTTGGCGTATATATAAAAACCGTATCGATCGGAACTCGAAAATGTCATCGCATGGTTTTTTATCTTATCTTTAATTTAATTAATGTGTAGGGTACACAGTGAGTCAAGTGGGTTGTGTTGTAGTTTGAAAGTGTAATATTGTTTTGTCTTGGCTACTTCAAATTAGCCAAATTGAGTATTTGCTTCTTTTCACGTAACAAAATAATGGACCTCCAAATCCTGTTTTCTCTCCTTGTTTTCTTTGTTGCCTTTTTCTACTTGCTCACCAAGGTTAGAATCAGCCCCCATAAGAACCTTCCTCCACAACCATGGAAGCTCCCGCTAATCGGACACTTGCACCGTCTCTCGGGAGCGCTGCCACATCGAGCTCTCGCAAATTTAGCCCAAAAATTTGGACCAATCATGCGTCTACAACTCGGTGAAGTCTCAGCCGTCGTAATCTCATCTCCTGTTTTAGCCAAACAGGTAATGAAAACCCACGACACCTCTTTCGCAAACAGGCCCAAGTTTACGGGTGCTGAAATCGTTGCGTATAACTATAAAAACATTGTCTTTGCACCTTATGGGGAGTACTGGAGACAAATGCGTAAAATATGCATTTTGGAGCTTCTAAGTGCCAAAAAAGTTAAATCTTTCGAGTCTATTCGTGAACAAGAGTCTTGGAACCTTGTTGAATCTGTGGGCAAAGGGATTCACGGATCGAATACTATCAATCTTACAAAGATGATTTTTACGATGATGAATGTGATCGCGGTGAGGGTCGTTTTTGGAAATAGATGTCACGATCAGGAGAACCTTCTAGAACTAACTGAAGAGCTAATATCGATATCTGGTGGTTTTGATGTGTCCGATCTGTTTCCATCTGTTAAAATGTTACATATGGTTACCGGATTGAGGAAAAAGTTGAGAAAGATACACGAAAAGATTGATAAGATTTTCGATAAGAGTATCGCTGACCACCAAGAACGCCGTGCAGGTGGACTAAGCCATCACAACGAAGACCTTCTTGATGTTCTATTGAGGCTTAAAGATGATGGCGGACTTCAGTTTCCGTTAACTTCTGACCACGTTAAAGCAGTCCTCATGGTTAGTATTTCTTCTCCATCCGTTCCAAAATAATTGCAGTTTTGATCAAAGATAAGTTAATGGAATGGTAATTACAATTAATTAACTCATCCAGACACTCACTATATTTTATAAACTCAAATATATAACACCAAAAATTATAAGTCAACAACATTTATGAAATTTTAAAAGTTATGGCGCCCTAATAGCATACAAAAGTAACAAAACAACAAATGTTACATGATTTGACAAGAGTATATATATATATATATATATATATATATATATATATATAAGTTAATAAAGGTTTAGTGGTACAGACCACATATATCATATCCAATTGAATTGAACTTGAAGATAAAGAAGTAACGACGACTAGTGTGAAGTGTGACCTGTGGTCCATAAAAAGGTTTGTCACGAGGATAAAAAACATTCGTAATACATCAACAATAGGCTCATTCTATTTGGGTGATGATTTGTACACAACTACTTTTTTATCATACACCACTAAACTATATTTTTACACTCTTTTACCCCTTGTAACTTAAAATTTTTCAAACATTCCTTCACAACTTCAACCACAAAAATATCCAAAATATAATTTTAATGGTGTATGGCAAAAAAAAATAATAGTGATTTACAAATCATTACCCATTCTATTTTTTCCAAATTAATGGGCCGGGTTAATGGGCCTAATAGTATTTTCTTTGGGTGACCAACTGACCGTAGCAGAATACTCCGTGTGATTATTTTGATACCCTTACCGCCTTACGGCCCTGTTTATTTTTTTATTATTAAGCACTGTATGTAATCTGTATAATGTTTTTGTTTGACTACATGATGTTTGAAAGGAATAGACGAATAGTAGATAAACACTTGAACAGAATAACTAAAACTATCAAATTAACCCTACGTAGATAGTTGAAGGGGCAGTTATCTTGATATTAATTTTTAATAATGTCATGGCCTAATATGAAAATTTACATTTATTTGAGTTTTTTCCATTAAGACACGTCTTATATAAAAAGTCAAAAACAAACACCCATACTTATTAAGTTCTAAACCATTAAGTTCATTAGTTGAAAACAAATAAATCCTTTTATAGATCATTAGATCCCACCCTGGTCGTATCGTAATAGATGAACCATTTTAGTAGATAGTTTAAGGTGCATAAAATAGATAGATATAACTAATAATAAACGCAAGTATAACTAGTAAACATCCACGAGATTTATCATAATACGGAGTAATAACGAACGACCGTTATTATATCTCCAACGAATCACATACATCGTTGCTCGCACTTTGTAACAGAAATCGTTAGAGCTAGCGATGATAGCAATTTCAGTTGGTCTTTCAATATAATTATACGCACGAAGGTTAGATCAAGTGTCTCGATGCCCTTTACTTTCATTTTTAATGTTATAGACCTTAGCTAGCTCAATCTTTGGGGCCGACGAAACTCACAACTCCAATTACAAAAAATCTTTAATTGTACTTATGTCCTTGAAAATGATGAAACAGGATATGTTTGTAGCAGGCACGGATACTTCCGCAGTGACAGTTGAATGGGCAATGTTTGAACTGATGAAAAATCCAAAGGTCATGAAGAAAGCACAAGCCGAACTCAGGCAAGTACTTAAGGGAGAAAACAAGATATACGAGTCAGATATTCAAAAACTTGAATACTTAAAACTCGTGATCAAAGAAACCTTAAGGTTGCACCCTCCCTTTCCATTGTTAATTCCTAGAGAGTCTCGGGAGAAGTGTGACATTGGTGGATATCATATTCCCACCAATACAAAAGTTATGATCAATGTGTGGAAAATAGGGCGAGATCCGGATTACTGGATTCACCCTGAAAGGTTCATACCGGAAAGATTTAATCAGTCTTCGGTTAACATGATGGGAACGGATTTTGAATTTCTACCATTTGGTGCTGGAAGAAGGATGTGTCCAGGCATGAATTTGGGGTTAGCAAACGTCGAGCTTCCTTTAGCAAGGCTACTCTACCACTTTAACTGGGAACTTCCAAATGGAATAACACCTTCAGATTTTGATACGAGTGAGAGTTTTGGCGCAACTCTTAATCGAAAAGACAACTTGCATTTAGTTCCAAGTGCTTACGACACAAAGACATGACCGACACCTATATAACATAGGTTCAATTCAGACGAAAACGTACACAAAAGGTAGACAACTGCGAATTGTTTTTGAAGTACGTACGTGATTCCTATGTTAACAACTTTGTTCGCATGTTGTTGTAGCTTAAAATTAAAATAAGACGACAAAAACACAGATATCATTGTTTGTACGTATGTCTAAATTTTGTTTGCACGTTCACACCATGTTCATCTCATTCATAGAATGTAATAAGGTACCTTTTGTATTCTATAATAAGTTGAACGTCAAATAATATCTATATGTAACTTGTAGTGTAGTATAAAAAAAGAGCGAAGAAGTACTATTTTTTAAAAGGGAAATTAAAAAAAATACCCTTTTTCGACGAGTATATATCGATTTGCCCCCCGAAATTTTTTTTGACGAAATGCCCCCAGAAATCGCAAAAGCAAATTTGCTTTTGCGATCAGCGTCTTGCCATTTGCGACCCCGAGCACCAAATCGAGTCGTTGTACTAGGTGGCCGCAAACGCAAATCGCAAAAAACCATTTGCCATTTGCGTTTTGCGAATGGCATCAAAAATTTGCGAATGGTATGTGTTTGGCCCACTCTTTTAACCGTCAACGGGATCGCAAAGTAGTGGTGACCTCAGTCGCAAATCGCAAAAGCAAATTTTTTTTTACCATTTGCGATTTGCAAATGGCTAAGTCGTGGCCACAATTTAAACTTTGCGATGGCATGTGTTTGGGCCGACTGCACGCGTAGACGAAGCCAGAGGAAAGCCTTGGCAAATCGCAAAAGCAAATTTGCTTTTTGCGATTTGCCTATGCTCGAGCCGTGCCAGTTCGTACCGATTTGCCTATGGATAAGATTTTGCGTGATTTTCGGGATATACGATTTTCGGATAAGCTTTTCCGTGATTTGCGGGATTTAAAATTGTTGGATAAGATATCTGGATAAGATTAATGGATAAGATTTTCTCTGATTTTCGTGATCTTCTGCCATTTATAAATATTGTGACTATAAGGAGGAACACATTGTCAAATGTTTCACCAATTGTTATATAATACATAATTAAATTTATAAAATGGTTCAATCTGGTCACTTTTGGCAATTTCGATCTCCAAATGAAGAATCATTTACTGAAGAACTATATGCTGAAGTTCCTGAGTTGTTTTCAATTGCTTTTCGTCATGGTGGACATTTTCAGGGCGCACAAAGAATGTATTGGCAAGGTTTGTTGACGTTCATTGATTGTGTAGATGTCGATGAATTTGACACCAAATTTCTGGACTACGCTTTGTCAGAGCTAGGTTATTGTGCTCCAGAGAGGTGGTTTTGTTACTTTAAAGAGCATGATAAAGACCTAGATGATGGTTTGCAATTGATAACTGATGATGCCGAGCAACTGAACCAGATTACTGACTACGCAAAAATACATAGAGAAATTGAGGTGTATGTTACACGTAACGATCTGTCTCATCCCTCAAATTCTGGGACAATGATGCCAGTAGCAATTTCTAAGATTATGACTGGTGCTTCAAGTGCAAGACAGTTATTCGACTAGTGATAAGCCACATACTTCTTAGGATCATGTTAGTATTATGTTAAACATTTAGCTATATAAGATTTGGGTTATGTATTATGTTAAACATTTAACTCCTTCCTAAAGCATGTGGTGTGATCTTCGTCTTCAGGGGAATCGGCAGGAATCAATCGGTAAGTATAAACCTTCCTTAGCTGCCTAGGTCGAAAAGCACGGCCTAATATATTAGCTCGTGCTTTTCGACATAGGCAGTTAAGGAAGGTTTATACTAACCGATTGATTCCTGCTGATTTCCGTGAAGACGAAGATCACACCACAGGCTTTAGCAAAGAGTCCATTGCAAAAATGTGGTTTGAGTGGAACGAGTATTGTGGTCAAATTATGTAATTTGTTAAATCTTGCAATTCGTATGTATGTTTCAATCAATTGGATGGTTGCCAAATTATGTAATTTGTTAATCGTTATGTTGCTTATTTAGTATCCATTTACTTGTTATTTGTAACTTGATGTTTTACCATTGTGTTGACAAGTAAAAGTGAACATATTATAAACTTATTGACCTAAATTAACCATGATAATTAAAAGTCCCTAGTAAAAAATAGGAATAGCATTGCAAAGTAGTACATCACATAGGTCTAACAAACTTAAGGGTGACTCAAATGAACACTTGGATAACTCTGAGTCGGTTGTGACGGCGTTGCTGCTTCGTCCTCGAAATGGGTATTTGTAGATTTTGTGGACGGTTGCTGCAAGGAAAAATTTAACCTTTATATTAATAATACAATGTAATATTTTAGTTTTTATACTCATACAGTACGAATTTACCTTTCGCGATCTTGACTTGGATTTTGATTTGGACCGTGAGTTGGATCTTGTTGTGGTTGTTGTTTGCCTTTGCTCATCTGTTCTATCGTAAGGAGCCATACAAGTAATTCGACTATGTCCGTGTTCCTTGCAACGACTACATTGTTTTGTGTATTTTCCTTTCTCCTCTCCTTTAGAAGGAATACGTGCACGCCCAGGTGGACGACCAGATTGCCGCTTCACAAGTATCGGCGGTAAGCAAATTTGTAGATTACCTGGATCGGCCCATTCTGAAGGATGAGGCAAAGGATTTATAGCCTCACTGTAGGCCGCTCGATATGTTTCTGTGGTGAAATACCTCTCTGCATAGCATGTCACGCTGTCTATTTTAAAGTAGCGGGTCACTGCCGATACGTGTCCGCAAGGTAAACCAGACAATTGCCATTGCATGCAAGTGCATGTTCTTGCTTCCAAGTTAACTGTCCCATTCTTGTTCCCATCAAGCACCTCACATATGATATTTTTCAATGGCTTGACCTTCCAGCGTAGCGACTTGCCAACCCTTTTACCGATTTTGTGCTCCGCATATGGTGTCATAGGTGTTGTAACACCCGCGGCAGTGTTTCGATGATTGAAATACCATTGTTGTATTGAAGATCTAAAAAACTCCAAAAGCATTGTGACTGGGAGTTTTCTTGCATGCTTGGTCATGGCGTTAATGGACTCCGCACTGTTAGTTGTGAGATAAGCATATCGTGTCTTTGTTGAATGATGCCTTGACCATCTTTGTTTCCCCACGTCCGTAAGAACCTTAGCTGAAGCTGGTAAGTGCCTGGCAATGGCACCATAATGGTGATCGAAATCTGACTGACGATACGCCTTACACATTTTCCAATAATGCCATTCGAAGTGCTTGACTTTTGAAGATTTACTTTTCAAGTTTCCCAAAATATGACGACAACACATGGCGTGAAATGCATCTGGAAACACAGCAGAGATGCCGGATGCAATAGATGGAGCCCTTCAGAGATGAATGTCAGGTTGTCAATCCCACCAGCAGATTCTATGGCGTCACGTAAGTTCCCTAAGAACCATGTCCAAACGTCGGACGTCTCTCCCGCCCCAATTCCATAGGCTAGCGGCAAGATGCCGTTATTTGCGTACATTTTGCTGTGTACCTTTTCTTGTCTGACTTCTTCAGCTTAACCTGAAAACCTTCTTCGAGGCACTTAGTATGCAACTGAAGAAGAAATTCATCTTTAGTTTCAAATGTTTGGCCCTCTCGAATCCGACAAGATGCCTTATACATGGTAACTGGTCGTTGTTTAACTTCTTCTTCTTCCTTTCCTAGTGGCGAAGGCATATTCCAGAATATATCCTTTTCTGCTGGTTTTTGAGGTATTGGTATGTCGTAGGTATCTCTTGGATCAGGCTCATCCTCATCATCATCCTCATCATCACTAACAATGTGATTAGAAAATGGATGGTCAGGATTCTTAGGTGGATTGACATTTTCTTCATCATAATGATCAAAATCATTAGGATGTGTATCCGGCTCCTCCACATAGTATTCTGAGTTAGTGTGCTCATATTACACATCCTGATGATATTTATAAGCATGTTGGGGTTCTTCATCTACCTTAAAAGATGTGTGTTGGGTATGATGTGTTGGATATGCGTGATCTGATGTGTTGTGAGGAGCAGCATGATAATGAAATTGATATTGTGGTTGAAAAGGATATGGGAAATTTTGAAATGGTTGTTGAGATGACTGATATTGGTGTTGTTGATTGTATTCATTGGTGTGTAGTTGTTGAAATTGTTGTTGAAAACCGAAACTACTACTGCTAGGTTGATTGCTTCCCTACCCGATACATTTTGGACAATATCAACTATGTAAACTTCTATCGGAGTGTTGTTTATTGCATGACATAAAAAATCTCCAAAATCATCAGCATCATCATTTATATCAATGACATACTGATCTACCTTGTATTTTAGACATACTCGTGTATCAAGAGGTAGACCTATTTTCTTTAAAATATTTTTCAACAAAACTTTGGCTGTCATTGGCTTTTCCGGTGCCACCGGAAGTTTCAATGGCACCCTAGTACATTCTATTGGCAAATACATCGGCATGTTGTTAATGTATTCAAAACGGCCTCCATAACAAATATAAATCTTGAACTTCTCCATAGTCAAAGTAAATAAAAAAATGATGGATCAAAAGTTGTACCTTATATGTTTTTGGAACATCCGGCTGAATGTTGTTCCAAGGACGAATGGATAATATTTTGTTTAGTTACGTTGTGAAAAAAACTGAATCTTTAATACGTATTTAAAGGAAAAATCTAATAAAGGTACAATTATCCAACAGAATAAAGAAAATCTACCGAAATGTCAGGTAACCCTATCCAAAACGTTATCCACAATGGATAAGGAACAACGGAAAAATCTAAAGTAGGGTCAGAAAATCTAAGCGAGAATCTTATCTATAATGGATAAGCTGGGGCGCCATTCGCAAATTGGACGTCGCAAATCGCAAGTTGGTAGTCGCAAATCGCACATCAATCATTTGGAATAGCATTGGAAATTTCATAGAACACAACATTCTTATCAGAAACTAGAATCTTTATTAGACGTAGAAATTTAATACACCACATCACAACAATTTAAGTCAACGGAAATGACAACAGATTGCTGAAGCATTAACATACCCACTGAAATCAAAAAGACAAACAAACTAGAATTATAATCCTACACATAACACAAATCAACGTTTAACAGAGGTTGTGTTACAAAAGAACAGACAAATGACTATTAAATAAGTGAGATTTGCAGTACGCCTCAAAGTTATTTGGGTGCCGTGTGTTTCCCTTCTCGTAACGTTCATCGGTAGTAATGTGTGTTGTTGTCATCACTATCATACTCACCGAAATTCAATTCGGTTCTTCATCCATCTATACAAGATATAACTCAATACATTGACAACATTCTTTTGCATGTTTTACTACTGTACTCCATGCTTCATCCGACATAAGCATACGAGCACCTGTATTTTCAAGATTGCCGGCTTCACAATAGTATACGTCAGTAAAGGTGAAATTTATATTTTCCTTAAGATAGGAAAACAATTTACTGAGATCAAACTCAGTAACATCAAAAATTTTGATAGTTTGTTTCACCCCGTTTTCGTACGACCTAGTATCATAACGAAGTTCCCCCCCCAAAAAAACCTTAAGATCAATCAGTTGTATTCTGATACCAAAAATATAATTGATTAGTCAATTTGATATTGAAATACTAGCCTACCTGTGACGAGATGTGAATGCAGACAGATCTAATGAGGTCAATTTAAAGATAAATTTCATTCTAGATAAGGTTATCCTTAAAAATATATAAAAATCCACGAAATGTCAGAAAATCTTAGCCAAAATCGTATCGACCGGATAAGGCCAGTCACAAATTAATTGGTGAGATCGCAAATCTATTTTAAGTGTAGGCCCCAGTACTCATTAATAATTGTCAATTTTTACTAAATAATTGACTTTTCACTAAAATATCACATAGTAACACAGATCAATTTTTAACATAATAATAAAGTCTATCAAATACTTACTAACATCAACGTTTTACATAATAATAATTTTACATAACACATCAACGTTTAACATAATACATACATAACCAAAAGCTTATAGGAATAAGAAAGTATCGATCATCCTGATGGTGGTGGTGGTGGTGGTGGTGTCGGAGGCTCCCAATCAAAACGTGCCCTGAAGAAGGTATCCATCATCCTCTTCCTATATTCCCTAGCGTACCACTCTCTATCTCCACTAACCCTCCTCTCTTGTCTATTCACATGCGTCTCCATATTCCGACACCCATACTCCGCAGTCCCCTAACTCCCCAGCCTGCTCGGGGGCATCATCTATCATGTGTAATAAAAACTCAGTAGTCTCCGACACTTCCCTTTTTCTCTGGGCATATCTCCAATACTCAATGGCGTCCAAATATCTACCTATGTTACGAGACAACTCTTCGACAATACGACAACGCTCCAAATCCGAACAATGATCTACCATGCTATCGTATCCGACCACTTCCCAATCTCGAAGATCTAACACAAGTAGTATCCAGTGACTTTTCTTTGGAACCATAACCGGAAAAAGTACCTGTAAAATGTCAGGGAAATGCTAGTTAAATCGTCCCAGCAATATTCCTCAATTATCAACCTTTGTAAATTTATTTAACAAAACTACAAGGATAACTACATTTAAATATTACTTACCAAATCACATTCCCACCAACGAGGATAGGGTACACGGGTGTCGTCTGCATATCCCTTTAGGAACTTATAACTAATGTTTTTCTTCTTCTGCTTCATATCCTCCTTGTAGTTCGTGAAACAAGAAATGACCCCTACAGGCATAATCGTCCATCTCAATCTCTTGTCAAGCTGCGTTGGCCGTGTGTAACTCCTATATCTCCCCCACAACAGTAGCATCGCCCAACCATCAATATGCTGAAAATAACAACGAATAAAGTGATAAGAAAACAATACAATTAAACATTTGTATACATCAAATAAAATTTAAGCGTCCCACTTACACAGTTATCTAAGTATCCCTGATCGATATCTCCATACAACCGCCCCTAAAAATCTTTATCGAGACACATATACGTCGTATTGGGTCGAACAAACATACAACGCACAGTGCCACCAGAAAAATATAACTCACGAACAGTGGATGGTCCATCGATAGACCCCGGTGGCGCAGCCGGTGGAGTCGTCAAGAAACCAGTCTCGTCCACACATATTGAAACCATGTCCACCAGTGTGTCCTCAGAGAGCTCATCCTCATCATCGTCTTTCTTCCTCCTTGCCCGACGCTTAAGTTTCTTACGCGGCTCAACAACCCGATCAACCACCGGCTCAACAACCCGATCAACATTCCGCTCTACAACCCGATCAACAACCGGCTCTACAACCCGATCAACAACCGGCTCAACAACCCGATCAACAACCGGCTCAACCACCACCTCAACAACCGGCTCAACCACCGCCTCAACCACCGAACCTAACGTATCATGATCGGCCCCCAAATCAACATGTGTTTCCTCATTCACCTGTCGAGGTCTATTGACAAACCTTTTAAAATGCGTCGGTGTAAGATACGGCGAGAGTACAGACGGCCCACGTCGACGTTCTCTGATACTACGCCGCAACATAAAAGGACCCGAGAGCTTCCCCGCAGATGCAAGTATAGTGTCAGATACATAACCATCCTCGAAATCACCGTCAAACTGAAAAGGCATTAAATAACAAGTTAAAATTATACATACTAAAATATACATAAACAGTTAAAAATATAATATAATATAATAAATAAGAATTACAAACCAATACCTCATTCGTCTCATTCATCCCAACCTGCTTCAACAACCGTTGTATAATGACATGTTGCGCATCAGCCCGCTTGTCTTGCGCATCAGCCCGGCTAACAAGGGATTGAATCGTCTTAGCCTGAGCGTCCACCATTTCTCGTAAGGAGCGCAACTCCCCCTCTGATGTCGACTGATAGGTCTGACGAACATATGGACCAGGACCATCACCAAACGGCTGATCATCATGCCGCGATGAAAACGTGTCTACATCATGAGATGGGCTGGGATCGGAGGGCTTGGCATCCACGTTTTGATTGTTCCGTGCCTTCTTCGATGGCCTTTCAGCAACTACCTGCTCGTCAAAGTATTTCCAGCTATCAATCCACCACTAGCACTTCTTCTCATACTTATTCGACTTCAAGGTAATCTTCGGAAGATACTCTGGTGTGGTATCCCTCTGCATAAAACGAGTCGATTAGTGAGTGCACATTTAATTTTATAATAACTTTATTAATCGCCATATATATACATACACATCCATATTTTCATATGTATATACCTTTAAATCGACATACATATATATATATACATACATATATATACATACATACATATATATGTACATATATATATATTATATACACATGAGTATAGTCAATATATATATATACATATATGTATATATACATATATGTATAGATGTATATACGTATATATACATGAGCATAGTCAAATAGATATACCTTTATATATACATATGTATATATATATAGATAGATATAATATATACAGATATGTACACAGATAGATATACTGATATATATACAGATAGATCAATCAAGTTGATGTATAATTGCAAACGAAAAAATTATTTTTTAAAAAAAATTGGAAATATCCTTTTCGTAAAATGGATAAACCAGCTAATATTTTAGCTTATCAAATGACCAAAATTTCATCAGCATCACCCAATGATTAACAATATACTTATGTCCACATACACATACACACACATATACATTTACAACACATACACACATATATAAAATAACTTACCGCAATCCGCAAAGCCTGACCGAATTCTTTAAATTCAATAACCTTCCTTTTGCGCTCCCAGTAGATCCCACGTAGTATTTGATCTCGCTTAGGTCTTGTAGCAATTGTCTCTACCTGACGATGAAAAGCTTCCCAAATCCATGCCTTGTAAACAATAAGCAAACGACAAGCTCACACCATATTATTGTTTTAGTATATTATAAATTAACTAAACAAAAAGAATGAAATAAATCGAACATTAATAATTAAGATGATGATACCTTATACGCCCAGCCGAAACCGCTCAACGTGTACTGCATCCCACTTTGAGTCAACCGAGTCTCCAAACCCTTATCCAGCTGCTCATAAGTTCTGGCCCAAATAATATTACCCCAAGGGTACCGGTCAAAAACATCAAAATGCTCAACCATATGCATATGATCATCCTCAATATTATGTGAACCCTGCTTTCCCAAAAACCCTTTATATAGCAACAAAAGCATACACACGCGCACACAATCCTCATCGCTCAACTTCCTCGGCCCACTAAACAAACCTTTATCGTGAAACTTATTAGAAAGGTCGGATACACGTACGTTGCGTTTGACAATTTCCGGGAACAAACGCACTCTAAATGCCGGGATCGTCCGTCGAACCTCCTTGGGAATATGATCCGCTATATTTTCATTGGGACCGAACCGAAAACCTGTCACCAGACAAAACTCCCTGCGACCGAAACGTATAAAATGGTCATCCGTATCCGCCACCCTAAACCACAAATCACCCGGCTCCGCGCGAGGGTGCTTTAAACCTGCACGCTCCTTTCGTCGAAACTGGAGTATATGATGCACAAAACCTGGGTCATTGTCCGCAACCTTCACATCCAACCAATGCCCAAAGCAGTGGTCTCTAAATATCTTTTGTTGATCGTTTGATAAGTGTAGCTTGATATGGCCAGTAACTGTGAGTTGACTTTTCAAGGTCAGCCTTCCATTAAAAATGTCCTGCACAGTGGTCAATCAATCCAAACAAGTTTCGTTAATAAAAGTGATAAATAACAACAAATTGAACTGTAACTTTAGCGAAATGAAACAACTATAATCGACGTTTAATAACATAAATATATACATGTTTATTTAAGGACTATACATAAATAACAACCGCTAACTTTGTGTGTTTTATTTTCATTGTTTATAAAATGATATTTATATATATTAAAAATCATATATGCTATACTACTATTAATCCATTATTTTGCTAATATTATAAATCATATATGTTATAATCCATATTTCTATAACTATAATGTCTATGTACAACTTAAATTAAGGAACTATAAGTTTATATTACGGTTATATTTTATATGTTATATTTTAAATCAAAATTTCAAATAGATAAACTATAACTCTTTATCTTGACGGTTATATAAATTTTATAACTTTATATTAAGGAACTATAACTATAATTTTACAACTTAAATCGACATTTCATATATGTGATATTTTACTCTTTATCTTTCTCATGATGTAACCATTCAAATAACGCTATTTATATATTTCATCAATAAGTATAGAAATATATGTAATTGTCTTCAAGAATTCCGGCTATACTTATAAGCTTGACTTTAACCAAAACCGCAAGTTGCTTAAAATGGCGTTGGTTCAATAATGGCGTTGTATTAACCTCTATATTCAATCAAAATATGCTACCCGACACAATGTATGGAAGAAAACTCATACATTGCTTCGTAATAGCACAAAATGTATTACCAACCTAGCTTCGTAATATCAAACACACATTGCGATTTATTAAACACTAATTAAACTCTATACACAATCTATTAACCTACCTAGATTCGTAATATGACACAAACATAGCTTATAAACCGATCAAATTCATGAAGAATGCAAAATATATGTCGCACACCAAGTGTTCGACGAAATGCCTGAGTGAAAATTCGGATTTAAACCTCCTAAATTCAAAAACACGCGCTAACTTTATCAAATATTATTCAAAAACATCGTAATACCTGAGAATCATCCATATTCCGGTCAAAACCGTCGCCGGTGAGCCGTGGCAGTGGCCAAACCCTTCGCCGAACCCGGAATAACGAGCGCCGGTGGTGAAACCAAGTTAGGGTGGTACGGTGGTGGTACGGGGGTGGTGCGGTGGTCGGGACAGAGGGTGGTACGGTGGTGGTGCTGCGCCGGTGGTGGTACGGGGGTGGTGCGGTGATTCGTCGGTTATCCGACTAGAAAGGGGAGGTGGAGGTGGGGTTTGGGTCGGGGTGATTGTGGTGGATGGCGGACGCGGATCGTAAATCGCAAATCTTGCGATTTACGATTTACGTTGGATGGATCGGGGTGTACGGAGGGGGTTGAAGGTTTGGAGGGTTAGGGATGAATGAGCCGTGTATAAAGTGATATATGGGTCAATTTTTGGTCGGTGGCAAATCGCAAATCAGGCCATACATTTTGCGATCCCGTTCACGATTAGTTCACGAGCCACGGTCACGAGCCGTGTATAAGCCATCGCAAATAATCACCGCCCATTTGCAAATCGCAAATCGCAAAGAAAAATTTGCGATTTGCAAATGGAGCACGCAATGGATCGCAAATCGCAAGGGGTCGCAAATGACGGCTACACACGGCTACACACTGGGTCGCAAATCGCAAGCAAGGGATCGCAAAAGCAAATTTGCTTTTGCGATTTTTGGAGGTATATCCTCACTTTTTTTTCGCGTAGGGCAAAACGATATATACTCGTCGAAAAAAGGGCATTTTTTTTAATTTCCCTTTTTAAAAAAGGACGATCATACGTCGTTGTTATCGATCTGAGTCTACTGCAATAAATTTGATCTGTCCAAAATGTTTTATAACACTCCCTCTAGCCTACAATAAATATTCCCCAATAGTTTTTGTTGATTTAAGACACATTGAAGAATTGTTAGTCTTTTATCATTAGTTTGACTGAATTTTTATAAGATATAAATGATTGATAATGACAAATAAGAGAAAATTGCGAAGTTTAGTAATTTTTAATAGATTATTTTGAAAGAAATATAGATAATAATATGAGAGATGAGATCATTATACTATACTAATTTTTAAAAAAATGAAAATACAATGATATTGTGTCATGTGTATAAAGAGATTGCTCCACATGTACAAAACTTATTTATCCCCAACATCAATTATCTCATAGAAAAATCAAAAAATTATGAAATTGCACCATTAAATTCAGCGTTTTCTCCTCTTGGATTTGCCGTCCCTCAATGCATACTTTCTATTATTTATTTTTTTCGTTTTTTGGTGGGTTTCACATTTTACTAACACATGTGTTAAAGTGTTGCTTTTAGGGTTTAGGATTTGGGGTTTTGGCAACCCTAAATTCTAAACCCTAAACCCTAAACCCTAAACCCTAAACGCTTTACAAAACTCTAAACCTTAAATCTTACTAAACCCTAAACCCTACTAAACCCTAAACCTTTCTAAACCCTAAATCCTACTAAACCGTAAACCCTAAACCCTAACCCTAAATTAAATGTACAACCAAACATTAACACATATGTTAATAAGTTATAACACTTACCAAAAAAGCGAAAAAAAATCGTCGAAAGTAAGCCTTGTGGGATGACAAATCGAAGAAGAGAAAATGTTGATTTAATGGTGCAATTTTCGTAATTTTTCAATTTTTCGTTTGTGAGATAATTGATGTTAGGGGTAAATGAGTTTTGTACAATGTACATGTTAAACGATCTTTCTTCGTACACATAACACAATATTATTGATACTTTCATACTTTCAAAAATTATTGTACCTTGAACTTATTTATTTTGACAGGAAGGAAAAATGTACACCACTTCATGTCTTTTTCCATTACCTTCTAACACTTTGTGGATCGACATTATATTGGTTCTACGACACATCATTCTCATTCAAAAACCTTACAAAAATAAAAGGAGAGCCATAAATCATGTGTCAACATTCAACGGAATATAAACCTTTGACTTACATGCTATGCACTTATTTTGGTTACAAAGATATAATAAACACATAAAAACCCGTAGATTGAATGTCGATTATTACCGAATCAATTTTTTTTTTAAATGACTATTCATTTGGTTTGAAGATTTCCTTTGTATTTCCAAGTTGTTTGAAATTTTCAAAGATATTCCGTAGAATGTCGACAGTGTGTTAATTTTAATGACATAGTAACAAATTTTAGGCGAGGGTAGATTAGTAATTCTAAAAGTTACACTATTTAATGTCGATCAAAATGATTAATCATTTGGATATACAAATGAAGATGACGGGAACACGTTTAACGTTTTACTTTATCATTGTTGCGTTGATATGTATAAATAAATGGTATCATGCATCTTTATCACTCAAAAATTCTTCTATCGATTTCATCTCCATTTACTTGAAATCAGGTATATGTAGCTTGTTTTGTTCATTTGCATTTCTAATTTCTAGTAATTAGATGCAAAAGAATCAACAAAATTTATGTGAGGGGAGATGTTTTTTATATTTTACAAAAATTTAGTAGTCACTCAAAGTCTTAAAGAAACAAGAAAGTAAATTCGTATCTCTGAATTTTTTAAAACACCAAGGATAAATACTTCATCATTACATTACATTGTATAAGTAATAGAAATAGAGATAACACAAAATTACAAATCAACAGAGTATGGGTACATTTATCATTTATCGATATCATATTCTACAGTAACTTATTATTCCTCCTTTCTCCACAATTGTAAATACATTCGCAAATGTGAATACCTTTTGCATATTCCCCTGCATTGTGTCCATCCGAAACTTTCAAAACAAAAAAAATTACAGGCACCTGGTTTACAATGAGGACTCTTGAAATCCTGCTTGCAAATCTTGACGACATTGCTCAACTCCGCTCCTGTAAATTTTAAATGAGCATTTTCAACTGGTTAATATATTGATTGATATTGATATGGTATACTTGTATGTTTAGCGACAAATGTCTCAATAAATCAATGAACTATATCAATCAAATATATCAGTGTCACTGAAATCATCTCATAAAAGAAAATTGATATCGAAACTACCTGTTATCATGAACAATACACGAAATACGATGATAACCAAAGGCTGTTAGAATATAGTAAATAACTATAACAAATTGTCATACAATTGCGGAAGCGAATAAACACGTATTTATAATTAGTTAAGATACCTTTTAGCTAGCTTCAATTAATCATTTAACAAACGAATATGTTTCACTAATGGTAAAACTCTCTACGATGGCACACACAACACATCATTAATAACTATTTGAATGATAGTTCAATTAACCAAGTTAATACCCTTTTCTCTTTTTGTGTTTTACGCCAAAGAAACAAACCATACGAGGTTTTCTTTTTCCTTCGTCCGTTAACAACCACTTTTTGGGTTTTATTGCTTTCGTACGAATATTAAAACCCAAAGAATCGTCGGTGTGTTTTTCACAAAAGGAATCGGTGGGTATATATAAGATTAGGGTTATTATACTAATATATATATAATACATAATTAAATAATAATAACCTTTTATTATTAATTAATTATAAACCACTTAAGTAATTAGAAGTAACATTTTAGTTCTAATAACTTTCACCTTGAACCCTATAATTTAATAACACTTATTAAATTATCATAAATTAACTAATAACTCAACTAGTTATTACAGTTAACTTAACTTGGTTAAATAAGCAGTATCTACATGTTAACGCGTGTGACCCCGTACGCTTAAACGTTTCAGGACATGCGCTTATTTGACATGGTCATTTCCCAACAAAGGCTTTGTCATTTTTTTTTGGGTTGGATTTAATATCTAATTATGCTTTGACATATTTGTACATAGGAGACTAGATATAACACTTATCAACAAATTACACCAGAAAAAATCAGGAGAAAATTTCTTTGGGGTGGAAAGGAAAACAACTCTAAAATCAGCTGGGTTTCGTGGTCAAGGGTGTTAGCTCCCAAAGACGAGGGGGCTAGGATTAGGTTCTCTTAAACATATAAACATTAGTTTACTGTTGAAATGGTGGTGGAGATTTCAACAGGAAACTAATGCTGTTTGGAAACAAGGTAAATGCGATACATGGAAGTAAAGATAATTCCTTTTTAGTACCAATCAAAAAAGGCTTCTCGAGAACATGGGTCAACATCGGTAAAGTTCAAAAGGAACTAAGATCTTTCAATATTAATGTTTCTGATTTAATTGTCTCAGAAAATGGTACATGGAATTGGAAGGAAGATACATCAGGTACGTTTACAGTGGCTTCGGCTAGAAAAGTTCTGTTAAACTCCTTTGCTCGGGCAAATGTATTCCATTTCCGTTGGAATAAATGGGTACCTTGGAAAGTTAATATTTTTATATGGCGTGCGAAAATGGACCGAGTACCTACAAAGTATGTCCTTATTAAAAGGCACATCCAGGTTACCTCCCCTCTCTGTCCGTTGTGCAATCAATATGAGGAAACAATCGAGCATCTATTATTATCTTGTGAATTTGCTAACTTGTTGTGGTGTTTTATAAGCTAGTGGTGTAAAATTAACCCAATCTTTGCTTTTACTATTCGAGATATTATTTGTTATTGTCAAGGAACATGGCGTGAAGAATCAGCTCATACAAGCGATATTATTTTCTGCTTGCTGGTGTATTTGAAAAGCAAGAAACGGGGCTTGTTTCAATGAAGTCACTCCATCCTGGCAAAAGTTAAAGGAACACGTTCAAAGCCAAAGCTAATGGCGTGAGTTCAAGGTCTAAAAGTATAATCTCAGAATACATAGTAGCTTCTATTGTTTGGGAAGCACCTGCTTATTTTGAGTTGGTATTCATTTTCTATTCTGGGTGCATATCTACTCTCTGAAAGTATGTAACGTCTGTTTATGGTGTTTCTTTTTGGAGTTTGATATTAAAGGTCTGGGTCCATTCGGGGTACCATTAAAAACGATATACGGTGAAAACTGATGGCCCGACCCCTATACTTGGGGATTTTTTCCTTATTTTTTCAGGTTTTTTTCATCCATTTTGGTTCCCTTATAGTTCGGATCTAGAGATAGGGCGTTTTTGTTTTTGTTTCTTAATAGTGTATGTACTTTTATACCTTGGTGTTCTACCAGTACCTTGCTAGTAGATATTCATAAATAAAATTTTCTGCCTTAAAAAAAAAACAAACAGATTACACCCTATTTATTAAAAGTAGATAGATACCGGGTATTGACTATAATTACATTAATTGCTATAGTAAATATAGATATACAAAACAACTTTAATTTGTAAGTAAATAAGGTTGGAAAAAGTTGTTAAGTTACAGGTTTAGTGAAAATGTAATAAACTGTGCTATGATATTTATGTTATGTAACAAATTACTCGGGCTTTCATTATATGTAATGAACTTGAAATTTCCTTACATTATATATAATCTACTGTACTTTTTGCACGTATCAACTATATGAACTTCCACATGACGTCCCTTATAACTATTAAATTGACCAAAATACACAATATAAAGGAATCACAAGTTGAATAGTTCGTTACATAACATGAATGTCACACCATAGTTTGTTATATTTCCACGCACTAAACCCTAAAGTTAAATGTAATATTATGGGGTAAGTGCATAAAAATGCAATTGACCATGACGTGATATTCATAGTGTGTACCCAACTATTTGGGTTTCCATTAGTGTAAGAAACTAGTTATTTCATGCTATTGTTTGCAATTTTTTGTTATTTTTTCACGTGTCATCCATATAAGGTGTCACGTGTCATCCTTACAAGTTGACACGTTACCAAAATACATACAAATGCAGGAAATAACTAATTTCTTACACATAATGGAAGCTCGAATAAATGAGTACGTACTATGAATGTCAGATCATAATTAATTGTATTTTTTATGTACTTACTCCTATTATTATTTCAAAAAATGTAACGAACCAATTATCTTATTTTACTTATGAACCTATTATGTATTTATGTGGGTTTTTGTTACACTTTTAAATGTTTAACTTCGTACTTTAAAAATACACCGGAAAACTGGAAATTATGGAAGAGATAAAAGTCAAAGAGCACAACACTCTTTCGGACAGAATAAGATTATAAATTTTTTTGCTCAAAATCACACAATTTCTCTTCCTATTTCAGTAGTACTTATCCTTGTACGTGAAAATGTACAACTTTTATAGCCCGAGGTGCAAGTGATAAATATCACAGTATGTTACTTATTCATGTTGAGGGAATGTACAACTTTTCTAGCAAGAGGTATAATACCTTTATACCCTTGTTGGCTATTGGCATATTGCACCTAATAATTGGGTTAAATTGAATTTTAAATTTTAAATATAATATAAGAAATATATTTGTGACATCATCAATTAAAATTATACTAAATTAGTTAATTAGGTCCATCTACTTTAATAAAATTAAAATTAAAATATTTAAGGTATTTTGACTAAACAATGAACACCTCATGTATATACACGAGTTTAAGATCTAATATACTACAATAATAAAATATACTCATTTTCATCAATATATTTTGCTTTTCGTTCTCGGGATTTGAAAGTTAAAAAAAGGTTCACTTAATTTTATAACCCATTGCCTAATTTTATTTTGACTAGCGTCGACCCGCGCAATGCAGCGGGACAACGGGAGACTTAAGAGAGATTTCGATAGTAATCACGATTTTAAAAATAATGTTAGAATTATTTAGTGTGTTTGTTTGTGTCTCTACCTATTTTGTTTTTGTTTTTTAAGTGATACACATATTATTTGATTATAGAAATATTTCAAAATATCTACTATGTTTTGTGTAACTTTATACGGAGTAGTACATTTGACTATACATATTTATTTTCCGGAATAAAGTACTGCTTTAATGAAATTTATTGTCTAAAAAAATATTACTCATACTTATTGGTTATTTCTAAATTTATATACGTTTATTTGTAGATCATATATACATGTTGTTAAATTTATAGATCTTATTTGAAAATCATGAATCATTCCCAAATTTACAAATGATGTTTAATTTAGTTATGGGTAGTTTTGTCTTTTTCTTATCTAACCAGGGGTAGTTTTGTCATTTCTGATCTTTAAATTAGCAAGGTTCTAAAGAAAGAGGGTAAATAAATTATAAGGGAGTATAGATCCTTAACTTTTATTACTCATAAATTACTAAAAATATAATATTGAGTTTCTGAAATTTTAAGGGGGTTAGAAGAATGAACGAGAGACCATGATACCACAAGTTGAATATTGAAATATAACATCGCTTTAAGTTATTAATTTCAGGTATAGGTGGTAAAACGGACGGGTACAATATCCAAGTTTAAACAGACTCGGGTCATGATGAGCACGGGTCATAATGGACTCGATTCAAACGGGCTTGGGTCAAAACGGCCAATTTTAAGATTGTGTCAATAAGTGTTTTAGTTGACCACATTACATCTATAACAAGCAACACATCTTGTAATTCCCTTATGAATCTCTTAAACAATTGTTATTCGGAAGCTAGATGCTAATATAGTAGCTCAAATGTGATACATTGCCATATATAATCAAGTTTAAGGGAAATATAAATCTTTTACCGTTATGTTTATGATTAAACAATGTAATAAAATATATTTGCTATAAATATGTCAAATTTTGCATTTTTTTGGTAATATGAACAGTAGTTTGGTTCGAATTATACTCCGTATCAATTTACGAGATAGTTGATTTAGTGGTTACTTGATCCATATATTAGATTGGATTGGATTTTTCAAATATCTTATTATTCAAGTTTTTAAAGCATGTATATTTTATAGTAGATGGCGGAAGAAAAGAATGAAAGTATAATTTTGAGGTTTCACACAAATTCACATGTTTGCCCATTCCTAAAGACATTTTGCATATGGAAACAGATTTGCATTCTCCCTTGGCAGCGGGTCCGAAATTTTTCACACAATAATTACAAGCATCTTTTTTTTTAAGGCTAAGTATATTAAAAGAAGTCTAATAGCAAGGTGCTAAATAGACTCACAATGTACAAATGTACATACACCAAATACACCAAATACACCAACGATTAATACTCTATTCTAGATACACTTTAAGACCATGTCCGAACTGGGAGGATACTAAAAGGGATGGGGAAAAAACCTGAAAATTTCAGGAAAAAATCTCCGAAAATAGGGGCCGAGCCACCGGTTTTCACCATATTTCGTTTTTGATAGTATCCCGAGAGGACATAGACTAAAGCCGTATCCATCCATACACCATACATATATCAATTAAACATGAAAACAGTAAAATATGATCTTCAAGACTGGCCATCACTTGTATCCTTTTAATGCATCATATCTTCCATGCTTTTCTCCAACTTGTATGCTGCAACAGTACCTAAAATTTCCAAGCATGAGCACCAATATCATCAGACAACTCCCTGATCATCCCATCATTCTTCACGCGGTTGATCATGTTGATCTATCGTGAAGTCTAACCAGTTGTTCTCCTCGATACTCCATTTAGTGAACCGATTTTTGATCCATAAAAATCCCATAGATTTGATTTCATTTAGTAATCCCCCAACATTAACTTTCAATCCCTTAAATATCTTTTCATTACGGGCTCTCCATATTACCCAACATGCTACCATGATTATCGAGTGAATAATAATCTTTCTAGACTTTGAACCTTCCACGTACTTATGAAAAAATGTCAAATCCTTTACCGAAAAAGCAATAATCGGCTGTAGCTTACACCAATCCTCAATACCAATCCAAACCTCCTTTGAAATCCTGCAACCCGTCATTAAATGTTCCACTGATTCGACCCCTTCTTCACATAGAGCGCAGATTGCATCTGATATACGAACCCCTCTTCGCTGCAACACATCCTTGGTAGGAAGCCTATTCAACAATAACCTCCAACCAAAAATGTTTATCTTCCTCGGCAACACTTTGTTCCATGGAAATACATCTTTCTTTTCATCCTCATTATATGTTTTTAATAATCTTCGGGCTGCACTAACCGAAAAAGATTTGGGCCCTTTCGCACCCCATTCCCATCTATCCTGATTATCATTAAAGTTGTCATTCAAACCCAGATTGTATATATTCACTAGCTCATTTATTGCTTCTTGAGCCCAGTAGCCAACCTTCCAATTCCAACTAAATTCCCCACTCTCTGTTATTCTACTAGAAACATTGATGTTCTTGACAGGTTCAAGTTTAAACAAACTCGGAAATCTCTTGCATAATATCCCATGACCAGACCAATTATCCCACCAAAATCTCAGAGTTTTACCATTCCCAATCTTGCCTTGGAACCATTCATTGATATCTACCCCTTTACTGTTAAAAGATTTATCAATTGAACAAATAGATTTCCATGTGCTTGCTAACATAAGCTTGCATGGGATCATCCTTTTCATATGTTGTGAATCATGAAATGCCATAATACAGCACCTCCACAATCTTCCAACTTCAGTTCTAAACCTCCAATGCCACTTAGTGAGTAAGCTTATATTGAAGTCTTTTAAACCTGTTAGGCCCAGTCCACCATAGCATTTCGGTTTTGTAACATTGTCTCACGCAACCCAGCCGATCCCTCTTCCCTCCTTCGATCCACCCCAAAGAAATCTTCTCCTCAATAAATCAAGTTTGCTAATAACGCTAATCGGAGCTTTGTACAATGAAAAGTAATAAACCGGGAGACTCTCGAACACAGATTTAATCAACGTAACACGACCCCCAATCGACAATGTATTCGCTTTCCATACTGATAATCTTCTTTCCACCACATCAATCACCGGTTTCCAGTTTTTAACATTGCTCATATTAGCTCCTATTGTGATTCCCAAATGTACAAACGGGAATTTTCCTACCTTGCAACCGAGATCCAATGCCACCCTTCTAATTTTCCTACCTTGCAACGAAGATTTATGAAAGTTTATTTTTAAACCCGAGATTAGATTGAAAGATCTCAAATATCTTGTTAAGAAGTTGACATTATTTTCTGACCATTCCCTCATTACCATGACATCATCTGCATACATTAAGTGAGACAACAATGGACCATTTCTTGGACTTTGTACTCCTTTAAACATTTCCAAATTACATCCCTTCAGCATGAAATAGGTAAAGGCTTCCATCGCGACTATAAAAATAAAAGGTGAAAGAGGATCCCCTTGACGAACGCCATGCTCATATTGAAATTCTTTAGAGGGTGATCCATTGATTAAGACAGATGCCCTAGCTGAGGATAACACACCACGAACCCAACATCTCCATTTATCCGGAAAATTCATGTACCCCATAACAATATCCACAAAGTCCCAATTAATTGAATCAAAGGCTTTCTCAAAGTCAATTTTAAAGAACAGTGTTTTCTTTTTCATTTTCTTAGCCCAACTCATCACTTCATTAATTATTAATGGCCCATCAAGAATATTCCTACCAGAATTGAAACCGGTTTGAACATCCGAGACTACATGGTTAATGACCTTACTCAAACGATTCGCAAGCACTTTAGAGATTATTTTCGAGACACAACCAAGTAAGCTAATGGGCCGAAAATCATTTAAACCGTTTGGGTCATTAACTTTAGGGATCAAAGTTATAAAACTCGAAGACATACCTTTGTGAATAAAGCCATCCGAGTGAAATTGATGCATTAAATCCATGAAATCTTCCTCCAAGAACGTCCAGAATCTTTTGATAAAATTGAAGTTGAACCCATCCGGTCCTGGTGCTCGATTCCCATCACACTCCTTTATTGCATTTAGAACTTCCTCTTTCGTGAAATCAACCACCAAGCTATCACGAACCTCATCTTCTAATCTGTTGATGCCATCACAGTTGAACTTTGGTCTTCTTTTTAGAGGTTCATGAAATCGTTTCTCAAAATGCACTTTTGCTTCCTGTTTTATTCTTCCCGAAACTGTACACCACTCATCATTAATCAGGAGACCGTTGATACGCGACTTACAAATCCTATTTTTGATGAATCCATGAAAAAAGGCGCTGTTCTCATCCCCTTCCACAGCCCATTTGATTCTTGCTTGTTGCTTTAGATCCATGGCTTTATCTGCTTCTAATTTGTTTAACAACATGCGACATTCCAGCTCGTGTTTGAGCTCCTGCTCTGTGAGCAACCGTGATTCCATTACAGTCTCATAATTAGAAACCAATTCTTTTGCCTCTGATAATTGAATATTCTGACTTCTCTTTTCTTTGGCAATCCATTCCTTAATTTCATTTTTCATCTTTTGCAACTTAAGCACCAAGATCTTAGATGGAGCTCCTGTTGATGAGATGCTATTGCAACTATACGAAACCACATCCGGTAATTCTGGATGATTTAGCCATGAATCATAAAATTTGAAAGGTCTTGGCCGAAATTTCTTGAATCCGTTATAAGGATGATTGGACTATGATCTGAGGCACCCATGTCCAAGGCTGCAAATGAAGCTTTAGGCCACTTATTCCAAAAAGAATCAGAGACCAATGCCCTGTCAATCTTGCTTAATTTATGTGTGTTACCTGCTCGAAAAGTATACTTCTTCCTTCCCATTGCATACTCCATAAGCCCAGCATCCATGATAAAATCATTAAATCTTTGAGCACCCTTTTGATTGAAGATAGAGTTGGATCTATCCTCTGGAACGAACCTCGTTGAAATCTCCAATGAATATCCAGTGACCCGAAAATTCCTCTTTAATATTCAACAATTTATTCCACAAATTGATTTTATCCAAACGATTTTGTGGACCATAAACATTGACTACAATTAAAGGAGATAAGTCACTAACCATTATTCCATAGATCAGGAGAAAATTACGATCTTTTATGACCTGTTGTTTCATAAAACAATTCGGATCCCAAATCGAAATTAACCCCCTGATCGTCCACACGCATTCACCCATTCCACGTCGAATTTGCCTTTTCCCCAGAATTGATCAAAATGAATTTTAGACCCATCTTCTAAAGCTGTTTCTTGAATGCAAATGAAGTTAATCCCGTTCTCTTTTTTAAGCTCCCTTACCCATTTTTCCTTTCGGCATTCAGCCGCACCCTTAATATTTAGAGAAAGATAATTCATTTCAACTGATTTGCTTGGTTATCCCCACTGACCTCCTTTAAAATATGGCTTTGAAACTCATTCAGATCAATTCCAAGTTTTCCAGCCAACTCAATAGTTTCATTCACTTCCACTTCTTCAACTGTTTTTACCGCACTATTAACCCCAATGTCCCCATCAGATTCAATTCCAACTGAAATTGAATTAGACACTCTTGACACAGATGAATTGTAGACCCTAAACGGATTTGAATGTGAGAAATTGTAGACCAGATGCTTGTAAAAATCATATGTGATTATATGCAAAATCATATGTGATTATATAACAAATCACTTGTGATTAAGTATACAAATAACAATCACATGTGATTTTTAATGAAAACTATTACAATTTTTAATTTTTTATTTATAACTATTAATGTAGGTGAATATTAAGTTATAATCACGTGTTAAGTAGCAAATACCATGAATAAATACTCGTGAACAAATTTTAATTTTTATTACAAATCACATGTGATTATATTGTGAAATCCGGTAAAAAAAAAGAAGAAAAAAATTTCGTCGAAAGTATATCTTATGACATCTCTAATCGAAGAGAAAAACGCGCTGGTTCCGAATATGTAATTTTTATAATTTATGGACTTAAGATTTGTGAGATAATTAACCAATGGGGTAAAAAATATATGTGGGTTTTGTAGATAAATGAAAGAATCCTATTGGTTCTCTCATTCCCTACCTTTTTAATATTCTTAAAAGAACTCACCTCTTAACGACAAATATCTTAAGAGAAATCAATGAAATATATCAATGTCGATGAAATCATCGTATAAAACTCTTATTTAACAAAAATGATATACTAGTACGAAACTACTCCATCCATTCAAATTTAGTTGTGCAGTATTTCATTTTCAGATTTTCCAAAATTATTGTCCACTTTAGGTTTCAACTAATCCTAAAGGGTTTTAGCAGATAGATATTTAATCCCATTGGTTGACACAATAACCAATGTATTTTATTTTAAAAATGTATAAAATTAAGACGGTGGAAGTACATATGAGAAATACCAAAAACAATATGATAACAAAGACTTTTTCACGTTGATGTAGTTCACTATGAGTTGGATCTAATGTCATGTTTGACATATACTTTTATACAAAGGAGCCCAGTTAAAACTTATGAACAAAAATTATTTAGTGAGTAGATATCTGGTACTGATTAAAGAATAATGTGCATTAATTGTTATAGTAAATACTTTTAATTTATGTCGGGTTTATTAATAATATTAATATATATGAACTATAAGACTAAATGTATATTTTCTTCTTTTCTTATATTTATGGTAACTTTGAAAATTAGTTTTAAACCTTAAAATAAATGATCGAGAGTGTTAATGATATTTCATATTTGTTTTTGTGTATATAAGTTTTTTTTTTTTTAAACAAATAAATAATAAATAAATAGGAGAATAAAAATAGAAACGGCACTACTATCAGTCTATCACACACAAAAAAGGATTACACTTGTAAAATCACGTGCAGATCATATGCCATCGCCTGAACAATCTGCTTGCCATTCATTTGGGCGATTTCAAAGATATAAAGGTTTTCTGGTGATTCAAAGGCCTAATCGTACAAACACGTTGCTTCAATCGATTTGTTTTACGTTAGATCTCGTTTTTTATTGTTTCTTTCTATGAAGCCACGTGGTACACACGTGATCAGTTAGTTGATTAGGAGTTACAGTAGCTGGTGGTAGATTACGCATTGTAAACCCTAATTCTTTACATTTTATTTGTCTATGTTTATAGTGGATGCAATTGTTTTATTTACCTTTATGTTAGTCCAATTTTCACAAATGCACATAATTTTAATGCTACTTATTATTATATATTATTTAATGTTGATTGATGTATTTAGTTCTGTTTGATTCACAATCAGAATTATAAATGAATTGGAATATGTGACTTAGTATGATGAAATTCTAACCTAATCTAAAGGAATTGTTGACTTTGTTATATTAGTATGATGAAATTCTAACATAAATGTATATCAATTTGCTTCAAAATAATAAAATATTACATTACATTGCATAATCTTTGGATGTATTAGCTGTTTGATGCCATTATGTTTAGTCAAATAATTCCTGTAACAAAAGTCAACTATGATGAATTCAACCTTTCTTTTTTTCTGGTTCGACTTGTTCCTTCATTGCACTCCTCATTATATTATATCTTGTAACATAACATGAATATTTGGTAGATAACATATATTTGCAGCCAACTTGCTGAGTCGAGGGTGGTCCATACATCCTGGTAAGAAATTGAAAACATCTATGATGGTCCATTTAATGTATTTTGCTCTTACTGATAAGGATTTTAGCAAGTAAATTTTCAGTTTCTCATTTTCTTCTTCAATGATAGTTTGTTTACGTTTATCGTATTTCACGTAACTGGAGTGTTACATTTCATTAATAGGGTGTTTGGATGTGCATTTTGGAAATGATTATTGTAGTTAGAAGTGTCTGATAATCAGTTGATTAATCAGACAGTTTTACTATAGCAAGATATTACCAGTTTCTCCAAACCTGCTAATTTTGACACTAAATAATCAGAATATAATAATTTTAATTACTTATATCTAAACATATAAAGCAGATTGTTGGACTTTACGCCGTGATAATCAGTTTACTGTCATATCTAAATCTAAATATCTGAATACATATTATGTATCTTCGTATGGGAATATATGAGACACTTGGACTGCATTTATATTTTCGATTCTTGAAACTCAATATTGTTGTTAATTGTGACATGTTTTTAGCATCTTACCCTGTGCAGGTAGCTTGTATTTGTTTGGTCTGTTGGAGCCGTGAGAAACGCATTACATCAACATTTGACTATTTCCAAGTGTGTTCTGTTAAGATGACATCATCGCCTTCACATTTTGCTCATAGATGGAAATACGATGTCTTTGTGAGTTTCAGAGGTGAAGATATCCGTAAAACGTTTGTTGATCATCTATTTAGTGATTTCAGAAGGAAGGGAATTTATGCATTCAGAGATGATAGTGAGTTGAAGAGAGGAGAAAAGATATCATCTGAGCTCTATAAAGCAATCGAACAATCAAGGTTCTTGATAGTTATATTCTCAAGCGACTATGCTTCATCAACATGGTGTCTGCGGGAGCTGGTGAAGATCCTGAAATGCAAAAGGATGGACGATAAATATGAAGTTCGGGCACTCTATTACAATGTCACACCCGAAGTGGTAAAGAATCAAAGTGGTAGCTACAAAGAAGCATTCATGAAACATGAAGCTTTAAAGAGAATAGAGATTTCAGAATGGAAGGAAGCTCTAACCTTGGCTGCCAACTTATCTGGATGGAATCTCCAACCTATGTCCTATTGGTAATTCCTCAATTCTCAATGCTCTATTCAATTTTAATCATCTGTTCCAGGAAAATGCGAAGGACATCCTTCCATTTTCTATTATGATGGTTCATTGTTAACTGAAACTACTTGAATGGCAGTTGTATTTTTTCTCTCAATAAAAAAAATTAATTCTAAATTTCCCAGCTTAATTTTTATGGTGTAGTAAACTTACTTGAGACTTTCACGAGACTTCGAATTGCTTCTTTGGGCATTTTCCCCCTATATTTTGTAACGATTGATCAACAATGCCTAAGTTTTCCATTTTCCTTTTCTACTCTCATGATGGTTATTGTTTTGTCAATTATTTATATATACAAATATACATGGTATGTGTTTCTTGGTTCATGACATTCTTTTATCTCTTCACTTTTTATTGTATCATTTTGCTATATGGTTTTGTAGGCACGAGCCAAGTTTTATTGAAACTATCTCAAAAGAGATTTTTTATAAACTTACTGATGGCCCCTTAGATGTTGGCAACAACCTGGTCGGATTATACACACGTGCAGAGCAAATGGACCTTCTGCAATTTGTGGGGTCAAATGAGGTTCATATGATAGGAATATGTGGTATTGGTGGAATAGGGAAGACAACAATTGCTAAAGCCATCTTTAACCTACTACATATACATTTTGAGGCATACAGCTTTTGTGAAGATGTTAAAGGTGTTGAAAAACGGCATGGGTTAGTCCATCTTCAGGAAAATCTTCTTGAGGATCTCATGAATATGGGCAATCTCAAGATACATAATGTAAGTAAGGGGGTCAGTACGATACAGAGACGTATGTCGGCTAAAAAGGTTCTCGTTGTACTAGATGATGTGGATGATTACAGCCAACTTGAAGCTCTAGTTGGATCTCCTTCTTGGTTTGGTCGCGGCAGTATTATCATAGTTACCGGTAGAGATAGACAGTTATTCACTGCTCATGGAATTGAAGAAATATTTGAGGTTGATCTATTATACGATTATGAAGCTCTTGAGCTGTTTAGTCTTTACGCCTTCAGAAATAAAAATCCAAAAGAAGAATTCATAGATCTTTCTAACCAGGTAGTTACCTATGTTAACGGACTTCCTCTTGCTCTCAAAATTTTAGGCAGTTTTCTATTTGGAAAAACCGTAGAGGAATGGGAAAGTCAACTTAAGAAGCTTCAGAGATATCCTCATTCACAAATACAGCAAGTACTCCGAATAAGTTATGATGCACTAGATTATGATCAAAGAAATATCTTTCTTGACATTTCATGTTTCTTTAAAGGAGAAAAGAAAGATCATGTAAGGAAAATATTAGATGGGTGTGATTTGTTTTTTGCAACTAACATCAGAGTTCTTCTTGACAAGTCATTGATATCAGTTCGTAATCATAGACTGCAAATTCATGATTTGGTCCAAGAAATGGGCTGGCAGATTGTACATGAGGAATCTGAAGAGCCTGGGAAACGCAGCAGATTGTGGTTTCCAACAGATGTGCTTGGTGTATTAAACAAGGAAAAGGTGAGCTTTAAATATTATTCTCTGGCTCTCTGCCTTCTCATCCAACTTGCTACATTGACAAATTAAGATAATATTGGGAAATACTGTCTTCTATTTGAGAAGAATTCAAATTATATATTCGACCTACAAGCTACTTAATATCCCTAAAATACAGCATCATGCAGGTCTGAGGAAATTAAACGACTTATATACATATCCTACTCTCAAACATTATATTAGAAATACTAAGAATTGAAGCCTGTTTTCTGTTTAAATGAGTTGCTGCATAGGGTTTGGTTCCGAATCGATTTATTGCATTAATCTGGGAGTTGCTGCATAGGGTTTGGTTCCGAATTGATTTATTGCATTAATCTGGTGGATGATTATGATCATATATTTGACATTACAAACGTGTCTATTTTAGTTATTTGGTGTTTTAAGTCCCCCCTGTTCCTAAAAAGGTCCCACCTTATGTTCTTTCCCTTTTCTAAAAATCGAGTTTTATTTTTAATTTGTGACAATTTTGATGTATTTGTCCAAGTCAACAGTATTTTGAATTCCGTCTAAAGTTTAAAGCGGGCGTCTTTTCTTTGGAGGAGGGAGTATCTTTCATGAGCCACCCTGTTTCTAGGGTGTGTATATGTGTACTTAAAATGAACTTAGAGTGTTTTGACAACAAATGGTAATAATAATTATTATATGATAAATTTGGTCCAAATTATTAAATTCGGAGTTATAGGTTAAGAGTTATGGTAATTAAGAAAAAGTAGTTCTTGTGATAAATTTGAAGTTGCCCTGTTATCCCTTGTGCTAAGCATCAAATAATCTGATGATAACTATACCAATGGGCCTTTAATTGGCCTAGTAGCATCCAAGTTGCTAGATCAGTTGATGTGGTTTTGGATTCGAGACTCATTTTAGTCATAGGTGTAGATAAGATTTAGTCATTTAGGGGTGAGTAAATTTTCTTGAAAAATATATTTATTATTTGATGATGATTCTTCAAGTCACATATTACTTGAAACAAAACATAATTTCAAATACCCCCTACTCGTGTTCAGTTCCTTAAGTTGACAATACTAGCGTTTTTCAAGATGGTAAGTTTTAGTAGTTTCTTAGGGGCAGGTCCATGTTAAATGCTTCGTCAATATCTTCAAGACACTAAATACAGATTTGAACTCAAGACCTCTTGGTCAAACAATAAATCGAGCTACATTTGTATGTGTATGTGTGCTACCATCTCTTGATCATAAGCAAGCTTAATACATCATACCATTTTACTTTTGATACATAACCGAGTATTCTCTCTAATACGTAAGGAAGTGAATCAAGCTTAATATATCATACCAAATTACGTTTGATACATAACCGAGAATTCTCTCTACTATGTAGGGAAGTGAATCCGTTAAAGGCCTAAGCTTGGATGTTTCTCGCTCAGAAGTCAATGTTAGTGGCAAAACCTTCACAAAGTTGAATAATCTCCGACTACTATACCTTTATATTGGATCCTGGCACAACCTTGTAGATATTAATGGAAAAATACGTGAAACCAAAATGGGCTTAGATACAACGGTAAAGGCAACTTCTGAAAAGCTTGAGTTACTGTCAAGTGAATTGCGATTGCTTTGTTGGCATGGGTACCCTTTCCAGTATTTACCACCAACGTTCTTCCCCGAGAAACTTGCTGTTCTTGATTTGTCATATGGTTACATCAAAGAAACGTGGAACGGATCAAAGGTATACCAATGATAAGTCTTGTATATATGTGTATTTTGACGTCTTTTTGCATAATAAAAAGTGGCGATTTCGAGCAATTACTTGTAATTTATATTGGTTATTCAACATGTTTGGCCTGCCCTTACTTCCGCCTCTAGTTAAAAATGTAACCCTTATCCTCTTCGTTCACAGGGTTTCATAAAGTTGGTGTCTATGAATTTTAGTCATTGCCGCAACTTGATAAAGACACCAGATTTTACTCAAATTCCAAATCTCGAAGAGCTAATACTTGATAGTTGTGAAAATTTGAATGAAGTTCACCCATCTGTTGGAACACTTGTGAGTCTCATTGTCTTGAATTTGAGAAATTGCGCTAGTCTTGTGAGTCCTCCCAACTGCAGTGGACTGAAATCTCTCCAGATTCTTAATCTTTCTGGTTGCAAGAAATTGGACCAATTTCCTGAAGATCTTGGCAACATGAAAACATTGGTGGAGCTTCATGCTAACGGGACATGCATCACTGAACTCCCTTCTTCTGTATTGTCTCTTGCTAACCTTCAAGTATTTTCACTAGGTCGACGAGAAACGATACAAAATAAATCATTAATGGGTTCAATCCATTGGCCTTCATTCTTACCAATCAAGATGCACCATTCACCAAGTGCGGTATTGCCTTCTTTATCAAGTTTAAGCTACTTGAGAGATATTGATATCAGTCACTGTAACATAACGGAATCAAGCCTCGATGGCATTGAATGTTTGTCAATGCTTGAAACGCTAAACCTTAATGGGAATGATTTCAGAAGTTTGCCTAGTTTCGCTAAACTTTTACGACTTGAAACACTTGGTCTGGTTGGTTGTAAGAAGATGGAAGCATTGCCAGAACTTCCACCAAACATTCAATTGGTCGAGGCACAGGACTGCATATCATTGAAGGAATTACCAGTTAAATCAACCATGTACAAAAGTAGCATTCAGTGCTTTGACTTCACCAACTGTGAGAAAGTGATCGAGAATCAATCCGTTGAAAGCCTTGTTACCATGTTGCTGCCACAGGTGCCCCTCTCTCTTTATCTCTCCCCTTTAGTAACAGCTAATCCGCTCATCACCTTTCTGTTCAAGTTTTAAATTTATATAAGGATTACAAAAACAATAAACTATGGGTGTTGTGAATTTTAGAATACACTTTGGCGACTTTCAACTCGATTATTTGATATGTTCGGCCCATTGACTAGTTTCCTCTTTAGCTGGTTTTTAACTAGCCATTTGACCTCATAGAGATGAAATATTATCTATCAACCCATTTCGTAGCTGCCTCTAATTCCATCTCATTGCCTTTCATAAAAAAGGCGAATAGTTTTAATACATGTACTGATAATAAGTTTGTGATCGTTATAGGGTCGCATTGATCCGTATAAGATGGTGAGTGTACTACTTCCTGGAAGTACAGTTCCTGGGTGGTTTAGCAATCAAAGTATGGGAGATTGTGTAAAAGTGGAGTTACCTCAAGACTGGTCTTACGAAAAGTTCAAAGGAATAGCATTTTGTCTTGTATTTACTTCTAGAAGTCGCAATGGCCGCAAGAGTTGCTACGGATCAATTGGATATAGATTCAAAAACTTTGATGGTACTCCCATTGGAGTTGAGACTCCCGTTCCAGATTCTATATTTCAATACGAAAATATCGGGATCAAGTCGGACCAGATGTTTTTAAGTTATCATCAATCTGAACCAGATTGGAAGAAAGCAGAGAAATGCATTTCGGTTTCCTTTGACATTTATGGTGCAGATTGTATGGTGAAAATGTGTGGTGCTAGACTAGTGTACGAGGAAGATGAACAGCAAGATGAAGGCAGTGGTTCAAGAATGATTCAATGGCTACCTCCGCCTTCATGTGCCGAAGATGTGTCTTCCATTAATAACAGACACGTGTAAGCCTCATGTTCCGTTTACTTGAGAGTTGGTCTTTTGGAAATAGCACATTTAAGGATTCACCCAAATTTCAATATGCTTCCTTTTTTATCTATTTTTATTTTTATTTTTATTTTTTATGTAAATCAGATCTATGTTGATCGTGTGATATCTTTTGTCTATAGTTTGTTTCTTTCTTCTTCGTCTTCTTCTTCTCTATTTATTTATAATTTTTTTTTATGCACTGATATTTGATCATCAATAAAATGCTCAAAGTGGTGATAAGACCGGTTAACTATTAGGCACTTTAGGGATGACTTTCTACTCGATGCAAAACACCATAACTGAGTAGTAAATTGAGATCTGAGATCAAAATATTTTTAATTACTGTGTTTTCATTGGTAGGTACAAGGTTCAGTTCTAATATGTGATCAACTCTGCTAAATCTCTGGTATCCAAATGTTGATATACTGGAGATTCAGCCTTCACATGTATAGGTTAAAAGCATCAATGTCTTGCAGCCGAAAAGAAGTCGCATCGTCACTAATAATGGAAAAAATTGCAGTCTAACTCGGCTGTAAAATGACTAACTATAACTAGAAGATTAAAAAATTTAAGGTATATGGTGAGGGTTTCCAACTTGAGTACTTGACCAACTAAATGAAATTAGCTTATCTAATACATAATTGACTAAAATAATAATTCATGAAGAAGGGTTGACATACTTAAAGTTGATTCTTCTTGATCGGTTGGTTTATATGACATTTTAACCAAACCACTATGGGATTTGAAGATTTGATACATGTGGGCATAGAATATGAAGACGGAAAAAGTCAGAAGTTTATAATAAATTCACACAATTAAAATTGGTTAAAACTTATATCAGATATAAAATAACAAAGACCAAGTAACAGATTCCCTCCCAGTTGGTCAGTTCTTGAATGCTAATAGTCATAAAATATTACGTAGTAAATATCATCATCCACACATCAAACGTTGTAAAAATGCTCCTTTCCGAAAAAGAAAAGGATATGAACATAACTTCTGATAAGGTAATAATAATGTTAAGTCATTAGTGTAAGTCAACATTAATCCAAAATTTTGGCCTCTCAAAAGCATCAACATAGTATTGCAACTATGCTGGATTGCGTTTCTTATTTAAAGAATAACGCGATATCAGCACTTGAATGTCGTCAATAGGATTTCTCTGAAGTCTACTTAATTCGCTTTTCCATTCAGATAAACTCTTGCCAAAAAGAAAGCAACCCAAAACCTTAAGAGCTAACGGGTGACCCTTCATATATCGAATTACTTGATCCGATAACCCTTTAAAGTCCTCTTTCGGTTGTTTTTGCTTAAAAGCATACAAACTAAACAGTTCCAGAGCTTCATCATCATGCAAAAGTTCAACCTCATACACTTTATCCACTCCATGTGCTGTTAGTAACTGTCTATTTTTACCAGTTATCACAATCAAACTTCCTGGGCCAAACCAACAATGTGAACCAGCTAAAGCTTCTAAATAGTCCAATTCATCCGCATCATCAAGAATAAGCAAAACCTTTTTCGATATCATGATTTTTTTTAAGACATTACTTCCTTCACCAACACTTCTTACTTTCAGATCTTCTTTTGTGATGTCTTCGATAACTTGACTTTGAAGTTGAATCACTCCGTGCTTTTCGACACTTTCTTTCACGTTTTCACAGAAACTGCAAGCGTCAAAGTGGGAGTACAGTCGGTTGTAAACAGCTTTGGCAATTGTGGTCTTTCCAATACCACTGATACCGCATATTCCGATCATGTGAACCTCACTTGACCAAGTGAAGTGCCGCAAGTTCATTTGCTCTACACGCAAATGTACTCCTACTAGTTTCTCACCAATATGTAAGGATCCAACATTTAACTCGTTGAAAATATGTATTGAGATCATATCAATAAACTTTGATTCGTAGCTGCCAACATAAAGAGAGGATTCATTATCACTACGTTAATCAACAGAATCTACTCTCTATAAACATATTTTATGATAATAACACAACGGGAAAATGATTGATAGGCCTTAAAAATAGAATTCATGCATATATATGCAATAATAATATCGATCGGCATTTGTCAAAATTTCTTATGTTAATACGAAAAGAGAGAAAAGTTTATATCAAGTGTTCAAAATTGAATGAATTAGGCCTCTTTTTAGAGTGATATACTGTTATCTAAAACTTTATGAAGTAAAAGTTGACTACATAAGAGAATAGAACCAGCGAGAATGAAGGAGAGGAGTAGCAGTAAGTGATTACCCATTGGCCATATCTTCTAAATCCCATTCAAGTAAGTTTGCAGCCTTGGTCAATGCTTCCTTCCATTGAGTCACCTCGGTTTTCTCTACAGTTCCATATTTACTGAAGATTGCATCAAAGCTTTCAGTTTGATTAACCACCATTTCTGGCTTATTATCGTAGATAACCGTGTGGATTTGGTATTTTTCTGGCTCCTTCTCCTTACATTCAAGTATTTTCACAAGCTGTCTCAAACACAACGGTGATGAAGCAAAGCTTTTAGAGAATATAATCACCAGAAACCTTGATTGTTCAATGGCTCTATAGACTTGTTGAAATCTTTCTTCTCCTTTGTGGATATGCTCGTCTTCTCTAAAAACACGAATCCCTTTTCGTTTGAAATCACTAAAGAGATGATCCACAAAGCTTTTAGTGATAGTATCATGTCCAAAACTCACAAAGACATCATATGACCACTTATGATTAGTAATGGATTTAGCATATGAATTCGCCATTGCAATTGGTAAAAGCTGACCGTAAAATGAAAATCGCCTATTAGTACAATCAGTTTTACTATATAAGATGATCAATGAGATGAATGAAGAAAGGTAGTTTGGTAAAACTAAACAAGGGAGATATTTTTTAAAATAATTATCTACAAGTCCTCCAAATGTGGTTTTAGATGCATGTATCATTGACCCATTAATTAGGGAAATAATAACCACCACTAAGAGCATGATGATTTGTTAATCCCAATATTGAATTTAAATTCCATAAACAAGATAACAAGTTGTAAAAAGAAAGATAGCATGAACATGACCATCTAAATATTCCTGATGTATCTAGAAGATGAAGTCATGTTAGTTGAAATACAAGAACCGTTGGAAGTCTTGGTCCATTTCATTACTTAACACATTCTCATTTTAGTTTAAACCTTAACTAATAAAATTTAATTTTGCACCCACCAAAATTTTTAGTTTCCCATTTAATACAAGTTTTCTCATTCAATCTAAGTTTTTTATGTGACAACCCAATCAAATGATCATCAAAACAATAAGACGTTAGTGAAAATCAAATTGAAAGTGGAATTGGAAGTCGTGGTCATTACGTTCAGAGTTGACATTTGAAATTGCATATTTTCCCTTTATTTATTGGTCCCAGTAGTTTATTGGACAACATTTTCAAGATTCTAAAAGGTTAGAGTTAAATTAGTCCTTTCTATACAGCTAATTAAAATTATTCTATAATAGCACAGGTGCCGTGTTTTGCATGCTTACCTGTAGTTATTTTTTTCTTGACTTCATTGTGTATGTCACAGGTTCCTGAAGGTCCTTATATTAAGTGGAAAAGGTTCGACCCGAATCCAACCCGCCCATATTGTTGGGCATATGGAAGAGGTCTTGAATCCACAATCAGGCCTTGGATATTCACCAAAGGAGTGATCTAGAGCTAATTATTGGTATGCCATTAGACCACTTGCAACTCGCCCTTCAAAATGGGGAGTTCTGGAGCCTAACACGGGGAAAATTTTGGAGTTCTGAGGGACCCACTTGCTTTTTCTTTTCTTTCCGGGTTTTAAATCAAAACAAATAAAAAAACATTAAAATAAATAAATTAAATTGGTGGAGCCTAGGAGGCAAATTGGGGTTGCTGATGTGGCGTGGTTGCTTACGTGGCGCCTCAGAACGCCCATAATGACCATCACCATTGCAAGTGGTCTTAAGAGCATTTGGTCACTGATGGCGTTTGTTTGAGCTCATGCTGGTTTGAATCACATATGAACTCTCGAATATGAAATGGCAATGCTGTCTGCAAAGACATCAAATTCACTAATACAATAGACACGTTTGAAACCATTTGCTCATATTGTCAGCATGGCAGTTGATTCACAATCAACATATGCATCTGTCAGAAAATCTTTGCTGTAGAAAAATGAACAATTTTGCTAAAAAGAATGTACAAATAAGATGACAATGTACTGATGTAACAACCAAAATGTTACAATGATGAATGAGTGTAACTACTTACCTAGAGGGAAAAACAAAATTTAAAAAATCATTTTAATGAATGTAGGTTCCTAACCCAGTCTTATGACACATTTAACCTAGCCCTAGCATGGCCTTGCGATACCTGGACCTGCTCGGTGATGCCTAAATGTGCCATAAGCAGCCAAACATGAGTCAGAAACTCGCCTCCTTTTCGAAGCTGCTGCTCATGTTGAAACCCTCTGCAATGACTAGCAGCATAAGCTAGAATCTCAATCCATACCTGACTCATGACTTTCCACATGTCTTCCCTTTTCATCTTTCTCAAAGTTAATGCAAGGCGACAACCATCAAAAAGTACAGATTTGCATCGATCTCCCTTCACTTCACTAGGCTTGACTTCAAGACAGTCAACTTCAAGCAACTTTCCGCAGGATTCAACTTTATTAAGAATAGGTTCGTATTCTTTATAAAACTGCATTGCTTCAGCACACGTGTCGCGAAACCTTATCATCCCAATACCTATTGGTAACATAACAGGGTATGCTATGAGAAGATACAATAGATAGTCAGATATGTGCTTGCTTTCCGTACGACATACATTAATGTCGGCTTGATACTGACTGTCAAGCTCTGAGTAATAGCAAAGAGTGGTAGCAATGTGCCATAGAAGAATGCTCTGATCAAATTCCACTTCAGTGATACTCCATAAAAGGGTGTCACATTTGTTATTTCGGAGAGAAAAACTACCTCCGTGGCTACATAATGCTTTGGGGTCCGGGCTGTTTTGATTGAACTCGCGAAACTGCTTGTAAATCAGATATTTTAGGTCATCAGAAACTTCACTATAGGTCTTGTAGCGGTGTTTTACACGGTACTTATCTATCCCAAAGAACTGCTGAGTTTTCAAAAGACTAGCAGGCTTCTCCTCAAGGGCAACACTTAGTAGGTCTAGCTGTGCGATACGATTGGACCATCGCAGTTTGGTTGGTCGTTTCAAGAACGAAAATATTAAGTTGTTGCGGGAGTATCTAAGTCGGCTCAGCCCAAGATCCATCCAATCAGAACGCAGCATGGTGATAAGCGCAAATATTTCCATCAAAATTGCTGTTGCGATTAATATGTAGGTAATTACAATGTCAATGACTCGATAGTCGTCCATATCACAGAGAAAACAAAAACCTACGAGTACCAGAAGAACAAGCGAGACACTAGTAGCACGAAGTACGATCCCTGAAAACGTAAAGACCACACACGCTTTGGTGTAAAGCATGTCATAGGCAAATCCTAGTTCAATCTCAACAGCAGTGAAAGCTTCTTCACTGTTAAGATGACTGAAGTAGAATTGACTATTATCTCTATCTTCAAATGTGAGAATGAGGTCAACGAAAAGACGTTTGAATATTTGGAATAGATCATAAGCTTCTGATATTACCTTATCCGGACCTTGAGGATACGAATTACTAATTACTGGGAGCTGAGCCTCAGGGACTTCTTCAACTGTCACAACATATCCTTGTGACTTCCTCAAGTGCCACTCCTGCAGAAATTTGGGATAATTGGGACCTGGGTCAGGTGAACCAAGCATCGACTCACGAAGATGCTCGGTGTTTGCTAGCCTTAGAGCCCGAACACGTTCCAAACACTTGATGAAACCAGCTATATAAACCAATAAGCTTAGTGGTGGTAGATTCGAACAACCTGGCAATGACAACAAGAGGATATAGACGGCTACTCCCGATTGACAAACGAGTTCCACCAAGTGCCTTAACCAAAGCTCGTTGTCTTCTAACGAGTATGCGGTAATTGTGTCGGGACCACCAAGGTGAAGAAGAAGAAAAGGTGCCCAAAAAGACATGAGCTCGCTTGTGTTTAGTGTTTGAGACTGTGAAATTGAATGAGAACTGCATACATCTAAGGCAGTTTTAGTAATGACACCGAGAGCTGCTGATGCAACTGCATATCCCAATAAGTAGGCACACCAGAGAATGATTCGAATTCGTGTTCTTGGATTGTGTTTACGAAGATTGCCTAGTAGAGATAAGACAATTTGTGAAGCAACGCTGATAACAATAAGTACCTGAAGGGCCCATTGGTTCCATGTCTTCTTAACATTCTCTGGTATCATCTGAACTAACTTCCTATGATCTCCTCCGAGTGTAAGCAAACCTATAGCTGTAAATGAGTTCAAAATCTAAGTCACCTGCTAATTCAATATTTAATTTACGGACTACAGGACCATACGATTTAGGGATGTATAAATTGTTTCATGGTATAACTGCTTTGTGTTAGTAGAAATACGATAAGCATAAATAACAGAATACGTAAGTAATGCACTAATGTAAGTTGATCCATTAAAGAAACTTAATATAATGAATAACGAATAAAGATAAAGCCAAAGCAGAATGTTAAGAGTAATAACAAGCAGAATAATATACCAATGGAACTCATTGTCAAACAAGGTTCTCAAACTGTCTACCAGAATGCATGAAAAAAATGGGATCAGTAACTGCGATTCTTGAGTGTAATTCGTGCTCGTGTCTAGTGGAAAGAAGAAAGAAATATAAAGGATGGCATCTTCAGAGTTCAATCATTGTCTTGAACCCGCAATTAGGGAAGTTGCTTTACCATTTTCGCAGTAAGTATCAAGAAAGAATGCAGAAATGAGTAACCTTATTAAGTGGCCTGCAAGTAAATCTTTTGCAGCAGCCATCGGTCAGAAAGACACAGGAACACATTTTTAGTCTTCCACTTGACTTAAAAAGTCTTTCAGGCACAGGTTCTCAGAAATTGCACCCACTCATGACCGTTCCACATTTTAGTCCTGGGTTGACCCGTGGTTGACCTGTGGTTGACTGGTGGTGGTGGTCTACTAAACACACTTTCCTTGGTATTTATACGGGTCGGGAGTTAGGATTTTTCATATAGTGGGGCAAATTTTTTATTTTATTTTTCCTTCTCCTATCATTTTGAAAGGCAAAACTCCGAAACTGTCACCTATATCCTTTGAAAAATTATTCTTTTTATATAATTTTAGATTTTTAAGGGGCATACCCTTCTAGATCCGCCCCTCAAATTTACATGGCAGGAGAGACAAATTGTTTGTATTAATAATATAATTCCAATATATATGGCCATATGGGCCATGCATGTTGGTCCTAGTAGTTTTATGCAAATAATTAGCAATACTGTAACTTCAATATATTATTAGGAATGTGATATGTAAGAGAAAAACTAAAATATTGTACTTGACAATAGTTATTTTAAAGAGGATTGCTAGACATTATACGAAAAAGGATTTTCTTTTAAGATTTTTTCTTACATAGTCCATCATTTACAATCATTGCATCATTTTTTATGTAAAATGATGGAAACATTTTTATAAAAGTAAACCGTTTGCATTCAAGATCCAATTATTTCGAGTATATAATAGCAAATTCTGAGTTTTATATATCTGGTAATTTTTAATTTTATTTGAATAAATAAGATAACAAAACGGTAAATTCCTATTTGTCAATTTATGGTCAATTTATGTAGTATACAATACACCGGACTAACCGGGCCACCAGGTGACAAGGCCCACTACAGCCACTCATTTGTTTTAATCTTCCTGGCCCAACACGTTTTTCTCGATACACGTTCATAATCACAAGATTTCCATAATTTTGTGTTTTTGGTGTTAACCATAAGATGAATATCGATCATGATTTTTTTTTTATTTTTTTTACATGATATAATTTTCTGGATTTTCATCTAGGTTTACATATTTAACATTACTATTATATTTTTTTAGTTATTTTATCTTTTTTGTAATGCTGGTGCGTTTTGATACATTTGTGATTGTTTGGATTTTGTTGTTAATATGGGTTTGATTCATGTTATTAACTTTAGAAAATAATTTTTTGTTACATATGGTTTGATTGTTTGGTATTTTCTAAATGAGAACGCAAATGTTTAATTGGTAGATAGGTTTACTCATCATCGTATATAAATGGACATAGCTATTTATAGCCGTGAGGGAGTAATGGCTATATATATATCATTAATTCATCCATAAATTGGCATTACATTAAATTGGTCGAGAGTAGTTATATAGTTAGAGGGTAAATGGTTATTACCCGAATACAAATAATACATGCATGTCTAAATTTTTATTTAGGGCCATGTATAACATTTTCTTAAATATAAAACAGAAACTTTAAAGTCTCATTAAGTTTCCTGTCAACTTCCTCTTAACTTACTTGTAATTTACTCATCAAGAAAGAAAAACTTAAGGCTAACCTCAAACATTGACAAAAATAGTATTTTTGTCATTTAATCATCCAAGCAATTTCTCCTTCCTTGGAATTTTCCATGACCTTTCCCCTACATATGTAATGTATGAAAAGAATTAAACAACCAATTTCTTGGTACCTTGAATGAAATTACTTGTATAAGCCCACACCAGAAGTAATACTAGCAACTTTTATGAAAACTTCTCATTATTTCCTATCAAGAGATGCAGAAACTTACATGTAACTTCAACAATAAATAATAGTACCTCGAAAACAAGTTGACCATTGTGAGTGGGATGGCTAGGTCACCAACATATTAAAGATCAGACATATGCATGTATCCTGTTAATAACTTCTTTCTAGACAGAAGCTTATATAAGAGGTTCAAGGATGTATACCTGCATAAGCAAGTCGAATCAATAAAGAGAGAGAAAAAAAAGTAAAAAAGAGTTATTGTCATATCCAATGGCGGTAGAGGCAGTAGTGATTGTAGTGTTGCAGAAACTAAATGATATGCTAAAAGCGCAATCACAAAACCAAAACATAGTCATATTCTATGAAGTGCAGGAGATTATGAAGTCACTTAACTCAATGAGAGACTTGACGATCTCCACAAAAGAGATCAAGCAGAAACCAGAAGGGTATCTCGACGCTGTTTATATGGTCGAGGATGGTATTGAGAAATTCACTCTCAATGTTATTCGTAAAAGGAAGGTATTTGGTTTCTTAACCAACCATATTTTCTTATTCAACAACTTGAATTCTTGCAAAAACATCCACCAAAAAATAAAGAAAATCATTGGCCAATTGGTGAAGCTAAAAGACCAAGAAACTATTATCAATGAAGTTCAAAATGATGAAACAAAAGATGAAGAAACTGCAGAACTGAGCTTCAGCTACTCATCTAATGAAGAAGTGATGCATATTGTAGGTATTAAAGAGCGTTTTCAGCAAACAAACCAAATTTCAAGCTTTTCTTACAAAGAAGCGGAAATGGGCATCTTTGGGTTGAACGAAGTTGTCGACACCTTGGTGAACCAGCTCACAAAGAAAAGCGAACATGTCATCTCAATTGTTGGTCAAGAGGGCATAGGCAAAACAACACTCGCTCGCACAATTTACAAAAATATTGAAATTAAGAAGCATTTTCAGTTTCGTGCTTGGGTTTCGATGCTGAAGGGTTATTCCACAAAAGACATCCTGATAAACTTGTTGAAAGCAACAAATAGCATGCCAGATAAATCCACCGATATGGATGATGAGAAAGCTATGAAATTGAAGCTCAGCATGTACCTCAATAATAAGAGGTACTTGGTCATTTTGGATGATGTAAGTACTTGCAACATTTGGGAAGAGATAAAAGAAATATTCCCAGATGTAATGAATGGAAGCAAATTGGTAGTGACTTCTTCACAGACACTGGAAAATATCAAAGTTAGCATGTTTTCGCATTGTATGGCGCCTCTAAGTGAAGATGACAGCTTCAAAATGCTAAAAATGAAAGTTGGTAAAGAGCAAAGCTGGGATTTGGTTTCAGAAAAATCAAAGCAGGCGATTCTGCAGACCTGTAAGGGTCTACCTCTGAATATTGTCCTGCTTTCGGGTCTTCTTTCAATGAAGGATCCAAGCAGCTGGCCTCAAGTCTTCTCTTGCAAACCAAATTTTATAAGCATGTTGTCTCTTTGCTATGAAGACTTGAGTGATCACTTGAAGGTATGCCTGCTTTATTCAGTCCTTTTCCCTAAAGAATTTGACATTCCAGTAAGAAGGTTATTGCGGTTGTGGCTTGCTGAAGGCTTTGTGAAAAAGAACTCAACTAATAATATGCTTCTAGAAGATACTGCACAAACATATTTCGAAGAATTAGTTAACCGGAACATGATTCAAGTATCGAAATTGAGGTCTGGCAACAGCCCAAGACGATGTCGCGTGCTTGAAATTCTGCATGATTATCTGTTGCCGAAAGCCAAAGAAACCAATATTTTTTACACCTACAGTAACTTGATCAATAGTGAAGAAGTAGGTTCTTTGAATGTTCGTAGAATGGTTGAGTACGAAAGTCCAAAGATGGAACCAGGAAGCAACAGTAGGGAAGTTATGAAAAAGGAAAATGATGTTTACCCTTCACCGTCAAGGTACTTGTCTCCATTTACATCATGTGAGAATAACACAATAAACAAGCCTGGAATTGAAAGGCCCGATCTGTCTTCCCCTAAGAAACCACAGCCAAAGAGCTCTTTTTTTAATCCCTCTCACCTTCGGTCTTACATGTCATTTAACCATCGAAAAACAGATTATAAGCAGGCTAAGCAAATTGGTAGTTTTTTGGGAAATATTATTGATGGCGGTTTTGGGTTGTTACGGGTGCTTGACTTAGAGGGTGTATATAAACCAATATTGCCTGAAAATCTTGGTGAGTTATGCAATTTAAGGTACCTAGGTCTGAGATTGACTTATTTGGATAGTCTCCCTGCATCAGTTGGTGAATTGACCCATTTGGAGACCTTAGATCTCAAACATACATGCATAGATGAGCTACCAGGTTCCCTTTGGAGATTGAAGAAATTGCAGTACCTTAATCTTAATGAAACATATCTCAATGTGCAACCACATTTTTCCTTGAATCTTTTGACCCTATGGGGATTGCTTTTAGACGAGAAAGTCCCCATTAAAGATGTTTTAGATAAGCTGCATCATCTTAGAGAATTGGGTATTACATTTCTCCTAAATTCCAATCAGGAAGACTTAATGAATTGGATCACCAAGTTAGGTAATTTAAGGTCGTTAAAGTTGCGATCCAAAGATAATTTGGGACGCCCTTCAAAACTCATGTTCAGATCCATGTCGAATCTTGGGCAACTTTCACACCTAAACTTGTTGGGAAATTTACAAAAGTTACCCAATCAAAATGAATTCCCACCAACACTTAAGGTTTTGACATTATCAATCTCACTGCTAAAGCATGATCCTATGCAAACTCTGGGTCAACTTCCATGCCTAATAGTGCTCCGGCTTTTGGGACAGTCCTATATAGGGAAAGAAATGGTGTGTCGTAAAGGAGGATTTGATAAGCTTAGAGAATTGAAAATGTGGATGTTAAAGGAGTTAGAAAGTTGGGTTGTCGAAGAAGGATCAATGCAAAGCCTCAAGCATCTAGATATCAGATGCTGTGATAAATTACAGAGCATTCCAACCACATTGCTGCAACAACAGCAATTAAAAAATCTGGTTTTAACCGGTATGCCACATATATTCACAAGTGAAGTTGAACAATCAAAATTAGATCACACATCCGTGACCATCAATCATTGGAAATTTCCAGCATTACCTGTAAGTTCATGATTTACTCTTCATTATATTTGAAAGCTGCTTTTTTTTTTCCTTTTTCTTTTAAACCTATTTTAGAAGCTATGGTACTGGCTTGGATATATAACTGATATCTGAATACTAATGTGATTTTTTCAAGTGGCAGTGGGAACAACATAAGTCTACTTTGGTGAAACATGACTAAAATTTGAAGGTCCAAGCACGTTTATAATACGAATGAAAAAACTAGATATTGAGAGTGCATTACCAGTAATATATTCAGATGCTTTTTGTGTACGCTTGTTCGTGGTCAGAAGTTTGTAATTTGTCTCCTTGTATGATTCCCATACACATTTTGTACTTGTAATCTCCCTCCATGCATGCCCATCAATAAAAGAAGAAATAATCCTGTTTTTATTATTCTCTTCACTGAGTTGATCACACCACCTGCTTGTAAACTACATTAAGCAAACAATGAGAATTTTATGGCATCCATGATCATCATTTTCAATGGTGTCCAAGTACTGCTACCATACAATGATACTAATGCCGGCAAATTCTGCCCATTTGCTCCACATCAGGGTAATTCTGGGTATAATGACATAAAGTTTGGGTTCTTATGGACTAGAGAAATTTTAGGAATGGGCTTAATTGGGTAAAACTCAAATCATAAATAGATTTAAATGAGTGACCATCTTGTTATATTTTTTATATTATAATATATAGTTAGAAATGTATAACTTATTTTGAAAGAGATATATATCTTAGTGAATTAGAACTTTTTTTATGAAATTTTTAAATAGCCTGTTATGACCCAAACCCGTTTAGACCCGACTAGACCCAAGCCCGTTTATACCCGTAGCCCATACCCGCCCAACCCGCCCATTTTGCCAGCTCTAAATGATACAAACAACCTAGCTAGAGGATGGGGTGAGATTGCACATCAATATACATTAATTAAATCTCAACTAATACCAACAGGAAAAATCGAGTAGATTCAAGAATATTAGCTTGGTAAGGTCAGAGAAATGCCATTCTTTGTGGAAATGTGGACTAGTAGTACTCCGTATTTGATTTCCATCCTTTTTGGGGAGAAATGAGATTTATTTCCTGAGAAATTAGCTTGCCTTTTTTAAAAAGGGAGGGTATTAATTGATACATCACACGTGAAAGTCACATTCTTCCCAAAACACAAACCCTAGCTGCTCCGCCTTGTACCATGGTTGTTTCTAATCCGGTGATCGATAATTCTCCGCCTTTATCGTCGCGCTGCTTCTCTTCGACGGCATCTTCTCAATTTATGTGCGAGAATAGACGATTAATTGTAAAACATGATTCTTCTTCATTGCTAAGAAAACCACAATTTCTCCAACAACACTGTGATTTAGTCGCCTTTTAATCACCACGTTCAAAAGTGACGAAAGACGGACATAACGATGTCAATAGTTGTTTGGTCACTTTAATTTTTGAACACAACGTTTACCAATATAACTATACTCACGTACAATAGATAAAAAAAACACTAGAATTAAATTTAATGTTGTTGGCCCACATACTCTTCTTTCCATTGGTTGCCAGAACAGCGGATACCAAGGGAAACAGGTGTCAATGGTGTAACTAACCGACGAAAATGGAAGAAACCATTGGGAGTGGTATGAGACATTCTTAGATTGAGTGTGTAACACCCCCATCTCAATAATGAAACGAAAGGTCACATTCAATACTAAATAATTAAAGTCGTAATAAAGTCTAGAATAATAAATGATAAGGTTCAAAAACAATCATAATTGATGTCTCTAAATAACTCCAACTATCAATAATAAACATAAGTCCAAAATTATTAAAATGAAAGGTAGGTCTCTAATGCAAATCCAAGTCTTGAACTCTCGCACTCATCCCATCTAACCCTGATTACCTGCCGCAGGAAAAGAAAATGCAGTTGAGCGAATTGCTCAGAGCGCGGATGTTGACAGAAATAAATAGTAACAATAATATATCTCAATGTAAGAATGAAGCGAAGTAAATAATAAAATTGTTTTAAAATTCACCCATCGAATCATACCACCCTTACACCAGAATAAACAAATGAATAAAGGCTGAGGCAACGAGAGGTTGGGTTATTTTATACCGAGTACCCTAAACAAAACAAAATATCCACACACACCGGTGCCAAATAATATAATATCTCGCTTGATATATCACAATCTGTAACACCCTCAAATTTACTGTTTAGCGGAAACAAGCTTTTGGGTGCTACTAATCAATAATCAAAACACACAACGCATATAATGAACGACTCTATATGCGTCATTTTACAGATACATTGATAATATAAAGTTTTACAATGTATAAAGGTTTACAAAAGCCCAATAATTACAATGTTTAGAGATTAATCGACATAACTTAGTTACAAAATGTAGTAATGCAAAATAATCTCCTGATGTGTATGCTGACTCGAGCTATGGGCATCCTAAGTGAACAGGTCCTACTGTTGTTGGGTACCTGAGAACACATGCTAAAAAGGTCAGCTAACGCTGGTGAGCTCACAAGTTTGCATAATAATTATTTAAGTGTGAACCACAAGATTTAATGATAAACGTTTGAAATGAATCAAATGATGTATATGTCTGTCATGAGGTCATAGTTTGCGCTTAACGTGGGTGTCAGGATCACAAAAAAGTGTCTGATCGTGGGTGCCTCCGGGCGAGTGTCTAATCCACACTCATTATGATTTTTGGAGTGTTATACTTAAAAGTATTTATAAGTTTTAGGTGACGCGGGTCCGGGGGCAGCGCCCCTAGTTAGCGGGGTCCCAGGGGTGGCAACCCCTGGCGGGGTCCAAGGGGTAGAGCCCCTGGCTAGGGTCAAGATGCCAAGTCAGCTCGAAATTTTTTTATTTCAACCAATATCATATTGTTATAGTGAAAAACGTATCTAAAATTTGAATTTGGGTAAAATCAAGTGATAAAATTTCAGGTCTCGACACTTAGTAGATTTCGAGTTTTCTAGGTTCTGTCATCTGCGACATTAGGTGTGACATAAGACTTTGTGTCGCTAAGTGCGACGTAGTGTGTTGTGTCGCAGATCATGACTACGACGTAAGGGCTTATGTCGCTAAGTGCGACATCCGCAATTTAATGCGACATAAGGTGTTGTGTCGCTATGTGCGACGGGAATAAGTTTTGCAACATAGTTTTTTGTGTCGCTATATGCAACGTCCGTAAGTATTGCGGCATAAACGTTTGTGTCGCTATATGCGACATCCGTGATGTAGTGCGACATAGAGGCTTATGTCGCTATATGCGACATAAGACCTGATTTGACGACATAAGAGCTTATGCCGCAGGTGGCCTGGAGCCTCTGCGACATAACGAGCTGTTGGTCGGAAAATGAGCCGAAAAGGTGTTTTTCGGTTTTTGTTTGACTTGAAACTTTTACCCAACCCATATTTGGACATTTTAAGCTTAAATAAACAACATGTCAAAAACACTTGAAATCGAGGAGTTTTGAGATTTTGTCGAAAACTTACAAGTTATCGCGTGAAGATTTCAAAAAGATAGGAAGGTAGATCATCGTGAGGTGAACGGTTTTCCTTCAAAGAGACAAGATGATCCGGGGTCGTTTGACGATGGATTTTGGTGGTGGAAGTGTGGTGGTGGTATGATGGTGGATGTGGATGAGAGAAAAAGAGAGAGAGAAAGAAAAGAAAAGGGAAAAGATGAAATGGGAGGGAAAAGGGAAAGGTGGGGGTTTTGGGGAAAACCTCCCCTTTTCAGTCCCCGTCCCCATGCTCCGTGCGTTGTTCGTTTCCCCGGTCGTTTAACGCTTATTTGTGATGTTAATTAATTATTTTACATATGTTTTTAAATAAAAACTAACTCTTCAATATTTTTAATTTTTAAATCTTAATTGTTAATACTCGAAAACATTTATTAAAATGATTTGAAAATGTGTTGGTCATGTTCACCGGTTCGGGTTTCGATTATAAATAAGATGTGACGTTTTTATAAAACGTTTCAGTTATTAATTTAAAATACTGCAATTTAAATAATGTCCTCACATAAAGTGATATATTTTAGATTGGTAAAAATATATTTTGATCTTTATTCGATTGTCGGGCGCGGTTCGTGCGTTTCGATCGCGTAGGGCATTTTAATGCGATACAGGATACTTATAGAATATTATTGAAATAATGCTTGGAAATAATTAGGCTTATCAAATAATTTAATATTACTTAATAAAATGATGTTCACCAACGTCCGTATGAGTGTATCGGAATTCGACCGATATAATAAAATGCACGATTTAACTCAATCGCGTAGATGCATATATATATTAATACACGTAATGATACATACAATTAGCCTAATACCGCACTAATTACACGTATTACAGAATGGTTGGGACCAAATGACTAGCCCTAATTTGGCTGGTGTTACATAATCACACACTGGTCATGACTCCAGGTGGTTCCCCTATATCGGAAGGTGTGTATGGCACTACACCACACGACTGCTCTACACAAATCATATCATAACAAACGTATCATAGGATGCATCCATACGCCCCCCAAATAATCCAAAGGTTCACCCAAACATAATCACACAAATAATGGCTCACTCCGGAGCATAACAAATAATATCACAAAAAGTGGGGACGCCGTGGACTAATCCCACCGCCACGGTTAGTGCGACGTCATTGGTGCCACAATGACGCCCCTGTGGTCCTCCACAGGAAGCTGAGTCGGTATACCTCTCTCATGTCTACAAAATCTAGGGTTCTATAGTTGTACAGTGGACATATAAACCAACCACACACCAGAGTATGTCCACCATGCATATGGAACCTAAATCAAATGAATCAAAGATAGCTCATAATAATGAATTTTCCAAGTTTTTCAAAATCATGTTCACGCAATATTCTCACAAGTTTTCACAATTTATCAAATCTCAAATAATGATTTGGCTCAAAACAATTTAGCTCAAATAGGGAAATTCGGTCACACAAATATATCAAGATATTAAATGAATCACAAGGATAACAAATGAACACACGGATGTCAACAAGGCTTATCAAGATAATGCTGAAAGAAAAGTACGAACATCTGTACCTGGATAATGTCTAAAGCTCGTCAAGATATAAAAGTTACCCCACGATCCTCCACAAAGTCTACATGAATTAATTTAACTAAATTAACCGTCAATAACTATTGTTCTTATTATCCCAAGTCACGTTTCTTATTATGTTCATATAAATTACGACTATACTATTACCTACTTCTTGTCAATATATATTTCTTTTATATACTTGGTGTGCTTAGAAAAAATTGTAACTGAAAAAGGGACTCTCACACTATTTATCTAGGATTTCAATTTAAGCAAAAGATCACAACATTTGTATACTTAATATAGTAACATCATATCATTTACGTCATATAGATATAGAATATTTAATTAATTACATACTCTAATCAGGTCATATTAAATTATTAACCGTTGACAGACCTAGACTCCACACATTTATGGTCTGTTTATTATGTCACAAGGGCTAAGTGTATATTTTATAAACCTAACTAATTGTTTTAGCAGTGTATAATTACTTAAGGGACCATATAAATAAATAAGGTTTTTTTTTTTTTTTTTTTTTTAATTTGTAACACTTTATATAGTGTAGGGAGTGTAATGTAAATTTATAAAAATGACATGATATCGTTATCTTCATTCTTACGTACAGAACCAGATTTCAAACTTCCAATTTCTTATAGTTTTGCATCTTTTGATTCTAAGTGATTAAATAAAACTATCATTAACATATGATAGGCCATTAGTATAAATTTCTGGGTACGGATTCACTAATAATATATCTGATTTAAGACCCGAAACTCGCCGTTTCCATCATCGTTAACAATGGTTTAAACAATAATTTTCTGTTTGTTCAAGACTCTAAGTATAGTTTAATCAATATAAAACGATTCAAAGATGAATTATATATGTATGACGTACGAACTGGATTGAGAGTTACCTTCGAACGAAATCGAATTTTGAATCGAAACTAAACCCGCAAAAGCTTCTTTTATTCTCTTTTTAGTTCTCTGTGTATTATGAGTATTGAGTCCCATATATAACATGTTACTTTGGCCCGATAATCACTGTACGTGCCCCAAAAAGTGGGATCTTAGTTCATCCCGTCTCAATCTCTTGTAGACTCACTCTCTCAATTCAAATGGCATTATTAATTAATTATTTAATTAATATTTACAGATTAACACTGATATGACAAAAGTTTGGGTGCAACAAACCTTATTAAATTATTATCGTTACTAATATTTTACGATAAGGTTTTTATATACTTGACGATATAGATATAATATATTCAATTGCTTTAACTGTCACATTATATAGCAGGTAGTTATTAAATACTTATTATAATTTCATTTTTTTACTTCATAATAATTTTTGTAGCCTAGATATTTTTGGGTCCATTATAGAATGTAGATCGGACATATGTCAGTTTTACCCTTGTAAAATTTAAATGAAAGTTTCTAAGAAATAAATGCTTGTGAGTAATAATAAATAAAATTGGGAGTTTAATGATTGTCGGTAGTTAGCTTTTGCAACGAATAATTTTTTGCACAAACAAAAATGGTAACGCAAATATTTAAATTGGGACGAAGGGATTATTTGTATTGGAGTTCACAGTGCACACTATTGTGTATTTTACACATGAGTGGTAAATTAGTGACACTGGTACGTCCATTTTTCTATCTACTTCCTCAATGGATTAGCCATGATATATCACAGAAAGAACGGAAGTTTTGTAAAACTTCTCTAAGATCGAAGGTCGAAATGATTCACATATAACAGTATCGCTAGAAAGATTTAATGAAATGATGTATTCAATTATTCTATCAACAAGAAGTGTACAATTATGAATGCATTTTGATAAACATAAAAGGGACAAAATTAACAACACACTTTTTTCTTTTATCTACAAAATTCACAGTAAGAAATAAATAAAAGAGTATGATTTCCACAGATTTACAACACCCTGATTCTAGCTCTAGCATGGCCTTGAGAAACCTGGAACTGTTCTGTGATGCCTAAATGGGCCATCAGAAGCCAAACATGAGTCAAAAACTCGCCCCCTTTCCGAAGCTGCTGTTCATGGTGAAACCCTCTGCAGTGAGTAGCAGCGTGAGCTAAAATCTCAATCCACACTTGACTCATCACTTTCCACATGGACCCCCTTTCCATATTCTTCAAAGTTAATGCGAGCCTACATCCATCAAAAAGTGCAGATTTGCATCGATCGCCCTTAACTTTACTAGGCAACACTTCCAAACAATCAACTTCAAGCAACTTTTTACACGCTTCAATCTTTTCAGTAATTGGAACTTTTTCTTTGAAGAAACGACTGGCTTCTGCACACGTGTCACGACACCTGATCATTCCAATACCTATTGGTAACATAACTGGGTATGTCAAGAGAAGATACAACAGATAGTCAGATATGTTCTTGCTTTCAGTACGACATACGTCAATTGCAGTATCATCTTGATAATTATCAAGCTCTGAGTAATAGCAAAGAGTGGTAGCAATGTGCCATATAAGAATGCTCTGATCAAACGCCACTTCATTGATACTCCATAGAAGATTCTCATACTTTTTATCTCGTAGAGAAAAACTACCTTTATGAGTACATAACACTTTCGGATCAGAGTTGGCACCCATGAACTCAAGAAACTGAATGTAAATCAGATCTTTTAGGTTATCAGACACTTTGCTATAAGTCTTGTAACGATGCTTTTCGCGAATGTTATCTATCTTCAATAATTTCTGAATTCGCAAAAAACTAGCAGGCCTCTCCTCGAGGGCAACACTTAACAGGTCGATCTGCGCGATGACACCAGACCACCTTCGTTTAGCCTTTCTATTCAAGAACGATAACATAAGATATTTTCGTGTGAGGTTATGTTGGCTTAACCAATGATCGGTCCAATCAGACCGGAGCATGGCAATAACTGCAAAGATGTCCATTAACAATGCTGTACCGATGATTAGGTAAGTGATGATAATGTCAATAGGGTGGTAATCTTCCTTTTTACAAAGAAAAGGGAAGCCCACCGCTACTAGAAGCATAAAGATAAAACTAATAAAACGAAGCACAAGTCCCCTAGACGTATACACCACACATGCCTTAGTGAAAAGCATGTCATATGCAAATCCAAGTTCAACCTCAACGACTTCGAAAGCACCAACTGAATCAAGATGGCTGAAGTAGGATTGACTACTGTCTCTATCTTCAAACGTGAGGATAAGATCTATGAATATCCGCTTGAATGTTTGAAATAGATCATAAGCTTCCGATATGACCTTACCTTCTTTTGGATACACATGATCATTGGGTGGTAATGGGGTCTCGGAGACCGCCTCAACATCTACATTGAACCCTTGTGACTTTTTCAAGTGAACATCCTCCATGAATTTAGGATAATTGGGACCAGCATCAGGAGGACCAAGCATCGAGTCACGAAGATTATCAGAGTTCGCTAACCGTAGAGCCTGAATACGTTCGGTACACTTGATGATGCCGACGATGTAAATTGGTATACTAAGTTGAGGGAGATGATGAGAACAACCCGGCCATGACAACAAGAGGATATAAAGAGCTACACCTGACTGAAACACGACCTCCACAATGTGTCTTAATGAAAGCTCGTTATCTTCTAATGCAAAGGCGGTAATTGAATCTGGACCACCAAGGTGAAGGAGAAGAAAAGGTGCCCAAAAAGACATGAGCTCACTTGTGTGAAATTTGCGAGATTGTGAATTAGGGGAATGAGTATTGTTGCATACATCTAAGGCAGTGCGGGTTATAACACCAAGAGCTGCTGATGCTACGGCTAATGCTAATAAGTAGGCAAACCAAAGAGCCATTCTGACTCGTGTTCTTGGATTGTATTTGCGGACGTTGCCTAGTAGACTTAAGGTGATTTGTGAAGCAAGGCTGATCAAAATCAGTAGACGCAATGCCCATTCGTTCCACATGTATTTAACATCATCTGGGACCACTTGGAATAGCTTTCTGGGTTCTACAAGCGTAAATAAGCCTGTAACTGGAAATATTCAAAGAATGAGATGTCAGTAGCCAGATAGATATGAAAGAAAAGAAGTAGTAAAACCACCGAAAGTGAAAACACCTATATGTTTCAGTATATGATTTCAACTTTAATTGAAAATAAAAAAAGAGAGACGCATTCGTCAGTTCAGGATTGTCCAATCTGGAACCAGAACCAGAACCAGAATTGAACACCTTTTTTTCCCTTTAAAACTTAAAATATGTCGTTCCCGCCTATAAAACCCAATTTCCTATTTTGTTTTAAATCTGGTTGCGGACCTAAACTGCCAGTTCTAATCTAAACTGGAAATGAATTGTGTCAAGTTGGTTCAATATGAGCAACCCTAAAATCTGAAATTCAAATAACTTCTAGATACTATATGGAAATGAACAGATATAAGACCAGAATAATTCCAACAAAAACCAAAAAAGACAAAAAGTCAAACCTATATCATAACTTGGCTAACATAATCTTTCAATTAGTGCAGTATTCTAGTATAATTAAATGGTATAAATATAAATAACATAAAATAAAAAAGGATGTGAATTGATGAGCAAAATGGGAAGATATACCAACAGACATCATCTTCCTTCAAAATTCTTAAATCACTTATAAGAAATAAAGTTATAATGGGTCTTAAGTATAGAGATGGGTTCCTTAATAAGAAGAAAGTTCATTACAGTTTCTTTTGTAAATTTGGGAAAATCTTGAAATGGCTAATCTAACTTGCCTGGAAGATACTTAAGGTCAGCCATATAAGCATAACTTTACAATAAATGGATACACCACAAAGGGGAGAAGAATTGAAGATTTATATGTGTTAACTTATTGTTAATGTCTTTCAGGTTCTGAGAAATTACATATTAATATTCTTGACTTCTGTGGTCAGGTGATGTTCACATAGGCTGGGAATACGCGTTCCAAATTAATATGGGTCAATCAATTCGATTCAATATACTCATTTTCAGCATTTTTCAATTGGAAATTTGGAATAGAATCTTGATGTTTGAATTCCTATATCTACAACTTGGCTTCTATTAGCATGCATTGACGCGCATAAGAAATCTTATAACAGAATTGCTCAAATTAATTAATTACTTGAATACACCAAGTTTAGAGATACAAGTATGTAAGAAATGAAACAAGATAAGATAACTCATTAAGAAAAAATATGTTCTATGTCTATATATTATACAAATTGCACAAATGAGAAATCATATTTTTTATCACTGACGCTCATTTAATTATCTATTATACAATTGCAGATAGGACCACATGTGTCTGCATCATGTTAATATTTTTTTTCTGTAAACGCGTGTTGAACTTTCGTGTAAACTTACTTATATGTGACTTTAATTTAATACATCAACTAGGGGTATTTCTTGACGTTGCCAATTAAAACTATAGAAAGTTCATGTGACAAAACCTCTATCAATAAGCAACTGTTAAAGTACTGTTTAATAAACAACCTAACTTGGTGGGTGCTTAATTGGGCCAAGAACTGATAACACATAGATGAAACATGTATATTATGCCATGTTTGCTAAACAAGTAAAAAATGGAAACACATATGACATATCTATCAGGGTTGTATATAGCTCTTTAATATTAATTGCAAACCAATATATTATATATGTAACACCAATTAAATCGTAACAGTAAGCCTAGCTAAGCATCAAACCGAAATTTAACTTAGTTACCAGAATCTGGGAAACAATTCAATGTAGCATAAATATATATAGTACTAATACTGATAATAATCTAAAAGAGAAGATTGATTGATGATAAAAATGAGAAGATTTACCACCAATGGAGGCCATCTTCAATTCCTTTCCAGGTTCTTGAATCTTTTGAGAGAAATTAAGTCGTACTTCGTTAACAGATTGGGGTTTTGTGCACTATATAAACAGACTGATATCTACGGAATAGGCTGATGGTTGCTGAATAAATGGAAAATTTCATCACAGTTTCTTGGTAAATATGGAAACTGGTTGTCAAAGTTGCCCAGAAGATGCAAGTATATATCAATCTAAACAGACCCACACTCGCACACACGATGCAGTGTGGTGATGAGGTGATCATGTTCACAAACGGTGGGAGGTTACTTGGTCCCAATGGGTTAGAAGGGTCACATTCCCTCACATATTAAATTTAAATAAATCAAAAAATAATTTATTTAATTAATTAATTTGATGCACCATGTTGAGGTACAATAAGTTAATGACCTCTCATGTTTGGTTTCAACATTAGAAAACCAAATCCAAGTTGATGATGTCTGCATATATGTATACCAGTTTTCTTGTATCATATATGCAACTGCAAGTTGTCAACTAAGAAAATTTCTTGAAGTTACCACTTAAAACTATAGAAACTTCAACCCAAAACTTCACCAATAAGCAACTGATGTAGGTACTAGTAGTAGAACTGTCTGGATTTGAATCGGATATTGATAGGATCCACTAATGATCCATCTAAATTAAATCAAAATCTGATCTACCATCCAACTAAATTAGTGTCTGGATATTGTGTGGATCTTGATCTAATCAGTGATCCAACTAAAATTAAACATATGCATCATGATCGAGATCAATCCATTTAAAAGCACAAGTTTCACGACACCTAATCATCCCAAGTCCGTTTGGAAACAAATCCGATATATGACCGATGATGAAGAGGAGGCCATATGTATATTTGGTTCATGGTAATGCTTTTTGCACACCAACTGTTTGTTGAAATACCCCTTTGTAGTCAGAATTATTTTTGATCATCCAGTTATCCATGTGAATGACCATGAATTCAAACATTCAATTGAAATTCTGATTATGTGATTATCATCCAGATCATTCCATTAAAATTAAGAAATTACTCCGTATTTGATTATCATTGACCGTTAATCTTTTAGTTACCTCAACACTTAAGGTTTTGAAATTATCGATCTCAGTTGAGCTAAATTCTTCTGGATATCAAATGCTAAATTATTGTAAGTGTTTAGTCTGTTCAAAGTTAGTACTGCTGGTGCAATGAAGACTTAGTTCTGCTGGTGGAAGTTAGCTCTGTTCATTTATTGAAAACAAAGTTTTCCAGAGTTAGTTCTGCTAGTCTTTCAATGTTAGTTCTGCCAAGGTTTTACAAAGTTAGTTCTGCCAACAATGAAGAAATGCCAAGATTAATTCTGCCAGTAGTTCTGCTCATGTTTTTGTTAATGATGCTTAGTGGGTATGCTTTCTACCAACTCTGCAACACAAGTACACCTACTGCAGACATGCTTTTGAGGAATAGTGCACGCTGCAGACAAGGAATGGTAATGCATTTAATGCAGGCGTGTTTCCTAGAAAACTTGTCTTAGAAAAGTAGATTTTGTATAGATTTTATAGAAGTTGTTTAAGTCTATAAGTATGTACTTGAGTCATTGTTAGAAAGTGTGTCCAAATCTATCTGTGTATCCAAGTACTTGTAATTTGTAAGTCTCTAGTCAAGTTGTAACCAAACTTCAAGGTTTCTTTGTAACCCTGATACAATTGTGTATCCGTATTATTTCAATAATAATATTGAGGCTTTTGGCTATTGAATCAATTGTGTTCTTGCATTGTTTACAAATCTGTTTTAAATTGCTTTACAAGTTATCCACATAAATCTTTCTACTTGACAAGTTTATTCCGCAAACTGCTTGTTAAGAATTCTTAGCTTGTGTCAATACATTTGTGTCAACAAGTGTTATTATGGGACCCCACAATTGGTATCAGAGCTTGTGTAAGCTTTGAATTCAGGAAGATCTGGGAAAGAGCTATGATCATTTAAGGTTTAGTTCATCTTAAGCTTGATATTATTAAAATGGTATCAGAACAAAGAAGGTGTTCAAGTGTCAAGAATTCCTATTTTTAGACCAGATGAATATAACATGTGGAGAAATAGAATTAAGCAACACATGTTGCTTACAGACTATCAGTTATGGGACATTGTGGAAAATGGTCTCAAGTACAAAACTGATGCAAATGGTGTAAGGCTGCCAAGGGGTACACCAACGACTGAACAAGAAAGAAGGGAAAGAGCTACTGAACTTAAAGCTCTAAGCACTTTGTTACTTTCCATTCCTAATGAGTATCAAAGTGAGTTTGAGCAGGTTGATGATGCTAAGGTGCTTATGGAGGAGCTAGACAAAAGATTTGCAGGGAATGAGAGCACCAAGAAGAACAAGAGGTCAATGCTCAAACAACAGTTTGAGAACTTTAGTTCTGTTAAATCTGAAACCTTGACTCAAGTTTTCAACAGATACAGAAAGCTAGTTGGTGAGCTAAAGAATCACAAGGTTGTCATAGACAAGGATGATCTTAATAGGAAGTTTTTAAGATCTTTAGGTGAAGAATGGACTATATATACCGTAGGTCTAAGACAAAGGAGTGATTTGGATGATAAATAGCTAAATGATCTATACAATGATCTTATAGCATTTGAGCCTGAGGTGGAAAGCAGGAAGCAGAGTGTTGGTGAAGCACAGAGCTCACAGAATGCTGCATTCATGTCCATGGGGAGAGCCATGCATTTACAAATTTCTTCTGACTTGATTTTTCAATTAAAAGTTGCACAGTCTGAAGCCTTATTGGATGTTAATTTGAAATCTGAAACAATGTTGAAACGAAAAAATTTGTTAATTGATGATTCTCGGGGATTAAAAACCTTTCAGTCTCGGGTTTGGGTTCCATTGATTGGGGGACTTCGGGATTTGATATTGTCTGAGGCACATAAATCTAGATAATCTGTTCATCCCGGAAGCACATAAAATGTATAATGACTTGAAACCTTTATATTGGTGGCCTACGATGAAAACCGATATTACACGTGTCATGGAATTTTGTCATATTTGTTCCCAGGTTAAAGCAGAGCATCAGAAATCGTATGGTTCGTTGAGACAGCTTGAAATTCCATAGTGGAAATGGGAACATATTACTATGGATTTTGTCACCAAACTTCCCAGAACACATAAAGGTAATGATATGATTTGGATGATTGTTGATAGACTGACAAAAAGTGCTCATTTTCTAGCTACCAGTGAGACTGCATCTCTAACTCGACTAGCCCAACTGTATATATTCATGAGATTGTTTTGAGACACGGGATTCCATTATCGATTGTGTCAGATCGGGATTCCAGGTTTGTTTCTGGGTTTTGGCAAAGTATGCAACGAGAGTTAGGTACCAGAATTAATCTCAGTACAACATATCATCCGCAGACAGACGGTCAGACAGAGCATACGATTCAGACTTTTGAAGACATGTTATGAGCTTGTGTATTAGAATATGGTGGTTCTTGGGATTCTCATTTGCCTTTGATAGAGTTTGCTTATAATAACTCTTATCATTCCAGTATTGGCATGCCACCATATGAGATGTTATATGGGCGTCGTTGCAGAATGCCTACTTGCTGGTTAGAAGCTGGGGAAAAGCAGTTTGCAGGTCCTGATATCGTACAGATCACAGCCGATAAAGTTGTTATAGCTCGTGAGAAACTGAAAGCTGCCAGGGATAGACAGAAACAGTACGCCGACCTGTGTTGTCGACCTATTACTTTTGCTGAGGGTGAAATGGTTTATCTAAAAGTTTTTTCGTGGAAAGGTGTTATCAGATTTGGTAAACATGGAAAACTCGCCCCGAGGTATATTGGTCCATTCAGAATCAGACAGGTAGTTAATGATCAGACAGTCGCCATGGATCTTCCTTATGAGTTATCTGGTATTTACGACACATTTAATGTTTGTTATCTGAGGAAATGTAATGTGGAGGATCAATCTCAAATCCTTCCATTACAAGACCTTAGAGTTGATAATAGTCAGAAATTGATTGAGGAGCCCATTGAGTTACTGGATAGAAAGGTAACTAAGTTACACAAGAAAGAGATCCCGATGGTTTTAGTGAAATGGAGACATAGTTTGGGGGCGAACCTCACCTGGGAGACTGAGTCGAGCATGCGCTCGCGATACCCTCATTTGTTTGAGTCTAGCGAGATTTCGAGGACGAAATCTTCCTAAGGAGGGAAGATTTATAACACCCGCTATTATAACCTAAAGATAATTCGGTAATTTCCCTTACTTAGATATTATTAATTGTTATATTATAAATATTGTGTTTTATATGTTTTGATTTATAACTTAGGAAATTTGGTCAAAGGATAAATTGCAACTAGTGAATTAGTAACCGTTTTAAATAGTTATAGTTTACGGTAAAATAAAATAGTTTTCGTGTAGGTTCCCAGTACGGACCTAATCAGATCGTATAACTCAATTGAATGTGCGGAATACAAATAATCAAGTATTGAACGTTTAATCAATTAACAAACACGATATCTATAATCTGTTGTATGTATTAACAATTGATGAACAAGATTACAAACTCTGTCTCTCTCTCTAGGGTTTGATCAATCCACAAATGAACCCTAACATGCCTATTTATAGGCTGTCCAAACCCTATAGCGACACTAGCCAAGTGTCGCCTAAACACTAATTTGTGTATATTTTCTATTTCACTATTCGTTTACAAGCTCGCATATACACACTAAACACTATACATATGCAGACTAATTGACTTTGACAAGTACAAACGTTTGACAAACTGACTGACACACCAAATGCACCAACATTTCCTGCAATTGATATTTAGGTTCCAGACAATAGATTGAGTAGGGGTATAATAATTAAAATAAATGGGTCGGTTTGGTTAAGAAGTGCCAACCTACTCTTTTTGTTAGGTTATTCCCAAATCTTGAACCTAGCTACTTCAATTCTTAAGAACCTATAATCAATTATATCATTCATAAAAATTAGAGAGTAAGGAAGCTGTGATTTTGCTTGAATAATTGATTTCATTCCATCTCCATCATCTTGTTCTTCATTTAAGTGTAAGTATCTTGAGTTATGGTGTTAACTTGTTTGAAGAAATTGAAATATGAATTATGGCTATTGATAATATATGATGCTACTTACCGATTTTATATGTTGATTTCATGATTATCAATATAAAATCAACATATAAAATCGGTAAGTAGCATAACTTGATTAGGTTATAAAATGAGAAACTTGCATAACTTGATTAGGTTATAAAATGTATATTTGAATTGAATTACTAACTTGATTAGGTTATAAAATGAATAGATAAATTTGGTATAAAGTGGTGATTGATTGTGGTCATGAGATGTTTTTAGTTATTATATGTTGTTATATGAGCAAGGTTGAATTTGTTTAGGTATAAAACTGATTAAGAAGCTGGAAATTGTTGTGTTTGTTTGGTAAAATTCGTGCAGTAGCAGGTTCACAGGTTCAGGGCAAAATTCGCCGATGCAGATCGCGACGCGATACAAGTGGAATCGCGACGCGAGTTTATCCAGTTGCGACGCGATTTAGCTTGAGTTGCGGCGCGATTCTTGTGTGTTGCGACGCGATTTGATGTCTGTGCATAACAGTTCCCGTTTTCTGCATAATTATGTGTTGTAAAGGGAATATACTAATAAGTTATAACGAAGTAGCAGTAATAACATGTTGTATTATTATTAATAGTGGGAAATTTATACTTTACTTGAATATGTATAATCAATTGTTGAATATTTAGCTAGTAATGTGACTTGTTGAGATAATGTGATTATAATAAGTTAGGTCATGTATATTTGAATTGAATTACTAACTTAAGTGTTTTGTGGTATTTCCAGATAAGCAGAAGACTCGGTGAATTAGACAGCTGAGTGGGTTGGACTTCAGTGGACAGGTGAATAGACTTGGAACTTCAGTGTGATTTGGTTGTGACGTATTGGTTACAACGGATAAAACATAGTTGGTTATTGATTGTTATTGCTGAAATATATATATATATATATAATTGTGATGTGTTGCTTTTGAGCATTTTGATGATTTGCAGGTCAATAATTGTTGGACTGGTTGCTACAGGTTAGTCATTGTGAGATTTGTGATCATTTGTTGAGAATGAAACTAATATTGACTAAAGGTAGCAACCAGTTATCGGTAAATTACTGTATTGGCCTGCAGTGATTATAAGTGTCGCTTGGTGGGCCACCGCGGACTGAGGGCGCCACAAGGACCACCGATCCTCTTGATGATGTAGTATCTATGTGTTATCTGCTGTTAATTAGTATTGTTAGGCTAAGTCAGACTATTTGAAACATGTTTATTCACTTAGCTTCGTGCTAATTCTGTTATCTACTCCTTGCAGGTTTTGTTATGGTTTTGGGCTGGGCAAGGAGTGGACTTGAAGAATGTTTGACCATGGACACTCAGATATTATTTTAATGCTTTGATATGTTTTATATATAACGCCCAGAATACAATTTTATAGTTTGTAAACTTTAACAGTTTATACTCATAACTTATGTAATGTTTTGTAGATGACATCATGTCATCTATGTATATATTTTTAAATGGGATTTGCGCTTCCGACTTATAAAAAAGAATGGTAGAAAATTATGGGGTGTTATACAAAAATAATCAACAGTGGTCATAAAAGTTTCTTGAAATCCACAAAAATTAATACAATGCTTCTGAAGAAGACCCGCAATTTTTCTTTTCTTATCAGGATCTTTTCCTCTCGTTCCGCAAATATTCAGAGAAAGAATAATCATTAATCCACCTTTTTGACACTCATCCGGCGAATTAAGCTGTTATGACATGTTTGCATGTTTAGCTACATGTTTACCATTTCTAGCTTTAGTTGCATGAGATTAGGATTGCACGTTTACTTCAGCTCATTGAATAAAAATAGAGAAAGAAAATTGCTCCAATGCTTTTCTCAATTTCCAACACTTGGTATCAGAGCCTAGGGCTCGTGAAGACATACAAGGCCGGTTTGAGAGTCGGTTTCAAGGAAAAGTGTAGCCCTTCATTGCAGGGCCGACGAAGCAGGGAATCGGGTTGAAGTCTCGAAGGCAGGTTCCATTTTTGATTTGTGTTTGTGTGATAATAGAAGATTACTTAACCAAAGGAGCGGTTCATACTTGGTTTGAAGCTAGAAAGAGAGGGCCGATTGCAACGTTATGCAATCAAATCGAGAGGAAGAAAGCAAGTAGCAGGGCTGATTACAGTCGGTGATCAGAAGAAAGAAGAAACAACAAGTTATCGTATGTTAGCAGGCAAGAAACAAAAAGCAAGTAGCAAGATTGATCATTTTTTGGTGATCTCAAGCAAGAGACAGCAAGTAGCAGGCAAGTAATAGCAAGTAAGTAGACTGCAAGATTCGAGAAAGAAAGAAGATCAAGACCGATATTGATACTAGAAAGAAAGATAAGAAAGAAGAACAACTATGCTTTACTATGATGAAGAAACGGGTCAAGATCATCAAGATTAAAGGGGTGAATGTTGGGTTTAATCTTGATGGTTTAGTCAAGTCATAGTTATAGGTCAATGGTTAATGAAGAAGGCAGAGAACATGGTTATTCAGTTATGACATGTTTGCATGTTTAGTTAAATGTTAGGATGCATGTTTACCATTTATAGCTTTAGTTGCATGAGATTAGGTTTGCACGTTTACTTCAGTTTTGTCCACTTTTATTATATAAGTATGTTGTCTGCTCATTAAATAAAAATAGAGAGAAAATTGCTCCAACATTTTTCTCTATTTCCAACACCTCCAATGCTATCGAGATTCAGTTCTAATATATTACAATGCTAACATTTTAGATGCTTTATCATACGTAGACCCTTCAATGAAGGCAATACAAAACTGGAAGGATGTTCCAATTTTCTTCGTAAAAATGAAGGCCAGAAATCTGAAATCTGCTAGATAGATTGGGTCTCATTGTTTTCATTAATTGTGTGTGAAGTAAATTCTATAGATGGTCCTTATGGTTTATACGATTTACGAAAATGGCCTCTAAGTTTCTTTTTTCACTTTTTCAGTCCAATAAGTTTATATTTTGCTAGAAATTGGTCCATCCCCACCTAAAATGACTAAAGTACCCTTTGACCATTTAAATCGTGACTATCCGAAAATGACAAAAGGAAGTATAGGGACCATTTCCGTAAATGGGTGTAAACCACAGGGACCATCTATTAAATTTACTCTTGTGTGTGCTTGAAAGTTTCTTGAAGATAATTAAGGGATAAGTCCAACGAAATGCAACCAACTCTGACCCAATATCTATTGTGTGTAACCAACTAACATGTGGGGTGTAAGAATGCAAGTAACTCTCAAAAAGAGTGTTTTAATGTAATTTGCTGACATGTTGATGACTTGTCAAACTCTCCAGATGCCACGTGGCACCTTCAACGAGCGACACGTCAGCAAATTACATTAAACACATCCTTTTTGAGAGTTGGTTGCATTCTTACATCCACACGTTAGTTAGTTACACACAAAAGATTTCGCACCAAAGTTGATTGCATTTCGGGGGACTTATCCCTAATTGAAAAGAAGGTGGGTTGTCCATCTTCAAGCAGCCAGATAGAATTAGAACTTCTAGAGAATATAATTTAGTTATGCACAAAAACCTCTTAAGACGTACGAAGTTTCTCATATTCAAGATAACAAGCCTCTTGAGAAATCAAGTTGATGCGTGAACTGCAACCAAATTTAAACAACCCTTATGATTTAGCTCTTTGAGATTTAAAATTTGTGGGAAGTCCAGGGGTATATGTAAGGTTATGACAGTTCCTCAGCTTCATTACTTTCAACTTTTTGAAACACTGACATCAAGAAACATGAAGGAAAATGATTAGATCATAAGTATTAACTAGGATTCTATGAGATAAATGTGTTAAAATTTATGGGCTTGACATGCTTAGATGATTTTTTCAGTTGACTACTGGGATTGTGTACTATTGCATTTGTTCTTAGTATATTGGCTTTTTTGATAACTACTATTTGCGATCACCTCCAACATGTCATTCCAGGACAAAGAAGAATCCAGATGTATGATTAAGCACGGAGTATTTACCATAGGTGTAGTCCAAAGATTTTGGTATGTAGCTGTAAGACAAATCAATGGCAACAATGTTTTCTCGATAATATTCTAATGGTAGGGACTTGAAAGCATATGTATGCTAATAAACCAACCTTAGTTCATTGGACACAAATTCCAAACTTCCAGAGTAGTTGATCTGAGGGTCATTCGCTACTTCACATTCAAATTTACCCTTAAAATTATCCAACTCCAGGTTACAAATTTGGAGGATCCACAAATTGTTCATACGTGCAAAAGAGTTGCAGTTTATGTGCACTCTCTGATTAGATTTCTGTTGCAAAAGGACTAGAACTTCAATTGCTTGAGTTACCAGCATGTAAGTGATGTAGATTACAAATTAGTAACACAAATTAAACCTATTGCTTTAAGAATCCCATTCAACAAACGTTGATTCAAAAGAATACCAATGTTAGGGAAAATTCCAACTCAATTGCTGAGCAAATATTGAGATAAAATTTGAGGGTGCAGAAATTCGAATGGGCGTCAAAGACCATAACGGGCCAAACACAAAGCAAAATAAAAATTCAAAATACAACAAAAAAAAAATAGAATAGCCCATAACACTTATTCTAGGGGTCGTTTTTTGGATTCGAAATAGAGATGGAACTCGTTCGAGCCTAAGTTACATCATTTGTCATGTGGCCCAATCAGTCACAGGATCAATCTTGTGGCTCCAAAAACATTAAGTCCCAAATTCGGCCCCATCAATCAATAACATCACTGCATCCTAAAATAGAAACGCACGAATTGACAGATGCGTAAAAATAAGGTATCAAGTGGCAAATGATCCTTTTCTAGACATAAATATGTATGAGTAGAAGCTATATTCCACAGTTTGCTTCAATTTCCTGGCCTATTAGATTCTTCACGTACAATTTCTCTTGCCATTGCTTGGATCAAGCCATGTATTTGAAGTGTCACAGTGCTGGAAATCGTGATTAAGTGATTAACGATTTATCAACTAAAACTCTGATATTTGAATCCGCAAAAAGTTACAGCTATCAAGTACACCTGCTGCTAAATCTCTATTTTCCCCAATGAAGGAACTTGAAATATCAAGGAAGATGTTTTTCTGATCAATGTCCAGCCCATTATATAACACCCTACAAATTCTCAAGACATTTTTTTTTTATTATCACGGAAGCGAATATTTAAAATACACATCATAGGATGCGTGTAATACGTTTCCATAGTGCATCCCAAAATACATACAACCTTAATACCAAATCATCATAATTTGCTAAATACATACTTAGGTGTTATATTAAAATCTGATACAAAATGTTTAATCCAAACATAACTAAGTCAGAGTAGGTTGGTCAAACATCCCATTCGTCCCATACTTCAAGCTACCCACAATCGAAAGCTATCCCTGCAAGAAGTAGTGAGGTGGGATTAGCACGAAGCTAAGTGAATAGATCCAAAACTAACAATCTAAATTAGCTTAGCAAATGCCTACAACATGTAACATAGAAGGATCGGTGGTCCCTGAGGTACCCTCATGTCGCGGTGGTTCCCCAAGTAACACTTATAACAAACTGAAGGCCAAACAGTTGTTTAACCGATAGTTTGGTACTAATACTACACACAACGCAAGTTCAGTGTCCAACACATGTACAATTCCATTGCGTTGTCCAAAGTAATAGTACACAAACCCAACACATAGTTGACCCCCACCAAATTCAAATAGTCCACAACTCAACATAGTATAAAGGACGCCAATAATCATTCAAGGAATACCATCATGGCAGTATAATATTAAAACAATCAATGCAATAAACCAATTTACCAGTTGCAACCATTTGTTACAACTAACTTAGACTGAGAGTCCAAGATCCACTCACCCTTGATGAGCACCGTCTCCACTCAATGGTCTTATCTTATTGAGTCTTCGGTTTATCTGAGAACATAATCAAAACCCAAGTTAGATCCTCATGTTATGATTCATAGTATTCTATTCATACATATAAGGTTATTTAAATACTCATAAGATACATTCAATACTATTTAACTAACACAAGTACACAAGTCACACAATATCAAATTCGTCAGATTATAACTAGCAAACGCGATCCGGGTTGGGAGTGTCTGGATCGCGTTCCACAGTATAAAACATTCTGTTACAAATTTTCACTTGGCAACGCGATCCGGGCAAGTGGCTAGGATCGCGTTCCAAAGAGTAAACTCAATCCAGACACAAAACCAACTGACCAACGCGATCCGGATTGGGTCTTGTCTGGATCGCGTTCGTAAGAGCAAAACGTGTTGTGGCCATTTTACACATAGCAACGCGATCCGGGCAAATGAGCTGGATCGCGTTCCCAAGCTTTCCAGCAATGGTTCAGACCTGATAAAGCTCAGCACGAACACTAAAACCCAAATCCGCTACATACCAATGTAAAACACGATTTTGACCGAAAATTAACCACAAGTATCAACCACAAACATGTTATAACAACAAACAATAATCATTCAAGTCCTAAATCAACACATGCATTACTCATTCAACCTAATTTAACCAAAACCCATTTCACACATTCAAACCTAGAATTTCGCATTCAAGACAAGAACAACATGATGATTTCAGTAACTACAATTCATTTAAGCATATTGGATTATACATGCATCAATCTTTCTACTTAATCTCATCAATTGAGCTCAAGAGCACAAAACAATTACTTACAATGGAGAGGAAGAAACTAGATGAACAAGGTGAAGAAGAAGAAGATGGTGAATTCAGTTGTAACACAAACCACAGTTCCAATCAAGATGAAAATCAGATTGATAATAGCTCACTTTAGGTGCATGTGTTCTTGAGAGAAAGTGTGAGAGAAATGAAAGAACTGAAGAAATGGAAAATGGTCGACATTTCCATCAAATCCAATTAACATGCAGTGTAATCATTTACCCGTTCCAAATCTATTGTCTGGAACCTAAAAACTATTTGCGAGAAATACATTTTATTATACCGTCAACTAAATTAATTTAAAACAATTAATAATTCATCTAACACATTAAATCATTTTATCATTTGACATATTAATTTAAATTATCCAAATAATATCAATTATTTCTAAATACAATTTAAATACAAGAAAGTAATGAAAAATACCGTATTTCTACTGGACCCAAAAACGAGGATGTTACACATTAAAACTTTAACCGAAGCGCTCATTGTATCTCTGTATTAGGATACAACTGGAGCCCATGTAGTACGCTTTTCCACTTAAGTAATGTTTTCTATGTGGCCGATGATGAAGAAGGGGCCGTATGTATATTTGGTTCATGGTAATGTTTTTTGCACACCAACTGTTTGTTGAATTGCCCCTTTGTAGTCAGAATTATATTTTGGGTGTATTGTTTCGTTAAAGGAAATAATACAAACAATTTACCATATTTACAAGTTCACTACATACAATAGAACAAATGAAAGTATGTTGCATGCAATAGTAAAAAGTGTAAAGTTTAGTACATAACGAAATAATAAACCCTTATATTTTTTATTTTTGCTCATCCAGTTATCCACGTGTGTGCTCATGAATTCAATTGATATTCTGATTATTTGATTATCATTCGGATTATTCAAGATAAATATAGAAATATTTTGAATATCGGGGCTGTTAATCTTTCAGTTACCTCTATTCATGAAGTTTAGTTTTATAATCTAAAAGTCACATTTGACTAATTGGCGTTTCTTTTAATTGTTCGATTATTCATAAACTGATTGATTTTTTTTATTTTTTTTTATTTTTCAGGTTAGTTTACAATTTTGCTAGTCTATCTTTGTAGGTTCTACTTGAATATGTTGGATGAGACATAGCTGATATGTGGGTGGTCCTGATTCATCTGCTATGAAATGGATGTCTTCTTTTAGTTTGGTAAGTTTTCGTCTGCTATTTACCGACTTAGTTGCACCTATAACGTCTTAGTTGCTAAGTTGCCTTAACAGAGAGCGATGATGGCCAGTTTTACCTGATCATACGAGGTCATATTATAATTCTTATGTGATATTTATATTGATGGGAGAACTAACATATGATCTGTCAGCCTTCAAATATATTTCACGAAATAGATAGCACAATTGTCAAAATACGCGGTTTTTCTTACATGGAGGCTCCTGTTCAATGATCTCAGAGATCCGATCATTTTTAGAGTGATATAAGGGAACGTCTTGTGTTGTATTTTGGAGACACTGGACCATACTTAAACTGCTCCCTTGTATGTCCTCATCACAGAAAAGCCTTACACCGCATTCCTTCACTTGAACGTCTGTACTGGAAGTGAACGTAGCAGTTATGAAATCATTTATATTCTTCCACCCTGTTGTTGTCTTTGAATAATGAAACCATATCAGATCTGACCCATCGATCCTTATGGTGTCATCCGGGAATATGGTCCCCAAACTCACACCATCACGGTGGAAAACATTTCCATCAATGTTTCTCACTTTGCATGTTAAGTGGCTAAGTGGTCCGTAATGACGATTTTTGGCCTTGAAAACAACACATGTTGCGTATCCCGTAAATTTATTGTACGCCCAACCAGGAGGTGACTCTACCTTTACATGATTACCTGTACTTTGAGTTGAAAACCATTGTGGAATTTTACTGCCTTGAAGAACTATATGTAACTTGTTACATACGTAGTTGCTTCTCTGCACACAAAATACATAACATATGTTAATATGGATGCACCTGTATAAATACCGGAAAAAAAATCGTAAAATTAAATAAATAAATAAATTGTTGTTCAATATATGAGTGACTAGTTGAGATGGAACCTGAGGCAGCAACACAGAGACCATGCTTTCAATGGAATACTTGTCAACCAATTTTGGACATTTAGTAAAATCGTAGAACAAGTTATGGAGGTTATGGTTGTTGTTCAGGACTTCTTGCCTGTGCAGTTCTCGCAAAGCTGTGCAATCAATTGCATCTAAATGGCTAATGTTTGGTGGAAGTTGGGGCAACACTTCAAGCTTCTTGCAACCAACAAGTCCAAGCATTTTAAGTTTAGAAAATTGACTTAAACTTGCAGGCAAGTTAGTAAAATTGTTACCACTCAAGTTTAGATGTTGTAGACATACTAAACCACCAATGCTGTCTAGGTTCAATTCTGATATATTGCAATGGCTAACATTTAGATGCTTTAACATACGTAGACCTGACAATGAAGGCAATACTAAACTAGAAGGATGTTGCAACATTCTTAGTATAAATGAAGGCCAAAAGTTTGGAATCCGCCATCTAGAATGGCCCCCCTCATTTTCTTTACTTGAATATGCTTTAAAAAATGATTGAAAAGAAGGCGGTTTTTCCATTTTTAGGCAGCCAGATAGAATTAAAACTTCTAGAGAATATAATTCAGTTATGCACGGAAAACTTTTAAGACGTATGCAGTTCCTCATATTCAAGATAACAAGCCTTTTGAGAAATCTAATTGATGTGTCAACTTCAATCAAGTTTACACAACCTTCAAAATATAGCTCTTCTAGATTTATAATATCTGTAAAGTCAGGGGTATTTGTAAGGTTCCGACAGTGCTTCAGCTTCATTACCTTCAACCTTTTGAAACACTGACATCAAGAAACATGAAGGAAAATCATTAGATTATGAAGTGTTAACTGGGTATCTATGAGATAAATGTGTTAACATTTAGGGGCTTGACATGCTTAGATGATTTATTCGGTTGACTACTTTGGGATTTTCTGTACTCTAGAGTTTAGTGGCTTTTGAGAACCAACAGTTGTGATCACCTCCTACATGTCATTCCAGGAAAAAGAAGATAGATGTTGGAATAAGTAAATACCATAGGTGTTGTCCAAAGATTTTTGATGCAGCTGTAAGACAAATCAATGGCAACAATGTTTTCGGGATAGAAATCAGATGGTAGAGACTTAAAAGGGTATGTATGCCAATAAAGCAACCTTAGTTCATTGGACAAACATTCTAAACTTCCAGAGTAGTTGATCTGAGAGTCATTCGCTACTTCACATTCAAATGTACCCTCAAAATTTTCCAACTCTAGGTCACAAATTTTGAGGATCCGCAAAGTGTTCATACGTGCAAAAGAGTTGCAGTCTATGTGCACTTTCTGATTGGATTTCTGTAGCAAAAGGACTAGAACTTCAATTGCTTGAGTTACCTGCACACAAGCAATAACATCGCTGTATCATAAATAGGAAAGTATGAAATTAAATAGCTTCTACTCATACATATTTATGCCCAAAAAAGGATCATTTGCCACTTTGTACCTTATTTTGACTCAATACGTCATGCACCTCTGATGGAATCCACAGTCTGCTTCGATCTCCTGTCCTATTAGATTCTTCACGTACAATTTGTCTTGCCATTGCTTGGATCAAGCTATGTATTTGAAGAGTCATAGTACTAGAAATGGTGACTAACGATTTATCAACTAAAACTCTGATATTTGTATTAGCAAAAAAATTACAGCTATCGAGTACACTTGCTGCTAAATCTCTATTTTCCCCAATAAAGGAACTTGAAATATCAAGGAAGATGTTTTTCTGATCAATGTCTAGCCCATTAAAACTTAACCGAAGCACTCGTTGTATCTCTGTATTAGGATACAACTGGAGCCTATCCAGTTCACTTTTCCACTCAAGTAGTGTTTTATTATACAAAAAACGACCCAGAACTATTAGCGCTAAAGGGTGGCCTTGCACATATTGCACCACCCGATCAACAAGCTCTTTGAAATTGTCAGTAGTGTGTTTTTCACAAAAAGCATGCATACTAAAAAGTTCACAAGCTTCGTCATCATTTAAATATCCCATATCGTAAATTTCGTCTACTTTATAAGAGCTAAGTAACTGTTTGTCTTTACAGGTGATAATAATCAAACTTCCTGGAAAAAACCAACTACGTGAACCCACTATTGCCTGTAACTGGTCCAAATGATCGACATCATCTACAACAAGCAAGATACGCTTGGATGATATCCTCTGTTTCAATAATGTAATTCCTTGATTAATATTCGATACCTTGACAACTTTTGTCTTCACAATGTCATCTATAAGATGCTTTACGACTTGAATTAGACCATGTTGTTTTGTGGCTGCTTGGACATCATCCAAAAAGTTATATTCCTCAAAATGGATATACATCAAGTTATAAATAGCCTTTGCGAGGGTTGTCTTTCCTATTCCACCAATACCGCATATACCAATCATATGAACTTTCTTTGACCCAACAAAACGCAATAAGTTCATTTTGTATACATGAGCATCTATCCCTACCAACTTTTGCCCAATATGCATGGGTCCGTTACATAATTTTTGAAGGATTTCTTTGGAGATGCTGTCAATGAGCTTGGACTCGTACCTGCCCAAAAAAAAGGTGAAAATGAAATGTTGTGGCCTCTCATGAATCAAATGGATGAAAAAGAAAAAGTAAAAAACAATAGATAAAATAATAAAGTACCCGTTTGCCTTGCCCTGCAGGTCCCATCCAGAAATACTGGCTGCCAGAGATAAAGCTTCCTTCCACTTTGCGGCTTCTGCTCGATTTGAAAGTTCATGTTTTTTGAATGCTTCTGCATAGCTCCCAGTTTGGTTTCTTACAACATCTGGTTTGACATCGTAAAAGATCACCTGAATGTGGTGTTTGTGATTACGCATTTGCTTGCACTCAAGAATTTTCACAAGCTCCCTCAAAGACCATGACGAAGACGCATAATTTTTGGAGAAGATAACTATCAAGAACCTTGATTCTTCAATGGCTTTGTAGAGTTGGTGAGATATCACTTCTCCTCTAGGTAATTCATTGTCATCTCTAAAAGCATGAATTCCTTTTTGCTTAAAATCTTTGAACAGATGATCCATAAACTTTTTACGGATATCTTCACCTCTAAAGCTTACAAACACATCATATGTCCATCGGTAATGAACCGGCGTTGTTTCCATTATCAATTTTAAAAGCTGTGTTTACTTGTAATGGTTAGCTAATGAATGATGAAGAGACTTTAAGACAAGAAAAGTTTATGCCAGCAACATGAAAATATATAAAATATAATAAAATGTGAAGTTGATATGAAGATTGCATCTCAGCCAATTAAGATTCCTTTCATTTGTGTAGTCTATAACTTGATTTGAACAGTTTAATACTTTAATCCAAACTAAAAATGTGACTGATTTTGCTGACTATATATACAAGTCTCATTTTTTATTTTAATACAGTATATTTCTTTTATTTCAGGCTATACTTTATCCTTTTTCCTGTATATGTATATATATATATTATTAAATTGGGAAAGAAAACACGCTCACTTAAAACAAGAACACAACCACACAAAAACAGGGCCATAAACATAACAATTAGACCTTTTCCATATATACTTTTAAATTTTTGCAATTAATACATAAAAATTTAGATTCATATGAAGTATATACATTGTCAGTTGGATTAATCAATCACTTTTAATCTTTCATTGATTGATTGATATATAAGGACAGAATCATATCAGATCCAGATCAAAATGTGACTCAGAACATTACAATATGTGAAAGAAGAGTTGAAAACTTACAGATTTTGGGTGGTGTTTGTGAGAAGCAGGTAACTGTGGCCTGTTGTTGGACACGTATGCAATAAAACTGGAAGCTCAAGTTGCAAAGAATGCAATAAGTCAACTTTATATCACAAAACTTACAATTCTACTCCCTCATTTCTTGATAAAATGCAATTTCATCAACTATAAAGAAAGCAAGTGTACTAGTGTAGACATATTTACATTTTTAGTTATTAAGGGGGTGCATATGGATGGGTTCTGTTTTCAAGCTCTACTGTACTCGTTCTTGAAACTGATGACTTCTCGACGTTCTCCTTTAAGTAAACGATAATTATATATGTATTATTAGGTATTGTGAAACCATGAAGGCATGTAGTCTTGACAATGTGAAATCTAATAGATTATGGGTGTGTTTGACACGAGCTTTTTAGGAGCTTGTAGCTTATAGGAGCTTATGCAACTTTGTTTGGCTATCAAAATTTTGAGTAGCTTATGATTTACATAAGCTCCAATACCATAAGCTACTCGAAGTAGTTTTTCAAAGTATCTTGTTGCTTATGGAAAATGAAATTACACAAATACCCTCCAACTAATTATATATCATCTTTTAAAATTAATGAAAAAAATCAGGAAAGTACAAGGATTTTGAAAAGAATGGAAGTACCAATGAAAGGGTGTCATGTGTACAAAGAGAATACCCACATGTTAAAAACTCATTAACCCCCTAACTTAAATATCTCACAAACGACAAATCAAAAAATTATGAAAATTGCACCATTAGATTCAGTGTTTGATCTTCTTCGATTTGCCGTTCATCAAGACATACTTTTGATGAAAAAAAATTTCACCTTTTTTTGGTGGGTTTTACTAATTGCTAACACATGTGTTAATATTTGATTAAATATTTAATTTAAGTATAGAGTTTAGGGATTAGGGTTTAGAATTTATTAGGGTTTAGGGTTTAATAGATTTAGGGTTTAGTAGGGTTTAGGGTTTATGGTTTTGTAAGATTTAGGGTTTAGAGTTATATAAAGCGTTTAGGGTTTAGGGTTTGGGGTTTAAGGGTGAGGGTTTAGGGTTTGGGTTTTGGGGTTTCGGGGTTTTGGTTTAGGGTTTGGGTTTTGAAATTTCTCCTGAAACCCCAAAACCCAAACCCTAACCCCTAAACCTCAAACCCCAAACCCTAAACGCAACAGTGTAACACATGTGTTAGTAAATTGTTAAACCCACAAAAAATGTGGAAAAAAAATTGTCGAAAGTATGACTTGATAGGCGGAAAATCGAAGAGGATCAAACGTTGAATCTAATGGTGCAATTTTCATAATTTTTCGATTTGTCGTTTGTGAGATATTTAAGTTAGGGGGTAAATGGGTTTGGTATTCTTTTTGTACAAATGGCACCCTCCCATTAGTACTTCCATACTTTCCATAATTCATGTATTTTCATGATCCCATCTCTAAAATTAATATATATGTTCTTTTATGTCATTTTACATTCATAAGCTACAAGCTTTAGCTACTCTGCCAAACACAAATATTAACAAAAGCTCCAGCCACAAATTACCAACTAATTGTAACAAACATACATATATGCTACATATTTGTAGAAAGAGTTGTTTTTATGACTCAAACTCAGCATACACATTGTGGTGAAATAGTCACGGAAGAATAAGTTATAGTGAGACTGAATATATAAATAAAGGCATATAGCTAGAAGGATTACGAAGTAATCTATTTGTAATTTGGACCATTAGAAGAAAGTAAAACATATTGGATTATGTATATATGTAAGATAACGTACTTGTATGTCTCACAAAATTGATGTCATTGCTGCCTAAATGACTATAGGGAACTAGAGAATTTGTGTTGAACCAAATAATTTTTGGTGTAGAATCATTAAATAAAAGCTACGAGTAATGATATAAGTTTATTCTAATTCATAATCCTAACAACGAGATTATGACATGAATATAAATACATCTTTTTTAGTCTCCTCTTCTACACCATGGAGTTTGTATGTCCAACCAATCACATTTGTAAGAGGATTATTTTACAGTTTTAGAAGGATATATCATTTTTATAATGGTGTTTTTCTAACAAAAAGGGTTGTTCTAAGAGCATCCGCACCAAGAAAAACTTTCTAATTTTTTTTTGCAATCACACATAAGAAAATAAAAGAAAAGTTTTTCAATAAAGCCTTAATTCCAGTGTAAAAAGCTATTCAAAAGTTTTTCTTTCAACTCACAATCAAATAAAAAAACTTTACTCCAAAAGCTTGAGAAATCTTCAGCTTTTGAAAAGAAAAGTCTTTTTTTGACAAAAAAAAAAAAAACTTTTGTTAAAGCCTTAATTGGATGTGCTCTAAAAAACATTTTCTTAAAAAGTGGAAACAAATAATTATGGGCTTATATTACGATGTGGGCTTTTGTTGCTATCAATCTACAACAAGCCCATTACTCCATCCGTCCCAAAATTATTGTCCACAGATAAAAAACACGCAGTTTATGGAAACATAATTATTACACTGTACTTTTATGTATTATGACAGTTTTACCCTTACTTTTTACCTACCTTTTTCTAACATACATATAAAGTAGGGATGTAATAGGAAGTTTGGTTAATTATACCATACTACTTTTAGAAGTGAACAATTATTTTGAGACGTCCAAAAAGGGAAACATGGACTATAAATATGGAACAGAGAGAGTATTATTTTGTGAAGAAGTCTTAACTCTTAAGTTCTCGCTGAATTATTTTGTTGGTTGCAAAAAACTTTAAATAAATTTTGATTACACAATAACACTACTCAAAATCCCGCTGAAGGTGAGGTACGGAGGAGATAAGATGTAGACAGTTATACCCCTACACGAGGGTAGAGAGACTGCTTCCAAAAAGACCTCCAACAAATTTTGATTACACTCTAAACTTAATATTTTTCATTCTTTCACTTTTTGAGAATAATGTCACCACTCATTGCTCTTATTAATTTTATCAAATTTAAAAGTTAGTTATTTACTCCTATGTTAAACCCACTGTAATGATCTTCCAAAAACTAATACATAAGTTGGGAATTTTAATATATATTATTGTCTTATTTTTCTATTTTATGTATTCATGTATACAATCAAGGGCCGAGTTAGAAAATTCAAATAGAGGTAACAAAGAAAAAATAATTTTTGTTTCTCCTATAATTTGTGGGGACGAAATATTTATAATGTCATTAATACTTTAAATCTTATATTTTTTATATAATTTAAAACGAGAAATGATATGTTCACCAAAATTTAATAAGATAAAATTCAAAAAATGAGGTGTCCCAATAGTATAAAGAATTAAAGAGAGAGAAACAAAAAGTTATTGTGATTGGTCCAACATATCATCCACAGCATTTTGTGAAATCGTTTTTGTAAATTTTATATGACTGATTTAAAATTTATTGCGGAGGCAACTGTTTACGTTGTCCCCCTCATTTCTCCGTATCCAACCTATGGATGTTCATGGTCCAGTTTGACCGATTTGAGCATAAAATTTATACCAAATTGGTAATTACGGTTTGCTATTTTTTCAAACCAAACCAATCAAGAAATTGAAACCAGTTTGGTTCGTCGGTTTCATGGTTTAAACCAATTCCTTTTTGTATTTAATATTTTAGTTAAAATTAGGTTAGTTAACACTTACGTCCATAATACGAGTAATTTAATACAATATTACTATCTTCAATTAGAATTTAATTAGTAGGTGCATAAGTTTGATGAATTTCCAATTGATGATATAGAGGAAGCACATATGAAAATTTGTTTGTTAAAACGTACTTAATCTTTTGAACTAAATGTAATAAACCGAATAATTTATATTAGAAAATATTATGCGGTCCGGTTTGATTTAGACGGTCGATTTGAACCTTGAAACCACAAACCAAACTATATATATGACAGTTTTCAAAAATTCAAACCACTAAACCATTTATGAAAAATGAACCCGGCCAAACCGATCAAATGACTTCAGTTTGACCGATTTAAACGGTTTCGGTCAAACCATGAACACCCCTAATTCAACTTAATATATGGTAGTATTAATCTAGAATCACCATTTTAGTCGTTAACAACACATACTAGTAACTTTGAAAAAGATGGATGGGTGTGGCCAGTAATTTAATGAATGTGATGGTGATATGTAAAATACTATATATAAAGTACAAGTCTATGTCTCTATGTTGAAAATTAAAGTTGAGTGAATAAGATTATAGGAAAGATGGAGAAAGAAGAAGAAGAAACAACAATGGACTGCATATCTCTCCTTACACCATACAAGATGAAAAACTTTCATCTTTCTCATAGGTAATCTTCAATTCATATCTTTATGTGTTTTTCAATCTATTTTTAACTATCATAAAAACTTCAATAATACTATATAATACTATATAATTCTATGAAACCACTAAAAATCAACATTATTAATATTTGAATAAGAAGACAAGAAATTAGTTGAACTTAAAGTATAAAGATGAACGATGAACACACACAAACTCTCTTTTTGTTTCAAACAAGTCATACGTAATATTGAGAGATTTAGTATTTTGATACTTTTTTATATATCGATTTTGCAACCCATTTAATAATAATGAAAACTAGAATTCTCATTCATAATTATAATAATAAGTTTTTTATGGTTTTTTTTTTCTGAAGCTTCTTCCAGTGTAAAAATAAATTATTTTTTGTTTTAAACAAACTTTCCTTCTAGTCTCTTAGTTAGATTTTAACAACACAAAATTTGGTAATTTTACAATGGAATACATATTCCTTAATTAATGAAATCTTTATTTTGTCCAAAACTAATTAAATAAGTTTTTGTCAAATATTCAACTGGCCGGGTTACTAACTTAAATGAAAATCATGAATATATTATAATTTTCAATATCACAAGAAATTGTGGATGATTCATTCTTTTGACTGAAAATTATTCTAGTTTAATTAGGAGAGGTGATAAATAACACATATTATGATTCATGCATGAAAATTATGTTATTATGTACTTGTATTGTGAGCAAAAATTGTTATACAGTTTGCAGAAAATAATTTATTTGTTGTATATCAATTCCCCCAATTAGTGCAATACTTGATATAATTTCTATAAGACAAAACACATATACCCCACACTCACACTCACACACCCTTTTTTTGGCTTATGTTAGTATCATTTTTATTTTTATTTTCTCATTTAATCGATTCCCTTCCCTCCCCCCCCAATTTCGAGTGAAAGTTTACCTGAAATTCAGAAGAACATGAGTTATACACAAATATGGTATTCAAAAATAATTTAGATTGAATAATTGCCGTACAAAACCATACCTCCATTGTTCTTTTCCATTTCAATTTGGTCACGTAATTTTATTAATAGTTTCAATTTGGTCACGTAATAATTATTACTCCGTGCTATTAGAAGTTTAAAGTTTTATCCATATCCGAATGACCTTTTCTCAATTTAGTTGAGCCGGAGACTTAGAGAAATTACGTTGACAGTTTTAAGTTTTTGAATTTTGACTACTTCACCGTATAATTTTTTATTTATTATTTCTTTTTAAAAAAAAAACTCCCTTCCTCCCATGTCCACAATTACTTTTCATGATGCTTAAAAAATTACATTGTCAACTATTGAAAAAGACACTTATATTCTTATTTTTAGCACAAACTTCCATATACCAATTTGAATTAAAAAATTATATTGAGAATAAAATGGTGAATTGTACCCCAGCCTACATCCGTCACATTTTACTGTAGCCTACATCAGTCACACCTTTTGCTGTCTACTACAAGTTTACACAAGTATTTAGAAATGTACAATAATGGTAAGATTTTTGTTCATCTCTTGCAACAATACACTAACCAATAAGAATTTATTGTTCTCGATTTAAACTCTTTTTATTGGTTGAGATCAAAAGTGAAAAATAGTTATGTGACATCTCAAAAAGGTTAGATAGACAATAAAATTGAAACACTTATTTTGAAACAAACTAAAATGGAATATGAATATATATTCTGGGCATAGTCATAGAGGGAGTACTGTTTTTGGTTAAGAATGAAACAAGTTAAACATGCTATATTCATCTTTTAACTTCTAGTAAAATTTAAATAGAATATCATTAACATCTCACGACGAGGTAGCTAGACGGGTTAAAAGTTGCCTAAATGTAGAAAAATCATGATTCAGTTTTACATAGTTGTTAACTCGTGACTCGACTTGTGATTTGAAGTATTGATTTTTAACTTATGACTCGTGACTCGACTCGACTCGTAAGAGTCATAATTTTACAATAAATACATATATTTATATTTATATGTATATTATTGTTTACATTTCTATCCTTAATTGAAGTAAAACATGATGAAAGTCATTAAATAACACAATGTTTAATTTATAATGGATTATTAGTCATTTCCTATCATATTTTGTCATTTTATCTTTTTATTAGTTTACATTAAACGTTTGTTCGGTTTCTGACTCGTAAGAGTCGCTCAAGACTCGTAAAAGTCGCCCACGACTCGGAAGAGTCAATAAATGACTCGTAAGAGTCAACGTCATTTACTAGTCGAGGTCCGAGTCGCTCAAGACTCGTAAGAGTCAAAGCCATTTACAAGTTGAGGTCCGAGTCGCCTCGTTTTTTGAATTTCTGAGCCGACTCGTAAGAGTCGACTCGTGAATCGTAAGAGTTTAACAACTATGCAATTTTATAAATAAATAAAAGTTCCAGTAAAGCATATTATATGTGATGGTAACACCCCATATTTTACGGGTGTATTTGACAACAACGGGTTGGAACTTGTGGCTGGGGTTGAAGATGAGGTTTGAGACTGGAGCTGGAGCTTGGGCTTCTATTCAAAAGTCACTTCAAAAAGTTTCTTGTTTAAGGGCTTTTGAGTACTTATTTTTTTAAGAAGCTCATTTTTTTTTATGTTGTCAAAGAAGGCTTATAATTGAGACTTATAAAAAGTACAAGGTCAAGCCCAAAAATACCCTAGAAACCTCTCATCTAAACACAACTTTCTCGTAATTTTTCTTTTACGAGTCATTACACAATCAACTGCTTACTTAATTCGACGTCCTAATGGCAAGTAACCTTACGATCCATTAATTATGCAAATAGTTATCGTGTTGACTAATCATTCCATTTAATTTAGTAATTCTGGCAATTGCAGGATTGTTCTGGCACCTTTATCAAGACTAAGATCATACAATTTCACACCACAACCACATGCCATTTTGTATTATACGCAAAGAACAACAAAACGTGGACTGCTGATTAGTGAAGCATCTGGGATTTCTGAAACTGCCCAAGGGTAATTATTTGATTAATTAATTACTTTTATCCTATAATCACATTAATTAGTGATTTAATCTTCTAAGAATGAAATTATTAATTACTATGTTTATTCTTAATAATCATGACATAATAAAAAAAGACTGCCAAACACACCTGGGATATGGACGAAAGAGCATGTGGAAGCTTGGAAACCAATAGTAAAAGGTGTACATGAGAAAGGAGGAATCTTTTTTTGTCAACTATGGCATTCTGGAAGAGTTTCGAACAATAGTAAGTCCAGATTTTTTCATAAGGTTTTGGCTTGTGGTCCACTTCATTATTTTTCCGTAAATGTTCAAATGTGTAATAAATTTATGAAGATGGACCACCTAAAATCAACCAATATCATTATTCAATATGATATGATTCTGTTGTCGTTTTGGGGCTATATAGGGGATACATAAAAATTCATGACTATAACTTTTTATATTACAAAACACCACATATTTGTTGCAAAATAATTCTGAACCCACAAGAATTTTAAATACACGGCACACAATAGTGGCTGTATTATTGTTTATGACCACGTATAGATATACTAGGATGACAAAAAAGCTACAATTTATTATTAGGATATAAACCTATATGCGCACTATGATGAGATTTTGTCACATTTTTATATTACACAAATGGGTTTGAATTTCTAAATAGTGAGTTTATGTTAGATTTGCAGTTTTGTTGGTGAGTTTCTTACATTTTGGGTTTCATCACAACTATAGTGTAACCCAAAATGTAAATGTTACTTGTCGTTAAGAGAAAATTTCTCAAATTTTAGCGTTAGTGGTTTTGCTTTGCTTTTTTTTTTTTTTAAAGCAAGAATAGTATTAAACATGTAAACATTGACCTAGTTAATTATTGAGCAATTGACTTTTTAAATATATATGATTTTTTTTTTACTTTATTAAACACTTTTTAATATTTGCTATAAGTTAGTCAAACCCTAACTTTTGTTGGTTTGGACCCAAAAGAAATCAACATTTTTATCACTACTTATTTAATTTTAGGGTATTATTCAACGATGGGCGGTCAATAATCAATTTGAACACCCGTAAAATAATTGTACTACAACGAAAATTTAGGTGGGTCAACTAAAATTCAGAGATCCATGATACTTATTTTGATAAAACTACGAATGTTAATGCACATTTTAGAGTTTTATTGACAGCCATTATGGTTGCCTTTATCATTTTCCTATTTTTATTAATAACACTTTTTTTTCTAATCAAATATTTATTTTTAGGGTTTTGATAAACAATGCTCTTAAGCAATGATTTAAAACTACTAAAATTATAATCAAAACATTTGATGAAGTTCAAACATTCCATATTTATATTGAATCATGATGTCACTTACTAGATATGATTCACAAATTCCATCTTATTAACACAACAATATTAGTTAATTAATATTTGGATTTATTTATAGTAGCCCATCAAATTTTTATTATTTTTATTTTTGTGCGTCCCTTTTACGCCAACCAGTTTATCAACCAAACGGTCGGCCTCCAATTTCTAGCACGGACAAACCAATCCTAAATCACCAATTCATCGGTGGTTCGGGAGACGCCGATTATTCACCTCCACGCAGATTAACCAAGGACGAAATCTCCGGCGTAATCAACGACTTCCGAATCATAGCAAAAAAGGCAATCGAAGCAGGTTTCGACGGCGTTGAAATTCACGGAGCAAACAGATACTTAATCGATCAGTTCCTAAAAGTTACCACCTCCCTCCCAAAATTGGATCTTCATTAAATTTTTGACGAGTTGTTGAATTGCAGGTCATCGGAAAAAAAGTAAATCGTCTCTCGCGTTAACATTTAGGTTAGATTTTAAGGAGTAAAGATTGGAAGCTCTTAAAAGAATAATATTTTTTAGTCTAATAGTAATTGTTGTTGTAGTGAGATTGATGACATTGTTGTTGTAAAATGTTTTAGTTGATGACAACGATGATACTGAGTATGTGATGTTGTTGCGAGGATGATGACAAAAAGTAGGTTGACATTAATTTAATGACATAAAATAAATTAATACTCCGTAAATGGCATATAAACTTTTTCTTCTTTTTAGTTAAGAAAAATAAGAATAAGTAGGGGTGGTAATTCAGGTTGGTTCGGGTTGGCGGGTCAGAAATGGTCAACCCGAACCCAATCTGAATTTAAAATCGGGTTGGGTATTTCAACCCAACTCAAAACCCGACAACCCGAACCCAACCCGAATTGCTAATAATTCAACAAATTTTCACGTTATTTTCGAGTTTTAAAGTCGGTTTTGGGTCAGTTAAGTCACATTGATCAATCTTTTGAAAAAAATAGCTAATCATTTATAAGCATAAATAATTATAAAATTTCAAAATTAATAAAAATAAATATTATATCAATTTGAATTGATCATCAAAACATCATTAATTCACTAACTTATATCAAAATGTAAAGATATCTAAGAAAAAATTATAAATCGGTAACTGAAAAGGTCTAAATTATGTGTCATATTTAAATTAAAATAAATTTATAATGATATTAGGATTTTGCTAAATAAAGCCCTTAGGGCTCTTTTTAAGTCTTCAAAACATGCTTTAGGAGTTGTACAAAATAAATAACTGACTCTCTCTCTTCCTGAATTTAGGTGGACCCTCCATTTTAATTTATAGTACAAGTAATATATGCATGCTAATGAAAGCCCTTAGGGCTTCATTTAGCAAAACCCATGATATTAATTGAATTTCGGGTTGTCGGGTTCAACCCAAAAATGCATTTGTTGACCCAGACTCGACCCAATAAAAAATCGAGTTGGCAGGTTTCGGGTTGACGGGTTAGCGCCTCAAAAATCCCGACCCTAACCTTATAATATTCGGGTTGGGTTCGTGTCGAGTTTCGGGTTCACGGGTTGGTTGCCAGCCCTAAGACTAAGGGTATATTTGTCCTTTTAGGTCTTGTAGGATGACAATTGATCAAAAATTTTAAATTTAGGATCGTCTGATGCTATTTATATTTTGGAAGGATGATTGGTGCTTTTATGACAAAACACAGGGATAACCCGTGCAATTTGCTCTATTTTGATATCTAGTTATTGTTGATTATTAAGAGTTTGGTGAAGTTCGTGTTAATGCTTTCTTTATTTTGTTGTATCTTGTAAAATAAACCTTTGATATAATATAAATTGGATCTATTAACATATTAATATTTCGTTTTGCTAATCAAATATCCGTTCTTTTGTTTCCTTTTATTACACCAACCAGTTTATCAGCCAAACGGCCGGCCTCCAATTTCTAGCACGGACAAACCAATCCTGAATCACCAATTCATCGGTGGTTCTGGAGACGCCGATTATTCACCTCCACGCAGATTAACCAAGGACGAAATCTCCGGCGTAATCAACGACTTCCGAATCGCAGCAAAAAATGCAATCGAAGCAGGTTTCGACGGCGTTGAAATCCACGGAGCAAACGGCTACTTAATCGATCAGTTCCTAAAAGATCAAGTAAACGATCGAACCGATGAATACGGTGGAACTTTACAGAACCGTTGTCGTTTTCCTCTAGAAGTTATCAAAGCAGTTTCAGACGAAATTGGTTCCGAAAGAGTCGGGATGAGGTTATCTCCATTTGCTGATTATAACGATTCTGCCGACTCGGATCCGCGCTCGCTCGGAGTGTACATGGCTAACTCGCTGAGTCAACTCGGGATCTGTTACTGCCATGTGATTGAGCCGCGAATGGTGACTCAGTTTGAACGAGTGGAGACTCGTGAGAGTTTAGGTGAAATGAGGAAGGCGTTTAAGGGGACTTTTATTGTTGCGGGTGGGTATCATGATCGCGATGAAGCGAATCGTGTGGTGGAAAATGGTGAGGCGGATCTCGTTGCGTTTGGACGTGCGTTCTTGGCTAATCCTGATTTGGTTGAGCGGTTTGAGGTTAATGCGCGGTTAAATGAATATGATAGAAGCACGTTTTATACGGATGATCCGGTTGTTGGGTATACTGATTATCCGTTTCTTGATGATTAGGTTAACTTGAAATGTTTTGAAACGAGTTAAGTGATTATACGTGGTTGAATATTCTGTATTGACATGTATTCTTGGTTAGGTGTTGTTATAACTATAAACATAAAATCATATGAATAAAAGCTTATAGTGATGTTAACTTTGATTAGTTAAAGTAACTGCTCTTCATCAAAGGAAATGGTCCATCAAAGTGACAAGTATGTAACCCAAACTGGTCTCAGACCACTCGATATGCAAAGGCAAACACAACTGTCACATATGAACACTATGAGTTCAATGATCACAGGTGCTATCCTGCTATATATACGACTGATCCAACTACGAGTTCATTTGGGTCGCCTATAAATTAACATAAACTCATATAGTGGCAGTTAGTGCTTATAGGGAGGCTTGTATTTTTGTGGAAAATTCTACATTTAAGGCGGTAAATTCTGAACCCAAACCCAACCCAAAATCAGCTGTTTTGCAATCCCAAAATCCAACCAACCCAAAGCTGCCAGCCCATTTAAGTTTTCAGCTCGTGTTCTGGTTTGGAATAGAAAAACGGTATGCTCTCACGTACCTTTAATTAGGATCTTTTTAATTGTGAAAAAAATGTCCGCTGACCTGATTATGTTTTTAAAGATTTCATATAGACAAAAATCAAGTAAATGTTTTGTCCAACCCGGAAATCCCTATTAACCTGACAACGTTTCATAGTACGACTTGAGAATTGATTGATTGAATCATTACTACGGAGTATATTTTATTGATCACTGAAATTTGCTGTAATTTGCTTGTTGGGCTAAAATCTGCTGGAGATCAAATGTTCAAATATTCTAAGTGTTTAGCCTTGTTGAAAGTTAATTCTGTTGGTGAATGAAGACATAGTTCTGCTGGTAGAGTTAACTCTGTTCATTTATTGAAGACAAAGTTTTCGAGAGTTAGTTCTGCTAGTCATTTCAACAATTAGTTCTGCCAAGCCTTTCTGTTATTAGTTCTGTCAGAATTGAAGAAATGCAAAGATTAGTTCTGCCAGTTCATTCTGTTAGTGCTGCTCATCATTTTGTTAATGTTGCTCAGTGGATCTGCTTTCTACCAACTCTGCAGTACAAGTACACCTACTGCAGACATGCTTTTGAGGAATAGTGCACGCAGCAGACAAAGAATGACAATGCATTTAATGCTGACGTGTTTCCTAGAAAACTTGTCTTAGAAAAGTAGATTTTGTATAGATTTTATACAAATTGTTTAGTGTATAAGTATGTCCTATGGTTCATGGTTAGAATACATAAGACAGGAATATATGCTTGTATGTAAGTTTCTAGTCAAGTTGTAACTTACCTTCAAGGTCTTTGTAACCCTGATACAACAAAGTGTATTTGTATTATTTGAAATAATAATATTGTAGCTTTTGGCTATTGAATCAATTGTGTTCTTGTCTTACATTCAAATCAGTTACAATCCTATTACAAGTAATACACATAATCTTCCTAACTTAGCAAGTGTTATTCCGCAAACTTCTTGTTAAGAATTCATTGCTTGTGTCAATACATTTATGTAAACAAATGTCATTGTGGGACCCACATTGCTGCGCGCAATTATGTAGTAATTGCTTATGGAGTTGCCACATATTAATACGTCTAAACTATTGTCTAAAGCTGAAAACACCCGTATTAGAAGTACTAGTCCATGGTTTATAAAGAAATTTAGTTCCATTACATTATTAAGTTTATATGAGTAGTGAGAAGTCCATAGGAGGAACAACAAATCCATGACCATGGACTACGAGTACGGACTACGGAGTAGCTTGTAACTAATTTGATGGATGACATATATTATATAAAGTAAGGATAACAAGTGAGTGCGACCTAGTTATAAACATTGTAAATTTTATATGAGTGAAGATGTAGAGGCCGGAGAGTTGTAGTAAAGTTCTTTATCGTAGCGATGATGATATGATTGATATAAAATTCTGTATAAGTAAACTTTTTATCAACCATAACTTTCAATTAATTAAGATTTGATAGTTATGGTAATAATACCTATATCTACTCCTAATATACGAAATATCAAATATAAACTGAAATTACATTTACATTATTAATATACGACATTTTGTACCATCATCTACAAGTTCGATCGATACATTCTTTTCTGACTTTATGGGCAATCCAAGTCCAAAAACCCACTAAAATATACTAAATCGTCGTGATGCTGAAGAAAAAAAAAACAGAAGAATCATTCACTTGCGACATTTGCATCGAACCAGTAACGCTCCCAAACAAAAGATTCAAGTACAACAATAGCTGCGTTCATCCGTTTTGCACCGAGTGTATAATTAAATACATTCAATCCAAACTCGAAGACAACGTATCAACCATACAATGCCCTTCTGCTATTACTTGTCGATCACTTGAACCCTTATCATGCTGCCCATTAATCGGAAAGGATTTATTCAACCAATGGTGCGATTTGTTACTTAAATCTGCGGCATTAAAAGTTGACAGGGTTTATTGTCCCAACAACGAGTGTTCCGATCGAGTTGATTTTGAACGAATGTGACGAGGTTAATTTGAAGAGATGTGTGTGTTCTTATTGCAATGAACCGTTTTGTTTTGGATGTAAGGTTTCATGGCATGAGGGTTATTCTTGCAAAGAGAGTGGAGAGACGAGGGATGAAAACGAAGTCGTTTTTGGTAATCTCTGCGAGACTAAAGGATGGAAGATGTGTCCAAAATGTAGGCAATGTATTGTGCTTGTAGCCGGTTGCCGCTCTGTTTTATGCAGGTTTGTTCACCATACTATCAACTATGTAACAACAATCTTATCTTCTTAAATTATATTACCTCCGTCTCAAAATTATAGTTCATCTTTCTTTTTTTGAATATCCTAAAACTATTGTCCACTTCTCATTTCAAGATTCTATTTAAGTGGTTGAAAACTGTTGTGGCCCCACTTTTATTAGAATGTGTGCTTTTTGTTGATGGACAATAATTTTGAGACGGATGGAGTATAATTAAATGATATATGGGAAACATATCCCATCATTCTAATTAATTAAGTTTCAATTGTGTCAATTAAGTCCTTTAATTTTAGTAAATTTAAAATTATGATCAAGCTTATTAAAAAAGATTTTTTTTTAATCAACCACTCACTTACATTTGCATATACTATGAAATTAAATTCATTAATTATAACATTATTCAAATCGATTTGTAATGTTTATATTATTAATTCACCGAGTATAATAAAATTATTTGAAAAGGTTAATATAGACTTAATATAATTATTTTTTTTCACTTACTTGGTTTCAAAATCTTTTAATTAATAATCTCTACTTATATAAATCCATTTACATGAAGTAATATTATCATGAATTCAACTAAATGCTTAATATACATATTAACTTGGAAACTAAATGTTCCTAAATTTTAGCAATTTGATAAAATTAGATAATTTGATTGGCCAATTGAATATTTGATGACATCATAAGGTGTTTCTTATATATAATTTATAAGATTCCGATTTATTTATCAATAACAATAATAATAAAAAGGGTCATTAATAAATTGACTTCATTTGATCAAAATAGAGCAAACATCTCAATCAGATTTTCAAAATTAAGATCTAACCATTCATTTGTTCATTAAATTAAGATCTAACCATTTATTTGTTCATGGAACCATTCATTTATTTCATGGACCATAAGTATTATTACCTCTTTGTTATTAACTAAAGAACTTTGAGGATTTGTTCATGACCTTGTAACTGTCATTACCACATTGTTATGACCTCATAAATAATATTCATATTTGTATTTGTTTATAAGGAAACGAATTCATATCTAGCTGTTATTTAATAGTTCATGTGCAAGTTAGACATTCAAACATGTGTTTTAAATCACATGATGACACGAGCGCATGTAATAGTTGCCCCTCAATCTAGTGGTTGTGAGTTCAACCCTCGTGGAAGGTATTGTGTAATTATTCGTAGTAAATGTATATAATGTGTGAGATAGTTGTAAGTTTGTCTTAAAAAAAATGATGATAAGGTGGTAAAACACTCCAATCGTGTGCTACAAACTACGGTTTGGTCCTCATCTTCACTTTTTGTTGGTTTTAATAACATAGATTTATTTTTATATATCTATAAGCTTGGACGTTCCAGCATCGAATGTTTCCTTGGTAATACTTCATTGGTGATCTGGTTGTGATTGAAAGTTGTCTGCACTAATAATTAAGGTTCATGTTGTCATTTGTTGCTTTATGATACCCTTAGCAAATTAAATTATCTTGTTAGTTAACTTGTAGTATTGGCCCCAATTGGGTCATTGGCTTTTGTGATTGAAACTTTTGCAAACTTTTGTCCGGCCTTTGGTTGTTCCAGCAGGCTCAGGCCCAGGTTCAGGCCCAATTCCAGAAACCTTTTTCCAGCATGTCCAAACCATGCAGGGTATACAAAATTTTGCTGGAACATAACTTCTAATCTTCTATATTAAGTGCTTAATTAGAAATACTCAAAGTAATGTTAAGTTGCAATCTAAAAATAATAAGTTGTTTGTACGGAAATATAGTTGAACGTAAAAAAAGAAATTTAAATACTCAATAATTGTATACTAACTTTACGAGAATAGTGATTCTAGAACTTCTGGTTATAAAAAAACCCATATATGTTTTCTTTTATTTTACATATTTTTAAAATGTTTACAAATCTTTCATGTAACAAATTGTTCAAGAGCTAGAAATGATTTTCAATGAAAATCAAACATTGAGTTAAATAATCGTATTAGGGTACTGAGAATTTATATAGTCACTAACATTAGGTAAAAAACTCACTCTTTACACATCTACTATCAATGTGTATTTTATTTTATTAATTGGATTGATAGAGTTGTTAATTAAATTAATTGTTTAAATTAGGGGTGTTCTTGGTTTGGCCGAAACCGTTTACACTGGCCAAACTGAAGTGATTTGGTCGGTTTGGCCGGTTTAATTGTTCATAAATGGTTTAGTGGTTTAAGTTTTTCAAAACCGCCATATATGGTTCGGTTCGCGATTTCAAGACTCAAACCACCCGTTTAAACCGAACCGGACTGTATCATATTTCCTTATATTATTCATTAAGTATTTATATTTAATTTAAAAGATTTATTCGTCTTTAAAGAACAAACTCTATATTTGCTTTTTCTATGGTACCCAAAACGTTCATTTAGAAAGTTGTCAACTTATACAACTAAATAAAGTCAAAATTAAATACCGTAAAAGAAAATTTTTGGTTTTTTAATAGTGTTATGAAAGTCAATTATCATTAAATGATATTGTTAAAAATATTTTTGACCAAAACTAGATTATGTATTTATATCTTGAAAAAATTCTAAGATAATCATAGTTGCATTACTACATGTATCATCTAACTTAAATGTTAGTTAACAAAATTATTTATTTAAAATGAATATACAAATTTTTGTGGTTCAAACCGTCAAACCGGTCAAACCAAACCGGTTTCAATTGTTTGGATTGGTTTGGTTTGACACATTAAATTGGGCGGTTTGATCTGAGAAAACGTCAAACTGTAATTATCGATTTGATTTAAATTTTAGGTTTCAAACCGGACCATGAACACCCCTAGTTTAAATATTAGAAGGGTAAATTGGGTAGAAAAATAAAAATAGAAGTTAATTAATGCCTTGTTGTATTTTCAAGTTCTCTCATTTAATACATAAGGGCACATGTTAGAAAAACTCAGTGTTTATTTAATTTACTTTGTAATATTTTGTTAATTTGTTTCTCATTCAAGTTTGATTTATTTTGTTATCGACGTATACTTGATATCATATATGTTTGGTTGATGTGTCTAAGTGTGTTATTTTCACCATATGCTCGATGTGTTCGTAAATTGTAAATGCGATAGCGGAGCTAGTAGGGGACAGGGGTGCTTGCCCCCCAACTGTGATAGTGTATTATGTACTTATAATGTGTTTTAATCGATTACTATTTGAGTTTTACTGATAATTTTTGAGCTGTAGTGGAAAAGACGGAGTTGCTAGTGAGTTTTTGTTGAGGATGATGACAATTGGTGCATTAATTTCTAATTATCCGCATATTACTTGATTATTATAGTTAATTATTTAGTTTATTATTTTATACTATATAACTAAATAAATAGATCGACGTATTGTGTTTGTAACTTTTGGACATCTTGCATATATCATTTTCTCTAATCTCAATCCTTTGTTATTTTATGTTTTCTTTTATCAGATCATGTATCTTTCTTATTCCATAGTGTTGATTCACTCTTAAATATATATATTTTTAGTAATATTTCTCATTCTAATTGTTCTACTCTGATTTTTGAAAATATGAAATTAGTAAATATGTATGTTTTGGAATTTTTACGTGATAAAATACTTTGGAATATTACATCGAAATTTTTTTAAGCAAACAAGCAACATGTTTATTACATTATCTACTTATAAGCTTAAGCTACGTATGTTAACAATATTTCACTTATATTAGTGGTTGAGTTAGCAAGTTGGTCAATACTTGTGTACAATAGCGTTATCATATTACATTAAAATATGCCCCCTAACTGAAAATTCTGGTTGTGCCCTTGCGTAAATGCATAATGGAATGAATATTAACAAGTAATAAGTGCCCCTCGCGTTGCGAGGGGATTCTTAAAACTTAAAACTTAAAACACAATTTTGCTTTTAAACGCGTACATATACAAAGCTAAATACGCTTGGTGTTTCATTGTTGCATATTATTTTTAAATGTGTATGTCCATCTGCTTCATTGTTGAATAATATTTTCAAATGTGTATGTCTAACTCTAAGTTAGTCGATTTCTCCGGTGTTCTTTACTATTTTCATACCAACTCAAATACTTACCAAGTGACTATAAAGATTTACACAGACACACATATTCTTTTTGGGCTTAGTCCTTCGAAATGCTACCAACTTTGCCCAAAAGTCTAATGTGTGGGACTAACTTTCGACGAGGCATAAGAATGCAACCTACTTGAAAATTGGGGTTTTTGATGTAGTTTTTAACCTTTATAGCCGGTAACCGGTTACAAAATATAGTTTTTAACCTTGATCACACGTGGCAGTACACGGTGGCTATATGTTTCCACGTATTATCTATTTTCTTCCAAGGGGTCTTATTAAAAAATTTTCAAATCCATGCATATCAGTTATATCAAACGGAGTCAGACCAAAGTTTCTTACACTCACCTACCCTGTTTCAACATTCAAGAACATCAAAATTGATGGTTGATGTTTCATCGTTTTTGTGATCTGAAGTTGCTAAAAGGTATGAATAACTTGGTTTTCGCATTTTGATGTGTCGAAGAACTGATTTATGTTATAAAACTAGGGCTTATAAGCAAAATGAAAAAAAAAAAGTTAAAATCTTCTGAAATTGTTGTCGATGCTTTTAACACAAGTGTTCATTCAGATTTGTAAGTATTTATGTTTTGGTGTGTTTATTTACAGAAATGGAGGGTGAATTTCGAGGGTTTCCGATCACACTTCATTATGATGGGGCTTTTTTCTTCCAACCTTTGAGGTATGTAGAAGACCATGAAATCTCACTATTAGTTAACATATGCACGTTTGATGAGTTTGTTGAGTTAATCATGCAAGAAACCTGGTCACCATTTTCAAATGCTTATTACTTGTTACCAGATAGTGGGTTTGAAAACTTGATGATCATAGAAAATAATGATGATTTAGACACATTTTTTGACATAATTGAAAGCTATGGTAGAGTTCATGTCTACATAGATCATTTGATGTTGGAGTTAGGTGACTATGTAGCTAACAACAAGAATGAAGTTAGTGAAGTTGCAGAGAAGACTAATAACTTAAATGAAGTGTCTAGTAGAAAAGGAAAACAAATGACTACCACTGAGAAGAGCAGTAAAGATTTGGTTGATGATGCAGATGATGTAGCAGTAGGTGTAGGTAAAGTTCATGTGAGGCCATTTAAACATTTAGGTGCTAAAAGTGGAAAAACTACAGAGGGAGTGGGTTGCAGTAGTAAAGGTGGTAATGTAGGTGACAAAACGATTAAGAGAACAGAGGGTGCACCTGGAGATGATGATCCTGATGGTGACTCTTCTGATGGTGATTCTTGTGATAGTGATGCTTCTGCTTACTCACTTGACCATTTAAGTGAAGGTGAAGATGAAGTAGCTGAGGTTAGGAAAGGTAATCCCATTGTTACAAGTGTACAGTCTCAAATAAGCAGTGTAAAAAGGCAAGAGCATGGGCCTTAAGTGAGTATGAGAAAACTTTGGAAGAACACTATGGAATGCTTAGATCTTATGGAGAGGCTTTACTACAAACTAATCCAGGGTCTACTTTTCAAGTTGGTGTCACAGTCAATCCTAATGACAAGGTGTATTTTGATAGAGTGTATGTTTGTTTGAAGGCTGTTAAAGATGGATGGTTGTATGGATGTAGGAAGGTTGTAGCATTAGATGGTTATTTTCTGAAAAGCACATGTAGAGGCCAATTACTAACTGCAGTGGGTAGAGATGGTAATAACCAGATTTACCCAATAGCATGGGCAGTTGTAGGTGTGGAGAATAGGGACAATTGGAGTTGGTTCATAAGGCTGCTAGGTCATGATTTGCAGAGTCCCTCTGAAAATGAGCTCACTTTCATTTCTGATCAACACAAGGTGTTTGACTTTGCTTATATTAGCATAATTATATGGTTATTGTATTTAAATCAAACCTTACTCTACTTATCTTTTGATGTAGGGATTGATTGAAGCACTGAAGGATGTGATGCCTGATGCAGAGCACAGGCAATGTGCAAGACACATCTATGAAAACTTCAGAAAGAGGTACATTGGAGTTGCTTTTAGGAATCTCTTCTGGAGGGCTTCAAAGGCATCCCATGAAGGTGAGTTTAATGAGGTAATGGATGAACTCAGAAGAGCTAATCCTAATGCCCATAAGTACTTAATGGATAGAAATCCCAGATCTTGGTCTAGAGCATTTTTTAGGTTGTATACTGGGTGTGAAGCAGTAGAGAATGGCTTTAGTGAGTGTTGGAATTCTGTTCTATTAAGAGTGAGGAACAAGCCTATAATCACTATGCTTGAGGCAATTAGAGTCATTGTTATGATTAGAATGCAATCAATTAGGGAAATCAGTGAGAAATGAGACCTGCATAGTCAGGATATCACACCAAGTATTAGGAGGAAGTTGAATTTTATTAAAAATCAGGTTGGTGAGTACATAGTGATACATGCTGGTGGTAGTGAGTTTGAGGTTAGAATGCATGGGAAATCATGGGCAGTTGACATAGAAAAAAGTAAGTGTTCATGCAGGTTATGGGCGTTAAGTGGGGTACCTTGTGTTCATGCAGTGAAGAGTATTTTGAAATGTGACCAACTACCAGAAGATCAAGTATCTTACTGGTTTAGAATGGAGATGTACTTACAAGCTTATAACTTTCATATAACTCCAATGCCTGGAATGGAATTTTGGCCTGTTGTTGATCAAAACAAGCCATTACCTCCTGCACCTAGAATCATGTGTGGAAGGCCTAAGAAAAAGAGACATAGATCAGCTAATGAGCCAATGGTAGGGAGAACAAGGGTTTCTAAGCATGGTGTTATAATGACATGCCAAAATTGCTTTGAAACTGGTCATAATTCCAGGGGTTGTACCAATGAGAAAGTCATCAGAGAAAAACCACCAAAGAAGAAGGATGGCAGGAAGAAAAACATTGATATGCAATCAAGAAGGCCCAGGAAATTAAAAAGAAGACTTGTAGATGAGGAAGATGAGGAAGGTGATGTTGATGGGTCAACCAGTGCACCCAAAGCAGCACCCAAAGCAGGACCAAAAGCAGCACCAAAAGCAGCAGAAGATGAAGCAGCACCTGATGAAGTAGCACCAAAAGCAGTACCTAGTAGGTCACCACTTGGAGTGACAAAATGTGGTTTAAGATGGTCTTCAAATGGATCACCCATTAAGCAAACAAAGAAAAGTCATATTATAACTTACCATATTCCCATGTGTCTTAATTTGTTTTGTAATATTATATCTTATCTTTTAGGATGAATTTCATTTGCAGTTAATGCAAGGTAGTGTGATAAACCACCTAAAAGTGGTGTTTGTATTGGGAAACCAACTTCAACAAAGAAAACAAAAACAAGTAAGTTATAATTAGTTGAGTATAAGTTACTTAAGTTACTTATTACTATTTGTTTATTGTAACATGTAAGTTATGTTTGTGACAATGTAGTGTCAGAGATAGGTAAACGTGGGGTTTGTATTGGGAAACCAACTTCAACAAAGAAAACAAAAACATGTAAGTGTTTGAGGTTAGAATAAGTTAGTTAAGTGTTATTACTTATTATGGTTTGTTTATTGTAACATGTTATTGTTATATTTGTGGCAATGTAGGGTCTCAAATAGATAATGCTGCTGGGAACAGAGGTAAGAATAATGTTGGTTTTGGCAAGACAATGACATGGTTCAGTTGTGGGTTAGGATCATCTGGGACTGTGGTTGGAAACAATGACACATCTGACCCAACCAATTGCTTACCCCATGATTCTATATCTCAATTCACAGATGAAAATCCACCAGTGATTGCTACCCAGGAATCACACACTGGAGGTGTGCCTAAAAAAAGAAAGGCAAGTGAGAGAATTGTCAATATGAAACTGGCAAAAAAGGTTCCTGGACCTGGAAGCACGACTGACAATGCAATGGATCTTGGTTAGATTTGAAGGCTGTTATGTAGTTTTTTGGAAGTTGATCCGACATGTGTATAGACCTTTTGCCATTAGATGGCATGTTTTTGTGTAGTTTATAGGTCACATGTAGTTGGGGTAGTTTGTGGATCAAACTTTGGTTTACTTATGATGTAATGTACTAGATCACTAGTTTGTGCTTTTGGTTTACATTTCTGGATGTGTGCTGCTATTGTATGCATACATGTAATGTAATGAATTTGGTTTCTTATGTAATGTAATGGATTTGGTGCTTTCTTATGTAACATAATGTACCAGCAAGTAGGAGTACAACCAACAATGCTAGAACAGCAACTAAGAGTGCAGAAAGTTGGTGATAATCTGTTACAACTAACAATGCTACAACCAACAATGCTAGAACAGCAGGTGTCTATCTGTGCTAATCTGTTACAACAATTCATTGTAACTAATCTGTGCTAATACATACCATCATTGAGAAGCATACCAATACATACCATCTAACCAAAAGGCAACACATAACCACTTGACCATTTAAGTGAAAGCATTACATAGTTACAATCCCAAAAGTATCATTACATAACAGTAACATATTACAATACACTACGTAACACTAAACATTTGAGCTTACTTCATGACTACAACAAGTAACAGTACAATCAACAATGCTAGAACAACAACTAAGAGTGCAGAAAGTTGGTGAAGCAATCCTAACTTTGACTTTATCAAGGTCAACTCTTCAACATTCTTCATCAACACCATATTTGATTCTGCATCTTCTTCGATTTCCTGCCTTGATGGCTTGTTTTTCACTTCCATCCTTAACTGATACACAATGTTCTTGTAATAGTCACTTGGAAGCTCCGCATCAAGAAAACGATATTTGGTACAATAGCGGGTTTTAACCTTCAAGGATTATTCAAAATTAATAACAATAATAAACAATAATTACTAATTGGTGGTGAATTCCAGCTTTTCTAATCAACAAGAACACCAATTAAAGATTACAACAACAAATTAAATAATTAGGTTAAAACTTACTTTTGGGCATTTGACGAATCGACGTGCCGGGTTGATATCGGTCCAAGATGTGCGAACACACATCTTCTCTCCACAGTCGCAGTAGTAAAAAAGCGGTTCAACTCGATTTTGAGAAGATGAAGACGAAGACGTTTCCATGGTTACAGAGAAAACGAGGGGAAAGGGGGGGGGGGGATTGTGCGGGAAATAAAGATCCACTTTTGGGAATAATATATAAACAAATATCATATTTTTTTGGGTTTTTTTTACAATCCACGTCGCTATATACGTGACATTAAGGTGGCAGCTTACATGGTAGAAAAAATAAGTAAACCGGATGACATCAACTTTTTGCAGGTAAACTACATCAAAAACCCCAATTTAACAGGTAGGTTGCATTCTTATGCCTCGTCGAAAGTTAGTCCCATACAATAGACTTTCGGGCAAAGTTGGTAGCATTTCGAGGGACTAAGCCCATTTTTTTTTTTTTATAAATTCAGATAATGTACTTGAACACATATATCTTTAGGCTAACTAATTGCTACAATTGATTTGATAATTTTAATTTGTGTAAGAATATTAGGATCTTAACAAATACAATTGGATATGCTACAATTCATTTTACGTACTATTAAATATTGTATTTATTATACTCCGTATGATTTTGTAAATATGTCCTCCTTTATAGAATTTTCAATGAACATTATTCAAATCTTATTTACATTGCCACACAATATCTAAATTTTAATGTTGAATCAGCATACGTACGAATGTAGGATTCTTCACATAGTATTTCATATTAAGAGTACTTATGGTTTAAAAAGACAACCAAAAATGAAAGCAAATTTGGGTTCTTACTTGTTTTTGTCTGTTTTGATCTCTTTCTATATCTTTCTTTAATTTCACTCTTTCTTTTGCTTCCGATATTACTACTACCACCACCACCCATCATAGTACAAACAACTAACTGGCTACTTATTTTGAAGCCGTACTAACCCAATAACATTAAATAGGAACCTCAAATATTTGCACACAACGAAAGATCTTATATGACAAACGTTTAGCCTTAAAAAACATCAAACTCGTATTGCAAAATGAAATCACAGCTCAATAAAATTAACTTTTTTTTTATGAGAATCTTTTTTTCTTATTTATTTATCCTCATTTTAGTCTCCAAATCTTCATCTTTTTTTAAAAGAGCTCAAGTTTTCCATCATTCTCCTAAGCACAACCGAACAAGGGCGGAGACAGGGCGGGGGCAGCGTAGGCAATCGCCCCCACTCATTTTAAAATTTTTGCCCCGACTAAACTATTAAAGAAATAAAAAATAAATTTTTTTCGCCCCACCATCCAGATTTCCTGGCTCCGCCCTACAACCGACCCCTCCCAGCTAGATATGTGAATTCTACCACAACTTACCACCGACATCAACGTTCGAGAAGGAAAGTAACACATAAGTGACCAGTATGAAACAAATAAACTTATACGTGGTAATTAATCCCTTAAAACTTGAATCAAATACAGACCTCTTAAAAGCAAAAACAGATTCCAAATCTATCAATGTATAAAAACAAATAAGCTAGCTAGATTTATGAAAATAACTGTTCTGTAAAGAATTTAAATTTTCGAAAAATCTTCAACACCTACTGTATCATCATCACCCCTCGCCTGGTTCATCTATAATGGGTTGAGTACAACAATTATTGTTAAGATAAATTGTGTATTTGTCTTGTGAGATGTTACGGAATTAATTAAAGAGAGGATATATAAATGTGAGGAATGGAAATTTCGGATGTAACACATATGTATGGCACTGGCAGGTATGGGCTTTATTATTTTACTTTACACGTGTTTGGAAGATGCAAATAAGAAGCCACGTGTATTACTCTTGATATGTGGGGAGAAATTGATAAAACACAATATCACTTAGACTCGGTCAATGAAAAGTCAACGAAATTTTTCCTGAGAAGTAAGCGAGAAATAGGCGATTTACTTGGCCGATTGTATATAAGGGTTAATAAGACCTTTGACATGTAAAAATGGTAATATAATTTCTAATATATTTTTTTCATACTTTTTTTCTTCTGTATCGCCAAGTTTTTTGTCAGTGTGTTGCTTTTAAGTTTCTCAAGAAGACTTTTTATGTAATAACTAGCATATTACGGTTATTACCTGCGTAATGCGATGGTGACACTTATTTCATATATTTTTAATATGTGCAATAATATGTTAAGGTTATCTTTATATATTTCGTGTTATATATTTTAATTTTATAAAAGAAACATGCCAAGAAATTTTTTAAAAAGCCTTGTACATTTTGAATTCATTAATATCATTTCATAAAACTATGAGTTGTTTAAGTTTATTACACAAATTAATAAAATTATGTAGTAGTACAATAAAGTAAGACAAAATAAATCATGTTTAACCAAATTATTATTAGTAGTAAATAATAATCTAGTTAATGCAAAATTGCAAATATTATTTCCTTATAAGTAATAGGGGTAAAATGGGTAATAAAATTAACAAATCGATTGTTACTTCATACGACATTTTTATCGATCTATTCAAATATTGTTATAATCATGTTATAGTAATCCAAATCAACAAATCAATTACTAAATTGTTTAATGAGGAACAGGCAAAGAAGTATTTACAAGACAACCCAACCCGGCCCGAGCCATTTATATGCGTACCAAATAAGACCCACTTTTCAACCATGCCTATTTTTTTATGTCACCTAACCTAGTCATGTTGCTACCTCATTTAGAAAGCTCAGAAGGAACCCACTACTTTGTACCATGTAAAGAAGCAACCGAGTCAGCAAAAAATCAGCTTGATCCACTCATGCTGTACACAAAATTTACTCAAACCATGAAGTTGATTAATCAAACCACTAATGAATAATGATATAATTGAACCATATAATAAATTTTGAGTACCTTATAGCATTGCTTCTGAAACCTTACAACAATAACAAGGCATCCAAAACTAAATTCTGCCTGCAACTTTTACACTATTATATTCAATCATCAAATAAGAGTAGTATAAGACAACTCAAAATAAAAGGAATGTAGCACGAAGTGTCTTTACATTAAATTCTCATACATACGTCGAATAAAAATATTCTACGACAACACTTATGAGTTGTGATGTAGTTCACGAATTGAGTAGCATGGTCACCCCATAAGGCACGATTTAATCCCCTTTCCACTGTGAAAACAACAATACACAAAATGTTACCATTTTAGATGTGAGGTGGTAAGTTATTAATCAGCTACTACTGTAATTGCATATAGTACAGAATATTGGTTATAAAAAAGTAAACAACTCTTCGCCAAAGTAACTTTCACCTTTCAGTGTCAAATAATTAGAAAATTGGTAATATTTTGGTTAAATTTAGAGAACAGAAAACGTATTTTATGGGTAAATGAGTAAATGACCAGCCCGACCCGTCTACTTAACCTGTTACCAAACATGCCCAACCTGTACATCTATAGCCAAATGCACTCCCCAAACGGCTGAAATTTACTTATGACCAAAGATGGTTCAAATAACAGGCAGCACAAGACCTCTGTAACAAAACAACAAACCGGGTTCATGACAAGAATATTTAATACACACAACAATGTCATGCCGCTACTTACAGAATTTGATAATAAAAAAACATTTTAGCTTAAAAGATACAATCTTGAAATCAGACTATCATTGAAAATTGGTTCAACCAACCCCATGGATAAACCTATGGATGAAATTAACATCCATTAGATCAAAATGGGTGACTTTGAATTGGGTGACTTCGAAATTGGTTTACCTGTTATATGTTACATCGTTTGGGTGTTGATATTATTAAATTGATTGAGCCTTTCTACATGTTTTAGGCTATTAGTACTTAAATTAGGAATCGTATATAAAATTGAGCAACTAATTTCATACGAATTTGATAACAGGCTCCATATACTTTCCTAAAGCATGTACCCACCTTTTCGATTAGGCACAGTAGCCTTCATCGATCATCTGGTCGAGAAAAACTGTTATGCCTCCCCATTTTGTTAGATCTAATCAAAGGCTTCCAAGAGGATCTTCTAACATAAGGTTTACGCCACGTCAATGTACCCAGTACCTATAATCACAAAAGTCACTCGTAGGCGTGTAACGTTAAGAGATAACACATATATATTCGCAAAATAGGCCATTTGATCTAAGCCATTGAAAGTTAAATCCACTTCGAGATCGGTCAGCAAGTTGATCGAAAACAAATAATGAGGTGTTCACCTCTATATATCTTGCCATTGTAGCTCCCAGACTTCCCTTTCACATTTTTATATGGACTTAATCTTCACAAAACCGAGATCTGTGTAAGCCAACAAACTAACAATCACATGGAACTTATCTTAAGTTATTTAAAATTAATAACCAACAAATAGACTCCAAATTCTATCACTATCTGAGTACATAGATAAAATATCCCAGATTAAATTGGATAAGGACATTTTACGCATGAAAAATAGAATATGGGCCACTTGTGGCCCTATTCGACCCAATTGACCCACTTCCTTGCAAAGTATTTTTCTGTTCTACCCATTCCTAAGTAAATGGACTAAAATTCATGCATTTGTCAATATGAAAAAATGTATGGGGAAGCATATGTGAGAACACATAAATTGGAACATGTTTACCCTGTAGTATTGGGCCAAGTTTTTACAAAGGAAAGTGATTAGTTCTATTGACAGTTGGTGATCGCTAGATAGACCGAGTTCACTCATTCAAGCTCTTGTAAGTAATTGGTGCTACTACTTGAGATGGAACCTTCAATTGGTGTGAAGAAAAAGTCAATACAACATACAATTGCAGATTATATGCTTACATCTTACACATTAAGAACTTCTATTCCTCTCAAACATTTTAACATAAGTAGCAAAAGAGGCGGGTTGGGTTGGGTGACTTGGGTCGGGTCTGTTAATCGTTTTAACAGGTCAGGTGTAAGAAAAGTGATCAAAAATTTGATATAAAGCAAAATTCCACAAGAATATCTCGTTTAAACAAACTGATAGGATTTAGTTTTCAATGCTGATCCAAAATTCTATGCATTCATGTATTGTTGTGATAATGAATATATCAAATGACACTTGAACATCAAAACATGATTAGGTGATTTTTGTAAATAAAATTTTAAAACAAATTATTCGGCTTGCTTTTGGTATAATGAACAAGAAAGCCTTCAAGGTTGCAGCTAAAAGGTATTACGTAATATCAAGCTTTTATTTACAAATATATGATATGTAACCCATTTTTCCGAAAAGCTTTTATAGCCTTGTTAAAATGTCGGGATTTACTTATGGAATGTATAAAAAATGGATAGAAAAAAGTGTTGAAAGGTGAAACGGCGTTTTGGCCTGCACCAATATCTCATACATTATTAGACCCGACCCAAGTCACCCAACCCAACCTGCCCCTTTTGCTACTTATGCTATCTCTCATGGAGCCTTCGGACATGAACCTAAGTCTCCTTCAGGTAACATTCAGACTTTTCTAAGAGATGAGGAGTTGACCAAGTGAGTTTTAAACTTTGCATGCTAAGCATAGTATCACCGACTTATCCATGACACAAGAAACATCAGATCAAATGACTACAATAATATTAAAGTCACTCAGTGAACTTCAATATCATCTGCATAAAGTAGAAAACTCGACAAGCTATACTTGGATAACTGGATAAAAGTTAAGAACTAACTTTTTTCGTGGTTTTGACTTGTAAGGATTGCTGCATTGACCTCACTTGCAGTTTTTAGACGTTGTGAGATGTCTAAAAGATCTCCAACAGGGCAATTCTTCATATCTTCAAAAGCCAGCAGTGCAACTGTTCTCTCCAACTCTTCTAAAAAACTTTGCTGCAATCATGAAACCTTATCTTTAAAAACGATGAACACAAAGTCCTGTCTGTGGACCATATAACATTTCTGTTTTGTGGGTCCCATTTACAGACAAATAATAGTACCCGTAGGATGGATATACAATGAATGGGACCAATATGAACTATGATTTTAAGATATTAATGTTTCATCTTTAGTGTAACGACTATGTCAGCTTAAATGAGAAAAGAAAAAAGAAGCATAAGAAAGTCAGAAGTTACATTTTCCTCTCCCCTAGGAGCGAGCTCCTCCTGCGCGAATTCCAGAGCCTCTTCAACCTTCCCATTCCGAATCAGTTCTATAAGCCTTTGCTGCTGTAGATGGAAAAACATCTGGGGATTTGTGTCTAAAATCTGCATGGAAAATATATGTTTAGTCAGCATTTTGATCAAGCAAAAGTACACAACAAAAAGTTAACTATGAAGAATAAGTATGCTCCATTTGCTAAACCATCTTCCTCCATAGTAGCTGTCCCTTCACCACTTAAACATTTACATTATATATATATATATATATATATATATATAACCCACATGATGTAAATAGGCAATGGAATAGATAGCAGTTATCAATTCACACCGACAAATAACGTTTTTTAATCACAATGCTTACATAGATACAAAATGGCATATATATTTGAGCAAGTGCCCCAAGATATCTTAAAGTTAGGCTTATACGTGGAAAATGAGCGGGTCAGGAAGGTTGGCTCAAGAGCCATACAGGTGTTGTCCACCAATACTTAGTCTGTAAGTAGCTAACATAATATATAAAGTTATACCTAGTATGATTAATATAACGAATTAACGATGAACACCAGTAATGTGATTAGAAGTGGTAACCACTTAAGTACCCATTGTGCAGCTCCCATTCTATTTGACGCATTGCCCTTTAGCAAATATTTTTGATTTAACCCATAGGACTTGTTGAATGTAAAATATTAACCCAGATTGAACAATTTATATTGATCTGTGATGAAAACACCCCCTCAAGTTATACTTATTAAAATCAGAAAGATCATAATATGATGTCTATAATGCCCTTAAATACTGACAAACGTGGAGAGATGATGCAGACTACAACCAATAACATAGTTGACAAAGCAACTAACCTCAGGGTTCAAATCATTAACTTTTTTTTAATTGCATCTTCCACGTTCCCTGACTGTACTGCTTTTTTAACAGCCATACGATCTGTAATGGTTGCAAGGTCTATCTCTGCTATAGTATCTATAAGGAAATTCAAAATAAACGAAGAAAAATATTTCTAATCGACAAACTACAAACAATTCATTAAAGATATGAAATAGGATACAGTCTTTGGTACCCAAATCAATCTTTTTGAACAACCACACACACAAATTGTAGCGAATCACTAGACGTTGATGAACAATAACAAACCACACCAAAGCTACATTCGGTTCTAGATACTAATGAGAAATGTTAATGTCATAAAACAGCAGCGACTGCGTACTTACCTCAACGTTCCACGATGGTCACTATACTTATAATCGTACTAATTTATTCATTAAACTTAGTAAAAGCATTCCTTTTTTATCATTTAGTATCACCTAATAAATCTATAATAACGAACATCTGATAACGTAAGTCATGATTACATGAAATAAAAACTAAAGGACATCAGAAGTTTGTAGCACTTTAGTAAATGTGGTGATTACATACAAAACAACTCCTTCAAACCCTAACTAAAAAAAACCCTAGGCTCAAAATTACGATACAAATTACAATCGCGGGTGAAATCAAACAAATATATAACTACGTAGATACGATTATCAACTGTTATATACGCCTGATTGAATCAGCGTTTGCATACATAATATACACCTGATTGAATCGGCGTTTGCATACATAATATATAATTGAACCATTTAGCATAAGAAATCAGACATTAGAACTTCAAACAAACATTCATAATTAAGTTTGATCATTGTAAATGATTTAGTCCATAAATCACAAGCCTTCTGAACATCAAATATAACAAAACATCGATACCTGAAGATTGTGGAAATCAATACTGCGTTCAGGAAGATGGTGTGATTCTGTTTTTCTTCGATTCGATTTTGATTTCTTCAAGAGGTTGCGACCCTTGATCCGTCTCTGGACAAAATCTTGGTTGGTTGATCACGATTTTGATTTAATCCGTTCGTTGAAATCTCAACCTTATCAACAAAAACTTTGGATTAACACGTACTGTCAATATAGTAACAAACATAAATAAATACTAATACCAATTCATACGCAAGTATGTATGTATCTATTTATTTACTTTTTTATTTCTTATAACCGTCATACAACTCTTTGTTACGATAACTAGGTAGCTAGTTTCCTGGTGTACTTCAATTTGGTTTCCTAGCCATATACGACCTTATTATTATAATCATATATTTGTATAAATATATAGAGAAGATAAAGATATAACATCTATCATTTAAACGAGTGTTTAGTTTTCCCTCATCTAGTGCATCAAACAAGTAACACTCTCCAACAAAGAGGTCGAGATGGAGAATGAAGAAGAAAAATTCACGTGTGAGATCTGCATCGAACCGGTAACACTGCCCAACACAAAGTTCAAGAACAGCGATAGATGTGCTCACTCGTTTTGCACCGACTGTATCATTAAATACATTCAAGTCAAACTTGAAGACAACGTATCAACAATACAATGCCCGGCTACTAACTGCAATCAATCACTTGAACCCTTATCTTGCTGCCCCATAATTGGACACCAACTCTTCACCAAATGGTGTGACAAGCTATGTGAATCAACGGTATTAAAAGTTGATAGGGTTTATTGTCCTAACAAAGAGTGTTCCGTGTTGATTTTGAATGAGTGTAAGGAGCGTAACTTACAGAGATGTGTGTGTCACTATTGCAAGAAACCGTTTTGTTTCACATGTAAGGTCTCATGGCATGCGGGTTTTTCTTGTGATGAGACGATACATGAAGACGATGTATCCTTTGGTATTCTTTGCCAGGCAGAAGGATGGAAGATGTGTCCCACATGTGGCCACTGTATTGAGCGTATTGCTGGATGCCAATTTGTTACATGCAGGTTTGTCCACCCTTACTATGTGACCCTTAAAACTTTAACCTAATCAAACTTCCCATCAGTCGTCTACGTGCGTGATCGATCATAGTAATAGTTACCGCATTATAATTGCTTTTGGCTATTAATTAGATAAAAAATAAAATTCATAACGGACGACCTGCATCATATGGGCGTCGTGTCTGGTTATTATAAATAATAAATCAACATTCTCGAGTTTTTATTTTAAGTGGAAAGGAAAGGAGCGGAATGGATTAGGAATGAAAGCATATGGCCTTTTTGTTAACAACACTTTCTGCTTATATTTGGGCGGATTTGAACAGAAATCTACGTATTTATCTTGATATCATCTTAGATTCTTTTCCCTAATCCACCTGCTATCTTATGATGAACTTTATTATTATTGTTGCACGAAACGGAACACAGCGAAAAAAAATTAACCTTGTCTTCTTTGACTCCTCCGTCGGCCAAACGGGTATTACTTCATCGAAGGTATGGTGGATTGAGTCTTTTTTCCCCACTTTCAGATCATGACTTATAACGAAAAAAAATAAATAGTTACTAATTCGTACTCCGTATCATATATATATATGAAAGCATCTCCAATGTTCATTTTTTAACAACTTTTTCTAAAGCTTTTTCAATATAATGTGTAAGAGGTTTTTTGAAAAAGCTTTACAAAAAGCTTTACCTCCAACAATAAAAAAACTTTTCTTACATGCAAACTAGTATTAAATATGATTATATTAGGTATGAAAGAGATTACAATAGCTTGATATTTATAAAGCTTTTACACTCTCTTTCTTTCTTATTTTATTTGTTTTTAATGATTTGTATATAGGAAAAGCTTTTTCTTGTTGAAGGAAAAGCTTTTTGAAAGCTTTTATTATTCAAGCTCTTACACATTTTGTTGAAAAAAGCCTTTAAAAAGCTATACAAATTTGATCATTGGGGGTGCTCTGAAGAAAGTTATCTCGTGAATCGTGATCACATATAATTTAATTTAAATTTTCAACGATACGGATATCAATGATACTGACAATTTAACACTAAGCTACCTATTGATATATCTTGATCACGATCGTAATTTCATAGCCAATTTATATTTATGATTAATTTTCAATATATAACATGTTTTGATTTTTAGTCAGAGTTTAATTTATTGTTTTGCATTTTTTTCTTTTGTTTTCCTTTCTACTCAAGAATACATATTAAGTATTCGATTTTACATTCTTTTCTATTCATTTCTTCTCATTTCAATTCCATCTCATTCTTTTCCACTAAAAATAAACTCGAGAATATAGTCTAAAAGTTAAATAAGGAATACGAACATTTTTATTTTTAACTTTAATATCAAACAAAATTTTTTATAAAATATATATATTAAAATTATTAGAATTTTATGTTCGCAAAAAATATTGTTTGTGTATCATATATCTTTTATTTTATTTTTATAATAAATCGATCTAATATTAAAGAGGATAAAATTATAATAATTTTGACATTTTTTATGAAAAATGTGTACCTATAAAATTGAACTCTATTAACCAATACAACTTTCAATTTTACCTCAACCTCAATTAACCAATAGAAAACCTTCATTCACCTAAAAAATCTCTTTAAAAAAAAATCCTTAATCTAATATACATATAGAGGATTAGTAGAATTTTTCAAGATTAATATGGTAATCTGCTTTTATTAATGTTTACGACTTATATCCAAATATTCAAAATATTTTATTTGTATCACTGTCTTATCCGGCTTCAATTATATAAATAAAAAATTTATATATTTAATTTAATTTACATCCTATTCCAATTCCATTCTCTCAGACTTGAGGTGACGAATGAATATGATGAGTCTTTGACATACATGATTCATTCTAAAACTTAAGTTTAATATAAAGTTTAAATATTCATTTTTCACATTTATTTTTAAGCACTAAATATATATATATATATATATATATATATATATATATATATATATATATATATATATATATAAATTTCAATAGTAACTATTTGTTTAATAATGAATTCGTCCCTATTGTTTGTGTATTAAAATTTATTAAATTAATAAGCGCAGTTTTAATTTTATTTGATTTGTCTACCAACAAAATTTATCCAATTACGAGCTTTGATTGCTAAATAGTTTATTTTAATACGTTTCATATTATGGTATTAGTCGAATTACGGTATAGAAGATAAAATGAACGGGTTTAATAGTGTTATGATAAGTGATCACAAAATTATTAATAAAAGGTATCTACGAAAAGTAAAAGAAAAATTAATTGAATGAGTGAAATAACGGATTTTGTCAAACTCCGTTATACATTACGTAACCGTCATCCCGTAGCGTATTTTATAACGGGACAAATTAATATTAAGATAGGGTAGGTACTTCGTGGATAACGAAGTAATAATATAGGTTGATAGTTCTCTTTGGGAATGTTCCGGTATTAATGAGATATGTTTATTTTCATTTGAATGTTAAAATTTAATTTTGTATAAAAAGATATTTATTAACCAATCAAATATCAATTTTATTAATTTTACAATGAACAATCATATCAACTAATTTTTCTAAAAGGCTAAAACCTGGTGTGAAAAACATAAAAAGAAATTTAAAATTTGTATGGAAGGACACGTATTATCTTCCAAAAAATATATGTATATTATATTAATATGCATTTAAACTTTGATATGTTTCAAACGGTTTTACTTCCTATTATATTATCACACAATAAACTATTTCGAATAAGATATAAATTATTGTTAATCTTACATAACGTTTGTGTGTGTACAGGTTTAAAATTTTATTTTCTGTGTTATTTTAACTATTTCAATAATGTTGCCAAATAAACTTGTAAATTCATTAAATAAATCTCAAAACATTATAGCATAATGTTTAAAATGTATTGCCCGAACTAACATTAGTTATTTTATTTTACTATTTTCTTTTTAATTTTATGATTACATATTATATGCACGGGCTTACAATCAAATATTATACAATTAATAATTTAACTCTTAACATTATTAATGTTTATTTCAGTACTAACACTTACATATTAATAACGATAAATATTACATACATTTAACTAACTAATATTTTAATACAGCCCGTGTATATACACAGATTTATAATCTAGTAATAATAATTAATAATAATAAAATAAAATAAAACAACGCAAATCCCAGTTCAAAATTATCTTTAGGTACACGTGTGATATGAATGTGCTACATAGACTACATTTTAATATGATATTATTTATCTTTAGTAAAAATACACGGACCACTTATAAGTTATAAGCTTTAATGGTCATCTAACTCTTGATTGCCATGCCCTTTAAAATATGCAATTATCATAGGGTTTATTGTTTCTTTATATATATAATTTTACTCTTTTTCCAATTATATAAGATAGAGGTGGCAATTTTAGACCTATTGGTTAATTATGAGTCAATTTGGTTAATTTTTAGGAGGGGATGGGTTTGTTGGGTCTCCTTCCATTTTTTGGATGGGTCTCAATAAGTTTTTTTAATATAACCTCCAATTGTGTAACAATTAACCAGCAGGTTTAGATGTGTCTAGCGGGTAAATTTTTTTTCCACCTCATTTCATTTTTCACTCAAATAAAAAAAACATTTGGTGAACTCGATGACCCGACCTGACCCGAGACCCATTTGACCCGGATCCGTTTAGATCCATCCTTCTAAATGACCTATTTAGACCCGGACCCATTTAGACACAAACCCATCTAGACCCCCAACCCGACCCATTCATTTTGTCACCTCTAATATAAAACATACTTTGATTTGTTCTATTATGTGTAGTAAACTTGTAATTATGGTCTATTGTATGTATTATTTCCTTTTTGGGTAAAGTCAAAAAAAGAAACTTTTCTATTTAGGTCATACCCAAAAATGAAATCTTATCTTATATACAATAGACCAATAGATACTTTTAAAGTTTGAATCATACAATAATAAAAGTGTAATGTATAATACATAAGGAAACAATAAACCCATTATTATAAGTCGATTGAACTATATTAATGATTCGTTGATTGACGTAATTGTAGGTGTGGAACCAAGTTTTGCTACGAATCCGGAAGTGGGTCAAGGCTTGTCCCTGGTCGTGGTTTATTCTTGTTTTTATGTATTTTCTTTATTTTAGCTATCATCTTTATCTTTATATGTTTGACAGAGTATTTGTGAGTCGAAATATCACAAGTACCGCTTGCTCTCTATGTCAAATTCGTACCATACCTCGTTTCTCGTTTAAATAACATTTAATTTCGGGAAAATCGTATTACAATAGGGAGAAAAGTTACAATCGCAAATATGAATAATGGATGAACAAATACAACTAGTGTAATATCCGGGTGGTGCCCGGGAGCACCGTTTGTGTTTTTGATAGGTGCGATATCTAATGTGGTATTCTTTTGAGTAATGGCAAAGTTAAGACTTAGTGACAGCATGCCTTTATTCCATCACCCAGAAAGATTCATAGTTCATTTGCGAATCAAGGAACATCGTAGACTGAGTCCCCGACCTGATCATAGCTCCCGAAAACAACCAGCATCACCACATTTTCAGCCGCTAACCCTTCTATGACCATCATCAGATATACATCCTGTAAAAAATATACTTCATAGTTGACGGTTCATCATTAGTTTAATGTTTTTAAATGCACATTAATCTTACTATATATATGTATATATAGTTTTTGCATACTATTAGGATGTTCTACGTTACTGCAATAGTTCTGGTGTGTTACCAAAAAAAATGGGGCCAGGCGGGCAAGTTTGGTTGGGGAGATAACTATTACCCAACCCGTAGATGCCCATCAGATAAACAGGTTGGAATTCAAACCGTTAACCGTCCCCGAAAATTACTGATAAAGATCCAACCAAACCGATGTAACCCGTTTGGTTAAAAATGTCAAACATGGTTGACAGGTTAGTTTCAGGTTGACAGGCTTTTTATTTAAATAAACTGCATTTCAAAGATCATACATAAAGTGCCAGAAGATCAAACCAACCCTTACCCGCTTTGACATGCGACCCAACTTACCCATGTTGCCACCTAATTTGAAATTAATTACTCGACTTTTAGCACCAAAATTTATATACAAAACGTTTATGGGAGAAGTGAAAAATCTTGCGCCAGAGTATGGTTGGTTGTATGCTGTATAAGTGACACAACCAATCTGAACCATACTCGCATTTACATATGCGAGTTGAACCTGTGGCTATAAGTACACTCATTTTGAAATCGAAGCGTGAAAAAGTAAAGTCATACCTCACTCCCTACACAAACAGGCAGGGAGATTCAGGGATATAGCGTGTAGTAAAGGATTAATAAGCGTGTCTTTTGCCTAATTGAAAGGAAGAACTTTATCAACTTATAATATCTGCATGTTAAAAAAATCAAACATGAAGAATAAGTTAACTTGCAACAGAATAAGGGTGTTTATGGAGGTCATTGTATATGCAAGTAGTATATATATCAGTCTATATATTCATCCATATTATGAGCAAGTGCGAATGTACAATCTATGTGTTAACTTCAACACCCATTACAACCAAACTAATAAACTTGTGCACATGGGCATGGTAAAGAAAGAGTAGAATGAAACGTAAATTATTAATCACATAGTTACCTCAGATATATTACAAATTCATAGATATAATATTATTTTCGTTGCTTTTAGTATCTATTGGATCTTTGGAGAAACGTAAGCATTCAAAGAGTTAAATTCACTTGATCAGAACACCTACACACTGCACACAAAAACACAATGAGCAGTCATGTATAGTGGAATATAAGCATTTCTATAATGCTAGTCTTGCAAAGTATAGTGGTCTTTTAAGCATATTTCACAAGAACAAACCTACATTAAATAAACAACCAAGTAGCAAATCTATAAAGAAATATAGATCAACACAAGAACACCAGAATCAATGAATAACTGCACTCGATAACTAAACCGGTCAAAGACCAAAAAACAAGACAAACAATAATCCTCACAATACAGGAAAAATCACTCAACAATTCATACACCAACAGGTGTGAATCGTTCTCTCAGAATACTTTGATCAAGATGATCAAATCAAACAATAAAGAGTGTGTGCCGTATACAGAAAGAGAGAAAAAGAAAACATAAAAAATTAACCCTAAAAACCTATAAAAGAGTTTATATACAACCCTAAAAATAAAAGATACAAAATACACCTCAATAAATGAAGATGTCACACTTTGACCCTTCCAGGAATACAACATCACAAATAACCCTGCACAATAAGAAAACATACAAAACAAGCACAAACAATACAAATAAATGTTATTCCATAAAAAGATTGATAAAAATATTTATATTTCAATACTCCCCTTCAATCTTTTTTCTGGAATAAATCAATTAATCCCAGATTCCTACAGAAAATGTTATGTTGAGAAGAACTCAATCATTTGGTAAAAATATCTGCAGTTTGATCATTAGAAGAAATCTTGACAGTTTTAATAGTACCAGCAGAAACCTTTTCTCTAATGAAATGAACATCTAATTCAAGATGTTTTGTTCTTTCATGGAAGACAGGATTGGCTGCTAGTTGAATAGCAGAACTATTATCACAATATACAGGAACAGGTAAACTTGTTTTTATATTTAAATCATCTAAAATTTTCAAAATCCAAACAATTTCACAAGTTACAATACTAAGAGCCCTATATTCAGACTCTGCAGAAGATCTAGAAACCACATTTCGTTTCTTGCTTTTCCAAGAAATAAGAGAATTACCCAAATAAACATAGTATCCTGTCACAGATCTTTTGGTTGCTTTACATTTAGCCCAATCAGCATCAATATAAGCATTAAGATTCAAAAACTCAGATTTTGATATAGAAATTCCTTTACCTGGAGACATCTTAAGATATCTCAAAACATGAAATGCAAGTTTTCAATGAGACTCTAAAGGAGAATGCATATATTGACTTAGACATTGAACAGCATAAAATATGTCAGGCCTAATCATAGTCAAATATATAAGTTTTCCTACAAGTTGTTGATACTTTGTTATGTTAATTAAACATTTATCTTTGTCAGTTTCAGTACAGGCAATAGATATATTCAGCTCAATAGGAGTTGACACAGGCTTACATCCTAAAAGACCAAATTCATGTAACAACTCAAGGCAATACTTTCTTTGAGACAAACACACACCATTAGAAGTATTTAAAACTTCTATTCCAATAAAATACTTAAGTTTTTCAAGATCTTTTATTAAAAATTTTGATTTTAAGAAATTTTTAAATCTCTCAACTTCTAGATTATCATTTCCAGTCACAATTATGTCATCAACATAAACAAGAACACCAATAAACACATTCTCAGATTGTTTCACATAAAGAGAGTAATCATTAAGACTTTGTTTAAATCCATTTTCTTTAAGCACAGCACACAACTTTTCATTCCATTGTCTAGGAGCTTGTTTAAGACCATACAAGGACTTAATAAGCTTACACACCTTTTTTTCATTTGCAGAAAAATAACCTTGAGGAGGTGTCATATACACATCTTCAACAAGATCACCATACAAAAAAGCATTATTCACATCTAATTGATACAAAGACCAATTATTATTAACAGCAAGAGCAATCAAACATCTAACAGTAACCATTTTGACAACAGGAGAAAAAGTTTCTTCACAATCTAACCCTTCTTTTTGACTAAATCCTTTAGCAACTAATCTGGCTTTATATCTCTCAATCTCACCATTAGATTTATACTTAATTTTATAAATCCATTTGCAGCCTATTGATTTCCTACCAGGAGGGAGATCAACAAGAATCCAAGTTTTATTCCTATTAAGAGCCTCCATTTCATCATTCATAGCATTTACCCAATTCTTATCCTTAGAGGCTTCCCAATAATTTGCAGGTTCAATACTTTTATTAAGATTAGTTGTAAAACAATAATTTTCAGAATTAAGAAGAGAATAATTTATCACCTTTTCTATCCCATACTTAACTTTCCCTTCAATCACATAATCACTAAACTTCTTAGGAACAACAGACTGTCTACTACTAGTCCTTCTGTTTTGAGAAGACATATGAGTTGGTAGTGGATTAGTTTGACCTGACTCAGATGTTCCCTCAGAATTAGTAATATTATGATCATTCAAAGTTGCACTAGGACCATTTGTTTGAACAGATAAATCACTGCCATCATTATTTAATGTTGCATTATGTCTACCTTCATTATCTAATGTTGCACAAGATTCATCTGTTTGAACATTTAGCCTACTGCCATCATTGTTATCATGATGGTGTTCTCCCCTTTCATCATTGGGATTTTCATTATTTATAAAATCAAAAAAATTCAAATGATTAACATCTAAATCATTAGTTTCAGAAATTATTTTAGACTTAAGTTTTAAAGGAAACACTGTTTCATAAAACTTGACATCTCTGGAATAAAAAATATTCTTGTTTTCCAGACTTAACAACTTATAACCTTTCTTAACAGTTGAAAAACCAATTAAGATACATTTTTCAACCCTGCTTTCAAATTTATCAAAATTATTTAAGACAGTTGCAAAACACAAACACCCAAAAGACCTAATGTGGGAGAGATTTGGTTTAACACCATATACCAATTCATATGGACACTTACCAGATAACACAGAAGATGGCAACCTATTAATCAAATAAGTAGCAGTTAGCACATAATTAGTCCACATATTTAAACTAATGTCACTCTGAAACATCAATGATCTAGCAACATTAAGTAAGTGTCTATGCTTCCTTTCAGCCACCCCATTTTGTTGTGGAGTATAAACACAAGTAGTTTGATGAATTATTCCAAAGTTAATACAAAAATTTTCAAAACTAGAATTAACAAATTCTGTTCCATTGTCACTTCTAAAAATTTTAACTTTAGCATCAAACTGATTATTAAGTAACTTTGAAAAAATAACAAAATTCTCATAAACTTCACTTTTAGACTTTAAAAGATAAACCCATACTGCTCTTGTGTAATCATCCACAATAGTAAGGAAAAATCTAAACCCCTCTCTACTCTGAATTCTGTAAGGTCCCCACACATCAAGATGAATAAGTTCACCTAACTTTTTTGTTTTGTGATCACTAAGAGGAAATGGTTCTCTAGTTTGTTTAGCTTTATGACAAATTTCACAAGGTGAAGTAATTGGTTTATCATTAATTTTAGATTATCTTTTAAAATATGCAGTACTTGATCTGCAGGGTGACCCAACCTACTATGCCATAACTGTTTTGAATTGTAACAATTATAAGTACAATTAGACATATTCACCCTACCTGAATAATGATTATTAAACATGTACAGACCATCAGATTCATCACCAATCCCCAACACCTTTTTTGACATCAAATCCTGAATATAACAATTCTCATCATCAAAACCAACAAATAGTTTACTATCTCTTGACAACTTATGCACAGATAATAAATTTACACAATATTCAGGAACATACAAGACACCAAATAATCTTATTGAATTGTTTAATTGATAGTTACCAATTTTTCTAACTAAGGCTTTAGTACCATTAGGATGACCAACAGTTAATCCTAAATTAGTAACATCTACATCATCAATTAAAGAAAACTCATTACAAATCATATGTTGATTTGCTCCAGAATCTATAATCCAGTTGTTTTCAAAATCTCTTGACTTAATTTGAATATTAGAGCAGAAAAATTTGTCAAAGTTAGAATTAAAAACAACATTTGAATTCATATAATTACCTGCCATGTTAACATTCATACTAGATCCAGATTCAGATTTCTCATTGATAAGACTCATCAGTTTCATAATCTGCTCACTTGTAAAAGGCATATTAGAAGAATCAGAAGTACTAGCAGTATTATCATCACAATTAGCAGTCACAGAATTGTTAGTATTAGCCACAAATTTTGGAGCATTTTGATTAAATGGCTTTCTTTTATACCCAAGAGGATAACCCACAACTTCATAACACCTATCAACAGTATGCCCCACCATTCCACATCTAGTTCATTTATAATTAGGATTTGGACCTCTAGTAAACCTCTTGTTATTATTATTATTGTTATTTTGGTTAAATGACTTTGCAACAAAAGCAGTGTTCTGAGATTTTGAAGTAGAAGACTCACTAGCAGTAGTATTCCTATGAGATTCTTCTCTAGATATCAAAGCAAAAGCTGTCTTGACACTAGGAAGAGGATCTCTAGTAAGAATATTACTCCTAATGGGTTGATATTTTTCATCCAATCCCATTAAAAACTGCATAAGTTTAATCAACTGATTATGATCAACAAACTGTTTTGCACCTTTACAAGTACAAATAGGTAATTTAACAAGAGCATCATATTGTTTCCAAAGAGTGTTTAACTTGTGATAATACTCAGAAACACTACTTCCATTTTGAGTCAAAGAATTGATTTTATGATGTAAATTAAATGTAATAGACCCATCAATTCTATCATAAGTTTCTTTTAACTCTTGCCATACAGTAGCAGCATTGTTACTAAATATTTGACCAAGATACAACTCATCAGATATGGAAGTTAAGATCCAAGTTAACACCACAGAATTACATCTGTCCCATTGACCAGATAAAACAACATCAGATTCATAATCTTCTTTTAAACATGTCCCTTCTATAAAACCAAGTTTATTTTTAGTAGCAAGAGCAAGAGACATTGCTCTGCTCCAAACATTATAATTTTCAGTCCCTTTTATCTTTATAGAAATCAAAGCAACACCAGTTGTGTCACTAGCATGGAGATAGAGAGGATCTCCAAAATCAAGTTTATTAATCAATATGACAGATGTTCCAGTATTCTCTTCCCCAACCATTTTAGATATTTGATTCCCAATTTTGACACAGATAAACAACCAAATAACAGATAACAACAACAGATATTAACCAAACAGACACACACACAAATAGCAGATAGCAATTAACAGAAATCAAATAATCAAACTCACAGATGACAACAAAATATAACCCCTAAAGGTTAGCCTAAGTAGGGATCCGTGCAGGTGGATTCTCAAAGGGATTCCACCCTAGGTCTTACTTAGGGACCTCTCTTCTACCAAAGAAACAAGAGGTTAGAAATCAAATAATAAGAAATTAATTGACAAATTTATCAAATAACAACTAGCAAATAAGCACAAATCAATTAATAATTGAGATGTAAGTCAGAAGTTTCTCACAGAGTACTCCGAGCAAGCAAAAAAAGAAAAGAAGAACATCACCACAGCGGAAGACAAAGAATATGTTCTGGAACAGCCAAGAACACCAAATCTGAAACCCTTGAATTAGGGTTTCAACCAGAAATCTCTAGAAATTAGGGTTTCAACTTGAAACCACAATCGATCAGCAGTAACAACAATCACCAGTCCCAATCAAACACAATCGGAACCCTAATCAGAAGAGAAACCAAAAATCGTCGTTCGAGAAAACCCTAACACCGATCTTCGATAAAATCTTCAACAAGTAAACCAATCAAAGCAACCAAGCTCTGATACCATATAAAGAAATATAGATCAACACAAGAACACCAGAATCAATGAATAACTGCACTCGATAACTAAACCGGTCAAAGACCAAAAAACAAGACAAACAATAATCCTCACAATACAGGAAAAATCACTCAACAATTCATACACCAACAGGTGTGAATCGTTCTCTCAGAATACTTTGATCAAGATGATCAAATCAAACAATAAAGAGTGTGTGCCGTATACAGAAAGAGAGAAAAAGAAAACATAAAAAATTAACCCTAAAAACCTATAAAAGAGTTTATATACAACCCTAAAAATAAAAGATACAAAATACACCCCAATAAATGAAGATGTCACACTTTGACCCTTCCAGGAATACAACATCACAAATAACCCTGCACAATAAGAAAACATACAAAACAAGCACAAACAATACAAATAAATGTTATTCCATAAAAAGATTGATAAAAATATTTATATTTCAATAAAATCCTTTAATTTGTGTACCTCCATGCACGCTCCCTTATGTAATAAACCATCTGTTGGAAAAATTTGGAATAAAAATTGTATTTTTTCCTAACTTTGGACATAATTATCTATATGTAAATATAGTAATTATGTATAGTATTTTATATGGTTGTGTAGCTCATAGAAAGAGCTTTAAAACAACGTATTATATGTCCAAAGTTATTGAGAGATGAATGAGATATCGAAGCTCATAGTGAGGTATATGAAACAAGAAGTTGATAGGTTTTTGGTTTGTTCCCACCTAGGAAATGGGATACAAAACATGAGGTGTTTATAAGGTTTTGTGTTTAAGCTTGTTCAATAAGCTTATGACCAATACACACTCCAACTCCTACGCGAGGGGGGTGTTTGCAAATCCAAGGTCTAAGCTTGTTCAATAAGTTTTTTGCCGCACGGCCCATTAGGGGTGTTCGTTTGGATGGATTGGATCAAATCCGATCCATTTATATAAATACATTTGGATTTTGGTTCCCATAATGTGGATCCAAACCATCCAAACAGATATCGAATCCGAACCGAACCGAACCAAAATACTATTTGGATGGATCGGTTTTAACCGTTTGTGTGGAGCCGAGACGTAAGGGAAGTCTGTAAAATTCATGGGTGTAGATGCGCGGCAGGAGATCCGAGCTCTTGAGGATGGATATAAGGAAGACGAGATCAATTAAGATATCGACAAGCCCGTTACAATTTGCTTACAATTGACACCCCTTTCAGTTTCTCACTTTTATTGGGAGTTCGACACTGGGTATGCAAAATGATTACTAAATTTAACCACGCACTCATGTATTGGATGACTCTGGATACTAATATCACTTCCATTTATCAACAATATATAAGGTATGTATCTCATTAGATTAATTGTTATCCTACTATAAATTATTGTTTAGTTAAGTAGGTCTTTCCCGATAGTAACGTTTTCCCGGTTAGGAATTCATCAATTATCAAGTGTTATTCCTCAAGCTAGTGTTTTACTGCCACGCATTAATTCAAGATATGTTGGCATCTTGTTGTGTTGGCGCCTCAAGAATCTAGCTACGTGGAATTAATTTATCTTAGTCGACATATTAGTATATTATTACTATATACTTTGAATACTGTGGTGATTAGATAAGATAAAACCAGATATGTTTTTTCATGTTTGATTTTATTCTTTTATTTTTCCATTTTGTTCCACAACTTCTTTTTCAATTATTAAAACTTACACTAAACCCTAAACCCTAAACCCTAAACAATGTGAAGTAAATAAACATTCTAAGTGACATTATTAATCAACAAAATAATTTAGAAATTATTACATCTTTTTTTTGTAAATATAATCTACATGTCAATTTTCGAAACACTATGTGTCAATTGGTGAGTTCTTTTCATAATAATCGTTTGTGTTTATACGTTACAGTACACAGGGAAAGGAAAAGAAAAGTTGCTTAACATTAATAGTGAACAAAACTTTTGTTGTGTTTATCATGTCTTGCATTGCATAATGGAAAAGGGGATGTTAATAGTTACTGTATATGATAGTACAAGAAATAAACGAGATAATGGTAACTTATAATTTAAAAAATTATGTTGTTTTTATCATTTATAAGTTTGGACAACAATTGGAAAAAAAATCGATTAAGACTAGTTGAAATAGAGAATACTACTGTATGTTTTTCATGCTTTCACTTTTAAAAAAAATGAATGGAAAGAAAAAGAAAAGGAAAAAAGAAAGAAGTAACGAAATAATAATAGGGAAACAATAATGAAAAGAGAAAGAGAAATTAATGTAAAACAAAATACTGTAGTAGCAAAGTACAGTAGTAATAAAATATTGTGCACATCATGTTCACTTATCACTTACTTTAAATACGGAGTAAGTAATCTGCTCCCCAATTTACACGTGTCACTTTAGTCACGGAGACATGTACAGTAGTAATAAAATAAGGCCACGCGTCATCTCGATCTTGCGAACTTGCCGGTTAAAATGGAAGTGTTTCAAAAAGCTTGATATAAAAACAGGGGCTGTTTTAGACACCCACAGCGCCCAATATATATTAGTTTCATATGATATTTTAATAAGGCTCTAAAACTAGTTGTGCATATATTATATTGAACGTACGATCATACATTATGTTTAAACATCACAAAAGTTATGCGCCTCCCACCGGACAAAACCTATGGTATAAAAGTCGTAAATATGCAGTGGCGGATCCAGGTTTTGAAGTGACCAGTAGCAATGATATTTTAATTTTTCTAAACTGGTAGCACAATAAAAATACTATTTTTCAATACAAGTTACACTGTATATTGAAAATGGACCCGTAGCAACAGCTACCCTTACTTTCTACATGGCTCCGCCCCGATAAATATGTGGCGTTACATATCACACACATAACTACACAACTACCTTACAATTATATTTTTCTAATATCATTTCAAGTTGAACTTATCAGTCACATTATCCCGTATGAAACCCAGTCAACGTTACCAAAGAAAGTTAAACCGTTTTTAAATGAAATACACTCTATTTTATATGAGCCTTACCATATACTCAGTAATCTACTTAAATTATATACTGTAATCATATTACCGAGAGTTAGCAACCCCATAGTAAAAAATGAGTAGAAATGATAATATCTGATTTTGTGGCACGATGAGGATCAACCAAAGTCAAAATTAGTGGTTTTGTTTTTATCCAAATGACCTATTGTTATATCATTCTTTCATAATTAAAACCACTGATTTGGGGATATGAAATTCGTATATATGGGGAATGTACAATAGCATTTCTAATACATCTAGTAACAATGTAAACAAAATTAAACATGACTAAATCAATCCACAAATGTTCTAAACGGGTTTACCATCCACTTTTAAACAATCAAACCAAATGCAAAAAATTCTTAAGAGTTTTCAAATCAACGTTTTAAAGCATGTACGCGACAATAAGTTTGGCCGGCGTACATAGTTGTTCGCAGGGGTAGTACCAGACTTTTTTGTTAACGGGTGCGAATTGCAGGATGTTTTTCATATCAAGATTTAGGTTCCGGGTTGAATTTTTTTTACTTAAGTAATGTGTTAAATTAAACCAACTCAAACTTATGTTAGCATGAATAAAATTGATACAAAAAAGAATTCGATTTTAATTTGATTTTTAACATAAAGCATAATATCGGAACTTCGTAACAATTTAGGAACGGGAAGAAACCTTGTGATTACTGGGTTCTCTCTTCTTCTTTTTTTCACATTTCTACTTAAAGTTTATAAGTTTTCGTGCCCCTATTGTTATGTTACGATTCAATTCCAGAATCCACTTATGGATTGAAAACTTAAAGTTGTATGGTTTTATTATCAAAGATATGGTCACAAAAAATGGAGACTCAAACCACCGATCAGCTAATTCCAATTCAACGTCGTTTGACTAACCACTATCAATAATACCGTCATTTCAATTTTTGACCTCACATGATCACATTTACCACTTTATCCTTATTTTTAGAGTAAATTCTATAGATGGTCCCTGTGGTTTACATCGATTTACGAAAACAGTCCCTAAACTTCTTTTTTCACTTTTTCAGTCCAATAAGTTTACATTTTGCTCGAAAATGGTCCCTCACCCACCTAAAATGACTTAAGAGAACCAATGATATCATGCTACATGTACAAAGAGAATGTTTCATACTACAAAATCATTTACCCCAAACATCAATTATCTCACAAACAACAAATCGAAAAATCATTAAACCTGCACCATAATTTTCAGCGTTTTATCCTCTTCGATTTGCCGTCCCTCAAGGCATACTTCCGACGAATTTTTTTTTTCATTTTTTTGGTGGGTTTCATATGTTACTAACACATGTGCTAGAGTGTTGCGTTTAGGGTTTAGGGTTTAGGGGTTAGGGTTTAGGGTTTGGGTTTTGGGGTTTCTCCCCAAAACCCAAACCCTAAACCCCAAACCCTAAACGCTTTATAAAACTCTAAACCCTAAACCCTAATAAACCCTAAACCCTACTAAAACATAAGATCTAAACCCTAAACCATGAACCCAGCTAAATCCTAACCCTAAACATGACCGTTAATAAAATGTACAATCAATCACTAACACATGTGTTACTAATTTATAAAACCCACCAAAAAACCAAAAAATTTTTTTTATCGAAAGTATGCCTTGAGGGACGGAAAATCGAAGAGGATAAAACGCTGAAAAATATGGTGCAAGTTTCATGATTTTTCAATTTGTCGTTTGTGAGATAATTGATGTTTGGGGTAAATGGGTTTTGTAGCATTGAACATTCTCTTTGTACATGTGGCATGATATTATTGGTTCCCTTAGTCTCACTCAAAAATCATGGACTCATTTGAACCTTAATCATATATCTTATTCATATAAGTATCAAGTCCGTATATACTTAAACCAGCAAACTTAGAAATAAAAATAAAAATAAAATAAAATTTACTGGGCACAAACACTACCCGTCGGGTAGTTACAGTACCTGCTGGTACTCACCCCTAACAGTCGGGTCATAGACGAAACAACCGGGTGAACTATATATATATATATATATATATATATATATATCGGTAACAGAAACTAAGCTTCATTTCAAGACTGGAGAAGTAGTCTACTTAACCAACAAACAACCGTGTGGTGTTACTACCCGTCGGGTACCCTTGTTTCCCAGCAGACATCAATTATGCACAATTTTTTGCTCATTCCAAGTGTCTAAATCAAATTTTGATTGCTCGTAATTTCTAAACCACTTAACCACTAATCACCAAATTTGGAACACACATTTATGTTAACAATATTAACAATTTTCAATTCATACTTTTCTAAATTTCAAGTTTTAACCAAATTTGTTCCGTTGTCCAATTTAAGGTCATTTTAGAACACTTTACTTGATCTGCTATATTCTAACCCAATGCAATTCAAGTTCCATTCTTTTGACCACTATCTTAACACATACAACAACAAGTGCCAAAACACCACTCTTTAACAAAAGGATTCGTATTAATATCAAAACATTATTTACAATATTTAGCTTATTAACGATTACGCATATCACAATTAGACTTAATACAATTAGACAAGGTTCCATAACCTTGGTAACATAGTTAATTCATTTGGGTCATGAATGACCTATTCTGATACAATTCTACCCGTTTGGAAATTCAACCATACTTTATCAAAATCTTGTCCTCAGTTTTGACTATTTCAACACAGTTGACTATTTGTCAACTTCAAATTCAATCAATTAATTGAAATTAACTTCTAACCACTTTCTCAAGTTTGACTCAAATAAGACCAATCATAACCCAATGATTTCATAGCATACACAAAATTCTTTATTCGATGTTTAGTTTAATTATTTTTTTTATATATAGTCAACACATTCTCATATTTTATGTGTAACTTTATCATAAACTTTTCATTAACACATTCCACATCATTTGGCCCAGTTAATCATAATGGACCCCACATCATAACCTTAAACAATTACTAATTCAATGCATATTAATAACTCATTTAGTACACCCTATGAGTCGTTTAACAACACATTTAACTTATCATATATGCACTTCATATTTAGGTTTAACCTAAATCATAAATTTCTAATAAATGTTTTCAATATTACGATGACTGAATCATTATATTATAATATCCAATTAGTCAAGTAATAACATGCTTTAAGCATACTTAATTGTCATTGTTCCCATAACAGCTAGACGCATATTAATAACATACAAATCATGTCATTATTTCAAGGTGTGCTTGCCATTTTCAATTTTATATTTGACCAGGCAGACATACTTAATCCTCAATCATATAATCACATCATGACTCTACATGTTTCTAAATATTTACATATTTATTTCATTCAACTATTTGACCTTAGTCAAAGCATACTTCCTAACCACCATTTCTCCCGAGGGAGCAAGTCCATTTTAATCAATTACTAAATAATTTATTAGCAAGGATTCATAATCACACTTTGCATTTATCATATCATAATCATAAAAATGATTTTATACTTTCTTTTAATATTGTAAACACCTTTAAATTTAAATGGTACCACTGTTACACCTTAATCAACAATGCGTCTACACAATGCAACATTTATTCTGTAATTTCGAGTTCAATCAGAACTACTCATGAGTCTAGACGTCTCATTTAATATTCCTATCATCACATTAACATGTAATAATCATCAATGACTCATAATTGGGGAATCATATCAGTCTGACTCAATTTACTACTAATCATAATCTGTTGAGTCACTGATCGTCCAACTCAAGATGGTCGCTGATCTCAATAATCAAGGGGGAGACTAAGACATTGTCTACAAACAGATTATTGAAGTCATCAGTCGCTGATAAGCGAAGTCACTGATAGTGTCTTATTCTCTCAAGTCTCTGACCTACTTACTGATGATCTCTCTATGAAGAAATGTTTCAAGTCAAGCTCCTGTTGCTGAAGTCTACGATCACTGATCTTCTTTCTCTCTGAATTACTGAAGGAGAATGATGTTCAACTTTGTGTGTCGCTGATCAACGTCAGCGAGAGCATTACTCTCTTACATGAAGAATGATCCAAGTTGAAGATAGTGTTGCTGAAGGTTTTCTTGTCGCTGATTGTATCTTAGACCAGTAGAGGAAGAATTTATAAAGATCAAAGACTCAACTATGTGTGTCGCTGATACTCATCTATCAGAGAGAGTCTCCAAGTCTTCTTGAGTTCTCTCCTCTGCTGAATAAAAGAAGTCGCTGAAGATTAGTTGTTCAAGTCATTCTTTAGAGCACGTTAGCTCGCAGCGAGAATGAGGAGAATTGTTGTATCTATCAGTGACTGCCGCATTAAATGCCGCATTAAATAAGAAGTCAACATTCGGCGTTACTACGACGAAGCACGTGTTCCTCGTAACTTGAAAAGAGTAACGTGGAAGCTTTTGATTAGCTTATAGTACAAGGTGATATTTCCCAAGACAGAATGTCGTGCCATGATATATCACAATCTCAACTACCTCTCCAATCAAGCAGCGACACGTGTCCTTCCAGATCCAGAATTTAAGGAATTCAGCGTCTATAAATAGCGTAGTATGTTGTACTTCATTTTGTGTAGATTACTTGTATTGTCACTTGTTTGTCAGTGACTAGTTTGTCTAAAATACAAGTAACACCAGTGAGTGAATTAGTAGCCTGTTTGTCCACTACTAATTCATCTCAGCGAGTGAGCCAGTTAGCGTGCTTGTCCACTACTGCTCATCTCAGTTTGTACTAGCTGTATTGTTTGATTTAGGTTAGCTTTGGCTAATCTATTCCGCAATCAACAATAGATAGATTTTATCAATAATAGAATTTATCTTTCAGCTAGCATTGCTCCAGCGATTGAACTGCTTATCATACATATATATTTCTGCGTTCATATTGCTGTTTGTTAATAACGATTAAAAACTTGCTAAGCAAATTAACAAATCAAAAGAAAAAGTTTTTAATTGTATTCAACCCCCCCTTCTACAATTAATCAGCTGTTAACGATTCATAATCACTAACATAATAGTGATTAGGGACTCACAATTGGTATCAGAGCTGAGTTGGTTTAAAACATAATTTAACCAGATCTGCAATGGAATCCGTTAAATACCAGTTGTGTTGATTCTGAGTACCAGAAGGGAAATGGCTCCACTACAAAACCTCCAGCATTTGACCCATCAAGAATTGAGACCTGGATGTCCAGGATGATGATGTTCTTAGACCTTGTTGATGACCGTCTTTGTTCAATAATAACTGATGGTCCTCACACCCCTACTGTCATTATTCCTGCTGTTGCAGCTACTGCAACCACTCCTGCACTACCAGAAATGGTTATGCCAAAAAGGGAGGAACAATGGACAGATGAGGACAGGCGTATGGTTAGACTGGATAAACAAGCTAAAATATACATAAGCATGTCACTTCCTGATGAAGTGTTTGAGTCCATTAGATTGTGCAGTACAGCGAAACACATGTGGGACACTCTAAGAAATATTTATATTGGAACCCCCGACATCATTCGCTGTAGAGAAGTAAATCTGACACGTCAGTATGAACTGTTTGCCATGGAACCCAATGAATCACTGGCCTCCACCTATACTAGATATCAAGCTTTAATAAATAAAATGGAAAAGGCTAATATAGGTAAAGACCAAAGATTTGTTGTTGAAAAATTTCTAGAACTGTTGCCTAGAAAAGTTTGGGGTACCATTGCAACATGTACTCGACAACGTAATGATTATACTTCTCTCAATCTAACTCAAGTTTATGGTATATTATTAAACTGGGAACAATCTGAAAAACAAGCTGATCAAAGTGAGCACATCCGTGCTGCACTTGGCAGTCAAAAGATTTCTAATGCCCTTGTAGCTGAGCTAGAAGAGATTGATCAAAGGCAGAAAGTTAAAATCACTCAGTTGAGCTCAAAGTCACTGATTGCAGATGAGGAAGGTTGTGTTGCTGACAGTCAGTCTGAAGTCAGTTATGAAGAAGGACTAGAGAAGCTGGAAAGAGATATGGCTATGATGGTTGCAAACTTCAGAAAGAACACCAGATTCAACAAATTTGCTGGTGCACCATCAAGTAATATCTCAATGTCAAAAGGTGACTGCTACAAATGTGGCAAACCTGGTCACTTTGCAGCTGACTGTAGATCCAAAGCTGTCAATCCTCTCCCTGAACAAAGGCCTAGCTTCAGAAATGACAAGTACAACAAATACAAGTCAAAATACAAGAAGCTAAAAGCACTGTCCAAAGCTGGCAAGAAAAAGGGAAAAGGGTTTGTTGCTGAAGAAGGATCTTTCAGCGACTCAAACTCAACCTCATCATCTGATGAAGAAGAAGCTATGATCTGTTTAGGTAAGGATTACTGCCTGATGACTGATGATGCTGCTTTCCATGAAAACATCAAAGAAGTAGCTCAGAAATGTTCAGCATCTGGCTGGGATCCAGAAACTCTCTACAAGGTACATTGCTTTAAATCAGCATCAGTGACTGAAAAGGAGAATATCTTTGAGACATTGATAGTTGATCTATCAAATGCTCATGATATTCAGAAAAGGCAAGAATGCATGATTAATGACTTAACATCTAAACTTAAACTTCAAGAAGAAAATTTGTTGAAAATGAAAGATCTAAAACTAGAACTTGATGCACAAATACATGCAAATCAAATGTGCATTCAAGAGAAAATAAGTTTTGAAACCAAATTTTCTCAACTCAATTAAGTTATGAAGTCATGGTGTAAATCTGCATTAAATGTAAACCAGTGTGTCAATAATCAAATCCCAAAACAAGTAAAAGCTATTCTGGGAGGAGACTATGACACAGCTGCATCTCTGGCTGACGCCACAAGTATTGATCAAATATTCAAGCCTAATCAATTCTTTTCAAACTTTGTTTTTGAGCCAATGTCAGTCTTCAGCGAGCCTAAACCAAATCACTTTGTTAAAAGCTCGCTGGTCACTAACAATTGTGATATAACTGCAAGTATTGATGAACTGAAAGACCTGAGCATAAATGAGTCAACAATCAATCCAGTTTCCATCAGTACTACTGATCAAAAACTATTCAGCAACCTCAGTTCTGACACTCCAGTGACTGATGATCCTGTCATCAGTGACTTGAAGTCAAAGAAACAGACTGAGACAGTAAGTCTGAACTCCTTCAAGTCTCAATCAAATAAGCATGTTGAGCAAAAGAAATCTAAAGCCACAAATAAAAAATGCTATAAGTGTGGAAATAGACAACATGTGTCAACAGATTGTTCATCAGTACAAGCTTGTGTCCAATCAACCATCAACAGTGAGTCAAATGTCTTGCTGGTCAGTGGAAGCCAAGTTAAGGGCTTATCCACCATGAACCCATCTCAGGATGGGTTCATAAATTGAACTAATAATTTACTTCTGATGTAGGGCATTCTTAGAGAAACAATCTGGTATCTGGATAGTGGGTGTTCCAGACATATGACCGGATGTAAGTCCCTGCTCAGCGACTACCAGGATGAAAAAGGTCCTGATGTAGTATTTGGTGATAACAACATTGGTAAGACCAGAGGGTATGGGGTCTTGACCAATGGAAATGTAATGTTTAAAAGGGTGGCATATGTTGAAGGACTGAAGCATAATTTATTAAGCATCAGTCAGTTCTGTGATGCCAAGAATAAAGTGCTGTTTGATCATGAAGCTGGAGTTGTTTACAACAAAAATGGAAGTGATGTCCTAGGTGCTCAAAGGAATGAAATACATATGTAGTCAATATGGACTCAGCACAATCAGGAACATGCTTTTATTCCAGAACTGTTTCAGAAGAAAAATGGTTATGGCATAAACGCCTTTCTCACTTGAACTTCAAGGCTATCAGCAAGCTGAGCAAGCATGGCTTGGTTAATGGCTTACCAAAGCTATCTTATGAAAAAGACAAGCTATGTTTAGCATGTGAGAAGGGAAAGCATCACAGCTCTTCATTCAAAAGTAAACAAACATCTTCAGTGATTGAATGTTTTCAACTGATGCATATGGATCTGTCAGGTCCAGTGAGTTCTCCAAGTCTTGGTGGTAAAAGATACTGCTTGGTAATTGTGGATGAATATTCCAAATACACTTGGGTATTCTTTCTCAAAGCCAAAAGTGATGCAACACAGGAAGTTATATCCTTTATCAAAAAGATGGAAAACTTAAATGACTGCTTAGTTAAACATTTAAGAAGTGATAATGGCACTGAATTCAGAAATATTGACCTTGAAAGTTTCTGTGACTCAAAAGGTATTTCTCAAAACTTCTCTGCACCAAGAACACCTCAACAAAATGGTGTTGCAGAGAGAAGAAATAGAACCTTGATTGAGTCAGCAAGGTCAATGCTCATAGATGCTGGTCTTAAGACCCATTTCTGGGCTGAAGCAGTCAATACTGCCTGCTACACTCAGAATAGGTCTCTGATTGTCAAGAGACATGATAAGACAGCCTATGAGGTGTTAAGGGGGAGAAAACCTGACATAAGTTTTCTCCATGTTTTTGGCAGTACTTGCTATGTCTTAAACAAAAGAGATCACTTAGGAAAGTTTGATCCTAAAGCTGATGAAGGTATATTTGTCGGTTACTCAATCATTTCAAAAGCTTTCAAAGTTTATAATAAAAGAAGGGAATGTATTGAAGAGTCAATGGATGTTACCTTTGATGAATCTTATGATGAATCACTCACTGATCCAAAAGATTATGAAAACCTTATTTTTAATTCAATCAGTGATGACAAGCATGAGGTTCATCCATCAGATTCTGAAAGGGAAGATGATGTCCCTGAAGATACTTCTGGCTCTACTTTAGCTGAGAATAATTCAGGAACTTCATCTTTGCCTACTAATATCCCATCATCATCATCTCATCTTTTGCATCAAAATAATTGCACCCCCTTTCCAAATCAAAGTTTAAACATTACTTCCAATGCTGATGTGTCTGGTGGATCACCTATATATAATCAAGTCACTACTGAACCTCAGCGAGTGACTAAGTGGACTAGACATATTGATAATCAATTGATTATTGGTGATCCTCATTCCAAAGTCCAGACCAGATCAGCATCTGCTAATTTTTATTTGTTTGTAAGCTTTGTGTCACTGATTGAGCCCAAGAAAGTTGATGAGGCACTCACTGATCATCACTGGATAGCTGCTATGCAAGAAGAGCTATCTCAGTTTGAAAGAAATAAAGTGTGGAAGCTAGTACCTCAAGTAGCTGGGAAATCTGTGATTGGAACTAGATGGGTGTTCAGAAACAAGATGGATGCTGATGGTGTTGTTATAAGAAATAAGGCTAGACCGGTTGCACAAGGTTACTGTCAGCAGGAAGGAATTGATTACGATGAAACCTTTGCACCAGTTGCTAGACTTGAAGCAATCAGGTTGTTTTTAGCATATGCAGCTCACAAGAAGTTCAAGGTATATCAAATGGATGTGAAAAGTGCCTTCTTGAATGGCAAGCTGCAGGAAGAAGTGTATGTAAAGCAACCACCTGGATTCACTGATCCCAAGCATCCAGGTTATGTATATAAACTGGATGAAGCTCTATATGGACTAAAACAAGCTCCCAGAACTTGGTATGACACTCTCTCTACCTTCCTAACTAATCGTGGGTATGTCAGAGGTAAAATTGACAGCACACTTTTTATTAAAAAGGATAAAAGAGATGTCATACTAGTCCAAATTTATGTTGATGATATCATTTTTGGGTCTACTAACAATGACATGTGCAAAGAATTCAGTAACCTCATGACTAAAAGTTATGAAATGAGCATGATGGGTGAACTAACATTTTTCCTTGGTCTGCAAATAAAGCAAACCAAAACTGGCATTTTTATAAATCAAGGAAAATATGTTAAAGATCTATTAAAGAAATTTGAATTCACAAATTGCTCATCCCTTGCTACACCAATGTTATCTGCAGTAAAATTACATGCTGATCCTGATGGTAAATCTGTAAACATCACTGCTTACAGAGGAATGATCGGGTCACTGCTGTATTTAACTGCTAGTAGACCAGACATTATGTTTCCACTTGTCTCTGTGCTAGATATCAAGCTGATCCAAAAGAATCCCACTTGCTCGCTGTCAAAAGAATATTCAGATATCTGAAGGGTACACCAAATCTTGGTCTCTGGTACCCATCTGGTTCAGATTTCTCACTGAAGGGATATTCAGATTCTGATCATGCTGGATGCAAAATGGACAGAAAGAGTACCTCTGGTAGCTGTCAGTTTCTTGGAGAAAAGCTTGTAAGCTGGTCAAGCAAGAAACAAAATTCTGTCTCAACTTCTACTGCTGAGGCTGAATATGTCGCTGCTGGAGCCTGCACTGCTCAAATTCTGTGGATGAGGAATCAGCTCGCTGACTATGGCTTTAACTTTGGCAATGTTCCAATTTATTGTGACAGTCAAAGTGCTATTGCCATAGCCAACAATCCTGTGATGCACTCAAGAACAAAACATATTGATGTCAGATATCACTTCATCAGGGACCACGTCCTGAAATGTGACATTGAATTACATTTCATTCCAACTGATTACCAACTCGCTGATATTTTCACAAAACCGTTAGATGAGAAAAGATTCACCTTTCTCATCAGCGAGTTGGGCATGCTGAACCTAAATGAGTAAAACCTGTTTGCTCAACAATAGGCAGTTACTGAATGAATAATTTCTTTCTTTTAACTCACTAATCTATCATTCTCACTGATGAACTCAGTCAGAACAATAAGTTAGTATAGTTATAATAAATGAACTATACACTTGGTAACTGCACATGAAAATTCTTTATATCATATAAATAAACTATATCTTATGTTTTACATACTTGACTAGCTGATTGGATTAGTATTCTAAGTTGTAATTTGACCAGCAACATCAAGTGTAAAACATAACATTTATTTTATTTTAAGATATCACTTATTTTCATCTCGCTGAGACATGTTGTACCAGCGAAAGTTCTATTATTATTTAATATTGCATTTAATTCGACATATATTCCTCATAATTAATACACTTTGTATTTAATTTTAACGAATTATATTCTTAATAAATGCCTTATTAAAAATATCTTACGGTACATCGAAAAGGTGCACTTTTTTTCTGACACCTCGTATACCTTTTCGACGTACCTCTCCCATCACCATTTAATGTTGCCACTATTCACCATCATCACCCTACTCCACTACCACCAACCACTTTTCTTATTTTATTATTTTTTTAACCACGTATATACTCGTTATGACCATACATTCTCACCCCAGCAACCGTATATAAGCAGCGAACCCCCTACCTTTTCATTCTTTACGCTTTCTAACTTTTTAAACTTCATCTTCTTCACTTTTCTCTGCAAATATCTCATTTTTAATTTTTTTTTTTTTACAAAAATGGCAAGGACAAAGTTTTTCAACAACAGCTACACACCGACCCCAGAGATTAAAGCTCTTCGAGCCTCTGCGGTCAGTGAGACCCTTGTCGTTAGAGTTCCCAAATCTAACTATTTGGGAAATGTAACCTGTACAAAACCTGAGTATGCGGAGGTGATTAACTTTCTGAAAAATCATTTTATCCTCCCTGCTCTTACCTTGTCTCCTGGGGAAATGAACCCAGAATGGCTCAGTGAGTTCTGGTATACCTGCTCTCACTCAGTCGTCTCTGGTGTTTCCCAACTCCAGGGTTTTATAGACAATGGTACCCAATCTATAATAATAACTGCCAACACCATTCGCTCTATTTTACAACTGCCGACCTGTGAGTCATACGAGTCGCTGCCAGAGAGCGACGTTGCCAAACAAGGCCTCGTCGAGCTCACTGAGATTGAGTGTAAATACTCAGTCGATGGTAGTGGCAATCGTAAGTACTCTACGGTCCATAAAACCAAAATGGATGGTGTTTGGAATGCCCTTTTTACAAATTTTATTCAATCTTTGGGCACAAAAGCAGGGAGCTACGATCAATTCAGCTCCCTGGAAGCACAGATCAGTTGGTCACTGGTCAACTCTCTACGAGTTGACTATGCAAGTGTGATCTTTAACGAACTGATCACCAAAGTCGCTGAGCCTGCCAGGGCAAAATATGTACCTTACCCTAGGTATCTCTCACTGATCTTTAGGGATCAGTTTGCTGCCTATGATAGGGTATCATTTCAGGGATTTGAGCCCACTCTGGTAGGATCTCAAATTTTCTCAAAACCAGCGACTGTGGTTCTGCCTGCTTTTATGAAGCATCCGGGGATCCTTGCACCCCAGCCTGTAACTGCTGTACATATGTCAGTTGCTTCCCCCCATCGACCACGTCACTGATCACACCCCCAGTGACTACTGTTGGTCAACCACCAGTCAAAAAACCCCCAACTGCTCCCAAGAAAAAATCCAAATTAGGGTCCCTGACATTAAAGGATCAGGGACGTAGCAAAAAGAAGACATCTACGGATGCCAGTGGTGAGTCAGTGACTGTACGTTCAGTTACTGAGGGCGCCACTGCTGAACCCTTAGCTTTAACTGCCTCACTGGACTCCCGAAAGTCCAGTGACTCTAAAAAGGGACAATTACAGACAGCTGCAGTGGATCAAACCACTGTTAGCAGTGATTCGGGTGCATCCCACACCCTCAGATTGAGTCAACCCAGCCACTTGTCATCTTCACAAAAAGATGACATTTCACTCAAAGGGCTAGTGACATCAGTGGGTGATAACACACCCATCGCTGATGTCACACCACAGGCTACAGACCCGGGCCATCTCTCATCTATCACTGCACCGGCCGTCAATGTCTCACCACTTACCCATGGTGAGATACAGGTCGCTACTTCTATTTCCAATGAACCATCAGCTAAATCACAAGCTGATGATGAGGAAATCATGCCAATGGACACTTCTGAGGACACCCAACCCATTCCTCTACTTACCTCCAACTCACCCATCAGAGAGCTAACCCCCACATCTTTCTCCAGTGACAACATCCAAGAAGCTGCTGATCAGACCACACCCCCTGATCATGTAGCCAAACCTTCCACCACCCCCATTATTGTTACCCGAACCACTCCCTCAAACACCTCCACTCACTCCACATCTGATCAGCTACTGATGGAGTACATTGCCCAATCCCAAACCCAAATTAAGATGCTCACTGAAGACCGTGAGGCACTTATTGGCAATGTCTCTGTCCTTCAGAAGGCCATTGCTGCTCTCACTGATGTGTACAACTCCATTGAACCATGGAGTATATCTGTTAGTGAGAGGGTACAAACAGTAGCTGATGCTAGTGCTGCAATAAACCATGCAGTCACTGAGCTTGCCTCCACCTCAAACGCCAACTTCACCAATCATGCTGCTGCTATTGCCCAGCTCACCACTAACCAAAATGACCTAGCCATCTCCGTATCCAACTACCTTTATAACACTGACAAAGTTATTAAGGTGCTTCCACAGGTTGTTTCACAGCTCAATAAAACAAGAGCTGAGGTCGCTTCCCTGCGTGAGGAAAACGCAGACTTCACTGATGAGATTCTTAGGGCAGTTGACCGGATCAGTCAGGGGGAGAGTGATGAAGACGAGGACATTGTCTATGATCCAGAAATGCCTCGTAAGATGACTGATCCGCTGTCAAATAAGGCTCACAGGGACATTGTGCTCACTACCTATGCACTTCATCCTATTGCTGAGCAACCTGAATTGGAAGCCCTTGCAGTTGCTGAACTGCATTGGGTAGATATGGAGATAGCTGCTGACATAGTGGATGTCGCTGAAAGCTTTCCTGAGTTCAGTGCTGAAGAGCTCAGGAACTACAATGGGCTGATACAGCAATGGGCAGTGGATGATTCTGCCAGAATTGAGGGTACCTCAGTGAGCTACGAATTGGCTCGCTGGGAATGGATGAATAGGGAAGTGGTAGCTGATGCATCTGATGAGGAGGAGGATGATACCATCATGCATGATGCTGATGATAATGATGATGATAACAATGATGATGGCCAGGGAGGTGGTCATGGAAATGGTCAGGGATCAGATAGTGAAGATGAAGATGATATAAATATGGAGGATCAGCAACCCATATCATCTGTCATCAAGAGGAAAAGGACCAGTGACTCCTCTCCTACATCTTCTTCTCCATCAAAGAAACAACAGGTCAGTAACCCTCAATTACACATTGTCATATCTGAGGTAGCTGCACCTTCATCTCCACCAGCAACCCTAAACCTACCCTCGACTACAGCAACTACAACCACAATATCCCAAACAGTCCAAATAACTACACCTACCCCAGCAACTATAATACCAATCTCCACAGCAACTCCTTCCAACACTACCACCTCAGACACCTCCCCTACAGCATGCCTTTCCTCTGACTCAGTCTCAGATACCCCTTGTCCTGATGAAACTAAAGATCAGAGAGTTGCCAGAAAGATAAAGGCAAGACAGGACAGGGAGCAAGAGATGATACTGCAAATAACCTTTCAGGCTGAGTTGAGAGAAGAACAAGAAAGGAAAAGGTTGCTGAAAGAGCAATCAGATGCTGACAGAGCATACCTACTGGAATTGAGCACTAAAGATGCCAATGAAAGGGCCAGACTTCTTAAACAAAAGAAAGATCAAGAAGAGTCTGATGCTGCAATTGCCAGGGTACTTGCTGAGATAGAAGAGAGTGAGCTAGAGCTACACAAACTGAAAACTTCAGCTAGCAAGAGCTCTAAAAATAAAGGGGGAGCTGTTAAAACAGCAGTGGATAAGAAATGGGATGAAATAGATAGAAAAAGGTATGCTGCCCATATGACAGGGAGATCAAACCCTGCACCCATTACCAAGGTAAAACTGAAGAAGTCTAAAAATCAATCTCAACCTCAGCTACTTATCCAAAGAGGTTCAGAGACTCAATCTATGCTGCTTGATCAAGTATGCAAGCTGCACAGAGAAGAATGGAATGAGATAAGGCTCGCTATCAGCCACTCTACAAGTGCAGCTAAGGTTGATGTCATAAAAGAGATTGATAGGCTCTATCAGAAAATGGTGTCGCTGCAACTCCTCAGACCAGAAGATACTGTCATACATGGTGAGGAAATTGTTCAGCCACCTAGCCCCAGGTATAGGTCAGGCACTAGCAGCATCTATCGAATCCCCAACACTTCAAAGCTTAATCTATTTATCCCTGCTCGTGTGCCAAAGCTTGAAGGTCATGAAGTCACTGAAGGGGTAAAAGGTTTGGTATACAGGGACCTAAATGGTGCCCTTAGGTTTCAGAGAGAAGCTGAGCTTGAAAAGGTTGACCAAGAACAACTCATACACCTGATCAGGTCAGCTAGCATGCTTCCAACAGATTCAAAGATCAGAAAAGCTATTCTCGATGAAGCCTTAGCAAGAAATTTCGGATACCTACCCTCCAGAGACAAATATGAGCTTGAAGATGAGCTTGGCATAGTGAAGGAAGAGGAGATGTGGAGAGATAAATAACTTAGACATTTTGTAATAGTTAGCTTCTGTAAATATTTATTCTATGATATATATGTGGCTTCAAACAAGAAAATCTACAAGTGCAAGTCACTGGGCAACCTACCTACTATCAGAGACTCAAATCTTTTCAACTGCAAAAATTTACAAGGACAAGTCTCTGTGCATTCAACTTATCAACAAAGTAAGGGAAGATTGTTGTGACTAAAACTTCCTGCAACTAGTTTGTCTAAGGGAGCTTTTGACTTAAACCATTTAGGGGGAGATTGTTGAGTCACTGATCGTCCAACTCAAGATGGTCGCTGATCTCAATAATCAAGGGGGAGACTAAGACATTGTCTACAAACAGATTATTGAAGTCATCAGTCGCTGATAAGCGAAGTCACTGATAGTGTCTTATTCTCTCAAGTCTCTGACCTACTTACTGATGATCTCTCTATGAAGAAATGTTTCAAGTCAAGCTCCTGTTGCTGAAGTCTACGATCACTGATCTTCTTTCTCTCTGAATTACTGAAGGAGAATGATGTTCAACTTTGTGTGTCGCTGATCAACGTCAGCGAGAGCATTACTCTCTGTACATGAAGAATGATCCAAGTTGAAGATAGTGTTGCTGAAGGTTTTCTTGTCGCTGATTGTATCTTAGACCAGTAGAAGAAGAATTTATAAAGATCAAAGACTCAACTATGTGTGTCGCTGATACTCATCTATCAGCGAGAGTCTCCAAGTCTTCTTGAGTTCTCTCCTCTGCTGAATAAAAGAAGTCACTGAAGATTAGCTGTTCAAGTCATTCTTTAGAGCACGTTAGCTCGCAGCGAGAATGAGGAGAATTTTTGTATGTATCAGTGACTGCCGCATTAAATGCCGCATTAAATAAGAAGTCAACATTCGGCGTTACTACGGCGCAACACGTGTTCCTCGTAACTTGAAAAGAGTAACGTGGAAGCTTTTGATTGGCTTATAGTACAAGGTGATATTTCCCAAGACAGAATGTCGTGCCATGATATATCACAATCTCAACTACCTCTCCAATCAAGCAGCGACACGTGTCCTTCCAGATCCAGAATTTAAGGAATTCAGCGTCTATAAATAGCGTAGTATGTTGTACCTCATTTTGTGTAGATTACTTGTATTGTCACTTGTTTGTCAGTGACTAGTTTGTCTAAAATACAAGTAACACCAGTGAGTGAATTAGTAGCGTGTTTGTCCACTACTAATTCATCTCAGCGAGTGAGCCAGTTAGCGTGTTTGTCCACTACTGCTCATCTCAGTTTGTACTAGCTGTATTGTTTGATTTTGTTTAGCTTTGGCAAATCTATTCCGCAATCAACAATAGATAGATTTTATCAATAATAGAATTTATCTTTCAGCTAGCATTGCTCCAGCGATTGAATTGCTTATCATACATATATATTTCTGCGTTCATATTGCTGTTTGTTAATAACGATTAAAAACTTGCTAAGCAAATTAACAAATCAAAAGAAAAAGTTTTTAATTGTATTCAACCCCCCCTTCTACAATTAATCAGCTGTTAACGATTCATAATCACTAACATAATAGTGATTAGGGACTCACATAATCATCATAGCAAATTAAACAATTCTAGTCAATTCAAATTCAACAGGCTTATCGAGAATTACCTGATACTCTTTTGCCGACAAGGATAGAGGAATCATTGAGAGTACCAGTCGGTTACTCATGTTCCTCCGTCTCTGCAATCAAAACAACAATCTCGAATTTTGTTATGTGTTAGTACATATCCTGCTAATCAATTTCTCATGCAACAACTAATCCCCACACCTTGGAATGTTTGAATTGACACAATTCTAGATTTGGGATTGAACATCTTACAATGTCCAATTCACCCAAACCTATACTTTGATACCAACTTATAACACCCTTCCTTTTCAAGTCATTTAAATATAATATATCGGAAGCGCAAATTCAAATAAACATTTTAATAATTTACATTATTTAATAAACATGAAATCAAACTATTTCAAACCATAGTTAATCAACTTGGGTGTTATATAAAAACAAAAGATGACACTTATTTATGCAATTCAAATATCAGAGTAACACTCGGTCGTCAAACATTCCATTCAGTCAACAACTTTTTGCTAAGCCCATTATTTAATCATAACCTGCAAAAAGTATTAAGGTGGGGAGTTAGCTCAAAGCTAAGTGAATAGACCTGAAATCGACAGTCTAACTTAGCAATAACAAATCTTACAACAAATAATCGTAAGCACATAATCTCAATGAGGATCGGTGGTCCTTGTAGAACCCTCAGCCACGGTGGCCCACCAAGCGACGCTTATCAACAATTTGTATTGGTCTATACAGAATCTACCGATAGCTTGTTACTATTTTCAAACGACCAAATTTCCTATTAACGATATGTACAACGAAATTTCTGTCGTCCAACTATAGCAACTAAGCCCGCACCTGCTGACCTCAATAACTCAATGCACAAGGGCAATATATCATGTGGTCACATATTCACATACTCATCATGGCATCATTTCAGACTAAACAGTCTATCAACAACATTATTACTATTAAACCATAATCATCATGGCAAAATAAAATAGTAATAATACGTTTACCCGTTGTAACCAAACCTGTTACAATTAAATTACACTTAAGGTACAAATCCACTCATCGTTACCTTAATCGTGCACTCAGAAGTTTAATATTACTGAGTCTTCTCAATCTGAGAATAATATAAATAATGTGTCAGTAACTCATATAACGAATAACCTATGTTATAACTCATATAACGAATAACCTATGTTATAATCATATAGCATATTTCAATAGGTATCTTCAAAAAGTAAGGTTAACATGCTTAAATCAATATCAATACAAGACTTTAAATCTCATAAGTATTTAAACTATAACTAATAAACACCATATCACTTTAATTATGCCTCTAATAATTTAAATAGGATTTGTATTACTTGTGTCCATACACATAAATCAATCCCATAACAATGATCAAATTTTAAATATCATTCAAAATTAGAAATCCAAATCCTGGTAATAATTACATCGGCTAACTGATAATTATAGATGACTTATTTCGTATAATTAACGGTAAATACTTAAGTACTACATAAGTACTAATCACACTTACTTGGTCACATCATATTTTATATTCCAATACGTAATATCAAAACGATAACACTTACGTCGCTTTTACAACTAATAGTCAAATCACATTACTCTTGCATTCTAGTTAAATGTATAACTAATCAACACATATGTTTCACAACATTAACTCATTTTACAATTTAATAACTTATGCCTAATATATATATATAGTTACAAACTAATAATAATAACCTCATAGTTAGTAATTGCATTTACCAAATCAAGCCATAGTTTCTAATTGGTATAACCAAATTCAGTTACTTAACATCACGAAATTAAGTATTACGCACTTTAATCATATTTGCAACTTATATCACACAAGTATTTAAGCAATAATAACAATCATTGAAAATCACTAATATCTGTCGGATCTTCCCATATCCGCCCGATTCCCAATCAAAACACAAGCTATCCGCCGGATAGCCATTGAATCCGCCGTATAAGACCATAAAACACGAGTATTCGCCGGATCCAAACATGATCCGCCGGATACAAGCCCTTTTTAACAACCTGTAGCCTCGAGCTCTTAACATACAAAAATCAAATTTAACCCAAACCAAATATAACACTTAAGCTCTAAATCGATCAATAGCAGCAACAAATATTATATATCATCAAAGCAAGCTTCAATCTTTCCAAAATCTCATATATCTAAATCTAAACTTAACCACTTAATATAATAATTAAACTTTGAAGAATCATCAATATCATGGCTTATAAGACGCGTCCCAACGGCTTTAGTCGGTTTCCGTCGGTTGAAACCGACGGAACCGACACCGATGACACGGCGCCGTCGATTTCTTCCGTCGGATTTCCGACGAGGTGTTTGGATGTGGACGGTGGGGCCGGTGGGTCTTGAGCTAATTAAAAAGAAATTTTTTTAAAAAAAAAAGTTAGCCGTTGGAGGCTTAAAAAAAATAATTTAAAAAAATAGTACATCAAACGGCTCCTTTTTTTATTTTTATTTTTTTAAAAATTCTATATAAATACTACACATATCTATCACATTTTTCACACTCAAACATCACCAATTCTCTCATCTTTTCTCACTTTCACTTCCAAAAAATGTCAAACAACAACAACACCAATTCCAAATCCAAAACCAAATCAAACCAAAATGAGCAAGAACAAGTTGGCTACGATATGTGGCAAAACTTGGTGAACAACCCGCTACCAAATCCAAATAACTATCAACCTCCACCGACGGGTTTTGCTTATTTTGCACCAATTGTAAACCCGTATCAAATGTCACCCGATGACCCACGAAGAAATTACCAACATCCCGGGTGGTATCAAAACCCGCAATTCACACCTTCCATGGATTATTCACCAAACACATACCACGGCACCTCCTCATCAAACCCACACGGCTACCAAGCTACACCTACCCGTTACTCACAACCTCCACAAACTCCAAATTTCGTCGTACCCGAAACCCAACATCAAAACCTTCTCGACAGCTCCGACGATTCCGATCACGAAAACCAATTCCATCCCGAACAAGAACCCGAGTCCGAACCCGATACTCAACCCGAGGCCCCTAAGAAAAAGGGTAAAAAACCAAGAAAAAATCCGGACGCACCACTTCAGGTTCAAGTTAGGTGGTCCGACGACGAAGCGAGAATGTTGGCCGAACGGTGGATACATTATTCTGAAAACGGCGTCATCGGAAACAATCAAACAAATGAAAGTTTTTGGCGAAGTGTTAAATCGGATTACAATTCAATTGTCCCGACGAAACGTAACCTCAACCAACTAATGGGCAAATGGAATAAAATAGCTGGCGACGAGCGAATTTTTGAAGGCCATCACATAAAGTTTAGGGAGGGTTGCCATCAAAGCGGTGTCGGGGACAAAGACGTAGTGGATGCGGCCAAGAAAGCTTTTCTCAACCAAACGAGAAGGAAATTTACATACGAGAGTTGTTGGGAGGTTCTAAGACATTTCCCAAAGTTCTTCACCGAGCAAGGCGTGATGAGCAACAAACGCCCGTTCCAACCTGAAACCGAATTCGAAGCCACTGATCTTGGCTCGAACGACATCCCGTCATCTCTAGAAGCCAACATGAGGACTTTGTTCCGCGACGACCCGATACGTCGTCCACCGGGTAGAAAAGCGTTAAAGACTTCTCCATCTTCGGATGCCGGTTCTTCGTCACGAAGTAGTGTTGTGTCCGAAAAACTCGAAGCCATCGAAGCGGTTAAATCACAAGCCCTAAAAGCCGCGGACACACTTGAACCTATAAGAAAAACAACATCAAAAAGGCGGCGTTTAAGGCTTTGAGTTTTCTTTGCAAAAGTCTTCCGAAACGGGCCTCCAAAAAGGAATTACAAATTATTAAGTTGGCATGCAAAGAAGTCGTTGAAGAATTTGGAAATGTCTACAAAACGACAAATGAAGATGAAGATGAAGACGAGAAAGAGAATGAGGCCGCGGACCAAGACGAAGAATCGAGCTCAGATTAGGCTAGTTTAAATTTAAATAAATGTACTTTTATTTTTAGTGTAACATTTTTATTTTTAGGAGTTTAATGTTTTTATTTTTAGGAGTTTAATGTTTTTATTGTTTAGGATTGTAATGTTTTTATTTTTTAGGATTGTAATGTTTTTTAATTTTAATGAAATGTGTTTTTATTTTAATTATTGTGTATTATTTAATTAAGTTAATTGGTGTGGGTCCATGGAATATGAAACTGACGGAAAACTGACGGATGACTGTTGGGAGGGGCCTGTCAGTTTCTATCAGATACTGTCAGTTGAGTGAAAAAGCTGACGTGACGCTGATGTGGCGCGTCAGTTTCGATCACTTTCCGTCACCATTGGGAAAGGTCTAAGTATCATATAATCATCGAATGACCTTAACAGTAACAAGCATCATATATTCATTAATCCAACTCCAAATTTCATACTCATATCATAACCCATTAAATCAATTCAACTTTATAACATAAAGCAAATAACTTAATTACTTACAATTAATAGAGTAACGAGAGGATGATGATATTAAACTTGAATCCAAATTCACAAGTTGCTTGTTTAATATTTGATTTTCCCTTGGTTTAGTTTGTATGTGTAATAGAAAGTGAAAATGAGAGTTTAAAAGGAAATTGGAAAAGTTTCGTGTGTTAGGTCGGCTTTATCTCTAAAGTCGATCCTTATCCAATTTTTATTTTATTTCCCCTCTAAATCTATTGTCTATAACCTTAAACCATTTACGAGACCGATAACATTTATTTTTCTTTCAATTATATTAATTTAGAACAATTAATATTTTATCTATTACAATGGATCATTTGACCCTTTTCCCAAATATTCTCAAATAACAAAATGAAATCATTTCCTTAACATATTAAATAACAATTTAAAGTCTAGAAAATTACCATATAATACTAGACCCATAAAGTGAGTGTTACAATTAATATCTTTATCCTCTAGCCAGCGTTCCACTTGTCATTGTATTATTTTACTCATAATTTTTTTACTCATAACTTTTTATTCGTTTGTATGTACCACCAGGGGTGGATTCAAGAAGGGGCAAGGGGGTCAGATGCCCCGATAGCCCATCAAACTTTGAAGTAAATTTTTCTACATTTTGGGTTATGCCCTCGGCTCAGAAAAAAAATGCCCTCGTTGCTTGATTCATATTGAACTTACGTACGTAAATGTCTATTATTATATATCTAACAAGTATTGAGGTTAAAATTTTAATGATAAAGCTCTAAGTTTGTTTTAATGGTGGAATACAGATGAAGAAGATGATGATGATACATAAAAACTAAGAGCATCCCCAATGTAAAAAAGCTTTCTAAAATTTTTTACAATCCACCTCATTTATTTTATAAAAAGCTTTAACTCCATTGTTAAAAAGCTTTTAGAAAGCTTTATTGAAAAAAGGAGGGGACTAACATGAAAATATTATAGCAAAGAATATTAAAAAAGCTTTTCATCAAAAACTTGAGAAATATCAACCTTTTGATTAATAAAGTTTTTAATCCAATGAAGAAAAAGCTTTTTCAAAAGCTTTTTTGTATAAAAAAGCTTTACAAAAAGCCTTCATTGGACATGCTCTAAGATGAAGAAGTTGATGATGATACATAAGAGCATCCCCAATGGCTAGCTTTTTCTAAAGCTTTTCTTCAAAGCTTTTTCATAAAAAGCTATTACTCCAATGAAGAAAAGCTTTATAGTATAAAATCTCATTTAAAAGTTAATAAAATAAGCAAAAGACGTAGGACCTAATATACCTAAAGCTTTCTAAATATCAAGTTTTGCTAGAAAAAATACACTAAAAATTCAAAAGCTTTTTTCAAAGTTTTTTTTAAAGCTTTTTTGAATAGTAAAAAACTTTAAAAAGACTTTAGAAAAATATATCATGCTCTAAGAACTAAGAAGTCAACAAGTACATCAAGTTTCAGAAATTTTACCCTGCTTTTTTAAAAATGTCTCTGCTAAAATATATACCTTGACATTTCAAGTCCCTAAGTTTATATTTTCGTTATCATAATTATATTATAATTTTGTACATTTCAAGTCCCTAAATTTTGATACAGATAAATCAAACGCCTCTACTAAATAGTTTCAAACAGCAATTCATCCCTTGCCTTATTTGGGGAAAACTCATTCAAACAAAAGATACACTAGTTGTAACTTTTAAGTTGCTTAAAAATTACATTATATATACACACTAATTTCTTTTCCCAGCAACACAAACATTTTTTTTTATCAAATAAATGTTCAAGTTAACAATAACGATATACTAGAACTGGCTCCATAACATTCAACCTAATGCTATCTTATCCTAAATTCTTATCGCAATATATTAATTTAATTGTAGTTGTTTTATAGCTAACACGTTTCTTTATTAATTTCTGTAATTTGACCGTAGTTGGTTTGAGCTGATTAGATCGAATTTTGTGTACTCTTTAAGCCATTTATATGTTGTTTTATGATTATTTTTATGTTATCTTTTGAGTGTTTGGCCTCAAACTCAACTCCACATCAAAAATTGAAAGAAAATTATGCGTACATATAACTTCGTTAGCTACTCAATCTATCTTCAAGTGGTTCTATAATGAAATTTCATTAAGCTTATCTGTTAGATATGTTGTTGAGCTAAGTATAACCATAACATTAAATTGGTTATTTTATTGTCTTTATCAAATTTTTCATACGGTCTTGTTAAACTGACTAGCATTATTGATATTTAACGTTAGAGAAACATTATATGGTTTGAGGTATTTTTTATACCCCGGTAACACGAATTCCTGGATCCGTCACTGTGTATCACGTTTGATACATAATATTCTTATTTGTCTTATGTACAGTACAAGTACATTAGATGCAACTTAAATATAAAATAAGTGTATTTGTTACGTATACTTGAGTATATACTTTCACATTTTTCTAAAATTAACTTATTTTTCTAAAATAAATCACATTTTTCACCCCACCATGTATCCGGCTCCATGTGCACACCCGACTGTAATTTCCCTTCATCAAATTTTTGGGAGGTACAAACGTCTAAGTGTATTTGTTACCTATATTTAACTATATACTTTCAGTTACATAGAGGGTGTTTCGAGGGGCTTATTTTGATTGCTTATTTGCTTAATAAGCTCAATTATAAGTGTTTGGATAAACACATTTTATTAAGCTTATTTGCTTATTTTTTATTTTTTGTGAGGAGACTCAAAATAAGCTAAAAATTTCTAGCTTATTTGCTTATAAGCTATAAGCAATAAGCAAAGGAAATAAGCTCCCCCAAACACCCTCAGTATATGTTATTTGGTGACTATACGTTACAACAATTAAAATTAAGATTATATGTTACTTAATTTATTTTTCTAAAATAAATCAGATTTTTTCATCCCCACCATGTATGACCCGGCCCGATGTGCACACCTGACTGTAATTTCCCTTCATCAGACTTTTGGGAGGCACAGCCATAGTCACATAAATCGTGGTACGCTCTGGTACGGGTATGCAATTCGCTAGAAGTGACGAATTCGGTACGAAGGGGTAGGTTCATTTTAGTACGAAGCGGTACGGTGTACCAGGTATTTTGTTACAGTTGTTTTTTATATAGTAGAGCCATAATTAGTTCAATATTTATTGATTTTGAAGTTGTGAATTACTCCCAAAAGTCCAAAACTATGATATAGAAGAGTACACATAAGCAGTGGTTTGTTTGTGTCCTCCTTCTCTTCAACGGTGGTTTGAGTTTGAGTTTGACTTGCACTTGCTGGTTGTTCATCTTCATCATCAAAATCAACATAACTCGGTGTGTTACTAATATGGGTCTCACTATCATCTCCTTGAGTATTACTTTTTTCGTCTCAAAATAAGTGTCTCATGTTAAAATGCACACAGTTTAAGGAAAGTCACTATCTACCAATAACATCTTATCTTTACCCACTAAAGTCTTTTTATTGGCTGAAAGGGAATCTGGACACTTATTTTGGGACGTCCCAAAATAGTAAGTGAGACACTTATTATGAGATGGAAGGAGTTTTATTTTTGCCAAAAGCCATTGAAGGAAATTGAGGGGGAAAAACTGATAAAATTGGCTGTGGAATTAGTTGGAATAGATAAGTTTATTATAAATAACCATTGGTTAATTTGTAGATGGAAGATGGGACGTCAAGGGTTTATCAATTTCCCGCCCAAAAAACCAAGGGTTTCGCCGTACCATTTCCATCTGGTTCGCTGTACCACCTCGATTTGGTGCGCCGTACCACTGGAATTGGGACGATTTGTATTCGATTTTGGTTCGCCGTACCATTTCCAATCGATTCGCTGTACCACCTCGACTCAATTCGCCGTACCATCAGCAATCGGATCGCTAGCGAATTATGGAAAACGCGGGTATATGAGCGAATTCTGTGACTATGGGCACAGCTACACCAAACGTCTAAGTGTATTTGGTAGCTATACTTAACTATATTCATTGGCTTACATAGTATATGTTATTTGGTTTACAACAATTTTGTAAAATTGTTATGATTGTTTAATGTACCTGTATTAAAAAATTTACGTACATGTCAGTAAAGCCAGGTTAGTTATTTTAAGATACTTCCTCCTGCTATCCCACGTCTTCTAAATTTATGACTTTAAAATGAGTTTAAGAGTTACCTAAACTCATCTGTATAGCAACAAAAATTCCTAAAACCCTTTTAAAAACTTAATTATCGTTTAACACACATTGTTTTCATTAGATAAACGTAACACGTCACCTTATTTGCCAGAAATATTTTTTTTATGAGATTATATTTTTGGATTTTTGGCTGGTTACTAGGTTATTATCCCGTGTATTACACGAAAAGGTTCAAGGTTGTAATAAAGATATACTTAACAATAACCAAATTGCTTCAATTGAGGAAGGTTAGGTGGTAAACGCAAAATTTAATTGTTTGAATTTTTTTTTTAATTAGCATGACATGTGTTTATCATTAAGTATGAGAGGTAATATAAAATTTGAGTTCATGATAGAATGACATGTGACTAATTATTGAGGTTTTTAATTAATAGATAGATGCGTTATTAGAAACTCCTATTATTTAAACAATGAAGTAACTCCTGCAATCACGCTCATGTAACCGCTTAAGTTTTATTTATTTATTCACCTGATGTAAAAAAAAAGAATTCGCCTCTACTTTGCTGTTCTACCTGTGGAAGTCGTTTTTTTCGCCATGCCACTCTCTGTAAGTCTCAACTTTTATTTCATTTATTTCACTGTTGTACTCTTGATTTTCCACTCTTTTCATTTTGTCTTACTCAGGAACATGAAGACAATGACTCTGCTCCTTGCGTGGATGTTGCTTTTGAGGTTCGCGCGTCTTGTAATATTTGATTACTACCTTAATTTTGAATACACAATTTGTTTTGTCAATATATTTGTGTTCTTGCTACTCACTTTCATTTTCATCAACTGCAGAAGTTAAATTCCGATGATGCAGTGGACTTACCTACCTAAATTCCAAGATTGTGTACGTTTTTGGAAAAGTATGTGAGCATTTGACTACTCAATTCAAAATCTATGCATTTCCATTAAAATAATAATATAAACAACTTTTCTTACTTTCTTCTCTCTCTCTCCCATCCCCTTTTTAAGTTTTTCTCGTCTTTCTCTATTTTCTTTAACTCAAACTCTCACTTTGGTCACCTATAAATCTTCAAACGACCTATATCTCATATCTTTAGATAATAACTAGTATGGTTGAGAAAAATTTAGACGGTAATTCGTATTAAAAATAAAGGATATGTATGTTTTTAAATATAAATTAGGTCGTCCGTTCAAGTCAAATTATCCACTTTGACTTTGCATACAGTTTTATGATTTTCCATTAACCACATTTTTTACCAATCAAATAATATATCTATCCACTATAGTTTTGCTCTTTCGATTGCATGAAACATGCAAGTGGTCGGAAACGTATTTGGAACAACCAAAAATAATAATATGGACACTTATGGTAAGATGGAGAGAATAATAAATATCGAATCTCCTTGTAAACAAGTATACAAATACAATGTTTTTCTTTTCAAACTACATTACTAAAACAGTAAAACTGTGTCTACTTTGTCAAGCAGAAGTCTATGTGAACTTATCAGATTTAGTAAATAATGAAACTTCACCTTAAAGTTAATCTCCCGTAATTTTTATTTATTAACTTTTGTATCATGAAAATGAGAATGGTCGAATAGATGCAGAGTAATAATAAGTACCCCGTATATATATTAATTATTTTTCAACTTTTGGGTAATGTTTTACTTCTATTAAATGTAGTTGTTTTTATAGTTTTATGGTAAAAATACATGCTCATGCTATTTCCCTTTTTCATATACGGGATCTATTTTTTTTTTTATTATTATTATTATTATTATTTATGGATCGTTTACAGGTACCTAGAGTCTATAGATACGGTAAAACTAGAAATTGTAAATGCTGATGAGAGAGACCAAAGTATTTGTTTTATTACTGTAGTATTTTAATTTAATGGAATGCATAGATTTGGAATACAGTTTTCAAATATACATATACTATTCCAACATTTCAAAAACGTACACAATCTTGGGATTTACTCGCAAAAGGAATGTTTGTAACACTGTAAAACGTATGGATGCTGCAGATGGAACTGACAACCCTCAGCAGAAAAAAACTGGTACAAATGAAGTGTACGAAAAAATACACTTTTCGGATAACCCTGCTGTAACTTTTGAATGTGAGATACGAATTATATGTATTCGTTTATGTTATCATTACGGTATGTATCGTATGTATGTAAATACTTTATATATTTAATGTTTTGTTATTGTATCTTATATGATTTCGAATACCTTTTTGGGTTTATCTTTCTATCAAGGTTGTCAAGATCGCGATCCTGATCGTAGGATCGTACGATACTACCAAGGGAAAACGTGCAAGATCGGAGTAGGATCGGTCAGAAGGTAGGGTCGGAGTAGGATCGTAGGATCATTGAACGATCCGATCCTACAAATGGTCATTTTTTTACAATTGAACATGTAAGACACATAAGTAGTCCAAATTGTATCTCAAAACTTACCATACATTTGTTTCCAAGTTCAATTTCCTCATTTATTATCAAATTAACATAAGAAAAAGTCTATAACGTCTAAAACGACGATTATAAATTTGCATTTTTAATATGCTCTCAAACTTTGGTGCAATTGTACTATGCCATTATTTTTTGTTTTAGTATGTTTATCATTCGAGAAATATTTGTTGACAAATTTCATCACTTGAGTAATATAAAAGTTTGAATACTAGATTAATTTCTCTAATAGTATTTTTCTACAAGAATTTAGATATCTTTGTATAAAAAAAATCATATTTTGGTAGGATCTACAATCCCGATCTTGCAAATATAAAAACGATCCTACGTAGGATTTCGATCTTGACAACCTTACTTTCTATATCATTTTTTAATTCTTATCATACCATTTTTTGCTTAAAATAAAAGAAAAGGTACAGTTAAAGTACGGAAAAGTACATAATGTAAGAAAGAATGATTTGAAAAAGTACAAAAAAGTTAATTTAAAAATAAATAAACGGTATGTAAGGTACCTTATTTTTACACAGACAATGTCTACCCGTTTCTATGTTTCAAGCAAGAATGCTTTCCCTAACTTGAATAAACCGTTAGGGCCCCTATAAAGTTATTATTTATAGCATCAATGTCAGTGAAATAAAAGAGAAATTAATTAAAATGTCACTTTTTTTATTAGTATATATCGATTTGCCCTCGGAAAAAAATAATTGACGATATGCCTTTTAAAATCGCAAATTTGCTTTTGCGATCTAGGATTTGCTTTTGCGACCCGTGAACATAACCGATCCGTTCTCGTTCTCGAGAGAGATATGCCATCGCAAATTCGGATTTTGCGATTTGCATCGAAGATTTGCGACTGGATGTTATATTATATTTAATATATTATATTTTTCCTATTTAGTTAACGTAGTATTTCGTTTTTCTTTAATAACTTTTTCTATACAATGTTTAAAATAATTTCGAATATATATTCATGATCAATGTAATTTTATCTACATTTTAACATAAATTTTATTTTCATATGTTATGTATTTAACGAAAGCATTTTTTTGTCTCGAAATCAACTTTTTTTTATATCAAAATGTAGATAAAAATAAACTGGTCATAGTGGTATATTTAAATTTGCATTATAACATACGTAAGATTATTTATTAGCCAAAAACAATAATATATATATATCTAAATATATTTAGATTTACATATGTTATAATATATATCTAAATATGAAAATTAAATTTTTGTCAAAATGTAGATAAAATTACACTGATCATGAATATATATTCAAAATTATTTGAAACATTGTATAGAAAAAGTTATTAAAGAAAAACGAAATACTACGTTAATTAAATAGGAAAAATATAATATATCATCCGGTCGCAAATCTCCGATGCACAAGTAAATCGCAAATCGCAAAATCCGAATTTGCGATGGCATCTCTCTCGCGAACGGATCGGTTATGTTCACGTGTCGCAAAAGCATATCCTGGATCGCAAAAACAAATTTGCGATTTTAAAGGGCATATCGTCAAAAAAAAATTCCGAGGGCAAATCGATATATACTTATAAAAAAGTGGCATTTTAATTAATTTCTCGAAACAAAAATGATCTTATTTAATACAGTAATTTATGTTCTTTACGAGTATGTTAGCGTATTCTGTCGAACTCCTATGGAGGTAGACATGCCTAAATCTGATGTAGAGGCTTATGATGATTTAGACTATGATCTTTATGAGAAGGTTTGTGTCTATCGTACATTTTTTTAATGTCACCCAAATGTAATTTTGGTTTTAAATTGCAGCATGTGTCTTACCTAAAACAGGCAAGACGAAGTAAAAATCTTGAAACATGCACTTGGAATGAAGTTGTCGATATTTGTTCTGATGATGACAAATATAGTAACCTGCTCCCCCTAATTCCTTTTCACCTTTTGCGAGCCGCAACCGTAGGAAATATCCGTCTAAATTTGCGATTGGTAAACGTGAATTCATCCATCTGAAATTACAAACACATGATAAAAGTTAACAAAGACGTACCAACCTTAAGTATACGGAGAGAACTTTACAACTTTTCTTTTTTGCGATATGATTGTAACACGAAAAGTCTTACTTGAGGATGTCTGTTCGAGTCTCCGTATGGTATCAAACATTTCTCGGGGTATTCTGAGGATTTTGTCTTCATTCAACACCTTGATATTTTAAGAGCTTGAAGCAATTGGCTTTGAAATATCATTCAGATCGGATACTTTCTTCTTGAAGAAGACATTTGTGTTCTCATTCATCTCTAAACAATCGAGTAATTCATGGCCCATTTGGCCACAAAAGATGCAGGTTATCTTGGACTGAATAGCCATCGGTGTAGTCCTTGAGAGCATCTATTTTGTATGAGGAAGTCCTTGCTACAGGTTTCTTGAACTGTTCTGATCCACCAGAAGAAGAAGCAGCAGCAGCAGCGTCTTTGAGGTCTGAGTTGTTATTTGAAGTTAGGACGGTTGACGTTGTTTTTTGAGAAAATCGAGTTATCCATAACTTCCCAAAGGATTTTTGGTTCAAGCAATCATCTGGTGGTTTTACAAACAAGACGATTTCTTTGGAGGTTTTACTACTACTCTCAATCTGTAATTTTGTTTGAAGTCTTTTAGTATCTTGTGAATACAGAGACTGAAAAACATTTTGAAATCCGAATCTTTTATTCACAACATTCAAGGTCTTGTCATCATCTTTTATGTGATGATGACCAGCTTCTTGATATGGTTTTATGCCGCCATTGACCATGTTTGATATCCAGTTCATGGAGGAACTATCTTGTTGTTTGACCACATGACATTCTTGACTCTGCATCTTGATTCTTTTACTTCCAATAATCAACTGTTCACCAAATCTCAATCCCTTATCCTTTCTCCACAACATATTAGCACTGTTGCAACTTTCCATGCTTCCTCCCTCATTTCTTGATGAAGCTTCCCCTTTTAAAATAATACCATCTTTAACAATCACTACATTCTCAGCAGTTTCTTCAAATTTTTCACGAAACGGGGCACTAGAGCTACCTTCTTCTTTTGCTAAATTTGGCGGTGGACGTTCTTGGTATGCAGTTTCCGACGTGTCTTGCATTTTCAAAGGCATCTCGATATAATGCTGAATATGTCCTTGCCATTCCCGATGATATCAGTTTTGGTTTCTAATCTTGCAGGCTCTTTAACTAATAGTGGGAAAAGATCAGCAATTCTTTTGTCTTTTGGACCTACAAAAGACCAGAAAACAAAATTTTAGCTTGCTCATTTAACTTCAGAAAGCTCCTCAAGCTCTGCTTGTTTCAGGTTGCATATGTATAGTTCGAGCTTGACTCATATTTACATATCTTTATTATCATTTAATTATTTTACTAATGTACAATTATTTTATATACATATATATTATTGATGTATATATACAATATGCATCATGAGCCTATTCGAGCTAGATATATGAAGTTCAAGCTTATGATTTCTGTTGAGTGTTTGCCAAATCTGTTTATTTACAACTTATCATGAGCAGCAGCTGGGATAACCAAACACTAGAAACTGATAATAGAGTTGTTAAAAAAAAGAAAAAAAAAAGAAACTGATTATAGAGACTAAGTAATCGCCACCAAAACACGCATGACTTATAGTAAAAAAGAAATAGTGTCAAACTGGGAATCATAAAATGTAAGAAACTTAGAAAAGCACATGGTTATTGCACCTCTACTGGTCCCAGCCACATTCTCAACTGGAACGTTCAAACACTCATTTTCCTTGCGCTTGTTACGATTCTCCATTTTAATGAATTGCAAACACTTCACTTCACCAGCATTTTTATCTGATTTTAACATAAACTTCTTAATATCACACAGACGATACCCTTACACAAAAGAACCCAGCAAAGAGAAGAAATACTTGCCTGAGCTTTAACTTAAAAAAGTAGTTCAAATTCAGAACTGCATGCAGCTTATTAACATAATTTTAAATCAACAGTTTTTTAACTTGTAGCACTTCTCATATATTACAACAAAGTCATCTTATATCTATCTAAAGCTTAAAGAACTCGTAGCAATTTTATAATTCAAAATTAGTCAATTTGACCTCAAAGAGTTTACATCGTATTCAAAGAAAACATGTACCTGTTTGACCAAGACTTGATCCTAACAAAGAGTCAGATGGTGAAACCATTTGGATTGGACCAACATCCATCAAAATACAAGGCTTCATGCCAGCAAAACAGTTGCTGCAGCCAGCACACTTGATGCGTAAACCATTTTTCCTAGACCAAACTAACTCCGTTAGGGGACGAGATTCTCCAATTGCATCCGTTGTTGATTTTGAGTTTGCATTTGCACCTGCACTTGTGTTACTACAAGACTCATTGCATTGGTTTGTAATACCAAGAGATATCGTCTTTCACATTCTCCATTACCTTATGCTTGACCAAATAAGAATTTCTGAAATCATCAATGAATACAAAATTAGGATTTTATTTTTTTACGGGATGACTTAACTATTACCAATATAAAACCTGATGATCAATATGTAGGATGCTAGACAAAGTACTCAATAATGTTTAAGATCACATCAAATATGAGTTGGAACAATTCTCCATTATCCTCTCAAGAAACAACACAGAATCAAGAATATATGAATCAGTGAAAATGCATATTAGAGTGAGCATTGTTTTGATCCTAAAAGGCTAAAACGGTCCACACATGGCAAAACTGTGAATAGATATAAGCGTAAAGGATTCTGGGATGAACATGGAAGTGGGCTAGGAGGTACGCAGTGCACGCCTATTTATTAAGTCACTGAAATCCCGACCCACTCATGGCCGGGGTCAAGGGAAAATGACATCCAGGCTTAATAAATCGGCCTAATGCCACATGTTATTCATCAAGGATATTTAAAAGAGGCCTCCTTTCAAACACTACGCTTATATATCATGTCTCTAGTTAGAAATGTGCATCTCTTGATTCTTTTGGTGTTACAATAGTATATGTCGTGGTCTAAGATGCTAGATAATGGCTAGTCAATCATCCAACAAACTACATTTCAATTGACCAAATCAGTAAGGTATGCATCATTCCGTAGAAAGCAAGAGTTGCAAAAGTAAATAAAAGAAACAAGACAAGTGCAATCAGTCATCAGCCACTCAATCATTTGTATAATGAAGCATGTTTCTCACTCCATTAAAGAAGATCATGCATTTGCTTAATTAGTGTTCATGCTACATTCATATACATTATTTGATACTTAACAGAATACTGTGGAAAAACTGAAGTTATACATGGGCTTTCATACTTATCTCTACTCTAAAGTGACATATGATAAAGTGGAAAAAAAAAACTCTTTTGACTAGGAAGTCAAACCACATCTTCTTCTTTTTTTTGAAGTAACATCAACTTCCATGGTTAAATACAGCTGAAATAGCCAGCTAGTATATAGTAATTCCACTAACTTACAAAAACTAGTAACATATAAACATAGAAAGATATGACTCAATCATCTTATAGTTTAACTTAATTTCATCACACAACAAACTCTACTGGTCTTAATTCTATTTCCCACCAAACACTAAGAAAAAAACTTGGTAATAAGCCAATAACTGATTACTCATTAAACTATTGACCATTTTGAGTTTTGTGAACAATCAAAGTCAGGATCTTTGACAAAATTGTAAATACAGGAAGTACAAATATTCAGATTCATAGCCTTAAACTACTGAAATTCCAAAAAAATTGGACCCAAATCAAAACCAAGAAATTGAAGTGCAATAAACTAGAAACACCAAAATCATAACTTTATAAGTCTAAATTTAATAAAAGGAAATACCCAATTGAAGATATACAAAAATAACAAAAACTTACTTACTTTAAACCCCAACAAAGCCTCCCTCTCAAAATTGGTGCAATTAAAACCCATTTTTGTGTCGTTGGCATGTTAACAGAATTAATAACAGAATTGAGTCAGCTACTAATAAATAACAGAATTGTGGCAGTTATTGAGTAACACCTGCAAAACACCATATATATGTATGTATATATATATATATATATATATATATATACCCACAATCATTTCCCAATTCCCAAACACCCACAATCCAATCAATCTAACAATCAATCAAAACTCTGCAATCACAACTAGATAAAAGATGAAGATCTTCCCTAATCGTACACGATGGATTGCCCTCTGTGCAGTCACATTACTACAACTCTTCTCCGGTTTCTCAGCAAATTACTCAGGTTATTGCGTGGAATTACAGAAGAAGATGAATTTCTCGCATTACGAAATGCATGTGATGGAATTCCTTAAAGATATAGGTGTTAATTTGGGGATTGTAGCCGCCTGAGTGTGCCATACATAGAGATGAACAAATGGTGTGGTTTTGGGCCCATCTATGTAGTGGGCTGCATCTTTGCGATTGTTGGTTATACAATCATTTGGGCTTTCCTCAGTTCACAATCGCATCTATGGGCCACGGTGAGTGTGATGATAGCACATCATGCAGAATCTTATTTCAAGACAGTGAATATTTTGATAGCCATCTACAATTTCCCAAGGCAAAGGGCCATGGCTGTGGCCTGTGGGTGTGGTACAGGTATAATTTCTATCCATTAACATCTCATTTAATCATACAAATTTTATTTTTATATATGATAATTAACAAGAAGTTTAATTTATCTTGAAAATATAATCACAAAAAGTGATCTTTTTATTTCATTATAAACAATAAAAATATGATATATTTTGAACAAAAAAGTCATGTATATTTTATGAAGTGGATGTCAACTTGTCAAGAAGTGGTCCAAGCCTAAAGTAACTAGGACTAGAGATGCAAATCGAAAACCGGTTTTTTTAATGACCGCACGAAAACCAAAAATCGGTTTTTATGAAAATCGGTTTTTTAAAAACCGAAACCGGTTTTGAATACCCGAACCGGTTTGATCGGTTTTCAGTTTTGGAGGCAACCGGTTTTTTACCGGTTCAATAACCGGTTTTAACCGGGTCTTTTAGAAAACCGGTTTTAACCGGGTTTTTTTGAATTTTTTGAAAAAAACGGCTAGTAGCTGTTGGACAGCTTGGAGGAGCGTTTTTTTGAAAGAAAAAAAAAATTGGAGGGGGGGGGGGGGGGGGTTGGCACCTCTAAACTCACTATAAATACCCCTAGTGGGTTTGGGTTCAACACACCAACATCCTTCTAATATTCTCTCAAAAATCACTATAAATCTCTCAATATATATATATATATATATATACTTTTCGTTTGCGAAATGGAAAATATACAATCTCAAGCTTCCGGTTCCGTTGGTAACAATGTACGAAAGAAGGTTTACACAAATGATGATAATGTGCAAGTTAAATCAACGAACCGGAACCAAAAAGTTTGGGTGATTTTTGATTTGTGCATTATGAATGATGGGGCGAGTAAGGCTCGTTGCAAGAGATGTGGAAACTTTTATAACGCTTCATCAAACTCCACATTACGAGCTCACATGATAGCGGCTTGTAGATCGAATAGTCAAGATGCCTCACAATTGACACTTGGTTCGGATGGTGGGGTATATATATATGACAATTATAACACACTCCAATTTCACAAGGCTATATTTTTTTTTCAAACATTTCGGAAGCGTTAATTTAATAATCACTATATAGAATGCATATCATAACAAAAGTGCAAACCATGCAATAATATCCAAACATTTAATTTACTACAACTTTAAATATTACGCCTTAGTGTTATTAATTTCAAACAAGATGATAAACTGTTAACATGATTGTCTAAAACAGAGTGAGCGGTGTCAAACATTCCATTCCCATACTCTTGCCAACCCACATATAAGAGAATAACCTACAAGAGATAATGAGAGGGATTAGCACAAAGCTAAGTGAATAAATCGATAACTATCAACCTAACTCATCATAACAATTGTTTACAACTAATCAAATAAACAACTAACTTCAAAGAGGATCGGTGGTCCTTGAGGAACCCTACTGCCGCGGTGGCCCCCAAGTAACACTTACGATCAACTGAAGGCCAATTCAGTGATCTAACCGATAGTTTGGTACTATTACCACATACAACAGAATTACAATAAATAACACATGTGTAAAGCACTAATGTTGTCCAAGTAATAGTACACAAACCCAAACTTTGTTGACCTCTAACAAATCACATAATCCATAATAATCATGGCAATATGTTAAATTGAACAATGCACAAAGTAAAACCAAGTTTACCCGTTGTAACCAGATTGTTACAACCAAATTAGACTGAAAGTCAATGATCCACTCACCGTTGTCGACCACAGCCACCACTCAAAGATCTTATTTTATTGAGTCTTCTCTTTATCTGAGAACATAACCAAACCGAGTTAGATTCTTGTATCAAGTTTATTACAATCTAATCATGTTTATATTGTCAAATAAGAGCACCTAATATACTTCTAATAATATGTAATTAACATGAGTGCATAAGTCATAAGTTGTCAAATTTGCCAAGTTAAGGCATGTAAACGCGATCTGGGTTAGAGGTGATGGGATCGCGTTCAACAGTTCAAAACATTATGTTACCGTTTTTCACTTGAAAACGCGATCCGGGCAAGATGTATGGATCGCGTTCCAAAGAACGAAATTACACTTGACTCAAAATAACATTGACTAACGCGATCCGGGCATAAGTAAGTTGGATCGCGTTACAACGACCAAAACATTCTGTTACTAAAATTAACTATGAAACGCGATCCGACATATATTCTGGGATCGCGTTCGTGCGTTTTCCAGCAACATAAGAAACCTGCAACACTTTATACACGAACTTAAAACCCCAAATCACCAAACCCAGTTATTATACATGATTTTAGCAAACAAAAGACCTTAAGTAACATTCAATAACATGTTATAACAACAAATAATCATCATCAAGCCCTAAATTCTCACATGGAACCATTCATGCTATTTATAACCTAATCCCCAATTCATTCACATTATAACATGAAGAACACCAACAATTTATCAATTAATCATGAAATCAGTCTAACAAGATTATATAAACACTTTCAAACATAAATTTCACCACATTCATCATTAATCCCCAATTATATCAAACTAGATCATGAAACTTATGAAATTACTTACAAATGGAAGAACACAATGGTGAGGATGATGAAAATCAGTTGATGAATCAAGATCACAGTTTTAAGAGGAATACAATGCTTTAATCTTTGATTTTCCTTTATGATTTCTAAGTGTAGGTGAAGATGTTCTTGAGAGGTAATAAAATGTAGACCAAATCGGTGAAGGAAGAAAATAAGGTTGACATTTCCATTTAGTCAGAGTAATATGCAATGTAATATTATTCCCTTCTAAACCTATTATCTGGAACCTACAAACCATTTGCGAGAAATTAAGTTTTATTATACCGTCAACTAAATTTATTTAAAACAAGTAATAATTTATTTATCACAATAAGTTATTTGACCATTTGACCTATTGATTTAAATTATCCGAATAATATTAATTAAAATAAGGAATTTACCGTATTCTCCTAGGCCATAAGGAGGATGTTACAACAATGATGCTCTTCGAGAAGATTTTACCAAGTTTGTCATCCAAGAGGCGCTTCCATTCAACCACTTTGACAACCAACGGCTTACGACTATCATCAAAAAGAGACTACAACCGCGATACCAACAAGTAAGTCGTACTACCCTTAGAAACGATGCGTTTAAATTATGGAAAAATGCTAAAAAAGATATAATTGATGGTTTTCTAAACTATAAACATGACTTTTCTATTACTTGTGATGTTTGGACCGCACCACATGGTACGACAAATTCTTATTTAGCCGTTACGGCCCATTGATTTCATCTCGAATCTTGGTTACTAATGAAACGTACAATTGCTTTTAAATTGTTTGGTTATCCACATACGGGATGTAACTTGCGAAAAAATTTAAATGACACTTTAATTGAATATAATTTAGACAATAAAGTTTTTACAATTTCACTAGATAAAGCGTCAAATAATACGAGAGCTATGAATTTACTAAAATTACGTTTCAAACCATATTTAAATGGTGCTTTTTTTCATTCTCATTGTGTTGCTCATATTATTAATTTGGCCGTGCAAACGGCATTAAAAATATGTGATAATTTACTAAACTAAGATCAATGGTATAGATTAAAAGTTCTAATTTATTAATGGTGGAGAATAACTTGGAGACTTCTAAAAATAAAATGACTACCTAAATACCACTCTATTATAATATATTATATAGATAGATAGATAGAGAGATATATAAATAGATAGAGATGTAGATGTTGATTAAAATTAAAATTGAGCTTTTGAAAAATTTTTACGACTGAAGCAACAAGGTATTTTTTTTCAAGGCCGTCTTTGAGGGTGGGCGAGGTGGTCGACCTACCAGGGTCTCTAAATTTCGAGGGCTTCCAATTTTTTCCCAAGTAATTTGTTATGTGTAATATATATGATGATTACATAAGAGATTGACACCTCTTTTATTTTGAACTAAGAGATCTTTGTTAGTAACTAGATTTGGACTAAATATATATTTAAATAAATATATAGATCGACTGAATGATCTAAAATTGAAAACCTATGCTGACGTGTTAGAGTTTGACTAAAAGAGTTAATAACTAACAACTGGGATAAAATATTATGGATGTACTTTTGGAGTCTCATTGGAAATGCATCAGCAAGTGCCATTCTCATCATGGTGTTCTCATTCATAAAAAATGCTAGGAAAAAACCAAGCAATGGTGTGATCATTACAAGTGGGGTAGTTGTATGCATATTTCTTTTATCCCCCATTATCACTTCCTATTGTCTTGATTGGAATGAAGATAATCAAGTTAAGGAAAAAGATGAAGAAGGTGCACAAGATTTTACTTCTAAACAAGGAGTGAAATGGTATATGAAGATGGTAGAGTTCATTTGGCCTTCTTACAACAAATGCCACTATTGGGGCCTATTAGTGTCTTTAGGCTTCTCATGTGGCCCAAGCAATAGTTTGTTGAACCACCTTACACAGATTACAAAAACAATGGGCTTTTCAAGTATTAAGGGAAAAAACTTCCTAGCTATCTTTAGCACATTCACGTTTATGGGCTGTCTTTCGGGGGTGTTGAGTGATTTCCTTGTTAACAAGTTTGAAATATCTAGGATTTGGGTTCTCTTTTGTGTACAAATAATAATGACTATTTGTTTAGTTGTGAGTGCAAATCTGCCGAATGGTTTTTAATCTTGGAATATGGGGTTTTGTAATCATGGTAAGGCTTCAATCTTGTTTGATCCCTACCATTACTTTTAAGTTGGCTCCTATTGATAAATTCCCCAAAATGTTTTCCCACATTGGGAATGGTGGTACCATTGTTTGAGGTGCTTTTAACATTTATGTTAAAGTCACAATTGGGAAGGATTCAAAATAATGAGATATGCCAAGACTGCTTCAAAACATCGTTGAACTTACTTGCTGGCTCTTGCTTCCTGGGTGCAATAATTTCCTGCATTTTGGCCTTCAAAACGAATGCAAAGTATAAGGATGTCTTGAAGAGCAATAAATAAATAGCTTGGTGAAGATGAAGATGAACAATTGAAGCTCCATCATCTCTCTGTTTAGATATTTTTGATTAGGTGAAAATTGTAAACAATAATAAGAAGAAGTTAAATAGAAATACATGAGATCGATATATATTTTAAAAAACACGCGTGTTTGGCAATTATGTTTGTATTAAACATGGATTTAGTTAATAAATATGTCTTGGGGTAATTAAGACATTTGATAAATCCATTTTCACTATTTAGACAGTCATTTTACTAAACTAAGATCAATGGTATAGATTAAAAGTTCTAATTTATTAATGGTGGAGAATAACTTAGAGACTTCTAAAAATAAAATGACTACCTAAATACCACTCTATTATAATATATTATATAGATAGATAGATAGATAGATAGAGATATAGATGTTGATTAAAATTAAAATTGAGCTTTTGAAATTTTTTTACGACTGAAGCAACAAATTTTTTTTTCAAGGCCGTCTTTGAGGGTGGGCGAGGTGGTCGACCACCCAGGGTCTTTAAATTTCGAGGGCTTCCAATTTTTTCTCAAGTGATGTGTTATGGGTAACATATATGATGATTAAATAAGAGATTGACACCTCTTTTATTTTGAAATAAGAGATCTTTGTTAGTAACTAGATTTGGACTAAATATATATTTAAATAAATATATAGGTTGACTGAATGGTCTAAAATTGAAAACCTATACTGACGTGTTAGAGTTTGACTAAAAGAGTTAATAACTAACAACTGGGATACAATATTATGGAGGTACTTTTGGAGTCTCATTGGAAATGCATCAGCAAGTGCCATTCTCATCATGGTGTTCTCATTCATACAAAATGCTAGGAAAAAACCAAGCAATGGTGTGAGCATTGCAAGTGGGGTAGTTGTATGCATCTTTCTTTTATCCCCCATTATCACTTCCTATTGTCTTGATTGGAATGAAGATAATCAAGTTAAGGAAAAAGATGAAGAAGGTGCACAAGATTTTACTTCTAAACAAGGAGTGAAATGGTATATGAAGATGGTAGAGTTCATTTGGCCTTCTTACAACAAATGCCACTATTGGGGCCTATTAGTGTCTTTAGGCTTCTCATGTGGCCCAAGCACTAGTTTGTTGAACCACCTTACACAGATTACAAAAACAATTGGCTTTTCAAGTATTAAGGGGAAAAACTTCCTAGCTATCTTTAGTACGTTCACGTTTATGGGCTGTCTTTCGGGGGTGTTGAGTGATTTCCTTGTTAACAAGTTTGAAATATCTAGGATTTGGGTTCTCTTTTGTGTACAAATAATAATGACTATTTTTTTAGTTGTGAGTGCAAATCTGCCGAATGGTTTTTAATCTTGGAATATGGGGTTTTGCAATCATGGTAGGGTTTCAATCTTGTTTGATCTCTACCATTACTTTTGAGTTGGCTCGTATTGATAAATTCCCCAAAATGTTTTCCCACATTGGGAATGGTGGTACCATTGTTTGATGTGCTTTTAACATTTATGTTAAAGTCACAATTGGGAAGGATTCAAAATGATGAGATATGCCAAGACTGCTTCAAAACATCGTTGAACTTACTTGCTGGCTCTTGCTTCCTGGGTGTAATAATTTCCTGCGTTTTGGCCTTCAAAATGAATGCAAAGTATAAGGATATCTTGAAGAGCAATAAATAAATAGCTTGATGAAGATGAAGATGAACAATTGAAGCTCCATCATCTCTCTATTTAGATGTTTTTGATTAGGTGAAAATTGTAAACAATAATACGAAGAAGTTAAATAGAAATACATGAGATCGATATATATTTTAAAAAACACGTGTGTTTGGCAATTATGTTTGTATTAAACATGGATTTAGTTAATAAATATGTCTTGGGGTAATTAAGACATCTGATAAATCCATTTTCACTATTTAGACAGTCATTTTACTAAACTAAGATCAATGGTATAGATTAAAAGTTCTAATTTATTAATGGTGGAGAATAACTTGGAGACTTCTAAAAATAAAATGACTACCTAAATACCACTCTATTATAATATATTATATAGATAGATAGATAGATAGACATATAGATAGATAGAGATATAGATGTAGATTAAAATTAAAATTGAGCTTTTGAATTTTTTTTAGGACTTAAGCAACAATGTATTTTTTTTCAAGGCCGTCTTTGAGGGTGGGCGAGGTGGTCGACCGCCCAGGGTCTCTAAATTTCGAGGGCTTCCAATTTTTTCCCAAGTAATGTGTTATGTGTAATATATATGATAATTACATAAGAGATTGACACCTCTTTTATTTTGAACTAAGAGATCTTTGTTAGTAACTAGATTTGGACTAAATATATATTTAAATAAATATATGGGTCGACTGAATGGTCTAAAATTGAAAACATATGCTGACGTGTTAGAGTTTGACTAAAAGAGTTAATAACTAACAACTGGGATACAATATTATGGAGGTACTTTTGGACTCTCATTGGAAATGCATCAGCAAGTGCCATTCTCATCATGGTGTTCTCATTCATACAAAATGCTAGGAAAAAACCAAGCAATGGTGTGAGCATTGCAAGTGGGGTAGTTGTATGCATCTTTCTTTTATCCCCCATTATCACTTCCTATTGTCTTGATTGGAATGAAGATAATCAAGTTAAGGAAAAAGATGAAGAAGGTGCACAAGATTTTACTTCTAAACAAGGAGTGAAATGGTGTATGAAGATGGTAGAGTTCATTTGGCCTTCTTACAACAAATGCCACTATTGGGGCCTATTAGTGTCTTTAGGCTTCTCATGTGGCCCAAGCACTAGTTTGTTGAACCACCTTACACAGATTACAAAAACAATGGGCTTTTCAAGTATTAAGCGAAAAAACTTCCTAGCTATCTTTAGCACATTCACGTTTATGGGCTATCTTTCGGGGGTGTTGAGTGATTTCCTTGTTAACAAGTTTGAAATATCTAGGATTTGGTTTCTCTTTTGTGTACAAATAATAATGACTATTTGTTTAGTTGTGAGTGCAAATCTGCCGAATGGCTTTTAATCTTGGAATATGGGGTTTTGCAATCATGGTAAGGCTTCAATCTTGTTTGATCCCTACCATTACTTTTGAGTTGGCTCCTATTGAGAAATTCCCCAAAATGTTTTCCCACATTGGGAATGGTGGTACCATTGTTTGAGGTGCTTTTAACATTTATGTTAAAGTCACAATTGGGAAGGATTCAAAATAATGAGATATGCCAAGACTGCTTCAAAACATCGTTGAACTTACTTGCTGGCTCTTGCTTCCTGGGTGCAATAATTTCATGCGTTTTGGCCTTCAAAATGAATGCAAAGTATAAGGATGTCTTGCAGAGCAATAAATAAATAGCTTGATGAAGATGAAGATGAACAATTGAAGCTCCATCATCTCCATGTTTAGATATTTATGATTAGGTGAAAGTTGTAAACAATAATACGAAGAAGTTAAATAGAAATACATGAGATCGATATATATTTTAAAAAACACGTGTGTTTGGAAATTATGTTTGTATTAAACATCGATTTAGTTAATAAATATGTATTGGGGTAATTTAGACATCTGGTAAATCCATTTTCACTATTTAGGTATTCATTTTACTAAACTAAGATTAATGGTATAGATTAAAAGTTCTAATTTATTAATGGTGGAGATTAACTTAGAGACTTCTAAAAATAAAATGACTACCTAAATACCACTCTATTATAATATATTATATAGATAGATAGATAGATAGATATATAGATAGAGATGTAGATGTAGATTAAACTTAAAATTGAGCTTTTGAAAAATTTTTACGACTGAAGCAACAAGGTATTTTTTTTCAAGGCCGTCTTTGAGGGTGGGCGAGGTGGTCGACCGTCTAGGGTCTCTAAATTTCGAGGGCTTTCAATTTTTTCCCAAGTAATGTGTTATGTGTAAAAAAATATGATGATTACATAAGAGATTGACACCTCTTTTATTTTGAACTAAGAGATCTTTGCTAGTAACTAGATTTGGACTAAATATATATTTAAATAAATATATAGGTCGACTGAATGGTCTAAAATTGAAAACCTATGCTGACGTGTTAGAGTTTGACTAAAAGAGTTAATAACTAACAACTGGGATAAAATATTATGGAGGTACTTTTGGAGTCTCATTGGAAATGCATCAGCAAGTGCCATTCTCATCATGGTGTTCTCATTCATACAAAATGCTAGGAAAAAACCAAACAATGGTGTGAGCATTGCAAGTGGGGTAGTTGTATGCATATTTCTTTTATCCCCCATTATCACTTCCTATTGTCTAGATTGGAATGAAGATAATCAAGTTAAGGAAAAAGATGAAGAAGGTGCACAAGATTTTACTTCTAAACAAGGAGTGAAATGGTATATGAAGATGGTAGAGTTCATTTGGCCTTCTTACAACAAATGCCACTATTGGGGCCTATTAGTGTCTTTAGGCTTCTCATCTGGCCCAAGCAATAGTTTGTTGAACCACCTTACACAGATTACAAAAACAATGGGCTTTTCATGTATTAAGGGAAAAAACTTTCTAGCTATCTTTAGCACATTCACGTTTATGGGCTGTCTTTCGGGGGTGTTGAGTGATTTCCTTGTTAACAAGTTTGAAATATCTAGGATTTGGGTTCTCTTTTGTGTACAAATAATAATGACTATTTGTTTAGTTGTGAGTGCAAATCTGCCGAATGGTTTTTAATCTTGGAATATGGGGTTTTGCAATCATGGTAGGGCTTCAATCTTGTTTGATCCCTACCATTACTTTTAAGTTGGCTCCTATTGATAAATTCCCCAAAATGTTTTCCCACATTGGGAATGGTGGTACCATTGTTTGAGGTGCTTTTAACATTTATGTTAAACTCACAATTGGGAAGGATTCAAAATGATGAGATATGCTAAGACTGCTTCAAAACATCGTTGAACTTACTTGCTGGCTCTTGCTTCCTAGGTGCAATAATTTCCTACGTTTTGGCCTTCAAAACGAATGCAAAGTATAAGGATGTCTTGAAGAGCAATAAATAAATAGCTTGGTGAAGATGAAGATGAACAATTGAAGCTCCATCATCTCTCTGTTTAGATATTTTTGATTAGGTGAAAATTGTAAACAATAATAAGAAGAAGTTAAATAGAAATACATGAGATCGATATATATTTTAAAAAACACGCGTGTTTGGCAATTATGTTTGTATTAAACATGGATTTAGTTAATAAATATGTCTTGGGGTAATTAAGACATTTGATAAATCCATTTTCACTATTTAGACAGTCATTTTACTAAACTAAGATCAATGGTATAGATTAAAAGTTCTAATTTATTAATGGTGGAGAATAACTTAGAGACTTCTAAAAATAAAATGACTACCTAAATACCACTCTATTATAATATATTATATAGATAGATAGATAGATAGATAGATAGATAGATAGATAGATAGATAGATAGATAAAGATGTAGATGTAGATTAAAATTAAAATTGAGCTTTTGGAAATTTTTTACGACTGAAGCAACAAGGTATTTTTTTTCAAGGCCGTCTTTGAGGGTGGGCGAGGTGGTCGACCGTCCAGGGTCTCTAAATTTCGAGGGCTTTCAATTTTTTCTCAAGTAATGTGTTATGTGTAATATATATGATGATTACATAAGAGATTGACACCTCTTTTATTTTGAACTAAGAGATCTTTGTTAGTAACTAGATTTGGACTAAATATATATTTAAATAAATATATAGGTCGACTGAATGGTCTAAAATTGAAAACCTATGCTGACGTGTTAGAGTTTGACTAAAAGAGTTAATAACTAACAACTGGGATAAAATATTATGGAGGTACTTTTGGAGTCTCATTGGAAATGCATCAGCAAGTGCCATTCTCATCATGGTGTTCTCATTCATACAAAATGCTAGGAAAAAACCAAACAATGGTGTGAGCATTGCAAGTGGGGTAGTTGTATGCATATTTCTTTTATCCCCCATTATCACTTCCTATTGTCTAGATTGGAATGAAGATAATCAAGTTAAGGAAAAAGATGAAGAAGGTGCACAAGATTTTACTTCTAAACAAGGAGTGAAATGGTATATGAAGATGGTAGAGTTCATTTGGCCTTCTTACAACAAATGCCACTATTGGGGCCTATTAGTGTCTTTAGGCTTCTCATGTGGCCCAAGCACTAGTTTGTTGAACCATCTTACACAGATTACAAAAACAATGGGCTTTTCAAGTATTAAGGGAAAAAACTTCCTAGCTATCTTTAGCACATTCACGTTTATGGGCTGTCTTTCGGGGGTGTTGAGTGATTTCCTTGTTAACAAGTTTGAAATATCTAGGATTTGGGTTCTCTTTTGTGTACAAATAATAATGACTATTTGTTTAGTTGTGAGTGCAAATCTGCCGAATGGTTTTTAATCTTGGAATATGGGGTTTTGCAATCATGGTAGGGCTTCAATCTTGTTTGATCCCTACCATTACTTTTGAGTTGGTTCCTATTGATAAATTCCCCAAAATGTTTTCCCACATTGGGAATGGTGGTACCATTGTTTGAGGTGCTTCTAACATTTATGTTAAACTCACAATTGGGAAGGATTCAAAATGATGAGATATGCCAAGACTGCTTCAAAACATCGTTGAACTTACTTGCTGGCTCTTGCTTCCTGGGTGCAATAATTTCCTGCGTTTTGGCCTTCAAAACGAATGCAAAGTATAAGGATGTCTTGAAGAGCAATAAATAAATAGCTTGATGAAGATGAAGATGAACAATTGAAGCTCCATCATCTCTCTGTTTAGATATTTTTGATTAGGTGAAAATTGTAAACAATAATACGAAGAAGTTAAATAGAAATACATGAGATCGATATATATTTTAAAAAACACGTGTGTTTGGCAATTATGTTTGTATTAAACATGGATTTAGTTAAAAATATGTCTTGGGGTAATTAAGACATCTGATAAATCCAATTTCACTATTTAGGCAGTCATTTTACTAAACTAAGATCGATGGTATAAATTAAAAGTTCTAATTTATTAATGGTGGAGAATAACTTAGAGACTTCTAAAAATAAAATGACTACCTAAATACCACTCTATTATAATATATTATATAGATAGATAGATTTATAAATAGATAGAGATGTAGATGTAGATTAAAATTAAAATTGAGCTTTTGAAAAATTTTTACGACTGAAGCAACAAGGTATTTTTTTTCAAGGCCGTCTTTGAGGGTGGGCGAGGTGGTCGACCGCCCAGGGTCTCTAAATTTCGAGGGCTTCCATTTTTTTCCCAAGTAATGTTTTATGTGTAATATATATGATGATTACATAAGAGATTGACACCTCTTTTATTTTGAACTAAGAGATCTTTGTTAGTAACTAGATTTGGACTAGATATATATTTAAATAAATATATAGGTCGACTGAATGGTCTAAAATTGAAAACCTATGCTGTCGTGTTAGAGTTTGACTAAAAGAGTTAATAACTAACAACTGGGATAAAATATTATGGAGGTACTTTTGGAGTCTCATTGGAAATGCATCAGCAAGTACCATTCTCATCATGGTGTTCTCATTCATACAAAATGCTAGGAAAAAACCAAGCAATGGTGTGAGCATTGCAAGTGGGGTAGTTGTATGCATATTTCTTTTATCCCCCATTATCACTTCCTATTGTCTAGATTGGAATGAAGATAATCAAGTTAAGGAAAAAGATGAAGAAGGTGCACAAGATTTTACTTCTAAACAAGGAGTGAAATGGTATATGAAGATGGTAGAGTTCATTTGGCCTTCTTACAACAAATGCCACTATTGGGGCCTATTAGTGTCTTTAGGCTTCTCATGTGGCCCAAGCAATAGTTTGTTGAACCACCTTACACAGATTACAAAAACAATGGGCTTTTCAAGTATTAAGGGAAAAAACTTCCTAGCTATCTTTAGCACATTCACGTTTATGGGCTGTCTTTCGGGGGTGTTGAGTGATTTCCTTGTTAACAAGTTTGAAATATCTAGGATTTGGGTTCTCTTTTGTGTACAAATAATAATGACTATTTGTTTAGTTGTGAGTGCAAATCTGCCGAATGGTTTTTAATCTTGGAATATGGGGTTTTGCAATCATGGTAGGGCTTCAATCTTGTTTGATCCCTACCATTACTTTTAAGTTGGCTCCTATTGATAAATTCCCCAAAATGTTTTCCCACATTGGGAATGGTGGTACCATTGTTTGAGGTGCTTTTAACATTTATGTTAAAGTCACAATTGGGAAGGATTCAAAATAATGAGATGTGCCAAGACTGCTTCAAAACATCGTTGAACTTACTTGCTGGCTCTTGCTTCCTGGGTGCAATAATTTCCTGCGTTTTGGCCTTCAAAACGAATGCAAAGTATAAGGATGTCTTGAAGAGCAATAAATAAATAGCTTGGTGAAGATGAAGATGAACAATTGAAGCTCCATCATCTCTCTGTTTAGATATTTTTGATTAGGTGAAAATTGTAAACAATAATACGAAGAAGTTAAATAGAAATACATGAGATCGATATATATTTTAAAAAATACGTGTGTTTGGCAATTATGTTTGTATTAAACATGGATTTAGTTAATAAATATGTCTTGGGGTAATTAAGACATCTGATAAATCCAATTTCACTATTTAGGCAGTCATTTTACTAAACTAAGATCAATGGTATAAATTAAAAGTTCTAATTTATTAATGGTGGAGAATAACTTAGAGACTTCTAAAAATAAAATGACTACCTAAATACCACTCTATTATAATATATTATATCGATAGATAGATATATAAATAGATAGAGATGTAGATGTTGATTAAAATTAAAATTGAGCTTTTGAAAACATTTTACGACTGAAGCAACAAGGTATTTTTTTTCAACGCCGTCTTTGAGGGTAGGCGAGGTGGTCGACCGTCCAGGGTCTCTAAATTTCGAGGGCTTCCAATTTTTTCCCAAGTAATGTGTTATGTGTAATATATATGATGATTACATAAGAGATTGACACCTCTTTTATTTTGAACTAAGAGATCTTTGTTAGTAACTAGATTTGGACTAAATATATATATTTATTTAAATATATAGGTCGACTGAATGGTCTAAAATTGAAAACCTATGCTGACGTGTTAGAGTTTGACTAAAAGAGTTAATAACTAACAACTGGGATAAAATATTATGGAGGTACTTTTGGAGTCTCATTGGAAATGCATCAACAAGTGCCATTCTCATCGTGGTGTTCTCATTCATACAAAATGCTAGGAAAAAACCAAGCAATGGTGTGAGTATTGCAAGTGGGGTAGTTGTATGCATATTTCTTTTATCCCCCATTATCACTTCCTATTGTCTTGATTGGAATGAAGATAATCAAGTTAAGGAAAAAGATGAAGAAGGTGCACAAGATTTTACTTCTAAACAAGGAGTGAAATGGTATATGAAGATGGTAGAGTTCATTTGGCCTTCTTACAACAAATGCCACTATTGGGGCTTATTAGTGTCTTTAGGCTTCTCATGTGGACCAAGCAATAGTTTGTTGAACCACCTTACACAGATTACAAAAACAATGGGCTTTTCAAGTATTAAGGGGAAAAACTTCCTAGCTATCTTTAGCACATTCACGTTTATGGGCTATCTTTCGGGGGTGTTGAGTGATTTCCTTGTTAACAAGTTTGAAATATCTAGGATTTGGGTTCTCTTTTGTGTACAAATAATAATGACTATTTTTTTAGTTGTGAGTGCAAATCTGCCGAATGGTTTTTAATCTTGGAATATGGGGTTTTGCAATCATGGTAGGGCTTCAATCTTGTTTGATCCCTACCATTACTTTTGAGTTGGTTCCTATTGATAAATTCCCCAAAATGTTTTCCCACATTGGGAATGGTGGTACCATTTTTGAGGTGCTTTTAACATTTATGTTAAAGTCACAATTAGGAAGGATTCAAAATGATGAGATATGCCAAGATTGCTTCAAAACATCGTTGAACTTACTTGCTGGCTCTTGCTTCCTGGGTGCAATAATTTCCTGCGTTTTGGCCTTCAAAACGAATGCAAAGTATAAGGATGTCTTGAAGAGCAATAAATAAATAGCTTGATGAAGATGAAGATGAACAATTGAAGCTCCATCATCTCCTTGTTTAGATATTTTTGATTAGGTGAAAGTTGTAAACAATAATACGAAGAAGTTAAATAGAAATACATGAGATCGATATATATTTTAAAAAACACGTGTGTTTGGCAATTATGTTTGTATTAAACATCGATTTAGTTAATAAATATGTCTTGGGGTAATTTAGACATCTGGTAAATCCATTTTTACTTCTAAACAAGCTTCTGTCTAACCGTATTGCAAGCTTCAATCCATGCCACATTCTCGTAACTACATATCATCCAATTGGTTCAACTGAACCAAACACCTACAATATAAAACAACTGTAGGTTAAGTGAAACGCTTAGTGAGCATATGAGTAGTTAAATGAATAATCCACATAAACATCCTTGGAATAACTCTTAACACATACAAACTACATAGACTTACTTAGGCAAACAACTACTGAGTAATTGTAGAGACTGAAACTCTGTGTGGATCCACGACCAACTACATAATAGCTCAATACCATACCACAACGATATGCATATTAAGCACAACTACATAATGCTAACCTTAGTTAGCTAAACTCCGAATCTCTACAAATTACTCAATTAACATAATTCACATAATCGTCATATTATTCCACATCAAACATACTCTATCAACAACTACTTATCTCAGTAATAAATCAACAGAACATGCCATTATAACAACACTAAGCAACAATTTGAAACATAATAATATTCAGACAACTACCACTGGATTGTATGAACCTCTTGCTCGGAAGCAATCCGGAACACACAATCATTACCCATTTAACCCCCCATATCACTCACCTTGATATTTGATGATTCACAACAATGATCATGAAAGCTTTCCATGTCTTTCAATTCCCTATCATAATACACATATAACAACATCTTTAGTTCTACTTGTAACACTCAGTTTTTGGGTCTGGAATTAAAATAGTATTTTAATATGTTTTAAAATGGTTGTTTTGAAAATAAACAAGTAAAAGAGCCTCAGGTTTTATTGTGACTAGTAAAATGTTACTTGTTTTAAATTAATAAAGTTGACAGTAAAATAAAATATTTTTTGTTCCGCGGGTATTTTCAGGTTCCAGATAATAGAATTAGAGAGGATAAAATAAAAACAGATAAGAATTGGGGCGGTGGGATTAGGCCGACCCATCTTTATTCTTCACCTAATATTTTATTTCCTCATTTTGTTCTAAAAACTCTCTAACTCTTAAACATTTCAAAAAAGAAATCAAGAAAAACAATTTGTAATTAAGTGTGAGGATTCAAGTTTAAGGAAATCAGATTATCATCATCATCTTGCTCACCATTTGATTGTAAGTATTTCATGTCTTATTTTGAGTTTGATTTGATAAAGGAATTATTAGGGTTTATGAATTATGAAAAGAAATTGTTAGATAGGATGTTTGTTACTGATTATATGATGATATTTGATGGTTATGTGAAGATTTGATGTTAGAGTTTGTATATGTTCTTCAAGTTGAGTTTTGAGTTAGGGTTTGGTGAATTTGTGGATTTGATGATGATGCATGCTTAAGATTGAAGTTGGATAGCTTGTTTAGTGTTATATTATGTTAATGTTTGATGTTTGTGGTCATTTATTGAGTAAATTCGTATTTTGAAGCTATAGTTTTGTATTATTGTGTTTTGGTTCGTAGCTGGTAAAGCATGAACAGACCTGGGTCAGGGGCGAGTACCCGGTGGGTACTCCCCTTACCCGGTGGGTAGCCCGGTTTAGGGCAATTTATGTTTTAGGGAAATGGAGAGTACCCGGTGGGTACTCCCCCTGTTCTTGAAATTTGATGTTGTTCTTTGTTTATATAAGACAAGAAATATATATGATATATGTTATATGTATATGAAATGAATATCAATGTTGAATTATTACTTATTTATTGATGTTTGTATTTCCAGATAAGCGGGCAGCAACTCAGTGACATTAGACAACTGAGTTCAGAGGTTCAGATATTGGTGAGTGGTTACTGTAATTCTATTGCTCAACTCAGTGATATTATTACTGCTAGTGTAATTTTCTATTGCTCAAATTCATTATTCTTATTTTGCGTCATGGAGGGTAATTTGAGACATTCGAAAATTGGATTAGTGGTGTATTATATAGCAAGTGGTTGTAAAGGTTCAAAGTTGCTTATCTTCAAGAAGATTCCTATTGGATAATGACAAAAAGGGGAAGAAGAATTGAAGATCAAGATTTGCAGCTTATTGTTATTGCATGACATGGTTTAAAAGAAATCAAGAGTTAAAGGGAAGTTTGTGCAAGAAGATCGATATTTTGTCATCATCAAATAGGGGAAGATTGTAAGGAATTATTAATTTGATGAGACAAAATAAAAGATGAAAGTTGAGGGACTAAAGATTAATTATTTTATTTTAATTAGTTTCCTAGTATAATTATGATTTCTTGTAACCCTAATATCTCTAGTATATAAAGAGACATAGGGACGTAGGAAAAAAGTGTGCACACATAATGTAGACGTCTAAGGGTTTGTTTAGCCTCAAGATCAAGGTTTCTTGATCATGTTATATTTGTATAACCGTTTTATTGTGATCGAATAAAATTGAGGCTTGTTGTGATAACATTGATTTGTTCTTATTCCGCTACATATTATTGTCAATGTTATTATATCCTAGATCAAGATCTAAACAATCTGAGCTAGATCATTATTATGTTTTCACAATAAATAATATATCATAATATATATATTTTTTATATACTCTTTGTCATTTTATTCAGGATTTCTGGAAGACCTTAATTACCTTTGATCCACAGAGATTTTCTACTCACCTTAATCGATTTGACGATATAAGTAGAAAGTCAGCCATAGACATAGGGCAGTGAGATAATGGGCTTACGAGGCAACGTGTTTGTTCGGGTCCTACGGATGGCGTCAAAAATGATGATACGTAGTTTCATAGGCTCGGGTTATGGGTCATGATCACCGGGCCACGGGTCATGATCACCGAACACCTAAGCATATTTATGTTCGTACCACTCATGATATTAGAGATATTGTTAGGACGAATATGGGTTGAAATGTGTTTGTTGTCTCGGGTGGCGATTTCCCATTTTGGTAACTCTCATTACACTAAAGTGTAATCGGTTTTACGCCACATATTCAAAACGGAGCCGAGCAACTCTTTTGTTTGTACAAAGGGTATTTTTTCTCAACCATGTATGAAGTTACATTTAAGGTTGGAACATAGTTGTGGATGTTAGCTTCATGAGCACTAGACTTGTGCAAATATAATCGCAAAATGGTCTGCCCTTCTTCTTCATCTCCCTTGGTTGCTATTTATAGAATCTGTAAATTGCAGCTTGATCTCTAAAGATAAACCAAATCAAATATAGGACCCATGCTGATCTCTTTCTCAGCAATGGCCTATCGTTGGTACCAACCTTTTTTGGTCCATCCTTTTATATCATAGGTTGGATGCTGGAACTATTATCTATTCATTTACCATGAGATATGCATTATTTAGTTGTACCCAAGTGTCTCACCTTTTCATGAGTCGACCATATGTGTATTATGATCTAACATCAACGTTTTATATAATAAAGGAAGGGAGCACCATTAGTAGTGTTCTTTGCAATCGTCGTAGATCATCATTGTAAATTACCCGTACATAATGCAATTGCAAGTATTGTACTAGCTTTTATAACAAGATTAGGGTTGTACTTACATTCCAAAAATATAACATAAATGATCCATTTAGTTTCAACAACCAAAAACATGAAATTTGTTGAAGATTTTTATTATTTACAAAATTTATTAACAAAAATAAATATATAATCGAACACAACTTCCAACGCTTAAATTAAAATAACACCAAAATGACCCGTATAGTAGTCTTCTAAATAACTACTATCTCATACTTTATGTTTAGCATTCACTCCATACAAACGCATAAATTTTCACTCAAATTAATTATCCAAACTCATAAGTTGATTATAAACTTTTAACGATTAGTACTGCAGATAGATCGGCGATAAAATACATAAGTAACATAATTAACAACTTTTTATGATTAAAAGAACTAGATATGATATTTGGGCTTATAATATGTGATGTTAACAACACAAATCATTTATACACTTAACCCATCAATGAGCTTATACAGTTTTGAAATTTATATTTATAACCTTCAAATTATTCATATTTACATATAAGACCACTCATTTAAAGCTAACAATATGGAATCATTTGTGGAATTCAAACTGTACGGATTATTAACCCACATATTCATTAGAAACAAAATTATACAATTTAAGTAAAAAAGTTTGTATTCCATTCATCATACTTGACTACTTGTTTTCAAAATCTAGTTTTTTTTACCTATCCATATTTTTTTTATTTGTATTGTAATTAAATTATTTTCAGTTTGATTGAACCTATTAATTTTCAATTTGTTTAATCATGTTTATTACATAAATAGAAAACTTTGATATTGATATAACTTTTTATAACATTGATCATAATATGGCTTATTAAAAGTGCTCTTTTCATGATCAATCACTTCCTCTCGATTTTATGAGAGTTGATTTTCACGTATCAAGCCCTAAACTTAAAGACTTCAAGATTTTATAGTTTTGTTATATTTTATTTTAAACGTTTTGATGAAAAGATTCTTAGGGGCTGCTTGGTTCGAAATAAGGAATGGTAATGGGAAATGCAAAAGGTATACTAAGGGAATGCAATGACTATTATAGAGTATTATCATTACCATTGTTATTGCTTGGTTCATTCAAAAAAATAATTATACTTGTTAATATTACATGTAAAGATATATTATATATAAGTCTAATACTCATTGTAAAGATATATATGGCATAAAAAATTTTATACTGATGTGTGAATTTATATTATAGTTTATAACATTTTTGTATGTAATTGTTAGTACGTAATTATATTGAAAAATTAAATAATTATTAAAGTGTTAATATTAATCTTTGTAAGCTAGATAAGCAAATACATTGCAACCGATAAGCATACTAGAATTGTATACATATAATAATTTTATGAAATATATATACACATGTATAAGCACGCAAACAAATAATAATATGAGTGGATTATGGACTCTAATTAATGTTAGTATAAAAGATAACTTTTTTAAAATTTTTTATGTAAAATTACGTTGCACAACTAAATGAGAAAAAGTAGGGATCAATGGTTGTTAGACCCCTCACTATCGTGAACATCAACTGACGCATCAGTTGGAGCCACATCAGCGCCACGTCAGCTTTTTCCAAAACTGACACAAACTGACACTCCACTGCCTATAGTGAACATCCACTTCTCTTTTTTTGGGACCCACACACTAATTTCTTTTTCTATTTAAACACAAACTTAAATAAAAATAAAACATTACATTAAATAAAAATAAAACATTACATTAAATAAAAATAAAGCATTACATTAAATAAAAATAAAACATTACATTAACGCAATCGGAAATTTGGTGGGAGAGTCGAAATGTGCGCGATTAGAGCCTCGCGGAGTCGATGATGCACAGCGCGGTCGCGTAATTCCTTATCCATACGTAAGTGCGTTGCAACCCTTTCTTCCCACATCAGCGCCACGTCAGCTTTTTCCAAAACTGACACAAACTGACACTCCACTGCCTATAGTGAACATCCACTTCTCTTTTTTTGGGACCCACACACTAATTTCTTTTTCTATTTAAACACAAACTTAAATAAAAATAAAACATTACATTAAATAAAAATAAAACATTACATTAAATAAAAATAAAGCATTACATTAAATAAAAATAAAACATTACATTAACGCAATCGGAAATTTGGTGGGAGAGTCGAAATGTGCGCGATTAGAGCCTCGCGGAGTCGATGATGCACGGCGCGGTCGCGTAATTCCTTATCCATACGTAAGTGCGTTGCAACCCTTTCTTCCCACGAACGTTGAGGCATATTATCCGGGTTTGCCATATAGTCTTCCTCAAGTGGACACATATTTCGTCCATTGTCTTCGGTTATCATGTTGTGTAAAATTACGCAACAATACATGATTCGACGAATTTTGTTGACGCTGTATGGTCTAGCAGGGTTTTTGATGATTTGCCAACGGCCTTGAAGAACACTGAATGCCCGTTCCACATCTTTCCTTGCAAATTCTTGGTACCTCTTGAACCTCAACTCGGCTTCAGATATCAAGTGCTTAAATGACTTCACAATCGTCGCCCATTCTGGATATATTCCATCGCCGAGATAATACCCTTTGTTGAATTGTTGACCGCCAATATTGAACACTACTTCAGGAGCTCTATCTTGGAGTAAGTCTTGAAATAAATCAGATTCATTAAGAACGTTGAGGTCGTTGCTCGATCCCGCAGGCCCAAAGAAAGCGTGCCAAATCCATAAATCGTAAGAGGCAACAGCTTCGAGCATAATTGTTGGATATCCGTGATCACCTCGAGTGTATTAACCTTGCCATGCTATCGGGCAATTTTGCCAAGCCGAGTGCATGCAATCGATACTTCCGAGCATACCCGGAAAACCATGTAACTCCACATGTCGTTGATGTAAACGTTCCACATCATGGAGTGTTGGCCTTCTTAAATACTCATTTGAATATAGATGGAAAATACATTTACAAAAGTTGTCCAAACAATCGTACGCTGTTTGTTGACCCATATGTAAATATTCATCAAATGCGTCGACAACACAACCATATGCCAATTGGCGTAAGGAAGACGTGACTTTTTGATAAACATTAAAACCAAGTTTTCCGGTTGCGTCTCGACCTTGATGAAAAAACGCAAAGTAAGAGGGTAACGGAGTGTGAGAGTATGATAATATACCTTGACATATAAGAAATAAACAATGGGCGACTCATCCGAAACCGACGCCGAAAATAATCTAGAGGGAATGTCGGGCTCTCGGCAAAGTAGTCTTGATATAAACGTTGGCCGGCACCCACCCGATCTCTACTTAAATAACGTCTTGTTTGTGGAATACGAAATGTAAATTCGGTATCCTCGTCCGAATCTGAGTCCGAATCTTGTACGTCGAGATGATTTAGCCTAGCGATCGGATTGCGGACGGCCATGACGGCGCTCAAATCTTCTTTATCGGAATCGGATGATGACATTATAATTTTTTTAAAATGTTTGAAAAAGTGGATGAAAAATGGGTATAGATATGTGTATAGATTGTGGAATGGAAAATGTTTATAAAAAGTGGTGGTTTTGGTGTGTATATATAGAGGTTAAAAATGAAGGTTTGGGTTTGGTGTATAAAGGTATGTTGGTGGTTAAAAATTGTGAAATAGAATGGGTTAAAAATTGTGAAGTAGAGGTGTGTATATATAGTGTTAAATTGTGAAGTGAATGGGTTTTTTTTTTTGGTTTTTGGGTCCTGGAACTACCCCAATGTATACATCATTTATTTTTTTTAGCCGTTGCTAGCTACCGACGCGGGCCCAACGTTTTTGGTTTTTACTTCGGTTTGGCGACGTTTTTAACCGACGGACCGGAACCGACGCGCCGTGCTTATGGCGTCGGTTCCGTCACTCCAACCGGCGCTTTCTACCGACGCATGATAGTGAGACCCCTTAGTATTACTTGGTTCAATACCCTCATTTTAGTGGGGAATGATGAATTAATTAGAAGTGAGTAATGATATAATTAGTTGTAACTAACCAAGCATCATTAATCATTAACATTCTCATTCCTCATCCCATAATACCGCCAACCAAGCACACCCTTACATTTATAAACTTCTTGTTTTTTTGTCAACAATTAAATAAATAATCGAAAGTTAACTAAAAAACGAGATTATATTATAAAAGTATCAAAATATACGTACTCACATAGTTAAGAGCATCTCCAATGTGTACACCAAATGTACTTTTTTCACCAAAATAATGTAAAAATACAAAAAATTCACTTCAATGTATACACTAAACATTGCACTATTTTTAGTGTAATCAAAAGTCAATGCCCAAAATACACTATATTTGGTGCATCAATAAACTTACCACTAAATACTATTTACAATATAATAATAATATAATGATCAAAACATGAATTCATATAATGTATTCTGTTATAAAACTCTGATACAAAACAAGCGAGCAACGTATATAAAATATATTCACAAAATACGGAGTATGTTATAGTGGCGCGAGTAGCAGATGATGTAGTATTAATACTGTGTCCCAAATTTGCATTGTTCAACTATCTTTTAAAACATTACGAGTATGATACTGTGTTTTTATAAAAGAATAGGTTCCAGGTATTAAACTAAATTATATTTATTAAAATATATTGTTTAGTTATGTGTTATAATTTACTTCCTCCGTCCCATTACAAATGTTCACTATTGACTTTCTGAAGTCTTTATTTTTCAATTTTGACCTTAAATATTTTGGTTTGTGTTATATAATACTTGATGAAAATTATATCATTGAAAATACATTTAAAACCAAATTCATTCAAATATTTTGCATCAAATATTATATTACACAAACAAAAATATTTGTGGTCAAAATTGTAAAATAAAGACTTTCAAAAGTCAATAATGGATATTTGTAATGGGACAGAGGGAGTAATTATATAAGATTTAATACAAAAATTTAGTGCAATACATTGGAGACACTTTATTTTAGTGTAAGCATATTTCATAAAAGATTCTTATTTTACACTAAAATAATGTAGGATTTTGCTAAACAAAATTCTAAGGGTTTTGGTTAAGATATTATGTGATGGATAAAAAAGTGTACTCAAACTATAACTAACTCTTTATCCTCTTAAATTTTAATTAATGTACAACCATTTTATACATGTCCAAACAATTTAACCAAAGCTCTAAGGGGGCTTTATTTAGCAAACCCAATAATATAATATGCCACACTATTTTAGTACACACGTTGGATATGTTTTAAGGACCAAAATGTAACATAACTATCATTCACATTCACAAAATACAGTAAAACAAAACAAATAAAACTAAAAAGCAAAAAGAAGAGATAGATATATATACATACATACATACAGAGAGAGAGAAAACAACCATGGGTAAATTAGGCGGAGGAGGAAGCGGCGGAGCAACGGCGGCGAAGAAAAAGAAAAAGGGCCGGCCCTCTTTAGTAGATCTTCAAAGACGTGCAATTGAACAGCAAAAATTACAACAACGGAGATCCGGTCGCCGGAACCCTAATTCAACTTCCGGCGACGGTGAAGAAGAGTATTACGATGACGATGACGATGAGCGGAAGGAAAAAAAAGTCAAACTTGTTGTGCGTTTGCCCCAATCTGAACAGCAATTGAATTTATCTTCTGATTTAATTAGATCTTCATCTGTTAATTCGGTTTCCTGTGGCTCTGATTCGAATGCTGATGTTGATAATCGGAAAGTTAAATCCGGATCTGATCACCAGGTTAAATTTTTTTCTGTAGAATCAAAGTTAGGGTTTGTGTTTTTTTGAATTTGTGATTTGGAATGTGTCTGGGGTTTTGAAATTAGAAAAATTGAGGGAAAATAGATAACTAAAAATTGTGTATTATTTAGTGCATAGGAATTTCATGATTTATTTTCCAAAAAGAAATTATTTTTTAATTGTTTTCTTTGAAAATTAATTTGGAGTTTCCCGGGTACTTTAACAGTTTTTTGTTTTTAGTAACTATATCCATAACTATAATACCTGTAAATGTAGAAATATATACAGGTATAGTTAGTTAATTTATTTATTTAGATATTTTACCTTTTTCTGTTGTTGTAAATTTAAAGGCTTTAAATTTATCAAGATTCTGTTTTGACTTAGATTCTGGAAAAATATTTTATTAGTGTTTGTTGATTTATTGTTGGTAGTTATTTTATCTGACTTTTATTATTTAAATGTATGTATGTTTATGTGTATGTATAGATATGTGTATGTGTGTGTGTGCATACACAGTCTTAAAGGAACATTCACCCACCATCATGTCTTGGGGAAAAGTTCAGATTTGTCTTTTCTTTAATAATAATAATTATATGTTATTCTCTGTTCTTATTCTTCCACTTCACTTGTACTTGCTATCTGGGTTGTGCTTTTTTAATCTTATAATTGCTCTATGCTTTTACTCTGTGTGCTTGATGACTGGTTTGATGTGTATTCTGCTATCAAGTTTGTGTTTATGTGTCGTAACGATTGGTGATGGATTTGTGTTTGTAGGGTGAAAAGATCTTGAAAGCGATGGACTCTCTACATGGTTATAATCTAAACCCTTATGTTATAATTCTTGAGAAGGTAATTAGATCATGGGGGTTCTTTGTTTTTAATATATCATTTTAATTTGCGTACAGGGTCACCATTGGAGTCCGGACCCACAACACCTTTGCCAGACAGAAAGTTGTTGGTGTTCATTCTTGACAGGCTTCAAAAGTGTGTTTCTCTCCTTTTTGTTTCTTTGAGTAAGAATACAATTTATTTCTTGTACTGTTGTTGAATTAATAGAGCTTTGTGGGTACTTCAATCGACCTGCAGGAAGGACACTCACGGGGTTTTTTCTGATCCTGTTGATCCTAATGAGGTGATTTGTTATAAATGGTTGTGAGTTTCATCCATTGTTGTTTTAGCTTTTTACTGATATAGAGTGGTTTGTTTGTGTCAGCTCCCTGATTACCATGAAATTATCAAGCAGCCTATGGATTTTGGTACTCTTAGGAGCAAACTTGATGCAGGGCTCTATCCAAATTTGGAAGAATTGGAGGTTTGTATTGGTTGATTATGTTTCGGTTGTTGGTTAGTATTATTTGGTTTTCAAGTAAAATATGGAAACTAAGGTTTGAGGAATAGGCAGGATAAGGCTATTTGTTGACTAATAAAATGGCACACGTGATTTTGTGTTGGCCTGGCTTAATATATCTGAGTGTTCAGTCTCCCTTACTAAAAGTTTCATTTAGTCAACTTAGGTTTTCTTTTGCCTTTGAAAAAAGAAGGTTCCCATCCGCTTTTTTCTTGTGATAACATGATACTTGATATTGAAGTTGTTGTGGATTTTATTAGTTGGGACTTGGAATGTAATAAACACCGTGTGTCTTTGTTTCATTGGTAGATGCATAGAGATTGTTCTTTTGACGAATACTCATTCGCTTCGAGTCATGTATAGGTGCTGTATATATACATGTCTTTAGTGGGGAGGGAGTGATAGTTTATCCTTCCAAGATAGAAAAGACCATTGTAGATGATCTGTTTTTTAAATGAAATGCACTTCTGCTCCTGCATATGAGGTCTAATATCACACCTTGTTTAGCAGCTAATCAATAGGATTTTGCCTTATTGATCAACCCCTGTCTGCCTAACAAAAATTCATAAGTAAGCTACTTTTGTAATACTAAAATGAACTAAGGAACTTTTGTCACTTTCCTAAATTTGAAAGAGTAAACGATTGCAAAATTGCAGCTCAAACTTTCTTTGAGTCACGCTTACTGCTAATCCATGGTAAATACGCGTGATTGCTACCTGAAGGACATTTTTTCTGGGTCGTGGGCAGTATAGCTTCACAAAATTCTATTACACGTTTATTTGTTCTTTGAGAAAAACTAATTGGTCTATTTTACTAGTGGCGCACCAGTTTTTAACTGCTTAATGACCACACTTACCAGACATTGATGCCGCTGAATATTTTTTCTGCTTTACTGGAATGGACATTGATGATGATCTACAAAGATGACGTTATCTTGTGTTTTTGTGTGTGTCTGAGTGCTTTTCTTCCATTTTAATTGGCCAAGTTAACTTTTATCGAGTTCGGTAACATTAATCACATCTTTATCTTTCCTATATAGTATAATAATGATAATAATTAGCCAGTTACATAATGATTGAAATTGTATGCTGATTGTATGCTGCCTATTATTTCAAATATTGTTTTGAACACGCACAAATATGTGTTTGTGCATGTATACATCGACAGTGAAAGTTAGATGTATATTCCTTCTATATTTTTATATTTGTACTGGTGTTTCACAAACTTCATTTCTTGTGTTTGCAGGCAGACGTTAATTTGATTTGCTCCAACGCAATGCAATATAATTCATCTGATACCATATACTTCCGGCAGGTAGGGTTCACAGCTTCACCTGCTTACACACTAATAAAGGATAATAGTTTATATCTACTTTATTCCTTTTTTAGTCATAATTTGTGTTATCCGTTCTCTCAGGCGAGGTCTATACAAGAGTTGGCAAAAAGGGACTTTGAAAATCTGAGGCAAGAGGGTGAAGATGGTGAATTACAACCAAAAGTGGTTAAAAGAGGCCGGCCACCTGGCAAACAACAAAAGAAGACTCCTGGTAGACCCCCACTTGACCGTGTTGGTCCTGAGTCTACCTCAGGGGCCACTCTTGCAACTCCTGAAGACAACACAACAGAATCAACCCCTTACAACTTACGGAAAGCACCACCAGTGTTGTATAGATTTCAGGCTGATGGTTTACTCGGCTCACATCGTTCACGCAATGGTGAACATTACTCAGAGTTATTGGCAGATTGGAACGAAGAGTTTCCAGGTTTCTTTTTACTGTTAATTTCTTAGCACTAATTAGTCTTTTTGAGTAATGAAGTCAATGGAAGGGTCGAATATTGCTAAATTTGGAGGTGGCAATGTTGACTCATTTGCATACGAATAGGCTGAGCCACTAATGAATTGGTCGACCCCATGTACGTGTGAATGGGTATATATAATGATATATAATCATAAACGTGTCAGAAGTCAGATGGCTCAAATAAAAAAAGTAGCCAAAAATGGAACAAGGCTGGAAGTAACCAGAGGGTATTATTAATTGCATACCTATTAAATCACTCTATTGAAATATACAGATTTTCCTTGTAATTATATTGTTTTGGTAATCATACTTACTGCATTAATATATACAGTAAATAAAAGTAGACGAAAAGTTTTCTTGGGTCAACCCTTCTTGCACTGTGCAAAAAACTTTATCTTTTTCTCTGAACACGTTATGACATATTATCCAGCCACTCCATTGACCCATCTTGCCACCACCAGCTTAAGTAGCATATATTATCTCTGTCCCAAATTTTGACAGCTGATTTTAAAGTTTTCTACTTTTAGCCAAATATTTAAATTATATGCTTTGTAAAAGATCTTGTCATGAAAAGCATTGAAGATTTTCTTACAGGACCGAGTGTTTTTTTTTGTGTGGAGATAATTGAGTTTGTACACGAGAAGTATGTCATGAGTACTTGTAAGAACTTGAAGTATGAAACAGTCGTTTTAAAGATGGCTTATTGCAAGAATCATCTTTAACAATGTTGTCTTCTGTTCTATTCACGTTTCTTACTTCTTTTTATAAACTTCAGAGCGCATTCGGAAAGCCGACATGAAATGGGGAAATAAAAATCTTATTATTGATGAGACTAGACGTGAAACCTACAAGCAATTTCATCCTTCGACATATGCTAATGACTCTTCTCTGTTGTCAAACTTTGGTGGGGAAAGAAAGCAATTGCTAGCGGTATCTTCTCAATTCATTATGTATTTCAGTTTGCATCTCTTATAGTAGTATGCTAGGAAGTTTCAAATATCATTTCTGGTTTTATTAATCACATCATTAGTTGCAATTGCATGTGACCTCTTTTAGCTTATCTGTTATCTTTCTCCTGTTATGAAACATCCTTATTATGAAAAATGAAACCAATTTTATTATGGGATGCTCACAAGATTAAAGATCTATTTGCCCGATAGTTCTGTTACAAGTAAATGCTATTGATCTGGGTCCACAGATTTATATATTTATATTCTAAGAAGACTAGAAGAAAGGGTTTTTGAACCGATGACCTCCCATGGGATCAGACCAATTATCACCAGGCAAATGTTTGAAGGGCTCAGATTCCTTTTTTAGTCACAACATTATGGCTTATGTGTTGTTAGCTGCATATATTATAATTTCCAAATATTATTATAGGTACTAATTGTTCCACTCTCAATTCAGGTAGGTTTACATGCCGAGCATGGTTATGCTAGAAGTCTAGCTCGATTTGCTGCAAACCTTGGCCCAACTGTCTGGAAAGTTGCTGCAAAGAAAATCGAAAAAGCTTTGCCACCTGGAACAAAGTTTGGTCCTGGTGTCGTTGGTGAAAACGATACTTCTCCTCCACCATCATCATTTTTCCCATCCGGTAACCTAAGACACGTGCCTGCATTGGTGAACGAGAATTTTCCAAACCAACCTCAAACCCCGTCCTCTTCCGTACCAATTCCCAACAAGGTAAACCACTCGAAAGTCGAGAGGATGGAACCTGACATAAGAACTGGTTCATCCTCACAAAATCTTAGAAATGGTTTTAGTAGCATATTCGTGAATACAACGGCAGTAGAACATGAGAGAGTAGGTGAAGTGGGTGGTGTTTCAGGAAATCCGACTTCTTGGCAGCAGGTATCGTCATCAAACCCTAGCCCGTTTATGGTTGCGGTTTCACCCGACTTAAATGGGATTGAGGATCGGGCATGATTTAGCGTTGCAGCTCTAATTTCGATACTTATGGTTGTTGTGTTTGGCAGCGTAATGATAGTAAAGGAGATGACATGTGAGTGATGGATTGCCGATGTACCGCATTTAAAGCACAAAGTATTACTGGTGAAGAGATGAGTGTAGCTGCAGTTGCAGGTATTTTATAGGGTAGGAATGATTCTGTACAGATCAAAGATAACTGTCTCTGTAACATTGGAACTGGTAATTAATCAGATTATTATTATAAACGTGGATTAGAAATAAGAAGGAAAAAAAAAGAGGGATTACTTTGGGTTTTGTTTTGGCTTTGTACATTTATTGTTATGTGGGGCAAAACAGACTTATTTGGTAGTAGTTTTTTATTTATTGACATTTGTAGTTGAATATTATCAAAAAGGACTGTATCCAGGTTCCTGAAAATGCTTTAAATCAAATTGAGTCTCTTTGGCTGTTACTGTTGTGTTTCTACTTGCCATGTGTGTGAGTAAAATATTATACAGTAAATGAAATGATATGGTTCTAGACTTCTATCTTATACTGTAGTTGAGTAATTGCATTTAATGATTATTTGCACAATGTGACTTGATGTGCAGTAAAAAAAATTACTGTTTTTTGCAAGTACATGTATCATGACACTTAACAAGTCTTTGTTTATTCTACATTTAATGGAAAAAGGATTCACACTTTTTTTTTAATAGATAAACATATTGGTTTTTTTTTATGTAGAATAACAATTCACTTTTACCATCTTTCTGAGCGAGTCAATGTACTAATTTTATGTCTTACGCGGTAACAAAACTGGACGATAAACTTGTAATGATGTGGTCAAATTTATGGATTTAATCTTATGACATTGATCTGTATCTTAAGTTCTTAACAAATAGTAATAATAATGAATGAATAAATAAATTTGTACACATAAAAATATGGTTTTTGAATTTGATAAATTCAAACTATAATTCTCATGAAATGATTACATGTAATTCAGACTTTAGTACTTTTTATGTTACTTAAAAAGTTAATGAGTAGTATTTGTGTAAACAATTTAGTATAGTGCATCCCAACTACTCTGTTAATTTCAACTTGATAGTAGATCTTAAAAACGTGACTTATATACAGTGGCGAATCTAGGATTAAATATAACGTGGGTCAGATTTTTTTGAAGCGATGAACTGATCGAAGGAGATAGGTCATGTAACGTGTCGGTTCGGATCGTTAGATGTTATACCCGATGGTTTTAGTAGTTTTTCCACTTACAAATATTCAAGGGTAATGATTCATACACCATCAAAAATTCTCCGTATATCACTAATTGTGCTTCATGATATTATTGTACAACACTAAAGTACAGTTAGTGATGTACGGACATTTTTTGATGGTATACGAATCACTACCATTTTAAAATATTCACTTAGGCATGAAAACAAGTAATGTTGTATTAACGTTTCCATGAAAACATTTATTAGATGATCACATTACAACGTCTCCATATCTATGTTCTTTTACAAAAAGTCGGTTTTTATATTGTATTTGCCCGCCCTCCCGGATGGCCGGATTGACTGGGTTTTGCAGTTTTATTGTTTTAATGTTTTAATAAAAGTAGCTAAATAAATGATAGGGAAAAAAAATGAGTTGGGCCAAAAGCCCGAAAGTGTGAAAGTAGCCCAAAATATCTATTTGCTAAATTGCTAAACATAAAAGTCATTATAAAAAACACCCTACTTTACCCTTCATCTTTTTCAATTTAGCTAGGGCAACAGGCAATGAACAAAAAGACAGACATTCCAGAATTTCATACTAAATATATCATATTCATATGCGTTTCTCTATCAAATCCAAGGCTAACATGGGTCCAAGTATAATACTAAGGTGGGTCATTTTAAAAATTCTACATATTTTATGAATTAGTTTTAAATTTAAGGTGGGTCAGTTGACCGGGTCAATGTAGATTCGCCTCTCCTTATATAATCTCTCAAAATTGTATATAGGGCTAGGCGCTAGGGGTGTCAACTAAATGGATAGGTATGTATTGGATCATGATTCGAACCACTAATGATTCAACTCAAATGGATCTTGATCCTTTACATGATCCAAACGGGTGTATCGTGAATAATTTAACAGATCGGATCATGGTCCACTGAAATGTAAAAGTGATGATTTGGTCACATTAAAAACTATCAATTTATATGCATATCCATATTACGTATGACATTCCACTAAAATGCAAATAACACAAATCTAATTTGTCAATAAATACTCAGGAGTAAATAAAAAGTGAGTCAAATCTAGCCACAAAACTTAAAGTCCAATTTTTTTAATCATATTACGTATAAGACCTTTAAAGAATACTATATATTAAAGAAAAAATTTATTTATAACACAAAATGTAAGGAGAATATCACAAATATAATTTATCAATATATAGTAAAAGGTAAATGAAAAACAAATCTAATTTATCATGAAATAGTAAGGAGTAATTATAAAATGAGTTCCAACTTATTTAATCATATTACGTATATCAATTTTAGAGAATATTTGAAGAAAAAAGTTTATTTAAAACTCACAAATTGTAAGACGAATAACACAAATATAATTTATCATTATATAGTAAAAAGTAAATGGAGACATCAAGAATAGAACATGGGCTAAATCTAGCCATCAAACTCAACCTTCAACCTAATTACCACTCATCCAACTCTAGTTTTTGTTTTAACTTTCATTTAAAATTAACTTATCGTTATTATTAAATTTCTTAAAATCACAAAAAGACAAACTACTTACTATTCATAAGTAGTTTGTAATTGATATTAGGTGATAATAATAATAGCTACTAATTTCCTTTAAAATTCTCCATGATTCTTGAAGCTAAAAATAAAACAAAAGTGTCATTATATCACCATATTGTTCAGTTCACTCTAGTACACAAAGATATATGTGTTTCACTATGCAGCAAAATAAGTGAAAATAACGATAAACACATTATCATCGAACATAGATGCACAATGATATCGGAATTAATATCATAAGGCAAGGCCAATAACATTGAAACGTGATACACAGAAAAACTATGGCAGAAGCGAGAAAACAAACGATGAACTATTGTACTCTCTTAACCACTAACTAAACATAATAACAAAAACGAACGATAGAGCACCGTGCCGTGTTAACAAAACATAATGATGAAACAAGACAACGAAAAGTTGAGCAACGGTGTCGATGAAAGTTTGACGCCATTGAAGGTATATACAAACATAACATACAAGCTGATTGAATTTAATAGTGTATTAAATTGATGTTTAAAGTTGAATTCAAATACTTATAGTCTTCTTACACGCATAATTGAACACAATGCAAATACATTTTTTTTTCTTTTGAAAATGATCTATCGATATGGATCATGATCTAAAATGAATTGATTTATTGGATCACAATGGATTGTTGCACATGTTTTTTGATCCATTAAATCATAGAATTGGATTTGGGTCAAATAAATTACTACTAGTAATATTTATTTATTTTAAATGCTTTTTTCTTTTCGTTTTTGTTTTTCCAAGCGTCTATTATGTAACCAAGTAGAGTATATTCTAATCAAAATACCTTGACTCCAAATTTCTAGCATATTAGATTTGGTTGAACAAGTCACATCTGAAGTTATCAAAAGGGGGTCAAACCTTAAAATGATGGAGTATAATTGTATTAGCACAATATTATTTATTAAAAAAATGGTTAAATTTAAAGATGTACATAATTCGAACGAAAATATAATTTGTGCCATTAGAGTACAGGTTAAGGAAATTTAATAAAGTTAAATATTCTATAAATAATATAAATTATAATTAATAAGGATTATAGAAAATTAGTGAGTTTAATAAATGAAGTTTATGATATATGTAGAAAGTTTAGTACACTTAATGACACAAGTTAAAATGTTACTCCCTCCGTCTCATTTAAAATGTTCACGTTATTCTTCAATCAAATATTAAATTTACCTACTAAAAAGTTAACATTTATAACGGTTGATCGTGAACATCTGAAATGGAACGTAATAATTAATATATTTAGCTTGTCTAACTACCGAACAATTACTCCGTAATTATTAAAAATAGAATAAGATAAAAAGATATCCCGACCAAAACATCCTAATTTTCAAAGAGTGAGAGAATCGTCTAGAGAACGTAATAATTACATACACCTTTCGTCCCCTTCACTCCTTCCTTATTATCTTCTTCTTCTTCTTAATTTATTATTATACTATCTGAAATTAAATATTACTCGTAAATAAATAAACCAAAACCCCAAAATCATTCATTCTCATTCTCACGATCACCTGTTTCACTCCCAAATTACTACAGCGTTTCGGTCAGTTTTTCTTTCCTTCCAAAATTTTTAACTTCCTGTTGTTCAATCGTTACGCAATTTAGGTCAATTTCCGTTTTCAACTGCTGATTATTAGTTTTGCAGGGTGTAATTTTAAGTTAAAATTGATACTCTTAATGCAACTTATGTGTTTTGATTTTGATTTTATGCTATACAGTTTTTGCTTTTCTTAAAAAGAAAAAGATGATAAATATATTCATAATATGAAATGCTATAGAGTAAAGTGTGTGTGGTTGATATGTTATAAAGTACTCCGTAATTGGATTGTTATATCAATCTATTTACTTGATTCTTGTTTTGAAGTTGTTTGTTTGTGATGCATAGTTACTTTTAATACTGTAATGTTTACGTTAGATGTGGAAATGTCAATGATTAGGTAGTTTAAATGCAAGTGTTACGAGTAGTGAAACACGGAAGTCGTAGAGTAAGCTGTTAGGAGAGGTAGATGCAGGTTGAGAAAACAAATTTCTCCTTTTTCAGACGTAGTTTCGACTCCTAATTTGATGGGGCCCTAATTCACAGAGAACAGGCCAACCGCCACATCGACTTGCTACTCGGGCAACTTTTAGGGATTGGTAGGTTGAGAGTTGATATATAATGAAGTAGTGAAGTGTGAGCTATGAGGATTTTATGAAGTTTGTTTCAAGTTGTTTTTGATGGTGTAAAGTTGTAGGATGTGTAACTATGTGTTATATCCTTTTGATTTCGACTAGTTAAGCTACTTTGGCATAGAATTCTTGTCGATATGCTCTTGGTAATGCTAGGAGGTCAGGTAAAGATGTTGGGAATGAAGTATCATTATTTTAGTTGATTGGATTTACACACAAACACATAGGTCTCCTTTCTGGGAATTGAACAGATAATCAATAAGTTAAGAGAATTAATCCAACTAGTAATTGCAAGTGGAATGCACAATAGAAAGGTGAGGATGCGACTAAAGGGATGAGGGAATGAAGATTGTGAAGCAGATCTACTATTGGGGCGACTGCTGCCTTTCTGGATTTACACCTTCAAGGATTGTGCACTTTGTAAAGACACTCCATGATATCAAGTATTTAAGTTCAGCCACATGAAATCTTGTTTTGTTAAATGTCTGGCCCTGATGTATTGATTGACATGTTCCCTTCTTTTGGATCTAACAATTTATCATCAACAGTATTTTTCCAATCCTTCTTGGGTCATTGTGTGCACTCAAGAATGAGTTGGTCAACAAGAAGCGTAGTCGCAAATACCCAATGGTACAGCGCATAACGTAGTCGGTGTCAAAAAGAAAGTTTTAGGATATTTTGCAGTTTGAGGTCACCTATTCGTCCATGAGTTTTCTCAAGTTTGTTTCATTATGGAACATTTTAGGTATTTGACTATTGGCTAAAGACTCGTTAAGCTGGAAAAGTTAGCTTCTGTTTTCCTTTGTCTGTTTCCTCCTTTCGTCATCTATCTTGATTTGTCTCTGTATTGTACTCTGCCGATTTCTGGTGTATATACTAGTTTTCATACATTCAATATAATGTGAAACGTTCTCATTGCTGTTATTTGTGTTATATGTAGGTCTTGTTGTCACTGGATGATCCCAAAATAACGTGAATGAGTGGAAGCTTTGATATTTCTCAATTATTGTGTTACTACTTGTATATCATACTAGATGATTACAAATGAGGTGAATATGTCAACAACTATTGAAAAGTCACCCAACAAGCAAGATCTTGATATCAAGATTTGGGGATGGTCTCTTATATCAGTTGTCCCATGGGCCATCAATGCCAAGGAGAAATTTAAAATGCCAACTTTTTTTAACAAAAAACTGAAGAAACACGCACAGAAGTCTCGGTATCGTAAATTTTCAGAACCTGGTGTGAGCTATGCAACTGTTCGGTTCAGGCCCTATGTGTCCAAGGTTCCATGGCATACAGGCCCAAGAGCGTTTCTTTCTCAGTTCTTTCCACGATATGGGCATTACTGTGGACCAAATTGGTCAAGTGGGAAAGACGGTGGGTCTTTACTTTGGGACAAACGTCCTATTGATTGGCTAGACTATTGTTGCTATTGTCATGACATGGGTTATGATACTCATGATCAAGCGGAACTTCTTAAGGCGGATTTGGCCTTCCTCGAGTGTTTGGAGAGGCCTCATATGGCTACAAAAGGGGATGTACAGGTTGCTCATCTGTATAGGACAATGTGCTTATCAGGTTTGTGTAGCCACCTTTCCCCATTCGCATGTTTCAGAAAAATAGGGTCTTACAGTTTGACTTCCCTTTTTTTTCTTTCTCATCTAACCGACCATTTCTTGCTTTGATTGTTGATAGCCCTATATCTCGAGTACCTTGTCTGCTCAGATAATTGCACCATTTCATTTTCCTAGAAAATTGTAGTTCGAAATGGCAAGATGTTGAGTTGGTTAATGGGTCAAAGTTTTGGGTTGAAAGGGATCCTTTTTAGTACATGCCGGTTTGACCCGCATAGATTTGTTTTAGATCGGTTGACCCACATACACATGTCAAATTGTTTTGTATTTTATAAGTAACTGATGTCATAATTATGATTGTGATTACAAATAGGATAGATATCCTCTCATGTTCAACTTGAACATTAGAGTCATCAACGTAATTGTAGGGCCCACTGTTTTTCGTTGTGAGAGAACAACTCTCATGTTCAAGTTGAACATGAGATAACTATAATATTACAACAATACAAAATTTATGAATAAAACGATTTAAAGTTGTCTTCATTTGGGGATCTTTCAACCACTTTGGCCCTTTTGATCCATTTGACCCGTTCCACTTTTATCCAAGTATTTTGATTTGACCCATTTGAGATTATACACAACCAAAATCATCCCATTGATGAGTAAATAGGTTGAAATTGCTACTTTTTTCTGTTCAAAAGTTTCATTATGGCTGATTAGTAATTGATAACTTCTTTTTTTTTATCTGCAATGTTGTTTCATAATTGCCAATTATAAAAGCATGCTTTTAGATATTTGGCTAATAGTCAAACACTTTCAGTAAATTATGCGCTGGTTGAACATTGCATTTACTCCATTTAGTTTGGAGAGTTAGTATACAATCCCATGAAGATTGCGAAGTTTGAGTTTCACATTGTTAAAGAAATTTCAATTTGACTATTTGTGTAAAATTTGAAGCTCATTTAAGCACCCCAAATGAGTACCATCAATTTTATCGAAATTCGTAACACATTAAGATTACATCTAGCTTTTCTGTAGAAGGAAACGTTGAATATGATTAGCGTACATTTTAGGTGTTATATGCTAATGTGGCTTCAATAATGCAGGTCTGAGGAGTATACTCATACCGTACAGGCAGCATTTGGTGAAGCTACAGTCAGGTCAATTATATCTTGGGTTTGGATGGCTCAGCAATATGAAATGGAAAGGATGGAATGCTCAAAAGTAGACCATGTAGTGTCACTTCGGTATGAAAGAATTGTATATATTACACGATGTATAGCTAATATGAAGAGAATGTTGTGAGTAAAAGTAGAATGCTGAATGATACCATCTTCTAAATTGCTGTTGGTACGAGTTAGCAATTAATTACAGAGACTGTAATAGTAAAAGTATGTCTGTTTATAGCCTCTTATATGCCTGTGAAAGTATTGTCATTGTGCTGAGATTATAGTTGATTACACGTAATGTGATGTTTGGTCTTTTCGTGCTTTTGTTCTAGTCAAATACGGCTTGATCACCTAATATCTGAACAGAAGTTGCAGGGTGCACACATAATGTTACAATTAAGAAAAGATAGATTTCTACGTCAGTGAACGAATGTTACATCCAAACAAAAGGCTTGACTATGACAGTTCTAATTCTAACGAGGCACTTGTTTGCCATTGAATAAGCCTATGGTCCATATAACGTGTAGGATCGATGAGTGTAAGTTTCTTAAAGTAGATAACCAATACTGTACTTATTTATAAACATGATTTCGTTTCTTATAAACCAAATGTAAAGAAAGGTTCAACTACCAAAGAAAAAAAGTGTAGCATGCTTCTATAGTTTGAACTTTAATACATAATTCCCATTTGACTTTCTTACTTTAGGTTCTCATTTCATTTCGAGATATATGGATTTTGAGAAAGTATGTTCTATAATCGTTGTATTTATTGTTTAAAATATCGAACTTTCAATTTGTAAATGGGATTTGAGAATTTTGTCATAAGATTCAAATGCTCTTATTGAATGTAGTAGAAAATGGAAGGCTGCAAGATTGACTAATTTTAGGAAAAGTTCACTAATAAAGTAGGGGCAATTTATGGTAACAAAACTTTAATGTGGCGGAAAAAGAGTAACACGTTAGTTGTGTTTGTTGAGAAAAGGTACAACGATTCCTTCTCTATTGATTGTTTTAAAATATTAAAGATGACTTTATAATATAACCAAGTTCATTAAACATCATGCGAACCATCATGCGATACTTGATAAATACACATTTTTAGATAACAAGTTGGGACCTTTGATGTTCTTTTTGAACTCACAAGAATATTTATTTGTCAAGTAGCAAAATGTGTATTGCAATGGAATTCTTTAATATAACCTTTCTTTTAAATTCTAATAAAGTAAAAGAAAATTGAATTAAGTAGCTAAAGTTTAGTAATCATGGTGTTCATCATAGTAAAAGCCTCATGCTCTAGCCAGTTGGTTATCTTTTGTAGGAAAACAATTATATAGTTTACACTTCACTTTAATTCAAACAAAAAAATAATACTGCAAATAAGCTAATATTTGGTACATTCTGCTTATTTCGGGTTTCTTGAACACCCTTAATTAATTATATCTCAATTTACAAAAGTAATGTGTCCCCTTTTTAAAAAACACACACACACAAAATTAAAAATACGAAGGCAATGTTTAATTAATATTACTTGTAGATAGGTATACTTAAAATTAATACATAAATAGCAAGAGTACAATAAATACTTTATTTATCGGTGTATGTTTAAAGTGATTTGTATGTGACCATGGAACCGTGGACCATTGGTTATGAATGGTGTCGATCATGGCATGCATGAACCATCAAATTAAAGTCTTGTACAAATCAACCAATTTAATGTCCTCCAACAAACCACCTTTCACTTGCACACATTATAAAATGTTTAAACATTTTACTTTATAACTTAATATTTTAAATATGCGAAATGTCCTGACTCAACTAATATGGTTACTCTAACTAATTGGTAATTAACTATTGAACTAGAAAAAATGTTTCATTATAATTTATTGAAAAGATTTTCTATCTTAAATACAAAATCAAACCTGATTAATTCTCTTAACAGTCTAAATTTATGAAAACATATTAGAGTGTAAATAATTTTTTTCCTCATTCCTTTAAACTCATGCATGTTAATAGTTTAGTAGTAGCTAATACCAACTTTTTTTTGTTTGATGATATTGTTTCGCTAATATTTTGATATACGACCTACTTACGAATATCGTATATATATTGATATTATTTTTCGTTGAATTGTGCGGGTTAGTGCTAGTTTCCTATAATATGCTTTATTTTTCCTTATTGATCTAAGCATTAGACAAATCAACATTATCATATTAATCGATTTTTCATATCTATGATTTATTTCTAAAAATAGTTATGGTTATTTGTCACAAATTTATTGGTACGACAAAATCAATGAGTGGAGATAAATAAAACATGTAACCTTTTTTAGTATAACCGAATTTGTTGTATCTATAAATTATTGTTGGCAAATACCTAAATTTAGATACATAAAAGGTTGTGGATGTTACAAAAGTGCATATGAAACTTTTCGAGCACAATATCTATTCTAGTCTAGTTAATATATAACAAAGAGAAATGATATTTCCATCACTATTTTTTATATGTGCATTATAGGGTTGTATAGTATAAGTAAATAATGTATGTTGATGGTGGATTTATAAAAAAATAGAGGTGGATATATCACCACCCTATAACAAAGGAAATACTGTTGATATTGATTACGATCATGACAATTTAAATACCGAAAGAACGTCACCGAATTATGAAATTACTTTTAAGGGTGTTTTTTTATCAAAAGGCGTACTAATTGTAACAACTTATTATTTACATTATTATTTTTATTATATGGCATTTTAACTTTCTCTTTTAAAAAATGTTTAATATAAATTTTAAAACTCAATACTCAGCCATAGAAATTGTGTAATCACCACTAATTCATAGCATTTAGCAATTAACCGAAAATTTTCACCATTAAACCTTATCTACACTCTTATACAATTTGTTTTATGCTACATTGTACGGTTCTATTGCTAGTTATTGCTAAAAAAATAGCACAATAAATTTATAATTGGTAACCTGTATACGGTTTATTTGACACCTTAATAATGCTAAAGAGATCAACCTCAAACACTAATTTTATCTCCTTTTATATTTTCATTTTTTTTTCCATAAGTAGTAAGTAACACAATTAACCATAGCTTAAACAATAATAAAAATAATAATATAATACAAATATAATACTCCGTAATATAATAAAAATAATAAGTCATAATTAAAATTAAAATTAATCATTGTTAAAAAAGACAAAACTCCATAATATTCTGTAATAATAATAAAGACTTATGAGTCATACACTGCAAATTGCCGCTAAAAGCGGAAACAGCAGAAGATTTGCAGAATATATAAATGCAAAATTCTTGCATTCTTTCCATTCGCCATCACTAGATCCCAAACACAAAACCACTCTAACTTTATTACGGCTCCATTTTTTTAATCAATTTCACCCCTTTTTTGTTTTCTTCTTCTCATTTATGTAATTTTCATTGAATTTTGTAACTTTATGTGATTGATTCAACGTTTTGCTTGTCTAATTTGTCCAGAATTTCAGTTTTCCCATGTTGATTCAGTAGATCTACTGTTCAATTAGGGGTTCTAATCTTAATTTCGCCCAAAAGAAGAAATCTTAGAAACCCCCTATCTATCTTTCCAATTAGTCTGAAGTTAGGGTTTACATTTTGAGTTTGTGTAATTGGATATATGAGTTTGTAGTTATAAATTTGTTGTTGTTACAAATGAGTTGTTTTTCTTGCTTTAAAGGTGATGTTAAAAACTGTGATGGTGATTTGGATTCAAGTGACTATAAAGGTTTAGTAACTTTTTCTCATTGTCGTTATTGTTGTTGTGATATTTAATTATTGTATATATTTTTATATTTTTTTATATATTTTTCAATTGCAGCTCATGGGAAGGGAAGGACATACAAGGATGTTAGTGGTAAGATTCTCAAGTTCTCATTTTTAATTTTATTTTTGTGAAGTTTATGAAACAAGATTATCAAGGTTTCATTTTTCTTGTGAAGTTCACTGAAATAGATCGTCAAGTTTACTATTTTTATTTATTTATTTGTTTTCTTTTGTGAAGGTTATTGTAAAAGATTATCAACTTTTAATTGTTGGAAGTTTATTAAGAAGAATGTGTACTGATGTATGCTTTGTTGTAAATTTTGTAGATGGGAAAAATGTAGATTCTATCAGAGGAAAAGGTGCTGCATTGTGTGGTCAGGGTGCTAATGTGGCTCGAAGCTTTACGTTTCGTGAGTTAGCTGCTTCGACACAGAACTTCAGGGATTCTAATTTGATTGGAGAAGGTGGATTCGGAAGTGTTTTCAAGGGTCGCTTGGAATCAGGAAAGGTAAAAGTCGTTTCATTTTTAGTATTAATCAGAGAATTATCGATGTTTGTTTTGAAAGGAACTACCGTGTCTTGAAGTAATCGAAGTTTATAAATCCACCTATACCTCAGTTGTTGATTTCCCTATAGCAACTTTTCATACGCTTTTGAAATCGCGTTATAATCATTTACACCGAACAAGCGAAAATGATTATCAGCGTTGAAAGTACATCAAAACACTCCGTTGACACATTTGATACAATTATATCGTTTTATTATCATAATTGGTGGGGTGGTAGTGTGATATGTTTTTCTTCTTCAAAGAGATTACGTATGTTTGCCTTAAACTGTGGCATTGATAATATTACTTTATCAACAGTTGGTGGCTGTAAAAAAGCTTAACCTCAATGGTCTTCAAGGGAACCAAGAATTCATCATAGAGGTTCTTATGTTGAGTCTTCTTCGTCATTCAAACCTCGTCACATTGACAGGTTACTGCACAGATGGAGATCAGAGACTCTTGGTTTATGAGTACATGCCACTCGGTAGCCTAGAGAGCCATCTTTTCGGTAAATCTCTATAAATATTCGTTCTCTGATTTCTTTCTTTATCAAGCAATGAAACTGAACGGCGTATCCATATGATGCTTGGACATCTTAACCTTGTTTCTCTCCGCCATTAAATTTCTAGTTACTTTCTTTCTGTAAAATATTAAGAAGCTTGTATTGTATGAATTAAAAGTTTAAAATACTTACAAGTTTTAATATATAGAAGATGTAGAATGCAGAACAAGGAAAACACGTATTCATTGTGTTGGGTGACATGTATGTGATGTCATCCCTCCTTAATTCACTATATTTTCTGTTTTGATAGTATTTATCATTCATGGGATAAGTAAGAAACTAGTAATCTTCTGATGAAAGAGAGAGGGTAGTAATAATGAGCCAATTTGATTTGATCAATCATAATCTCACTCTTTTTGTTATATAACCTCTCTGCTTAAGGTTAAGAACAGAGTACCATCATTATTTTCTGCCTACGATCAGCAAAGATCTAGGCTATTTGTGGCGGGTTGGATAGTTAAGTCAAAATGAGCCCGGTTTGACATGTGTTTTAGTACGTATTAGAATCGACAGGTTAGGGTGGATTGACCCACTGACACTGTTTTATTTTCTTTTATTTTTCTTTCAGTTCTTATAAAGTTAATTTATTTAATTGTGCTCAACAGACCTTCCTTCATCAGATAATGGTTCAGTTTTTCTGGTAAAAGCTTAAGAGGTAGTAGACACTTGAGTTCCGCCATTTTTAACTGTTAGACCGTTGACGCATTATATAAATTAAGAAAAAATGTAATCCAAATTTGACGAGTTCCCTTGATGAACTTTTGTTTTCTTTCCAGATCTAGGTCCTCATCAGGAGCCATTGGATTGGCACACGAGACTAAAGATTGCTGTTGGTGCAGCTCGTGGTCTTGAGTATCTTCACTGCAAAGCAAATCCACCAGTAATTTATCGTGATTTAAAATCTTCAAACATATTGCTGGATAATGACTTCAATCCAAAACTTTCAGACTTTGGGCTTGCCAAATTGGGTCCTGTTGGTGAGAACACCCATGTGTCAACTCGAGTCATGGGTACCTACGGGTACTGTGCACCTGATTATGCCATGAGTGGTAAACTTACCATAAAGTCTGATATATATAGCTTTGGTGTTGTACTGCTGGAGCTGATTAGCGGTCGTAAAGCAATCGACATGACTAAAAAATCTGGAGAACAGAATTTAGTTTCATGGGTAAGTTATTGGTCGACTTTTTCTTGCCTTTGAATGTTAAAATTTCTTTAGTAGTAACGAGTATAAGGCACAAAATGGGCAGGGGTCGTTAAAAGGTTAGATAAAGCTTATGTCAAAAATCTTTCAAGTCTTAGGATTGTTGAGATGAGGTCGAGTTGGGTTGACGCGCAGAAACTAGTTTTCTTAATTTCGAGTTTAACATACAAATGAAGAGATTAATAATGATTATGCATGATCATTAAATTCACTTACCCAGTTATCTTCAGGAAAGCAAATCAAGAGGTGGTTGAAACTTGTGATATTGTGTTACTTATGCAGGGTTCAAGTGATATTGTGCTACATATCACATGAAAACATGCCAAATGAGTCAAGTTGGGTTGTGTTAATGATAGCATTGTTTTGTAGTTATAATTAACGCATTAGTTAGGTTTTACTAAAAAGTGTAAGAGTTGTTGTGGAGTGGTACAGTCAATCTGAACCCGTATTGACCCATTATCCAGAGCAATCTACCCCGTCATGCCACGTAATATAAACTGTTTTAACTCTTTTGTCCGCTAATATTTTTGAAGTACCAATTTGACCAGTTATTGATGCAAGTTAATCCAAAATTGACCATTTTTCACATTAACGAGTTGAAGTTGTCCCCTATGTTCATGCACATGGTAGGATTATTTTTAATATTCTGTCTTCTTGTTCCAATTTTTGCAGTCCCGCCCTTTCTTGAGAGATCGGAAGAAGTTTGTTGAGTTAGCTGATCCTTTGCTGCAAGATCGCTTTCCCTCACGTTGTATGCACCATACCGTTGCGATAATTGCAATGTGTCTCCAAGAGCAAGCAAATTTTCGGCCCTTAATCGGTGATATAGTTGTTGCTTTAGAGTACTTGGAATCTCAAGCTGAGATCCCTGAAAATCCTAAGAGCTCGACTTTTGTCTCTCGCCCATCACCCTCTAGAAAAGACAATGTAAATGCTGCTAGTGACCGAAGTACGAAGATACCGACTTCATGAGGTCTTAGTGACCAGAAGATTCATTAATGCAAATAGGATCCGTGTTATTGTTAGATCAGAAGATTTGCTGCAAATGTTAGGAGTCAAAGAAGATGATGGGACGATTTTTTTACTTTGAAGCATAAGGTACGCCATCTCATTGTCTTTAATGGGTCGAACACATAAAATAATTATCTTTAGCTTAAAAGGAATTTCTGTCAAATGAGCTAAAAGTCACTTATAGTAAAAACATCAAGATTATTTATGAAAAAATATGATGGTTAAATTTATACTTACTACACACTATACATAAAAAAAAAACAAATATTTTGGATAAAATTTGCCGAAGGTCAACCCAACCTGATCCGACCCGTTTTTACTCACACAAAGTTGCTCCTTCGACCTATTGTCTCGCCCGTCCATTTTTTCACTTTTAAAAAATTGGTCGGTGTGAGTATTCACAAGTTTAGGATAGCGTGACTGGTGACAACCATCAGATGTTTACAGTGATGTAAATGGGCAAATAGGCACAGTTAACAGTTTTTTGTCCAAAATAACAGTTTACTTTTCATTGTATCTCTTTTGGGCCAACCTACTTTTTTTGCCATGAGACCATCGAACTTTCAAGTTTTTTCCCTTCTGAACTGTTACATAACCTGGAAACCAGACACAACCAGTAAAACACGTTGAGATGACTACGTCATGGCCTCATGGGGGGTGGAGCTAGGATATTTTGATTGAGGTGTTTTTTTCCTTTTTTTTGTATACTACCTTTGAAGGTGCAAAAACCTTAAAATGTCATACTCCTAAAAAGTTTCTTGTTTACATAATTTGAAATTTCTTATGGGGCCAGCTGCCCCCCTTCTAGATCCGCCTCTCATGTCATATTTCAGGATCCGCCTTGCATGTCATACATTCTGAAGTATATATAAACTTTGTTGCTCAAGTAAAGTTAATACCAGCAGTTATAAAGCATAATAATCTAATTTATACTTATTTCAAAAGTATGCTGATGCAGGGTGCATGCTTATGCTAGGATGGGTATAAAATTCAAACTTCGATGTCTCAAGTGCATATATGCCGTCTCTTCCGTCAGCTCAAGTAAAAGGGATGATGATTCTGTGGATGAGCCCAGGTATCTTGAAGTCTAGTGTATGGCAATTTTCAAGTAGTGTGTAATTATCGTTCGAAATAATCTTGATTAGACTGTGAATCCATGTGCATTTGCATGTAGTACTTGTCTACTTAATTGATTTTCATGAAACATGTTCAAGATAAATCCAGTCGGAACCCTTAAACCTTTAAGCTTGAGAATTATATGGGTTCAAATCAAATGTGGATGAACACATGTTAATAATCTTATGCATTTAATTGTTATTTTTGACATGTTTGACTACCCTACATTTCAGCTGATTTGTATATATATCTTTTGTTATACGTTAGAGATAAAATAACGACAGAACTAAATGAGATAAATGTTACGTATAAATGAGTCAAAGTTAACGTTATATGATACTGTACTAGCTAGCTGATACGGTGTGTTATTAATGTGATTGATGCAATCGATGGCACATTTGACCAGGTATTACTATTATGTGTCTATTTTTATGAAGTCAACACCTAACATGACTTTAGATTATACCGCAGTTTTTTTATATTTCATAAATACATATGTCATCATACATACGTACTTCTGTGACTAATGCCACCATTACACGTGGTTCCTCTTCACCATTTCCTTTTCCCAAGTATTTAAATAAGTTAACTTAGGTCATCTCCAATCATATCTTCTGAAATTACTTTTTCCTTCAATTACCGAGTTTGGAGAAAAAAACACATCTCCAACCATGCTCTATATATATGGAGGAATTTTTAAAGTATTTGAAGGATCACTATGCATCCTCCGAATGTCTAATCACATTTTTTAGTCGTTATCATGTATATATAAATTATTTAATTAGTATAAATGTGTTTGGAGTATGATATTTAGGTTATATGGTTGGAGATGAATTATTTTTGAAGTTGAATGATGTTTAAAAGATATAATATAATTCATCCTTCAAATTTGAAGTTAAAGATTTGGAGATGATTGGAGATAACCTTAGATCTACAAATAAAAAACTGTTTTATTTAGATTAATTATTAAGTATATGTAAAATATGATTGACATATGGATTACTAATTAATTAACTCTCGGTTAATTCTCTCCATTATAATATCTTTTGGACAATTATTACTACTATAAGTCTATAAACACTAATAAAAAATGAATGGAGTATCTAAGTGCGGACTCATGTTAAAAGTAGGGGGTCATTGTAGCTACAAGTCCATTTGTTATTCGATTTCTAAATTTCCTATAAAACAATGCATTTACAAATTTTAAAATGCCTTCAAAATCTTTAAGTCCATTTGTTATTCGATTTCTAAATTTCCTATAAAACAATGCATTTACAAATATTAAAATGCCTTCAAAATCTTAAAGGGTTTTGATAACCATTGCCCTTAGGCTTTCTATATAAACAGAATCAACATTTAATAATCTTCAAAAGTTATCATGTTTAAAGGAGTCCTAACTTTACATTTCAAATTTACATCATAAATCCATTACAAATATGGTAATATTGATGTTTAATCAATGTTTATATTTATAGATGGAATGTTTATCCATCACCCTAAGAGCACAATGTGTGGAGTGGATTTTGGCTACATTTTGGGTCAAAAACGTGGTTAGACGGCGTTCTGCCGTATCAGAGCAGCTTCCGGATAGAAACGGCGAGCAAGCGATATATTTAATGTTTTTTTATGTGTTTTTCTTTTTCTTCCCCAACGGTCAACAACAAAAATAATAAATGATTTTCTTTAATTTTATAAAAAATAGCAGTTTATGGCCGTTTAAAAAAAATAACCCTATACATTTATCTATTTAAACAACATTTTCCCACAAACCAAAACACAATTTAAACATGGGAAATTAACGAAAATACCTTATTTTTCGAACATATTTTTCGTTTTGCCCCTACCAAAAAAAAGTTGCCGTTTTACCCTACCCGGGCGCAGGTCGCATCATGCGACCTGCGACCCGTAACTTGCGACCTGCGACCCAATGGATTACCGAGTAAAAGACACCCTTTTGGACCAAATACTCCGGTCGCAAGTCGCACCATGCGACTTGCGACCTGCGACCTGCGCCCGAACACGTTGTAGCCCGAGTAAAATATAACCCCTCAGCCCCCATTCTTTTACGTAGCCGACCCACACCACCCACCCCTGCGACTCAAACCCCCACCCACGGATCGGCCAACAACCCGTCACCCTACCCCTGCGACCACTCGATCGGCCAAGAATCACCACCCTACCCACCGTAAACCACCACCTACGCCCAACACCGCCACCACCCGCGCATCTCCACCGCCGGCACCGAACCCGCGCATCTCCACCGGGCGCCAACCACCATCGTTGTACAATGTAATTCAAAATTGAAGGTTGTTTGACTCCAAACATGGCTCCTCAGCAGGTATATCAACTTTTATACTCGATTTACATGTTTTACTTTTGAAATTTCGTTTAGGCATTTGATCGAGCACTTGGTGTGCGTGCGAATTTTACATATTTAGGTAGGAATTGCTTTGTTTTGGTGATATTATACATTGTTTATGCGTTTGTTAGCTTTGGTTAATGGATTATTTCGTTTATGCGAGATTTATATTTTTTTTATGAATTTTCTTTGGGGCATTTCATCGAGCACTTGGTATGCGTACGATAGATAGATATGTAGGCCCCTTGGTTTTGCGATTTTTAGTTGGTATTATTTTGTTACGGATGTGTTTGATAGCTTATACGTAACGGTCAACTAGGTTATACGTATATATGTGTATGTATTATTATATATGTATATGATGGGATTGCTATACATGTATATGTATTACTATACATGTATATGATGGGATTCCGTATATATATATTATTAGTATATATATATTTTGATCGTTATATTATTGATAGTTTGAAAAGAAGGTCGGATGTGTATTTATTATTAGTGTATATATATATGATTATTATATATATACGTTATATATTTTGATCGTTATATATATATATATATATATATATTATTAGTATATATATATTTTGATCGTTATATATTTTGTATATATATATATATATGTGTGTTTTATAGCTTATCGTTATATATTTTGTATTAGTATATATATATATTTTGTATATATTAGTATATATATATGTTTGATAGCTTATCGTTATATATTTTGATCGTTATATATATATGATTGTCATCAATTGGTTGAAGATTTTGATAGTTTGAAAAGAAGGTCGGATGTATATTATTATTAGTGTATATATATATATATGATTATTATATATATACGTTATTTTTTTATCGTTATATATTTTGTATATATATATATTTATGATTATTATATATATATATATATATATATGTATATGAGCATTAGTATAATATACATATTACACTATGTATGTATCATATGTTCCGTAATATGTATGTATATATTTATAATATATGTATAATATGTGTGTAATATGTATAATATATGTATAATATATGTATAATATATGTGTAATATGTATATGAGCATTAGTATAATATACATATTACACTATGTATGTATCATATGTTCCGTAATATGTATGTATATATTTATAATATATGTGTAATATGTGTGTAATATGTATAATATATGTATAATATATGTATAATATATGTGTAATATGTATATGAGCATTAGTATAATATACATATTACACTATGTATGTATAATATGTTCCGTAATATGTATGTATATATGTATAATATATGTGTAATATGTTCCTTTTATTTTAGACTAATATTGATTGGTTGATGATTTTTCCACAGTTTACTCATGCGAAGTTGACATTGAAGAGCCAGCTTAGTGTCATTATTGATTTTACGCGTGTTCTGACAACCGAGCAAGAAAAGATATTCCGAGAACATTGTTTAGGTCATTGGTTGGATTTGAAGACAATAGATAATGACCCCGGCTATGTACATCATATGCTTCAATTGCGCTGCACTCGACCTAATCTGGAGCATCCTAGGGAGGAGGATGATGAGTTGTGGTTTAAGATCACCCAGGAACATTATATACGATTTGGTAGGAGGGAGTTTTGTCTAGTGACTGGACTTCGGTTCGGTCACAACGTTGATATTGCGCATCACATTAGCTCGGATGTTCTTAAGAGGAGCCCTGCATTTAAAGAACGTGTATTTCCGGAGTTAGATAAGGTGAAAGTAAAAAATCTTCAGGAAAAGGTTTGGGATCGAAACACATTCGTAGGGTCGAGTAAACTTAGCGATGAGGATTGTGTTCGATTGTGTATGCTACTTTTGATAAACATTGGTTTTATGGGGAAGCAGCCGACGTATGTTGTCGAGGATTATTATATGCACCTAGTGGAGGATTTTGGTGTGTTTGACGGGTAACATTTAGTCAGTTTTGTTCTTTGATTAGAAAACTTTCAATGTGGCCAATTTTTGACATATAGTAATATATCTCTTCATTTTTTTTGTTTGTCAGGTACCCGTGGGGTAATCTTGTGTGGAGTCGAACTTATGCGCAGCTGAATAAGGGGTTGGAGAACCGCGCAGCTTAGTGGTTTTGGAGAACCGTGGGGTAATTATGTTATGTACTTGTTAAGAATTTATGTACGTTTGCATTATCGTGGTTTATTGTATTCAATAACTTTGCTTGAACGTTACTAAAAATATCATTACATAAGGATTAGAAATAATAAAAGTAGATTCACAATACAACGTACATAATTGGCAAACTATCCAATTTATTAAAAGAAAAATACGAATTACAAGATTTAACCAATAACTAATCGAATAAACGCCTTGCACTTGAAGAGCCGGTAATAATTTTAGATATTGGTAACGGCATTAAAGTATCCGAATTCGAGAAATGTGACAGATCAGCGCGTGTAACATACACCTCAATTTCTCTATGTATTTTTGCATAGTCGGTAATCTGCTTGAGTTGATCGACATCATCTGTTATCAATTGTAAACCATTATCTAGGTCTTCATCATGCTCTTTAAAGTAAAAATACCACCTCTCCGGAGGCCAGTAACCTAGCTCGTTCAAAGCCGTTTTCAAAAGTTTAGTTGAAAATTCATCGGCCTCAACACAATCAATAAACGTCAACAAACCTTGAACGTACATTCTTTTTGCGCCCTGAAAATGTCCAGCGTGCCGGAAAGCAACACTAAACATCCAAGGAACTTCGGCGTATATTTTCTCAGTTAATGGTTCTTCATTTGGAGAACGGAAATACCAAAAATGATCATTCTCAACCATTTTCCAAAGATTAAAGACAAACAAATGTGAAAAGGTTTATCATGTGAAAATCTTGGTAATTCTATCTTACAGTTACACTATTTATATATAAACATGTATGGAAATCAGGAAATTCGCGGAAAATCCTATCCAAAAAGATAAGATATTTTATCTCAAAAATATAATAAGATATCTTATCCGGAAAATCCAGAAAATCACATCCATATTATCTTTTCGAAGAAGATAAGATATTTATCTCAAAGGTCTTGAAAAAAAAAGGAAAGAAAACAAAAAAGGAAAAAGGGAATAAAGGAATAAATAAAACATATAAAAAAATGTAACAAAAAATAAGTACTCAAAAAAAAAAAGTAAACCCATAAAACATTAGTAGGTCTCGGTGAAAGGGTCGCAAAATTAAGTTAAAAAATTAGTAAAGTACTCAAAAAAGTAAATAAAACATATAATAAAAAATAAGATAAAAACTACGTAAAAAAAATAAAAAATTTCGCCCGGGCCGGTGAACGGGTCGCATGGCTCAGGTCGCAGGTCGCAAGTCGCATGGTGCGACTTGCGACCGGAGTATTGGTCCAAAAGGGTGTCTTTTACTCGGTAATCCAATTGGGTCGCAGGTCGCAAGTTACGGGTCGCAGGTCGCATGATGCGACCTGCGCCCGGGTAGGGTAAAACGACAACTTTTTTTTGGTAGGGGCAAAACGAAAAATATGTTCGAAAAATAAGGTATTTCCCCTTTAAACATTTCTTTCATTCAAAAACATTCACAAACTCTATATAATTCATCACTTTCATCATCATATCATGTCAACAACCAGAATAATCTGTACAACTTACAATCCACTTGGAACCCATTCACGGGCCTTTCGCAACCTCAAAAATAGCAATTTATTTGTTTTTAAAATTTAATTTATTCAAGTAATTGTATTAAAAAAAACCTCCAGTTTATCACACCATAAATTCTTAGCAACAACATTTGACCAATAACACTGTAAAAACAACATCATCACCACACTTTGTGCTCGAAGGGTGATGTTTATCAAAACTTAATTCTTCAATGAACTTGCAATACGATAATAAATTAATCTTGCCTCCTATTAATAAACATCTTTACTTTTTATAACACTTTACTTAAGATAACCAAAAATACGAAGGGAAGGAGTCAGCACTAACTTTAATTTTGACCTTTGGATCTCTGTATTTGTTGAAGAAAGTATTAGTAATAATTCATCCATATACATGCATCACGTGTTTGTCACATTCATTAAAAAATCGTAAAAGAAAATTTGGGTGGACCCGATGGAGACCCGATCCACACGGTTCACATCTACGGAGGAGTATTTTTAAATAAATTTCTGTATCTCCTTCTACACTATATTTGCAAACCGGTTCCGGTTTTTCTCCATTACCGCGGAGAATTCGGTATAGAATGTATGTTTAACATATTGAAGCATGCAATTATATGTTGTCCTCATGGTAAGAACTCTTAAAGAAAATAAAAAAATGGAAAAAAGAAAATACCAAGTTAATTGCTATTTTGTGAAATGAAAAAAGTTATAATATGAATTGACGTGAATATATATATTTAGCAATGCTTTAAAATCTGGGTTTTTAGTCGACCTGAAAAACTGTTAATTTCTGATCAGATCGGTTGGGTCGGAAGGTTGGATCGAAGTTGATAATAGTATACAGTAGTAATATTTAGTTAATTTTATTATTATTTTTAATTATAATTATAACTATTAATTATATCATGTATAATAATTATAATTCATAGAGTAACAAAGAGTGATGACACATCGATTCCCTTGTTATTTATGAAATACACATCAATATAATAATTATATAATCCATAAAGTAATAAATGATGATGACACATCAGTCAAAAAATTTCTCATTACCCTTATTATTCTTGAAATACACAATCAGTCAATATATATATATATATATATATATATATATATATATATTCTCTAATTATAAATGATTAAATGTACATATAAATTGTTTAAAATAAACATAAAAAACGGGTCAATGCGTCGGTCCGGGTCCTGGTCCAACCCGGTCCGACAAATTAAGAAATGTATAATTAAATGTACATATAATTATAAATGATCTATCGTTGCACTACTAAAAATCTGGGCTAATAATTTGAAACAACTCAAATAAGAAATGTATGTAGACAAATTAAGCTCATGTTTAGTTATAGAAAAATTTCTTTCTTTATTTTTCTTTTCTTAATTATCTAGAAATTAACAAGTGTTTTAATTCTCTATAAATGCATGAAAAATCTAGAAAATATGTTTAGTTTAAGGGATGAAGTCTTTCTTTCTCAAGGAAGAGTATAGATAAAAAACTCAAAAGCAGTTTTCAACTTTGTAATTTTAAAAAGGAAAACATAAATTTTTCTTTTCTTAGACTAGTTTGTTAGAAAACTCGAATTTTGTAACACCCATTTTGTGATCTGAGGGTAATTAGGTGATTTTCTTTACTTACATGTATTATTTGTTATATTTATATATTGTGTTTTATGTGTTTGAATTATAACTTAGAAAGTTTGGTTGAAAGATTTATTGTGACTAGTAAAATATTAACTGTTTTAAATAGTTATAGGTCACAGTAAAATAAAATACTTTTTCTCGCAATTGGTAATTAGGTTCCAGACAATAGAGTTAAAACGAGTATAATAATTATACTGTGATATAGAAATGAAAGTGGGCATAACCCGACTTCATCTTCTTTCCTGTAACCTTCAGTTCCTTTCTAAAATCTTGAAGTATTATGTGACATTAACCTTCAAATCAAACTAGTAATCTCTTAATAATCATAAGCTGTGAAATTTGGAACTTGCAGCACCCCATATCATCATCTTCTTCCTTGCAATTTGTAAGTGTTTGAATGTTTTATTTACTTATATAAACTTGATTTAAGATGGGTTAGATTAATGTGTAAATTACTATAAAGCTATTATTGAAGTTGTTTTGGATGATGTGTTGGTGTTATAAGATTTAATTTTAGCATTTGAATGGTTAAAAGATGAGTTTGAAGCTGTGTTAGTATAAATTTCGAGTTAGGGTTTGTACGGGAAGTAGACACACTTGGTGCAGGTTTCTGTGTTTGAGCTTCATAGCCGATCGGCTATACTTGGTGAGCTGATCGGGTATGATCAATGAGCCGAACGGGTAACTTAAGACGAACGGCTAGTTTAGTGTAAAATGGTTACAGAACTTGGCGTTAGGACAAAACTTGTGAAAAACTACTATATAGTCGATCGGCTATACCAAGTGAGCCGATCGGTTAAGGCTCGTTTAGCAGAACGGGTAAACTTAGCCGTACGATTGAATTAGAACAAAACTTAAACAGAACTTGGTGTTTGAACGAAGGTCTCGAAATTTAGTTGAGCTAGCCGATCGGGTCAAAGTGAGCCGATCGGGTAAAGCCCTTTAGCCGAACGGCTAAGTCAATGTGAGTCAATAGGGTATGGAACTAAAACAGTGGTAAAATCAATGTGAATATTGTTGTGCTTTTGTATGTATGCATAAATATATATGTACTTGTATTTAGTGAGTAGATAAGTTGAATTGAGTTATTAGCTTAAGTGTTTTATTGTATTGACAGATAACTCGTAGACTCAGTGATTTAGTCAGTTGAGTGGTTGAAGCAAAGTTAACAGGTGAATTGACTTGGGACTTCAGTGTGATTTGGTTGTGACGTATTAGTTACAACAGATTAAGCATAGTAGTGTTTAATGTTGATTGTTTCTGTGATATATATATATATATATATAAACTGCTTTGAGCAATTTGGGGTATCGGAGGTCAACAATTGTTGGACTGGGTTGCTACAGGTTAACCAACATAGGAATTGTGAACATGTGTTGTGAATGGAACTTATGTTGGTTAAAGGTAGCAAACAGTTATCGGTAAATCACTGTAATGGCCTGCAGTGATTATAAGTGTTGCTTGGTGGTCCACCACGGTCTGAGGGCGCCACAAGGACCACCGATCCTCTTGGTGATGTTGAGTCTATGTGTTAATTGTTGATAATTAATTATGTTGAGCTAAGTCAAACTGTTTGTAACAAGTTTATTCACTTAGCTTCGTGCTAATCCCGTTGTTACTCCTTTCAGGTTTGAATTGAATGGGACTGGGCAAGGAGTGCTTGGAAGTAGTTGACCATGACAACTCTGATATTATTTTGATACCTTATATTGCCCAGATATATTTTTAATAGTTTGTAATTTAACAGATAGTACTTATAGTATGTATAATGTTTTTGGTAAATAATGTTACGTTAATTATACAATGATTTTGGTGGATGACGTCATGTCATCTATTGTATATTATAAATAGGATTGCGCTTCCGATTTAAAAAAAATATATATATGGTGCGTTACAAATTTAACACGTTTATAAATTTTCTTGTATTTTTAATAAAGTTTTCTAAAAAATTGAAGAGTTTTCTGTAATTAAAAACACCCTAATAAATTAGGATGTAATTAAAAGCACCCTAATAAATTGGGATGCAGAGGAACCAGCAATTATATCTTTTAATAATAACTAGTTTAAGACCCGCAAAATTTACGGGATGACTTTAATATATATCTTATATGGATGTTTTATAGGTTTTGGCGGTGTTGGTGTACGGTACATTGATTTGTATTATTTTAATTTTAAATGAAAAACGTATTAAGAATTTGAATTGTGATAGATTTTGGATTGATAAGTTCAAATAAATAAATTGATTAATAGAGATAATATTGTATACGCTATCACTTTGTTATTTGTATTAATATTTAATGATACTATATTATTTAAAATCGTACAGATATATTTTTTCAAATAAGCAAATTTACCGGTTTACTAAGTAAATACTATTTTATATCTAAAAAATAACGCTCTTTGCAGTGCATTGGTGATTTTCGTCCATCTAAGTTACTCTCTGTAATTTAACTCAACAACCTATAATGCATTACTTTGTCTTTTTTACTTTTACGAAAGATGACAAAATATGACAACTCAAATACAGACTCTACTGACCCGAATGACGTTAACATAGCCTTAGAAAATTAAATGGTTAATTATTTTAGGGATGTAAATCGAGATATAGAGAAATTAATGACAAAAAAGTAAATTAATTAATCAATTATTGATAATATTGTGCATGATATCACTTACTTTTCTGTATTTGTATTTTTCTTTAATAATAATACTATATTATGTACCGAAACTTTTAATTAGTTAATTAAAAGGTTAAATTGTTAGCCTTTAAGATTTCAAATCTTGTCATTCGATATAGTTTTTTTTTTCGTGTTTCAAATTTGTGTTGTATTTAAAATAACTAATCTTTTTTTGTTTCACCAAAGTTACATACATGAGGATAACTGAAACCCGTGAATAAATATGAAGGACCGATGGGTAATACTAATTGGATACCCAACGGGTATTGAGCCGGCTATCAGTATGAATATTATAAACCGGTATGTGTATAGATACACTAAAACCCGTCAGAAACCGAACCATTAGTATCCATAATCCAAGCATTGTAGATTAGAAATTGATAAAAAAAATAATTTTTATTAGAATTAAAAATAACTTGTTGGGGGGTTTTTACAAAAATTTTAAAATAAAAAAGATTTTAGAAAGAACTTGAATTATGAAAGATATAATAAAGTAGTTATTAAATTTAAATTTTTATAAAATGTTTTGAGTATTATTTACAATTAAAGAAAAAATAGATGATTTATATTGTAAATAGTGAAGAGTGTACATTGTAAATATAGAAGGGTATAATAGTCTTTTAGTCACATAAAAATAGAATTAATGATTTCATTAAATTAATTAAACGTTAGATCTTACTTATTGATCTCAAATCTAATGACTAATATTTTTTCAAGATTTTTCTTTTAATATATAAGATAGATTGGTACTTATAACATATGTATATGTATGGTTGGAATAAGTCACATGATGATATGCTACAAATTTTACTTGTGCGGGTTGACTATATATGCTACATAATTATAAATTAAATTACATTAAATGTTTGCATCAAAGTCATTGGACTGACATATTTTTAACTTCACTTAATTAGGAGGTTTTTTATTAATTAATTCAATGTTAAAGATTTCACTTACTTGTTCCTTAAGGCTATTCATATATTATGGTTGTGTTTGACAAAACTAGCTCATATGAAGTCGAAGATGAAAATGTAAATGAAGTTGGAAATGAAGATAGAGATTAAAAGTTGGAGCTGAAGCTTTTATTTGAAACTGAAGTTCTTATTTTTGAATAAATATTTGATAAAGTCAATGGGGTTGAAGCTTATAATATAAAATGATAAATAAAAAAAAAGATAGAGATTCTCTAGGTAAGCTAGTTTTGAGGATTTTAATTGAGGGGAATATTATAGCTACTCTGTGAAGAATCTGGTACACGATTATCAATATTAGCTATATCAAAAATGTGATTTCTTCTCTCGTTGATGAGAAAACTAATAAACATTATTCTATAGAATTGATAAATGATGATCAAAGACTAAGCGACCATCAATCTATAAACTTAATCGAAAGATAAGCATGTAGATCGAAGCTAGGATTGCTGGACATGTTGGTGATATGATATATATGTTTGTTTTGATCGTGTTTCTTCATTTTATTAAGCTTACTAGATTTCAAACTCGTATATACATATGCGTATTGATTGTTTAATTAAAATGAAAGTATTAATATTTAATTAAATCAAAATAGAAGGATTTGATTAATTAATGGAATTTTTGATTTGATTGATGAAGTTATAATCTCACTACCTATATTATATTGAAGAGCATTCAAATATTTTTAAGTTCCATTGTAACGTTAATTATGTCCTAGAAATTAAGTATGATTAAGGTATAGGAGCAATGTGTTTGTTAATTATGTTCTAGAAAAAAGGCCGCAATATCATAAGTTTGTTTTTTTTTTTAAAAGGAAGACAATTAAGTCTTAAATTCACAATCACTTAAAAAAGAGAGTAATTAGGCCAATAATTAGAACCATGCAATTATAGTTGAAGTCTTAATTAAGAGCATCACAACTAAACCACCTATTAGAAGAGATGGATATACCACCAATTAGGCCAAACACCATCAAATCACATATATATATATATACTTTCTTTCTCAATTAAACCATTAAATATACAAATGCTAATAAAAGACACATATAATATATCCACAACTTAACACTCTTCTCAACTAAAAGAAATAACATGAGGGGCCAATAGTGTGAAAAAAAACTCTAAACTTTCTTTCATCATATCACTAGAAAAAGTCAAATATGAAATAGTCTTTTCTACATCTTCTTGCATTATATATATAACTTATTATTGTATTATATATATATATACATTATATTGTTGTATATGTGTGTATTATATATAATACTGTACTTATTAATTTTCATTGTGTCACCAACTATTCTCTTTTCCATTCCCTTTCTCTTTACTTTCCCAGAAACCCTATTTTAGTTAACTCACCTTTATCCCTTCTAATAAAAATCAAGTCTTTTGGCAACTTATAACCTTATTCTTCCAAAACTTAACTCTGTGTGTGTGTGTGATCACTGTGTGTGAGGAGAGATGGGAAACTGTTTTCCAAAACCAGTTAATAATCTCTCAAACACTAATAAATTTCCCACTCCTACTCCTACAGGTACTTAATTTACATATTTTCTTATGTTTTTACTTTTATTTCAATAAATTCAACACAAATTTAATATATAAAAAAAATTGTAACTTTTTCAGCAGTTGTTAGAAATGGTGTGAAAAAGAATGATGGACCCATGAGCGAAAACCGTCCACCCACCACCGTGGCAGGTGGTGGGGACACCTCAAATTCCGGTGAGACGGTGCCACCTAGTGGAAGAATAGTAACACCCAATTTGAAGTGTTTTACTTTTTCTGAACTCAAAAGTGCGACTAGAAACTTCCGGCCAGATACCATGCTCGGAGAAGGTGGTTTTGGTAGGGTTTTTAAAGGATGGGTGGACGGTGAAACGTACGCGCCGTCGAAAGTCGGTATCGGGATCGCAGTTGCCGTTAAAAAGTCAAATCAAGATAGTGCTCAAGGTCTCAAAGAATGGCAGGTTAGTAACATTTTTTTATTCAAATAATTTTGTGGTTCATTTTGTATATTTTATGTTTTCTTTTCTTTAGATTAATTAGAAATTAATTAAAAATATAAATTGCAAATATTGCATGTTAAAAAGACATGCATGACGTATGGGATGATTGCATTTATTTAGGACTTGTACCTTCAGCTTTTGTAGTAGGACTAGGATACCACAAATATAAATATGATGGTTTTTATTGGAACAGGTGTTTTTAAGTTTCATGTTGAATCTTATTGCATAATGTACAAGTTATTATTGTACTACTTGGTAAGTACAAATAACTAAAGCCTATAAAATATATCGTATATTCATAGTATAATTTAGGCATCTTACCTAAACAATCATGCATTTTTTTTATATGTAACAATTTTATGTAATTGTCGCCAACTAACCTATGTCAAGCTTTGAAAGTCACGAATTATATTGTTTGATTAAACTAAAATTGGCCCAATTTATATATATATATATATATATATATATATATATATATATTTATAATTTATATATAATAATAATAATAATAGGAATGGTATGAACGCCTTATACACAAATTTCCACGCACATGTCATTTTTCAATCTACTTGATAATTAATTATGATATTTTCTACCTTACAAATAGTTTGATAATATTTTAAGTATTTATTTTGGAGATGGGGACCCTTAATTATTGGGTCAATAGGGTCATTTTCTATGTTTTATCACAGGGTTGACATTTTAGAGAGCAAAGTTTGCTTTGAAACAACTTCAAAATATATATATGTACCATTAAATCCAGACAAATTATTTATTTTGAAAACAAAATTATCTAATATGTGAATAAAATCTATTAATCAAAATTTAGAACATTAGATGCTCAACTGTTTCATAGTCATACTATAATGTCAAACATCCTAAGCTGTGCTCACATCTATACTTAAAAAACTAGTTAATTTCAAGACTCGTTTAATGAATTGAATCACTCGAGTCCTGATGAAGTATATTTCGATATAGAAATTTCCTATCAACGTATCGGTTTTTACGTGACAAAATGTAGACTGTATTGTCATTCATAGTCTTACTAATTTTCTAGATTAGATTTCTGTGTTTTGTTATGTTATAACTTGTTTTATGTATTTATGCAGGCAGAAGTGAGATTTTTGGGAAAATTTAGTCATCCAAATCTTGTTAAATTGGTGGGGTATTGCTGGGAAGATAGAGAATTTCTTCTTGTATATGAATATATGCAAAAGGGTAGTCTTGAAAATCATCTCTTTAAGAGTAAGTAATATTTATTTCATTCCTGTTAATTATTGTTTTTAGATAAATAAATAAATTATAGTACTAATTATTTAAATGTTTTATATGGATTTTGCAGAAGGTGCAGAACCACTCCCATGGTCTACAAGAATTAAGATAGCCACTGGAGCAGCCCAAGGGCTTGCTTTCTTGCATACTACGGAAAAATCTGTTATTTACAGAGATTTTAAATCTGCAAATATATTATTGGATGGGGTTAGTGGATTTTTAATTTGATCAAATATAAATTTGTAATTAAAAACACAATTAACGTTTTTTGCTCTTCAGGACTTCAACGCGAAGCTTTCAGATTTTGGGCTCGCGAAGTTAGGTCCTGTAAATGGCAATTCACATGTCTCGACGGGCGTTGTGGGTACATATGGATATGCAGCTCCGGAATACATAGCCACTGGTTAGTTCTTCAAGATCAGTTCAAATCCGTGTTCTTGATCAATGTTTTTAGAGCTGAATCAAACTAGATTTCGATTTTCAAATAAAATAAAACATAGTTTATAAGTATGTAGTTTTCAAAATTTCAATTAAACAAATGAGACATTAGATATGTCAAGATTTGTTTGCCTTATCTTATCTAGCCGGCTTATTATACTATAATTTAGTCTAATATAGTTGAATTATCTTATACGTATCAATGATGTGACACAATGAACACGTACTTGCTTTCTATTTTGGACTGTATTATAGTTCCTTGTTTAAAAAGCTTTATAATGGGTCAAAACCTTGAGAACATTTTATTTTTATACTATTTATTTTTAAAAACAGATGTTAAGGACATTTATTTTGATATGCACCATAAGAAATATGCTAGGGCCTAGGGATACTTGAATTTCCTCTTTCAGTAGGTGATGGTCCAAAAACTTTATTGGCTAAAAGTTTTGTGATTTAAATGCAGGCCATTTATATGTCAAGAGCGACGTTTATGGTTTTGGAGTCGTGTTACTGGAAATGATCACGGGTCTACGTGTACTTGACACTAATAGACCAGGCTCACAACATAATTTGGTGGATTGGGCTCGACCTTCATTACCCGACAAACGAAAACTAAGAAAACTAATGGACCCGCGGCTAGAAAATGATTACCCATCAAAAGGAGCCACTAAAGCTGCTGAGCTAATCTTGAGCTGTCTAGAACCTGACCCAAAAAACAGACCAGAAATGTTAGAAGTCATGGCGAGTTTACAAGAGATAAGTGCTATCAAAACAAAACCAAAGGAGGTAAAGGTCCACGCAACCCAACCTTCGGGCCCACACCGTGATCGTCGTTATCAATCTGCCCACCAATCTCCCCTCCATATGAAGCAAGGGGGAGGAGCCCGACCTGATCAACGCTCACCGATCAGGTCGTATTAACCAAAAAGGTCAACAGAGATTTTTGAAGTACACGTGGAAACAAACCTGAAAGTGTCCAACAACAATATGCCAAGAAAGCCCATTGAGATAGCCCATTTAAAGGGGGTGTTATGGCTTAAAGGTTGTTAAAGGTGAAACATATTGTTTGATTATGTATATGTGCATTGTAGAATACCTAATATAGAATAAATTCAATACGAAAGGCTTTTTTGTTATAAATAAAAAGTACATTCCATAGATTTTTACTATAATACAAATGTACAAGGAAAAATGCAAGCAACCTTGGGAAATTATTTCAAGGGGTTCACGTCAAGCATATCAAACAGTGTTTTGTAAGCCAATGGTTGGCAGGTCAAGCTTGAGTTTAGCTAATTTGCATCCCGGGTCAGCATACCTTTGCCATTGGCACGGATGATTGCACCTACATCTATAACCACTTCATGAAGAAAGGATGTAGAATGGAGCAAATCAAAGATAGAGACATTGTGTCATAACTTACCACTAACAAGAACACTCTGATACAACAATTGTCGTTCACTAATAATTAGTGAATGTTCATGTTCATATATACTCCGCTTGACCAAACTCTTAAACTAATAACCTGACAAGTCTAATGAGTAGGATACAGGTACACAACAAGAAGGCAACACACTCTCAGAAGCATTTGCGGTGGACAACAGAGGGTCCGGATTCGTCATAATCTGCCTTGGTTATATGTTGATTTTGAGGAAAGACAACCTTGGCAAGTATGGCGCCTCCCACCCATGCTGAACACATGGATAAGTTTTCTGGCATGTACTCTGGAGCCTGCAATAAAAAGTTCCTCATCATGTCAGCATAATACTATATGATCGTATCTCTGTTATTCGTGTGAAATAAAAAAACTCAGTCAAAAGTTTAGATCTTTGTAGTTTGGGTTTGGGAATCAAACAACTCAAGCTTTCATCATGTTATTCGACCTTATATCTAGTTCGAGCTACTGTAAGAAAATGAGCTTGAAATGCATAATAGGCCAAGGCCAAGTCAAATTCAAGCACACTCTACTCTGTTGCAACCCCGAATGCAGTTGGGGTATTCAAGATTTACTTTTAGGCAGGTAAAGTTTCATTCATGGAACTTATCAGCACTTTCAGGTTTCCTTTGTGATTTTGACAGATCAGACACTAGAGGTATTTGGCTATGATATTGCATTTACTAAGTTTATATTAGCCCCAAGTCTTATGAAAAAATATATGTATTATTACCTTTACTAAAGAAGGACGAATGGAAGATGAGCAAAGACTAGCTTCCCTCTGAAACCTATCTTCGAAACCTGCCATTCAACAATATGTCATGTGTAAGCATATCAAGAGTTGCATCATTCCTAAAAGCTTCATGGCAAAATTATCGGGTAAGGCAGGTCGGGAAACGGTTTATGTTTTGTCTCTAACGGTGTCAGATGAGTAAAATCATCAACTAATGTGTGAATACACAACAAATGGATTTAAAGAGGCTTACCACATCAGAAATAAATTCTTAGTGACTAATCAGGTCACCCCAACCTGTTTGACTTATACCAAAAATTATCAAATTTGACCCATTACCCAATCCGCCTTGACCCACCCATTTTGACAACTTTGAGTGCAGCCACCCTTATGACAATATTAATACAGGTCCCTCTAACAAGTGACCAGAAGTAAACACTTCTGTTTATATTCCAGCCAACTAGGCTCTAGCTGTTTCTAGTAAAAACCCAAGCTGAAGCAATAGACACTTGAAAAATAGGAATTGTAGAAAAGTCAAGTGAAAGAAAGAAACTGAAGAGCGTGATATAGAAGATTATTGAAAACATAAATTAAAAAATAGAATAATATATGCCTGTCATTGAAGATGTTCCACCGCACAGAACAGTGTTCTCCAACAGCTGACGGTGATTTTCAGATGATACAGTTGAGATAATTCGAACAAGCTGCTCAACAATGCCATGGGCCTCCAATCCCAAGATAGAAGGTTGGAACAATGCCTCTCCCACTGTAAATCTTTCTCTTTTTATGGAAATAACCTGCAACAACATAAATAAACTGTCAGTAATTGAAAGCGTAGTTCAACATATTATGCTTCAATACATATACACATGAAGATCCTATTCATCACAAGAAATTGATATAGAAGTAACAAACCCACCTGGCCATCAGGCAAAGTATGTTGCTCCTCCTGGCATGATTGTAGTGTTTTATCATATGCAAGATCATCCTCAGCACAACATGCATACTGTTCTTTTAATCTCTCAACTTCAGACATATCAAGCTTGATTGTGGGATTTGACTTCGCAAGCTCCTCAGCAAACAACTTCGTCAAATCAGCACCTCCAATTTCTAATCTTCTTGAAGCCACATGTTGAACAGCCCCTTCGATTACTGGAGCAATATCTAATAACAACCGAAAAATAAGATCAGTAAAGCAAATAGATGAGTTCATATACTCAAGAGCTACTTTGCTATATACCTATTTTTCCATGACCGATATCGACCGTGCAACCTGAAATGCGTCCTATTGCATAGAGTGATAACACTGCTTGCTCTGAAGCATAGAAGCCTGAGATATTAAATGTCTCAAACATCAACTGCACCAACTGTTCTCGGACAGTCTGTAATAAGAGCACAACTTGATTGAGCTTCATATATAATTCAAACGTGTAGAGTTCATCGTAATTATTTATTTCATCTAAACCCGAATTACAACACGTCTTAAACAATAAGCAGAAGCAAGCAACTAGTCTTCCAAGGGTTGAACTATAATTGGACATATTGTTTGATACACCTATAAAAAAAAGTAGGTAGCCTAAACATTATAGAGAAATATAGGATTGACCCTTTTTTGTGTTGTTTAGATGATTCCATTGACAAACTATACAGAAAGAAGTATGAATGCTAATTTTTTTCTACCAACCAAGATATGCAACAGCTTTTCTAAACTTATTGATAGTGAAAAGAGTATCCTTTGCTTGTGAACACATATTATACAAAAATATTAGGTGAGTCGCAAGATCCCACAAACAGATGCATATCAAAGCATTTAACAGATATGAAAAATCAACAGATTTGGCTAACCTTGGGTGTTAAAAGCGGATCTGCAAATAAAATTTGCCCTTCATTACCAATTTCCCAGCCTAGACCGTTGTATAGAACATGGTGTAGTAGATCCTCCATAGCGTCCCAATCTTTAACAAAACCTCGTACAACTGGATCAACGGTGTTAGCCTGGAGGGTTGGAGAGTCTGGCACAGATCCATCATCATTCATGATTTTCATTTGAGTTGGAATGATCTGAGCCATACATCAAACAAATTATACAACCAGATACTACAGACTAAATAATTGTATACAAGAAAAAAACATAATGCAGCAGTAGTAGTAGAATGCTGTAAACGAAAATGGCAATCATTCAATTAACAACACGACAGTTGGTGCAGAACAAAATCGAAAAGAAAAATTAAGATCAACATATAAGAGCCCTTGTTCAACACTTTGTACCACAAAATTGAGTTTTTGAAGTTAATTGCTATTACCATGGAAGGGGCTTGATCCGGAATTGCAAAACCTGCTTTCAAGAGCTTGGAGCCCGCATCAATCACCACAGCCTCCATTTTATTGTTACTTAATCTGTAAGAGAAATGGAAACCGAGTTAAATAACGAACCCACACACGGACCTTTTCAGAAATTTAATGCTATAACATTCAACTATGAAATCACTTGTCTACCCTTCCAACTGATATCATTCAAGCTCAATAAATTCTAATATGTAATTCAGAGCTATAAAAACAGAAACTTGTGTAAAGTGTACACCGAATGTCTACTACAATTCGGTCTGGTTTTAGTTGGGGTTACAACTCGTAAGAATCACTTATCTTTCTTTAGACCACCTTAAATAACCTAAAGTACTATTTTTAACCCAAAATTACAAATTTCGTACACAAAAATGCATCACATATTGGAATTTGAAAACCTAATTTTTGTTCTTCACTTATACAGCTTCAGCACAACCCCAACTTAAAATCGAACCTCAATAGCCACATAATTACAAAAGAAATTCAGTATACGTATATATATACACAATCAATTATAACAAAAAATAATACTTGTTGATGCAACAAATTTAGAGTAGAGAAACGAGTATGTCGTAAAAGGATCAAAACTGAACCTAACCGGTACAGAGTAGAGACAAAGGTATGGAAAAAGAACAGAGCTTGACGACCGCCGGAGATAAAACAGTGGAGACGGCGAGGGGGAGGTTCGCCGGAAGAGAGACCGGAAAGTTCTGACGGTGATTTAGGGGTTTTGGGTTTGAGCTCGAGGGACAGATTCAAAAACACCTTTCTTTCTAGTAAAACTATTTGGGCCGGTTTATTTGAGATTTTTGCTGATGGGCTTTTTGAACAAATCCGGTCCAAACTTAGAGTTTCGTTGGTTACTTGGTTATATTATAAATTATAACTAAAATTGTATATTTTCGTATACATTTACAAATCGTAACTTTCAAAGGAAAAAGTTTACAAAAGGTGTCATTGTTGATCACTTGATCCGTCTATGCGGTCACCCTTACATAAAAAGTTAAATTATGTAAGAAGAATAAATTTTAAGGTAATAATGATATTAGAAAAATTTTGCCCACAAAAATAGAAGTGTGCAAATTTCAGGTAGAACTGAAAATACTTGAGAATCGAACCGGACTAGAACCGAACCCGAAATAACCGAAAATATTTGGTCCGGTCTTCGGTCCTTCAATTTGTACATTTTTGGGTCTCGGGTCGGTCCGGACTGAATCCGAAAAAAATGAGAGAAAAAAACGAACCGAAGATTAATTTATGGATTTTTACAAATATAGTTACGTGACTATTATTTATGTCTTAATTATTTTGTCTTTTGTATTGATATCTTAGATATTATCAAAGCATGTGAATACGTCATTTTATAAGATAATTACAAGCGATCAAATTTTATCTTTGCTATTTGTGTGTGTCAATATATATATATGTATAATGTAGTATTGTGTAGATAAATTATATTCGTACATGTGCATTGATCGTATGGTTATGTATGTCAAAGTTATTTTATGTGTCAGATGTGTTAATGTTTGTATATTCTATTGCAAATGATTAAATAGAATGAATTTCAATATTTTGTAGGCATATTTTTCGGGTCGGTTTTATAATCAGAACCGAATGGACCAAAGTGGAACCGAACCATATGTAGTTGATCTGGTCCTCGGTCCTTGTTTTCCTAATTGTTCAGTTCTCGGGTTGGTACGGTTCTAACCCGGTTCGGTCCGGTCTTGAACCATGAACAGCCCTACACAAAACTATATAAGAGATAAAAAAAATATATACTTTTCTTCACACAATTCATTTGGATTTCCTAACTCCGTAATACATATATGTCACATTATATGTTTTGTCACTTAACCTTGAATATTTCAAACTAATAATATGTGATGTACCATTAGACATAACACTTTGTTCATCTTTTAGGTCACATTGTCACATGACTTCCATAAATGGACTGTTATATTGAACATTATATCATAAAGAAACGTCACGAAATTGATAAATTGTACGCTATATATGTTTATGAGTCGACAATACGACCATGTAGCGTGTAGTTCTTTTCAAGTAAATAATCGAGTATAGAACATCAATAATTCACGTTCGGAATCATGTCTATATATATTGAGTTTAACTGATAACCAACTTTTAATAAGTTATGGTCTTATGGATCAAATCCATAACATCTTTCCAGTTTGTTGGTAAAAAATAAACGATACACGGGAACTTAATCGATGAATTGAAGGAAAGTTCTTTGCTTAAATTAACAGAAACCCATAAAAAGATGATAACGATATCTTGAGCAGATGAAAGCTAGGAGTTGGGTTTGTAGGAACCTATTTAGTAAGGCTAAATTAAACACGGCTCAAGGATCAAGTCTATATATGGATGTTCATTCTCATGCATGCTCCAAGTAGAAGAACGATAGTTTCTTTCTTCTAATTTCGTAAAAGTAATGTTATACATGTCTAAATATATATAATTATATATGTGACAATATTGTCTGATATCTGTTTTTTATTTATTTTCTTTCTTTATCTCTACAATATCACTATGTTGGGTACGTGTTTAATTAATTTGATATTTGACATGTATATTTAGGCATATGTATAATTTTTCTTTTGCATAAAGTTGTTATAGTTGGGATCAAGGTATTTTTATAACCTTTTAGTGTGTTCACAATATTTTTAGTAGTGTGTCTATATATGTTGTTTCTGCAATTTGATATGTATGCAAACATACAACTGATATATTGTGCGTTTTGTTCAAGATAGTAATACTGGTATCGAACTTGTATATTCTAGCAATATACATTTCTTTTGAAACAATCCAAAAATACATCTATGTTGGTTTTCTATCTTTTATTTGTATGTATTATGTAAACTAATTTATTAAAAAACATTACTCCGTATTACAGTGGCCAATATCTTAGGTATCACAATGTAAAACAATTTCATCATACAACTTGAGACAAATACCTCTACGATTTTTCAGTTTAAATGTCTACTTAACGTACTATTAATGATCATTTAGATTAGTAAAGTACAATTTACATGTATACTTTAAGGGTGTTTTTGGCAAGAAGATTCAAGGGATTTTAGTAGATTGAGTTTACATTTATAACAATCTCAATCCCCTCATCTTTATTTGGTAGCAAAAATGTAGTAATATGGATTATTGAAAAAAAATAATCTCCAAGAATCTTCTAGAATGACTTTTCAAATAAGTTTTTTGTAATAATTTGCAAAATAAATTTCAACTTCAACTTCATCTATAATATTGAGCTCCATTTAATTGTTGTCAAACATACATTATCTATTACTTCAAAACATTGTAATATTTCAACACCAACAACGTAACAAACACTATAAATAACCTTTTAGGTTTTTTAAACCAACCATTTATTTAACTTCAGATATTCCATTCTATGCAATCACTTTTATGCAAACAAGTTCATTGATCCTTTTGAGAAGGGTAAAAAAGAAAAGGTACACCATGGAAGTATGAGATTCAAATATCAATGATGTTAGAAGAATTTTAAGAAAAGAGTCAACAAGTTCAACCTTAGACAAAAGAAAGTTTTGGTTTGACAAAGTGTCACTTTTGGCATGGGGATGGCAAAAGGATTATATTCTTTCCTAATGCTCCTTTGAGTAATCATTATATTGCATGATTCTTGATGACTCAAATCATTGTTATTCCTTTCTATTAATTAATTAATTTAAATATGATTTTGAATTTTGCTAGTTCAATTAGTATTAGTGTAATCATTAGCTTATTCAAAACTTACAATTAATATGGTGATCACAGCTATTAGAAGTAAATTAAAAAATAATATATAGGGTAAAGTTCTAATGAGAACACTTCAAAAAATAAGAACGGTAAGAACACTTCATAAATGCACAATTAGCGAACAAAATCATTAGATTCATACCCATACATCTCAAATATGTGTAGAAAAATTGATTAGAATATATATGAACTTTCAAAAATACACAAAAATCGAAAAACGATTGATGCACAATTATAGAGATAATCGTGCATCAATCATTTTTTTCAATTTTTGTGCATTTTTAGAAGTGTGAATTTGTTTTTCTTTGCATATTTGAGATGTATGACAGTGAATCTAATAATTTTTGTAGGCTAGTTGTGCATTTATGAGGTGTTCTCACCGTTCTTATTTTTGAAATGTTCTCATTTAATTCAAACTCTCTATATATATATATATAGACACTTGTAGTTGTACATATTTGAAATTAAAATATTAACAAAGAATGAAAAGTTTTTGTTGTAGGTATGATGTGTAACGTTTCTTTTTAATGGTTTGGGATGTTTTTATAATCTAACTTAACTCTTGCTATTGTTTTATAGTAGACTTATCTTTTTTCGCTTAAAATGATAATAGATGTGACTATATTGAGTAAGGTTTCGAATAGCAACTACAATACAATATAATGAAAAAGATAAGCAAATAATCTTAACACTGATTTTATGCTACTCACGCTATAAATATAATTCATCTTACTAACATTACATTTTACGTAAAATACATATTACGCATATAGATTATTGATCACAAAAATTAACGCCTAACATAGTCTACCCTCCATTCCCTTGAACTTCAACTACTCATTTAATTAATTCCACATCCTTAACTTTGTTAATCGAAACTAAATCAATTCAACAAATAAAAGTGTGAATATAACTTTGTATTGATTATTATTCATTCGATTGGGATGGAGTGGCACACAGAATCACGCCTCAAGTCCCAAAGCAAAGCACCGATTATGATTGTGCATAATCATTCGTTTGGCATTTCGTATGTAGAATTTTATTTATTTTATTTTCATTTTTATATAGGGTACCCTTTTATATAAAAGAGAGTTTATAGGGTCACTTTTGACTTTTGAGAGTATCAAAAAATGTTTTTATTCACAAGAACATTTTAAAATGATGATGATAAATCCTTTTGATAGATTTATCAAAACTGTACATTGAAGGATTGTATTGTACAAACTTTTAATTCACATATTAGTGGATCTATCAAAAACTATGTTAGATTTATCAACACCTTTTTAAAAATGATCAAGGTCATAAATATAAGTGGAGGGTTATCATTTGCCAAAAAATAGAAGTAATAATACAAATTTTGAAGTTTTTGTGAGTTTCATCATAATACTTGATCTTTTATGTGAATAAATGATAATCTAATATCATTCTCAAAAGGAAAAACAAAAAAACTTGATTCTATTCAAAGTCGTGCTCAATAAACTTGTTGACTAGCTCGTCAACTCAAACTCAAATGACCAATTGTATTTTATTGCCGAGAACGGTTGACTAGAGATTCTAATACCATGAGGTAGTAAATGGATATGGTAGTAGCCTAAACTTGTAAAAATAGTCGTTTTAGTATCTTGAACTCAATTGACTTAGTCATGTGCTGCTCACATGACTAGTTTGTTAAATAACTAACAGTGATCTAATCTTTTATTATACTAGTGGAAATATTTTATTCTTTTGTTTCTTATATAACAATAATCAACGATGTACTTCGTTAGACTCTGTTAATTATTTAACAAAAAGGTCATGTGACCGGTACATGATCAAGTCAACTAAGTTCAATATATTAAAACGATCACTTTTACAATTTCAGTGTACCATCTTATCCATTTGTTAGTTTAGGATACTAAAAATCATACTCAATCAAGTTCATGTAGTAAAAATCATCAAAATATTTTCGATTTTAAACCACAAGTGAAACAAATTCGAGATCGAGATAGTATCTTGTGAAACTACTTAGATAGTTAACCTGTTACCCCGTTTAATTGATTATTTTGTAAAACTTGCTAGTCTCTAGATGTGTCCCCACATAAAATGTGTCAACAACTTTCAATGAAGCTTTAGTATTTAATTGTTGTGTGTTGTTGGTAAAATGACTTTTTACGGCATCTATTAGTTTGCAGCATGTCAATATTTGAAAATTTCGAATCCAATTTGTGTTCACTAGAATAGATCCGCACAATGCAGCGGGAAAGTAAATATCAATTAGAGTTGTCAATTTGTGAGGGTGATTTAAAAAATAATGTGAAAGTTAGCTATAACATTTGTTTGTAATTTGAAAATATGTGATATAGATGATGTGTTATGTATATTTATAATAATTTATTCTAACAAGACATACAGAAATTAATATGTAATAGGGAGCTTAATATTTAAAGGTTATTTATGAAGATGTATTGTGGGAGAAATGTATGTAGAATTAATATATAGTAAATGATAGTTGCCAAATAGATTTATGTTTATTCATAGACAAATATTATATGAATTTTTTCAATTAGGAATTGTTAGTTTGGTCCATTTAATCAATAATAGGTATTTTTGTGTCATTAGCATTCTTTAAAGTTGTAAGTTAATAAAGAAAATGTTAAAACAATTTATAAAGGAGTATTATTAGTGGCCCTTCTTCTATATCACAAAAAATAACTAATAATAAAATAATTGTACATTGTAATAATACAAGTATAAAAATACAATACCCTAAACCTTAAAGTTAGAATGCTAATGCTTGTTTGTAAGAGTACTGAGAGTGGGTTAAAAAAATTCGGCATTTTTCACCTTGAATGTCTGGAAGTCCAAGTTACCGACTCTTAACATGTTTTTCTATGGTGTGCTTGGCCAAAGTTGAGTCTTCAACTTTGATTTTTTCACCGTTATGCCATTTATTCCTTCTCCTTTTATTTGATAGTTTTTAAGAGAATTTGTGTCATTTTAACCTTAAATTTTATATTGAACCACTTCCTTTAAAATCGTTAAAATTGTATATGACGTTAAAATTTAGTTATAGGTGTGCATATTATTCTCCATATGGTTTATATTTGAGAAAAAAATCGAAGAACTTAAGGGTGCGTTTAGTAACTGAAAACCTCTCACTTTCGATAAAAATTCTCTAAGAAAATGAGAAAACGTATTCAAATTCGAGTTTTCTAAAGAACTTTTCTAAAAAAAGAAAAATCTTTGTTATCCTTTTTGGAACTATAAAGTTGAAAACTACTTTTGATTATTTTTTAAGTTTTCCATTTCTACTCTTTATTGAAAAAGGAAAACTCCATCTCTTGCAAGTAAACACGTTTTATTGATTTTTCGTGTATTTCTAGAGAGTTAAAACAATTCTATTTTCTAGAGACATGGAAAAATAAAAATGAAGAAATTTTTATGTAACTAAACACGCCTTAATGTTTGTATTAGGTCGGTGATTTCATTAAACTATAAGGCACCATGAGGAAGTTAGTTGTCATTCATCAAATCTTCAAGGACTTTAACTAGAGATTTTAAATAAATTTGTTTCTTAAAGAGAACACAATAATTATTGGATCATATGCATGGTTTTTTCCTTTTCTCGCATGATTAAAAAATAATTTATCTAAACATCAGACATTCACATTTTGTGTTGTAAATTCTAATATCGATGTTTTCAAATAGATTCCCATTTTTTAATTGACCTAATTGAGATTGGATTAAAAGCATCTCCAAAGCTTAGGGTGTGTTTAGTTGTGGAAAATTTTCCACAATTTTCCATTTCCAATTTTCTAAAGAAAATAGTTTTCTAGAAAAGTGTTGAAAATTTAGAAAACGCGTTCAAAATGTTGGAAAAGTGGATTTTGGAAAACTAGTAATATCTTGGAAAATTTGGAAAAGAGGGGGAAGTTTATAAAGGAAAATTTGGAAAAGTGGGAGGGAGTTGTTTTCCACCTCCAAGTTATATTTTGGAAAAGTGGATTTTCCATTTTCTTGGAAAATTTTCTCAAAAAACTTCATTTTGAACGCGTTTTCCACTTTTCCACTTTTCTTGGAAAAATTTTCTGAAAAACTCTCCTTTTTTCTACAACTAAACGCACCCTTATAATCCTTGAGGGTTTAAAGTTTTGACATATCAACATTTTCCAATTTTGTATGAAATAGTCGCAACCCATTAAACTCTACAAAATTTAAAGTAATGTCATGTCATCCTCTATATATAATCATCCATTTTTTATATGTAATATATAGAAAAAAATATCTCCATATTAATACCCACTTGCCTCTTTCACTGTAAATCATATACCATATATATACTTACCTAATAAACTTAAATAAATAAAAAAGTTAGTTGAAATATCACGTGTAACATAAGATTTCTACATCTAAAATCCTTCGGATCTCAAATACATACAAATTAAGAATTACCTCCAGATCTCAAATAAATGCAAATTAAAAAAGACGTTGTTTAGTATGTTGAATATGAGCTAAATGTATACTCGTATTATATATAGTCAACGTGAAAGTATGACTACGAGAGAATTAAAAAGAAAGAGAAAACACCTCCAATAGCAATACTTGTACCTTCTTAAAGCACCTTCATTTTTTCCACCGTAGGTGTACTACGTATAGAGTTCCATTCAAAACTGTTTGGTCGATGCTTTGAACGTAATGGTGGGGTCCTTAAATTCTAAACCCTAAACGTTTTACAAAGCTTTAAACTCCAAATCCTACTAAACTTTAAACCATACTAATAAACCTTAAACTATCACTTTAAATTAAATGTAGAATCAAGCACTAACACATGTACTGATAATTTGTAAAAACTGCTTCCTAAATCTTGGCTTAATGACGTTACTGGCTTTGCTTTTATTTGTTTTAACATAGTACAATGTAAATGTATATAGTATGCTTTATATTTTATTTTAATACAATGGAGTAACAAAAGGATCATGAATCTAGCTGGTTTAATTGATGATTTACACATCCTAATTACACCATGTTTAGTTTCATTTGAAACATTATATCCACGTCATACAAAACTAAACTAACGTAATACTAGATATTATGTGTGCGAATCCTTAAGGATTTTTTGGTTCATGGTAAGTTTATGATGAAGTCGTAATTAATTTAAGAAACTAGATTCCATGAATGAAAATTCTTTAAGTCGAGATGTTATGTATCAAAGACGAATTAAAGAGAAGAAACAACGAATTTGCGAAAGCTTTTCTTAATAACAAATCAAAAATCAAAGGTACAAATTATTCTAAGCGATTAATCTCTATTTATAGACTAAAATTACCTATCTATGACCAATCCTAATTTGAATCCAACATGTAATCCTAAAACGTGTAGAACAAGTTAAACTAGTTACCAAATAGCCCTTAAGTTCTAATCATATTCCTAACAATCTCCACCTTGATTTGAACTCCTTACGAATACCAAATTTCAAAAAACAATCAACCAATCAAAGTAAATCACATTCCATGCTCGTGTAGCCCGAGCCGTCTTTAGCAATAGCCGCAACTCTACCTTTTTCCTTTAGTTTAGGACAATCAAACTTCCAATGACCCGTCTCCTTGCAATAGTTACAAACATCTTGAGAACTAGGACTTCGAGGACCTGACATTGCTCCACCTCGATCTTGACCTTTTCCAAATCGATATCGACTCTTATCACGACTTGTAGCAGCTAAACCCATGGCTTGAGATTCATAACCACTTCCCGATGCTTGCTGACGAAGCTCTCGCGAATGCAAACTAGATCTAACATCTTCCAACGTGATAGCATCTTTGCCGACAACAAACGAGCTTACAAAACTTTCATACGAAGGTGGTAAAGACACAAGAAGAACGAGAGCTGCATCTTCATCTTCAATATTCACATCAAGATTCTTCAAATCCATCAAAAGTGAGTTCAACGTATCAAGATGCTCTTTTATAAAAGATCCCTCTGATGTGAAGAATCTAGTCTTAAAATTGTATCGTTGTAAAATGAACAAGAAAGTACCGTGCTAGACCAAAACACAATCGGGCAGTGGACCCTATCGTGTAGTAGTATAGTTGGGTAAGTTCGGGTTCGAACACAGGGAACTTTAGTTTAGAAAATCAAGTTAAATGTGAGCAATTTATAAAATAGAAATAAAAATGGGGGTTTGTGTGACCGAATTGTCACAATGCTTAAAACTACAAAATTAGAATTATAACAAGAAAGGTGGACTCAGAAAGAGTCAAATTAGTTAGTTGGAAACTTTCGTATGTTAAAAACAATACTTGCTTGGACTAGATCGTTAGTGATTTCGGGGTGTGAAGTTAAAACCCGTTTATTCAATGCAAAAGTGAATTTCCATCAAACTTAGGCTTAACGTTCGCCAATACCTAAAGTCAAACTTCAACTCACAAACTTATGATTTAATCAAGTAGCGGACGTTCGCCATAGCTACCCACTTACACATTTGAGCTTAATTTGTTTAACCCATTCCAAAACTACAACCGCAATTAAGTTCAACCATTTATAGACAAATAATCGATAATAATTTACTAGATAGAAAACATTCGCTATATCTATTAGCAAATCACCAAACAGGTTAATTCATTGACATTAAGCTCAAACACGCAAGCAATTGATTAAACACAAGTTCTATTTAGAAGAGTTTATGATTCATCCATACGAAAAACATTCGACATATTCGCTAACTTATATATTTCTAACTCACTAGCTTTACTTGCATCAAATTTCGCTTCCGCAAAAGTTTGTTCATTCATACATTTCATACAAACGATAAGTATTTTTAATAAGCAATAAACGTTCGCTATAGTTGCTTAGCTAAAATACCCACAAGTTTCACCAAATCAAACTAGTTATATACACATTCATGGATGAATCTTAAACTCGAAGCATAAAACTCACACCAAAATGTAACACCCCTAATCACTAACTAGTTCATCCAAGCAAGTATAACAAATCTAGCTAACAATCATAATCATATCATCATAAACACATATAATCAATGAAACCAAAGAAAGCATAATTATATTTAAATAAAAAGTGCAAACCAAGTGATTACAATGCTTTGATGATGATTGTTGGTGACCTATTGATGTTATATAATGAGAAATCTTCAAGATAATGAAAAAAACTTCAAAACCCTAGCAAAATCGCCTTTTTTGGTGGTGGTTTTCGTGTGTGTTTTTGCTGATGCCAAAGTTGGTGAGATCCAAAAAGCAAAAGTGCTTTTCTAGTACAAAAGTAGTTTGCCGCCCAAACTACCCGGCTGATTTGGGTATTACCCGACAGGTGATGTGCTTGACCCGACGGCTTGTCATCTTCTTCCAGCAGACCACCTATCTTTTTGCTTTATTCTCATCAATCTTAAACCTAACACACAAAATAGATTTTAAACTAAATAAGTACCAAAAGTTCATGAAATTTGATAGAAACAAATGCAAAATAGATGATATCGCGAGAGATTCATATATACAAAATGAGAGATATCACCCTCTTTCATTCGAAGACCAAACAAACGTTGTTTCAATAACAACTTATTAGTCAATGACTTTGTCATATAAAGCGTTTCAAGCTTTAACCAAACTCCAGCTGCCTTTTCCTCATCGCCAACCTCATAAAGAACCTCATCCGATAAACATAGCAAAATAGTTGAGTGTGCCTTTTCTTCTTGCAACTTATAGTTAGCATCACTCATGTCATCCGGTTTCGTACCACTGATAGGTGCCCAAATGCCTTGTTGTTTCAATAAGGCTCGCATCTTAATTCGTCACAAACTAAAATTATTTTTTCCTGAAAACTTCTCAATATTAGTGATTTGAGAAGTCATAGTTTCAAAACGAATAACAACCAAAAATATTCAAATAGTTCGAAACAAATTCCAAAAACTGGAGCACAAAATCAAACTTTCCAAAAGATTGAACAAACAAAATCTAACGAACAAAGCCTAACAAACCTATCGAATTTAGAATTCAATAGCCAAAAACCCTCCAAAATTCTGAATACCAAATGGTCCAAAAGTATTGACCTAAATACTAGTCCAAAAAGCCCAATCGAAGGACCTGTAAGACAGAATCAGTATCGAACCAGTATACAATCCCAAATCACCGGGTGCTCCCAGCCTCCACAAAAACAGAACCTAAATCCAAATCTGATTATCAAATCAAACAATCGATTCCAAAAAAAAAAAAAAAAAACGACGATCGATCTTAACTCCAAAAAACAATTCAAACGATTGATTCTTCAATCAAATCAATCCAAAACGATTTCTGGAAACCTAAACGATTTTAGAAGTCTTCAAACAATACCCTCAGACGAGATCATATTTCTTCGACGCCAGTGATCGATGAATCTCTGATACCAATTGTTATGTATCAAAGACGAATTAAAGAGAAGAAACAACGAATTTGCGGAAGCTTTTCTTAATAACAAATCAAAAATCAAAGGTTCAAATTATTCTAAGCGATTAATCTCTATTTATAGACTAAAATTACCTATCTATGACCAATCCTAATTCGAATCCAACATGTAATCCTAAAACGTGTAGAACAAGTTAAACTAGTTACCAAATAGCCCTTAAGTTCTAATCATATTCCTAACACGAGAAATTTGATAACTTCCGATTCAATCCATTTTGAACGAAATACCATTATAAAATGCAATTAAGTTTTCAATTCCATCCTATTTCATAAAATTTCATGACACATTGCACTTAAAAGTTTAAATTATGAGAAAATAATGCGTAATGTTAAACCGCGTGATTCGAAAGATAATATTAGTGTTAATGTAGTGGTCATTTATATAAATATATAAAAGTTGAAGGATAAAAAATGAAAAATATTTGTTTTATGATTGATCAACATTATAATTGAATTAGAAAGTAAACGTTACTAACGATATATCGTTAAACTATTATAGTATTACTACTACAAAATAGAGTTTATTGTAGAAAGAATCTTTGTGGGGTGATCTTTGAAACAAAATAGTAGTGGTGAGGGTTGGAGTGACGAAGTTTATATGATCGAGGCGTGGCTTACAAAGACTAATAATTACGTCATATGAGTGCTAATCATGACGATCCCTTTTGTGTTCTACCTTTTGGTAACTTACACTTTCTACCCTCAAATTTTTTACTGTCTATATGCACCTAAAATCTTGAATATTGTTTAAAAACACATCTACACGTATTTTAAGTTTTGACACAACCATTTTTTTACACTAGCTTTCTCGAAATATGCTTTTAATTTGCCATCGGACCCATAAGATAAATCGTTGCACATAAAACGAGCCCAACATGTGCTAGTTAGCATTGGCACCGATGACTTGAAAACGGCCATAATCACTCACAATTCACAAAAGGCTACTTTTATGAACGGAATCCTTAATCCTTAATTTGTTGTACGTGTTTGAAGGATTGTTAAATTCTTGAGTTTCAATTCATACTACTTTTGAAACTAAACATCCATTAACCAACTACATGTAATGAAAACCGTACACATGCATTCTCCCATGAATAGATCCATCAACCAACGCATTATTATATTAATCACTTGATCAATATTTCATAAAATGAAATGATGTGTACAAGTGTGAAAGTGATAATATGTTGTTGAATTGAATAATATACAACACCTCAAAGCATTATAATCTTATCACGAACTTAAAGTGGCGTCCACCACTCGCAATTTTGATAAATTAATAACTCCACATTATTTTGCTAGATTTGGAATTTATATAGTATACTACTATACTGTCACATAATTTTAGATGATATGGACACGTAACTAGAAAAAGGTGCCATGGGATGGACACGCAAATAAGCACATCACACGTTTTTGTGTGTGTGTGTGTAAATTATATCATTTCAATTTCTTTAAGGATGTTAATCTCAATTTACAAATACTAGCTACGTGCTTTTTTATGTAAACTAAAACGGTTCGAACTCCGATATACATGACTACATGAGTACAAAGTCAGACGCTTTTTTTTTCTTTCTTTTTAATGAAACGTTACATTGGCACCTTTTTTTTTGGATTTACTGTATAGTTTCGTTCAAGAAATGCAAAGCTAACTAACTAAATACTATTTCTATCCCAAAATTATAGTTCATCTTTTTTTTTTATGTCTCAAAATAATTGTCATGTTCTCATTTCAACCAATAGGAGGAGACTTTAGTGGGTAAAAATTCTATTTGATTGGTTGAAAGGTGTTGTAGTTCCACTTTTATTAAAGTGCATGTTTTTTGTTGGTAAACAATAATTTTGGGACGTAAGGAAGTAACAAAAAAATTAATTATTGAATGATAATTTGTACGAATAAATGCGTTTGTACATTGCATAAGCATCAAACATGATATTGTGTACAAATTAATTTTGTTGCTGCTCCGTATAAATTAGGATGTAACATTCTAGATAAATCACAATATCAATATACATCGGCAGTCAAAATAGGAGATGCTTACAAGTAGGCTTTGACTAATCATGTATAACACGTTAGATCATAAAATAACTTTGTAGTTACATAAAATAACCTCGTGGTAGGCATGTATACGTGTAATGTATATATTATGTGAGGTGAAGTAAGTTAGATTATAGGGTTGCTAAGTTAGATTATAGGGTTGCCTAAAAAACTTTGTAGTTACATGTAGTCAATCAAGAGTAGTACTTTTATGGTGATTTTCTGAAATAGTGGGAAGTACGGGTCCCGTGGCAACTTAGAATAATCTTTGCGCTATAATATATAAAATAGAATGGATGATAATGTGATTATCATAGTGGAGATGTGTTGATACTTACAAATGGTATTAGTCGATCGATTATGTGCCGATTGGTAAATTGGGATAAACCTCATCGAGAACAAATGAACAATGCTTAATGAAGTGATTTGTAACACCCTACGATGATGAGTTTGGAGTATTCCGGAGTCACAAGACCTTATAAGTCATATTTGCTTGCAAATTGAACAATGTTGGGGACTTGAGGTCGTTTTATAGCGCGCATAATGTTACACAACAAGGCTCTAACTTATTACTCCGTTGATTCAACTTATACGCGATCAGCCTAGATTTCATTCTCATTTTTAGATTAACGGAAACATGTCTCGACAAAACACAATGTACAATGCGTGACAGGTCACTTAATTTTGGTATGATTTTTTAGACCGTGTTAATAAGAGCAAAGACAAAAACAGTAATAATGTACTGATAGACCAAATGAAAATTAAGTTAACATGAATAAACTATAAAGCACATTAAATTTGGTCGTTAAAAAAAGGTAGAGCTAAGATGTCCCCCAAAAGGAACATGTATCCGTAATTAAATTCGATTAAATGATACCGACAGGTAACTAGAAATAAAATGTCAACGGATTTAGCGTTCGATCTTGTTGTTGGATCTCATCATCGGTACATGCAAGTTTGATTAACGAGTGAAATTAATGTAACGTCACTACGTTATTCTGGGTTATCGCATTTATTGTGAAACATACTTATTGAATTGTACTTATCATATTCCAAATGAAGAAGAAATCATCATACTTTTAATAACTACATATATTTGATGATTACGATGGATATTAGAAAACGACTAAATTAGTTATCGGAATATCAACTTCCAGTTAATCAATTCATCTTACGTTTACATTACCGCTCCTCTGTTTTGCATTAATGAAATCAGTCACCTATTAAAAGAGAAAATGTATCAAAGACCAGTAGGGGTGACCACCATTAACCGATCCATAACCGATTAACCGAATTAACTGACTCAAACTAAAAATCAACGATTCGGTTTTAAATTTTTAATTAACCGACTAATTTGGGTCAGTTACGGTTAACCAACCATAACCGACCCAAATTAACCGCCATTAACCGAACCGCCCAGTTATATGTATTTATTAGTTTTTCATATATATATAGTTATATACACTTAAATGCACGTAACTTTATAATGAAATACAATTTAAACAAATATATATGAATGCACAAGATATCATTTATAACAAAACTAAAACATATCTCTATCTCTCTCAAACGTTAGTGGTATAATCATTCATAGTTTGTTTTGAGGCTTTACACATACATTTAAGTTGTCGTTTAACGACTTTTAAAAACGCCGATATTAACAATAGATAACGGTCGATGTTTTATAAGCAAAAGTGAGATGTTTTATCTACTTTATAAGGTTATTTTCTTCCACCATCATCTTGCATTTTGTCTTTTTATAATTTCATAGAAAACTGATGGTTAACCGTTAACCGACCCATAACCGCCAAATTAGCTGATTAACCGATAGGCGGTTAACCGTTAACCGATGTATATGATTTCTCATTAACCGACATGGCGATTATGGTTAATTTTAGTCTATTAACCGACCCATAACCAACCCATGCACACCCCTATCAAAGAGTATATGACTTAACATATTGTAAAAATCATATTTATCTGGTGGTTATGGATTCAACCCCAGAATTCGATTTGAAGTTTTCATTCCGGGTTTATCTTTAATTAGATATTGACAAAAGAGAAATGGTTGATCAGGTTTAATTCACATTAAAAGTTTCTAAAACCCCCCAAAAAATGAGGGGGAAAAACTTCGTCGAAAGTATATCTTGAAAGATCTAGAATCGAAGAGAAAAAGATGATGATTCCGAATATTTGATTTTTATAATTTGTAGACATACGATTTGTGAGATATTTAGATCTGAAAAAAAAGGTGAAAATGAGTATTTGAAATGGAGCAATCATATTGGTTCCTCCATTCTCCCTTTTTTACTATTCTTATTTCAACTTTCCTCTAAATATAAAACAAAAAATATTTTAAATATTATAAAAGTATCTATTTTAATATCTATTAATAAAAAAGATGTTAGAGGATAAAAAATTTTAAGACATAAAGAGTGTAATTATCTTTGTCACTCTTGTACTAAAGAAGCTATTCCTCTTAGATAGATGTCATTAACACCACAATTCTCATATGATATTACTGTAAAGCCCTTGCCTAACCTACCACCACTATTATTTTTCCTTCTTAAATTGATTATTAGGGACTTAGGGTATTCTATACCAAACTAGAGAAATGGTATGCTCGTAAAGTTTGTTTTTTTATATGAAATTATATGTATAAAATTACATCAATGAAATGAGAGAGAAGAACCGTGAAAGTGAAAGATAAAATAATGTGATTATTGGAGTTCACCTGCCATCATATTTTGTTTACAATTTTCCTGAAAACAAATGAATTCGGAAGGTCTCAAATAGACAAAAAAAAAACAATAGAAAAATGCATTAATATTACAAAATTATATAAAGATACAAAAATACATAGTCATGATCTAGCAATTCAGAAAAACTAACCAATTTTCGTTATTCATTAAGAAGAGCTATTCTTCGAGTATCCTTCGAAACAAAATTTTAAGTAAACATTTATAATTAATACTCTCTACCAAATTATTATTAAATGTTATGTTTGCCAATTCGTTAAGCCTCTCTTGTTACATTGTAGAACGTAAATATAACTTCAACAACTTAAGTTTTGAAATACTTATGTCCACAGTTGCTACACTTATAGGAATAGTCAAAAATGCTTTATATGCAATAACTGCCTTAGGAAAGCAATCATCTTGTTTCAGATAATGTAAAATATCAATAGGTTTCATATAGATACAAGACAATAAATTTTAAAGCAACTTTACCTTCGCTTAGAGTTCATTTGCATCAATATCAAATTGTCCACTCTTCGTGAGTGTTTTTACTTTTCAGATGACTACAATACGAACTAAGACTCTTGTCATCAAAGTAATGTAACTTGTTAGAAGTAACAAGAAAACAAAAGTCTTATCATATTATATGTATTGTCCGAATCTTTTTTTAAGAGGAACAATTGCTTGATCATCAACGCACAATAAATAATTCATCTTAAATGACTCATCAGTTGAAAACGAAATATCCATTTCATCAGTTGGATTATGATCAAAATGTTTTTTCTACAAATTGCATGCTTTTATTTTTATTATTTAAGTATTACAACAAAAAAATTCCGCATTGAACCTATATATTAACATATAACAGCTCTCGTAAATTTTGACGGCTCTAGAATATCTGGTGGCCATGTGCGCTAGCACATACAACACTTGCTAATATCCTTCACTGAGTATAACATCTCTTATTAAACGAAAATCAAAATAATACAAATATTTCAACCTAATAAAATGTATAATCTATTATTCAAACAGTGTATAAAAACACAACAGGACATTTCACATACATTGATAAGATTTTTCTCCTTTTTGACATAATCTTTCACATACCTATCTTTTGTTAAATAATGGAATACTATATTATATCTTCCAATTTCAAGTAACGTTATTTATGAATCAGATGAAATTACAAGATCAACAATTATTTGATAAAATTAATTAGCTCAATTAAATTAGGACCCAATTAATAAATGCCACCTAATATCCCTGTAGCAACAATGTAATTAGGACCCAATTAATATACTTACAAAGGTTCATGCAATGTAGTTTGATAAAAATACTTTTATGTACTTTTAACTTGATTTTCTTCATGCACACAACTGAAAATTTTATAAACTGGTGATGTAAAAGACAACAATAAAAATAAATCATATTACCAGATCAAATGGTTGTTGGTGAGTAAAGATGTGTACGAATATATAAGAGCATTTATAATGTAATGAGCTTTCAAAAATTTAGAGTTTATTGTTTCAAAGTGTATTATACTTTACGTATTTTACTATGATCTGATATGTACTTTAAAAACTACTATTATTATATGTTGTAAACTTATCAATTTCATATATTGTATGTACACTTATATTTTTGGCATTATATTGTATGTTTTCTCATACATACAATAGAATGCCAAAAAAGAAATATCTACAACATATAGAATTGACAAATTCAATGAATATAATAAAACAAATGAAAGTTCGTGTTATACAATATTATAAAAGTTAAAGTATAATGCACTTTTTAAATAATAAACCCTAAAATTTACTATGACGTATATCAATACTTTTTATATAGCTACACATCTTAACCTCTGTAATTTGTATAATTAGAAAGGTTTAACGCATTAACTCACCATATTTGTCATTCAATACTAGATGACATTTGAACGTTAAGTATTAAGAGAAATACTTTGTTTACAAAAGTTTTACAAAAATTTTTTTCCACAAAATGAGTTGACACAGTATTATGAAGAGAGATAAAGATGAGAAAGAATAAATGTGATTGGATGATTTCATATGTCACCTCATTTTGTAAAAGTTTGTTTGTAAACTTTTTGTGAGTGTAGAATTTCTCAAGTATTAAATGTCATTAGAATTTTGTCATCAATATTACACACCTTCAATTCCACTTCATTATTTTTTCTCTAAACCCTATAAAAGAATACAACCATGAAATCTACCCGATAATATGTAATTGCTTTGTAGATTATTCAAATCAAACACTAACAATTACTAAAATAGTTATTGGAATGATGATGAAGATAAGAAGCCAAATAAGGAATTTATCATGATTCATCCTATAAAATATATCTCTATACCTCTATTCTCTATCTCTATCTCTATATATCTTTATATACAATATAATAACTAGCCTTTTAACATGTGTATACACACGGGTTTATAAAGTAAAATTATACAGTAGATTTTAGTATCAAATATATTGTCCTCATTGGTTAATTTAGTAACTAAAACTAAGGATATAATTGAAAGAGGGAAAAATAAAATAACAATCCACATGCGATTATTGTTAAAAAGAAAATAGAAATCCTATTTTTAATCAAATAGCTCTCATCCTATATTTAATTATTATTATATTATTTATGACATCATTGTATCCTAAATTTTAACTAATTGAACAGAATTAAGGAATTTAATTGGCTAATTGATAATTTGATGACATCATGTGATGTCTCTTTATATATATATACATATTTAAGATTTTTATAATATTATAAATATTATATTATAATATAATATATAATAGTTATAAGAAAGATTAAGTCAGGTTATCATTTATGTGTTAACCTTCCTAGCTTTAATCCTAACCCTTAAATAGATTAACCACTCTAATTTTTGACCATTGATTTAATATTTCTAAATTGTCCATGAAATAAGTTCCAATAGTCTGAATATTTTACAGAACTACACTTAATTAAATCCACCAAATATCCATTCAATTTTCAAATTAATGGTTTAGCTATTCCACACAATAAAATCGGAAAGTCATCAATATACAATTAAAAGATATATATTTATTTATAACTAATTCAAAAACTTAAATCACTCACACACAAATAAATAAATAAATAAATAAATATATATATATATATATATATCATTGTGGCAAATTCGATAACATTATCACTTCTCGTATTTATATAGAAAAACGTTTTACGATCAAAAGAATACAAAACATTGCCTTTTTAGTAAACTGCTGATGCTATTATATATTAACAATAAACTTTTTCAGCTGTTTGTAATAACAAAATTAATAAAAACATACATCCTACATCCATATTGTATGAATTTCATGAACATTTACAGTTTTCCAACTATAGCTCTGCGAATTCGCGGGTTATGTCTCTATCTCTATATCTATAGCTATCTCCTCTCTCTTATTATTATTTATTTATTTATTTATTATAATTATAAGAAAGACAAATTTAGTTAGAAATTTGACACTTAACCCCTTCAAAATTAATCCAAACTTTTCTAGTTAATTAGGTTACCCAACCTAATCACCCTTGATCTAATTACCCATAAGTGTCAATGCAATAGTCTCATGAGACCATTGTCTAAATGGCCGAGTGGTAGGGTGGGCTTTTGACTTCCTAGAGGTCAGAGGTTCAAATCCTGCCATAGGTAAACTTATAGCATGTTAAATACTCACACCCGTAAAACACATGAGCCCCTAGGTGAACTTGCACGATAAATGTTTATTCCAACTTTAGACGCCTCCACTGTACCAGGGGAGTTGCCCGGAGTCATCCTTGTGAGGGGACTAGAACGTTTCCTCCAATTTACAACTTTTGCAGGAATAAGTCTCATGAGGCATGCTTAATTTACACAACTACCCCTAATTAAAACTCATTCAAATCCCCTTAATTATATAATTAGTACCAAATCAAGTAATTGACTAAATGTCACGTATAAATTGGTTATTAAAGTTATTTCAAAACCCCCTATGAGATAATTTTAAAACTAATTCACTTTGATTAATTTCCTACTTATTTGTTATTTAAATATGTTATGTAAAAGAAAATTTAATTGACTACCGAAAAAAAAGATATTTTAATATATGACTTTTTCATATATGCAATATACCGATATATCTTTTTACTAGCTGAAATATTAGGTAGAATGGTAGTTATTTGATCGGATGTTGTAGTCATTTGTTTTGGTGACAAAAGTGTTGTAAGTTTCTAAAGCGTATCTTTTGTATTTTGAAGTCTAAAATATGTATCATCCTGTAAATTCATGGATGATAAGCTAGTATCTATTTTGATAATAATAAAGATAAAGATAAAATTAAATATAAGGAAAAAATTGATAACAATACCTAATAGATAAAATGTACTGGTATGTAACAGCAATATTCGTCTAAAAAATACTACGTAACTAATATACGGATAAGTCGGTACACACGCTGAGCGCTGTATCTATTAAACGGACAAATTAACCGAAAATCAAGGATATTTCTGTAACTTCACACTCCCATAAATGATACTAATTTCAATCGAATTGACAAAAATACCCTTCAATTTCAACTCAAGTCAGCAGCTATTTTTTTATTTATTTACTTAAAATTCAGTGTTACTAATCCTCCTTTGAATTCATTCACTCTCTCTCTCTCTGTCTCTCTCCCTCCCAAATCCCAAACCCTCTTCTCTCCGGTCACCGGAATTCTGGCGGTTTTACACGGCGGCGGTACCTGCGTAATTATGACGCTCTCTTTCCGGCCTTACACTGCAATTGCTTGTTTTCAGGCATGCTATCCTATTTTACATGTATTTGTATTGTATTGTATTTACAGAGTACTTTATTTAAAAGTATATTAATTTCAATTATCTCAAATATACGTAAAAATTTAACGATCAGGGAGTAAATTTCAAGCATATATCCAACGTTTTTCAGAAAAAAAAATGTTTTAATCACTGCTGTTTATATGTATGTGTACAGTATACACAGATAATTAGGAAGTTTAATGTATGTGCATGTGCGAGTGTTATTTTTATTTATTTATTTTATTGAATTTCAATTATCAATACAATGCAAGGTGGTCTCTTGATTTATTTCATTTATTAAAATGCATTAAAAACATTTTGTTTTATTAATATGAATATGAATTTGTTGGTGAGTTTTAAATGATGAGTCGTTGTCATAGCTGTTTATTTATATCTTTTCAAAGACAAATACACACAAATTATTACGAATACATACGTTTGTTATATCCATAACGATACCGCTGCGTCGTGTTTAAAATAAAATATAAATTGTATCCACATTTTAAAAAGTGCCTTTGTGTTAAGAAAACACAGGGTATAAGTACTTGAAATGCACACTTGTAAACACCCTCTGTATTTTTAGCTATAAAATAATTGATACGTTTAGAATGAGGGTAGAATATTGTTTTACTTTATCTGTAAAAGGAGTGACTGAATTTACCTTTTTTGTTTTTACTTTTTATAACCTTTTTGCCTTTTCATTTACTACTTCATTCGCATTAAAGTTCACATGGAAACAGGATATTGATATAAATGAATATATTAAATGTTTTTCCTTTGTTTTTATGTTTCTCCATATACTTGGAGAAATTTAGGTAGGTTTGTTCATGCAATTTTGACATGATTTATGGGAATTTGTTTTAATTGAAAAATACAAAAATAAATTATGCCTATCGACTTCACATTTTATTAAGGAAAGTTTTCATGTTTGCATGCTTATTAAATACAGTAATTGTCTTTTATTTTTGTTTTTATATTATCCAAATCAGATGGTAGACCTTCTTCTATCATATGTCATCTGTGTGGAACAGGGGTAGACTATTTAATGGATTTAAATAATTAATATTTATTGATAAAATAAATTTTGATGGATTTGTGATATTGATTCTAATTTGAATGAATGGCTTTTATTAATTATTAATAGCAACAAAATTGTATAATTATTTTGTCACAGTTAATAATATAGATATAGATGAGGGCACGAGGCATGGTTACTTTAAGATCACTTCATCTATTATTTTAAAGAATGCTATTTATTATGTATATTTTGACTAATTTAATGAAGTCAATGTTCTCATTGCTAAAAACATCATATGATGTATGCAATAATCACGATCCACACTTTGTAGTATAATAATAGATATGTAGGGAATGCCATAAGTATCATCAGAGTGACTTGAATACAAAAATCCTTAGGTCCCTTTCTGTATATATTTGAGTATTGTGTGTCAGATAAGATTATTGATCCAGTCCTTCCCTGCAGAATGTCACTGGCCTATCCTTTTTTAATCACTACCAAAATAGTAATACATACAAGAAATTGTTCTTTTATAATTCAAATCTTATATTTATCTTCTTTTTTTAAGAAAAGAAAGTTTTGTGTTATGATTACAATTGCACAAGAGTACTGTCGGATATAATACCAAAAGCCGGTCCGGTCTGGTCCTACTTGGTTAAACTATGAAAGTGAAAAGCATTAAATGGTATGGAAAATGAAGGCTGCTCTAGGTGGAAAATTGATTGGATAAAAAAACACCAATATGTTACAAGTTAAGATATTATGCAACATTTTGTTATGGGATTGTTATTATATTTTACCTAAGTGACCTTGTTGTTTTCATTTGATCATTTCATATCAGTGACTAAAGCATAACATGTAAAGCGTCTGGATAATCAAAATTACTGTTGGATATTTTCTTGCAGGTTTTGTTGTTTATAGCTATAGGATTTGCAGAAAGGTCTGATACGCGAATACTCTTGACTTCCAATGCAACGTCGAGGTACACTTTGCTTTACCTGTGCATAAATTAGTGTCTGAAGTGGTACACTTTTGTTGTTTATTGGGAAATTTGACTGTTTTAGTATATATCTTTCATTGAAAGATAGTTAAGTACGTAGGAATATTTGACTGTTTCTGGGGTATTTTGAATAACTAACTGATGTAAATCTGTTAGCAACTACAGTACGTCTTATTGTAATATTGTTGGTTACTGCCTTTTGAATTTGTTGATGAGGCTGAAATATTTGATCTGCTCTAGTGAAAAACATGGTGAAGATTATTGTGCAATGTATGATATATGTGGAGCACGTAGCGATGGAAAAGTAGTCAACTGCCCTTTTGGTTCTCCATCTGTAAAGGTACATGCATAACCAAAATTACATAATTCCAAGAGTCTGTGATAAGATCCAAATAATAAGAAACGATACTGGGAGTAATCAACATTACAAACATATCAATATAGACAATTTTGCACAAAATTGACACAAAGCTATCACTACTTGATGTTTTTTTTTCCCAGCCAGATGACCTCTTATCATCTAAGATACAGAGTTTGTGTCCAACCATATCCGGAAACATTTGCTGTACAGAGGCTCAGTTCGATACATTACGTTCACAAGTTCAACAAGTACAATGTTTTGCTTCGTACCTAAGTTATAAACAGATTATGCTAGTACCTTTTACAGTGGACTTCAATAATGGTCAACCCTAAGAATCAACTAATATCTTGTTATGTTGTTTTATTCTTGCAGGCCATACCTTTTTTAGTTGGATGTCCAGCATGCTTAAGAAACTTTTTGAATCTCTTTTGTGAGCTTTCATGCTCTCCGAATCAGAGTCAATTTATCAATGTGACTTCCATTTCCAAGGTCAGAATTCTATGTTTCTGGCCAACTTTTTTCGTCAGCAGATAGCAGAGCAGCTACGTTGTAGTTATTGAGTTTTATCGCAAGGTGACAACTGATTTCCCATTTAATTTTCTTATCTTTCAGTTGAAGAATAATTTGACTGTGGGTGGGATCGACTACTTTATAACTGACACTTTTGGAGACGCTTTATTCGAATCCTGTAAGGATGTAAAGTTCGGTTCCCTGAATTCTCGGGCTATTGACTTTGTTGGTAATGGTGCTAAGAATTTCAGAGGTAAATCATCTATTCTTTAATCATTTTCTCCCTTTACCCACAGATGCATCCACCATTATGCACAAAACATATGATTGTGTTTGTTTGGCAGAGTGGTTTGCTTTCATTGGTCGAAAGGCAGGTCTTCAGTTACCAGGTTCACCCTATGAAATAAACTTTCGGTCAGATGTTGACTTTTCAATTGGAATGAAGCCTATGAATGTCACTACATATTCATGTGGTGACACATCACTAGGCTGTTCTTGTGGTGATTGTCCTTCTGCTCCTGTTTGTTCCAGTTCTGCACCTCCCCCAACTCACCAAAAAGGTTCATGCTCAGTGAGGATTGGCACTCTTAAGGTGTGTTAAACACAAATTATCCGTTGATAGTGCAATATAAATGTTTGCTTTGTCTATAGTTCGTCACAAAACACTAGAGGTGGCAAAACATTGGTTGGGAGGATTTCGTAACGAGGTAAAAAGTGTAATTTATTGTTATGGATTGAAGAGAGTCATGCCAGGTTGGGTTAACCCTCAATAATTTTTGTCCAAACTTTTTAGTTTTAGTACAACTTGCGTCTCTACAGTGATTAAATAAATATGTTATTGGAAGAATAATTTGTTAATAAAATTACTTTTTTGAGGTTTTATGCATTGCTTTATAGCAATATAAAACAAATAATAGAGGTTTTTCTGCCTTAAAAATTAAAGTTGCATCTTTCAACCCTATGATTCATCTCACATGTTTTCTATTAGGCTATATAATATATTATTAATATCAATTATATCAGTTATAACCCATTAGTGATAAAACATAACCCAAGACGACCTATTTGTAACGAAATCGGTTGACATTGCCACTTCAACGTGAAAATAGAAGTAATTCAACTTTCATATGTTCTAAGAAGATATTATGAAGGGTGCAATCCTTCTACTATTCATTTAGTGGTTCAGTTTTTAAACCCCTGCAGGCAAAATGTATTGAAGTTTCATTAGCAATCGTCTATATTTTATTGGCCTCTGTATTTCTTGGGTGGGGATTATTCCACAAAAGACGAGCTCAGAACCCCGATTTGAGTACTAAATCATCGATGAATGTGATTAATGGTCGTCTAGTACACCAAGTCCATGATAAGAAAAATGAGAATATTCCCATGCAGGTAGATAATATTATATATACTAATTGATTATGACATTATAACTTGCTTATAATTGTTCAATCACAATGATTTTGTTGAATTTAGATGATGGAGGATATCCCTCAAATCACAAGCGGGATTCAGCTTTCACCTGTGCAAGGTTACATGGCGAAGAAATTCAGGTCAAAGATCATCAAAGTCAATGCTAAATAGCTGCACATTATTTAAAACCTCAAATTTTGATCATGATATTTACTTTCAGGTTATATGGAAAATGGGTTGCTAGAAATCCAGTTCTTGTTTTGTGCTCTTCATTGGCTGTCATTTTTCTTCTTAGTTTAGGCTTAATCCGGTTTAAAGTTGAAACAAGGCCCGAGAAGGTATGGACATTGTTTTTTGTAACTTATTTGCATATTCATTTTTGAAAACTTAGTTCTACAAATTCATATTTGAATGTGTTTTATTGCAGCTTTGGGTAGGCCATGGGAGTAGAGCTGCAGCAGAGAAAAAATATTTTGACAGCCACCTGGCACCTTTCTATAGAATTGAGCAGGTGAGGAGGTGTCTACATGCATGGTTTTGTTATTTCACCGAATGCATGATTTAAAGTTTTATATATAAAACCGTTGTATTTCTTAGCCATTATTACTAACAACACTCGATAATAATTTACAGCTGATATTGGCAACCAAACCTCATTCTGCGCATGAGAAACCACCAACTATTGTCACAGAGGAAAATATCAAGTTGCTTTTTGCTATTCAAGAGAAGGTAGTAATTTATTTTTATGATATTAGCCTTTAGTTGCATAATCTATAAGCTGCATTGCTTCATTAGGTAGACGGAATTCAAGCAAATTATTCTGGATCATTGGTTACTTTGACAGACATATGCATGAAACCTCTCGGCGAGGCTTGTGCAACACAAAGTGTTCTCCAGGTAATTCCTTCTATAGTTTGTGATATGATGATTTTTAGTAGCCTGATTATTTACTCTCTCCTTGTTTGGCTAAAAGTAGTTTATTGTATTTTGTGTGCCTTATGTTCTTTTATCGCCTGACAGTTTCTTTTTGCTTTTTATGTTGTAGTATTACAAAATGGACCCTAAAAATTATGATGATTATGGGGGTATTGACCATGCTGAATACTGCTTTCAGGTATAAATATTTGTGCTATCTTCATTGTCAGAGTATGAATGGTTAAAAGATGTTTTTGTGATCAGAACTGCTATTCTTTGACCATATCTAAAGAGCTAATATGTAAAACTATGAGGAATAAATATGTAAATGGAATTTGATAAATTACATTCCCGAAATTCGTTTGGTTGTTGGATCTAAAAGCTAATAGTTGTACTAATATCATGTAACATGGATTTTTTTTGTACGTGTTTATTTATTTTTGCCAGAAGCTGATGCATTTATTGTTGTTGTCACTATTTGCATCTCAAGGATATATGTACTTCTTTTCGTTACTATTTGCGTAGTTGTACTACCATCTGACTTTGTCTATTTGGAATACATTGTCCCTAGCACTACTCTTCTGATACGAATTGTATGAGTGCATTCAAAGGCCCACTAGAACCAAGCACAGCATTAGGAGGTTTCTCTGGGAACAATTACTCGGAGGTAATTCTTTGATCTATTTTTAAACTCAAATGTAGATATGTTTTGTAGTGACCCTATAATGATGATTTAAAGACAGGCATCTGCATTTCTTATAACTTATCCTGTGAACAATGTGATTGATAAAGAAAGCAATGAAACTAAAAGGGCAGTTGCTTGGGAGAAGGCCTTCATTCAGTTAGTCGAGGTTTGTATTTTTTAATGTTATAGGGTTATCACCTTTACGTCTGTTTTTCAGAAAGACAAAAAAAAGAAGAAGCAATTTAACAATATGTTTGAAATGTGATTAATCCTTCTATCAGAACGAGCTCTTACAAATGGTCGAATACAAGAATTTGACATTATCCTATTCCTCTGAAAGTTCTATTGAAGAAGAATTGAAAAGAGAAAGTAGTGCAGATGCTATAACAATTTTGGTGAGAACATGGCTCATGTTTTTGTTAGTCAGACTTATGACTTGAGACCATTGATTTATTATCAATTTTTTTAATTGGTGCTTTGAATAATTTCATGTTAATTACTTTCAGATAAGTTACCTTGTGATGTTTGCTTATATATCCTTGGCGTTGGGTGACACTCCTCGCTTCACTTCCTTTTATATTTCCTCCAAGGTATTCAATATCTAGCAGACCTCGTTGTTATTGAATATATTTTAAATAGTCAGTATGATATCATTGATTAGATGTTGATTCTTATTCTGTTCCAGGTATTGCTTGGGCTTTCTGGAGTACTACTTGTCATGCTCTCTGTTATTGCATCAGTTGGTTTTTTCAGTGCAATTGGAGTAAAATCTACACTTATCATCATGGAAGTTATCCCTTTTCTTGTTTTGGCTGTAAGATTCATCCTGTATACTAGTGGTGGCAATTATTTATTTATTTATTTATTTTTTTGGGGGGGTGGGGGGGGGGGGGGGGGGTGGAAGGATGGTTTTTTTTGGTACCTCTAAATATGAACAATAACAAAGTCAATGGACCATTAGGCTGTAGTCAGCGTAAGAAAAAATTGGTATTACTGTGTTTCTCGTTAAGAAAGCGTAGCTGTGACAAAAATACTACCAATCCTTCCAACAATTTACAAAATTATAATAGTAAGTGTCTGTACAGGAAGACTAACATATCTGATCTTTTGTAAAGAACTATGATAAATTGATAAGTCAATTATCGATTTTGACAGGTGGGGGTAGACAACATGTGTATTCTGGTACATGCAGTTAAAAGGCAGCAAATGGAGTTGCCTTTAGAAGGCCGAATAAGTAATGCACTTGCAGAAGTTGGACCATCGATAACTCTAGCCAGTCTATCTGAGTTTCTAGCATTTGCTGTTGGAAGCTTTATTCCTATGCCAGCATGCCGAGTATTTTCTATGTTTGCAGGTTAGCTATGGACTTTAAGCTGATTGTGAACGGGGTTAATAGAGGTCCCCAAATGTGTTGTTCGGATGGGTTGGGCAATTGTTCAAAATGGGGTTGGGTGAAAATGGTAAATTTTTGGTAGTGACCGGTTGGTCTAAAACACTCTTTGTCCTTGGGTTTGACTTCTTTTTTGTATAGTTAGTGTGTCAAATATTATTACAAACAATTATATTATCTTAATCATAAGGGAAAATTAATTATGCATCTAACAACAGTAACAATAATCTTTTTGAATATAATGAGGTACAAGGCCCAAAAAGATACCCAACTTTATCAGACTTCTCATTACGGGCAGTCCGTAGTCGACTTCTTTTTGATTAATATCAGGTATTTAAGCTTCATCACCAAAAACGTGCCTTTCTTTATTGATCTGTAAGTTCAAGGTATTTACCGTTTTTAGGTGTTAAGCAATAATTCTTTTATAGTGTCATGATGCTTCAAATGGTGAAACACTCTCTTTTTGATGGTAAAAACCAGAAAAAAGTAATCCCACAACCAACCCAAAAAAAAATAAAATCCTGGTGTCATGACTCTTCTAAAGGTTAAAAAATAATCCCTTTTTGGCAGTAAAAGAAATTTAATTGATCTAACAAAGTGGAGTACCTGAAATTTGGTAATCTTATTGCGCCATTTACTCTAAAATGAATTAAAAAATATATATATGAATTAAAATTACACTTGGAGTAAGTTTCTGCAAGTCTTGACACATTGTCTTTTTAGCTAGTTCTTTTACTTGACCCATCATTCAAAAAATAGCCAAATCGACCTATGTTTAAATAAAAAAAATGCTACCTCAAGAATTGGAGAAAACAAGAATTTCGAGGAAATATTTTGTTTAACTCTGATTCACATATATATTTCAGCGCTGGCTATTCTCTTGGACTTCCTTCTGCAAGTTACTGCTTTTGTGGCTCTAATTGTTTTTGATTTTTTGAGAGCTGAGGACCAGAGGATTGATTGCTTTCCATGTATTAGACTTCCGAGCTCCCGTGTTGATGCCAATCAAGGTTTGTAAACAAGTTTCTTATTGCATATTCCACATTACCTTATCTCATACTTTTGGTTTGTATAACATTAAACATATCTGTAATAATTGCTATTGTAGGGAATGATCAAAGGAGATCTGGGTTACTGACTCGATATATGAAGGTAATAACATGTTTTGTTTCCATCATTGGTGAACTGCTACTTCTTTACGTGGTCTATAATATAATGTTTGAATTTTGTTATTTTCAGGAGGTTCATGCGCCAGTACTTGGTATATGGTTGGTCAAATTGGTAGTCGTTGCTGTGTTTGCTGCATTATCATTGGCCAGCATTGTAAGTTATCTACCTAGACTATTATTAATCAGTTATCCAAGAGTTTTCATCTCCTTAAATATTTTTTTTGAATCTTGATTATTTACTAGGCATTATGTACAAGGATTCAATCTGGTTTAGAACAACAAATAGTTTTGCCTCGAGACTCATATCTTCAGGTATATAAGCTCTCGGTACTTCTGTCAATAAATACTTGAGTATTTAATCATTTTTAAGTCTTGAACTGTCTTTTCTCATGCAGGGTTACTTCAATAATGTCTCGGAGTATCTCAGAATTGGTCCACCTCTATATTTTGTCATCAAAAACTATAATTACAGGTATACTGGTTTGCATCTATTGATCTGAATGCATACTGCTAACTCTATACTGCTGTTAATTCTGGTCCTACAATGTACTTGCATGCATATGTGATTTATTGCATGTCATTTGTTTACGAATCAAAAGTTCTACTGCTGCAAGTTTTTTTCACATTAAGTTTTACTGTTTTCGCAGTTCAGATTCAAGACAGACAAATCAGTTGTGTTCCATCAATCACTGTGATTCAAACTCCCTTTTAAATGAGGTATGACTGGTTATTATCTAGTTCATGTTCTAAAGCTTCTTTCAGTTTTTGTTACTATTATTCTAAAGATAAATTACCAATCTATCGATCCCTTTATTTTCTTCCATTTCCATCAATTTAACATTATATAGAATATTAGTTATGTAACTTGTGATGGTGTATTAATACGGAGTATTCTTTATATAGAGAACTTGAAATTATTTATGTGCAGATATCAAAAGCATCTCTGGTACCTAAATCGAGCTACATTGCTAAACCGGCTGCATCGTGGCTTGATGACTTTCTGGTTTGGGTATCTCCAGAAGCTTTTGGCTGCTGTAGAAAATTTACTAATGGAACCTTTTGTCCTCCTGATGATCAGGTTAATTAACCCCAACTGTTTTTTCTTCTGTTATTATTGTACATCAGCTGGTTCCAATCATAAATAGTTTGAAAAGTTACTCAGTTTAGAATATGTGTAATAAGTAGAGTTTTAAAATATTGTATATGTTGTTTCTTGCAGCCTCCTTGTTGTTCTTCGAGTGATGGTACTTGTAGCGTAAATGGAGTTTGCAAGGACTGTACCACGGTAACTACTACATATTAGCTAGATGATTTGTATTAGAAATCATGCTTAAAAGTGAAAAGGATATTAGATATCTCTCAGAGTAATGCTTGACTGTTTCTAAGATGTTCCAAATAACTGAAATCATTGGATGCTTAACTGAAATGTGGACATTGTCAGTGTTTCCGTCACTCAGATTTCCAAAATGATCGTCCGACTACAACACAATTCACGGAGAAGCTTCCATGGTTTCTCGCCGCTCTTCCTTCTGCTGATTGTGCAAAAGGTGGCCATGGGGCTTACACCAATAGCGTGGAACTTAACGGTTAGTCAAGATCCACATAGTAGATAATATTATAGAACAGCTGGTTCTAAATGCTTATTAGCTTGCATGATTCTCAGTGTATAGTTTGTGATTACAGGTAGCATAATGGCGGGTTGGGTTTGGGTCATAATAGTCAGTTGGGTTTGGGTCATAAAGTCAGTTGGGTTGTGTTGACCTGACGGCACTTCTTATTCTTATTCTTATTTTTCATTTTTTAATTATTAATGTATCAAATATGGTCACAAAAACTATGTTCGTACAATTGGGTATAAACGGGTTGAAATTGCCACATCTACTTGTTAGGCTTCTGAGTGAATGGCTATACCATATGCTGGTTGAAATTTCCACGTCAACTTGTGAGGCTTCTGAGTGAGACTATTCCATTTACTTTTCTCCACAGGCTTTGAGAATGGTGTTATTCAAGCATCCTCCTTCCGTACATATCACACACCCCTGAACAAACAGGTAGCAAGAAATCTGTTTAAACCAGAGCTAAGTATTCCATATCATCCTCTTAAATGATCAGATATTTTTTTATTTTCAGGTTGATTTTGTCAACTCAATGAGGGCTGCACGAGAATTTAGCTCAAGGGTTTCCAATTCCTTGCAGGTAATATGACAGTTATGCAGGAAAGTCCTCATTATCAAATTGCATCTAGTTCAAGTATACTCTTTGTAGCAGTGGCAAGTCAATTTGCGAGGTAGCCTAAAGTCTATAAGGCCAAACATCCTAATTTGTTCTTCGGGTAGCTCATTTTGTTTTGTTATTCAAAATTTTGCTAGTAATGTAGTAAAATTGTTTTGGTAATCATATCTAACACGTTCATATTTTTATCTATACTGTTTGAACTTTGAAGGTCAACCCAACCTCGTACTTTTTGACCCATATTAAATATTAAGCTGTTTCTACCGAACCTCAAAATCTTTTGAAACTTTGTTTCCTGTTTAAACATTTATTTCGTTTTGCAGATTGAGGTCTTCCCTTATTCCGTATTTTACATGTTTTTTGAGCAATATCTTGACATATGGAAGACAGCACTAATCAGTCTTGCAGCAGCTACTGGTTAGTAATTTCACTTCTATTTTAAGGTAAATGTTTTTTCTTACGTTTCGAGATCCCATAACGTTTCCCTGATTTTTTTTGACAGGTGCTGTTTTTGTAGTCTGTTGGGTTATTACATGTAGGTATGTTCCATACTCCTGTCGCATTGCCCAAATTTACCTATCTTAACTATCTTGATGTTTGGATTTGTGTTTTGGAACTCATCAATTAGTTATCGTGACTTGATGTCGCAATAATAAGTTTTTAAACGAGCATAACATATTCGACTAAATATACGTGATTATCCAATAATTGGTTTTGTATATGTTATTAAAGTTTTGCCAACCATTGAAACATCTACAGGAGGTTCCATATGAAGGGTAACATTATTACCAGAACTTTCTAATTGAGGGGGAAAACATGATAAGTATAAAAAATGAATATAACTCTTAGTTGGTACCAAGGTAGTATGCAATAAACTTCCGTTTTTCGAACATCACGTCTGGTTCCCCAATTGAAGAACTTTGATAGCTTATATCACATGTTTGAGTTATATTTTTGCTTATCTTTTTTCTTTTTCAGTACAACTGAACTTATAATCCCGTTCATTTCTTGTAATTTTAGTACTCCTACGGTCTTACCTTTTTTTCTGAAATTTGCCCAAACTTCTATTATGTGATTATGACAACTTCAAACAGTATTAACACATCCTAACACTATATTCCAGTACCCGTTTATTACAACTGGTTATGATTATTTGATTATCCAATATCGCATGATCAGTTTCACTCCTAACTATGATTTTCTTCCTAACTAAGAAGCTAATTTCTTTCTTTCTTTCTTTGTTGCTATCATTTTAGCATATGGAGCTCGGGTATAATTGTACTTGTGCTGGTGATGATTCTTGTAGATCTTCTGGTATATTCCATTCTTGTTGCTTTCCTTCTAATCCTTGTAGGTTTATAGTATGTCAAAAAGATTCTCGATTATACAATGTGCAGGGAGTCATGGCTGTTTTAAACATCCAACTGAATGCTGTGTCAGTGGTTAACCTTGTGATGTCAGTGGGTATATCTGTCGAGTTCTGTGTTCATATAACACATGCCTTCTTGGTAAGTTTTCATACTCCTACCTCACAGTATATTCTCTATGTACTTTATACGAGTATAATACTGATCAGCATTCATATGGATGGAAAATATCTTTCTCAATTCTCACCGCAAGTTCACTTGTGTTGGCAGGTTAGCAGTGGAAATAGAGATCAGCGAACAAAGGAGGCTTTGGGTACAATGGGTGCTTCAGTTTTCAGGTTTAGAAACATCTTTCTTTTTTACTTCTTTCTGCATTTCATAGTTTTCGGGAATTTATGAATCCGAGGAAAAGAGAAATGTATGCTAGCATTCATGTAACCAGGCATTGTATCTCAATCTGCTCAAAAGAAACCATAAAAATTCATTAAAAAATTCTCTGTTTTTGCAGTGGAATAACAATTACAAAGCTAGTTGGAGTAATTGTCCTTTGCTTCTCAAGGACTGAAATTTTTGTGGTAATGTTCTACTCTTGATTATTACATGTAGATGTCGCAATTTGACCCATTTACTTGTGAGTGCGTTGAATCAGGTTGTGTTATATATCAATGGGGTCGTTTTTAATGCAAAATCTTAGATTGTTATTGTAATATATACTGTTTCTGAAACCATATTATAATTAAAAAATTTTTAGATCGAAGACAAAACTGTTTGCGAGTCAACCTAAAAGTGAACCTGTTTTAACCCATTTTATCACGCTCAACCTTATAAACAAACACCGTTTATTGTGGCCTCAATGATAGTTTTTACACATGAATGGCATTCCACATTTGTAAAATCTTGTACAGTGAATCGTGTTTTTGAAAGGATTATTGCACTGTTGGGTGTAAGATAAGGCATTAACTACTGTTTATCTCTACTAGCTACTTTTTTTATTACTCAAAAGTTGTTTTATGGTATGCAGGTTTATTACTTCCAAATGTACTTGGCCTTGGTTCTTCTTGGTTTCTTGCACGGACTGATTTTCTTACCAGTAAGTTGGCACAAATACGTTATGAAAGCTAATAGTGTATGTAATTAGTCTATCAATTTTCAACTTATGAAATGTAATGCGAACTGGTAAACTACAAACTGCTGATATGATACCTTTGCAGGTGGTACTAAGCATGTTTGGGCCGCCTTCTAGACGAGTTCTCGTTGAGAGGAAAGAAGATAATAAGTCTGCGGCTTCACCAACTTTATAACTTGCGTTACACGAATTAAGACATTTCCACTCGTTCTCTTCGGTGATTCTTTTTCAAAGTGAAATTTATTTTCCGTCTACGAAAAAATGATCGATTGGTAACACATGTATATAGTGGTACATCAAGTTATAGACTACAGATGAACATATACAGATGTAAGGTAACTTGTAACCATTTATCTAATTATCTAGTTTAACTCATTAATTGATTCGGGTTTGGTGGTTATGACCAAAGTGTACTATATTATCGGATTATAGTTCTCAACACACTCAGTGAAGTTGGCTCTCTGTTGGTTGAACAATGACCATGAAAGTTGTATTCAAAAACGTGTTGATTCCGGACACGTGACCATGAAAGTTGTACATTCACATTCCTTTGGGTGTTGGCCCCTTTATTCAACTCAAATCAAATCTCCTAACAAAATTAATTAGTAAAACATATCTTTTAGGGTTTTGTTAATTGCAACACTAAATATCATTAAGGATGAATATATGGTCAATGATCAATTGTGACAGGATCACATGTGACACTAGAATTGTCTTGATTCTTAACTTCAAATCATAAATCAAGTAGAAACAAATTTGAGTCTTTCTTTTTATATACAAGAGAGAAGAGATGACCTTACTTATTTATACAATAAAATTATACGTAAAAATATTTTCCCATTGGATTGCCCCATCAGATAATGCTTTAGCAAAAGACACGCTGCAAACGCAAAGTATAGACGGGGAAAAGATATAGAGGCTTTTATTAGTTGGATTGCCCGATCTGATAACTGGGTTTTGTTAAACACGCATGGAGCCTCAAGAGGGAATCCAGGGGCCGGGGTAGCAGGTGGGGGTGGAATCTTGCGAGATAGTCGGGGACAGTTCGTCAGAGCATTTTCTGAGAATTATGGTGTGTGCACGGTTATGAGAGCAGAGATTCTAGCCCTTCTACGAGGTATCATTATGGCCAGAGAATTAGACATGACACATTAACACCAAAGGTGGACTCTCAAGCTTTGGTTTGTTTAATGGAGGGTGATATTGTTTGACATAGCCAAATGTCCAGAGTTACTAAAAGCTGATGATTTGTTACTGTGAAGCTAATAGAGCGGTAGATTCATTGGCAAATCACGACTGTGAGCAAGTTTAAACGAGTCGTTATATTCGACTCTCCACCTTCCAATCTTCGTGGGATTTTGATTCAGGATGCAATAGGTGTCGCATGACCACGTCGTATTAGTACTTAGTCTTGGGGTATTTATGTATGTATAGCACTCACCTTCATTTACTCAATTTTATAAATATAAATTATATTATATACCTACAACGAGCAGTTTAATTGACTTCAAAGACTAAACTTAATATTGAGCTTCATTTACTTCTCACGTTATAGAAATGAAGCGGTCTATGGTTTACATGTAGAAATTGTCAGTGGTTTAAAGGTATTGATATTTATAATATCATTTTTGAAAAGAAAATAATAAATAGTGCATTGAGAAATTGTACAGTTTCAAAATATTTATCAAAATTAACGGTGTAAATATTGCCTCTATTATAAAACATAACTATTACTATTATGCCCAATATTTTGTGCACTTCCCGTCAAGCACACACCATAATACCCACATGCTCCTTCTGCAGTGACAAAAACACAACTGTGTCGTTTAGTTTCTTGAATGTGACACGTCAAAATTAAAAGGCAATGCGTGAATTTATGTGCATTTTCATTCTTTTATTATTTACTACAAACAAAACATAATATCCTTTGCAGCTATGCGCCAAGACATAAACGCTTAAAATACAAAATCTCAACTGTTATACAAAATTTTGTATTATTCTTGTTAAAAGTAGTTATTTTTATTGTTTCCCCCCAATTTAGTTGTCACGATGATAAAATCATAAAATGATCTGAAATTTTAGACCAATTTGACTTGTTAAACTTCGTTTGAGATTATTCTGCTTGAATCAAAAGAGACTTAGTTTCTCTAATGCATAAATTGGACTTTTTTAGAATGATTATTATGAGCCAAAAAATTTTTTTACAATTAATCCAAGCCTAATTGGAAATACTAATAATGGTGGGAATGAAAGGGTTGGAATTTTCATTTGATGAAAGTAAAGGGCCTAGATTGAAATTTAAGTAGAGTGTCAATATCAAGATTCAAGTGGGATGCCAATCATAGCGCCTTTCGTAACTCGCAAGTACAAAAAGTACAAACAGTGCCTCAAACTTCTAACGAACTTGTATAGTGCACCCTCCATCATCTTTATTTTTCTTTTTGTTATTCTTTAATAATAAAGTAATCTATAATTTCATACTCGGGCTACCAATTTCCGACACGATCCAAAATCTGACACAAAACCTGACTTGAAAAAATTAAGATTGAGTTAAGGTTTTTTGACCCAAGGACCCCGTCAACCCAAAACCCGTCAACCTGACTATTTTTTGGGTCGGGTTTAGGTCACCTAATTAGTTTTTAGGTTGAACCGACAACCTGAATAAATTCTAAATGTAGCTAAAAATTTAGAATTCCTTTTTAATATAATAATCTGACGTATTTAATTGTGTATTAGTGTTAAATTTTGATTAACTTAATTGTAACATCTTCTAGACGGGCCTGGTAATTTCTATTTTTAATTTATTATTTAATTATATGAGAAATTAATTGATGTTATTGTTTATCGCGAAACTTAGATAAATAGGTCCCAGAACTTATTGTGAATAGTAAATTGGTGATTGTTCTAATTTACTTAAGTTGACAGTATAATAAAAAAATAAGTTTCTCGTAATAGGGAATTAGGTTCCAGACAATAGATTTAAGACGGGTATAAAATACCCAATAATGTGGGTCGGTTAAAAGAGGCCGACCTCCTCTTTTGTGTTACTTTTCCCCAACTTCCTCACATCACTTGTAGTTTTAAACCTAAAATCTTCAAGAACATACATACATACTTGCTGAAATTGTGTCCAAGAGTTAATAAATTTGGAGCTGTGATTATTGTACAAGCTTAGTTACTTCTTTATAATCATCATCTTGTTCCTCTTATTGGTAAGTATGTTAATTATAGTTTCATGAATTTGGTTACATTGAAATTAAGTTAGTAATTGATTTTAGTAGCCAAATGATGCTTGGAACGTTGATAAGTAATGATATGGGAAGTTATATGAGTTATTAATAACCTTAGAATTGAGTTTGATCATGGTTGAATGGTTGAATTGAGTTAGGGTTCGTACATAAAGTTGCAGGTTTGTTCTTGAGCTGAAGAACAGCTCAACGCGATCCCAAAACCCTAGCCCGGATCGCGTTCATCAGTTATATTTTGAGCTGGATGGATTTTGTTCTTGGGAACGCGATCCCAAGCAGTCACTTGGATCGCGTTGCCAAGTGCAAATCGGTCACAGAAAGTTTTCCAAAGACGAACGCGATCCAGCTCTTGTTTCCGGATCGCGTTGCTCAGTGTATTTTGATAACATAAACTTTTCTTAAGGAGGAACGCGATCCCACCAACCCTGACCAGGATCGCGTTTTCCTGTATAATTTTGATAATCAAGATAGTTTGTAAACTCAAAGTGTATGTGTATGATTATATCGTATTGTTACTTATGTATGAGATAAATTGAAATGTAATTACTTGTGTAAGGTGACCATTTACATGAGTACTATTGTTGATGACAAGTTACTAACTTGTGTGTTATATGGTGTTTCAGATACTCCAAAGACTCAGTGATTAGAAGCTGAGTGTATTGACTCTGGAGGTATCGGTGAGTGGATTTGAAACTCACAGTTTGGTTTGGTTGTGTTAGTTTGATTTTCAATCAGTAATTATAGGATTACTATTGATAGAATGTTATATTGAAATGATATGCCATTGGATTGGTTGATTGATTAGCCTTTATGTTGTATTGTTGAATCCAGAGGTCAACTAGATTGTTGGTTGAACTTGATTGCTATTGTTGGTCAACACAGGGTTGTGTACATGTGTTGATGAGGATTAGCAATGAGTTAGCGGTTAATCACTATTTTGGCATACAGTTGATTTAAGTGTTCTGATAGGGCCACCCGGCACAGGGTCCTTAGGAACCACTGTTCCTCTTGACGATATTTGTTACATTATTGGTTGTGAACAAATTGCTAGCTAAATTGAATTGTAGTTGATTATCCATTCACTTAGCTTCGTGCTAATCCCTCAATTTACTTCCTGCAGGTTATGTTGAGTTTGTGGGTAGTCAAGAAGGAGAATTTGATGATGGGAATGTTTGAAACTTGCGACTCTGATTAAGTTTGCTATAAACAATGTGTTGTAATCTGTAGCACCCGGTTTGGAAACAAGTAACTGTATCTAATTTAGTAGTAAATGGATAGTGTAAATGTTTGTGAAAATTTGTGGCAAGGTTTTGTGAAATATGTATAATAATATAACGCTTCCGTGGTAATTTATACTTTAATAGTTGTTTTAAAGGATGGGTGTTATATTAATAAGTGATATAAGTTTTTTTTATTATTTTAAAAACAATTTTATGCTTATTAATGTAATATATTTGACCCGCAATTGACCCGTTAACAGAAATTGACCCAAAAACATGTTGATCTCACTGGATAAATGGGTAATCTGGGTCGCGTAAGGTTGGATCAGAGTTGGTTGGGTTAAATACTCAACCCGATTATAAAATCAAGTCGGATTTGAGTCGACTATTTCTGACCCACCAACTTAGTAAACCGAACGGGTAAACTCGACCCAACCTAAATTGCCACCCCTACTTCTACTAAACCTTAAACCCTACTAAACTCTAAACCCTTCTAAACCCTAAACCATATTAAACTCTAAACCCTCAACCCCACTAAATTATAAACCCTAACCCTAAATTAAATGTACGATCAAGCACTAATACATGTGTTAATAATTTGTGAAACCCACCAAAAAAACGAAAAAAATAATCGTCGAAAGTATATCTTGAGGGACAGCAACTCGAAGAGAGGAAAAAATAAGTTTTCATACACATAAAACATTCTAATTGATACTTCCATTATTTCAAAAATTCGTGTACCTTATTAAGCTTTTCTCTAGATAAGTAATGAAATTTTCATATAACAGATGCACTTCTCCAATTCCATTGTTTTTCAATATTCAACTACAATACTGTACAAGTTCTTAGGCATATAATACAATTTACTACAACATGAAACAAACAAAAAATGTACTTTATTACAAAATTTGTGCATCTAAGTAACTAACATTTTACCTTAAAAAACATGCATATGATCTGATGTCACACTAAATATAACGTACATGAAGATTGATTTACATTTCACCAACTGCTTTCCGGATAGTACTGTACAGTACGGTACAACCTATCAATGCATCAACACGCGCACTATGAATCTGTAAGGTAAACCTTTCACGGATTTCATCTGAAAACGTCATATCGATGCATCAAGCACGCCTATTACTAACGCCATACATTACAACCCATCAATGTACATATGGACAACTTCGTGGCATATAACCCGAAATCGTTTTTGGTTTTACCACCAAAAAAAACCCAAACCCATATCTATCATCAACCAAACCCATTGGAGACCACCCGTCACAGAGGCATGTGACTGAACCAGGTTTGACTTTTTATAAGACCACATTACTACCTAAACTACCACCTACATGGTGAGGTTCCAAAAGAGCTAGTTTAATAGTCCCGCTCTTACATGATCTATAAACATCGATACATTCCTCCAAATCGGCATCACAAGTTAAAAGAACCCATTCGGAATCATCATCGAAGTACTTGAGCTGAAACTCGTGGATATTGTTTACATTAAACCTCATAGCAATTTCTTGAAGTAATTGATTGTATCCCCCATCTTTTTGCAAGCGAAAACGTACCTTTTCTTCACCAAAAGTGACTTTAACTCTTTGAATATTTTCATCTCGAGCTTTTGGGGGAAGCGTTGGCATTGTTGGAAACTCAGTAAGCGATTTATGGCTATGAGATCGTTGGAAATCCTTCTGTTCCGGTTCTTGTTCTTGATCTACATCTTGACTATAAATAGATACATGAATCTCCGCATCACTGCGGGCTCTTTTCAAAACATTTTTACCGATATCTTCACCCGTCGGCGTGTGCAGATGCGGGTACGGGTGGGTCCCACTGGAACACGATTGTCCAGAACTCGAAGTTTGACTGCATGACGGGGAAAGTGATTTTGTGACACCCTCAATAATCTTTGAGTCAATCATTTGGAGCTTGGAAGGTGAAATCGAATTTGTTTTCTGGTCGGGAGAAGCAAGGTTTGGGAAGTTTGAATAAAATGACTCGATCTGGAACGAACCTGAGGCCCCATGAACAGAATCCATCACAAGCTGGATCTTTTGTAATGAATGACCAACTTTCTTGATCTTTCGAGAAGGCCAACGTTGTATCCCATGTTGCCGGCATATTCTTTTCAAGGTTGTTGGACAAACTGCAATCACAAGTACCGTACAATAATCAATCATGAGCTAATGTCTAAACAACGCGAACAAACCTAACCAACCAGTGTTGATATATATGTTGCTAGCAACCGGTAAGTTAGGTGCAGACATCAGGACACATATTTTCCTAGTTTCCTTTAACTATCAACATAATTAATTAAGGGTAAAATAGAAAAAATGGTCGTTTACCGCTAAATAATCATTTTTATTACTTGCTATATGAAACTAGTTACTCAGATAATCACATTTTGTACACATATCCAAACACCTCATTATTCAAAAAGCATTGACACGATGACAACAATCATTCAATACATTGCGAGAATGCTTACCACCGAGGTGTTTTGCAGCGTCTTTCAGGCTGCCAGCAAAATACTGTCTAAGCATCTCCAAAGTGATCGTTTTCTCTGTTTTAGCACCGCCACGCCGTCTCTCTGGCCGCTTACTAACATCGTTGACCAAACTACCCTCACCAGAACCAGAACGAGAATCATTAGGCTGTTTCTCAGCTAGAATCACGGACTTTTCCATCACAATTTCTTCAACTTTCACCACTTTTTCTACACTATCAGAAACACCCAAACCTTCTTCCAACAACTCCTTATCCGTGACGATCCTTAAACTTCGACAAACATTTTGTATAATAACCGATAATGAATTGAGCAAACTCTTTTGCGACTCTTGATCTTTACAATCAACCGGTAAAAAGAATTCCAAAACATAATCAATATTACCAGTGTAAGTGCTTCTAAGACGAATCGCCACAACCCCGCATAAACCAAAAATCCGAGCATGATGTGATAACGGGTACTCAGTTTTCGTCATCGATGTTACGTCAGGGAAATAACACGGTTGGTTTGTTTCGAAAGCTGTTCCAACAACACCTTGACCTTTCAACAAATGATGCATGGAGCACGCTTCTTGAAAATCTTTGAAACGGGAATCGTGCACGTAGCAAGCAGAGTCCACAGTTGATATGCAGTGGATTAAGTTTGTGTCCGAATGCCGACACCCTCCTTTTCCTTGTTGAATACATGGGACCCACGTTTGAGCCAACGGTAAGTTATGAGTTTTGCAAGCGGATTTTAAAATCTCACTAATTTCAGGAAGTGCGGCTTGATACAAACCATCGCTCACCTGGCAACGTATTTATTGAATATTTAATAAATGTTGGTAGCAAAGCTTCATTAAAGTCGTTTGATTAATGCTGTAATCAACATTGTATTACCTTATATTCCTGCGAGCTTGACGATTCAGAACTCCTGAGGTCAACCGCCTACCAAAAGCGGAAACTTTAAGATATTTAATCATTTCTTAACAAGATTAAGTATCATGCTTGGAATATATAGGGGGGTTTAAGATTTGCTTAATCAAGTGCTTAGCTGCTTATTGCATATTTTGACAGCAGAAAAGCACTACCAAACACCCTTATAAATATAATTTATATGTTTAGTTCAGAAATTAACCGTGTAAAAATAAGCAGATTGGCACTGACGTATAATATAAACAGATAAGCATTTTATCATAAGCAATCCCATAAACCTCATTATAAATAAGCATAACCTAAAACATATTTCGTTATCAGAATTCTAACAGTTCTCACTATATTGGTAACAAAACAATTGCAATAGTAGGCTAATGTATTTATAATGTCAAAATAGAAAAAAGCATACCTCGAGAGCTTTACAAACACCTTCAATTTCGGGAGTATAATTAGTCTTTTGAGTAGTCATAACAACCTCAATAACACCAACACAACTTTGACTATCCTGATCGAAAATAGGGACTGCAACGCTCCCACGAACATCGAACTGTTGAGCATGGCCAACTCTCGGGTACTCCTCGGTTTTAAAAAAGCGAACATCTGGTGTCCATTCCGGAACTTTTCCGATAAATACCCTTCCAGGTAATCCAACAACATGCTTAGAATCACCCTCAGCAGCAAAATGATATTTTTCAGATATGTTTCTATAATTAGAAAGTTGAGGACAATCTGGACCGAGTGAGAAAAGTTTATCACTTGTACTCAACACTTTCTTTCCTTCTCGATTTTCAGGTAGCCATATTTGAATAAGCGTGTTCTTATGTATCGTAGAACGTTTTATATTCTCGATCGCGTGAATTAATCTGTCTCTCACCCCGATTTTCATACTGGGTGGGATCCACCATGTTTGGTTCATCTCAGAATTTTCTAGAAAGTTTCTCGATTGATTATGAAATCCAACCGAATTACTAAAATCAGTTTTTGACCCGTCTTCAGTTTGACTTTGACTAGTAGAAAGATTCTTGACAATTGACGATTTTGCCCTTTCTTCTTGAACGTATTCGGGGAGATGAGGTATGTTGTTCAGCCCCAGGGTTGGCCATGGAAACAAAGGGTCGAAAATTGGATTATAATTGTTGATGTTATTTATGACTTCGGATCCGTCTGAAGCTTGTAACCAACATCCATCTAATAAGAGTTCATCCATATAATCAAAATCCATCATGGATTCGGCCGGATTCCCAAACATGTTATTAGGAGGAAACCCAATATCATCCATAGATCCAATCTTGTACAAAACCCCACAAACTTTATCTACAAGTAGCAAATTTTCTGTTCGACAAGCAAAATCTGGCGATATTGGGGAAAAAGAAAGAAGAATTAAATTAAGTAATTAAACAAACAAAAACAATTTAAAGCTGGAGAACTTAACATCATATCTAAACATCTTATTAGGAGGAAGCACATTATCATATATACAAACTGATAATGATTGGAGTCATATTTTGGAGAATTAATTTTATATATTCATGAATATACATACATCTAAATTCTGGAATATTTGTGTCCATATTTTATAGAAGGGAGACCACACCTGCTAGCTTCTCATGGCTCCATCACTAACACTGATCTTGAACATAAATTCCAGAAAATTTATCCAAAAACCACAACTTTTCTGTTCATATCTCGATCAAAATCTGTCAAAATGAGATACGTAATAAAAATTAACTCAACTAGAATCAAACAGATTAACATTCAAATTTCAAACATGTTAAACACAACACCATTTATAGCTCTAACTTTGTACTCAAAATCCCATAAACTTCATCTAAAGAAACTGTCAAGATTGGGGAAAAAGAAAGAATTACAAGATTACTCATTACTCACACAAAAATCAAATGAATCATAATCCAAAAACTAAGTAGTCTAACACCAAGAAATCCATATCCAAGCAAGTTATACACCACTAGTACTCAAAATCCCACAACTTTAATCTAAAACCAAGAAATTTATTGTTCAAATCTTAAGCGAAAACTGAAAAATAAAAAAAAATTTGGGGGAAACGCACATCAATCAATAAAAACAAAACAAAAGAAAACACATATCCAAAATCCAAGCTTGTTCACAAATTCCACAGCTTTAATAATCACACCTTTCTTTTTCATATTGCACAACCAATATGTCAAATTGAGGGAAAATAAAGATTGACGGCCCTACAAATATAAATATAAAACCCTGTTAATTCATACCGAAAAAGTGGTAAAAGATTGTATGTTGGGCATATCATAAGATTCCATCAACTATTATGAATACTAGTCAAAGTACACAAAAAGTCAGCTACAGAAACAAAAACGGATCAATCAATGAACAGGCCACAGTTCAACTGACCTATTTTAACTAGATTTTAAGATTCCAAATTAAAGGTAAATTAGAAAACAAACAAACAAATATAGATATTTCTTACAGATTTCTCAAGATTGTACCGTAGTCCCACTTGGAAACTCCACCATAAGTATGATAATTTTTTAATTTTGGTTATTAAAATAAATTGAGCAATTAGTACAGAAACAATAAAACTATATGAGATTCAGATTCTTGAATATTCCAAATAAAGGGTTCACAGCATTTTTATCCGGGGAAGAGTAAATTACAAAAATACCCATGAAAAGGTTAAAAAAAAATGGGGGAAAAAAATCAATTCAAGAAATCTTGTTTTCAGATACAAGAGCACATAGAACATAACTCCAAAAAGCTTTTTGATTTACAGTTGTTGGTCTGAATCAAACAGACCCACATAGAAGTAATATGAATTCTGACCTTGTTATAATCAACTCTTTTGGTTCTTCTTTAGACTCACTTTTGAGAGAAAGGCTGTTTCTTTGTTGTTGTTTGCTTAAGATTTTTGTTACAATTACCCCACCATAAACTCTCTATGGAATCTCGCAGCCTGGTCAACCTTTAATCTGGAGAGATATATAGATACACATATAGATATAGATACAGAGGTAGAGAGAGAAGATCCCTTTTATGGGTTGAAACATAAATAAAGAAAGAAAGATTCAATTTTTAAGAGGAAGTGAGATGACATAACAAGAAAGAAAATTTTATATCCAAAGTTAAAAATGGGTGATGTAAGATTGAAATAATAATAAATAAATAAATAATGGGGTTCTGTATGTGTATAAATTTAATATTTAATAGTATAATGTACAGTAATATAATACTATAAAATATAGAAAGTAGGCAAGAAAATAAACAATTGAATGTTGGTGTGTGTGGATGTTGGATAGGTAAGCAATTTGGCAATTTGCAAAAAGGAAAAAAGGTTAGCTTTTTGAGTCCCACAACTATGAACAAACCCTTTTCAGCTCAACTAAATTTTCCTTTTAGAATTTGAGCACTATAGTCTCTAAGATTTGTAGTTTGTTCTATAAATGAAGATTGACATCATTTAGATAGGTGATGCTGTGATGGTACTAAATTTTGCTCAATATGTAGTACTTGATATTCTTTAAGACAAAATGATCTTTGAGTTTGATATTCTTTAATCAAAATAAAATAACTGGTATGTATTGACTCTCTGATAGGATATCAAGGAACTTAAAAATTCTTAATTTTTAAGACAAACTAAAAGTTAAAATGAATATTTATATCTTAAAGTTATCCCACCATTCTACATTACCAAGGTTAATGAATCTTAGAGTATTTCCAATGAAAGTGTTCTCTAAAGTTTTTTATGTCAAAAAAAAGTTTTAGAATAGTTTGTTTTATCATTACAGATATATTGTACAAAAAATCTTAGAGATTTCTATAAATTAAGTTAAAAACTTATTTGCCTAAATATTTACATTAAAACCTCTTATTTGTTTCAAAAAAGCTTTTAACAAAAAAAAAATACATTAGAATAAAAACTTTTTAAAAACCTTTTTGAATGTGGCATGTAAAAAAAAATCATCAATGCGAATGCTGTTATAATTTGAACTTTCATATTCATATTAAAGTGTTTTGGAAAAAGAATTATTGCACCACACCTTCAAGTTTATTATGATGCCCGAATGGTGTTTCAAAATTCTAAAGAAAACTTCCTTCAATATATATATGTACTGTATAAAAGAAGATGTGAATGTTTGTTATAAAATTAGTACTAGATCAAAAGCGAGGAGAATCCAAAGATATCACAATTATCTGTTGATTTTGGAATCATCATCATCGTTTTAAAAAGTGAGAAGGTCCATATGATAAATGCTTTATAATTACACATATTTATTATACATTTTTAAACCACGTATATGATTTGTATCGTAGAGTTTGCTAAAATATAATGGCCAAATTATAAGAGATTAAAATAAACATTGACAAAGTGCAAATATGATAAACTTAGTGGTCATATATAATTATTACGGAGTATTATTTATATTAAATTCATAGTCGGCTACGTTTTTCTTCTGATATTCTTTTAGGTACTTCCCTTTTCATTTCTATGTTTATTTTATATATTTTTCTATCTTAAAGATGCTTCGATGCACAAACAATTATTTATTATTTATCATTTCAATTTAACTTGGAAAATTCTGTGGCAATACTGCAAAAATCCTCTCTTTAATTTCTATATATATTTATATACGAAAGATATATTTCATTAGACACAATTAAATTGCAACTGTCTACGTTGTGCATATAAACATGTCGCGAAAATTAATACTACATACTTATTTCAAATCAAATAAAATAGTGAAAGTAAATTTTATTGGCATGATACAATGATACATAATACAAATGAAGCTGAAAATTGTTCTAAATAAAACCTAGTTGCGGATAATCATTTATAGATTTTATAAAAAAAGGAAGGGTAATTATGTCTCACTTTATTGAATCAACACGAGTAAAATTATAGTTATAACTATAAATAGTGCAAAAAGTAATTTATAAAATTAATAAGGGGATTGTCCCAGTTTATGTTTACAGAGGAAAATTCTACGGAAAAAAAGAGTAAACTACATTTTCCGTCCCTAAGGTATGTCATCCATTTCATTCTTAGTTCTAAGTTGAATTTTTTACGGGTTCAATCTGTTAACCAGAATTTTCATTTCACTTACACTCACTCAAAGGGTAAAAGAATCTTAAAATAATAAGATGATTTCTTTCTGGTGGTTCTGGTCGTTCCATTGCCCATATTCCCATAAACGTAATTCAGAAACTGATAAGTTGGCAAGAGAGGGTGTTGTTTGTGATTGTTCTCTTGTAGTTTGGTATCCCAATGGTTAAATGACATATATTTTTGGTGGTGAATTAAGGGATTGAGTTCGTTTTCTGTTATTATGTTTGTTGTTCTCACGGTTGTGATATCTCGGCTATAATAGCCTTATTTATATCATGAGCTTTCTATTTTCAGAAAAAACTATTTAATTTTTAAGGGTATATTAGTCATTTAATGATGGATGAGGGATTGCGAGCGAAACAAAAATTTCAAGTCAAACACTATATTCGTAAAAACTCGATCAAGAGATCCGAAATGAAACGGACGAGATACCAAATTAACAAGAAATGTAAATTTACTCAAAGAAAAAATTAGTAATATTTCCTTATTTGGGTCGTAGCGACAAACTCATCCAAGAGCGTGCAATATACTCGTGGAATACTTTTGTTGGATAATAAATAAAAAGAATCAAATCAATTAGTCGATCAACATCATTTTACTATTTTAGTGATGGAAGCCACTAATTTTGAGCTTAAAAAAAGATACCCCACACTTTATGAGATATGACATAGAGACCCTCTGAGATGCAACACACTTCGTTTTCACTCCCCCGATTTTCAGTGTATATATATTTAGCTACTACTCCCTCCTTCCCAAAATTATAGTCCATGTATTATTTTTCGAACGTCCCAAACTAATTGTTCACTTCCAAAAATAGATAGTGAAGTTTAGTCGTGATTACCGTATTACCCTTAATTGAAATTATTATTACACACTTTTAAGAAAATAATTAATTGGTTAAGGGTAAAACTTTAATTATGCAAAAAGTAAGAAAGGGAAATCAGTAATAATTATGTTTTTATTAAACCGCGTATTTTTTGTCTGATGGTAATAAATTTGACACGGAGGAAGTATATATTAATTATTCATGTCTTTTATTCTTATTTCATGGTTTGCGGATCCTTGATTAGAAGACAATTGCATAGAAGTATCAACAAAGTAAAAATCATACGGAGTAGTTTAAGAAAACAGGATGAGAAAATATATACAATAATTCATAGATGGAAAATGAAAAGGAAATTACATAAAAATATAATAGTTTTAACCATCTAAATTGTTTTAATTATATACTCAGTAAAATTTAAGGATAAGGTTCTGAGAAGTAGTTTCATTATCATAGGAAGGAGAAGCAGGCGATCTTGTTGTTGATTTTTATGATCAACAACCCAAATTCTTTGTATCTTAACAACACTGCATATTACATAAAATGTAATTTTATGAATTCAAACCGTCGATTACATAAATCAACGGCTGAAATAACATGTCCATCCTTCTACTCCTCTAATCCTACACCATAATTCAGATATTTGAATAAAAACTGGAAATAATGATATAGTAATTGGTGTATTTGTGAATAATTAAAAATGTAATTACAAATCTATCTATTAGTTTAATATTAGAATATTACAAGTACACATAATTTGAGGGGATAAAAAATATAATGCAAATAAAAAAGCCTGAGTTTGGAAATTGGTCACATGTGGGTGAGTTGGTCTATGGTGCAACAAACCAATTATTTGGTCTAATTTCTAAATATAGTAATATGGATTTTATCGCATCAAGAAACTCTATTCAAGATAGAAATAAATTAGAACAAGTTGCCATTTTAGTTAATCTTATACTATTAAGTTTAGATTTAGATGTACTTTAATCATCTTGATTATTGTTAATCTACTTTACATCACGTGATTTACTTGTAATTTGTAAATGACAAACAGTCAGTCATGTCAAACAATCAGTCATGCATTTTTAAAGGTATTTTGAAGAATTAAACGGAACATGTTCACGTTACTTTTTTTTTATATAAGTACAATGATGCTAAATATACCTAAAAGTAGATGCATAAATTTTTTGTCTAATACATCCATCATTTGACACCATTATGGCATTATTGCCCATTTCTTCTTTTGTATCCTCACGAATAATTATTACCTGTGTCTAAATGAGCTTATTTCAAAAGTTTAAGCTTATTGACTTTTTACGTAAGTAAATAAGCTTCAAAATCTTAGTTGAGACTCCATTTATTAGCTTATTTGTGTCAAAAAACACGATAAACTCTCTAAAAATAAGCATACTCGTATAACGTAGTATAATTTTATATATGATTGAGCATTAGTTAGCATACTCATCCTATTGTCACTTCTGCTTATCCAGTTATCCTAGCACAACTCATTTCAATTTGATCATAGTTTGACTTTTACAAAGTCAACTATATAATATTTAGATATAAGGGTCCACTCAAATCATCATCCTTATATAATCCAGATCCATTTCCATTGCTACTGATACTTATTCATGAACCGAATTCGTTCCAATATAAATCATTATCATCTAACTCCAATCAAATCACCTTATTTTAATCAAAATCAAGCTTTGACTTTAAAAGTCAGCTATGCATATTTTAGAAGTCAACCCATTCACCTTTTGTGTGTGATATCTGAGACTATTTTGTTCATATTAATTACCAAAGTTACAATTAAGTTCCTTTGTGAACTTGCAAATAGATATATTCCCTTCCTCTTGACATTTTGTATATGAATTTTAAGAAGTATATATAAAATAATATAACTACCATATACTTTTCTCTTTTTTACCACGGTTATAAACTCCTTTGTAGCTTACTACAATAAATATTATATATATCGCGGCAACGCGGGTATTATGTTAGAAAATTATACACGCGTTTGCGTTCAAAATAATATTACATTCAACTTCTACTGACACCACCAGATTCCATTTTGACATGCCACACTAATCAATCTATAACATTAACAATAAGTATACTGTAAAATTTTATTTTATTTTTTTGGATTATTTTTTAAGTTTTAGGGCGTTAAAATCTTTAGAATATTATAAATACCCTTACAAATTTTCTTTTTTACATGATTTGAATATTGAACTGCTCCATACCCCTTCACTTGTGCACTCCATCCGCCACTATATGTGCATCCTCCATAAATCAAATGTCATTTAAATATATGGTTTCAAAACATCATAACCTATTTTTTTTAACAAAGCAAATTATATATAATCAAACAACTATTCAGTTGCATCACATAACTTATTAATTAATTTTCCCCCCTTTTTGAAACCATAGTCCTTCCTACATGGTTTTGGTAAATACAGTGCGTGTAATTATTTAAAGTAGTTACTTTTTATCTACTTAATGCTTGTGATAAATTCTTCATCTCAAGTTTATGATATTTAGGTATTATGAATGAAAAACAACCTTTTTTTTAGTTAATCCAATATCAGTTTTAGATTTATCAATAGAGCATACAATAATACTAAGAATCATCACAAGGATTTATAATCAATTAATTAATCATACCCTTAAAACTGAATGAGACTTTATTAAAAGAAAAGGGAAATGTAATATTAGTAAAATATAACTCAACATCAAGCTTAATCACAATAGAAGGAAAACGACATTTCCCAATGATATTGGTCTATAATTAGGAAAAAAAATCCCGAATACCATATCATCACGCAAACATCGATCGCTCACTCTAGGTTTAATTAGTCAACTCCTTCGCAAGGTCGATGTATGATACACGTTATAGCTTATCCATTCTACCGTTTTGAAAACGTAAAATCTAGCTCACACATCAAAAAGTCGATTAAAGTGAACAAATGTTTGCATATCAAGATGGTATAAACAGTCATATATTATACTTCATATAACTTTGATACAACACTAATATTATATGTTCATGTACCATTGAGAAATTATACAATGATCACGACCTATGCTTTATTAAATTTGTTAAATAATCATAAAATATGATCTCATCAGTTTGTTTAAACTATTGGAACATAGTTAAACTTGGATGCCTTTGGGGGGAACATGTCTATCAAGACGTGTGCACTAAGTTCATCAAGTTGTTCAAATTAAATAATACGGAGTAATAATTATATATATATTAAAATTAAAATTGGTCCAAAAGATCCTCAATAATTAATATGGTATTAGGTGTATTAATCCTCCAGGTGAGCAACTACTCTTAATATAGTGTTTTTTTAGATGTGGAAAAAGATTTAAGATTGATTCACAAATATACTTTAATATAAGAAATGATTTAGGATCACAGGAGAATGAGTATTAGAGATTGCAAGAGATTAAAATGCAATTTCTTTATAATATAATCAAACGGGGTAAAAGATGGATAGTTAAACATGCATTTTGTCACTTACATTTTCACTTTCTCTCTATTTTCACCAAACATGCACAAATCCTCTCAATCTTCATCTCTCTTAACCCAAATCACACACAAACACTCACAGTGGCAACATGTATATTTGTTATTGTATCTTATGTACTTTATTATTTTTGACTGAATCTTGCATATTAAATAGTTTTATGATTGAACTCATTTTTTGACAATTTGTAAGTGTTTTTTAAGTAATTTTGCAAGCAGGTCCATAACTTTGTTAAAATTATAAAAAAGTCTCTCTCTCCCTTCCACAACTTTGTCAATATTGCAAAGAGCATAAGGAATGGAGGGGAGAGACCTTATTGCGATTTTGACAAAGTTGTGGAAAAAAGAGAGTCATTTTTTTGCAAATTTGATAAATTTTTAAATCTAATTGCAAAACTACCCAAAAATACCTAAAAATCCTCTAAAAGTTTTGTCAATCATAAAACTATATAATATGCAAAATTCACTCAAAAATAACAAAGAGTGTAAGATGCGGTAACAAATATATAGAATGCAATGACAAATGTACAAAAGACGCAATAATTAAAAAGACGTAGTAACAAAAATACATGATGCAATAACAAATATACAAAGATGCAGCCTCAATATATACATGATGTTGTAAACAAAATAATACTAATTTTTCAATTGAAGAATAAAATCAAAATTTTATAAACACATCAAAGATGCTAAAATATACAAAAGATGCAGTAATAGTACAACTAGTTCTTTTAGATCTAAAAAATACGATGTACTAGAAAAATGTACGATGCAGTAATGTAAGATGCAATAGAAGACATGTACGATGCAATTGATTTTTTTCAGATCTAAAAAGTAGATCTATGTGTAAAAAGTAAATATATACTTTTCAGCTCTACATTTTAGATCTTGATCTACGAGTTTCAAAATCCAAATCTATATAGTGGTGGTGGAGCAGCGGTGGTGGCATTAAAATAATGACGGTGGAGCGACAATTGTGGTGGTGGAGCAATGGTGGTGGCGTTGGAGCGGCGGAAAAATATGGAGATATGACTACGGTTGGTTACGTTCGGTGAAAGGCCGGTTCACCAATGGTGGTGGTTTGCATATCAAATCTCCGGCCATAAAATCCGTTGTCATTTTCTCCGGTCACGACGACGGTGATGGTGGAGCTGCGGTGGCGGCGGTGATGGATGTAATTGGGGGGGGGGGGGGGTTGGGAGTGTTAGTGTGGTTTTTGTGAAGATGGAGATAAGTGAGTGTAACACCCTCTTCACTGGTCTGGTAATTCCTTTATTTAAATTGGTTATTTAATTATTTTCAGGAATTACTTGATATTAATTATTTTATTATAAAACTCAGGTAAATAAGTCTCAAAACTTATTGTGAATAGTAAACTATTAATTGTTTTAAATCGATATAGTTGACGGTAAAATAAAGTAATAGTTCTGTAACATCCTCCCTATCGGTCTGGTAATTCTCTATTTTAAATTGAATATTTAATTATTTTAGCAATTACCTGGTATTAATTATTTATTGAGAAACTTAAGTAAATAGGTCTCAGGACTTATTGTGAATAGTAAATTGTTACTTGTTTTAATTTACTATAGTCGACGGTACAATAAAATAAGTTTCTCGTAATTGATATTTAGGTTTCAGACAATAGATTTAGGACGGATATAAAATACTCAAATAACTAAAGTCAGTTATATGGAGACGCCGACTCAATTGCACCATTTTACCCAAATTAGAAAGCTTACTTTTTAACCTAAACTCGTAACAGCAGCGAAGTTTGCAGTTCTCAGTTTGTCTTGCGAACTGAGTTTATGTTGCGAAGCGAGTTGAGATTCTGCGAAGCGAATCGAGTTTCTGCGAACCGAGTGCTGCGGTGCGAGTTAAGTTTTCGTTGTGCGAATTGAGCTTATGTGAAGCGAGCTGAATCGCCTGCGAACTGAGATAATTAGCAATGCGAGTTGAAATTGTGGTGCGAACCGAGTTTATGCGAACCGAGTTGAATTTGCGAGTCGAGATAGCTACGAACCGAGTTTTTTTAAACTTTTTGTTTTGCAAATTTTGAAAATGCGTAAGTGACAATTTCATTAACTCGGATTGGATTTAATTTCACATGGTCACTTGGAAACGGCCTAATGATCCAGGCTCTATTTTAAGAGCCTAGACAGTTTTGGCCATTCGGGTCATCTAGGGGCCGAAAATGGCATTTTTCAGTTTTTAAACGTTATTTCGGGATTTTCTAATCTTATTTCTTATGGAACTGTTGTTTGCTTATACTTGAGGGATTACCTGATTAAATAAATATACTAGAATGATGATTGTGGAACAAGTTACTAACTTGTGTATTATGTGGTGTTTCAGATACTCCGAAGACTCAGTAATATAAGATTTCTGAGTGTGGAATATGCAGAGGTATCAGTGAGTGGATTTAGAACTCACCTGTTAATTTAGTTGTAACTGTTTGGTTACAACAAGTGAACGTAGATATATTGTTGAATTATTTAATCTGAGTTATTGATTATAAATCTACGTGCTATGTGGACTTCGGGCATTAGTTGTTATTGAGGTCAACACGTTAGTTGGGCTATTTGGTTATTGTGTGAATTACACAGGGTCTTGATTCATTCGTTGTGTGTAGAACCTGTGTTTGAGTATAATAACCGTTAGCTATCGGTCTATTCTGTATTGTCCTTACAGATTGTTGGGTAAGTGTTCTTGAGAGCCACTGCGGCAGTAGGTTTTTTAAGAGCCACCGATCCTCATTGTTGAATTGTTGTACTGTGTAATATGTGTTTACGATTATTTGATGTAAACAGGTGGTTATGCTAAGTTGAATTGTGGGTGACGAATTCATTCACTTAGCTTTGTGCTAATCCCTCATTTTACTTCCTGCAGGTTATATTTTGGGTATGTGGGTAGCAGGAAGCAGATGTGTACGCATGAAATGTTTGACCGCGCCATCCACTCTGATATGGTTTTGTTATAAACTATGTTTGGAATATTATAATACCCCTTTTGTATAATAAGTGAATTATGATTGTAATAGTTTTAAACAGTTGTGTATTAAATAGGTGAACGGTTCATGTACATTACTTTGAATGTATAGTAGTAAAATATGTTTTAAAATTTACGCTTCCGAGATAAATAATATAATTTTTAAGTTTAGAATGAGGGGTGTTATAGTGAGTGGGATTCCTAGGGGTGGCAATACGGGTTGGGTCGAGTTGACACGTCCGGGTTATCGGGTTGATGGGTCATAAGTAACCGACCCAGATCCGACTTGATTTTTTAATCGGGTTGAGTATTTCAACCCAACCCAACCCTGATCCAACCTTACCTGACCCATTTTACCCATTTAGTTAGTGAGATCAACTTATTTTCGGGTCAAATAGATCACATGGGTCAACCTCTAAATCTACATATTTTCACCAATAAGCATAAAAATGCTTATAAAATTTTTAAAAAAATTATATCACCTAGTACCTCATCAAAATATAATACTAAAACACCATTAAAAATGTTGGATTATAACATTTAAAATAGAACTTCTCAATTTTTAACTAAATTTTAAAGAATTTGGGTTGTCGGGTCAACCCAAAAACTCATTAAGGTGACCCAAACCCGACCAAAAAATTAATCAGGTTGGCGGATTTCGTGTTGACGGGTTCACGGGTCAAAAAACTTGACCCAACCTTAATATTTTTGAGTTGGGTTCGTGTTGGGTTTCGGATCATGTTAGAAGTTGGCAGCCCCGGCTTCCCCATCCTATTTTGCATAGGTTGCAAAATAGTCACTTGTTCTACTTGCCCTCTCTTACACCCATTCTCATCTGATCCTTAATCTTAAACTACCATAGAATTGAAATGTTAGCGTCAATATTATGTTTAAAAAATTTTAAACATTTAAATAGTATTTTTGACAGCAAACTTAATCGAAACTTAACCGTATCAAACTACATATTTTATTTGGTAGGTAAATTCGTAAGAACTTAAAAAAAATGCTGGAAAACAAGCAAATTTCCTAAACATCCTTTAATTAGTAAGTATTTATCTTATACTAATAAATGTTTAGGCACTTAGCTTAAATTTAAAATTATAAGATGGGAAATTACGTATTTACCTCTCCTAACTAAATGTTAGTTAAATATGAAAACTATCGCAATAACTTTATAACATCCGGGTGAAAATCAATTTTAGAAGTTAGTATATATTAATTAAAGGAAAAAACTAATAACTAGTTCTTAAGGGCATATATTAACCTTCTTTAATACAGTAAACTGTAAAAGTGCCATGAATAACACTAAATGCAATTAATATGCATATACAAAAGGAAATAGAGAGTTAATTAAATACGGAGTACATTTTTGAATATTTATAAAAAGCTTTATTCGGTGTATTAAATGAAAGTTAACATGTACCTTTAGGGCAGTAGTTAACCAAACCCTTAATTAAAAAGTCAAATGTATCATTAAAAAATGAAAACTATCTTACAAAATGACTGATATATATATATATATATATATATATATATATATATATATATATATATATATTTACAAAAGATTAATTGAACAAGCTTATGTTAATAAAAAATGGTCTAAGAGTTGTGTTTAAAATATCATTTTAGTTAATATTTGTATATACATGAGAAGTAGTGTTGGTGAAGGTCATTTATTGTCAAAAATTTCATATGACAACAAACACTATCGGTGATTAAGATCTTAAAATATTCGTCATCTTTACTGTATTGCTCGGGTGACTAAATAGAATTTATTTTTATTGTCCTTTTATATAAAGAAATCTACATTTTACAAGCTCTAGTTACTTTGCTAAACAATTATACGAATATAGAAACTTCAAGTTCGCTTCAATTACATATTAAACTCTGACTACAAATTTCAACTATAAAACTTTCAGTTCTCACTTCGGGTTAGTTTTTGTCAAACAAACCTAAGAATATTATATTTAATGAGTAATAAAATAGCTTTCATTATTGAGATCATCATATGAATTATTTGTTATTAAAATATAGTTGTACATAAAAAAACTCAAGAGATGATTCTGGATTCATATGTTTGCGTAATCAATTAGAAAAGAGAATCCAACTATGTAACTAAAATATATTTAATTTTACATGGGAATTCTACAAGTACGGCTAAAAATAGTTATTAATTTATGCGTAGTAGATATAATTATAGAACATGGTTATGACTTTCATTTGTGAAAAGTAAATTAAAACAGTTGTTAAGCATGCCTCATCAACCACACTTTGCAATTAAAATAATATTTTTATTTTCATTTTTCTAAGATTAGGATGTATGGTCGAAATAGTAGGGTATAAGATTCTACTAGATACTATAACGTAAGAATATACCACGAATGCATTTTGTGGAATTCTTCAAACCTTTAAATAAAAAATAAAAAATATCATGTGATATGAGAACACGATGATATAATGATGAAGCTAACAAATATCTTCCGAATTTCTGCTACTACTTAAATATCAGGAAATCAGTTTTGATATGGCGAATCTTCTTGAAAAATATAAAACTAAGCGAATTCCGCGTTATATGTACTTAAAATAGAAAGGGGAAAAAAATCAATCATGTTAAAAATAGGAAAAATAAGATTTGGATTCATAAGCTAATATAAAGATTGAAATAGCTAAAAGCATAACGGTTTCTCAATTTCAAATACTTTGAGCAAAGAACGTTAGTCACCAAAATAGGACTCTATAATAACACTAAGATAAGTTGTAGCTTATGGAGTTTAGTATATAAACAAAAGTTTTTTTATCGGTCAATCTCGTTGAACACAATCAGGTTCATCTTTTTCTTTTTCTCTTTATTAATTAGTAATCTTGAGTAATTTGTGTACCGTCAAAAATTCTACATGCACCATTAACCATGCTTTACGATATTCTACGATACAACATTTTAAAACATTACAAATCACCACCCTTATATAATCGTCAATTGTCAAATAGTACTATAATAAACACTAAATACACATATACACACTTTTGTGGTCTCTATAAATTTTGAGGCCCTCTTCAAAGCACCTCAAAGACGGCCATAGCTAAAAGAAGACACTAGGTTAATCAACAAAAAAGGGCAATGACAATTTCAACAACTAAAATAAAATAAAATATGACAATTAATTAAGGGAGGTGATAAATTAAATACATCAAATAATTTGATTTAAATACAAAAATTATGTTATGGTATGTTGTACCGTAAGCTGTAAGTATTGTACAGTTTATTATAGTAGTATACTTGTATTTATCAAGTCCATTTAATTAAGTGTGGTCCCTTATTCTTTTCTTTTGTTAATGTTCCCAGCCACAAAGTAAGCAATGAAATTATCACATCACGTTCCTCAGAGATTTGTGGATCCAATTTTTATTTATGTATTTATTTTATTTTCTTTGGTTTATTCTGCCTAATACGAGTATTAACTATGACTTAAAAAAGAAATCTAGAAATATACATTTTATAAAGGGTAAATTGGATAGTATCCATCACCTCCATATCATATTTCAATGGTACATTAGTACGCATCCACCTCACCCGTAAGGAGCATCAATGTTGAATAAAATATCTGTCGACAAATCAATCACATTTGTTGATGAATGGATTCTAACATCTCACCTATCATTCACATATGTAAAGTCTGGATGTTTACGGTGGTGATACCACTTGAGCTATTTTTATACATTGTGGTAAATTAATACTTTGTACTTTTTCCGTTCCAAATAATACTTCGTACCAACTCCATTGTTAAGGTGCGTTTAACAAAATTCATTTATTATTACGCCTACCTATTCTTTCTATTAAACTAACATAGTGTCCGCACGATGCAGCACGACAAAATATGTTTGGAAAATAATGTTTATCTAACATATTTTTGTATAATTGAGAACATAGTACTTTGCAGTAAATCATTTTTCTTATTATACACAAGACAATCTCATCATGACTTGTAACTCGATACAAAACTACACATCAAGTCATTAACCTGCTAAACCAGAACCATCATATCAATGCGTCTAAATTTTCTGGTCGAGTTAATGGTTCAACCCGTTATCCCGGTGAAAAAACTAAGTTAGTTTTGTAATGAAAATTCTAACTAATCAACATGTGAAACCAATCCACTACATTTTCACCGATATTTTTATCATATCAGTCGTAACCAACATTTCAATTTCCATCATTTGTTACAACAATACTAAAAATATAATTATGAGGTTAAATCTTATGTAATTGAAACTAATTACCATGTTTAACTTTTAATTAATTGTGTTTGTATATGATTGAATAAATTATTAAAAAGGTAAAATAATAATTTACTATTTCTCTCTTTGTAAAACAAGAGAAAATTACGTTATATCATCCTTATGATTTGCTTCAAATTTCACTCACATTCCTTTAATTCATTTAATTACACTGATCATCCTTTATTTTAAAACTTGTTACGTTAATGGTCCTTTACACTAACGATTGTTAACTCTCCATTAAAAAGGACCGCGTGTGTAAAAGTTATTTATTCTTTTAAAATTTTTGAGTAAAATTTAAATTATAAAATCTAACACATATATAGATTCATTATTAGGTGCACATAACATTATTTTCATTTCTCTCATATTATTCATCATCAAATTTGGTCATATACTCCTCTAAAACATCAAATCTTATATTCTACTACCCAAATTAACCATCATCTTTCTCCACGCCTAATTAGTTCTCACTTTTCAACGATGTTTTACTTTGAAGCTAGGGTCATCGAAGTGGACGCTGAAGAGAAGAGATAGTGGCCACCAAAGTCATGAAGAGATGAATGATGGAGAGTCCTTGAATGGTGAAAGACGGTTATGGACTATAAAACATAACGTTTTAATGCAAAAGATGAACAATTTGATGATGAACTTGCTAAGTGATATGTGAAAGATGAAAATGTTGTTTGTACTAGTAATGTATCTATAATAGATTTTAAAATTTACATTTACTCAAAAAATTTAAAAAAATAAAAAATAAAAAACTACACACATGGTCCTTTTTAACGGAGACTTAACAATCGTTAGTGTAAAGGACTATTGACGTAACAAGTTTCAAACGAAAGAATGATCTATGTAATTAAATTAATTAAAGGACTACACATTAAATTTGAGCAAAACCATAATAATGGTTTATGTAATTTTCTCCTAAAACAATGACCAAAACTCTTTATACAGTATTATAGATAACGTATGTTTTATATTGTAGACTTGCCATTCGAAAGCAAGGGAAAAAAATGTTAGAAAGTGTTTCACGTAACTAATTTGGTAACAAAAACCATCTTAAAATTCGATCGCTTATGCAAGGTTTGATCTTTTAGAAAGTGACTAATCTTTAAAAAAACAAAAAAAGTTCCATCATATGAAGTAGTTAGAATAAAAATTTTCACAAAACATTATTTGGTTTTATAAAATTAAAATTACTTGTTTATGACAAAACCCTAAAATTTGAGTTGACAGTTGTTTGTGAGTAGCCAATTAGCCATTGACACGGTTGGTTTTGTGACGTAAACTTGAAAGAGAAAAACAAGGAATCATTATGGTGTTTGGTAGCTAGTGAAAAAGGAATCAGACTCCTACAGAACAGATTCTTTTTGATTGTTTTTCCCCAAAAAATTATGTAATTTGTGAAAATAGAAATTTCATAGTCTTCAATAATTAGAGTAAATTGCATGAATGATCATTTTTTATTTACAATATTCTCATAGTTAGTTCATGTAGTTTGTTTGTTGCATGGGTAGTTCAAAACTCAAAATTTATTGCACACTTAGTTCATCATCTACCTAAAATGACTAAAACACCCTTGATGATACTATCTATTTTGTTTGGTTACATGAGGGTATTTTAATCATTTTATATAGATGAAGGGTTAAGTATGCAATAACTCTTGAGTTTTTGAACTGTCCATGCAATAAACAAAATTCATGGACTAACAGTGAGAATAAATTTATGTAAACCATAAGAACCATTCATACAATTAACTCTAAAAATTACTTTCTAATCTTCTACTGGTTTGTGAAATTTTTATGAGAAATTATAAATCATTAAATAAAAAGAGAATTTGGTGGTCATTATTCTAATTTTATCAATTACTTAACCAAACGAATTTGGGAAGAGAATCAAATCCAATCCCAATCAATTTCATGAACACAATCTAAGCCCTTTAAAATTTGTATAAACGAAACGGAAAGGTTAAAAAGAATATTTAAAACTCTTATTCCATATATATCATCACTACCTAGCATTTAGCAATCCTATTTACCATTTAGTTTATCTTCCTGGTTCCATTTTCTATTAAACAGGGATGCCATAATTGAGTATTGTATTCTGATGCTATTACTATGTTGTTTGTTTGTCTCATGTTTGTTGTTACAGTAGGCTCTTTCATTAGTTTTTGTTAAGTTAGTAACTCGTATGTTTTACACATATATAAGGTGTCATTGTATTTTCTACATGTTCAAAGCGGATAATTGTAACTCGTCAAAAATCCAGTTCATTCTTGTCGGTCCTCGGTCTATTCCTTCCACCTCAGCATCGATAAAGGTTTAGGCTTACAATCAATACGTTTTTAAGAATTTGATGTTGATATTACCTTTTTAAAGCACCCATTTCTAATTATGCCCAATTAATACAATTTTTAACGAATGTGGTCCGTGTGGAATAAAGATATAATAGAGAGTGGGTATTTTATTTTGATAGAAGCAAAAACAAAATTCTGAACACTTATTTTGGGCTAGAGGGAGTTCTCCTCTAATGTGAAGACCATAGAACATGATCTATCTAGGTAGGTTCCCAAAACCATTTTGAGTCCCTAGGGCTCGGAACAACATAACCTAGCAACACCTAAGTCATTAATTCTTGTACAGCGAGTAGCCGAGTATACTCATGGAACACTCAAACACTCCAACTAAAATACTACCCAAATTCTAAGGGTTCATTAACCAATTAAAGACCTAGCCGTAACACGCATATAACCATATCACTCTCATAACTAGGATTCTGATACCAGATGCACATGCCGCGAAGCTGAAACAAGTATATTCCAAGAGCTAGGTACTACTAATATGATCAGAGTTACTCAATACCAGGTAGTTATTTCGGAGGTCAAAGACTCACAGACCCTAAGCACCTATTATTACCTTTTTGTCTCAAATGAGACTTGAATCCATAACCTTTTGGTTGTCCAATTACGTCAATACCACTAGGTCAGGTTGTTGTTTTATGGTGTGAAGAACAAAATTTAAAGTCTAAAACCTAGCATGTGCATCTCACCAATTAGTTATCACTATCTAAACAAGATGCCTAATTTTAAGTGCTTGTTAAGCAAATATGCCTAGCCATACAACACATCATATCACTCTCATAAGTAACTAGTCGATAACCCGTGCAATGCGGCGTATTGCTAAAAATTATAATGGTGGTCGGCAATAATAGTCGACGTAACAATAATCATTTAGCATATGTTACTACTCCATTTTTTCTTTCTTTTAACATATATTTCAATTTAATTTATAATTTGTAGAATCATAAGATTTATGATATGAATATTATTACTTTAATAGTGATAGAAAACAATTTTAATTATTTAAATTTAAGTTTTTACTAAATGTACAAACAATTCAAAATTCTATTATACATTAAAATATGATTGAACAAATTAGGGTGTAAAATGATTTGATTAACTTTTATATTTATCCAATTAGTTAGAGGGTATTAATGTAATTTTCGATATCCCCATTTTAAACATTCAAAATGACTAAATGCATAATAAGGGTTTAAGAGTTAAGATAAGATATATTGATACCACACACATGCTGAGTAGCTGAAGTGTATTCCAAAGTAGTAACGAGTAACGACACTACACATATTATTCAACTTATTTAATGCCTATGTTAGTTTAAGACGTGCCCCGTGCTTGTCATTCTAAGATAAAAAAAAAATTAAAAACAAAGAACTAATCCCTAGGTTATTGTGTGTATATAACAAACTTTAGTACTTTGTAGCCTAAAAGTACTATGTGCATCTCACCATTTAGTTTCACCACCTAAAAAAGATGTTTTCGGATGTTACCTCTAAAAGCTCGGCCGCACATTTAGGTGGGATGCTATATTTTCCCAAGAAAATTTTCAGCCTGCAAAACAAGGATGCAAATATTAGTTATTTATTTTGGATGATATTGAAGATTTATATTGTCGATGGTTAAGGAGAGAAAAGTAGTCAAACCTGAGACCAGTATGAAATCCAAATAATATGAACCGTTCTCATCAGTAAATAAAGAAACATTCAAACACTGTTGGGTAGTTCACCACATTACATCTGTATCCATCTCCAGGTTGCTTAAAGTTGTTTTCTTTTTCTATCTTGCTCTGCATGAACATAAACCTTTGCAGGTGAGACAGGTGTATGTAATTGTACCATATGAACAGAGGTGACAAAATGGGTGGGTTGGCAGATTGGAAAACATGTCAAACTAATAATTCAAATGGATTCATCTGGGGTGGCCAATCAACACTTTTTTGTCCACTTTTTGAGTTTCATAAATAGGTAAAAAAACATTAAGGTTACAAAAGGTCAAAAACTATACTATTTACATATTATTTTAACTAATTTTTTATCCAAGTTATTTTATTTTACCTTTTTGACCCGTTGAAGATAGATTATAAGTAATCTGACCCTTTTCAGATAAATGGGTCAAACTATACGCAAAAAATTCTGCTAATTTAAGATCAAACACCTAAAGAAAGTTGCCCGAGTCTGCAACCATAACTCATACATGCTAAACGCCAATAAACATGGACTGCTTGAGAAAATCACTGAACCTAACCGTGTCACGTCCCCATGTTATTATTAACAAAAGGAAATAGAGTATTTAGGAGCGTGACGCGAGGGATCATGCCAAGGGAAGTAATTAACCTTCATCAGTCAGAAACAATAAAGTTACTAAGGCGATATAAAAAAATTCAATAAAAGTGTAACATGCAGATTATAAGTATATATATAACATAGCCTACCTCATTATCTCTATGCATGACGTTCATAAATCCACCATGGTGATTATTGTGATGAGTACATGTAGGCAGATTGACAGGAATTTGCAAATAATTTGGTCCAAGAATCAGCATACGAGAAGATATGAATTTGCAGCAACTTATCATCAGAATTGTAAATTCGCGAACAATAATAGCAGGACAGAACCCCAACTGTTAGTTTTCTGCGAAGAAGTTATCAATGTTCTTATTTATAGTCAGACGACCCACTGGCTACAACGGCAATATCTATTCAGGCCAAATCCTGCTTACATTAAGTGGGTCAGCGTCAAACCTATACTCATAATCCGGATCTAAAAATTGAATAAAAAAAGCTTCCATTCTGGGTAGTTCCCAGCTGCAATAGAGTAGTAGAGATCTTTTGTTGCATGGCTATGATTAATTCTACCAATCTTGATGGCTTCAGCTTCCAAAAAGCATTTTATTCCACTAACTGATTACTAACACGTTGAACTTATGTGTTTGACAATACTTTTCGTGTTAAGTGTACCAAAATGTATAATTCCATACATTGTGTTTTGTCTTTCTTATTTATCACATGTATAATAAACTAAAAGTCGTGTAGTAAATTTTTAGAATTTTATGTATATTTTTACCTCCTATAACTTATAAAGTGTACGTTAGCGTGATACTACTTTTAATGAAGTGGTAATTATATGTCATATAATGTGATAGCATGTCTAGTTACACTGGCATCAAGAATACCATATACTTGATGAGGAACTTGTCACCAAATACATACAATTTGAGTCATTGAAAATTAATAATTATACACAATATATGTTGTTTTAGTGTACTGCATATAGTAGAATTTGAAACATAATTTAATATATATTTTAATGCATTTAACCAAATCTTTTTAATTATAAGAAGTTTTACACTTATCACACATTTGATCAAAATTGAATCATAAATCAAGTGATACAAGTGAGTAGAATATATGATCATAAGTCTCGCAATATATAATAGTGAAGCAAAGATAATGCTTGAACCACATATACGAATAAAGAAGACTGGATAATCGTTTCCCATCAAATCAAAGTTTCCCTGAAAATGTAATAGAAGCTTAGTGCACAATTATATGTGTCATTCCATTACAGATCAGTCATTATGCTTACAAGTATGAGTAACAAATCGGGTCGGTTAAAAAACAAAAAATAGCACCCGGAAAAGCAAAAACCATGAGCATGTTACAATCACATAGAAATGCATGTGACCTTTATGCATCCCAATTTACGCCTCAATTAACTCGGGTTGCAGCAGATTTTAGGTGTAGATGTAATGCCAACAATCATGGATATCAGGTAAGATATAATTACAAAGGTATATGTAAAAGCTACATAACTTCGTTGGTTTGCCAAGGAAATGAAATGATGCAATTTATGCGTAAATCCATGACTAAAGGTTATGTTAGCTATTAACCACTGATAATCTAAGGATGAAGAGTCTGATAAAAAAAATCGCACCTGGTCAAAATATTTGGTTGGGGTACTCCAGCCAACAATGAGGTTTGTATCAAGTTTTGGCTTATTTTTGGGATTTGAAAAAGGGATGTTGTCAACTGCAGATGGTGATGCACCAGCATCTATCTATCTCCTCCTCAAAAGGTAATAGTTGCTCTTTAAGCTTGCAAGCAGAAAATTAACCAAACCATCGATCTTTAGCAATACCTTGGGCAGCTAGTATTGCCGGCCTAAGGAATACAAACATCTGTTAGCATATAAGCTAGAGGCCCTTGTTAGCAGCCATGATTTAGCACATCGGGTAAGATAATCATGCCAAAGTGTGGATGATTTAACAACTAACTGGTTTAGTCCAATGAAAGACAAGTAAGTTTGACACCTAAACTGTGATTAATTGCAAAAAGCAAACAACATTCTAGCACACAAAACACACAAAAAAGCATGAAATTAACGACACAGGGGTAACACTATCATCCTCTCCATTACATGATTTTCGCATAAAGGCAAAACCTAATTGTATATACCTGCATAATTTTGCAACCTGATTGTGTATACATTATAAAATTTCTAACAAACTCTAAAATCATAAAAATTCGCAAAAATCAACCCTTTTTCGGCCTAATTATATAAATAAAACCATCAAGAATAAAGTAAAATAATCTTTTTACAGCCTAATTGTATACGCATACCTAATTTAGCATAAAATACAGCATAAATCCAGTAATTAAAAGATTTCGCAAAAAAATCAATCTATTTGCACAATGCGTTTTTTAGTAAAACATCAAGGGATACCTGTAGAGGGAGGGACGAACTGAATTGAATTGAATTGAATGATAATCGAAGGTTTGTTTGTTTTGTTTATGAGAGTTGGATCAGTTGTTCTTCAATGGTGCTTTGGCTTGGCCCAGCATCCTAAAGTTATTATCTTTGATATCTAAAATATGAAAAGTTAAAAATTAACAATTTGTTTTAAGAAAGATCCAGGTCTGTTTGGATGAGTTACTGAGGTCCAAATTTATAATTGTTGTGAAATGATTATTTAAAATGATTGTTTCCATAGGTGGTTGTTTAAGAGTGTTTCAGTGCACCTTATATGGCACAAAAATGCAGTATTTACTGCACTATATCTGGTTCAGAACTTCAGTTTATTGCTGCTTAAAACAACAACTCAAAAAGAGTAGAAGGATTTGCAATATGGCATAACAACATTGAGCAATATTTATCAAAATTTCATCATTTTAATTCAAATTTTAAGTGATATTATTAAACATTCAGGAAGTCTCCAAGTATCCAACAAACTATTGAATGGATTTGTTCTTACAGTTGTGTTTTGGGACGAATTAAATGATTGATGACGATGGAGAACGAACACGACGACAAACCCTTACATGAAAGTACCCACAAGTAAGAACAAAAAACACACAGGTAATTTATGATTAACATTTACATTTCTACAGCAACTTAGGCTACATGTATGCCACACATTTCTAGATTCAAACCGTACCTGGAACGTGAAAGCTACAACCTATAGATTGTGCTCTAATGCTAAGTTCCAGGTTTATTTACTACATAAAACATCATATGATTGAAAAGGTCAACATTGCAGTGATAAAACCATGCGTTTTGATGAAAGACCGTTCTTATAATGCTGCGCTCTCATTGACGACCAACAGTCACCTCATGACGTTTATGCTCAAAAGTTGGGTCGCACATTGAGGCGTGATGCTATTTTCTGCCCCAGAGATTTGTCAGCCTGCAAGTCAAAGTTACATGTTACTCTTAATACAATTATCTACTGACGATAGTCATTACACCCTGTATTTTAGAAAAAACTGCAAACCAAGTTGGCTGCATGCCTGCGTGATAAATTGATAACGCAACTATATATATTTTATTGTATTTTAGTTCTATATTCGACCAATATCGCTATTTGGAGATTACTATAAAGTGAAGAAGTTAGAAGTGAAATCCCAGGACATAGTTTCATATTGAGTAGAGGGTTAACCGGCCCAGACAGAGTAAGAGTTTGTGAACAATGGATCAAAGTTATAAAATTTAAGATAAAAGTTTGAATTTTGATGTCATGCAAGTTTGTTTACCAACTCAGAAGTCAAACTTCTATCTCCCATCCTGCTTTTAAAAGGAAACAAAAATAGGAAGGTGAACGAACCTGAGTCCAGTATGAGATCCAGATGCTGCGGAGCTCGTGGGTAACACGTGGGTCGGACAACATCTTAACATTTCGGCGGATGAACCTTTCTTGCCTATAAAAATAAGATAAGCAAATTACAGAGTCTGTTGAAAACGTCAAACCGGTTTGGAAAAGAAATGACAAATCTGTTGCAATTATTACATACACACTACCTATTCGTTTAGAATACTTTTTGCGGATGATTTATAGCCTAAAAAAAACATAACTACAATAGACCCATTCGTAAGTGAATGGGTCGAAATTGTCGCTTTTATTACATATTCATCAGTAACAGTATCATAACTCATAAGTCATAAGCGCCGGATACAAATATACATATACTTGAATAGAAACAGTCATAGTACCTGTCTGGGTCCCATGATCGGTATCTCTCCCCTGGCTGCTTGAAGTCATTGTATTTCGGAATAACAGCCTGCATTAACGATAACAATAGTAATTATGTCAAGATCCATAAGTATATAGTTTGGACTTTGGAGTGTTAAAGGCAATTATGATTGTTCAAATATTCAATCACTCAATTTAAACATCCTAACCATCTAAATTAATGTTCAAACTCATACAGTAAAGGGGATGTATAAACAACTAACCCTGTCACGGGTACCCGTCACAGTACGAGAATTGATCGGATACTGCTGGGCATGTTGAACACGATCATACCTTGAAGGGAAGTAATCAACCTGGAGTAATATATATAATGCAATTAGAAACTGAACAAATTTGGCAAATTATATTCTTGTTAGATACACTTCATTTGTGAATAGGTGGCAATTTCAACCCATTTACTTATGTATGGGTCTTTTTGGGTTCTCTTTGATCTCAAACGGGTCAAGACAAAAGGTTAGCTAAAAGGGGAATAGTACCCAAAGTATATTTTCAATGCATACAAACTCATAAATTATTCTACTACTAAGTATTATATTATCGTTATAATAATGTTTGGATTATATAGAATTTATGTTAAAACTGAAAAAGAGAGTTTGCAGGTTCACCAAACGTGACCTTTCCTATCTTTAGCCATACTAAAAATGATCAGTTTAAAGTTTTAACACAAGCTCATTACCTAACCCTCCCATCTTGCCACTTCTGATTATCATCACTAGTGATTGGCAAATAGAAAGACAGATACCTCTTCATCCCTATGCATGAAATTCATACTTCCATCAAAGTGATTATTATGATGGGCACACTTTGGAGCATTGACTGGAAGCTGCAAATAGTTCGGTCCAAGACGATGCCTTTGAGTATCAGAATATGCAAAGATCCGACCTTGAAGCATCTTATCATCAGAATAATAGATTCCAGGAACAACAAGACCAGGGTTGAACGCCAGCTGTTCATTTTCAGCAAAAAAGTTATCAATATTCTTATTCAAGACCATACGTCCAACGGGCTGCAACGGTATAACATCCTCGGGCCAGGTCATTGTACCATCAAGCGGGTCAAAGTCAAGCCTATCTTCATGATCAGGATCGATAACTTGAAGAAACAGTTTCCATTCAGGAAAATTACCGGCTGCAATCGAGTCATAAAGATCTTGTGTGGCGTGACTGTGATTCGTTCCTCCAACTTTCATGGCTTCATCCTCCAAAAGACACTTTACACCACATGTTGGTTTCCATGTAAATTTCACATAATGTGTTTTCCCGTCCTTATTGACTAGAGTGAGGGCGTTCACACTTGAACCTTCCATGTGACGATAATCAGTTGGTATGCCTAGATCGTCGAGCCAGAATGTCATAGTGTTTAAACTTTCAGGATGGTGTGATAGGAAGTCGAGAATCCTCCAGTCTTCTTGAATGTGTGATTTTGGGTTGGGTTTAAAAGCATGAATCACATCTGGGAATGCCATTGCATCACGAGTAAAGAAGACAGGAAAATTATTTCCCACTATATCAAAGTTACCCTGCAAATTTAGAAATATTAATCAGTATTTTCAGCAAACGCTAGAGGTGGCTCTTTCTAACCATTTACTTTGAATGGGTCGATCTGGATAGTGCTAGCTGAATCTCAAAATGGTTTTTATGGATGCAACCTCCTGAATCGGTTTATAACTATATTGTTATTATACTTGTAATATCGTTTTTCTAATCATAACTAATGCTTTGGTGTCTGCGAGCAACCTGGGCCCATATTGATCCATTACCCAACTCACCCATTTAGCCACCTCCAACAATGGATTACTTCATTAGGCAACAAGTTGAAGTAAATCAACTTCACCAAATGAAATGAAGTAATGGACGGGTTCTACGAGCCATTTTTTGTGTACGAGTCAAAATGCCTGCACAAACACCTTCTTTTATGAACTTTATTAATAATAAGGTGTTGCATATGATTACAGAACTATATTATTTACATAAAATAGTCAGTCTTTTTTTAAGTGACTCTAGAAAATTTGACGCATTCAAACACACTGCCGACGTCTTTGAAACCATTTGATATGTTACCTGTTTTTAACTTAAACTTAATAGAGTTGTTAAGCGACCCATTTACATAGAACGGACGTCAAGATTACCATCTCTAACAAGGACCATCGCTCACCTCTCTGGTATAAAACTTTGTTGCAAAACCTCGAGGGTCCCTGATTGTTTCAGGGCTACCACGTTCATGGATAACAGTAGAGAATCGAACGATGACAGGAGTCTGGACTCCTGGAGCGCGAAGAAAATCAGCACATGTAAGGTGGGTGATATCATTTGTAACCTCAAAAAAACCCTTAGCACTTGCACCCCTGGCATGTACAATACGCTCTGGGATTCGCTCACGAGTAAAATTAGCAAGCTTCTCGATTAAATGATAATCCTCAAGGAGAATTGGTCCTGTGTCAAGCATATGACGAGTTCAGATCACCAAAGGATCATATGTTACATATAACAAATCTGAAAAGTTTTACAGCCAAATTTCAGATTCAATATTATCTACAAGTAAGTATAAATTGTATGCTGCTTACACTATACTTTGTATGTAACAGAGATCTTAACAACAATAAGTTTTACAGCAGGCATAAAAAAAGTAAATGAAAAACAATTGAAACTTGCTGATAGATTAGTAGTAAAACTTGTGTACTTATGTGTCTGAAAAGTACCTACTTTGAAATGTAAAAAGAATAACAAAGATCTGTTATCTTGTTTGGTACATAGAAGTATATTTACCTCTATTTCCAACAGTCAAAGCTGCAGTATTGTTGTAAACTGGAGCACCAGCATTCGTTGTCCAAAATGGGGCATTGTAATTACTTGAAGGGCGTTGCTACACGGAATCAAACAAACGAAAATTGCATGAGAAAACATAACTGATGCACAATGAGGTTACTCATAGAAAACATCATTTGCAATAAAAACTAAACAAATGAAGTAGTTTATTCTGTTATATTTACATTGGGCGGAGGCAGGATGAGATTTGAACCCTGCACAACCGCAAGAAACAATTCAGCATCTCTTATTAAAAAGGCCCGAATTCTATCTTTTTTTTATTTGTACTTACTAGGGATTATAATTAAGAATCTTCATATAAAAAGTTAAAGGTTATAAGTTCAGTTTCAGATTAGTTCATTGTTATGCATGTTTAAAGTTTCTGACAGTACGAACTATATATTTCAATTCAAGTCCATGAACGCTCTTTTGAAGCACATAACGGAGTATATCATAATACCTTCAGTGTGATGGGTATCGCTTAAAATCTAGCTCGGGTTCCAAGTATACACGTACACGAAATGAAATACGCGTATATATTCACGAAAAAATACAAGTACATATAGGTTTCAGTTGTATATATTAAAGTACTTGGAGTTCGTTTAGAAGTAAACAATATGATATAAGAGGTGTCAATAGTATCATGTATGAAGATGGTTTGTGTTTCTTAGAAAATACTACCATGAAATGAAATTTACGTGCATAAAAGAGAATTAAGAAAGCAAAGCAAAAAACAACGCATCATAGGATTGTACCTTGTACGGATCCATGTTGAGAGCCAAACAAAATGAAAGATGAATTTTTTTTGCTTCTTGATCGATATTGTGAAGTTTTTATGGTTCTTCACTACCCACTTGAGACTTATTTATACACAAAGGAATATAGATGGATATTTTATTATTAAGTTATAAAAATGTAATAATAGCAATATTATTAATTATAATAATCAGATTTGCATTTATTATGAAGACTGGTATTTTCAAAGTAGTATGGCCCATCAATTGGTAAAAATGGGTTTGGTTTTCAAACAATGCAACCTTATCTTTTTCTTTATTTTCAACCACTTTTATCTTTAGTAAAAAGTAACATTGGTAGAGATGTGATTAATATCAACCACTCTACTAGGTAAGACCATTCTCAAAGTCTCGATCCTTGACGCAAATTATCGCATCAGCCCGTGTTAAATCTCACGGTAACAATTTTTATAATCGACACTGTCAACTCTGATGTATCACTCAACTTTGTTGGACTCCATATTAACAAAAAAAAAAGAAAAATTAAAAAGAATTTCGGACCCCACCACCTCCAATCTTCACCCCATTAAAAACCCCATCAATCAAGTGAGAGTCAAGACCGAAGCTCACGTTGGGAGCTCATCCAAGAGAATTACTAAACTCACATAAATTTACAAATAAATACCCACAAAATGATGTGGATATGAAGATGAACCAATCATAATTGTTCGTTTTTCCTCTTTTTTACTTCTCTCTCCTCAAGTAATTGATTCAAATAATGTTTTTCTTAAACTTTTTGTGAGTTCATACCTCCCCACCTAATACTAGTATGTAATTTGTTTATGCAAAGTAATAGTCGTGAAAACTACAAGTGTTGAATCCACATGCAAAAAAGAGAGTAATACCATCCATCATGATCCGACAAATTTCTGTTATTTTTGTCCCGCAACAATTGTGTTGGACTTTTTCATTAAAGTTATATATTCATCGATATGGTATCATCAGATTTATCCTGATTTTGTGCCATCACACTCACTAGCTCTGTTTTGGCTTTATTCGATTACAAATGATTAAGTGTATTCGCTCACATGTAATAATAATAATAATAAATATCTAAATAGATAATGATAAATAGGCCTTTAACTAGATATATATGTCTAAAACTACTACGACTTAAATACGTGATTGGAACGATTAACTAAATCAATGGCCGATTAACTAAATCAATGGATAATATTATCAGGAAATTGAAGATGTGTGATCCGCATATTAAAACTTGAATAGATTAGGTTGATTACTAGACCTAAGTTTTAACGTTATATATCAAAATTCAAAATGCTAGACATAATAATTATACATAATGATTTTATTTGATACTTATACATACATATCAAAATGCACCTTCAACGTGTAGTGTAGGTCTGAAAGTTCTACAAATTGCCAAATTAGGATGCTCGTGCTCGAACTCACAAGTCGATCATAACAAACTAGAAAATTACCCACGCGATGCAGCGGTTATAAATGAGAAATATGTAACAATGAAAAATGGTCATGACTAAAAATAATATTAATCAAAGAGATACTGATAGTTATTGGCGGTGATCATTAAGAATATCGACAATATTCAATTCTCGAGAATCGGATTCGGAAATGATTCATTGTTAATGTTAATATTATTAGATTCGATGATACTCGCAAAGTTAAATAATACTAATTGAAGTGTTTCAAACTTTTTTATTATTTTCTTCATATATAGCAAGTCTATGTAATTCAAAATGATGTTAAAAATAGAATGTAATAACCACTAATTTTCTTTTCATAATCAGTTAGAGAGTAGTTTAGTATTTTCTAATATGAGTAGGGGTATAATGATCTATTCCGATCTTTAATTTTGTAAGACTATGAAGAAAATAGTCAAACAATTTATAAGGTGTATGAATATAGATGTATAATCCTTTACAATTCAAACTTTGCGATTCAAATCAAGGATCGCAATTAAGAAAAACATATATGAATCTCGAACCGTTGAAGATGATAAGATAAATAAAGAATACAATCCTCGTATATTTCCAAAAAAACATTCAATAAAATCCAAAGCATTGAAGAAGCTAGATTGTCACAAACTCTCGGAAATGGAGAATCATGGGCGATTGAAATGTCATGTAGTTGGATAAAAACGTGATATCCACATGATGTGCACATTCCAAGGCTCCAACTCCTATGTGTTCCTATGTTTTTATCATCTTATCAATTTGTTGTTTTTTTTATACAAATTTTCAACATGGAGTGGCATTTGATTATTCGCAAATACATAAGTTCTGGCATTTCGACTCGAATTTCATGTACTAATTTTGTTAATTGCTGCTTAAAGTTGTTTTGAGTTACATATTTACAAAAGCAAAATATCCATCTCCTATGGCACGTTATATGGTATACAATTTAATTTATTGATAAATATGTCAAAATCATTAGTGGAAACATATTATAATGTGAAATTGAGTATCAACAAGGAAAATTGCGGCTAAAAAATTACGAAAAGAAATTAGAAGTACAGAAACTAAAGTTAACATATCCACGGTACTACAATACTGTCATACACGAAGTATGTTTTTTCGTTAATGTGTTGATCATATATACCCTAGAATTATTATGATTTGATAGCCATTTATTCTTTCTAATATACACATACCTAACTTTTTGAAGGTGTTTTTTGTTCGTGAATGTGTTTATTTACGGTTGTTAGAACGTAATAAGGCTTATAAAAGCTATAATAAGGCTTATGAAATAAAAAATAAAATAAAAAATGTGTCCATGCGATAGTTTGTATTGGAGTTTATCAACCCTTAATACATATATAATGCTGATAAGATTTTCAAAATTTTCTTTAAACAAATAAGTGCAATTTTTTCATATACAAACCAATATTCCCGAACAGCCCGGCTCGGATATTTTGGTGGCTCTATTCGACACATAAAGTGGGCCTTTTGAACATATAATATTATAATATTATGTATAGCCATTTTATATATACCGATTATTATAACGTTGAATACGTACATAAAAGGGTTTTATTATAATTTTTTAAAATTATTATTATGATTTATTGATAAGTATATAGTATAAGAAATATAATTATTTTTTATTGAATATATAAGTGTATAAAAATAAAGAGTAGACGAGAATTTGCGCCATTTACAAAACTAGGCTAAGTAAACGATTATTATGTTTTTCTGATACTAATATGATATATAGACACCTCAATCTGGAAGCCCTCCACAATAGGAGGCCCTGTACGATCGTGCAGACCGCACACACTGATCACCGGGCTTGTTTCCGAACAATGTTGATTTTGTACATGTGGATGAGTATTTGGTAATTTTCTTGTGTTATAAATAATTTTATATTGTGTATACCATGTACGAAGTTTACTATTTTACACCAACTTCTATATAAACTTTACTAGTAGTTAAGTATAAACGTTTTATACTGCATTTTAATAAATGTTTAAATAAGAATACTTGTTATAGTGGGATTGTGAGAATGATAGGAAAACATATTTTAATTTTAATTTTAACATTAATTAACTGACTTTTTTGATAAAAAAATTATATCAAAGTTATTTTATAACCTTTAAGATGGGATACTTTTAATAATACTAATATTGTTAAATATATTCATAATATATAATTGTGCTATATATGTGTCGTGCATCACACGGGATTAAAGGCGAGTATTATATATATATAAACGGAGTATATAAAATTCTAATACTATGAATTTGAAAGAAACTAATATTATTATAGTGAAAAAGAAAAAAAAACATATATAAAACAAAAATTTTAAAATTGTTAATAACAACGTAAGAAAACAAAAACAACATGTTTATAAATGCTAAAAAATAAAATATCACAATTATAAATGTTATAAAACTTTAACATGAACAACATTTGCAATAGTTACTCGTCAAATGTCAACATATAGTTGATCAAGAATAACAATCGATCGTTTATAAAATAGATTCACATGAGACAATGTGTGCAGTTGACTCTTGTATTAGTCGATGCAAAGCATACATTTGATAGAAATATTATAAAATATTTATGGACTTGCAAATCTTAGATTCATGTCTAAAACATATCCAAACATGCACGTTATTCTTCTATCATAAGAGGACATTATTTGTGAGAAATGTCGTGGTGCCGACATTGATGCTCGTTGTAATTTATATTTCAATATCCTAATTATCAAGCTTCTTTGTAACATTGTATATTCATTAATATCACAACTTGATGAATCTTATTATGAACATCACCCATGAAAATCATATTATTTTGTGTAATGAGTGAATTTCGATACTGTCGATAATGAACTGTGTATGATAAATTTCTAATTAACACGATTAGTTAAAATAATTATTAATTCTAGAATTAACATCACCTGTCAAAACCATATTATTTGTGTAATGGGTAAATTTTGATGAGTAACATTACATTAAAATAACTCTCGATAATGAGTTATGTATGGTTTGCTAATTATTAATAGGTTTAATTTAAATGAATTTCAATATTCAATTAAACTAAAAAGGCAAGTCACCTGGCACTTCTAGAATTTAATGACTAATTGAATACGAGTAATAATTATAATAAAGGCATGTCATATGCGAATATATTGCCACATAGGACAAATAAAACTCTCGTTTATAGATAAGATAGAATAGAAAGATAGATTAGATTTCATATTTAAGAGAATAAAATTATAATAATATGAAATTAAAAATGAATAAAATGGTTGTTAGTGGGAATGATTCTATAATTAACCTCCCTTAGAATTTTATTAAAAATTTACTTAAAATTTTATTATTATTATTAATTATTTTTATTTTTTTATGAATTATTAGATTCAATTGATAAGGATAGATGGATGTTGGATTAATTATATCAATATTAATAATAATCACCTTAATAATTAAGAATTTGAAGTTTGAACATTGAATATTTAGTGCAGGTTTTTGACAAATATTTGACGGTTAAAACGTTGTAAAATTCCAAATTCAAATTAAGAATATCTATAATGTTAGTTTTCTCTAAAGTTTTTTTTAGTAAGGTGTTTGAATAACTTTTCATCATTGAAGTAGAAAACTTTTTTGATGTAAAACCTGATAATTCTTAAACTTTTGAGCAATCTTTTTTTTTCAAATCTATATGTGTAGGTTTCAAATGAACAGTTTTGCATTAACTTTTCTCATTGGAGCTAAAGCTTTACTATAAAGCTTTTATAGAAGATAATGATGTGTCTTTTTAAAAAACTTTGTAAAGCTTTACAAAATGCTTTTTAATTTTAATATTAATTTTTTTACAAAGCTTGAGATTCTATGTATTTTGATTATTTTATTAACATTTAAATGAGGTTGCGTACTAAATGAATTTTTCAAAAGTTTTTCCTCGAAAAAGTTTTGACAAAGAAGATTTATAGAAAGCTTTTTACTCACTCCGTCCCAAATTATTTGTCCACTATACTATTTATGTTTATCCCAAAATTATTGTTCATTTCTAAAAATAAATATGCATTAATGATTAAATTTTCCATATTACTCTTAACTTTAAAATACACATACTTCAAAGAAAATAATTTAATTAATGATTGAGGGTTAAAGTTGTCATTATACTAAGATCAAAATTGCATTTAATGTGATTTTCTTATTACATGTGTTTTCAACTTTGTGACAAATAATTTGAGACGGAATGAGTATAAATTAGTGGATGCTCTAAAAATTGATTTTTTTTTCAGTTGTATTTATATTTTTATTTATTTATTATTCCAAAATTACGCAATATCGTGTCATCCTATCCATCTTGCACAAAAATCATCTCCAATGGCTTCGTTTCTTCCCCTTCCTTCAGTCACCCCCAATTTCAAGGTACGAAGACTGCATTTAAACCAAAGTCACAAATTCAAGTCCATTTTCAGCATCCGTAAGGGCTTTAGGGTTTCTGCTGGAGGTAAACGTAACACAATATAAACCCCTTTATTATCTCTTATAAGTAATCTTTCCCTCTTTCTTGGCGTTTTTGTTTGAGTTTTCTTAATAAAGTTTGATTCTTTATGCATGTTTATGTTTGGATGTGAGGTTTACTTGCAATGTGTTTATGCCTACCAACTGTTTGTGTAAAATCTTATATAAAAGAGAAATGTATTTTGTTTGTGAACTTTTTTAGCAGGTTTAGTAAGAAAGTAAAAACCTTCATAATTCTGTGTACAATGGTGAAATTTCCCATCTAAGATAGCATATGTATATGATTATTGATCTAAAGTTTCAACTTTATGTGAATTTGCATTAGGAATGAATTAATTGAAAATTTCAATATCTCGAAGTGTGAAAGTTGAAAGTATAGCTCCAAACAATGGAATTTGGTCTGAGGTATGGTAGCAGGTGTGTGGCATGTTTAGCTGTTTCCATGGACTAGTAGTGAGCTTTGTAACGCTTCCTAGTTCCAAAACTACGAACTTTTGAAATGCTTGTGTTGCGGCACGCATTCGCCATTTTTTCTAAACCGCTGGCCATACCTATATAAGGATAATTTATCTATATGAGTTCAGTAGTTGTAGACAATCATCTTTTGGAATTAGACTGACAGCAAGGTACTGTTCGGGATAATGTGATATTAGATATGAGACTTATTTGAGCTGAAAGTTTTTGATTATATTGGGCTTGACATAGAACTTCGTATTGGCTGTGTACAATAGAGATTATCTTACTAAACCTTATTAATGGTGTTGTATCAGGTGTACTTGTATGCTGTGTTTAGGATTGTAGTATTTGTTGCTTTCAAGTTGGCATTTAAGCCTACTTTAGGTCATAGTTTAAATGAATTTCTCTCAGGTTTAATACACTAATATTCGCATACTCGATTGAATTCATCGCAGTTCTAGTAGTTTTTGCCCTTGTACTAAACATCTGTCATCATAAGTATATAATCTTTTCAATATAGAACTTGAAACCATGTAAATGAGCCTAGCGGATAATTGTATCTGTACTACGTTCTTAATATAGAATTGTATGTACTATTTATTGAGTTTCAAACTATTAATATTACTAGCATTGTTCATTCTCTCTTTTGCAATGTTGTCATTGGAAATAATAATAATTGACATTGTACAAAGAAATTAGGTGTCTACGTATCTCACATGTAGAAGTATTGCCTTTGAAATAAGGATAACTTGTTTACATTTGTTTTTTAAGTCAGTCTTCTTACAACATCTCCTTACCAGTTTATTTGAATCTAATTATTGTGATCCTAAATAATCAGGAAGTCATAATTACACTCACTTCTATCCAAACACTCTTAATTGATTAATGCAAATGTTAGTTGCAATAATTTGTCTTAATGCACACCCAAATACCATGCTAATATTTGTATGGTCTCAAAAGTTGGCAGTATGGTATATCCTTTTGGACCTTTTAGGATCTTTAAAGTTAATGACAAAAGATATTAACCATAGTGTTTCCTTGTTTTTTTTTTGCAGATTTTATAATTGAAGAAGATGATGTTTTGCTTACTTTTTTGAAGGATAGAGAGTTGAACGGAGATTTGATTGCAAAAGTGTCTGATAAACTTTGGATGAGGAATGCAATAAATTTTGATAATATTGAAGCTGATTTAAGAAATGATGTCAATCAACCTGATGAGGTAATGATCATCTCAGTTTAATCATTTGGAGCTTTTATCACCATCGATATTCATAAGGTTTCATATATTTTCGAATATATATAGATGCTAGACGTGGCCAATTGGGGGTCCATTCTTTGATAACCATAAAATTACTCATGTTATCCATTTTGTTTATTTTTATTTTTAAATTTTGTAATTAGTTAAAGTGGTAAATGTTATTACAAAAGATTTATAACTGTTTACGGTAACGTGATTTATGAGGTATTTATGCTAACTATTTATAATAACGCAATAGTGCGATACACTACAGATGACATTTAACCTGTTTGACCCATTTTGACCCACTTTCCTTTTAATTAACTCCATTGGCGTAACTCATTTGACATGTTAGAGATAAAAACATAACCCATATCGCCCTTTTTATAAATGGGTTGAAATCGCTACCTTAAGATATACTTACGCTAATAATGAAATAATTGTCTATTAATTCAGTTTTTCAGTCGGATCATGCTTCATGAAATTTTCTGTTATTGGTGAAGCATTGATCTTCAAATTTCCAATATGTCACACTTGATTATTGTAGCCTTTTGATGATGAAAACGAGGGTGGCTTTCTGAAATTGACGACAACGAATGAGTGGCTACTAGGGGAAAACGCTGCACCATTAAACAAAAAAATGCGAGCTAAGGTATAGTTGTTTTTCATCGTTGCTTCACTTTTAAGTGATATGTCTGATTCAATCTTCCCAGTTCCACCTCAAACGCTATCATCCTTCTGGAGTTAATAGAGAATAATGCATAACTTTTATCTAACATGTTCATTATGATAACAGCAACTTCGCGATGATAGTGAAAGAAGAACCAGGCTAAACCTACTTCAATATGAAGCGGTATGAATTACCTTGATCTGAATAAGCTTGTTAGTTTATTTATGTTGTATCAGAGTGTCAAAGGGGCAGACCCATTTTTTCTAACCATCATGCAGCACAATAGCTAATTAATGACTTTATGGTCACCATGCAAATATACTTTTCTGGGTATCATACACACTTACATAAGTCTCCCCCGGCACATCATTATCTGGGATAATTTTGGCGTGGGTCGAAATGGGTTGGAGCTGGGTTGATCCACAAACACTTGGTTAAAAATTAGTCAATGAGCAACAATCAATTGCAAAACAATGTTATTAGTTATTTAAGAAGCTGTAAGCATTAATATGACTTCACCCCACTTGACCTTTTTTCTACTCCTTGGGGATATATTATAACCATCAATAACTACTAACATCGTGTATTTCCATGTCTATTTAATAAGTTTTACCATCAATAAGTAAATGTGTCTGTATTTCCACGTCTACTCATGAAGATGGAGTTCCTATGTTAGGGAAGATTAAACAATACTCAACTCTAAATAGATATTGTTGGCATTATAGTTGAGCTGTTCCTGAGAATTACATTCAAATAGAAAAATATATATCATCATTGAAGCTAGCTGTAGACTTGAGATCCTTCTATGGGATATTATGCAAGCCTTTTGAATTTGTTAAGACAACTGGATATAAGATGTTACCATGTATTTTTATCTTGCAGGTGAAGAGGGAACTGTTCTATTTAACTATTGGTATCGGAAGTGCATGCACTGGATATTGCTTAATAGTATTCTCAATCCAGGTATTCAAGTAGAGGTATAATTTCAGTCATTTCTGTTCTTTATATAGATGGTTTTTAGGTCTGGTAATCATATTCACAACTATTGGAAATGAAATTAAGACATTGGTTTAAGAATTTGCATACATTAACAGGGATTGGTTGTACAAGTGACAAATGGGCAGGTTGGGTAAAATTTCAACACAGGTTAGCGTTAAATAAGTAATTTGTAATTGCAAATAGAAACGGGTTGGTGGACCTGCAAACACATTTATTCTCTCTCTCTTTAAAAAAAATACACACATAAGGTGCTAAAGATGATTTCAGAAACTATATTAAAACAAAGAAGTTTTTATATATTTTAATTAGCAAAGTACAAACCTTTGTGCTTTTTTATACACTTCGGAGGACTTCCAATCTGTTTGACCCAATTTTATGGTCCGATCCTTCAGCTTAACTTGTTTGACCCATTACGGGTAAAAATTAAACCGAAATGGACCCATTTATAAGTAAAATGTTGAATTTATACCTCATGTTGGTAGATCTTTTGTACTCTTGAATACTTCTCGAAGAACAATTACAATGAGGTTATGCCAAAATAACTGTCATTCTAACTGCCCACCTTGATACTCAAATCAATTGAAGTCATTAGGCTCTATATTCTACTAGGGAGGTGATTTGTATACAACTGGTTCATGTTGTGAGGTTTTGTATATTGTGCTATTTGATAATTATACCCGTTGCGTGCAAAGTAAATTTGTTGTGTACAAATCACTTCTGCAGACTTTCCACACAAGTTGTTGACCAAAGACCATAATAGTTTTGCTCTAAAATTCTTTTAATTAGTTCATAAAATCAAAAAGTGATATCTTATGGATGAACTTATGCATCTTCTTCCTATTTGCTTAGGCTGCTGTGAGTTATGCAACAGGCGTTCTTTTCAGGTTAGTTATAAGTCATCCAATGGCTTAATAATATACTTTAGTTAACAAATATTTAATTAATGATCATAGTGTGGTGTGTTTTATATGTGTGAACAAAAAACACCTAGATGTGTTCTAGAAAATGAAAGAAATACACACAATGAGAAAGACTATTGTATCTCTGAACTTATATTCTAGGATTGTCATTTACAACAGATTGGCTATTTTATTGGCATGTTCGATTATGCTAAAGATACTTAAAAAAAGCTTGACATAAGATTGTCCAAAGTTGATTTTGATTTCAAGTGAAAAGTTTATACAATTAAGTAAGTGGATTTTTTTTCAATATTAGCTGACTGAAATGGAAGTCCAGAATGAGGGAATTTGGGCACGATAATTTCAAGTGAATTACATCAAAACTTTAACAAAAAAGAAATTGGATTTTCTTTTTCAATATTAGGGAGAGTAGAAACTGAAACCCAGATCGAGGAAATTTAGGCACACTAATTGTACTAAAATAGCAAAACAATGAAGCTGGAATGAAGATGAGTCCTTGAAACTAATGTTTGCTTGGACCTTTATTGTGTGCAGTTGCTTGTACCTTCAACTTTTGTACCGATATGCAGACAACCTTTCAAGGGAAGCAGTTCCACAAATATTTAGGCAAAGGAAGATTAAAAGGTATGCTACTAGACTGATATGATTCTCTTTTTACTTGATATTCCATTTCATTACTCTTAGAAACTATACCTTTGTTTGTACGAAATTAGAATCGGAATAAGAAGTGATGACTTGGAGGATACTTTTGAGAAAGTAGTTAAGGGCTGTAGCATGGCTCTATCATCTCCACGGCTTGTAATCCCTGCTGCCATTTACGGATTGTGGGGTCTCTCTCAACATTTTGCGAATGATTATTTCCAGGTATCACTCTAAACTATATATCTCTTTGTCACATAATTCTATAGGTGGCAATTTCAATTGTTTACTTATGAGTGGATCAATATGGGTTATGTAAAATACTTTAACGTGAAATACATCAAATAATAGCTAAATTGGGAATGGGTCAAGGGTCAACTATGCCAAGTAAGTTGAAAGCCTCCCTTAGTTTATTTTAAGGCATACAATCTATGGTTAAACAAACTCATGATTACATACATAAAAGAAAATAAACATTAAAGGATTGTAAAAACAACCCCAATATATATTACCACAAAGTTAAAGTTAAAAGCACCCTACGACGAATCCAGAATTTCTGACCAAGGCATGGACTATTATAAAACAATCTGTTACAAATACTGCACTAAATTGTTACTTATTTTGATTTTCCGTATTTCTATTTCCTTACCAATAGTCTGGTTGTAAATGCTCATTAAAGTTGATTATATAGACCTAAATGCTCTCTCTTTATTTATTCACTAAATAAAATATTTCGTAGATCCAAATAATTTTGAAACATGTTCCTTTTTGGGATGCCTTGGAAATTGGACACTTCTCTGTATTATGTATTGTCTAGATAATATGTACTTTTAGTCATAAATGCCGAATATCATATCAGATCGTATCAGATTGTATCGTATATTATATTTTAATAAAACCCACATTTATCACCCTATTAAATTACATAATCGAAAGCCCTATATAAACTAGCTATTGTACCTCTTTAGACACAACCAAACTCCAATCCTTCCAAGCATCAAAGACCTCTAGAATCCCATCTCCGATCTCTTGCTATTGAGTGTGCAAAGATGTCAGTAATACCATTTGTGAAGAGAGGGTGCCAACAATTATCTTTATTTTTCTTTTCCCTTTTCGTTTCGTGTTAACGGGTTGATTCACCCTTTAAAGATCCTAGTTTAGATGATCTGTTTTCAGGTTCTTAGAATTCGCTTCATTACTTCCGTTCCTTATTGTCCGATATCGGCATTTAAACCTGCAACTTTGTTGTTAGTCATGATTAGAATATTCTTTCTGAAAAATCAGAGAATCAGGGGATGAACAATGCTCCGGCTATGAACATTGTTTTCGTCACTGAACAGTAGATTTATTTAAAGCGTCATGATCCTAGGGTCTCTTGCCACTAAACGTGGCAGGGTCTCCTAATACAGAAAAGCCTCCTAAAACCATCATATCTTCTAATGTTATAGTTTTATCTCCCTGCGGAAAGAATACATATTTCTGTTTTGGGAGACCATTTTCATCAAACCTGATAATATGGCTCTCTGTAAACAAAGAGTGAAATTTTATAACAAAGTTTTCCTTGTTATAAATTCAGCCCTCTTTGTATCACATCACAAGAGCCTTATTCTTTTGTTTGCTGATGAATGGTCCCTCAAAAAGATTACATTTATCCTACCATGGGGTGATATATCCATCCCACTAGAAGATTTGATGGTTCTAGGAGGGTTTCCTGTATCGGGAGACCGTGCCTCTTGTAAGGTCGAGACTCCCGAGGATCATGACCTTATACTATTTAAGTGAATGGAAAATTAGTTCGAATCCCTTCTGAAAAGGCCTTTATACAAAGATACTTCCCATCACGAAAGTTTGAGATGAACTATTGTGGGTAGGTGACTAGGTGGTCCTGTTGCACCTCTGGGTCCCCGTGTCCCTCTTCCGCCAAGAAGACAACGTTGCAAAAAATTTGAAGCTAATTATATCAAATTAGCTAATCTACTGCTGAAACAACGACACCCGATCGGGTGAGATAATTCACCCGTTAAATTTTCTGCAACGTAGTCTTTGTTGGCAGAAGAGCTACACGAGGACCCAGAGGTGCAATGGGCCCACCTTCCCACAATAGCCCTCTCAAACTTTCGTGACGGGAGGTACATATTTTATCGTTCAAAAGCCTTTTCAGAAGGAATTTAAATTAAATTTTCTGTACATTTAATTTCTATTATGGTCACTAGACCTCAAAAAGTCTTATTAAACCCATCCAACTTCTGACAACAGTCATTAAGCACATTCAACTATGGGCAACAGGTAACAAAAACCATTCAACTTTGTTATATTGTTACCATGGTCTCTTTTTTTTTTAATTACCTGAAGTATTCAATATAAGGTGAAAGTATGTTGTTATCTGTTGCACTTCTTGCTTGTCTCATATTATGTATTTGCTAAAAAGATGATGTATATTGCCTGATAGACTTGTTATGGATGTTGGTTGTAGCTTACACCAGCGATGATAGGGGTGTTTGCATATAAAGCTGCTGCCTTGGTTCAAGTTTACAGAGACAATGAAGATCTTCAATTAATTCTTCCTGGGAATGATGACGAGTATTAGCCTACTTACTAAAGTCCCTTCACTTGTCGATCATCCCTTACCAATTTTCTGGGTTCAAGTTGGATTCCTCCCAGCAGTTCACATCTTTAAGGTACTAATTTGTGGTTTCGGCTAGCATAAATATTCAAGTTGTCATTACAGTCGAAGGTTTTATATAAAGATTTGTGCTTACGAATTTTGGGAGAATTTCAGCAACTCTTTTGCAGTGAGGTGTAGTTGTATATTAGTGGTCAATAACATGTTTACGTAATACTTGTAAGTTGTAACTTGTACCTTCTTGTATCTAGTCGAGCCCATACGAGTCCTCAAATCAAGTTGTCAGTTCAAAGTAGACTGGTAAACTTTGGTTTTGAGTTGGTTCACTTGTACATTTTTTTTTATTGTATTGTATTCTTATAGAAATAAAAACTTTGAATTACATCAGCATATAGTGGATAAATGTTTTATTGCACAATAAATTAACTTAAACTCGAAATTTTATAGCTGGGGATGAACTAGAAAAATAATATTTATTTAGTTCATTTTGTACGCTACAAAACTTTTTCAACGGTATATACATATATACCTAAAGAACCATTTACGACTGCTTCTAATCTACAAAATCAACAAAACTAATCTATAAGATGAAAAATGAATTTTGAGCCATCATTTTACACCCAACTGCAAAACAACTACTTGATGTTACCTTACATTGTTGTAGCTAGGAATCTGTCCACTTTTACTCATAAGCTGCATAATTGCTGCTGCTTTCTTTTTTGCTCTTTTAGTACCATTCTGTGAAACCTCTGATACATGCTCATATACACCATACTGAAGTGCAACCACCAAATTATTATTATTATTCGTACAAAGCTTAAGAAGAACCGATGCTGCACATTCTTTATTCTTTGGGGTTCCTGATCTCATAAACTTAACTAAAGTTTCGATAAATGAAAGTTGTCCCAGTTCTTTTCTACCATATGGATGTTCTGCAAGTAGTAAGAGTACCGAAAGAGCTTCATCAACCATATCTAACCGCTCGTTTTCAAGAATCTTCAATAAAGTTTTAATAGCACCAGCTTCAATAGCCTTAGATTTATTTGCTTGTGAAAGTGTCAAGTTAAACAAAGCTGTCGCTGCATCTTTTTTGCCTCTAATTGTTCCTTCCGTTAACAAAACAACCAGAGGTGGGATCCCATTTGATGATCCAATTAAAGTTTTGTTTTCATCAAGCATTGATAAACTATACAATGCTGCTGCTGAGTTTTCTCTAGCTCCAATTGTTCCATTTTTCAGAATTTCAATGATAGCCGGAATTGGGCTTTCATTAGAGACTTGTTTCTTGATTTTATCATCGATTGAAAGATTCAGAAGAGCGGTTACTGCGTGTTCTTGAATTTTGGAATCTGGGTATGAAAGAAGGCGGACAAGTGGTGGAACCCCGCCTTTTTCGGCTATTAAAGTTCTGCTTTCTGTGCATTCTCGTGAAAGCATGCGAATCTTTGTGACTGCCTTACGTTGTTCTTCTAATTGGGTTGAGGATAAGTTCTGAATCAAAGTTAACACTTTTTCACTAGGTGCTTTTTTCAGTGGTGGTGGTTCTTTTTTGGGAATTTGGTAGTTGTTGTCCTTGCACCATTGACAAATCAAGTTGTGCAGTGCAACATTTGGTGCTAAAACAGCGTGTGTTAAAGGTAGTCCAGTTTTTGGGCAGGTTCGGTTGTCAGAATCTAACCATTGTTGTATGCTTGCCCTCTCATATGTCTGCAATAGAAAATGAACAGTCAACACAAGAATTTGTTACAAACCTCTAATGGGAATCAAGAGGTACAAATTGAGGGGGTGCTTGGAATTGTTTATCTGTTTATTGCTTATTTTGATTTGATAGCAGGTAAGTGGATTCAACCATTCAAGCACTCATTTAAAAAATAATTATTTGCTTATTTCTATAATGATAAGTACTTAAAAATAAGCAACCCAGGCCCCCTTGACTTTTGAGGTGATTTGTACACAGAAGTTTTTACTTTGTACACAAAAAATAAAAAAATGCATTAAAACATTTATCCCCTCACTCTGCTTGTACAGATCAAATACATGTGAGGGTATAATTGTCCAAACACATTTATTTAATGCGTAAGAAGTAAAATTTCGTTCAAATCAGCTCCTTAAGATGGATCATATGAACTCACCTGACCAGTAGCAACAATGACAGGATCCCTCATTATTTCTAGTGTAATCGGACACAAGAACTCAAATGGAATCGCTATCGAGGTGCATTTTGTTAAAGATCTATTACACGGAAGAGGATCATCAAGAACATTGACTTGTTCAATTCCAGCAAACCTTTTAAATTTATCAAGAAGATCTAGGATCTTTTGAGTTCCTTCAGCATTTTGTCCTTTTCTTTCTTTCACAAGTTTCCTTATAGCCACGGTTTCGATTCTTAATTCCTCAAGACTGTTTAAAGATAGCTTGTCTGCTAGCTTTTTGATACTGTCACATTCTGTAATCCGATCACTGTCAAAATACAATACCGCCATCATATCCTTGGTAAGTTCCATATCTTGACTGTCCATTCGTTGCTTGGCTCTTTTAAGTTGCATACACATTAGCTCCACCTGCAACAGTATAATGTTTTCTTCATGAACAACATTGTAGGCCTCAAAGTAAAAAATTTTGTAGTTGACTAGCCTAGTATAACTTTTTATGAAAACTGCAATAGCGCGGTAGGTTAATTACCTGTTCTTTAACTTCTTCCGAAATTCCAATTTCCTTGTATGGAAATCCATCCATTGCCTGATTTAATTTATCATAAACAGTATGAAATCTTGTTACCATTGCTTCAGCTTCCAATACCTAGATAAAAAACATAAAAACCAATCAAACAACACAAATACATTCGATAGCCTCTTGAATTTGTGTTCACATTTCGAAACGAAGTTGCATAAACAAGAAATCTGTAGAATCTAACCAAATAAATTTTGCTTCCAGCTTGACAAGTCTTTAACAATTTCTTGCCTAGAATAAACGCTTTTTTCAATTTACGCAAACATGAGATACAAATTTCTGGAATATGAGCATCAAGATCTCGAAGCTCTTCTAATAATGGCAAACAATGTCTCAATCGTCTAGCTAGCGTTTGGCTTTCTTTCTTATGTGAGTATCGAAATTCTCCCATTATTTTTGCAGCTTCAATGATCCCAATCAACTCTTCGGCTAAATCCCTAACAACTCGTGAATTCGATAACACATTTTCTTCTTCCATTTGTAAATCCTATTTCTCTTTCTGTCACCATTTGAATATCAGATTGCACGTCTTAAAATCTGTTTTGTTCATACAAAAATCTAGAGTTTTTTTCATGATTGTTTTAACCAGATAGAGATTTCAATGTTTGATATTGATTTGGAGATTGATTTTTGAGTATAAGATGATTTAGATTGATGAACAGAGAAAAGCCTAATCCTGAGTTTTGTAAATTCATTTGGAAATGTGATCATATGAATCAAACATTATTTTGCGGTCTCATTTTGTGGATTCTAATTTAAAAGTTAGTTGTTTATGTGTAAATAACTTATGGCATATGCACATGTTTATACGTACACATGTATAACGTATAACGTATAGATATAATGTAGAATGCATATATGTAATATGTACCCATATATACCTTGAAAACAAAAGAAATTGTTGAACCATTTGTTAATATTTTTGTTATTTCGAACTTTTGTAAGGATATCAATCAAATTCTCCCTTTTACTTAAAATAATTATATTTATAGTCTTATAGGGGAGGGTTATTGTAGAATCATTTTATGGTAAGAAGTGTATGAACGACTTTTTTCATTTTTAATTACAATATAAATACACTTTATGCAAATAAAAAAAATATCAAAATTATTAAAATTTTATCCTCTTTATTATTAGAGCGATTTTAAAAAAAGTTTATGATACATAAATTAGATTGTGTATCATATAGTGTATGTGTGATAATGTGATACACACTAAACTTTTATGATGTGTATCACATATTTTATTATAAAAATTTAATTTCATATTAAAGAGCATAAAATTCTAATAATTTTGTTATAAATTTTTTATATAAAAAACCATTTATATTGAAGTTAAAAATATAAATGCTTGTTCATACCGTTCCCACCATAAGAAATATTTATACTTGAACATTCTTGTAATATTAGATGTATGACATCTATAATGAAAGGAAAAAAAATACAAAAAAAAAAAAAAATTCTAAAACAAAAACAAAAGTTGATGAAACTTTTAGTTATACTTTGTGAATTATAAGACTTCCTTTTAAATAGTGTAAAATGTATAAAATCCAGTTTGTGAATTCTGTTTTTAAACAAATGAAACTTATGTCTAAATCATTGGTGATATTAAGAAGAAAGAAAAAGAGTATCAAATAATATACAGATCAAAAAAAGTCTTTAGACTTATATTTTAGACATATATATCATTACTCATAGTTCATAAAGTAACTGAAAGTCTATGAATGCAAATTTACTTGGAATGCCCATAAAGGATCAAGAGTTGTGAAGCAAAAAAGTAGCAATTATATAAGACATCCCAACATATATAGAAATTCTCATAATCATAAGTATGGTTAACAAGTTACTCGGAAAGGATTCAGTTAAAAATGAGTAAGAGTTAAAGATATGCTATCAAATTGGACATATAAGAAATACATGCAATGTGTGGTTGTGTCGCACCCCTAAATTCGTGATTAGCGGAAGCATATTTTGAGTGCGACTAATCAAGGTAATAAGCACAAAGATATATAATGAACGACTCTATATGCGTCGTTTTAACAAAATACATTAATTCCATAAAAGTTTACATCAGTTGTACCAAATACATTAGCTCGTGTTCTGAATAGGAGAGATTTCCTAGCATAAATACTTATACAAAATATATTAATGCAATAAACTCTCTGATGTTTGCATGCTGACTCGAGCTAAGCTAATTCCTGAGTGCCAGCCTACAGCTGCTGAGTACCTGAGAATACATGCTAAAAGGGTCAGCTAAAAGCTGGTGAACTCACAGGTTTGATAGTAAAAATAATGTATGAACCGCAAGATATAGTTATGTATGAAATCAATCATAAAAATATGTATATTACTGCCATGAGCCCATAGTTCGAGCTTAACTGAGGTGTCAGGAATCACAATTAAGTGCCCGATCGTGCGTGCCTCCCTGCGAGTGCCTAATCTACACTCGTATATACAAATGATAATGCATCCGTTCGACGGCAGTCGTGGTAGCGCGACTACCCCGGACGGGGATTGTCAATCCCATATGGTACCATACACTAACATTCACGCTAAATCCACATTAACAAACTATGTGATAGAGGACTTCATGATTAGTAGAGCAAACTCATGCAGTCAATATATCGTGTTTTGTACTTGCGTTTAAATGTAAATGAAAACTGAGCATATATTCTCACCCCTGGGTTAAAAATAGTAAAATGAGGGGCTATGAGACTCACCTGAGTCTTAGAGTGTTTGCAAAGCAAGCAAGTATGATGTTGTACCAAATGAGTGTCCGCAGACTGTAACCTGTCGGGCGTTCAAAACGCGCAAGGTCATATGAGTGAGTAGATGTCTCAACAGATCATCTATGTTAGTTGTCCATCAATTAGTTATGTCCAAATGTTTGATTGTTTTGTTTGAGTTTTGAAAGCATGTACGGCCCGTTGGTGTGGTTATGTAATAATAATTCAAAGTATTATTATTATGTTCGTAGTGTTGGATACTTCTCGAAGCATATGAGTTTCATGTATGATTCTATATCATAAAGGTTTAATCTTTGTAGGTGTTTATTGCTTTTATATATGTATATATATATGTCCGAATGTATTAAGGCCCGTAATTCAGAGTCTAAAATGTGATTTTCTGGAACTTAACTAAGGGTCAAAAAGTCAACTCTCAAGGTCAAAAAGTCAATCTTGAAAAGTCAACTTGCAAAGTCAAAAAGTCAACTTGCAAAGTCAACTCATAAGTCAATGTCAACTCGCAAGTCTTCAGTTCGCAAGTCAAACTCAACTCGCAAGTCTTCAGTTCGCAAGTCAAACTCAACTCGCAAGACTTCAGTTCGCAGGTCAAACCAACTCGCAAGACTTCAGTTCGCAAGTCTAACTCAACTCGCAATACTTCAGTTCGCAGGTCAAACTCAACTCGCAAGACTTCAGTTCGCAGGTCAAACTCAACTCGCAAGACTTCAGTTCGCAGGTCTAACTCAACTCGCAAGACTTCAGTTCGCAAGTCAACGTCAACCCGCAAAGTCAACAGTTGTGTTTTTGTTTTGGTAACATGGTCAAACGGGCTCGGTTTGGCCCGAAATTTTTAGGGAAGCCTTAGATTAGTTCATAGAGTCTCCAGAAATTTTTGGTTCGTGTCGGAGTCATTTCGGGGTGTCGGTTTTAAAATAAAATCAGTCCACAAAGAGGGTTTTCGGTTTTGTCGGTTCACTTCGCCAATTTTTCTTAACTAGTTATGGTTCGAATTAGAGTCCACAATTTTTATCAGTTGTTCTCCTATATGTCTAGTTGTTAAACTGAATTTTTTCGGTAATTATAGAGTCCATCTAGATAGGTAGAAAATTCAGTGTAAGAACCGAACTCGGTTTCCGACAAATCTCAGACCAGGCTCAAAGATTGGTTTATAAAAAAAAATACGTACAGATCTAGAAAAAGTGTAAAACATGAAAGTTGTAGCTCTTTTCAATACGCAAATTTTTTAAAAAAATGCATCATCTAACTCTTAGTATACGATTTTATACGAATTTTTCTTTGAGTCTGACTTTTCTGGGCAGATTTGTGCATGTTAACATATGTTGTATAAAAACGATTTTTGATCTTATATTTGGACATAAGCATGTTAGATGAGCAACTAGACATTGAAATCAGTAGCATGCAAGTAATTTAGATGAGGGTTTGAAGTATTCTTACAAATAAGTGATGGAGGAAGGAAGAAGAGGAGATGATGAGCTTGATTTCTTGCACCTTCTTGTTCTTGATGGTGATGATGGATATCAATGATGATGATGAGATGAAAGGGTTTATTGACTGAGTTTTTCTGAGGGGGAATGAAAGTGAGAGGGAGAGGAAAAAAGGATTGGGGGGGTGTGTGTGTGTAATAATGAAAATGGTGAAGTGAAGGAAATGGAAGAGTGTGGTTTTGGTCTTGCATGGGGGAGTGAGGGGGCAGGAATAGGGGCTGGCCAAGGGGGGCCCACGGGCTGGTCTTGTGATTTTTAACCTTATTTCCAGACTGCGTTACGATCGGTGCTCGTTTCCTCGTTCGTTTCGTCGTTTATTTAGACGTTAAACGTTCAATACGCGCGTTTTAACTAACGATTTAAGTCTCGATATTTTTACTTGAAATATTTAATGTTACTACTTGAAAACATTTATAAAAATGTTTCGTTAAATTATCGGCCTCGATTTGCGCGTTCGTTTTACGGAGGTTAAATCGCGTAACGGTATTTTTGCACATTTTTGTTATCGGTTTAAAATACGATATTTTAAATGAAAGTTTTACTCGAAATGATATATTTTAAACTTATAAAATATATTTTGGCTTTCATTTGGTTGTCGGGCGTGTTCCGCGCATTTTTGTCGCGTTTATGATACTTTATACGTTACGTTTTACATGTTAAATATTATCAACATAATATTTAGAGATTTTTGAGTTTATTAAATAATTTCACATTATTTAACATTTTATTCACCAACGTCCGCATTTATAATGTGTCGGAATTCATCCAATAGTGAAATGTACGATTTAAACAACTCGCATACGTGTGTATATATATATATATATAAACATATATCAATACACATAGTGATACACATAATTAGCTCTAAATATAACTAATTACATGTATAAGTATAATGATTAGGCACTAACACAAGCCTTAATTGGTCGGGTGTCACATGTTTGAAATGAAGTTAGCATTGCTGTTATTATAATTATTATGGGTAGGAGATTTAAATGAAAAGACCTACCAATATGCAAAATTGTTATGGGCATATATGGACTTAGAGTTTTGTGTGCTTTTTCAAAAACGGCTCCTATTAAAGTTGCGTAGTGGGGACTAAGGTCAATATTAAATGGTTAAGTGGTCGAAGGAAAAAAAACAACAAACAAACAAACGGGTGTGTATCACAATGCGATTGTGATAGAAGGCTCAATAGTCAATAAGTGGTTAATGCTTTAATGTTTTTGGACCTCCTGTAAAAGCATGATTAGTTGGTAATCTTGATTAGATGCATATCCAATTCAATATTTGATCATCTTTAACCAAATGAACATTGCAGTAGCACTATCGTGGTGACCTTTTCAACTATGAGGTTGAAGGTTCAAGTCATGGATTAGACAATTGTATATATTCGTATATTAATAATATACATATTCGTAGTAGTGAGGTGTGTGACTACTTACTATTCTAAATATAAAATAATAATTTTTAATGATATAGATAATTAATTGTTAATGATGGATAACTCATTTATCAGCTGAAAGCCTGGAATGACTGACAACTTATAATTCATTTTATATACTTACTTACGACTAATGAATATAAAGTGCTTACTTTAAACAAGGTTCAAATCGCTATTTGTACACCTTTTACTCTCGTAATTGTGACACTCAATGATTGAGGTATTATTAAATATACACATAATTGAGTTATTAAGTACGTTTCAAGACACACCTATCTGATTGATGCGTATAAAGTTTAAATTTACGAATGAAATCCATATTGGACTTGTCTCAACTTCTAAGAGATATCCAAACATATACATAAATATCGTAAATAGTCTAGACGGGTTAGATTAGTTCATCATCATTGTTTTGTAGATTTACTTGGTACAATATATAATTAAGATCATAAATGTGGTTAGAATAATCTGCTATTGAAATGATTGTAATTTTGTTTATAATAACCAACTTAACAAGTTGTAAACTTTTTCATGCAATATTCTAGGTAATCCGATTGATGAATTTGACCCATTTGACTAGTCTCTTGAGTAACTAATTATTTATGTTACCAATTTATCTACGATATATGAATGACTTGCAATAATCACCCCCAAACAATTTATATTAATAATGTTTATTTCCATATCTTAACGAAAGATTTAACAATCACAAACGTAACACTCTTGCAACAATTTTCTTAATATACCTTATTTTATATATCACAAGGTCCGAAATTTAACCATAAGATTTATGTATTTATTCACAAGCGATGACTTTTTTTATAATGTGATAGCTAATAATTAACCATACGATTAGTATCTTCTTTGTTACTTTTAGCTATAATTAGCAAAACAATATATGAAATTAACATACTAAATTATTAACCAATGTATCTCTAAATTATGAAAGTTAAGTTAATAATATCAAACTGTTTTTTTTATAAAAAAAATTATAAAAATTCTTTTTCAATTAAACAAAAATGTAAAGGACTAAAGGTTGTTGACTATTAGATCAAAACAGCAATAACCATAAAAATTGAGGGTCCTTTTTGAAATACAACAATCGTGTTACGATCAAAAGATCCAACGGCTGCAAATAACTAGCCGTTAGTTTCAAATAAAAGAATTATGGGAATAGAGCCAGACATAAATCCGCTCATTACGATTCGATTTCGAACCCAAAATTAAAACTTTAAAAAACCCTTTTTCTCATATTTCATATACACACCCACCCTTTTAACGGATCAAAATTTTATTCATCAATCTTTGAAAAATAGAGAGAGATAAAGATTCAAGATTTACTTCAATTGAATCGATTTTAATGAAGTTTTTGTGTTAATCTCTCTCTTTTGTGTACTAATTTTGGGTTCATTCGAGGATTCTGAAGTTTACTGCACTACAGGTTAGTTCTTGATCTTTAGGGTTTTACTCGTATCTTGTTTATTGATTAATTCGATTCTGTTATGTTTATTGATTAAAATCACAATTTGAGTGATGGGTTTTTGTTTCTTTAATTAAAGTTTTATTTCTTGTTCGTGTATGATTATTGGGTTGATTTTATTTTTTATTTTTATATTGATAGTGATTATTTTAAAGGATTCTTATGTTGATTCTTTTGGGGTTTTTAATTGAATGTAGATACTGTAATGGCTGGAACGAAAGAAAACTTTTCAGATGTAATTCGCTCTACAAAAACACAAGGTAAATAAAGATTTATTATAAGCACTTCATCATATTTTATGTTATTTTTATATGATGTACAATGTATATGATGTGTATGATAAAATGTGTGAGTGAACACAAAAAAAGATTATGTAAACCCTAATTGATTTTGAAAATTTGATGTTTTTTAGGAGGAGGATTAAAGGCTGTAAATGCGAAATCGGGTGTTCCAATCGGTAATAACAGAAGGGCGCTAAGTGAGATAAACAAGAACATCATCAGAGCTACTCCAGCATATCCTTATGCTGCTAATACTACTAATGGGTAAAATAAATTCATCTCTTCTTTTGTGTCTTTATGTGTAGAATGATCTTTTGTTATCAATGCTCTTTAGTACTTTTAGTACCCATTTGATGTTTTGTCATTTTTGTTTTTGTTTTCTAGAAAAAAACCAATCCCTGTTAAGAAACCACTTGTTCCGGCTCGTCGACCCGTTACGAGGTCGGTAACAGGCATTTTAATCCCCTTGTTTTGTGTTTGAATATATTGAAAATAAGTCTTTTATAAATTCTCAATTTTTGTTGTTTTTCTGCAGGACCTTTAGTGCACAAGTCACCAGTAAACCATCTCTGCCTGTACCTGAGGTATACACCATTATGTATATTGTATATCTTGTGACTAGTAAAAAGATTGGTCAAAGTTGGTATATATAAACACAAATCCAAACATAATAATATGACTAAAACCATGTTAAAGGGTTGTATATCTGTAATCATTCTGGGTATTGTTTCAAGCCTATCGACTTTCTTTATAAGCTTGATTTTTTAACTTTTATCAATCTGACTGGTATGAGATAAGTACACTGAAACTCCAGCACATATCGGGATAAATGAACCATTTTTATAGGGAAAGAAGCCAAAAATCCAACCAATTCAAGATGAGAATGATGCTGAAGACTGCAGTATCATTGAAGTTGAAGAAGACTTCAATGCACCAATGTTTGTGCAACATACCGAAGCAATGCTGGATGAAATAGACAAGATGGTAGTTCGATTGATTTTCTTTTGCCAACATTCTTCATCTTATTTATCTGTTTAAGTTGATCAGTCTAATGTGTTGAATTCATATTTTAGGATGAAGATGTCTACGAGGAACCACCGTTGGACATTGATGAAGCTGACATGGATGATCCCCTTGCCGTGGTTCAGTATATTGATGAGATTCATGTACACTACAGGAAACAGGAGGTAATCTTTATGTTCATATTCTTATTTAGGATCAGTAATTGCACATGTATGGTAATAATTTTAGAAAAGGTAAATAGGGACAGGGTATTTATGATATTTAAAGGCTGTCTAAATGTACAAACATGTCAAACTTGCTATGTTCTATTAGAAGTTCTTTATTAATATAAAGAGATTAGCTAATAAGAAAAAATGGGTTAGTTGTTTTATCTTGAGGAAGTGGTAATTTAGACTATGAACGGGTCCATTTGGGTTAATCTTTATCTCTAAGTGATCAATTGGTTTAGTTCAAAGAAATGTTAATAAGAGATTAGCTAATAAGAAAAAATGGGTTAGTTGTTTTATCTTGAGGAAGTGGTAATTTAGACTATGAACGGGTCCATTTGGGTTAATCTTTATCTCTAAGTGATCAATTGGTTTAGTTCAAAGAAATGTTAACATGGAAAGGAATGGGTGGTTTGTATAAAAAAACAGTAGCTTTGGAGGAAACGGGTCAAATGAGTCGATAGCTGTCCCAAGTGTAATTTTCTCAAGCTTAAAACCTGTAAGCAGGCCAGATGGGTCAAATGGGTTTTCCAAACACATGAAACCTCGTGAACTGGGTAGATAGTTGTCTCAAGTGTACCTTTAAAATATATAAGCTTATAAAACATGTCAACCCACATGTGCCAAATTACCTGGTTTTGACCTGCTACAACACATCCCTACACTAAAATGACTCGCGTTAAAAGCAGGTTAAATGTGAATTTGATTGCAATTTAACATTTATAAAGATACCATACTGTTTTACATTACAATCATGTTTTTTTAATTGCCAATACTGAACCAAATTGCAGATTTTGAGCTGTGTTTCACCTATGTACATGGAACGACAGCAACATGACATAACTGACAGGATGAGAGGCATTCTCGTCGACTGGTTAATTGAGGTACGCAAATTATGCACCGATTTTAGCATCTTTATCATACAAAACACTTGACAAAAGTTTATAGGGATTTCTGATCGCATAATTTTACCTAATAGGTTCATTACAAATTTGAACTGATGGAAGAGACCTTATATCTAACGGTCAACCTCATTGACCGATTCTTGGAACGTCAAACTGTATCAAGAAAGAAACTTCAGCTTGTTGGAGTGACAGCCATGCTTCTCGCATGTAAATATGAAGAAGTTTCTGTGCCTGTTGTTGAGGATTTCATAGTAATTTCAGATAAAGCGTACACAAGAGCTGAAGTTCTCGATATGGTATAACTAGATAAACAAAATTATGTATCTGCATTCATAATTATTATTAGCTTGTGAATCTCATATTTGTCTTTTTTATATTAACAGGAGAAGGAAATGGTGAATACACTTCAATTCAATCTCTCTGTTCCAACTCAGTATGTGTTTGTCAAGAGGTTCCTCAAGGCTTCAAAATCTAACAAAGAGGTCTAATAAGTTTCTTTTATCATTATTCATGTTCCCTATTCTTGGACCTTTTTTTTATGGAAACAAAAAAAGATGTACATGTATTCTTTTTCAGTGCTTCAACAACATTCCTATCATTTAATAATATGCTTCTATTTTTATTTTTTCTGGCTAATGTTTTCATTTTGATTATAGTTGGAGCTACTATCATTTTACTTGGTCGATATGTGTTTGGTGGAATATGAAATGCTCAAGTTCCCACCTTCACTACTAGCAGCAGCTGCTGTTTTTACTGCTGGATGTACTCTCAACAGATCAAAAGAATGGACCAAAACAAGTGAACATCATTCAAATTATTCTGAGCATCACTTATTGTAAGTTCTGATCCGATTTAACAAAAAAAATACATTAGATAATCCCTTTTCTCTAAATTTTATTTTGACTTGGTTTATAAGAATATTTTGAAAGATTGTTTTCCCTTTTTTTTATGCGTAAGTGGCTTGCAAAAGTTGATTTGTTCTGAAAAATTCAAGTTGTAATTTATATGCATAGCTGAATTGAATTGAACCAAAAAGAACTGTTCTAGAAAGAACCTTAGTATGTGTTAATTTGTTTTTTTAGCTGTTTCTGCAAAAGAAGGACCAACCCGAACCGTTCATATTGAAATGTTCATTGGTATACTAAAAATGATTTGAACGTGAACCAAACCACACTCTTTTTCGTTCATATTGAAATGTTCATTGGTATACCAAAAAGAACTGTTCTAGAAAGAACCTTAGTATGTGTTTGATTTTTTTTTTAAAGGACCAACCCGAACCGTTCATATTGAAATGTTCATTGGTATACTTAAAATGATTCGAACATGAACCAAACCAAACTCTTTTCCCTTGCAATTTATTGAACAATTTGCCATTTTTATTTTCAGGGAATGCGCAAAGATGATGGTCTGTCTACACCAGAAATCAGGCACTGGAAAACTTGTTTCAGTGTTCAAGAAGTACGGTACATCAAAATATGGCCATGTTGCTCGCACCCAGCCTGCTAACTTCATGGTGGAGGACCTTTGGGCTTGATCGTCTTGACTGAAATACAAGTTTGTGACTGAAATACAACTTGAAAAACTTGGGTTTGTTTTTTATGCATATGAGGGACCTTTGGGCTTGATCATGGTGCAGTTCACAAGTTTGTGACTGAATTACAACTTGAAAACTTGGGCTTGTTTTTTATGCGTTGAGCAGCAACCTATAGTTGCCCGTCTCGTAGGTTGTTGAAGTTTATTTCTATTTCCCGTAACTATTTAGATCGTCTGTGACCCGTTCTATATATATCTGATGATGTTTAAAACAGTTGGTTTAAGTATTGTGTTAATGTGAAGGATATGTTATTAGTGTTTCTTATGCCGTTCTTTATCTGCTTTATCTTTTTATGGTAAGCCTGACATTCCTTATATATTATTGAAAAGAACTTGAGTCAATCTATCAAACAGTGGAAGTTTAAATAGATTTCTATAAAATCTAATAGTGGAAGTTCCACAGTTAAATAAACTGTTTCTATAAATACTTTAAGAATCATGCATTAACTTACTCTTTCCGTATATTTCTCCTACTAGATTTTGTTACTTGTCACTAGATGATTCCAAATTTAGAGTATTTGAAATGATATATTAGATGCATAACCAAATTATTAAGGCTTTAGGCCTTGTGAGGAAATGCTAACAACTATATTAATTTACCTTAATAGTCTTTTGAGCATGATAAATATCCTTTATGTAATTATACAAATCTATATGCTTTAAGAAGATGAAAGTCGAACCCAATCCATATCGAGCCAAACACTAAAATGGATTTTCAATACGATAAACTTCATATATATTTGGCATCAAACATTCTAAACATAATGTTAGACTGTTAGCTGTGGTGGTTAGTTGCTGACTTGCTGTTAATCTGTTACTATGTTATAAATGAGTGATTACATGTGTGTATTTGAAGAAGTGAAGGGTAAGTTATGTAAAATAAATCTAATCGGAAGCAATAACGGGAAAAAAAAAAAAAAAAGGATATAACTTTACGAAAATACCCCTACATTAGGTTGTCAATTTACAAATCATACCCTCATTTCAACTCCTAATTCCAAAATTCTTGCATCCATTCCGCCGGCACAATCAGCAGCAGACGCCTCTTTCAATCGGCGCCAAAACCCAATTAAAACCCTAGGTTTATCAAAGGTATGACTTTTATATCAGTTTCTTTCATTTGCCCTTATTTATCTAATCTTCTCATCTGCAAAGTTTTGATTTTTATATTCTTTTTCTATTATTTGTAACCGAAGTTCGATTTCTGAAACTGATGTTAGTATCAACTCTTTTGTAGTAGCTTAGAACTTTGTTTGATGCGCATTAGGTATTTGATGTTATGTATTCGTGAGGGCATGTAATTGAAAATGCGTATCATTATTTGATGCACACCAAGTGCTTGATGATATGCGGCACTGAACGCCAGTGATGGAATGAGTAGTAAGAAGCTTGATTTTTGCTTAGATATGGTCACACACATAGTGGGTCGATTATGATATCGACATATCGCTGAAAAGATTGGAAAATGTTTGTTATAAGCAAAGCATCAACCTGCTGTCACCTTATAAGCATTATGAATTTCATAAGATAAATTAAAATTCGAGTTTAATAAAAATAGTCCACCTAAGAAATGCCAGTAAATGTCATGGTAACTTATTGTTTCACTGATATTCGTATCATAATGGAAAACCAAGCCTGGGTTTATTGATCCTTATGCAGCTTTTGGCAGATCTTTTGAGTATACTTCTTCAAGGCTACTGAAATATACTCATTTTTTTATCTCACTAGGAATGCTTATGCATAGTTAATTGTCGCATTTCGGATGAAGTGCATGTCTAAAGAATTGTGACCTTTTCTTTTCTTCAGTGGTAGAGTAGGAAAAATGCTAAATTTTGATATGATTTTGTAGGTAGAAAGAGATTGTAATAGCTCAAGATGGCAATAAATTCTGCTTCCAAGTTCTTTCATGGTACGTGCTTTACAATTCGATTGCCTTGAGTAATATAAACATGTTATCCAGTAGCATTCATGTAACTGATATTCACGTTGCGATCACTCTTATGGTTTCTGATTGTAAATGTAATGATGGAATTGAGGGTTATCTTGTTGTACATTGACATGTCTTATTGGTGTTATATAAGTTTGTTATCCAATAAGGAGTTGACAGTTCGTTCCTTGGTTAAAGAATTCGTCGTATTTTGGTTAATGTAGATTATAGTTGTTTTGTGTAAGCTATTAATGCATATAGGTAAATCCTAATTGCAGTATTTGTATAGTACAGTGCTGAGAAGTGTTATTAAATCCCTTTGATTTCTTGAATACGTATGGCAAAGTTTAGATTCCTAACAAGTGTTTGAACGCACTTGTATCAAGTTATGTAAATATACGTTACAAATAAAAGGTATTATGCTTAAAAGAAACCATAAAATATCCTTTTATTTTTAAATAAACTTGTGCTTTGTTCTGGAAATGGTTGCATCTATAAGTTACTTTCACTTATGATATATGCTGTATGTCTACAAAGAAATTTTATGTCGCACACATCGTGAGTTTTGCATATTCATATTGGCTATCATATTTTATGCATGAAACTAAACCACACTAGTTGGCCGTTCACTGTTGCGGGGCCTCAACTACTCCTCAGGAGTCCTACAATCAACACAGGAGACTACCTGCAATAGTTTGTTGGCTCAGGTCTGTTTTTTTATGTAATCCATTATCTGTTTAATTTTTGCTTTACATAAAAGAGATTCTTTGTTATCGGTGGAATGATGGGTTGTATCAAAACGATTACTTTTTGGTGTGGGTCGTGTTGGGTTGATTTGAGACCTCTTGTCCCAAAGTTCTACAATATTTAGAAATAATTATTGTGTCAATATGATTATCATTGATACACTAGTTTAGGAATAAAAATATTTTAGAAGGTTTGCATTCAAAGTACACTTTAGGTTACTTTCAACCCATTTGATCCGTTTTCTTTTAAGCTCTACTTTCTGGCCCATTAGATAAAATATAATTCAAATCGACCCGTTCTGAGGTAATGGGTAGAAATCACCACCTTTGTTCCTTGTTCACCTTAATGTGGAATAGTTATTTGTTTTATGTCTTCTCCAGCAAATAAGGACTTTCATACAAATGAGAACCAATCTGAAAGTGGTAGACAACTCAGGGGCAAAGCGTGTTATGTGCATACAATCTATGAAATGCAAGAAAGGAGCAAGATTAGGAGACATGATAGTTGCATCGGTGAAGGAAGCCCAGCCAGGTGGAAAAGTAAAGAAAGGACAAGTGGTATATGGGGTAGTTGTCCGTGCTGCCATGCAGAAGGGACGTTGTGATGGAAGTGAGGTTAAGTTTGATGATAATGCTGTTGTACTGGTCAACAAGCAAGGTGAACCAATCGGAACTAGGGTCTTTGGCCCGGTCCCACATGAGCTAAGGAAGAAAAAGCATATCAAGATACTCAGTCTTGCACAGCATATTGCCTAAGGTACATATCCTTCAGTTGGTGGTGTTTTGGTCGTCTTTCCTGCAAACTATTTGCTTATGACACAAGCAATGTCATCAAAACTGGATTAAAGTAGCTAGCATATTTTGATACTAGCATTACCATAATTTTCCAAGGTGTTAATTAAATAAAGTATATTATGTCAGGCATTCTGTGATAATTTTGTGATCGTTTTACTTTATACTTATGCATTTCATTGTCAGTTGACTCGTGTATCAACAAAATATCTACATCCAATCATATCTGTCAAGTACTGCAACGGAATCTTTTCTTCTGTTTTTTTTTTTGCCAAAGAATGCTGTCATACTTTTATTTTGTTAGCTACGGTGAAGCTAACTGTGGATTTTACAAGCCTTGGTTCTGATCACCCACTTTAAAAGTGTACTAATAGTACCAAATGTACTTCAAATAAGTATTTTCTATGATATTGTAATGCTACGTCAAACAGCAAAATAATGTGTGAAATTTCTTGTGACCCTTGCTTTGGATCATTTACTAAGTTTAAAATTGTTTGCCTTTCAGATTTGAGACTGTAAGAGTGAATGCAGCAGCTTGAACCTGTGAGTTGCACCGCATTTGATGCAGAATTTAAGCTTTGTAGTTATCTAGGAGAACTGTTATTTTGGGCTCTCAAGTAAAGATTTTAGATTCATAATGGTTTTACATTTTGTCTGTGGTTTTCAATATTACACAAGTAGTACTCATCTTCCCGTTCTCTATGTTAAAGAAAGGAATATTGAGGAGAGCCTGGGTGTTAACGTTCTTATTAAATTATCTACTTTAACAATACATGTAAAACACTGGTGTGTAAGTAATTGGAGTAAGTACAAAAACAAGATGGGTCGTTTTTATGATAACTTTTTTGAACTGTTATTCACTGATTGTTAATGTGCAAGAATGAGGGTGATAGTTACAAGTTAAATCTAAAACAGATAGTTTGGTTTATATATAATATAAAAAAGGGTATATTTTCTCGTAAAAATTCAAAAATTACTAATAAAGGGTAATGATAAACATTAATTTTTTCGATACATACATCAACTTTTACGCATTTTAGTGCAGTATTATACAACAATGTATGTCTTTCATATAGCGGTGTCAAAAGGGTCGGGTCAACTCGAACTCGATATGACCTATTAGGGTCGGGTTGATTAGGGTCCCATAACCTTTTTGGGTTGTATGACCCGCCCCGATAGATCCGACATTCTTATAGGGTCGGGTTAGGGTTAATTAAGACATTGTTATCCGGTTGACCCGATAAGAACACTAAAAAAAACTTTAAAAAATATATTTTCTAAAAGCCCCACTAGTCCATGTTCATTAAAGCATACATGTAAATTAATAAGCCCATTATTTTAGTATTGTTTGCATGTTGATCATTAGTGTATTGACTAAACCCCATTGCCAATATACATTACACGTCTACGGCCCATAATCAAAGTGCTGCTAACATCAACTCTTTATCATCATTCTAGAAGGTAATGAGTAATATTTATATGCTGTTAATTTTAAATATTTGATTGTTTATCAAATTGGATTGCTTAGGGTACTACTTTGAATTATTTTTTATGCAATAATATCTGAAGGTCGAAACTTTTTCATTTGGGATGAAGTTTTTTATAAAGTTTTTCATAACAGTGTGATGTAGCTATTAAAAAAGTTTTTAATGACTTTTAGTCATTGGGGATGCTCTTAGTAAAGAATTTTAAAACTTTATGACCGGTCAAAATAGACATTTAAAATTGGATGGAGGGAGTAACACGTAAGCTGGTATTTGGAGGTGATAAATCCACAGGACGTTAAAAGATGCGTCGAAATTTTTCAAACATATGTGGACAAGGATTCCCCCATACAGAAAGAGAGGCCTTCCTATACGAGTAGTGAAGAACTAAACGAGAACATAGCTACACAGAATTTTTGTACAAATGTACAACTTTACCCTTACCATCATACCCCACCCATTTACCCAATGTCACAGTCACACAAATTTTCTTAGCATTACCCTTGCTGTTTGCACGGAAGTCAAATGATGATTTGACTTCAAATCAATCATGGTCTATGGGTTCAATATTCTAGTACTAAACACTCATCATTATTTTAATTAAAATACAATTATGTTTTTGATTTGTATGAGTACTCCGTAACTTTTTATTATTGACTCATTACTTTATTTCAGAAAACACGTATACATACATATTCACATAATAATTATTGGACACAAACACATAAATAAATGATAAATGCTTATTCAATAATAATAATTTTGGGATAAACTATTTGTATAATAACTCGAAGTTTGATTAATTGTTACGATTAAACATACCGCGCATACATCTATTATACTTATAATTAAGTTACTATATGGAGTAACCCATTCAGATATATATTACACGTTACCATTTTGAGTTGTCTCAAATAGTTGTTCATTTTTCATGTTACCACTAATTAATAGAGATTTTATGGGTAGATATATTATTTAATTGGTGAAAAATGTAGTTAGTGAAAACTTTTAAAATATTTGAATATTGTCAAAGCAAACACATTGACTAAGCGGACAAGTAAAAAAATGTTGATTTCGAGACTAACAATATTTTTTTATTAAATATTAGAATATGATGAAATTTATGTCAAAATGTAGATAAAAGTACACAAGTTATAACTATATATTCAAAATTACTTCAAATATTGTATGTTGAAAGTTATTATCGAAACACAAAATAAGGAGTAAACTAAATAAGAAACTATAATAATAATGTTACTCCCTCTGTCCTAATATAAATGTCTGACTTACTATTTCATGATGTTCTAAAATAAGTGTTTAAATTCCCTTACAACCAATCAGAATAGAGTTTAGTGGGTAAATATGAGATTTTATCGGTAGATAGTGACTTGAGGGGGGAGTATATATTAAATAAGTGACTCTCGGCCTCTGGCAGTCTGGCATCCTTTGACCTTTCACTCTTCAAAATCTTGTCACTTTATTCCGTGTAAATAAATAAACCCTCACCCATCTGCATCTTCTCATTTGTTTTTGTATCCCACTAATACCCAAAGGCTGAAGCTTTTTTACCTTTTTTTTGTATGAATTTTATGTAAATTCAACAAGAATGACCTTGTATCTTTCGCCAGCCTCAGTTTCTGTATTACCAGTTTTTTCATTTCTCTTTCTAAAATACTTCAACTGTCAAGAGTAGTAGAGTTCCAACACAAATAAACACATACGGTGGAGTATCAAATACCCAACATCTCCATTTTTCATTTTCAATTACACTAGAAAAAGGAGAAAGATCCATGATTAGATTCACCAAAAATCTTCTTGTGTGTCTATCAGAACCTTCTGTGGATTTATCAACTCCCCAGGTCTCATATTGTTGTATACCAGAAGGACTGCTTTTGTATTAATTAGTAGTTTTAAACAAGTGAAATTTGTAAATTTATTTAACTCCATCTGGTTAGGGTCAACTCTGCCCCTTTCAGTTTATATGATTTGCTTTCTACAATAAGTAAGTTATAGAATTTATTCGATTGAGCTCATCGAATATATACTACTAATTAGTATCAATGAATGCTTCAATGATAAGAGAAGCTATAGAAGGAGCTGTGTTAGGTGATGCAGTTTCTAAAGTATCAGATGTGATAATAGCGGTGTTAGCTAATACGTTGTATTTTCAATCCAAACTCGATGAAATGAAAGAAACTTTAGCTAGTATGGAACTAATCTTCAACCAAATGGAGAAACTCAACGAAAAATTGGATAGACGAAAACAAGAAACCGACGTGTTTATGAATAAACTTAAAGAAGCGGAAGAGGTTGTTCGCGAATGTGAGAATATCAAACTGTATAATGTGTGGAAGAGATACACCCACGCCTCAAAGTTGGATGAATTGAATAAATGGTTTTCCAAGTTTCATCTGCAGCTGCAGGTGGCTAGGAATACAATGGAAATATCTGTGGATGTAAAAGGTTTGAAAAGGGGAATGGAGAAAAGGAAGAGTTTTGGTGGTTGGTCGTCTCGTGTTCCATTACTTAAGGGGGAGGTTATAGGATTTGATGATCGAGTTAAGGAATTGAAGAAGATGGTACTTGAGGATGAATGTCCGATTGTAGTTGTTTCGGCTCCTGGAGGTAGTGGGAAGACTACTTTGGTAACAAAGTTCTGTGGTGATCCTGAAACTCAAGGTAATAAAAATTGTGTTAGTCATCATTAATTCTAGATTCAATCCTTTATTTACTGGAATTTTGATTCTCTAATTGGAAAGATTGCATTTTGGGTTAACCAATAAATGTTCATTTCGGTTATATTGATGTGTCATGTAACACGTCAACTGACTAGATTAGAAAAAATAAAGTTACTCAAATTCAGGAAACTCGCATAATTTGTTACTCAATTGAGTACCCGTTGTGAATGCTTGTGTGTATAGGGATAAATGTCGGGAAATGTATTTAGCTATAACCCAAAGTCTATTGTGTGTATCAACATCATTTTAGTTTATTAATTGTGTGTATTGAACTTTCAATAATGGTTAGTGTATGTATCCAACCTCTTTTTAGATGTGATTGATGATGTGGAACCGTTTTTGATGATGTGGCAACGTATATGGTTGCCACATCATCCAAAATGGCTACTGGATGAATAAGTCTTTCGATACATACAATAGCAATAAATGAAAGTTTGATATGCACGATAGACCAAAATGAAGTTGGATACACATTATCGACTATGGGTTCAAGCTAGATACATTTTCAGACGTTTATCCCTTTTTTATATCGTATTCTTTATATCAAATCTTTTTGATGATAGTGTTCTCATTTGAGCAGAAAGATTTGGTGATAACATCTTCTACGCAACTATCTCTCGTACCTATGACATAAAGGTTGTGATCAAAAATTTACTTGAGAGGAACCAAGATGGGCTGCCAGATTTTGCTAGTGATAAAGTTGCAATCCAACAATGGGGAAGCTTTCTGGGTGAAATTGAATCCGAAGTACTATTAGTACTGGATGATGTATGGTCTGATACCATTATAGAGTACCTCAAGTTCAAGTCACCTGGATACAAGATTCTGGTCACATCTAGGACCACTTTTACACAATTCCATACATATCAATTGGAGCCATTGAACCATCAAGATGCCACAAATCTATTTTGCCACTCAGCGTTTTTCAATCACGAACGTGATGGTATATCAAATGACCTTGTTGACACGGTATGAGGAAACCTTTTTCCACAAAACTGAAGTTTTGGATGAGAATATTTGTTTTATTTTCTGTTAAATCATCAAAAGTTATCACTGATTAATGAAAACGGCTTTATGTAGGTGGTCAAAGGTTGCAAGAATCATCCATTGGCCCTTAATGTGATTGGTGGTTCGTTGAAGAGGAAACGTGTGGAAAGATGGCAAAGTATATCCAATAAGCTGTCTAAGCAGAACAAATCTGTTTTGGATTTGGATGAATCAATACTAGTCTGTCTAGAAAAGAGTTTGGATCAGGAAAAACCAGAAATCGAGCAATGTTACTTGGACTTGGGAATTTTTCCTGAAGATCAGAAGATAGCGGCTACGCTGCTTATGGACATGTGGGTTCATTTATACAAGCATGATGAAGAGGGATTAGACACCATGAACATCCTCTCTGATATCTCCTCCAAAAACCTTGCTACTCTGTTGCCAATAAGGTACTTAAAGCTTCAAAGATTAGTTGAAGGTGAACAAATAAAGTTGCCAGGTAGTAATAAGTGGTCAATTACATGATGGATAGTTCTATTGTGTATAATCAACTTTAAAAGTTTATATTGTATGTGTATTGTTATACTATATACATGACCTCTTGTGACTAGTAAACCGTTGACACGGAACTGGTTTTATAAACGTGACAACTTATATGGGTGTCACGTCAGAAAAAAATACCATGTTACCTCATGAATAAGTTATCCGTTACACGTATCATTTACAGTAGTATAGCAATTTTGCATAAAATTTATCCTATTTTTCGACGCTTAACCCTATCAATAATAACCATAGTTCCACATAAAAAGGGTAATTGCCCTTGCCCAAAATCCAAATCATGTGTTACTTTAAGAGTTCGATATATATCTTGGATCATCCGGCATATACTAAGCAATTGTTTATTCTAGACATTATATTGCTTTCGTTTTATCTAACAGTAATGAATCGGAAATGAGATAACAGAAACATTTGTTTTGACAGCTGTTTTATAACCAGTGGACTTATACATCCTTTTATCCGTCTTCATTTTATCTGCAAACTACCTTATAAGCCAGTAGCAGGTCTTCAAAATAAAGATTAATTTGTCATAGACTTTGCACTTTATTGCAGGAAACATTTACCCGCAATTGCCAACCATTGTGAGGAGGAATCCATAGTGCAGCATGATATGATGAGAATGCTAGCTATTCGTTCGAGCAGCCAAGGTTCAATAGAACACAGAGAGAGGTTAATTATAAATCCACATGACAAAGATCTTCATCAATTGCCACAAAATGTCAACGCCCGTATTTTATCAATTTCAACATGTCTGTTTAATTCATTTTTTCCCTTAGTTGAAAGTTGATATAACATGAAAGAATAAAAAATCAATCCATTATTTTGATCCTATTTGCTTGCTACTGATGATGACAGGTGAAACATTCTCATTGACATCGAACGCCGTCCAACTCCCTAATGTTGAAGTTTTTGTGATGAACTTCATGAACAAGATACATCCCTTGCCACTTTTTATGCAAAACATGGAGAAATTAAAGGTCCTAATCATCACAAACTACGGGTATTACTTCTCAGAGCTCGAGAACTTTCCTGCACCTCAACATTTGATTGGTGTTACTACCATTAGGTTGGATCATGTTTCAATATCTTCAATTAGTTCATCATTACTTGGGTTAGTGAACTTGCAGAAATTGTCCTTGATAATGTGCAAACTAGGCAACAGTTTCGATGAATCGACTATCAGAATCCCCAACAAATTAACAAGCCTTTTGGAGATCAATATTGACTCGTGTGATGATTTCATTACATTTTCTGCAGTTTTATGCGAACTGGTGAGCCTAAAAAAAATCAGCATTACTAATTGTCACGAACTGACTTCACTTTCTGAAGGATTTGGAAACCTGGTAAATTTGGAAGTTTTGCGGCTTGCATCATGCTCAAAGCTCACAGCGTTACCTGAATCAATGAGAAAATTGAAGAAATTAAAAATCATTGATCTATCTCACTGTTTAAACCTGTGTAAGTTGCCAGTGCATTTTGGTGAGTTGGGTAGCCTACACACAATTGATGTGAGTGGTTGCACCGGACTACAGGAACTTCCAGAATCCGTTGAGGATATACATTCATTGAAAGTGGTTTGTCATGAAGAAATGTCAGGGATATGGATTGATTTCCCAGATGTAGAACTAGAAGTGGTAAAAGAAGATACACTTGATACCTTTTCAAAGATCATTCCAAGAGGATATGTATGAAAATTGAATCACATGAACAGTTTTAATCATGTTGGTTTTCTTGTATATCTGCTGAACATATGAGACATGTTACATCGTTAGATAGTACGTTTTCATCATCTTTTCATTGGCATTGCTCTATAGGTTTACTTTATAGGAAGAATTGATGTTGGATTGGTCGGTCTTGTTTATTACACGTGCAAAATGGTAAGCATATCAGTGTATAAAACCAATGAACCAACGTAAACTATAGACATTGCACAAAACCATCATATATTAACTTTGCAAAAGTTCATGATATAAGAAACCCTATTGCTTTCTAAAGAGGCACCAAAGATGCACTAACTAAACCATGACTTCAAACACAAACCCAAGAACATGGCTAAGTAATAATATCCATGATCATAAACCATTATAAAGTATGATAACCATTATTATCATGAGATTTGTAACAATTGCTAATACGCTTTTCTAGCAGTCCGTCTCACTGTAGCAGTTTTCCTTTCCACAGTACCATAACTCATAGCCAATGGTGGCTTCTTGTTTTCTTTGCTGCTACTTCTCAACGAATACCTCTGTGTCGTTACCAACTCCCTCCTCTCCACCAATGGGGTTGTCATCTTCCTTGCACTCTCAAATTTCTTGGTTTCACCCGTTTTCTTTGCTGACTCAACTCTAACTCCAAGATACTGTTTGCATGGAGTCTTTTTCTCAACTGCGGGTTCACCTCTCTTCTTTCTCAGTCTTTCATTCCTTCTGGCAGAGTACTCTTCATAGAATCTGCCCCTTTCAAACATAGGACTCCCATTGGTAGGATTTGCAGATTGATTTGTAGTGGACCCCCACAAATTATCTTGAACCATCTTCGATAGAGCTCTTAGTTCATAAGATATGGTATGGTATTCAGGGCGGAGTTCAGATTCTTCAAAGTCAAAGGATTGGTTGGGTAAACGGGATTTTGTAATTAAGCCTATAAAATAAAGCATAACAACAAACTTTAATATAAATTCGGGGAAAATGACAATTGCATCAAGTTCAAATAACCCACCATGTTTCACTATAAACCTAATTTTAACTGTTTACGTCAATTATGTGTTTTTTAGTATTTAGGATATATAAATCCTCCAGCGTGAACATTACAAAGTTCATTGCAAGTGTTTCATTATTGTCTCAGCATCAATAACTTGTGATGATCAACAATACACAAATTACTACCAACACTAGACATAGTAGAACTTAGAGTAGAGTCAACCGATAAGTCAATTCTGCAACTAACAGAACAGTATTCTTTCTAATATGTGTTTACTTTCAGGATAAATATAATTACAAATGAATTTTTCAGGAAAAGTTTGTAAATTACTGCCGACGTGGATACAGTGCACATTGTCATAGAATTATAGAAACGAAGTTCTTCGCTTTAGAAAGAGAAATTAATGAAAACTAAAACGCTCTCACATTTATGAATTTGTGAACATTTTTTTGATACCAAACAAATCAATTGTTGGCATAAATTAAATTTTTGTGAAAACATTAAGGAAAATTTTCGCCTACACATAACTATGTTTTTGTATATTTAGGTATACCCAATTTTATCATTCATGAATCTGTAATCACAATTAATTCTATACTAAACAAAAGAGTTCTCAGCAAATTACGGTGTAAAAAAAAGATCACCTAAACATTTTTCACAAGCACCAGCAAGGGTTTCGATATACAACAAATTTCAACCTACAAACATTCAATTATCAACAATTTTTCATCAGTCATAATTCCTAAGAAACATATCATTTCAACACCAAACAACTAGTTTCTCATCAAATATTCTTTTTAAAACATAAACAAAAAGTTCACCTAGACATTTTCACAAACACCTTTGAAGCTTTTCTAAAACACCCAATTTCATATCAAACCCCAAAACCTATACCCACGAAATTACTCAATTCCAACATAAATTAACAAAAAGATTCAAACTATAAAATGGAAATCGATAACATACCTGATGGGGTTTGAAGGTGGTTCACAGTTGCCTGAACAGGGCGGCTCCGGGAACGAAGCCTAATCGGAGACCTTAAAGCGAGCGGTGGTTTTCGATCTGAACGCATCATCATCTTTGACGTGTAAAGAGATACAGAGATTAAAGATTTGACCTTTGTTGTGAGATTCTACAGTTTGTAGCGACTTTAAATATGAATTCAAAATTTAGGTGTTTTAGGGTGAAAGAGGGCGGAGCGTGTAACGTAACGGTTATATTTTTTTGATCCAACGGTTCAGAATGATCTATAAATTTGGAAAGATTGGGTATAGTAGTTCCTTACTCGAATTAAAATACTTTTCTTTTTTTATTACGGAGTATTGAAATTTACATACTCAATTTAAGTCAAATAATATCATATTTTTTAAACACAACTATTCAATATATTATGTACAATAACTTATAAGCATTTTGGGGACATATGTAATTAAATTTAACTTGGGTATATATGTAATTATACCGAATATTTATTTATATAGTGCTATTGTATATTCGTTAGATATATGGGACACAAAAAATGCAATTCAAAATGTTATCTATCATGTATCTAAAAAAACAAAATGGTTTTTACTAACATGTGTAGTCGCGACACACATTAAATTGCATTTAACTAACAGTTTTTTTAAAAATAATATATATTGTAGTTAACATATGAATAAAAAAAGTAATTATTAAATTGGATTGATTTCTTCTACTATATATAAAGAAAGTATGATGTCGTAAAATTTTGACACATCATCAAACTTTATTCATTTTCTTTTTCATTTTTATATCAAATTTTATAATAATAATAATAATAATAATAATAATAATAATAAACTTTTCTATTAGATTTTTTTTTATCATTTTCATGTTTACACTTTTGACACATCTACATCTATGTATTTTATCAAACATCTTTACTTTCTCATTCTATAGTTACACAAAAAAAATTTAGCATACTTTCTTTAAACCTACTTCTCTTCTCTTATAGTTTAGTTTATATATAAAGAAAACCATATGCTTTGCTATTGTGAGACATCATCAATCTCATTTTTTTTTCTTTTTCAATTATTTTACAAAACTATTAAGAATATCAACAATAATAATATTAATAAAATAATTATTATAATAATCATAACTCATATATCATTAAAAAATAAAGAAACTTTATTACTACTAATTATATTTAATATTGAAAATCAAATACTATTAACTTTGACACATAATTAATATATTAAAAAAAAAAATCCTACAATCTAACACATATGATATATGTATAGCCGCCTCTCACAAGATTCGAACCCAAAACCTCTCGATAGATAAACTCCTCAAATACTACTAGACCAAAGGCTTGTTGATGTAAGTTCATACATTTTTGGAAATATCTATTCCAATTAAGTCTTTTTATTAAAATTTTCATTTCTGATTTTCTTATAATAAAAATCTTAACATAAAGTGGTCTTACTTATCATATTGAGTGACAACTTTTAGCGCCACATGTCATCATACATCCAATGATGACTCTCGACATTAACCTTGTTCAAAGCATTAAAAATATTTAATTTTAAAACTTGTAGTAATAGTAATTACAAAATGGTGAGAATAATACTTTGAGTTGATGAACTGAAGTTATTAAGCAATATGAAAGATGGTGTAAAGTATATAACATTTTGTAGAATATAATGGGAAGAAAAACATACTTTTAAGTCATTTATAGTGTTAACGACAAATATGTAAAAGTTACTGTATTAGATTCATTTTAATTTCTTTCTTTGAAATTTCAAATTTGAACATACATGTGACTTTTATTTGATTTTATCTCTCGAAAGCTTTCAACGTTAACTTTATCGGAGTGGGTTGTGCATAGCACAACCTTCAAGATTTCTAGTGGTATTATATGGAAATAGTAATAACTTTAAAAAATTCAACTTTATTGAATACACTTTATAAAAAGTGAAGTCATAGTATTTGTAAAATTGATGTTGTGTGCCTATATTTTTAGAGAAGTTGTTATGCATATTTATTTGATTTATCAAACTATAAATTACCATATGGCAGCACAAATCAAAGAGCAAGTCATATAAAATGTTTAGGGGTATTTTTAGAGCAAATCTTATTTACCTTACTCTCTTTTTTTTTCCTCCCTTCCTCAAAAGGATTGTCTGCTAGCAAGAAATAACTATTAAAACTTACTAAACAATTCGATTTATCTTCAATTATAACTCTCAATTCTTTATCTTATCATTATAATCTTAAGTACATATTATGCATTTCTTTAATTTATCTTAAACTTGTATTCAACTTTGACCAAACTACCCTCTGAAAGTTATTTTTTAGATGTATATTTACCTTTATTAGATATGGTAAATTGGTAATACATCAATAAATAGTTAATTACCATGAATATCAATTCTACGTCTTAATTAATTATTTAAATAAGGATTGTAATTATACCAAGTATATATTGATAATACGTTGACCTAACAAGAAAGTATATACTCAAAAAAATTCCGCTTATATCCGTTGAATGATGATGTGTCCGTTGTTGCATAGAAGGAGTATTTTGCTAGATTTATATAAAAATTAGTTATACTTGTCTTAAATATAAGGTAAGGGCACAATTGATATTCATCCGACATATCTTATATCGAATATAATTTGCTAAGAGACAATAAAAAATATCAAATGGAGTACGTACATTTTTATTTGAGTCAATATTAATTTCATTAAATATATATATATTGTTGGGAAAAACGGTCTAAAAGATTCCCCAACAACACAGCCAATGAAAACAGTAAAGAAATATGAACACAAGAATATACGTGGAAAACTTCAAAACCGGAGAAAAAACCACGGGCCTCCAAAGAGAAAAGATTCCAGTATATGAAAAATTATTACAATCACATAGACTAATCTCTTAAGCTACCACCCAACCAACGCTCACACCCTCCAAAGATTTGACTAACACCTTAGACACTCTAAACCAAGTGACTAAAACAAAGGGATAAAGAAATAATCAAATACTTAAGATGTATGTTGATTTGGTGCACTTTGAAACTAAGGCTTAGGCCTCCTTTTATAACCAAAGAGTCACCCCTCCTTTGTTCCATCCACCAATGTGGGACAAATACCATATTTTTATTTTAGCCAAAACCAACAATCTCCACCATGGATAAAATAAAAATAACTTTGTTCCAACATCAGAACCATTGTCTTGACCGACAATCATAATTCGAAGAGAATTATCATACTCCACCATAAAAGAGTATCTCCACTCAGAATAACCCATTCTAAGCATTTCACCTTGGCACATGTCGAAAAAACTTGCTGAAATTGTTTATGGTGCAACTTCCCCTGTTTGGCTCACCTGGAAGTTCCTTAGCCATCGACATCAATTTCCACCACACACCTTGCATTTTAAGCCAAACCAATGCCCATGTGTAAACACTTGTGGAACCGCTGACAACCATCCCTTTCCCATGGTGGCGCGGACACACCATGAGAATGTCATATCTTAATAGAACTCACTATTCTCCGTGAGAACGGAGACATTGTCAGCATATTTGGAGCCCTTTGCCGAATCCGCTCCACCTGGACAATCTATCTTGACATGCCCAGACTTCCCACACTTCCAGCATATTAGATTTTTCTTGGAGTTCTTCTTCTTCCTATCTTCACTTATCAAAACCGTACCTTCTGATGAAGTCCCGCTCTTACCTTCCAGTCTTTTCTCCTCAGATAGGAGTTTGCTAGTAACGTCTTCAAACTTCATGGTCTCTTTCTCATACATCAGAATAGGTTTCATGTGTTCATAGGAGGATGGTAAAGATAATATAAGTCTCAATGTTTATCTTCATCATCAACCTTAACTCCAATATCCTCCAGTTCTGAAACGATATTATTAAGAATACTCAGATGATCTGAAATTTTTGTACCTCCTTCCATACGTAAAGTATGGAACTGTTCCTTGAGATACAACCGATTTGAGAGGCCCTTGCCTTGGTACAACTGTTCAAGCTTATCCCAAGGCTCCTTTGCCGTTGATAACCCATGCACGTTTGCAAGAACATTCTTTAAAAGACACAAACGAATAGCACTTACCGCTCTCAAATCCATATCATCCCATTCTTCATCATCGATCTTACTGGCCCTGCTAGAATCACCGCTAGAAACAGGGGTTGGTTTCCCCTTCAATGCCTTGTGTAACCCGGACTGAATCAACACATCCTTAACCTGAACTTGCCACAAGTCAAAATTGATCATTCTATCAAATTTCTCTACATCGAACCTCATTGGACTGAACTTTGACATCGTACTAGTATTGTATACTAGAAAAAATATATTTCCAGCCAATTAGTAATACACCCAGGAGAAAAAGGATCTCAGGAAAGAGAGGTGAGTCACAATGGACACGCTTAAATACCAAGTCTTTCCTTAGCCAGAACCTTTTCTACATGTATAAATACTCCACCAGGCTCACATATAATTCTGTCGTATACAAGACAACCAATAGAACCAAGATACCCCAATACGATAAATAGAATTCGTTTCTGATGTGGAAGTTCAGACAAAACTGCAACCACAGAGCATACGATGAAATTCTAAAACCGAGACCTCCGGCAAAACCTTGGCTCTGATACCACTTGTTGGGAAAAACAGTCTCAAAGATTCCCCAACAACACAGCCAATGAAAACAGTAAAGAAATATGAACACACGAATATACGTGGAAAACTCCAAAACCGGAGAAAAAACCACGGGCCTCCAAAGAGAAAAGATTCCACTATATGAAAAATTATTACAATCACATAGACTAATCTCTTAAGCCACCACCCAACCAACACTCACACCCTCTAAAGATTTGACTAACACCTTAGACACTCTAAACCAAGTGACTAAAACAAAGGGAGAAAGAAATAATCAAATACTTAAGATGTATGTTGATTTGGTGCACTTTGAAACTAAGGCTTAGGTCTCCTTTTATAACCAAGGATTCACCCCCTCCTTTGTTCCATCCACCAATGTGGGACAAATACCATATATTTTATTTTAGACAAAATCAACATATATATATATATATATATATATATATATATATATATATTAATTTACCTTCACTTTCATAGTATCAGTGTGAAAGTGAATACATGAATTAAATTCTTTGAATTTAGATGTTAACATGAATATAAATTAAAGTTGAACTCGACGGATAAAACACCTTGTTCGGTTCTAACCCATTTTTTGGGTAATCGGGTCATGAGCAAGCATCAATATTTCTTTGCCAACCCAAATACAATAAAATTGCTTTCGTTCTAAAAGAGTAAAGTTTCCATTCAATTTGTGATAAGTATATAAAATAAAATTAAATATTGAATATAATGCTAAAAGTATAAAAGTTAGGCACTTCCATTTTTATTTTAACCTATCAGTGGGGGCTAATGTTATTATTATATATTTATGAGTGTGTTTGGTAAAATGAGTTGTAGATGAAAGTGGATTTGGAAGTGGAGTTGTAGCTTTTATTATTTAAAAAAATGTTTGACAAATTAGCTATAGATGAAACTTATTAATGTAAAATGACACAAATGAATATGATATTTTTATAATTTCATATTTTTAATAATTATAAAATTGGTAATGTAATAACTTAACAAGGGGATGGAGATTTTTTATAGAAGCTAGTTTTAGGGTGTGTTTGGAAAAGGGCTTCTATTTGTAATAAGTCCAAGCTCATAAGTTTTGTTTGTCAACACAAAAATAAAAATAAAAAAATATAGGACTTCCTGAAAAAATAAACCTCAAAAAACCCCTAAATAAAAAGTTTTTTGAAGTGACTTTTGATTAGAAGTCCAAGTCATAGCCCATCAACAACCTTCAGCTTCAACTCGTTGTTACAAACACATCCTTTGAAGCTTGTACTTTTGAAGATTATCTTTTAGAGAATCTCTCCATCATTGTTCATGTCAAACAAGGATTGTAAATATATAAAAAATGGAGTAAAAATTTTCCAGTCTCTTATAATTCTCAATAATCCTCTAAAATAAGATTGCCAACACACGCTTAGTCCTATAATTCTCAAATCAAACCTCGTGATGTTGTAAGTTTTTATATTTTATTTTTTACTTAATTTGGGGTTTTTTCAGTTCATGCGTCAATTCCTTGTATTTATTATTAGTCACACTTGTCTTAAATATAAGGACAAAATTGACATTTATCCAACATATCTTATATGGAAGAAAATTTGATAAGAGACGATAAAAAATAATTTCATTAATAATATATTAATTTACCTTCACTTTCATAGCATCAATGAAACCCAAATACATAAACTTAATTTTTTGAATTTAGATGTTACCATGAACACGAATTAATCTTGAACTCGACGGATAAAACACCGTGTTCGGTTCTAACCCATTCTTTGGGTAATCGGGTCATGAGCAAGCATCAATATTTCGCTGCCAAACCAAAAACAATAAAATGGCTTTCGTGCTAAAAGAGTAAAGTTTCCATTCAATTGAGATAATTAAATTAAATTAAATTAAATAATGAATATAGGGTGTAAAAATTTGTGTGAGACTAAGGGAACCAATGATATTATGTCACATGTACAAAGAGAATGTTCCATACTATAAAACCCATTTACCCCAAACATCAATTATCTCACAAACGACAAATCGAAAAATCATGAAACTTGCACCATAATTTTCAGCGTTTTATCCTCTTCGATTTGCCGTCCCTCAAAGCATACTTCCGACGATTTTTTTCTTCTTCATTTTTTTGGTGGGTTTCATATGTTACTAACACATGTGTTAGAGTGTTGCGTTTAGGGTTTAGGGTTTGAGGTTTAGGGGTTAGTGTTTAGGGTTTGGATTTTGAGGTTTCTCCCCGAAACCCCAAAACCCAAACCCTAAACCCTAACCCCTAAACCTCAAACCCTAAACGCTTTATAAAACTCTAAACCCTAAATCATACTAAACCCTAAACCCTAATAAACCCTAAACCCTACTAAAACATAAAATCTAAACCCTATACCACGAACCTTGCTAAATCCTAACCCTAAACCCTAACCATAACCGTAAAAAAATGTACAATCAATCACTAACACATGTGTTACTAATTTATAAAACACACCAAAAAACCGAATTTTTTTTATCGAAAGTTTGCTTTGAGGGACGGCAAATCGAAGACGATAAAACGCTGAAAAATATGGTGCAAGTTTCATGATATTTCAATTTGTCGTTTGTGAGATAATTGATGTTTGGGGTAAATGGGTTTTGTAATATGGAACATTCTCTTTGTACATGTGACATGATATCATTGGTTCCCTTAGTCTTACTCAAAAATTATGGACTCATTTGAACCTTACTCAATGAATATAATGCTAAAAGTACAAAAGTTAGGCATTTCCATTATTTATTTTAAATTATCATTTGGGCCTAATATTATTATGCCCTAATGTCAATTTGTGAACTCTATAAATAACAAGTGTGTTTGTCCTTTTGTGATTTATACTTATAATTAAATAGTCGACTTTTCTTAGTTTTATTAATTGAGTGTCTAAATCAAGTGGTTTGTAAGTGGCCAACTACTCATGTGGTTATTGTTCGAGTTTGAGTCTTATTGGTGATTCTTAAAAACTTTCTCTCTCTCTTTTTCTTCATAATTATTTTAATGTTATTGAATATGATATAAATCAAAACACATTCGTAAAACTTTCTACTTTAGAAAACATTAGTTGTAGGCTTGTAGCCAAAATTATATATATATTTATATATATTACATTTTAAATTTTATTTTATTTTCAAGTTCCTAAATAGATAATAATTAGTAAACATACTACACATGATATTCATGTATTATAGTTACTTACAAATTGTAATAAGTTATTATAAAAGTGGTAATCTTTTTTTCAAGTAAAATTTATTTTATAAACAATCACGGTATATTATATTGGGGTTAGTGTCTGAAAATGTATCAAACTTTGACCAAATATCTATTGTGTGTACCTAACTTATATTTGCTAATTTTAATGCATCCAACTTTCAAAAAGGATATTTTGATGTATTTTGATGACGTGTCACTCTCTCCGTATGCCACGTGACACGCAATACGAATGACATGTCATCAAAATATATCAAAACATCGTTTTTGAAAGTTGGATACATTAAAATTAGCAAATGTAAGTTGGGTACACACAATAGACATTTGGTCAAAGTTTGGTACATTCCAAGACACTAAACCCTATTATATTTGTCTCAAGAGAAATCTAAACTCGTAGTTCAATGGTTGTACGCACACATCGATACCATTACGCCAAAGACCATTCATTTATTAAATTGATACATATAAAATCAATGTCGAGAATAATTTATTCCTTCGTGAAACGTGGGCAAATAAAACCTTGCTATTATTTATCTATGGGTGTGTTTGGCAAAATGAGATGGAGATGGAACTGAAACTGAAGCTGGAGCTTTTATTTTATAAACAAGTGTTTAGCAAACTAACTAGAGATGAAGCTTATTAATGTAAAATGACACAAACGGATATGATATTTTTTAATTTCAAATTTTTAGTAATCATAAAAAGTGTAATGTAGTAATTTAATAACAAGAAGATGATGATTCTTTGTAGAAGCTAATTTAGGGTGTGTTTGGGATAGGAGTGTTCGTGGACGGTTAACCGGAGACTCGGGTAATCGGAGACCGGTCAACCGGAGCAAGGGATTCGAAATATTTATGAACCTAAACCGAAATCAAAAAATTCGGTTAACCGGAAATCGGTTAACCGTTTTTTCAGTTCGGTTAATCGGTTAACCAAATTAACCATTTATTAATTAATACATATTTAAAAAGTAATTAATAACACACAAATATATCTTTATTTTTAGTGTTCAATATATTTAAAATATTTTGATGATAAAAATATCAAACGATAACCATTTTACTCTTTATAATTGTGTATTTAAGTTATACGTACATAAATCGTCCGAATATAATGGGAAACTTAGTAGTAATAATTACCATATTTGACCAAAATTAAGCTAGTAAATTACATTAAAATGAGTGAAAAAGAAATATAAATGATTTTATCAAAATACAAGTGTGTGTGTATATATATATATATATATAATATACAATATATATAACATTTTTTAGTTTTTTGGTTAACCGTTTATCACGTACATTCCAAAATCATGAACCGAAACCGAAAAACAAAAAAAAATCAGTTCGGTTAACCAAATTCGATTCGAATCTACCGGTTTTCGGCTCAGTTTTTCAGTTTCGGTATATTTTGAACACCCCTAGTTTGGGAGAGGGCTTATAGGGGCTTGAGCCTCTATTTTAAATAAGCCTAAACCCATAAGCCTTGTTTGGCCACGCAAAAAAGAAGAAGGTTTTTTTGAAAAAATAAACCCCAATAAGCCCTTAAACAAAAATGTTTTTAAGTGACTTTTGAATAGAAGGTCTAACTCCAGCTCCAACCCTTTGTTGCCAAACACAGCCTTATGAGCTTGTACTTTTGGAGATTAATTTTTTTAGAGAATCTCTCTATCATTTTTCATGGCAAACAAGGACTGTAAATATATAAAAGATGAAGTATATTAAAAATAGAATCTCAATCTCCTTTAAAACCCAATAATCCTCCCCCAAATGAGAATGTCAAACACACCTTTAGGGTGTGTTTGGCAAAACGAGTTGGAGATGGAGCTCGAGTTGGAGATGTAGCTGGAGCTGGAGATGGAAGTTTGGGGCTGGAGCTGGAGCTTTTATTAGGGGCTGGAGCTAGAACTTTTACTTTTTAATTCGTGTTTGGCAAACTAGCAGGAGATGGAGCTTATTAATGTAAAATGACATAAATAGACATGATGGTTTATGATTTCATTTTTAATAATAATTATAAAAAGGTAATTTAGTAATTCAATAACAAGGAGATGAGGATTCTTTGTAGAAGCTAATTTTAGGAGCTTATACTTTTGGGGATTATTTTTTAGAGAATCCCTCTACCATTTTTCATGCCTACACTCATAAAATTAGAAATCGAAAACCTTACAACATCTTTACTGGCCCTTTTAATTTCATCACCTGTTGGATCTTTAAATGCAGCCGAGCTTATGACTTTAACTCAATGGCTATGAATTAATGTATGTATTTTGCAAATTGCCTTATGAAATCTTATAGGTGCAACATACTACAACTGCTTGTGTAGGGGAAAACGTCTTGAGCATATTATTGGGATGATGAAGAATCCGAGGTACACGTTGACTTACTAATTTAGTCTACCTAAAGTTATATGGATGAGATGAGATGGGCTGGTCAGTTGACACCAAAATCAGATAAAAATGCATTGGGTACTAGTCAATTTTAGTCAGCTAAAAACATTTCTTAAAACATTATTAGTTGGAGTATTTGCAGATATTACTCAAAAAATATTATTAGTTACTGTCTGAACTATTTTTATATACAATATATATATATATGTATATATATATATATGTATGTATATATATATGTATGTATATAGAATTGGGTGGTCGATATGCATTCATATAGTCCAGATATATCATCCTTTAATAGTCTTCAATAACCGTGCATTCGTTTAGTCCATCAGTACTCAGTTTCATTCATGCGGATTGCAATGACAACTATAGTACACAAGAGTTTACTCCATCAAACACGTTTTCCATGCTCTGTGCACAAAGTTTGGAGTAAACCAGTCGGTCATTGAGAGGTATTGTGACAATTGTTGAAGGATCTTTATTCGTTAATTATAATTTTATATAAACTGTGAGGTTGTGTATCCATTCTTCAGTACCATGGTGATTCGGTATCGTGGGTGTTAGACTACATTTAAAAAGAAAGTTACGAAATCCATAAACTTTCATAACAAACTATGTGCCCAAAAGCGTATACACATACAACATCGTTTGAAAGACAAGCCCATGTATTAATATTGAAACTGAATCACAACTTTTGAGAGAGCGCATGACTTCAGAGCAGGCTTATTAAGGTGGGGTGTTCATTAGCAGCCTCTTTATAGTATTAACTGATTATCATCAAAAAATTTTATTTGCAGAGAATAGATGGAATTTCACAAATACATAGTGAGTAGTACTATTTTGAATGGATCCTATCACAAATTTAGTTTATTGTGATGTTGATATGGGGTTACAGAAGCAGATGCAGATCGTGTAAACTTGTTACTTGATTGTGAGCGTCTTCACCTTGCTGCTCTCTATAAGTAAGTAAAATATGATGGTTTAAGTGAATGATGATTTTAAATTGAGGTGGCCAAGTTGGACGGTTGGATAAAGGGTCAAATGATGTTAGGTTTGAACTATTATGAGCAATATTATTAGTTGGGACATGTATATATGTTTCTTGTGCATTATCAATAACGTGTCAACATAGGCAATGATATGTGCGAAATCTGGTTGGCCTATCATGGATTATTGGAAAGAGCTTTGGATCCTAAAGTCTAATCAAGATGATTAAGATTCGTACATAATACACTTGATGGACTCCCTCCAAGTCAAGTATTAGTCTATTCGTGTACGAATTGGTTTTGCCCTTTTAAGTTTATCATGATTAAATACGTTTCTCATTTAAAGACACGTCTCCCAATTGAGTAGATTCGTCCAACACTATTAGATACATTGTTGTTGCAACTGAACAACATTCAAATTCTATGAGGTACTATTTCATGTATTTAGTCTACCTGGTAGGGTATATATATTTATGTGTGGTGCATATTGCACACAACTTTTTGTGTTTAACTTTCATATACTATGTCTCACATAAACGACATTACAAAGAACGTACACTATAATCTTTACTTTGCAATAACCATTATCTACTTAATGAAGATAATGGCTATGTTTGGCACGCTCATTTTTTGAGCTTATGGGAGCTTGTAGCTTATGATTTTCATAAGCTTCGTTTGGCTAATAAAATTAGCTTATGGTTTCCATAAGCTCCAAAACCATAAACTACTTGAAGTAGCTTATAGAAGTAGCTTGTAGCTTATGGAAGATGAAATTACATAAATACCCTTCAAATAATTATATTCATCTATTAAAATTAATATATTTGTCCTTTTATGTCATTTTATATTCATAGCTACAAGCTCCAGCTACTCTGCCAAACACAAATATTACCAAAAGCTCCAGCTACAAGCTACCAGCTCCAGCTACAAGCTATCAGTTCCAGCTACTTGCGCCAAACATACCCAATGACTAATGCCATCACGATAAGGTTTTTTTTATGTATACTTCCACAAATTCACAGATCATTCAAGTATTTTATGAATTATGCTCTTATCCAATATAATTGTTTAACATTAAATATTGTTGGGTAGTGAAAAAAAATGTAGTCCGCAAATTTTGCGGGTTATAATCTAGTTTTTATCCATAAAAGTAGAGAGACAACAATATAATACCTGTGTTAGACTTCAATTATATAGATTAGACATATTGTTAGCTTTATACTTATAAACAAATATTAGCATTAGTATAAGATTTCGATTATAGTCATTGAAAAGTTATTAACTTTTTATAATAATAAAAATAGCATAGCATGTTCTCAAAACTTTCTACTAAGGATAGTTTTAGTAATTTGCATCTTCATTGTATAACTTCAAATTAACGATTATAATACCTGACGTAATATATTAGTAGTATGATGTTATGTCAACATAAATGTAGATAGCTGTGTAATGATTAAAAGCATATGAATTTGTATTGTAAGTTAATACTACTAAATATTCATATCCTATGTCATATTAAAGGTTTCGCAGTGTAGGGAAGTTAAATACCTTCTTATAATCTTTACTAATATATAAAACATCTAACATTCTCTCTCATCAACCTTTTTTAAGACTAAGTGAGTCTCACTATCCCATTATATATTATCTATTCTTATTTATAATTCACTAAAGACTTTTTTGATTGACCATTTATCAAAGTGTACATTTATAATGGGACATCCCAAAATAGTAATGTGAATTTTTTTTATGAAACGAAAGTAATACAATAAATTTTTATATTAAAACATTCATTCGCACCTTCATCCACCGTCCTCATTTTCAGCGTTGTTATGCGCGGATAGGACGCTAGTCATATGTAAAGTGTCGTAAATACTTGACTCCGTATTTATTTACGTAGTGGTCCATACTTGACCCGGTTTCAGGTTCGAATGAGAGTCCATTATCAACCAACCTTCAATAAATAAATAGTACTCCCCCGTCCTAAAATTATTGTCCACTAACAAAAAACACATAATTTAATAAAAGTGGAACCACAACAGTTTTCAACCACTCAAATATAATCTACGTGAACTACTCTACGTGAACTCTCAGTGGACAAGTATTTTGGGACGTGCAAAAAAGATGTGAATAATTTTGGGAAGGAGGTGGTAATACACATCTGTTTGTTTGTAGTCATACACATACACAGTTACACACTCACCTGGACTGGATCATCATCATCCCTATTCCCAACCCCCCAATTTTGAACTCCAAATGGAAGGTACGGTTCGTTGCGATGCAAATTACATTCCGCTTTCACCAATCAGTTTCTTGGAACGATCAGCTGTTGTTTACCGGCATCGATTATCAATTGTTTATGGCGATTATGTCACTTTCACTTGGCAACAAACTCGCGATCGTTGTCTTAAACTTGCTTCGTCTCTCGCTTCATATTATCAAATCAAACCTCGTGATGTTGTAAGTTATTTTATTTTATTTTTTACTTAATTTGGGGGTTTTTCAGTTCATGCCTCAATTCCTTGTAATTATTATTATTTTAAGCTGTTAATGTTTTTTATATATAGTTGACCTTTTTTAAAGTATAACTAATAAAAAAATCAATTCTTGTTAATCACTAAAGTAGCATTTGACTGAATCATTGAAGTGGTAGCTCTTGGACAATTTTCATCAAAAGGTAATATAATTTCCAAAATCGTGATACTGTTAATATGCAAGAAAGATTCCTTTTTTATGCATTTTCTTTGGTTCCCAGTTTGTTAAAATGTTTAATTTTTGTAATTATGTTATCTTTTTTAAGTAAAACTGGAATGTACAATCCCTAGAACAAAGATTTGAAAATTTTAGTACATAAAAAGGTTAGTTCAAAGGCGAATTATATTGTCTCAGTTTATGGAATTACTGATCTGATCATGTATTGTTATCTTATTTAATAATAAACAGCAACAATTTCATATATAGAAGATTTATAAATTCACTGTTATAAAGTGTCACATAGATCTTTAATAAGTATCAGCTTGCTATAGCAGCCAGTTTTACCAAACATAGAACTTGTATGTACCAAAATTGGTTGTGTAATATAAAGAAGCATTGATAGATGGTTATGTGGTTTTTGAGGTTTTCACTATATCAAAGTGAAGTCATATCTGATCTTTGAATTAGAAATGATTCGGTTGACTAAAATGTCAACTTTTGAGAAGTTAACTTTGGCCTGAATGAAGCCAATAATGTGTTATTAGCTCTCATGTGTTAAATACTCTATTTTATGTTTACTTTGCTTGATAATACATCAATAGACACTGTTTCTTATATTAATCCGGCTTTTGCGGTTTCAATTTGTGAGTAGGTGGCCGTGTTGGCTCCAAACGTCCCAGAAATGTATGAGCTCCATTTTGCAGTTCCGATGGCTGGTGCTGTTCTTTGCAGCCTCAACATCCGTCATGATTCAGCAATGGTCTCAACTTTGCTTAAACATTCAGGCTCAAAACTCATATTCGTTGATTACCAGTTTATAGATGTTGCCAAAGGTGCATTAGAGATCATGTTGAAATCAGGGGCTGAAGTGCCTCAAATAGTCTTTATCCCAGATTCCAGCAAACATTCTAGTCAGCCCAAGTCAGAATTTATGGAATATGACTCTCTTTTGGCAATGGGAAGTCTTGATTTTGAGATCAAAAAGCCAAATGATGAGTGTGATCCAATCACGTTAAACTATACATCAGGAACAACATCGAGTCCAAAAGGTGTGGTTTATAGTCACCGAGGTGCTTATTTGAATTCATTGGCAGCAGCTTTACTTAATGAGATGCCATCAATGTCTGTGTACCTATGGACTGTTCCCATGTTTCACTGCAACGGGTGGTGTATGACGTGGGCTGTAGCAGCGCAAGGAGGTACGAATATCTGCCTAAGGGCAGTGACTGCAAAGGGTGTTTTTGAATGCTTATCTCGACACAAAGTGACACACATGAGTGGTGCTCCGACGGTTTTGAACATGATCGCCAATGCACCGGCCACTGAGCGGCTCCCCCTTCCAGGAAAGGTGTCGGTGATGACCGGTGGCGCTCCTCCGCCTCCTCAGGTGTTGTTTAGTATGGGGCAGCTAGGGTTTAGTATTTGTCATTCGTATGGTCTCACCGAAACGTACGGTCCTGGAACCGTTTGCACATGGAAACCCGAGTGGGACTCGTTACCCCTAGAAAATCAAGCGAAAATCAAGTCCCGACAAGGATTGAATCATATAGGTTTGGAGGAAGTCGACGTTAAGGATCCAGTGACCATGAAAAGCGTCCCATGGGATTCTAAAACAATCGGTGAGGTGATGTTGAGGGGAAACACGGTAATGAACGGGTATTTAAAAAACGCAGAAGCGACGGAAGAAGCTTTTCAAGGCGGGTGGTTTCGTAGTGGGGATTTAGGTGTGAGACATTCGGACGGGTACATTGAACTCAAAGATCGATCGAAAGACATCATTATTTCAGGTGGCGAGAATATCAGTACCATCGAGGTGGAATCAGTGCTTTTTGGTCATCCGGCTGTTCTCGAGGCAGCAGTCGTGGGACGGCCAGACGATCATTGGGGTGAAACGCCATGTGCTTTTGTGAAGCTGAAAGAAGGATACGAGTTAAGTGGTGATGAGTTAATAGCGTATTGTCGGGGAAAGTTACCACGTTATATGGCTCCGCGAACGGTGGTGTTTGAGGAGTTGCCAAAAACATCGACGGGGAAGATACAGAAGTTCATTCTCCGGGAAAAGGCGAAGGCGATGGGAAGTTTGCCATCTCGAGGGAAGAGCAAACTATGAGATTTGTTGAATGGAGGGGTGTTATACTGAAAGGGTGTACATAGTACATACCCTGCATCATTCTACAGTAAGTCTGTATTTTATGGTTAATATGAGCAAATAAAAGTGTCAGTAAACTTGCAAATCTATGGTTCAATTGGATAAATAAAAGTGAGATCATGTTAGAATCTACCAATCTGCCTCAGTGCCTATGTCAAGTTTTTTAACCAACTGAGTAGCTTTTAGTAACTAACTAAATATCCGTTCCCCCTTCAAAGCTTGAACATGTAGAAAATGGAAACTAATAAAAAGGGTGTGAATTCGTCAACATGTGCAAACTACAAGGGGCTTGTTGTAAAGTGTAAACTATAAGCTAATAGTATTTGTGGGCTGATTTGTGTGTTCTGGACTTCTGGCCTCTGGGTGTGACTGTGAGGGTGATTGAAATGATTTACACTATTCCCACCATCCATTCTATTTTAGGTACATCTCAAACTTAGGCATTTTTTTAGGTGAGTAACATTATTATATACTCCGTATTCGGTAAATGTTTTTGTTTTCCTCCCTTTTTATTTTTAGTTGATTGATGATGATATTCAAGTTTCTTTCATTTTAAGTAATCATCGGAAGTCGGAAGGGGTGACCTTTTAGCCATGAGATTGTGGGTTCAAATTTATGGTGCACATATATAAATATTCGTGATGGGGTGTGTGAGCTCATTATCTTTCTAAAAAAATTATATCGATCAATTTTATATATAATAAAACTTAGGAGAAACTGAACTTTCACTCATATATAATACTGGTAATAATAAATAATAAAATGAAAAGTAAAAAAAAACACTTAATGAATACATCAGCAACAGTACCGAATACCGGTTATAAATAATAAGATGAAAAGTAAAAAAATAAAATAAAAAATGAATACAGGTCGTCGTGAAACCAACATATTTATTTTTTACTATGCTATCATATAACCAGAAATTAAGAAAAATGATTAATCAGTGGACTAAATTGTTAAAAAAAATTCATCAATTCAATCATATGGAGTAAACAATACTATTCCTAAGTACAAATAGTCAATCAATTACCAAGTTATGCTAGTTTTCCCAAAAACATTTATCACAAATTTTTCAGTAGTCACATGTTATAAAGTCAACACATATCATGCTTATGTGCATGAGAACTTTTCCCCCCCCACCTCCTCACTAAAAATAGCCATTTGCATAATGAAACCATTATATTTCATCATGCATGGGAATATATGATGACCAAAAGACTTCTATTTTATAAAGTCTCAAGAAGACAAGTTTTTTCACACTAAACCACCGAAACCGAAAATGGCAAATCATCATAAACAAATAGCCATTATCGGAGCCGGAATCAGTGGCCTACTAGCATGCAAACACTTGATGCAGAAAGGTTTCCGACCAATCATTTTCGAATCGCAGAGCTCTCTTGGTGGTGTGTGGGCCCACCACACTCTTGCCTCAACCAAACTCCAAACTCCCAAAATTTACTACCAATTTTCAGATTTTCCTTGGCCATCTTATGTTACTGAGGTGTTTCCTGATCATAATCAAGTGTTAGAGTACATTAACTCTTATGCTGTGCACTTTGATCTGGTCCGTAGGATTAAGTTTAATCATAAGGTGGTCGCGATTGATTACTCTCCACCTTTGGATGATGATGAGATATCTGGTTGGGATAAGTGGGGTTGCAATGGAGGGCCTTTTTCCCTTGAAGGGAAATGGAAATTGCTTGTACAGGACATCCTCTGTCCATTAGAAGTACCAAAGGTACAGGGGTCAATTTGGTGAATTTGATTAGATTAATTAGTTTGTTTTAATAATATATATATATATATATATATATATATATAATATTAATATTATTTTATGTACAACTATAATATACATACGTGGACGTGGATGTAAGAAAGGATAAACAAGTTAAATGGGATGAATGCAGTTAAAAAAAGGTCCCAGAAAAAGTAATTTAATTGTTGTGACACATTAGATTGTGATATTAAGAGGTTTAAATATGTAACTTCAATAGTTTCTAAAATTTAATTTAACATACCCAAAAGTTAACCAGATGTTACCGGTATTTGTTTGGACCTATTTACCCAACAAGAAAACAAGCCTCACCGATTTATCAGATGACTTGACAGTTTTGTATATATCACTTGGTAGGTTTTTGAAGTGGATTTTGTGATATTATGCAATGGAAACTATAGCAACTTTCCTAATGTGCCCCAATTTCCGAGTGGTAAAGGGCCGGAAGTATTCGATGGTATCACTTTACACTCCATGGACTATGCAGCTATGAGCACAGCCAATGCGGCCGAATTCATCAAAGATAAGAGGGTTATGGTTGTTGGATTTCAGAAGTCAGCAGTTGACATTGCAGTAGAAGCTGCTAAAACAAATGGTATGTTCGAGTTTGATTATTCATAGAACAAGACAAATGTGATTGGGTATCATGTAAATGTGTCTGATAAGTTTCTGGTGAAAAATTCAAAATCTGAGCTAAGTTTTGTCTCTTACGAGTCAAATGGGTAAACTCATAGTACTTTATCTAAACCGATAACATGTTAAACGGGTCAAAACTTAGCTGGAAGGTATTCAAAATGAATAACAAGTCAAAACTTGTGTGAAGGTAACGCTTTGCATAAAGTAAACCTTGTGAATTACTAGTGTGTTGTGTCGATATCATGGTATCCAAAGTAAATGTAAAGAACCTCATAAATGGTTTTATAAGATAATTTGGATTGTGTTGTTATAATAGTGAAATTTATGTGTTTAATGCCTTTACTCTCTATTATTATATACTGTATAAATTGGGTGAAAAAAAGTATTCAAAAGATACTTATGGATCGACCCAATCCATTGAAACCCTTTTGAATCATCCCCAACCCGCTTAATTTATCCTCTCAATATGTCACTTCTAGTGTCAAGCATTAATTAGCGTTGTATTAGTTCTACATGTGCCAAACATTTCTATGTGCCTAATGAAACGACTGAAACACGTGGCAAAATGATTAATAAATATAAAAGACAAAACAAGTGAAATCAATTTGTCAAACTTTAAGAGGATTAGACAGATCTTTACTCCTGTATTTTAGGCATATAATCAATGTTTTTCTTGATTATGTGTGAAATTCGTTAGGTGTTAGACATCCATGTACAATTGTGTTTAAGCAGGCGCACTGGATGGTCCCTGAACATCTAAATGAACTCAACTTTCGAAATCAGAACCGCTTCTCAGAGCTAATGATCCATAAGCCTCATGAAGGCTTCTTCCTCAGGCTCTTGGTTGTTCTTCTATATCCTTTGGTAAACTCTTCACCTTTACTCTTCATTTACTTAAACTCATTGTCAATCATGAAGTAATCTATATATTTATGGCTGTGTTTTGTTGTTGTATGTTTATGAATATACTGATAGTTACGCAAACACATACGTCTGATAAAACCCTTGTGACCTAAACCCATATTGACCCGTTACACAAATAGACCCGCCTACTCATTACACCACCTCTGTCAGTGGTACTTATAATGTTAGGATATATTTTCGCTGCCTTAATTAACTTACGAATAGAATTTGTTTGTAAATTTTGCGAAACCTTTTTAATTACATTGTCAAGTAAACGATATGATAGTCATAGTATCTAAATCTTGGTTTTGGATCTAATTACAGATGTGGATATTCTCGACTTTAATAGAAACTTACCTTAAATGGATATATCCATTGAAGAAACACAACATGATTCCAAAACATAGTTTCATAACTCAAGTTGCTTCATGTATGTTGCCTGTTTTACCACCTACTTTCTACAAAAGAGTTAATGAAGGAAGCATAGTTTTGAAGCAATCTGAAAGCTTTCATTTCTCTCAAACTGGTATAGTTCTTGAAGAAGATGCAACGCCTTTAGATACAGATATTGTCATATTTGCTACTGGTTTTAGAACAGATGAAAGTTTTGCGAATATCTTCAAATCGACATACTTCCAAGGTTGTATATTCGGATCCTCTGCACCTTTTTACAGGTATGGCCATAAATCACAACTACATTTTTATTTATACACCAATATTAGACAATGACAGTTTTTCTTCTTCTTAATCATGCACATCTAACATGAATTATCACCTATTAACTACTTAACAGAGAGTGCATACATCCTCGGATCCCACAAGTAGCAATACTTGGGTATTCAGAGAGTACAGCAAACTTGTTTACAACTGAAATGAGGAGCAAATGGTTGGCTCAATTTATGGCTGGAAACATGAAGCTACCCACCATTAAAGCCATGGAAGAAGACACCAACAAATGGGAGATTTTCATGAGACGATATGCTTTCAAAACCTACAAAAGATCTTGCATTACTTTCTTGTTGCAGATCCATTTCAACGATTTGTTGTGCAAAGACATGGGTTGTAACCCAAGGAGAAAGTCATGGTTTATACCTGAGTTATTCGCACCCTATGTTCCGACTGATTATGCCAACCTATGATGTGTGATCATGTACCCGAGCGTGTGCTTTGATCCACCGGTCTCGTTTGGTGGTCAAATAGGTAGCGGTGTCATCGATGTTCTAATAAGTTGAATCATGTTTAGGTGTAATGAAAAAGTTCTGACTGATTAATCAAACCTTCAAGAGGCTGGTGACTGGCTAAAAATCCCAGTCTGAACTCCTTGTGACCCGGTTAGGCTTAAGGTTGTTATTTGATGATATTTACCATAAAACCGATTGGTATAATCTGTCCCCATTATTATCAAGTTATAAAACGTGATTATAAAATGTGATTAGTCTTTTATAGGATAATAAGTAAAAATAATACTCCGTAATAAATAAAAAAATATTAAAAAGTTCTTTCAAATATTGGTTATATAAATGTTATTTGTATAGGAATTTTCTAAAAACATTTGAAAGACGAGGCATGCTATTAAAAGTATAGTTGCCACTTCCACGACTTCGTTTTTTCGACAATGTATGTCGACAATGATTTATGACACTTATTTTCCGAGTTTAAGTGTGTGTCTATCTGTCTTATATTTCCCTACTTTTTTGATTATCAAATGAATTAACCTAAGATGCAACATAACCATTGACTATAACTATTTAACCATAACCGATTAACTAAGATTCTTAATTAATCTAAAATCCGACTATGAGAACGAATTTAGAATACAGCCGGCCCATGCTACTATGCTAGGCGCTAATGTATTAAGAAGAACAACAAAGCTTATATATAAACATAACACAAGTTTTATAAGTACACACACTTTCATAAAATAAATAAACAATCCAAACAACACCTAAGAAAGCCGACCAGATAAGTCTATATATACGTTTGTCTGTTTTTTCTTCTCTCTCTAATTAAGATCGCCAATCGCCATCTCCATCTTTGCCAACTCCTTTCTTGATTTGATCGCATAAAAACACCCACAAAAAAAACCCCAACACGAATCCGACAGATGTCCGGAAATAATTGATTCAAAATTGAGATCGGAATGACAAGATTTGACTGATGTTGTTTTTGCTGATGCAAAATGGCGTTTATTCACCTTCAATTCATTATTTTTTCTTCTTTCTTATTATCTCTATTTTTTAGCATTCGATGTAGCAGTAGTGACAATGGTTTCTCACAACAGCCTCCTGTAACGCCTATCAATCGCGATCTATATCGAACTAGGTAAACTTAAGCTTTATTACATAAAAAGTTTGTAGATTTGATTTGGGTTTTTTATTTGTTGTAATGGGTTTAATTTGATTTAGGTTGATTTAATAGTTAGTGTTGATCTTTATATTAATTTTGCGTATGGTTCTTTTAAGTTATGTAAGTTAGTGGGTGTTTGGGGGAGCTTATTTGCTTATTTTGATACAATAAGCTTGAGATTTAGTGTTTGGATAAGCTTATTTGGTTAGCTTATTTGGTTGCATGTGAGGGAGATTTGATAAGCCCAAAATAAGCCAGGATTTTGGGGCTTATTTGCTTATAAGCAATAAGCAAATAAGCAAAAAATAAGCTCCCCCAACACCCCTTTACCTTTTTATGTTAACTAGTTACTTAAATTGAACATCTATACAAATTGTGATTTTGGGAGAGTTTTACTTGTACTGGACATGTGAAAATTGTTGGTTTTGAATTTATTATTATGAAATTTGTGTATATGGAAAGTGTTGTGTGCCATATGTAAGTTAAATTTTTTTATATTTCTGTTATATATATTGTAGGCATTATGTTTCGTATATGTACCTTGTATTAGTCCAATTCGGGTTTTATAAAGTTTCTGTTCTGACTCTTTCATAGATTAGTTTCATTGTAGTATATATTGGTCATGAAATAGTCATATCTTGTAGTTGGATTTTGGTTGATCTATAACCGGAAGTCAGAAACACTACCGTTGGTCAATATATTCAAGCTTTCTATACAAGTTCCAGAAACTTGACTTTAGGATTTATGATCTTGAATGATCAGTAACCAACTTTGAGTAAAGACATAACGCTGATATTCATGTAAACTTATGTTTGTCCGTAGTTGTCTTATAATGTGGTTTTAAATTATTTTTTGGAATTGAATTTTTCATATCTTGGCCACACTAGCCTATTCATCTTAAAATAGTAGATGGTAGCTTGTTGGAAATATCAGCAAGTGGATAGCCATAGCAGTAGTATAGTACTTCGGTTTCCCCTAAAAGGTAAACAGAAATCCATATATCACTTCCAAGTTGTTTACTAAAAGAACAAAACAGCAAAGGTTCTTCTTCTGCTTTCCGTCTCTTCAATTTTCTCTAGTAATCTGCTTACTTTACTCTTTAGAGATGAGACATATACATCACATATGATTTGTAATTGTTTTCTTGTACAAACCAAGATGTACTAGTGCACATTGATATTGGTTTTTTGTGATGGATAAAAAGTTGGGTACGACATATTAGATTATGTTCAAGAGCTACATCTCTCCTATTATGCAGATATTATGTCTTCATTAGGTATAGAATATAAAGAAGATAGCTACTGTGGCCATTTGTAAAACCCTGCACTCCTCTTAGTATAGATATATGATCAATCACCATTTCCATTTCTATTTTTCTTGAGCTAAAAAATTTATACTAACCCAGTCCTATATTTATACAGTGATGCTTTAATGGAAGAGATAGGAGCATTGGTTAACCGACACAAGGATAGACTACATGTGAGTATTCTATGGCCCTTCCTTTTGCTTTTTTTTTCCGTTCCTCTCTGTCCTGCTCTTCCCAAACATGTCATATTTGTTCATATGATTTACTATGTTTCAACAGATGGAGACGTTTCAAAGTACAAATAAGGGTTACCATGCTGAATTAAATGTAGTTACATATTGCCGGAATAGAACAGCTATTGAAGATAAATCAAAGTTTCGAATACTTCTTGTAAGTTCTTCACTTTAATCTTGTAATTGCATCAGATCGAAGCCAAGATTGAACTGTTGCCACTATAGCCTTTCGTATATCTTGATAAAGTAAAAGATGTGAAGAAAAATAACGGCCTTTTCATTGTTTTTGACATGTATTGTCTCATATTGTGATTGGTGATCTTTTTGACAGATGATTACTTGTCTTCCAGAGTTTTGGGCAGCATGCGCGGGAGCTTATAACCTCTGAGCTTGCATTAAGGATTCTATCCATTTTAAGTGAGGAGCAATTTTTACCGAAAGTGGACCCACTGTTGCTGAACAAGACCCTTGAGAAAATTGTTATAAAGGTCAGACCTTTGATGTAGAAATTTGGATGACATTGATTTCTTGAACTGCTGGCATGAAATTAACGATTTGTGATTCCTCAGGTTGTTCCAATGGAAAACCTGAATGGACGCAAAAAGGTCGAAGCAGGAGACCTTTGTGAAAGAAGAAATGGTCTTGCTTTTTCTCTTAGTTACTCCATATCATTTGTCTACTTAAATATGATTATCTCTCAGTTTCATGATTTTGTTTCTGCCTATTCTTTGCAGGCAGAGGAGTTGATCTCAACCGAAATTGGAGTGTAGACTGGGGAAAAAAGGAGAAGGTTAGTATAAAATTCAATTACTGGAAATTAAAGGTGTAAGATTGTTAGGCTGGGCTTGTTGAATTGTGGGTCAAAACCAGTTGGATTGAAACTGGTCATTTATAGTACCATACTGATTCGGGTTGGGTTGACCTGATCTTTTTGTCCCTTTCATCAACTAATGGTTATAATTACAAAAACAATTTGATATTGAGTATAACGATTTGAAAGGTTTGATGCATTAATAATAGACTTTGGGCTACTTTTAATATGTATGACACAGTTGACGTGTTCCTTTTCAATTAAATTATTATTTGGCCCATTTGACATGAAACACTACCCAAATCGACTCTTTCATTAATTAATGGTTCAGAATTGCCACCTCTAAAGCTGTAATGGCATTTTTGACCTTTTTTTGTGTGTGTGTGGCAGTACAGTACTGCTACTGTTCTAGTAGATTTTTCCAATATTTTCATCCTCCATCAAGTAACGTCCAGCACAACAAATTGCATCAATTCTCTCTTACAAGTTTTTATATTCAGGATTATGATCCATATGAAGAGAATCCTGGAACTGCCCCTTTTAGTGAGCCTGAGGCTCAGCTAATGCGGAAGCTCTCTATGTCATTTGACCCGCACATTTGGGTCAACGTGCATTCTGGAATGGAGGTGAGTATTACCTCCTTCCCCTTTCGACTTTGGATAGACTTCTCAAATCATGATAGATGGCTACTGGCTAGTTATTTAAAAGTAGTATCCCGAAGTAGTATAAAAGGTGGTAAAATGCTCATGGGAGGTTGGGTAAGTCCACAAAATGGGTAGTTGTGGGTGCGGCTCAAAACGAGTCAGGTATGGTTGAAGCAAAACACTTATAATCTAAAACGCCTCTGCAAAGGTGAGGACTTCTTCGGCGAGCTCCACCGGTTCGAAAATATTTTCGAAAGTTTGTATAAAAGAATTATTGTGTTAAATTACGTGAAAATAATCGTTTTTGCTATAAAATATACTTGATTTAGAAAGTTTATTGCATTGAAATGTACTTGGGGACCAGTTTGAGCCATTTTCTGTAATGCTAATGTTATTTTCTTTCTGTAAATTCATTTGTAACATTTTGGGTAGAATTTGCCACTTGAAGGGGCATAGTCTAAACGATACCAAGTGTCTCCTGTACTCCAACCAAAGGTTGTGGGTCAAACCTCAATAAATGCGTTATTTGTGAGTTAATTTTCCGTTCAAATAAGAATTACCATGGAAACATGACCAATAATTTGTTCTATAATAATCATTCAATATTATTAAATATGATTATTGTATCTTCACTCACAAGATTTCTTTTTCATCATTGATGATTGATCTGTATTCACTTTTTACGTAGGCCTTGTTTATGCCATATGATCACAAGAATACAACTCCAACTGGCACCCAGTCACAAAAAATGAAGTTGATGCTTGAAACATTAAACCACCTTCATTGTGGAGACCGTTGTGTGGTTGGGTCTGGAGGCGGATCTGTCGGGTCAGTATTGTTTATGTACCTTCAATGAGCTTCAAGTAGTGGACTTTGTTTTCAGATACTTGAAAGTCACCTTTATGACCTATTAAGGCATAAATCCTACTAAGTACTAAGTAGTAATTATCTTTCTTCACCTATCGAAAACAGGTATCTGGCACATGGTACCACAACAGATTACATGTTTGATGTGGCAAGGGTTCCCATGTCTTTCACCTTCGAGGTTTGTACGAACTACAATTTAGCAGGGGCCCTTATTATTTATCAACTCAATTTCCTAACAAGCATGAATTTCCAGATTTATGGAGACGAAAAAGCATCCTCAAAAGATTGCTTCAAAATGTTTAACCCTGTGGACCATCCCACCTTTAATGTAAGTTTAATCATAGTTATCAAGATTTTATTACTTACTAATTTTTCCGATTAATTTTAATATTTTATCAAATATTTTGTTTCTTGAAGGGAGTGAAAACCCACATATTTGAAGATACTAAAATTACCCTCTTAATTTCAGAGAGTTCTTAACGAGTGGTCTGCAACATTTTTTACAATGTTCAACATGGGAGCACACCAGATGACCGATCTCCAAGAATCAACCCCTTTTAACGTGGATCACTTGATTTCCATAGATGACTATTTAAACGGATACTTAATTGAAAGAAAAAACAGATACGGTGAAAAAAAGGAATTTCTGGACCTTGGTTTGCAAGAGATCCGAACGTATTTTAGACTCTTCTTGCTATCTTCGGTAATGTTAATGTTCATGTTCTGTTCTAGAATCGCAAAGAGTAATAGATCCCACTTGCCATCCATTTCTCTCTGAAAAAATCGAGAAAAATTTGTGTATCATTTTACTTATTTTTACGGGTTGTTAAATTGCATACCCATATAATTGTCATCCAGTTTGAGGTTCATTTAGGTCTTTTTTTTCTTTATTATTTTTTAATTTTATTTGTTGGAATGTTAAGTTTCAGATTAGTATATGATTCTGATTTGTAAAACATTATCAACACTTTACGAATGATAATTTATTTGTGATTTATTCTGCACTAGTAGAAGCATGAAGGTTTTTCACATCCACATTTCGCATTCTTTTTTTTTTTTTTTTTTGTAAAGGAGACGGTACCCCGGCAAAAAACTGTATAAATAAAATAAAATGTTTACAAAACTTTCTTTGGGCATTCCCAAAGTGGATGATTTTAATGCACATCCCACACAAATAAAAAAAACCTATAACGTCTATTAAGCCCAAAGAAAAATAATTACAAGCAATCAAACAATACAAGTTAACAAAAAAGATATCAACATTTCGCATTCTTTAGTTTCAGCCTCTGGTGGTTTCGCATTCTATATATTCTGTTGTATGAAATGATACCTCTAATGATGTCTTATCTCATTAGATTAATTAATTGATAAATTATGCCAAAAGCTTTGATTGTAAAATAGTTGTACATAATTCGTTTATATATTTCAATGAAAAAGAAAATAGGTTACGACATCCATAAATCCATGGATGACTATAAAATGTTGATATTTACTCGAATTTTAATAATAATAATAATAATAATAATATAAGTAAAAGCATATATGTGAGGTCCCACAATAACACTTGTCTATGCAAATGTATTGACACAAGCTATGAATTTCTCAATAAGAAGTTTGCGGAATAACACTTATCAAGTGGAAGATTTATATAACTTGTAATGTAATTTGATGTGAAGGTGTATAACAAAACAAGAACACAAGTGATTCAATAATCAAAGCCTCAATATTATAAATAATACGGATACACGACTGTATCAGGGTTACAAAACAACCTTGAAGCTTGGTTACAACTCGACTAACTATTGGACTGATTGATACACTTGATATATCTTACACTTGATTCAAGTACATACTTATAGACTAAATAACTATATACAATCTACTTTTCTAACACAACACTTCTAAGAACCACGCCTGCATTAAATGCATTTGACATTTCTTGTCTGCTGCGTGCACTATTCCTCAAAAGCATGTCTGCAGTAGGTGTACTTTTGTTGCAGAGTTGGTAGAAAGTCAGACCCACTTAGCAGCATTAACATGTAGACGAGCAGAACTATCATTTTGAACTAGCAGAACTAATTCTTGCAAACATTAACACTTGGCAGCACTAACCTTGTAAAAGTTTGGCAGCACTAACTGTTGAAAGGCTAGCAGAACTAACTCTGAAAAACTTTGTTTTCAATAAATGAACAGAGCTAACTTCCACCAGCAGAACTAAGTCTTCATAGCCCAGCAGCACTAATTTTGAGCAGACTTAAACACTTAGAATAATTTGTCATTTGAAGAATAGAAGAATTTAGCCCAACAATCTCCCCCTAAACTTGATCTTTCCCAGAATAGATCCAAGTTTCTCACTTCATGATGTCTGCAAACTTTCTTTTAAGCTCAACAATTCTTTTCTGTGTTCTCTCCTCACTCTGAGCAACATGTCTCTGTTGTGCCTTTTTGTAATATTGCTGCACTTCATGAATTAATGAAGCAGCAGTGTCCAGGTCATCACATTTCATTGTGAGAGAGAGCATTGAGCTTAGTTGACCAAGAGGCCAAGGATATTCAGTTCCTATGAAGAAGTATGCAAACACCCCACTTTCTAACTGCACCATATGTACTCCATTGTGAGAATAGCAGTACCAACTCTTTGCCCTTGTGGTGTCTTTGTAGAATTCATTTTCAGGGTCCATCTCATATAGAATAGAGAGACTATTATAGATTATGTGCTCATCACTGTGCTTCTGAACATTTTGATACTTTCTCATTGCAACAGTCCACATATCATCTAAGTCATCTCTAGATAAGGCTTTTATGCACCTGAAGAAGGATGTGAACTTTTCCTCTGTATCCCCTGCTCTTATGATTTTCAATTGTTTCTTCATCTCCTTATTTGTTTCCCATACCCAATCAATAATAGGGAAATGAACAGCAATGGGTACCTTTGGAGCCTCAACTTCAACCATAGATTTGATCTGTGTCCAATCTACCTCTTCCTCTTCAGTAGGCTTTGTAGGCTCAGAAGTAGAAAATACCACAGCAGGCACTTCTGTTTCACTATCATCTTTATCATTTCTGATAGCCATTCTTTTTCTTCTTTTGAGATGAAAGGTTTCTGTTGGAATTTTCATTTTAAGGGCATCCAGATCCTCCTTTTCTTTTCTTTCAAGCTCTGCCTTAGCCCTTTCCACCTCTGCTTTTCTTTCAAGCAGTTCCTTTTCAGCTGCAGTTGGAATTTTTGCCTTTTGAGCAACTGCACTCTTTGATTTCTCTTCCAGGGCTTTTTGTGTGCTCATTTCAATATCCCTTTGGATTCTAAGATATATCTTTTCCAGTTCATAGAAATCCATGCTCATCAACCCTTTAGAGTTCTCCCAGTTGTATTCTTAACAACCCTGGCATATTGATCTTTTAATTGCCTTTGAGTGGGTGCTCTTTTCCTTTTCTCCTCATTCTTTTTATGTGCCTCATGCTTCCTCCTCTGTTCAAGCATGTCCAAGTACCACATCAACCTTTGATCAGCAGTGAACTCCTCCATTTGTGCATTGTGAGTTCCATCTGCTAGTAGATGATCAAAATATATCTGCTCCTCAGGGGTCATCATGATCTTTACATCATTGCCCATATCCACCTCTACAAAGGTATTCCTCCCTTCTCCATCAAATTGGGCTTGCAAGTTTTTGGCAACCCTTTCACTGATATCCTCCATTGCTTTCCTTTTCACAGGCTTCACAGGCTCAACCAATTTTTCTTTTCCCTTTCCTTTGCCCATATCAGTTGTAGGTTTCACCTGTGATGAGGGAATTTCTTTTATAGATATGCCCGTTGAGCTTTTCCCTTGTGCTGTGCTCTTAGCCACCTTTAAAAGTGCATCTGCAGCCACTTTTTCTACCTCAGTCATGGCAGCAGCACTAACCTTTTCCTCAGGAACAGTAGATTTAACCATTTCTGGTTCCTTAAGCCCAGCAGAACTATCCATAGCACTGGCAGCACTAACTTTTGTACTGGCAGCACTAACTTCTGCATCTACTGCCCTAGCAGCACTAACCTCAACACTAGCAGTACTAACTCCAGCAGCACTATCTAACATATCTTTGGCACTTTTCTTTGCAGCCTCAGACACATCTTTATCTAGCACTTCTAGAATCAAATTACCAACTACATTCCCTAGCTGCTCAGCACTTACATCATCATGTATGCTGTCATCAATCTCCACCACATCATCAAAAAGCTTTTCTGCTTCCCCTGCACCAGTGAATTCAAACTGATCTACATTTTCTTCCTCACTGGTGCTTTCATCAACAAGCATCCTTTTCAGTCCAGTTGACTTACTCTTAGCTATGCTTTTGGATTCATCCCTTTCTTTCATCAACAACTCTACCATCTCCCTAAGCCTGGCAATTTCTGCCTTCTGTCCCTCTACTTCCTTTGTCAATCTGGTATAAGTATCCATCAATTCCTTTATAGTAATGCTATCCTCACCATTGCCAGAAGTGTTACCCTCTTTTAATGGATCATTGGAAGATTTAGTCAATGTCTCAGACCTAGTCTGAGCATCATCAACCCCCAATGTGGTTTCTTGGCACCTGGGACCACTAGATATATTGATATCCACTGGATCCTCAGCAATAGAGGAATCCAATGGCATCTCTATATCCTGTGTTGCCATGGATTGGGTCCTAATTCCAATACCACTGTCCTGTTCTCCTACTGAGGTAGCAACAGTAGTTGTAGCCCTTTCCATATGGTCTCTCTGCTCCTGATTGACCACCTCATTAACATTTTTGGGCTGAGACAATTAAGGAAGAGGAGCCTCAACTGCCTGTTTCTTAGCCTTTTTGGCTTTAGCTTTGGTAGGCTTTGGGTCCCTTGTTTTCTTTACTTTTGAAACTATGTCACTTGGTTGAGAAGCAGTGGGTGTTTCTGCTTCCTGTGGCATAGTGGAAGGCCTGTTCAACATATGTTCAGTTAAATTGGTCACCTTCCCAGAAAACTCTTTTCTTTTGACCATCCCATTTCTCTTCATGTTTGAAAATATTTTCTTTGAGAGATTTGAGAGAATGATTCTACCCCCTGTTTTGGGTAGATCTGGGATTTCCTGGTCTATGATGTGTTGTAAAAATCTTGGATACATTAAAAATTTGTCTTTGGGTTTCTCAAGATTATTTACCATTCCATTGAAGATTAATTTTGAAAAATTAAATTTTTCATTATTTGCAAGACAAATGAGAGCAGAAGCTATGTTGCTGCTAAACTGCTCCCATGAGGTTTTCTTCTGCGAAATGCAGTGTTGTAGGGTATGGATTAAAAATTTCCATTGTGGGGAGAAGAGTTGTTTGTAATATGTTAATTTTTCTGTTCTCTCCCCCTCATACCCATACAACACAAGTTGATCATGTATTAGAGAAGTATCATAGTATTCCATACCATCTGCATCATCTAAGAGAAGATGAGCACGTATGGAAGCTTCAGTTATGATGATAGGCTTCTCATTAACTGTTGCCGTTATGTTTTTAATCCCATCTACTTCGGACACCACGGCAGATGTCCAGAAGTCATTAATAAGTGAAAGAAAGATGGTGGGATTAACAGTAAGTGCAAACCTTATAGAGGTGCACTTTAAGAAATCAATGATTTCATGATAGTCGTCTGAGCCTTGTGGTTTTAAGAGGAAGCCGCAGACGTTGTGTTGATCTCCGACATCGAGTGTTTTTGAGGAAGAAGATGAAGATGCCATTCTGTAAAGTTAGGTTTGAAAAGTTTTGGGAGGTTTTTGGAAAGATATTTTCAATTTTCGATAAAAAGTGCAAGTGAATTGAAAAAGTGTAGTGTTTGACAGATTTAGATACCCTTTTTAAAGTGAACAGTACGTTCAAGCCCTAAAATAACACTAGCAGAATTAAAGTTGGAAAAAGTTACTGGCAGAATTAACTTTGGCAGACTTAACTCTAGCAGAAGTAATTCTTAGCAGAATTAATGCTAGCGGTATTAATTTTAGCAGAATTAATTCTAGCAGAATTAAGTCTAACAGAATTAATATTTAGCAGAATTAACTTTGGCAGAAGTAATTCTAACAGAATTAACTTCAGCAGAATTAATGCTAGCAGTATTAATTCTAGCAGAATTAATTCTAACAGAGTTAATATTAGCAGAATTAACTTCAGCAGAAGTAACTTTAACTTTTCTGCACACTTAGACAAATCCACGTCACCCTTTTATTAATAGTGCTGGCAGAACTAAGTTATGCTAGCAGAATTAATATTGTTGGAAAATTGAGTTAGCAGAACTAACAACATTTGAGCATTTAATCCTGCACTGTTAGCTTAAAAACACAATATAACTAGCAGAATTAAATTGTACAAGCAGAACTAAATAAGATAATCACTATTTACACTAGCAGAACTAAGTCATGATAGTACTAAATATTGAGAATCTTATAATTTCTGCTGTAACGGGCTAAAGTATCAAGCAGAACCCCATGTGTAAACATTTTAAAAATTAAATACTGATCATAATGAGCTGTTCATCATACCAATACCAGTAACCAGAAATGTAAATCTGCCAACATCAAATGCTTTTGTGAACAGATCTGCAAGTTGGTTATCTGTGTGGATTTTAAAAATCTGAATTAATCTTTTCTCATTACAATCCCTTATGAAGTGATATCTAATTTCAATATGTTTTGTTTTAGAGTGTTTCACAGGGTTATTAATGATACTTATAGCAATAGTATTATCAATATACATGGGAGTATTTAGAAAAGTCAAACCATAGTCTAACATTTGATTCTGAATCCATAGAATCTGAGCACAGCAGCTTGATGCAGCAACATACTCTGCTTCTGTTGTTGAAGTAGACACAGTGGTTTGCTTTTTGCATTGCCAAGATACTAATCTATCTCCCAAGAATTGACAGCCTCCAGAAGTTGACTTTCTGTCCAAATTGTTACCCCCATAATCACTGTCAGAATATGCTACCAAATTGAAGGAAGAATTCTTTGGATACCATAGGCCTATTTTGGTTGACCTTTTAGGTATTTAAAAATTCTCTTCACAGCATGAAGATGAGACAATTTAGGATTTGTTTGAAATCTTGCACACACACATACTGCAAACATGATATTTGGTCTACTAGATGTGAGATACATCAGTGAACCTATCATGGATCTATAGAGATGTTCATCAACACTCTCCCCCTCAAGATCTGCAAGTAATGGCTTGTGTGTTTCCATAGGAGTGCTTGCAATCTTTGCATCACTGAGCTTAAACTTATCCAAAAATGTCCTTAACATATTTATCCTGACTTATGAAGATACCATCTACTTTCTGCTTCACTTGAAGACCTAAAAAGAAAGTCAATTCTCCCATTGAACTCATCTGAAATTTCTGATGCATAAGAGATTCAAATTCTTTGCACAGACTGTCATTTGTTGAACCAAAAATAATATCATCTACATAGATTTGCACTAGTAGGATATCATTCTCAATTCTTTTGATGAATAAAGTCTTATCTATTGCACCTCTTCTGAATCCATTATCCAACAGATACACAGATAAGGTATCATACCAAGCTCTAGGAGCTTGATGCAGTCCATAAAGTGCTTTGTCCAATCTGAGCACTTTATCTGGATGCTTGGGATCCTCAAATCCTGGTGGTTGGCATACATATACTTCCTCATCTATTTTCCCATTTAAAAATGCACTCTTTACATCCATCTGGTATACCTTGAAATTTTTGAAGGAAGCATAAGCTAAGAACAATCTGATAGCTTCAATTCTTGCCACAGGTGCAAATACCTCATCATAATCAATACCCTCTTCTTGTGAGTATCCCTGTGCAACCAATCTAGCTTTGTTCTTAATTACTATGCCCCTTTCATCCTTTTTGTTCCTGTATACCCATCTGGTACCAATAGCCCGTTTTCCTTTGGGTAGATCCATTAAAGTCCACACATTTTGAATTTTGAATTGAAGTAGCTCCTCTTGCATAGCTTCAACCCAGCTTGGATCTTTCAAAGCTTCAACAGCTTTCTTGGGCTCAATCTGTGACTGATAATAAGCAAACAAAGAAAAATTTGCATTTTCATCAAGAGTTTTAGATGACCTTCTTGTTTGCATAGGAGCATCAATTGCTCCAATGACATTGTCCAATGGCATGTAGCTTTTATGAGCTTGATACTGTGGACCAGCTGCCATTTCTATCCCAGATTCCAAATTGGTAAGATTCTGATCCAGATCTGTGTCTTCTTGAATCATCTGACCACTTGATTCTGACACTTCCAACCTTGTGGGTTGTTGCTCCTCTTGTGCATCTTCATGTGATGCTTCTTCTTGTTGAGAGCATTCTGGATTTGATGATGCATTTCCATCATTATCTGCACCATTATCATCCAAATTTGATGAAATGGGAACTGAACTCTGTTGTTGATTAGGGGTGGAAGATTCAAGTACTGCAGGTGGGTCTGGTAGCCATGTTGGAAACAAAACAAATTGTGGTGGTTTGTTTGTTTGTTGACCTGTAGTTGTACCTGCATTCACATTTGTACTTGTACCTGCAATTGATGACTCATGCATATATCTAAAAGATTTGGTTAATGCATCAATGTCAAATAGATGTGCTGGACCTTTACCTACAGAATTTGGTGTGTGTTCATTAAAGGTCACATCTAAAGTTTCTTCCACAATTCTTGTTCTACTGTTGAAAACTCTGTATGCTTTTCTTTGAAAAGAGTAACCAACAAAGAATCCCTCATCAACTTTGCTTTGAAACTTGCCTAATTGATCCTTGGTATTTAAGATAGTAACAGGACATCCAAATGGTTTAAGAAAACTAACCAAAGGTTTGTTATTTAAAAATAACTCATAAGGTGTCTTGTTGTGAGGCTTAACAACTAATACCCTGTTCTGGACATAACAAGCAGTGCTAATTGCTTCTGCCCAGAAGGTCATTGGTAGCTTTGCATCTGCTAACATGGTTCTAGCAGCCTCAATAAGTGTCCTATTTTTCCTTTCTGCTACTCCATTTTGTTGGGGAGTTCTAGGAACACTATATTGTCTATCTATACCTTTAGATTCACAGAATTTGTCCATCTCTTGATTTCTAAATTCTGTTCCATTGTCACTTCTAATGATTTTGAGCTTTCTGTTGGTTTGATTTTCAATCTTAATGATGAATAATCTTAGAATTTCTCCAGTTTCATCCTTGGTTCTAAGAAAGAATACCCAACTAAATCTGCTATAATCATCAGTGATCACTAGGCAATATGACTTCTTACCTATACTACTCACATTTGTTGGTCCAAATAAATCCATGTGCAGTAAATGTAAAGGTGAGTCAATAGAGTTCAGTGACTTGGCCTTATAAGAGGATTTGTGTTGCTTGCCTTTTTGACATGCAACACAGTGGTCATCACATGAATATGTTTTCTCTGGTAAACCTCTGACAAGTTTTCCTTTAACAAGTTTGTTTATTGTTTTGAAATTCATGTGACACATCCTTCTATGCCAAAGGTCAGATTCATTGACAGTTGCTTTTGAAATGAGACAACTCAACTCAGGTTTGGGTACAAGTTTAGCCAATTCACAGCTGTACATGTTATTCTTTCTGGGAATTTTCATTAAAATCATTTTGGGGTCAAGAATAAATTTCTCAGAAAGAATACAGCATTCTGTGTCATTAAAGAACACTGGGTTCTTTTTCTCTGTAATTTGGCTAACACTTAACAGATTGTACCTTAGTTGTTCAACAAAGTATACATCATTGAAGCTCATTTTGTCACTATTGACATTTTCCATGCCTGTAATCCTTCCTCCTTTAGGATTACCTCCAAAAGCAACAGGACCTCCATCAATAACTTTGAAGTCCTCCAATCTGCTTCTATCTCTTGTCATGTGCCTAGAGCATCCACTATCAATATGCCATAAGCTTTTCTTCTTGCTCTGCACATACGAATGACAAAAGATCAGTTTCTCTTGGGAACCCAAACCAATTTGGTTGTGGGTATCCCTCTCTTGTCCACAGCATCAAGAACTAATTCTTGCAAACATTAACACTTGGCAGCACTAACCTTGTAAAAGCTTGGCAGCACTAACTGTTGAAAGGCTAGCAGAACTAACTCTGAAAAACTTTGTTTTCAATAAATGAACAGAGCTAACTTCCACCAGCAGAACTAAGTCTTCATAGCCCAGCAGCACTAATCTTGAGCAGACTTAAACACTTAGAATAATTTGTCATTTGAAGAATAGAAGAATTTAGCCCAACAATATAAAATGTTGAAAGCTACAAACTCTTCTGTGAACTCATCGGGTCGGACAATGTTGAAAGCTACAAACTGTACACAAGCTGACAGTGTGGATTAGTGATCTTGTGGAGCATATATAGTTGCTACATCATCTGATATCATCTTGTTAGCTAAATTATCAATCTTTAGACATGTGTTTTAGGCATCTGAAACTTTTGGTTTTTTAAAATACCTTAAATAATATCTTGTTTTAGTCTTACCTTAATGAAATAATTTGACTGCAAACCATTATTAGTGAACTTCATTTCTGCTAATTATGGTACTGAGTATCCATTTGAACATGTATATATGGATAAATTGATGAATGTGAAAAAAAAAAAGCATCATTATTATTTATTATTGTTTGCTTGTCTATATTGTTAAGTTGATATCTTGAATCATCAAAACCATACAAGTCCATTAAGACTAGCTAGCTAGTAATTTTTTTAGTGTAACACAATTTTCACCATTATTATATTTTACAAGAAATTAACGGTCTAACTTACTTGCTCAGAGGGTAAGTTTTGGCGTTTTGCACAAATTTCAATTTTAATTATACAAGAGTTTATGATGATTACCATACTTTATTACGTACTTATAATTAGCGGTATAACTAAGATTTTTGGTTGTAAAAAACTATATTCATCCAATCGAAATCAATAGATCGTTATGATCTACACCTTTTTTAGCTTTATATAATTTAATAATCTAATAATAACAATAACAATTTAGTAGTCAAATTAAACCGGTAATGTAATTTCCTTATAATCTCCATTTTTTTCTACCTTTATAGTTATCCTTTAAGTAGTAAATATGGTAATAAAAGATATAATATCAATATTTTAAAACAAATAACTGAATATATCCTTATCAACTGAATATTATAATGTAATAGATAACAACAAATTCAGGTTATATAGTTAAAATATGTAAGTACCGATACCAATTAGATTCCAATAATACTTGCTCTTCACTTCATGCATGCATGCATGCCTATATATATCAACCACTACTCCACTTTCGTCTTCATACATTCAACTCTCTAACCTACGTACTCTTCAAGTTAATTTCTTCAATCTGTGCACGTTTTAATTTGCTTGTTTGATCGGTCCAAATGGATAGCGGAAATCGTCAACTTGTCATCAATAATAACCAAGCGGAGGAGGGTGATTATATGGATACTCTACCACCTGGCTATCGCTTTTGTCCAACTGATTCGGAGTTGATCGTTCACTACTTGAAAACAAAGATAAGAACGGGAAGAACATACCCTAATTGCCGCATATACGATGTCAATCTCTATAACTACTCCCCGGACGATCTTTCATCAACTTGTAAGTATCATGACATATTAAAAATTTACATATATATGTATATAGTAGAAATAATGTTAACATGTTTTATTTTTTGTATCAACAACTAAATAAATTTATATATGATCCAAGTATTCTTGATGGCTTCTTGATATGTGTTTTTCTAAACTAATATATATTGTATTTTTTATAACAGCAAAATACCGAGATTGCGATGGAAATTGGTACTTTTTGACCCCGCTAGAGCGAAGATATCCAAAGGGGGCTCGACCGAATAGAAGAATTAAGGGCGATAATGGTGGGCATTGGAAGGCTTCGCAAGCGTTTGCGCCAGTGTATGATGATGTGGACCAACAACGAGTGGTTGGAACGAAAAGAAATTTGGCTTATCATGATAAAAACAATCGTAAAACAGATTGGCTCATGTATGAGTATACTGATGGTGCTAATCTCCCCATTGGAAATAAGATGGTATGTTACATGAACTCTTTTAGATATGGAAATCTAGCGAATACATTATTAGTTATTAAAAATAGATTGCATGCTTCTCATGATATGATGAATCATACTTAGGTTATTAACTTATTACTCCTTAACACATAATACTAATGCGGAAACTAGTTTAATTTGGGTCCTAATCGAATAAGTAACGATGTTAGATTGTTAGAAAGATTATGTTTGTGACATATTTATAAAGTTTTATTACACTTTATAAAAGTTTGAAGTTGCATAGAACTATTTGTTTTTTTGGTATATGTATCATGCGTGTATGTATCTAAATTATAATATGTTTGAAGTTGATGTACGTATACTAATTATTGTATTCTTCTTATATGTTCTCATATAAAAAAAATGTTAGGTGTAAAGATAATATCTTTGAAAAGAAATTAAAGGTTTTGTTGGTTGAATATGGAAATAGTTTATGTAATTCTTTTAGTAATATCAAATTATCAAATATTAAGATTAATTATGCCTGATGCTGCTAGGTGCATTTAAAATTATCTGTAGCTAGCCAATTAATTAGTGTAAAGAAAGGCATAAATCATGAATGTAAATATGTAAGACAGATGAAGAGTGAATTTGTAAATATTTATTTAAGAATTGTGAAATTATGTTTTAGTAACACCTAAATTACATGTAGCTAGCTAATACATTTAGCATTTAACTAGTAATATGATTAATTTGACCAAATGTTTGTTCTTGCAGTTAACTACTTGGGTGTTGTGTAAGATGTACAAGCTGAAGGAGACGAAAACTGATGACAACAATCAAGCTGAACCAGTTCCAAACACCGGTAATCAAGAAGACGTAAACGGACAACAAAACCAGCCACTTGATGCAGTGGAACCTTCACCAAGACGACGAAGAGTATCAAATGTTGCTCAACCCTCTTCTGTGAGTCCAACGGGTCAGACAATGTTAAACGCGACAAACAGTTTTCGTTTATCAAATGGTGCTTCAACTTCTACCCCAACCGTACCACTACCAATTGTTGCAGCTGCTCCACAACCACCAACTGATAACGTGATGGCCACGCGTCAGTATCCAGTGACTGCAACAAACTCTCGTAATTGGGATTTTGCTTCTGTGAGCTCAAGGGGTCAGACAATGCTAAACGCAAGAAGCAGTTTTCGATCATCGAATGGTGTTCCAAGTTCTTATTTAGCCGAACAACCCGCTACTGCTGCTGCTCCTCCAGAATCGCCAACTAATAATAACATGGTGGCCATGTATCAGTATCCAATGACTGCAACAAACTTTCCAAATTTGGATTTTGCTTCTGTGAAATCAACGGGTCAGACAATGTTAAATGCAACAAACAATTTTCTATCATCACATGGTGCTTCGAGTTCTTCTTCAGCCGAACCACTTGATGCAGTTCATTCACAACCGCTAACTAATAACATGAGGGCCATCTATCCGTATCCAAGGACAGCACCAAACTTTCCTAATTTGGATTTTGCTTCTGTGAACATGTACTCAACGGATCAGACAATGTCAAACGCAACAAACAGTTTTCGATCATCAAACAGTGCTTCAAGTTCTACTTTAGCCGAGCCACTTGCTATTGCTGCTGCTGCTGCAGTTCCTCCACAACCACCAACTGATAACATGATGGCCACGTGTCCGTATCCAGTGAACCCGCCAAATTTTCCTAATTTGGATGCAGCTGATAATCACAATATCCCTCAACCGGATGATATCAATGCAACAGGACCGCTTTTTGATGAAGCATTGATTAGCTTTTCTGCTAATCTTGAAAAAATGTTGAGTCAGGATTATCAATAGCCGCAATGCTTCCACATAGATGCGCGTAAAGTACGTCTTACACAAGACAGTTTCCATGTGTAGTCATATATCTAGACAATAGCCGGTTTCATCAGTGATTATGTTGAGCATATACAGTTGCTACATCTGATATCTTTTTGTAAAGTACATCCCCATGTTTAATTTGTGCATATGAAACTTTTATCTTTGTTTTGATAATTTGTCTTTGATCACAGTAAACTGTATAGAGTAGCTACTCGTATAATTTGTCTTCGATCACCGTATACCGTATAAAGTCGCTTACATTTGGGTTTGTCTAATTAATAGCAATTGTAGAGACATATATGAAGTCCAATTTCCTAGTGGGAAAAGATTAAGAAAAGAACAGAGATTATTAACTTGACATATCTTTTTGGCGTAGGATTTTAAAAAAATACAATCATCTATATATTACTCCCTAACCTAAATCTACTGTTTTAGACGTTAGTTTTAGTTAATTTGAATTGTTTGTAATTTTTATCTATACTACTATCTATGTACAATAATTTAAGGATCAGACTCGACATTTATTTTTATAAATTATGTTTTACAATAATTTAATATATTTAACACTTAATTAATTTACTTTCTCCATTATTAAACAATTTCAAATCTTTAGAAGAGTCAAATGGGTATACTATTAAGCGATTTATACTTATAGATAGATAATACGTACTTAAAAAAATTGACACAGTAATGTTACAATTCACTACTTGTATTTTTTATTTTTGTTTCCCGCCGTTTTCTGTGAGAATTTTACTATTTTAGTTAACTTATTGACAATTTAAAAAATAATTTTTTTATTGGCAGTTGTAAGGGTCATATTTAAGAGTTAATTCATGCTCGAAGATATGGCAAATTAAGATGGTTAAAAGAAGTTATATTTAAGAGTGAGTTTCATTACGTGTGTTTGAGTTTATCTATACCACATTATAAAGTGTTTAACATTTTTCTTCTTTACCTTAAATTATTCAAGATGAAAAATTACTTTCTTGCCCCTAAAGATACTAAAATGAAAACATTTACCAAAGAAATCGTTCAATTTGATTCTCTACAATGGAGTATAATTGTTACATTGATTGAAACTGTTTCTAAAAACTAACCTTTTTATTATTTTTGGCGATAAACTTAAACTTTTAAACAACAAAAAAACATACTATTTAACTATTCAAGTATTGTTAGTTATCAACGTCGACCATCACTACATTTTAGTGGTGAGCTTGGTACCATACCGGTACCGACCGGTTGGTACTGGGTTTTTTTACCCCAAATCAAAAATTGAATACCGTATCATTTGTATCGGTTGGTACCGGTTTGGTACCGGTCCAGTGCGATTCCGGTTCGGTTTAGGTATTTTGGTGTGCATGGTACCTACCGGTACCGACCGGTGGGTACCAGTTTTTTATTGGCGCCAAATCAAAAACCGAATACCGTACCATTTATAACGGTCGGTACTAGTTCGGTATTGGTCCGATTAAGTACCGGTTCGGTTTCGGTATTTTGATTTTTTGCTCATCCCTGCTACATTTCATCTCATTTGTTTCCGCTATAAAGTACGGGTAGCCCCTTCTGGTTATTCATAAGAGTTACCTAGTATTATCCAATAAAAAAAAATTAAAAACAATGCATATACTTTAAGGGACCAATTTGCCATTTACTCAAAGAGAGATAAATTCTTTTCAACAAAACCCCCCGTATTTCCCGCGAAATATTTTTTCTTCGACACCATTATAACCCTAATCCCCAATTCCGAACCCTAAATCTAAAATCTCAAAGTTAAAACCCTAGTTCCAGCTTCAAAGTTTAGTAATTTAATCAAGGTAACGTTCACTTAACACTTCAAGATCTCATCCTGATTATTCAATTTTCATTTTACATGTGCTATTTTAAGGTCTTTTATTTTATTTTATTATTTTTCCAATGCAGTTACTTGGTTTTACACAGATTGGTAGAATGGGGTTGAAGCAAACAGCAGTGCTGTACCATTACCCATGTCCTGATGGTGCTTTTGCTGCTTTAGCAGCTCATATTTACTTCTCTGCTTCTTCTGTTCCTGCTCTCTTTTTTCCCAATACTGTTTATTCCCCCATTAGGTATATTTACTTCTTTCACAATTATTGCTTTAGGTAGATAAAATGGAGTAAAAACTGAATTTTGTATCAACTGTATTAAATTAGTCACATAAAGTTTGAGAACATATGAAAAAAGTCTTGATGTTTGAAAAAAAGTTTGTAAGTGCATATTATGATAGTGACTCACGTATGATTCAAGTTTGATTCTATCTTTTTGAGTTGCAATGTCAATTTGTAAACTCGCATGTAAGCACCACCTTACTAGAAACTCATTATGTGTTTTAGTGTTGAAGAGCTTCCTGTGAATCAAATTGGGGATGCTTATCTTCTTGATTTTGTGGGACCTCCAGGGTTTGTTCAGAAGCTGTCACCCAAAGTTGACCGGTTTGTTGTTTTTTCTATCTTTAATCCCTTCATGCCATTGTTTTAATTTAGCTGTACATGTTAAAAATTGCGATGTCACTTATGCTAAAAAGCATTTAAAAATCTAGCAGCCTAAAGATACGTGTCTCTGTAGTTTATATCAATAGAGGTGATACTTCGAAACTTCGAACCCTTTAATAGAGGTGGAACATGCTTTTTCAAAATGCCGTTTGAAAACACAAGATATATTTTGAAAATGCAATCCCATGCATTGTCAAATCAACTCAAAAATTAAAATAGAAGGGGAACATGTCAATTGGGTCTAACGGGCTCAAAGCAGCACAGAGTATTATGTTAGTGCTTACAGCCTTCTAAAATCATTTGTCAATACCGAATAAGATAACTAGATAATGAAATACCTTTTGATATCATATCTATCGCGTTAAACCGTTAACTATTTCTAAAATCTGTACATGGGCAGAAAAATGTTTGTAGCTAAAAATAAGCCGGCCCATTTGAGCATGTACTAACAACCACCTGTTTCAACCTGATCCCGTTTTGAACCATTATCCAACCTCCATTTTTTTTTTATGTCAGTGTGATAATATTAGATCATCATAAAACTGCACTCGAGATGCTTAATGATGGTGAATTTTCATGTGAGAATGTGACAAAAGTGATAGATATGGGGAGGAGTGGGGCTACCATTGCCTTTGATTTTTTCAAGGAGAAAATCTTAGCGCTTGAAGATGTAAACAATTTGAGTGCTCGTGAATTGGGAATTCGTAAGTTTGAAGGCTCTCGGAAGCTGTTTAAATATGTTGAAGATGCAGATCTATGGAGGTGGCGTCTTCACAACAGCAAAGCTTTCAGTAGCGGTTTAAAAGATATGAGCATTGAATTCAACGTAAAGTTGAACCCCTCTTTATTTCAGCAGGTAATTTTATTTGTTCTTATGATCCAAGACTGCCTAATAGAAACAAAAGAAACGTGACCCCTCTTTATTCTTTAAGAAATTGTCATTTTTTTCTAAATATTATCTAAAAACAATACTCAACAGCTGCTATCTTTGGATGTGGAATATGTCATAAATCAAGGCATGAGCAGCTTATCTCATAAACAAACTTTGATAAATGAGGTCCTTGACCAGTCTTATGAGATTGTGCTTGATGATGGAGCATCAGGACGTTGCCTGGTAAATTTTTACTTCCATATTTTGACTTTGCTTCCTGCTCTGGAGTTAATCAGCTCATTTAGTAACTACATCATCTTGAAGGGAAGAAAGTAGCTGACTATTTTGTATCATTCTTGAAGATATCTGATGTTCAAATCCTATCAGGCTGTTAATGCTGATTCTGTCTCTGATCTGAGAAGTGAGCTTGGCCATCAATTAGCTGAAAAAAGCCGAAATCATAACTTGAGGTTCGTTTAACATCCAACCTTAAGTAGAGGTTGAAAATTTCTCATATTTGTTTGTGTCTTACTATACTTTGAATCAGGCTGAAGAGCCTGCAAATTTATAGAATGTGGGTACCATTTGAATACACTCAGGGAAACCTTACCTTTGAGCCATTTCATATTTAGCTACGTTTCTAAATGCTGTATCATTAGTGACCCTTTTGGGGCTTACAGGATCTGCCATGACCCTGTTTGGAGATAAAATGTAAAAACCCAAATCAATATATTTTTGTTATGATAATGGGTCAAAATTGGCAATTCCAGATAGTTATGTAATTAAAGATCATTTTAGTAATTATTCAAATCAATAACAAATGAAACATTGTTACCTCTTTTTATTATTGGATCTCATTTTCAATAGTTATGTAATTATTAATGATTGCATGGTTTTATTTCTTGCACAAATCTTTTAGCCGGAGGATAGTTCTGATTATGTATTTGTTAATAGATGATTAACTTTTCCCTCGGTTTACAACCATCAAAAGATCGCCTGATTTTGAAAAAGATCACATATAAGGACAATAACTATGTAGATTAACATGCTTAAATGATTTTATTGTTTAGGGGAATCGGCGCAGTGGTCTACAAGGTACCCGAGCTCAACGATGACCAAATTCTAAAAATAAGCCTCAGAAGTATAGACAGTGAAGACACAACATCTATATCACAGGTTTTCTGTTCACCATTCTTCTAACCTCAGTTGTGAAACCCTTCATTTAGAGGTGGCCATTTTGAGCAATTGGGTCGTTTTGGGTAAAAAAAACTTCTAGTAGATCAACTTAACGGTTTTAATGGGTTTGAAAGTAGCCCAAACTTATTCTAAATGTGGTAAAACCTCATGCAGTGTTTGACTATAACAAATTTATTAGATATTAGATCACCATTGTGACAAATTGACAATATAGTATTTGTAATTTATATAATTCAGCAAAATTAACTATAAATTAACTTTGATGAAAATATTTGTGGGTCGGGCTGTACTAATAGTTACGGAGTATAATGTTCTGGCCCGTTACTCCACACGCCCATTTTGCCACACATTTAATGTTTTTTCTTTAACATGTTCCAAACCCTTTGAATCATTACAGAAGCATGGAGGTGGGGGCCATCGAAATGCAAGCTCATTCATGCTTAATTGTCAAGAATTTGAGCAATGGAAGGTTGGTACTATTGGCGCTCAAGAACACATTCATGCTGTAAAACAGAAACAATAGGCAGCTCAAAAGATAGTAACCATGTCTTGCTAAGAGCATCTCTAGTTAGGTTTTTTTTTTCACACAAAATAGTGTAAAAGCTCAAATTATGTTTCTAGGGTGCGGTTCAAATGAGAATAGAATTTGTGTGAGAATAAGGAAATCAATGATATTTTGCCATGTGTACAAAGAGAATATTCCACATGTACATAACCCATTTACCCTCAACATCAATTATCTCATAAACGACAAATCGAAAAATTATAAAAATTGCACCATTAAATTCAGCGTTTTCTCCTCTTTGATTTGCCGTTCCTCAAAGCATATTTTCGACAAGTTTTTTTTCCCCATCTTTTTTGGTGGGTTTCGCATTTACTAACACATGTGTTAAAGTGTTAGGGTTTAGGGGTTAGGGTTTGGGGTTTCGGGGCCCCCAACTTTAAACCTTAAACTCTAACCCCCAAACCCTGTATGTTTTTTAACTTGCTTATATTTCCGATGGTTTTTCAGATGCGACGGTGATGTTCATGTCTGATTCTGATTCCGACAAGACGGTAACTATACAAAGTAAAAACTAACGGAATCGTAGCCTTAACTGTCGGTCTACACTATTAATCATTTAATTGTGGTACATGCAGATCTAAATCATTAAGATTTGGGTTTTGACCAGAAGGTCGATTTGGTCTTCAAATGTTATATATTTTTATTTGTGGAAGATTTAGGTGTTTATAGTTTGCAATTCTAACCGTTGTTTATGGTGATAATAATAATTGACTCACTTCTCTCAAGTCCTCTATGAATTTAATAGGATACGATGCAGATGAATAATTGTTGTTTGATGATGTTGCTGTTGTATTGTATACTTCAATACTTTATTTGAAATGGAATGAAAAAAGTAATTTCACAAGGAGTTTTAAATTTTATACAGATTGTGTATACTTCGGTTTTGTATAAATCTTTGTTTTTTTCAAATTTACCCGTTTAAACCCGAGTCCGTTTAGACCCAAGTCCATATAGACAAGCCCGTATATGATGCAGGGATGCATCATTATCACGTTAAGATTTGTTCCATTAATTATGTTAGACTTTCCGAATCGTGGTGAACTCTATTTCCATGTAGGAATCGGATGAAGATCGTTCCAAATCTGCTATTATGTTTAGGATCTTTTATTTTTGACGTTTGTTCCAATATAGACCCGAGCTCATTATTACTCAAGCCCGTTTTTACTTGATAGCTCAAACCCACCCGCTGCCCATTTTGCCACCTTATGCATGATGATATATTAACTTGAGATGCACAAATGCACGATGGATTACTTGGATTTGCTCTTTTATATAATCGTTTCTTTTCATTCTAACATAAAATATGTTTATTATGCACTTGTACACCCTTTTATTTACAAGTTAATTGACAATTTTTATCATCAATATGTGAGTACATATACACTTCGTTATTTATTGGTCAAGATTCCAAATTCGTAATTGTTTATAATTTCTAAACGAATCTTAATAACGTTTAGAGGTGGACATGATACGTTTACTTTTAAAAGTCTTTCGTAAAAATAAATATAAATAAAATGTTGTTACATAAATAAATATATATATAGAATCAATTTGCATTATTCAAACTTTACAAGAGGTGTTTATTTAAATTTAAAGGTCACATACGTTCCTTACGTGGTTACACAAACTAGAGAGACTATATATATATATATATATATATATATATATATATATATATATATATATCTCGTGGATTCAAATAAAAAGATTATTAATTTTCGTGAGAATGTTGGAAAAACTTCAAAATTACTTTTTAGCTATCCAAACCACGTTGTTTTACAAATTTTTCTGGTTAGCTTCTTTTCAAATAACTTTTAGAATCTAATTTTTAAATAAATTTTTTTTGACATTTTTGTATTCACAATAATCACATTTTATAACTTGATAATCACATGAATACTATGTGATTATTATGTCATAACATCTGATTAGGGCGCTGATAAATACAACAAATAAAAGTTATTCATACACCAAAACTGTGCTTTGAGTATTTGTACTATATGCAATAACCGTTGTACAGTTTTTGTATGAATCAATTTTATTTGTTGTATATATCAACTTCCATGTGATTATCTCCAACACATGATAATCACATTATATTAGAGATTAATCACGTGTGATTATCATGTTATATTTTGTGATTATCTTAAATAATCACAACAATATGTAAAAAGAGTTTGAAAAGAAAATTAAATATTTTTTATTTATATGTATATCATAGCTTCTAAAAGTTATTTTAATAGTAATCATTGAAATTCTTTGTAAGAATAATGTGTTTCAGATAGTTAATAATATATATATATATATGTATATATATATATATATATATGATAATCACCTATACAAGTCTTGTCCCACCAAATGACTTATTTATTAAATGAACCCTCATTTCATTCAAATTATACATCTAATTAACAAATAGTGTTGAGCATTAGGCTTCAGATCAATCAATTCTACAGCGGCTTTGTTGGATCATTGAGGTGCCATTGTTTCTTAACTCTACGTACAGGTGATAAATTTACCATGAAATCCTTTTTTGTTTTATATCATCATCTTGTCAAATTAACCTTGGTAATTGTTAATTGTCTGACCCACACTTTCCATTTTAAGGACAATATGTGGTGAACAATAGAGGTGTTACCGAGTCGAGTATTTGACAATCTACTCGAGTTGGAGCTCATTTAACTCGAATTCGAATACGAGTCGAGCTCGAACGAAAAATACTACTCGGTTATTTTCACGAGCCGAGTATAAAAAATTGATGTTCAACTCAGTTCGTTCGAAAGCTCGTTTAGTTCCAAGTCAAACTAGCTATTCTGGTCGAACGAGTCGAGTTTCCATATATATATATATATATATATATATATGTGTGTGTGTGTGTGTGTAACAAATAAATTTAAACCTAAGACGTCAAGTATAAATGAGCTTATGCCGAGCTTGATTTCGAGCTATTGTATGAGTATCAATCCCGAGTTCATAAACAATCAGATTGCGCTTTTCTTTTTGGTTTATAAAAAAGCTTTCCCATAAATAAATGAGCATAAAAAATTCGAGCTCGAACAACAATAAACTATTCGAACTCGAGCTCGAACACAATTGAAATTTACTCGAATTTGAGCCGAGCTCGAACCGGGTAATTAGTAAATGAGTTGAGCTCGAGGAACATGATATTCGACTTGATTCGGATCGTTAACAGCCCTAGTGGATAATATAATGTTCATGCTTTCTTATTTGATTACATAATATATGTGGATTATTACTATCTGAAACATTTCATATGTTTTGCAATTTACTTGAAATTATGTTTTTAGAGACTACAAAGCTAATGTTTATAAAAATTTGATATTGAATTATTGTTGGTGGCATACATATGTGTATTATTACGTGTTTATATATGTAAGGGAAGCCGTGGGAAGTAATTAAGATCTTTGAGATAAAAAGGGAGGTCGATTTTTTTTACTATAACCTAGCTATATGTATATTTTTGATGAATATTTCATTGAATATTACTGAATTTTACACGTGTGTGAAATATTCATGGATGAATATATTATGAGTATAAAAGCTTTTTTCTCTCGCTCCCTCAAAAAATTATACTTTCCTATGGATCATATATATCTATCAGATCCTCAAGGATCAAAGGTAATTAAGTAACTTCTTTGTAACTGATTGCAGGATATTTAATTTGATATAGATATATATACGGATATATACTGGTAATGGATGTCTTAGAACGAGTAAAGCACCTACAAATTTCTCTAGAACAAATAAAGTTGGCCACCAGAAACTTTAGTGAGCAAAACTTCATAGCGAGTGGTGGTTTTGGAAAGGTATACATAGGCGAACTCTACCTATCCGGGCAAAAGAGCATTGTTGCTGTAAAGCGATTAGATCGTAAGTCTGGACAAGGGGAACATGAGTTTTTGACGGAAATTCATATGCTCTCAACCAATAAACACGTAAACCTCATCTCTCTTCTTGGGTTTTGTGACGAGAGTGGAGAAAAGATACTTGTTTATGAGCATATGAAACATGGAAGCCTTAACAAATATCTTAGTGGAAGTGAGCTCTCTTGGATTCAACGTCTCCGAATTAGCCTTGGTGCAGCGCATGGTCTTAGATACCTTCATAATGATGTGGGATCTAAACATAGAATCCTCCATCGCGATATAAAGAGCGCAAACATTCTCCTTGATGAGAATTGGGAAGCTAAAGTATCTGATTTTGGGTTGTCAAAAATAGGCCTTTCTAATATTGATAACACTTACGTTGTTACTAGCCCTTGTGGCACCATCGGCTATGTTGATCCTCTTTATGTAAAAACCGGTGTTCTAACAAAGGAATCTGACGTGTACTCTTTCGGCGTAATGTTATTCGAAATCTTGTGTGGCAGGCTTGCATGTATTGAAAAGTATCAAGACGGGCGTCGGTTTCTTGTTTCCCTGGCCCAAAAGTACAGTAAAGAAGACAGGTTAGATGAGATCATCCTTCCTAGTCTCAAAAGTCAAATGAAGGTAGATTCGTTGGATATGTTCACAGAGATTGCATATAGGTGCTTGTTGACTGAACGCAAGGATCGCCCAACAATGGATTGCATTGTAGAAAATCTTGAAAAGGCACTCGAACTGCAGGTATGATTTATATAGACGAATTAATGCAGACGTCACGGGTTCAAATTCCTTTCCCATGTTCCATTTATAATTGCGAATTACACGATTTACCTCTTTAATGTGACCATGAGACCGGTCGATGGGAAACCACGAAAGGGTCAGTTTACCCTCTTTTAAATATGTGTGTTTGTGGTTACTTTATTTTCTTTTCATGCTTCTACATTATTAGTTATATATATATATAAAGAGTTTATCATGTGTCTAATTAAAATATGTGCCTAACAATATGATTTGGTAGATATGTGATGATAATCGATGAATATAATGAGAGAGAATTTATGAAGATTGTTGTTCAACCTATAGATGAATTAGACATAGTATTAGGTCCAAATAATATGGAAATGCTCAAATAAAGTTAACCTTATGATAGAAAATAAAGGGCGGGTAGCACATTCGTCCAAATCGGTGGCGGATTCAGAATTTTGAGTGACCCGCAGTACTGGTATCCTAATTTTCTGAATCCGTAGCACAAATAATAAATGCAATAAAAAATGTTATTTTTTACTAAAAATTACACTGCATATTAGAAATGGATCCGTAGCAACTGCTACCGCATGTCGACACCACTTAATTCTTTCGTACTCCTTTTTAACATAAAATTTGTTTTACACCAACGGGCCTCTGATTTTATATCTTCTTCCTTGCAAGACGGGTAGTAACACATATGGATTAATTCGGGTCGGGACATGGGGAAGACCAAAAGGTGATCCTCAAAATTACTGGTCTTTCAAACTTGAACAAGATCATTATCTGTTGAAGATAGTTATTGGTCACGGTGATGCAATATCCTCGTTAACGTTCACCAGCGAAACTGGAGGTTTTTTGCGTACTTCTAAGTCGGTTGGTAGTTTGGCAGTAGGAGATAGAATATCTCAGGTAATTAAACACATCTTAACTATCAGTGCATCTTTTTCTATCAAATTTTTATACATAAAATTGATGTTGGCTTACCCGGCCAGGTCACGTTGGATGATGACGAAGAAATAATTGGTATTAATGGAACCATGGGTCCTAGAGATGGTTCTCGAGTCATCTCGTCACTAACTTTTGAGACGACCAAGAGGACCCATGGACCTTTTGGTTCACCAACTGATAGTGTTTTCTTTGTACCATGGAATAATGGTTCATTAATCGGGTTTTACGGCTATGCTAGTGATTGTATTGAAAACATTGGTTTCTATCTGAAAGCTTGTAAGAAAGTCATAAGGATTGGAACGTGGGGAAAACGAACAGCGCTTCTACACAATTGTTGGTCTTTCCGCCTTGAGAATAATCATCGCCTCAAGATGATAACCATTGATCATGGTCGTCAGATAAATTCTCTCATGTTCACTACAAAATACAGAGGCACAACATACACTTCAAATAGGACCAGTGGCTCATTTGAAGACACAAAAACAGAGGTAATTAAACACTTCATCTTAATTAATTCAAGCGTATTAATTAACAAACAATAATCTTTAACTGATTCAGTTCTATACAGCAGGTAATACGATACACAGTGAGTTTTTTTTTTCATCAAAGAAATGCCATAAAATGTAACCGTATTGTTAGTATACATAAGTTGTAATGTTATATATGCCACCTTGTCCATCCATAAGTCCATATTAAGAGCAAACTGATCATGTAATTAAAAAAAAAACACAAGTTTGCTATGAAATTCTACAAGTAAAAGCAATGTCATAATAGGGTGATGAACTGATGACAATCTTATGAAGTAAAACTAGGTACCTCCGAAGTTGTGCTACGCACAGCCCAAGAATCGGATCGAAATCACTTGATCAAGTAAGAATGCTTTCAAGAATTCATATGTACGTGCTATCAAATCACTAAATATGTCATGTGAACTAATTCATGCACACTATTCAATTATTAGACTTTAATAACTTTGCTTCTAGAGTTACAACTACGCACAATAAGATATATTGATCTTTCATACAACTAAAATCTACATGACCATCTTATTAGATGGTGTATTTAATCAAATAGTAAACCAAATGGTCGAAGGCTTTTACGCAAAATATGCAGACGTGCTTTTATATATTGTTTATCCCAATTATTAAAAAATGTACAATTGAGTCAACGAGATGTTTCCTTACACTTATATTTATCTCATTTATTTTCCCAACATTAATCACTCTAAATTGGTTATAATTCTTCCACTTTTCTAATGTTATTTAATCAACACCTCTGCTTACTAATAAGGAGAGGTTCATTACATCAGTATGTAGCTCCAAAGCTAAGAGCGTATAATCGATTAATCGGCGACCAATGCATTAACCTAGCCGCCTTAATAACCTGCTAGTCAAACAAGAGCAGAATGAGAAAATATACATGTAATCAAGGATCAAAAAAGAATACTTTACTTTTTTAAGATGTACGCTTTTTTAGAGAAAATAAAATAGAAAGATGAACATATTTTGGTATGAAATGAATATGAACTATCTAAAAATTGTCATTCCATACCCAAGTAATTAACAAAATTATCATCCTAATAACTTATAGCAACCAATTTTGTATTAAAATAAAGATAGAGAATTATTTGATATGGAATGAATATATAATTAAATATAATGACAATCTATTTCAAAGTTATAGTTTGGATTTTGATAACAAATTTAAACGATTGAAAAGTTGTATACCCTTATTCAAAGAAAAGATGCAAATGTAACATTTTAGTGATGTATAAATGTGAATGTTGAATATAGATTTGTTAAAAATGTAGTGTGTCAATTAAGTTCTTTTTATGATGTACTTTTTATGATGTATTATAGGAATATAAATTTGTAAGGTTCATACATACAAAAGAAATTATTTATTAGTTGTTAAAAAGGTTTTTTTCACCAAGTTAAAAAGATTATTAATATAATATTGAGATACATGATGATGTGTTTCAATTATATTGAACGTTACGTTTAATTTATTTAAGATTATGTGTATATTATCTTTAAAATCAATGTTTGATTAGTAGGCATAAAGTTCTTTTTAAAAAAAATAAAAAATGTTATTAAAAGGATCATATAAAAAATCCACAAACAACAATATGTTGAAACTTTAAAAGTAGAAACGATTTTAGAATCGTGAAAATTTAGAAATAAATGACAAAATTATCTTAAATTAAATGTGATATAAATTATATAATGGAATGAGATACTAAATGAATTTATCAAAAATCCATCTTCCAAGGTATGTTAAACTTAACCGAAATTATAGACTTATACTAATTAGTACATATAGATATTATTGAAAAGTATTACACGATTGAAGGATTATTCAACACTTGATCTAAAATTTTAAGGATAATTTCGTATGTAGAGTTTGAAATGATGAGTTTTAAGGTTAATATAAATTTAAATTCTACATGGGAAAATGATTAAGAATAAACCATTAGATTGTTTTCATTTTTTTAGGTTAAGATTAAATTATATAATTATGCCATATTAAGTATTATAGAAAGAAATAATTAACCCCCTAAATGATTAAGAGATTAATAATAAAAAATGAATGACACATGGCAATTTGTTGTTACATCTCAAAGCATAAAGGTTTCTTATATAATTATTATATAGAGAAAACTATGAAAGCATTCAGGCCGTGCAACGCACGGCTCACCCTACAAATGTTAATGTTAATTTTTATGATGTATATTATCGTTAAGAGTACGGTTCAAGTGAGTACAACAATTTTGAGTGAGAACAGAAGAATCAATCTCAAACACTCATTTTCATCAAATATCCGTTTCTTCACATTTTTGAAACTGAAATATCTTACAAACAACAAGTTAAAAAATGATGAAAATTGCACCATATAATTAAGCGTTTTTTCTTCTTCGATTTGGCGTCCATCAAAGCATACCTTTGACAAAAAAAAAATTCCATTTATTGGTGGGTTTTATAAATTAGTAACACACATGTTAATGGTTGGTTGTACATTTGATTTGTGGTTAAGATTAAGGCTTAGTAAGGTTTAGGGTTTAGGTTTTAGCAGGGTTTAGGCTTTAGTATGATTTAGAGTTTAGAGTTTGTAAAGCATTTAGGGTTTGTGTTTAAACTCAAAACCCTGACCCCTAAAGTGTAACCCCTAAACGCAATACCCTAACACATGTGTTAGTAATTTGTGAAACCCACCAAAAAATGAAGAAAACATAACTCGTCGAAAGTATGCTTTAAGAGACGGCAAATCGAATAGGAGAAACCACTTTTTTGATGTAATTTTCATGATTTTTCGATGTGTCATTTGTAAAATATTTTAAATATTAAAAAGAAGAGGGAAGAGGATATTTGATGTAAATAAGTGGCCGAGGTTGATTCTTTCATTCTTACACAAATTGTCACTTTCATTTGAACTTCATCCTTAATGAGTATTCACACCAACCTAAGGCCCCCTGAATTTCATAAAATTTTATTTTTAAAATCTCCTTTGACTTATTTTGTTTATTAATTATGTCTTCCGTATCATCCATTCAGGTTACATTTAAATGGAAAGAGGAAATAAATGCCATCAATGGAACAGTTGCAATCTCAGATATATATAACGTGGGTTGGACAATAGTTACATCATTGTCATTTGTGACAAACAAAAGAACCTATGGACCTTTTGGTCATCCAAGAGGAACTCCATTCACAATATCATGGGCCGATAGCTCACTTGTAGGATTTTATGGCCTTTCAGGAGGTTTTGTCGATAGCATCGGTGTTTGTTTGAAGTCTAGTGCTCTTTACTTGACTACCAATGATTAAAAGTCTATATGGTTTCTTGGTTGTAGTCTTCCCCTAATGTTTTCGGTGCATTTTTTTTCGGATTCGTCGGTAATCATAAAATATGGTAGAAACAATTGATAATCATGTTTGAAGTTTATGTACTATTTTAGATATGGCTTTTTCAAAATGTGTCGAACTAAGATACGACACAGTGTATTGAATTATTAAAGCTCTCATAGTATGTAATGAATTTCAAATTTATTGTTATTATATGTAACAAGTGATCCTCATGTTTGATTGATTTTATAGTATATCTAACATGTTTACATTATATTTCTCAATTACACTACAAACACAAGATCAAATATTTATTTTTTACATTACCCTGCATTACATGTCAAAAATAGTTGAATTGTGTGGATACGATATACGTAAACAATATTTTATAATCAAAGTTATATCCATATAGAAATTTTATTGAAGTCATGTCACGTGTTATTAAACTAGTTATAAATATACGATGTATGATATTATATCTATTCATATATATAATTATACTTATAATTCATATATTTTCTCTATAACAATCACCAAAGGTGATTTTACTATTTTTAACTTATTTAAACTCAATGTCATTATTGCTAACTCAATTAATATTATATATTAAGTTTTCACCTACTACTATGTTTGGCATTTTCTTTTCTTCATCTTTTATTGCATGATATTTTTTCCTTCAGATAAAGGGAGGTGATTTGTACACCAACTTCTTTTTTTCATACACCACTAAAATATTTTCTTTGACCATTTTGTCATTTAATAAGTTTTCCTTCCTAATATTAAAACCCTTCACGCACGATGTCTCTTCAATTTCTTGGTTTTTCCCTAACTTGCTCTACCCCTTCCACTTCCACCACCAAAGTCTTACCACTTGTTCTTCTAATGGTTAAAATAGTTTTATTCCAATTACTTTTAGTGTTGTGCATATTTTATCATTAATTCTTAATTGGGTTTTGAGTTTTGATCCAATAGCCGTTGTCGATATTTGCTAAACTCTTGTTCATCATCGTCATTAAAATATGTAAAAACAATTTGAATTTGTATTCAGGTGTAGGTAGTTGAATTTCGTCCACATTAGCAAGTGTTATTCCAACTTCTAATTGTTTGACCATTATTTCATACGAGTATCTGAAAGGTTTAAGTGGGTTGTTTTTTATGTTTGCAATCTTGTGAGTCTTAATTTAGGACTGATTTTTTTAAGAGAAAAGTTTGGTTGATGTTTAATACAGCCGATAGTATAACCATAATCTGGCATATATAAATTTTAAAAATTGTTGCCTTATAGTGTATCAATCGATGGAGAGGTAAAAAAAATATAAGTGTTTAATCGGTGGAGAAAAACAATACGGAACAGCGGGGAAAAATTAGGGACAATATCAGGAAAACTTGTGAAAGGGTAAAATGGTCATAGAAAATATATTGATGGTGTATGGCAAAAAGAAGGTGGTGTATAAATCACCTCCCTTAGATAAAAAGGTATATATTATTATATTTCACGTTCTTTGTTAATAGATATAATAAAATATTAAAGCACTATCATATTATATAGATAATAATTAGTGTGACAAGTTACAATCTATATATTTCCATTAATTGCTCAATCTATTTTATTAGTCATATCTATGCTTTAAATAAATAATTAAAATTCTATACATAAGTTACTAATTCATTTGAAACATAAATATAGATTTTACATGGTTAAGTAGTTTGAGTTTCAAAATCAACATTAGATTAGATGTTGCACTAGATTGTTAGCTAATCTGTATACTTAAAATAAATATAATAAATATTATTTAAATTCAGTAAAGAAAATAATGAATGATGAATTGGTGTTATGAGTTTTTTTTAATTAACTCCAATAGATACATAATTCATAACCCAATCATATAATTCAAAACAATTGCAAATCAAGTGTATTGATTGTTTATCCTTGTATTGCAACAATTTATGATACAAATGTTATGTACTATAATATGATGATTAAATTTAAGCTTCAATTAAGATTTGTGAAAAATAATCTAACCCAGCGTAGGATTAAGTTACATGATTAAAATATATCATTACATATGTAAAACTTTTATAAGTATAACTAAGATTGATTAACCATTACTCTCGAGTATCTATTAATATATATGTTTTAAAACCCCGCCGCAACGTGAGGGTAAAAAAAACTCGTATAAAACAAAGATAAAGATTTTTAAATAATTTTTACCTATGCCACATCAACTTATTACCTAAAATAACTAATTCTAACAATATAGAAAAAAAAGTATACATACCACATCAATTGTTACCTTAATTATCCTTATAAAATATATTATTTTAAATACTTATATAAAATCAACTCATTAAATTAATAAAAATAAATATTAAAAATGTATGCTTATAAATTATACAAATCATATGTATGTATTCTTAAACTTATATGTAATGCGACTATTCAACTATAAATAAGAAATTCAATTTTTCTTTTATTAATTATTATAACGTCTAAATTTGTACATATTAGTTTAAAGATAATGAAACCAAAATTTAACTGTAATTGTAATGAAATTGTACATATGCCACATCACTTATTTCCTTAAATAACAATATGTTAACAATTAAAATTTTTTTACACATGTCACATGTATCGATTGTTACTTTCAATAATGTTATAAATACAATAATTTTAAATGATTGTATAAAATTAGTTCATTTATTAATTAAAAGTTACATCTCAAAAGTATATGCATACATGTAATATATTATACAAATCGTATGTATGAATTCTTGAATTAGAATTGAAGTTTTTAATTATTATTATAATGCCTAAATTTGTACATGTTAGTTTAACGATATAAACAATATTTTAATTGCGATTGTAACGGTATTGTTAATTTTTTATCAAACATAAACAATAAATAAATATATAATTAGAAAGATTGTCGCATATTTTATGTATATATCTTAAAAGATTATGACAATTAACCTCATAAAATATATTTTGTATTTACTTTTAAATTTTATATTTATACATATGTTTATTGTATCTTCATTTAAATGTCTCTTTATGTTGGTTATTGTACGTTAAAGTCTAAACTTTTATTATTTGATCTACACATTTAATTAGCTATTCGAAATTTATTGTTTCCTTTATAGTTTGCTTACTTTTTAATCATATTCATTTTTAATAGTAATTGCACAATTAAATTGACAACATTATATTTACAAATTAGATTATGTATTTTAAAACGGTCGTGCATCGTACATGCTTCATACCTATACCTAGTATTCTATAAAATAGAGTAGTTATGAAGTGATTGAAGCTTGGACGCCGACTTATTTAAGTTTTTTAATTTTTCTTTATGTAAATTGATTCATATCAAAAAGTTGAAAACATTAGGTTTGATATTTTGTTACCATCTTCTAACACGTAGTCAATATTAAAATGATCGTGCATCATACGAGCTTCATACCTAATCCTAGTATTCTATAAAACATAGTAGTTATAAAGTGATTGAAGCTTGGACGCCGACTCATTTAAGTTTTTAAATTTTTCTTTATGTAAATTGATGCATATCAAAAAGATGAAAATCTTAGTTATCATATTTTGTTACCATTTTCTAACAAGTAATCAATATTACTAATTAATCATCGTGAACCATTCATGAACATTACTACTTGTTATGAGGTATAGATTTGGCAACATCGAACACCTACTCATAGGGTTTTTTCGTACTGTAATTATATATACTAGATAACAGACCATTTTTATTATTATTTCATAAGTTATATGATGATTTGATTTGTTTTGTTGTATTTATGATTTAATTAGTAAGCTAATTTTGACATAGAATAATGATAAATAACAATGAATTGTTAGATGTATTTTTGTTAACATAGACGAGTAGATCAATTATTGTGTAAAATGTATTTTCATATGTCAAATAAATATTTTAAGGTAAAGATAAAATGTAACACCCTCTTTCCGGGTCTGGTAATTCCTTTATTCAAATTAGTTATTTAAATTGTTTTTAGGAATTACTTGATATTAATTATTTTACTTGTGAAACTTAAGTAAATAAGTCTTAGGACTTATTGTGAATAGTAAACTATTAGTTGTTTTAAATTATTACAGATGACGGTAAAATAAAATTAATATTCTCGCAAATGGTTTTTAGGTTCCAGACAATAGATTTAGGACGGGTATAAAATTATACCATTTAAATATGTGAGTCGGTTGGTAAAACGACTTTGAGAACTCATATGTTTGTAAACTTGAACCCTTTTTTCATTTGCAACTACAAATTCAAGAAAACCATAACCAAAGTAGAAATTAAACTGATACTTCTGTGAATTCGAATTCAAAACATCAGAATTGTTATCGTACACATCATCATCTTCAACATATCACTCTCCTTTTCATTTAAAATAAAAGTGAGTTTGATTTTGAGTGATTAAGTCAAATTGAAGTTTGATTTGTTGCTATTAGGTATTATTTGATGCTACTTGAAGTATTAGAAACTTTAGAATTGAGTTTCTTGAAGTTTTGGTGAGTTTCAGTTCGAAAAACTCGTAAGAACAGCGAAATTCGCAGTTCTCAGTTCGTTCTGCGAACCGAGCTCAGGCTGCGAAGCGAGTTGAGTTCTGCGAAGCGAACTGAGATCTTGCGAACTGAGATATTGTTCTGCGAGTTGAGTATGCCTTGCGAACCGAGTCGCTGCGAGGCGAGTTAAACTTGCGAAGTGAGTTGAGTTTGCCTTGCGAATCGAGTTCTGCGAGCTGAGATGGCTTTGCGAACCGAGTTATGTTGTTGCGAGTCGAGTTTTTCTGCGAACCGAGTTGACCTGCGAACCCAGATTACTGCGAACCGAGATTTTTAAGATTTTGTTTCGCAAATTTTGAAAATGCATAAGTCTTTTCGGGGTAACGGACAGATGACAAATTCATTAACTCGGATTGATTTGAAATTCGCATGGTCACTCAGAAACGACCTAATGATCCCGGCTCTATTCTAAGAGTCTAGACAGTTTTTGACCATTCGGGGTCATATAGGGCCCGAAAATGGCGTTTTTCAGTTTTAAAACGTCAAATTGAGATTTTTATGATTTTAATTCTGATTGAACTGTTGTTTGTCTAAACTTCCGGAATTATCTGATTGAATAAATATGCTAAAAAGATGATTGTGGAACAAGTTACTAACTTGTGTGTTATGTGGTGTTTCAGATACTCCGAAGACTCAGTAATATCAGATTTCTGAGTGTTGATGCTGTAGAGGTATCGGTGAGTGGATTCAAAGCTCACCATTTGATTTAGTTGAAATCATTTGATTATAACTAGTAATCGTAGATATGTTGATGTTGTTGATTATTTATTATATCTTGTTGATTATAAATCTATGTGTTACGTGGCCTTTGGGCATCAGTTGTTAATGAGGTCAACGAGTTGATGAACTGTTGGTTGGGCTAGTGGGTTGTTGTATGAATGATACAGAGTTATACTTCATTTGTTGTGTGTATAGACTCTGTATCTGAATGTAGTAACCGCTAGCTATCGGTCTCGTCCGTATGGCCATACGGATATGGTTGGATAAGTGTTCTTGGGGAGCCTCCCGGGTATTATGGTTATCCCCAGAGCCACCGATCCTCATTAAGTACTTGTTGATTGTTGATTGTTGATTGTTGATTGTTGATTGTAAGTGTAGTATTTGCGGATATTAGAAGTAATTAAGTGATGAAGCTAAGTCGAATGTTGTGTGATGAATTTACTCACTTAGCTTCGTGCTAATCCCTCGTTGTTACTTCTTGCAGATTTTTGATAGAATGTGGGTAGCAAGAAGTTAATGATTAAAGCAAGGGATGTTTGAAGATTATGCTACTCTGAAAATATTTTGTATAAAACGAAGTTAGTTTACGTAATGCCTCGAAAAGTGAATTTGGTTAATACTTTTGGATAGTATAACTTGATTATAACTGTTTTGTACATTATATATATGGTGTAGTAATCAAATATATGTTTTAAATACCTACGCTTCCGGTTTATTAATATAATATTGTGTTTTGGAATGAGGGGCGTTACATAAAAGATGGTTATATTTATATCTTTTAGTATCTATTTTCGATGACAAAACATTCGATACAATATGTAAACCAATTTTAAGATAATGTGTCATAATCAATGATGTTATTTTAACAATTTATTTTAACATGTATTTTACTTAAAGTTGTAAATATGTTACTATCTTAAATTCATCATTACTTTTTGTATGTCATAATATTCAATACAATATGGAAAGCAATTCAAGCAATTCTAACATAACATGTCCTTGGTTTAATTAAGTTAACATGTGTACTAAATTATTTAAGTATCATTATATATGTAAAAAATATTAGTTGAATGATAGTTGACTTTTTTAGCAGCCAAACTTCGTGATTTATGAACTGTCATTACATGAAGAAAAATAAAGAAAGGTTCATAACATAGACTAAATGTTAGTTATTTGATGTTGAATGCCGATTGACATTGCTACGAATCGAGTTGAATATAACAAAATTGCAATATTTAGAGAACACTCTGATCATTATGATGATGTGATTAACCCATAATTTGTGAGGCCCTGATTTGCGAGCCAAACATTACAACAGCTTCAACAGTATTCAAAGGCTTATTCATGAGTCATAACAGTTAGTTGAAGATTATTCTTAGCTATTTGGAATGAATGATCACCCTATCCAATTACGTGAAACCGTGAAAGCACTTGAGACTTTACCAAGCCACTTCCAACGATGCCAGGGGCATAAACCATCATTACAACACTGTATAAGACATATGAAAAAATGAAGCTTAGTGCTATGGGCAACATCATAATAATAGTTATTTATAATATAATTAAAGAAAGGGCATACTGCTTAATATTTTATTTGCGGTGAATCAAGGATTTTTTTAGCACAATAAAAATAACTGAAATAAAGATAAAACCTGAGACGGGATAGATAGAGAAGATATAGCTTTCGATATACCTATCTATTTATTAATCTACCTGTCCCATTAGATTGCCCTGCCTCTCATTGTAGTAAATTTGAGATCGTGGAAAAAGAACTCCATAGAGGTTCACTGTTTTCACCGGTCTAAACATGATGTTGGTTTAATGAGTTATTTACAGTATTCACGTATGCATGCATGGCTAGAGTTTGAGTTAAAGAGTCTTTTATGTTTTAGGATAATAGTTTGTTAGTTAGGGAGGAGTCATGTTTGACCAAGTTTCTTGGTTGGTTACCTATTCTTTAGGTGAAGTAAATGGGTAGTATTTTAATGCTTATTTTGTGGTCAAGGTTGTTTCATGATGGCTATATATATGCCTTCCATGTTATTAATGAATTAGACGTTTTTTCATTGGTTATTATATTTCTCCATTTGTTGCACAAAAAGCCTTTTACATTTTTCATCTACAAGTTCGTGAAGCCTTGATTATCAACACTTGGTATCAGAGCCTAGGGCTCGTGAAGAAATAGAGGGTCGGTTTGAGAGTCAGTTTCAAGAAGGTGTGTAGCCCCTCTTGATCGGGCTTGTTCCAATGATAGCGAGAGACTAACCGAATCCGTGAAAAAGACGAACGGAAGGAAATCAAAACAGGTGTTTTTGAGTTCGGTTCGTGTACGTTGCGGTTTAGAGAAGACGCTAAAGGTGTTGGTGACCTTGTTTCTTTGACCGGTGGAAGAGCGCTTTCCGAAAAAGTTTCAGGGAACCGGGTTTTTTTTCTTGAAAGGACTATGATGTTATGATCTCAGGTTGAAGTTTTGAAGACAGTTTCGTTCTTTGATAAATAAATAAAAAACAGGTTGATTTTTTTAATTTTTTTTGTTGCAAGTAAAAGAAAATGGAAGAATCATGAGATTAGTTTTCTTGACCAGTGGAATAGGACTCTCGTAATGGATGGATCGGGAAAGGTTCTAGGTCACCGGAAAATGGAGAGATTAACCGATTCGTGGGAAAAACGGGCGGAAAGATTTCAACACAGGTGGTGTTGAATCAGTTCGTTTGGCGGGTGAAAGAAAACGGTAGAAGCGAGTAGCTTTATTTTCATGATTGGTGGAATGATGCTCTCGTGTCACAGAAGTGTTATGAGCAAACGGGTTCTGTGTGGTGACAAACAACACTTGGTTGATGGAGAAACAACACGACGTGAGCATCATGGTGGTGGCAGTTCAAATCGGGATGACTTTGGACATGGCCGGGGAAAAGGTCATGAGTCCGGGAAGAGTCGTGATGTTAATGAACGTGTCCAACGGGAATCCATGTTAGATGTTACCGGTGTTGCATATAAATGGGTCGAACTCGAGACGACTTTAGATGTGACCGAGGAGGAGGTCGGGTGTCCGTGAAGGGTCGAGAATCGAGATGGTTCGAAAAGAAGACGATTATCCGTTGTTGTGAATGGTTGAGTAAATAAATAATTAAGGGGGTGATTGTTGGTTTAATGAGTTATTTACAGTATTCACGTATGCATGCATGACTAGAGTTTGAGTTAAAAGGTCTTTTATGTTTTAGGATAATAGTTTGTTAGTTAGGGAGGAGTCATGTTTGACCAAGTTTCTTGGTTGGTTACCTATTCTTTAGGTGAAGTAAATGGGTAGTATTCTAATGCTTATTTTGTGGTCAAGGTTGTTTCATGATGGCTATATATATGCCTTCCATATTATTAATGAATTAGACGTTTTTTCATTGGTTATTATATTTCTCCATTTGTTGCACATAAAGCCTTTTACATTTTTCATCTACAAGTTCGTGAAGCTTTGATTATCAACACATGGTTGGAATTGTAAGTTGCAGGAGGGGCTCATCTCGAATAACTATAATATTTTGTGGCCTCAAATATTACTTACTGTGTCATATACCATTTACATGTGCTCTGAAACAAATATTCCTAGCACTTCTTATTATGATGACGGATAAGAATATTTGCCTATTGGCATGCAAAGTAGTTTTTTCTCACCTTCAATCGTCTTCTTTCATATTCTTTATGTATAAAAAAATGTGCAAAAGCATTCGAAGCATTACACATTAATTGATTTGCCAGAAAAACTTGGTGTCTTTTAGTGAATTTAGTAACAGAAAACCACTTACCAACTTATATAGTGGAACAGTTTATGCTTCTTAATAAAGGAACAGTTTATGCTTCTTAATAAAGGAACAATTTTGCATTTTAAGAAAAATTAGGTTTGTATATATAGTTATGTGATCAATTGATGTATGTATATTCAATAACTTTTATATTCTGGTAGATTTTGTGAACTAAAAAAACCCGAGTATTTCGTTAAGTAAAAAAAAACTGAGTTTCTTTGAGTAAAAGCTTACAATTTAATTTGTAGTCAAATTATTTATTTTTCTCCTATATTAGGTACATATATACATTTAGGATGATAAATTATTTATTTATATACGATAATTTTACAAATTACCGATTTTTTTATTACACACAAATGCTCACTATTATGCGTAATGCTTTATTTTTTTATTGGGCATCCAATTTTGCATTTTTAAGAAGGTTTGTATATATAGTTATGTGATCAATTGAAGTATGTATATTCAATAACTTTTGTATTATGGTAGATTTGGTGAACTAAAAAAAACCGTGTTTTTCGTTAAGCAAAAAAAACTTAGTTTCTTTGAGTAAAAGCTTACAATTTAATTTGTAGTCAAATTATTTATTTTTGTCCTATATTAGGTATATATATACATTTATGATGGAAAATTATATATTTATATACAACATTTGTTACAAATTACAGATTGTTTTTCCATTACACACAAATGCACACTATTATGCGTAATGCTTTATTTTTTTATTGGGCATCCAATTTTGCATTTTTAAGAAAAATTAGATATATATGCAAAGAAATGTGAGGTAATTTTAGTTACAAACCTTAAACGGGTATTCCAGGAAAACTACAACTGCAGCCCCAACATCCTTTTCGCCAGCTACCATACAGTTATTTCTACCCGGAAATTCAAGAACATCTTCTTATCCTTAATAACAGTTTCTATAATATCCATCAAAATTTGCATAGTTAACTTTAGTCATAGATTTACTAATGACATGGCGGTAATTTTGATCATGTTGACCTATTGTTGCACTGACGCTTGAAAAAGGGTAGAATGTTTTACCCATAACATAAATCAGACCAAAGCAAGTTACGATTTTATGCAATTTGCGCAACTTAAAGTAGCTACTCTACATGACTCACCACCATTTGAAACCATCTCCCCAATCTCGATTTCTCCCCCTGATATTGTATATAAGGCTAGCAAGAGAAAGGGACACCATAATGAATGACTAAGATATCCAAAACATGATCACTGCAGGTAAGAGAAATAGTTATGACATTATAAATGATATAACAATACACGGATAATGAAAAATGCATATAAATTCCACTATAAAAATGCATATTGGTGTGAACTATTAGTTTGGGTTTTAATCGGGTAAATGATTGAAAACTCAAGAAAGTGATAATTTCAGTTAATCGTGAGACTGTATGTTTTACATTTATTTCATATTTTAGTTTGTGGAATATGATTCTAGCATAAACACAACCTACTTCCATACTCAGACATCAGTGTCTAACTTCAACTTCTATTTAATTAGATGATCTTAAGGACCCCAATCATTTTCCTCTTATGGAATCTGTAACGAAGCTAGTCCCAAACACCATAAATTAATATATAAAATTGAATAACATTTTGATATGAACATATAAACCTGTAAAGCATGCCTCATATACCATAAATAAATATATAAAATTAGATAACAATTTGGTATGAATAGATAAACATGTAAAGCATACCTCCTTATCGCGTAATGTCCAGTGCTAATCACGAATGTTCTCGATTTTTTCATCAATGCAAATCATTAATGTGGATATTCTGCAGTTCTGCACAAAATAAGAATTCTGACAAAATTCTAACACATCATAACAAACAAAACAATATAAAACACTCAAAATTTATATCCAAAAGTTGTATTAGTAGCTGGAATAAAACATACAAATGTAGTGATAAATTTGGACTCTTTAGCATCCTCATTCACAATCTTAATATCACCCATGTTTACATGCCCAATCAAATATGAGTACAACAAAAAGCATGTTAAAATGAAGTAATCAATTTTTAATTTATTAGTTTGTAGACAGGTGGGGATGTACCCAAGTAATCTTCAAAAGTTACAATACATTACACTAATGGAAATCAATTATGCATCGGAGCAAAATGCAACTAAAAATTGAAAATAAAGGTTTTATTAACAACTTATAATCAAATGACACAATCATCCAAACTATAGTTGGAGATTTCAGTATAATACACTCAACACTAAACAAACTAAACTCATTGTACATGATCCAACATCAGGTCATATACATTAAACTTATAATCGATTTCAAAATTTGATTATAAGCTACAATAAACATATAATCGATTTCAAGTACGTGTTTTAGTGCGTGTATTGAAAAAAGAACTCACCTTCTATACTAAATTGTGAGTAATGAAGATCAAATCCGGAAGCTTCTAGAGACGGAGACACCGGTCGCCAGCATTCTTTCCCATACTGCCGTAGGCCTAATTACTTTCGTACCATATAACGCGATGTTGCCGGAGAATTTGATTTAAGTATATTTTATATTTATAGATTATAGATAGAAAGATTTTATAGATATTTTTATTTTTACATAAAAAAGACTTTTATTTATAGTTTTCGTAAAGTAAATTACTTAACCCTAAAACAAAAGCCCTATGCATGTTCGGCCCACGCAACAACCACAAATCCACGAACGGGTACATGAAGCGGACCCAATTGATACAAATCATAGCCCGGCCCGTTCTATAAATACTTTATAAACATCCATTCATTCATCTTTTTAAAAATCTCAGTTAGGGTTTATTGGCCCCCTTCTGCCCTCACCTCCAGCAACAATGGCGGGTGGTTCTCGAGCTCAAGTTAACAAATCCCACAAAACTCGCTTTGCTTCTAAATCCTCTCGCAACCTCCACAAAACTTCTGCTAAAGGTTCGACCTTTTTCATTTATTTTATCTAATTTGTGCAATATTTGAGCTTAAGTTACAGCCCCAAGTTTTTTTTTGTATAAAAACTAAACAAAACATAAAAAGTTTTATTAAAGTTTGAAAATTTAGTAGAACCAAGTAAAAATTTATATCAAGTTTAAAATTTTGGGCCTCTTTATGTCTTACAAGTGATATAGATGAATTACATACCCACTGTGGCTGACTAAAAAGATAGCTTGTATCAAGGTTTATTTGCCCCATGTTTGTGTTTATGATTGTGTTGTTGGAACTTAGACAAGAGCAAGATTAACAAACCTGATCGCAATGTGATGAAGGGAGCACGGGCTGCTCGACTGCAACGTAGCAAAATGGTAATTTGTAAATGTAATGGAAGGAGAAGTTTGATGGAGAAAGTTTTGTAATTGGTCTCATTGTTGGATTTAAATGATGTAGATGAGAGAGCAGAAGAGAGCAGCACTTATGAAAGAGAAAAGGACGTCCAGCGGTACAACTAGTGCTCCCCGTGTAATTGTGCGTATTCTTCATTTAGAATTTACTATATTGACCATGTGAAACATTATTTGTTTTGGCGTGTAAAGTTTCAGTCTGTTTCTGTAAATCAGGTTTTATTTGGTCTATCTGCTATGACAAATGTAAGCTCAGTAGCAAAGGATCTTTTGGCAATATTGTCAAATGAGAATAACGGAACTCAATTTCCAGCAGTTGCATCATCTGAGTATAGGCTACGAGCTACGGTATTTTGCTATGTCACTTAAAAGAAATTTGTAATATATGTTGCATTACACACTCTTTATGTTGTTGATTGCTGTTTGTTTAATTAATTATACTAAAATTCAGCCAATGCTTGTAAAGTTGGCAGTTAGTTGTTAACATGATATGAATATATTTGATAGTACATTCTCATTTTTTTTTTATATTTTTAGAAAGGCAAACCTACAACTACCTCACACATTATATACTCAACCACAAATATTTACACAATGCCTCCAACAAAGCTTGAACCCACAACCCCTAGGTTGAGGGACAACTCTCATGCCGCTAGTTCCTTGGAATGGACGTCCTTTTCATTTTTGCTTGTTATCTTCTATTTAACATTGGAATGGATGATGACTGCATTAAACTTTCGGGCAATATATAGGTCCTTGAAGCACCTCATGGTGATTTAATGGCATGCATGGAGATGGCCAAGGTAGTCATGTTTTTAGCTTTTGAAACGCTATAATTATATATACGTACATGTATTTGTTTTTTTTATTTTGGTTGATTGAGTTAGATGCCAATACACAATTTATCGTAGATTGCAGATTTGATTGTATTTGTGGCTTCTGCTAAATGTTCAAGTGAGCATGGTAGTTCCAGTTTTTACATTGATGAATTTGGCTCTCAGTGTCTCTCTGTGTTTAGATCTCTTGGTTTACCAAGTTCGGCTGTTTTTCTTCGAGTAAGCACTTCTTAATGAATTTATTTGCTTACGGTATGTCCAGGTTTGTATTGAAAAGGTAATATTTTGTTCATCTGCCTCACTGCAGGATTTACCTTCTGATTTAAAGAAAAGAAATGATCTGAAGAAGACATGTATTTCTAGCCTTGCATCCCAGTTCTCTGAAGACTGTAAGGTTTACCCAGCAGATACAAAAGATGACTTGCACAAGGTATATCTCCCAAATCCCAAGAAATAACCTGAGATACTTGATTCATTCAGACTTCTAATTAGAATAGGTCGATTTCTGCTGTTATTAATTTCAAGCGGGTCAAATAGGTCAAAAGTTGCCCAAAGTGTTATTTCAATACATAACTTCTCAGATTCTCATGCTAGAAAATTATATTCAAATTATAGATGGACAATATAAAATTTTATCATCATATTTGACTCACCGATTGTATTTTTTTTTTAAATGAAGATAGTGGACAAAGAATCGTACAAAATTCTACCTGCGTTGACCTGTTACCCAGCCCTCTCATTTTGTACCTGTAACATAGTTGTATATCGCCAGTTATTTTGTGTTCATGTGGTCTAACTCTTGCCTTGTAATTGCTTGTATGTAGTTCATGTCGCTTTTTAAGGAACAAAGGCTCACAACACCTCATTGGCGTACCCAACGTCCTTACCTCATGGCTCAGAAGGTAAAGTGTTTGATTTTTGCAAGTAAAAGGCTAAGAAGATGTGTAGTTGTAAATATGCAAATTGTTATCCTTTTCGTTGGAAGTGGCATGTTTGTTTCTGTTATAGTATGAATTGTATCTCCCTACCTTGTTTTTACATGTAATTGTTTAGCTGTGCCATGCTTGTGTAATACCATAACAGGTTGACATGGTGGGTGATGATTCTGGAAACTGCACTCTTCTCATCACTGGTTATCTTCGTGCTCGCAATCTCTCAGTCAATCAGCTGGTATTTTTTACTCTCTTTTTTTTTTTATAATTGTGAGTTTGCCACTGCCTTTGATTTAGCGGCTTACTATTTGGTTGAGTCCCTAAGCTACTTTTTATCAGGTTCATGTATCAGGTGCTGGAGATTTTCAGTTGGGCAAGATTGAACTTCTTAAGGATCCATGCTCATTAAATGTGAAAAAAGAAGGGGATTTCATGGATGCTGATGAAGTAAATGATTCACCGGTATATATTTCCTTCTAATTTCTGTTAGCTTTCCGACATTGATGGTTTGTTATTAAGTTGATATTGCATTATGAAATTTTACAGGTCGTCAAAACTTTACTTCCGGATCCTATGAAGCAAGAGCCTTTACTTGTTGAAAATATACCCGATCCTCTGGAAGGGGAACAGGTAATGGATATGTGTCTTCTTTTATCTTTATAATTTGTATTAACTCGCCCTTGAAGTTTCAACAGAGTACCACCCATAATCCTTATTTTCTTTCTTTATGTTTTTTCCTCCTTTTTATTGCCTGTTTTTCCAAATTGCTAGTTTAGATCGCCTTTTATAAATTCTAAATTTTATAATTTTAGTTCTAGATAAATCAAATGGCATTCGTAGTCTTTTGTTAAGTTGATAAAATTCTCAGATGCGGTGAAAATCATTTTTTTGTTTCTAATTTGTTTCATATCACTTTCCTTTTAGACATGGCCAACAGAGGCAGAGATGGCAGAAGCTGATAGAGTACATAAGGAAAAGAAGCAGAAAAAGAGGTCTCTTCCTCGGGGTACCTCTGAATATCAGGTTGGTTGTTGGTCTCATCAAGTGTTCTTAATTTATTCTCAGATTGTTGTTATCTTGACATATATGATGTTGAATCTACAGGCTGCTTGGATCGTGGACGATTCTGATGTGTCTGATACGGATAGTGATAATGATGGTTCAGATAATGGTATGGTTGTTGACGAAGGAGAACATGAATTCACTGGTCAAGGTGATGGTAGGAACTTTGACCTTGAGGATGACCAGGCTTCACTCAAGCTTAGGGATTCTGACGATGAAACTGAAGCTGATTCTATAATGATGGTTAGTTAAGACACCTTTTCATATAATGTCCTTATTACTTGTATGTAGATGTGACAAACTGTGCAGGACAATTATATGTTAATTTAGTAGTACGAGATGAAAACTAAAAGTGTGGTTTCTAAACTTCATTTTACTTGATACCTGGGCTGGATCCTAAGAGAAGTTGTATTTTTTCGGCTTGCAGGATAACGACAATTTGACAAAGGAGCAGATAGAAGAAGACATTCGGAAAATTAAAGAGGAACATGCTGAAGACGAAGGTATTGATTATTTCTTGATTAAATAGAATGTGCACAATAAATTATTATATATTTACTTAAATAGTAATCGATGATGAAGAAAACTTTTTTGAAAACTTTCATCTACATTAAAGCATGTGGATATGCTAGACTGCTACATGTAAAGGTGCAGTCCATGTACTTATGTGTGGGTCGATTTGGTTTATGGTTGATGTCTAACCAGGCAAATTAGAACCATTCTATTTGAAGGAAATGGTTCAGAAAGTGCCTTAAGTGTATAATGTACTTCTAATGCATTAAATCTAGCAAAACATATTATTTAGACAATATAGTATTGGTGTTCATAAAATTTATTGCTGGAGAATAAGTGTTTGGTTTAAACTCGACCCGTACTAGAAGTTTTATTTTCGGACCCTAATACATTTTGAGTCATTACCCAACATGTGCATTACCTGCCCAATTTGCAATATCTAGTTACAGGTGCAAGGAAATGTACATTGTCATGCATGTATGGGCTCGATCAGAGAACAATCATTTCAATCTGTTAAAGATATTCATTTAGATCACCAGAGGCTGGAAATAATCAGCTTTTCTTGTTCATAATTTTGTTGGTCGTTGCATTTCAGAGTATCCAGATGAAGTGGATGCTCCAGTAGATGTACCTGCTCGAAAACGATTTGCTAAATACAGGGGCTTAAAGTCGTTTCGTACTTCTTCATGGGACCCTAAAGTAAGCTCTCGTTAATTTCACACCATAAATCTCATTGCTTTTAGCTTTTCTCTAAATCTACGCTTGATTTTCAGGAATCTCTACCTCCAGAGTACGCACGGATTTTTGCATTCGATAATTTTAATAGAACACAGAAGCACGTCCTATCTAAAGCTCGGGATATGGAACAGGGAAGTTTAGATGAATGTGTATCTGCAAATTCTTATGTGACACTACATATCAGAGAAGTTCCAGCTCATATTGCTTCGAAACTATGCATTTTGGTGAAGACAATGCCGGTCATTGCATGTGGTCTCTTGCAGCATGAATCAAAAATTTCTGTCCTTCACTTCAGGTATCTTAATAAACACATGCTTTTTGTTTATGCTTGTTTATTGTTTCATAGAGGTGGCAAATGATGTGGGTCAACTATGGATAGTTTATGGTAGAAGTCTTGCTGAAATGTTAGATTGAAGCACTTTGAAGGACAAGTTTTTTTCTTTTCAAAAAATTGTTTACCAATTATTGTGTTAGACATGGTATTCAGTTTATAAATGTTGTTTCTGCAGGCTAAAGAAGCACGAGACATACAGTGAACCCATTAAAGCCAAAGAAGAACTAATATTTCATGTTGGCTTTAGGCAGTTTGTCACAAGGTAACACTTGTGTCCTATGTATGATATATGTCAGCCATCATTCATATCTTGACTTAAACCAAAAAATTAATGTTGCAGGCCAACTTTTGCGTCTGACAATTTTAATTCGGACAAACACAAGATGGAGAGATTTCTTCATGCTGGACGTTTTTCCATTGCTTCAGTATATGCACCAATTTCATTTCCTCCTTCTCCATTAATTGCTTTGAAGAATAGAGGCGATTCTCTTGCACCTGTGCTGGCTGCTGTTGGCTCATTAAACAGTATCAACCCTGATAAGATTATTCTGAAGAAGATCATCTTAACTGGGTAAGAAACTAAGAATCACTTCACATTTCTATAAACTATTGATATATTTTGTTAATGTGGCAATTTCCTCATCTTCATGTGAATGGATTGATTTGTATTATGTTTTATTTGAAATGCGACGATTAACGCGAGGTTAGAAGGGGAACTAGTCAAACAGGCCAAGGGTTTCCAAATATTATTTTATTCATCATACAACCTTGCAATTCTATTTTTTCACCTAATTGGTTTATTATCTTAGCAATAGTGTCCTTACAATAACAATATTTAACACTTCAATTATTTATAGTGTTTCTAAAAACGTGGATTAAAAAGTGTTTGCGGGTCAATGTGGCCTGAAATAGAGATGGGTGCAACTTTCTGGGGCTTGGGGAGCCGACTTACTTGAATCATTGATGAATTTTTCTTTATTATTATTATTTGATTGTGTATTATGCAGTTATCCCCAACGTGTTTCTAAATCAAAAGCGGCGGTAAGATATATGTTCCATAATCCAGAGGATGTGAAATGGTTCAAGGTATGTGTTTCTCTGTGGCTGTGACATCCATTTCTAAAGTTTGTTGATGATTGATAAGCTGTCGGTTTACCTTCTAATAGTATGAAAACCTTTATTGATGCTTTGTATATAGCCTGTGGAAGTATGGACAAAATTGGGTCGCCGTGGTCGCATTAAAGAGCCCGTTGGTACACATGGTATGATTCTATTAAGATATTCCTTCTCTGATTCCTGTTTTATGGTTGTCAGGATGGCCAATAGAGGGTCAATTTTGGCTTTGTTTAATCTTTAAATAATGGGACAGATCAAAACAATCTTTATCTAAAAATGAAATGGTTGATTTTTTAAAATGGGTAGTCCCCCCAAGTGTATATGTAATTCATACAACCTTTTAGATTCGTCTATGCAAAATGTGAGATGACAATATGAATTTGGTAACATTGTAGTTTTCACTATTATATATAACATTCTACTTTGGCCCATTACCCCAACCCACTACTTTTTATATCCAATATTTTCTGCTAGTGTGTGGGAAATGATGCTGGATTGATCTATAATCACAAAAGTAGTATATAAATTGTTTTTATTTTATGCAATGTTAATTGCTATGCAGCATCAAATAGCCAGAAAACGACCAAAATTGTGGCTTGTAACTTACATATACGAGTACAGTTCAAGGATATTCACCGATTCTGAATCTTTTTAAATTATGCAATTTTTCAGGTGCAATGAAGTGCATATTGAATGGTGTCCTCCAGCAAAACGATACCGTTTGCATGAGTCTATTTAAGCGATCATATCCTAAGTGGCCCCAACATTGGTTCCCAATGTCCGCTTGACCTTCACTTTGTGATGTTCATCAAGGTTCCTCGTGAGTGAAAGCTCATTAAAGAGGGCATGTGTGCGACACTGAGATGGAATGAAGCTTTGGTTCAGATTGGTTACTTGGCTACTGCCACTGTAACCTCCCCCAATTTTCCTGCTTAAAGGCGGGTAACGGAAAAGTTTTGGTTTGTAAATTCTCTTCATCTATTCCAATATTTATTATTTAACTTCGGACAACACCCATTAAGATTCTTTCGAGTGAATGTGCTCCATTGGTTTAGTTTATGTAAGCGAGTCAAACTGACTGTAATTGAATGGGTTATAGTGTTACTGTTCTACTTCTGTCATCTTGTGTGTCTTTTTGTGCTGTGAGGATTTCCGAAATTTGCTACGTGTCTGGATCAATTATCATACACAGTTTGAATCATTGGAATCAGAATAGAGAATATGAATCACTCCATACAATGTCTGAGTACCTGTCATTTGCAGTTTATGAAATGGCAATTGGTTGTGGTAGGATCACTTTTTTTGTCACTATTTTGTAGTATATTATAACTTCATCATGTATACTACAATGCTTGTATCGAAATGATCAAATCTTGTTACGTGCATAATGAAGTTGAAGGAGATACATATAAAGTATCTTTCAGCCATCTCTCTTAATATAGAGAAAAGTTATAAAGAAAAATGATTGATAAGTCGAAATTTGTAAGACTAAATATAAATTAAAAAATGTGATTGGTTAGTTTGAAAATTTGATTAAATAAGATTACGAAAGAGAATAAATTTAGTCAATTACAAAATTAGGCTCACTATATAAGGAGGTATATTTAGCATTAGTCTTATATAAAAAGGAATCAATCACTGTATATTGTAAAGGTTGTAAGTTGTAACATTAAAAAACTAGGTACAAATGTCATCTTGAACTTTGGACGTGTTAGACATTATACCAGGGGTGAGCTTGGTACCATACAGGTACCGAACCGGTACCGACCGTTAGGTACCGTTTTTTTTTGTCCACAAATCAAATACCGAATACCGGTATCACTTGTATCGGTCGGTACTGATTCGGTCCAGTACCGGTCGGTTCCGGTTCGGTTTAGGTATTTTGTGTGCATTATACCATACCGGTATCGAACCGGTACCGATCAGTTGGTACCATTTTTTTGTGTGTCCACAAATCAAATACCGAATACCGGTATCATTTGTATTGGTCGGTACCGGTTCGGTACGGGACCGGTTCGGTTCCGGTACTTCGGTCTTGATGACGGGGTGTTTGTGAATCGGAGAAATCACACAATAAACAAGATCAGAAATTCAATAAACCCACAAAGGGTGACCTAAAACGGGACTTCAAGAGTAATACTCTTCTTTTCTCAATTCATCATAACCTAACTAAAACCCTAATACTCTAATCCTTATATAGTAGTCCTAAACTTGGAGGAGAAAATAAATCTTTTCCAATACATAAAAGATAAATCCTAATAAAAATAAAACAAATACTAAATATAAAATGATAGAATATGACAATTATAAATTATCATTTTTGACCCTTCAATTATCTCGAATAGTTTAAACATTCAGTGGCGTAACCACATAGTCTACAAACAGGGCCAAGGCCCACCCTAATGTCTCTGTTTTACTATAAATTATATTAAGTTTATAAATTATATTAAGTTTAGTAATAGTTTTTCTAATATAACATAATTGGCCCACCATAAATTTTAAATTTAAAGAGTCTTTTGGCCCATACTAACTCCAAGATTCAAAAAAGATTGGTCAATCATATTATGAATTATATAATATATAATATATATCTGTTATCAATCTAAAAGAAGGTTTAATACGTTAAAATATGAAATTCATTGACTTTTTAACCCGTAAATAGAAAAATGCAAAAGATTATGCGAAAGTTGTTGGCGTTATTTTGCCATTGCTCCTGTATCCTTCTTACCAATTTAATATGGTTGTTGAATTCTAGTATTTTAAATTTTGTACACATCAAGTAACAAACTTATTATTCTTCTTTGATAGTTTCATTTAGCATAACTTTTGAGTTTGTTCAAACGAATTACTGTATTAAATCGAGTATTCTTATGTTAAGGTTATAATTTATAATTATTACATGATATCATAGTGTATGGTTATCTATGGAGGTTTAAATGTTATTGGGAACAGAAGACTACTTTCTTTTTAATAATCTAGTTCTACTAGTTTTATATATTGAGAAATTATCAAGACTTTTAGTTTAGACTATATATTAGATATTTTACGATGTAAGAGACTGTAAATGTGTCCCTAAAAGTTTCTGATTATTTCTTTGTAAGATTTTTACATTTGATCCTAATTTTATCGAGCATTTTTAGTATTTGTTTTGGCCCACCCAAGGTACAATTCCTGGCTACACCACTGTAAACATTCGACTTCACATGTTGACCGAAGAACCGGCGGCTAAGTCGGAGGAGCTGGAGGCCGAAGACATTCTTTGCATCAGGTCTAACTGCTCATCCCTACATTATACTACGTAATAACAATCCTTAATAATTATCGGTCTCTTGTCTGAGAGATGAGCAAAAGTATCCATACTCTATTGACTTATACAATTACACCTAGTATTTTAGGAATGTGTTGGGCATGTTAGCTGAATTTGGTTATCCAGAATTGCAACTACCCAATATCTATGCCAATCAGCTTCTCGATTACTTTCTCGACCAACAATATGCTTCTCTATAATTTTGTTAATTGTCAACTCCAATGACTTTCTTAGACACAGAGTCCATAGGCCATACTGCATCCTCTTAGACCATCTGCAATGTGCCATGTATGGGGGCGTTTTGACCGTGAGAACGCCGATAACAGGACGTTTTGGGTGAGGCGTTCTGAAGCTTTCAACGGGCAAAAATGGAGTGTTCAAGTGGGACCCATATCCATTTTCAATTTATTTTCGTTTTCTTTCGCCGATTAATTAAAAAAAATAAATCAACTAGCCGTTGGTTGTTTTTTTTATAAAAAGTTGATCGTTAAAAACGGATAGAACAACTTTTTTTTTAAAAATAAAACTATTTTATTATCTATATATACACATACTCAATTACATATTTTCACACTACAATTCAACTATATACTACACACTTGTTAAACACTTTCTCCACAAATAAAACCCACTTTCATCAACAATGTCTTCTTTAAATCAAAAGTCCAATACCAATTCAAATCAAACCCCAAATCCGGAAAACATGCGTATACAAACCTCATGTTATTCGGAACACCAAATACACCCGGTTCGAGTAGTTTACCCCCTATTCGCAATCTGAATATGCAACCTTACGGAATATTATCAACCACCAATTGATTACAACCAACAACAACAACCTTACAGAATGTATCTGTCCATGTACCCTCAACAACCATTCTTTCAACACCAACAACAACCCCAACAACAAACTCAACAACAAATCCCCTAAAGATCCAGAAAACAACCCCAACAATCTCCCAAAAAAGGAGCCATAAAAAGCATGTTGATTCGGTGCCCAAAATATATCCAAAGAGGAATTATTGTTTTGTATTTCAATAATGTATTTTTTTTTGTTAAATAAATGAAAATTAAACTAAACTGGTGGAGCCTAGGGGAAAAATGGGCATTCTGGCCATTCTAGATTTTACCATTGCAAGAGTTGACGTGACGCTCAAAACGCTCAGTATGTCGATTACCATTGCAGATGGTCTTATTAGACTAATTTACTATGAAAAACACATTTATCCAAAATTTATTCATATATGGGTGGGTTATTCGAATATTTCTTCAGACAAATCATATATATATTCGTTCATTTATATAAAATGCAATTAGAGATTAGAGAGTTAACATTCATAACGTAAAATTTTGCTAAAAGAAAATCAAAATAAACTAGAACAAGAAATTATCTGCCAATAGGGAATACCGGAATAGTATAAGGAGTTAAAACGAAAATTTATATTTACAGGGAAAAAAAATTACAACTTTAGACACAATTTGCAGAATCAAATGCGAATAAGTTATCGTAATCACCGGCGGCCACCGTAGGAGCAGCTCCGGCGAAACAACCTCGAGCTTAAGATTCCAGCGCTACTCATGTTTCCGGCGAAGAATTCATATATCCGGTGATCAATTTCCACCATCGTAATAGTTTGTCATGTGTGCTAGGGTTTCATTGTAAGTAACACAATGTTTCTTTCTAATCTACATATACAATACCATGCTTATTTTCTGACGTTTCAATGTAATTGTTTTGTGCAGTAGCAATATCGTTACGCCAACAATTCGGAAGTCATACGCATATAGATTAGTACGATACGATTCTACCATTTCTGAATATATATTCATCTGTATATTATATATTTGTGCTTATAATTATGGGACAGTGTTGTTGAATATAAACCTGTTTATTTGACCTCAAATGTCCAAGTATATATTTGTTAGTTCAAAGAAGTAATCGTTTTTTGTAGCATTTCTAAATAAATTTATATGTTTATTATTTGTGTGTTAAGCTTTTTTGTTTGAGGAGATTGTGTTGACTGATTTAAAGTTTACGACAAGCTCTCTGGATTGTAAATGGTTAAAAAATTTGGAAGATAATATCTTGCTTATGAAAGTTGTAGGTTATATGCTAAAAGATCAAATTTGAGCTTTGTTTTGGAAGCTGAGGAAGTTCGTAAAATAAAACGAGATGCCAATGTTCAAACTTTATTGACTTACGGGTTCTGATGCCATGTAGGGAAGAAACAAGGGTTCTAAATTTAATTCGGCAAAAGGAATACTGAAAGAATGGAGAAGTCCGGAGACATTTTATGGTATGATAACTGGTATTATATTCTTTTACAGAATTAAAAGGAAGGAAAAGAGGGAAAGGGAGCACTAGTGTTACTGGTCATAGTGATCATTTTTATTTTTTAGAGCTGTTACATTTTTTAAAATATATAACTTTTTATCGTCAAATACCCTTTTGATTTTTTCACTGACTTAGTTGTACATGCATTGTAATCTGAAAAATGATCAATGTCACTATAAAGGAGATGCGTACAACGTTTTTGTGCGTGTGTGTAGATTATAGAGATATTTTGATAGCTCTTTTGTATCAGTGTTCTGTACTTGACATGTCGTGGTTTAGGAAATCCGGTGAATCCAGATACGGGATCAGTGCAGAAGCAAATAGTGAATGCACTTCACTTAGGGGAAAGAGAAAGGGCTTCCGGTCTGCTGTCTCATATTGGCTACAAGAAGCATATGTTGAGAGCTAACCATTTTGTTAATATTCTTAAATATTGTGCATTGACACCTGATCCGTTGGTAGGCATCCAAATGACTTCAGTATGGATCTTATTTCCTTAGGAAATTGTGAAAGTAACTAAGATAGCCTGTTATCAATATGCAAATATTAAACTACCCGGTAGTGCAATTGCTTAACTTTCTTCTTTATGATTCGTATCCTAGTCAATGTCTTGGAAAAGTCTATTAAAATCTCGTCACTCAATGTGTCGGTGTCTTTGGAGTATTTAGGTGCTAACATTCACAAGTGGATACTATGTTACATGAGTTTATTCTTCTGTGCAGTTTGTCATGGAGATTTGGAAAACAATGGAGGAAAAGGGAATTGGCATGAATAATAAATGTCATATTCTTATGATGCAATCACTTTGCAAAGGAGGCTACATAGAGGAGGTAAAAACATCTTATTCATGGACGTGCTTATGTCATTGTGCTTGTCTCTGTATTTGCCATCATTTTAGTTACTCTATCTGCTTTAAATGAGTTACTTTTCTAGATATGGTAAAATGGGCAGGTTAGGTAACAGGTAATGTTTTACTTGGGTCGTATTGTATTGGGTTTCTTGAAGCAGTTTCTTTTGTTCATTTTTGTATTAATAGTTGATGCATCAAGTATGATAACAAGAACGATATATTTACAATAGTCGTCTAGCTTTTTCTTTTTTAATAGTTGACCTGAAGAAAAAATATACTTGACATATCCCTTGAGGTTGCAAAATGGGAAACTTTGGTACAATATAGATGGGTTTGGTAACAAGTCAAAATCGATAATTCTATGTGGGGGTCATCTTGGGTTGACCCGAAGCAATTTTTCCCTTCAACGATGAATTTTTATAAATATAGTAGGTTAAATATGATTAAAAAATTTACAGTAAAAATCTAGATTATTGAATAAAATGTTTTCGGATAGTTTTTGCGTATAAAATATAAATTTACCGACTTATGTCCCATTTGATCTAATTTATATAAGCTAATAATTTATTTGACTCGTTAGAGTATAAACCTTTTCATAATCAAATGGTCTGAAATTGCCACCCCCACTAATGACTATGAGAAACATGGTTGTTACTTAGTTGGCAAATTAGATTTGAACTTTTGGCATTGGTAGAATTATTACTTAATGTATGTTAATCACTGGAGACAGTATGGTAGAATGAATCTGAATTTTGTGCTTTGTGTAGGCATTTAACTTGATGAGTAATTGTGGGAAAACTTCATATCTTTATCCTACTCTGCAAAAGTATAACACCCTGTTGGGAGCTTCTGCACAAATGCAGAGTATACCACATGTCAGTAAATGTTTAGATCTAATGGAGCATGATGTGTTGGGGAAGGATGAAATAACGTATATCCAACTTCTAAAGGTATGTAGAGTGATACCAGTGACATATATGAATTTGCTGCAACGCGAATTTACGTTCCTAGATGTATTTGGTGGTTTTAAATCTCTTTAGTGACTATGTCTAAAAATAGTCAAACATCGCAGATGTGAAATCCATTTGGAAAGGAAGTCCTAAAGCAAGATGTTGTCTCAGGACATTTACGGAGAAGGATAGAAGGGTTATCTCACTTTTCAAAAGAACTTAAGAAAGTTAAACCTTCACATGCCATAGGAACTCTTATGGTTCAATGAATGATTTGAGTATCTAGCAAATTTTGATTTTCAAAAAAATTTATGGATACAAAAAATTTTCTACGAAAAAAGAATAGAACATTTTGTATTATAAGAGTGGAATTCTCTAAAATTAGGCTAAAAAAAGCTGTAAATAGGTCATTTTAGTTTACATTCTGGTAATCAGTTTTTTTTGCAGTTTGGTACTTGGTAGAAAACTGACCCCCAAATTATTCTATGGTTAGACGCATAATCTGTGTCTATAAACCTTAACAACTTTTTTCTTTTGCATAATCTGATGACCAGTTCTGAAACACTGGTACTAACACGGTAACACCCAAAACTCAGCTGATAGCCATTAGCTTCAGCTGAAGTTTGGTAGTGAGTTGTAGTTAATAAATTTTGGCACATTATACACCATTGAAGAAGTACTATCTAGTGCAAAAGTCAGAAATTTGGCCTTAAAACTTTTGAAATGATCATGTCAATCTGAACAATGTCATTGAGACTGAATGACACTATTAAATATATTAACTTGTGGCACTTTATGCATCTTCAGTTGCTAACTAGAATTTTTAAGAGAGCAAACAGTTCGTATCATTTCTTGTCTGAATTAGTTATAGATCCTGGTGATATCCGGGAAATGTATTCTGAATTCATTTTTTCAGCTTGCAGTTTTGCAGAAAAATCTCTCAGCAGTCCATAGCATCTGGAAGGAGTATGCCAAAAGTTATAGTTTCAACCCTATTTCTTTAAGAATGTTCATCTCGTCCTTTACGCAATTAGGGGATCTTGGAACTTCATATGAAGCTTTACAATACTTGGTGGCTTTATCTTTCAAGGGAGGATTCACTATTAAGAAAAATGCTGAAGGAAAATTGGTCATACCAAGATTGGATGTACCGATTCCTTTTTACACTAATTTGGAATGGAGCAGATGTAAAAAGGTTAATCTGGACCATCAAAATGTTGCTGGGTTTGAGTTGAAAGAAGTCGAAAGTGTCGGACCAATGCTGGGAAATCTAAATACTATTCCTGTTACGAGGATTTTGAGGCGATCCTTCACTGATGTTATATGTGCTTGTGCACGAGTACAAGATGAGGGGCTGGCAGAAAGATTGTTCTCTCAGGTTGTGTAGATCGCTTCACATGAAAAATCATGTGTGTATTTATTTTATTTTAAAATTACATGTATGCAGAGTTTTAGAAAATTAATTTTAGATGTTTAATCTTGTTGAACAATTATGTTATATTGTACTCTTTAAAGGTGGCAAATGGACAGGGCTCAGATATGGATAAAAAAATCGTAATTTTTCTGGTACAGGTCAAAATGAGTGTGGTCAAGTTGACCTGAAACACTTCTCCAGAAGTTCAAGTGTCAGATATGGCTACGAAAATCATATTATTTCAATAATACTAATTCTTAGAATAATGTGATTTAGGAGTTTTATGCATCAAATGTACACTTTGTCGATGTTCAAACTATCTACAAGTATTACCATCCTCCTTTAAGCATACTATTGGTTTAACTACTTATATTGTTTGAATTGAACATAACCTTAATCGAATTTTTTCTAACTGGGCCAATTGAAAGCTATCAACTTGTTATATATCGTCTAGTTACTATTTTTATGTTGTTCTATTTGGTTTAGATGCAAGATATTGGCGTAGAACCATCACGTGGTGCATATGATGGTCTTATTAGAGTGCTAGTTAAAACCAGAGGTTTCCATTCTGGTCTGGAACTGGTATTAAGTACTTCTATCCTTATAATTCCCACACTTCTCATATTACTCAGTTTCCATTTGGGTTGACAAATCTTTTCCTTGATTTGGTTCTTGGCTATTTTGTGCAGTTGAAGTTGATGCAACAAAAAAATTTGAAGCCGCTTGATTCAACTTTTGCAGCAATATCAGTAGGTTGCAGTAAAGGCTTGGATTTGGATTTGGCTGAGAAATTCTTGGTTCAGATGGCCACATGTCCGAATGTTACTCCTTACAATAAGCTACTTGAAGCATGTGATACACTGGTTAGTAAGCAAATTTTAACAAAAATGACAGCACAAAAGTAACTTTGTATATTTCTTGTGTTGATCGTGAATCTCGCTTAACTTTCAGCTGCCTAATATAGAAGAGTGAGAACTTTGATTCTAGAGGTCAATTTCGACCCGTTACTTGTGAAGTGTATTAAGGTTATGATCTATGTAATGGGTCAACTGGTAAATTAAAAAGAAAAAGGTTTAAGAGAGAACGCCTTGAAAGTTGCCCAAAGTGTATTCTTATGTGTAAAACCTTTTAAGTTCTATAACCTATTATTGCAATAGTAATAATGTAGTAATGAAGTAATAAAATTGTACTCGTATTTGACATTAATTAATTCATAAAATTACAAGAATTCTGGAATATAAGTGGTCAACCCGAACTGTTTCAGCCCGTGCCAAAATTTGTTGTTTTGACACATTACCCAAACTGGCCCATATGCTACCTCTAACAAATGGGTGAAGGATCTGTGGTAAGGTGAGATCAATGTTGTTGTCTATCACCTTCAATCACTTGTTAATAGAGGATGGAACCACACTAGATAAGTTCTAGAGTAAAAGATTGATAAACAAACACTATACAAAGAAGATATGTATATGTCAGAAAATCTTCCACGGCGTACAAAGAGATATAGGATGTTACTAAATTTGGACAAAATGTAAGAGTGCTATACTGAATTTTCCAACCTAAGGTAGCTTGTGATGACGAAATCACCAATTTCATTTACGTGTAAAAATAATATATGACTTATCGGGAATTCTTCTAGTAATAAAATTTGGGACCTTCCAGCGAGTTGGTCGCAGGCATTGTACATTAACATAGGTAAATATTAATGGTCGTTCAAAGCTGACACGTTTTCTCTTTCATTCCGCTGTCCTATAGTTGAGTCTGCCAATTGTGTTTTTGTTCTTTTTCACGTTTAATGTGCCATCTCATAGAACCATGCTTGTTTCTTTAATCTTGATATAGGATGTATACTCGTAACTTATTACTTATGTTTTTAGTAACAAATTCTCAAGTTTTTTCTCTTGTTCAATTTGTGAAATCCTTGTTAGTTATGCTCTTGCTCTGTTGAAAAAAATGACATATTTATCATGACAAATGATATGTTTCTGATCATGTAGGATCAACCTGAACGTGGCGTTCATGTATTTGGTAAAATGAAGCAGCTGAAAGTAGCTCCTTCAATCAGAACATATGAATTGCTATTCTCATTGTTTGCTAACGTGAATGCTCCTTATGAAGATGGAAATATATTGTCACAAGCAGAGGCTGCTAAAAGGATAAATCTTATAGAGGATGATATGGTGAGAAATGGCATTCAACACAGTTATATATCAATAAGGAACTTGGTAAGTGCCTCTTTGTTTTACTTTAACTGTTCAAATTTGTTCTACCCTAAATTTTATGGTCATCTCGCTAATCAGTTATCTGGTAGCAACTTTTTACCAGTTTCTACATATCTTAATGTTGATAATCAGAAAAAGAATAATTATAATCACGTTTACCCAAATACTTATAACTTATTTCACAACTTAAGTTTAGACAAACATTTAAATATCCTTCAATGTGTTGTGATTCTTATCTTGTTAGAGAAGGCAATATCTTCACTGGCTGTCGAAAATTGTATATAATCACAAGAATTTTATGTTTTGGAGTTCTGAAACATACTATTTATGATAATAAATAGCTGAAAGCGCTTGGATCAGAGGGGATGATAAGCGGGCTCATACACTACTTGCATGTAGCAGAAAACCAATTTATCGGAGGAACTCCAATCTACAACATAGTTTTGCATTCACTTATCGAGGCTAATGAGGTAAGCAATTTACAGTATAATTATATATATTTCTGGTGAGAACAAGGGGATTTCGTGAGAACGGTGAGAACACATCTTAGCCATCCATTTTTTGATCAAAAAAATTGATTTTGGAGGTGGCATTTTGTAAATACTTTGAAGTTTGATTTTGGAGGGTTCACATCACCTTTGCTCATGTGAAGTATTTTTTATTTTTTTTAGCTTCACATCATTTTGCTCATGTGAAGTTTTTTTTTTCTAGCTTCACATCATTTTGGTGAGGTTAAGTATATTATTGTTTTTTTTTTACATAAGGTTATGATGGTATAAATTTTTATTTTTATAGGTTGACATAGTTTTAATGAGATTAAGTAAATATTTTATTTGTTAACATTAGTTTTTGAAGAGATTAATGTTTATACATATCAATTCACTACTTCAAACATTGTTGTTAACAAAAATTAAATAAAACTTCACCATGTTAAAACTATTGTGAAGCAAAAAAAATAAACTTCACCTAGCAATCCTTATGTGAACCATTCAAAATCAAACTTCAAAGTATTTACAAAAATACCACCTCCAAAATCAGTTTTTTTGATCAAAAAATGGATGGCTAAGATGTGTTTTCACCGTTCTCACGAAATCTCCTTGTTCTCACATGATCACAAGTCTCTCTCTCTCTCTCTCTATATATATATATATATATATATATATATATATTCTGATAAATTCTCTTTATCTTACTTAAATTGTAACAACAAGCTGGATTGTAATCCAGGGTCACATGGCGATAAATGTGTTTAAAACTCTATTGTCGCATGGATATCGTCCAAATGATGTGACTTGTAATATCATGGTCGACTGTTGCAGCATGAGTGGATCACTTAAATCGGCTCAGGGTTTGATCGCCAGGATGATTCGTTATGGTTATCCACCACAAAGGCAAACGTATACGGCTCTTATAAAGGTCCTTTAATATTACAATGCTCATAATTTCACTCACTTGATCAACTATTATGTTTGTATGGATATGGGTGTGCGTGAGTACTCCCCACTTTTTACAACATTGCTTACTCCTAATTTTTTATTTATTTATTTATGTTTTCACTTTAATGATCAATTGTTTCAGCTTCAATTGGCATTGGGAGATTTTGATGAAGCATTATTCCTTCTGAACCAAGCATGCTCAGAAAGAATCCAACTTGATACTATGTTGTTCAACACAATTCTCAGGGAAGCATCATTTAAGGTACCCCATGACTATATAATAATTCCTTTGCCGATCTCTTTCTAACTTTGTAGAATAATACGCGCATTATACATTCTTATGTTGCCTGCTTTCTGGTCATTTTTGCGCTCTTTTTATTACTTTATTGGATTCTCGGAGTGGGTGGAAGCAGCCACCCAGCAAAAGAATTTCCCAGTTATTTTCTAAATTTTCGCCGTTCCAACTTGGTGCTGTATATATTGCTCCTCAGGATTCCACTTTTGGAATGACAAGTAGTCCAACGATTTATGGTCGATTGTATGTGCCATTTTCGTAAAGTAAGACTTGATGAAAAATGGTTGAATTCCTTTCTTTTTTTAGAGGTTACAGTTAGAACTATCCATTAGCGGATTGCCATAATGTATTTTTGTCTAAATATTCCATCATTGGAGAGCATTAGCAGTTTAGCACAACATTTGACTAAAATTCGGTGACTCGTCAATCATTGCAATTTCATGGGATAGATAATATTTCCCTTCCTCTCCTTGTAGTCGAGTCTAAGTGATTTCCATCTTCTTAACAGGATAGGATAGACATAATTGAGCTTGTCATGGATCATATGCACAAAGAAAGAGTCGCACCTGATCCCACAACATGTGGTTATGTCTTCTCAGCATACGTGGATCGTGGTTTTTACAACACCGCTATGGAGGCGTTGCAAGTTATGAGTATACAAATGTTATCCGAACAAGATATTGATGAAAACATACAATTTTTCGAGGACGAGTTTATATATGCAGAAGATTCAGACGCTGAATTAAGAGCTTTGGACTTCTTTAAGGACTCCAAGGAGCATCTTGCTGTAGCCCTTTTGAACTTGAGATGGTGTGCTATGATGGGGAACTCGATTTTATGGTCAACTGATCAGAGCCAGTGGGTCAAGAGGCTCTCGGCCACAAACAATTTGAGGTAAAATGTTAAATTGCTGACCACCAGATACATTCCTCCCCCAACTCTTAATTGTCGAAGTCGCACATGTCGCTTGCTGAAGCTTTTTCGATATCAAAGCATCAGGAATAGTAGAAATTACACCAAAAAATGTTTTGCACATTCTGTCCACATCAGATGTGGTGAGTATTGTTTGTGTATTATGAGGCAATAATGTAATTTACGACCTGACTTAGGGTTGAACATTAGTTAGGTAGCAAAGTAGTAGAGTCGAGTTCTTATGAGTATGTATACAGAAGCAAACATGATGTTGCAAGTGTTTGTAGTTTTGGAAGCTGCTTCTAATTTGAGATGAAAGATTTTGTAACAAGTGTTTTATAGTAGGTCAATAATCATGATACAATAGTGTCTATCATCCTGTGCACCATGTTTTATTTGTCTGAGGCATGTTATTGACCGTATACAATATTTGTAATTTTTTATAGTCATGGAAATACTAACTTGGACCATTTTAGATTGTATTAAAAGTTGGTACAATGTTTAAAAACCTTGCTATGGCAATACTATCAAAAAATGGCAATGCTTGACTGCCTTGGCGTTAACTGATTTAGGCTCAAGGAAATGAGGGTAAATGGTCTTTTAATAAGAATCTATCTGCCCAGTAGAACAATGCAACCAACTCGCTTCTCTCTGTTCTACACAACAACGTAAAAAAATAGCAAACTGATTGTGTTAATATTTAACAACATTGCATATCAACTCCGATTAGCCTGATCGCAACATCAATGGAGTACTAATGAAAATCAATGCAAGTTAAGGATGGTGATTGTTGAGTATGTATGTGCTTTGTGTGTGTGTGTGTGCGCATGTGGTGAAACAGTTGATCAAGTATGTGGAATGTTACTATTAGGATCACTATCATTTGCAAAATGTTATCTTGTGCAAATCATAAATCAAATAGTTAAGCCATTCCTATAATCAAAAACAGACAAGACTGGAATATTTTCCATTTTTCCAAATCATACATGGTAGCCACATCATAAAATGCTAGAACAACAAATATAACCAAAGCTCTTGCATGAGCATATGAGATGGGCTATAAATGAAATTAGATAATAATTGCTAACAAATGAATACTTCAAGGATCCTGAATATAATTGTACAACGATGTACTAATAGGATTACAGCCAAAGGGCTTGTGCAAAATCAACCAGCTGAAAGCAGATCAAATCAAGAAAAACTCTTACTCATCTTTCTTATGGGTCGATGAAGTTTCTTGTGATTCATTTGGTACCAAGTGTTTGACACTAGCCTCGGCTTCTGATACAAACTTGGGATCTGGCTCGTGTTTCTCTGACGGCTCTCTCATTGCCAGATATATGTAGAATGCAATTACAATGTTGACAGATACTACAGCAACAAACCCGCTTATGAGTGTCAATGAATGTGGAGACAAGTCAGCAGAACCTGTTAAAGAATGACAAGACATGATTACACTAATCAATAGAACGAATCGTGTATATTGAGAAATTGAAAATTTTAATCAATATTGTGATTTGGCAATATACTAAGTAATATAAAATATACAGAGTTAATATAAATTTAACTACTGAATCGTAATTCAGATAACTTGCACCCACGACAAAATTACTAAGTTTGTAAATTTCAGTTCCTCTTCACAGTAATTACATATTGACCTTCTCATGTACAAGCTAACTTTTCCTACTTTTTCAAGAACAAAAGTTCAAATAATCTTCATAAGTATCCAAGCGAGTTTGACTAGTTTTGTAGGAGAAGTTCCAATTCTTTGAAATACCTCAAAAAGGGTAAATATCGCAAATTCTTGGGGTGTGGAACGTTGGGAGTAAATATCTCAAACGCATTTCATTTGGCAATATCTGTATCGAGCCTAACTAAGAAATAATATTATTGACACATCATTATAAAGTTTGACTTCTCAGAACTAATATACATAATTGCTCATTTACCATCTCTTTATTAGTTTATTTACTAATTCCCCCACTAAAAGAATCCACAATTGATTTTCCACAAGAAGCTTACCGGGAAATAGATTGTTGTTGAAGGCATACAAAATTGCAATAGGAACCATCCACATTAACATAGATGTTATAAAGAACTTCTCTATTACTTTTGCCATTGTTGGCTTCAAACTGCAACAATCCAAAAATCATAAGGTCAGATTACTAAAATATCAACACATACACCTACAACTTGTATCCACTGATTAGTTTTTCTCAAACTGGATGTAGTTTCTTTGACAACCTTTTCATAATAGCATAAATGGAACAATGAAATCAATCAAATGCCTAAAAGAATAAAAAATAACATATTTTGATATAACCAACACAACTGGAAATTATACATTACTAACTTAATTATAGACAATCTGCCAAATTGATAACCGTACACGGAGCTGGGGCTGTACTATAATCGCAAAACTCAAACTTCAGTCATTATTAGGAGTAGCATTCTATCCAAAGCAACCTAAGAATAATAGAACATGGTGGACTACTAACAACAGACGTATCATAAAACCCTAATTCACAACATATTGCCAATAACAACCCCTAGTGCATTAGACACCTGCAAGTTTATCGATCTCCCAATCACATGTCATCCGTTTGACTCTGCATATCGAATGGGTTGTTTTCACTCAACTACAACTACTAGAAAGATTTATGGTTATTAACTATAGAATATAACGCTTAGAAACTCGCATATAAAAATCAAAACCTAGTTCTGTTTTGGAACCTGAGGCGATATAGACTTATATAGGACTAAAGGAAGCACGACTGCTCAAGTTTGATTGACTTACTAATAATGTTGTTGTGCAGAAGATAAAACAAGAATGCTACAAAACCAAAGGGGACTCTATAGAAGAAATACATTGAATACCAAACTAATTGAATAAGAAAACATGATAGGGATAAAGAGATAACTGTAATAAATCATCATATCATACAAAATATGCCATGGTGGTTCCGTAGGGATTTAGTCTTCATTAGGAAATTGTGACCACCATCAAGAAAGCTAGCCATTTCGTTAAAATTCTTAATTATAAAACACATGCTGAAAACGAAATTTATGTTCATAATAAATTTGCGAAACCAAACTATTACCAAACAAGCAATCAACTTTGTTCTTTGGATCAAGCCTATCTCAACTTAATTTTCTACAAATTACATAATCTCAATAATTGCAGTAGCAACACCTCTAAACAAAAAACCCTTAAAAGCATCAATTACAATGATCATATTTAATTAGGGTTTCAATGTTTAAATTAAGCATTAAAGAACACACACATATAAAGTATTCAAGTGATCAAAAGAATACACAAACGAATAAAGCAATAACATTTTTTTTAAAATAAGATAAACAACAGTTGCTAAGTACTACTAGGGTTTGAACGGGGTTATAAACTAGTGGGTTTTCAATAGTTTGAAACAAAGCATAGAAATTGTGAGTTTGAGACAACTTACCATTCAGGATTTCGGCCGTAAGATGCGAGATGTGCAGAATCGATTACAGGATCAGGGGATTTTGATTTTGATTTTTCAATTTAAGGGTCAAAATAAAAAGGGCGTTTCAGATTTAGTCCTCTGTACATTGTAACCTATTAACGTTGGAGTATTATTATAATGACAATTAAATATAATTCCGTTAAAAGTTAAAGGGGGCTAAAATGAAAGCACTTGTAAAAATGAAGGGCTAAAGTGGGTAATAAATAAGTGCACGAATCAGGGGTTAAAATGACACACTAGCTAGGGTTTTACATCACACTGATCGGAGCTTTGCTGGTTAGGGTTTTGTATGTAAAGATTGAATCTTGTTGAATTTGTGGTCATCAGAAAGATGAAATCAGTGGTTGGACAGGTGGTTTCCAACAAAATGCAAAAATCGGTGGTGGTTGCGGTTGATAGATTGTTTCATAACAAACTTTACAATCGTTACGTCAAACGTACCTCCAAATTCATGGCTCATGATGAACAAAATCAGTGCAATATCGGCGATCGTGTATGTTATTTCTTCTTGTATAACAATCGTGTTCTGTGAGTAGATTCTTTGTAACCTAATCCTCTTTTGTTACTGAAACTGTGAGTAATAAATAAATAAAATGCGAAGCTTTAACATTCTGTACTAAATTTGATTAATTTTTTAGCTTTAGAGTTTACCCAGTTAGTTGTGTGTTGGAAATTGAGAGGCCTCTTTTCTGCTTTAACATTACGAATGGGATAGAGCAATGAAATAAAGTGAGTGAGGAAATTAGCTCAAGAGTAAGGATCGATTTGATTGATTGACTTTCAGTATGTTATATTATATACGTAGTATATGATTTGAGGGCGTCTTTTCTTAATCAATTATGAAATTATGAATTGTCTGTTGACTAGTTTCAAGTTAACGATATGTAGGAAGGAGTGGAAGGATGTCTTCTAGATATGCAGCTACCTCTTTTTTTACTGAGTGAGGATTAAAATGGAACCAATTCATGGAGCTATGCTCTTGGGAGTCGAGCATTCTATGATGTGAATACAATGTGTGTGACAGTTGGTTAGACTAATTAGAGTGCTGATGAAAGCTTGATGTATGGAAACACTGAGTAAATTATGTTCGGTCAAAATTGAGGTCTAAAAGTGTCAGCGTGGAGTTCAAGATGTCATAAGTGTGAGAGATGTTAGTTATTCCTTTGCTGAAATAAGATCACTGACTCATGTAGCAGATTGACCTGTTCTTGTAGCTTTACGAGTTCTTGCTTGTCTGCCATTCTCATTCCGATATGTTATGCATTTTTGGACTCCATTTTTCTTGCAAGATATGTTTATGGTTAGGCTCTATAGGATGAACTGCCGAACAAAATCCTTTCCTTGGTAGTAAAGCGTCCAAGGTTTACATTTTGAGGAAATAAACTGCCCCCGATATTCAAGATTGTATATTCCCCATGTCTGTTGGTGCTTATAATGTTTTGCTTGAATGCAACCTCATGCATCGTATTTATAAATTATAATGCTTTTACATGTTTGTATAAACTGTCTTTTCCAGGTTAAGTTAGATCCTTCCAGACCCCTGAGCAAGCGGAAGAACTGGGTTGTTGCTGAGATTCTGAAGAAGGCACGAATATATGCACCACCATCAGCTGCAACCCCTGGTAATCAAGGCAGCAAGACATCAGTACCAGGTTCATCTTCATCTTAAGGTTTGTATTACAAAACATATATGCTCACTTTTATTGAATTGCATTCTGAACTTACCATATATACATACATTTAGGATCCCTCGTGTATAAAAATGACCAACCGTTGTAATGTGTGGTATCACAAACTGCAGTTATTACTGACGTATAAACTTTTACAAATGTGTTGCTTTTTCCGTTTCGTCGGCCGGAGAATTGTACATTCGTGTATAATTTTTTTATAAGCATGCCATCGCTCCCTCACCAATATAACCTATGCAGTATAAATGCACTATTTCATTATCTGCTATTAGTGACATATTTCTTCTCTATGCCAGGTGAAGACTGAACTTGGTAAGAATGATGTTTGACCTAGTTGCATACAACCTGCTACAGCTCAACCATGGAGAGGACTAGACATGTTGATTGTAGTTGCCTTGAAAGGTTTTGCAGTGTCTTTTCGTTCCTGATTTACTTTGTAGAATATAATTGCTATTAGAAACTTTTATGTGCAAGTTTTTGGTACTTTTACCTGTGGGATTAGTACACATTTTGAAGGAAAAAGGGTGCAGTTTGCATACTTTTTGGTATTTAGGTATGCATGATCACTTATTCGTTTGTCTTTAAATACATGACATTTTATAATTAGGTCGATTAATTTTCAGATTGAGACGTTTTCAGTGATGATATCAGGATTATATTTATTCACGTTAGTGATTTCACAGGTACCTTGTAGTTTGGCGTCTTAAATTTTTGTTTTTTAAATGCTGTATGTGGAATGATGTACAACAATAATGTGTTAACGAGATGCTGTTGCCTTTGTGAGAAATTAGTCGATTTGAGTTGGACTTTTAAATTAGACTTGTCGCGAAAGCATGAGATGCGAATTTTCCACCCATCTACTTCCATTTGTATTTCAACTATGTCAGGCCATCGTTACAAGTAAGGTTAAATTTGGTGAATCTTAGTACATTTCAATATGGGATGGGTTGAGTCAACAATGACAGTGTCATTGTCATGCCACACATCTGATGAATTTTTGGGCTTAAATAAAACCTAATGCTCATTTTAAAGAAGATGTGTGTCCCGTTTAACTAAGTTAAACTATTAATTACTAAACAACTAATGTAATATATAAACTATTAAGTGATAACTATTAACAATAAATGTGATTGTAGATTAAGGTAGGATACAATTGACATATTTTATCAAGTTCAAAACTTATTGATTAAATCAAAGAGTAACTCTGTAAGTTCAATATAAGAAGGTAAATAATCTTATATTTATAGGTTCCCAAAAATCTCAAATGAAAAGAAACTCCGAGTTAAGAATTCCGACGTCGACAATGTTGACTATGAGAATTTTCATTTTACTGATGATGATAAAACTCATAAACACCTGTTTAAGATAAGCCATGAATAAATCAATTCAACCCTTTTAACAAGTAAATGAGTTGAGATTGCCACTTCGTGTTCTAGTAACTAAGTGACAGATTGACAGAGTGGATGGCATTGCCTTATGAAATTACCACTTTGGGATGTAGCCATGAAAATTACTGAAATAGCACACATATTCCAAGAAATATGGACAACCTCTGAATCAGTAGTCAATAAGACAAAGGGGTCAAAGGGGCAACCTAAAAAATATGTTACCACTGACAGTAGAAGTGAAATTCCATTAACTCAGATGGTTGCTATGACTAATATGAAGATCCTAATATGACAATTCTTCAACATCAATAATCAACTAATTCCTCACCAATTTTGCAGCAATTTCGATAATGCTGAAATCAAGATTGAGATTCCCAGCAATTTCATTGTCATGTGTAACAAATCTGCGGACGAATAAGAAAGGTGTTGTGTTTGTTATTGTTATGGTTCGAGTATTTGTTCCTATATGTTTTCAGCTGGGGGTAGCTCTTGACGTTTTGGTGGACTGCCTAGGACTCGTTCCATATCAAAACGGACTTCAATGTTACGTATACTGTATCCTACCACCATTAGCCAATAAAGCAGCTTCGCTAGTTCTGGTGCACTTGTCTCAGTCACACTAGTCTGCAGGATAACAAATTTTTAAAAGCATGTTGGTATAACTATAGCCATTTGAATTTGTGGTATCCCACACACAGAACACAGGAAGATAATATAATAATAATATTCACAATGTAACGTTTTACAAGCAGAGGTGGCAAATAGATGAGTTGGATAGCGGGTCAGGGTAACTTTTAAAGCGGTTAAAACATGTCGGCCAATTTCAGCCAACACGCAAACACTTTTTTTTTTTGTATAAACTCTAAATATTTATTCATGTGAATATTATGACCACAAAAGCTGTTGACAGATTGAAAAAAGAAATAAAAAATTAAGCGATTTAGTTTTGATACACTTCAGATGGCTTTGAACCTGTTTGACCCTTTAAAGTTAAATCCTTAAGCTTAACATTTGACATGGTGCATAGGGCATACCCCAAATAGAACCCACTTAAAAGTTGACGGATTGATATTGCACCTCTACTTGACATGTCTTTAGAAGTACTTGATGTAGAAGTTGGTAAAAAAAGATGACAGATTTTTTGGACCACAAAAAGTTTCACTAGTCGCTAAAGAAAAACATTTCCTTTTTCGTGGAGAAACCTGAAAAAATAGGGTTGCCATATTTTGCAGCAGATGCGTGCAAAATTGATACTCCGTAATTTAATTCTACAGAACAGCCAAAATTGCATTTTTCTTTTTTATAAATAACAGTAGGATTAAATATATTTAACCTCTCTATGAGTCTGGCAACCGCCAAACTTATCACAAACTCCCCCTTTTTCCTTTTTAGTAACTTCATTGGGAATACATTAAAATTTCGAATGATGATATAGGAAGAAAAAGAACATCATGCAAACCTTCATCTGACTAGGATCAGAAACAGCCAACAGACGTTTAATAAATGTGTTCATTGCAACCACGACATCCTCCCCAGCACTACTTGTCAGATCCTGCATTAGTTTAAAGCCAAGTTCAGTCTCATAGGGTGTGGGAATTGCAAGACGAACTTTCATTTATGGAAGCGACTTTATAAACCAATTAATTTCCGAACCTTGAGATTTTGGGGCTCAAGAGACTTAAGATAGTCCAATAATTCATTTGATCCATTGGCAGATATTCTTTCTACTTGACGATTGAGTTCTTCAACTTCCGCTTCAAGTAATTCTATGTACTTAATTGCATCTATTTTTTCAGGACCAGAAACATTATTCCATCTGATGACTTCCCCTGTCACCTTTTTCTGGGTCCCTGGTGCAAAATCTGGTGCATCCTGTAGATTTTACGGATATAACTTAACGATTAATACATAACACCATGGATTGTGGTTAAAAATATGAGACAAAAAAAACTTTCAGCTTTTACAAAGTAGAAATCCAATTCAATGAATACTAGAAAGAAAAAAGGTGGGCGATGTTTTACCACATATGGAGTAAAGGTCCACATACCTCAGAAGGAATCATTTTAATAAGGTAAACTGCAAATCTGAAATATTACATTTCCATTTCTAAGGCACCATTATTGTTAGAAGCTACTAGCTAGAGGTATCAATTTTGGCCCATTTTCTTATGAATATATCCTATCCAGGTTATATTATTGTTTCCAACATGTCAAAGGGTAGGATAAGTGCATATATATATATATATATATATATATATATATATATATATATATAGCCATATAAACAGGTCAAACAGGTTGAAAATAGCCGAAATTATATTATAATGTAGAAAACCGTTTAAATCATTTAGTGTAATCATAGTTCGCACAATAGTTAGTTAATAATATGAATATAATCATCAGACAAGAGTGTTTTGGGCAACTTGACCCATTTCAAGCCAAACTAGAATGTACTGCTTAATACCCAATCTGCCCATTTTGCCAACTCTATATTCCTATCCACCGGGCATATGGTTTCACAGTTGCATGACAATAACTAAAAAGGCCAAAAACTAGAAATACCTTTCTCTCCTGTGATGTATCAGGAAGTGCAACTTGCTCCAAACTTTGTTGCAATTCCAACCGATATTGTGCGTTTCTGAACATATACCCAGTCATCAAAACACTATACATGAGCTGCGCAAGATTCTCAGCAACCTGATTGCAAACCACAAGATTCAAAAAACAGCATGTGTCAGATATTAATACTTTCAGTTTAAACTGCTAATCACGCAATCTGCAACCAAAAATAAAAAGGGTTTACAACCTCATCTAAAGGCATAATTTGTATACTTACAGTAGTAACTGTTACGGCAAAAAACTGCGGGGGTAGTGTTCCAATCATGTTTGTTACCGTTTGGCGCATGGCATCTACAACCTAACAGATACGACAGTAAGAGATGGTTTATCTATATAACACGGATAGAAACAACATAGAAAAAATATATTACCTGCTGAGGAGCTCTTTTAACAAACAACTCCATAAATTCTGGCTTCACATTTTTCACATACTCCAGTAGAATATCCCTCCTGCTTGTCTGCTACTTTCATAAGTAGTCAAGGAAATCCATAATTAACTTGAGTTTCAACATGAAGAACATTTTGTCTATTACGTAATGTAACTTTCTAAAAAGTTAATTAAGAAATAATCATGGTACTGCTAGGTCATGAATATATGTTTGACTCACACTCACACTGCAGGATATAAGAATGAAGATATAACCACATTCAACATATAAATATCCATCACCAATGGATATTAAGGTCCATGTTTTTCCAATCACAATTTATTCACTGTGGCTAACTTGGTGACAGAGAACTTAAGAATAAGTCCAAATCTATTTGCAGTTCCTGGCTGGGCTGTATGTGGGCACCTTATTCTTCTATAGCACAATTAGTTAATCGAGAACTATCCGGTAAATGCATATCAATTCATCAACAAGTTGCAAGTTGTTAGCGAACTGAGAATTTAAGATGATAATCTTGATTATTACAATCCTAGTAATTAAAGAAGTACCGGAGCGGGTTACAGTTATATACTTAATCTCTCATCCCACCATGTTATATAGCATATAAATAAGTTATTTCTAAAAACTAATTAACCTTTTTCAGTGTGCACCTAAAACAGTCATCATAGTGTGCTCCCAAACACAATTCCTCATATTTTCCAAAACTTTACAATATCAGCCGTTATCTACCATAACTCTATCATTGAAACAAAACAAGAAAAACTACCACCCCACAAAAGACCAAAAAATACAAGAGCTTACTTACTAGAAATTTGCAAGTCTTACAACTAAAGCAAACTTCCTGTAACCTGATAAACTCCTAACCAGAACTTACTTCCTAAGAACATAAGAAGAAATAATAATCTCTATCTGATATGTGATATGTCAAACACTACAAAATTTCAGTTTTCACCAGCTTAGAAAGTATCTTCACATGCTTATTCTCCTCATCTCATCTTTGTTACTACAACTTTACCTTCCACAAACTTACAATTATTATATGAATCCATGTGACTTTTCCATTCCAACTGAGTTTCTTTCGTTAACCAAAATCAGGAAGTAAACTTTATCGCCTTTTCACACTACCTTTTCCTCCAAACTTAATATGCACTTTCCGAATCTTAAACATCAATTCAATCCTCATATCTGTGGTAAATTCCAATATCATTACTGAAGGAAAAAATATCACTTTCTCTCCAATTGATTCGCGTATCCTTACCCGAAATCAGGCACTAAACTCTATATCCTTTTCACAAAATCATTTTTCTCCAAACTTAATAGTTAATCATCACTTATAGTACAAAACGATTATATTTGCAATTAGGTCTGCAGAAGCTGCAATATTGTTCTATTGTTCTTTCATACACAAAAATCGATAAATTGAAACCTTAAAAATCAAAACCATATACGAAACTACTATATATTATATACATGAATATAATTCAACTAAATCAAGTGATTTATATAAAATTTACCACGGAACCGTTAGGTTGTTGTGAATCACCACCACTACTACTACTGTTCTGTGCAGAATCATGTTGTTGAGATTCAGCTCTGAATATCAATCTCCCTCTGTTACAAGTTCGTCTTCTAGCAACTGATGAACATAATCGCAGCAGTTGATTACTTTGACACGATGCAAGAACAGTTGATGATGAAGAAGAAGAAGAAGATGAATTTAATGAACAAATTGGTGTTTTTAGTGTTAAATATGACATTTTGTTGGTTTGAATTCGAAAAACTGTTTGCGATAAGAATGAAAACCCTAGGGATAGATGGATGGATTGTGTGTTTATAGCTCCATTAATTAATTCAAATTAAAATTTTAATAATTGCCCTAACTAGTATAAACCCCAGGGTATGTATGGAAGGAAGAGAGAGGGGTGTATAGTAGAGAAATGGAGGTTCGGATTAGGTGTGGAGCTAAACAGCAAAACATTTGCATTTTTATATTTATTGGATAAATAAATAAACTAAATTCAATTATTTTTACTTGTTCTTATATTTTCAATACATTGTGAGTTTATTATTATTGTTGTTTAATTAATTACCTTTTAAGTAATGTGCTACTCAATTACATAATGACATTGGTATCTAACAAGAAATAAAAATGTTACGTACGATTTTAAGACGTGTTAGATTCAATTTTATATTTCTACGTTGTGTCTGTATTGTTTAACACATTCGTGACGAAAGTTAAGTTGTGAACTTTGATTCTACACTTAGATTCATATGTGTGCTTTGATTATGTGGTTACGAAAGTTGAGTTATGGACTTAGATTCATATGTTTGCTTTGATTATGTAATCATAGATTTGTGTGTTGATTGCTTCTTCACCTAGATTTGGTTGCGAGTTGTTTATTCATTCGGATTATGTTATGTGATGTGTTACAAAGTCGGGATTATATAAAAGAATGATATGGAAAATCTTGAAGAAATAATATGTCTATCCTAACTTGATCCAATACCACCGACAATAACTCATGTGTTAATGTTACGACTAACCTATTTATTACACAAGATAGATATATCTTTAATTAAAATATAAGCTGCACAAACAAGTTTGATATGCACAAATTACACTGCTTCAATTTGTCTTTTACATTTAATTTTGTAAATCGAAAGGACACGACTAACAATACCCTTTTCACATGTTTATGTTATCTTTTTCTCATATAAGAAGAAAGAATTGATACTTCTTTAGATAAATAAACAATGGAAGTATTTTGTGAGTGAAACTTAAAAGAGGCTCCATATGCTTGTGTCTTTCACAAAGTTCACATAATGATAAGAAACATACCTTGCTTCAATAAGTAGATAGCTTTATTGTGAACTAGCATTATTCTAGGATACACTTATAACTTCTAAGAATCTTTTTTTCCTTTTCTTTTCTCAATTAGCATGGTTATAAAATTATACTCAAACTATTTAACATCATAGGGACAAATTAATTTGTGCTCATATGACAAAAGTTATAGATGAAAGCATGAACCATAAAAGTTGACATAATCTTTAAAATCAAAATTGTGTAACACAATTAAAGCAATTAACCACCAATATGGAATATAGTTGTACTTATTAAGTAAACTCGTGGGGAGTTGATAGATACAACTAACAAATTTATTCATACAACAAACTGTATAACTGTTAAAGTTTACAATACTAGTACCTTATGTTATAAGTTTGTTATATGTATCAAATTTTTGTTGTATATATCACTCCCCAAACTCGTGACCCTCTTCTTTTCTCCATAACTCTACAACAAAGAGTAGGAGGGGTACACTTTAAGACATATAAATAAAAAATCATATCCTAGTCCTAAACATATAGTTGAAATTGAAATATAATTAAAGATAGTGTTTAACCAATAATATGACAATTAATAATGTAGTAATGATCACAGGTCAGTAAATAGTAGTATAAAATAATATATGAATGTGGAAAATGAGTGTTTGAGCTTCTGTTTGGATAGTAGGATAATGGTCAAACTTACTAGGAGTTTAGCGTGAGAATAAATAATCCAAGTAACAAATTGCGTAAATTATTACATATGAAAGTTTGTAGATCATAAATAAAGTATCTGCCTAGTGTACATAATCATTAAATCATTATACTTATCATGCCGTTAAACACTTAAATTGATTATGAGATCCTTTTATAAATAGTTTTTAAAATCGAGCTTCTTTTATTCTTAAGTAAATGGTTAATATAATAAATCTTATATATTTTATTACATTTTTTTATGTTATGCTTGAACAATTATAAGTTTACAAGCTATCAAGTTAAATTTGACCCGAAGCATGACAAAATGTTAAGGGTGTTATTCGAGTGTGTGTTTAGATGATTACTGTACATGATTATTGGTAATTAGTTGTCACATACTTGTTATTAATGTATGTAAGTACGTATAATTACAATTTTAACGTATGATTAATTATAGTTTAATTGGATCCATTATCAAAATTTGGAGTATTGTATATAAGCCTACATGATAAATATAATAGTCATATAATTACAAGCCATAATGAGTTTATCCAAATTTTAAGGGTGTGTTCGGATGGTAGCTTTTAGGAGCTTTTTAGAGCTTTAAGCTTTTGATTTTAAATAAAAAGCTCTCACTAAAATAAAAGCTTTGTTTGGATGGAGGAGCTTTAGCTTTTGTATTGAGATAAAAAGCTTCAAAACTAAACGCTACTATAACAAGCGTTGAGTTTTCAAAAGAGCTTTTTGTGGTTAAAATTACAATATAGCCCTCTTAAACAATTGCCAAGACATCACACACTCACGCACTATCGGTCTGGACTATTTTGTTTGTTTTAGGTTCCTTGTTTTCTTTATTATTTTATTATTAATAATTACGATTACTACTACTACTACTATTATTATTATTGTTGTTATTATTATTACTTTAAAAACATATATTTAAAAGGTTCCATTTTCATTTTTTTATTCACTTTATACGTTACACACTTGATATGCATTTACAGTTGATTTACTTATCGTTAATTTACTTTCATATTTATTAATATAATATTAATATGTATAAAAAATTAAATTTACATAAACATGAAAGTTTTGAAGGTTACACTTCAGAGAAAATAATAAAAATAGTGATACTTCTTATGTAATGGCTGTAAAAAATTATATAAATAAAGCTACATCTTATAGCGTCAACTTATAACTAATATTACTTGTTAAATTTGTTTATAACTATGTTTATCATTTATATTAATCAATGTCCTTTTGTGTTATTTTACAATTCAAGGTTACAGCTACAGCTAGTTTACCAAACAGTCTCATATAAATAAAGCTACAACTTACAACTTCAATTTAAAACTACAACTTACAGCTACAGCCTACAACTAATTTACCAAATAGACCCTAATACTTGTAAAACTAAAAAATCTAAATATATAAACGTGAAAGACATACCTACAAAATTAGTTGCTATGTACTGAGTAATGAGTTTGATGAGTTAGGTTTGATCATTAATGAAAGCTCAATTATAAAAGGAACATTTTAAAATGTGTTAAATGGCTTCAACTTTCAATATAAGTGAAATACGTTCAATTTTTTTAGTGTATTTAAATACAGGGTATACAGTGTCAAATTGTATTATATTTTCTCAAACATACGATAGATGATAGCATAGGAAAATTGCAAATAAAAGTTTAATACTAACTCCGTCCCATAATTATTATCCAATTTTGACGGTCTTTATTTTTCGACTTTGACCTTAAAATTTCGTGTTTATGTTATATAATACCCGATGGCAAAGTATATAAATGGATTGGGTTGTAGATGTATTTTCATTGGTATAATTTTCATCAAGTACTATATAACACAAACAAAAATATTCAACGTCAAAGTTGAAAAATAAAAACTTCCGAATGTCAAATTCAGACAATAATTTTGGGACGGAGAAAGTGTATACAATAAAGGTTTTAGAACTAAGTGTTGAAACAATAAACCCTTCAGTAATTGCAGATTAGTACTCTCTCGTTCCAAAATAAGTGTGTGGTATCAGTTTTCACAAAGTTTAAAAAATTACATTGGCATGTAGTGAAGATAACACTTTACCCTTATTTTTTGAACGACCTCACATATATCATTTTTGAGAAAGAGTTGTAATTTGTACGCCACCAATTTGAGTCATATACCACTATTTATGCATCGAACCGTTGTACTATATAATAATTTAAAGCTTATTTAATGATGTATGGCTAAAATTTGATGGTGTACAAATCATCACTATAAAGAAAAAGTATATTGAATGTTAAATGATACTTATTTTAGAACGGAGAGAGTATTTTTTCTTATTAAATAACATTTTTTAACTTATATGATTATATACTAGTCGAGAGTCCCGCACAATGTGACGGTAATAAACTTGAAAATAGCAACCGGCAATGATAATAAGAGTAGTGATAAATGATTGTATTCATTTAGATTGTTGGTCCATTTTCAAACATATAATTTTTCGATTGATCAAGTTATTGTTTTTTTGAGGTAAATGTTTTTGTTATTACATGTTACTAACTTACTATAGTATAAATTGATTATGAGGATGGGAGAAAACTTTTAGTTTATATGTTTAAGATATTCAGTCTTTTGCCTCTTTTGAACTGAGAAATTGATAAATTAAGGTTTACATTTATACCCGATTATTGAATTGAATTTAATATTTATAGAATGCCACAAAAAGAGTGGAATAAACACTTTATTTATTTATTTAATATATATTAAATAAATTAATTTATGATTTGATTGTTTTTAGTTGTAAGCTACTACAGTAATACAAATGCTTAATAGTATTGTAAGATTTAGTACATATCAAAGAAAAGGGTATTCTAGTAATTTCTGATTTTATTTTTTTCTAAACCAATAATACAAATGTAGTACCATCGTAAGATAAGATGTAATATGTAACATAGATATATTTGTAGTTCAACGAGTCCAGCATTGTGCACAGTAAGAAGTTTTTTTTTACATATATAAACGGAAAAATATATAAATTCCTAAAAATGGCTTCTTCTCATCGTCTTCAAACGCCAAAACGAATAAATCTCCCCAAAATAAAAATCCTGACAGTAGTAGATAGATCGTGTTCCCTCCTTTTATTTTCTCTCTCTAAAACCTAATTTCCTTTCTAGAGAGAGAAACCACCGCCACTGCCTACCGCCGTTTATGGCGATTCACCGCCGGCGACACCACCACCACTACACTAACAACCGATTCCGCTACCTGATTCCGGTGATCTCCGCAATATCCGGTGCTATTCTCATCGTTTACGCTTTTATTTCGCTTCTTGCTCCCTCACCGGAGCATTTTCACCACTTTGTACGCCGGACGTCGGTAAAATCATTTTCAAATTTCTTCATGATACAGTTATTGTTACTTTTTATCTATTACGTAGTAGTTCTTACCTATATTCGATTACATTAGTTTAAAATTTGATTTTATTTTGTTAGTTTTTTTGTATCTGAATGATTTTTTTTTTTTTTTTGCAGGTGGATGATAATGGCAGTAATGTCGATATTCCTGTATTTAAAGTTCCGGTTAGGTTTTTTTGCCACTTAACATGTGTTGTTTTGAATATTCATTGGATCTGAGTTTGTGATTTGTATATTCTAAATGGATTTAATTTGTGTTATGGTTTGGGATCTAGATCAGTGGTGGGATGGTGAGTGATCGAAATCTATGGAGTACACGGATGTCTAAGTTTTATTATGGATGTAGTAATGCTAGCATTAAGTTTCCAAGTAAGTATTGAACGAAATACAGAGTAATTCTTTTGCTGGTTTTTGTGTGTTTCATTTGGATGCTTCATTGAATCACAGAAGTAGAAACAGTCACGTATCCGAACCGGTATTTGATGATAGCAACAAGTGGTGGTTTAAACCAACAACGAACAGGGGTGAGTACTGATTATCTGGTTATCTCTTGTACCAAACAATGCGCAATAAAATAATTTTGTAGTCATTGATGATTTTGTTATATACAGATTACAGATGCTGTTGTGGCTGCACGTATTCTGAATGCTACTCTTGTTGTTCCAAAACTGGATCAGAAGTCGTTTTGGAAGGATTCTAGGTTAGTCACAGATAAATGGTTTGAACATACGATTTACATGAGTGTGTGTGTAAAACAAGTTTGGCACTTTGACCTGAAAGTTTGATATGGCTGATAGTATTTTTTTTTTTGGCACAGTACTTTTTCGGAGATTTTTGATGTTGACTGGTTTATATCACATCTTTCAAAAGATGTAAAAGTCATAAAAGATCTTCCACGGAAGGGAGGCAAGGTTTGGATTCCGTACAATATGCGTGTGCCTAGAAAGTGTAACGAGAGATGTTATCAAATTCGTGTATTGCCGGTGCTTTTGAAGAAGCATGTAAGTTATAGCTGAAAGTTATTCTTTTCTTTCTATCATCTGTCTTTGCACTATTTTCAGTGGCCATGAAACTATTCTGTTGGATTTATTTGATATTCTGGTCAAATTGTTATATTTGATAGTCCATACCCAGTGACCTTAAACGTTTGCATACAATACAATCTCGTTAACGGACTTAGATATAGTTGAGCTGGTCTATAACTTCATCTATTAGGATAAATAAAACAATCCTTTTAGATATGAACCTTCTAGCGACCTGGCAATGCTTCCATGATTTTGAATCTGATAGCATTCATCAGTTCACTCAAGTATGTGTTGGAACATTACGTGCTACTAAAAGCGATTTTGAATTAGAATAACATATCTGTGAGGGACCAGATGTGCTTCAACTGTACTACTTTAGACATAATTTATAGTTTTATTCAAGTAAAACTAATTCATGATTTTCATACTTGTGCAGGCTGTTCAGCTAAGCAAGTTTGACTACAGACTTTCTAACAAGTTGGAGACTGATTTGCAAAAGCTTAGATGTAGGGTAAACTACCATGCTTTGAGATTCACAGATCATATAAATAAAATGGGTCAAAAGCTGGTCAACAGAATGAGGAAGATGGGCAAGCACTATGTTGCTCTACACCTGAGGTATGCACTTATGGTTTTTCTTATGCTGCTCTTCACTTGAGCAACACACTGACTGGCGTCTTTTATTATTTCATTCCCATCCCTCACCTTGCTGATCTCATAAAGTAACCATGGGCCTTCTTATCTTTCCCTTTTTATTGCATATGTTGTTCAATCTTTTGGCTTGGTTAGTTTATTGATTTTAGCACAAGTCCCTGTTTATGTCGTTGATAATTAACTTTGATCCATTAGAAAACTTGCTTTCCCTTGTGCTAACTACAACTTTTATCGTTTGACTATACAGGTTTGAACCTGATATGCTTGCATTTTCAGGATGCTATTATGGTGGTGGAGAGAAGGAAAGAAAAGATCTGGGTAAAATTAGGAAGAGATGGAAAACTTTACATGTAAGTACTTACTTCTCATTCTCGGTCGATGTCATTTATGTCCGGAGCTAGCTCCTGATCTATAGGTGGCAGAACAGGCGGGTTGGGCCACTTGGGTAATTAGTCAAACTATATAGGACATATAATGGGTCTGGTTGCCCCAATCGCCATTTTATTGAATTTTTCTTTTCTGTAAATAACTGGTGTACTGGTTACGATAACTTGTAATAAATAATAAAGTATTGATCCATCTTTGTTTAATAAATAAATCAGGAGGTTGTAAAGACTGTATACTTGCTAAAAACCATTTTACCCTGGTAGCTGTTTTTGTTAGTGTTCCTAGGTTTAGAATGTTACCCAGATTGACCTTTTCTGTACATAATTGAGTTGAAATTGTCCCCTCTAAATAATATTTCCATTGTGATAAATAATACCATCAAGATGTTAGGCTAACAAAGATAAGGTTTTGACATGTATATACCTGTACCCGTCTTGCTTTTGATCACACACGATCTGTTATAAAGGTTATAATTTAATATAACATACAAAGAACAATTCCATTATCTTTTAGGAAATGAAATTTAAAAGAAGTATATATATATATATATATATATATATATATATTCATATCAAAGGCATGACTTAGGGGTGGATTTTCCGTCCTAATTACTTATGAACAGGTTAATTCATGTTTCAAATGGGTCAAATGGAGAACATAAAGAATTTAGCTAAATACAATTAAATGGGTCCAAAGTCACCGGAAGGGGATTATTAATGCATCTCATTAATCACTTCATTCGATAAATCAGATTATTAATGTAATAATATGCTTTTGGTCATTAACTTGCAAATTGCTTATACTTCTTTTAAAAAAAAATCTGGAAGACTTTAGGCCTATGTGAACTGATTCGTTTCAGCCAACCTCATAATTACTCGTTTTGACCCATTACCTAACTGTCATAATTGTTACCTTTAAGCAAGGCCTAATGATTTATGATACTAACTGCAGAGCAACAATCCTGACAAAGAAAGGAGACAAGGGAGATGCCCTCTTACACCCGAAGAAGTGGGTCTGATGCTGAGAGCACTTGGTTATAACAAAGATGTTCATATTTACGTGGCTTCTGGTGAAGTATATGGTGGGGATGATACATTGGCACCTTTGAGAGCACTCTTCCCAAACATTCACTCAAAAGACACCATTGCCACCAAAGACGAGTTGCAACCATTTTCTGAATTTTCTTCTCGTATGGCTGCACTTGATTTCATTGTGTGTGATGAGAGTGACGTATTTGTGACGAATAACAACGGAAATATGGCAAAAATACTGGCTGGGCGAAGGTATATTATTATTTATCTATATATATGATACCCATTTTAGAGTACAAACCAATGTCACTTTGTTGGTTCAAGATCGATTATCTACCCAACTAAGGTGGCATGTCGGGTGGGTTAAGAGATCATATCAAGTTCAGGCCAATACGAAATGTATTTAGGACAGTTAAAATGGTTGAGTTGAGTGTTGACCCACTACAACTTCTTTTACAGTTTTGTAATTAATAACATTCGATAAGACACGAGTGCAGAAATTATGGGTCCTACCTTTTTGAATTAAAGAAACTTGGGATGTTTTAGACAATTATGTATACTCAGGGTGACTTTTATATTTTGATTGATGGGCCAAAGGCCTGTTGGTATTTGAGTCGACCCCTTCATAAATGAATGGCTTGAAATTGTCACCTCTAATGTTTAACTTTTGGTAAATTAGTCTCTAGACATTTTAATCCTTGTGAAAGTGTTTCAAGTACAAATCCTGTGTGATTTCTGCGCTGTTTACCTTTCGAAGTCTTACTTTAGTTGGGAATGAACATTATACTATGATGCTGATTGTACTGTCCATTGTATCCTTTTTACCACAGGAGATACTTTGGACATAAACCAACAATACGTCCAAATGCTAAAAAGCTGTACCGTTTATTCCTAAACCGAGAAAACACGACGTGGGAAGAATTCTCTTCGAGAGTAAGAACTCATCAAAGAGGTTTCATGGGGGAACCGAAAGAGGTAAGGCCGGGGCGAGGCGAATTTCACGAAAATCCTGCTACTTGTATATGTGAAGACACAGAAGCCAAATCAAAGTTTGAAGCACTTCCGCGAAAATTTGGGAAGAATAATATCGACTCGGATGAAGTAGTTGCTGATCAGGACGTTGAAAATGAACCAGAATTATCTGATCAGGATGAAGATGATGATCTTGTTGGTCCTCAATTATTACATTCAGTCAATGATACAAGTGTAGAAGATGATCCTTTGATATCTGAATTACCTGAACTTGAAGAGTTGCTATCAGACTAACTTGACCCGGCTTTACCTTTTGGCTGATCTTGATGTACGTTGACTATTAGAGCCGGTAAGCTCGACATGTCTGGTAACTCATTAAGACCGGTTCAGGTGTAAACATGTCACTTTTGGTACTGACAGAAATGGGCCAGTTTGATTGACCAACACTTGTCTGAAAATTTAAATAATGATTTTTTACAGAAATTTTTTATTAAGCGTCAAAATCTTCGAATGTATGTATGCATAAAAAACAGACTTTGGGTGACTATTAAGCTGTTTGACCTGGTTGAGGTCAAACACAAACCATGTCAACCCCTTCACAAGTAGATGAGTTGAACTTGCTGCCTCTAATGTTTACTACCATGGCAATGCAGATGACGGAATCAGTGTTGAAGGTACAAGTCAGGAAGAACTTGATACAACATATACAGCATACCAGATCCATTGTCGTTAAACTGTACATAAGTTGATGCTTTCAGGGGGTAGCGTTAATTATACCTGATGAATGAAGACACAGAATACAACTTTAAAAAGCAAATCAAAGGTTCAAACCATATCCCCAACCAATTCTGTAGTATTGAAGGTTTCCTGTTCCTTTTTTATTTTTTATAACTTTTTCTTTAGGGTAAATTCGGTAGAATGTGCTGACTACTAGAACTATTTTTGTTGTTTTAGGTATATTTGATTAATTGTAACATGGGAATGTATGAAACTGTAAATGCTTATGTTTTTATGTAGTTAGTTGAATATATATTTGCATGTTTGATTTACTATATTAGGCTAGGAAGAGTATTTGTTAGGTTAAGAATAGCAATAATCTTTTTTTTATTTTTTTTTTCAATTTCGAAATAATTTCTTTTAAGCTTTTATAAGATGTACTTTAACTTCAAAGTGTACAAGTTTTCAACTTTTTATTCCATTATATGTTCCTACTTTCTAATGGGAAAGCTACAAATCTGATTCTATCACTAAACCTTTTAACATACGATCTTGTTGACAACTATCTAATGATCTACTACTCTCATCTGCATCTTTGTATGGTGTGGAGACTTGTCGAAAGATAACAAACTAGTGAAACCTGGTAATTCTCAAGTAAAACAATCTTTGCAACCCGTCGTAACATATCAATTGCACCACTAAAGCGTGGTTTATTGGGGTTTTTGAAGTTAAGAGCACACATAATTGGGGAGATCCACACATCATTGAGTTATCAATTCGAAAGATTCACAGTAAAGTTGAGTTGGCTATTGAGGAATTAGCGTGGGTTGACTTATGAATTCAAATTTTGTGTTAAAAGTTGAGTTGATTACAGTATTAAACTAAATTGAATGAATGGCTTGAAATCGTCAACTCTAAAGTTTAGTTGTCAATTCAAAGATTCAGGTTAATGATAACTTGCCACATTATCATATTATTGTTTTTCCTTAAAACCTTAATTAATAATTATTAAGATTATTATTTATCAATTATACTTATTATAATAGCCTTTAAAATTCATATATTATATTTAATATATAATATTTTTCTACCTAAATAAAAAAAATTCATTTTCTATTAATATCTTATACATTGTAATTAACAAATATTATTATAATCAACTACGGTGTTTTAAAAAAGTTAGCTTTAATAATATTTGATATTTAATTATTTTATGTACATTTCGGTATATACTATTACTATTGAATTTTAGTAATAAAATTTTAAACTTTCAATAATATAAAGATACAATTGAAAACCTAAAAAACATATGATTAAATTTTACCTTTTTAATTACCTTGCATTGCATAGGCTCAACAAATGTATTAAAACTTAACATAATAACTTACAAATTAATTTAATTCTATTATGTATACAAACTTAAACATAATAACATACATACTAATTTAATGGTATTATATAAATGGGTATACATCGCACGTGTTCAATGTTTAGTTTTTATTTATAAAATAAAGTTTTTTTAATTACCTATTAGAGCGTATTATTTTGATTAACGACTACGTATTGTTAATTTACAAACTCTTGAACATTGTTTGCAAAGAAATTTGGTTTATAACTTTATATTGAAAAGTAAAGGGATGATATATACAATAAATATTGAAATAAACGTAAAGTAATTTGTCAACACTACAAATTAATTGTGCTATCTACATTAATTATGTGCCCATTTATATATTCGACTACTTACAAATTACTATATAACTGTATTTTTCAAACAGCCGTGCATCACGCACGGGCTCAATGTTAGTACTTAAATTTAAAATAATAACTTACAAATTAATTTAATTGTATCATGTATACAAACTTAAACATAATAACATATAGATTAATTTAATGATATTATATAAATGGTCGTACACACGAGTTCAATGCTTAGTTTTTATATATAAAATAAAGTTTTTTAATTACCTATTAGAGAGTATTATTTTAACTAATGACTACGTATTGTTAATTTACGAACTTTTGAACATTGTTTGCAAAAAAATTTGGTTTATAAATTTATGTTGAAAAGTAAAAGAATGATATATATGAAAAATATTAAAGTATACATCAAGTAATTTGTTAACAACACAAATTAATTACGCTATTAATAACATTATTTATATGCTCATGTATATATTCGGCTATTTAAAAATTGCTGTATGACCCCTCTGTCTGGTTTACTAGTATGTTTTTACGCTCATACTGCAGGCATTTATTTTTCTGAGGACTACAGGTGTAAGTTGTTAGTGTAGAAAACCAAGATCTTCATCAGCTGAAACCAAACGACCTTCAACACTATTTTCTAGGGATGCAAGGTGGATCAACTGGAATCGGTTACGGTCTCAAATATCAGGTACATATATTCAACAAACCCTAAATTCAATCAATATACAAATTCACCTCTAAATTCAAATCAAATTCATCTACATTTTACTCAATTTCTGATATTCATTACAGGCACGATGTATTTCCGATGTGAAAGCCGATACGGATCACACTAGTTTCCTCACCGGTACTCTTAGTCTCAAAGAAGAAAATGAGGTTTTTTTTATTTAAATTGATCTCGGATTGATAAATTATGTGCTGTTTAGGGTTTTATGTGATTGAATCAATTGAAAATGTACATCGTTTTTGTTTTTAGGTGCATTTGATTAGACTTGCATCTGGTGGTACTGAACTTGTTTGTGAGGGTTTGTTTTCGCATCCGAATGAGATTTGGGATCTTGCTTCCTGTCCGTTTGATCAACGCATCTTTTCAACGGTTTTCTCTTCCGGTAAGTGATTGGTTTATTGTTGTGTTTTCTTATTGTATATATGCTTCATTACGACTGTGAATATTTGTTCGATATCAATGTAATTAAAGTTGACTGCTATGAGATCTGAGCTGAGAATTAGGATGAACTTATGTGTTTTACTACGTCAATAAGGTGATCAGAAGAGAAGAGGCTTTATGTGGATTTGTGAACGATTGAACAATGCTAACTAAGATAATACTTATACTAGTAGTAGATAAGAAATGAGCAAGGTCTGTAAAAAGTATAGAGAAATTGGTATTCGAAGTTTATGATATTTAAAAACGCTACTGTGGTTATACCTCCTTTAGTAAATATGAAAAACAGGCCCAATCCATCATACATGTCGAGCTAAGACTGAAGAGTTGTTTTCTCTATTGTCTGAGGAAGTGGATGCATGAATTCTTAACTATGAATCTTAGTAAAGTTGACTTTGGGATTGTCATTCTACTTTTGATGATTTTGCAGTTTTAAAGGATGTGAGAAAATGTTAACTAGCCTTAGTTCCTACATTTGAAGATAGGGCATTTCTTTGTTGGACTAGCCCGGAAAATAAAAAAAATGCGTACTTGAATTTGTTCTTTCTCTTTCAAAATCCTATAGTATATCACTTTATTCTTGCTTACTATGTTCATTGTCGGAGTGGCGGGTGTGTAAAATTGCTTAATAGTTATGTTCAAAGCCTAATAACCAACGCGCTTTATGTATAGTGTTTTTGAGAGGTTTAGTTGTGCATAAGGTTTGCTTTAATCTGTGCTGTTAAAGGTGAATCATATGAAGCGGCTGTGTGGCAGATCCCTGAATTATATGGCCAGTCAAATTCACCTCAGTTGGAATGTATCGCTTCTCTTGATGCACATACTTCAAAGATTAGGTGGTGAGTTATGTTTCTCTCAAGGCTCACTGAATTTGTTTTCTTCTGTATCATCATAAGTAATAGTGGCATATTGACATACCTATAATGTAAAGTGATATTAGAACTTTAAGTGTATCATTGTGTTGTTTTACTATTGAAATTTTTGTGATCACTTTGATGCCCTTCTTTTTGGTCTACTGTTAAGAACACCCTAGATAGTTTAATCTTCTGTAAACATCAGATGACTCTTATTTATGTATATTAGACAGTTTCTGTAGATAGTGCTGGCTGGATTACAAAATTAACTCTAGGAAACCTGCAACCTTCAAATGTCTTCAATGGATTGTTTTCTACATATTTTTTAAAGATCTTATGACATTGCTTCTACAGCGGAAGTTGTCTATCGAATTTGTGTTCTAGGTGTTGCTAGATTGACATTTCTTATACTGTACTAAATTCTGAAAATTGTACTTGGCTCAGCCCCAGCTTCATTCCATCTCAAACCTTCATTGAGAATTTTATCGTAATATCTGCTGTCTAGATAAAACTTGAAGTGTTGGTTTCAATTTTTCTAATATGTGAAGCATGATGTTGAATTGTCGATTCTTTATTCCTCAATTAAGTAAACCACAAACAGAGGTTATGAATCGGGCATTGATAATCTTCAACATCACAATTCTGAAACAGTTTAAAGATGTTTTTCCTCTTATTTGATGTAATCTATTTTCCACGAAAAATTTATTGATCAAAGAAAAATATGGCAGTGTGCTTTGGTGGCCGTCTGGAAGACATGATAAGTTGATCAGTATTGATGAGCAGAATATCTTTCTTTGGAGCTTAGATCCTTCAAAGAAGAGCGCACAGGTACAAGAGAGTAAGGATTCTTTGGACACTTATATAGATATGTAGTTTTTGCTTTCCACACATTGTTACCTCTCTTCTTTGAGCTATTAATAGTATAGACACTACACAAGGGACACATTTAATTTTTGATACTGTCGTTTGTTTGATGATGTTTCAAACATATGCTTATTAATTTTCTTTGTCATATATATTACAAGTTCATTTTCAAGTATAACCTAAGTGGAGACTGAACTTTATCTTGTTCTTGCAAACATGACAAATGTAATTAAAATTATAAAACTTACTCATCTTGATAGTCATCACCTTTAAAGTTTCAGTAATCGACCAGATTTATTATCTACCTTTTCTACCAATTTCTGCATGAACTTCAGACAAGTCTTCTCTAAATAAAAAATTTGTTTAGATGCACATGCATTGCTTGGAAGTAAAACACGAAGAGAACTCTATATCAATTTATATTAGGACTATTTTTTGAGTAGTATGAAATTCTTTATTATGCCCCTGGCTTAGAAATTTGTAGCATGCTTGATGACATTGTTGATTTAGGAACAATACCTGAAGAGGTTGAAATTTCTTTCATCTCGTATAAATGTTGGTAATTGGTATTGGTATTTAAGTTAAATTGATGAACCATTTTGTACATAGCATGTAGTAACTAGATAACTAAGGTAATAAGCAAGTTGAAGGAAAAAGTTTTATTATAATAATATCGTATGCGGTATTATACATGCCAATATAGAACTAGGATACATTGTGCTATTGTGGTACAAAGCGAGTGTATTTTCGCTTATTCATTATTATGTGTCAAACTTGAGCATCTCCAACATGGACACCAAATGTACCTTTTACACAATTTCATTGTAAAAAGTATTCCTGAATTTGTACACTAAAACGCTACATGATTATCCATGGTAATCACACCAAATTTAGTGCGACACGATTCACTACACTAAACACTATTCACTATTCTGTATTATATTATATAGTAATAAAAATTGAATATATTACATAAACTATAATGACAACACATTTGAAACTAGACATAAAATACTCTTTTTTTTTTCTTTCTTATTTTAATAGAAGTTAAGTTGGTTTTTATTTCTTGAACCTAGTAAAATCCTTTTAATTTAATTAAAAAAGTTATATTATATTTGAAATTTGTTTTCTAAATCAGTTAAAAAAGATTGTGTGTACACATTGGAGATGCTCTTCAAGTTCTAGATTCGAGAACATTATTTCTCTTGCTTATTCTCTCTTAAGCATTTCTCATTACTGTACGTGTTCCATTACCAGACACCAATTGTGTATTTTATAAAGGTTGTGCTGCAATACGTAGGTACAATCTCAGGAGTCAGCTGGGATGCTTCATCATCTGTCAGGTGGTGCATGGAATCCCCATGATGTGAATGTTGTTGCATCAACCTCTGAATCATCTATCCAGTTCTGGGACTTACGCACAATGAAGTATGCTCTAATTTTGATTTTTTTGCCCCATTTGGTTATGCATCAGGCTCTATCCTAGATTGGTTTTGTCCATTAAGACGATATCTATGAGTTATCTATAACTATTATCAAGCATCTACATGAAGGAAATTGAATTTACAGCTGCAAAAAGGATATGTTTATGGAGATGGTAGCCATATGTAGAACTGGACAACTGGTTACTTCTGTTCTCTGTAAATTTACTTTATGTCTATATGTAGAGGTGACAAAATATGCAGGCTGGGTAAATTTTAACAAAAGTTAATATTTTGTATGAGTCGGGTTGGGTTGGGCTGACCCGAAATACCTTATTTACAAATTAATATTTATATCTTTTTGTGAATAAAATTTAATAGAGTTTATGCACTAAAAGTACGCTTTGGGTGAATTTGGCACGTTTGTACGGCGTGACCCATTGGATATGTTCCATATTTTCTTTATTTTTCTACCATTTGCCCGTCAGAGGTAAAACATAATTCAAATTCATAATTTTTGAATAAATGGGTTGTAGCTGCCAAGTCTATTGATATGTTACCATCCACTCGATTAGAGCAATTAAATGCTCTTACATGCTTATAACTTAGTAAGTGTATCGGGCTCATTATGTTTCTAAAGGTAGATGACTGTATACAATAGTGATCGTTGACTATACGTCTCTGCCATTTTCATCTTGGTCAAGATAGTAGATAACTAGATATCATTTGGTTTTTGGGAACTTTTGGAAGTTTATACAATATCCTTTCTTTTTATTTTTACAGGAAAACTAATTTAATCGAGTACTCTCATGTTCGTGATATAGACTATGATAGCAAAAACAAGCATATGCTTGTAAGTACGTTGATTCACATTATGTCATCCTCAATTAATGCTTCTGTACTAACAAATAGTTTCACGACTTCATCAATTTTGCATCCTTCCTATCATTTTATATTGGAAAGTCATATATATTCTCACAAACATTACAGGTAACAGCTGCAGATGAATCTGGTATAAACATATGGGATCTTAGAATGTTAAAGGCCCCTGTTGCAGAGCTCCCTGGACATTCACACTGGTAATACTGCATAGTAGCTATGTTACTGTTTCTAAAAAGTAAAAAGTAAAAAATAAAATAATAAATAATTTATCTGTAATTGGCAAAGCTCTACCACACATGTGCGTGCTCAATTTCTCTTATCTTTTACGGTCTGATGACCAGCTTTCACGTTTATCATATATGATGGCAGGACTTGGGCTGTTAGAAGTAATCCCGAATATGAAGGACTCATTCTTGTACTCTCTCTCTCTCTCTCTCTCTCACTCTCTCTCGTGTTTATATCTATGAATTCCCCCTTCTCCCCAGAGCACAAACGCTCATTGACGATTTTTGTGCAGAGTGCAGGAACTGACTCGGCTGTCAACTTGTGGTTTGCCTCTCCTCCTAGTAACGATGATTTAATATCCGAAAGGTCCTCTTTTCCTTATTTTTTATATTTAGTGGGGTTGGACGAGTAGAGTTCCAAATTTTGTGGATACTTTCCCCCTTACCATATTTTAAATTTATTTCTTTCGTTTACAGCTCGCCAAAATCCAGTACTAGACGGGCAGAGTCGTTGCTCCATTCATACAGTGACTATGAGGACAGTGTTTATGGTAATATGATCTTAACTTTGCTTTGTTTCTTTTGTTTTATTTCATGGAGTTTTAACTTTAGAAATTCCATGGAATTACAGGCCTATCATGGAGTTCTAGAGAACCGTGGTTATTTGCATCATTATCTTATGATGGGAGGGTAAGATATTTACAACTCAATATCTTTTTTATCATGCAATTAAAATATGAAGATTCGTGACTTCTTCCAAGAAAATGTCCCTCCTAGGCTCCTATGCTAGAGGTGGCAAGATCAGGTTGGGTAACGGGTCTGGGTGGATCCCTTTACTACGGGTCATAAGGTACCGGATCTTGTTGACCTGTGAGGATTTTTGTCCCTTTCAAATGCATTAAGTGTGATTATGTAAGTGGAAGAGACCTAATGAAGTGGTAGGACTGTAGTAACTTGTAAGAAGAGTATAATTGGGTTAATCATGATATTAATATTACTTTCTTGATGAAATCAGGTAGTTGTGGAGTCGATAAAGCCTCATCTCCCCAGAAAGTAAAGACACCCTTCCATACCTCGATGCAGTTTCTTGATCACCAGTCATCCTTTTTGGGAGATTTAGAATCTCCTCATTACATATGCAGAGTCTTTGTTATATGATTCTTACCATACCAATGTGGAAAATTGTAACCTCACATTTCACCTCTTAATTTTTGTTGGTCATGGTAGCATTGTTCCAACCGTGCTTTAAACTAGCTTCTAAAGTTGCTGGTTTCACTTGGCACATCCATTTGTACTACTGTATCTCGTGTATTCATTTTTGTGTCTTTCAAATTTGATAATGGATTAGTATGGGGAAGCAACCAGATGACGAGTATCCCTTTGATGTATGGGAGTCATCTAACTCCGTGTTGCTCTTGTAGCTTTCGAGATTTCAACTTATTACAATTCTATTATAGGTGTATTCATAGATCTTGTTAATTTTTCATTGAAGTAAAAATGACATTATTGCATAAGTTTCATGATAGATGATAAAAATGTTATTGAAATAACAGAACTTCTGGCTTGGGTTCATGTACGCAGGATATTAACGTACGCGCAGTAAGCAATAATCTGAAACGTGTTTATTGTGTATCGATTATATCATGTGCGTTGTGTATCAATTATAACATGTGCGTTGTGTATTATACAAATCATCACCGTCTTGCAACTTTTAACATGCTCATATGCAAAAATTTTTATAAAAACATACAAATTTTAATATGTTCATTATGTATTATTTAATAATTACATATTTTCATTGTGTATCATCTTCTTCCTTCCCTTCCTGCTCTCTTTTAATATGTTCATTGTGTATCATACAAATATTTAATTAAAACATACAAAAATCGTCTTTGTGGTTGAAATTTGGAGACAATTGAAACAAATTAGGTAAAAAATGATTGAAAAACAATCAATTGAACTCTAAAAAGAAAAAAAATGAAATTTTTACATAAAGAAATCAAAATTTATAAAACGAAGTGAAAAAAAGTCTTTCACCATTTTTCTTCATCAACAATTGTTGATTCGTGAATGAAAGTATAATTAAAATACATGTTTGTAGAATTATATGAACTGAGATTATATGAATCGAGATGATGAAAATTAAGGGGATAATGGAGTTAACGGAATAGTTAACGTACTCCGAACGGAGTAGAAAATTTTTGACCGAAGAAGAAGGATGGGGACACATGAAGCTATTTGATTGTAGCGTATTGTTGTGTATCAAGTGGAGGCTCCGTACATGAAACTCCATCTTTTCGTCAAACATTTTTTAACATACAAGGACATAATGGAAAATTTTAAATCCATTCTCAACTTTTTTCTGCCCGAAATATAAAAAATATCCACATTTTCTTAATTTTACTAAAATAAGTGTTCACCTTCAAATTTTGAAAAATTTATCTATTATGTTAATTTTATCATCTCACCTTCGATATACATTTTCTAATAGTGTCATCATCAGCGTCTAATCTTTACCACGTGTCAACAAAATACTGGAACCTTGTACCGACATCATCAACGGTGACCCACCAGCTTATAACCTCCCCGGAGTTTTTTTAAATGTCGACATATTATTGTTTGGGATTTTTTTTTGATATTTCACATCACTTCACTAACCATATTTTATTCATAGTCGTTACAATCCAGCTCGGGGTTTTTTTTTTTATCTTAAAACCTCAACATACTAAACCCATGGAAGAATTCGTATGAGTAATTTACTACCATCATTTAACCTTTTTCTAACAATGACTACGAATTCCGGTGTGCCACGGCCGCCGGTTAGTTTCCGGTTGCCGGAATTTCATCTTCATCCTCTGGTGGTGGTACTCCGGCGAAATCAGTTAGGTGAATTTAGGATTAGTTGCTGTTGTTCCGATAACCGGAAAATTAGGACTGGAGGTGGACGGAAAGGTGTGGATAAAATTGATAAATTGCAGGGTGATATGAAGAAGAAGAATAAGCATACGGTTAGAGTGCAAGCTGCACCGGCATTACGGCTGTTTGTGTCGTCTCGGTATGTTCGATTCTTTTGGTTACTTTGCACTGATCCATGCTCACATAATGAACTGAAAAGTTGTACGTAATACTCAATTGATTGTGTTTTCTATATAGATGCTGAGTTAAGGGGTGTTCATTTGTGTTACTACTAACTAGACTTCGTATCACGATTTAAAATAATCTTATATGGATAAAATGATGTAAGGAGTTGTTTAGGAAAATTAATCCAACTATAATAAAAGCTGAGCATATGATCATCATATTCTCTTAACTACATTGAAAATGCACATCCACTATCCCTTAAGACATGCTAAATTTATATGTATATATGAAAGTTAATGTATTTTAAGACCAATTTCTTTATAGTTGTGAGTTGTGACTACTCCATTAATTTGAGTTGAAAGGAGTGTTGTTGTAAAGTATTAGAGTTTCAGTATCAGTCTAAACCATTCATGTCAACAATCTTTGAATTTCATGAGACATCTATTGTAGTATTTTTTCCATCTACTTTCTTAAACATTAGCGTAAGGGAATGTCTTTGACCTTTTAACCATGAAATTGCATTTAATGGGGTGGTTTTATTGCTGGTCATGCGTTGTGACCATAGTGTCGTCATTTGAATGCTAACGTGTGTTACGAAAATGCAATGGCACATATGACATAACGGTCAACAAGTTTTCCGTAAAGCAATTTTAACAATAAAAAAGCGACAAACATAATAAAAGATACTAGAAATTACGTCAATATTTCTTCGAAGGGGAATGAGGAGCATCTTTAATAAAAGATTCAAGTTTATCATCTAGGCAAAGTTACGCATCATTGTTGTTTGAATTTCTGGATTATCATGGAGTAGTTAATTCTGCATCTTGCAGTGTGATTATACTCCGTATATTTTAAGCCTTTTCATGCTCAAGTAGTAAACTGTGGAGTAGTAAAATAGTTTGCATTGTGATTATTAGTCAATCCTTATCTTATTTTTCTCCTTTCAGAGAGGAAATGTTAGGTTGGGCCGATTACCTTCACAACTTTTATTTAAATTAAAAGATGGTAATTCGTTGCATTGAGCGTAAGACTACCATATTGGCCCAGTTAATCATGCCACACTGGTAAACTGTGCTTCTTTCCAGATGTGCAGTGAATAAGAGTCTAACTTGGGTTTCTATTTACCACCTGGGGAGAGTAAGCAGTTAAATTGGAGGTTATACTTGCTTTTCTGAATTTTTGATTGTTGCAGAACTCAGGTGGCGACAAGACAAGAAAAGTTCTTTCCACACTGTACCCCCAGAAATTCGGGACCACAGTATCGTGACACTCCACCAAAAAGAGGTACGTTGATATATTTTGTGTTCTCTTTTCAACGTATTTACACATTGAACATTACCGAACACATTATAGTAACTTCACAATACCATTTTTTGAATGCCAGACATGGGTATCGCAAATGAGAAGGACTGGGGCATCAACCTGATAGTCGAGCACGTTAATGAAGCTGGCATTAATGAGGATGGTGGTACCTGGTACAGAGAAAGTGGAGAGGATCTAGGTGAAAATGGATGTAGATGTAGATGGACAAAGATGGGTGGTCAAAATAGTGATGGTTCTTCTAAATGGAAAGAAGAGGTATTATCTATCTATTAACAGCTTTACCAATTTTAAATATATTATATGTTGCTTTTCTTGATGCTAAGTTGCTAGTTAGTTATCCATTTGAAGGAGAATGACCAATTCCCCTTGTATGTATAAGATCCTTCTGATTATGATAGTGGTTTAACATTAACATTGGATAATGAATATAATCTCCTTTTGTGCCCATATTCTTTCTAATGGTGTCAAAATGTACAGTTAAAAACTGGCTGGGTTCACCCACTAACAATATTTTATCCAATGTTCTTCAATCTTTAAAATATTCCATTATAAATATGATTTTAAGTAAGATCCTTATACTAAAAGAATGCTGAAATATCTTCTAAAAAGAAAGCAATTTAGAATGTTGTAAACACTTCAATTTACTTTTGGCTACTTGTAAATCGTTGAAATCATTTCCTTTTAAGCTTATCTTTATATTCTAAGTGTTTGATCCATTAGCAAACCGGAACTTATTAATCTTCCGCGCATAAACAAATACAAGTTTGTTTTTTAAAGAATACATTAATTACTCATCTACTTCACCAACACAAATATTTCTACCAAGATGCGTGATAGAAGCAGAGAGCTGTATGGTTGGTACTTAAACATGCTACCTAATTATTAATTGTATTTAATATGATCCGAGTACTAATTTCAGTTCTATCAAGTATGATCCCAGGTGAATACGTTTAACTGGATTTATTGATCTCCTTGACAGTGGTGGGAGAAAAGTGATTGGACTGGATACAAAGAGCTAGGTACAATATTTACTACTTCTGCCTTCTGTATCCTAAGAACTTATTGGCAATACTCTTTCTACTTTTATTGTTGTTATTTTTGTAAAAGATATTTTAAGCAAGATAGATTTCTACCTTCTCTGTTGATATTTATGTAAAAGATCTATTAAGCAAGATAGATTCAAATGTCCAAAAAGTAATTGCAATCTCAGTTAATTGGAAGGGTGAAAGTTTTTTCTTGAAGTTGTATTATTATTATATTCATTTCATTGTCATTTGTTTTTCTCTAAATCATCCAGTGAACTCCCTATGTGTTTGGGTATGTTCTTAAGTACTTAGTCTTTTATACTACTGTAGGTGTTGAGAAATCCGGAAATAATTCTGAAGGGGAGTCATGGTGGGAAACCTGGCGAGAAGTTCTTCACCAAGATGAATGGAGGTATATTTATGTATTTACATTCTAAATGTTAACCATAAGCTGAGTGCTTTACTAACTTTCACCTCTAGTGATTGGGTTTTCACATTTCTGTGAACTGCAGTAATATAGCGAGGATAGAAAAAAGTGCACAAAAGCAAGCAAAATCTGGCACAGAAAATGCTGGTTGGTACGAGAACTGGTATGGGCTTTCTCCTTGTATGGCGGTTGTACTTTATACAGGCGGCAATTTAAATGCATTTATATATATGAATAGCTTGATCTGGGCTGTGTTATGCATCTGTGACAGGTCTAGTGGGTTTAACTAAGTAGGAAACTGGTCAAATGGGCCGAGCAGGTCAAATGGGTTGAAAGTCATGCAAAATGTATTCAAATGTAGTTTTTGTGCTCCTACTAAACACATTATTATTTATAATATCATGAAAAACTGAATAAAGAAGCGTTTGTGGGTTCGGCGAACCAAACCTGAACATACTATATAATACCCATTGTGACCTACCCATCTGGAACCTCTAGCATCATTAATTTTGTTTACATGTGTTTATTGTAGGTGGGAGAAATACGATGCTAAAGGGTGGGCAGAGAAAGGAGCACATAAGTACGGTAGACTAAATGAGCAGTCTTGGTGGGAAAAGTGGGGAGAGCATTATGATGGAAGAGGATCTGTTCTGAAATGGTATATTTCCAGCCACTGACAAGTGAACTCGCTTTGTTACAAGTTATCAATCATGAATAGGAACCCAAGATATATTACTGAAAACTGATATGCGAAATTTATACTGAAGATAACAAGTTCGACCAATTTAACTATAAATGGGTCAACTCGGGTTATGTTTTATCTCTAAGGGATCAAATAAAATATATGGTGGTATAATAATGTAAAAATAGATCCTGTATTATTTATGTAAATACTAAAGTTACTATATTGACTAATAAGCCTTAAATAACTTGAGTCTAACAATTGGTTGCCGAGTTAACTTGGAGTTGATGTACTTTTTTCTCTCAGGACAGACAAATGGGCTGAGACTGAAATCGGAACCAAATGGGGAGACAAATGGGAGGAGAAATTTTTTGCTGGCGTTGGTTCCCGTCAAGGAGAGACATGGCATGTAACGCCTGCCGGTGAACGTATGTCTCCTTCATCCTTTTAGTGAAGTACATAGGCATTTGTATTTTCTCCACCATTACCAAGAAAATTGGCAAGTTTAACTAGTTGCGTAGTACAACAGGATATTACGACTATTAGTTGGAATGCTGAAAATACATATAGTATTGACAAATTGGGTTGAAAGAGATCCAGCATGTATTTTTGATATAAGACTTCTTAAGTCATCAATCATCATACTCAATAATTTAGTCTTTCATTGGAACAATAACTTCTGTAGTCTGATTTCGCAATGTATGAAACAAACGGAGTAAATATTTTGGCAAACAGCGTCTCAGAAATTGAAAGTTTTGCAATTTAAGAGGGATGAAAGTTGTAATGTATATCATCTACTAATCTGCATAAACCAATTTCATTTCTAATTAAGTCTGTCATCAAGTCACTTGGTTATGACATTTTCTAATCCCGTAATGATTCCACATATGACTTATCATTTACTTGTAAATTAACATCATAAATTTTTTAATTATACTGACTCACATATATACTATTTTGTTTTGTGTGTGAGGCTTGTCCAGACAGTTGATAAATACTCAAAAGTCTTTCCTTGTAAGCGAGACATCACTTAAACTTGGTCACTAGTGACATAAAACAGGAAGTGCGTAAAAAATAGCATTCAAACGTTAACTTAGTGAATATATAACTTTTTTCTATGTAATCACTATATTGTTTCATTTGAATATCAGGTTGGTCGAGGACATGGGGCGAAGAGCACTTTGGAAATGGGTACTGATCAATTGATTTAACAAGTTTCATTCATATTATTTGTTAATCATGTTTCGGTATTAGACTTAAGAGTTCAAATCTCATGGCACTTTTCATACTTCTGTCAGCAAGGTGCACAAATATGGCAAAAGCACAGCAGGTGAAACTTGGGATATTGTTGTAGATGAGGAAACTTATTACAAGTAAGTTCGGTTCACCATTTTAAGCCGTCTACATTTCCTGTTACATTAAATGGATCCATTAGAGGTGGCAAATAAGATTGGGTTGGGTAATGGGTCAAAATGCGTTAATTCTTTACAGGTTAAATGGTTCTCAATCATTGGATTTATAAAGTCTGGTGACCAACTTAGAATTGAGATAAAACTATTTTACTATTTATCTCAGTTTACTCCACTAATCATGACCTTTGAACTTTGATTATTATTGGTTTGATTGAAGGGCGGAGCCTCACTATGGGTGGGGTGAGGTTGTTGGTGACTCGAGTCAACTGTTATCGATCCAACCTCAGGTGATACCACCTGGTGTGTATCCATTTCTTGATTTTGGATCCTCTCCAATGCCACCTCAAGATGATATTCCACCAGCAATGCCTCCAAGAACACAATAACATCACAAGTATCATGTGTAGTAGGTTTATTGAACCAAATTTATAATTTGAATTTTCATTGGTAACAAGTTGAGCTAAGCATGCCTCAATTCTTGCATGTAAGTGCGATAGAATTGGAATGCTGCTTGTTTAATCGTAGTTATCTCTCTGAAGTCATCTACACGTAAACGGACATCCAACCTAGTGACAACTGATTGTCTAAAAACTTGAATAAACCAAATCAATCAATAGCAAAGAACAACCTGAAAAACAAAGTTTGTCACATATCAAAAGTGTTATGTGACAATGAGCAAGTGCATGAATACACCAAAAGATTCATTACTACCCAGAAACCACCACCATCAAAAATTTAATCCCACCCTTTTCACTTTCATAATCAAATTGATCATCAACCCAATGGGAACACCCCAAGGATGGTGCATAAGGGTTCGAAAAGTGGCTGTGGTGAATCCAAAGTACGTGAGATATTTAGCCACGTCACACACATTTGTCCAAACATCGCGTATTGCTATTTGGAGTTGTGTTTTCAAACAATTAATTCTATTCCCTTATGCATAGGTTTCATAGTAAAGTCGTTCCATTTCTTCTAGATCGGCAGCTTGCTCGGCTATCGAAATGACAATGTGAGTTCTTCCAATCACATCAGGTCGTACAGATAACTTCAATAGCTACATCCAACTTCTTCAAATCTCTTATTTTGAATATTCAATTTTGTCATACCAACGAAAATATTACTTCTGAATTCTGGAAAAAATGATGGACAGAGGGGGTGTTTGGCTTGGCTTAAGCTTTCTAGCTTTTGCGTTATCTAAAAGCTAGGAATTTGGGCTTATAGTTTTTTAGCTTTTTAACCCCAATTTTTTTAAAAAGCCCTCCTCAAAAAGCTCATCCAAACATTAAAAATGGTTTTTTAGCTGTAACATAACACAAAAGCTAAAAAGCCTCTTTAAAAAGTTATGCCAAACACCCCTAAAAATTCTCATATTACACAATTTTTTTTTAAATTTAAATTGAAAATAAATTGATTTCCGATGATAAAAAAATACCTTAAATTGAAAAGGAAAAAAAAGGCCAAAATAAGCTTGTAAAAACATTAGATTTAAGTCAAAAAATAGTACAGGGATCTATGTGAACTTTACTACGATAATAGATTATTAAAACAATTAAGGCGGTGTTTGGTTCGATGGATATCATTAACCAAACTCGATAATCAAATTCATTCCTTCTTTCCGTACCTCATCACCAAACACAGGGGTTTGCACGTCCGTCTGGCCTATTTTATCAAGCTTTCGCCATTCATCTCTCTAATCTGCCAGATTTCAGTGATTTCAAGTACGTTTTCTCGAATTCTGTATTACTATTTGTTATCCTTTTTAATTGTATAGCTGCTGTTATTCTTGTAGTTTTTTAAATCCATGTTTAAACCCTAAAGTTAAAACCCTAGCTTAAATCGATGTGTAAAATTCCGGTGCCGCCCTATATTAGCAAACGCTTTATTTCATGAACGCATGTAAATTATGTAACATTAACTCTTAGTTCAATTACTAATTTATATACTCAATTGCTGTGCCCTAAATTTACAAATTCTTTATTATGTGAACTTCTGCATATAATTTGACATAATGTTAGTTCCATTAACAATTGCTCAGTTGGTATGTAGATGAATTCACATAAACCGTTAATGTAAACTGGATGATTAAATTATGTGTACTTTTTAAATAAATGTAGGTTGGAGAGATGGGTATGGATGAAGAAGAAAGTATCGAGCAAGCAGCTGCAGCTCGACGTGAGAGATTAAAAGCGTTAAAGGCTGCTCAACAACTTCTTGAGAATCCTGAAGATGATGGAGCTCCAGTTAATGATGAAAATGGAGCTGATGATGAAGAGAAGTAAGCGTTTGAAATCGCTATTCTTTTCTGTTATTTGAATTGTGAAACTTTATTATGTTTGCTGCTGTCGATATATGTATGTCTCGCTCGAAATATCTGTATATGCTTATAAGTAGGAGTCAATAGAGATGCTGTATATGCCACAAAGGCAGACATTTGTTTGATAACTATGTATCACAGGAGTAAGTTACCTAAGCCCTGATGTATTAACACGTTTTAAATGCTAATAACTTACTAAACCTTTGCAGTGATGTTAACGTGAAGTTTCGAAACTATTTGCCTCATGATAAGCAGCTTCAGGAAGGTAAACTTGCTCCACCAGAGTTACCAAAGTTTGAAGACCCTGTTGCTAGTGAACCTCCTGTTGAAGAGAAAAAGGAGGTCTGTTAGGGCTTCTAATGGTTGTCATTGTATAATTTTTTGTATTTTGTTATCTTGTATATGTATTTAACGAGTTTATAAATATGCTTCAGGATCCTTTTCTGAACATTGCGCCCAAAAAACCAAACTGGGATCTGAGAAGGGATGTACAGAAGAAACTTGATAAGCTTGAAAAGCGCACCCAGAAGGCCATCTATCAACTTATGGGTATGTTATTCCATGCTATTTATGTGAATCCAAGTTATTTATTATTGTTTTTATATTTGCTTTTGAGTAGCTATGTTATCGCTTGTCTATTGCCTATGTTAACGAGCGTAATATCTGTCTCCACCCCCACCTTTATGCAATCATGAACACCATTGTTCACCCTAAACTCCTAAAGAGATAAGCTCAGTTTTCTGAGTGATTTTATAAGACTTATAGGAGAAATTGTTGGCATGAGGAAGTTAAATGTCATAAATAGGTGTTCTTTTGCTCATTTGCCTAGTGTTGACAGTAAATATGGGGTTTAGGAGAGGATCTTTTTTGGTAATCATTATTACAAGGAATCAGAAGTCTAAATCTATGATTATGCTGTACGATATGAAGGGGGTGGCAACAGGGGTAGGTGAGGTACTGAGGTGACAAAGCAAAATTTCTTTATTGGTTGTTACTGCTCTCTCATATATATACAAGCTGTATGATGTTGTATATACACATCATGGATGGTAAAATGGACTGGTTGAATGGTTCTGTTAGCGGTTAAAAAGAGTAATTTGTAAAAATGTTGACCTGAAACACTTTCTGTCAGACCTTTTCCTTTTTATTTATAAAAAAAAGAAGAAGCTAGTGTGTTGTGTTTTAGTAACTATTGAGATTGTTTTGCTTTTAACTAAACATATATGTAGTACACATTTAATGACCCATTTCGGATAAGCCATAACTTAGATTGACCTATAAATAACTAAATGGGTTAAAATTGCCACATGTTTCATACATTATGTTGTATATGAATGTATAAGCACTATGCTCAATCATATTGTTCAGTATCTCTGGTTCTGAACATGATAAGCCATGCTGCCCTACAAGGCTACAACAGCGGAGTTCACTTTGGAGTGTGTTGTGAAAATTATTCCTTTGACCTTAACCTGATATACATACAATATTTGTAACACTGAGCAGCTTTGAGATTTTAGCAGTAAAAAATTACACACACTAAGTTACCAATAATTGAGTCCATATCATGCTTTAGAACAGCTATGATAGGTTTTTATCCCTTGCAACGTGAATAATTCTGCTTTCTGATACCCATGACATTTGCAATATATTAGTTTCACCTCGTCTCCAGTTAGCAAAATACGTGATATTAACTTGGAATTGCATTTTGAAACCGACTGACTGATTATTTCCTTTTGACCAAATGTTTATTTAGAGGTCAAATAGTTAGTTTTGGTAATCAGTTCCATTATATACTGGTAACGTGATACTATTATATAATTATCTCTAGAATGATTTTAAATACTAGAAATTTCCCAACTCCCAAACAACTTTAAACAGCAATGAGCCAAACACTATCTCCTGCAACCATCATATTACTGCCAAAGATTATAACTATCATGTGGAATGTGGTTTTGAGGCTTTACTACCATACCTGTTCATTTTTTCTCGACTTAAATTTGTTAAATGTCTTTTTATATATTGCAGAGCAACAAGAAAAGGAAAAGCAGTTGGCTGAAGAAGATGGCGGAGTAGATGATTCTGGGAACTAGAAAATGACTTCGAATATAGGAATCAACAGCTTTAAGGTATAATAGTTTTACTCTGTAATACTTTATCCTTAGATAGCCACTTCTGTTTGGGATCTAATGAGGTTTTCTTGGTTATGTGCTTAGAACTCTATACAATATTCTTGTGGTGTAACTCATGTTTCTTTTATAAGGGAAAAATTTTTGTAGCTATAGATTTGCATAATTTCGTTTAGTTTTTCCAAATGTTCCAAATAACATTTGCTATACTAGTTAGTTTATTTAATTATTAGTATCTAGTATCTTCAATTAAGCATCTACTTACCATAGTATATTATGCGTTTTGAGGTTCGTTTAGGAAGTAAAAAGCAGTGCAGGAAATAAGAAAATTTAGAAAACATGTTCTAGTTACACTGTTCCTTTTTGTACCATACATCAGACATCTTGGGAAGGACATGGTAGTGGCCATGAAAAGTGCTTCTTTCGCTTTATTCTGTGTAACTTAAGATGCAATGTTTATTACCCAGTATATGATCCCTTACGAGATTTACATAAAGTTACTAGTCGGTTAACATGACAAACTGTTAAGAATTAGATAAAACATCACTATCATAGTTTGTATTGGATAAGGAACTCAATTCCCTAATAGGCTTGTCTTCTAGAGGTCCCCTATTTTTTATTCTTCTCCAATGGCATTTGTACTTTGCTTCATTTTGATGTGACCCAAATTTATGTCTTTATTTTCAAGTTAGATAAATTAAATGACAACTTCATGATCCATATCTAAAATTCTAAACCTTACAAAATGAAAAATAAATGGCATAAAAAGAGCCGATGGTTGTGATGTCACTTTCTTTGAGGGCCAATTATGTTTGTTATTCAGTTTCTATTTCTTTATGCCATTTAGTTAGATTAGACGTTGAATTATATACTCGCTCCGTTTTAAAATAACTGTCTGCTTTTTCAAAAGTAATACTATTAACTTTATCATGTTACCTTCATTATACATTTTCTAAAGACCGGTGTGAAGAAAAATAAGCAAAAGTGTCATCTGAACAATGTAATATAGATTGTGAACACTAGTTATTATGGGAGGGAGTAGTATTTCGTACTTTGATACTCCGTAGTAATTTATTACTCTCCAACCTCTTCAAGTCTTCAGAAATATTTTGAACAATTTATGTGGGTGTACTTTATTTTTGCATTACAAGAAAGTTTAAACTTTATTCATTTTTATGGAACTAACTCGAAAGTCTAAAGATTACTTATGAGTGGATATTTAGGGAATTTGTTTTTAATTAATGTCTGTTGTGTGCATCATGTGTTATTAATATGTGTTGTTGTTTTTTTACTTTTTTTTTATTATTAGTTTTGTTGTTGGTGAAATAGTTTGTAAATTACGTGCACCAGATAAACCAAAAATACGTGAGTAACATATAAATTGACCAAAATAAATAACATTAAGTACACATAATCAATTAGTATAGTTTTTATTAGCTTTTGCTTGGATGGATAAGTTTTGAAAGCAAGTTCAATAAATTAAGTAATCATAAATGTGACAGGTTTTAACAAAAACTAAGTCACTATTGGACAAAAATGATAGCGGACAGCTTTTAAAATTTCAATTAAATACCTCAAAGAATTTTGGTTTATCAATACTAATAAATAATATAAATCATATCGTACATTTTTAACTTAAGAAAATAATTTCAATTTTAAATAAATTTATTCACATAACCCACGACCTATATCAAGAACCTTGATTTATTGAAAACGGCATACAAAATACCATTGAAACAAAACGAATATACAAAGTCTCGCGAACTACAAAACACAACAAGAACAACCTCGAAATTACAAGCTGTAATTTAGAGAACGGCAAGAATCAAAAACAAAACTACACAAAGGAAACTAAGCCCCACTGGGAATCACCATAAAAAATGCCATACCCAACATGCACCAAAGGACAAAAAATGCAAGCAGTCCCATAGCAGAAGCATCAAACCAGAAACCTTAACCCAATCCACCATAGATGTTTTTACATTGATCCCAAACTATTTTAACAGACCTTACCTTTAATTTCTCTAGGTGACACCCACACAAAAGTTTTAACTTGCACTTCTCTGAACATATCCAAAGGAACAACATCAGGCCTCCTAAAAACTTTATTATCCATGCACAACCAAATCAAGTAAGAAGTAGACCAAATAACACTTGTCCAAACCTTCTTCTTCCAAGACGAAAAAGACCCTTTCCTTCATGATTAATTAACTTCTCCACATTCCTACACTCCCTAAAATCTAAACCCGGCCCCTTCATTGAAATATTTTATTACAAAGCTCTTTGACTAGACACCTCAAAAAACAATGATCCAATGACTCAACATCTCCATACAACACGGACAAAGAACACAAATCTTTCTAGGAATAAGCTTACTCCACAAAGTATAAACACGACTTTGATTATCAAACAAAATCTTTTTATCCAAACATTTTCTCAACACCCTAACCGAAAATTTACCGTCCTCCCTTAAAAGCCATTTCCACTGATCAAGAACCTTGATGATTGAACTTAGATCTCCTGTGACTAATTTAGATTGCAATACACACCTCTTTTTATGTACCAATTAAGGAGTTCTGATAAAACGTTAACGTGAATAGATTTTCCAAATTCATACAACTAGCTAGCAGCTAAACACATCGTAAACTGACAATTTGCTATTCTAACACATATATAGACGTTGCCAAAAACACTTAATTTTCACATCAGACCCGAAAATTAAAAAAAAAAGTTATTTATTTATCATTGAAAAATTGATAAGGGAAGCTTTAAGGGTTATCGTTAAGACGTTTGGACATTCATAATATTCCCTTGAATTATAGTTTGCCGCCCAGAATTTTAATTAATGTACAATTGTTTATGCATGTTCAAACATCTTAATAAAAACCCTTTAGATTTTGTTAATAAAACTCTATTTATTTATTTATTCATTTATTATTATTATTATTATTATTTATCTATTTATTTATTTGTGTGTGTCCAAGTAAAGACCAAATCAAGTTCATCGGTACAATCCTCTTCTTCTTTATTAATACTCCCTCCGTCCCAATTTTTATATCTTCGTACAATTCAGAAAAGACTTTTCAACAATATTTTTGTCAAGAAATAAATACTTTTGTCTTGATGGGAATATTCAAAGTCGTCCAAGTAGCATAGTTTCACATTCTAATAAGTGAAAAATACCATTAAATATTAATCTTGTACATAAACATTATTTTGCTCTTCTTTCCAAAAGACAAAAGAACACGTACAAACTTTTAATTGCTATCAATTTTGTTAATATGAATGTCAATTAATCTTATAATTGAGCCATTTGTCTGAATAACATTCACTTTCATGAACAATGCAAGGCGTTAGTACATATATAAGAAACAATTACAAAATGTTGTATCTAAAATAAGTTTATTCAAATTAATTTATTTTAAAAAGTAAAACACGCTTATTTGATTAACTATAATTTAAACCTGTATATACACACAGGCCGTTAATTTTTAATATGAAATTTCGTATTTGTTATTTTATTTTTAATATAGTAACAATCATTTAGTTGGATTCATGATAATACTACTTTATATAAATAGATTTATATAAGTAGAGATTAAAGATAAATTTTTTTTGAAACCAAGATAATGAAAAAAACTAATTATTTTAAGTCTATATTAAGTTTTTCAAGTAATTTTATTCCTACTCGGTGATTTGAAAATATAAGCATTACTGATCAATTTGTATAATGTTTTAATTAATAAATTAATTTTTTTTATAGGTAAGTGGGTAGTTCATTAAAAATAATCCCTTTTTAATAAGTTAAAAATCTTATTTTAAAATTTATTAAAAGTAAAGGATTTAATTGAAAAATTAAAAGTTATTTAGAATAATGATATATTAAGGTGTTTTCTATGTATAATTTATTAAGATAGGATAAAAAAGTATATATTTTTCTTTATAATGCAAAATAACTATAACTACTATATGCTTTGAAAAGTAGTTAAATTACTTAATTAAAGACACCTTTTCAAGTACCAAATTTATTTCTTGTCATAAACACATAAAAGAAAGTTTCACTTTAATCTCCACAATTTATTGTTAGTTCCATAAATACTAGTACTAGTAATTAAATACTTAATTAATTAATCAAACCAAACAACCTTTTTTTTAAATCTATAAATTGTGAATTTTGCATTACCATCACCTTCTTCTTCTTCCCAACCTACACACCCCACACGCTAATACCATGTTCTCCTGATATCATCCTTTCCTTCGAATTTTCCGTACAACTTTTTTCATCCAGATCAACTTTAATCTTTCAAACAATCAACACAGATTCATTCGAATTCATCGGTTTTTCGTGATGAAAACGATACACAAACTATCATCACAGCTCACGAAACGTTTGTTCGACCTCAGATGGCGGTTTGTAATCATTTTGATCGTTCCGATTTCTTTCTTTCTATTTCTGTCAATCACTAACCATCCGTTTCACTATTTCAACAACCTCAATTATCTAAACCTTAACCTGAATTCATTATTCAATAACCAGAACGTTACGCGTGTAGATACAACCAACAGTTGGTTTACCGATATGAAGAATTCGAGAATCGCGGTGTGTTTAGTAGGCGGAGCACGACGGTTTGAGCTGACTGGACCGTCGATTATTGAGAGGATTCTGGACGAGTATCCGAATGCTGATTTGTTTTTAAATAGTCCGTTGGATTCGAATTCGTATAAGTTTTCGCTGTTGAAAACGGCACCGAGAATTGCGGTGATCAGGATATTTAAGCAGGAGGTGATGCCGGAAAGTGACGCCGCCGTTAGAGTGTTGACGGCGAGTAACTCTCCTAATGGCATTCAGGTAACTCTTATTTATTTATCTTCTGTTTCTATTCTATTCTATTGTTTACTAATTTTTATTATTATTATTGGTATATTTTATATTTAATTAACGTACTAATAAACTATTTACGTTTTTTTAACGTAAATAATTCAGCATTAGTGCATGAATAATTACTGTATTTATTTTGGTGAAAAGTTAGTAGTACTTACAAGAAAAATGATACTCCGTATAAAAGTAGACAAGTAATTAAAAACCGGTCTAAATATAATTCATGGTTGGAATGTGAACGGCTAGTAATAACCGGTTCATAATTGGGTTGAGTTAGATCGATTTTATTGGTCAGACCGGTTTTGTTCCATACATGGGCCATGCAATGCATGTGTTTTCATAAAAATCTCCGAACCGGTGTGCCTTATTTTTGAATTCTTTTTTCTTTTGAAAATTGGTTGGGGTTTGCTTGCTTAATTAGTTAATGGTCTTTTTTAGTTTGTTGATATGTATAGATATAGTGTACATTTTGACTGAAATTAAACTAACCAATATAATATTATGATATCATAAGAATTAGTTGTATTTCGATTGCTACTTAATTAGCTTCTAAGAATCGCAAACATGTAATGTATATTTAAATTTAGCATACGTTTAAAATGTTATAAAAATGTAACCATTTAATTATGTATTAATTAAGTTTATGTTATTTTTGGTTAATGAATATACAAGAGAACATTAATTAATCAATGAATATATCTAAAAACGTACAAACACACAGAAAAATGTTGGACAATGTTCTGGACTATAACACCCTAAATTTGTAATGTGGTGGACAATATTATGGAGACTTTTATTATAAAAAAATAAATTAAAAGAAAACATAATTATTATTGTACTTTTTCCTATCATTCTGTACTTTTTCTGTTTAATATCCAATGATTGTACTTTTCTTATTAATATTTACTCCCTCCGTCCCATATCTATTGTACACTATTCTTTTTTGGGATTCCCAATTTAATTGTCCACTTCCATAAATAGAAAAGAATAATAAGATAAAGTTCATTTTTGCCCCTAATTTATATATGTAAGACAAAAAGGTAGGTAAAAAGTAAAGGGTAAAATTGTCTTGTTACCAAAAAGTAAGAGAGATATTGATGTTGTTCTTAAACTGCGTATTTTTTATCTGGGGACAATAAAATTGAGACGGATGGAGTATTATTTTAATGGTAGGATGATTAGATTTTAGAGCATCTCCAATGGTGTAATTTCTAAAGCTTTTTCTAAAGCTTTTTACTATTCAAAAAAGCTTTCAAAAAAGCTTTAGAAAAAGCCTTTCAATTTATAGTGTAAATATTTTGCCAAAGGTTTATATTTCTCAAGTTATAGACTAGTAGACTTCATGTTCTTTTTATTATTATATACATGTTTAATGGTAAAAAAGCTTCTGGAAAACTTTTTATTATTGGAGCAAAAGCTTTTTATAAAAAAGCTTTTGACAAAAAGCTATTGCAAAATGTATTGGGCTTCTACTATTCATATCATTTTCTTTTATATTTTATTTTAAACATAATTATTATTATTATTACTGTATTTTTTTGGTACTTTTTCTTATCACTCTTTCTTATCATTTTGTATTTCCCCCCTTTTTAATAAGAAAATGATATGATGAGTAGTATAAAATGGTATGGATAGATCAGTCTTTTAATGGTATGGAAAGGGAAGCCCATCGGGAATCATTCTGTTTTGTGATTGTACAATATTTGTGTTTTAAAAAACTTTAATAATTATGGGTACGAATAAAAATAAACGAATGGTAATTAAGAATATTAAAGAAATGTGGTTGGTTGAAAAAGATGGGTGTTGGTTAACGATGGTTGCCAACCATTGAACATATGACCAACTTAACAATCATGGAGGGTAGCGTATATTAGCACCTTCTTGCTAGCTAGCTGGTGTTGGATTTAAACATAATAATGTCATTCTTTTTTAACTATATATAATCTGATATTGATTGATTGATAGAGTATATATAGATAGATAAATTTATAAGAAGAAACATGGAAATTATATATACCAAACGTAAAAGCTTTTGTTACGTTACGTAATCTTATATTTAATCACTTAAATAAATACTTAAGAGTTGAATAGGGTTTTGCTAATATGTGTCATCGTGGTACACGTTAAAATGCAATTAATGAACTCATAATTTGTAATTAATATATTCATAAAAAGGTAATTATTAAATTGAATTAATGAATATTAAATGCATATTCTGATATTTAAGAAAATTACGGATTCATTAAATACTCTTTCATAGAACACGTTAGCAACACCCTTTGTATAAATTGAAATAGTAATAAAATAGGTCAAAAGAAGTAAAACCTAAAAATATAATATGCGGTTGTCTTTGATAAATAACAGCACTTCGATAGTTCGATCTATAGCTATTACTCCCGCTTCGTCTTTCGTCCAATCCCAAAATAACTGTTTTGTTTTAATTTTTTAAATATTTCTTTTTCAATCTTGAGTTTGTTTATGTTATGTGATATTAATGCAAAATATATGAATTGATTGAATTTTATATGTAATTTTATTGGTATAATTTTTGTCAAGTATTATATAACACAAAAAAAGGTCAAAGTTGAAAAATAAACAATTTCAAAAAGTCAAAATATGATAATTATTTTGGGATGCAGAAGTAGTATTTGTATATTTGGTCGTACCTTTCTTGGCTTGTAATACCGTTACTAATATATAAAATATGGATGTTATGTTATGATTTTGATTGTATGCTAGAATTAATTAAGGGGGTATTTGGATTAGCTTATTTATAAGCACTTATGTGTTTAAAAAAAGTATGTACCCCTTACTTATTTTTAAGTGTTTATTCCTTAATAAATAAGCAGATAAGCAGTTTTCATAAAAATGTTTAGATCTACTTATCTGCTGTCAAAATAAACAAATAAGCATATAAATGCTTATTTAAGCTAATTCAAACACCCCCTAAGGCTAGAAGGATACCCAATAGTCTCTATTTTAATGATATATTAGTTCATTTATCAATTAAGTTTGTTTTATACACGTACAACGTTAGTTAAATAGTAGTTTTAAAATTAAAGGAAAATGATGCCGAAATTTAAAGATGGAAAGTAGTAATTTCAGATTTTCAGAGTCCAATGTAATCCACATGCAAATTATTATAGTTGAAGCATGCGATATATAAACGTCATAAGTTAACAAAATTTTTATGCATAAACGACCAAAACTCGTATGACAATTTTATTGAATATATATATATATATATATATATATATATATATATATATATATTGAATTAAATGAGAACATTTCAAAAATAAGAACGATGAAAACACATCATAAATGCACATCTAGCCAATATATATATATATATATATATATATATATATATGTGGGTTATGATTTAAGGGTAATGCTCAAATTTTTTCTTTAGTATAAATTAGAAAGGTCTATTGGTAATAAAAGATAATTAATCTAAGTTTAAAATATATTTATAAGACAAAAATTTGTAAGACCATTATTGACAATTTATATAAAAATTAAATGTAATCGACAACCTAATATCGATTATAATACGTCATTTAGCTAGGTATGTAGTAAAATAAATTAAATTAGTTATCATGGAGTTACATATTTATAACCGAAATTAATTATGTTATTTTAAATAGATTATTAGATTATTAAGTGCATTAATAAAGGATTATAATTTAATCAAATATTAAAAAGGTAAAATAGTCATTTGTTAGTTCTCATTTTAAAACTTTGACCCAAAATTTTTATCATTCGATCTTGTACATAATGAATAAGTCGTAGGTTAGAGAGCTCGACGGATATATTCATGGGGAGAATTTATCTTTTTCCCCAAAGCCCACAGGAATCAAATATTGCATGCTAAGAAAGAGAGTTTTTATGTAGATTTTAGTGGTAGAAAAGTATTTTTATATCTGGTTTTTATTCCTTGATCGAGATAGAAAAGGAAGGTCACTCACAAAAGTTACCGAGTAGATAGGACATATCTTTCTACAAGATATAATTTCCCCATTTCGCTTAATACTTGACCCTACTTTTTATTTACCGATCACAACATGTACTTTCAAGTTTCCCATACTTACACGGTACACGTTCAATTCTGAAAAACGTTAAAACTTTAAAAGTAATTTATTTGTTTAAAAACAGCAACAATCAACATGCGACACGTCTCTTGATGAGATCTGAAAAAACGTTAAAAGTGAAGTTTCTACATATGTCGACACGTCTCTTGACAAAATCAAATAAACGTACAAGGTCTAAGAATGTTGGCTAATTAAGCTAGCATGCATGGTTGACACGAAAAATTCAATCTAAGATTTTAGAAAAATTCTAAAAGGTGCATTAATTACTAATTAGCCAAGCAAACTTCATACTTTTTGTATGTTTCAGTTGAGGAACTAATAAAATCGCAAAAACATTTACTAAATATGTACATACTAACGTGTACCAATAAAAAATAAAAATGAATAAGAGGGGAACGTAAAACAGTAAAAACGGAGTTGCCGATTTGATTATCTACCGTTGCTCTGTTTAGGTTAAAGGTTTTATTCAAATAAATTATAAATCGAATATTACAAATAGAGTTTCAATTATAGATGTTTTAAATGTCTCGAGCTTTATTTAGTTTTAATTATAGATTAAGAGAAAGTTCAATGTTATTTATATTATACCATCAAATTTTACCTCAAGGGTAAAGTAGTCAACTAACATTACCACTTTTTTTTTTCAGGGCTTGTTACAATATTTCAACTTAGTAGAAGGGTGTTTAACCATGATCGAATCATATCAACAACAAAACAACTTCACCTACGATTGGATAATCCGAACCCGAGTAGACGGATACTGGTCAGCCCGACTTGAACCTGACCTATTCATACCAAATAACTACATCGTCCCATCCGGATCATCCTACGGCGGTCTAAACGACCGTTTTGGTATTGGCGACTTCACAACTTCCCAAACTGCCCTTTCCCGCCTCTCCATGATCCCAGAACTCGACAAATCCGGATTCACACAACAAAATTCAGAATCATTTTTCAAAGCCCAACTCGAACTCCACAACATTTCTTACCTCACCAAAAGTGTCCCATTTTGCATAGTCTCTGATCGAATGTATGAGTTCCCTCCACAAATGTTTGGTGTTCCTGTTGCAGCTATGTCGAGTAAAGGACCATTGAGTGGGGTGAAATGTAGGCCGTGTGTATCGAGGTTTTCGAGTAAATGGGCCGAGGAAGTTGTTAACAGGCTGGATCGGGGGTGGAGTTGGGCCGAAAGTGCGAATGGGACGATGCAACTTTGTGATGGACATGGTGAATGGGAAGAAGGGTGGGAAGGGATATTTGATAAACTGGTTGGAGAGAAATTGGGTCAGGTAAGAAAAAGGGTTTCAAAATTAAAGTTTGACGAATGTGTTGAAGATTTTGAAAGTTTGAAAAGAAGGTCGGATGTGTGGGATGTGATACCAATTGATGAAATTTGTAAATAGGTTGGATAGATAAATAGATAGGAAATGAGTTTATTTAGAGGTGTATTAATTTGGATTTAGGAACAAGGGAAAATGATATATATAGTTGGTAAATAGTCATATAATATACAAAAGATAATATAATTTTGTTTCTTTAAATGATAAATAAGTGTTAGTAAAAATGATCTCGTACTAATCATAATTTATAAATATACATATGAAATTATTTTAGATATAAGTAAGTAGTTAACAAAACATAATGGAATCGAACAAAGTTGAAAAAGAATAAGAAGCGAATCGAATCGAACGAAGTTGAAAAAGAATAAGAAGCTTTAAAATTTGCATGATGAAACAATGAAACTTGTAAAAAAAACACCCTTCAAAAATAGTGGGCTATTTGGGCCATATTAGTATTTAGTAGAAGTGATAGTTCTTGGGCTTATAATCTGGAAGAGAATTGAATAGTCATTGGGTTGGGTCATCTGGAGACTGTAATAAACTAATAACTATTACTAATAACTTATAAGTACTCCGTATTAAATATTGTGCTAGATAACTATAATTTGGGATAAACAAAAGGTGGGAACTTAATTAAATTATTATATTTGATGCCTCATATGTTTTTGGATTTTTTGAGTTAATAAATCAATCCAATCGTACGTCATTAGATAGACACCTTTATTTAGTCATTTTCTATTACTACTATTAGTGGTCCTAACTACGTGAGTCATTTTTTCAATATAAACTTGGAATAATAAGCAAAAAAAGAAAGACGAGAATTGTTGAATTTTATTTATATGCTATTTTTCTAAGCCAATAAAAGTATCATAGAGTTACACTTTTTTTTTTTCTAGTTGAAAAACCAAAATTTCGTCCATAAGTTATGATAATGCAAATTATATACGACTACAAAATGATGAACATCTATTTGTTTTAATTGCACATATATATTAACTTTTAAGCACTTGTAGGTATGTAAGGGTTTTAAAAAATATTCGTATACAAATAAGTAATTGGAAAGTTCAGCCGAAATTCTATATTCAAGTTTTAGAATATCTCATATGAAATTTTCTTTACTTTTGTTGTCTTTCCGTATATTAGTAGTGAACTTCGACTATTGTAGAAGACAAATCATATGCAAATGCATTAATAAAAGACTTAGATAATTCATTACTCGAAGGATTGTGGATTGTTTTGTTTGTTTTTTCCTTATAGTTAGCATCCATCACTATTATATTGTTGATTTCGATCATTCTAACGATTTGGGATATTCGAATATCTAAATCCGATTTTGGATAACAAAATTATATATGATCCGAATTTTCGAATATCTGACTTTAAACGGTCCTACTAGCAAGTTACTAGACACGTGTAATGAGGGTATAAACTCATACATGGAAAAGTTATCATACCTTCATTGAAACATCCTACATATATATTTGATCTACCAAACAATATCTAAAGGTTGTAACTAAGATTTAGATGATCATTGAAAAGTTCCAATGACTTGCAGAAGTTCCAGTAGTTATTGGAACCTTCAAATTATTTTAAAGAAATGTCAACCACTTCAATTCCACCATTGATTGTATAACTTGCTATCCTGCAAGTTGTACGAATCGTTCGACTCTTGTGAAAATGTATCCTGCCAAACATTTTGGAGCCCCAATTCGTCATAATTACTACCAGAATAGAATTGTTGCCAAAAGCTTTCCACGTCTTCGATTGTTCCAGGAGAATTTATATTGTAGTAATTAGTTCCGTGTTCGACTACATGTTCAGATGTAAAACTTGTTTCGAACATGCATGAAGAAGTACTTTGGTCATTTGAAATACTAGAGACATATTGATCTAGTGATGAACTTTCATTGTCGTCGTCAGACGTTTTGATCATTTCCACGAGTTTTCTGTCCGCCACATCATCATCTTGAGTCGTCTTTCGTTTCTTGAGATGAGTGTGCCAGTGATTTTTAACTTCATTATCTGTTCTTCCCGGAAGTTTTCTTGCAATCGCAGACCATCTGTTAGGGAAATTGATAAGTTTGATATACCGTACAGACTACCTTGACTTTATGCGAGTTTTATGAAATTATATAATCAATCTATTTTGTAAAATGACTATATAACAAGTGCAATAAACTTCTATATTAGGAAACTTTTCAAAAACACTTGTCATTCAACACGTACGACAACCAAAGACAAAAAGTTATATGAAAGGTTTAACGATAGAAAATCATATACGAGTATTATGTTTAACGAAAGACAAAAATCTTGTAATTAGTGTTAGAACCAATATTTAGACCAACAACATGTCAAATATATATAAGCCTATGCCACTCTAAAATCATTTAGAGATAGATTGAACTAGTAGCCCGTAAACTGATATGTACACATTATTTTCTCCTGATTTATGATGTGGGATATGAGTTCGTACCCAATAATGAATTAGTTGTTTAAAAGTATAACAACTAATCTCTTTAAATCCATATATATCTTTAATGTGGAATCGATTAATTGGTTACAAATGTACTCAAATTATATGCACAAACTTAGGTGTTTCTCTTTGACATTGCACATCCACAACTTTTACCTTTATACCATACAATCAAAGAGAAACAGAAAAGTAACATTTATCTAGGATGAGCATTTAGACTGAAGTACCGGTACTGAACCGGTCCCGTACCGAATTGGCACCGAGCGCTATAAATGGTACCGGTATTCGGTATTTGATTTGTGGACAAAAAAATCGGTACCAACCGGTCAGTACCGGATCGGTATCGGTATGGTACAATGCACACAAAATAACTAAACCGAACCGGAACCGACCGGTACCGGACCGAACCGGTACCGACCGATTCAAGTGGTACCGATATTCAATTCGGTATTTGATTTGTGGACAAAAAACATCCGGTACCAACCGCTCAGTACTGGTTCGGTACCAGTATGGTACCAAGCTCACCCCTACATTTATCTCATAAAAGATAAATTAGAGACATACGGACTAAACGTATAAACATAAGCTAGTGTAATGTTAATTATAATATAGGAAGAATTATAAGATCATATTGAAGGTATTAATTACTTGTTCCCATGAAGTGAATGATAGTGAAGTATCACTTTTTCTTCTTCGTTGGTGAAGTTTCCTCGTCTTACGTTCGGCTTCAAATAGTTCATCCATCTCAACCTGCAACTTTTTCCCGTTCTCGAAAGACCTAATTAACAATAAGAACAAAGATATGATATATGTTTTCAAGATGACATGAACAAAGATATGATTATGAGACTAATTATGTACCAGCATACGGGGGCATCTTGCACCAGTTCCAAATGCCGTATTTACTAATGTAAGTAGTCAACTTTAAATCTTCTTCCGCGCTCCATGTACCTCTGTTCAAACCGGATTGTATGTCGCACCTCGGAGCTCTCATGATGACTAGCTTACATTAACGAAACTTAGTTGTAGTATGGTTTGGGGCTTCTTGAAAACTATAAAGTACGGAGTAGTTAATAACTTAATTTGCTTTATATACAAGTAAGTCAACAAGTTTTTATGGTCTTTTTCAATGGTCACCGGAAATTTCCTAGGACAAGAACAAGAATATCGGTCACCCATATAGGAAACACTAATTAATTTCTGATTAACTAGCTCACTTACGTCACAATTGTGATGAGACAACACGTACACACTCAATTCCTGATTAAGACAGAGTAGCTAAATATATATTTAGTTATAGGCCGGGTTAGACGGTTGTAAATGCATTAAACTAAATGTTTTATTTTCAACTGTGTACGTAAAAAAATTCACGGCAGAAGAAAGGGCTAAGTCCCTCGAAATGCAACGAACTTTGCCCAAAAGTCTATTGTATGCGATCAACTTTTGAGGAGACATAAGAATGCAACCAACTTTCAAAAATGGTGTTTTAATGTAATTTGTTGACGTGTCGATGAGTTATCAAACTCTCCGGAAGCCACGTGGCACATCCGTACGCCAAGTGTCACCTTCAACGAGCGACACATCAGCAAATTACATTAAAAAACCATTTTTGAAAGTTGGTTGCATTCTTATGCCTCCTCGAAAGTTGGTTGCATACAATAGACTTTTGGGCAAAGTTCGTTGCATTTCGAGGGACTTAGCCCCATAAGAAACTATTTATTGGATACGTTGTGTATATAAAGTAGGAAAATAGGCCGGTAACAGTACAATGTAATATGAAGTCAATTTAACAATCATGAAGTTATAACGTGTCTATGTATAACACTCCTTAGAGCACGAGGAGTGCTTAACACTATTTCAGTGTTAAATTCAGTGTTTTTGAAAACACTGAACAATAACACTGAAGCAGAAAAGTGAGGTAATGGTTAATCTTGAGGTTCAGTGTTAAGTTCAGTGTTATTGTGATTATTATATTAATATTTTTTTTATTTCTTTTAAAAACAAATTAAATAGATAAAAATAATACAAAATAAAAACAAATAACATTAAATTAAAAAGGTACTTTGATACAATAATTAAAAATTCTAAAAATACATAATTAAAATACAATAATTAAAAATCCTAAGAATATATGATTAAAATACGATAATTAAAAGACAATACAATAAACTACGGATGATTTTCCCAAATATGTTCCACAAGATCGGCTCGGAGGTTGTCGTGGGCGTCTTTATCGCGTAGTTTCTTGTTTTTCCGCCTTTGTGTATCACATCTCTCGATCCAAGTCGTTTGCAAATTGACAACAGGAACATAATATTCTTCTTTATCGGCAATATTGAACCCTTGGTCTTCTTGGATCATATTATGCAACAATATGCATGTATACATGATTCTTTTAATATGGGAGACCTTATAAGCTCTTGCCGGTTGTTGTAGTATATGCCATCGACCTTGAAGCACACCAAAGGCCCTTTCAACATCTTTTCGTGCAGACGCTTGTGCTCGAGTAAACTTTACTCTCTTCGGATCAACTTCACTTGAAAACCCTTTAACAAACGATGCCCATGTTGGGTATATCCCGTCAGCTAGGTAGTACCCATTTTTGTACTCAACACCATTAACTGTAAAGTCTTGTTCTGGAGCATTGCCGGTGAGCATCTCATCAAACAAAGGAGAAGAATTAAGAACATTTAAGTCGTTGTTGGATCCTGCAACACCAAAGTATGCATGCCAAATCCACATGTCATACGAGACGACGACTTCAAGCATGATAGTTGGATAGCCGTGGTCACCTCGTGTATATTGCCCTTTCCACGCGTTAGGGCATTTAGCACATGCCCAATGCATACAGTCAATACTACCAAGCATGCCTGGAAAACCATGCTTGTTACCATGTTTCTCGTACAAGCGTGCAATGTCATCGGCCGTTGGTTTTCGCATGTACACATTTGCATATATATCAATCATGCACTTTGCAAAATTAAGCAAACATTCCCGAGAAGTTCTTTCCGCCATTTGTAAATATTCGTCAAAAGCATCCGAGGACGTACCGTATGCCAATTGACGAATGGCGGAAGTAACTTTCTGAATAGTGGTAAAACCCAATTTACCACGCCCATCTACTTTTTGACGAAAATAATCAACATAATCCGGAATTGGAGTATGAGAGTAATTGGAAATACCTTTCACTATCCGCAAAAAAAGACCTTTGCTCATACGAAAATGACGTTTGAAATACGCCGGTGGGTACTTTGCGTTTTCAGCAAAGTAATCATTCATCAAAGAATCATTCGCCGTAAACCGGTCACGAGGAATGTAACGACGTTTGAAAACACCACGGCTAGATGATTCGCCCGCCTCACGAGGCACTACAACTTGGTTATGATATTGACGAAGAACTGTTAAAATTTCAACGTCCTCGTCGGTTGAAGGTGAGTCGTAAAATTCAGAATCACTCATTTTGTATTATGGAGGAGAAAATGAAAGAAAGAAATGAAGTTTGTTGTGAAAAAATGAAAGAAAGAAGTGTGTATTTATAAAGTTAAAATAGAGAATTTAAAAAAAAAAAAAGTTTGAAAAAGAGCCGTTTAACGGCTAGATTTTAATTTTTTTTTTATTAAACTCGTTTCACGGTTGAAAAGCAAAAAAAAAAATAATAAAAAAATCAAAAACGCCATGCCCTTCAACGTTTGGGGTATAATCTTGGTGAAAAACGCCGGTCAAAAACGCCGGTCCGGAGCGGAAAACGCCGGACTCCGGCGTTTTTGAACCAAAAACACTGAGAATAATGGGGGCGCTCCTCGTGCTCTTAGTAGATGTTTAAGAGGATAGCTAAATACAATTAACAGTACAATATTTATAACGCTTAGTTAACGTTTATATTTTTAATATTCATTGTAACTAACTTTTGACTATATAACAATCAATTAAAAGTCGTTACTAACTTCAATCATGAATATACGATGATGGTAAAAGTCTTTTGAAACAATATATATACTCTGAAAATTCATACAACTTTTTAGAAATAAAATATTTTCTTTTTATCTTATAAATTATTATATATTGAAAACATCATTGTGACAATGTGACATCATCATTTACAATTAAAGTTCAATAGAACAATTAATTCTCTATATTTTACTTAATTTTAAAAATAAAACCCCCTTTTATTATTTATAATCTAAACTAAGTTATATAAAATAATCTACGTAATTATAAAAATAATATTTATTATAATTTAAAACTTTAATCATTCAAATACTTTTTATAACCTATGTATATTTCTCTATTTTGAAATTAAAGACGTCAACTATCATGTGATTACATTTGTTATTTTCAAATCCTAATAAACTAATGTTTCAACACGATTACATGTTTAACAACTTAATAAAAGTTTAAGATTGAAAACTTATATGACTCGTGTGTGTATACATGGGTCTAAGTACTACTCCGTAGTATATATATATATATATATATATATATATATATATATATATATATATATATATATATATATATATAATACTCAATACCTTCTAGTAAACATCACCTCCTTTACGTCACGAGTACAATCGTCATCTTTAACTACTTTATTCAATTATACTCTCGCTTTTGATTAATCACATTTTAATTTGTATTATTATTATTTTATTCTAGCAAAATATAAAAAATCGTCCTGTTGTTTGCATTAAAATTCCATCTTTACTGGGTGAAAACTCATATCCCACATCGAAAACATGAAGAAACTAAAACATGAATATAAGTTATGGGCATATATCCTCTATCACATTGATTTTAAATAATATGTTGCATATTATGTAAATTTCTCTGTTTATCAACATTCATGGTCTATTATGATATGGTTATTCTATATCGTTTAAATTTATATAATCATTTACCGTTCACAAAACTATAAATAAATACATTTGCATGCATTCAAGCCTAAATTGTATATATCCTAACAAACTATTCAAATAATATAAGTCCATTCAAGCGTAGACCATGTATGTAAATTGCTCTATTTTAGGAATATATTTTTCCGGTCTTTTTAAGATAGAAGATACAATTACGAAGTAAAATCAATCCACGAATATCGGAAATGTTTGTTTCTTTCCTTCATCTTTTGAAAAGAAGAGACTACTAAACTCCCTTTGGTTTGCATAAATCTTACACAAAAATATATACATAATGAGTTGACAAAATATATGGACCAATCACATGTATTTGTATATTCTCTCACTTCATTCTCTCTCAATGATTTAATTGGTCCACCTAATTATGTAAACAAAATTATGTAAGCTTTGTGTAAGTGTAGTATGACTCTTTGTAGAGTTTTGCAACCCAAATGCAACTTAGAAAAACACATATTTTTAAACTTATATAATTTATAAATTCCGGGGCGTCCAACATTATGTACGGAATGTATTAATATTAGCGCAATTGGCATGCGTTTATATAAGGCACATCGGATTTGAAAATATAACCCCCCTCATAATTTAAACGTACCTGTGTTCACACTTTGGTCTGATACACAACACAATAATAGAGGTCTTTTCTGAAAATGAATTAAACAAACGTGTGAATGCATAATATATGTTGGTTTAACATTATTTGTTTCCACCTTTATAAATTACCGGCAAAATCCCATCCTATGCATCGGATAAGAGTTATGAAAATCATTCAAAATTCATTGTGATTAACGTGCTTAGTATAGTTGACGGGAATGATATATTTTATTGAAAATTCGAGGATTATAATATTGTAATAAAAGGTAAAGATTACAATATTGAAACACTAAGCAAGTAATTGAATGTATAGAGATTAATATATCAAAACAGCAAAAGCTAAGGATTAAAATAAGATAAAAGAATAGTAATAAACAAGGCTTAAAACATAAACTGGATAAAAATTAAAAAGTTAAAATATTATTAATAATAATTTATTTTTAGAAACAATTGAGATTGAAGTTAACAATCATTACAAAAATTTACAAATTAAAAAATAAAAGTTCAGCTTAAACGACCTCTAAATGAGATGTTTGAAAATAGTTATACATTTTCAAGGGCATGAATTTAATTTCCTTTCTTTAAAAGCTTAAGACAATAAAAAAAATAAGCCTAAATGCTATATAATTATGTTATAGATTATAGATAGGGATCTATTTGATTTTGCCTTTTTGGAAAAGAATAAGAATATAGAGGTGTCAATGAAATTGTATGTCACTCTTATAATCTGAGTCATCTAAATCACAAGAATTATATACCAACGCTGTTTTAGCCTAGTGATATCGTTCCCTCGTGAATCGTGAGCAGGAGAGCTTTTGAGAAACATGCTCAATCCCACTCCTCGTAATTTCACAGGAAATATATGAACATTGATTGAGATGTGATCAGGGTCACATCGGATCTAAATGGATCCCAAATTTGGGTTGCGCGTAGGAAAAACCGGAGATACAACTATTAGTACAGAAGGAATCACAAAAGTAATAGTGTATAATACTCGCTTATACGAACAAAACCCACCACAAATAGTCTAATTCTTATATTTTTTTCAAAACACACACTAACGTAATTAATATTCACTCATGATTACTTTTGGAGTTTTGGAACTTTTAACAGATAAGACATAGCACCTTATTCCTATATCGTCATATAATTATCTTACAAGCCGATACTTTTATGCGATCCTATGTGGGAACAGGATTACTTAAAATCCGATTTTGAATAGAAATGGTGTCCCTTCATCCAATAAACCAATTTCTTCATACTTCTTGACAGTATCAACTGTGGTCTATTTGAACGGCCTATAATTCCATCCCAAATTTAACAATTTGTTTGTGTTGAGTAGTACACAAATGCTATTTTAGTATTCTCTGTAAAAACTGTCTTCAAGAATATGAAGTTCAAGATTAGAAGTGATGAACAAGAGTTAAAACTTACAAAACGTATAGAGATACAGTATCTCTTTTGTAAGTTTTAACTCTTGTTCATCACTTCTAATCTTGAACTTCATATCTCAGATACTAGCATACGCTCATCACTGAGACTTGATTAACCATATTGAGATATACGAATAATTAAGACTAGCTAGTTAAGAGACATAATTTCTGGTTGTGTAAGATCAGAATAAACCCTGCCATAAAAGATCGAATAACCACATTTTGGAAAGGGTGTTGATTTATACACCATCAACTTTTAGCCATACACCACTAATTATGCTTTAAACTGTTGTACTGTGCAACGGGCTGATACACATTAGTGGTGTATGGCTAAAATGTGGTGTACAAATCACCACCCTTTTGGAAAAGAACATATGAAGTTAAATCAAGAAAATTAATTACCAACGTATATGTAAAACTTATAAAGTTTAGCATCTAGATTATAGTTCTTCAAGTGGCAACAATATCTTTTGTATATTGAAGCACAACAAAATAGTCCCCTTAACTAACAGAACGGCTTATAATTTGGGATAAATGTAGCCTGGAAACAAACTCTCCATTTTGGTGACAAGCTGATCCTTTGCTTTAAACGTGTATGCAGAGCATATATATCTCCCCTCGGCTTCAGGATTTTCGTACAATATTAAAAATGCCTCAGATAAATCGCGAACATCTACCACTGGTCGTTCATTGTTTTCCATTGTCATCCCTCCAGTTCTACCATCCTCTAAAACCAAATGACAAATTATTAAGTATACATCATAACTTCATATATCTATGTACATTGTGAGGTTGAAGTTAAGCCATGTAACCTTTGATGTTAATATAACATTTTGAGACTATTACGAATGGATAATGGCAAGTTGGTTACAGGTGAGAATAAGTTGGGATTTAAAATGGTGAAGAACAAAATATGACTAGCCTCTCATAAAAGTCAAAAGAAGTAAGCTAGTAGCATTTACGGTGGACTGCAACACTGGCCCAACGACAATCGATGGACAAATTGTTACGACAGTCAGGTCATCTCGTTTTGCAAATTCCATAGCTTCAGTCTCAGCCATTGTCTTGGATATAGCTTCAGTCTCGTTTTGCAAATTCCATTCCTGAAATTTAAATTTCAATATACAAGTATACATTACATTATTATTCAAATAATACAGTTATCGGTATCTTATTATGCACATACTTTTAAAAGTACTAAAAAGTTCGGACATATAGGTTTTTAATCAACCCTATCAAATCGTAAGTAGTAGTGACATACTTGAATTGATTTGGCATATTCTATATCCGTCCAGCAGCTCTCATCCATTTCCTGGTCCTTGGGCCACTTGGGTAGCAGAAATACAGAAGCTGCAGAAGAGACAACCGCAACCTTCTTTACTTTAGCCTTCAAACATGCATTCAATACATTTTGCGTTCCTAATGTAGCCGGATCCAGCAGTTCCACGTGTAGTTTTACTTAGTTAATCACCAAACCTTGTCTACATAATAAGCAAGAGATTCATACAGACACACACAAACACAAATAAACTAAGAACGAAGTTTATTCTTGTTGGTAAAACTATCAGATTATTACCCAGTGAACTGTTTCTTTGCTGGTCAAAAAGTTAAATAAAATCAGATTAGTATTGTACTACGTATTAATATAGCTTTTGTAATCATGTTTAATATTCCACAGAAGTTTTAGTAATTTTGTTTATCAACTTGACTCGGTACGTTTTGACACGGGTAATAAAATTATCCCTTTGACCCAACATCATTGTATCTATACTAGAAATTTATCGGTTTTACCCATTACCCAACTCTCCCAGCCAGCCTATATTGCCACCTCTAAGAATATAAATTATCAATTCATATGGTCGAATTTATATGAACTTATCAACATTATTATCAGAATATTCAATTCTCAAATGAAATTACCCAAGGACTGGGAGATGCGATATGAAGAACACCGGTGCAGCCATCAAAGGCAACACAAAGAGCTTCATAATCAAACAAATCTGCCTTGAAGAGTTGCAACCTGTCTTCAGCATTTTCCAACTTCTAAAGGTGACCATTCTTGATCTCATCACCTTTAAATAAAATTTCATTAGAATTAAAACTAGAAAAAGTTTATAGAAGTAACATATTAGCTTACAAGATTATGAATATATAGAGAGTAATCCGTACTTTTTATAAGTCATCTTATGTCAATTTGATTTTTGAAGGATGCAGATGTCTACAAGGATATACCTTTAGTCTGAAAACTTACTCAAAGTCTTACAATAGTGAGGTTATGAACAAGAATAGAATTTAGAAGAAACAGATCATCTGTAATTACTGGTGGTAGAAGGTCGCTTGGATCGGGTGGATTGAGTAATGGATCAACCAGGGCAATCAAGTGGGTTGGGTTGACCCGCAAATACATCCTTTTCATTTTATAAATAAAACTTGTGCCAACTATGATTGCAAATTTGAAAAAAAAAACTTACATGCTGTAATTATTAATGATTAAGAGATGTTCATGCATTTGAAGCCATTTGCAGATGAGTTTCAACACCCGTTAAGTATAACCCATGTTGGCCTATTTATAAGTCAAAGAGTCGAAATCGATATGCCACTTATAAAGCCGGTTAAACGAATATATCAATACAAAGAGATTATGAATAAATTTCGGTAATAAATAAATCTCATTTGGTTAATAAGAAAATTCAGTCACTATTAAACCGAAAAAGATCATAAACAAAAGTACATCAAATCACAAGAGATTAGTAGGGTGATGTCAAACAGGCGTGCAGCAAAAGTTTTACTTACCCAGATTTATATCAACAGCTCTGTCTAAAAAAGGTTACTAGAACGAGATTACGTAGAAACACTTGGCCAAAACTTTATTGGATCAGAATCATGGATAATTCCCGAATCAAACATCAGTATGTTGATATTATGAGTAGAAAACCAAGTCAAAGCTTAGTTATTAGATAGAAGATAATGTATATCAGGAGTAGATAGCATGTAGCTAGACATTTAACCAAACTAATTAAAAATAAAGTAATGGTTTAGTTGCAGTGAGATTAACGTAAGAAAAGAGCATAACTTACATGGGTCTCTAACAGTTCCATGAACCGTATAGCCTTTGGATAGCAAAATCTTGATAACCCATGAAGATATAAAACCTCCTGCTCCTGTTACGCACACCTTCTTCAATTCGTATGCGTCTTGTGTTTTATAAGTTTTTAATGTAAAATTGCATGGTTTTTTATTTACAGATTTGATATGCATATATAACGAAAAAAACGAGGCAGATTAACCATATCTTATATCATTACTACAAGCTAACTAAGGTAGATGATTTGAACATGTGTAAGTAGATGAATTAACACTCCTTGATCCAACAAGTTTAACTAAATCAGGTGTGATAATGAATGAAAACATTTTTTTATGCTTAAATTTGATTCTTTAAAAGTTATATATACAAACAAACAAAGGAACTGTGTTTATTGGTTTTCAAGAGGCTGCCCAGATACTAGCTGGGCCAATTTGGAGGTGCACAGAGAAGATAATAAATTGAAACCAAAAATAAAGTAATGATCATTTTTTAAAGATATGGTGCTTGACAAATGTCTTACACTGTTTTATTTACTTATATATTCACCTTTGATTTTGACATGCATTATGATCTCCTTGTTAAGCACGGAGTCTGGTACTCTGGTTGACCCAATAAACCTTTCTTGTCATTTTTACATGAAAGAACTAATGCGTGCATTATAAGTACAGAACCAGTATTATTACAATAGTAATTAGGTATACTATATAAATAAAAATAATGATTGACAAGGACACACAAGGCTGTAACTTGTAAGCATTAAAATAGACTTCGGGCTACTGTCAACCCATTTGACACGTTCCTCTTTTATCAAATTATCCAACCTGACCCATATGATATGCTGGAGTTAAAATGAACTCTAATCAACAAACTCATCTAAAAACGGTCAAAAACTCAAAATTGCCACCTTTACATTACATAGTATTATAATGTAGGGTTACCTAATTACCACCGCTAAATCTAATTCTTGAAGTTGTAATGGTCACAAAAGCACATCTAAACAAAGTATGAATAAAATAATCGTATAGGGTATGGAGTGGTTACATACTTGGATTGATTTGGCATATTTCCTGGTCTTTGGGCCACTTGGGGTTCAGATAAATAGCAGATGCAGAAGAGACAACCGGCCACAACCTTCTTCTTTACTTTAGCCTTCAGACATGCAGCATTTGATCAAGCAGTGAAACTACTCGAGTGCACTTCATTGTTGCCCTAATGATTTAAAGTTTTAATAAACACAGTTGGCAGAAACATTCGCATCCACGGTCAATTCGATCGCAAACTATGTAAAAAAACCGGGTTTCTCCAAATCGTCATGGGGGGACTTTTTCTGACGAACTGTGGGGGTATTTGGTAAAAAATCTTGTATCAGAGCGTCTAAAAAGGTTTAAATGGGTCAATAGTTCCGTGGGGGTATTAGATTTGAGATACTTTCATTTCATTTTTTATTTTTTATAAAAAAATGGACAGAATGGTGTTTGTGGGCAAGCCAACTCAACAACAATTGAAATCTACTAGAAATGGCCATGTTATTTGAACTCTTATTGACTCGTATTCTATTTTGCAAACATAATGCAAGTAACTACTGTAGCTGTACATGCATAATTTCAGTCTATTGAAATAAAAAACCTCCCAAAAAGTCGAAATATTTTGAAATGACATTTCGCTTTAGGTTGTAGGATGAGGATGAAGCCTCTAAGATGGCGATTTTATGATAAAAAAATTAAAATTTGTTCACTATTATTTATTTATATTATATGCTAATTAACATGTGAATACACTTTAATATTTATCCACATTAATAGTTATAAAAAGAATTTTAAAAATTGCATTAAAAATAACATGTGATTGCTTGTTGTATATTTAATCACATGTGCTTTGTTATATAATTACCAATGATTTTGCATATAATCACATATGATTTTCATTTAAAAATTGATATTTGATAAGCAATTTACCGATATATGATAATTCATGCTTGATTTTTACCTAACTGTATAATTATAGCCAGTGATTTAAAAATCCGTATTTTATTACTCTTTAATCACATGTGATTGATACTTTGATGTTTAATCACATGTGGTTACAACTTAGTTTTTCATGTTTAAATCTTTTTAAATTATCAATGATTTGAATTTAAAGTTTAGTCGGAGATATAAGCGGGTGTGATTATTTTTTTAGTATTAAATTACATGTGATATCACATTACATATTTTTAAACCCAATAAAAATGATTTTTTTTTTGAAAGTATAGCTTGTTGGATCTATAATGAAAGAGAAAAAGACGCTGACTTCAAATATGTAACTTTTATAATTATTAGACGAACGTGATGTGAGATATTTAGTTTTAGAAAAAGAATGTGAAAATGGGGAGCAATCATATTGGTTTCTCTATTCTCCATTTGTTGACATTCTTTTTGGAACTTTTCTCATATATATGCTCCATCCGTCCCAAAATAATTGTTCCTTTCTGACTTTTCGAAGTCTTTCATTTTCAACTTTGACCTTAAATATCTTTGTTTGTGTTATCTAAGAGCATCTTCAATGTTAAAAAGTAATCATTGAAAAAGTTTTGAAGAATAATGTGTTTCGGAAAACTAAAAAGTGATTTTGAGAGGTTTCCTACATTCTCACAGAAATTTACCTTCTTATTTGAACCACATATCTCTCTCTCTCTATATATATATATATATATATATATATATATATGGTAGTGATCAAGAGGAAAGTGCATTTTTTGGAGGAAGGGGAAAGCATTAATATTCATCAAGAATCATATTACAATTATCAATCAAAACAGCAACAAAATATTTTTTTTACTGGTAAATAGTAATCAAAATCGATGCTATAAAGAATATTTTAACGAATGAATTTCATTTTAAGTGATAACATTAATTGATAATTATTTATTTAATAAATTGTTAATATTCACTGTGATGAATATTAACTAATATGCATCACGATGCATATTAAATTTTCACATTATTTGGAAAATATTGTTATTGTTAATATTCATCACAATGCATATTAACTAATATTCACCGCAATGCATATTAACGGATTTTGATTTAATATTCATAAATCGATTTTATAACTTGCATAAAAAATTTATCAAGGAAACTTAACATTCATAGCATCGATTCTGATTAACATTTACTAAATTTGAGTTTGCTTTTTTCGAGATTTGTATGGATGAAGAAAATATGTTTCTTGATGAATACTAAAGCTTCCCCCCTTCCCTCAAAAAATACACTTTCCTCTGGATCAATCCAATACATATATATATATATATATATATATATATATATATATATATATATATATATAAGCATAGACCTAATCCTTTAGGCTAATATAAAAAATCACTTCATCACTTAAAATTTTAGATTATTCTCATTTTATGGGCAACATTATTAACAAGGGCAAATGACCCGAAAAAGTAATCAAGTTGCCAAAATTTGACAATAAAGGAAACATGAATTTTGTTGTAACACTCGACAAATTAGGGCTAGTACTTAATACCTAATCGTTGTATTAATACATGTAATTAGGGTTAATTATGTGTATCATTATGTGTATTGATATATTTTATATATATACACACGTACGCGATTTGATTAAATCGTGCATTTTACATTATCGGATGGATCCGACACATCACAATACGGGTGTTGGATGAACAACTAGCATATGTGATCATTAGAGATACCTACTTATATCCCTAACCTTGCGCGTTTAGGACGCCCGCCAGGTTACGATCGTTGAGAGCATTACTTATACACCATCATTATTTGCTATTAGCAAACGCATCAGACTCAGGTGAGTCTCATAGCCCCTCATTTTACTATTTTTACCCAGGGGTGGGAATACATGCTCAGATTTGTTTTACATGTGAACACAAGTACGAAACTCGATATATTGACTGCATGAGTTTGTTTTACTAATCATGAAGTCCTCCATCACATAGTTTGTTAATATGGATTTAGCGTGAATGTTAGTGTATGGTACCATATGGGATTGACAATCCCCGTCCGGAGTAGTCGCGCTACCACGACTGCGGTCGAACGGACGCATTATCATTTGTTCATACGTGTGTAGATTAGGCACATGCATGAGGCAACCTCGCTCAGGCACTTAATTGTGATCCTGACACCCTCAGTTAAGCTCAAACTATGACCTCATGACAGTAATATACAATCATTTATTTGAATTATTTCAAACATTACTTATTAAATCTTGTGGTTCATAACCCATATTTCATCATTACACAAACCTGTGAGCTCACCAGCTTTTAGCTGACCTTTTAGCATGTATTCTCAGGTACACAGGAGTAGTAGGACTGCTCAAGATTAGCTAGCTCGAGTCGCATTCAGATATCAGGAGATTCACATGCATTTCTACATTTTGTACAAATAGATATGCCTTAGAATCTCTTACATTTGGCTTACGAGCTTTTGTAACTATTATAACATTGTAAAACCTTTATATTATCAATGAAATTTGTAAACGACGCATGTAGAGTCGTTCACTTTGTCTTATGTGCTTTGTTTATTGATTAGTCACGCCCCAACCCGATTCGCTTCCGCAATCCGAATTTGGGGGTGCGACATTTGTCGATGCTCAAAAAGGACTCTCATTTCAAAATTTTGCAATTAAAAAATTCAATTGTCAAAAAGTTCAATTAAGGGTAAAAATTACCGTTTTTATTATAAAAACGTGCCATGAAAGAATTTAGTATTTTGTAATCATGTTATAAAAGGATTAAATTTTTTAAAATCGTGCGATAAAAGGATTTAACACTAAAAATAAAATTCAGGTTTAAACACTCAAAAAATAAAATTAGTATTTATATTGTACGTTTTCAAGGTTAAAGTGTCACATGGTAATTGAATATTTGAGATTTAAGCTCCGCATTACCTAAAACCGATCAAAAAATTGAAAGAGAAAAAAATGTAAAAATAAATACACCTTTAATTGAACTTTTTCAAACTTAAATCCTTTTACAACACGATTTTAAATTGTGAGTCATTTTTGAACATTGACATAACTCATATTCCCTTTATTGTCAAATTTTAATAATTTAATTATCTTTTCGAACTATTTGCCCTATTAACCACGTAACCAGATCACCCAACTTGACACCCTTGTGATCACATTCTTAGGAAGCATGCATGTATGCTAATATATATGCGTATATGTTGCCATATTCATCTTCCAATCAACATACACAAAGATATTGTACCCAACTTGATTTTGATAAAACTTACTGATTCCATTAAATCGGTCTCAATTATCACAATATTTCTTACATCTCTCTTGCATCAAAGAACAATTTGCATTGACTTCATATTCTATACATGTACGTACCCCTCAGTGACTTTGAAATACACGTTACATCTTTCCATTTTAAATTAATGACAGTAGTACTCGTACTAATCATGCTGAGAAAATAAAGAAACATGCAAAAATTGAATATGCGCGCATATGCATATCTAATTATATGAAACAACTTATAAAAATAGTGATGATCCTTCATAGATCAATACACTAGACAAAATCTAAACAGAATACTAGTATATATAAGAAATCAGGGACTTGTTTCTTAAATAATGTAATAAGACGTTATCTTACCAAATTGCTTTGAAAGGAAGAGAACCGCACAAAAGAACTATACGCTACGCTAGATTAGTAAACCGATGCATGCTCTTAGTTGTTCATATATCGATTGGGTGAAACAAAAGTCTCAGCGTATCTCATTCCCCGAGGTATATCCACACTGATATGGGATGACTTTCCGTTAGGATATAGTATATAAAGATAACCACTCTTTAGGGAGCGTGTGAGCAACTTGTTATTCCTCATCAAGTGCAATGGCTCCAGCAACGTATTAACCTCATACAGCATGTGCGGCCGATAAGTTTTTACCTTACCCCAATTTCCATCGCCATTCGTACTCTGCAACAGGATAAAGTTCTTTACATTATGCATATTTGCATTGTCAAGACGGTTACACAGAATTGAATGCAACCTCCATGAACAATGATATATACTCGAACTCATTACGTCTCGACGCCCTTGTAAAGACGGAGTTGCAATCTCTGTGAACTTTTCAGTCTTTGTGTCCAACTTTATAAGAAATTGTGAGGCTCTCAGTTCTCTAATAAAATAAAGATTTTCATTCAACCATGTACTACTCCTCAAACATTGATAATGGTATAAGAGTGTATAATTAGACTTGTATGTCGAATGGACTTCTCGCCACGAGTCCGATTTCAATGAGTATATATAATCACTTGGCATATATGCTGCTACACATAGGAGCTTGTACTCATCATCGGAAGAGCTATAATACAACCCGAATGACATTTCACTATCAAGGTAATGCTCGATCGGAGAACTGGTTTTAGACAACGACTTATACTCACCCGTCATCAGATTCCATAAGATTAAATCCAAATATAATTCGTCAAATGAGCTATCTAATATGCCTACGCATACCAATCCATGAATAGAAGTTAGAATCTTAAAACTTTCTCCACAGGCATCGAATGGCGAAGTCTGGCTTGCTGATAAACCATCATCAGGTGCTTCACAGTCGATCGTGCAGAACTCGCATGGTGTGTTAGATAAGAAGAGAAGTTTGGGAGGGGGTTGAATGTGGTCTTTGATTACGTGGTTGCTATGTATGTCGGCAAACATGCGTTTTTTTAGGAGCGAATGTATCAAATCGACTGGCAACCTTGATACTACGTGAAACACTAGTATATCGTCAGGAATAATACGTGTATCGGCCATGATTTCTAATTCAAAACTGCAAAGGAAAAAAAAAATTGCTGGCGAAGATGTTTAAGACTTCCGGTGTGGAATCAAACGAATTTTAGAGCATCAACCAAAGTTTCACGTATACTTTGGTTAATATAGATGTAAAATAATCAATTTTATTCCAACTAAATGCTTAATATAGATGTAAAATAATCAAAAAAATTCAATAACTTGATTTCAAAAACTTTTAATTTTTTAATCTCTACTTATATAAATCTATTTACATGACGCGATATTATCATTATTCCAACTAAATGCTTAATATACATATTAACTTACGCACTTTATTATTAAAAACAACATGCTAAATACGAAATTTTACATTAAAAATTAACAGTCCGTGTGTATACACGGCTTCAAAGTAATAGATATAAATAAATTAGATATTGAGGAAAATTGCTATAAAAGAAAGAAAATAACTACAAAGATAGAAGTGAATATAATATAATAAAGAGAATATAGAATTGTATATCTCAATAAAAAAATATAGAAATATGTGTCTTAATATAACTCAAATGTCTCCTAATCATTATCATTATTTTATGTATAAGATAAGATACATAAACATCCGTTGCATAATTATCCATTACATCTCTATTTTTAAAAGCATTGGAGTAATTTATTAATTGCTCATTTTCTAAGCAATGACTGCTAATGAGACCCAAAACCAGACTTTCTATTTACAATACAGAGGAATAGCAAAATTCCTTTTTATGCGACCCAAACCAATAATCAGGATGTAAACACACTTTGGATTTAGCATTTTTGTTACGGAGCTCCTTCGTGCCTATTAGAATACAACTACTTATTTCGGTTTATTCTCATGGTTGTTATGATACCTGAATGGGCTGGACATAGCAGCATCTAGCAACGGGCAACCTATTATGTCGTGATTTAACATTTTGAGTTATGATTGACCCATCCAGCCCATTTGGCACGCAGCTACTGGTAACATTCTTTAATTTTTGTTGACAGCATCAATCTTTTTCAACTACTAACTGATAAGTATAATTAACCATTTGCATTAACATATGGACATTCCAAGCAAAACCTTTTTAAAATCAATAGTCAAGTTAAAATAAACACCAAACACAATTATCACAACGGCTTTCTGCCATTCCATTCGAGAGGCAAGAGATGTCAACAAATGTACTCTGTAAACAGTTTCCTCAAGAAGTGGAGTGACAATGCAGTAAAAAGAGTAGACACAATAACAGAGAGAGACCCACCCGAAAGAATTTCCTTCAAAATTGGGTTGTTAACTTCCTGCATCCCCACAACAAAAAAAAGATGTCATTGTCTTGAGTAAATGGGTCAATTTGGGTTGTGTTTTATCCTAAGTTAATTGTTTATTGGGTTTTTCTCTTATAAAGGAGAAACACTATTGTGGGTCAACCCAACCCGACCTGGTGTGTTCAACCCATGCTAACTATGACCGTTTCAACCGAAACCCATTTGATACTTTTATCAGCCCAACCACTCATCATGCCATACGACCGTCTCTAACAATGAGGAATGACACAATCATGGACTAATACAGGTTGATGGTTTTGAGACTAACCTTGGGCCCAATAAGTTGTTGGCTACAAGTGACGTAAGGAAGAGTAATGCAAGAAGAAAAACCAGACCAAGCACGGATGTTAGTAACCAGTTATAATCCTAATCGATTTTTTAAAAAGTAAAAAAGATGGAGATAAAGTTTTCTGGGCCAAACAATGGAATCTATCATATCCAAAAACGAAAATTGCTGCAATTGTCATTAGATAGCGGGGGAAAACACACATGTCGTATCATCTGAGTCTCAGAATCAAGTAACAGTTTGACGAAGTAGTTGTGCAACAACAGACAGACCTCCAAAACTAAGAGGAATGTGTAAAATAAAAATATAAAAGGCCAAAGTGTTCCATGTGCTTTCAATGTCACATTGGTGATCTGTTTTCAGGACTGAAAAATCCTGCAACAATCTACAATTAACGGCTACATTATTTAATACAAGTATATTCGATGACCCAAAAAATACCAACTACAATATGAGATATTAAATCTATTTGGCATATAATATGGGTGATAATAGAAATAAAAAGTCTTCTTTGTAATAGAAAAATGTGGTAATGGGGGTGACAATTACAAAGTATCCAAAACAAGTAGCCCCCATACTCCCATAGTCAATTGCCACCAAAAAACAATAAACTTGGGGTACCAACTGAGACATTTGCATAAAGAAAGCTACAGATTTCTAACAAAATTCCAAAACTTGAAGAAAAAAAACAAGAACCAAAAAAGGAAAGTAGTAGGAAGTACATGAAAATTGACAGGAATAAATGGATGCTTTGAATTGACTCTTTTCAAATTTTCCCCCCTGCACAATATTGCAGGGTACCAACTGACATAGAAATTAACTGATATCTATAGGTATTACGCATACATGAAGTACCAAATAATGATCATTAAACCTAGTCACAATGGCTGCCTATACTCTTTTCAGTTTATTTTTTCCCTGTACAATTCGCAAGTCAAGTAACCAATCCCAATACCCCGTACGTTTTTACAACTTGCACCCAAGACAGGTATTGAACAATATAGATGCCAGATAGACAGATACCTTAGTAGGGCATGAGCTCTTCAGTCACGTCCCTTCCTTTCTGATACTCATGGACTCAATCAATAAAGAAAGAAGGTCCATAATAATTCAAGGAAATAGAAGCACTGACACACACTGAAAGAACAGAAGATCCAACCTAGAATATAACCAGCACTTGCATTACAAATTTTAATTATGTCCTCCAAGATACAAGACTAAGCAACCTCATAGTTACCAGTAGTATCATTACAGAGCTTAAATCTGTCAACATTAAAGACATGGCTAAAGCAACAGAGACATCATATATTACCACAATTAGTAAATAATAATTTTTTTTTATTGATCAATAGATATGTCAATTCCGCAATGCTACACGGATCAGGTTGCTTAGCTTATATATGATTGACTATTGATTTACCTTCAACCTACTTAAAGATACTTTTTCACCACCACTTCCATCTGTCACAAAAATAGTCTCAGTTGTTGAAGAAAACAGCATCCACAAGACTTATTTATAGCTAATGCAAAATCCAGACTTGAGTAACTCAAAGCATCTATATTTGTGTTTGTTCATTCATATTGCCAAGTGTTCACTAACATGAACCAGTATAGACATAACCAATTATCATAAAAGCTCCAAGAAAATTTCCATCAATGACAGTATAACTGTAGACAATAGCTTTAAGAAATTTACCACTACTACAAGCCCCATGGACAATAATGGCGCTGCGCGTGATTTCCAATTCAACAATCCCATAAACGAAATGCCACCTCCCAATCTCTGAGATAAACAGATTCGTATAGGTATGTCAACAAAAAGGAATAAGCTCGCAGAGAACGAGTAAGCAGTCCACTTTGTCGGGGGCTGAACCATCTAAAAAATGAGCCAATTTAGATCATTCTACAGCTTCAATGAACTGCATTACAATGAGTATGACATAACACACACCTAATGTGTCAGTTTGACTCAGAAGGTACGAATAGATTTGTGTATCAAATTAACATGAAAATCCAAATGAATTTTGAGGTTAAAAATAGTAGGTTTGACTCAAAAGATAACGAATGATTCCATAATAATAGGCATAGATAAAGATGATTGAACTGGGCATTGTATTAGACAAACAGATAGTGAACTTGAGAAAACTCCATTCTGCTATTGCACTTAATGCCCACGATTTGAATCAATCTTTGAAAAAGGGTTAAGATTCATAGATTAAACTGATAACAATGATAAAACCCGATCACAGTTAAAAACATCTTAGGAAATACTTGGTGATCGACAGAAGAAAATGTCTACTTTGAATCCACTGCCTACACAGAACTTGATTGATATCTCAAAGTATTTTGCATATACATGAAGTACAAAAAAAGATTAATAAACCTGGTCATGATGGCAGCTCACTCTTTTCAATTTTTTACCGTGTACAATTTGTAACTCAAGCCCATTACGGCATTACCAAATTTGTTATTAAAAGTTGCACCAAGACAGATATTGAACAGTATGGACGCCAGATAGTCAGATACCTTAGTAGGAATGAGCACGTGAGTCATGTCCCTTCCTGTCTGATAATCATGGACTCGATCAATAAAGAAAGAACCACACTGCAAGAAAAGAAGAATCAATCTACAAATATATCCAGCAATTGATTTGTAAGTTCCAATCCAATTGATTTATAACTTGTAATATATGGAAAACGAAACAATGAAACCCCAGAAGCTCCTGTAAGATGCTGATAGATGTGACAGTAGCACACAACTGTGGACTGGAACCAATAGAGATCAACAATGTTGTCACCAGTCCCAACATATATAAGTAGGAAAGAAAAAGTTTTTAGAAAAATTCTTGATCAGCAGAAACACAGAGAGTATATGATAATAGATACAAAATCTTGATCCAACATGATGAGAAATAATGAAATATTCAATTACTTATATTATATCAATATTGGATCCATTTAACCGTACGAAAAGCCAAGAACAACAGTTGACATCATCATCATCATTCAATATATAGTAGCATAAGTTTTCAAGATCAAAAAAATTTATCAAAATCAAAAGAAAAAACTCTAAATTTATCAGGAAAAACCCCTAATTTTTAGAAATCTAACAGAACTGAAAGGAAAAAACCCCTAATATTTAAGAATTTAACAAAATAAAAAGATAAAACCCTGATTTCTAAAAATTTAACAATTAGGATCATACCAAACTGCGGTCGAGAGCAGGGCATTTCTTAACATCAGTCTCCAGAAATTAACAGTAATAAAATGTTAACAAGAGCGAAGCGGAAGCGAAGATATTGTGATTGGGAATTAGAGATTAAATGCCGATTGATTGATTGATGAGTTACAAAATGAATAATTGAACTCATGAAGATGAAGGCCTGTATATCTTGTCTATACTATATATAGGTTTCCGTCAGCGTTATTTGAACGCCGGTCAAAAAGTCTAAATTTTGAATTCTAAATTCCATATACTGTATTCTTTTTTTTGAAAGACCTAGTATTCTAAATTTCTAATATTCTAACTATAATATAATAATAATTTATAGGGAACGGTTTCACAGGGAAAGAGGAGGAAGGGCAGAGACTATTTTATAATTATGATAAAGTTTTGAACCTGCCTAAAAAACTACTTGTGAAAATATCAAAAAATTGTTTAAATAATTTTTTCAATCAGAAAACTTGCTAATATGCAAGATTCAGTTAAATTGCTAAAAAACGTAAGATGCAGTAACAAATATACACAATGCAGTAACAAATATACTCGATGCAGTAAACATTTACAACTAATTTTTTAAACTCAAGAACTAATATCGATATATACAAACACATACAAATGGTAAAAAAAACATAAGATGCAGTAACAATATACAAGATGTTGTAAATAAAGTACTAGTAGTTTTTTTATTACAACACATAAAATACTAAAAAAACATACAAGATGCAATAAACAAGTACTAGTAAATCAAGCTGTAGGATAAAAATGTTAAAAAAACATAAAATGCAGTAACAAAATACAAGATGCAGTAAATAAGTAGTAGTACAAATACGGAGTATATATCAACAAAATTTACGATGCCGCAACAAAATACAAGATGCATTAAATAAGTACTAGTACAAATATATGTCAATTGAAATCACGATGCAGTAATGTAAGATGCAGTTAAAAAAAGCAAGATGTAATTGATTTTTTTCAGATCTAAAAAGTAGATCTACTTTTCAGATCTATTTTTTAGATCTAGATCTACGAATTTTCAGATCTAGATTTATAAAATAAAGATGGTAATAAAGATGATAACGTAAGTGGTGGTGACGATTGAGCGGCGGTGTTGCCATTGGAGTGGTGGTGGTGGATCGGAGGTGGTGGCGATGGAGTGGCAGAGAAGATGAAGAATGATCACGGTTGGTTACGTCCGGTGGAGGCCGGTTCACCAACGGTGGTGGTCCGGTTCACCAACGGTGGTGGTCCGGTTCACCAACGGTGGTGGTTCACATCTCAACTTTCCGACCACAAATTCGTCATCGTTTCTCCGCCTCTTTTTCCAGTCACAACGCGGTGGTGGTGATGGAGGCGTTGTTGTTGGTGGTGGTGGACGGAGGTGGTGGCGATGGAGTGGCAGAGAAGATGAAGAATGATCACGGTTGGTTACGTTCGGTGGAGGCCGGTTCACCAACGGTGGTGGTCCGGTTCACCAACGGTGGTGGTTCACATCTCAACTTTCCGACCACAAATTCGTCATCGTTTCTCCGCCTCTTTTTCTAGTCACAACGCAGTGGTGGTGATGGAGGCGTTGGTGGTGGTGGTGGACGAAAGTGGTGGTGGACGGAAGTGGTGGTGGACGGAGGTGGTGGTGGTGGATGGAGGACGATGGAGGTGGACGGAGGTGGTGGTATGTGATTTGTGATGAGAGAGATGAAGTTAGAGAGGATTTGTGTGTGTTTTATGAAGAGAGAGAGAGAGAGTGAAAATGAAAGTGAATTAAAATTTTGTCCACATTTTACATCTTTGATCATATTTTAAATAAATTTCATTATAGTCCCTCTATCCAAAATAATTGCAAAGTAACCCTTGTGATACGACATGTTCTTAACTATTGATCTTGAAACGAATGGTGAGGATGAACCTGCTCCTTTTAGCTCTTCTAAATACTTCTTCCCCTCTGATCTCAAAACTAATTTATAATGGGTAGGCTTTAAATGAGAATGATTATTTACCTAAAAATGAGGAATCAATTGCAACAACTCATTTTCATCCAAGGACTATTTTCACCATTTAAAAAGAAAAAAAAAATCACGTCGGAAAATTATGAAATTATAACTATAAAATTCAGTGTTTTATCCTCTTCGATTTAATAACTTACAAGTTATACTTTCGACAATTTTTTTTCAACCTCATTTATTGGTGGGTCTACAAACTCTTAACACATGTGTAGGTGCCTAATGTAACTTTTTATTCTATTTATATTGGTGATAATGCAATACACAACTGACAACCCTAACGGATTTTTCACATAATCGAACACAAGCCACTCAAATTGGAAGATTTTCACAAGTTCAGAGAGATGATGGGAGTATGCGCTATTTGAGAGATAAACTAGCTGCTGTGTAACAGAGAAGAGCCACTTTAGTTCGATAATAAAGCAAGCCTTTCCCTCGTATGTGTTCTCATATTCACTTATCGTTCATTGAATTATCAGCTTCTTAACAAAGCCAACTCAAAAACAATTGAAATCTTACTAGAAATGGCCATGTTATTTGAACTCTTATTGACTCGTATTCTATTTTTCAAACATAATAATGCAAGTAACTACTGTCGTTTGTCAGTATAAGAAAGATGATACTGTAGTAATTACTAGCTGTACATGCATATTTGCAGTCTATCGAGATAAAAAAAGCTCCTGAAAAGGCAAAAATTTTTGAAATGATATGAAAACATTTCGCTTTATGGTGTAGGATGAAGCCTTGAGAGATGGCAGCAAAGATCCATCGTATGTGGATGCGTAGAGAAGGATAACTTAGAACCTCAATGCAGATGGAAATGGTTTCCCTTTCTCCAAAAATCCACCTTCTTCATAACTTCTGACAGTGTCAACTATGGTCTCTTCCAATGGCCTATAATTCCATCCCAAATTTAACAACTTCTTTGAGCTGAATAATGCACGATCTTCTTTCTCTGTAAAGCTGCAATCGCGTATTTTAAAGTAGATGAATTATCGTAGTCTTAATTTTTAAAGATGAGTTAGAACTTCAACCTCATTTAAAAAGCTCTAGGTTTGTCATCACAAAAGAAGGGGAGGCTCAGAGCTACGGGTGACTTGTGTGGGTAGGGGAACATGCCAAATGGGCTCGGGTCGTAATGGATCACTTTTATGTGTGGTCAAAATGGGTTGGGTTGTCGACCCGCTCACGTTTTGATCATTTTTCCAATAATTTTGTATTTAGAATCTACTGAAAATGATGCCCATGCAACCCGTTTCATCTTTAGCAAATATAGTATATATACCCCTATCCCTTTGACTACTTACCAAGTAAACACAACGTGTACCAGAAAGAGAACCATTTCAACAGAACCTGTTTTGACCCGTCACAAAACCCAACCATTTTGTGCACCTCTAATTTACTAAATGAATCTGAAAGATATTAGTTGAACTTACATTTTGGGATAACTGTAGCCTGGAAACATACTCTCCAGTTTCGCAACAAAGTCCTTGGTCCTGAGCGAGTATGCAGAGCATATATATCTCTCCCCGGACTCATGATTTTCATACAACAGTAAAATTGCCTCAGACAAATCACGAACATCTACATATGGACGTTCAGTGTTTTCCATTGTATCCCCTCCATTTCTACCTTCTTCTGAAAACGTAAGGAAAATAAAAAGTTTACATCATTACCTCCCATCCAAACGATGTACGGAAGCGAGTTATGAATCATATAGTCAAACCCACAACAATGACAATATTAGCAGCAACAATTCAGCAAAAACACTAACCGTTACCCCTAGTATATAAGAGAAAGTTATTACTGACCTCTCATGTAGCTCAAAAGAAGTAAGCTTGTAGTGTTGATAGTGGACTGCAACATTGGCCCAATGACTATGGATGGACAAATCGTGACCACAGCCATGTCATCTTGTTTTGCAAATTTCATAGCTTCAATTTCAGCTAATGTCTTCGATACAGCATACCAGTTCTGCAAACCACACTCAAAATTACCATTATACTAGTTAATTGATTATATGGTGTTAATAAGAAAAAAGTAGCTTCCAGGTTTGTTGAGTTGAGATACTTGTATTGATTTGGCATATTCTATATCCGTCCAACAGCTTTCATCCATTTCCTGCTCAGATGGCCAATCAGGATTCACTAATACAGCAGATCCTGAAGATACAATGATGACCTTCTTCACTCTAGCATTCAAACATGCATTTAATACATTTTGTGTTCCTAATATGGCGGGATCGAGCAGTTCCACCTGTAAACTTTTATTTAGTCCATTGCTAGTTACAGACATGCAAGTACAGACTGCAGACAGTCATTAGATTGTATGTTCATGAATAGCCGACGTTTGGGGTGGAAGAAATGGTTGGTCGAGCAGGTTCGACTAAAGGAACGGGGGAATGACTACCTGTAATAAAGCACAGGCTAATACGAGCTGACCAGGAGAAGCAAGGTTTTAGATTACCAGATCCTGGACACAATCTTCCCAGAGATGGAATGGGTGAATGCAGATAATTCTCAAATCGGTCCTAACGAATCGGTTTCAGTTTAGTCGAATTAAATTTTTGTCCAAATTTTTAGCATTTACTACGACTAATTTGAATGTTACATATCACAAACATATATCATTAGAAGATACACTTTGGCAGGTAGAATATGAATTAACAATACACTTAGGCAACTTTTGACCCGTCTGACTTGTCAACCCATTTGACCTGCTACTCATCTGACCCATTTCCTTTTTATCTATATGACATATTTGACCAAAATTAGAACATATAACCCAAATCAGTCCATTAGACATTACATCCACTATAGAATACTCTCTACTACTTATGAGCTTATGTAAACTTTAAAACCTAGAAGGAGTACTTTGAAGCTTTTTAACTTTAAACAATCATACATCGAAATGTGTGACACCGTGAACGAAAGGGGTTACCTGTGGATTAGGTATATGCCTGCTATCAGGAACAGGAGAGGCAACATGAAGAACCCCAGAGCAACCAGCAAAAGCAGCACAAAGGCCTTCATAATCCATCAAGTCTGCCTTGAACAAATGCAGCCTCTCTTCTGAATCCTCCAACTTCTTCAAATGACCATTCTTTTTCTCATCACCTACAAACAATTTGATTTCACACTTTAGACTTAAAATACATACATGAGTACATGACTAATAATACAATATCGTTACAACTAGAATTCGGACAAACTGCGACAGATTGCATAATCAAGATTTAGCCTAATATTGAGGAATAAACCAATCAGATGATATGATTATGAGTTAAAGGTTAAGTCAAACTTCATCCATATAAATTTATGTCAAAAAATTGAAGATAACTATCATAAATGAATAACACCAAGTTAAAAGTTTCACTACAGTGATATTATATAGGAAAAAACAAGAATACAGTAAAGTTTACTTTAAGAAGGGTGAAATTAAAAGATGAAAAGAGCATAACATACATGGATCTCTAACAGTTCCATGAACATTATAGCCTTTGGAAAGCAAAAGCTTGACAACCCATGAAGCAATATAACCTCCTGCCCCTGTTATACACACTTTCTTCATCTCTTCTGTTCTGTGACTTGGTTTTTAACACCCCACCAATAAATAAACCTATATTTGTTTGAGAAATCACATGTAAATGTAAATGTAAATATATATATATATATATATATATATATATATATATATAGTTCATGACTACAGAAGTACACATTTACATGAAAATTTTTTTTGTCTAATTGATTGCAGGAATTGATGGTGGGACATTTATATATACAATTTATTCAGTTAATAAAATATTAGTTCATGACCTCATGTCTATATAAAACAAGAATAGGTCCATTTATTGTATCATATTATATTGGTAATTTGTTTTATTATATAATAATGTTATAATAACTGAAAGAAATCCTTAAATAATTAATCTTTACATGTGCAAAATAAAGTTTTATAACATTAAGTTGAAATTATATGATACAAGTCAATTACCTCTAATAATAAAAACATTACTATATATTAAGGAAGAGGTTATAAACGTTAGCAATTAAAATGATATTCAATAAATCAATTATTAGCTCCATCCCACTTGTCTTCATTTATATTTTTAGTTGTGCCATTATAAGTTCATTTTCTATTTTGACCGATCAAAATATATTTTTGTCGATAGATTTGATATTTGATTGGTTAATATTATAGTTTTTGCAAGAATTTTTAAAGTTAGTAGAAAATCCCAAAACTTTGTGGCTAATGAAAGTACACTTTAACCGGAACGGAAGGAGTAGATCCCTCAATATAATTAAATTAAATTACGAAGCTCCATTCTAATTAAACAATTTATACTCTGTGTGTATATTGATTTAAAATCTAGTTAATATTAGCGCAAATAGCCCCAAAAAGGTAATGTAAGATCCAAAATTACCCAATAAAAAGAATATTATTTTTTCCGTCGCTCAAAAATGACCCTTAGTTTTAATCTCTGCCCAAAAAAGATTATCGTGTCAAAAACTTAAATAAGAGAAATATCAACCGCTCGATTTTTTATTTTTCCAAAATTGACTCTCAAAAACGACTACATGCTATTGTGTTTAAGAGGTTGACATCGTTGTATTATTACCACACAAGAAACTTTCAATTTCAAGAATCGCAATATTTTGAATACGAATTTATCACTTCAATTTTGAAATCCTAGGTGGCTTACTCATAATCCCTGAATGTTTTAAACTTTGATTTGTGATGTAAAGTGTTTATAAATGGGGTTTATGATATGGATAACCAATATACTTTATTTTTGTTCTGAGATCACTAACTAACTGGTTTTAGTATATCATCAACGAACTTGTGAAAGTTCTCAAGGTCACCAATTTCTTAACCCGTTACCGGTTGAACTTGTAATCTTGATTGTTTGGATATTTTTTTCTTTAAATTTATTGCTTATATGATTTTTATTATTTAATTAGGTGGCAATAAAAAAAATTATTTTGTTGAAAGTCATAAACTCAATCGTCAATTTCCGATTACCATTTACTTCTCTGGCCACCCCCTTTCATCTCCAACCACCCTATTTCATCTTCGGCGACCCTAATTTCTTCGGCGACCGTCACTTGTACAGACATCCACAAATTCATCACTAACGCAATGATTCCAGTCGCCACCACCAAGTTAATTCACTCCACCACCACCACCACCGCAACGATTCCAATCGCTGAAGAGGGTATTATACACCGGAAAAAAAACGCGTAGAACGCAAACACGAAGCACACTAATAGATTGGTTATTGTTCGTCGTCTTCGACAATCTGTCTTCTTCTCCGGTGATTGATCTTCATGGATGCTAGGAATTTTGATGCCCTCAAAAGAGTGTAACAACCCGAAAACTATTACATTACTCGATTGTCTTTTTGATTTCAATACGAATAAAGTAAGCGATTGATAAATAAAGAAGGATTCAACCAGATCTAGCTGTTTTAAGTCTCTTTGGTGTAGATCTTTAGTATTTCACTAATTAGATATGATTGCAGTTTTCATATTTGGGCTTTAATTTTGATACTAACCCATGCAGTGAGTGCTTTTAGAAAAGGAAAAAAAAATATGGCCGGAATATATGCGCGAGAACATGACTTAAATAAGGTAATCCACGTGTAGATCAAAATAGCTTCGGTGGATACCGTGTCATACAAAGTGACATGGCAATTAATGACAAATCACTTTTATAAAAACGTTCCAGGTTAAAAGAACATTTAGTTGACGATTTCTACACGGAACTAACAACTATACTGATGATCTTAGTACTAAAATCGGTTCATTGGTGATCTCAGAACAAAAGGAGAATAAATTGGTGATCCGTACCATATCACTTTTAACCAACCTTAAAAATTTTTTTTTAAAAAAAAATCAATCTGCTGATATTCCTCTAAATTATCCTTTTAACAAAATAATACTTTTTGGGCAAAAATTAAAAATACCTAACTAAAAGTCCTTTTTGAATGACGAGAAAGGTCATATTTCATTTATTCAGAAATTTGGAATGTTACACTGATTTTTTGAGCTATTTGCCCTTAATATTATTATTCATTGATATAAATTAATGAAAACGAAAAACAAACTTATCCTGATTTAGATCAATCCTACTTTTCTTAGGAAACATGTATTATAGAGCAATTAAAATGATGTGTAGAAATGATGATAGTTGAAGGATGCAATATGTAAGTTTTTAGAGTTTAAATATCAAATTTGATTTTGCATACGTTAACGTTGCGTTCAAGGAATTGAACGCAGAGAGAAAGGGGCGTTTGTAATCTACGATCGTACCCTCCATCTCCTGCGTTGGTCATCATCATCCTCCGTTTGCTAAAATGATGTCATCATCACGTAAGAATGATCTCCGGTGTCATTGATTCTGATTCATCATCGTCCTTTCTGTACACCTGATTCATTAAAATGTTTATTTGAGTTGCAACCTATTCATCCGTAAAGTTCGTAACAATATTCGTTAGAGAGGAAAGGGAGAAAGGGAAGCGTAATGGTGACATTGCATTCGAGTACGATGAATAAACAAAACAAAATCAAACGATCTGATCTGGCAGAGCAGCTACGTGAATATCAGATTCGATCGAAACTTGATTTGGCCTCTGTCTCATTCTTCTCTTCAAATGCCAAAGTTTCATCTTCTTTATCCAGGTATATATCATTTACGTCTATGTTTATTTGATCTATATGGCTAGCTAGATCATCTTTCCTCGAATGACTGATTCTATAAAATTTACAAAATGTATGCATTATAATCAATATATGGATGGATAGTATATGTATATATAGTAACCGATTCTTGATTAGATATTAACATACTAATCACATTTAACTAATGTACGTTCTGTGTTATGTCAATTGATCAATTCTTTTAAGTAAAGAAGCACACAACGTCATTATAGATGCTGTAAATGAAACACGCCGGTGTGTAGTGAGAATTGTTTAAAAAAAATTCTCTTATGTTGATCCCCTATATATGTATATATGGTTTTGGTTCTGGTATGCTTTGGTTTCCTATGACATTTTGTCGTCATTTTTTTTTTTTTTTTTTGTAACATGATACCTCTGACGAAATTATCAGATGCATATTAGGAGATACTAAGTGTATAAATTTTCTTAAACGTAAAACAGAATTGAGGCTAATTTGCTCCATTTTTGCTGATCTGAATGCAGAATGGATATGATGATGTTTGTAATATGGGAACTTCTGATTCTATCTTTTGTAGTAACTTCAGTCGTCTTGTTATATTTCAATCACTTGAGGCTCACTTTGACATTTGCGATCATCACATGGTTACTGATGTTATGTATGAAGGTAACAAAGCAAGTAAAATTGAACAAGAAAACAAAGCGAATGATGATGCTTCCTTTATCAATGTAGAAAAATATTATTATTGCTACAAGTATTCATTTACTTTGGTCCATACTCGGTTAGTTTTGGTTCTTCCCTGTTTGTAAATTACAGTTGAAGTGAAAAATTCGGTATGCAATAGATCAAGTGTCTTGATTTTGAATGCTTCTTTATTAAAACTTTGTGATGTTTTCAGTGGTACTTTTGTATGTAGTAGACTGAAAATTAAAACATGGTAACTTTACAGAGATATATGGATGCATATAATTTACTGAAGATACAATTAAAGTAAGTTTGAGAACTCCTAATGAATAGGTTATCATATACGAACGTTTAAAATAATCTGACTCATGCTCAATCAAATCTATCTATTTTTTCAGTAAAAATAAATATAATATAATGAATACAGACTATGTGCATACATGATACACATCTTAATTTGAGAGTATGTTGAGTAACAAAACTCTGGTTCTTATTAATCTCTTGAAGATACATTCCAATTCAACTTCCAAATCTTCAACAGCACTTTCCACAGCTTCCAATCTCTCTATAGCTTGTCGAACCGCATGCACATCACACTTATCCCACTGGCTCAAACTATTCACCCTCATAAACTTTGCTTTTGCTGCAACAATCCCATTAAAATTATTCGATTTTCTAGCCTTAGGGTTAGGACTAGGCATAGACATGAGTAACATAAGTGACTCCACAAGCGAAGTTATCGTTTCCCTAACTTCACCCAACACATTCGCTACCACCATTAAGTTTTCATCATCACAAGCGCTGTTTGCAGTCGTGTTGTTCTTGGTCATCTTGAGTGATTTTAGCCGCTTTAGCATTTGTTTCCTCAAATTTTTTCTATGGAGATGATATGCTGACAATTTCTCTTCGGATGAAGATGTTTCACCTAGTGTGATTCGGTGAAACGTGGATTGGAGTTCTTGGATGTGAGTTTTGACAAGAAAGAGTATGTCTTTTGTTCTTCCACACGAATCCAACATCTTCAAAGACGATTCTGAGACCTTTTGAATAGCAGTTTGGTCTTGCTGTTGATTTGAGATGGCTCGTTTGAGGTTAGGCGAACCGAGCAAATCATTAGCTGACTCGTGCAAGTTTCTTAATGAGTAGAAATTCATGGTTGACATGTTGGATCTTGAAGATATATGTAAGTGAGAGTATATGTTGATAAATGATGAATGAATTCCTATATGTATCCTTCTTTTCTGACCTTATATATAGATATATAAGAGTTGAAATAACTCGAATAAGTAGCTCATAATTCATTACTATTATTCAAGATTTGATTATATATGATAGGAAAGGGACAGGAAAGTGCAGTTTTTGATCCGTACGTTGATGACAAATTGGCAACAGCTAGAATAGAATCACTAATTAGTTTGTCTCCTAGAAATATATATCCATATATATAATACATACATGAATCGTGAGAGAAATATGGTGATAATAATAGTAATTTAATGGCATGCACGAGGGCATGTGGTACATGGGTGCATCATGCATGTGAGGATTAATACAAATAATTTGAGACAGACACTACTTACCATTTTCCGTATGCTGATGGATCAATCATCTAAAATTGTCAACTCTGAGTCCCTCAGTGTGCCTACAACCGTATCCACGTAAATATGTGCCAACGACCAGGCTGTTTGATGCTGTTGTAATGCAGACGAATGCTGCACATAAATTAATCGATCCACGAACATAATGTAGAGCTCTTATTCTGCTAAGTACATTTGCTTAATTAACATATAAAATGCTATATTAAGAAGAACATTTACAAGTATAGTTGTATGCATGATTACCCAAGATACAAAGAAGAAGATGATTACTCTAAAGTAAATCTATTATTAACTTAGGCTAGTGTGTTAAAGAATCCTATTTAATTTATTGGGTGTATGAATGATGAATCATGTAATAGCTAGTTACTGTATATTTTTTTTGGATAAATGATTTAAAAATAGACGTACATTAACAAAATATAACATATCAGCTAGCCTGTACTGTATAGTATCATCCGTACTCATCATGTTATGCCCACCAACCAGGCTGTTTAATGTTGTAGTAATGGAGACATGGTGGGTGATCAAACTTATCAAATTAAGTGGATTAATTATAAGTAGGAGTATATGAATCCTATGTTAATAGTTATTAATATTAGTATATATTAATCTTACAGCTTAACACTTTTGGCCCCATAATCCGGCCAAATCAGGATTCCAGTCGTTGCTTATGACATACATATAGCACATATATATACATATTAATACATTGTAACTTTGTAAGTAAATTCTAGGCCGGGAAAATTGCATGCAAAGAAACTATAAGTTTGGTTTGATTTTCGTTAGTATTAATGAAGTTTCAAATCAAATGTTATAGGCAACATAATTCGATTCTTCTAATTTGGTAAATTTAATCGTAGATGAGAAATTAAACATTCATTTTTGACAACACCGTAACAACCAAATATATTGAAGAAATGTGAAGTTACTATACGTTGCTAATTTACGGTTTTAACGTACTGTTATCTTATAAAACAATATAAGCTGCTTAATCAAATTCTAGAAATTAAATTTCTTCACAACATTTGCAGTAATTTTTATTTTTTTTTGTTTTTTTACAGTAATTGTTGTGCACCTTTTTACAGGGTACACTAAATGCATGTCTCACCCACGTCACACAGCTTTGCTAAATATTCATGGATAATATTTTATTGAATTTATTGAAAAGCTAAGCTTTGACAGAACAGAACTACCAAGTTCTAAGCTATTATGCAAAAGTCCCAAACATTTGGACATAAATAAAGAACAAATTAATGAATCAAAGATTGCAAATTATGTGCATAAATGATTACATATCTCTAATTTGAAAGTATGTTGAGTAACAAAACTCTTGTTCTAATTAATCTCTTGAAAATGCACTCTAGTTCAACCTCCAAATCTTCCACAGCACTTTCCACAGCCTCCAATCTCTCTATCGCTTGTCGAACCGCATCCACGTCACACCTCTCCCACGGGCTCAAACTATTCACCCTCATAAACTTCGCTTTCGCTACAACAAGCCCATTAAAATTCGTTGACTTTCTAGTCTTATTAGGACTAGGCATAGACATGAGTAACATAAGGGACTCCACAAGTGAAATTATTGTTTCCCTAACTTCTCCCAACACATTTGCTACAACCATTAGGTTGTCGTCATCAAACACATCGCTCGTAGTCGTGTTTTTGGTTATTTTGAGAGATTTTAGACGCTTTAGCATTTGCTTCTTCAAATCCTTTCTATGGAGATGATACCCTGAAAACTTCTTTTCAAAAGAATTGTTTTCGCCAAGAGTGATTCGATGAAACGTGGATTGTAGGTCTTGGATGTGAGTTTTGACAAGAATGATTATTTCTTTGGTTCTTCCACATGAATCTAACATCTTCAAAGAGGATTCAGAGACGTTTTGAATAGCGGTTTGGTCTTGTTGGTGATCGGAGAGAGCTCGTTTGAGGCTGGGCGAACGAAGCAAATCATTTGCAGAATTGTGCAAGTCTCTTAAATTTAAGATTGACATGGTGGATTAAATTGAGATTTTTTTTTTTTAAGATTGAAATATTTCTAAAAGCTTTGATACAATGCTGATGTATGAATTCCTATATTGATCTCACTTATCAAATATGTCTGTATATATAAGAGTTGGTTAATGATTACCCTCATGGGTCATGTTTCATCATTATTACATTATAATATTAGATTTGATATTATAATTTAAGATATATATGAGATCAGGAAAGGGATAGGAAAGTGCATGTACTTGTTCATCCGTACGTTGATGACAAATTGGCAACAGCTAAATTCACTGTTTTGTCTCCATGAACCTTCCATGATGCATTCATACAAAAGAATTTATAGATATATTTAATATTTAATTTAATATATTCTAAGATAGGGGAGATATGTATATATGTGAAGAGATTCGATCATTTGGTTTGAGAGCGAGTCATGTAGAAGGTTGTGATAGCAGTTGATACAAGTCCATTCTCAATATGCAGTGTAATTTCTATTGAAAAATATCATTTTTAGATACATTTCTTGTTTGTGCTATTGGTTCAAAAAAATTAGGATATCATTGCTACAGATTATTCAAAATTCTGGATCCGCCACTTCTGATGGCAAAGTCACTTGAAGACTATTATGAGAAATGTTAGGTTCACCAAATGTTTACAAAATAGTATCTACAAACTGACTTGGACTAGTGAGATCATGCAAGAGATGTAAAAGAGACAAATTATAAATGATTGTGATCGGTTAATTTCATATGCCATGTCATTTTGTGAAAAATCTTTTATAAAATTTATGTGAATACAGCAAAGCTCTACTATTATATGGTTTAACAAGCTGTTTTCTACCCGCGCGTTGCGGCGGAGCGAAAAATAATTACAATTTTAGGTAAAAATATTATGCGCATGTTGAATATAAGAAATAACATATCAAAATATATATACTTTAATACTTGTTATCATACATGGATCTTACATTTGATAACAATAACATTAACGTCAATCTTATAGTGAAATTGATAGACTGGACATCATCTTAAATTATATATGTAATAATAAAGGTGGAGGATCCGAGGGAATGCCTATTTTAAGGAGAAGGAGGAAAATGTCTATTTTTACTGCATTTTAAAATAAAATTTTTGTCATTTACGACAACTACTACATTCTAACAACACGACAATCTAATAACACTCCATTATAAACCTATAAATTTCACTGCATTTTAACCCTTACAATTTTGTACTAAAATACAATAAAATAAGACTTCTCCTCATTCCCTTCATATAAGACCTCCTCATCTGAACCTTACCCTAATAATAACACGAAGAAATGATAAGTTGAAAAAACAGTCATGGGATAAAAGTTCATATCCAAGCCAAATGTTAATTATTTTTTGTTAGGAGTATGCTTTTTAACTAAAAAATAAACCCTCTTAAAAAAATTAAGTCATGAATATTTATGCTATATATCCATATGAAACCAAATCTTATTATAATATAAGGTAGTGAAACAGTTATCAACTTAAAAATTTATTTACAAATAACACTATAAAATATTTGAATATAAATGCTACTAAAAAGTAAGGAAAATGAAAGGATTAAGACTACTCCATAATAACAAAACAAAAAGGAAGTGATGTGTCAAATTTGCATTCACCTAATACTATTCATATAATAGTAACCATTTATCAATCCTGATAAATGTTAGGCCTTTCAATTATAGTGATAAACATAGGAATTAAGAAAAAGAAGAACAACAACCAAAAAAGGTGACTTGATTAATTATTTTGAGTTATTGATTAGTATGTCTAAGTTTTCTTTTTCTTTACAAATTTTATTTTCTCAATAGTGAATACACTATTCATTTAATAGTGTTTTGCACTTTGCAATAGAGTTAAAAAATACATTCTTAAACTTCAATATGAATTTCATAAAAAAATTTAAGTTGACGAACGTATGATCTCTTTATGTTTGTTTTTTTATTATACTAATATGCATGTATAACTGAAAAAATATAAATTAATACAAATTTGATAGAATACTACATAAAAATATTAAGTTAAATTATCGTTTGCAATTATTTGTATAATCTTGTCGTAATATAATTAGTATAAAACTTTTATGTAAGCAAATGGGAAAATAATTTATAAGCCATTAGTTAAAAAAAGGGGGAAAAATTAAATCTAAAATCTAAAGGGGGAAAATGGGAAATCGTAAAACCTAAAGGGTACAAAATGGAGAAGTGTTAAAAGTCGAGACAAAGAAAATGAAAAGTAGTTAAAACCTAAAGGGTAAAAAATGAAAAATCACTAAAATTTAAGGGGGAGAAATTGAAAAGCCAAAGGATGAAAAATTCAAAAGTATTAAAAGGTAAGGGTGAAAATTTTAAAAGTAATTTAAAGGTAAATGAGTGAAAATATAAAAGTTCTAAAGTTTCAGAGGGTAAAATGGAAATTAATAATAACCCCATTTCCCTGCTGGTAAATGCAGGGAGTTCCAATTCCAATTTGGTTGACTATTCAATTCTGCAAATAATATACCATTCACATCAACGGACTAGCTAGCCACACCTACTAAGATGACCAATTATAGTTTGGTTTATTAGAGTGGTTAGACGGTTCGGACCAAAGTATATACTCTGTATAAGTGTATATGTGTTGACCATATTTTAATGAATTAAAAACCAGGTTCATCACTTAAAAATCAAGATTTTTAAAATTAAAAAATAAAAAATTCAACATTAATGATTGTGCTATTTGGAGAACGGAATATACATGTAACGTCATATGGTTGCATGCATGTAAGATTCGTGATTGTAGCAACTTGAAATGACCGAGATCCGAAATTTAGATCATGTTTAGACTGCACATAGATTACAATTAATCAGTTGGTCTCTGATTTAACGATATGCTAGCTAGCGAATCATCCGCCTATCAGTTGTTGGTGTAAGCATCAGTTGGGATGGTGTTTGTTTCAATGTTGTTTTCAATCTACATAGAACACATATGAAATGATTTAGGTTCTCAAACTAGATAACAAATATATCCGAGATCAGGAAGCATGCAGTTTGAGTCATTCCGGATTAAACGAGTTCATTTAGAATAGTTATAAGAAAAATGGTCGATGAATCTAAGATCAATTATCAATTTATAAATTTATAATTATAAATTATGAGTTGGGATCATTTGAATTGGAGTTTTTATGAGAGAACTAATGATATGATGTTATGTTTACAAAAAGTAATTTTACTCAATCATTTTTAAAATTAAATATCTTACAAACGGCAAGTTCAAAAATTATAGAATTGCATCATAAAATCATCGTTTTCTCCTATTCGATTAGAGATCTCTCAAGGTATACTTTCGACAACTATTTTTGCCTTTTTTGATGGATTTTATAAATTTCTAACACATATATTAACGTGTTGCGTTTAAGGTTTAAAGTTTATGATTTGAGGTTTAAGGTTTAAGTTTAGGTTCGAGGTTTTTGTAATTCAATGAACTTTTCTCTATCAATTATTCCTGTGTTATGATTAGTTGTGAATCCAAGGTGTACTTTGTTAAGATTTAAGAAACGAAATCTCACTTGAAAAGCATAAAAAAACAAGTTTAGATAACACAGGGTGATTAAATGAACACGTAGATCAAAACCCCATTCCATCACTCAAAAACATATGGCTTTCATTCCTGCATGAAACCCCTACACACTTCACATAAAAATTCCAACTTTTATTCAATCTTTTTCCCACCTTTATTTATATACACACTGAATTTAATTGATCAATAAATATTTTAAAACCCAAAAAGCTTCATCAATGGCGTCCAATTTCTTTGGATCAAATGTCTTGCTTTCAACCCCAACACCCAAAACCCATAAATCATCAAGAAATAAATTTGTGATTCCCCAATCAATTCTTAACAAAAACCCCAATTCAACTAAAGATATAAATCTTCAATCAAAGGCCAGTTTAGCTGCTATCTTGTTTTCTTCAATTACAGCACAAGCAGCCCTAGCTGACACTAATTTATCACCACCAGCACCACCACCTCAAACTCCACTTCAAGTTGAGCTAATTAAACAAAACCCATCAACAAATTCATCACCTTTTTCACAATCAAATGTTCTTACAGCCCCAAAACCCAAAGCTAACCCTGACCTACCGGAAGGTAGTCAATGGAGATATAGTGAATTCTTGAATGCAGTCAAAAAAGGGAAAGTTGAAAGGGTTAGGTTTAATAAAGATGGTGGTGTTTTGCAGCTTACGGCCGTTGATGGCCGTAGAGCTTCCGTTGTTGTCCCAAATGATCCCGATCTTATTGATATCTTGGCGATGAATGGTGTCGATATATCGGTGTCAGAAGGGGAATCAAATAATGGGCTGTTTGGTTTTATTGGGAATTTGTTGTTTCCATTGTTGGCTTTTGGTGGTTTGTTTTTCTTGTTCCGCCGATCCCAAGGTGGCACTGGAGGGCCTGGTGGACTCGGAGGACCAATGGATTTCGGCAGGTCGAAATCCAAGTTTCAGGAAGTTCCTGAAACTGGGGTTTCGTTTGCTGACGTGGCGGGAGCCGATCAAGCTAAGTTGGAATTACAAGAAGTTGTTGATTTTTTGAAAAACCCTGATAAGTATACAGCTTTAGGAGCTAAAATCCCAAAAGGGTGTTTGCTGGTTGGACCACCGGGAACCGGGAAGACCCTTTTGGCTCGAGCAGTAGCAGGAGAGGCTGGTGTGCCGTTTTTCTCATGTGCAGCTTCTGAGTTTGTTGAGTTATTTGTGGGTGTGGGTGCATCTAGGGTTAGGGACTTGTTTGAAAAGGCGAAATCGAAGGCACCTTGCATTGTGTTTATTGACGAAATAGATGCAGTAGGAAGACAAAGAGGGGCAGGTTTAGGAGGTGGGAATGATGAAAGGGAACAAACGATTAATCAGTTGCTGACTGAAATGGATGGTTTTTCGGGTAATTCTGGTGTTATTGTTTTGGCTGCTACTAATAGGCCCGATGTTCTTGATTCGGCTTTGTTGAGACCAGGGAGGTTTGATAGGCAGGTAACTGTTGATAGGCCTGATGTTGCTGGCAGAGTCAAGATCCTTCAGGTTTGATCATCTTGCATTCCAAATTCCAATTATTTATTAATTTCCGTAGTGAATATGCAATTAGTTGAACTGATTAACTTCAGAGAACCAACTTTAGTTTTGTTGACGTAAAGTTACTTGAATTTGATTAGCATTAATAGATTTAGACTATGTAGATGCAGAGGTGGTAAAATAGGCAGGTCACATTAGTGTGGTAATGGGTCAAAACAGGTAATTTTATTACGAAACTAAATAAAATTTGGCGTACATCAATATTGGGTTGTATGTATTAGAAAGTTAGAAGACTTTTAACCCGTTTGACGTGATTCCTTCGTAACAGTATTGTTTGATTTGGCTTACATGCCCCATTAGAAACTAAATATAACCAATAATAATTCATTCCAGTTTCCAAGTAAATGTCAAAATTGACACCTGTGTAGAACTATAAGGCCCGAGTACCAAGTGGAAAATAACACGATGGATTTTTAAAGGGGTGTAACTACTGTGTAAGGACGATCAATAGTTACTCTAAAATGTTTGGCAAAAACTTATTATCACTATGATTTTCTGATCATATAAGGTCAGATTAGTTCTGGAGAAGCAATAAGGGGTTTAAGAAAACTGAGTACTGATTACATGAAAAATACCTAGCTATAACCAAAATACTACTGATTATGTGATTCTGTTTGCTCGAGTCACAACTCACTTCCAAAGCGCACATCCACTCAACCCCTTAAACTTGTTCCCTCTTGATATATTTGATAATATATACTCCTCTCCAAATGAAATTGACCTTAATTATTTGGGTCCAAAATCCCTTTGTTTTTCACTAGTGAAGGATGTTTTTGATATGTGAAGGATCTTAATTCTTCTCAAGCTTGTCTGATTGGACTAAGAGAGTACAAATGAATTGTTTTGTCTTTTCAAATGGTCAACAGATTGATACGCTGATATCTCTAAAGAGTCTACAACTGACAACCTAACAGTTGTAAATCTCAAAAGACATAAGAGGTGGGAAAATGGGTGGATTGGCTCATGATTCAATAGAGGAACGAAATGGCGGAGTTGGCCCTGATCACATTTTTCCCACCTTCTTATAACACAACCGTGTTAAATATAATTATAAAGAATATACTGTCATAGTAATAATCTGATATATTTAATAAAGTGTTTTTGTAGATTGTGTGCTAAATGGGCGTCTGTCAAGCCGTTTATCCTGAGTTCTCTTAGCTAATTAATTTATAATACCCATTTTGCATGTTAGAACTAAAACATATCCTGAATCGACCCGTTCATAAGTGAATGGGGCCATGGGGGTGAACATACCCCTTCTGCAAGATACCATTAGGACAAATGGTGCTTGGTGAGTACACATCGACGTGCCCATTGTCATGAGATTTTCACTTTGTCATTATTGAAGGGTGTTACGGACATTATAGTATTATTCAAGTATTTTGTATCAAACTATGTGTAACTTTTCTTGTATGTGGTGGCAGGTGCACTCGAGGGGGAAGGCACTTGCAAAAGATGTGGATTTTGATAAAATTGCTAGGAGAACCCCAGGTTTCACCGGAGCTGATCTACAGAACCTGATGAATGAAGCTGCCATTCTTGCAGCCAGGCGTGAGCTAAAGGAAATAAGCAAGGATGAGATAGCAGATGCTCTCGAGAGAATCATTGCCGGACCAGAGAAGAAAAATGCCGTTGTCTCAGAAGAAAAAAAGAAGCTTGTTGCATATCATGGTAACTTACTCTTCTCTCTACATTTCCATCTCCATAAAAGAGTATCTTAGACAATTTGCATTGAGTGAAAAACTTGCTAATTGGTGCTTTGTCATAAACACCCTTTGGCCTTGTGAGTATTGTTTTGTTTGCTGTTGAAATTCTTGGAAGCTAAAACTGTCTGGTTATCCATTACCCATTTCCACCTAAGCTATCGTTAGATTTTGATCCAAAAAAAGTGGCAGTGTGGACTTTGGCCAACTTTAAAGTTTTTTAAAGAGATGTCATGTGCTAGTTGGATATCGTTGTAACCGACTAACTGCAACATGCTTTACCTATTGCTCTATGAGAATTGCGCTGTTTGCTTTTAAGAATTTCCGAGCCAAAATATGTCAGTTGTCCATTGATACTTCTAATATTAAGTAGTTAAGACATTTTTCCCTGACCGAACCAGTAATCATATGAACATTTATATTTTATTATTTACTAGTCATCATTGTAAGTTTGTAAATTGTAACTATTGATGTTACTAGTTCTCGACCACAAGGGCATTTTAGATTTTCACTAAGAATTTTTTTTGAATTTGCAGAGGCTGGGCATGCGCTAGTTGGTGCCCTCATGCCAGAGTACGACCCTGTAGCAAAGATATCCATCATTCCTCGTGGTCAAGCCGGTGGTCTTACCTTTTTCGCCCCAAGTGAAGAAAGGCTCGAGTCTGGTTTATACAGCAGAAGCTACCTTGAAAACCAAATGGCAGTCGCTCTTGGTGGAAGGTACAACCCTTATTCCTCAATCATGAATAACTTAAGTTGTTAGTTGAGATCTTATCTTATCTCATGGCTGCATTCCATAATAATTATAGAGGCAAAAAGCGTCCCTTTTTTAATATAATCAAGGAGCATAACTGTCCAATGTTTGTAGTTCTCAAATTAAATTTTTGTTTTTTCAACTAAATTAACGTCAGTTCATGGTTAAGTTTGGCTGTCTACATCTTAATTATCCCATACCCTGCCCCGGATGGATTCGGTATTGTTGTTGTTGTCGTCGTCGTCGTCATAGTTCAATTTGGTATCGAATTTGTTCTAAACCGCACTACATTGCAGGGTTGCTGAAGAAGTTATTTTTGGAAAAGACAATGTTACAACAGGAGCATCAAATGACTTCATGCAAGTTTCTCGTGTGGCGAGACAAATGGTCGAGAGGTTTGGGTTCAGCAAGAAGATCGGTCAGGTAGCAATAGGTGGTGGTGGTGGTGGAAATCCGTTTTTAGGACAATCGGTAATGAAGAATTTCATGCATATATTACTTTGTAACCTATCTTTTTTTAGGTAAATATACCGGCTTCTAATAGTGAAATAATTTGCAGATGTCATCTCAGAAAGATTATTCCATGGCTACCGCCGATATTGTGGATGCTGAAGTGAGGGAACTAGTTGAAAGGGCATACGAGAGGGCGACAACAATAATTACATCACAAATCGATATTCTGCACAAGCTTGCTCAACTGCTTATCGAGAAAGAAACCATTGATGGGGAGGAGTTTATGAGCCTTTTCATTGATGGCAAGGCTGAACTCTACATTGCCTAGATCTATAATCTACAGTTAATATGTAAAGGAAATGTAAAAATGATTATCTAATATAGAGATTTATAATCAGTTTTAAATGTTTGATGAGTATACAACTAATAAGGGGACAAACCATCACTAGCAAGATATATTGTTTTGGCATCCAGGTCAATAATCATAAGATCAATTTAAGATCATAAAATCAACTTTTTGTAAAATAGTTTCTTTTATAAATGCTGTATTCATACCAAAATCAAAACAATTTTATGACTGATCCTCTGCACAAAATGATCTTAGATCGATGATCGATCTTACTAAGAAAAACCCTAAACTAAATAAATCTTTTACCGTTCAACTTCTTAAAATTTGCACTTATTGATGATCAGATAACTATGAAGTTGAGCAAAACCACATTTAAAAATTAGTTAATTACTGAGTAAATATTTAAGAATTGCATAATTACTTTTAAAACAAACATCCAAACATGCCCCAACACAAATTAAATAAATTAATGTACATGATTGTTTCTCACAGATTCTGGGTCAAGGAAAAGAAAAATAAATAAATAAAAGAAAGACGGTTTTTACCGCAAGAACCAAGGTGTATCTCTTTATAGCACAGCTATTTATCGATAACAACAATCGACATTTGCTTACAGGAATAGAAATGAATCATTTGGCTCGTTTTTTTTCTTCAAGGGTAGCAGCTTCATTCAACATATCGACTGCATCTTTGTGCATATCTAGCTTGGCAAGAGCAACAGCTTGCATGTAAAATGCGGTTGACCATTCAGGGTAGACGCATTGTGCTTGCATAGCATCTCGGAGTGCTGCATCTGGTTGATCACACATGAGGTGGCAAAGACTGCGCCTTGCATATACGGTTGGTGATATCATTGTGCCCACATCAATGAACTGTATATTGGGCAAAGTAACTGATGAAATGATGACTGTAATAGTAGCGTAACGTATGGTGCACAGACGTAATGATTCAAACCCTTTACCAACGTGTAAACATGTGCCCCTTTATCGCCATGCGAAAGTCAGGACAAAAGTTGTTGTCATAGATAAAATGTAAAGGGTGCGTTTAGTTGCAGAAAACCAGAAGTGCTTTCTAGAAAAAATATCATGAAAAGCTTGAAATGTAGAAAACGTATTCATATATGATTTGTAGAGCAGGGAGAACAATTACTTGTAGAGCCTTTCCATTTTAGGTTTTCCAAGTTTAAAATGGCAGGACCTATATACTTTCTATAAGGATGAATTGTAAACAGCTCAAAATTGGCAGGTGTTGTTTACAATAGAAAATACATCCAAAACAAGTACCTGAGAGTAACAATCAATTGCAGTTCTAAAATCTTTATCACGAAAAGCTAGATCCCCGCGCTTTCTTGCCTCCAACATATCCCTCATTTGTTGGGTCCACTCTTGGAAAGAGAGCTGAAAAGCGATAATCATCCAAATACAAACATAAGAAGCATGAAATAAAGTATTTGAATTGAATCAGAAATTTTAATCTGACAACCTCATTGGTTCCTTCATCATCTTTATAATGTGTCCTCACTAATATCTGGTGGATGGCTGTCAGATCCATCCTTGAACACGCATCACCCATTGGAGAAAGAGGGTGTGGCGGTGTGGCAGGTGCTTCTTCATGTTTCGGGATCCCGAGCATCTGATAAGAAGGAACCTACATACATAATGGTTTTTAGTTTATTCTTCAATCTTTGTTCACTTTTTTTTATAATTAACTTTTTATACCCCATGTGGACACAGCATTTACAAAGACTACATAAAGGATTCAAGACTTGCATTTAGTTAGTATTATGCAAAAGGGACGTAGGGACTGACATCCAGTTTGTTCTGCAATGGAGCAAGTGTGGCCACTAAATCTTTGGTATTTGGTCGTTCCCTAGGTTCATACTGCAAGCATCGTGAAGCAAGATCAAAAACAACAGTCGCTTCTTCTGTTGAAAAGTTACCCTCCAAATGTGAATCCATCAATAGACTAATGTTTTTTCCTCTGATCATTTCAAGTGCCTGCAGCAAGTAGTGCCAATTTCCAAACATCATATATTTACCTCGCTTGAGGTGAAATCTTTAAGCAATTTACTTATGAAGGGTTCGATTTAGGTCAACTTTCAAACTAAACAGGAAAAACTGAATATTAGAAAGCAAATCATATAGTTCGTAAATCACCCTAGATATATATGACTATCTGCAGTATTTAAATATTTTGTTATTATAATAATTAACACTGATTCTTTCAGAAACAAAAAACAATAATATTGGACAAAAAATGTTATGGTCCAACCAGACCCAACTTGTTTTTTACCCATACAACAGGTACCATTTTGATCTCTTGCCCAACCCCACCCATTTTTATCATCAACTATTATAGCAATTCCAGTATACTACATGAAGTGTATGGTCGTGTGGCATTAGAATAGTATGTGTGGAATATTATTCCTAGGTATCTATACGTTAATCATTTTTTAAACATAGGTTCAGGACTACTTACATGGCTCGGGGGAATATGCTTTCCACTCAGAAGATCCAAAAGAACAGTCCCAAAGCTAAAACTGACACTTTCAGGAGTAACTCTCCCTGTAAGAACAGTCCCAAATGTCAATCAGATGCCTAGTAACCTTAGCTCATAAGTAATCAGAAAGCATAATCATACTGGCAGTCTACAATAGAGTCAAATGTGTCTATACTTCAACAAGGAATTATACCATTTCTTAGATACTCGGGAGGAGTGTACGCAAGATTTGTGCTGTAACTTTTTCCATCCCTACTATTTTTCATCAGGCCGAAACATGAAAGCCTTGGATCACCATTCTGCCACAATTTGCAATCAACTTTTAAGTTTGGTTACATATAAATATGTATTTTTTTTCATTATCTCCAAAATGAGAGTTCATCTTAGATACTCAATACACTTGTTTCACTGCAATGGAACACATTATTGATATAAACAAATAATTAAATAAAAGAAGAAGCTACTGCACCTCATCAAAGAGAACTCTATATGCATTCATATCATGATACAATGGACGGCCTTCGGTACTACAATAATCCAAAGCTTCAGCAATACATAGAGCAACCCGTAAACGCATTGCCCATTCTATTGTTTGATTCTCCCCTGTGAAAGCCATCACCAAGAGAACTTAAAGTCCACTGTTTATACATAATTGATGTGTTGATCCTTATTTAGAAAACGATGGTATTCCAGTAATAATATAAATCTTTGGATTAAACAATTTTAGGAGGTTATATGCATTAAAAATAGACTTTGGTTGACTTCCAGCCCGTTTATTTGTCTAAGCAACACAACTCATTTGACCTCTTTCTCTTTCAGCATATTTTTTTCTTTGGCCCATCTGACCCATTTAAGGTAAAACACAATGCAATTTAACCCATTCATAACTAAACAGATCAGAAATGCCACCTTCACTATTATCTATCCATTTCCTTATATAAGTATTCAGTCCTTAATTGGAGACACATTTTGTCTACCTAGAGGGTCAAATATAATTTTACTTTTATCTTTATCTATTATTTGCTTATGTAGTCAAAATTCATCAAGCAACCAAGTGACCAACTTTAAAAGTGATTATTTCAACCTCATGTAGTAAAAGCATATTCAGACACCACCTCGTACAGAACATTTATATCATTGATCACAGTGGATGATCTGATCTTGGTTATTCAATGTCACATAACCACAATAAAAAACAACATCCAAAACACCCACTAATTAGAATCCTTAATCAATGAGTCTATGCCAGCTTAACAAATCAACCATATTTGCTATTGAAAATGTAGGACACACTTACTGCTTGCTTCACTGAAAAGAGATGCTGTCTTCTAAAATTAGTATCTTTAAGCAAAAGGTTTCTTAGGTTAGAGATTACTTTAAGAATATATGTTATGACTGTTTACACACAGATTCACAGAACTCAAAGCACAGTTATTCAATAAATTATTAGCAGTTAGAGGTGGTAAAATAAGTAGACTGGGTGACGGGCCAAAACAACTTTCAACTTGTATGAACCGTTAGAGATAAAGCACAACCAAATTGACCCATAAGGTCGAAATAATGTCGATATAGAAACAAGAAATAGGCAACCTAGAATAGATGTGTAGTTATGAAGATTGAAGAAGACATACAGTGAAATAAATGTTTGGCAAGAGTATCATTTGGCATATACTCTGCAACAAGCAGCCTTTCGTCTCCGTCACAACAATATCCGATCAAATTCGCCACCCTTTTATGCCTCAACTTTCCAACTCCCCATGCTTCATCCTTTTTAAAAAAAAAAAAAAAGAAATTTAACAGGTAGTGTTTCGTACTAATAGATACTATCAACATAAAAGGGTTATATCTTTTCAAATGCATTACGAATACAGTCGACTTTATAACAATATACAAGTTTAAACAAACAGTGCCAGGAATTATTATTTTTCAACTATTCAACATCACAGAATCGCTTTCAAAACATACAGTGAAACAAAAGCTAAAACAGATGTACTCGCAGTCTCGCAAAGTACAATAAAGCTATAAATCAGTTAACCCACTACACGTATCTACTTAAAACTAATCAATTTGAAATATATAGATAACAAGTCACAAACTTCTCCTTCATGTTGAATCAGTGCAATAAGCATATCAACAGTTCAAATAAGCAAATCCCAAACACTTAGAATATTTCAAGTAACAAATAACCACAATCACCCAAATGCACAATCGATACTCGATCAAAATACATATAATCACTTATGCAAGTGTCATTTACCACATAATGAAGAATGTCATAACAAAGACAACAGTAAACCCTAAAAGTGATAAACAAACAGTAAACCCTAAAACCCAAATCAATGGCATTAAACTCAACCAAGTAACTAAAACCAATTGATATACCGCAAACTGTTTCGGATCAGGCCACGCCATTTTCGAGAACTTTTTAACAGCAATCCATCTCCTATTCTGAAGCCTGCCCTTATAAACAACATTTGGAGCTTTTTCACCACTTTCAGAAACAATAAATTCTGAACTAAAGTTATTAGTTGCAGCTTTCAAGTCCACCAGTGAGTACTCGGAAAAAACCGGCACCCCGCCGCTATCTCCGGCGAAAGCAGCTGTTTTTCCGGGAGAGTGACGATGGTTAATATTATCATTTCCAGATATGGGTTGTTTTGAAAAACAAGAATTACAACAACCCATTACTCCAAAACAACAAAAAGATTGAAAAGTTTGAATCTTTAGATGAAATATTATCAGTCAAGAACCATATTCACACTAAGAACGAAAAATGGAATAAAACTATAAAAGGGGTTTATGGAAAAATATATATATTCTTACTTGGATTTGATTTTTTTAGAGTAGCAATTAATAAAAAGAGAAAGATTTGAGATATTGTGAAAAGTTTGGAAGTATATGGAATCTAAAGACACTCGTGTGGATAGAGAGAGATCTGAAAGAAAGGCGGTAAGAAGATGAACCAAGTGTGTTGTGTTGTGTTGTTGTTTGTCTAGTAGAGGTTTTGCATAGCTTCCGACAAAATTACATGAAATTTGTTGGATACGAGAAGCGCTTTTATAATTAATTTTACTTTGTTTTCTTTCACTAGTGTATGTAAATTAACTAAATCATAGGATTCTTGATTAAACATCCTTTTACTTTAAGAAATTACACCGATCATCTTTATTTTTTAAACTCTGTACATCTACAGTCCCTGAATCCAATAATCCTAAGCAAGATCCGTTAAATAATTTAAAATGACCATCTTATCCTTTTACTAAATTACATGTGGTCATCAACAAATTTAAATTCATTGGTTATACATAGGTCAACTTGGTTAATCTTTTATGAGGAGGTGGATTTGTTGAATCTCTCCCATTTTTTTGAATGTGTCTAAATATGTGTTTAATATAAACTTCAATAGTATAATAATTAACCAACAGGTCTAGTGAGTAAAAATTTTTATTTCACCGCATTTCATTTATTTTATTTCACTCAAATAAATTTTTTTTGATGAAAACCCGATGGGTCAACCCAGCTCAAGACTCATTTGATCCAGACCCAACCTATTCATTTTGTCACTTATAATATACACCAACAATATCATTTTCACAACCGACCACCATTTGTCATCATCATCCTAGTTTAAAAGGCAAATGAGGATCTAATATCAAACACAAATACAAACATGAAGCTAATATCTAAAATGAAACACAAATCTAAATCAAAAGTCAAACCCCTAAATTAAATATAAACAAAAACCTATATATCTAACAAACCCCAAAAGAAATCGTTTCAGACTTGGGTGAAGATGTTAGGTAGTGGGAGACGATAGCAGTGAAGAGTAACGACAACCACCATTGAGCATACATATTTGTTCTTGGATTATGGTTCAAACGATTTCCAATTATATGTGCGTTAAAATTTTGGCAAATGATCTACATCATATCCAGATCCAAAGATTGTTGCGATTTTTTATATGTCAAAAATTATTGTTTCATCTAGAGATGTGAGTACTTTGTGTGACGGTGATGATGGTGATTATAGTCTAAAAGCAGCTTTGAACAAATAAGTTGATGTTTTTTTTTTAAGTTCTTGAACGATGATTGGACCATCCAAGTTGTTGATGTTATGAAATTATGCCAATTCAGTGTGATCAAATATTCTTTTTAACAAAAAAAACATAACTTATAACAAATATTTTGATGCCATAGATTTACAATTATTATATCTTGTTATCTAAAAGTTTTAAAATTCTTGAAGTATATTCAGCAAAAGGGCAACATGGTTATGGTTAATGGACTCAAGGACCGTGGGCGCGCAAATTTTCAAAAGTAAGTATAGTCAGTGTAATTTTAAAAGTAAAAGGATAATCGGTCTTATATCTTGCAAATCATAAGGATGATTGGTTATCTGAATGTATCTATAGTTATTTTAAATATTGCCCTAAACACATTGTTTATTAAAATAATAAAAAAAAATACACACATCGTTTGATTAACATTAACACTGTACAAAGTTAATATTTTAGGATTTTGTTAACCGTTGTTATTGATAAATAGGATACAAATGAACAATCAATATTTTGGGGATCGATATATCAAGAACAAATGGAGACATTAAACTTGTGATTTCTAAATACACGTATAATGTATTTATGCACTTTTTTATTTTATTTAAATACAAGTATAGCTACATATCTGAATGCATTAATGACACCCCTAAGTTAGTGGTTATCATTTTACAATGTACGTAATTAGATGATATTGCATTATTATATACTTCATATCAGACTATTTTGAATAAATTAATTTTTATTATCGTCTGGCTAAAATTGCCACGAGCTTCTGGTGAAGCTTGCAATATAGGTCGTTTCCATTTTTTGTGCGTTTTTTTTTTCTTTTCAATTTCAATATTGCAAATAAATCAACCTGACATTTTTGATAGATGTCACTATATCTTTTAAGCATACTAGTGATAGTGATGACCACATTCATTTTAAATTTCATGCTAGGATTTGTTCGTAAGCTTTTTCTCAAGTTCATTAATCACGTACTCGTAAATAAAAAATAAATGAAATAAAAAACTTATTTCCAACGGTAAAAATGTTTTAATTTCCTAGTACTAATCTTACGCTATTAAATTCTGAAAAATAGATCATTGATAGTTTATTTAAACATAGCAAAAAATTGACCATATTACATTCAGAAAAATAGATCAATGATTTTGATGTTATAATGCGAAAGCATCATGATCTCCTTACCAAACTTGGTGGTAGGGTGTTCATAAAACCGGAAAAACCGCAAAAACCGGCCGGGTCATGTGAACAGGTCCGGTCCGGTCCGGACCGGTTTGATTCTTGGTGGTCCGGTTCGCGGTTTCAAAAATACGATACTGGATTGAACCGGTCCGGTCTGCGATTTTTAATAAAAACCATCGTTTAAACCGGACCGAACCGTTTACTAATTTAATATATATAATTATTTAATTATGTAATATTTGTATACGTGTGTGTATATATCTATACTACTATATAATACATTTAACCCCCTTTCTCAATTTTTGTAAGACTAAATAAATGGGTCACACTATCCCATTATCTATGATCTATTACTACTTATTATCTATTAACTACACTTTTCATCAATTAAATATTAAATAAACCAACTAAACTCTTTTTTGATCGGTTAAATATCAAAGTAGACACTTATAATGAGACATCTCAAAATAGTAATGTGGACATTTTAAATGGAATGGATGAAGTACAATATGTTTTTATTTTAAAACTTTCGTTCGCACATCTATCCACCGTCACCACTTTCACCGCTGCATTGCGCGGGTATATATAATGCTAGTGTGTGTGTGTGTGTGTGTGTGTGTGTGTGTGTGTGTGTGTGTATATAAGTATAGCGTAGTGATCTAGGGGAAAGTGCAAAAAATAAGGGAAGGGGGAAGTGAATCACTACCATTAATCATATGAATTCTATGATAATTAGTGTGGAGGTGCAACCATGTGATCACCTCTATAATAATCAAAACCCATTTACTTATTTACCCCCAAAACAAATTATTTCACAAACGACAAGTCGAAAAATTATGAAAATTGCACCATAAAACTCATCGTTTTCTCCTCTTCGATTTAAAATCCATCAATGCATCTTTTCGACGAATCTTTTTCTTCTTCGTTTTTTGGTGGGATAATAGTATGCATTGTGATGCATCTTAACATATAGTATGCATTGTGATGCATATTAACATTGTTTACAATGTAGTGATGTATTTCGATACATGTTAACATACGAGTTGATAATTGATAATAGTATATATTGTGATGCATCTTAATATAAGTTTAATTCGTATTGATGTATATTGATACATGTTAACATATAAGCTGATGAATACTAATAGTATGCAATACGATGCATGTTAACATTGATTTACAATGTAGTGATGTATTTAACAACCACTACAATCAAAACAAATCCCCATTATTTAGCTATATTTGACTCGGTGTAAATCAGTTTTTAAATTGATGTACGTTAATATTTATCTTCACAAGTATTAATATTATGCATTTTGATGCATATTAATTTTTAAAACCTATCAAAAAATGAAAAAATAAAGTTGTCGAAAATATGCCTTGAGTGATCTTAAATCGAAGAGGATAAAACGCTGAATTTTATGATGCAATTTTCATAATTTTTCGACTTGTCGTTTGTGAGATAATTTATTTTAGGGGTAAATAAGTTTTCTTTGTACACGTGGCATATTCCCATTGGTACTTCCATGCTGTCACTAAATTCCCATGAAGTGCATACCACAATAATATGATGCACTTTAATTTGATTAGATGAAATGAATGGTTAGATCAACACTTCTCCACTTCCCTCAAAAAATGCACTTCCCTCTTGATCATTCCACTGTATATATATATATATATATATATATAATGTTAGTTTTAAAAAATATATTAATCACATAAATTGAGTGATTTGTAGTTTAGACTACAACGACGAGATATAAATTATCTAAATATTATGACTACTTAACGAAATCTTCTTATCGGTTAGAAGCTAATTATACTATATTTATATACATTGTTAGTTATAATCTATTAAGAATATATAAGGAATAAATAGTTTCTAATTGTTTTTTCTAATTAATTATAACATCGTTATCGAATATTAAGTAATAGCATTACATAATTTACATTTATTCAAAAGAAAATATTTTTTAATTTTTTCTCGCAAAAAGCCGTAAAACCGGACCGGTATTTACGGATTGGTCCGGTTACATAAGTTAAATGGTCCAGTTCAGTTTGGATTTTACCAAACCGCCAAACCGCGGTCAGGTTTTGATTTTTACGAAAAACCGGCCGGACCGGACCATGAACACTTGGTGGCTCCTTGTCCCTATTTTGGATCTAAGACAACAACATCCTGCCCACCAAAATGGACAAGTTCTCCTTTAAACCATAAGTTGTTATTTATATCGTTGCCGATGAATTTATCCACACCTAAGTTGTTATTTATATCGTTGACTGGGATTCTAAGGTGCTCGAATTATTTTTGGGTAGGAATAAGTTTGATACGAGTGAAAATTAAATTCAAGAGAATGGCAACGGCTTGAGATTGAGTGATCAAGATTTATCTTCCAATTTCATCCGTGTAGAAAAATGCATTGTTGAACAACACTTGGCCGTCAGTGTTGAAATCAAATCATTGGAATTTCTTTTACCAATTATCACAACCTTGATAAAAACAGTTCGAAACAACTAATCAAGAATATTAACTAAAATGACGAAAATATAGAATACCTAGTTGTGCAATTATTCATTAATTGTGATAAACTAAACTAGTTTATATCCTGCATATCCGCGGACTAGTTTATAAATTGTTTAATAATTCGAAAATGATCAAATCATTTGACAAAATTAATATATATATATATATATATATATATATATATATATATATATATATTAGGAAGTTTTTATTGATTTGATTAGAGTTTATAACATATTTATCTTTATTCTTCTTAGAAGATTCATTGTATAAATTAGTGTACATGTGACTGTTGAAAATCATAAAAGTAAGAAAATATAAATAATGAACGTATACGTCGATCATTTAATGCATGAGCATGCATTCTACCTTATAATCAAATAACAGGTAACAATGTAATCTCATCATTAAACTATTATAAAAATAAAATAAAAAAGTTTCTCGTGATATGTTAAAGGGTATTATAGTTAGTCAGAGAATTAAAGGGGGTGGAGAAATTAATTTCACGAGATATCCATTCCTTTGTATTTCTATTTCCATCTCATTTGTAGAAAAATAGAATATCAAAGTAAAATATTTTTTGTGCTTTACCCGGAGGAAATGTTTGGGCTTAAAACAAAAGAGATATAAGAAGCCCAGATCACGTGCCAGTCACATTTGTACATAACTCTCTTGAAATCGTCCAATCAAATCCCTAGAAAATAGCTAACCTTTACTTGGGGTGATTTTTCGGCCGATTCTACCGATATTATTGTGTCTTCTCCAACCTTCAAGTCAGTTGTTCAAGTGTTCATCCCCTTTCTTCCCTTCTCTTTACCTAATTATTTTTTAATTCATATGATTATTTAAACCTCTTTATATACAAAACCCCCCAAATTTAGGAGTACTGTGAAAACCATACTTTTTTGTTGAACTTATACAATGCAAAGTTCTAATTTTAGTTCATGTGAAAAATGCAAAAAGGGAAAAAGTTAATAAAACTCATGTTCATTTTTTTTCTTTTTTTCCTTAATTCATTTTATTTCACTAAATTTATATTTATTTAATATATCCTTAATGATTTAATCAAGTGAGTTTTCTTTGTCTTGTTTCAACTATTTTATAATATTTCATTAAATTAAAATATAGGTATTTAAGATACGCATATTAGATACTCCATTTAGTTGGTAACTTAATTTTAATGATTTGAATCGAAAGTTTTGTATACCAAAATAATTTAATGTCGTCCACACATATACAATGTCATAGTGTATTAACAATTGCATGATCAAATTGTATTGTCTATATAATAAGAGAAAAGTGAATTTTTATTCGATTGTGGTGACAAATAAGAGTAAGAAGCTTCTTTCCCATCTCTTGTTAAAATCAATTGATAACATTAAAGATACTATAAAATTTATAAAATATAGTAAACAATGTAAAGTTTGGTACTACATATATAGTACTACATATATAGTAATGCAAAATATTAGAATTTAGAAATATTAATTTAGAAAATATCGGTTTTGAGAAATATTAATTCAAAATTTTAATTATTGGATTTTAAAATATTAATTCAATATTTTTATTTAAATTAGATGTATTTGAGCACAATTAATCCTACCTACTGTAAGCTTAGTCCTGAAATCGTATGACTTCTTATATTTTTAAGTTTAAGTACTAATATTAAATACTTTATGATTATTCATATACATATATTAAATACTTTATAAGTTTTCTCTAATTAATCATCAAGGGTAGTGATGTCTTTTGACTTTAACCAAATTTTCTATTTAGGTAGTCATATATAAATTAGGAGATCAATGGGTATAATTAATTGTCCCTACTCATTTAATGGTCAAGATTAATTTAAAATGATCTATTTTAAGAAGAATAACATAATTATGATTTTCTTTTAAGAGAGAAGAGAGATAAGAGAGATACCTTTGTGACAAACCCTGGTTCAATCTTGTTACACTCGATGTTGTTGATGTCAAGGACAAGATTAATTTAAGTTTATATGCACACTATGAGAGAAAAGTATAATCAGAGAATTTGACAGAAAGAAATAAAAGGGCAACCTTTTCTTCATTTTAAAACAACTGGATGTTAAACAAAACACTAATCCTGCCGGTGTTTCTTGATAAAGTGTTGTGAAAGGAGTGAAGCAAAATAAAAGCTATTCAAATTCAACGGTCGTAACAATATGAAACAGATTATTGCCCTATTCAATAGAGGAAAAATAGGAGGATTTAGTGTGTTTTCTAAAAAATTTCCCTATTTCAACTCAAACCAGTTTGACCCGTTACCCAACTCATGACACTAGCACATATTGTTATCTTAAAGATTGACATTCATTCACTATTTTGATTGATATTTATTGGGTATAAAAACTGCAAACCAAAAATCAATTTGGACAAGAACAACCAGCTCGAAACTTGATAGGGACAACCAACTCCAAATTAATAATAAAATGCATACCTTTAAGTTTTAAAATTGTTAAGGACATCCGGCTAGAACTGCATCACCCAGCTTTTGTGTGAAAGTCCATGGTTCGATTCCTAAGAATCAGCAAGATACTTATTGAAGACATACCAAATTACTTTACAAGCTTTTAGTTATGTTTCATGTTCATATATATATATAGTATATAAAAGTCAGTCCAAGTAAAGGGTAAACAACTTGTTGTACCACATAAACAAGTGAAATACAACTATCAATGCATTGGGTGTTTCTTGTCACGTAGAAATGAATACATCCCCCGATGGCTGAGAAAAAGGGGGACCTAAGGTTGCTTAAAGGAATACGACATGAATGTATTAGATGTACAAAAAACAACTTAGAGTAAATACAATTAACTACATTACAGACCTCACTCCAATCCAAGCAGTTGACTGCATCGACTTCAAAAGCATGGGGATGATCTTACACGTTCATTGATCATGAAAAGCACGCCATAAACTCATTGGATCCATTAATTTTAAAAGTTGTCTTTAACACTAGCATGTATTTGATCTGTAATCAGTTGCTCTTCATTCAGACTTCTCAAAAGGGGAAAGCTCTTCATATAATATCCTTGGAGTATCGAATTTTATCGGGATTGGAACAACTATACCCATGCATATCCTGCATCATAATTGGAAACTTTTTACATGTACTCAGATGCTTACAGAAATATAACAAAAGTGTTTGCTACAAAACCCACTTTACGTGATAATCCACACAAGCATACTTTGCAATTACAATTATTAAGACAAACAGGGCAAGCCTCAGCAAATTGCTCTTTCAAAACATAAGGGTACCTATACACATTTTGTGTCAAATTTTACAAGATTACAAAAAGAAAGTATAGATGCAGAACGATATCCACGGCTTTCAAGTAACCTTTTTAGAGGTATAATATAAACAGCTGGATAAACAAGCTACCTATTCGAACTATATAACCAATCAAACACATAACCTTGATTAACTTCCTTATGATTATCGGGGCTGAAACTAATATACAAAAAGAAGATAATAGATGATGATATTGAGACTTATATGAAACAAAGTTGCCAATAGAATATGATACCTAAGTGAAATTGTATCCAACTTTCCTTCCAAAGTACTTCAAATCTTACTAATTAGCTTAAAAGAATCCTATATAACCTTTTTAGAGGTATATCATAAACAGCTGGATAAACAAGCTACCTATTCGAACTATATAACCAGTCAAACACATAACCTTGATTAACTTCCTTATGATTATTGGGGCTGAAACTAATATACAAAAAGAAGATAATAGATGTTGATATTGAGACTTATATGGAACAAAGTTGCCAATAGAATATGATACCTAAGTGAAATTGTATCCAACTTTCCTTCCAAAGTACTTCAAATCTTACTAATTAGCTTAAAAGAATCCTATAAAACGTTGATTTGATAACAAGTTGTTCCTACATTGTTTTGAAAACATTTATATAAGAAAATGAAAGTATAAAGAAATCAATGATTATCATATTTCCATTATGCAGAGAAGACAACAAGCCACCATTTTTAAGGTCTCTTTAACATCAATCATACAGTCATATATGTCCTTTTACCTATAGAGTACAAAAGTATACACACTTTACGATAACAATCAGCCAATTCATTTTGTTACGACCAAGATTTCATGTAATAGCCAATTAAAAGTGTAACATCCTCCTTATTGTCTGGTAATTCCTCTATTTAATTGATTATTTAATTATTTTAGGAATTACCTGATATTAATTGTTTTACTATGAAACTTAGGTAAATAAGTCTCAGGACTTATTGTGAATAGTAAACTATTAGTTGTTTTAAATTATTATAGATAACGGTAAAATAAAATACTATTTCTCGCAAATGGTATTTAAGTTCCAGACAATAGATTTAGGACGGGCAAAAAATTAAAGCAATCGGGTATCAAAGTCGGTTGTGAGCCGACTTCCTTTTTATCCAACTTTCCCAAAACTTGAAACTCATTTCCTTGTTTCCTTGTAAACTCCAAACCATGCCAAAATTGATAAGTAGTTAGTTATTGTGATTAAGATTATGATTATTAATATCAAAATTCCATCATCATCTTCATTATCATCCTTGCACCATCATCTTCTTCCAAAAGTGAGTTAAAATTTTAAGTTATATAAATGGGTTTTTAGGTTATTGAGTGATGGAATCAAATTAAAGTCTGTTGTGTTGTTATTAAGTGTTATTTTATGTTAGGGAAGTATTAGAAACCATAGAATTGAGTTTTTTGAAGTTTTGAATCGAAAAACTCGTAACATCAGCGAAATTCGCAGTTCTCAGTTCGTCCTGCGAACTGAGTTCATGTTGCGAAGCGAACTGAAATCTTGCGAAGTGAGTTGCTGCGATGTGAGTTGAAAATCACGTTGCGAACTGAGTAGTTTTGCATTGCGAACCGAGTTTTGCGAGCCGAGATGGCTGTGCGAACTGAGTTATTCCGTTGCGAATTGAGTTACTGACAATTTCATTAACTCGGGTTGAATTGAAATTCGCATGGTCACTCGGAAACGGCCTAATAATTCAGGCTTTATTTTAAGAGCCTAGGCAGTTTTTGGCCATTCGGAGTCATCTAGGGGCCGAAAATGGCATTTTTCAGTTTTAAAACGTCATTTCGGGATTTTCTGAATTCATTTATGATTGAACTTTTGTTTGCCTAGACTTCAGGGATTACCTGATTGGATAAATATGCTATGATGATGATTATGGAACGAAATTCTAACTTATATTTGATTTTCTGTTTCAGATCAACCTAAGACTCAGTGATATAAGAATCCTGAGTGTGGAGACGTCAGAGGTATCGGTGAGTGGATTTGGAACTCACTATTTAATTTAGTTGTAACTGTTTAGTTGCAACAAGTAAACATAGATTTGATTATTTGACTGTTTAGTCTGTATTATTGATTATAAATCTACGTGCTATGTGGCCTTTGTGCATCAGTATATTGAGGTCAACGTGTTAGTTGGGCTAGTTGGTTATTGTGTGAATGACACAGGGTCTTGATTTATTTGTTGTGTGAAGAACCTGTGTTTGAGTATAATAACCCTTAGCTATCGGTCTCGTTCATTATGGCCATACGGATATGTACGATAAGTGTTCTTGGGGAATCCTCGGGTATTATGATATCCCAAGAGCCACCGATCCTCATTGAAAGAATATGTGTTTACGATTATTTGGTGTAAACAAGTAGTTATGCTAAGTTGAATGGTGTGTGGCTTATTCATTCACTTAGCTTCGTGATAATTCCTCATATTACTTCATGTAGGTTTTGTTGATTATGTGGGTGGTCAAGAAGTAATGCTTTGACAGCAAAGGATGTTTGACTGCTCAGCAAACTCTGATATAGTTTTATTATAAACTAAGTTTGGAATTCTATAACACTCCATTTTGTATAATCCCTGTACAGTGGTTTACTAGTTTTTATCTATGGTATATTAATGAAGTAAACAGGGTATGTACATTATCGTGAATGTACAGTAATGATATATATATATATATATATTTAAAATATGCGCCTCCGTCATAAATAATATATAATATTTTTATACTGAATGAGGGGTGTTATAAAAAGTATCTCATCAACATATACTTCAAATGTTGACGAATCAGGACCACGTTGTTCTTCATCCCTAGGAAGTACGTTAGAGGAAAGCTAACATGTATGTGACTGAAGGACCTAGAAGAAAATGAAGACTTCATCTGTGCATAGGCTAGAGAAAACCAAAAAGAAAAATTACAAGAATATTATCCGAGTAAAACCAATGAAAACTCGGGAGCTGTCTCTATACAAAGAGTCTGGCCAGATGGTAACAAGAGTTATGCAAACGATTGGAACACTCCTGAGCCCTAAACTCCACCTCATGCAGGAATTAGACGCAATCCTGAAAACTAAAGGTAGTACACATATCACTATCATCTCATACCTCATATACTTATAAACAGTACATCAAAACACCATTTTTGAAAGTTGAATGTATTATAAATAACAAATGTAAGTTGGATACACACAATAGATATTTGGTCAAAGTTTGTTACATTTTCAGACCCTAAACCCAATATTATTATTGATTGATTTTATTTTATTTTTATATCTATTACTTTACTTTACAGAGACCGCATTTGACCGCATATGATTAACGACGTTTGACCACGTTTGACTAACGCTAAATCCTAAATCACCGACTGACGCATACCTATAAATAAGCAATTAAATCCTGCAGTGACCAAATTTAAATTTAATTAATTTTTCATTAATAATAATAATAATAATAATAATAATTATTATTATTATTATTACTATTATTATCATTATTACTACTACTATTATATCATTATTATTTTTATTATTATTATTATTACTAGTTTATTACCATTTAATTAAAAACACAAGAAAAATTAAACTTTAATATGAATCCAGACTAAGAAAAGCTCGGCGATTATTGACATAACTCGATGAGTATTACTGAGTGAGAAACTAGTTTTCAGTAAAACAAACATCAAATTAAATACTTTCCAATACACTAATCCATTTTCATCCATTATGGAGGATTGATGAGATTAATTTAATCATCAAACATCATGGAATATGTGTCAATTATAAACCAACGAATCATAATAGAGCTATTGATATATTTCATAAAATAAATCTCTTAACAAATCATTTTCTCCGGTTTTATTAATACTCTGTAAGCAACCTATATATATACAAAACTACCATATATTCATAGACAAATCAATTATAAAATAAATAAATTGATAGAAAAATATGATTTAGAGTATAAGAGTAATACAAACCATATTGTTACTTTCTCCAAAATGAATGACCGAATGCCTCTTGCGTTCATCTAACTAGTTAAACTATTTTTCATCATAGTTTCCTCTATGATATTTCTCTCTATTTCTGTGTATATAAAATGAGAAATATGTTTTCTATTTGTAGAAGAATTCTGGCCGCCTATAGAACTCGGCGAGTGAAAAGTCTGACTCAGCAAGTCTTCTTCCGGTTCTATCTTTAGTCGTATTCAGTCTTCATTATGTCCACATTTGTTGAGGCTTTATCTCAACTTTATCCGATTTTCAAGTTTTTGAGTTCATCTCTTCTTCTTCATTTGAAGATAATTAACATATTTTGATAAGAACTCGGCGAGTATATCTGTGTGCTCGGTGAGTTTCATTCAGATCATTGAATTTTACTCTTTAAGTCCCTTGATTTCTCCTTTTTCTTCATTTCATAGTTAAATCTACATTTTATTCCAACATAAGCATATAAGTGATACTTTATCTTCACTTTATTCACTAACTTAATAAAGGGTTTAGTATCTGGAAATGCATCAAACTTGGACGCGATCTTAATTGTGTGTATTCAACTAATTTTTTTTTCTATTGTGTGTATCTAACTTTTAAAAAGTGTATTTTTGATGCATTTTGCTGATGTGTCGTTTGTTTACGATGCCACTTGGCATCTACAGAGCTTGACACGTCATCAAAAGTACTACAAAATGCATCAAAAATACACTTTTTGAAAGTTGGGTACACACAATAGAAAAAAAAAATTAGTTGAATACACGCAATTAAGATCGCATCCAAGTTTGATGCATTTCCAGATACTAAACCCCTTAATAAAAGAGCAACCTTTACTATCCTCCGATTTGCAAATCATGATGTTTTGAGGATTTACGTCCTCGTGGAGAAATTGATCTTGATGTAAACGGGCAAGTGCGTTTTCTACGTCCCTACATATTATAAATACTTGTCAAGAAAAGAGATAACGAGATCAAAATAACTTAGCGAAAGGTCCCATCTTAAGGAGGTTATGTTCAACCCATTTATATATATGAAAGGGTTAACATAGGTTATGTTTTACCTTTAACAGTCACCCAAAGTGTTAATAACGCATGAAACCTCCTACCTAATGTTTTAGAAACTATATTGGATTATTAGTGAGATACATCCAATTCTTGTAATCAAAGTTGTCGGAACTCAAATTCAAAATTTCAGAGAAAACATGTTTCAAGCCAAACCAAACGAACCCTTTTCAACCCACACAAAAGTGAACCATTTAGACTTGTAATTGGACACCCCTTCTTAAATCAATTAATAAAGTTTTTAGTCTAACATTTGACCATAAGACATTATGAATTTTATGGCTCGTACCTCATTTTGCTGATAAACTTAGGTGATGGATACCTACCAAGCTTCTATACTTTGAAATTCTCAAGATCTTTCATTGTTTCATCCCAATTCGCTTTTGACGACATTAAATCTTGCAAACTACATATACATGTCTCGAAAGCATGATAAACATGGAGTTGATCTTCTTCCTTACCATAATACCTAACAAAGTTAGTATGCCCATCAAATTTTTTTGAAGTTCAATCTTCGAAGAAAACATAACCCCATTTGTCCCATCACAATTACAATTATAATCACAATCACTTGTAATCAAACCCTAATACACACTGAATCAAACCTTCTAAAAAATCCAAAAATCTCCTAACCATAACTACAAAAAATCAAAGATGTTGTACTTCCCAGATTGGTCATGATGTAGTGTCGATGAACGCCAAATGTACTAGATTATAAGTATTAATTACCCCTTTGTTTGATTGAATTCGTATGCATTTTACGTGAATAAGATACTTGTTTTGTTAATATTTACATTTAGGAGTTTAATTGGAGCTTGGATCGAAAAGAAACAGAATGCGAGCTAGTATTGAATGGAAGAAACTAAAGCTTTGAAGCTAGGATAAAGAGAGTTGGAAAAATTGAAGAAAAATGAGATTTTACATCCATCCGCCGGATAAACATTCCATCCGACGGTTGGATTGATGAGTTGGGCTGTCAGATACGTGGGCCGAGCTGATGGGTATTTTTCATCCATCCGGCGGATGGAAATTCCATCCGGCGGATGGATCGTTTCGGCAGATTAGGTTAAAACCTCATTTTAATCTCATTTTTTAGGGTTACCAACCAACAATCTCCTTCATCCGATTTCCATACATTCAAACACCATTTCTGGAGCATTTTGGAAGGGAAGAAGCAAGAAGGATCGAAGGTTTTCGATTGCTCATTCATTCTTTCAGTTTTCGATTTAAATACGTTATTCATTTTCATTTGATTATGATGTTGATGATCTTTTCAATTCTGATTTTCTGCAAAGTCATGAGTGGCTAAATCTTTTATATATTTGCTTAAATGATGATACTTAGATGATGGTTTGATTATTTATTTGTGAAAGATATTGGATTTTATGAATGTTTGTGTGTTTATTTGATGGTCCTTGTTTATTAATTGATTATTAGTGATTACCTAACGTGGTTTACTAATTATTTGAGATTGAGTTCCTTTTGAGTAGTAAATTATTGATGATTGTTGATTTCGGTTGATAATTATTGTTAAATATATTAAGTTTGATAGGTTGGGGTAAATAATCGGTAATAATCATTAACGAACAAGATAATTATAACTAACTATAGACTTTGTTGATTCAAGTTGTGAAGGTAAATCACATAAATGGCGTAGGTTTAATCTAGAATACACTTCGGTGGGCAACGTTAGTTGAACAATTAGCGTGTTGAAAACAACCTTGTGTCTTTCTTAATTGTGTTAGATTAACTTACCTCGGAAAGGGGGTTGTCTTATTAGTTATGTCGCAATAAAATCCATTATTCGAGCAAATCAATAAAGTGATAACCGGATTTTAAGGAAATAGTATAAGTGAATACATTCCTTCTATCATTTGAATCAAGTATTATTATTTAATTAATTGTTTTATAAATTATTTCTTTTTATTTATTTAAGTTAAATTTTTAGTCACATTTCATAATTGTTAGTCAATTGTTCATTCAGAACTAAAACACCCATTTGTTCTATTTTTATTATTTGAAACAATTTCCATTTTATTCGAATTGACATTCGTTCCTCGTGTTCGATCCGGACTTAACATACTATACTATTATGCGATCGCGTATTCTTGGCTGAGTTGTGTATTAACAAGTAAGGTAATTTCTATTTTAAAACTATAACCCCGTTTACACGACATCAAGTGCATTGTGCATTATAATTATACTTCAATTGTTTTTAAAATTTTCTGCAAATTATGCTTCGTATTGTATCTAATTGTAGAAAAGCATGAAATACACCCAGTGGGATATGCATGTCGTCGAGTTCTTGAAATAATTAGGGGTGAATCTTGGAAAAATTGCAGGTTGAGATATTTGGACTCATTTATCTTGTGGGTTGCTTCTTGGTAATTGTTGGATACACCTGTATTTAGGCCTTCCTAACCTAAAAACTCAATTCACATTTATGGGCTAAAATTTGTGTGTTAATAACCCCACGTCGAATCATACTTTAAGCAATGTTTTAAAAAAAGGACCAGCTCGGTCGAACCGGTTATTATTATTATTATTATTATTACTACTACTACTATTATCATTACTATTATTTATTATTATTATTATTATTATTATTACTTTCACTCCTATTCTTAATAGTTTTTATAAACTTTTCATATATATAGTAGCTTTTAAACCCTTGTATATACATGGAGATGTTTAAACTTTTATCTAATTTTTATAAGTATGAACAAATGTATATGATTAAATTCTAGCATTTTATCTTAGTTTTAATTTGCGTAATGGAACTTGTAACTAAATTATTTACGACTGTATCTATATATTAAGCAATCTGATCGGTAGTCATATATCAGTTCCAAATAATAGACGTGGTTGATAGAAACAGGAAAAAATAATCATGTCTTTAATAATTATTAGCATACAACGATGTTTTAATTATTAAGATTTATCAATACTTTAAACTTATCTCAAAACTATATACTAACTTAATCGAATCATACATCCTAGAAAATTCGTTTACAATTATGTTGTAATCCCTTTTTATAAAAGTTGAGAAATTTGAGGGGGTGTTACTTTTAATTTTAAGTGAAATAAAAGACTCAATTAATCAAGTACAAATTTATTTAATTGATGACATCGTATTTTATATCTTACTAGACAATTACCCGCGCAATGCAGCTGTTACAAATGAGAAAAATATAATAGTGGTAATGGTCATAACTAATAATAATATTAATTAAAGAGATGCTGATAGTTATTGGGATCATTAAGAATGTCGACAAAATTCAATTCTTGAGAATTGGATTAAAAAATGATCCATTGTTACTTTTAATATTATTAAATCCAATGATAGCTATATATACAAAAGGTTTACAAAAACAAGCATAGAAAAATGAGGTGTACTCATCATATGAAATTGAATTAAGAGACAGAAGCAAAAGAGAGAAACCAAAAGCAAAAATGGTTGGTATCTAATCACATCATTTTTTATTTTTCTTAGTGTGGCATTTCTCCATTTTGCATGCCATTGATTCACATGAAAGCCCTTATATATATGTCAGCAGGTTGCAACATTAAGACTGATGATCTATATTGTTTCCTAAAGGACTTCATTGTAGATTTTCCCTAGCCACCCAAATATTGCGATATTCATTGCTCTTTACGTATATATTGCAGTTGAAAACGTACAATTATTGAGATAAAGTTTTGTAAAAATATACATCCATCCTAATATATGAAAATAAAACTTAAATTTTATGTACTCAAACTTCTCCCACAGTTTATCACTTATGATATTGCATGCCATGCATGGAATTGACCTGTTAACTTGGTTGACAATGTATTTTTCTTCAAGGATCTAAGTGAAACATATTTCCTACGTTAGAATCTGACACGTGGACTTACTACAATAAGCATTCTGGCCGCATATATATTTGTGTGTAAGAATTACAAGCTTGGAGAGTCCCCAAATTTTAGCAGGCGCAGCTTTTCATTCGTATTTCCCTTTACATTTCAAGTAAGTGCAAATGCAGATTACAAATCAGCTTTTATTTCTTCCGATTCAAATAAAATACTCATCGTGAATTATTTGATTATATTTAGTTACTTTTTGTTTTCATTTCTGCACAATACTTTCTAAGTTTTGATAGAATTTTATGGGAGAAAACCCTAACTTTTTTTAGCTCAAGCTCTCTTTCAAATTTTCACATTTGATTTCTTAAATGATTTATGATTCCCATATCCAGGTTTGATTGTTATATGGTTAGGGTTTCTACATCAAACATATATAAATACTTTTCAAGATTTGAAATAAATAAGTTTTATATGGGGAAAACCCTAAATTTTTTATAGCTCAAGCTCTTTTACATTGTGATTAATTTGGATTCTTAATAAAATGCTTTGAGATTCTCATTTCTAGCTAGCAAGGTTTAATTTGATATATACTCCCTACGTCTCAACTTTATTGTTCACTTTTACTTTTCAACCAATCAAAACATTGCAATGTGAGAATCTTATTGGTTGTAGAGTACAACCAGTATGTTTATAACATATTATTGGTTGTCTCAATTATACTTGATTAGGGTTTCTGCATCAAACATACTAATTAAGTTGATTAAAATTATATATATATATATATATATATATATATATATATATATATATATATATATATATATGAAGGATCAATTATGTGTATAACTTGACTGATCCAATTACTTCAATCACTTGAATATATAAGGTCAATCACTCTCATAATAAATAATCATCTTTAAGCTTAAATTTATCATATATAAATATTGATTTTAAGACAATCATGTTAATATTTCAATAGTAAATAATTATTCTAAATTATTAATGGAACCAATCCTATCATTTTGAGAGATGAATTTATTAAATGACCAATAAACTCTTAGCAGTGATGTCTAAATTATATTTAGACATATCATTTCTTGTTTCATGGAGAAAAATATACATGTTTGCTTCATCTATATAGTTCTTTGATATAATATATGCTCACTTGAATAGACCTACTACTGATTCTAGATATTTATTCATGGGATAAGTCCACCGACATGCAACTCACTTTGGTCTGATATCTATTGTGTGTAATCAACTAACATGTGGGTATAAGAATGCAACCAACTTTCAAAAATAGTGTTTTAATGTAATTTGTTGACGTGTTGATGACTTGTCAAACTCTCCGGCTGCCACATGACACGTTCTACGAGCGACACATAAGCAAATTACATTAAAACACCATTTTTTGAAAGTTGGTTGCATTTTTACACCTACATGTTAGTTGGTTACACACAATAGATATCGGGTCAAAGTTGGTTACATTTCGGTGGACTTATCCCTTTATTCATTGGCATAAAAATAGTAACTTAACAGTTTGTTTGTTCTTATAATTAGTTCAAGTCGTAGAGGTTCATTTTCTTGGTCGCGCTACTTGAAATTTAAGTCCTGTGAACTCTATATAAATACATCAATGACTAGATTATACAGCAATCTTAATTTCACTTTAAGTTACCATAACCATTGCACAATATCGGAATGATAATTTAATGACTTAATTGGTTGTAAGTTGTGTTGTGGTTGACTGTTCATCTAATTCGTAAGAGTACTTTGTATAATTAATGAAGCAAATCCTTCTCTAAGCCAGCGAACTACAGCATAAATGAAACTGTTAATGGCATTCCACCATCAACCAACAAGGTGAATCATTGAAAGTAATATGAGTATATACTTTTAGTTTAAGCCCTATGAGCTTTAAATAAGTACTACATCAATGATTAGATTATGCAATTAACAATAATGATTAGATTATGCAATCAACAATCTTTCACTTTAAGTTACCATAACCATTGCACAATATAATGGAATGACAATATCTAACGATTTGGTTGTATGTATGTAGTTGATTGTACATCTAATTCACAGCAGTACTTGTATATTTTGTCGAAGCAACTGATCCTTTCACCTTCGTCTTTTTTCTCAAATCTTTTTCTCGCTCTCTAGCTCATGAATCTCGCAAAAGGTTTGGCATCTGAAACAACTTCTATTGGGAAGGTGAAAAACTTTAGCGGGAACGAAACTGGTGAAAGTAGTCTACCTACTACCAACAATAACGAGGTGAACCACATATAATGTACTATATTCATATGATGAAAGCACTTAATTGCTTCATCAGTTGACTCTTACTTCATGAAGAACTTAGGATTTTGTTAATCATCTAGTCTTAGTTGGATAATATATATAGAGTTCACAATATATGTTGTTCTAATTAACCACCATTGATGAAAATGCAGGGAAACAACAATCTAGATCCTGCAAATGTCATTGTTGCAGAACCAATGTCATTTATACTTCCGGATTACTTGCATTTTGATACTTCACAAAGCTCACTAAAGGTAGGCGTCATGCATTGCAGAGTATCTTCTTGCATATAATATGGTTGAGACCCTAATTATATTCCACTTCTTGTTTTCTCACAACCATAACTGCCTGAAGGACATTAACACTAGTTTGTTACTAACGGTTATTTTCCCACTCTAGGTAAAAGACATCGAATTGAAAACTTATATGATCTTACGTGCTACCCAAGATGCATCAGAGTTGCCACAGAAGCGAAAGAAACGGGAGTTAGTAGAAAGTGTCATAGTTGGAAGCTATGACTTTAATTTTGAGTTAAAGGAAGATGATCAACGATGCAAATTAATCAAACGCATCGACGAGGTATATATTATATATTTCTTTCTCTTTTTAGCTATTTTTGGAAAGTTTTTGTACGTCTAGCTAGTGTAAGACTGGATACTATATATCTCATATCAAAATCCTCAACTTTAATTTTCCATGCTTGAACCAGAATTGAACCACTTCTAGGGAGAGCATCATGACATGATGAATCGATATCTCAATTAGAATACTTGTATTACACAATTAATAAAAATGTTTCAAACTGTTTGATACTAATTAAAAGGTAACAAAAAATAGTACCTTGCAGTACATTTAGTTTCCTTTATTAGATAGGCACCTTACATGAAAAAGTTAATGAGAATAGCTATATTACATACATGCTCTTGATTTATTATTTATGTATATATGAAGCAATTCCTTTGTTTCCACGGCTCATGCCTGAATATAATTGTATTTTTGCTAGTTTGACAAAGATATGGCGGCTATGCATAAAAATAGGGCAAGATATACATCATTGTCTAGGCGTCTTAAGGGATGGAACCTTCAGGCAAGACAATGGAAGAAAAACCCAGAGAAAATTGATAAGGTGTGTACCACAATCAAAGAGCTTCTTTTTAGTTATCACATGATAGAAAAGAACGCAAAGGCTATCCCATTTTGCAGATTTACCGACATAAATCTTTAACAAAAAGATTGCGATCTTTTACTGAAGTCAGAAGATACGTAGAGTGGGCGATCTTGCCATCATCAAAAAAGAAACGTCTTACTCACGCAGAGTCCCAACACATAAAGGTAAGTTAAAATCATGTTACAGTTTAATGATATCTTCCATTTCAACATAGGCACCTTTATATGGATGCATCATTAACTGTATTTGAAGGATGAGGAGATGGAAGCGGCTGAAATGCTTCAAGAATATCTACACACAAAAAATTGATCATATAATATGGAGCTATTAACAAGGTAACTATGTTTAATTTTCGCTCTCACAAAGTGGCAAAAGATTTGTGTGAAATTAAAAACATAATGACAGTACAGGTTTCATATTCTTGTGCAGAAGATGACAACAAGAAACATTGAGCTGAGAACAAAATATCATCTCTTGCATATAGTAGCTACATATTTCGGTTTGAAAGTGTGACAAAAGTTAGAATAAACTCCAAGCCTTTGGGCAGGTACCGTGAACAGATTATCGTGAAGAAACAAACTTTTTTTAGTGGTTGTGTTGGACAAGTAGGGAGTAAGTAAGCATAACAGAATATTTAAGAACAGTTACAACATGGTTTTGAAGAATGTGGGTTATAACTGCATGTAATCAATCCACTTTACTTTCCTTTTCTACATCTACTTGATATACAAATTATTCATGGGCAGTGTGAGTGGCATGATAAAATAAAATGTTCTTTCGAGGCAAAAACCAATAAAATTGTCAATAATTACCTTTGAAATCATTTTCATATACAAGATTTGAAATTTTTATGGGACAAATGCCTCCTATCTGTCCATGATCCTAATCAACTAAAATACAGTGAATTATAATAGAATAATAAAGAGGTCGTTAATTTATAGGATGATAAAGAGGTCGTTAAGGGTTTTTTTTTATTAAGAAAAGAACAAATTTAAGAATGCATTCACCTTTGAAGGGTGCAATACAATGCCACATAATACATAATTTTACACACTCATAAGTCATAATTAAACTAAAATATTACAAGGAAAGAATAGTGTAAGGGAGTGTGTGAAATGAAAAGAGGCTCGGGACCATATGATATGAGGGAGTGTGTGAGTTAAGACCTACTTCAAAGTATTAACATGTTCGAAATGCTATTGAGTGTTAATGTCACCACTTAAACTTCCGATTAAACTTTGACAAGGTGGAGCATTGTAGATGCTCTAACCCCGTTTCTACTTTAATTTTATTTTATAGGCTTGGATTCTTTTAATCAAGGGGAATTAACAAAAATAGACATTTTTTCACGTCAATATTCCGATTTGCCCTCCGTTTTAAAAAGTTACCGATTTGCCCCATCCGGACGCAGGTCGCACCATGTGACCTGCGACCCGAAGACCGCGACCTGCGACCCATATCGTTTCACGAGTAAAAGACAAGGACGGCGGCTAAAAACACTCGGGCGCAAGTCGCATCGTGCGACCTGCGACCCTTAATCTGCGACCCTTAATCTGCGACCTGCGACCGGATTAAAATACGACGATCACCTTTGCGGCTTAAATAACCTTATCACATTCCAGTTGGTCTCGAGTCGCAGGGGACAAGTCGCCGGTCGCATCATGCGACTGGCGTCCGACTATTTTTGTTCGGCTTCGGGTTCATTTGGGGTGTCATTTACTCGGACACATGATCGGTCGCAGGTCGCCGTCTTCGGGTCGCAGGTCGCATGATGCGACCTGCGTCCGGATGGGGCAAATCGGCAACATTTTAAAACGGAGGACAAATCGGAATATTAACGCTAAAAAATGTCTATTTTTGTTAATTTCCCTTTAATCAAACAAGAGGATGAATGAAATGCCTCAAGGCCCATCATTGCCACGAATAATTAATCAGCGGAAATAATCATGCGCGCGACTTGGCTCGAAAATAATGGGCCTGCTCTAGGCCCATCATACCTGGCCCAAGACATTCTCAGTTCTGTGAAAGATCCAAACTACCAAAGGATAATTGTTGTTGAAGATTTGGCTTGCTACTGACGTTGGATCTGATATTTAGCATTTACTGTATATGAAAGATCTGTTTATTTATGGAGTACCGTAGCTCCTAATTCTGACCTTATCTCGTTGACCAGGAATTATCCATTACGCATTTGATGCAATTCGCTACCCTAAACCAATTTGAGATTTATATATTAGCCTACGTACGTATATTCTAGATATATGATGTATCCACCTACGATTTATATATATATTTTCCGTCGCAATCAAATTGTTCACTTTGATGAATCTCATAAATTATAACTAACTACACTGTTTATCAATCAAATAATTTCTTTGCCCACTAAAGTTTTCCATGATTAGTAGATAAGACACTTAAAATTAAATACGACAGGTATTATTTTTTTAAACTATATAGTGCTAAATGTGTGTATGTAATAAACGTACTTTGTTATTTTTCATTTTATTTTCCAGCCATCAAATTTTTACGTACATGTATAGAGAGTTAAACACGCATTTTCCAAACATATAAAGTATTATTTATTATTCCTTGTGGACAAATATCAAAAACCTAAACTCACTATTGTTAAATCGAAACAGTTATATGACATACTTTAGTTTAATAACTTCAAGTGTTAAACCGTATAGCCATAATATAGTAGATTTAATATAAATAAAAAGCAATTTAAAAACACAAAAATAAAGAAAAAATTTATTTTTTAGTGTCAGTTCAGACTAGCTATCAACTCCTTTTGACGAAAACAAATTCAAAAATTCAGCTATTTTGACATTTAACTAACGAAGTAATTAGTTTGACCCGGATCTATAATATTATTTATGTTTAATTAGTTTAAAGCAATGTCCTATATATAATTTTAAATGTTTAATGCGCACAAATATAACAAATTATAGTCTGACATTCATAGTATCTAGCGAACTATTCAAAGTTACATTGTATATGTAAGTATGTAACAAACTTTATGTATTGACATTGTATATATTTTCATCAGATTAATAGTTCTAAAAGACACCATGTGGCAGTGTATAAAGTCGACACGTGAAAAAAGTATTATAAATTCCATACACTGTAAAGAAATTACAAGTTCTTTACACAGAATTGAAGCTCAAGTAGTTTGTTACATTTACGCACACTAAACCCTAATTTTTAAAGACAACCTACCGAAAGTTGTCTATAATGAAAGTGTTGTACATTTCGGTTAAGTACATTATTGACGGTTTAAGGGATTATGCACGATTAATGATGCATATATATAAAAAAGCCACTGTCAAAACGACACTTAAGGTTGTAGTTAACAAGAGAAAATTTCATTAAAATGTGCTATCCACAATGTTTTCTATTTGTTAAGCTAGTAGCCGGTAATGTCCATCCAAACACATCTTTTAAACGTATATAGATACAATTTTATACGGTTTTTAAACCTTAATAAACTAATCTAGTTATCTATTCGCCACTTGCTAAGATTTTATATATTTGCAAATGTCTAGAAGATTACCAACTTTCAATTAAAATATACCGTTAGCATTGATGGAAAATATGTATTTATTATGTTATTTTAATAAAAGTCTTTCTTTTGTAGAATTCTTTTTTATAGTTTTATTGTTATTAGAATTAGAATAGAATGTTGGTCAAACCGACCTAGGAGATAATGGACTAGGCATTTAGGGGAGTTGGTGATTTTTGTAGCCGCCACAAAACAGCACACGACGACGTATCATCCTACCTGCTCCACTGAATCACCCATATGCAAGTTCGGTGTGTGGACCCCTTGATGATGTGGACTTCACGTGGCGTCCTACGTGGCAATTGACAACAATATATATATGATATTGCTTTACAGCCTCTTCTTTCTTTTTCCCCAAAACATGCTACTTCACTTTATATATTCCTTCTATCTCAAAATAATATCCAGCTCAGTATATAACCTGTATTATGATTAACAAACAATGTTTTATTAATGAAAAACTAATTAAAATGACATGTATTTGCTTTTTGAAAATGATAAAACGTATTTTACGCTATTATTAAGACTTTAAGTAATGCATCAATACTTGTTTGTACACATATCATACAAACTCTAATGTCTCCTGAAGAATGATGATTGATTTCTACACGTTCAAGTTTAATAATGACAATCACTTCGTTAACAAAACTCTATTCATTATATTATTTCTTAATAAATAGCTTTGACATAGTTTATAATTTCTACTTTAAGTAACATTCTACACTTGATCAACAAGATCAACATTATTCATTCCCGTCGTAAAACAAGGTAGGTACTTATCAATAACTAATTAAACATCATTATCATTATCATTCATTGGTCATTATCAAAATTAAAAAGTAAAATATACTAGATCATATACTCATGCTTATCGGAATAAAAATGCACGCGGACAAAATATCTTAGTTCTATATCTGACAAATCTAAATTCCATGTCAATTGTCAACTTTTAACATTTATCGTTACTGAATTATTAGGTTTATTTTATTATTAATTTTAGAAAAGTGAATTAGGTTTAATTTATCTTGATACTATATACAGATATATATGCTATGTCAAGTTTTAACATCTTATATTACTGATGATGATGATTTAGGTTTAACTAACTAATCACGATCCCAAAAACTTAACGTACTCAAATTTGGCTCTTTCCATCTCCACTTAAATTAACACGTATTGCAAGAAAATAAGCCTTCAAAACCATAAGTAAGTAATTTCTAGAGGACTTTGAAATCCTTTAGAATATAAAATGAATTAATATATTTAATTAACCCTTAATTATATAATATTTTAAGGAATAATTAAGTTAAAATAAAGAATTGGTTAATATTTATTATAATTAAATGTCTTTGTTTAACATAACATGGTAAAGACTAAATTATCCTTCTACCAAATTTGGGTGTAATAACGCCCTATAGATCCGACTATGTGGTGAGTGTATTTTTAAGGTGACAAATTTAAAAACATGTTATTTTAAAATATAAATGTAAATTTTAATTATGAACATTTTTTAAAGAGAGAAATATTAAAAATACATTTAATAATAAAAATTTACATTACATATAATTTGAAAAGAGTGTAGCGGGGTCTATGAATGACCTACACTGCTCCTATTATATCTTCGCCTCTCTTCTAATTAATATCATACGAAGTATTTGATGCAGGGAAGTCTCATGATAAGGATGAACTTAATATTCGTATTACAATTGGATAAATATTCATTCCAATCTATTAGTATTTTTTATTTTTATTGATTATCTTTTATTAATTTGTATCATAGTTAAATTAGAATTCTAGAAATGAGGAAAATAAGATTTCTTTCTTTTCAAGAAAACATCTATATAAGTATTAGATTTTCATTTTTCATTTTTCATTATTAATTAGTTTATGTTTTGATTAAATAAAATGTTAAAGGAGAATAAGAATTCATTCTTTAGTTCTTTGTTATACGTTTGTGCGTGATGGTCATTTGTTCATATCGATCCTTCGTCATTTGGTATCAGAGCTTCTGTACAAATGGCCGAACGGATTCCTTGTGGACGTGGAAGAGATCGTCATTTTGTTAATCTTAGATTCCCGGACGAGGCAACGATTCAACCGACTATCATGACCTACGTAACATAGAGATTGAACGCCTGCAACAATGGGTACAAGAGCTCGAGATACAACCGGACTCACTGGCAAAAGAGATGGAGTATGAACCGAGCGTCTGGGATGACTGTGAAGAAGAAGTCAATCCTTTTGACGGTTTTTATCAAGGATTTCATGAAGAGTTTCAAGCAAAGGAAATTGAATCTAAACTTATTGTTTGAGACGAAGGTGAGGAGGAAGAGGAGTATCCTTTGGCTAATTATCATTAAATTTATTATTTTAATATTCTCTTTCACGATAATGGGGCGAAGGAAGAGACTCCTAAGCTCATGGAAGAAAATATCAAACCGGTTTATGACACATATGGAGATGATGAACCTTCTAGTGTCAAGATTGAGATTGATGATCATGGAAAAGTTCATATCATTCAACATGTTCCTAAAATGGCTGAATTTGAGTGCTTTACTACCAATTGTAGGTTATTGTTTGGCAACGAAGAAAAATATATAGATGAACAAGGTTTTAACGGTATGCAACAGTTACCAAAGGTGGTTGATTTCAATGGCAGTAGCAATGATAAACTCGACTTGAGGGCGAGTCGTTTTCAAGAAGGGGAAGATGATGCAGGGAAATCTCGTGATAAGGATGAACTTAATTTCCGTATTGAAATTGGATAAATATTCATTCCAATATAATTTGTATCTTTTATTTTTATTGATTATCTTTAATAATTAATTTGTATCATAGTTAAATTAGAATTCTAGAAATTAGGAAAATAAGATGTCTTTCTTTTCAAGAAAACATCTACTAGTATATAAGTATTAGGTTTTCATTTTTCATTATTAGTTTATGTTTTGATTAATATAAGAGTTAAAAAAGAATGAGAATTCATTCTTTAATTCTTTGTTATACGTTTGTGTGTGATGGCTATTTGATTATATTGATCATTCATCAGTATTACTTAACAAATAATACTAATAATTGTGTATGCAAAAAGTGTAATTGATTATTGAAATGTGTTATATATAAAAACAATGTATATAGGTGATTTATATACTTTGCTCTTTTAAATAGGCACTGGTTATGTTCTTCAAAATCTGGAATATATATAAATAATTAAATTTTTGTACATCACAATCCATGTCATCAAAAATTTAAATATACACAATTTGTTAGTATTTTAAGTAAAGTTCAAGGGGATTAATCAATATATATATATATATATATATATATATATATATATATATATATATGAAAAAATTGAGTTTTATATTGTTTATGATTATATATAAGTTATCAATCAACTAATGCAATTCTTAAGGGTGTTAAATTAATTGCAATCTCAACGTTATCATTATCATCGATAAATAATATTTAAGAGTTACAAATATAATACAAAGTTGTTAAGATTTAAGAAGTCGTTCCTATATTGATTATTATTTAATAAATTTACATAAAATTTAAATAAATTAAAGAACCAAATAAACTAAGACTACTTAACCCAGTTGATTACGATCGTCAATTATATTGTCCCCTCCATGAGCATATCTATTTTGTTTTCGAGCTCCCACTAGGATCCAACGCTTAAAAAACTATCAATGTATATTAAGTAAAAAGTTACAAAACATTTCTTATTTTGTTACTAATATCCTTTTAATTACATATTAACAAACTTGATTACATTTACGAATTGAACGCCCACATACATATCTTCGCGCCTCATCTTTCGTTATTGTTCTTTTACTTTGGCTACGTACTCGCTAAGCTATATGCTAATACAATTTGACTTTATACAAATGGAAAAAAAAAATTATATTCTTGCAAATCTTTTCAAAAAATTGGGAAGTTCAAAAATATCAGTTAATTAAGGTACCTAGCTTAATTAACAACCTTGAGTTTTTGGGTTCATGTCGTAGCATTGTGAGTTGTGATTAGTTTAAATATTAGTAAAAACACGTATATCCGTAATATATAGGGTATGTGAAAAAAATATACATTAGTCAACTGGAATGTCTATTTAAGAAAACATGACTTTGAAGTTGGGACAATGCACAAGAAAATGTTTCGATCTGGATTCAAGCATTAATTTCCTCACAATATCTCCGTAAATTAAGTTAAATAATCTTATCTTATATATCCATTGATTATAAACGGAAAGTTTATATTTACACGAAATGTGACTTTTCATAATTATTTACGATTATAATAGAACAATCCATACGTATATGTGCGCATCAATGTTTTGAAAACCGATTCGAACCGGCTGGTCCGATTGGTTCGACCGGAAATTTTGAGGTTTTCGAGTCGGGTAAAACCGGTTTTGACCAATAGTTGAGCAGTCATTGAACCGCCCGGTTCGGTCAAACCTGGACGGTTTGACCGGAAACCGGACCGGTTGGACCGGTTTTTGAAATTATTTTCTTTTTAATAATTGCGTTTTGGACCGGTTTTGGAGCGGTTGGGCCGAACCGATCCGACCGGAACCGGACCCCTCACCGGTCCGATCCGGTTTCCATTTTAAAAACATTGGTGCGCATGAATATGCTTGCATAAAGTACAATGACCGGTTATATTATTTTGATATACTCCGTAACAAACGTATAAAACTTGAATAAATGATGCATGTTTCTGAAACATTGAATCCAGATATAAATTCAAAATAAATATTGATCAACATTGATTGGATCTAAACTTGGTGTTAAAGCTGGTTGAGAATATAATCATGATCAGTTTAGTACGTATTTAATACCAGTACCCGAATTAAGATCCGATCGAGTTCGAAAGATAGTGCTCAATTTGTACTACATATCAAATCGAGTTCGAAACATACTTGAAATAATAATGATGTACAATACAACTTGTGCAGATTTAATTTACTAGATTTGTTCTTGAGAATTAAGTTGATTTTAACTAGCTAGTTCGTTAAAAATATTATTAAAATCTACTCGTAGTTACAAGCTAGATTAGATCATCAACTTTTTATTTAACAAACTCGTAATGTTTTGATCAGGTAGAAATTTTAAACAGATCGATTCAATCCTTGCAAAGATCATCTACGTACAACAAAATATAGACAAATACTTTCGTTAATCAAAATTGTAAGATCGTAAACTTTAAAGATCGTGATTATATAGTCTTAATTAACCTTAACCATCATTTGTAATAAGAGCACCAATTAAGCTAGGTTTAAAATATGGAATTCAAAAGAAGGCACCGCCATTGGGTTAGCAGTTTGGCGGTTTACATCCAATAGCCCACCTCCATTTTATTTATTTTATTTAATTTAATTAAATTAAATTAAAGATTAGGTAGGTAGTTAAGTAATTTCAACCTCATTGGCGCCATCTACGCGTGAAACTCGTCTATATAAACTCATTGCTCCCCTCTTTAACACACATTCATTCATATATCCATCTCAAACAACCTTAATTTTTTACATTATATTAATTGCTTTTGCTGCCATCTTTGCTAGCTTACAGAGTGTTTTGTTCTAGCTTTGTTCTTGTTAAATTCTATACTTCATTACTGTTTGTATTGTTGCTGTTGCTGTGATAATGGCTGACACTTATCACCAAGTTCCTAAGACCGAAGAATACTGCGAAACCGTCACCGAGGTGGTCATCATTTTGCCCGAGTGCACTCCTGTAAGTTTCCAATTTCCACTTTAATTCCGAGAAACAGAATCATATATGCATAGAAATTAGTTAAATTGTCAGTGTACGTTTTATTATGACATATGTGTACGTACATGACTATATATATGCTTTTTTTTTATTAAGAAGAATGGACATATAGAACTTTGATGATGAATCCTGAATCACAACTTTATTTGTATGCATGCGTAAGAAAGTTGCATATTCTCATGTTTATATTTATTCATAAACACACAAATACTTTGTTCGCTAAACTAGGAATCTAAAGTACATAAATATATCAAGGAAGACTATATATTGAATTGTAGGAAAAACATAACACATAAGTAATTTACATATTCAATTGCTAGTTCATATTGTGTTAACGAAATCATGCTTCATTTTATGCTACTTATGTATCTCGTAGTTAAATTCCGACTTAGGATTTTCGGTAAGCTATTCTCCGTATTACTTTTTAAGATTTAAGCTAATCCTTCTCCTCGGTCTCTAGTTAGTTGATCATATCTAACTTTTCTTACATATGCATATGCTCTTCATTATTTAACTGAAACACATTTAAAAAGAAATAAAAGAGTTGCAGCGTCTAGGTTGATAAATACTTATGTTAAATGTCCTAGAGAAAAGGCTTAACTAAAGTAGCTTATGTTGAAGAGTTCTAGTCTTTTTTGGATACTTGCAGTCTTGCAATGAAGAGTGTGAGCACAAACAGAAGAAGAAACATGACCTGAAGAAAAAGCTTGAGGAGGAGAAGAAAAAACTCGATGAGAAAATAGAAGAGGGGAAGCATAAAATTGCAGAGAAAGTACACGAGGGCAAGTCTAAAATAGAAGAATTCAAAGAGGATGTCGAGTGTAAAGTGGAAGGGGATAAAAAGGAAGTTGCAGAAAAGATAGAAGAACTCAAGGAAAAAATTGAAGAAAAGGTTGATGAAGGCAAATACAAAAAAGAACAACTCAAGGAAAAAATTGAGTGTGAAGTAGAAGAGGTCAAAGAGCATATCAAGGAAAAAGAATACGAGGCCAAATATAAAAATGAAGAGCACAAGGAGAAAATCAAAGAAGAAGTAGAAGAGGCTAAACATAAAATCGAAGATCTTAAGGAGAAGGTCGAGTGTGAAGTAGAACATGATAAAGAAAAGATTAAAGAAAAAATCGAAGAAGTTAAAGAAAAAATCGAGTACAAAGTAGAAGAGGCTGAGTACAAAAAAGAAAAACTCGAGGAAAAGATCGAGTGTGAAGTGGAAGAGGCCAAGAATAGTATCAAGGAAAAAGAATACGAGGTGAAATACAAAAAGGATGAACATGAAGAAAAACTCAAGGAAGAAGCAGAGGAGATTAAGTACAAGATCGACGAAATCAAAGAAAATGTCGAGTGCAAAGTTGAAGAGGTAAAAGAGAAAATAGATGAGAAAATAGAAGACGTCAAAGAAAATATCAAGGAAAGAGTCGAAGAAGGAAAATATAAAAAAGAGAAACTTGAAGAAAAGATTGAGTGTGAAGTAGAAGAAGCCAAAGAAGAATTTAAGGAAAAGAAATACGAGGCCCATTACAAAAACGAAGAGCACAAGGAAAAAATCAAAGAAGACGTTGAAGAGTTCAAGTACAAAGTGGAAGAACTCAAGGAGAAACTTGAGTGTGAAGTAGAAGAGGAGAAAGTGAAAATCGGGGAGAAATTAGAAGAAGTAAAAGAAAAAATTGAGAATAAAGTAAATGAGATCGAGTACAAACAAGAGGAACTCAAAGAAAAGATTGAGTGTGAAGTAGAAGAAGTGAAAGAAGAAATCAAGGAAAAAGAATATGAGACCCATTACAAAAACGAAGAGCACAAGGAGAAAATCAAAGAAGATGTTGAAGATTTCAAGTACAAAGTCGAAGAACTTAAGGAGGCCGAGTACAAAAAAGAGGAACTCGAGGAAAAGATTGAGTGTGAAGTAGAAGAAGCCAAAGAAGAATTCAAGGAAAAAGAATACGAGGCTCATTACAAAAACGAAGAGCACAAGGAAAAAATTAAAGAAGACATTGAAGAGTTTAAGTACAAAGTAGAAGAACTTAAGGAGAAGATTGAGTGTGAAGTAGAAGAGGGGAAAGAGAAAATCAAGGAGAAAATAGAAGAAGTTAAAGAAAAAATTGAGAATAATGTAAAGGAGGCCGAGTACAAAAAAGAGGAACTCAAGGAAAAGATTGAGTGTGAAGTAGCAGAAGCCAAAAAAGAAATCAAGGAAAAAGAATACGAGGCACATTACAAAAACGAAGAGCACAAGGAAAAAATTAAAGAAGAAGTGGAAGAGTTTAAGTACAAAGTAGAAGAACTCAAAGAGAAAATTGAGTGTGAAGTAGAAGAAGCCAAAGAAGAGATTAAGGAAAAAGAATACGAGGCACATTACAAAAACGAAGAACACAAGGAAAAAATTAAAGAAGAAGTAGAAGAGATCAAGTATAAAGTAGGAGAACTCAAGGAGAAGATTGAGTGTGAAGTAGGAGAGGAGAAAGAGAAAATTAGGGAGAAAATAGAAGATCTCAAAGAAAAAATAGAGTGCGAAGAAGAAGATGTCAAGGAGAAAATAAAGGAAAAGGAATACGAAGGAAAGTACAAGAATGACGAACTTAAGGACAAAATAGGTGAGGTCGAGTACAAAATAGAAGAGGTCAAAGAAAATATTGAGTGTAAAGTCGAAGAGGATAAGGAGAATCTCAAGGAGAAGATAGAAGAACTCAAGGAAAAAGTTGAGTATAAAATCGAGGAGCACAAGGAGAAAAAGGAAGAGGAGAAAGAAGTAGAAAGAATTAAAAAGCACGAGGAGAAAATGTCCATTGAGGAGTGTGTTGTTGTTCCACCACCACATCCGGTAGTGTCACATAACGAATATGCCACAGTTGAAGCTGAACACAAGGAAAAAAAGGGTATTTTTGAAAAGATTAAGGAGAAACTTCATGTGCATCATCATTCAAAGAGCGACGACAAGAAGGAAAAGGTGCATTACTAAAGAAAACACGTTTATCAATTTATTTGGTTGGTTTGTAGTCGATGGTGATTTCTAATGTTTGTTGTGCTTGTAATTTTGTGCTTTGATTCCAGTTCATTCTTACGTTCTTAGGTAGAAATTTGTTTGGATTTTCTCAAGTGTGCTTTTATGATTTATTTTCAAGTCCATAAATTTGTATTCTTTCTGTAAGTTTGTGTAAAAAGTAATTTGATTTTGTACACTAAAAAGTTCGATTGAATATATTTGTGTTCCTTGTTCTATTTGCCTTATAATTTTGCATGATCTAAATGCTCATATTGAGGTTTTTTAACATGGTAACAGAGTAATACAACAGAGTGGATCGGATAGTATATAATTTGAAAACGTATACAATAAAAAAAACACTTAAAAAATATTTTACATCATACATAAACAGTTTATACATACAATAAAAATAATAAATAACTATAAAAAGTGTCAATGAAACAGCTATATGTATCTTTTTGACCCACATGACACTTCGATAACAATAACTCATAACAACTCTTTACTCGTTAGCTGGTTTATCCAACTTTAAAAATTATAAAAGAATCCACTTGAACTTTTAAATTTTTCAAAAATTAAAGAAATAATTGCAAGATTCTTTAGCCACCATTATTCATTGAATCATAAGGTTATGCAACTGTAAAGTGACTTTGCAGGTTCATACATTATTGCCCATTGTCCTTTTGGATAACAAAATCTAAATAAAAATAATAAATTAGTTGTAGAAAAGATGATTTCGATGATGAAAACCATCCAACTTGCTCTTTGATCGATCATTATGTTTTCCTTAAAATATTTAGTCTTTGAATTCGGTTTGTCTCCCTGGTACTTGGTGCCCTCCATGTGTTTCCTTTTATTGTAACCATCTTCTTCTCTATATATAAATGTCCTTTTCGTTTTAAATGAACAGAAAAGTAAAACATAAAAAACATCATCACGCTGAGTCTAACGTAGCAGTTTAGTATGAATGCGAGGATAAAATAACACCAATATGTTTTATCAAATCCCCATGGATTACGGGGCCACCAAAGCTGGTGACGAAATCACGGCTGAAAAAGATTAAAGTGGAAAGATCATTGTGGGTTGATAGAAATATGGTTGACCATGAATGAAACAATAATAGAGTAAAATATAACATATCGAATATAGTGTTACATCTTGGTTAAAAAAGATGCAGCGTCGAATATAAAATTCTCAACATGCAATTTAGCATGCTGATTCATTCCTTAAGGCTTATTAATTGATAATTGCACCTAGGAGTGTTGATAATCCGAGTCAAGAAGAGTATCAGGAAAACTGAGTTCGACTGGTTTTAGGTATGCGTACTGGAAAAGTTGCTCAAACAAAATTTCATTCCAGTGGCGTCGGCCTAAAAATTTATTATATCTAGGTACCATTTGACCCAGAATCTAGATCCCTCATGCATCCTATGTACTATGATGCATATATACTATCATCTGTGAAAGCATGAAGTTGCCAACCAATGTTGACTCCATTCAGATCATATTTTTCTTAACTTTGTAATCGTCAGTAATAACAGATCCCAAAAGGATTGTATGTAATGTGCATATAGATCACTGATAGTCAAAAGCTCAAGATAACAACAATAACACATGCACAACATTACACAAGGATGTCGATCATCTACAGAAGTTCTCTTATCTGATTGATGAAATGCTACTTGGCTTGCAACACATCATAAAGATGATCTTGAACGAATAAGGTCCACAAATCCAGCAAGAACTGCTCTGTTTCGTTCTTTCACCTTTGTCTGATACAAGACTCTGCAAGTATTCATTGTAATTTGTAAGTTAGAAGGCACTAGTAAAGGAAGAGCAATTTCGACTTACAGTAGTCAAAAGTCAACTTTTAATCAAAAGGTATTTTTACTCCATTGACCATAAAATAAGAATTTCATTCATATCTGCATGCATAAAGAAAATAATACCTCGAGTCTTCAAGCCACATTTCGGTGATTAATGTTTCACCAGGGTAAACATGTAACAAAAATCGGCCTGAAATGGCCTTGACAAGGTTTGCATCACCGTTGCAGATGGTTTTGATGATGGCCCTGACAGCGAAGCCTAATGTACACAGTCCGTGAAGTATCGGGCGTGAAAACCTTCACACAAATAGTCAGATAAATAGAAAGTGCAAGAAATTGCATATAATTGCAACGCTTAGTACAATAAATCTTCAAAAAAAAGTGTGGGCATACTAGTAAAGTATCTACAGTAACCATCAAATAGGACAGGTAGAATCTTGTGACCCAAAACTGGAGGAGGCAATTTTGACACATTTTACCAAAAATCAATTCAATTTGGGTTAAAAAATATTTCCAACAGATCAAATGGGTATAGTCAAGATTTTTTCTTATAATTCTTATATCTATTTTCTTATCGAATTTTCACCCTTCCATGGAATCAAAATTCATGCTAAGCCACTCTTTGTCTGTATGGGTGTGCATTTTATGCCGAAAATATGTCAAGGTTTAACACCATTACTTCAAGATTAAATGCACAAGTAAACAAGATAACAAAATATGCAACATTTCAGAAGCCAATGCACATACCCTGCAACTTCTGCAATCTTAGGATCGGAATGCAAAGGGTTGTAATCACCGGAGAGCCTGTAAAGCAGTGCCTGTGTAGACGGATATAATTAGCTTAGTCCTAAATATATATGCATCGGAACGAACTTCAGAAGAAAAAACTGTTGGTACATTTAGTGTGTCAGTCAGTTGGTCTATCGAGTTGTAAGTGTCGTTAGTTACACGTAATAGAAAAGTCATTTTTGTACTTAGCGACACTTAACTTTAGTAGTAGGCGACACTTGCCTTAGTGACGCATAGCGACATTTAGGTAAGTGACGCATGAAGGCGGCCACATGCGACACTGGCCAAGTGACGCATGTCTGCCGAATTCTGTTTAGTATAAATACAAACCTACGGGTTTCAGGCTAGGGTTGACGAAACCCTAGCACCATTTGTCGAAATAGCAAGTCTATAAACAAGCTAATAGGTTACGATTATCAATACAAAGTTGATTTTGATTCGTTTATTCGATTTCGGTTTGTGTTTACATATTACTTGTGTGATTGTTTGTTTCCGCCTTACAATCATTGTTATCAATCACTTAGATCCACAGCAAGGGGCACTCACAAAAACACTTTACTCCAGCATATGATTTAGGGAGTGTTTGATTGTGTAGCTTAAGTGATATTGTAGAGGTTTGGCTAAAACTGATTCACTTTCTGATTGGTCAAGATGTCATATTTGAAAAAGCAGGTAGAGAGTTGTAGCAAGATAACAGGTTATCAAGATAAATGTGAAGCTGCCTGACTACTCATAATCGTAATCAACTGAATTAGAATCTGATTCTTATAGTCACAATTATCAATTTGAAAAGGCACAAGACAAATATAGAAGTGTTACAAGGCTCACATGCTCAGAGTGGAAAGGCTTTACATACCTGTGGTGGCTGAGTACATTCCTCGTGTATTACAAATGGTCGAGTCCTAGGAGTTTTTGAAGCTGTCTGACCCTTTGGATACGCAGAAAAGGAATATGGTTGAGATGATTTTGAAAAGCCACCAGCACCCCTCAGATAAACTGTTGTTCTGAAAAGTAAATAGACTAGATGTGTCAAAGAGATCACATTGATACTCATTCAATTTCAATATTAATTATTGAGGTGGTAAAATGGGTGGGTCAAGTGGGTTGGGTCGCGGGTCAAAACTGGTAAGCTTTTTGTGAAATTTGAAGTCGGTTGAGTTGGACTTTCCGGCTAACACTTTTTAACTTTTATATATCATCAATGCAATAAATAAAGCGTATTATAAAAAACGATTTATGAAGACTCATACAATTTGGATGACTTTCGACCCAGTTTGACCCATATTATGTTTAGCAAAAAAAAATTCTGTGTACCCATATGATCCGTTAAAGTAAAAACATAACCCAGATCGACCCATTTAACCATAAATGGGATAAAATCGACAGCTATCTAAGGAGTATTAACCTGTTCATGCATAGTCGTTCACCAGTCTCTTTATCATAACTCAAAACTTCCACCTCAAGAATTGCAGCTTTACCTATTAAAGCAAACACCTTAGTAATTCTTACTGAGAAAGTTATAGTTTTATCAGTTATCTGTGACCTGATGATTGAAAATTAATTCATGTTAGCATTGACTATTAAGCTGAAACTTTTATATCAATCAGAGTACGTAATCAGTGCATGTGGATAGACAGAATTCAAATTTACCAGACCTTTATCATGTAATCCAACAATGCTTGCCTTGTTGTCCATCTGAAATGGGAAGGAAAAATATAAAATTGTCAACAACAACCAGGGGCGGAAACAAAGCGGGGGCAGCGTAGGCAGCACCCCCCACAAGATATTATAGATTACGAAGAAAAAAAAATTAAGGTATTAATGACATTTTAAAATTTTCGCCCCCACGAAACTGTAGAAAATAAAAATAATTTTTATTTCGCCCCCTCCATTCAAATTTCCTGGCTCCGCCCCTAACAACAACAACAAAGGTGACATTTTGAAACACTGATGAAAAATTGGGCACTATGGGTTATACAGACAATAAGTATAGAATAAAAAATAAACATGGGAAGCAAGAGAGCGGGGTGAACAAGCTAAAAATTGTCAGATGCTACTCAAATGTTTACAAAATACAACCTCCTAATTCATACTATTCAAGGAAACCGAATCATTATAATTTATCTTCGTAAAACTTATGTGATTACATATAGTTCCTCACCGAACAATTAGAAGGTAAAGGCTTGTAGATCTCAATATATTGTTGTCCATGTAAAAGAAGACGTGGATCAAACCTGAAGGATTCAGAAAAAACATTTAAACTATACTTGTAAAAAACTAAATTTCTAGGTTATAGAGCCGATTCAAGGATGAGAAAAGGCAGCATTTTAGCAATAAAGTACAGACACTTACGTAAATCCTGGCAACTCTGCTAGTTGTGAAGTAAGTCCATTCGAAAATAAAGCAGCAAATGTTGGAAATACCTACAAAGGATGATACAGCACAAAAGATTCAAAGAATGTCATCAGCAGAAATTCTAGGCAAAAAATCCATTGTTCAAAGAGCATCCAATTATGTGCATAAACCTTTATTTCTTCGTTTAAATATGGAGAAATAACAAAGCTGTTTTAGAACCGAAAATGTATGTTTTGACCTAGAAATAGATTGCTAGACAGTGGTGGATTTCACATTAAGGTATAAACTAGTAGAGGTGGCAAAATAGACGGTTTGGATAAACGATCAAAACAAGTAATCTGTCAGTGTTAGTCGAAACAATTAAGTTTCGTGCTTGTTTTCTTTAATGCTGTTTTTTCTTCTATTTAACCTATTTCAGAAGTAAATGCATTGAAATTGTCTATTTTTCACTTCCATAACTATTTTTCTCCAAAGAATGCAACTGAATAATGATGAAAATTTTTACACTACAGAACAAATTTCAGAATGTGCTCATGACAATTGTAGACATAACAGTGTGACAGTAGTGAAAATTGAAGAATTAATATCCAATATGTAGCACCTTGATAGATTGCTGCCCATCTTCATGGTACAAATATTTGAGCTCCTTATCATCTAATGCATCTGAGGCACATGCTCCAATTCCAAGGGCGTATAATGCAACATCTCTGTTTTAAATCGAAGGGGGGGGGGGGGGGGGGGGGGGGGGGGGGGGGGGGGGGAATACTAATGTGTGAAAGAGCGATAAAAGTTCGACTTCAAGAAAGTGTTGTCAAAAAGGAACAAGTAATACAAATTTTATTTAAATTTGCACCCTACCTTTCACTATAGGTGTAGGTCGTCTGCAACAAAATAGAACAAAATCAAATCAAACCAATATTGGTAAATTTATACAATCCTACAAGTAATTAACCGTAGCAGATCAATAAAGCATGTCATACATGTATATGGTCGATCTAATAGGGAAAATGATTGATCCAAACTAAGATACTATTAAGAACAGAAATCATCAACATCGTCATGGGCACAAGTGCATAACATTATGCATATTTGTAATTTCTTTTTCTAACCACGTCTCAAATGAAGAGCCAACCAAAAATGAAACATCCACCCACTAGACGACTGAGTGATGACTATAAGCCTAGAGACCTGAAAACTAGGTACGTTAACAAAAAAACAAATACACGGTGATCTACTCCAGCATTTTCCCATAATCTGTATGCAAATTTGACCTGATGTATAAACATTAAGGGCATGTATCAATAAAGTAATGCAGAAAGTAGAATTTTGATGTGCTTCTGCTACTTTTTGTTGTAAACTTCACTTTTAATTAATTGACCCATAACTATTTAGATAAATAATCACTTTCGATTACTTTATGTTCCAACTAAGATAATAACTAGTGATCTCCTTCAACGTAAAATAATCACAGTAGCTAATAATCCCATCACATCACATGACAGCAATAAATATATGATAACAGAATACATATACTTACATATAAGTTAGGGTTAATATACCTCTGGGAATTTGTGACTAATAACAAGCCCGGGGTTCATCAAAGAATCGTCACTCATGTTTGATCTTCTTCCTGCTGTTCTAAAATTGATAAACAAAATCTTAGGATAAATACTCAAATTGATGAGACCAGATAACAAAATCGTAAAACATAAGAGACTTACCAAATTTCGATTTTTAATTTGTTCCACCTGTTTGGTATAGCAGTAGGTAGAAAAAATGAGGGGTGCAGTTGCGTGGGGGATGGGTTTAATATATGATATTTGCGAAGTCGAGGTAGGGAGGTAGATGATAAAGGATCGTGACTTTTTCTTTTTTTTTCCGTTAATGGCTATAATCCAGTGGAACTCGAGCTTGACAGGGTTCGGGCTCCTCGACTCATTTAGGGTAGCTCGATGAGTAGATAACGTAGACTTGAGCTCGATTGGAAAATATTATATAATGATCCGAGCTCATCTTGAATAGTTCGAAAATCTATATAAAAATAATTTTAAATATTCAAAATTATTTTTATATGTATTTTACTAGTATTGACCAATAATAAAACTCATTTCAAATATATATAAAATTAAATAAATAGTGAAAACAAGTATGTAAAATACCTTAAACATTCACAAACTATACTAATAATATCATTTATATATCAAAAAATTTATATATATATATATATATATATATATATATATATATATATATATATAATTACTCCATCCGTCTCATTTGAAATGTCCACACTATTTTGGGATGTCTCATTATAAGTGTCTACTTTGATATTTAACCAATCAAAAAAGACTTTAGTGGGTGGGTTTAATATTTGATTGGTGAAAAATGTAGTTAGTGAAGAATCATAAAACTACGTGCAAAGTCAAAGTGGACATTTGTAATGGGACGGAGGGAGTATTAGTTAAGGCTCAAAAAGCTCGATAACAACCCGAGCTGGGCTCTTAAAAGCTCGAGTTCGGCTCAATATATATTTTGAGCTTGATTTGTTAAGGTCGGACTCGAACTCGATAAAAGCTCGACTCGATCAACCTCAAACTCAAGCCGAATTCGAGTTGATCGATAAAAGTTCGTCTCGTTTGCAGCCCTAGCCGTTATTAAACTTATCCCCGAATGGGTGGGCTAGGAGTAACTACTTAAGTGATTGCTTACTTTTGCAATAAATAAATTGATTATATATCCATTAATTAATTAATAAATTTATTGAAAAATGATACATAAACACAAATTCGTAAATCTACAAACAAATTAGAATTGAAGTGATGTGTGAAATGATAAATGAATTAAGTCTAAGTTTTTAGATCTATTTAACATAAGTGAATACTTATAATTATGATATTACAATATACTCTATATACTTTTAATATGAATAAAATCTAAACGGTAACATTACAATAATAAGAATTTTGTTAAATATAAGCGATAGATTACAACTAACTTATGGGGTTAAAATAAAAATTTATGAATTTACTGTTATTATTTAAAAAAAAAATAATATAAGCAACCGTGTAGTCGTGTACCATATAGCAAGCTTCTTATCGGGCTTACCAAGTTAAATTAGAAACAAGTCATCGAGCCCAAAACATTCATACATGAGCCCAATAATCAAGCCCAAAGGCAGGCAAGCCCACTAAGAAAGAGTTTGTGTTCCCTTGATATGAGACCACCTAGTACCAAAGATCACCACTATTATTGGTGGTCTCCTAGGAGCAGACAAGGGCTCAATCCTCGCTTAGCTATTGGTCTACACCACACGCAAGGGCCCACAGGTAACGGCCATACACCACTGGCATCACCATATGACGTCACGTGGCAAAACTTGCTCATCAAAGTGATCAAATCTTCACTATGAATACAAGGGTATGTGTATCATTTTTCTCCAAGCACCTCCAAATAAACCATTATCATACAAACCCTAAAAACCTTAATTTCAAGGAAAGATAACAAGGTTATAATTTCCAAACCGATTCACACCAACCTTACCTTCATTCTATACAAGCTAACGAGTTATCTACGTAATCCACGGAGAGTAACGAATCGATCCAACTCAATTGCACTCAAGCCCTAATTTTATGCTTGAAAATGGGGTTAGTAATTTCTTGATCGATTAATAGAAATTAAATAATTTATTTTATTGAAGTTGAGTTTTCAAATAAAATATTTATTATATATATTATCTAAATATCCATCTATCTGGTATTAATAAAGTTTTTTGTAATGTTGAATCGTACAATCGTGTAATTTTTTTGAACGACTATTATATATAACTACTAGCAAGAAGCTAGAGAAAAAAAGTTACAAAAGGGGAGATAGAGATGCACTTGGGTTACAAGTCCATTTTATCCAATTTGAAATTACATTCAGAGATCTATTGCTATCCAAAGAAAAGAAATGAGTTTTACATCGACTCCAAGAGTGGAACTTGTCAATCTCTTTGAGTTGAATATGTTCTCGTTCCTATATCTCTAAATGATCCATAAAGTAGCATGAGTTACAACATCGAATAGCTTCCTTTGGGCTTCCAGAAAATGAACCAAGTTTAATAAGTTAAAAGCATCATAAAGATTAAGAAGAATCGGATGTGAAACATTCCACCATTGAAAGATTGTTCTCCAAAGCTTTTTTCGACCTGACAATCAACAAAGAGATGTAATACCGTTTCAAGATCTTCATTACAATAGTATATTCGTATATATAAGTGAAATTACATATTTACTCCTCTTATAAATGACAATCATCTCAAATTGCCAACTTTATATATCCTTTGTAAATTTTGTAGGGGTACATCTCATTTACTCACAAATGACTTATTTGTAAATGTGAATGAATAGCTATTATCAAGAATACCGGTGTATTCTTAATTCCTTTCCAAATTTTGATATTTAGAAATTATTTACTATAAGTATAAATAAAAGTCTATTTCCTAATAAAAAGTAATTAGGCCACTGACTTAATCACTCGATCGCTAGTATAAATAAAAGCATTAACGTGGATTTATTTTAACCATTTGAAAATGTTATTATCTATACAATAATGACAGAAACTTTATATTACTTTTCTAAGACGTATTGTTTAACAAGTATACCATCACACATAGATATATAAAAATTGTCACCACCATATTACGCTAGCAAACATACTGGTAATAGTAATACAGTAATACTACGTAATATAAATAATATGGTCGGATTCTAAAAAGTTAGTATCATGTAAGGGCAGAACGATAAATTTGTACGATAAAGTGAGGGGATTTTAGTAACTTATGCACTCTCAATTGTCCATATATATGGTTGCCGGTGAGTTGAATCGGCGGTTACATGCTAACTTTTGTTTATATCCGTCAGATCTACCCAACTTTTAATCTTGACCGTTGCAACTTATATTTGTTGGTTATCGACGGGTTTTTTTTGTCAGTTTTTTTTCCGGATGTCCCTTTCCAACCTCTACACACAAGGAGTAGTTTTAATAATATATTATAGGTTACTTATTTAATTTAGGTAATATTTTCCTTTTCTTTGATAACTTTTTTTTATATAACGCTTGGAATAATTCGGAATATATATTTAAAATCAGTGTAATTTTCTTTACATTTCCATATAAATTTTATCGGCATATGATATATATTTAACGAACGTATTTTTTTGTCTCGAAATCCACTTTTTGGTATCAAAATGTAGATAAAAATAAACTGGTCGTAGTGATATATTTGGATTAATACAAAAGTTATATAAGAAAAGTTAAAAGCAACAAACACAATAGTACGTTAATTTGAATATAATATACATTCTGATATTAATGCCCATGTATCTTTTTTTGATTGTATTCGACCTGCGTACTTTCAAAAAAGTCTGTTTACACGTATCATTTTTTTATATATGTAATTATGTTAATAGTAATGTTTTAATATATTTTAAAAGTTTATTATAAATTCAAAGTTTGTAGGTATTTATTGTTTAAACATAATTCAGCTGTCAAATTTCTGTGTGATCATAGTGGTATTTACCAACATTGTTAAAGATTTAAATACTTAAATGAGCATCATTGTATTGTTACACACAGACGCATTGTTACACGTTATTATGCTCAAACATTTGTTATATGTTAACAGCTTCCATGCAAATAGAGTTGTATATGTACATTAACTTTACGATATTACTGAGGTTTTTATATGACATCAATTTAACTAGACAACGTCCGGGTTAAATACTAGTTAAAGTCGTTATTACCTAATACTATCAGCCGAAGTCTTCTGTGTCGTTTCATTCGTCTCACACTGTCGTTTACTACTGTTCATAAGGGGTATCATTGTCTTTTTGTCGTTTCATTCGTCTCACACTGTCGTTTACCACTGCTCATAAGGGCTATCATTGTCTCTTAAAACATACTGTATTATGTGAAAATTATTTATGTGACATTTTGAAATGAAAACTTGCTTTTAGATTGGTTGGTTAACATGAGTTAGTCAAATATTGTAGACCAAAAGTGACCTGGGTTCAAGTCCCCCTTTTTACCTTTCTTATTTATTTTCATTCAAATACTTTTGAAATATTAATTTACACACTTAATAAAAAGGATGGAGTATACAATAATTATTATTCTAACAAATTAACAATCTCTTTAAATATATCATCAAACTTATCATTCTAAAAATGCACAATGGGACATTTTTAAGATTATAAACAATTATTTCGGTAAAGTTTTATCGAATAAATTATAAACATTATTCATATGTTTTTCACTTTGTTCTACCTATCGTCAATAACTTTCAAAAAGTATATATGTAATTATATATAGGGGTAAGTACATAAAAATGTAATTAACTATGACCTAACATTCATAGTGTGTACTCAACTATTCGGGCTTCCATTGTGTGTAACAAACTATTTCTTTCTTTCCATTGTATGCAATTTAGTGACGTATCAACGTGTAAGGATGACACGTGACACCTTATATAGATGACACATGAAAAAAATATCAGAAATTACATACAATGGAAAGATAAAGATAGTTTATTACATACAATGGAAACCCGAATAGTTGAATACATACTATAAATGTTATATAATAGTTAATTGCATTTTTATGTCATTACCCCTTTTGTATACATGTTTTGAAGTTTTAGTTCACCTATAGTCAAAAACAAACTATTAAAATAGTTTATTTTTGTTAAAGTATCTATTTTTTTATTCTAAGACGAAGTAGTAGTTTCAAAATAACCGTAACTTTAAACTCTTATATTTTCATTTAAAAAAAAAGTATATTGATTTAACTTAAAACAATGAATTTAAACTATCCGCCATTTAGAAGTGTATTTTAATATGACTCAACAACCTACATCAACAATAAGTTAGCAATTTAACCTCGCAGCGAAGCGCGATCATCGATCACCACAACCCTCGTTCTGTCTAAAGTTGTAATTTTTTTTCCTGTAAATTCAGATTTTCGTTTTAACTCCTTATACTATTCCGGTATTCCCTATTGGCAGATAGTTTCTTGTTTGAGCTAAAGTTAAAACTCGAGAGACTTTTATTTATTTAGTAGCTTATTGACTTTAAATTTTAAAATAGAAATATTTTATTATTATTAAGCTGAGATTTGGACACGCGATCAACGGTGACCACGGAAGCAAACTGCATTGCGTCGATGACTACTCCATCCTAAAAACAAAAATCATAATCAAATCAAATCAAATTTCTTCATAATAATATTTCAGCTATTTATTTCCCCCCTTCTTGTTCCCAACCGGCGACAAACACAAAACAAGCTTTTCACCGGTAACCCCTATGGCCTAACAATTTCTTTTGTGTTCGATTTAATTATTGGAATTTCTTCTCAATTAATTATTTGTTTATTCAGCAAGAACAACGTACCATCACTATGTCAGTGGATTGGTCTGAATTACAACCGGAACTAATCGAATCAATCGCAACAAAACTCCGAATCCACAAAGATTACATACGATTCCGAACCGTTTGTTCAAGCTGGCAAAAGTCAACTCCCAAAACCCCAAAACACCTCACAAGTCAACTCCCATGGCTGATGCTTCCACAAACCAATAACCATAATTCACAACCATTTTTCATTCTTTCAGATAACAAAATCCACAACCTCAATCTTCCAGAAGCTTCCATTATTCGTCGTAGATGCGGTTCTTCTCACGGTTGGCTTGTATTCCTAGAAGAATCCCCAACGATTTTCGTTATAAATCCGTTAACACGAGTTAAACACCACCTTCCACCGTTGAACACGTTTCCTAATGTTACAAATTTTAGCTTTTACGACGTGGGAAGAGAGTACTCGTTGAGAACGTTACAGGGGGATGTTTACGTTTGTAGTTTGAGAGAAATGCGTGATTCGTTTGTTAAAAAAGTTGTGTTTTCGTCGAGCCCAGATGATGAGGATGGAGATTATGTTGCACTTGTCATTCTTAATCAAACGGGCGATCTTGCTTATTGTAAAAAAGGTGATACTTTATGGAAGTTCATAGATAATGCAGAGTTGTATAGTGAAGATGTTGTGTATCATAAAGGGTGCTTTTATGCTGTGAGTAAATTTGGGACTATTGCGGTTTGTGATATTTCTGGGGATGTGCCAATTGTTTCTTTTATACATATGTCGTTACGAGTTGGTGGGGATATGCAGTATTTGGTTAGTTTAGGTGATGAACTGTTGTTGGTGAGTCGTTATTTGGATCTCGGGTATGATGGTAATCGGGGTCAAGTTGATAGCTTTTATAAAACGATTGAGTTTCGTGTGCTTAAGTTGGTTATGGATGGATTAGTGTGGGAGAGTGTTGAGAAGTTGGATGAATGGGCTTTGTTTATTGGGGGAAATTCATCTATGGCATTTCGGGCTTCTGAGTTTGAAGGATGTAAAGGGAATAGGATTTACTTTACGGACGATTATTCAGAGTGGAATTATAATGGTGTGAATGGGGATCAGGATATGGGTGTATATGATCTAGAAGATGGTAGTGTTGTAGATTTGCCATGTTATCCACGAACGTTTTATAATGGACGACGATGGGCGCCTCCCATTTGGATCAGTCCAAGTCTGCATTGATTACGTAAGACTTTATTGTTAAGGTTGTGTTATATTTGCCTATTTGTTATGCGGTTTATACCATAGCTGATCATGTACTAGAGATGAAGCCCAAAGGTATTTGATAGAGGTGGCAAAATGGGCGGGTCGAGTAATGGGTCAAAACAAGGGTAACTTAGTTAAGAGACATACTTGTCTGTTTGCCCTGAATAATCACTTAATACTAGTTTGCATTTGACTCATTGGATGTTTGGAACTAGGGGCGGAGCTAAAGGGGGGCAGTGGGAGCAGTCGCCCCCTAAAAATAAAAAATTATCGAAAAAATAATTTTTTTTAAGGTAATTAGTGTCAGTTTCGAATTTGACCACCCTAATGTAATAGAATGAAAAAAAAATAAAAAAAGTTGCCCCCCTTCTTAAAATTTCCTAGCTCCGCCCCTGTTTGGAACTTAACAAGATGTAGACCTCTTGTCATAAAGTGAGGTCAACTAGTGCAGATGTACTCGGATAGAGGGTTAGTAGCAGGGGTGCACTATCGTTTCATCTATAGCCTCCATTGGGACATATTGCTTGAAAACTAAAATTTATACATGTATTTGTGCAAATTGATAGAAATGGCATGATGGGGGATCAGGTGGGTTGGATAAATGGGTCAGTTCATGTATTTTTGGTATGGGCCGTTGTCCAAATTTGTGTATTGTATTACAAAACAATATCATCTTCTTATTAAGTTTTTGAATAAAATGATATAGGGGATTCTATACTTTACCCATTTGATCCATAGAGATAAGTCATCACCCAAACAAACCCATTTATAAGCAAATAGGTCGAAACTACAGCCTCTGTTTGTCTATCCTCTCATGGAACCCTATGAGACTTTTCTTATCCCATGTGATTGTCGATACATTCTATTACTGTGATTAATCCTCGCATATCAAAATGATGGCAGCTCTTATAACTGTGCGCTTCAAGTGTCTGTATAGTGAGGCTTCTTCACGACAGCTGTGGATTTATATTATAAAAGAAGGTTATTTCCTTTTTGTCGAACTCAGAAATCGGTAAGATTGACTAATTGGAAAAAACACCCATATAAGCAATGTGTTCAATATATGTACATTGGTGGCTATCCCTTGTATATAAGCCTGTTAAAAAAGAACTCTGTTGTACAAAATGTGATATATGTAGATTTATGGGAAAAATGTAATTTGATGTGAACAAATGTATCAAATGGTGGTGGTGGTTAGTAATGTTGATGGTACCTGTAGATTTGTTTGTGATCAAAATGTATATATGAAGTGCTCTGTTTGGACTTTGGAGTGAGATCATTTTGGCCCTGTTTCATCCCGATGCATACCCCTAAGACGAACCCCTTAAGTTTAATTACTTTTGGACGTATAGTGCTCATTTAGATACAGGTGAAGGGTAGAAGCAGATACAGGTCTTAATAACTTAATTGCTTTGAGAATCTCTGATTCAATTAGTTCATTTACATGACATCTTCTTACAATTAACAATCATAAGTCTTTGCAGGTTTGATCAATTCTTCAAATAAAATACAACCGTTTGTAGTGCAGGTCTATTTTATACTAGTACTTTAGGTAAATAGTATTCGGTATAAATTAAGAACATTTACAATTCGTATCAAGTGTATATATTTGCTACAGACGAGTTTGCTAGATGTATATATAAGAAGATTCAAATATCTTATATTACATGTGAACCAAACCTGCTCCATGAAACCTGAGCTTCTTCTTCACTTATTTCTGAAGATCATGTTGGGATCGATGACCTCAATGAGAAATCACACAAGTAATATAGCGAATAAATAAAGTAATAAACGAAACGAAAAAATAGAAATAAAAACACAAAGATTTAGGTGGTTCACCTCCTCAAGTTAATCCACAACAACTTAACGATTACAAGAATAGAGACGCTCAACTAATCATACTTGAACCCTATATTCCAAACCCGGATAACTTGAACTTGGAATAACATGATAGTTACTCCATATTAGATTCACTTTATTAATGAAAATCTATATTCGACGGTGCACACTACATACCCTGAATGGAAATCCACACCTCTCACTGCTTTCCACGACACAAGTCAAATTCCTACATGCCCCAAATGGAGTAATGGACTAATATACTATATGTCCTTTTATACACTTGTGAGTTATGACTTGAAACTTAAGAAATATGGTACATAATGTGTGAACATAAAAAACACACGTAAATTATTGGGACTGTTAGTTGGTATCGCCCATTGGTACTTCAGGACGTCAACTCAGCAGTGAATTATGAGTGAAAGCCAATAAAATACTCTTTGACATCAACTGCGATGAATTCGTCTAGAATTACTCAAGGTTAAAGCTGTTAAATTATCACATGTACTAGTAAATTTCCAAGCCGTGCGATGCACGGCGCTGCTTAAAATAGTTAGGGTGCGTTAGTTACGATAAACTCCTCTAAATTTTGAAATTTTTTCTGAAAATTGAAAAATTATAATACCTGTTCAAGTTGTGCTTTTTGAGAGAAATTTGTTAAGAAAGGGGAATATGTGATTTATGATTTCCTACATTTCTTATTCTAGATATTGAAATACTCATTTATTATACTTGAACACATTTTCTCAATTTCTTTTGATTTTCAAGGAATTCAAAACGTTGAAAAAACATAAAAAGAAATGGAAATAAATTTTCGTAACTAAATTAGATCTAAAGTAATCAACTTTTAAATTGAAATCGATCATGAGTAATATATGACACATAAGTAGGAAATTGTATGAGTATTAGATAAGAGGAATAATTTTAAAACGTAAATGTACTTTAGCTATGAGACAAGAAGAATGGCACAATAGAAATTAATTTTTTACTTCTATTTTAGAGTAAATTGCATGAATGGTCCATGTGGTTTACACACATTTTCACCATTAGTCTATGTACTTTGTTTGTTGCATGGACAGTCCAAAAGTTCAAAAGTTGTTGCATACTTAGTCCCTTCTCTACTTAAAATGATCAAAATATCCTTAGTGAAGCTATATATTTTGCATGGTTTGAGGAGGGTATTTTAGTCATTTATGTAAAGGAAGGACTAAGCATGTAACAACTTTTGAACTTTTGGACTGTCCATGCAATAAACAAAGTATGGGGACTAAAGGTGAGAATGTGTGTAAACCACAGGGACCATTCATGCAATATACTATCTATTTAATTAATAGGATGCTTAGAGCTTACAAGTAAAAAAAATGCCAATTTTTATTTTTATCTTTTTATAAATTATTTTATTTTATAGTATTAAGTAATAACTAATTTAAGGAGAAAGTGTTCATAAGTAATACTCCCTCCGTCCCAATTTTATTGTCCTTAGACAAAAAACACGCAGTTTAAGAAAAACATCACTATCTCTCTTACTTTTTGCTAACAAGACAATTTTACCCTTTACTTTTTACCTACCTTTTTGTCTTACATATATAAATTAGGGACAAAAATGAACTTTATCTTATTATTCTTTTCTATTTATGGAAGTGGACAATTAAATTGGGACATCCCAAAAAGGAATAGTGGACAATAGATATGGGACGGAGGGAGTATATAATACTACATACAATATGATATAGATTAGTTTTTTATAAATGTTTGTTGAGTTAATATCTTAGATTAGTTGGTGTTTTACAAAATTAATGTGTCATCTCTTAAAGAGCTAAACGTCCAAATAAAAATGTAAATGTGTCTCATGATTTATGTAATTCTAAGAAATAAAGATTGAGAAAAACATAAAACGTTTATAAAAGAGATGTAGATATTTCAAAAAGAGTTGAGAAGATATTGCTAAGGCAATTTTATTGAATGGATGAAAGTGAGGGTGAAATCGCTAAGGCTTGAATGATCTAAATGGGTAAACGATCCGAGGGGATATGGCGAGGTTCGTTGAGTAGATATTGAACGATGATTCTGGTCAGGGCTGAGTTTTATGCAGACCGCATTACTGGAGTTGTGATCATATCAGGGGTTATGTGTGTTAAAAGTTGTGTCTGTGTTCCTTGTTTGTGGTGCAGGATGTATCTATATTTCTGTTGGGCCATTGATTGTATTTGTTTGTGTAGCATGTGTACAGGAGTCATGTTCCTTGCATGATCTCTTTGTAGTTTAGTTTGTGTTGTTTTGTGGTTGGAGCCTCTGTATGTGATTATATTGCTTTAATAAATTTGCTTTTTCTAAAAAATTTCAAAAAGAGTTAGTTATGAAAAAATCAAATGAAGTAATACAAGTTTGTTAATGAATGGTACAAATAAATATTTTGCTCTTCTAATGAAAATAATTATAGCGTGAAGATTATGTTATTATATTAAATACTAAAAAAGATATGCAAAATTTATTAGTTTATTTTTATTATTTACTTAAATTAAAATTTTGTGTTAATTTTAAAGTTACAAGTGTCAATTTCCTAAACATTCATGTGGCACCATATTAGATGTTAAGGTGTCAAATTGTGATTAAGTTTGCTATTTCATATATATATATATATATATATATATATATATATATATATATATATATAAGTTTAAGACCCGCAAAATTTGCGGGTTGACTTTAGATATGTCTTATATATGGATGTGTTATATGGATTTAATAATTATCTTGGTGTTGGTGTACGGTACATCGGTTTGCATTGTTTTAATTTTAAATGAAAAAATGCATCAAGGGTTTGAATTGTGATAGATTTTGAATTGATGAGTCCAAATATATAAACTAATTAATAGGGATAATATTGTGTATGATATCACTTTGTTATTTGTATTGATATTTAATAATGCTATATTATTCAATTTAAAATCATACGGGTATGTTTTTCCAAATAAGCATATTCACTGGTTCAACAAGTTAATACTGTTTTGTACATAAAAAATAAAGGTCTTTGCAGTGCATTGATGGTTTTCGTCCATCTAAGTTACTCTCTGTAATTTTTTTTTTAAAATTAACAACTTATAATGCATTACTTTGTCTTTTTAACCTTGACGAAAGATAACAAAACATGACACCTCAAATGCAAGCTCTAATGACCCAAATGACGTTAACACATCCTTATAAGATTAAATGGTAAATTATTTTAGAGATGTAAATCGAGATATGGAGAAATTAGTGGCAAAAGAGTAAATTGTTTAATCAATTATTCATAATATTGTGTATGATACCATTTTTTTTTTGTATTTGTATTGTTCTTTAATGATACCACTATATTATGTACCGAAACTTTGAATTAGTTAATTAAATAGTTAAATTGTTAGCTTTAAGATTTTAATTCTTGTAATTCGGTATCGTTTTTTTCCATGTTTCAATTTTGCGTCGTATTTTCAATAATTTTTTTTTGTTTCGCCAAAGTTACATACATGAGGATAACCGAAACTCGCGAATAGATATGAAAAACCGATGGGTAATACTAATTGGGTACACAACGGGTATTGGGCCGGGTATCAGTACGAATATTCTAAATCGGTATTGTGGTATGTGTACAAATATACTAAAACTCGTCGGAAACTAATCCGTTGGCATCCATAATCCAAGCATTGTAAATTATAAACTGGTAAAAGAATTCAAAAAAGCGGTAGTATAGATACAACTACCCTAAAATCCACCAGAAGCCGACCTGTTGACATCCATGATCCAAAAATTATAAATTATAAATAAATAAAAGGATTAAAACGAGTAAATCGTATAAGAATTTAAATTACTGGACGATGGAATGTCGTTATGAATTTTTTGGAATTGAAAATAACTTATTGAAGTTTTTTTTTAAGAATAAAATAAAATAAATATGATTGTAGGAAAAATTTAAATTATAGAAGAAGTAATTAATTATAAAGTATTTGGAGGATTATATACAAATAAAGGAAAAACAGAAGATTTATATTGTAAATATTAAAGGGTGTATATTGTAAATATAGAAGGGTAAATTAGTCTTTTAGTTGTATAATAATTGGATTAATGATGTTATGAAATAAATTAAAGGTTAGATCTTAATTGTTGATACTTATCTAATGGTTCTTATTCTCTCTAGATTTTTCTTTTAATATATATATATATATATATATTTATATATATATATTATGTTAGTAATCACAGAAGGAGGGTTAACTGTTAATACTTTTTGTTAAACTTATGTGATGATTCATTAAAATATCTTTTCATTTTTTTATCCTACAATTACTTGCTGTTTTGCGCGGAGAATATGCCGGTTACAATTGATACTCATAACACATGTCAAATTAAATGTTTAAATGAGAAGATATAAGGTGTATAAAACATGTGTAAATTATTATGTAGTTTAGACTTTAGAGTATACACAATGATAAAAAGCTTTACAAATTTTTTTTTAAAAAATCACACACACAATTATCAATAAAAAAACATTGCATCCAAGACTTGAATTTTCTCAAACATTTGCACAATAAAGATTTTCCTTCAACGAAGAAAAACTTTTCTAAAACTTTTTTGGCACTTCAACACATCGTTGACTTTTTTACACTTAACTTTAAATTAATTATAAGCCATAATAAAAATCAAATTAAATATAATAATAATAATAATAATTTAGTACTGTATTACACTACTACGTACTCCGTAGTAAATTACACAGAGTATTGTAGTAGGGGTGTCAATGGGTTGGATCTTGATCTGGATCCGCCCCGCCCCGCCCCATTTATGTGACCCAATGGGTCGGAAAAATGGATCCATGGACCCAATAAGGGATCCAATGGGTCGACCCATTTAGATGGATCTCTACTTGGATCGACCCATGACCCGTCCGGGTCGACCCACTAAAAATTCAATATTAAAATTTTCACAAATTACATTGTATAAACCTGTGATTCTGTGAATCAATTTAAAACCTTAAAACAAATGACATAATCGCAAAATACATAATCCGATTACATATTTGGAAATACACCAACTCATACCATGATTTTTTAACCATGTATCATTTCAATAGTACACCATAAGCTATACATTTTAGAGCAATGACACAACAACATATTACTTGGCCACTCCAGCTTTGCTCTGCTATTCCAAAATCCATACTTTTGATAGCCCCATTAATTAGCTTGATACCTGGAAAACAAACGACAACAGTCACCAAATCCACATACTTTAGATAGCCCCATTAAGGTGCCTTTTGCACATTTGTGACCCAACCCACATAACACAGTCTGTTTACAACAAAGTTAAATAATTGGTAATTACAAAGACCAAATAAAACATGATATATATTAAAAAGTGAAACTTACATCATCAAATCTCTTCAATCCAGTCTTGTGTGGTAACCAACGCTTCAACAAGTTCCGGAAGCATAGATGCACGTGTCTCATTGATTGTTCTTCCCCCTACACTAAATGCCGACTCAGATGCAATTGTTGTCGCGGGTACTGCCAAAATATCTCTAGCTATTTTTGCTAGAACGGGATACCTACTTGCATTCATTTTCCACCACTTTAACACACAAAAATCACAATATCGAGGCAACAATGGATCTAGCAAATAAACAGATGCCTCTGACGTAGACTTAGACTTTTGGTGCCCCCCTTGTGACTCCCCTTTCTCACGCCATGCATCGAATCCACTAAATCTGTCACCTGATTGTACCTTATTATGACGAACCCTACGATCATGAATCTCACCAACAATACTTCTATTATATTCTTCATATAATGCATAGTAAGCATCCTCAACCCGATTTACATATGTTTCAGCATCATCACCATAAATTTTTTCATAGTAATAGCTCACGAAATTCAGTTTAAATCGTGGATCAAAAACAATAGCTAAAGCTAGAACCAAACAACATTGATCCCAATACTTCTCAAATTTCACTCTCATTGGACCCGCAACTCCTCTTAAAACGTCGTCTTCACTGCTTTCCCAGTCAGAAAGTTTAAGTTGCAAATCACAAACATCCGGGAAAAATAAATTTGAAGTGGGAAAGTTACTACCACTAAAATGTTTCGTTGCATCATAAAAAACAGCCAAACAATCTTTAATTGTAGTTGCAACTTCCCATTCATCAGCAGTAGGATTATGGGTATAATTTCCATCAAGTTGGGTTAAACGACCAAGTGCGTCTTTCATTGATATTGCAACCTCAAGCATAAGGTAAGTTGAATTCCATCGATTTGGAACATCGGTTGGTAATTTCTTTTTACCCAATTTCAAATGATTAACCGCTATATCAAACTTTTGTTGTGCAATTGTAGATGTCTTCAAGTATCTCACAGTTTGTCTAATCTTTTCTATTAGCCCCTGAATTACTTTAAGTCCATCTTGCACAATCAAATTCAGTATGTGTGCACTACATCTTACATGAAATAAATCACCATTTAAAGACAACAACGAGTCATCCTTGAGCCAAGATTTTAACAATCTAACCATAACATCATTCGAGGAAGCATTATCAACCACCATGGCAAACAACTTCTTATCCAAATTCCATTCCAAAATTAACTCCCGCATAAACTTGTACAAAGTGGTACCATCATGTGGGTATTCTAAATGCCTATATACTAGAATTTTCTTTTGTAACTCCCATTTATCATCAATATAATGAGCAGTCAGGCATGCATATGCAATATTTTGATGATCCGAAGTCCACATATCAGTTGTAAGAGTTACCTTGCAAGAAAGATTTTCCAAGAAAGCAAACATCTTCACTTTCTCTTCTTTATAGATGTCGATGATATCTGATCTCAGCGTATTTCTTGAAATGATGTTGAAGTTTGGGTTTAAACCGTGAGCAAATTTCTGAAACCACTTGTGCTTGACAATAGATAACGGATAGTTGTGTTTAACAACCATGGTTCCAAGATCCTTTCTACTAGTTTCTTGATCAAACTTATAAGTAGCAGTCGAAGTTGATTCTGAATCATCAATGAGTTCACTATGTTTCCTTTTCAGATGTTTCCTCAAATGACTAGTTCCACCATCTCCAGTAAGGCTTGCATTACAGTGGTTACAAATTGCAACAGATTCCCCGTTTATTTTCTTCTGTTTTCTAAAGAAAAGCCAAACTGTAGATGTTAGCCTCCTTTGGATCACAAGATCAGTATCATCAAACCCGGTTACAGATTCATCATCTCGTGGACTTGATACACTAGCCATATATAACTAAAAAGTCACTATAATCTGCATAACACGAAAGTTATAAGTCACTAACATACAAATATTAAGCTATAATCATGAACATATTATAACAAACAAGTGACCAACAGATACTCTATTTAACAGCATTGTTAACAGCATACTTAACAACATAATTAAATCATAATTAACAGTACAAGTGAACATTTCATAGATATCATTTAAGTTCTTATTAACAACATAACTAAATCCACACAATGCACATAACCAACTGTCAATCATTTATACACTCTAACATAATTAAAAGAACATACACACAATATAATTAACTTATCATATCTTCCAACAATCATATAATAACATTAAAGTTTACCGATTAAACTAGCATCAATAAGCAAATTACAGTAGCAACAACCTAAGACATAACGAATGAAATTGATAGTTAATTACATTACAAATATACATATAAGCATATATATAATCGATAACTAATAATTGATTGATCGTTACCGAAAACGTCTGGAGCAACTCTATTACCGAAAACGTAGTTTCGCGTACTTGTAGGATGTAGCTCGATGCTTGGATTCAGTTAGATCTTTCAATTAGCTCGATTCTTCGATTCAGTTAGATCTTTCAATTGTTATATCGATGCGAATTCGAGCTTCTGATGTGAAACCAATTAGGGATTTGTGTGCGCTTATTTTTTTGGGGAAAACTACAATTATGAGATTCACTGTAAAATTTATTTTAGAAATAATTGGATCGACCTATATCCAGGTCCAAGTAAATAAATCAGTTGGATCTGGGGCAGACTAAGACCCATTAGTTAATGGATCAGATCCGGATCCAAGTAATTGGATCTTAAGACCTATTGGATCACAAAGAGATCTGACCTGACCTGGCCCATTGACACCCCTATATTGTAGAAATTGTTAATCAGAGATATCGCGTTTGACTTTGACTCTTGACCTTGGCGTAGAAGTAACGCCAGCGAGGCAGCGATACCTATAAATACACGGCATTTCCACCAGTCAGTCAGTCTGCAAATCAATTCCTTTCTTCAAATTTAGGTTTTTTTTTCTTAGGTTGTATTCCCAATTTCGGATCTCTCTATTTGGATTCAGGGTTTTCTTTGAGAGATTGATATTCTCTTCAAGTTTAGGGTTTTTCTTTGGACTTCGGAGGGGGGTTTTAGACATTGGTTGTTGTTTTCTCAAAATTAGGGTTTTTTTGGAGACATTGGTTGATTGCTCTTTGAAATTAGGTTTTTTTTGGAGACATTGGTTGAATGCTATATGAATTAGGTTTTTCTCTTTTGACATGATTGAATTCTGTTCGAAAATTAAGGTTTTTTCGGAGATGTTGATTGAACGGCTCTTCGAAATTAAGTTTTTTATATTCGGAGACATTGATTGAATGATGATGTCAACAAACGCTCTGCATGTGCTTATAGCAATGAATTCGGTATGATTTAAATTTTTATGACTTTGATTTTATGTTGTTTATCCTGATGCTCCGTATAATAATGTTAGGGCTTCTTACTGTGTTATATTCCGATCCTTTTCTATTTGTTGATGAATTATCATAATGTTATTTGATTCAACTTGATTAAAAGCTTTTGTTGTACAACACATAAAATTGATGACTTTGAATACCAAAGTTTATGGGAGAACTGATGAAGGCATATGGTACAAGTAATTGATTCATGATTTTATAAAATAATGGTAAGTATGGCATTAAGACCCTTGAAATACACCCTTTGGGTTCGTTTTCGTTTACCTGAACTTTTCTGTGGCTTCTTTAAGTTCTTCTGGTATGATTCCCATTTACTTATCACCTAATAATCATGCAATTCTGGAAATACTAGAAGTTTGAAACTTTGGGTTTTTAATTAACTAGTCACATGACATCATATAAGTTGTTTGCACCTCTTTTCAGTAATATAGACATAGCTCGGGAGGTTGGTAATATAGAGGTTGAAGAAGGAGTTTTGTTTCGTAAGTACCGTATTTGTCTTCTTCTTCTTCTTTCTTCCATATATGTATTTATTTATTAATTCTCTGTTTACATATGAAAGAGTTACGGTTGGAACTGGAAAGTCTCTGCCAAAGTGATCAAGTTATAAAAATTGATCAAGTAGCGATATGTCAACCGCTATATGAAATGATAGGTACTACTATTCATTTAGTAGCGATTGTACAACTGTTCAGATGTTGTTAGCATGAATTAAATATAAATATTCTTTTTGGCAGGGAATAATGAATTACATCAGGCAGAGGAAAATTAATTGATGAGACATAGTTTTCAGCCAAAGGTATCATGGACAGCTATTTGAAATATTCTTGAAGTTTTTCTTTATGTTTATCTTTGGCTCTTCAGTTTTATAAAATTTTACAACTCGTTATTAGTTTTGATGTAACAATCAATGTCTTACTGGTTGAACTCAAGCATACAAGATCCAAAATTCTCTTGAATGAGTTTTGCAGAATTCGTGACTGATATGTATAACTAAGCGATTTCTTTAGTTAACAGAGCCTCGCCCTGGTGCAACTTATGATTTCAGGGAGGGGCCTTTTCTAATTAAAGCTAAGATGGTACATAAAGGTTCATATAAAGGTTTCTGTGCATGTAGGGCTAAGGTTACATAAGTTCAGACCCTTACTAGACCTTAGACTGATGTGCATCTCGGATGTCCTTGTATAGAGGTGGAACCTGTCATCTTGCTCAAACCATTTTGTTTGTGTGTTTATGCTCTGCTGTTACAATGATATCAAGAGGTTAGTATATGATACAGCTTAGTTATGCATATTTTAATTAATTTGATTGGCTCAACCTAGATAGCTAGTCCTTTAATCTTTAAAGAACAGCATGGATGTGTGGAGTGTCTAATATATTTTTTAATTAGCTTGTAGAGTAAAAAAAAAAATTGTATTGTATTACACATTTTGTATGTGATATGCTTTGAACATACCACTGATATACTGTTTCAACTATTTTAGTTGGCCTGCTGATAAAGATTTGAAGGAACTTTAAGAAGCAGGCATATCAATGAAGTGCTCCCTAATCTTACAAGATTGTGCCACAAAGGTATTTCTATTGAGTTACACTCCTACCTACCATTTATCGATTTGTATAAGAGTTTACATTGGTTTTTAATGCAGTTATATTTATAGGTTAGTTGCCGCACTTGTAGAAACAAGTTCAAAAATCATATCAATTTTTGGCTGGATAATGATATATTGTGTCAAGTGTCAACTATATTTGGCTGTTTGCTTCCTTTGCAACACATGGGATAGTGAGATTGTGTTTATCCACAAATGTTGTGCATTTTTCTGGTATTATCTTATCCTAAAAATAATAATAAAATAGTTATGTCCTACTTTTTCTTCTAATACTTTCTCAGGCTATTAGAATTGCTGCAGATACAGACCCAGAGGTTGATCACCTAATTGGCCTGCCCTGCACGGTATTAGAAGGTACCTAACTTGAAAGTTATGCTTCTAATTTTCCCTGGGATCAGTCTAAACTTGCGTTTCTAAATGTGTTCTTTCGTTCATTGCACAGGTCTTTTCTCTTTGCTTACCGACTTTTTTCTCTGAAAATGGGACACACATAGGTGACTATCTGATGCTGGTAAGTTGTTGATAGAAACGATTTACCTTTTTTTTGTATGAAAGCTATTGGCATTCTCTCTTGTAAATTTTGTCTCCTAAGTCTGTACAAGTTATTCCATCAGTTGGTCATGGGTTTCCACATCCAATATCGTGTCTAATTTTTTTGGGAGTTGATAGATACAACAAACATATTACTTCATACACCAAACTGTACAATCGTTTAAGCTCAGAGTACAAACAGACTAAAGCATATGTTTGGTGGATGAATTAAATTATTTGTTGTATGTATCACTTCCTAGTTTTTTTATCTGATCTTACTCTTTATTTATTTATTTGTTTGTTGTTTTTTTATCAATGTCTTATCAACTACGAGTACTAATGAAGAGTATTATCATCTGATCAGCAACTCATAGCTTTTACAGTTTAAAAATACAAGACCTTTACCAGTACTGGAACTCCTGAGATTGAATTTACCTGATGTGTAACTAACAAAGTGTACATATTTTACAACTTAGAGCCGCTGTCCTCCTTGTCCATTGAAGAGGGCGGAAAGGAAAATGATGAGCAAATAATTTTGATGTGAAAATAGGCACAGTGTTTAACTTAACACTACGTAACCTTGTTTCCAAGGACATTGCTGATAAGGCTCTTTCAGTACTTATAACATCTGGCTTGGTGCATGCAAGCATATTCCATTTGAAATTGCTCTGGTAATAGTGTAATACACGATACTTTTCCTGTTCTAATATAGTGTTAAGCAAGTATGTATCCCGTTGTCTGAAACTATGTCTTTCTTGGTTGATTAGACTGTACTCCTTCTTTCTCTATGTTTTTTTTATAGTTGAACTTCCAACTATATACCTTCTTTGTTAATTTTGTACTAAATGCATATATTTTTTCTTTTATATAACTGGATTTTTGTTGAGACAATGGCTTCCTGTGTATTTGGTTCAGAAAGGTCATGGTGTTTGGTCCTGTTATCTTTCTCTAGTCTGTGTATCTACACATGTTATAAGTGCAACTTACAGTTTTGTGGTTTATGGACACAGTAACAACCATTATGGATCGTTTTGAGCCTCTGTGGGTGTGGTGTTGGGTCACTAGTCTACTGGCTTAGAATTCTAGATTTTTTTTGTGGCTTGCCAATTTTATCGGTCCATTGTGTCCTTTTAATCGCTAATCAATCTCTGATTACAGGATTCTCTCACCAATAAATTTTGGTGGTTTAACTTATTCTATTATCTTATAATGTTACTTCATACCCTCTATGCTGCAACTAAGGGCTGGTGTGATTCACAACAACAGAAGGCTATGGTTCCAGGTAAGTTTTTTATATTCAAAGATGGGGTCAGTTCTCTCGGTGTTAAGCTTGATGTCGTTGCTCTATGTACACATTGTTAAGCATGATGTCATTGCTTTATGTACAGGATGATCTTGCATATCTTTGGATGAGATATGCAAACTTGTCCCTGGTGGATGCTTAGTATTTTTCCCAAGCTATAAGCTTATGGAGAAAGTGTTTCAGTTATGGAGAAAGTTGTCCATGGTGGATGCTTAGTATTTTCCCTTGAAATATAATCCCTTTAGGTTCGCTTTTCGTTTATCTGAACATTTCCGATCATGTGGATACAGTCATACAACAGGTCTGTTATTGTGTGATCTATGGGTTCTTTATATGACTACTATTACTTATCACCAAATTATCATGCAATTCAATTGTTATATATCTTACTTTTGCTTTTTTATTTCAATTGTTGGAATTTTATGGCGAATCTACAGCTTGCTTCATGCAAATGTCTCAGTTTGGACTCGATTTTATGGTTTATAGTGGCACTGGACACTAGTAGTGGCTTGTTTCGGATATTTGCGAAAATGTCATCTTATATGTATGTTTCTTTAACTTCAAACTTCCAAAATTATATTATGCTTACAGCTTGATGGGGGACCGAACCACATGGTTCTAAACTGGAACTGAATTGGTACGTATCGATCGAAAAAATGTCTATAGATCAATTCCGTTCATGGGGTCAATAAAAGTTATTTTACATTCTTATCAATAATTGGTTCAAAACTTCAAATAAGGTTTAAAAATTCCGATAAGGGGCCTGTAAATCGTTACCGATTTGGCATGTTATGCAACTCTGTGGTAGTGTGAAGAGTTTAAGGTTTAATTATCTCATTCACTAAATGAATAAACATCTATCTATCTCTGTGGTAGTGTGAAGAGTTTAAGGTTTAATTATCTCATTCACTAAATGAATAAACATCTATCTATCTATATTTATAAAACACATATTTTTCATTGTTTTTTAGTCATGCCACATCATATCATTACCTTATTTTAAAACCTTTCTAATCATGCCAAATCATCAATTTAATTTTTCATTTAAAATTCATAAATTTTTCTTTATTTATTAACCGTGCTACATCATCTCATTACTTTTTTTCCAAGATCCTCCTAATCATGCTAAATCATCAATCTAATTTTTCCTTAAAAATTCATAATTACTAACACTTTCGTTTAAAAAATTTATAAAAATATAAATTCATTAACAAATGGCTACGTTTCTCATAATTTAATGTTATTATAATTTATTATATAACTTTTCAATTTGCTTTTTAGCCATTTCACATCATCTCATAACCTTTTTTAAAACCCTCCTAATCATGTCAAATCATTAAAAAAAAAATTAAATTCATAATTACTAACACTTTCATCTTAAAAAATGATAAAAAATTAAATGCATTAACAAACTGTTACGTTCTATTTTTTAAAGGGTCATAACTCAATGTTATTATAATTTATTATAAAACCTTTTTGAATTTCTACATATCACACATTACAATTATCTAATATTATCATCATCAGCTACCATGTTTTAAGAAAAGCGGTTTTAATGATTAATATGGAATTGATTGTGTATTTGGTATATGTTACTATTGAGTTTCAATAATAAATTCCCAACTTTCAACAATAATTATACAATTAAAAACCTAAAAAAACGAATGATTAATTGTTTTTTTATATTAAATGTCATGTATCACAGTGGCTCAACAAATGTATTAAAACTTAACATAATTGTAACACCCCCAAAATTCGTTGATTTAGTTTAGCGGAAGCGTTTAGTTAAGTATGGGGAGTGCCACAATACACAGTACATGCATACGTATCAGAGCATATGATTACAACAGAACAAATATATTAAGATGCCAAAGTATTAGTTACAAAGTTTACGATTCCTCGAATCATACAAGTTTAAAAGTATTAAGTTTACAAAAGTAGATTTCGTAAATATGACTAAACAGTTTCAGTTATATAAAAGAAATCCAGTTGTCAAAAGTTGGCATCCTATACTTTGTGGGTCGCCTATGTTCCAACGTGCAGGCGGTTCTTACGTGCGCAGCTAATTCCCTGAAAAACATAGTAAAAGTTAACAACGAGGTTGAGTGAATTCACAGGTTTTATGTTTACAATTATAGTTGGTTGTTTCAAAGCGTTCACAAATAGTTATCGTCATCACGATCAAATAAAGTTTCGTGGAGTGTTATCCAATGTGTACGTTTAGTGGGATGTAGCCCAAAGATGTAGTTACGTGGGATGTTACCCAAAATATAGTTTAAGATTCGTAGGAAAGCGGTATCCTATTCTTAATTGTAGGAATGATAGTATCCTGATAGTTATTCGTAGGAATGTCAGTATCCTAACAGTTGTTCGTAGGAATGTCAGTATCCTAATAGTTGTTAACGGATCCATGTCAGTAGGATCGAGTACCCATGTCAGTAGGGTTCACCTAGTGGGGAGTGTCAGTGTCCCCTGTTCTACAAGTATAACGGATCCATGTCAGAAGGATCTAGTACCCATGTCAGTAGGGTTCATATAGTAGGGAGTGTCAGTGTCCCATGTTCAATAAGTATAATGGATCCATGTCAGTAGGATCTAGTACCCATGTCAGTAGGGTTCGAATAGAAGGGAGTGTCAGTGTCCCTTGATCCATGTCAGTAGGATCTGGTCCATGTCAGAAGGACCCATTAGTTACCTAGTCAGTTTCGTATAAGCGTTGCTGGTCATTCTCCAGCGTTTCCAAAACAAGTTTAATACGTTTACAGTGTTTGTAGTATGAAAACGTTTATTCATAAACGTCATTTTGTGTAACAGTTTAACAGTTCAATGTACTCTAATTGTTTGAGTAAATCAGTATACAATCATGTATTTCAAACGTTTGACTATGTTTTCCACCCCTGTTCAAAAGCAGTTAAAACGGTAAAAGTAGGGGATGTGAACTCACCTGTTGAGTTAAGTATGTGCGAGTGCTAGCAAGGCCTAAAGCCCAAGTCTAATCCGAAATCTCCTAACACCCTATACGTATGAGATTTAATAAGTATGTGGATGTCTAGTTTGACCATCCATGCTAGTGTTCGTTTAACCAAATTATGTCCAAAGTGTTTGTTTGTCGTTTGAGTTTGTAGTTTTAGAAATGTATACGACTCGTTGGTAGCGGTTTGTAATAATAATTTCTGAAAACATTATTATATTCGTTTCGTTTTATGCTTAGCAAAAGTATATACTTTTGTAAGTCAATCATCGTTGTAAAAAGTGTAGTTGTCGTTACGCGAACGTCGAATCGTTGTGCAAAACTCATTTCGCAGACCAGGTCAGTTCAGCTCGCTCGTTCAGCTCGCAAGCTCGGCTCTCAAGGGTTCAATTCGCATCTCGGTTCGGTTCGCAGCTCGGTTCAGTTCGCAGCTCAGTTCGGTTCGCAGCTCAGTTCGGCTCGCAGCTCGGTTCGGCTCGCAACTCGTTCGGTTCTCAGCTCAGTTCGTTTCGCATCGCGAGCTCGGTTCGCAGCTCGGCTCGGTTCGCATCGCGAGCTCGATTCGCAGCTCGGCTCGGTTCGCAGGAAGAACAGATCTTGGCTCGCAGAACGAGCTGATCGTATTTTTAAACTTTAAAAACGCATTTTTAAGTCATTTTTGGACATAATAAGTTGATATAACACTAATACATGGTATATTAATCATTATAAACATGAAATAACAAAGAAAATATCAAAATCTAGGAGTTTTCGAAACGTGTCGGAAACTTACGCGTGTCTGTTTTGAATTCCGAAAAGATAGAAGTGTAGATCGTGATCCTGTGAGTGTTTTATTCCAAAGAAGCTAAGTGATTCGAGTCATTTTTGTGGTAGTTTTTAGTGGTTTTTGGTGGTTTTTAGAGAGAGGTTTGAGAGAGAATGAAAGTAGAGAGAGAGAAGGTGAAATGAAAATGAGGGTGGGAGTTGGAGCCGGTTTTGGTGGTTCCAAAAGGAGAGGGGACTTTGTCCCCAATTTGCGGTATTTGGCCCGTGTTTGTTTACCCGATCGTTAAATGTTCAAATATTTTAATTTGGTAACTTTTTAAATACGTATTCGGATTTATTTTTAGATGAGATATTTTATAAAGATATTTTAGTTAAGTTATACAAATTTAAGAATTTATTCTGTTTTGTTTTGTCAGAGATGTTTCGAGTTGTTTTCAGTTTGCAAAATACTTTGTAAATATTATCGACATAATATTTAATAGTTAATAACGTTATTTAATAATTTCGTTTTATTAAATAATTTTGTTCACCAACTGTCGTATATTTTTGTCGCGTTTGTTCCAATTGTTTCGTACGTAATTATAACTAATTACAAAACGTAATACTACGCGTATTAACTAGTTGGGCTTTGTTAGACTTACCTCTAAAATGAGTTGTGAATTCACTCAAGTAGGGAATTAGCCTAATAATGCAAGTGTTTAGCGTATGTAATCGTGTTTAAATTTGCAGGGTGTCACAATAATTTTGCAAGTGATGGTTGTTACCGTGAGAAGTGGGCAGAAGCCCAAAATTCAACTACTCTTAAGAAAGGAAGAGACTACATTATATTGGATGTATCAACGGATTAAAAATTAAATACAAATTCATCAATTATAGTTTGATTTATATTATTAATCATTTTTATTGTCAATGACATTTGTATTTTTTAATTTATAACATTAAACTTACAAATTAATATAATTGTATTTTATAATGGTCGTGCATCATGGATAAATACCTAGTTAAAAATATACTGCAACTTCTTAGTGTAAAGACACTTATGCTCTTTGGCCAACTATTAAGGATACATTTTATGTCTATTTAATCGGGGCTTGTGCGAGAACATAAATATAACATACTATATGATACAGCAAGATTCTCATTGTAATATGTTTCTATATTTGTTTAAACCAATTTCATTTACTGTCCCAAAATAAATGTCTCACTTACTATTTTAGGCTGTCCAAAATAAATGTCCCGTACTAAAAATAGATAATAATATCTCACTGAATTTTCAATTTTACCCTTGATTATTAACACTTAATATTTAAATGAAATGGAAAAGAAAGGCTAAAAGTTGTGGGACATTGATAACTTCAAAAATTAACAAACCATATAGTAATTTTGTTAATGTGCTCACTGCAATACATTTGTTTTAATTTCATCAAGAAAAAATACAAGCAGATTACATCAAAAAACAAAACGGTCGACTTCTTATTTCATGTCTACGAATTTGCTTCTGTTCTCCTTTTGTCTACGGACCTATGAGTAAATAAGAAATCACCTCATTTATCAAACTTTGATCGCAATCTATTTGCAACGGTAGGTTTCCTAGTCGTTCCAATCTACCCTTACCGATATGTGGCGTACGATAATTATTGCCACCATGAACTTTCATGATTTCTTTCATGCATGTTTGTAAATTTAAAAATACACTGTTAAGTTCACGAGATGGCATTCTTTCATATGAAGTTTGAACGGCACTAACCAACTCGTCAATTGTACCCAAAACCGCTTGTTCTTGAAGTGATTGAATCGCCCAAAAAACCCGAGACCTAACACATTCAAATCTGGACTATTCGGGGGCTGAAAACACAACCGAATATCAAACCCATCGCGAGATGCTTTACGAAGAAACTCAACATCATCAACACCGATATGTGGCTTTGCATTGTCTTGTTGAATATAAATCGGACCCGTGTGACCTTGAGGCCATCTAGCTCTAATAGCCGGTAGTACTTTTTCTAATAACCATGCTCTTGTTACATCTTTTGTTACCGACACAATAGGTTTCGTCTCCATTGTTCCCGCAACACGATTTTTACTTGAACGTTTTGCGGGTTCTAAGGTTGTGAATGGGAATATACCAATCTTTCCCGAAAAAACTTCATTACCCGATGCATCAAATCTTGGTCGTGCAACCGCGGGCAAAAACATGAATTTCGTGATGAAATTTTTGGATTGACATGTTCTTGTTGGATCATCTTCTCCGGGAACAAGGTAGTAACGTCTCGTTGGCCGCGACATGTAAAACCATTTCTCATCAATGTGAATGATGTTAAACATATCATGAAATGTAGGACTAGCACTTGAAAAAGAATGGTTAACCATAGATAAACAAAACTCTAACCTTTTTTTTCCTATTTTCATCGTTCAAATGTGGCTTGATGGCATTCGTATGTGGTTTAAGTGCGCCTTCTTTGATTCGTTTATGCATAGTTGATGTTGGTACACACATTAATTGTGCAATAGAGCGAATATTTTTGCGACAAGGTAATGGAATTTGTGAAACTTGAGTGAAATTTATTTGTATCCTTTTTCGTCCAACTACATTTAGCTTCTTTGAAGATAGATCGACCATTGATCTATGTAATCTTTGACGTTTTGCTTGTTGCCAAATGCGAGTAATGGTCCGCCTACTTACAGAGAATTGTGTTGCTACATTGTTGATGGATCCTTTTTTCAACTTTCCATTGGAAGTTTCTTGCAGCAAATATTGATAGATTGCTTGACGTTGGTTGTTAGTTAAATTGGTTTTAGTGCATGGAATTGTAAGTGGTTCATGCTCCATAAAGATAGTGGAGTAAAAAACAAACAATTTAATATGGGAAGAATCTAATGGTAGACAATTTACTATGTTTTCTTGTCTCAAGCTGTTTTTTTCTTTCAATAAATGGATGTTTGTTTCATATGGGAAGAAAATGTTAGAATAAATTTTTATGATTAAGTTTGAAAAACAAGTCAAAGTTATTACTCTGTATTTAGTTGGTGGGCTAAAAAAAGTGGGTAAGATTACCGCCAAATTTTTACTTCTTGAAAGTTTATAAAAAGTCAAAAATCCAAAATGAATAATTTATTTTTAGTGTGAAAAAAGCGATACATTTTGCCTCCAAAAATCTACCAAAAGATACTCGATACTCCGTATCACATAATTGGGTACAATTTTTTTTTTTTGACTTTAGTACTTATGTCAAGGAGTAGTGGAATTGGAGACTTCTTTAGAGCAAGAAAAGGACATTAGGGCAATTTAGTCATTAGATTATTCAAAAGTGTACTTCATTGTAATCTCTTTAAAAACTGTGCAATTTTGTATGAGATATTTAATACGAGACGGATGGAGTAATCAACTAAACAAAACAAAATGTAACAAGCATAGAAATAATTCTTTATAAATCTATAAGAAAAACAAAACATTTTTATGTGAAAAACACCTTATTAGTTAATATTTTTACAAAAATACCATAATGGTAAATAATTTTTTTCTCTTCAACATTCCGGCTAAAAACTCCTATTGCGAGCTTGTTTTGCACACCGAGTGCTCGAATACATACAAAACAGGCTTGTTCGTGTTATTTTTTCATTACAAAACATCGACATATATTAATTAATCTTTTTTTAAGTAGATGACAAAAATGTGATATTTATGTATGGTAACCTATTTTCAATATGCTTCTGGTTACCTTATTTGAGGTTTAAATTCTACGATAATTTTATATTGAAATTGAAATTCAAATAAATGGAGAGCTTGAGAAGGGATATTGGGTTTTTTAGTTATGTTGATATTTACAATATTTTTTTATAAATTTATTATAGTTGTACATTACTTCTTTCTTTGTATAGTACAGTTACTTAATGCACAATTATAATGAATATTATCAAAATTAATAATCAAAAATATAATATATTTAAATTTGTTTGAATATATTAATTAACATAGAACGGAAAAATAGTATAAATTGATGATTGTGCCCTCACGTACAAATCATATGACCTTAGCATATTGTTTTTACAAATCTTAAGTCTTAAATATAGTATATGAAACATGTTATTATTATGGGCATAACAAGTATAATTTTTTTTTACCAAAAACAAAACAAAAAATTATATATATATATATATATATATATATATATATTTTGATTGATTGAACCCTAATCAACAAATGTTGAATAGAGAGAGAGAATTACATTAGACTTGTGATACCATTGTGAACTACACAACTATAACTTGACGAATAACACTACAATGAAAGCAATATCCAAGCCTAATGACTTCTAAAAGCAATGTGATTCTTGTAAACAAAGTGCTTCAGCATGAACATTTCCAATGACCATACCCATACATGTAGCATTACCAAGATCCAATACAATTGTTGCTCCTGAAAGCGAAGTCTGGAAATGTAGAGAATATAATGTTAATATATGTATTATGATGTTGAGTAATTATCACTTAAATTACATTATATATTTTATATTTCTAGTCCACATTTTTAATTATTTACACAACCAGTCCCTCTTTCATAACTAACCGTACAATTTCATCTGTACCGCTTTGTAGCATGTTTTATTTCCCCTATTATCATTGTTTTAATTGACTGATTATTGCAATTTTTCAATTTTTCAAATTTGACTCTTATGATCATATGCAACGCACCTGTTTTGGGTGGCGTTCAACTGTTCAAGGCTTAGAACGTCCGCAATGGGCTTTATGCTTAAGGCGGGCACACCAACTCCCATTTTTGGTACCCATACGATATTTTATTATTATTTTTTCTTTCCATTTTTCTTTTCTTTCTCTTTTTAATTTAAGTAAAACTAATTTAGTGGGACTCACCCTCTACGCACTCCACTCCACAAAGGGTGTGTTTGGCAACAGACTAGCTGAAGCTGGAGTTTGAGTTTGTAGCTAGAGTTGGAGATTGTGGCCGGAAATTGCAGTAGTTGAGGATTCCTTTTTAGAAATTAGTTGAATTGTCTTCTTATTTAGGGGGATTCTAGATGATTATATTTTCAAGAATCTCTACATACATTTTGTACCAAACAAGGCTTTTCATTTTTAGAGGATGTAGATTATCAAAATTATAATCTTAATCCTCTATAATCCCTAAGAATCTCTTGTGCCAAACACACTCCAAGTTACCATTGCTAGTTTTTATTGATACTACAGATGGTCTATATATATTATGGCAATAATAAAGATAACTTTAGTTAATCTATCCATCGTTATTGGATTAATGATAAATAAGAAGTATAAGAATTCATAATTTAAAATTACAATCACAAGGCATTGCAGGCTATCTCATGGAAAGTAATACATCTTTCGAATATATATACAGACATAAAATATATTGTTGATCTTTTATTTACACTAACATTTGTTATGTTAAAATATTTAATGTTAAATTTGAATACATACATCTTCAGAAAATAGTTCTAAGATGTTATATATATATATATATATATATATATATATATGTATGTATGTATATGTAGGTTCAAAGTCTTTATCGAGTATCTTTTCAATTTAGTTTCTATAGATAATGTTAAAAGAAAACAAAAACCCAAAAACCTATACATAGTTACTCTTATACGTCATACGTCGTCACGAGTCGACTTTTATGAATCGAGTAAAATATTAATGATCAAGGCGACTCGAGTCCCAAATCCTAAATGTTTTTACTTCTTTCTATCTATACTTCTATTACTTATTTGTAAAACGTCTTTATTTGTTGTCTTAATGTTGGATTAGATAATGTCTATAGACTATATTGCCTTTTCAAAACATATACTCCGTATTTATTTATGGAAAGTCAAGTTCAAATGTTAGATCATGAATTCATTGCATATATCTATTATAAGGAAAGTCAAGTTCAAATGTTAGATCATGAATTCACTGCATATATCTATTATAAATAACGTTGTCATTGACGTACAAACCAGTCAACTAATATCATACATCAAAAACTTGAAAAACTTATCCGTATATATGCATACGAATAATCATCCATTATTTTTGCGCAGAGTAACATGACAGTATTAAAAAATAGTATTAAAAATAATATACATATACGTATGAATACGTCGGAATCAGTTTCAGGGAGAAAGATATAAAGGATGAAAAGGGGAGAAGTAAACTCATGTATTTTATTAGTATGATTTGATTGATTTTTAATACCTATAACTTTTGAATTAAAGAAACAACATAATAAATCTCATATTAATAAAATAGAAATCTTGTTATTACCTTTGTTTTCTTGATCTTCCTATTAAATACGTATTTTTATTATAAAAATATTTGTTATTTGTTACAAGTTGAATCAAGTCATTGATCGTAAGTTACAAATCATAAGAGAAATACTTTGTTCATAAAAATTTTACAATATTTTTTTTACAAAATGATGTGTTAAAATATTAATAAGAGGGAGAAAGATGAAAGAGAAGAAATTGATTAATGTGATTGGATGAAAGTTTGTTTGTAAAAAATAACGTGAGTGGAGAATTTCTGAAATCACAATTACTAGTCACGAGCCACGACACAGGTCGAATAACAGTCTCCTCTCACCCGTACGGAACTCTAAAACCCTAAACCCTCCGAACGCACCAATGGCAGATAACTCCGTCACCTCGCCGGCGGTTAAAGACGGCGCTTCCGTCGACGCCGAAAACGACGATATGAAGCTTCTAGAACTCGCCGTGCAGGAACTGCCAGCTCACGCAGTGAAAGACCTAATTACGCACCAGGTATTATATTGTTAGCTGACACAATTTGATTATGTTATCGTCTGGTAAGTTGTACAATCAATGTCAAACGTATTGATGAAATTTATAATAATGGAGCTTAATTTCTCATTAGATATATTTTTTAATATTTGGCACTAAATTTAGAGGTTATAGTGTATTGCTTATATTAGTTTGACCATAAGTGTACCACGGAAAATGTCCTTAACCTAATTGCCTATTTGCCTGTGAAGAATATTTATTGAGGACATTGAGATAGATATACACTATGATGCATTTAGATTCAGGTGTATATTGGCATATATATGGTGAACTGGTGATGGAGCTTTTTGATTGCTTTTATACGTGCAGGTGTGTGTGCGATGCATTTTTCGGATATTTAATGTCCACGAGGGTATTTACGCCTTGGTTTCCCCAAAAAACCTATATACTATCATTGGAAAAGTAACAGAGGTGGAAGATGCGGGTACAAAGAGTTCCGGAGAAACCGAAGATGTGAATTCTTTGATATTGAAGTCAAGTGTATGTCCAGTTTGTTTAGGGGTCCTGCAATTTAGTTATCGTGATGAGAACAAAATGTTGGTGGAGAAAGATCATGCAGAGGACTTTGCCGTTGTAGTATCAGAAATTGTGAAAAAGGAGTGTTATGAAATCTCAAGTTTTACTCTGGAAGTCTCATTGCCAACACTTATCACAGAAAATGAACAAGTGATTCTGTAAGTTGTTCTCATCAAATGAGGCTTTTAGTCAAATGCAAGTTCATATCCTTTGCTTGGGTATACGGGAACAAGATCCGTCAACAATGTGGCTCCAAGTGTACTTACTATTTAGTATTCATTCGCTAGTTCGATTTTTATTATTATTGAAATTTTTTATTTTTATTTTATTTTTTGGAAGTCTGAGATAGCCAACTTTGAGTGACCATAGCAAACTTTTTGCATATTTTGTGTTTTTTTACCAAATAAATAGATGGTTATCATAGCTCTTACTTTCTTCCCCTCTTTAGCTGTGAAAAACTATTAACTCCCTCTTATTTCTTCTTTTAGGTCGTATATGAAAAAGAAGTACGCTTCTGAAGGTTGGTTTCATGAGAAACATATATATGTAAAGGATGCCCTCAAGCTATCTATGACACCTCCCCTTGAAAAATTATTGGTAATTTGACTTCCCAGCTGTTCTGATTTTTTCTGAACTGTTAGATTATTCTTTTTTGGGAAACAGCTGTAGTTCTACATATTTTTAGGTTAAACATAAGACTTTAGAATATTTATTAACTATCACATTCGTCAAATAGTTCTATAATACATGTATCATATTATTATGAATACATAAGTTATCCTGGGGAGGGCCCTCAAAAGTTGTCTTCTTTGGGAGTATGATTCGTGTCATTTGTTTCTGTAAAATTAGAAGTTACAAAATCTCACGTGTATTTCTGAACCTGGGGACCATATCTTGAAAGATCAAGTTCTTGTTTAGTAAGAAATTTTAGTCAAGCTTGTTTCTCATGCTGTTTAATGATTGCAGGGTGTTAAATCTAGTGATAGTGATTTTCGCATACGTTTGACATATGAGCATGCCAGTGCTATATCTGCTGAAAACAGGATGGGGAAAAACCAATGCAACAAAAGGATGAAATCAGGCATGTATGGCTTATGTTTCTCTTTGCTTTGGATAATCAGTTTTCTATATTTGAATTTGTATAATAAAATTACTTACCTATACCAAGTCCACGCTCATTGAAGAACAACCATAGATGGGGAGCTATATATTAAGAACTTTGAAGTATAAGTATAGCCCATTAAGAATCAGGATTTAACTTGTTACATGAGGTCGTGAAAAATTAGGATTTGATTGTCTACCATAAGTACCATATACATCTCATGTGTGTGCTTCTGTTACTAATACATTGACTGACATTTACTTGCTAATATCTATTTGTTTATTCCCCTACTCTTTTTATCTATCTTTTTGTTTTATTGGAATTGAAATTCCCCTAATTAATTTAGGTGCGGAGGGTTCTAACTTTCATATCAGTGAAGTTAATGGGCTCGTTAAATGTACCAATGGGACAATGCAAACTGGTGATGTTTCTGACCTCAATTCTCACCTGAGAAAGGTAATTTAATGTCTCACGAAGCATTAAGTTGAGTTCTTTTGTGGGTTGAAAGCTGTTGATTTTATCTGATACTTTAGTATTTTGACTGTTACCATTTGCTATTCTCTTCTCCCTTAGGTTGGTCAACCTTGTGACATGATGTTGACTTGTTCTAGGGCATCTGTCTACATTGGCGGTCGATATCTAAAGGTATATAAATGTAATCTAAAGGACTTGCTTGTGTTTTGACTTTACCAAACTTAGGTGGAATAATATTTTCAGGTTCTTGATTCCACGGAATCCAACGTTGTATGTTATAGTCCTTGTTTTAGGATAGGTTAATGCATAATGTTTAGAGTAGACTCTTATTATAAATACATTGTGACATCTAGACGTGTAATATGTTAATCAGGAGGTGCAACATGCATACAACTTATGAAGCCTTTTATGTGTAATAAATTCCTTCAGCTTGATCACGAAACTATATAATGTTGAGAATGGGACCATGTTCTCGGGAATGTATAGATGCGCCCCTTCAAAAAATCAATTCATGATATATGCTTGGTAATAAAATTACATAAAAATGAAAGGATCAATCTGAATTAGATTTATGGTGATCGCTTATAAATGGATTAAATCAGTTCTAGATCAAGTAACCTCTCAATGTTTGCTATTTCCCTGTGCGTAACATGTCATGAATTGCCAGTTAAAGTTGTTTCTAAGTATACCCGACATATAGAGAAATGATTTTGACATAAAGTAACAACAATTATATTATAAATTCGTTATGTTTCTTATGCAGTTCTCACGCAATGTGAGTCAGACCCGTTGGATCATTGATGAGGAAAGAAAGGGAGAGGCATCTGTTGAGGTACCGCCTTAAGTTACATCTTGTTGCAACCATCCCTTTATTATTGTGAATAACCTTTCTGTTTTGTAGGAACTTATTGGTGGTAATGTTCTTCCTATTTGTAATGGTGATGGCTACAAGTTTCATGCTGCTGGGCGAGAGGATATTGATGTATAGAGGCTTTTCCTTTTGTCAACTGACTTTTTTAGAGGTGGTAGAATATGCATGTAGGGTGGATCAGCAAATGGATACCGGGTCAAAATGAGTAATTCTTTGTGCGGGTTGGGTAGTGTTGAGCTAGAACATGTTTTGGCGTATATTTATAGTTTATTTTATAAATTATTAATGTGTCAAAATGAATTCAACAATTATGTTATTCTATCATAAATCAGATTGTTTTAAAGAAAATGGCGTATGACGCATGCCATTAAAAATATAGTTTTGAAAACTTTTGGCCAGTTTGAGATAAAGTCTAACCCGAATTGACCCATTTAAAGTAAACAGGTTGAAACTGCTACCTCTGGATTTATGTCTAATAAACGTTATGCTGATTATGAAAATATACTTTCAGGTCAGGATGTTGGGTTCAGGTAGGCCATTTTTGGTTGAGATACAAAATGCACGTCTTGTCCCTTCTGAGGTGTCCGTCAAGGAAATGGAAGAGAAGATCAATAGTCTGGAGAGTAACCTGGTGAGTTACGTTAAAACTGGACACACAATCGGTGTTTGGTTTTCAAGTCATGCAATACTTTGATATACTGAACAAATTTTACATCTAGGTTAGAGTGAAACATCTAAAGTCCTTGGGGATTGAAGGTTGGAGCTTAATGCGTGAAGGAGAAGCAGAAAAACAGGTAAATATATCTCTTGGCACTTCGACAGTCATTAGGCAATGTGCAAAACACGTGACAGAACTGTAAAACCGTGTTGAACTAAACTGGAACCGGTATACGTGGTCCAGTACTCCATTCTAATTTTTATGTATAGATATAAACTATTCTCTTTCCTTCTTGCTACCAGTGCGATGTAAACCTGACTAATTTGTCTTTCACTAAATGCAACTATGTCTTTACCCTTTAGGTAAGACATTAGGCGTTGATTACTAGCCCAAAGTATTTGTCTGGTTCACATTCCGGTTGGGACCAAACTGGTTCTAAAACAGAACTATACAGTTCGGTGCTTGGTTCGCATTTTCTCTCATTTCTGGTTCCGGTTTGGTACTGGTTGTGTTTTGCACTGTTGTACAGACCTAGTCAGAGTGTCAGACAGTTTTGCTTCAAATAAAACTAAGCTTTTATGGATTTGTTTTCGTCATATGTTTGTAAGCAGAAACAATATGCTGCTTTGGTGTGGATATCTCGTGCTATTACAGATGATGATATACAAGTTGTGTCCTCGTTCAACGACTTGGTAAGTTATCGGTGTTTTTTACCCTACTTCATTAAATTAAAGGCGTTATTGTTGCTGTCATCTTAGTCACCACTCTCTAGGGAGAACTGCTTATTATTGTTGATGATGTTGTTGTATATATAGTTGGTTTAGATTGTAATATGAGATATTTGTAATATCTTGATGATTAAGACATACCAAACACTAGAAAGGTGGCAAAAAGGGCGGCTGGGTTGCTTTTAAAACAGACTGGGTCGACTCGAACACTGTTTGACCAGATAAAACTTTCATAAATAATTAGTGTCAAGTATTGATTACATAAGATATATTAACTCAATACTACTCTTAGGCATTTGAGAAAAATAATTCAAGATATTTTATTCATTTTTTATACACTTTGGTGGAATTCAACTTTTTTTTACCTGAACCGGCCTATTCACAAGTAAATGGGTTGAATCCACCTCTGCTTAAGACTAAAACTTACTGCTAGATATCACAATGTCTGGTCTGACTCATTACTAGCAATATACATTTCCGCTTACTCCCTAAAACCAACTATACTTGATGGTACTCTATTCTATCCCAAAATAGTTGGGACTAGTAAAAAATGAATCTCTTTAAGGATTGTTAGAAGCAACATAAATCCATATGAAATTACAAATCAAGAGAAGATTTTCCTCAATTACTAACTTGGTATCTGAAATTCATATATGAGGTCACGGAATCATGTGTATCTGAGGATCTCTGTGTTATACATCTTGGTTGCCTATCCATTATTATTTGTCAACTATTTGATCATGTTTGTTAAATTTCATCTAATGTAATACCTCTGCAGAAAGTTTTACAGAGAACACCAGTAAGGGTTCTTCATCGTCGAAGTCCTTTAGATCGTGAAAAGATTATTCATTGGTAGAAATTACTACACTTAATAAGTTTTATACATCATGCTATTTAACTTATTTTGATGTGTTTAGAACTATTTGTTAATAGTTTACATGATATTTAACTTGGTAATTCAGGATGAAAATTGAGAAAGTTGCTGGGAGTTCTCAGTATTTTCTACTTCATCTGTGCACCCAGGTTAGCTTTGATCATCAGTTTTGTTTGACTAGATTTAATACTAAACTATATTTACATGAAGACCAATGATTATATTAAATTGCTAAGAAGGTGTAACTGAAGTAACTCAAGATAATAGCAATAAACAAATTAAGAGTTCAGATAAAAACTTGACGATTAATAATCATTTTAGTATCGACATTTTGTTATAACATGTCTGTCGGTTAGCCATTTATTCAAGCATGCTGCTGATTACTTATTTTCTCGTCAACAGGCTGGAACATATATTAAGGAATTTGTTCATGGAGATCTTGGACGCACCCATCCTAGGTATAGTAACAGTTATCTCAACCACTTAATTTCATGTCTCAAATAAGGAACTTGTATGTGAATAACTTTTTCGTTGAACTATGTGATATTCCACATCGTGTGATTTCTATTTTCCGCCACTCTTCGAAGCATGGTTATCTTATGTCATCAACAAATAACAAATATGTCACTAGCCTAGTGGGGCTTCTGATTTGCCTAATCGACTAGAAGTTAACATCATTAATAATTTTGCTGTGCATTTTCTACTTTGCTCTTGTTGATCTAGGTTAATAGCCGGTTGTCTAAAATAACCATCAATAGGAGAACATGTTTTAATTTATTTTCAATGCTCTCAATAAAGTGAAACGTGTGACTTCTATAAGTGTAGGGCAACTAAGGTAACTTTAGCTTACTGTTTTGTCGGATATTCGGAACTACAACTATCATTAAACAAACCCCCTCTTCTTTTCAACGTTTCTCACCAATTTGTTTTCACTTGACATTTATATTTCAATCTTGCAGTATTGGTTCTATTCTTGGCTGCAGGGCTGAGATTCTTCAACTTGATGTCACGGATGTCAAAATGGATATCCCGAATGAATAACTGTCATTTGTCTTGCTTTCAAGATTCCTGTGAGTTTTACCGTACCCAATTTTCCTTTTGTTTGTGGTGGCTTTTCCATGATTTAAACTTTAAGCATTTACCAAAACATGAACAGCACTATATGGCACTATTTGCAGATTTCGAGTTACATTAAAGGACAATCCTGGCAAAAACGACCATCCTGTCAAATGTTTTTCTGGACATCATTATTTATGTATGGTAAAACATTTCTGGAACCATTGAAGCGTACCTGTAGTGGTGGAATTCGACTTTTGCAGAGCTCACCGCTTGAACCATTGACACACATAATAGAGTGTGACATTGGATAGGGTTGACAATATAGTTGTCTCTTTCTTATTTATATATTCAATGACTTGTATCTGTCTCATAGATTGTATATTATTTTTTTGACGTTGACATTGGCTACGGCATTTTTGTTGCCGTAACTTTAGAACAAAATAATTAATATTATAGCTCCATTATTCGTTGGCTTGGAATAGGCTCTTAATTGTTATTTGATATTTAAAGGTTTAATACACAATTAGGTCACTCTACTCTACGAAAATGTTCATATGGGTTGCCAAACTCTAAAAAACTTGTAAAAATGTTCAATTAAGTTACAAAACTTTCGAGATAGTTGCATTAGCCAAGATGATACCGTTTTACTTAACTTAAAAATGTTCAATTGGGTAACTAAACTTTTAAAACTAAGCAAAATAGACGGGATGACACAATCAATAAGTTAGTAACCCAATTGAACATTTTTAAAGTTTAGTATCCTAGATGAATATTTTTGCAAAGTACAGTGATCTATTTGTGTATTAACCCATATTTAAAACTAACTTGAAATTTGAGCTAGTATATCAAGTGCCTATGTTGAATTTGAGGCAAATTGTATGTTATATTTCTGATGATAGGAACAGTATAGTTTATATTTAGGTTTGACCTGGAGTTGATACTTACCTTCGTGAAAGGAAGACAGAAGAGTATAAGCAAAAGTCAAAGTACACGAGGGCTACTTTTCAAACAGCAGATGATAATGACATGAACGTCTATGGAGGAGACAGCATGCTAGCTAGTTGACATTTCTCATGCGCACTAAAACCTCATAAAACTGAATACATATATATGCATTACTTATAATTCACATTATAAGAAAGGGATAAGGTTTCAATGAGAACACTTTAAAAATAAGAACAGTAAAAACACTTCATAAATGTACAATTAATACAATTAGCGAACAAAATCATTAGATTTACACTCATACATCTCAAATATGTGTAGAAAAATTGATTAGAAAAGATGTGAACTTTCGAAAATACACAAAAATCGAAAAAACGATTGATGCACAATTATAGAGATAATCGTGCATCGATCGCTTTTTTCGATTTTTATGCATTTTTAGAAGTGTGCACTTGTTTTTCTTTGTATATTAAAAATGTATGACTGTGAATCTAATGATTTTTATAGACTAGTTGTGCATTTATAAGGTGTTCTCACCGTTCTTATTTTTTAAGTGTTCTCATTTGATCCAAACTCATAAGAAAGTTTATGTAAATTTTACGTTTAAAACGTCTTGATTAGATGAAGGAAAAACGGCCCATCATCAGTCCCACCATCAAGGCATCAACTGTTAAAACGAAAATCAACCATGCACGCACTATCGAACAAACAGTTACACTTTCGTCTTCCATTCTAATCAAATGGACTTCATGACTTCATGCATTCTCATATATTACATCATACCAGAAACTGCATGTCTTTCAAGCTAGCTTTACCAAACATGCAATCATTTATTTAATTATTTTGGTTGATAAATATATTTATGAACCTCTCCATATTGCACTATTGCGGTAACATCACAACAGATGGTGACATGAAAATTGATGGAGACAGCATACCTGCAGGCATTTCTCAACAAACCATATCCTTACCCACTTCTGGCTATTCATATCGTCCACATAAATTGATATATCCATATCTACTATTAATAAAATTAAGAGAAAGATAATACCCAAAATCGTATCCAATTAGTCTACAAAACAAAGCAACATTAGTGCTGAGTTATTGACCAAAAAACACCAGTGTCACCTAGTGCACCGAGCTTTGTTCATATGCTTATTATCAAACAAGAAATACGACAGAAAAGCTAGCCAAAAAAAACAATATTATTGTTCTTCACAAAAGATACAAAACTTCATTTCTTCACTTCAGCAGCCTTGATGATGTCAATGAATTCAGGCTACAAGGCAAAGAAAGAGAAAACACTAAGAACAAGACAACACATGCTTGACGAAAAGATGATATTCCTTATGTCCTACTAAATTCAAGTATAAATATCCAAAACAACCTTATCATTTATTGGTGGCAAATTGGGTGGTTCAACCGGGTATTGTATTAGTGCAAAGAAGGATGATATTGAAGATAATGCAAGTTATGCTGAAAAATTAGAAATAGCAATTTCGACCTATTAACTTAAAAACAGGTTTATTCGGGTTACTTCTATCTTTTAATAGGTCGGGTGGATAGAACTTTGATGGGACTAATGGAGCATTTTCCGAACAGATTTTGGACCATGATATATTTCTCCAATCGGAAACCACACCAACATTTACTTTTCCCTTCAGATAGTAATTTAGGTATTTAGCATGCGTGTACTATCAATTGTTGCAAGTTTATAGGGTGGAGGAAGTAAAAAGAATAAGAGGCACACAGTTACCTTGAGGGAAGCTCCACCAACTAGGAAGCCATCCACATCTGGTTGTCCGGCTAATTCCTTGCAATTTGAACCACTCACAGATCCTGCAATGACACGTCCCACAAATTTTAGATCCCACAAGTAAAATGAGAAGATTGGAATTCTATGTAACTTATAACAGTTTGAAGTTGTAATTGTAAATGGTTAAATATCAAGATATTTGAGAGTTTAATAAATCCCAGATATATAAAGAGTCAATAGATGAAAAAGGGGAAATAAAAAAGATTCGTGAAAAAGGAAGAGGTGATCTAGGATGAAATTAAGGAGTTCTTTTCACTGGATAAGGGAAAAAATGTTAATTTTGTACTGTTCACTCTGTAAATCAGTCTAGCGGCTGGTATGGAACCGATTAATCCAAAATTAATTATTTGACATAACATTAGAAGTTGATTAACAAAAGAATCAGAAGTAGAAGCAGGATCCGATTAATCAAACATTAGTAACTGTTTATTGAACTTCAAGTAGCAATAACAAGATAATTGGTTCTAAACACCAGAGGAAAAAAACTATAGTAGCACTAAAGCAGTTGAGTACAAAAATACCTCCATAGATGATCCTGGTTGAAGCAGAGACGTCAGCGCTGATCTTTTCCTGGAACCATTTCCTTAGTCCTGCATGTACCTGTTAAATTGGAAGTTCAGAAATGCAATTTGAACTGATGGCAACATACACTTATTCTATTCATAAATCAAATTTGCAAAAAGGACCCAGTTTGTGTTCCACTGGTTAATCTCACAACATTAATATATACTCGGTAGAAACTAACTAAAGACACACTTACTTCTTGAGCCTGAGCTGGAGATGCAACCTTTCCGGTTCCAATAGCCCAAACTGGCTCATAAGCCAAAACAACATTGTCCCAACTTGAGATTTTATCTGCAAGATAATAAAATGATAATCACTAACAGCACTACATTCATTCAATCAATAATAGCAATATACAAGCCATATAATATGGCAAATATGTACTGTACTAAAGATACCATTGGTAGTTAAGCAGCACTAAACATAAGACCACTATCTGGGAATGTATTTATATCAATTATAGTTCTGAAATGAGTACCTGCAATGGCCTGGGTTTGTGCAGCAACAACTTCCATGGTGGTTCCAGCTTCTCGCTGTTCAAGAGTCTCTCCAACACAAGCAATCACCTTCAGACCTTGAGAAAGAGCATAAGCCACCTTGTCTCCAACAAACTGATTACAAAGTAACAAGAGAAGTATGAGTTGATTTGCATAGACTAATAAAATTTTTGCAAATTGTGAATTGGAGCTTAGACTGATTACACCCCTGCAAGAAAACTGTGTACCTCATTTGTTTCATTCAATAGGGCTCTCCTTTCAGAATGACCTAGGATGACCCATGGGACGCCCAAATTGACGAGCATCTCAGCACTGCACATATAGAAAACCAATTTCAGTATTTCAAGTGAGACTGAAAATCACAATCTACAACTACAATGTGTTAGAAGACAAGCATGATTATTGATAATACAATCTGCAAAGCAGATTAAAAACCAAACCGGAACAGGTATGACAGTATACATTTGATGAGAAGCAAAATCAATAATATAATCCCGTTGCCAATCCGTAGTCAAAATTTTATAAGTAACTAATTGAAACAACACCCATATTCTCATCATCTTAAAAAAAGAATTCAGTTACAATCAAGTTGCTCCCATTGTTTGTTTAAAAGGAACTTGATGCACATCCAGTCAAGGACAAACAGTAAATAATACACAGATATATATGGCCAACCTTAGGCCAAAAATGAAAGGTAAATGATACGATGGGACATACCTAACTTCACCGGTGAAAGCACCACCTTTCTTGACCCAACAATTTTGGGCTGCAACTTGGATTTCAGGCCTCAATTCACTTTTAACAGTTGTAAGAAACACAAATGGAGGGCTCACCACCACCTCTGCAAGATATTGCAAGAATAGATGAATATTTGGAAGTGGAGAGATAAATAATGCATACACCCTTACAACAAACCACAGAGATACTTGTAACAATAGATCAACCTCAAACACGAGTACACAATTTCAACAAACCAGATATATGATTTGACTACAACAGCATCAGTGTATGACTACTTACCAACAACATCTGTGGATGGCAAGTCACCAGCATTAAGTGTTGCCACAATCTTCTTCACATCATCAGTAGTTCCATTCTACAAATAAATTATCGTATAAACAAAATCAATTCCCAAATATTATTATAACATTGCATATCCTATATTCCTATCATATCAGAGTAGATGCCAACACAAAAAGGAAAAACACCTCGATTCACATCTACAAATAAACCTCATAACAATAACAACACTTCATGAATTCATCAATACGGCTAATAATTTGCTAAATTACAAGAGAACACTGAACACAACCTCAATTCAACAATATAATTCACAGTAGATCATCAGATCAGTACTAATTATGCATCCTCCTCTAACTTATCCTTCTAGAAACCATTCTCTTGACCTAATTCGGAATTCAATATACGCACATAAACAATCTACTCAATCAAGCATCAATATAACTATTTTACTCACTATAACAACATATTCATCATGATAACATAATATATCATAAAATCATCCATGCAGCTAACGATCTACGAAACTTCAACACTAGAACTGTATAACACATCAAGTTCACTATATATATCTCCGTAAATAATCAAATCGTTACAAATTAAGCATATATTCCGCATTCAACGTACGCATCAGTATTCTACTTAATCGAGCATCGCGTCTCCAGATAACTACTATTACTTAACTATGATAATATCTTTAATGATAGATTTATTCATTTATCGTATTTAATTATTAATTAAAACACATTATTAACAGATTTATTGGTTCAGCAATATAAAAACACTTCCGATCAAGTGAAAGTATACAGTGAAGTGAAATCAGCTCATAATAAATACGAATCTGATCAAAAAATGGAAAAATCCATACATTCGAAAACCGAGATACGTACTATTTAAAAATAATATCAAATCAATACAGTTTAACGATTGTAGTAAATCAAAATCGATACATACAAAACAAATGCGTGATTTACAACGAGAAATGAGATCGGGGACTTACGCATTTCCAGTTACCGCCGACGAAGAACTTACGGCCCATTTTCAGATCAAAAAATAAAAGCTTGGAGAAAAAGAAATAATGAAGAGTGAGATAAAGAGAGAGATTAGGTAAAGTTTTATTGGCCGATCACAGATTTTTGTTAGAATCGGTTATTTATATAGAGTTTGTGGATCACAGAGTTTGAAATGACGAAACTGCCCTGGATGAAGTTGGAAGAAGAAATAAAGAATAAAGGAATATGCTTTGTGTAAGTGGGGGGTAATTCAGTAAATTGATGGTGTCACCGGTTTGTGGTGAGCTAATGGGTTTTCTTGGTGGCAACGGAAAAACCGGGTGGGAGATGGTGGATTGGGTTTGCTTGGTGGATTTGGGCCTATTTTTATTTATTAATCGAAGTGTTTGTTTTTTCAACCATAAAAATTGTTAAATGAGAAAAAAGAATGAAAAGAAAAATACTGTATGATTCAGATGGATACATTAATATTTTATGAGAATGAAGAAACCAATAAGAATGTGTCACATGTCACTAAACTCACTTTCTTTCACGTTTTTAAAAATCATATATCTCTCAAACGGTAAGTTAAAAAATCACAAAATTTGCACCATAAAAATCAACATTATATTCTTTTCAATTAGAGATGCGACAAAGTATACATTCGACGAAGTTTTTTGTAGGTTTTGAAAACGATACTAGCTGGTAACACATATGTTACTAATTTTGTACAATTTGTAAATAGAAAAAAAATCGTCGAAAGTATACCTTGTGAGATGGTAAATCGAAGAGAAATAAATGCTGATTTTTATGGTGCAATGTTTATGATTTTTCGATTTACCGTTTGGGGGATATTTAAGTTTAAAAACGAAAGGGAAATTGGGATTTGTGACACGCGATGCGTTCTCCTTAATTCTTACAAAAAATCTCATTTTCATTTGAACCTCACTCAATATGTAGATATTTTCTAAATATAAATAGTTCAATAAAAGTAATAAATTCTCTATTTCTTGAAAATATTTTTGATGATTTTTTGTCACAAATGTCATGATTATATATTTAGAAATATTATAGGGAGGAAATAATAAGACGATATTTCATATCATTTTTTTACCTAATCATAAAATAGGCATGAAAGTTTATATGCACCACCTCTTGCAAAATAGATTTGCAATGGGACAAAGTTAAATATTCAATCAATCAAACAAGTAATGTTGGTTGAATAATGGTCTCAACTCTCAAGAGTCACAAAAATTAAAAAATATTCATTCGAAATAGACAATAAACACTTGGACATCACTTGCTATGATTGGATAACTCAATTGGATTGACTTTACATGACTAGTGATCTTTTTGTTGATTTTTGTTTTTTTTTTGTTTTTGTTTTTAAATCAAGTTGATAGAACGAATAGGAGTAATAGGAAAGTCGAGTATGAAACTGAGTCTCTATGAACAATATAACAAATTAACAACCCATTCTTTATAATCATAATCATTGTTTAGACTTTAGAGGAATTGCATAACCAGATCACCATGTTTGTTAAATGAACATTGACAATTGTTGAAATATTAAACACTACAATCATTTGTCAACATGATATTTTTCCAACTAATGATAACAAGAAACGTGAAGTAAGACGTCATCAGAAAGAATAACTATACTTTCTGTAATAATACGAGGCAAACTACAAAACAATCAACGTTGACTCCTAAATTTTGTGTCATGCACTCGTACCACGCGTGGCATTTATGTTTTTATTCTAAAAAGTTACATCCTAACAACTACCAAACTTACTACATTTGATGTAGCTGCATAAATCAACTGTACGTTTTTACCCAAGTTCCAAATTGTGCCCAGAGAGATAGTTCCAATTGTACAGAAACAAATACATTACAAATCATAGGTTCGAAATCACAATGTAGTCAGGGCAAGTAACCTTAATAGGCTAGTAAGTCCTAGATTAATCTTACACCGTACACCTAAAAACGTGTACTTCTCGACAATGTCTTAAAGAGATCATAACGAAGTATCGACAACATTTCATGTTCACTCATGCCTCGTGCAAGGGAAGTACAGAAGTAGCGTTCAGTACCTCGTCCTAAAATGTAAACAGCAGCCGGAACTGCAGGTTTGTCTCCTTCAGCAGCAACTGCAGGCCGAACCCCAAAAACGTTTACGTTAAAAATACCAGCAACTGACCGAGTTGGAGCCGTGGCTCCGTCCAGATCATCGGGAACACCATCAGGACGTGACGCAGCAATGGCATTGACAACGTCGGGGTCGGTGCAGCATTCAATCGTCACACTACAATCTTCGAAAGCACGAAGAGCAGGATCGCCATTTAAAGTGAGCCAAGCACTTACAATATCCTGATGTATGTAATGAGAATAATGGAATGGGGCGATGAAGTTCCATAAACCATTTTTATGGGTCGGAATGATGGTTGAGAAAAATGACCCTTGGCGATTACCTACCTTCACGTCTATTGGTGCAAGTGGTACACCTATTGCTGCTAGATTGTCTATAAGGCGAAAGAAGTGACCGCACTTAAAATCAAACTGTTGATCACGGCCATAGGTTTGACTCCTGTTGGCTGACGTGGCATACACGACAAGCGTGTCTTGAATACCATCCATTATACGAAGAGGCCCGATGCTTCCAAGAACAGAAGAGATAAAAGCTGGAAACTTATATTTATTGCTAAGAGGCGACCTAGGGTTCATTTGAGATACAAACGCTGTGAGATCATAGTGTTGGAGGATGTAACGGAGTCGGTTGTAAGTGACCGACATTGCAGTGTCGACCATCATGTTAACATCAGCAATAATGGTGTTAGTAACGGAGGTCTCGGAATCACCCGGGTAGCGATTACGTAGTTCTTGGATAAAAGGTAGAACTAGGTTAAGCCGATTCTTCATAGTGGTCGCGAGATGCTCTAAGTCGATCTTAAGAACTGACAACTTCCCGTAAAAGTGTATAGGTTGAAAACCGACACGGCCTGATGCAAATAAATCAAGTGAGGGATCAGCAATTTGGTGGTGTGGGCCCGGGTAACCCAGATTATCTCGATTGCACCTGTCAGAAGGAGGTGATTCACTTAATCCTATTGTACTACGAATAATCTACAAATCCAGATCGATATCCAACTTTCAAACACAATGTACACTTCACATCGGTTAGAGTTTGCAAAATAAAATTTTCCCACATTGTATCATGACCTAACATAAAATATCACATGAATTACATTATAATTAACAATATTCAATTTTTGATTATTACTCTTACTTCCCAAAATAAAGTTATGAAAAAAATGGCATGGGACCCAAATGTATTAGATTGGTCTAACGTAAAATCCTGTTGAGAGACATTAGCTAATATAGCCTGCCCCTTTTTGTGTAATACCTCTGGGTGAATGCTTTGAAGATTACATGAACATTCAAATGCAGGAATATTGAGTTGACTCACCCAGTTGTCTCTTCAACTTGAGCTCCTGCCTTCTCATCCGGACCTAAATCTGGATAATTCCGGTAATTCAAAGAATGCAGCCAAACAGCAACGGATCCTTCTTTATGCTCTGTTGACGCAATGTGAGAATAAATATGCTTCAGTTTGAATTCCTCCGCCTCCTCTGCATAATCTTTCATCGACACTTCTTCATGAGTATGTTTCCATTTTTGGTTATATGATGAGAAAAAACACTCGTCCAAATATAACCCTACTTCAGGAGCTGTGGGCACAGTGATTCGAACATCCCTACAATCGTCATAGATAACAGGTTTAGGAAACACCTATAAAGGTTCTATTTTGTCAGTCAATTGCTGATTTCAGTTTCTAGGCATAGTATTAGAAGGAACAGATATAAGATCAAGAGTTTCATTTCAAAGAAATGAAGTGGACTCAACGTGTTCTATTTAAAAGATAATATATCTTTGTGTACTAATTTTAGCCTTTTGGGATTTAGATATATCTTTATGTAATGTAATGTAAAACCATGTAATGCATATCTAAGTATCTAACTTCTAAGAACAAAAGATAATTTATCTGCAATCACAGTAATCAACGGAAGTACTAACTGTTGTAAAGCAGTTTCCATCAACGACTCTGGAGCACAATTCCTCATAATCGCAACCGCAACACCAATCATCTTCCGTATCTGGTGAAGCATAAAACTCTGCCCAACAACTTCACATTTCACGAACTCTATCCCCTCAACTGTTACAGTTGTGTCCGCACGAAATGAAATAATGTAACGTTTAGCAGACGGGTCAGCCGCCTTCGTCCTAGTAGTGAAGTTATGAAAATTATGAGTTCCTTCATACTGTTTAAGTATCCTATTAAACCTCTCTCTTTCTGTATCACCATAACGAAACACATTCTCTTTAACAACACCATTCACAGCATCCGAGCCCAAATCACTTTCACAACCCTTCGCTAAACATGCTGAATTTTCCTCCTTGCAATCAGAGCCCGGTAACGCTTTCAGCGTGTTTGACAGAACACCTGACTCAATAATTTCAACTTCCTGTTTTGCACACAACCCGTTCGACGAAACGCCTGACAGGATTTCAACTACTTCCTGCTTGTCACTCACCCCGTTCGACAAAACGCCTGACTGAACATCAACTTTCCGTCCTTTCTCTGAACACTCTAAACACTTAACAAGCTCATTCTCAGTCCCTAAACTAGCCAACACACTCTCTCTATCACGGTGCGAAGCAGGATCAAGTGCGAAAACCGGCAACAAATAAACATACCTCCGTCTATCACAGAACTTCTTCGCACTAAACCCAGGCGTAACACGCTTAAATCCAAAAACCCTAAACTGATCAGGCAAATTATTATTAAGTCTATCAACAAACCCAGGGGGATCAACATAAAACTTACCGGACACAACCTGTCCAACAGCACTAACGCCCTTATCGGTTCGGGCAGAGCGGGCAAAGTCGAAACGTTTCGGGCAGCCACGGTCAGCTTCGGGTACTGCACCTGAGAAATAAAGTGCTTCTTCCAAGTCACCTTCGATGGTTTTGGCACCGGGGTTTTTTTGCATTCCTTGATAGCCTACACCGCAGTAAGCGAATAGGATTGCGATTTTACGTCTTTTGTAGCGAGGTTTTTTGTCGGTGGTGGTTGTGATGGTGGTGTGGTCTTCGTCGTCGGAGTTGGTAGTGGTGGTGGAGAGTTTGGGTTTTTTGGAATCGGGTTCTTGTTGCGGTGGCGGTGACGGTGGTTGAGGGTTTTGGTCGTCCATTGTTGGTGGTGTTGAGTGGTGAGTGAGTTGAAGGTTTTTTTTACTGGTTTTGTGGGTGACGGTTTGCTGTAAGCCGAAAAACCCTAAAATAAACCACGATAGTAGTGATAATTTTCACAAAGATCACAAGCAAAATAGGATTTACGATATGATTTTAAAAACAAAAATTTCAAAAATAATAAATGAAAAGCTCATCTTAGTCTTGTTTGGTATGTAATAGCGGTAGCTTTTAATATAAATGAAAATCTCCAAATTGAAAAGTTGATGTATAATAGGTGTAGCTTTTAGTTTAAATAAAAAGCTCATTTTAAGTCATTTTATACTTCAAAGTTACAGCTAGAGTTAGTTTGTCAAACAATTTTACAGCAACAAAGTTACAGCCTACAACTTAAACTTACAGCTACAGCTTACAGCTACAGCTACAGCCTACAGCTAGTTTTGCCAAACATACCCAAAGTACAAACTGATGACATCAATTAATTTCTTTAAGTTTATTTTTTTCTCTTCCTATTTTATTTGTATAAGCCTGTAGGGGTGTTCTCGATTAACTGGTTAAATCAGGTTCACTAATTTCTTAAATCGAAATCGAAAAGTTCGGTTAACCGGCAATCGGTTAACCGACTTCTACGGTTCGATTATGCGGTTAACCAACTAACTGTTTCTTATCTACTAAACATATTAAAAATAAGAATAATACATATACAAAATCATCAAAATATATTTGTTAACACATATCCAAATACATTTCAACATCCATTGATGTATGTTTATGTTAAATATGCCACTAAATTACAAAAGTTACATATCCATAGTTTGCAAACTTATATATCATTACCAAGGTTGAAGTTATTTAACAAAAAGTATTAACCACTATGCACTAATAAGTAAATGGTCTACAATAAAATATAGAGTTTCTCAAAACAAGAATCCCTTAAAAAGAATCCCCTTAAATTAGTTTCTTCAAGAATCTCCATCCCCTAATCATGAAATTACTATATTACCCTTCTTCTATTACTAACTTTATTAGAAAATGTAAAAGATCCTTGTTTATTAAGTCATTTCACACATATTAGCTCAAACTCCAGCTTGTTTGCCAAACACTTATAAGAAAATAGAATCTCCAGCTTCAACCCCAAATAAAAGCTCCAACTCCATCTCCTAGAATCCATTACAATCTTCAGCTCCAACTCCATCTCCATCTCTAGCCAGTTTTACCAAACACACCCTCAACCTTGTTATGTTCTGTAGTAACTGATAATCATGATCATCGTAAATATAATATTGATTATTGTTTATTATTAAACTAGGTGAAGTACCTGCGACATCACAAACTTTCTAATTGTATTTATGCATTTGTTATTAAATATTTAGTACCCTCACCATAGTATATTCACGAAAAAGTCCATTGGAATTAATATATAGTTCATTAATGATGTATGGTGTGATTAGGGTTATTTTTTTTTTATTTTTTTTTTTTGCAAGAGAGTTTGTGGGGATTGCGCATAATTATTATTACCCGTTATTCAATTGTTTGATCACTTTTAATTTTTAAACAAATTTATTTGTATTGTGGCAGATTTTTTTTCCTAAAAAACGTTTGATTTAATCTTTAATTCAATTTAATATTAATATAATATTGTTATTTATTATTATAGTAATAATATTAATAAAATAATGAATAGCGGTGTCGGGTTATATTTTTTCCAAAATGATCGTTTTGTTTATTATTATTATAATAATAATTAAACTTTAATTAATTCAATTAATATAAGATTATATTATTAACAAATAGTGGGAGAAAGTGTAACTATGAAGATTAAATATACACCATTAGATCTCATAGAAGGAACCCATCGAAGAGCCCAAATTCTTCAATGGTATTCTGTTTTATATAGATTAATTAATTAAAGATAAAGATAAAGAAGATATCAAAATAACTTTTTATTTAATTCTAGGGAATTTCTAACTTGTGCCTTAAGGGCATAAGTTAAGGGGTGAGTATTCTTCTCGAAAAATGAAAAAGTTGAAAATATTTTTTCGAAAAATGAAAAAGGTATCAAGATTCTTCTTGAAAAATTTATTTCTCATTTTTCGAGAAAAATATTCTTGTCTTAACATATGCCGTTAGGACACACGTTAGACAAACTCTTAATTATAAAGGAATTATTAGCATCTTAACTGTGTCACCTCACTTCAAATTGATTATAGAATTACCCTTTATTATTTATTAGAGTTCATTTTGATTTTACGTCTTATAATATGACTACCCTAGTAGTCAATTATGCAATTATGAAATAATATTGGTTATGTATTTTTTTTGTTTCAATTTAGTCTTTTACTAAATAAATATATACATTTTAGAAAAATGCCAATGACTACACGATTAAAAGTTATTATAATTTAACATTGTCATATATGTTGAAAACTCAAAACTGAAAAATATTTTTGATGTAAACTAAACTAAAAATAATACTAGATCCGTCTCATTATAATTGTCTACTTTTAACTTTTTGATATATATCCTTTTCAACTTTGTCATTAAATATTTTTGTTTGTGTTATATAATATCCGGTGAAAATTGTATCAATTAAAATACATTTAAAATTTAATTCATTTATATATTTATAAATTTACATAAATTATTATATAACACAAATAAACATATTTAAAATAAAGTTATAAAAGAAATATTTTTAAAAAGTTAGAAGTGAAAGATTTTCAAAAGTGAAAAGTAGACAAAAAGTAAAAAAGTACGATATGTTTTGAAAATAAAAATAAAAAAATTACGTTTACTTTTGTTGACGACCCTTGAAGACATGTAGTGGTAGACTTTTTAAGAGCTGGACAAAAATGGGAGATGGTGTCTTCTTCAACTCTGTTTCTTTGTTCATACTTCGATTTTGTAAAAGCTTTCAGACTACTTATAAGTTCTCACACTCAAACTAAATTTCTTCATTATAGCACACAAAAACTATGTTATCCTTTACATAATACTAGTAATAACTATAACTATAATATCCAACCTCAACATTACTCAACTTCACTTCTTGAGTCGGTAATAACATCTATTAGCCTATGTTCTTCGATACCCATTTGTCAGCTGATTCATTCAAAAGTTGTCAAGAGCTTAAATTACAATGATTGGTTCATTGGTGATAGACTGGTATCACTTTATGCAAGGCTAGGATCTATTCATGATGCACACAACCTGTTTGATGAAATTCCTAACAGAGACTTGGTATCCTGGAATTCGATTATTTCCGCATTCTCTCAAAAGGGAGAAGTGGGGTTGAGCTTAAACGCATTTTATAGAATGAGATATGAGGATGGGATGAAGCCCAATGAGATTACGCTTATATCGTTGATATCAAGTTGTGGTTATGTAGAGGGTGGCTACATTCATAGCCTTGCTGTGAAAAATGGTTGGTTATGTGAAATAAAGATTTTGAATTCTCTCATTAACATGTATGGGAAATTTGGGTATCTGAATGCAGCTGGTGAGTTGTTTGAGATGATTAAGTTACCGAACTTAGTTTCATGGAACTCGATCATCAAAATTCATATTCAAAGTGGGCTCTTGGAGACGAGTATGTTGTATTTCAATCTAATGCGAAGAGCCTCGATTTATCCTGATCAAGCGACAATTGTTACAATACTTCAGGGTTGTGCTGATATGGGTGTTGGGAAAGCTGTAGATGCGTTTCATGGTTATATTTTGCTCTCTGCTTTGGATAGAAGTATACCTACCGTGACTGCATTATTAAACTTTTATGCAAAATCTGGAAGATTAACGGCTTCGTGTGAAGTTTTTAGAGAGATTAAAGAACCGGATAGTATAGCTTGGACTGCCATGCTAGCTGCATATGCAATGCACGGGTATGGAGTACAAGCCATTAAGCATTTTGAGTTTATGGTTCGAAAAGGTCATCAACCGGATCATGTCACTTTCACTCACTTGTTGAGTGCTTGTAGTCATTCAGGTCTTGTAAATGAGGGAAAAACATTTTTTAAGATTATGTCTAGTGTTTATCGAATTGAACCTAGGTTGGACCATTACTCGTGTATGGTTGATCTTTTTGGTAGGTCAGGGCATTTGAAAGATGCGCATATTTTAATCGATAACATGCCAATGGAGCCTAACGCTGGTGTTTGGGGAGCACTTCTTAATGGTTGTAAGGTTTATGGAGACATAGAGCTTGGTGAGGAAGTTGCATGGAAATTGATTGCTTTAAACCCCTCGGACTCTAGAAATTATATTATGTTGTCAAGTATATACTCTAAAGCTGGTCGCTGGGTTGACTTTTCAAAAGTCAGATCTTTAATGAAGGAGAAAGGTGTTGAACGAACAGCTGGATGCAGCTTTATTGAACATGACCACAAGATTCATCGGTTTGTTGTAAGCGATCAAGCACACCCTGATAGTGAGCGTATCTATGATAAGTTAGATGAAGTTATGGAAAAAATTGGGAAGGCTGGATATGTAGCTAATACGGAGTTTGTTCTTCATGATGTAGAGGAAGAAGTTAAGGGTGATTTGATCAGATTGCACAGTGAAAAGTTGGCTATTGCATTTGGTCTTTTAGTGTATAATGACAATGTGCCTCTCATAATCACAAAAAATTTGAGGACCTGTAGTGATTGCCATAACATGGCAAAGATTGTGTCACTTGTTGAAAAGCGTGTTATCATCATTCGTGATACAAGGAGGTTTCACCATTTTGCTGGCGGGTTATGTTCATGTAAAGATTACTGGTAACCCTTTTAAATTTTAATCTTATTATTTATATTTATTTATTTTTTGGTATGGTCCATCACAGTTTTCAGAGGTAAAAACATGCTGATTAATGTCTGTTAAAGTGGTTCAACTCGGATTGGGTTGACTCGACATTACTTTTGTTGTCATATTTTCTCATATTTATAAATAACTTGTATTAAACAAGGGAGTTTTTTTTTATCTAAATACCAAGGCGTTGGTTTTGACCCAAATCCCAAATAGAACATCTTACCGTTTCTGTTTCTCTTAGTACATAGCTGTACTTTTAGATCTTATTCCAATTGAGTCATTATGCAACTGAAACTGGATGAGCCATGGGAATCTATGCTGAAGATTATGGTGGAATAGTGTGGATGCATGGAGGTACTTTTACCCAGAGTGGACATGTAAAACTATATGATTTGCGACACTCAGCTCATAGTTTTTCATAAGACAAACCTAAAGCAGCCATGTAAAGATATAATGTTGTAATATAGAAAAGTTCAACATGAAGTTATGATAAAACTGCAACTGCTATCAAATTGTACAAACCAATAAAACCATGTTGGTATAGGAGTTCTCAAGGCTAATCATTTGAAAAACATGTCATTTTTTCAAGATATGAAAAATCCAATAGGGAATTAGGGATCCACAATATGTATATGACGTGTGATTTTAAAGGCAGTAGGGTTTTGACCCATTTACTTATGAATGGGTCTCTTCATGAAATATCCCGATTTTTTTTATTCGTCTCAAAACTCATTATTATGTGTCCCGTCATTTTAGAATAGTAATAGAAACTCAATGTGTAAATTACGAAAACAGTTGAACTCAAAACAAGGAAGTCACAAAAACCTGGTAGATACCCGCCGAGTAGTCATAAAAGCCCCACTTTCTATCCAAAATCCTTTACTTGTTACCCATTTGAAAACCCTGTATCGGCCGAATATCTAATCGGATACACACACTATCCGCCGGGTATGCAGTGTACCCGCTGGCAAATACAACAATCCATTTTTCTTGAATCACTTTTTCTGAAGAAACATATATCACAAACCAACACCAAAATCCTAAATTTTAGAAATAAAGTTCTCAGCTCACATATGCAATAGTTTAATAATAAACCAACTTTACTACCATACGTCAAGATTATCAAAGGATTTAGACACATCGAAATTCAACAATCTTTACTACCAAATCTTAAACTCTAACACATTGGACCAAGACTTAATTTGCAAATAACCAAACTTCTTTACTCAAAACGAAACAAACTTCCACAATAACAATTACAAGAACGAAGTTACCACATGTTAGCTTAATAAATATTCACAACCATAAGTAATCCTTCTTGCATAAAAAACCCATTAGTTTACAATTTCAACCATGTATCAATTTTCAACAACTTAAATAGATCACACTCAAGTGATTGTTAACATTTCAAAAGGGGGCTTCAACACGTGTCACGAGCATGATTTAACAAAAGAAATTTACTATCTCAATAGCAAGTTCCCACCACAAGTCGACCTTCGGTTCCTTGCCCAAGTTTCCCCATGACCCACTAGTAGCACATATCATCAACAACCACAACAAAAAGGGTAACCTACATGCTTAGTAAGTAATGATAGTTAAAATAACAACAACAATATAGATGATCATACTTAAATGATCAATTACAACATTATTAAGGATCCTTAATAAATTCTCATATTGGTTCCTACTCAAAGAAACTCATCAATGTCACAATCTTGACAACCAATTACCCATCACAATTAATACATACTTGAACCTCACTCAAGAGTCTCAAGCATTAATGCATAATAATAGGTGAATTTATTGTTCAAATCGATTATTACATTTTTGTAATAATTCAATATTGATTCAAATGTTCATTTAATATATGGGAAAACTAACAAGTGCCCTAAGGGCACAAGTTAGTGACATTGAATAAAGTTGAATTTTTCATAAATAATATAAAGTGTAATTAATGATGATATATAATTGGAAATTTGTGAGTTTGATAAAAAAAATTTGTAATATATTTAGAAAGTTGTAGTGCATTTAATGAAGCTTATCTTGTGCCCTTAGGGCATAAGTTAGCCAAACCTTTAATATATATTAGCCTCACTAAAATGAGTTGTTTAATAATTTACAATCCAAACACACATATACGATGTTTCGTCTCCATTTAGAGCTCAAAGAATAAATATTGAAGATTTTTAGGTGGTATTGAGAATAGAGGTAAATTTGTGTTGTGTGTATTTTGAAATTGATCTTGGAGTAGAGATTAGACTTCTACAAATTCAGAGTAGTTCGAACTGGCATTGAGTTTTATGAGTTCAAATTCTGACAATATGAAACTGAAAGTAGTGAGAGAAGTTTTAGTAAGAAATGAGAATGAGGGTAAAATGGCCATTAGACCATCAGCAATGGGGAAGAAAACGGGCGTTGTGCCACGGTTGAACGCCCAGAACGCCCGCCATGCAGCATTCTCGGGCGACGTTCTGGGGGCGTTTGTGCTCGGAGAATGGGAAAAAAAGCGGGCGTCGATAAGGCCCCACCTCCTTTTTTCTTTTCTTTTCCCTTTTTCCTCTCAGTTTTAATACGCAAAAAACATTTTTTTTATTTTTTTTCCTTTCTAAAGGTAACTTCAAAATAATAATAATAATAATATAGTATATAGCCATTGGGCAACGGTAGGAACAAAAAAAAAATAATGTTTTTTCAAACTATCTCTTACACACTATATATATATACATATACATCTAACCATTTTTCACACAACAACTTCATCCACCATGCTTTCATCTCATTCTAAAAATTAACAAACACAAAAAAATCCTCCAACATTTAACTATGTCTTCTTCAAATTCAAACCAAAATCCCAACTCAAATCAAAACCCAATTTTGGATAACTTATCATATACCAACCTAATGTTATTCGGAACACTAAACGCATCCGGCCCGAATAACTCTCCATCGATCCGCAATCCACCACTAATGCCACAATACGGAGTGTATCCACTATACTATCATCAACCACCATTCGATTATCAAAACCTGTACTTCCAACAACAACCATTTTTTCAACCTCCTCAATAACAAACACTACAACTCGAACAACAACCCGAACAACGACCCGGAAAACAAGTTTGTCAATCTCCAAAAAAAATATCCCATAAAAAGAAAACTGATGGGGAAAAGAAAACGTGCAACAAGCGGCAATGGTCGCCAAAAGAAGAAGCGTGGTTAACAACTTGTTGGTGCGACACGTCGGAAGACTCGGAAAGAGGCAACTCACAAGAAAGAGGTACTTTTGTGGGGTACGGTGCAAGAGAAGTTTATGACCAACTATCCTGGTTGGGTACGCGGCGCTGACCAACTATCCTGGTTGGGTACGCGGCGCTAACCAACTATCCTCCAACTGGCGTACAATTAATAATTGTTGCAAAAACTTCAACGGAATTTACGAGTCACAATACAAAGCTTGGGGAAGCGGTCGAGATGACAAGATGATTTACGACCTGTCCATTTCCGAATACTATGACACGTACACAAAAAACTTCACTATGAGGGAGTCTTGGGAGGTGGTGAGAGATCACCCAAAATGGAAAGCACCACCGTCGATTGGTGGAACCGGATTACATGACTTTGAAGAATATGATTTTTTTGAATGAATCTGTTAATCTCTCTGCCGACCAAAATCCATCACAATCAAATGAGCTATTTGGGTCCCACCCGCTTCCAAGGCCCATGGGCCGAAACAAAGCCCGAAAAGCTGCTAGAAGTTCATGTTCTTCCGACGCGGCGACATCATCACGAGCATCTAACCCGAACGACAAGGTGGAGGAGGCGATAGAGAATATGGCCAAATACAAGGCCGACGTTTTGACCGCGAGAAAACAATCGATTGAGACGATCACCCGCCAAGAAAGACTTTGAGCTGCTATGCAAGGTGTTCAATTTCTCGCGATCAACACCTCCGACATCATGGATCCGAGTGACCGCGCAGCAATTTTGAGAATGAAGAAAACTTTTCGGAAAGAGTTTCGGGAATTCTACGAAGCTGAAGATGAAGATTCGGATGACGACGTGTAGTTCAAATATTTGTTGCTTGTATTTTTCTATTTTTAGGACTTAATCACGTACTTTAATTTATTGTATTTTTTTAGGATTGTAACGTTTTTGTTTTTAGGATTGTAACGTTTTTATTTTTAGGATTGTAACGTTTTTATTTTTAGGACGTAATCGCAAATTTAAATTTTCGTACTCTTTATTTTTACTATCGTATTGCATTTTAGTTAATGAATTATATTGTATTGTAATTATTGAATTGTATTGTTTTTAATTTAAATGTATTCGTATTGTTAGATAAATAAAAATTATGTGGAAATTAGTAGGGCACAGGGGGAAAATGGGCGTCCTGATGTTATGATTGTGTGTGATGAAATTGTGTTGTGGTGTTATGCTGATATGGCAACTGAAAAATGGGTGTTCTGGTGTTACGATTGCGAATGGTTATAGTGAATTAGGTGAGAATTATTATGAGTTTAAGAGATTAAATAATTACTATTAAAATAATTTTTGAGTATATATGATATTTTGAGAAGTTAGGAATGACATGTGATATTTCAAACTTAGTTGACAAATATGATATCAGGGCTGTTCAATATTTGGTTTTAAGCTGTTTAATCCGAAAACCGAATTGAATTAAAATCGAAAAAAATCCGAACCGAATTTAAATTCGGTTTTTGATTTTGTTGAATTCGGTTAACCGAAAACCGAATTCAAAACCGAATTCAATTTGTTAATATATAAAATTATTAATATATGTAGTATATGTGTGATATTTAGAATTTTTAAACAAGTATATTTACATAAAAACATTAAATTAACTTCATGTCTTTCATTTTCAACTCTAGTAAGACCCTAACATACGAAAAATTACGAGTCGAAACCGATTAACTATTTAAAAAAATAAAAAATAATTAAACATTCGGTTTTTCGGTTTAAACCGAAACCAAACCGAATTCGAATTCGATTTTCGGTTTGGTTTCGGTATGGTTTTCAAATGTGAATTCGGTTTTCGGTTTTGCTAAAAAAAATTTCAAAACCAAATAACCCGAACCGAATAAACTGAGAAAATCGAAAACCCAACCGATGAACACCCCTATATGATATTATCAAGTTTATCGATAGTATATAGGAAGTTATCCCTTTTACATTTTGTACTTTTTACAATTTATTGCGAGATATATGAATTTATATTTAAAAAGCTTTAATGGCACATGATAAAATCCCAATCTCAAACAAAATTCCTTCGTACTAACCACAAAAACTCTGTTATCCTTTATATAATTTCCAAACTCAACGTAAATCAACTTCACGTAAAATCTATAAGCCTACGTTCTTCAATAGCAATATGTTAATTAATACATCCAAACGTTATCAATTGTATAAGTTACAATGATAAAGTTCAATAATTGATATTTGAGGATAATTACAACTTTATTCACACTTATAAGTTTTATATAAATAAGGGTTTGAAATCCGACATCTAATTACAACTATAATCACATAATTTGGTATAAAATTCTCATATTATTTAGAGTGGAGGTAGAAATGTGTATCATGAATATGTACCTTTTTAGAAGTAATGCAGACACTACTACCACGATTGTATATATTTTTTTCACGAATATATATATTTGTGCAACATCAGAACTTGAAACTCACAATCTATGATTGAAAGATCACATTGATACCGCTTTGCCAGTGCCCTGGTACTAAACAATCTTAATGAACATGTGGTTACAGCTTGAGGTTTATGCATGTGTATACTTATGTCTATAGGTTTGATATTCATTTGGTTATTGACGGTCCCTAAACCAACAACATCAAGTTGTAGAGGTGGTGAATACGATATTTTTGAAATTATAATAATATATTTAAACAAGCAATGATAAGGCGGACAATTTAATTTTCAACTTATTCTTTATTAATTGTCATGAAAAAGATTGTTGGCTAGTTTGTTTGCTGAATAACAAATTGTTGAATACGGATTAACACTGAATCACTAGAGATCACACTTTAAAGTCTTTATTCTGACAACAATTACAAAGAAAATGCGAGTTCTATGAAATTGCCTAAGTTCTATCACTTGCAAAATTCACCACCCTTGATCCCTTTGAGGGAGTTGATTATTTATAGACTTCATAGAACATTCTTCAACCAATCAATAACATTCTTCAACTGATCAATGAATATCTAGACTAAAAAGTTTATGTCTCTCATTCCTTAGAAAAGGTTATAACTTCCATGTGGATCCTTCCCCCATATAGTGTTTGACAAAGGTCAAGATGCTTATTATTTCGATTAAAATTGTTTGTTGTCCAGTAGTACGAGTGTAAGTGTTTGAAAATGAAAGTTCAAAATATATTGTATTTTGTATGGATCAAACTTATATTGCTTCTATTAATTGTGTGGATAACTTTCAAATATCTCTTATTTTATGTATTTGATGGTATTTTCGATGTCGTGCTATCTATATAACGTGTCACATCATACAAGTTAACACATCAATAAAATTATTATCCAACACATACAATAATGGAAAGTTCAATACAATTAACGATAAAAGTTTTATAAGTTGGTGTGCATTATTTATTAAAGTTGATCACTTGTTGTCCAAATCTAGAAGTTTCAAGTAGTTGATGCTAGGTCCAATTTGTTATGTTGAGCTCAAAGAAGTAGATACAGGAACTACACCAGACCCATTGCATCATTACAACTTTATGTTATCCATCTGTAAGGATACAATGTTTATACACGTACGTTTCAATCATAAAAGTAGTGTTTTATAATAACAAGTTGTGTTATAAATAGTATGTCATGGAAAAAATTATACTACTACTGATATTCTATGTTATGCTATTCAATTCTCGAGGACAAATTTATTTAGTAGTTCAGATGTTATTCATGATATTGATCCGATCCAAAATCATGATATTTAATGATCAGAATATCTATGAGTTGAACATTACTAATGTTATAAGTATTTAAAATGGAAATAAAACTATTGCAGATACGATACCCACAAAACAAGACGATAATTAGAACATATGGACCAAAGATATGGACCCAACACTAACAATGCTATCATTTCAAGAATAATATATAAATATATTCACATATGCATCAAGTATTTTACCATGTAACGAGTGTAGATTACAACTATTGGTTTTTCTAGAAAGCAGTTTAAACAATTGACCACTAGAAGTATGATCAGTTTGTGCATGCCGTCCAGTTTGAAGGAAGTCGATTTGAGGCCAAAGTAGGCATATTACGGACATTAATGTCAACGGGCAGCATTCGATATTCAATATCAAGGTCTCTAAATATTTTGATCATTTCTTCAACTAAAAGAGCTCTTCTTTGCCATCGTTCACCCATGTCTTGGAAATTCATACGATGTGAAAGCCATATTGATATCTTTAGCCGATTCAAGTCCTCAACGTCCCTCACCACAATTAAAGGTGCAGGGTACCAATGGTCACTCTTGTTCTCAATGTAGCTGCATTCACATGAAAACAATGACGAGTTATGTTCACTTGTATTATTAAACCGGGACATAATTATACAATGAGTATATGACCGTGACGGAATAAATATCCAACTTACAATATTTCAACTTCAATGTTAATTATTATTTGACAATGTCAAACAAGATAAAGACATTATGCTGAAAAACACATCAAGGGCATGGAAATTATAATGCAAGTACGCAACATCGGAATATTGATGCGTGTATATATTTATAAGGCGGGTAGAGTCTCAAATTTATAATTATAACATGGACATATCTGTCCATATATAATATTCAGATTGCATCCTTCCAGTTAAGTCATTTTCTAGCATCATGCATCCAACGCGTTCGATAGTTGCCAAAGTGACTTCTAATAACAGTTTCGTATTCAACGACTTAATTATTTATATAAATAGATTAAATAGAGGAACAAGTGTCTTGAATAACCCAAATTGACCTGACAAATTGTCATCCCCACTATATAAAACAAATGGGTCATCAAAGTGATTTTATGAACCAAATAATGACCCTCAAGAAAGCAAAAAGATGAGTATCAAGACATACCTTGTTATCCTCTCCTTCATCGAGGCAACCTTTTCTACAGGAGTTGATACATGTATACAGAAATCGATAGCATCTCCCATATCCGGACTACGATAATAATTGGCTATTGGTTTCGTAGCCAATACACTGTTCGGGTATGTAATTTTCTGGTTGTCATACCTCAAGAAAACCGTGGTTAGTATATTCATCTCCTCCACCACCATCTGCAATCAGCAAGGTCTAATATTACAATTGTGAAGAAAATACATACCGGAAAAAAAAAAATCAAACTTAAACTGACGAATGGACAAATGGATAACGACAAATTGCACCAAAATACAGCATAGTTTCCATCAATTACAATTTTGGGAAACGTGATTTCAAGATTAGGTTACCGCCCTACTAGTAATCAGTTCCTTTCATGATAATATCACTTAATCAATAAGTCCTTAAAGGTTTAGGGTTTCGATGATGAAAAACGGCTAGCAAATTCATCCCTGCGAGAAAAGCAATAGATGTGAAATAGGCATATCTTAGGCTAGTCTCATGTGTTGATCCGAGGTTAACTTAACCTCGGATTAGCTAAGATGTATACTTCTTTGGTACTGTAATCTGAATGATTAATGTATAAATAATTGTTTGCATCTTGTTATTTACCATTCTCACTTGATTATTGTTCGTGTATTAGTTGTTATCTTTGTTTATCTCATAAACTAGTCTAGAAAGATTGCACATTCCTAAACAGCTAGACTAGAGACGAATCTCGTGTATGATCAGACCGATCATGGGTGTTAACAAAAGGTTGATTTTAGATGCAAGTTGTTCAAACGAATTTCATAACTGATAAATAAATATTCAAACATTTACCTGAACAGCGTCGACTTCACAACGATCGCCTACATCAAATGGATGCATTACGAACAAGAAAATAATGGCCTCAAATGTTGTCTTACATGTGTTACCAAACACGAATACGACCAAAAGCAGTTGTGAACTTAGGAATATGAAGAAATGCGTAGATGCAACTTTGAGAATAAGAAGCCAGATGACAATGATTAATATCCCGACAACTATGTTCAACATCTGATGGAGTTTGTTTACAGCTGTTTTTGTGTCGTTGAGAGACAATGCAAGAGCTCTTCGTTCTCGAAATGCATTAACCTAGAAGGGAAAAAGAGACATTTTTATTTAGAATTCATTGAACCATTTTTCACTATGGAACTGTGACCATTTTAACACATTTACTCATAAATTACCGTCGTAAATTCGGGTTATGTTTTATCACCAACTGGTCAAACGATTTAAAAATAGCTGAAAAGGTCTATTTTCGACTTGTCGCCCTAAGCGTGTAATTTTAATGCATAAAACCTTCTAAATCATTTTATTAAAAAGAAATTGACTTCGTAGTGAAAGAATCTAAGTTTTCTAATTAGATTTGATGCACTCTCGATATAAATATTTGGACAAAGAGTATTTCAGGTCAACATGACTGAATTCAACATACTTGTATTCCACCCATTCACAAGTCAACTATTCAACCACCTCTATTAAGAGAAAATTCATACCACCCAGTTTTTCAGAGCTGCTTTGCTAATTCCTTTGGTCTCAGTTTCTCCATCGAAGAGATGTATTGCTTTCATAGCTTCATCCTCTCTCAAAAAACGCATCAAGTCCTCTAAATACATGCGTCTGTCCAAGTAAAATATAAGTTACACAGAGAAGATGGTAAATACAAATAGAAGCCAAGGTCTATGACTTTCGAGTATGGCCTTCAAGTCCAGATGAATTAGTAGAAGGAAAAATTCAACTATTGAGAAAATGCGTCAAATGGGGTGAACGGTGAAATGTCACCTAACATGGTTATTTACTTATAGATCATTATATTAAAAAAAAAAACACTAACAACTATTATTAAGATAGTTCTTTTAAATATTTATGAACAAAAAGGTATTAGCAGGTCACCCAACCTGACAAATAAAATCAACCCTCACTTTGACCCAAACCCATTATGACCTTTAGTCCAAATCACTCATTTTAAGCCTGATATATTTGTCATAAAGCAACAGACTAGCATCAAGAACGTACTTGGAGCCTTGTTTAGCAACATTGATGAATATTCTTTTGGCTGCAACCTTGGCTTGCTTTTCATTGGTGATCTGCACTGCAGATTCATCTTCGTCCCCTGTAGCACCATCCAATTGCTCATCTAATGTAGATAATACCCCCGTACGAACAATATTCATCAACCTTTTCATATTCCAAGCGGATATATTCTTCTGGTTTAACCTATGCAAGTGATCAATTGTAATCCCTTCGTCAACTTTCTTCGGAGTATTAACTTCCGAAAATTTACCACTTTTACCAGCCATTGGAGTATTCATTCTTGGAGTTCCAATAAACCTCCCACTTTTCTTAAATAAATTTGCCTTTAGATCGGCTGGCAACCTGGCCCCCGCGGTCTGAAGTTTCTGAACTTCTTCAATCACCCTATCTTCTTCTTCCCGTTCTTGTTGAATTTCAATCAAGGGTGGACCAGAAAGGGTCTCAATTACATACTGATTGAACAAAGATTCTTGAATCCGGTCAAAAAACGTGCTCACATGAAAAGTAGAAGCAAGAACTTTAACCAACAATGTTTTCAACAACCAAACAATCGTACCCACCAAAAGACATATCCAAATCTTGGTCACATAAGGCAAAACATCTTTCCCATGTGCCATTCTCTCAACTTTTTGATCAAATATCAATTGCCAAGCAATCAAAATCAACGTCAACCAAACGCAATTCTGAACTGCTTTTCGCAATCCGTAAACAAAATACAAAACCCTTTTCCTCAATAAGAAATTCCGCTCTATCAATAACACTATAACCCTAATCCCCCAACCCGAAACCAATCTTCCACATATCACAACTAATATCATAACACCCCATTTCCACAATAATAGATCATACAATTTTTTATGCTCAAGAAACGGAATAGTAAGCGTACAAATCAAAGCAGCAAGTATCAATACCAAACTAAGCAATTGAAGTAAAGTCCATTTACTATACCTCAACTTCCTATACTCATCTGGTAAATCGTCATCCAAAAAAGGATCCTCCTCATCGATTTCACTACCCACTTTTCCTATAACTCCCGATTTCGACACCCTGTCCGATCTCTGATCCGTCTCTGGCGGATCAATCAACCTAGACTTCGTTTTAGTCCGCAACAAAGTCGACTTCTTAAACGAAGCATTCGCCGAACAAATCACAACCTCATCACCACCACCACCACCACCGATTCGACCGCTACGCTGCCGAACCTGTTGGGGCTCAATCACCTCTTCATGAAACGAAACCCTAACTTCTTTCGGCGTAAGTATGCCGTAGTTATTCGGACTCTCGGCTATCCTAGATAACGCCGGCGACTGCTGCGGCGACGGCGTATCAGATGTACCGAACTCAAACTTCTCACTATCATTGCTAAAATCATAACTAGTGTCTCTCCACACCTTATTAGTATCAGGGTTAGGGTTTAACTGGTCTACAATAGAATTAAACTTATAACCTGTTAACTCAGCTTCTTTACTAGCGATACTTACAGCATTTCCATTTGTATCTTTTCCGTTATCTTTCCGGCTATCGCCGGAATCTGGCGATGGCGACGGAGACGGTGAGGGCCGCATGGTTTTCGTAGTTGCAGTCTCTGTAATATCAATGGTGTGATTGTTTTGATGGAGTAAGATTTCTTTTTCTTCTGGTTCAGAGTTAGGTTCCGATTGCGGTGATTTATTGAAAGATTTGCGAAATTTGTCCATGAAAATGAAAAGATTTGAAGAATTTAAAGTGAAAGAGTGAGAATAAACTATTGATTTTATGAGGTGGAATGTGCAGAAGCAGGTGATGAATCAGCAAAGTTTCAGCAGCTGAAATCAATTTAAAAAGTGTAACGTAATTTGGTAAAGGAGATAGCCCTTCAAGTTTATGTCGTTTTACAATTTAGGCCCCTGTAAAAAACGTTTTGATACATGGAAAGTTGCCATAAATACGTTTCGTAACTATGGATGTAATCTTTTTAATGTTTGTAAATATTCTAATGAATTCATCATGGATTATCGCAAGAAATAATTAGATTTGTAGTGATTTTTTTTTAAATAAAGCACTTGCCTATTTTTTTATAAGGACTTCTAATAATTTAGACGATTATAAAAGCGTTATTTTGCTTAAGAGAATAGTAACTGTGTTACAATTAGTGATCCGATCAAAACTGTTTAATAGTGATATAAATACATATTAGTACTAGTACTATAATAAAATTATATGTAAATACAAATTTCTTTTATATATGGAGGTTTCATAGTTTTTTTAATGAGCTAGAGCATCTTAGAGCATGTGACTATAATCATTGAATGTATTTGTACTTTGTTTGTTTGCTATAGTAATTTTGTTATACAATTAATATTAGATGGACTTATAATTGAATGTATGTATAAATATATGTACATTTTAAAAGGGTTTATCTATGAAATTGAAAATTTCTTTTATGTATTGAAATTGAAGATAGAAGATGGGTAATAATTACCGTCAATTCCTAATTTTAAGTACACAAATATTCACCCACTAATATTTTCTTATTGTTCTATTTGGAGTATCAACCATTCAACTATCAAGTTTAAAAAAACATAAACAAACTAAGTACTACGTGTTTAGTTATTGAAAAGGAAAATGTACAATAAAAGGTACTCTACTTATCATCTAATCCGATTTAAGGTATTCAACTTTATTTTTTTTAATTTAAGGTATCAAACTTTTAATTGTAATCAAGTTATGGACACGAATTTCATAAATTCGGATATAGCTTATCATTTGTGAAATTCATGTTCCTAACTTGATTACAATTAAAAGTTTTGTACCTTAAATTGAAAAAAATAAAATTGAACACCTTAAATAGAATTAGGTGATAAGTAGAGTATCTTTTATTGAATTTTTCTCTATTGAAAACTATGACGCTATATATAAAACTATGACGCTATATATATTAGCGGTCCATTGAAATTATAACACTAGATTCCCTATTGAAAACTATGACGCTATATATATTATAACACTAGATTTTCTTATTGTTCTATTTGGAGTATCAGGTGAAGGTTCAAATGAGAACCAATATAAAATTGAGAACTTTGAGAATCACAAAGAATACATGTTTATTCACATGTGATTAACTTCAATCATATGTGAACATTAATGTATGTTTAATTGAAAAGGGAAAAAGTCAAAAAAAAATCTTAAATATATCGAAAAACTTAAAAAAACAAATATATGTTCAGATGTGAACGATAACGTGAACAAATCAGTTAAAATGTATTTTAAGACATAAATTTATGATTTTTTTGACTTTTTTCTTTTTAAATTAAACATACATCAATTTTCACATATGATTGAAACTAATCACATGTAAACAAACATGTATTCTTTGTGGTTCTCAAAGTTCTCAACTTTATATTGATTCTCATTTGAACCACCCAATAGAGTATCAACTATCAAGTTTTAAAAAACGATTAAACTATAAATAAGATGTAAAACATCATGAACTGATCACACTTCCAGACCAACAATTCATTTTCCAATAAGAATTTATAATGGTCAAAACTCAAAACGTAACAGTAATAAATATGATAAGTACAACATTATTTATTAAAAATTATTAGTACTCATGAAATGTCATTAAAGTCACATGATTTTAAAGTATATAAACGACATTTGATAACTTTCGATGAGTTTAAATAAGAAAGGTAAAAAGTAGATAATGAATAAACCAATAAATTTGTCTAATTTCTTTGAAAAAATCACTTCCATTTTTACCTCTAAAATTAAATATCTCACAAATTGTATCATTCACAAATCATAAAAATTACTTACTCGGAATTGCTTTTTCTCTTCGATTAGAGATCTCACAAATTATACATTCAACGAATTTTTATTCTTTTATTTTTTACCGTAATTTTTACAATATAATCACATGTAATTCATGATGAAAATTTAATATTTGTTCACGATTATTTTTTATGGTATATGTTAATTAACACGTGATTAGAGCTTAATATTCATATTCATTAAAAATTATATATACAATAATAAAAATTACATTTGTTCTCATTAGAAATCACATGTGGTTGCTAGTTGTAGATTTAATCACATGTGAATTATTATATAATCACATATGATTTTGTATATAATCACATATGATATACATTTAAAAATTGATATTTGATTAGCAATTTACAGATATATGATAATTCATGTATGATTTCAACTTGCTTTTGACTTAATTGTATGATGATAATCAATGATTTTAAAATCTATACATGATTACTCTTTACTCACATGTGATTGATACTTTGATCTTCAATCGCATGTGATTACAACTTGGTTTTTCATATTTAAAATCTTTTAAAATTATAAATGGTTTAAATTTAAATTTTAATTGGAGATATAAATACGTGTGATTTTTTTTTAATGTTAAATCACATGTGATTTCTCATTACAATTTTATAAACCCAATAAAAATTAAAAAATAAAACTTTGTGAAAAGTATAGCTTGTGAGATCTATAATCGAAGAGAAAAAGACGTTGATTCCGAATATGTAGTTTATATAATTTATGTGAGATATTTATATATATTTTTTAAAAAAAAGTGAAAATAAAATTCGGAAATGTTACAATCATATTGGTTTCCCAATTCTTCATTTTGTTGCCATTCTTTTTTGAATGTTTATACATTCACATAATAAGATACATATAAACAGCATAAAATACATTTTAATTAACACATACCAATAATAGAAAGGGTAAAATTGATCCCTCATCGATTGATCCCACAAACAAATTGGAATTGGTAAATCGTGTAACTCGTGGTTAAAGAAATATAAAGAGGGTGATTGAACTCATAACATCCACATTTATAGTACATGTTCCTATCACCAGTTAGAACACTTACATCCGTAATTAAAACTGACTGACACGGACTGAGTTACGTTAGCGTCACATCAGTTTTATATAAAACTGACTGAACTGACAAACCCCTACTATCAGTGACACCGTCATTTTAATTTTTGAGTCTCACATTTACTAATCTACAATATTTATACACACGTAGGAAAAAAGAAAAAGAAAAAAACATCAATCCACTTGAAGCCATTGTGGGGACAACACATACCAAAAACACATGTAAGTATATGGGATTCTCAATGACTACAAAACAACGCATAGAAAATTACTTTGGTATACAAAACTGATATCAATCCCTTTTCAAAAATTAAACAAATTACTCGTAGATAACAAAGTACACAAGGTTCCATAAAGCCTTTTTTTGTGATCTAAATGCATTTATGTGTACTGAATCTATATATATATATCTAACATTTATGTAAAATGTAATCAAACGTAAAGTTTAGCAAAATCAAAAATCTTCATTTTTGCAAGAATTTTTTTCTTTTAGCTTGACATCTATAATTTTCAGAATATGTGAATATGGTTGGGATGAAATTTTATAATAGTACATAGGATGAAATTTAAACTATAACTTCAAACTTTAATTATCTTTCGTCATTCAACTTTTGTGATGCATTAATCATTCAACCACTCATACCCACAAAAGTTGGGATAACTTTAGTAAAAGAATTCTGCAAAGTTATTTTTGGTAGAATTATGTTATTTTTAACATGTAACAATTTTTTAGATATATTTTCTTAGATATATAAAAGACATTTGATAACTTAGTCGATTATCTTCACCTTATAAGTTACATATAAACAATATAAGATAAGATACGTCTTCAATTAACACATACCAATAATAAAAAGGGTAAAATTGATCCATCATCCATCTTACAAATAATATGGAAGGGGTAAATTGTCTAACTCATAACATGCATTTTTATGAGTGTTGATAAATACAACACATATTTTGTTTCATACAACACAGTTTTACACAACTAATGCATACAGTATAACATGTTAATGCATAGTTTTATTGTTTAAATCAAAATCCATGTTATATTTATCACCTCCCATTTTTATACTACATGTCCCTATCTCCCGTTAGCTACTATTCCGGGAAACAACAGATGCCAGAAACATATGTAAGTAATTGAGGTTCTCAATAACAACAAAACAGCACAAAGAATATTACTTTGATATACAAAACTGGTATCAACCCCTTTTCAAAAATTTAACCAAATTAGATAACAAAGTACTACAAGGTTCCGTAAAGCCTTTTTTGTGATCTAAATGCATTTACATGTACTAAAGCTATATATCTAACATTTTATGTATAATGTAATCAGACGTAAAGTTTAGCAAAATCAAAAATCTTCATTTTTGCAAGAACTTTTTTCTTTTGGCTAGACATTTATAATTTTCAGAATATGTACATATGTTTGGGATGAAGTTTTAAACTATGATTTCAAACTTTAATTATCTTTCGTCATTCAAATTTTGTGATGCATTAATCATTCAACCACTCATACCCACATAAGTTGAGGTAACTTTCGCAGAAGAATTCTGCAAAGTTATTTTGGTAAAATTATGTTATTTTTAACCATATTTTAGATGTTGAGGTAACTTTCCCAAACAAAGGTGTACATCCCTTGCATTAAAAAGGAAAAAACCTCCCATGGGGCAGTTGATAGATTGGGGTCTGTTTTGAAATATTGTGATTGTATGGGGGTGAATACAGCAAAAGGTGTTGAAACACAGGTGCTTCCTGATGCTAACATCATCACCGTACAGTTGTCCAAGTAGCGTTATGTTTGTCGGGAGGCCGCGTTTGTTAGTGAGAGTTGAAAAAGTTTGCACGTCTTCCAACGTTACATGCGATAAATGTGGACTACAATACTACATTTCTCCATTTTATTTACTTGTCACCCAAATTGTCAAACATCCATGTTACAACCAAAAATCATATACTTATGAAATAAATACCAAACTATACTTAAAATCATTTTATTTACGTCTTTACTAAATATAACGTAACGATAACGATTAATTTATGGTTTAAAATTGCTTATTCTACTTCACGATACCTTTCATAATTTTTAAGCTTAAACTCATAATTCAACATATTTGTAGAATCAGATAATTTGTGCATCAATTAAGAGTCTTTTAGTTTAAGTCTTTAAGGATTTATGGAGTATGTTCAACGTGATTTTACTACAAGTTTATCTATATGTATTTTACCTCTTTAATGATATCATTTGATGTCATTATCAAAAAGGTGATGATAAATTCATCCAAAATTTCTGATAAATTGGTGAAATATCATCACCCTTATCAAAAACTAAGAAAGTCATAGGTGATAACAAAATATAAAAGAAAGTGTCGCTCATATTATAAGTTTGGTAGGATAACGAAACTACATACATATCGAATTCTCATAATTATGACACTGTAAATAGAAACTTTATTGCATAAAAAATCCATTAATGGACCGCATAATGATTTATTATAGGTGTGTTTAGCATCAACATTTTAAGGGATTCTTAGATATTGAGGGTGTGTTTGACACTTTACATTTTAAGATTGAATTTCTAGTTTTCATAATCTCAATTCCCTAATCCTGTTTGGCAACAATATTATAGCATAGATTATTGAAAAAATAATCATCGAAAATCCCCTAGATTCCCTTTTTGGGAAGCTTTTTCAAGTAGCTTGAAAAATAATCGCAGCTCCATCTCCAACCACAATCTTCAGCTCTAGCGACTTGTTACCAAACACACCCCGAGATTCTAAATTCAAGAATCTCCATCTACAATCTATGTTTGTCAAACGCTAAAAGAAAGGTTTTTTGAAAATATAATCTCTCAACGTATAAGCCCTTGAAATTAACTTCCAGAATAATCCTCATCTCAATCTTCATCTCTATCTGCATATTAATCTAATGTTGTCAAATACACCCTACGTGTTTTATACGTTTTATTACTCCGTATTATATTTCTCTCTAGAAAAACTATCGGATCGGGTAGGTAGTGACAAGACCACAATTCGGTAGTGATATGAAATGATTGATTAATGACCATTATAATGCATGGAGAATAGAGAGAATTTGGTCCGTTTTTATCGCTCGATGTTTCTATTTGATTAAACTTGGCTTTCACGTAACGCCTCTAAGTTATAACTGTACCATTTATAATTTATATTTAGTTACAGATGTCGTTATACGAATTATGGTAAAACGGGGGAATAAATCCTTCCGCTTTTTATACACAAAGTATATTATATACTCCTGTGTTTCACCATTTACGTGTTGCACTGAAAATCTCAAGCATGTACATAAGGATGGATATAAGTTGCAATTCTATACTTGAATAAGTTTTAAAGTTAACTGCATAGAAATGCAAATAACTAAAATTTGACATTTGGAGTGTATAGTGAACTACTCGGGTGTAAATTGTTTTTTTCTAAAATGAAAAACATACAATCTAACACACGATTATGCACAACCACTACGAATATTTACAACTTACTTTCTCAAATGAGGTTCGAACCCCCAACCTGTAAATTGAATGGTCCCTCTAATACCGCTAGGCTAAGCCCCTTTGACACTCTGGTGTAAAATGTATGTATAAACCTTGTTATTTATTGAAATTATATGTATTTATTGTTATTTATTACTGGAGTTTTGTTACAAGATGAAGAGTATATATATTTATTTTTTTAAATGGTTTGGGTCTCCTGTAAACCTAATAAATTGTCTTCCTCATTAATTCTATATGTTTTTGCGTATCTACGTATCTTATCTATAGTCATTGCTTGTAATTTCAGTATCAAGTTTTTCATCTTAGACTCAATGTGTGACAATTTCTTAACAGACTCGTGTAATACTCTGTAAAATATTATCAATATTAAAGGTCTTATAACTAACTCATTTAACAATTTTATTTACTTTGTCGTTTATTTCTTGTTTATTTAATTTAAACCCTCGATCTCCATCTTTTATTTCATGCTTCCTTATTCATGATGATGGTAGGAATTGTTGTATGTAACGGATTAAATTATAAACTACTAATATTATTTGTCTCATTTTCAAATATGTTTAAGCTCCTTCACTGTCAAAACTAGTAATTGATACGAGTGTAACTCCTCCTTTTCCGGGAAAAAGTAGTCCCTGTTAAGACAAATGTGGTTGCGTGACACAAAAAGTTTGGTAACTCGTGCTCTTGGTTAGGTATCAATATTATACTAACATGCGTAAAACTATTGGATATTTTTCTTTGTTATGTACGACTGTTGCATTTAATAACTTTAACAAACGTCTCAATTTGATAGCACGTAATAAGGTTTGTTACGGACTACTTTGCTTTTACATATTCAAAAAGAAAGAGTGGTAAAATAATTGAAAACGATTTTTAAGGCTAAACGTTTACGAAACCCTATGGACAGTGTATTTTTATATCCATCCATCACAAATTAAGTATCCTGAACCAGATTTGGAAGTCAATTTTTTTTCAACTTTAACATTAAATATTTTTGTTTGTGTTATATATTACTTTATGAAAATTATACCAATAAAAATACATTTAAAACTCAATCCATTCATATATTTTGCATCAAGTATTACATAACACAAATAAAACTATTTAAGGTCAAAGTTGAAAAAGAAATATTCAAAAAGTCAAATCATAACACTTAATTTAGGACGAAGAGAGTTTTTTAATTTCATTATATATATATAGAGAGAGAGGGGGAGGTTCATATGAGAATCATGAGAAGATTGAGAACCATAAGAATCAATTTTAATCAATATAATAACAAGGGTATACTAGTCTTTTACAATGGTGGGCAACATAATAACGGATGTCAATCATTTATTATATACTATATTTTCTGTTTCTTTTCTACCCATTCACGTGACATGTATTTCTCTCTTGTTCTAGTTTGACGCCGCCATTAATGCAGCACTAACCCATCATCCTCTCAAATTAATTAATGTAAAATATACACCGAATTTAAAACAAAGTTTTATTGTGAGATTATATATGTGCACAGAAAGAAACCAAACCATTTTTTGACAAATGCCAAAGCAAATGGAAACCGTGACTACGATGATGAAATAGAACACCCGTTATTTACACTCGACCAGATTAGGATGACAGCAATTTACATTTTTGTTCACATATGAACATGTTAAAATACCATATGTGCACATGTGAACAACTTATAATTCAACATCACATCAAGAAGAGCCCGGTTGTTGAATGTGTGCACATGAGAAATTGTAGTTCATTGTGGATTGTTTCATGTAATTAGTCATGCATTCGCATATGACCCAAAATAATAAGATAGTTTGAACAATAAAGAGGCATGAATTAATTGTCACATGAAGAAACCGTATGATGATTTTGAATAATAAAGAGGTTTGAATTAATTGTTATATGAAGAAGGGTGGTGATTTTGTCACATGTGATTTTTTATTTCTCCACAGGTAACACACATAATTTTAGAGGAACTATTGGCAATTCAACAATAACTACCTGTACAAAAAAAAAATATGCATGTGTATTTATCATCACCCTATGAAGAAACCGTCCACTAATTGCTTGAGAATACAAAGAGACTATACTTCCCTTTCATTTAATTGGTATATAAACATACGCATAATTATATACACTTATCCCATTCAATTTACATGTGTTGATCTCTTCATCTAATGGTTAAAAATTAGTTGTTATGGTTCTTAATCTTTGATTTGTTCTCATATGAACTCCCCCCTCTCTCTCTCAATATATATATATATTTGAGTAAATTCTATAGATGATCCCCGTGGTTTACACCGATTTACGAAAACAGTCCCTAAACTTCTTTTTTTACTTTTTCAGTCCAATAAGTTTATGTTTTACTCGAAAATGGTCCCTCATCCACCTAAAATGACTAAAGTACCCTTCCTTTTGTCATTATTGGATAGTCACGATTTAAACGGTCAAATGGTACTTTAGTCATTTTAGGTGGGTGATGGACCATTTTTGAGCAAAATGTAAACTTATTGGACTGAAAAAGTGAAAAAAGAAGTTTAGGGATTGTTTTCGTAAATTGATGTAAACCACAGGGACCATCTATAGAATTTACTCTATATATATATATATATATATATATATATATATTGTTACAAATCAACAATACACTACAAGGTACAAAGCGCCTGATAAAATACATGGTACTCATTTTTGATCTTTTCATAATTAACAAAAACTGTGTTAAGTGCCTAGGTGAATGTAGAAGGGGGGAACGAGGAAGGTGAGCGGTTGTCCCAAAAACGCTTCAAATAATGTAACATATTAATGTTATTAAAAGTATATTTTATAAAGTTTTGTCCCTTCAACACTGAACAAATAACCCAAAAAAAAAAAAAAAAATGTTGCCCCTTAAGATTGATAATTCTTAACTTCGTCCTTGGTCAAGTGTTTGATTTTAAATATATATGTTGAGCTTTCATATATTATAATGGAAATTGATAAAATGAGCCTTAAGGGCTTATTTTAACATGCATAAGAATTTGTACATTCAAAATTTGTCTCCTAAATTTTCAATTTGTCCTCTTGAATTTAATTAAAGTACAATTGTTTTATGCAAATCTAAATAACTTAACCAAAACCCTTAGGGTTCTTGTTAACAAAACTCTATTATAATTGCAAATTTTTCTATTTTATTTTTATTTATTTATTTATTTATTTATTTATTTATTTATTTATTTATTTATTATTATTATTATTATTATTATTATTATTATTATTATTATTATTATTATTATTATTATTATTATTATTATTATTATTATTATTATTATTATTATTATTATTATTATTATTATTATCATTATCATTTTAAGTTGTATACTTGTAAGTGTTTGAGGAATATATTTAAAATAGTCCATATATGATATATCACAAATGGTCGAGTCTTTTTGTGATGTAATGTCAAAGTAAATAGCTACGCTTTATAGTGGAGAGTATATTCTGAGAAGATAATCGAGCGTGGCCAATTTGTCAAATACAACCACCTTTATTTTAGTTTTTATTCCATAAATAAAAATAAATGATGATAAATCAACCCATACTTCTTTAAAAACAAAAATAAATTCGTATTCTAAGAATAATTCATGATGGTATAGATGATTGAATACTTGCCCATCAAATTTGGATCCACCACTTCCAAGCGAGAACCCTATGTTTATAGATCCAAAGTCTATATATATAGTTAATATATATATATATATATATAGGAGTCGGTTCAATAGAGAAGCAAATTTAGGTGGAGAAGAGGGAGAAACAATATGATTCAATATTTTTATCACTATAATTTAACTTTTTATTACTTGAATTATAATAATAAAAAATGAGTTATAGTAATAGATATACTGAATCATATTGTTTATTTATATTCTTCACCTAATTTTTTTTCTTTTTGATCCCATATATATATATATATATATATATATATGTGTGTGTCACATTCCAAACAAAAATTTCAAACATTTCTTAAAAAGTATACTACTCCATCAATTTCTGTGAGGCAATTTTAAACTCGCAATTTTAAACGAATTCATATTATGACTTTATTTGTGGGTTTAATATACAACATTCACTTTCAATGGAAATGAAACACATTCTTCATCCTCATTTTCATCGAGCACTATATAACTTGGTATGAAAAGTATAACACCCTTTAATTTCAGATCCATATATATATATTTTTTAATATGTATTTAACAATTCGAAAGTGTTGGTCAAATATGTCTTGACAATTTACATTACATATTATATAAACAAATCATACTAATTCAAAGCTATTGTATATCCAACTGGGTGTTATATAATTTCAAAAGACAATACTGACTCATTCAAAATGATTATCAAAGTAAACGTCTGGTCAAACATTCCATTCAGTCAAGCTTCTTGCCCAGTCTGTTATATGAAAACCATAACCTGCAAGAAGTGGGGTGGTGGGGTTAGCATAAAGCTAAGTGAGTGAATAAATAATCAACAATCCAACTTGGCATAACAACCCTGTTTACAGCAGAAAGCATCGTAAACAAATATCAACCTTGTTTACAACATAAAGCATCGTAAACAAATATCAACCCTATTTACAGCACAAAGCATCGTAAACACACAGTGTCAAAGAGGATTGGGTGTTCTTGAGGTATCCTCCAAAGAACACTTAAAAAACCCGCAGGCCAATGCATTATTTAACCAATAGCGTGTTGTTATTTTCACTGAACACATGTTCTTATCAACTATGTGTATAAGGAACCCCTGAACCAACCAAACAATAGCAACAAAGCCCAACCAGTGTTGACCTCTAAATATATATCACATATGCCCAATGGCCAAGTACCACATAATCACATACTCCCATAATCCTCATGACATTATGTCAGACTAAACAGTCTATCAACAATAATAATATCATGGCAGACTAAACAGTCTGTAAATGATAACAATACGTTTACCCGTTGTAACTGATGCGTGTGAAAGCGTCTAGTTTTATTATTTATAAAGTTAGGATATACCAATCAATACTATCACACAACCAGGCAAGAATACCCGATCGGAATAGTATAGCTATGGTAAGTCCAGGTCGAAAACAAGGAACACAAGAACGATGTTATTCAGTTAAATTGGAATTATTAATAAAGCGGTAAAATAGGGGTTACGTTTTAGTTCCGTACGAACGTTCAATATGAACTAAATAACTAAACCAAACAACATAAAACAAGATAAGAGAAATAGATAAACAATCGAAGATAAACATGTAATTGCTCAGAGTATTCATACTCAGATTCATATTATCTGGTTCATGTGTTTTGATTATCTGATTGTGATTCCTCTTATATTAACTTAGATACTAATCAAAGAGTTCAAGTTAAATGTATATTAGTCAACGTTCCGGGTCTAACTAATATCTACAATCTAGGGTTCCACATTAAACATCGATCCGATGTCACAAGGATGGTGCTCTATTGTGTGCTTTTTCCTAGATTGTGCATTAAGTATTCAAGACATGTTACGATTAATCCTCATGGTATGACTGAACAATACCCAATAATTTCTTATTGTCTTATTCATTTTAGATTGTCTAGTTCTTATTTTCTTAACCTGTCAAAATCAATATATTTAGCAATGGTCAAAAACTCTAAAATTAATAACCATCAATAATCAATAATATTAAAGGAACTCAATCTCATCAACATTATCAACCATGTTAAGAAATAATGACTAATAATCACCAATAAATAAGGATTTACGGATAACATAACAATATTCAATCAGTCAATTGATTCAAAACACAATTATAACTTTCAAACATTAATCAAAGGTTATTCAACTAAACAATTAACAATAAGTCTAATCCATGATTCAATTATACAAAATCAGATTCATATCCCAAAACAAAACACATAGACATGTTTAGAATTGAAATCGGAAGATGATACGCAAACCGAATCGTGAACTGAATGAATTAGATCGATAGGTATCGATCCCTACACTTTCGTGCCTCCAAATCGCCATCAAATGTTCCCAAAATGGGGGGAAAACCCCTCTTGGTCAGCTCCCTCTTTTTGGTTTAGGGTATTGGAAGTTATTGTTAAAAATGAGGTAAAATAGGGTTTTATGGGTTTTCTGCCGAATTGATCCATACGGCGTATGGATTGAAAACAAGCCCGGCCCAGCTCCGCGAATATTGGGCCTCCGCCGCTTAAATCCATACGGCGTATGGACATTCCATACGGCGTATGGATTGAATTTCCATACTTCTTCACCATTCGATCATCTTTTACTCCGACCCAATCTTCTCTTGTCCAATGCTTTATTCTTTTAGCAACTTTTCTTCGCAATAAGCTCGTAATCTGTTTCTTTTCGATCCAAGCTCCATTTAAACTCCTAAATGTAAATATGAACGAAATGAGTATCTTATTCACATAAAATGCATTAGAAACATATCAAACACGGGGTAAATTAGTACTAAAATATAGTACATTTTGTCGTTTATCAGTAGCCAAACTTGTTACAACTAAATCAATTGAGGATTACAGATCCACTCACCGTTACCTCAGCAGCAAGCTCAGAAGTTTAATATCACCGAGCCTTCTCTGGATCTGAGAATACAATTAAATAATGAGTTAGTAACTTGTCCAATAACATATAACTTATTTCATAATCATATAACATATCCCAACATATAGTATCAAAATACTAAGTTGTAACTAGTTATAATAACTCACTCATTCCAACTTTAATTTAGAACTTAATTCAAGTTCATAATATCAACCCTTAGAGTCACCAAGTTATATTATTAATACTCAATTGTATTTTAACATCAAATATCTCAATATACAACATCAACATAACAATTATAATCGAGTTGTAAATAACAATTATAATTACTCTAAAAACATATTTACCTAAGCAAGTAAATCCTTTAGGTTTAAGGAATCAAAAGTCCAATCCGAAATGAAATCGGAAAGTCCCGAAACGAGATTCAAAAACTGAAAAATGCCATTTTCAGACCCTAGACGACCCCGAAAGACCTAAAACCGCCTAGGCTATTACAATAGAGCTTTGATCATTGGGCTATTTTCGAGTGACCATGCGAATTTCAACCTAATCTGAGTTAATAAAATTTATCACTTATTTGCGACCCTGAAAACACTTCCGCATTTTTAAAATTTGCAAAACACAAAATGTGTCCACTACCCATCGGGTAACCTGATTACCAGTCGGGTCATTAAGTTTTGCCATTTTACCTTCCGGGTAATGCTTTACCAGCCGGGTAACTTAAATAAGTCGGTTTACCCACCGGGTAAGGTTTAACCAGCCGGGTAACACCATTTCCAGCAACCTGCACTTTCTCCCGAAAATCATAACCAAATTATCAAACTCACTTTCTGATGTAATGAATAGTTCAAATAACTTCATATAATCATCATATAACATCATATACCATCCATCAAATTCAATTTCATACAATAATAGAAATCAAGTTTCAAGAACACAAATTCAACAATTTAACTTACCCATAGATTAAGAACATGATGAGGATGATGATGATTTCTAAATTTTTATTTGGAATTCAATTCGATTATAATGATTTCCTTATTTTTGGTTTGAATTTTAAATTCACAGGAGGATGATTTTTGTGTTTCAGTGGTTTATGTTTGAAAAGAAAGAGAAGGGGAAAGATGTTAAGAAGCTTAAGTCGGTTCTTTCCCAAACCGACTCCGTTTACCAATTAAAATTAGTCCCCTTCTAAACCTATTGTCTGGAACCTAAAACCATTTATGATTCCAACAATTTTATTTTACCGTCAATTATATAAAGTTAAAACATTTAACAAATTACTAGTCACAATAAGTCATTTGACTTTTTGACTAATTATTCACAATAACTTAATAAATAACAATTTAATTTCCTAACACATTAAACAATTAATTTAAGGTTAGGAAATTACTCTAATACCACTAGACCCGTAGGATGGGTGTTACAAAAAGCCAGTCTCGGATAACTTGAATCGTAAAAATGAAAACCAAAGCTGAGAGACCCGAACCGTAAAAAAGATAATCAAAGGTGAGAGATCCGAACGGATATAACCCGAACCAGAAAAAATAAATATTTATCGACTTATTGATGATAAAAATATAACAAATAGCGCATACCTTAACCAGAATCCTAAATCCACCACTGGTATTGTGCAAGGCCGACCCTGGCACCAGGCCAACCGTGCGACGGCCAGGGCATCACGATTTTGGGGGCATCAGAGGATAGGTCCGTTTTATATTGAAGTAGTTCCATTTAATTCAAGTTTATATGCAATTAACGGTGGTTAAAGATAAACTGAACGTATTTAATTTTATATATTTTGAAAAAGATTGAAATCACAATTGAAAAAAATAAAAATAAAGAAGCTTGCTTGTTTTTGTTGATGGTGGAAAAAAGAATTGGGGGAATTTTTAGGGAAGACGACGTGGGTATGTTTGGCGCAAGTAGCTTGAGCTGGTAGCTTGTAGTTGGTAGCTTGTAGCTGGAGCTTTTGGTAATATTTGTGTTTGACAGAGTAGCTGAAGCTTGTAGCTTATGAATGTAAAATGACATAAAAGGACAAATATATTAATTTTAATAGATGAATATAATTATTTGAAGGGTATTTATGTAATTTCATCTTCCATAAGCTACAAGCTACTTCTGTAAGCTACTTCAAGTAGCTTATGGTTTTGGAACTTATGGAAACCATAAGCTACAAGCTATAAGCTACAAGCTACCATAAGCTCAAAAAATGAACGTGCCAAACATAGCCATAGTCTACTGACTTTGTGCAGCTATTAAAACTTTACAAATTTAGCCCCTATTGTTGGTTGAAATTTCATTTTAAACCTTATGCTTTATAGGAGTAATTAATTAATATATAGTCATGATTTCACAAGTACATATATGATTTATTAAAATATACGATGCGTTAAAAAATATATTTTCAATCATGTAAATATAATTTTAGGTTGTTATCCAAATTTTGAAGGGAAAAAATGTTTCCAAGAGAATATTATACGAGCATTTTTTAAAAAAGTTAATAGAAATTTGAAGGGAAAAACTGAACGTATTTATAATTTCACATAACATTTTCAAAAATTTACTTGTGAAAGTCAACAGACGTTTAACAAGTTAACAATTTTTAGTATGGAATGTAATTGACATTTTTCTCAAACACACACATGGAGACATCGTTACCATCTACGTTGAACTTAACTTTACTAGGTATCAAAAACATAAAAGATAATGTGATTTTGTTTACAAAATTAGGTGGGGGTATTTTTCGATTGAGTCGCCCTAGGCATCAGATAACTCAGGACCGACCCTGGTATTGTGTCTTGTCGAAATGAATGTCAATAGGTCTGCCCAAGTATGTTGGGATACACTAAGTTTCAAAATCGATTTTAATTTGAGTTCTTAAATTCTTACATCTCGTTAATTAAACGTCTGTGTAAACTAATATATCATGACAACTACTATCATAATATACAACATGCATCAATTCAATGTAACTTAACAGTCTTAAGTATAAAGTAATTTATAGTTCAATGAGAATCGAATGTGGTTATGGTCAAAGAATACATAGGAATGATCTATATGTGTCTCTCCTTTTGGTTGTAGATGCATCATATCATATAGAAATATATGCATGTAGCTTATCACTTATGTATGTATATCACTATGGAGTATATCTACGGTCGTATCTACATATATTATATTATATTAATTCCCTTTGGGCCACACAATGCGCATGTACATGTGCATTATTAGAGCACAGAGAGCGCTGAATGGTGGTTCAGTGTTTAGTTCAGTGTTCTTGAGAACACTGAACTTGAACACTGAAGCAGAAAAGTGGGGTAATGGTTAATCTTGAGGTTCAGTGTTCAGTTCAGTGTTCTCGTGATTATTTTATTATTATTATTATTTTCTAAAAACAAATTAAATACATAAAAGAATACAAAATAAAAACAAATAACATTAAATTAAAAAGTACTTTCATACAGTAATTAAAATTCCTAAAAATACATAATTAAAATACGATAATTAAAGATCCTAAAATACATTATTAAAGTTCCTAAAAATACATAATAAAAATACGATAATTTGAAAATACATAATTATTCGTCATCCGTCTCCGATCCACCAACCGAACCCGATCCACCACCCGAACCCGATCCACCAACCGAACCCGATCCACCACCCGAACTCGGTCGCCTCCACCCGAACTTTTCGCGAATCTTCTCCTTTTCCATGTTGAGAAACCACGCGTCATCTTCCCATAAGCCATCCGTTGTCATCTTCAAAACCCGCATTGCTTCGGCGATGTCTCGGGTACGATAAACGCTAGCTTTGGATTGAGTCAATTGTTGAAAGTTTGTTGTGATCGACTCATCAAAAGAAGGCGTGCTACTTTTAGTAGAAGTATCGGAAGATGTTTTGGCACTTTTAGGACGTCTTGATTTTCCGGGTGGCCGCGGGTGTACGTCATCTCCAAAAATGGCAGCGTTCGGGTTTTCTTCATTCTCCATTTCATTCTCCAAGTCATTCTCCAAATCATAAGCTACATCTTCCAAGTCCACCGTGTCCCTTCGCTTGTTCCTACGCCCGACTACAACCGCCTCGGGCACCAACCATTTTTGTTTATCTTTCAAAAAATTCCAAGCGAGCTCTTGACCAAAAGCCGATTTCGACTCAAACCGGAACGTCTCTAAACACTGCAACCTAAAATCTTCATCTTTTTCACCACTATGCCTTTCTCTTCCCAACCTAGCAACGATTCCTTGATACTTATGACAACGATTGTTCAAAAAAGTCCACTTAGACGACAATGCGTCTTTCCCCCGTTGGACGACTTTTTCCTTATCCGCACGTTTATTGTACTCGTCCCTCACCGAGTACCAAAAAGACTCTCCTTTTTGATCGATGCCTCGGTTTTGATCTTCGGATATACAAATCCAACACTGAGCTAAAAGTAGCTCCTCTTTGGACGTCCAATAATTGCGGACGGATATTACTTTCTTTTTCTTCGGCGACTTGACTACTTTGGATTTAGATTTATTGGGTCGAGACGGCGTCGGTGTTTCGGCCTCAACCGAATGCTCCAACGGCGGCGGCACTTGACTTTGCTTCCATAACAAAAATTCTTGGTACTCGGGTGTCATTTGCGAGAATTGGGTGGGTGGAACTTGTGATTGACACGGGTTGTATGAAGATGATTGTGTTGTTTGCGGGTTGTAAGTTTGACCAAAACCCGGCATTTGAGCATTTGAAACTTGTGTTTGGGAGTTGTAGTTTGGTGGAAATGGATTCCATTGTGATTGGAGGTTGAATGGGTCATTTGGGTTTTGAGACATTTTTTTTGGTTTAGTTTTTACAAATTACAGAGTATAGAAGAAGAAGAAGAAGAAAAGATTTGAGGTGTGAAAAATAGTGGAAGTTAGAGTGTGTATTTATAGTGTAAAAAAGATTTTTGAAAAAAAAAAAAAAAAATCCCCAACGGCACATTCAACGGATAGTTTTTAAATTTTTTTTTTTTTAATCCTTGTATCCGTTGCAACCGAAAAAAAAAAAACCAAAAACGTCGCAAACCCAACGTTTTGATCCGAACGCCGGGGACGAACGCCGGCCCGGAGCGCCGAACGCCGGTGACCGGCGTTCTCCTATGTTGAACGGTGGGAGAATGGGGGGCACTCCCTGTGCTCTTATTATTATAAAATATGATGATGATGATGGTCGATTCTTTCAAGTTAATAAGTTTGTCATGTTTCAAAATGACATGTGAAGAACTTATTAAGAAGCATGATTCATCGTTGATTGCAGGGACGGAGTTAGGATTTAAAAGTAGGGGGCAAAAAAATTTTAAATTAATTGTTCATGTTTTCAGGGGACAAAACTTCTGAAATATCGTAAATACCCTTAAAAAAATTTCTTTTTTACATGATTTGAGCATTCTTGGGGGGCAGCTGCCCCCATGCCCCCTTCTACCTTCGCCCCTGATTGATTGCACGACAGCCAATAGATCCCCTTCTAACATCATATCTATCTAATCATAATTAAATTAAAATTTTCTCTTAAATTGCCGTAGTAGTATTTAGGAGAAGGGATATGATTCTTATATCATTAAACATTTGATAGTGGTTGCAACACATAATTTGTTGATGCGTTTGGTACACATGCTGTATTGCTGTTTGTTTGCTAAGATATTCTAATGTAAAAATCATTGAAAACATTATAATGACAACCATCATGTCTCCTGAAGTTTGAGCTTTATAAATGTGAAATGTCGCCTTGTCTATCATTTGTAACTGTTGTTGCCCCTTACTCCCTTAGTATCTTCTAGCCCAGCAGCGCAGCAGCCTCCTAGCCCATTAACATCATCTTGTGGCCCATCATCTTAATTAGCCCAACAATAAAATAGCCCAAGACCTTGTACTTTTAATTTGTGATATCATATAATTAACATGCCATAATATTTAACAACTCGTTATAAACCACAAATTCAATCATCTTAGCATGTAACCCATTATGAACCATAAAACCCATCCTACGTTTATTCCCTTTTCTCAGTCTTTCAGGTAACTTTATAACGTACTTGTTCGTTATCTTATCTTTTAAGCATAATCATCTAAATATTAATAAAAAAAAACTTCTCCTAAAAAATCTAAATGTAAAATTGAACTCAATTAACCAATCAAAACCTTCAATTTCACCCAACCATCAATTAACCAATAGAATGCCTTCATTCTCCTAAAAATTCTATTCTAAATAAATTAATCAAACCATAATAATTAATTAAATTTTTTTATTCTATCCTACAATTTCTGATTATTAAATTTATCTTATCTCTATATCTATATTATTATTTCTCCGTACTAACTAATATTAATAATAATTAATTAATTAATTAAAATCACATCCCTTAAAGTATTTAACGTTAACATACATAAAAATCGATATCTATATATTAAATAATAAAAATTAATCCATAATAATAAAAAAATTTAACGATTAACCAGATATACCTCACATGGGTTAAATTTATATATCATTATTATGTTTCTAAGAGCACAGAGAGTGGTTGGTGGAGTTTTAGTGTTCAGTTCAGTGTTCAATTGAACACTGAACAAGAACACTGAAACTAAAAGTGTGAGGTATTGGTTAACCTTGAGGTTCAATGTTCACTTAATTATTTTATTATTATTTTGTTTGCAAAACAAATAAAATAAAACAAAATTGTTATTTATATATGCATATAATAATTCACACATTAGCCAAGTATGTATTTAAAAAAATACACTATATATATATGCACTGGTTTAAAAATTAAAATTTTATACTAACTTTATAGTTATAACGTTTACATTATATATACAGTGTATATGTACGAGTTAGAATCTTCATTCAATGAACTCTATATTAATAAATGAAAGCCACTGTCAATGAAATTTGTTCAAAAATGAAACCCTAATAACCAATCAAATTCCTTAATTTACAAATCTACAACGGGTTTAAAAAGTATATACTTTCTATGCACGGGTTTCAAAATGATAAATGTGTAATAACTATAGTTATAACATTTGCGTTAGATATTCAATGTGTATGTACGGGTTAGAATCTACATTCAATGATCTCTATATTAATAAATGAAAACCTTTGTCAATTAAATCTTTTAAAAAATAAAACCCTAATAACCAATCAAATTCCTTAATATCGATTTACAAATCTACAAAGTATTTTAAAAATATAATCTTAAATTAAAAATCTAAGGAAATTTATATTTTCTTAAAAATTTATCTGAAAGAATGCAAATATTAAAAAAAAATCTGCAAAATCTTTAATGTATGCATTCCTTTATTAATTAACCAAGACTTTACATATTATTTTATTACTAATAGTAGATTTTCGTGGTGTATAGTTTTTATTTTTTAAAATATAAAATGTTCAAATGTTATCTATAATTGAATAATTAATTTTTCTTACATGGTTCCTTCATACATAATGGTTGAAAATCAAATAGCATATAATTAAACAATTTATTTAACTAACAATCACTTTTTAGCAGCGAAAAATAATTTTTTCCCTTACAAATCTAGTATGTATACACATGATTAAAAGTAGATAATTTACAATTCAACAATTGAATCTTTCATGCTTATTTAATTAACGATTACATATTAACAAATATAAATGCTAACTAAACAATTTATCCTTTAATGTCTATTTAACTAACAATCACATTTTAGCAGAGAAAAATATTTTTTTTCCTTACACATCGAATATGTATACACATGATTAAAAGTAGATAATTTACAATTCAACAATTGAATCTTTCATGCTTATTTAATTAACGATTACATTTTAACAAATATAAATACTAACTAAACAATTTATCCTTTAATGTCTATTTAACTAACAATCACAATTTAGCAGCGAAAAATAATTTTTCTCCTTACACATCTAATATATATACACATTATTAAAAGTAGATAATTTACATTCAACAATTGAATCTTTCATGCTTATTTAATTAGCGATTACATTTTAACAAATATAAATATTAACTATTCTTTTATATCCCGTGTATACACACGGGTCTATGGTCTAGTATTCTTAATATACAAAAACTAACACAATTTTTTTCTTCATATATCAATTTAATTAATCGTGTAGTGTTAACTCATCTAATATTATGTCATTTAATACAAAATATTGAGAAAAATGCATATACGTTATACATAATGAGAGTTTAATCGTCATATTAACAAATATAAACTCATCATTGATTAAGTCGTCGAATGAGAAAATGATATGCAAAAGATATATTTGATTGGTATTTTATTAAATCAAACTTCTTTTCAGTATGAAAAACTATTTCAGCATGTTAACCTTAAATTTTTTGGTTCAAATATTGAAACTTTTTATATTATTATAATTATTGATATAAATTAACAGCTCAAAAATCATTCATACTATTAAATATGCGTATACTTGTGTGCAATAAGGTTAAAATTAAGGTTAAAATTTTGCACACCCTAAAAAATATTTAGAAAAATACATATGAGTAGTTACTAAACATAACTTTTATGTAGTTAAGTGCCCATACATCATTTCATATTTATGTTTATAATAACTATCTTGCTGAAATGATTAACAATAGTCATTCCAATTATGAAGTGTCTGGCATACTTGAAGAAGTTAAAGAAATAAGAAGTTTTTACAGTATTCTTATAATCTTATTGATTTGAAATTTCCATATATTATTTTTGCCTCTATAACAATCAATTTTAATTTTTTTTGTATAAGTCAATCCAACGATTAAGTGGATAACATATATAAAAATAAAAAAAATATTAATTAAAACTTTTACAAATATATTTTAAAAAATAATCTTAAAAAGTCTTTGAGGTTGCCACACATAAAAGGATTAGGCTATTCTAATGACCGGTCAAGAACCTCAATCTTAAGCTAACTATCTGGCAATCATACATAACACCATCACATTTTTCTTTTCTCCAAATTCTAATTTCATCATTTACAAATTCTCTAGAAACATCCACAAATTTCCCCCTTTCAATCCTCTTCATATCCCTCTGTAATTGCTTTTTCTTCGCAATTTGTCAATTATGGAAACCCTAACGTCATCTGCAACAATCGTATATTCAGCTCCAACATCCATTCACAATTTTCCTCCAAGATCCAAATACCCTTCTGGAAAAAGACTCCTTAGGTTCCCAATTTCATCCAAAAGTAAGAAAGTTTGTTACTTTTTTATTTTTTTCTAATAAAAAATTTGTTGGTTTTTATGAGAAATGATAATTGTTCTTGTATGTGGTTTCAGGTAATGGTAATGAATCTGATATGAGATCAGAGTCTAATGATTTGAGTATTGTTCCAATATCAACCAATAGAACTTTCTCTAAGGTAATCATTAAACATCTTACTTGCAGATTTATCAATTTAATTCTTTTTGTTATGATTTTGTATGCAAATCAAGTAGGGTTATATATTATTAGATTATGTGGACTGTTATATTCAGTTTTAAATTTACATGTGTAAGTATGCTAATGTATCTGGTTTGAGTAATTTGTAAGCTTTCAGTGATGTTTAAATGGTTAGCTCATGAATTTGGTGTGTTGTTGTTGTGCTTTATGAGTGTTGATAGTGTGTATATATCCAATTGTTTTTACTTTTGTAATAATTAATTTAGAATTTTTAAGGTCAAAAAAAGGGTTTGATTATGAATGTTCAGAATTCGAGTCACAAGGATCATATGAGAAACGTTTTAGGAGATGCCTTAAGCATACTGATTTCTGAGATAAAGGTATAATTACACGACCAGGCCTAGTAGTACATAAAATACGTTAGCTAATTCAGATTCTCCAAGTTTCAATAACAACTATAGAAACACACATTCAAACACCCCTAAATCGACGAAGAAAAAACTGAAGGAAGAAGAGTGGTGTAGTAGCAAAAGCTAATATTTGACAAATTTTAGATTATTTTTTTCCTTATCGGTTAAAATTTGCAGGATGATGCAATGGGACTAGTGTTGAGTGCTGCAAATGTTAGGGGTTGGACTACTGGGTCAGGTATGGAAGGGCCTTCTGTGCCTGCAGGTGGGAGTGAGGAGAAGATCTCAACATTTCCATGGTCTCTTTTCACTAAATCTCCAAGACGTCGAATGCGTGTTGCTTTCACTTGCAATGTCTGTGGTCAAAGGACAACTCGGGCTATTAATCCCCATGCTTATACTGATGGCACCGTCTTTGTTCAGGTATTCATGCTTCCTTACCATTCTTTTTGGTTATGCTCAAAAGGTGTATCTTATCGTATTAAGTATGATAATAGTTTCTTTGAAGATGCCAAAGGTTAGTTGTATACTTGTATGCAATCATGACCTTTTCTGCGTGTTGTATATTTAATTGTTTGAAAATACTGTACTTGTGGGAATTCCCAATCATACATTCTAAGAAGGATATTGAATGGGTTGAACTTTTTTTGGGCATTTAACATACTTTGTGGGTCATGTACGAATGAATGCGTATGTTGTTGGTTTTACCTGATGTTGGAAGAGATTTACAAGCCTAGTTTGCCATTGAAAATGGTAATAGGTTTGATTTTTGAGGACTGGAAACTTTAATTTGAAATTGAAAATCTGCTGTAAGTGTGTCTTTGGGTGTGTGTTTAAACTGATTACTGTAAATTGTAGTTGCATTAATCTGTGTTGAGTGTTTGGTTAGGAGTAATTATGATTTTGTTTTCTTCTTAGGATTAAAATTATCACATCTTGGACCTGCATCACAGCATGTGAGAAATTGATGTAAAAAACAGAGTATGCAAAGAATGTACAATTACCCACCTATCTCTAGCTGTATCAGACTTATTATGCGAGTATTTAGTTTTGATTCTGATTCTGTGTTTCACAAAAATCTCTTTCAAAACACATATCCAGAGAACCCCTAGGTTTGAGACATTAGTGTAGCTTTAGCAGTTATCATTGTTTCCTTCATTTGTTTACCGACATTTGCATAAAACAGTTTACTGTTTGGGGCCATTGGTTAAACTATGAAATGATCCTGTTGTCAAATGATGCTGTACTGGACTTAAAGGTCCTATTTGTTTTTGCCCAATTATGAGAGGAAATGAAGAGCGAATGTAACTTTAATCATCGCTAAAACTTAGTTTCACAACTACCCAAAAAAATAAAAAAAATTCTTCTGGTCACTCTAGATTGTTTAACTCTATTGCATCTTCACCAATTGGCTACGTGACAGATTGCAGCTTTCGGTAAAACGAGGGCCCTATTCATCGTTTTTTTTCCAGGGTATGCTAGGCATGGTAACATATATATACCCGTAATGTAGGATTTGTTTTGGCCAGGGTACTAACTGTGTATCACTAGTTGAAACTGAGACTGCTCATTTTAATCCAATAAAAAAAAGTCCACCTTTGACTTTTAGCTTTGAAAATCATTAATCTTAAGCTTTGAAATTGGAAATAGATGTTTGGTTATGTATTGCTTGCATATAACTGCATCAACTTGTATGAACATTACATATTAATTAAAGAAAATAAAAATAAAACTTGAATTCAATAAACAAGTGGTGTAAATTGTTAAAGTCAATGTTGGACTTTTATGTCCGTCTGAATGCTGTAAAGCTTATTGCCCCATTTCGTCTTGTACATAATCAATGTCCCCTTACAATTGCTTTTCATTTGAATGCAGTGTTGTGGGTGCAATGTCTTTCACAAACTTGTCGACAATCTGAATTTGTTTCACGAGATGAAATGCTATGTGAATCCGTCATTTAAGTATCAGGATACTAATGGGAATGTTGGCAGCCTTGGATTCAAATATCTAGATATGAATGACGATGATGATAATGATAGCATGTTTCCACTCATATGAGGTGAGCACAATCTGCAGAAGGCGAGAAATGTTTCTGATCAGGAACGCATGCTGTTATTGTGGATGTAAATAGATTTGGAACTTGTAAAGTTAAATTAATAAAGTAGAATGTTACTCTGGCGGGGCTGTGAAATGGGTTCAGGTAGGAACCAAATGTAATCATATCTGTATATGTTCAATAATAATAAAAAAAGAAAAAAGAAAAAGAAACTTGTAGAAGCTATATATGGTACCTAGTCCAGTTGAGAACAAACTTTATATTGAGAGCCTAGTGTCATCATATGCATTACTAGTTTATCTATTTAGGATGCACTGATGCATTATGATGTAATAGCTTTTATTATATAACCAAAAATGAATTATAGCATGTTTTTTGTGGTCTGAAGGGAGTCAGAAATGAGAAAGTTTAGTAGATAGTTAGAGTTGTAGATGATGTAATAGGATTATGGTATGTGCCCAAAGGATGAACGCTAGACAAACCCATTGATTGTTAGTTAAATACTAATATTGACAGGCTATTTTTTTTTTTTACCTTTGTTATGTACTTTATGTGAAATTTAGTTGGAATATGGCATTAAAACCTATGTTTGCCTTCTCTAATAACCGAAGATGAGTATGTGTAAATGACATTGGTCTTGTTAACAGTCTTGGGTTTAAGGTGAAGAGAGTTATTAACAGTCTCAGTGAAGTTGTATGCATTACTGATGCTATGTAATTACACATAATTATAATTTATTCAATGCTGGAACGATTATTGGAAATAGACATAACATAGGAAACCACAAAACGCTGCATATTACATGGTAACAGAATCAACAAACAGCACAGTGATGTAGTATTACATGCGCACAGAATCAACAAACAATATAGTGATATAATCTTTCATGCTCTTTTCAGGAAAAGTGAACCCATCGCCGTACCTATATATCACATCTATCATTCTTGTAAGGTTAAGAATCGGGGCAATGATATCCATAGACACTTCTGTTGTCTTGAGACATCCCTCATTTACATCTTTCCATGCATCTTGAATTATTTTATCGAGCTCGTTAATAGCTTCCTCTTCTGTCACTTCATAGGTCTTCATATATGCATCAACACCAGTGGCAGAATGTCCTCTTTCACGCTCAAACTTCATAAAAAAATTAAATGATACAGTACATTGTTAGAATTCATAATTTTGAAGTCACATATATAAAAACTTAATTTTGTTTAAGTTTACGCATCTCAGTTTATAAGTACAATGGTGTACGTATTGGGAACTTTACCTTGTATGACATGATGTCATCTTGAAGTCTTCCAATCAACTCCGAAGCTTGCAAAGTCTTTGGATGACTTTTATACCAAGCCAAAACATCGTCGTTAACTATTTCGCCCATACCCACTAAAGCAGATTTCGAAATAACATCATAACCAGAAGTGATCAACCCATTCTTCATATACTCTGGAAATGATGCTACATGTTTACTGTTTATCCACTCAGCCTCTTCAAGGTAGCCTCTGGCTGTTCTCTGAAACTAGACTCCGTTGCAGAAAGACAAAATTAAATTCAATAAATGCACAAGTTAACTTAGCTGAAATTTGCTTTGAATAAAATGCACGTACGGCTTCTTTTGAAGCAATAACGCTATTTGCTCGTCCTTCTTTAGCTAGTTGTTCCTCAAGTTCAGCATACTCATCTAGGAGAGTTTTGTAGAATGGTCTAATGTACTCTGGAATTTGCTCCATAGCAGAAATGTCCCATCTTAATTAACGTACATTAGTATGTTAATTAATAGTAACAAATGTGAAGAGATAGTTAGGTTAGACATCAGCATTTGTTATGGATCAATTATCATAATGTGTTCTTGCAAATATGTCTTGATCATCATGATTCTTTGAACATAATTTATTGCCAAAATTGACAAAAGAAAGAGAGAGAGAGAGAGAATGATGAATATTATATATCTGGTACCTATCTAACGCATCTGTTAAAAGACGGTTCTCTTCAATAGTAGCATGAGCATCATATGTATCATCTAGAATGAGGAGTAACAATGTAATTTTCGTGGCGATAATTCGTGCCAAAGAGTAACGAGGGTCTAAGTGTAAGGCTGACATCCATAAGTAAACTTCTGGCACCCTATTCCTTACATAAGGAGTAGTATCTTGAAACCTCATGTCCTTCCACCACCTGAAAGTAAAGTAGAAGAAAGTTGATGTTATAATTCACATATAGTCTTTTTCAACTATTTTCTTTTCCACACGTACAAAACTCTCTAAACTAGAAAGTGAAAACATTTGAGCCTGTTTTCAAAATTTTACAGATTTTATAGATCAAAAAACATCTTTCGATTTCTACAAAAACGGAGATGAAAAAATTAGGAAAAGTTAACTGCAACTAAACCCACCCTTATTTTTATTTTCTTGTAATCTTATTTTTGGGACAATAACTTACTTTGAGACAATGCGGAGTTCTTCCTTTTGTTGTAGTTGCAAATAGTTGAAGTGCAGCTTCGCAAGCTTTTGTAGTGAGCTATATGTTGAACATTCTTGCTCATAGTTACACAAATATAGTCTTGCCTCTAACAGTGGCATCCCTTTATGGCAAGGTCTCCTCAATGATTGTTTCACCTGCCGTGCAAGATCGTTTTCCAGAGTGTCTACTACATTCTTAAGTTGAGTTTCAGTGAATGTAAAGGCTTCGTCTAGAATGGATTCGCCTCTTAATCTCATCTGTGAAGCTTCATATAAACTCAACATACCCTTCACGTCGGTGGTAATGTAACTTTTGAACGTACCAGAGCTAGCATCCTTGAATTTGTTAAACACATCTTCACAATTGATTTATACAATTATTATATAAACTTTTGCATCATAAGTGTTCATATGTAGTCGTAAGGTGAAACAGTTTAATTTTAGTAGCTTGGTATTATTAATTCAGTTCTACGTTTTAACATGAGAAGCACCCTTACCACAAGGCAGTTCGTAACCAAGCTGTCTGAAAACTTGAAAGTTAGTTGAAATTGTGTTCAGATCAAATTCAGCATAATCTTGCAAGTTAAACTCTTTAAAAAGTTTGTCAAGCTGGCCTTTAATCTCTTGCAAGAACATATATGTCAAACCAATACGGTGCATAGAATAGATCATACTCAGTCTCTTATTTGAATCCATTGTTGGATCTATTATTAATCTTCTCAATTCTTCTTTCGGCTCCTCCATGGCTTTAGCATATCCTTCAAATTCCTAGAAAAGAAACAATGTGTTAAGTTGTCTCAAATTAATACGCTATAAAACATACTGAAATTAAACAAAATTGTTTGGTGTGTGCGTGCGTGCGGTATATCTTCAATTCACGCAAAAGTATGAATGTGCAACTTACGTAAAGTCTTACCGAATTGTTCAGAGAGAACTCTAGGAAGTATTCACCCCATATTGAAGGAGGAAAGTTCACCACAGGACGATGTACCGAGTTCGTGGTGGTTTCGGTGTTTGAATGTGTAGCACCATAATCTTCATCAACTGCTGCCATTTCTTTTAAGCTTTCGGTACATGGAAAGGTGAGTTGATTCAAGATGTGCGGATCAAATAGAACAATGTTATGGGTATTTATAGACTTGCATGCACCCATGCTGCTATTGTACTTCCTTGAGTAAATTACACAAATGGTCCCTATAGTTTTGTGAAATTTCACATTTTACTGTTTTTGAGCAAAAATCATAGCAGTTCGGTTTTTTTCTTTTTTTCCTTCTTCTTCTTCTTAACAGGGAGAAAAGAAATTTGTTACCCAGATGATTTTTTATGAAAAATAATACTGTGTTTACATAAATCATATAAATGTCCTTATAACATTCTAAATGCTTCTCCCTCTTTGTGAATAGTTAGAATAAGAGCGGTTGTCCGTTTGACTTGCGGCGCAATAGGTTGCCCGTTTACCTTCCATTGTATTGTAAAGTTATTATATTAACAGCGGTTAATGTAAAAATGTGTCAAGTCAAGTCATGTGCTTGACATGTGAGGACATAAATGTCCCTATAACATTCTAAATGCTTTCCCTCTTTGTTTTTCATCTATGTAGGAACAAATTTATTATCATTCTTTTCCAAATTTTCTGTATTATATTTGAAGATATATTGAATCTGAAAAATTTGGAGTGTTTAATTACGAATATATATCTTTATATTTTGTCTTTTCTGTCTTTCTAGAGTTTTGGATCTTTTGAAATCTAATGAAAATCCATAAAACATGTTCAAATGTAAAAAATAACTGAACAAGTGTTTATTTTCCATGATAAGAAATGTAGAAAGTTATATATCATATATTTCTTTTTCTTTGAAAACTGCTCCATAATACCCAAATTTGAATACGCTATTCGATATTTGAGTTTTTATTGAATATTTCTGAAAAAAGATGAGAAGTTTTCGTAACTAAAGACATTTAGATTTTTTTCCTTGACGCATATTTTGCTCATAAAGAACAAAAGGTGAAAATTGAAGGTCGGGACCATTCGTGCCCTTTATTTATAAATTATATAAGTCTCGTGCTACTAATGGCAGGTTAATTAATGGCCGGCTATAAGTTAAATTATGAGTGTGCATGCAGTTTTAGAATTCTCTACTAACTATACTTTTCACTAATTAAATAATATATTTACTCATTAAAATCTTTTGACTGGTTGTAACGTGAAAATTGATACTTATTTGAGACAACCTAAAATAAAAATTTGAACATTTATGATAAGACGGTAGAAGTAATATATTATCCAAGTGAGATAATGAATTTGGTTGATTAATTAATTTAACAAGCTATTTAATTCCAAAATTGACTATCCACAAGAAGATAGAAATAGAATAATAATTAGGGTTTTGCTTGTGTATGCTTATGTGACATACGTTAAAATTCATTAAATGTAGTTGAAATTTTCTTAATTACTGACATTTACATTTAATATTCATTAATTTAATGCAATATTTTTCTTTTTATACATAAATTTTTGTAAATTCTTTTATTTAAGAAAATTACAAGTTCATTAAATGCATTTTAACGTGTATCATATAGACACATATATGCAAAACTCAAATTTAAAATATAATTAATAATACTTCCCCATTAAAAATTGGGTTTTGTACGTTCAATAATAATAATTATTATTTAAGGTCATACATAAAATTAAAGTTTCGATTAATAATTTTACGAGAGAATTACATCTATATATTTGTAATTTTTCGAAACTACATCTATATCCTTATAAATTTCAAAATTATATCAATTTTCTTTCAAAACATAAAAATTCTCAACATATGCATCCAAATAAGCAACTAAATCACTATTTTATAAATATAAAACTAGATCATAACCTGCAAAATTTGTGGGCTAATTCAACTTTTTCTAGAAAATATAGTTACCTTTAAAAAAATTAAGTTGGATAAGACTATAATGCATACATAAATTACTTAAACGACGTTGATGTATAGAATTCATCACAGCATAGAAATGTTAGCTTGGCTAAAAGTCCAATAAAAGCCTCTTTACACATTAAACAATACTTGATTTCTATAATTTCTAGCTTCCTGTTTGTTACAGAGGAAAAGATATGTTTCAGTAGTAGTTCTTTTAGCAGGAAGCACATATATGGATCTGATGCGAGAGAAAAAAAAGGCAGTTATAAGGAAACAAAACTCTTAATTTATTTGTAATAGGCATACAGCTAAAGAACACATTACTATGGCCCATCGAATGTGCTAAAGAAGTATATTGGTTTCTTTACTAATAATTGATCCGTGTGTAATTTAACTTTACTAGTAATTTAGCTCAACTACCTGTTCTCAACCTGAATGGTAAGTCATATATGGATGTGATGCGAGAAAAAAAAGGCAGTTAAAAGGGAACAAAGCTCTTAATATATTTGTAACAGGCTAATAGCTAAAGAACACATTACTATGGCCCATTGGAATTGCTAAAGAAGTCTATTTGTTTCTTTACATAGTCTTTCCGAAGACATGGCTATGTCCATCATAGATAGAGGATATTAACATCTTTCATGGTTTATAAACCCACGATTAGCAATTTTGCTATCCTACCCAACCCGTTCATAATGCCACCTTTCAAGAAAACCAGTAGCTGTTACCTAACTTTTTAGACAAGGGATAATACCTGCATATGATTCTTTATACAATATTTTTTATACAGACTAAAAAGTTCAACATCACAACTATCTTAGCTACTATAATCACCTCTTCATGATGCCATAGATTAAAATCCCTATGTGACATTCAAGTGGTTTTCTCAAGATCACCCTGCAAGATGTTAACTGTTACTTTTTATATTGTTGATCACACATGATCAAAAAATGTTAACAATTGCATATAGCTTCAAATAAACCGACTTACCTCTTATTTAAAGTACAATGTAAAACCTGTAGTGTAACACCCCCAAATTTACTGTTTAGCGGAAGCAAGCTTTGGGGTGCTACTAATCAATAATCAAAACACACAAGGCATATAATGAACGACTCTATATGCGTCGTTTTACAGATACATTGATAATATAAAGTTTTACAATGTATAAATGTTTACAAAAGCCCAATAATTACAATGTTTAGAGATTAATTGGCATAACTTAGTTACAAAATGCAGTAATGTAAAATAATCTCCTGATGTGTATGCTGGTTCGAGCTATGGGCATCCTGAGTGAACAGGTCCTACTGCTGTAGGGTACCTGAGAACACATGCTAAAAAGGTCAGCTAATGCTGGTGAGCTCACAGGTTTGCATAATAAATATATAAGTGTGAACCACAATATTTAATGGTAACCGTTTGAAATGAATCAAATGATGTATATGTCTGCCATGAGGTCATAGTCTGCGCTTAACGTGGGTGTCAGGATCACAATAAAGTGCCTGATCGAGGGTGCCTCCGGGCGAGTGTCTTATCCATACTCGTGTGAACAAAAGTTAATGCGTCCGTTTAACCAGTTAGTGCTTGCTGACCCTGACGAGGATGGTCAGTCCTATATGGTACCATACACTAACATTCGCGTTACATAAAGTATTACAAGAACTATGATCGTAGAGGACTTAAAAGTGATTATAAAACAACTCATGCAGAATATGGCGAGTTTTGTACTCGTGTTCACATGTAAAACAAAGTAAAGCATGTATTCCCACCCGTGGGTTTAAAAACAGTAAAATGAGAGGCTATGAGACTCACCTGAGCCTAAAGAGTTGCAATGAAGCAAATGTGGTGAAGTAAAATGGGGTGTCCGAAGACTGTAACCTGACGGGCGTTTATAACGCGCAAGTTTAAATAAAATAAGTAGGTATCTTAAAAGATAACCTATGCTAGTTGTTCATCCAACTAGTAATGTCCAATGATTTGATTTGATTGGTAAGTTTGAGTTTTGAAAACATGTACGGCCCGTTGGTGACTGGTTGTAATAGTAATCTCATTAATATTGTTATGATTTTTGGAGTGTTATACTTAAAAAGGATTCACAGACTTTAGGTGACGGGGGTCCGGAGGCAGCGCTCCTGGTTAGCGGGGTCCCAGGGGTGGCAACCCCTGGCGGGGTCCAAGGGGCTGGCCCCTGGCTGGGGTCTCGACACTTAGTGAAAAGCTGGGTTCTGTTTCATGCGACACTTTTAGCGACACTTAGGGTCTATGTGACACTCAAGAAGTGTCGCATAAAATGAGAAATTCTGGGGTACTAGCGTCACTTGAGGAAGTGACGCACGAGATGCGACACTTAAGCAAGTGTCGGGTGTGAGTGTCGGGTAAAGGTGTTAAGCGTCACTAGGCAAGTGACGGTACAAATCAGATTTAGGTTATAGGCGTCACTTAGGCAAGTGACGCAAGTGTCGGTAAGTAGTGTTAGGCGTCACTGGAAAAGTGACGGATGTAAGTGTCGGGAAAAAGGGGTTTTATGCGGCACTTAGGCAAGTGACGCAAATTTAGGGTTTTATGCGTCACTTGATGCGGCACTTAAGTGACGCACAAAGTGACACTATACTGGTTCGGCCTATGCGACACTTAAGTCTGATGACAGATTTTTGAGTCGAAAATGAGTTTTCCGGTTTCCGTTTGGTCCGATTCTTTTACCCAACCCTTAGATGGACATTTCAAACTTAAATAAACAACAAAAAAGCATTATAACAAGGATTTGAGTGATTTCGAGAATTTGTCGAAAACTTACAAGTTAACGCTGGAAGATTTCGAAAAGATGGGGTTGTAGATCGTGACGCGGTGATTCTTTTCTTCCAAATGGGCGATGAAAACCGAGGTCGTTTGATGGTGTAATTTAGTGTTTGAAGGTGATGGTGGATGGTGGGTGTTTGAGAGAAAAGAAAGATAGAGAGAGAGTGGAAGGGTGGAAAATGAAGAAGGAAAGGAAGAGGAAGTGGGGTTTTGGTGAAAGCCCCACACTTCAGTTCCCGCAATCGCGCTCCGTGCGGTGTTCGTTTTCCCGATTGTTTCAACGTTAAGTAGTTATTTAAAACCTTTAATTATATGTTTTAAAATACAATTAATTTCTCGATATTTTAATCGGATAATCTTATAAAATACTAATTATTGAAGTTATAAGATGTAACTTAACTTGTTTTATTTCGTTTGCGCGTTTAATGCTTCAATCACCTAAGTTGTTATTTGTACGGTACGAGTTTTAAATTGAAATATTATAAAAATAATGTTTTGGGATATAATAGTGTTATTAAATAATATTATATTATCTAATTAGATTGTTCACCAACATTCGTATTTAATTGAACCGAATTACATTCGATTTGAATCGAGTACGATTTAATCAAATCCCATAATTGTATATATTCAACAATATATATTGATACCCAAATTAGCCTAACACAGAACTAATTACATGTATTACAAAACGATTAGGACCTAATGACTAGTCCTAATTTGACGGGTGTTACATGTAGCGTGCACGTATAAGTAAAACACCTTATAGACAGAAAAATTAACTCCCAATGTTAGAACTAATAAGTTCATATTCAATTTTTAAGAAGGCGAAACTGCATATCAAGGAAACATATCTTTCTATACTTCTTTTTTAGGTAACGAACTACGAACTTTGTTATCAACCATCTAAACCACTGGATTTTGATTCAAGGTAATCTAGCACTATATCCTTTTCTCCTTAGTAACTTTGACCATGTTACTTTTATTTACGTGGTGCTATAATATGGTATCTTGAAACCGGTAAACAGACAAGATTACAGTAAAAACAAATCTTTAGCAACCGATTATGGAAATTGTCATTTAAAGAGGAATAAGAGATTGAACTACTCACCAGGGTGTATGATCCACCCACGATGAGCTTCTTGATGACTGACAAAATATGGAAAGCTAGTAACACAAGTTTCAGTAGCTATTTTATCCTCATGTGGCGACTTAAATGACGTAAAACACATCATATTCAAACCCCTCTTTTTTTGGAAACCTCTCGTTTTCACTATGAATATTTGACCTTTTAGTATTCATACAGGTAAATAAAGTAAAAATTGTAATTATTAAGAAATACCCAGGGCCCTAAGTATTAAAATAACTAGATACTCGGTTTGACAATGCATACCCAGACACTTAAGTCAACAATCATAGTTACTTTCAAAGTATAACCTTCTCAAAGGATAAAGCAACCTTTTGACCTTCAATCAGAGCATAACGTACTAAATAATTGCATCCCTAACGATATTCTTATTATACATTTTCATGGTTAATCCCGCGTTATCGCGGGTCTTATATCTAGTATATATATATTTTATAATCCAGCCCTTGAAACGTTATAAAGACCTCCTCTTTAATGATCTTTAATGATTTAATGATTAAATAGTTCTATCTTATCTCATATACTCTTTTAATCTCATTTAATAGCAATTGCTTTAAATGCCTAAATTTATTAACGGCCAACTAAATACAAACATAACTTTACATCACGTTCGTCTCTTCAATTTAAAACACAACATTTTTCCTCCTATATATATCTTTAATTGTCATTATTTATTACTACTATTAATTATTGATAATAACAACTGCTATAATGATCAATTAACTCACTAAGTGTCATATACACTAAAATAGTAACATACCCTTTTATCACACCTTTTCAATCTACTAGAAAACCTTTCATTCCCAATATTAAGTATTAATTTAATATTTAAAAACTCCCATCATGTTCATATTTTCTGGGAAAACAACACCCAAATTGAAATTACAACTTCCTCCGATTTCACGGTAACTTCTCTTGAACCTGAATTTTTTACATACATATGGCAAGCTATCTTTTATTTCCTTAAAACATTAATCAGATTTGTATTTATAATAATGTAAAATATCAATATCCGTCTCTTGCTTCCTAATAATCATGCATATTTCATAACAAATTACTAACTGTCTTATGTAACCAACATTTTCAATAACCTTTCTGCCCCTTTTATATATATATGGGGAGATTCTTGGAGAAGTAAAAATAATGAGGAAGTAGGGAAGTGAATTTGGATTACATGATTCATCTCATTTAAAAAAGGGGCAGAGGGGTAGTATCGTCATAGCAAAATACATTTATTAAATATAATAAATATTAAAATCATTAGAAAACAAAACTGAATTCACTCGTCAAATACTCGTGGATACACTTCGAGAAATTAGGGTTTCAATTTATCATCTAATTTTGAGTTTTTGATTTTAAATGAAATTAATCACATTGAACAAACACGCAATCTAATAGTTTTCGCTAGTTTTCAATTTTTAGTCGATTCTCATTTGAACCTTTCTCTCACCTAAGAAGTCATGTAATTATGGAGAAAGACATTATTGTACAATATTTTTTTTGTTCAATATTGTCATATTTCATAGTTTCTATCACTTAGGCATTTTCAAACCGTAACCCGAATCCTCTTAACTAGAAGCTCAATGTGTGGCAAATTTCGATGCCAACAATGTGACCACGTAGATTGACTTCGCCGTTCTCATGCTTTTTCGGGCAGCCCACGGTTTTGTAGGGCCACATAATTAAATGGATATCTTCATTACATATAATGCGTCTCCAACATATCTTAATGTGCTACTCAACACATGGATTAGACAATATTACCTTTGACTTATTTATAACATTTCCATTAATACCCCTATCCCATTATCTATTATTTTTAATGACTACTTATTATCCAATAATTACACTTTTCATCCATCAAATATTAAATTTACCTACTAAAGTATTTATTGATTGGTTAAATATCAAAGTAGACACTTATAAAGTTATAGGGTGTGTTTGACAACACAATTTCAAGGGATTATTGGGGATTCTAGATGATTGAGATTCTAATTTTTAGAAGTTCAATCTCTTATACATTACAATCCTTGTTTGCCATAAAAATTGAAATAGAGATTCTCTAAAAAATAATCTACTCAAATAGAATCTCCTAAAAGTAGCTTATCTTAAGAATCTCCATCTACTTATGATTAAATTACTACATTACCCTTCTTAATTTTTTAAAAATTTAGAGTTATAAAATATCATATCCTTTTTTGTCATTTTACGTTATAAACTCCAGCTCCATCTACTTTGCCAAACACTTATTTAAAAAGAAAAGCTCCAGCTCCGGCCTCAACGAAAAGCTCCAGCTCCAACCCCAAACTTCCAGCTCCATCTCCAGCTAGTTTTGCCAAACACACCCATAATGTGACATCCCAAAATAGTAATGTGGACATTTCAAATGGGATGGATGGAGTACAATATGTTCGTATTTTAAAACATTAACTCGCATCTTCATCCACCGTCACCACTACATTGCGCGAGTATTGTGCTAGTTATGAATAAAACGGCTTTGTATTTCTTATATAATTCTTAGTGTCCTAATCAGATCATCCAAAAGAGTTTTAATAGAAACCGTAAAGAGAAATGTTACAAATTATACATACAAATTGATGGTGAAGTGGACTAATCACTTTATGTTCTTATTTGTATGTCACATTCTCTCAAGACATTTATTGAAAAAATCATTTTGTACAAGTTATTTCGCAAAATTTTGTTATTGTAGCGTTTCGTTATAAATATAAGATTGTTATAGCTAAATGATAAATGAGTCCTACCCACTACCTCCGGATGGGCTACAACTTTAATGTGGCTGAATGAGCTCCAAGTCCATTGAAACCATGGTGGAACTTAATTAAACTATAAGGGCTTGTATTGCAAGGGTTTCACTAACTAAGTATTTGCATATCTTTTAAGAAAGGGTTAATTATTTCGTTATTCATTAAACTTTACATGTTTTACTATTGTATGACTTGAACTTTGAAAAATTCCATTGTATGTATTGAACTTGTAAATATCATCTATTGTATATATACTTTCCTTTTTTGGTACGGCTAAAATCGAAAAGTTTCCATTTTTGTTAATGCAAAAAAAGGAAAGTGTACATACAATAGACGATTATTACAAGTTTAATACATGCAATAGAAGTTTTTAAAGTTCAATTCATATAATAATAAAAAGTGTAAAGTATAATACATAACAAAACAATAAACCTTTTAAGAAACTAATATATTACCCTTACAGTTTAGCAAAATAATATGTGAAAAAATGTGTTTGTCATATGAAAGCTTATATATGCGTGATAATAATGACAGTTTAATAAGTTATTACGAATAGTTTTAACTTGGTTATTAAAATAATTGTATGTGAGATTATGGCCAAGTTCTAGAAAGTATCTTGGTTTAAGCCATGCAAGCTATATGTTTTTGCGTGCTAGATGTTTTACACTTTTTGTCAAACGGTTTTTGTAACACCTATTTTCGTAGGTAAAAATGGAGGTTGAGCAAAATCCATTTATTTTAAATATCTAATGAATAACTCTTTATACGCCTTCAAAATAAGCCTGTGTTACAAAAATTATAATATGAAAGTTAAAATAATAAAGAAGCTAATAATAATCCAATGAACTCTTAAGCTAACTTTCCGGCTACTTCAACTCCCTCGATCTCCGTTCCTTATGCTCCTTGATCAACTGCCGGATAGACAAAAATGCGTTTGAGCCAAAAGCCCAATGCGCGGATACACATAATAGCAAACGAATATGGAGATTTTATAAAAAGAATTATTCAATGGCGGAAGCGGTTTATCCGTGGTGAACCAAGCAAAGAAAAATAAACGAATAAGAGCAATTGGGTAAGACAATCCGAGCTCAATACAATACAATACAATGGGTACATAGACTGCAGATCCAAATGTACCAAACAACAATGGTGAATGGGGCGTTGGGCACTACACCTTCATCCACAACAATACAATAGTTATGGTTAACCAATACTCCCCCTAAAATTCCTTATCACACCACAAAATGAGGTGACGTCGTAACAATCACACCGTTACGGAAGTGTCACGTCACCGGTGCCACGATGACATGCCTATGGTATACCTCTATAGAAAGTTAATAACTCGCATATCCAGAATAGAATAACAACACTAAACAAATATTGACCTCATTCAAATAATGTACTAACAATAAAGACAATAGTGAACGTATGGAGTCGAGTATAATCAACAAAACAATTTATGATCATATATGACTGAAAAGACTAGCAATTACGATTCTTTTATCAAATAAGTTTTAACGATGAGATTAGAGTTATGTACAATACTTAATGTAAAATAAGAGTTAAGAATCCGTATAATAATTAAAGTATAACAAAGGTTAACGACTCCGTACATAAATAACTCGCTAGCTAATTTATATCAAAGTATTTCTTCAAATTCAAAGTCGTCTAAACAGTTGCTAATCTCGAACAATAAAAAGTTATGATTTAAAATTAATGGGACGAACTTAATTGTATACTGACTCATAGGAACGAAAGCTGCCAACGAATTTTACATGATTTCTACTTCATATAATTGATATCCATAGTATTCTAATGCTCGTTAGTATCCTATTTATTTATTTATTTATTTATTTATTTTATATTACAGATATACGATTATTAGTATTATATTATATACTAGGTGAAGAACCCGCGACAACGCAGATTTTTTAATCTGGTTTATACATTTGTTATTAATTATGTAGTATCCTCACCATAGTTCATTAATATTAATATATGTATAATTTAAAAGAGTCATTTGCATGAATCCGAAAGTTATGTTGTTGTATTGTCTTGTTTGAAAAAAGCAGGAAAATTGATCATTTGAAAAAGTCGTAACAGAATTAATGTATATGTATAATATAAGTTCCCAATATATTTGTTTAACAAACAATAAGAATACAAAATGGATTTTCATGTGGCAAAGTAGTCATAAAGTGAAATATAATTGTTATACTGGTTCGGGCAGTTAGTTTCTAATTACTTGTGTTTAGATATATATTATTTAGGTAAAGATTGCATATGTAAATTGAGATGTTGGCTAGAATATCAATAATGTTGGAATGACGAAATTTTATTGAAGAAGTCGTTGTCGATGTCATGTCCAAGTGATCGGATGTGGTTGATAAGATTGTCGGCCTTAACGAATTGGCCATTATTTTTTGATCATCTTGCATAATTTCATCTTTGAAGATGTTTTCTTTTAGTCAATCATTAAATCCGTGTAAAGACTCTTTATCTACAATATATATATATATATATATATAATAAATGAAATAAAATAAAAAATTGAATCCTTTGTTAATTAAATTGTTTTATCACATCATTAGTAAATAGTGTGAAGACATAGTAATAAAAATATATGTATTAATTTACATATAATATTGTTTGAACCTTAACAATTAGTAGTTGTCGCTTTTTCTATAAAAAAAAAATTTGAATCCTTTCTTAATTAAATTGCTTTATACATAGCATTAGTAAATAGTGTGAAGACATGGTAATAAAAATATTTGTATTAGTTTACGTATAATATTGTTTGAACCTTGACAATTAGTAGGTATCACTTTTTCTTTTGATGCATGATCGTTAAGGTGGAGGTGATTTTTTGTATATAGTTGCACATGACAATCCAAATTTATATACAACAAATAGATAATAATTTGAATAATAAAACAAATAAACCTTTTGTGCCTCCATTATTAAAGGTAGAAGAACTGTCTTGTGCAGTATAGTGTTCTTTGACATATTTATATAAAAATGTAAAATTTAGTTAGTAAGCATAAAAATACAAAATTTCGTAAGTAAATTAAAACAATATGTATACCATAAAAATTGTATGTAACATTCATTTGAATTCTCCCTTGAGATTCCTTGTGAAATAGTAGTGGTGAACTGGTGAATACATTGGAAGTGGAATATAATAGATATAAATAGATGTATGATGTGATTAGGGTTTGAATTTTTATATTAAGCCTATTGTAATATCTGACAGTGTGAACCCGACATATTTTTAATTCTTTAGTTTTTTTTTTTTTTTTTGTGGAGTTGTGTTGGTTATTTATTTATCTAATTTATTTTTTTAATTGTGAAACAAAAGACCTTTTTATTGCGTTAGTTATTTATTTAGTTAATTATTTTTTTTAAATTGTGAAACAAACGGGTTTTTTTGGGCCGGAAAATTCTTGGCCATTTTTCCACCCTTTTTGTTTCTAATATAAAAAATGTTTTTTATAATTAATATTTAATTAATTGTATTTTAATTTAATAATAATTTGTGGGGAGAAAAGTGTAATTATGAAGATTAAATATAAACCATTAGGTCGCATGGAAAGAACCCATCGAAGGGTTCAAATTGTTCCATGACATGTCGATATTAAAGTATTTATTATTTAGTTTGTAAACATTTTAATTATAACAGTTACCCACTTTATGAAGGGGCAGATAATAAAACATTCATGTATATAATATACATATAATAAGGAAGCAATATAGAATTGTAACCCACAAAATAATTTTTAAAAACTCAAATTAACAATGAATTCAGTCAAAGTCAAATAACCGCATTTTGTAATTCAAACTAAAATTTCTATCCAAATCGTACATTGTTGTGATCATAATCACATATAGATAATCATTGACAATAGATTTTGAATAACAATAATAATAATGTATATAATAATAAAAATTAAAACATAATGAAAAATAAAGATGAAGATAATGTTATTATTATTTGGGATTACAAAAGTGGAATACATATATTACAAGGATAAGAAACAATAAATTTTAAACTATAATTTTCTTTAAAGAAGTTGAGATCCACGACATAATCATCATCAATCTTATGTTCAAATGAGCAAAATTATATAGTTAGTATATCAGTTATCACAATTTTTCTTCATAAGATCTATTGTTTAACTTAATGTATATTATTTAAGGAACTATTATTTGAATTCATAAAATATCATATTACGGTTGTATAGCTATATGGATGACCAACAAAATTGTTTAGTTAGTATATCAACTATCACAATTTTTCTTCATTAGGTCTATTGTTTATCTTAATATATATTATTTAAGGAACTATTAGTTGAATTCATAAAATATTTTAGTTACAACTTTAACGCATTCATCATATTACAGTTGTATGACTATATGGATGACCAGTTTTTAGTTTCATGATGTTGATTAAAAAAATCATGTAAATTAATCTATATAGATAAATATTTCAAATACGGTTGGTTTATTTATATATTACCACTTAAAACGTCATTATATTTAAACAATAAGGACCAAAAAAATATGAAAGTACTGAAAATTCCAATTTCAATAGTTGTGGTTAAACATTTAAAAATTAAAAAAAAAATATGTAGAAATAATAAGGATTAAAAAAATAAGGAAGTACTGAAAATGTCAATTTCAATAGTTGTGAGGGGTATATTTTAAAAATTGTAAAAAGGTGTAGGAAATAATTTTAACCGTATGATCTTTATGGATGAAATCAATAAGGTCCAGATTGCTCCATAGTATTTTGTTTTATATATATATAAAGATATTATTATTATAATAATAATAATAATAATAATAATAATAATTATTATTATTATTATTATTATTTATATATAAAACAGAATACAATGGAGCAATCTGAACTTTAGATTGATTCCATCCATAAATATCCTACGGTTAAAATTATTTCTTTCATTTTTTTTCAATTTTTATAATGTGTACCTACAACTATTAAAATTGACATTTTCAATACTTCCCTATTTTTTTTAGTCCTTATAGTTTAAATATCATGACATTGCAAGTGGTAATTTATAAATAAACAAATTTGAAATATTTATCTATATTGATTAATTACATGAACTTTTTTTCAACATTATGAAATAAAAATTGTTCATCCATTTAGCCAAACAACCGTAATATCATGAATACCTTAAAATCGTAACCAAAATATTTTACGATTTTAACCAACAATCCTTTAAATAATGTAACTAATATATTTTATGATTTTAACTAATAATCCCTTAAATAATATACATTAAACTAAGCAATAGACATATATCATATTCAACCATAATAACATTGTTCTATTTTCTTTTTATTATTATTTTTAGATTTTATATATCTACAAGTTTTGTTTTAAGTATTATCAAAATAAAACTTTGGTTTTACTATATATCTATTAAATGATAAAGTCTCTCTTGAAGATTATGAAATTTCAATAAATTTTGATGGTATTAAATTAAATGTACATTTTTATATTAAAATAATGTTTTTCCTTTTCATACACACATCTTTCAATTTATAATAACAAGTTTTAAATGTACTTCATAATAGATATGTTATCGAGCGTTTTATTGATTTGCTAAAAATTAACGTCTACAAAGATCAAGTTGACGAATATGGATTTTTATTATCGCTATTCAAAATCTATTATTATTGCTTATACATATGTGTATATATGATCCCAACAATGTTTGATTTGGATAGAAGTTTAGGTTTGAATTACAAAATACAGTTATTTGAGATATATTGAATTCATAGTTAATTTAAGTTTTAAAAAACTATTTTATGGGTTACAATAATTCTATACTTTCTTCTTATTATATGCATATTATATTAATTAATGTTTGACTATCCGCCCCTTCATAAAATGGGTAATTGTTATAACTAAAATGTTTACAAATTAGATAATATATAATTTACAACCGACATGTATTTTTAATACCTTTACTTAAAAAAAATGAACCGTACCAAACTGATAGAGTATATGTTAGATGTTATTGGTTGTCGATTTATTATATAAGAATCCGGTTCACGGTATAATTTCATTTGACTTAACTTTTTAATTACATAATTTATAAAATCAAATGTTTAAACCTCATGTTTCACCTAGTTACATATATACGATTATTAGTATTATAATATATTATATTTTATATTTATATTTACTTATATATTAATCAATTTATGAATTTTAAATATGAGTCGGTTAACAAGTGCAATACGTAAGAAGACTAAGGAAATTTTATTTTCAATTATGGCCATATTCAGAATAATATCCTTTGAGTTCGAGTCTATTTTATTTCACATTATTTAACCAATCATATTAAATTCTATGTAATCCTAGTTAACTTACCTACTACTTTTATATTATACAAAGATTACAAAGATTACAGATATTACAGTTTTATCGTTTTCAAAATGTATATAACTTTACACGTTTTACTATTTTATCATGTGAACTTTTATCGTGTGAACGTTTTACTATTTTATCATGTGAACTTTTAATATAGTGATTCCCCAAAACTATAAAAAGAATTAAAAAAATATTTTACCCTCAATTATTAATTTCTAACTCCACTCCTGGAATAAGTATCGTTTGATAAGCAAAAGGGAAAAAATAAAAATAAACTATAGCCTCCCGTGAAACAAAAGCTTATATAACACAGTAAGTTTAAATTGTTGTTGTATGTATTTGTTTGTTTTTCTTAATAAAAGTTTCGCCTTTTTTCAAAATAAGTTTACAAATAAACTCTAGCTACATGCTAGACTACTAGAGTCACCAATTTTACAACCATCCACTCCCGCTCCAACTAATTGTCATTAAGTCAATATTTCTCGGCAACTTTAACAATATTCCATTTTACTTGATGACAATATGGCTTCCCAACTTTGACATTCCTTAATTCCGTTCACACCAATGTGATAGCTTCCCCTTCTCATTGAATAACACTTTTATGAGCGGCAAGCGTATTTAATCATCAAGCTGACCATTCATGCAACGATCATCTTGCTTTTGTGGATAAAGACTTTTCAAGTAAAACTTAACAATTAGTAACGTGAGGTGAGAGGAGATTATTATCGTACATTAATTTTTTAAAGAATGAAAGTACCATTGATATGATGTGTATGAAGATAATGGTCTAATTTTCAAAACCTATTTACTCCCAACATCAATTATCTCACAAACAAATCAAAAAATTATCAAAGTTGCACCATAAATTCAACGTTTTTCCTCTTCGATTTGTCATCCCTCAAGACATATTTTCGATGATTTTTTTTCTTTTTTTGTGGGTCTCATATTTTACTAACACATGTGTTAAAGTGTTGCGTTTAGAGTTTAGGGTTTGGGGTTTTTGCCAAAACCCTAAACCATAAACCTCAAACTCCAAACCATAAACCCTAAACCCTAAACCCTTCAAAACCAACTAAACCTTAAACCCTAACCCTAAATTAAATGTACAACCGAGTACTAACATATGTGTTAATAGTTTATTAAACCCACCAAAAATATGAAAAAAATTGTAGAAAGTATGCATTGAGGGACGACAAATCGAAGAAGAGAAACCGCTGAATTTTATGGTGAAATTTTCATAATTTTTCAATTTTGTCTTTTGTGAGATAATTGATGTTGGGGATGAATGAGTTTTGTATATGTGAAGCATTCTCTTCATACGTGTCGAGCATTCTTGTTGGTTCTTCGATATTTTAAAAAATTCTTGTACTCTATTGAACTTTTCTCTTAAAAACGTATGATGTTACAAAAATATATATAAATAGACTAACAATGATATCATTTGCTCGTACAAAAGATTATTTGAAGAAATTGATTACGACAGTTTATCAAAGAATTAATTTGTAGCAAGGCATTAAAGCAATAATAATAAAATAAATGTTAATAAGAAACTTTGTGTAGCTAGCGTCATAAAGTTTTTTAAGAAAATTACATAAACCATCCTTATGTTTTGCTGCAAATTTTACTCATAGTCATTTAATTAATTTAATTACGCTAATCATCCTTTATTTTAAAACTTGTTACGTCAATCGTCTTTTACACTAACGATTGTTAACTCTTCTTTAAAAAGGACCTTGTGTGTAATATTTTTTTTATTCTTAACGATTTAAATTATTTGATGACAATATTGTAATTATTTAAGAATTTTAATGTTAATATTTGAGGGATGGAGGGCATAACAGTAACTTTGTGACATTTTCTCTTAAAAGAAATCGTTTATACGTTATATTTATAGCACATTATCAATAATTTTAATGACATGAAACACATGATTCAATAAGAAAATTTTGAATCGATTGATATATGGATCAATGTGATTTTGTGAGTATTTTGATTGATTCAATAAAATATTAAATGATATTTGAATCAATGTGATGAATTTTGTTGAATCGGTGTCATATATTCCGTGAAACAATGTTAAAAAGGTTTGATTCGGTAGTACAATAATTTCTGAATCAATGTTATAAATCTGTTACTTTGATCAATTAGGAATTAATGAAATAACTTTAAAAAAAAAGAATCAATTTGCTAATACACAAATGATTTTAGAGTTCTTATACTGAATCATGTTCCTTGATAGCAACTAAATATTCTCACCAATTGCTCATAAATCTAGAAATACACATTTAAAAATATAGCTCTCTATACTAACAAATGTTTTGAGAGTTCTTATACCGAATTGTGTTTCTTGATAGCAACTACATGTCATATATATATATTAAATTTTATAATTTATATTTTACTCAAAAAATATAAAAGAAGAAAAAAAATTACACACAAGGTCCTTTTTAACGAAGAGTTAACAATCGTTAGTATAAAGGACTATTGACGTAACAAGTTTTAAAATAAATGATGATAAGCGTAATTGAATTAATTAAAGGACTATAAGTGAAATTTGCAGCAAACCATAAGGATGGTTTATGTAATTTTCTCAAGGATGGTTTATCTTTTGGCTGAGATGGCGCTAACATAAAAAAATAATACTACGTAGATTTCGACTGTACATATATATGACTAGGTTTTTAACTCATGCGATGCATGGTCGTTAAAAAAATACAATTATCAGTTTATTTGTAAGTAGTCCAATAAATTACTGTTGTTAACTTTAAATGTGCAATTATGATTAAAAATTAAAAAAATATATGATAACATAAATCAAACTATATAATAAATTAACAAACTACTATAATTAATTGTAGAAATTAATACATGGAGCCAAATAAAACACAATGAATTGTACGAAGATAAATAATACGTATCACTTGTATTCGTAAAAAATTGTAAGTCTCTAAGCCCGTGCAATGCACGGTAATGCATGCAAAACTATTATATATTATGAAATAGTCAATGTCAATATTCTAATTGAAAACTATAATTTTGTCATTGAAAAAAAAAACATTATACAACAACCAAAACATATGTGAATCAAAAGTTCAAAGTTTTTGTGAGTAACATCATAAGATACAATGACATCACGTTAAAAATTGTTAACGTAAAATATTACAATAACAAATGTTATATAACTTTAACATAAACAACATATGTAATAGTTTCTAACATTTTTGTCTCAACTCGACATCTCAATCCACCAATGAATTTAACTCGTGAAATGTCTACATATAGTTGATCACGAGTGAAATTCGATTGTTGATGAAATATATTCAATGAGACAACGGGTGTACTTCACTGTTGTGTTAATCAATGCAAAACATACCTAGTAAAAACTAACTTAAATGATTAACTTTCGGTCAGCCTATAAGTTAAGGTGTTTAAACATTTTTATTAAAAGTTAGAAGGGTTAAACCGAAAAAAATAAAAGTGTGAGGGTTAAACTATTATTAACACTTTTTAAAAATGATTTATAATAATATTTAAATTTATAATAATAATAATGAAAAGTCATGTGGCATTTCTAGAATTTTAGGAGTAATGTATTTTTGATATGTCATCTTATGATGATTAAAAATATGACACATAAGAAAAAAATCTTTGTTTTATAAATATAGATAGATAGATATATGACGAGGTACACCAAGAAGTTTAATTGATTGTTAAGTACTAGTCCATATAACAAGAAAGAACATAAATTAAGGATATATCTACTTTAACTTCAATAGTATGCATGTATACCCTCCTTCAGAAATGCTAAATTAATCTAAGTACATCGTCCTAACATTTTAGCATATATACATTGATGTAGACATAATCAACACTACTTCTCGATTTAGGATACAAAAGTCTCCATCACTAGAATGGGCATGCAATCATGGACTTTTTGGACCATCGTACTTCACTTTCCATTGTAAAGTAACTAATCTTTGCAAAAGTTACTAATAAAACTACGTTTTGCGAGAATAAGTGGTTTTGGAAAGTTTTCAAGAAAGACATCCGTTCAAAGGGCCGCAGAGTTTTTTTTCCGATATCAGCAAGAATAAAGAACACGACCCATTCAAACATCAGAGGTAGTGTTTATGAAAGGCGTAACATGCTTTTCTCTTGTAAAAATAGGTCTGTTTAAAGGGTACGTAGTGTGGTTTTCTACAATCCACAAGAATATTGTACCTCTTTCTTTTTCTTTTTGAGAAAACGCATGTGCTCAAAGTGGAGTGTAATGCTATTTCTTAAAGATCCGTATGTAGGATGATTTGAAAAGTGAATTACTCATAACGTGTCACGTGGTCAAAGCACTTGGGAGGTTGGATAGAGAACCAAGAACCTTACCCCCAACATCTGGGAAATGCTCATGTCCAGGCAAAGCGCTTACTTTCCCACTATTATCAACTGTAATCGGGTATTTAAGAAGATGGCCTTGTAAAGGAGTAAAATCGTCTGAGGTGAACCTTCTCCAATTATTATCGGCTAAATTGTTTACGTTCTGCACACATTTTAGACTTTCTGGCTCCTTCATGTGGTCTTCGATTGTGCCCATGTGCTCTGCCCACAACGACATCCTGTATCCATATACCTGAAGAGTATGTCAATTCTAATAAGCTTTTCACATATGATAAGAAATGAATATTATGAACTACAGGTGGCCATTTCGACATGTTTGATCATATGCGTTATTTGGGTTATTACTTATATCTAAAGTGAGTAAAATCAAAAAATTTACCTAAATGGGAAACTGGTCAAATGTGTCATTAGTCACCCAAATTTGTATATACTAATATAAAGCAGCTGAAATGTAACTAATTTATGGTATCTTCCCTTTTTGTAAGCCCATTTCATGTATAAAAATTGGTGAAAATTGCCATCTCTACTAGACAATATAATGAACTATAAGAATGAGAATACAAACTTGGCCACGTGGGTGATGTTTCTTCTGAGTCCATGTGTAATGAGGCTGATAAGCTCCCATAGCTATTTCAGTATCTCTTGAACCAGCCATAGATCTTTGGTTGATGTTGGCCGATCCCAAAATTACATACTCATCGTCAATAATCATTCCTTTAGCATGCACGTATATCATGAACCTTCCATATTTATAAGAAGCCGAAACCTGGAAGGTAATGAAACACAACTTTCAACAATGTTTTATCTATTAGCAAGTCCAACTTCAGGTATAAACATGCATGTGTTCATAATTTTGCTTCAAGTTGGCAAAAAAAAAAACATATAGATTCATGCATAACAACAGACGTGTTAAAAGACAAAAAACCCCAACCTTACTTTTATGTATAAATTCAAGAACGTGAACTTTATTTTTAAGTATTCACTTTCAAAAATATCGATTGAATTTTCAAAGTTCAAACCATCATTAGTTACTTAATGCAAAAACTACTAAGTATTCGAATTAGTAATAATGATATTAGATGACTAAGCTCTGTTCTAATGAGATTTTCATAAGCTATGGGTTTGACATGTGTCATCAAAGTCTATTACGGTGTTGCCTTACCACCTATCTTTTTTCCCCATTATTCTTTTGAGGCAGAACTGCCTGAAGGTGATGATTCAAATCTTAGTACACAGGACTTAATGTTTGCATGAATGCCGGAGGTGGGAAAATGAGTGGGCTACAATTGGTCAAAGGGGTTCGGGTAAAAAAGGTAACTTGTGTGCCAGACAAAATGGGTTAAGTAACATTTCTGCTGACCCACCATGACTCTTTTTCTCTGTACATTACTGCAGTTTTCAAAATGTTAATGTCTTAAATATGATTACTGAAACTCTGTTACTACGTCTACGGTACTTTGACCCATTTAACCCGTTTTGTCTTTAGCAAAAATATTTTATCCTTTAAATTAAATTCAGCCCAAATTGATCCGTTCCCATAAAATGGGTTGAAATTGCCACCTCTCATAAAAGGTTTGCAGAAGGAACCATATATACAGTAGAACAGCACAATATGCCTATATTTGAAAAATTGCATCATTACCGAACTACCACTTGAAGAGCGATTGCTCCCTGAAGCTGATCCTTCTTCCTTGCATTGTTCACGATTACCAAGGCAGTAGAAGTTTAAGTAATCCTGTGGATGTGAGTCCGTACATTCTAAAATTTTCAACTCTTCAGCAATAATATGATACATCATTTGCATAGTTTGTCCCTGTGCAAACAACAATAGTCCATCATATTAGATGGACCTTCAACAAGACCAAAATGAAGATAGTAGCGGCTAATATGTCATCGTTTGTTTTTTCAATTTTCTCAATCAGGACCTTTTTTTCACAATACAAATTGCTCATTTTGTAAATGTAATGGGAAAAAAAGAATCTGAATACCATCTACCTGCCAAAACAGAATTTCTTGAACAGGGGCAGAGCTAGGAGACCCTTCGGGCCACATTGGAATGACAATATAAACAGAAAACCTCTCATTCGCCCTAATCTTACTGACAATCTTCAATGCAATCTCCATTGGTATTGAATGATCAGCACCTAGCAATAAAAAGGTAAGGGACTTGGAGCAAGACTAACACAGTCTTGTCTATAAGCTAACCAACATGTAACCAGTATAATGGAACATCAAAATATAAGAGTGCACAAACCTGCATCTTTAAAGGAAGGCCATGCATATGATGACCCAAGAAAATATTGATTCTCAATATATATGAAGTTCTCTGCCGATCTTATGGCTTGGATGTATGCTTTCTGAATGCTCTTATCAATCACCAAAGTTTTTGCAAATACTAAATTCTGCAATAAATAAAACCATTAAAATCTGACATTCTATCTCTGGTGTAACAATTTTTATACAACTCATTAAACCTGAAGTTCAGCTTCTCGAACATCTTTTGGGAATCCTCTCAAAGAGCCAGAATCAATTGAACGAAAAACCTGCGAGTACAAAAAAATGACAACAAATCAAGAAAGGTCAAAATCTTGGAAGGGCTAATTGAACTGAAAGGTTTATAGGTACCAACTGTGTTTGTCCTCTAAAAACCATCAAGACTTTCAAAACTTCAACCCATATCAAAGTAACCCATCAGTGCCATGTTAAAAAAAAACCCAAAGAATCTAAGATGGTGTTCTTGAAAAGTTCTTATGTTTTAATCCAGATTATCTACAAGTCGGATGTTCCTGCTAAGATGGTTACTTGAAATAAAAATACGACCAATGTTGGTTAACTTTTGATTCCAATTAAAGTCTTGAAACTATTAAATATTGAACCTGAACATGCCAGTTTTCATGATCATCTTCCTTTGAAACCCATAATTCTGGATCATAAGTTGGAAGATCTGGTACAGGACTGAGTATCCATGAAATTCGTTCTATCTTGAGCAATGCATCTTCATGCCAATGATACATTCTCTTAAACCGGCGTCCAAGTTCAGACCATCTTGTGGCTTTTCTCCACCTTTGTTCAAAGTTTGTTAGGACATCGTATGCAGCAGGACCATCAATTCTGCAGTGCAAATCATGCCATGGTTGTCTCGGAGCTCTTGTACCTGACTATTCCCAAAGGAAAAGATAAGGTATGTCATAGAGTCTCAACGTTATATATGCAACTAACAATTAGAGGTGGTAAAATGGGAGGGGGGGAACACTAAAAATGGGTTAGGGTCAAAATGGGCAATTTCTTTGTTAAAATCTTAATTTGAATAATTGTGTGTCAAGTATTATCACCATTTTATATCGTTCCATACGTATCTAATTTATAAAATCATTAAAGAAGTTTCATGCATTATATAACAACTGTACACAAGTTTTCGGCCTATTTGACGAGTTTCTATAAAGTTTAAACTACTATTTTTTACACCTGCCGACCCATTAGCGAACAAACATAAGCTGAATTGATGTACTCAAAACTCGTACTTTGAAGCTTCCACCTCTACTAAAAATGTACAAATTCTAGTTTGTCCAATTATGTACTTACAGAATATGTTGGATTATGAAAATCAGTTGCAAAAACTGTATCGAGATCACGAAATAGACGATGCTCTGGTGTATCATAGCGTCCATCGCAGAGGTCCAAACCTCCTATAAAAGCAGAGATCTTCCGGTAATTTCCATGGGCTTGTGTATCCACTATAACACACTTCTGATGATGAGTGTACAAGGTCCCAACAACCTGTACCATGGTAAGAAGAGAATAGTAACTTTAAGTTTTTTTCTTTGGATCATACTAATGGAAAAAATCATGTCCTAAATTCCTCGATGAGCTTTTTGAATGTACTAAATCTTTTGAAGTTAAAGTTGGACATGATAATGATTTTATAGAAAATAACGTAAATATGTAAACAAACATTGAAGGATATTGGTCATAAATCATGCCTGTTGCTTAATAATGCTAAGTTTTGTGCTTGCATATCGAGGACACAACACACAGTGTACAGATGAGTGTTTGAAAAATCTCCGAGTGTCTTCATCATGAGTTTGCATCACTCCATCCTACACATAAAAGAACATGAACATGTAAACACACAATCTAAAAGTCCAAAACTTCATATCATCGATTCAAATTGTTCCTTTCATTTTGCATTCACAAACTTTCTTGTTCACCACATTTTAATCTCAATGTCTCTGTTTAAGCTCTGGATTTCCATTTTAAGGAGCATGGTAGGCACAATGTGCTAATTTTAATTAATAATTAACTTATACTATATATAGTAAAGCACTTGTCTTGATAATAAAGATTCTGAATCTTTCCTACACAAACCTGCAGACACCATTCAAACAGCTACACCAAATTACTAGCACTACATTAACAACAGACCGAATCAAATACCGTTTTAATGAAGAATTTGTTATGTGAAGTCTTATCATCCCAAACAAGCAACAAGACCCTAACACCTTCTTCTGATTTATACTTCAACAACTCTCCAAGAGTCAGATCACCACCATTTGGCAACACCATATTTGGTTCTCTAACCAATTTCACCTTATCGTAAATAGACCATCCAGTAATATACACCAAATGATGTGCTTCCAATATAGCATGACAAATATCTTCCCAACACCCCTTTTGCTTATAAACATTACTCTCATCTTCACCCTCTTTTTCATCCAATTCAATCTCTGGTAACTCGCCTTCAACAACATGAGCGTCTTGATACAATGTCACATTTCCTCCACACCTCACAGGAAAATAACTATCTCTCAAACAAAACGACTCCAAATTGTCATTTAACAACTTTTCGTCACAAGAAGTAAACTTAAGTTGTAACCTAATTGCACAATTAGGTTTTGGTTGTTTACCAAAAGGACCAATAATCGGTAACCAATCGTCAATAACTTCACCGGACAATAGCCTACTAACAGAAATAGTAGCAACACCAATTAATTCAGCACCAAATACATCATTATCTTTTACTTGTATCTCAACATGAGATACAGGATGAGCAACTTGAGCTACAAAGTGTTCGTCCCAAACGGGATCTTGGGAATTAGGTATGACACGTGTACGTGCCACGGTGGCACCTGCAAGGCAAACGGTCACGTAAGGATCACATGTAACGAATTTACGTCTACGTGGGATTGTTTTTCTCAATGGTGGTCGTTGCGGTTTGCATGTATCGAGAGCGTTTATGCAACGACGAACACGCTGTGCCATGAAGTCCATGTTTGGTAAACATTGTGCTTCGGCTATTGTGATTTCGATGTCTCCGTGAAGATAAATGATGGGATTCGTATCTGAATCGGCATCGGAATCTGAATCACTTTTGGCCATAGCTTACGTTATCAGTTTTGAGATCGTTCGCGGTGCCGTTGGAGTTCCGGCGGTGGGTTCCAACGGCGGCGAGTATGGGAATGGTGGTTGGTGGCACCAAACACTAACGGTTTCATTGGAGAGGTGGAGAAGGTGGTTGAATGATTGAGCCATTAAATTGTAACTGAATAACACGTGGAGTTAATCAAAACAAATTTACAACTAAAACTGTTTATATGATCTTCGCTACAAAATTAATCGAGTAGAGTTCAAATGAGTACAACAATTTTGAATGAGAATGAGGAATCAATGATATCGTGTCATGTTTACAAAGAGAATGCTCTACATGTACAAAACTCATTTACTCCAACATCAACTATTTCACAAACGACAAATCAAAAAAATATGAAAATTGCACCATTAAATTCAACGTTTTCTCCTTTTCGATTTTCCGTTCCTCAAGGCATCCTTTTGACAACATTTTTTTTTCATTTTTTGGTGGGTTTTACAAATTAGTAACACATGTGTTAGTGATTGGTTGTACATTTGATTTGTGGTTAGGGATAGGGTTTAGGGCTATGGCTAGGGTTTAGAATTTAGGGTTAGGGTTTAGCCGGGTTTAGGATTTAGTATGATTTATGGTTTAGAATTTTGTAAATCGTTTAGGGTTTAGGGTTTTGGGTTTGGGGTTTAAGGGTTAGGGTTTCGGGTTTCGGGTTTAGGGTTAGGGGTTTGAGGTTTCGGGTTTAGGGTTGGGGGTTTGGGGTTTAGGGTTGGGGGTTTGTGTTAGTAAATGTGAAACCTATCAAAAAAGTTGAAAAAAAACTCGTCGAAAGTATGCCTTGAGGGATGACAAATCGAATAGGAGAAAACGTTAAATTTAATGGTGCAATTTTCATAACTTTTTGATTTGTCATTTGTGAGATAATTGATGTTGGAGGTAAATGAGTTTTATACATGTAGAGCATTCTATTTGTACACATGGTACAATATCATTGGTTCCCTCATTCTCACATAATTTCTTATTTTCATTTGAACCCCACCCTCTATATATAATTTAAGATAACAACCGTCTACTTTTTATATTGTACATCTATAATCATCACTTAATTTTTTTATTGATCACTAATTCAAGGATAGTAGTTAAATTTGAATAAAAAAATTTAATAATTAATAATTTAACAACGAGCAATTTTTACACCACCAAAATTCGGGAAAAATCTCCCGAAATGCTACTAACTTTGGCCAAAATGCTATTGTTTTTAACCAACTAATGGGTAGGTGTAAGAATGCAACCAACTTTCAAAAATTGATGTTTTAATGTAATTTGTTGACGTGTCACTCGTTGAAGATGACACGTGACGTCCGGATGTGCCACGTGGCTTCCGGAGAGTTTGACAACTTATCGACACGTCAACAAATTACATTAAAACACTCATTTTATAAGTTGGTTGTATTCTTACACCCATGTGTTAGTTGGTTACACACAATAGCTTTTTGCCTAAAGTTAGTAGCATTTCGGGGAACTTATCTCCCAAAGTTCTTCATATTACACATCAAAATTCTTCATATTACACATTTAGTGATGTATGAAGATTTTTTGATGACGCACCCACAAATAACCAATTGAACATAGGTCAACTGACATCACCCCCGAAAATACTAAGACTGTGTGATCGACAGGTCAGGGGATCGAATATATTTTTCAATACATGTGGTTAATTTGTGGACAGATGATTTGTATGACGTTGATGCTCCTTATGAATAGAATGAATGTGTATCATTAAGATATGGTAAGGTGGTTGGATGTGCCTTCCACATTACCTTTTTTAAAAAAAATAATTTAACAAATTAATTATCTTATTTCAATCTTATCTTTTAGTCATGATTGATACAACCATATGATTTTGAATGTTAGTAGGTTAAAGAAAAATAATCAAATATATACACAAAAAGTCTAAGTTGTTTAGCACATCTGATGGACAAGATGTCTTTAAAAGGGTGGTACATGTCTTCATGCTATTCACAAAAGTTCTAAAACGATAATCGATCGAGGGCCTACACTCATTTAAACAAGTTTGCCAAAAAGGTTCATAGATTCTTACTATTTAATTTCAGAAATGCAGATCTATAATCACTTCTCTGTACAAAGTTCTGGAATAATAACATATAATCAAGATAATACATGTGAATATTTACATGTATGATCGATGACTCAATCAAATAAAAGAATTTTGAATAAAAGAATTCCCTAGAACAAAATATTTAAAAGAAAAAATCATTCAATTTGAAGAGGCTTAGGTTGAGGCATGGTTCTTCTCTTCCACAAATTAATCTCTTTTTTTGGCTCCTTATTAATTCCCGCAACCCTAATGAATTTATCATCAAACCCTAATGAATTCCTTATCATTACAGGTGCAGAAGAAGGCATTATAACAACATGTTCATCATCACTTTCTTCATCTAAACAATTTCTCCGAATATCCGAATCAATAGCTTCAATCTCTTTCGTCCACTCAACGCTCGAAAACTTACCTCGGCCGCTTGAAAATCGCTTCATCGTACTTAAACTCGGAGCTTTATCGAGATACAACGGAGCCTTATTTATGTTTTTAATTCCATCATCATGCCTTTTCTTTCCACTAGGTGTAACCACGCTAAATATTTTCTTTAACCCTGATTTTTTCTTGCTCTTTTTGTCCCTTTTCGACGTTTCTTCATGATCATCTTCGACGTTACAAGTAATTCGTATAACTTTATCGGCATGTTTTGCACCAGCTCGTTGATGTTTATCTTTTTGGTACTTGCATTTGACTTGGCCCATGCATGAGACTCTTGGAGAAGTGGGTTCATAGACAATTGCATAATCAGAGGTGTTCTTGATTTTCCGGCGAGTATCCGCCGGAATCATGGAAAGCAAAGGGCCGGAGAACCCAATTCCGAGATTGGATTTATGGGTTTTCTCCGATGATCTCTTGTCTTTGGATGCCGGACTGTAAATCGGAGGGTTTTGAAACGAAACCGATGATGTTGCTCTTGGTAGAAACTTCATGATTGTGTTTATGGACTTTGTTGATGTCTTTTGTTGATCCATATGTTAACTTCAAATCTTATCTTCAAGTATGAATTTTTTGAAAATTTATGAACTTTTTGTGTGTGTGTACATAACTGTATATATATACAAAAATGTTGAATGGAAAGAGAGAGGAAGGGGGTTGGAGAATTAAAAGTCTTGAACTCCGGCGAGATGAAGTGAGACAAAATTAGGATAACGTGTATATCAAAAAAGTCAATGGTAATATTAAGGGCAAATTTGGCCTATTTTGACTCCTTTAAATTGAAGTTTATTTCATTAACAACCCATATCTTGACTTGTCTAATTTGAATAATATTTTGCTGTATATTGTAATTTATTTATTAGCTAAATAGATTAAGGTTCAAATGAGTACACCAACTTTGAGTGAGAATGAGAGAATCCACAGAATTCTGTCATGTGTCACTTTATTCTCTCTTCTTCACATTTTTAAAAATTAAATATCTCACAAACGGTAAGTCGAAAAATTATGAAAATTACACCATAAAATTCAGCGTTTTCTCCTCTTCGATTTTTCGCCCCTCAAGGCATACTTTTGATAACTTTTTTTTCTGCCATTTTTTGGTAGGTCTTAAAAATTAATAACACATGTGTTAGTGATTGGTTATACATTTAATTTGGGGTTAAGGTAAGAGTTTAGGGTCAGGGTTTAGCAGGGTTTAGGGTTTAGTAGTATTTAGGGTTTAGTAGGGTTTAAGGTTTAAGGTTTAGTATGATTTAGGGTTTATAGTTTTATAAAGCGTTTAGGGTTTAGGGTTTGGAGTTTAGGGGTTAGGCTTTATGGTTTAGGGTTTGAGGTTTGGGGTTTCGGGGAGAAACCTCAAACCCTAAACCCCAAACCCTAAACGCAACACTTTAACACATGTGTTAGTAAATGTGAAACCCACCAAAAAAATGAAAAAAAAAAAATCTCGTCGAAAGTATGCTTTGATGGACGGCAAATCGAAGAGGAGAAAACGTCGAATTTAATGGTTCAATTTTCATGATTTTTTGATTTGTCGTTTGTGAGATAATTGATGTTGGGGGTAAATGGGTTTTGTACATGTGGAGCATTCTCTTTCCACACATGGCATGATATTATTGGTTCCCTCATCCTCACATAAATTCTTATTCTCATTTGAACCTTACCCTAACTAAATAATAAATAAATTAAATGGAATATTGATAAGTTAAATGGAAGACTATATGTGTTACCATTCCCATTTGTAGTTGAACCACTTCCGTCACCTTAACGTCGCGTCAGATTTTTACAATTGATTCACAACTGATTACTCACTGTCAACAATGACTAACCACCTCGTTCTTCCTGAACCCCATATTTACCAATATAGTGATATACCACTATATCTATGCAAAAAAAAAAAAGCACGGGGTCTCACAATTTTCAACCGATTACAAGTCGGTTGATCGGTTTGGTTTGCAATCTGTGCAACTGATGGCACTATTTAGCCAAGCGGTTTGAAACTGGTTATACAGATGGGAATGCCGTATGTTTTATAAAGTTCCAAGATCGTTTTTATTATAATTAATAACTAGTCAAGAATGCATGCTATGTAGTGGTAACATATGGGACAAAAGGTGTATTGGCTTACAATGATGATCGGCGTACGATATTTTTATGCCAAAAAGAAACTTCCATATACAGTTATATATATGTCGATTGTACACTAATACAAATTTGTTAAAAAGAAGGGGTTAGTGTCTGGGAATGTATAAAACTTTGACCAAATATCTATTGTGTGTACTCAACTTATATTTGCTAATTTTAATGCATCAAACTTTCAAAAATGATGTTTTTATGTATTTTGATGACATGTCGATGACGTGTCGCTATCTCCGTATGCCACGTGTCACGCTATACGAATGACACGTCATCAAAATACATCAAAACATCTTTTTTGAAAGTTTGATGCATTAAAATTAGCAAACGTAAGTTGGATACACACAATAGACATTTGGTCAAAGTTTGGTACATTCCCAGACACTAAGCCCTAAAAAGAATGTGCCGTCTTCGTTATAGTATGAATGATGAATAATACCAAAAATATTTATTAATATCATCATATCATATTATCATGTGTTGCTTTGTGTTGGACTACGAAATAAACTTTACGCGTTTGACTATATTCATATTAGTAGTCAACATAAGGATAAGCACGTGAAGCTCATTCTTAAAAACCATGGTCGAAAAAATAAAACGTTATTCAAAATAAAATTACTTATCTGAACCCCTTAACTGATTAACCTACGTACTTATATATTTTCCATAATAATACCAGTAATATATCCTTCCAATGGGCCTATCGGTCATTTTCTCAATAGGTATAATTTGAACGAATTATTTATTTTATTTATGCATAATTTGACTACAAAATTGTCTTTATTTATATATCGTATAATTGAATAATATTTTTTTGATAGTGACGTAATAATAATAATAATAATATGATATTTGATTGAACCTGAACGATATAGTATCGTTAGAAGGTTTTAGGCTTTTAGCTAGAAAACAGCGGAATATTAATGGTAACAAAAAGGTGGTTTTTATATTCATTGTTTGTAGGTATTGGAAAAGTTCTTATTTGTAATTTTGTATGCATTGTACAAAAGTTTCATGGTTTAGTTGGAGAAAGGATCGATAGTTTAATTCTATCTGACAGTGCTTCATGTTAGTTATGCTGACTTTTGTACGAAAATTCATATGTAACAAAACTAATTTTGAGATATTAAAAGAAGATGAACGTTTGACCATGATTATATATATTAGGAATGATCATTCATTTGCAAATTATAATATATTAACTAAAGACGATACTTATTAAAATTTTATTATTATAAATTACTATATGATTGAACTTATTTTATACTACTATATTAAGTGTAGAAATGGAAATCTCAACGTGAGCTAGCGTTTGGTTACAAAAAGCTCCTACAGTGTTCTTAAATATTTTAGGAAAATTGGGAAATTTAGAAATAATATTCAAGTTGAGATCTTTTTGAGAAGTGTTCCATGAAATTGCAATCTGCATTTAAGGTTTTTTACATTTCCTATTCTGAAAAATAAATTCTTCAAACTTTACATTTGAACACGTTTTTGGAACTTCTTATAGTGTTTAGGGGACACAAAGTGACAAAACGATCTTAAATTATAATATATGAAACACCTTTACGTGTCATCATTCTAATTAAGCTTTAATTTATCAATTAAGTCATTGATTTTTAGTAAATTTTAAAATAATATCTCTGACTAATTAAAGAATAATTTTTACTACCCATTTACATATAAAAGGAAATTTAATTCATCAATTAAAATATTATCCAAATCAATCTATAATGTTTCTATTATTAATTAATTGACCGTGTAAGACTAATATTACCTGAAAATGTTAAAATTGACTTAGAATAAAAAAAGAAATTTACTAACTTGGTTTCACAAACTTTTAATTTATCATGAAGTAATATTATTATGAAAATGTTTCTATTATTAATTAATTAACCTTTACTTATATAAATCCATTTACATAAAGTAATATTATCATGAATCCAACTAAATGCTTAATATACATAGTGACTTACACATTTTTATTATTGGAAACAAGGTACTAGTTATGAAATTTCATTTTAAAAATCAACGGTCTATGTGTATACACGGATTTAAACTCTAGTATTAATATACAGAAAGGAATTTTTGATTTTTTTTTATCTTTTTTTTTTGTAACTAACGCGACCTGACTTTTCATATTTCAATTACATTCCAAATTTAAAAATAATTTTAAATCCACATGTGTTAAGTTGTTAGAAACTGTTAGATAGAATCTATATATATCATTGAATCACTAGTTAAATAAGCCGATTCAAGCTTTTTATTTATATACCAATTATTGAAGACGTCAGATACTTTGAAGTATTTTATAACCACCATTTTGGACCAAACGTGTTTTGTTTGTTTAATTGTTTTGGGCCTAAAGTCCTAAACAGAAAAAATATCAAAAGTCAAATGATGTTTTCTTTTATTTTTTTTGGCAAAAAACATAAAGGAATTACAAAAGTGAGTGAATGCTTCTTGACTATGGAGACTACATGTTACAGATCAAGATCTCTTAAAACACATAGAATTACATGTAGAAATTAAAACGCTACAAAACAGATTACGCAACTAACTGCTCCTTCCGTCCCAATCTAATTGTCCTCAGACAAACAAAAAAACATGCAGTTTAAGAAAACAATAAATTCTTTGTTACTTTTTGATAAGATGACAGTTTTACTCTTTTCTTTTTGTCTTTTGTTTATCTTACATATATCAATTTATGAAAGTGGACAATTAAATTAGGATAACTTAAAATAATATATTGTACTGTAAATATGTATAGGTTCTAACAAGTACTCTGAGTTTATTAAAGTATCGAACTATTAAAGAAGAATTTAAATCTACTCAATAATAACAACAAAATATGAAACCACTACTACATTAATCATTTAGCATCTTTTGAAATTTAAGTGATAATCGTTTTATAAGAAAAAGGGTGTTTGACAACAAAAGTTTATCTATACCCCTTATAATTTATTTAGAGGATTTGACTTAAAACTTATAAAAAGATATAGAAAATACCTATTATACCCCTTTATTTGACAAAACTAATATGAAAACTACAATAATCATTAATTATTCAATATAATTATAGTATTTCTATATATATAGATATTTGAAACTACATTGTTTGTTTACTTTGTTGAAGAAAAAACTTTAGAATATGTATGCTCTAACGAATATCTATACTATCTTACATACGTTATCGATTTTTTTTATAATAGGCGGTTATAAAATGAATTCAAACATCACCCTCACGAATATACTATCTACCGTACCTCTGTTTGAATGCTTTAGAACCCGCGCTATGCGGCGGATAATGTTTTAAAACCGATTAAATTAGTCATTGTTTAGTTGATTCGAACAATATATTTTATCGTTAGATTGCTTGAATCGAAGTTTAACACCACCTCCAAAATACTTAATAATAAAATGTACGTTACTGCCAAACCATTTGAATAAATAAGGTTCAAAATATCAGTCACATTTGTTATTTAGTACCATATAATAGTTCAAGTCGTCATAATAAATACTAACTTAAAATTATTTTATATATATGTGGAATGATTTCTATTATAGTACTCTATTTTTATCAAAATAAATGTCTAAATATTAGTCGTTCCACGTATAATTAAGAACGCACAAACAAATGGAAAAGAAAATACACAATCATTGAAAACATATTTAAAAATATATAAAGTTACAAATTTAATAAAAACGTCGTGCTTATGTTATAAAATTACTTCTAAAAATACCATGATCTATGTTTCTATTGCTGCTGAGATATTTGCAACGATTAATAAGAATATTTTTTTAGCTCATTTTAAAATTTTCTCTGACCCAAAGCGCGGGTAACCTACTAGTAATAGTACAACTTTCTAATGCACAGTTTTGTTATATGAAACAAAATACATGTTGTATTTATCAATCCCCTCAGAAAAATATTGTTGCCCAAGCACATGAAAATCGACACAAAGTTGTACATGAGGATCCAAAGACTCCTTACGAAAGAAGGCAACCAAAGATGATGCACCAAATTTAATTTATTGATATATTATGTGACACTCCAATGATGTACCAAAAGAAAACTGGAAAATCCGATGCATCAGTTTCAGAAAAACGTGGAGCACCATGTTTCGCTCTGTTCCTTCGTAAGGAGCCTTCACTCATGATCCAGACAATTGTAGATACTATGGTCTTATTAAGGAAAATGATTGTTTCCTCCTACTTAATCTCCCTACCCATCCTCCTAATCCTATAAATTTATGACATGTGGCATGTAATTAATCTCTTTCCTCTCATGATTTGTTATTGTAAGTGTCAATCATTGATTGATTAGGTTGATAAATAGGATAAAAAATTAGGAGGCTAAATCATTACTCGTCCTATAATATTCAATATCATATATCATATTGTGTAACTCCACATTTTAAAAATTGTACTCTAGCAACTTTCACAGTACCATGGTATCTTGGAACTAGCCAGTTTTACATACATCTATGGCACCAATGAAACGTGAATAAATTGGTACAGAATCATCTCACTTGAGTGCAGAGTGCAGACAGACAATAAGTTACTATTATCCTCTCCCCAACTACATGCATAATAATGAGTAAAAGCACCTGAAAGCTTGTTAATACAATTACGGAGTACGATTTGTCCGAGATTAATGAATGAGAAAAGGCAAATAAAAGCTTGTAAAACATACAAATATGCTATAATCACTAGTAGTAACTAGTAAGTAATAAAAGCTAAAGATGGCAATATTGACCCATTTACCTAAAAATGAGTCGATTTGAGTTATATTTTATTTTATCTTAAACAGTAATATTAACCAGACCAAAAGTCGTCCAACACATACTTTTAATTTATGCAACCTTTTAAATCATTTTCATTCAAAGAATTTAATCATCATCATCATTGTAATATGATAGGTTTTCAATTTCTTCAACAGAACAAATATACAAAACAAATTGAAAGTGGCAAATATTGCTTGTGGGTTCATCCATATGTTATATCATCTCTAATGAAAACCTATAGGGGAAAAAATGAAGAAATTACCTGCAGTAATCTCGACCCCACATCAGGTATTCATTCTTCCGCTCAGTGCTACAACCTCTTCAAAAGGGCATGTCAAGATCATATGGTAAAGACAGATTGGTATCAAACCGGTCTAAGATATGCTCAAAACAGATGGCAAATGCTTACAAGTGTCTGGTTTCTTTCAAAGCCAACACAAACACTACTAAAATTAGTTACTACCAGAGAGGTTTGTAAGGAGGGTAGATTCCCCGAATTCGTTCATCGTCTATTTCCACAAGTTTCTCTAACTCGGATCTCGTAAGACTGACCAAAAAGCAATTAATATCATGCAAGTTATTTACCAGTACTGATATTGCATTCTCATGGCCACCAACCACATCACTCATAATGCTCAAGTAAACTTCCATTGCCTTATCAACATCATTTGAACTACATTCCACATATATTTCGTACATTTTCCTTTCTACATCTGACATCTTTACGTCCATCTCATCAACAAGCTCAACTTCTGTGGGTGCCCTCTTATGGTCAACTTCCATATCTTTTTGTCTCCATTCATTTATGTTGGCCAAATGCAGTTCATTCAGTGAGCTAGTGACATCGTTTAGAGTCGTCATATCCCTGTACAAGTATTTGAAACCTCTGTTTGATCCAATTTCTTTGCTTTCAACTTTCAAGTTTCAACCTATTAGAAGGACATGGTTTATAACATGTTGGATTTCTTCTAATACGTCTGAATCTTGAGATGGCAGCAAAACCATTAGGGACGAATCCACATTTCACTGCAAGGAAACGGTTGGGATTATTTGGAATGCAACATAATAATTAGTCTTACACCGTCCAAAAAAGGTAATTAACTTAGTATTTTTTCAAATCCAGAGGAGTAAATGTAGACACATTAACGTAAAAATGGGTTGACTAGGTAATAGTATTATCTCAAACAAGTCAACATAAGAAAAAATAGCTAAGAAGGGAATAGGAAAAAGTGTCAAACTATATTATGCACACACTCAATATTGCGCATTCAAATTCTTGATTATTGCCGTAAATTGAACTATAATTACTTGTGTGTATCCATCCACTATAAAAAGCTTGACCACATTCTAATACTTTTCGTTCGCAATACCTAACGTTTTTGAAGAGCAACACAACTTAATTTTCCGATTTGCGAATGCAAGGTTCTTATCATCATGTAATATTTAAATGAAAGATAATTTACGCGTTTCATACAGGGGCCTTAAGTTAAACAAGTAATATTTACAGACATAATTCATCCAATATCATATACACTAACATGAAGGGCATCAGATGGATTGAACTAAAAATTACATGCTCTTATTGTTTATTGATTGATTAATAATAATCCCTGTCACCAATTATTAATCTTTGGGAGCAGTTATGTATGAGGTAAGCGGAGATATAAAGTGTCAATCAAAATCAAACTGTATGATGTTATGTTAGGGTTGTGTTTAGATGAAAAAACACAAATAGGGTTTATTAATGAATCACCTTAAAGAAGTGTGGGATGAAACCTTCCGATTGCTGATTTTGTGACCTACCACCAGCAGCGGTGATGAAACTTGAAAGATATCACAGGTCGTCTGTTTTTTTGGTGCTAATTAGGTATGTTTGGAAGATTACAGTGAATTTTTAATATAAGTCCCGGTTACGAGTTTTATTTGGTATCACAAAAGAAATGTTGGAAAAATAAAGCCACCAAAAACGTTCCAACAACCGCTGTATTCGAGTGGAGACGAGTTATTTAGAATAGGCTCGAGCTCAGCTCAATAGCTCAACGAGCCTTCACGATACATACTTGAGCTCGATTCAAAAATGTCTTAGGCTCAAATTCGACTCGAAAAGCTCAAATATTCTTATAAAAATAATTGTTTAATTGCTCAAATTTATTTCATATTATTCTATAAATATAAATAAATACAAAAAATTAATTCAAATATATATAAAATAAATATAAAGCGTGAAAATGTACTTAATATTTAATATTTGAAGTATAATAATACTAATAAATAATAATAATAATAATAATAATAATAATAATAATATAGATTCAAAATTACATATATATATATATATATATATAATATAATAATATACATATTAAATAAAAGCTCGAAAAACCCGATACTAGCTCGAGCTCGACTCGATATATATTTCGAGCTCTACTTTTAAGCTCGAGATCAGGCTCGAACTCGATAAAAGCTTGACTCGAACGAGCTCAAGCTCAAGCCGATCTCGATTTGCTTGATGAAAGCCCGACTCATTTGCAACCTTAATTCCAACCACAAACTTCAATTGCAGCTCGTTATTATCAAACAAACCCTTCGAAACTGAATTGTGATTTGTGGGTGTTTGGACTTTATTTAAAATTAAAGCGCGGCCCAAAACATGTATCCACGGAAAGGCACTATCGGCTACGTTTGTGAATGTGCATTTATAGTTTCATGTAATATTGATGCAATGATGCATAAATAATTGTATTTTATGGTGATCCATCAAAGATCGTTATAGAAATAACATTTACATGTGAATGGACAATACTCTCTTTTTTCTTTTTATATTTTAGTTTAACATGATGTGATGCATAGAGAAATAGTTAGGGGACCTACAAATAGAAAAGTAGATACGACTAGAATTGTGATTAGTTGAAGTAAAATATCGATTGATGAATATATATAAATAAAGAGAGTTATAGTAGGGTGAGGTTTAAATGAGAATAGGAAATTATGTGAGAATAAGGGAACCAATGATACTGTCATGTGTACAAAGAGAATGTTTCACATGTACAAAACTCATTTACCTCAACATCAATTATCTCACAAACGATAAATCGAAAAATTATGAAAATTGTGATATCGCTCATTTTGGCTATATAAATCTATCGCGATATCATTGTTTTGCATATGTATTTGATTGAATTTCAAGAACTTTCGATACTTATTTTGTTTGGAAATTTATTTCAGGTAAAAAAGCTAGAAACGCATGCGAACAGGTGAAGAACGGGTGAAGTTTGGACAAAGGCTGGCTGGGACTTTTCTGCACTAAAGCCGATCGGTTTAGCATGATTAGCAGATCTGCTATCTTTAGCAGTTCGGCTGTTGTAGTGCAATTTCTTCACAGAACTTTCCCTCGATGGAGCTGGATGTTTTGAACTAGGAAAGCCGATCGGCTGGCCTTAAGAAGCCGTTCGGCTGGGCTTCAGAAGCCGATCGGCTATGGTATTAAAGCCGATCGGCTATTGTTCGATCTGAGCAAAATTCGAGGCTGATTGTTGTGTTGTGCAATTTTGATTGGTTGAGCATTTAATGCTCAACCGTTTTCTTTGAAAAGGTAAGAGGAGTTGGGAGCTGCAGGAGGAAAAACAAGGAAAGAAAAGAGGAGAAAGGGGAGTTTTTTTTAAAAAGACACACACATCATCATCTTCAAAAAAAAAAGAAAAAAAAAACACACTTTCATTTACTCTCTACACCAAATTCACCATTACTCCATCACCAACCAAAAATCACCATATTCACTGAAGAGTTCACTTACATTTATTAGAAGTTTTGTGAGGGGAACATCAAACAACATCACTCGGAAACAATCGTGTAACAACTTTGGTATCATTTCGTTTAAATCTAATTTGAAGTTATTTATGAATTTGTCTTGTGTTTGTGATATTTGTTTGTTTGTTGTGATTATGCGTGGCTAGTTACTCATATGTTTGCTTGGATGAAATAACTAGTTGATTAGGGGTGTATATCTAGGATGTTAGCTTATGCTTGAGTTTTTGAATCATCCATGAATTTATATGTGTTTAGTTAGTGGTTGTTACAAAGCTTTCGGCATTTTAGCTAAACAATTATAGTATATGTTCTTGTTTACCTAAAATACCTCATTAAGTTTATTGTGATTTGTGGGACAAAGCATTTGACGATTATAACAATTCTAGTTAAATGCACATAAGTTAGCGATTTTAGCGAATGTTTGTCGCGTGGATGATTTACAAACTCAACCATCTTAATTTATGTTTAATCGGAGAACCTTGTGTAATTAGGCTTTATCTCAAGAATTTTTAACCATATGGCGACTTACTAATTGATATAGCGAACGTTTTCAACTAGTGATTTGCTTTTGATTATTTGTCTATGAATGATCGGACAAAATTGCGAATGTAATTTGGAGTGTGTTAAATGATTTAGTTAATTTGTGCAAGTTAGTAACCATGGCGAACGTCCGTTACTAGATTAAATCATAGGTTTGTAATTGAAGTGAACAATAGGTTCTAGCTAACGCCTAGTTCATGTTTCACGAGTATTACTTTGGCATATTTCCTAACCGGTTATAACTTTACACCCCGAAATCACTAGTAAAATAATCCAAGCAAGCATTGTTTTTAATATTTGAAAGTTCCAAACAACCAATTTGACTCTTCCTGAGTCCACCGTTCTAATTGATTATAAATTGTAGTTTTAAGCATCGTGACAACTCGGTCACACCCAACCACATTTTACTTTCTTTTATCTAATTGATCACACCTAATTTCAACTTCTTAAACTTAAAGTTCCCTGCGTTCAAACCCGAACTTACCCAACTATACTACTACACGATAGGGTCCACTGCCCGGTTGTGCTTTGGTCTAGCGCGGTACTTTCTTGTTTACTTTACAACGACAAATTCAATAACTAGATTTTGCACATCAAGTTTTTGGCGCCGCTGCCGGGGAACTTAGCGTTTAATTGAAGTTAATTTAAGTGAGATTGATTGATCCTTTCTCGGAATTTATTCTTTGAAAGTTACTTTTTTTGTTGTGTTGCGCCGGTGCATTTGACGGTTTTATCTTTTGTGCTTTATAGGTTTGATTTGGTAGTGGATGAGCACAAGAAGTTCGGGCCACGAACTACTTAGTCCCTTGTCCAATCCGGAGAAAGCCGCTAAAAAGAAACGAAGGAGGAAGCCAAAGAATAATCCAACGGATTCAACTTGTAGTCGCACGGATTCGGATACATCTTCGGGAAACGTCTTGATCGAAGAGGTTTTTGAAGACGAGCTTGTAACACCTGAGCACGCGGAAGAGGTTATTATAATTGAAGACGATATGGCGGATGAGGATGATACTCCTATTTGCTCGCGGGTTAGAACCGTAGCACCGACACCCGAGTCGGCCATACGGGTTCCGGATATTGAAAATGATAATTTCTCTTTGAAGGGGCATCACATGCAACTCATTAGGGATAAACAATTTGATGGAAGGGTGCGGGCCGATCCGCACAAACATATTGCGAGTTTTCTTGAGATTGGGAGTTGGTTCAAATATGGGCCAAATATGGATGAGGCAATTCGCCTACGGACTTTTCCTATGTCTCTATGTGGTGAGGCGAAGATATGGTTTCAAGAATTGGAACCAAACACCATTACATCATGGGACGAGATGAGAGAAGCATTTGTTCGGCGGTATTACCCTCCGGCTTTGGCCGAAAGGTTATTGAATGAGATTAGAGCCTTCAAACAACAAGAAGGCGAAAGCTTGGTAGAAGCGTGGGGTAGGATGAAGGAAATGTTGAGAAATTGTCATGGCCACGAGTTAAAAAAGAGGGATATTATTGTGTTGTTCTACAATGGCCTTAACATAGATTCGGCTAGTATTCTTGATGCTTCGGGAGGTGGTCAATTTCTTTATAAGACACCAAACGAAGCTTGGAAGGTTCTTGAGGATAAGGTGATCCAAAACTTGAATTGGGCTAAGGATAAAGAAGGGAAACCGGTGAAGAAGCATGTTGCTTTTGTGGAAGGAACAAGTGGTAAGGATGGAAGCCCCAATGACTCGGCAATGATGAAAGAAATCAAAGCATTATCTTCTAAGTTTGATGCTCAATTCAAGACACTAAAGGGTGAAATCAAGGAGCTTCGGGAAGGTTGTGGTAATTGTGGTGGTAACCATGCCACGGCAAATTGTGCACAAGATGATTTACCAATGGTGGGAGATGAGGAAGATGTTAATTTCCTCCAACAAGGAAATTACCAAAGTGGAAACTACCAACGGGGTGGTTACCAAAATAGGAATTCGGGAGGTTATCAAGGAGGAAGCTACAACCAAAACAACCGATTTTCTCGACCGAATCAACCGTACAACCAATCCTCGAACCAACACTACAACCAAAACATACACCAAGGTTCTTCAAGAGACAACAACCCACCACCGGTTCAAAAACAAGAACCTACTTTAACTCCTATGGAACAAATGATGAAGGAGTTCATGACTAAGCAAGATGCTTGCACCGAGAGATTAAAGACCCAAATGACGAATATAAGGCTTAGTGTGGAACAAGGGCAAAAGAATCATCAAGCCTCCATACAAGACTTGGAAAGGAAAATGGATAGGTTGTCCGAGGGGCAAAGTAGTAGGCCAACCGGTGGCCTACCAAGTAACACGCAACAAAACCCAAGACAACAACCATCATCTTCTAGTGGAGGGTCAAAGCCATACCAACCACCGCCCGCAAGGAACGAGCATGTGAATGCTATTGTTACACGGAGCGGAAAGGAACTTCCACCACAACCTTAAGCCAAAGACAAAAATATTCCTAACTCTTTTGTGCAGGAATTTGAGGAAGAGGCGGATGAAGAAAATGTTGATGATTCTACACCAACGGATGCACCGGTGTTACCTACACCGGTTGTAAAAGCGTACAAGCCAAAGATTCCATACCCTCAAAGGCTAAGGAAGGAAAAGATTGCGGCCCAATATGGAAAATTTGTGGACATGATCAAAGGCATCCGAATCAATGTGCCTTTGGTTGATGTACTAGCCGGGATGCCGAACTACGCCAAATTCATCAAAGATTTGGTGAGCAACAAAGAAAAGCTTTCGGAAGCTTCGGCTATGTTCTTGAATGAAGAATGTTCGGCTCTTGTTCAAAACCAAATCCCACCAAAGCTTGGTGATCCCGGGAGTTTCATCATTTCTTGTACTTTGGGTAAATTCATTACGTGTGATGCATTAGCCGACCTAGGGGCTAGTATTAATTTGATGCCTTATTCTTTGTATGCGAAATTGTCCCTAGGATCCCTCACCCCCACACGTATGAGTATTCGTCTTGCCGATAGATCTTTCCAATATCCCATTGGGATTGCGGAAAACATGTTAATTGAAGTTGGCCAATTCACCTTCCCGGTAGATTTTGTCATCCTAGAAATGGAAGAGGATAGTAAGGTACCGTTGATTCTAGGAAGGCCATTTTTACACACCGCGGACGCCATAATAGGAGTCAAAGACAAGAAATTGACTTTAGGAGTAGGTGACGAAAGGATTGCCTTCACGGTCGACAAGGCCATGAAGCATCCTTATTCTAACGATGACTCTTGTTTTAGCATTGATGTGATAGATGATGCGGTAGATGAAGAATTGGAAAGCTTGCTTGGATTGGAATCGGAACTTGTTGACTTCCTAGGGGCACATGTTGAAGCAATGACCGAGGAGGAGTTGGTCATGAGCATGGAAGAGACAAATGATGAAGAAGAGCTCAATGGAGAGGAGGCATTTGAGGAGCTTGAAAAGGGCGACAATATGAGGATCAAAACATCATTGGAGGATCCACCGCGTGATTTGGAGTTGAAAGAACTCCCAAGCCATTTGGAGTATGCCTATCTCCATGAGGAAAACCTCCTACCCGTAATCATTTCCTCCTCCCTTGTAAATGATGAAAAAGTTAAATTGTTGAATGTACTCAAGGCTCACAAAAGAGCTTTTGCTTGGCGAACATCCGACATACCGGGAATAAGCCCATCACTTTGTAAGCACAAAATCAATTTTGTTGATGATTTTAAACCCGTTGTTCAAAGACAACGGAGGCTTAATCCCAATATGGTGGATGTAGTCAAGAAAGAAGTGATTAAGCTTCTTGATGCGGGTATCATTTACCCTATTGCGGATAGCTCTTGGGTGAGCCCGGTACATTGCGTGCCAAAAAAGGGGGGCATGACCGTTGTGGCTAACGAGAAAAACGAAATGATACCCACACGGACGGTCACGGGTTGGCGTGTATGCATTGACTATAGAAAATTAAATGATGCTACACGGAAAGATCATTTTCCCCTCCCATTTATTGACCAAATGCTTGAAAGGCTAGCGGGAAACGAGTTTTATTGCTTTCTTGATGGATTCTCGGGGTATTTTCAAATCCCAATAGACCCCGAGGATCAAGAAAAGACCACTTTTACTTGCCCTTTCGGCACCTATGCCTATAGGAGGATGCCTTTCGGTCTTTGCAACGCCCCGGCCACTTTTCAAAGGTGCATGATTGCCATTTTTCACGATATGGTTGAAACCTCCATGGAAGTCTTCATGGATGATTTTTCAGTTTTTGGCAACTCATTTGAGTCATGTTTAAAAAATTTGGATAAAATGTTGGAGAGATGTGAGAAGGCCCACCTAGTGTTGAATTGGGAGAAGTGCCATTTTATGGTACGTGAGGGTATTGTGTTGGGACACAAAGTGTCAGGATTGGGTATTGAGGTTGACCGAGCAAAAGTTGATGTTATTGCTAAACTACCCCCTCCGACTAATGTAAAAGGCGTTAGGAGTTTCTTGGGTCACGCCGGGTTTTACCGTAGATTTATTAAGGATTTTTCAAAAATCACCCGACCGATGACTAAGCTACTTGAAAAGGATACGCCCTTTGTGTTCGATGACCCTTGTTTGAGTGCATTTTCGACCCTTAAGGACCATTTGACCCAAGCACCCATAATAGTTTCCCCCGATTGGTCCAAACCATTTGAGCTTATGTGTGATGCAAGCGATTTTGCCTTAGGAGCCGTCCTAGGACAAAGAGTAGACAACCATTTTAAACCTATCTATTTTGCTAGCAAAACATTGAATGGGGCCCAACAAAACTACACCACGACCGAAAAAGAGTTGCTTGCGGTTGTGTTTGCCTTTGACAAGTTTAGGCAATATCTTGTGCTTTCGAAAACCGTTGTATTTACCGATCATTCGGCCCTCAAATATCTTTTTGCCAAACAAGATGCAAAACCGCGTCTTATTCGTTGGATTCTTCTCTTGCAAGAATTCGACATCGAAATTAAAGATAAGAGGGGTGCCGAAAACCTTGCCGCCGATCACTTGTCGAGATTGGAGAATCCAAATCTTGACAAGCAAGGCGATACTAACATTAATGACTCTTTCCCGGAGGAATTTTTGTTTCATGTAGGTACAAGCGAGGAGGACGAGGATGAAGCACCTTGGTATGCCGACTTAGCAAATTATTTGGTCGGTGGAGTTTTGAGAAAGGGGATGAGCCATCAAGAGAAAAGCAAGTTTTTCTCGAACCTCAAATATTATTTTTGGGAAGAACCGCATCTATTCCGGGTTTGTGCGGATGGGATGGTGAGGAGATGTATATCGGGTGGTGAGACTAGGAAAATTTTGGACGCATGTCATCACGGGCCCACCGGTGGACATTATGGCCCTTCGGTCACCGCTAAGAAAGTTTATGATGCGGGTTTCTATTGGCCCACTATTTTCAAAGAAGCAAATACCTTATGCCAAACATGTGATGCTTGTCAAAGAACCGGAAGCATCTCTAAAAGGGATGAAATGCCACAGACTAGCATCCAAGTGTGTGAAGTGTTTGATATTTGGGGCATTGATTTCATGGGTCCATTTCCTCCATCTTTCAAGAATGAATATATTTTGGTGGCGGTTGATTATGTGTCCAAATGGGCGGAAGCAAAGGCTTTGCCCACGAATGATGCTCGGGCGGTTATCGACTTCTTAAAGAGTTTGTTTTCTCGATTTGGGATGCCTAAGGCGTTGATTAGTGACCGGGGGAGCCACTTTGCTAATGCTCAACTAGAAAAAGTGCTCAAAAGATATGGGGTGAATCACCGGTTCTCGACTTCCTACCACCCACAAACTAGTGGTCAAGTCGAGAACACAAACCGTGCCTTGAAAAGGATTTTGGAAAAAACGGTGAAGGACAACCGAGCTATATGGTCCAAGAAGCTTGAAGATGCATTGTGGGCATTTCGGACCGCCTACAAGACACCTATTGGAACAACACCATATCGGTTGCTCTATGGCAAAACTTGCCATCTACCTTTTGAAATTGAGCACAAAGCTTATTGGGCGCTTAAGAATTGCAACTTAGATTTGGTTGAAGCGGGTGAGAAGAGGATGTTACAACTCCACGAGTTGGATGAGCTTCGATTGCAAGCATATGAGAATTCTCGCCTTTACAAAGAAAGAACCAAAGTTTTGCATGACCGGAAGCTCAAAATGAGAAAAGAATTTAAAGCGGGTGACAAAGTGCTTCTTTTTCAATCCTGGTTCAAGTTGAAGCAACCTAAGTTCAAGCCACGTTGGACCGGCCCTTATACGGTCAAGCACGGTTATCCATCCGGATATGTGGAACTTATCGGTTCGGATGGAGGAACTTTCATTGTAAACGGTCACCGATTGAAGCTTTACCATGAGGAAGAAGTTGATGGCGAGTGGGAGGAGCTCGCAACTTTCCCCAAGGATAAATGAATTCGGGGTCGAGTCTAGCTTGGACTCGTTAATAAATGAAGCCCGATCACGAGGAAACTCGTGTTTATATCCTTTTTGATAGTTTAGATATTGTTTGCCTGCGTTATTGATAATTTTTGAACTGATTTTCTGCTGCGATTGTGTGTTTAAACAATTACTTTTAGTGAGTGTGATTTTCTGCTGTTGATTGTAACTGGATGAGCCGATCGGCTATTCAAAGCCGTTCGGTTTTAGAGGGTTAGCCGATCAGCTATTCAAAGCCGTTCGGTTTGTTCTTTGCAAAATCATCACAGAACTTAAACCGTGGTTTCGGTGTAAATTTTCTAGAGTAAAAAGCCGTTCGGCTATGGGTATGGAGCAGATCGGCTATAGAAGCCGTTCGGCTATAAGTGATAAGCCGTTCGGCTTTTGGTCATTACTGTGCGAATTTTGAAAGGGATAAAACATTTAGTTGCTTGTCTCTTCCATAATACCAAACCGATCGGCTACTCTCTCTCTTTCTCAAACAAGAAAAACGAAAATCACTAAAACTCTTCACCAAGAGTCATCTAATCTTCATATCTTTTCTTCAAATCAAACAATAATCATGTCTAGACCATCAAAGGTACATCATACAACTCCCCTTTATCTTTCCATCTTTAAAAAATTGGGGAAGAACACTTAAATCCGGGTTTGGTTTAATTTAAGTGTGGGGATGATTTGCTTTGAGAATTTGTTGATTGTTATGCTTGGTTCATGCTTAACACTTGGTTTATACCATGATTCATTGTTTAAATTGCTTGATTTTGATGATTTGCAAATTAGGGTTCATATGCTAATTTGGGGGTAATCTGAATTTTGTGATTTATGCTTGGTGTTTGGTGTTAATTATAGTGTAATTCATGTTAAATTGCATAATGTGATTGATTGATTGATTAACTTTTAGTTTGTGGATGAATTAGAGAAATTAGGGTTCATGTGAAAAATTGGGGAAGAAACAGTTGACTTTTTCTGGTCAAACTTTGACTTTGACTTAGACTTTTTGTAAATTAACTTTTGATTGTAAGACATATCTTGATTCAAATTGGGTATTCATTTTTGCTTAATTGAAATTATGTTTGATATTGGAGTTCTTTACTTGTGTGAAAGTCACTAGGTTTGGTGTGTAATCTTGATTGTAAGACTTGCTTGAATTGAAATTGTATGACATAGGTATAATCGAGCTTTGTTTGATATTGGGTTACATGCTATTCTGTGTAGGGTTTAAGTCTTGATTGTGAATTGTCGGAAATTATCGTTGTGAGCTATGATTGTAAATTGTTGTTGTTTGCATGCTAATGAGGTTGTTGGCATATATGCTTTGTTATTAGGAGGTGTGGTTGTACCCAACATTGATCGCTCATTCTGTCATATTCTGTGTGCTAACTCTAACTCAACTTGGAAAGCTTGTATTTTGTTGTGTTGTATTGTGCAGAGAGGCAGGAATAACCGACCTGACACTTATGAGCCTCAATATCCGCAAAGTATTTACGAGGATTTACTTCCTAATGACCGCCACCCCCATTTGATCTTTGGGCGCCATCAGTATAACTATATGGAATTCACTGAAGCATTATATAACATTCATAAAAAGGAGTGTGAATACCCTCGGGAAATCAATTGGAACCCGTTGGAGGTTGTGGGGGTTGCTCAAGACATCCGACGCATCTTCACTCAAACTGTGAGGTTTAATGATGAGGCTTTTGGTGTGAATGATTTTGAGAAGCTTCTTGGGATTCAAGAACCGATTTACGAAGAGCTGGTGATGGAATTCTTAGCAACGGTGGAAATGTTCATTGTCAACAACGTTAACGAGAGGTTTTTGAGTTTCAAACTTGGTGGGGCTCCGAGACAATTATCCTTGAAAGAACTTGCAGGGTGTTTGGGGATCTACACTGACGAGGAGTATTCTTCTCATTGGTTTGATCGATACATCATGACCGGGGCAAGGTTAGAGGAAGGGCAGTGTAATGCTCAAGTGTGGGAAAAGTTCAGTACATCGCCTTATCTAGGGGGAAAGAACCTAAATAAGCACCTAACATCCCCCATATATAAGGTGATACACAAGATGATAGCAAATACACTCACTCTTCGGGGGACCAATCGGGAAAAGGTCACCTTGATCGACTTGTGGTTTTTAGATCAGCTGAAGAGTCGGGAAAGGATAAATATTCCTTTCGCTGTGGGCAAATATCTTCATGCCTATGCTGCTGGGCATAAGGCAAACTCTAAGCTTTGTGGGGGCCACTTCATCACCAGGATTGCCAAAGGTCTAAACATCAGTTTGAAGCCCAAAGGCATCCCACCCTATACCCGAATTCCAAACAATACCCTTCCGATTGGTGCCGAGTCTTATGCCACCGCCCAGGTTTTGAGAACGAAAGGAGGATCCTATGTTGCTTATCAGCTCACTCCTAGGGAGGCGGCAACCGTGTCTCGGGCCGGGGCTAAAGGAAAAAGGCCGGTTACCATTCGTGATTCCGATGAGGATGAAGAAGAAGACGATACACAGACTGGGCGTGCGGATGAGACGTCGGGTCCTGGTGGTTCATCTCATTCGGAGGAACCCGCCTATTGGAGAAGTTTCATGACCGACTTTACGAATATGCGTTTGGACCAACAGACGTTCCGGGAGCAATCCCAGTACGAGTGGGGGGTCAATCGATATCAAAACAGTTGGCTAATTCATGATCATGAGCGCATGGGGAACCATATTCCTAACCACGTGCCTGTCCCTTATCAGGAACCTCCTCGTTGGGGAGAACCGGGAGGTATTCTCCCTGCCCCTGTATATGATAGAGACGCTGCACTAGTTGAGCTTCAGCGACACCGGGATCACATGCACACCTCTTCTTATCGTCAACAGCAACAAGATTGGGGCACTTCTTGGTCTGCCCCTCCACCCAGTAACTGGCAGCAAGAAGCTCACAGTCATTGGCTTTTTGGGTCTCCCTCGCCATATCAGCAGCCGCACCAGCAGGATGATTCCACCCATGACCCGCCCCATGGTGGGGGTTGGTAGTTGGGTGCGATTGTGTTTTAGGATTGTTAAACTATTGAACACTTTTTATTTTTTGTTATTTTCCTTTGGTACTTTGGATGATTAACATTCATTTACCTTTTATATGCATTCTTAGTATGTATCCATGTTGCACTTGTGTTTCGGTGCTTGGTTGTTTGTTTGTTTTTGTAGCATGCCGAGCTGGATGGGATCTATACACGTCTATCAAGCGCCAGCTCGCGTTCCACGCCTTTATGCAAAACCCCCGGGGAAGTTCTCGTTTCTTTTTACTTTCACACTTATGCTTTTTCATTGCTTATGTTTGCATTGGGGGCAATGCAAATCTCAAGTGTGGGGAGGTAGATTCACTTGAATTCTATTCTTAGTGAATTGTTGTTTCCTGCCTTTTATTGGGGTTTGTAAAGCCTATTGGTTCCCCAATCGAACTTTACGAATCCTATTAACGGGCCATTGGTCATTTAATAAGTCTGTTACTGATCTTGGCCTGATAGATTGTTGCAAATTCTAATAAAAGGTCGGGGAATGATAGTTTGCTAGGAATATGTTTGTCCTTAAAAGATTGATTGCTTTGAAAATCTTAAACTGTGATAAATTAATTGGAAGTAATTTAATCTTCTCTCTTGCAACTTAACCTTTTTGAGATGTGTCATATAAAGCAACCTAATAGGGTGAATTGCATGACTAGCACATTTGTAGCCTTTACTATAAAAATTGTGAGAAATTTGAGCCTAATTAAGAAAAAACACTTACCTTTAGTGTTTATATTGTTTATTGCTATGAGTGTGCCGGTGATTGTAGTTTGTTCTAGAACTTGCCCTAGTGATGCATTTTGAGACCGCTGTGGGATCACAGAAATGTGATATAGGTGGGGTCGAAGACGAGGAGGTATTCTTAGGAGTTTTTGATCTTATTTTTGCTTTAAAACCATTTATATCCAGTTTACACATGTCGTTAGCACTCATTTTTAGTGCTAAGAAACCCATAGAAAACTTCCACATTCAATCCACTAAATATTAGCCTTATTTTTGGTGTAGTCAATTCCCGAAACCAAGCACTTTTCCAAGATGTTTGCCTATTTGGATCTTAACGAATTTTATCAAAAATGTGATTTAAGTCGTTTTGAATTGAGATTCTAGTGTTAAATTCCATGATTGATGTTAGCAATAATAATATGAATAGAAGTTAACTATTGAGCTTAAAGGTTATGGTTGGATGATTGTAGTCAACTAAATGGCCTTTGAATTCCTGAACAAGTAGTTCCCGAGGGGGTGTTCCACACCTAGCCACCGAAGGCCTTTGTCCGGTCTAGGATGGTTGGTCCGAAAGTTCGTTACATAGGATTCATAGAAAGTCATAAAATGCAAGCATTCCAATTAAATCATAAAAAAAAAAAAGTGAAATGAGAACAATAATAATTTGAATTGATTTAGCACGAGAATTTTTAGTTTCATTACCGTCACATGCTTAAACCAATAGGCAACATTAGCACATTTTTCACGGGTCTTGATTACCAATTTTCACCAATTATTGTGTCTATCATATCCCATTACGTATTTAGCCTACAATTGTCACAGCACACATTTAGAATACCTCCTTTGAGATCTTACTTGGTGCTCACGCCAAGACGGTGGAGATTTGATCCTTGTGCAAGCCTATGGTAACGTTGCATCATGACTTGGCTTGATTGAGTGCTACATTGCTTACTTCCTTACCTTGTAGTCTTATAGGTCGAGAGTGAGTGATTAAACACTTATCCTTATGTGAGGTGCTAAGTCGTGCAGTCGGGCTTGACAAATTAAAACATCTCGAGCTTCTAATGCTTATACATATTTAGCTTGCCAAATTGCTTTGGTGGTCAGTGCCATTGTTGTGTTAGTTAACTTAATTTTTACTTATAATGTTGCAAGAGTGGACTATAAAATGGTAAGATGATGATTTGCTTGAGGACAAGCAAAGTTCAAGTGTGGGGATATTTGATATCGCTCATTTTGGCTATATAAATCTATCGCGATATCATTGTTTTGCATATGTATTTGATTGAATTTCAAGAACTTTCGATACTTATTTTGTTTGGAAATTTATTTCAGGTAAAAAAGCTAGAAACGCATGCGAACAGGTGAAGAACGGGTGAAGTTTGGACAAAGGCTGGCTGGGACTTTTCTGCACTAAAGCCGATCGGTTTAGCATGATTAGCAGATCTGCTATCTTTAGCAGTTCGGCTGTTGTAGTGCAATTTCTTCACAGAACTTTCCCTCGATGGAGCTGGATGTTTTGAACTAGGAAAGCCGATCGGCTGGCCTTAAGAAGCCGTTCGGCTGGGCTTCAGAAGCCGATCGGCTATGGTATTAAAGCCGATCGGCTATTGTTCGATCTGAGCAAAATTCGAGGCTGATTGTTGTGTTGTGCAATTTTGATTGGTTGAGCATTTAATGCTCAACCGTTTTCTTTGAAAAGGTAAGAGGAGTTGGGAGCTGCAGGAGGAAAAACAAGGAAAGAAAAGAGGAGAAAGGGGAGTTTTTTTTAAAAAGACACACACATCATCATCTTCAAAAAAAAAAGAAAAAAAAAACACACTTTCATTTACTCTCTACACCAAATTCACCATTACTCCATCACCAACCAAAAATCACCATATTCACTGAAGAGTTCACTTACATTTATTAGAAGTTTTGTGAGGGGAACATCAAACAACATCACTCGGAAACAATCGTGTAACAACTTTGGTATCATTTCGTTTAAATCTAATTTGAAGTTATTTATGAATTTGTCTTGTGTTTGTGATATTTGTTTGTTTGTTGTGATTATGCGTGGCTAGTTACTCATATGTTTGCTTGGATGAAATAACTAGTTGATTAGGGGTGTATATCTAGGATGTTAGCTTATGCTTGAGTTTTTGAATCATCCATGAATTTATATGTGTTTAGTTAGTGGTTGTTACAAAGCTTTCGGCATTTTAGCTAAACAATTATAGTATATGTTCTTGTTTACCTAAAATACCTCATTAAGTTTATTGTGATTTGTGGGACAAAGCATTTGACGATTATAACAATTCTAGTTAAATGCACATAAGTTAGCGATTTTAGCGAATGTTTGTCGCGTGGATGATTTACAAACTCAACCCTCTTAATTTATGTTTAATCGGAGAACCTTGTGTAATTAGGCTTTATCTCAAGAATTTTTAACCATATGGCGACTTACTAATTGATATAGCGAACGTTTTCAACTAGTGATTTGCTTTTGATTATTTGTCTATGAATGATCGGACAAAATTGCGAATGTAATTTGGAGTGTGTTAAATGATTTAGTTAATTTGTGCAAGTTAGTAACCATGGCGAACGTCCGTTACTAGATTAAATCATAGGTTTGTAATTGAAGTGAACAATAGGTTCTAGCTAACGCCTAGTTCATGTTTCACGAGTATTACTTTGGCATATTTCCTAACCGGTTATAACTTTACACCCCGAAATCACTAGTAAAATAATCCAAGCAAGCATTGTTTTTAATATTTGAAAGTTCCAAACAACCAATTTGACTCTTCCTGAGTCCACCGTTCTAATTGATTATAAATTGTAGTTTTAAGCATCGTGACAACTCGGTCACACCCAACCACATTTTACTTTCTTTTATCTAATTGATCACACCTAATTTCAACTTCTTAAACTTAAAGTTCCCTGCGTTCAAACCCGAACTTACCCAACTATACTACTACACGATAGGGTCCACTGCCCGGTTGTGCTTTGGTCTAGCGCGGTACTTTCTTGTTTACTTTACAACGACAAATTCAATAACTAGATTTTGCACATCAAATTGCACCATTAAATTCAGCGTTTTCTCCTCTTCGATTTACCGTCCGTCAAGGCATACTTCCGACGAGTTTTTTTCCCCAACTTTTTTGGTGGTTTTCACATTTACTAACACATGGTTAAAGTGTTGCGTTTAGGGTTTACGGTTTGGGGTTTAAGGGCTAGGGTAATAGTATCTTATTAAACCCTAAGCCCTACTAAACCCGAAACCCCAAACACTCAACCCTAAACCCTAAACTCTAACCCCTAAACCCTAAACGCTTTACAAAATTCTAAACCCTAAATCATACTAAACCCTAAACCCTACTAAACCCTAGCCCTGAACCTTGCTAAACCCTAACCCTAAATCATAAACCCTAAACCCTAGTCCTAAACCCTAAACCTAATCACAAATCAAATGTAGAACCAATCACTAACACATGTGCTACTAATTTGTAAAACCCACCAAAAAAATGGGAAAAAAAAGTTGTCAAAAGTATGCCTTGAGGGACAGCTAAATCGAAGAGGAGAAAATGCTGAATTTAATGGTGCAATTTTCATAATTTTTTCGATTTGTCGTTTTGTGAGATAATTGATATTGGGGGTAAATGGATTTTGTACATGTGGAGGTATTCTCTTTGTACACATGGCATGATATCATTGGTCCCCTCATTCTCATTCAAAATTTATGTACTCATTTGAACCCTACTCAGTTATATTAATATGTTAGACCTCTCCCAATGGTTAAAGCAAACTGACGCATTAGTTGGTGCCACATCAGCGCCACATCAGTTTTTTTCAAAACTGACATAAACTGACATTACCCAACCAACAGTGAACATCAGTCAACATCACTTCTCTTTTTTGAGACTCACCCACTAATTTCTTTATTAAATAATATAAATTATTACATTAATGGTTACATTAATATAAAATTGAACATTACAATTCCCAAATAAAATTATATTTATTGAAAATAAAAAATATAACTAACGATAAACATTACAGTTTTTATACCTCTTTTTTTTATTAGTTTTTTAACCAGAAATATCCTTGGGTTAGGTGTGTCAATAGTCAAAAAAAAAATGTGGGCCCCGCTAAAAAGTAAAACCCATATTTTTTAATCTTTACATCATCTTCTCAAGTTTACCATTCCATTTTTACACTGCTACCACCAACTCTCTCTGCAAATGAAGAAAAAAACAGAGAAAAAACATTGGAAAAAAAGAAGAAAATGAAGAAGAAAAGGCACTGGGCCCCCTTTCCTCGTCGACGCTCCACCACTTCTCGTCGCCAAACCGATGAAACAAACCGACGGGCTCAAACCGACGGACCGTGCCAATGGTGTCGGTTCCGTCGGTTCAAACCGATGCTCCAACTGAAGTACTGCTGTGAATGGTCTTACAAGGGTCATTAATTTTATGAGTAAGATCTAGATTTATGCATACCTAGTAAAACTCCACGTAATAGAAAATAGATTACAATATTTGACGACAAAAACGATCAATTGCAACATGAACAAAAAAAACTCATCATAATCTTCTAAGAACAAGTTCTGTTCATCGTTATATATAGTCATATAAAAAGCATTATAAATTAGAGAAGATTTTTTGACAATTACAAGCCAAATCATAAAGACCAATTTTCCATCACAAAATAAGAAAATATCACTGGAATAAAACCTAAACATGAAAATAGTCATGGGATCTTTTGTTGACACCAATATTGATATGTGGGTAGAGATCTGAAAAAAGAAAGGAATGATATATCTATAACGATTTGTGAATCTTTTATGGGATGCCTTACATAAATTAATTTTTTAAAACTAATTTAGATTCAAATTCTTTAAAAATTTGAATCTTCTATATAAATTTCTTATATAAAAAAGTAATAATAACACGAAACCAACTAAATGCACTATATACACAATGAGGTTTATCACTTTATAATTTTTAAAAAAATATATCAGATACCAACTTTTATATAAACAATAAACGATCCGTGTTTATACATGGATTTAAAATTATAAGCTTATTAAACGTAATAAACAATCTATAAAATAGATTAATATCGGATGATATATGTTAAAACTAGGTATGGCAATGGATGAATCTTGATCCGCTCTATTAGTGATCCAACTTAAATAAATTATGATCCGATCCATTTTCCACGAGGATGGATCATGATCCGATCCATATTCAATTAAATTAAATGGATTGGATATCGATCTGAATCGATCCATTTGAATTTTTTTTACTTTATTGAAATGATCTATAAAATAGATTGATAATGGATAGAAATGATATGTTCATCAAAATTTAGAAAATATATTTTTACAAAATGAGGTGGTCGAGTAGTACAAAAAGAGAATAAAGACCGAGATCCCAAAAATTCTTGTGATTGGTTCAACACATTTTTTCCATCATTTTGTGAATTTATTTTTGTAAGTTTTATGTGAGTGTAACATGTCTTGAATGGATAATATATATTAAAATCATACTTAAAATTTGTAGTATATGATTTTTTTACACAAACTCTTAAGTTTCAACCCAAATTATCTAAAAACAAAAATATTAGTCATGATTAGAGCACAAGGAGTGCCCGGCGTTCACTCGCCGTTCAAACTCGGAAAACGTCAGAACCCGGCGTTTCGGCTCGGCGTTTGTGGCCGACGTTTGGATCAAAACGGTGGACTTGGACATTAAACTTTTTTTTTTTTTTTTTTTTTTTTGCTTCTAACGGTTATAAAAAAAAAGAAAAAATGAATTTAAAAAATAGCCGTTAAAATGGGTCATTGGTTTTGTTTTTTCTTATTTTTTTTCTAAAAATCTTTATTGTACACTATAAATACACACTCAACTTCCACCATTTTTCACACCTCAAATCTTTTCTTCTTCTTCTTATTTCTATATTTCTTCAAAACTAAACAAAAGAAGTGTCTCAAAACCCAAGCGACCCATTCAACCTCCAATCGCAATGGAACCCATTTCCACCAAACTACAACCCGCAAACACCACAATACCACCCGTGCCCACCACAAGTTCTAAATGCTCAAATGCCGGGCTTTGGTCAAACTTACAACCCGCAAACAACACAATCATCTTCATACAACCCGTGCCCACAACAAGTTCCATCCACCCAATTCCCGCAAATGACACCCGAGAGTTACCAAGAATTTTTGTTATGGAAGCAAAGTCAAGTGCCTACACCATTGGAGCATTCGGTTGAGGCTGAAACACCGACGTTGTCTCGGCCCAAGAAAACAAAATCCAAATATGTCGAGTCGCCGAAGAAAAAGAAAGTAATATATGTCCGCAATTATTGAATGTCCAAAGAGGAACTACTTTTAGCTCAATGTTGGATTTGTATATCCGAAGATCAAAACCGAGGCATCGATCAAAAAGGAGAGTCATTTTGGTACTTGGTGAGGGACGAGTACAATAAACGTGCGGATATGGAAAAAGTCGTCCAACGGGGGAAAGACGCATTGTCGTCTAAGTGGACTTTTGTGAACAATCGTTGTCATAAGTATCAAGGAATCGTTGCCAGGTTGAGAAGAGAAAGGCATAGTGGTGAAAAAGATGAAGATTTTAGGTTGCGGTGTTTGGAGACGTTCCGGTTTGAGGCGAAATCGGTTTTTGGTCAAGAGCTTGCTTGGAATTTTTTGAAAGATAAACAAAAATGGTTGGTGCCCGAGGCGGTTTGTAACACCTGGCATTTTAGGCTATCATTACTGTGCCTAATTGTGTGATTAATACGTGAATTTAATTATATTAGGCTAAATATACATGGGATTCAGTGTAATTACATACACACATACACGATTCGTTCAAATTGTGCAAACAATGTGCCGGGTTGAACCCGACACATCTACATTAGGACGTTGGTGACAAAACTTAAAAATAATGTGAAATTATCCTAACGAACATTATTTATGGTGAGAATATATTACAGTATTACTTATTATCTAAAAAAAACACCCCGTACACGATGAAAACCCGTGAAACGCACCCGACTGACAAATTAAATCCATATTATGATTTTATAACTTAAAATATGTCATTTTAAGTAAAAACTTCCATTTAAAAATATCGTGTTTCAAAACGTTAATGAAACATATTATATTAAACATATAACGAGAAATGACATTTAATCGACCGCAGAACATAACGTAAATTCGAGGAACGAGATCACGAGACCGAGACTCAACTGGGTCAGCCCGTGAATTGACAACCCAACCCCTCTTAAACCTCCTTTTTCTCCCATTTTCTTCTCATTTCTTCACTACACAAAAACACACATACACACCATTTCCTCTATACTCTCTCCTTCCCACCACCAAATCGGTCACCAAGCCACCACCAAGTCGCCGCCACCTCCACTCTCGGCCATCATCATCAAAGGAACAGGGAGCACAACCCGAACTCTTCATCATCATCTTCTTCGTTTCCAATTTCGAGGTATAAAACTTTAAAACTCTTTTAAATTACTTGTAAAGCTTTTATTTATATACTAGAACGTTTACTCAACAACTTTATGTCCAAAATCTCACGGAAAACGCTTTGAAAAATCGAAAACCATACAAAAAATTTATGAACAGCTCGTCCTGCGAGTTGAGATCCCAGATCCCAGTTCGTCCTGCGAGGCGAACCGAGATCTCGACTCGCGAAACCAAACAACGAACCGAAACTGCGAACCGAACCCACTCGCGAGTTGACTTGCGAGTCGATTTGTGAGTTGACTTGCGAGTCGATTTGCGAGTTGACTTGCGAGTTGATCTACGAGTTGACTTGAGAGTTGATTTGCGAGTTGACTTGCGAGCCGAACCTTGTGCTGCGAACCCAACTCGGTTCGCAGCTTACTGCCTTGCAAGCTGAACTCAGCTCGCACCGCGAACTCAGTTCGCAACACCTTTTCAGTCCGCAGCCAGACTGGGTCAAATTTCTCGATTTTTAAATTTCAGATGCGATTTTTAATAAAGCAATGTAGTAGAAATAAAAATTTTCAGCTCGACCCCAGCCAGGGGCTCTGCCCCTTGGACCCAGCTACTAGGGGCGCTGCCCCCGGACCCCCGTCATCCGGAAACTTGTAAATACTTTTCCACTAAGTGTCGAATACTCACAAACAAGGAAACCTGATACAACGATACATATAATAATAACACTTTTGAATTACTATCACAAATCGTCACCAACAGGCCATACTTGTTTTCAAACTACAAACGAAATACTAAGACAAACATTTGGACATTTTCTAGTTGAGTGCACAACTAGCATGGGTGATCTTTCAAGACACCTACTTAATTTCTTATTTACTCGATTACTTACAACCTTGTGCGTTTCGGACGCCAAAAGGTTACAGGGCTCTGAGAACCAATATACGGACTTACATCCGACACGCCTACGGACTTACATCCGCTCTATTTGGTTGATTGCACATACGTACTTACTAGACTCAGATGAGTCTCACAGCCCCTATTTTATTGTTTTTACCCAGGGATGAGATGCATTACTTGTTTTTACTTGAACACATGTACAGACTTTACCGACTTACAGAATTACTGATATACTAAATTGCATGGGTTACGATTAATCCAATGAAGTCCTCTAAATCATAGTTGTTAATTATAGGATAAGCGCGAGTTTTAGTATATGGATCCATATGGGACTGACAATCCCCGCCCGGGGTAGCACGCACTACCACGAACCGTACTGTATAAACGGACGTTTCTTACTCGTTACATATGAGTGTTTTTGGATTAGCACTCACGGGGGCAAATTACTGGTACTTAATTGTACTTTACTGACGTGTTAAGCTTTGATTATGATGCTCATGGCAATGTATATCAACCCGATTGCATTCGTGTAATCATTACTTACTACTTGGTTAAAACTGTACAAACATTTTGGTTGGCCTTTTTAGTGATGCATTCTCAGGTACACAGCAACAGTAGGGTCGCCCAGCAGGATTTGCTTACTAGCTCGAGTCGCATGCATTTACACGCTTGGAGATTTTTATGCATTACTTTTGTAATAGTTGTTATGTATTAGAATCTCTAGGATTTTACTCGAACTCAGAGCTGATGTATATTTTTGAATACTTATGTAATGAAATACTTTTCGTATGTCTCATATAGAGTCGTTCATTGTACCTTTGTGCTTGAGTACTTGATTAGTAGCACCCCAAAGCATGCTTTCGCAAATCCGTAAATTTGGGGGTGTTACACGGTTGTAGTCGGGCGTAGGAACAAGTGGAGGGAGACGGTGGACTTGGAAGAGGTAGCTTATGATTTGGAGAATGACGTGGAGAATGAAGAAAACCCGAACGCCACCCTTTTTGGAGATGATGTACACCCGCGACCACCCGGAAAATCAAGACGTGCTAAAAGTGCCAAAACATCTTCCGATACTTCTACTAAAAGTAGCACGCCTTCTTTTGATGAGTCGATCACAACAAACTTTCAACAATTGACTCAATCCAAAGCTAGCGTTTATCGTACCCGAGACATCTCTGAAGCAATGCGGGTTTTGAAGATGACAACAGATGGCTTATCGGAAGATGACGTGTGGTTTCTAAACATGGAAAATGAGAAGATTCGCGAAAAGTTCGGGTGGAGGCGACCGGGTTCAGGTGGTGGATCGGATTCGGGTGGTGGATTGGGTTCGGTTGGTGGATCGGAGACGGATGACTAATAATTATGTATTTTTAAATTATCGTATTTTAATTATGTATTTTTAGGAACTTTAATTATGTATTTTTAGGATCTTTAATTATTGTATTTTAATTATGTATTTTTAGGAATTTTAATTATTGTATGAAAGTACTTTTCAATTTAATGTTATTTGTTTTTATTTTGTATTTTTATGTATTTAATTTATTTTTAGAAAAAGAATATAATAAAATAATCACGAGAACACTGAACTAAACACTGAACCTCAAGATTAACCATTACATCATTTTTCTGCTTCAGCGTTCTCATTCTTAAGAACACTGAACTGAACACTAAACTGAACACTAACCACAATTCAACCCTCCCTGTGCTCTTAGAGCACAAGGAGTGCCCAGCTTCATCCCACCGTTCACCTTAGAAAAACGCTGGAGCCCAGCATTCGGCGCTCCCCACCGCTGTTCATCGCCGGCGTTCACCGTCACCGTTCGGATCAAAACGCCGGATCAATCGACGTTTTTTTTTTTTTTTTGTTTCAAACGCTCCACTATTTTTTTTGTTTCAAAATAAAAATAATCACGAGAACACTGAACTGAACACTGAACCTCAAGATTAACCATTAACCCACTTTTTTACTTCAATGTTCAAGTCTCAAGAATACTGAAATGAACACTGAACCACCATTCAACGCTCATGTGCTATTATGATTTATCGCGTCATTATAAAAGTTAGTAATCATATAAATAAAAATAATTTTACTTTCGTTGAAGTCCAACCTCTCCAAAAAAATTCAAAGTCTCATAACCCCTTCCCTTGTTCTTCCCTCTTCGATTTTGTCTCTCATGGCTGCTCCCAACGGGTATGTTCTTCTTTCCCCTATTTACACGATTCATGCTTGTTTTTAAACTCTATGTTATTCGATGGGGTTTACAGTAAAACCCTAATTCTTATTTTCGCATGGACCCTATTCATTGTGAAATTGGTTGATGTTGTTTTGTAGCTACATTTGGTGAATCATATTTTACCCCCTTTTTCTTAGTTTTTTTAATTTATATCAAAAAAGAGTAAAGTTACTTGCTATGATGTTTTTATTTATTATTTTTATTTTTTCTAAAGAAGATGCTAATTTGTGTAGTGTTGTGATACTGTTTTCAATATTATGTAGTGTAATTAGTTGCAAACAGATTTTGTGTTTAGGTTGTCAATTTTATGTAAAAACTCATGCTTTCTGTGTACACAAATATGCTGTAATACTATATCTAGTTTTTTTTATTGATTTGAAGTGGAATCTGTGTTTGTTTGAAACATTGAATGAATTCTTGTGTTACTTTTAGTTTGAAATTCTGTTTATTTTTGGAAAGTTTGGATGAAAAAGTTTCTCACTCTGTTGTACACATTTAAATTGTTACATATATTGGAACAAACATAAAAATAAACATACATTTGTGTTTTATCTGATCTTATATGAATGTAGGGTATTAGTTGAGATTACTATTATTTTGGTGTGTGTGTGTTTGTGTGCCCTTTTTATTAAATTATTATGCGTTTTTTAAAAATTGTAAACAAACTGATATATACACTAACGTATATGAAGAGACTTGAATTTGCAATTGTTGTAGAATCTAGTGATACCTTTGAGATCGAAGAAGGATGAGATAGAAGGGTCCTACTTAGAGTGTGGTCCACTGGACCACTTCTGATATTCAAATTAGTCCTTTTTGGTATGGGGATCTTTAAGTTTTGCCTGAAGGTAAGTACAAGCGGTTAACAAGTTTAAAAAAATTCTTTTTAGAGAGCTCATTAAAAATGGTTGATGTCCCATTCCCACTCCGATAGTTCTCCAAAAGGTCTGGGTTGAATTTTTCATGGCTTGTTTTTGCATCTGAAATATTCATATTGTAAGTTCTGTATATGATATGAATATAGACGATGTGATATTGTGATTTGATCGAATTCACGTCTTCAAAATGAGGATTTATATAAATATATTTACTGTGCCTGTTACTGTTCTTTTTTCTGGTAGTCAGTTTTTATTTTATTTTTCTTTTCTTCTTTTAATATTTTATATTATATTATTTCTAGCATTTTTTATATAGCCGAAGATACAATTGCTTGAATGCTTGCTTTAGTTATTAGAAGTTATGACACTATATTTCCTTTTCACTTCAGTTGAGCTTAATTTTATTCGTTATTGAAATCTATAGGATTCCTGATTTCGTTCTAAATTTTGGTGATATATTATGAAGTTGTACTGTAGAGGAATCGTATAGTTGACAAATGTTTGCTTCTCTTGTAAAATAAAAAATCTTTTTAGATTAACCTCCTCAGTTTGGAAGATCTACATATTCAAAATAAAGTATTTTCTCTATTGTTTCTCAAGTTGATTGGCATATAACTATGTGCCAGTTTTTTAAATGTATTCGATAGTCATTTAAGTTTTAACCATGCATATACATGTGAATTTTTTCTCCGTGGGTCTAAAGAAGTTGGGGTTCTCTTGTTTGGGATTGTATAGAGCAATTGATTGTTTTCATGTTATGTTCTAGTTTTAAGAGGTTTCATAGCACTGAAGAGGAATATCATAATTTTAATGCTCAAGTTGATGAAAGAGGTATACTAATACAGCTGAATAGGTCAATAGGTTGAAGACTATATATGAGAAGTCATGCTGTTAGAAGTTGATGTGTGGTTCAACATATAATGAACACTAGAGATTCGTCAACAGGCGGTATGAGGGTACTTCATGTCATAATGGAAATGGATCTTCCTCAATTTTAAAAATTGTAGGTGATGACCAATGAAGATTCATTATTTGATAGATGTTTTTGATTATGTAGATTGAATGGGAGTATTATATGGTTCTAATGTCTACGCAAATATTTTTAATTTGTTTTGAAATCGTTTCTGATGTAGCAACTAGAAACAAAAATGGTATAAGAGGGAAAGGGTCATCAATGTAGACTTGTTATTATTTCTCCTATGGTTCCTTCATTACAGAGTCAATCTCTTAAGAAATCTCTTTATATATATATACCTAATTAGTTTAGTCGACCGCAATACTCGTTGTCCCACATCGTCTAGCAACTAAAGTTTGCCTACTTTATAAGCTTATATAAAGGCGTCTTGTATAATTAATTTTTACACCTTCAATTGCAAGACAAAATAAATTGTCTTCTTGATGCCATGTTTGTCTGAAATTCATGGTATCATCTCTCTTACATTCCCTCTTCATCTTCATTGAGGTAATTTTTTTCATTTATAACTTCATTGCGTTATCTTATATTTTTTATTTGTTTTTCATTTTTATGTAATTATTTATTATCTTTCTATTAATGTTCTTTTAGGCATTTTATTTTTGTGACTCTAGTTTTCTTCACATGTATGTTGTGAATTTTTGTTTTGAATCTTCAATAACCATGGGTTTTTTGTGGCATCTCGACTTTCTTGTAGACTAATGATTGTGAGTTAAATACTATGCTTTATTTAATTATTAATTGTAAATGCTGTAGCAGTGTATAATTGTAACGTGTACAATCAGTCAGTTTGCTATACGCTTTCTGGTATCAAAATGTACCACCTTACCATCCTTACTGAATTGTGTTTAAACTATTAATCTTGTGTGAGATCATATATTTAGTACTTTGTGAGTCAAAACGTGTAAGATTTTGTTCTGGTTGAATGGACCAAAAACATATTTTGTCCAAAAAAGTTCTGAGATTTTTAAACATCATGTGTATCATATATGGTTACGAAAATTAGATTAACCAAATAAAACAGTTTAGGAGGTTCTGTGAAGTAAAAATGCACCTTGAGTAGAGCTGGCAAAATGGGCGGGTATGGGCGGGTATGGGCTACGGGTCTAAACGGGTGCGGGTATAAACGGGTTCGGGTCTAATTGGGCGCGGGTCTAAACGGGCTCGGGTCATAACGGGTTATTTAAAAATTTCATAAAAAATGTTCTAATTCTCAAAGATATATATTTCTTCCAAAATAAGTTATACATTTTTAACTATATAATATAAAAATATAACATGATGGTCATTCATTTAGATCCATTCATGATTTGAGTTTTACCCAATTAAGCCCATTCCTAAAATTTCTCCAGCCCATAGGAATCCAAACTTTATGTCATTATACCCAGAATTGCCGAGATATGGAGCAAATGGGCAGAATTTGTCAGCATTAACCTTGAGCATTGAGCCATTTGACCTGTTACCTATTTAGTTAATATTTGATTTGACGTGTTTGACTTAAAACATAACTCGTCTAAGTTATTATCTAGTGATATAATAGTGTAATTGATAAAATAAACCGGTTTCATTTATGTGGTTCAATTTTCAGTCTTTAATGGTTCTGAACGGGTGTTCACTTGTGAAATTCAGATCCCACCAATCTTTTGATGATCAACCTGCAATTGCTGTAGCACCTCTTAACTGTGTCCCGTACCGTGGCCCACCTTTAGATTGTTTTGATTCTGATATGGCACAACAGAACGGAGTGAACATGCCTTTGAAGTATGAGCCAGCAATGGTTTATCTGCCTCAAGGAGCCACTGAGAAAGAACTGAATGACATTTTATCCGTCACCACAAAGGGAATAGCGGTATCTGGGAGTGCTGCAGCTTCAATGGGACCACTTATCGGGTCACTTGACATTTCAGAATCTGATGACAGTTTACTTTTTCGTGTTGCTCTTCCAGGTGTCAAGAAAGATGAAAGTAAGTATTAATCTGCCCCCAACACTTTTAGTTGTAATTTATACTCGATCATATTCTTAATTAATATCAACCTTAGTTGCAAATGAGTTGAGCTCAGCTCAAGTTTGGCTCGAAAAGCTTGACAATATATATAAAAAAAACAATTTGTGATACCTATACTTATTATAAATGCATGTAGAAGTTATATTCAGTAATAATCATTTTAAGCCGTATAAGAAAAAAATTAGCAAATGTGACCATAACTCTAACAATGATAAAATGTATCAATAAAATCATATGTAAATTCCAAATTGTATATATAACAGTATACATACAATATTACTTGTGCTTGATTAGCTTGATAATAGGTTGGACTCAGCTTGTTATGTATTTAAAGCCCAGTTTTTTAAGCTTAAGTTTGAACTCTATAAAAGTTGGCTCGAGCTTAACTCAAGTTACTCGATAAAAGATCGACTCATTTGCGGCCATAATAAAGACTGACCAGCGTTTTGACTGTGTACCTAACGCTTTCTTTCTAGACAACTGACATACTTATTATACGCCAAATGTGTTCACATGATAATTTATGAGATTACATTTGTTCACTGATTCACTAGAAAATGATGCATAGTTATATGAACTCCATGTTCCTTTATAAAAACTCTACTTGTACATTCATGGTTTAAAACAAAGTTGCAGTACAACTTTAACCAAAATCACTCGCGTTACAATTGATTGATTTTTTTGTAGTTACATTATTCAATCTACAACGTTTAAATGTGATATTCAAACGGACGGAACCATCGCAATCAATGCAGTAACACACGGGAGAAAAGCTTCACGGCCAGAACATGGTGTTTGAGATGCCATTGGTGCAAATGCATATGCATTTTGATATCTGAGGTTACATCTCGAACATCATGTTGTGGGCATGAAGTTTTTTCTCGCCGGTGTGTGTTACTGCATTGATAGTGATGGCTCCATCCATTTGAATATCACATTCAGACAATGTATATTGAATAATGTTAATACAAACAAATCAATCATTTGGAACCTAAGTGATTTGATTACAGACAAGTTGTACTGCAACTTTGTTATAACCATCAATGTACCGGTGGACGTTTTCATGAAGGGGCATCCTTTTCATAAAACTATTTCTCTTTTTCTAGTGAACAATTTTAATCTCAGAAAGCTGCAACACAACTAGCTCATGATAAAAAAATCACTGAGGTTACATATGATTGAATTGTTTGTATTAATAATATTATTCAATCTGCAGCATTTAAATGTGACGTACAAATGGATGGAACTGTCACTGTCAATGGAGTGACACACACAGGGGAGAAGAAGATTCTCGCCCACAACATGGTATTTGAGATGCGCACACAAAATTTTTGCTCAGCTGGCGATTTTTCAGTTTCTTTCAAGTTGGGTGTACATGTTGACCCCTTAACCCTAGAACATGAGTTAGATAACGGTGTTCTCGAGGGAGTTGTTAAGAAAAAGTCGTCGTAAGGTTCATGGTTTAGTTATCAGTTGTAGATTAAGAACATGTTGGTCATGTTGATGTATATTGCAGTCAAAGATTGTAGCTAGTTTCGAAAGGCATGTTTGGTTGAAGGATTTGAATATTTGAGTAGTTGGATTTGTGTTGTCTGCAGGTCCATGAGAATTTTGCTGTTGCAAGGGTCTCTTCTGTTGTTTATGCCAGAGACCTTGAGGAAAAGAATTACATGAAAGAGGTTCAACTCTTAAAAATTTGTGGCTTTGCTTACAATTTGCATGGTTGGTAACTGGTAAGTAGGATATGTTAGGATATATGTCTTAGTTATTTGATTATTATTTGGTGAAGATTTAATATAATTCGATTCTTTTTTCCGTCTTTTTGGAAAGATATACAAACCATAGCTATATGCTAGAAATTACACCGATGTTAATAGGTAGTTCCCACCTAAATGACCTTGACAAACCTAGAAGACTAGAATGATACTCGAACTTAAGCGTCACCAAACATGACCCTACAATGACTCACTAAAACTAACTTTCAACCAAAAGACAAACACGACTTTAGAAACCCATAACGACCCTATCTAAAATGCAAAATCACAAGTGTTCACATTAGTATTTTGGAATGTGCTAAATAAGTGTTCACTTCCATGTTTCAAACAATCAACAAAGACTTTAATAAATAGATATGTTATTTGATTGGTGAAAAACATAATTAGATTTGTTTCAACCAAAAGATGTATTATTGCATTTAATGCTTTTGTTTGGCTTATCTTTTTAAATGTCAATCCATAATAATGGTGGATTGATGATATGTCCTTTAGCTCAAACCGATTTTATTATCAATGTTGACAACAAACATGTTAAAAATAGTTCGAAGTTACCAACATACCTTTTTTCAATGAGCAACGTTTTATATATGTTGATGTGGTGTTGCCGTGTCATTCAATTTTTTGACGAGTCTTCCACGTAAACTAAACACATGATACCAACTACTCAGATATACACTGTGTAATAAACTTGTTTTTTAGTGTCATTTATGATTTTTGGATTTTTAGTAACGTGTCATCTAAAGATACTACGTGACACCCTATATAGATGACATGCTATAAAAATACCAAAACATTCAGTACAATAGAAATAAATAACTTAAGTTCTCAGTTCTCGTCTTCGTATCGGGCAGGTTTTTCTCCATTTTGCTCATTAAAATTGAGTGTAGGTTTCTTATAAAAGGTGTACCCAACGCTACGAATATCATACCGTGATTAATTGCACTTTAATTAGCTTAACGTCAAATAAACCCGACACTATCGACTCTTATGAAGCTCAATATGACTCAAAACTGTATGAACTTTTGAACAAGACGGGTCAAATATTTGATTTTTAAGTTTGATTAGCGAAATTAATCAAGTAGTAGTTTTTATTTAAGTTGCAAAACTTGCAATTAAACTTGAATACTACTCAAATTAATCGAGTCAAAGTTTGTACTTTTCTCAAACAAAATAAATAATGGAGTGAGTTAATTAGGTTGCTATTCATTTTTTTTCCTCATTCGGAAAATCGAGAAGCCGCCGCTAAATGGCCGTCGTCAAACTAAACCTCCGCCGTCTCTCCACCCTCTCCGCCTCTTCTTCCTCCTCCGCCGTCATCTCCGCCTCCCACTCCGTCAGCGACCCCGACACCGCTGCAGTCACCACTCAAAAACTATCCCACTCAGAAACCCTAGTTTCAGAAAAACTGCACTCCATAATCAAAAACCACCATCGTCAAAACCCTAACCCGACTCCCACCACCACCCAATTCCCTCCAGATTTCACCATCCCATCTCTCTCATCCGACTTCACCAACCTCTCCCGCCACCAACCCCTCTCCCCCGCCGTCATCCGCTCCGTCATCTCCCAATGCGCCGCCGTACGCCACGGTATTCCCTTCCCACAAACCCTAGCTTTCTTTAATTGGGCCACCAACGAAACAATCAACTCACCTGATCCTTATGACGAAATGATTGATCTTGCTGGTAAAGTTCGCCAATTCGATATTGCCTGGAAGGTAATTGAGCTGATGAAAGAACGAAATGTTGCGATTTCGATTGATACGTTTTCGATTTTGATCCGTAGGTATGTTAAAGCTGGGCTCGCTGCTGAAGCTGTTCACGCGTTTAATCGAATGGAGGATTTTAATTGCAAGCCTGACCGCATTGCGTTTTCGGTTGTGATTAGTATCCTTTGTAAGAAACGCAGAGCGGAAGAAGCTCAATCGTTTTTCGATAGTTTGAAACATAAATTCGAACCTGATGTTATTGTTTACACTAGTTTGGTTAATGGGTGGTGTAGAGCGGGTAACATTCCGGAAGCCGAAAGAGTTTTTCGGGAAATGAAAACGAATGAGATTAAACCGAATGTTTACACATATACAATTGTGATCGATGCTTTATGTAGAAATGGGCAGATAAGTCGTGCACATGATGTGTTTGCTGAAATGCTTGATCAAGGAATTGAGCCTAATTCGATTACTTACAATAATTTAATGCGGGTTCATGTTAAAGCTGGTAGGACCGAAAAGGTTTTGCAAGTTCATAATCAAATGAAGCGGCTTCATTGTGAACCTGATTTGATAACGTACAATTTTCTCATTGAGACTCATTGTAAAGACGAGAATCGTGATGAAGCAATCAAGGTTCTGAATTCAATGGTTAAGAAAGGATGTGAGCCGAATGCAAGTAGTTTTAATCCCATTTTTAGGGAAATAATGAAAGCTCGCGATGTAAATGCTGCTCATAGACTATTAATGAGAATGAAGGGGTTGAAGTGCAAGCCGAATACGGTGACTTATAACTTGTTAATGAGGATGTTTGCGGATACAGAGTCGGCGGACATGGTTTTGAAGTTGAAAGAAGAGATGGATGAGAATAAGATTGAGCTTAATGTGAATAGTTATAGGATTTTGATTGGGATGTATTGTGGGATGGGACATTGGAATAATGCCTATAAGTTCTTTAGAGAGATGATTGAGGAGAAGTGTTTGAAACCTAGTAATGGTGATTATGAACTGGTTTTAGGGCAGTTAAGGAAGGCTGGGCAGATCAAGAAGCATGAAGAATTGGTGGAGAAGATGGTGACTAGAGGTTTTGTTGCTAGGCCTTTGTAGTATGCACAAGAATGACCCCATTTGTGTGTTTCTAAGTTTTTTTTTTTAAGAAGTTTGATGCACACATCACCTCTGTGTTAATTTTGAGTCAATGACTGTCACCCTGACTTTGTTGGTCGACTTTTGTAGTACGAAAGCATACAATCCTATTTGTGCGTTTGGAAGTTTATACAGTAGAAAGGTCGATACACACAACGACTGGCAGACACCATGGTTTCGTTGTTGATCTTGTAGGCTGTGTGCATTACTTACACAACACATTTGAGCTCTTTTTCTTTATGAAGGCGTACACACACTTTGTTATCGATTAATCTTGAACCTATGACCGGTGATGGGTTTTGCTGCTAAACGTTTGTAAGTAGTAGCTGACAATGAAGCCCCATTTGCCATTTGGATTATTATGTTATTTTTATAGATGTGGAATAAACGCATTTTAAGCCTAGTCATTTGGGATTTTGTTGCTCAACCTTTGTAGTAGGTGACACATAACATCACAGTTGTATTTTTGTAGTTCTTTATTTAAATAGTGATTCACACATGTTGTTAGTAGTTTTTGTTATGCAACCCTTTAACAACTTGCAGTAATTTTACCATACCATTATGGTTCTAATGTCTCCCATCTAGCTGATATGAAAACACGCTTTAAACCGACTGGTTTAAACATTTACTCGAACCCACCGAGATTTCTAGTTTTAGTTTGAAAAAAATGTCTTGTTTAGTCATTTGTCCATTTTGATGCACAAATGTCTAGCATAGCCACAATTGAATGAAATTTGAATCCGTTTTTGCATTGTTTAGTTTATATTATTAACTATAGCATAAACCTCACTTTTATCATTGATTTGTATAAAATAAGGCCCTGATTGATGGAATGTTTTTTGATAGAATGGAATCTAACAAAGGAATGGAATTGAAAGGAATTGAATTCAAATGGAATTGAAATTTGTATCGCGTTTAGTTGGTAAAATATGATGGAATCTGATTCCAATTTTTTGACATAATCATATTTGCTTTGCAACTTGTAGTAAGGATTTGGAATGTAAATATACATAAATTACTAAACTACCCATATTAACTTATGTAAAAAAATTTATACTTTCTTTTTATAATCTTTTGAAGACTTTTTATGTATAATCGGTACTGTATATACAATTACATATTTACATATATTACTTTATAACTATAATTTATTTAATTTAATTAATGTTTATAGTTACAACAAGTATCAAATCAAAACCCATATCACCAGTAGTTCATCGTGAAGATCAAACACCACTTTTAACCAAAGCAAATTCACTTCGCTAGTAGATCTAACCATAAAATCTTCTACTATCATCACCGTGAACTATAACCAACTTCAAAAAGAGAGATCTTAAAAGAAAATAAAATTAAAAATTTTCAAACCCTAGAAATAATAAATCGTTGTGTGTGGTGGTGGATCGATACGATGGTGGTTATTTGTATGGAGGTGGACCGGTGCGATGGTGGTGTATCCAACGGTGACCGGAGTTTGGTTGTCAAAATTGAAGAAAGAAGATGAAGATGGTGGTGTGCTCAGCGGTGATGCACATTACGGTGGTGGCGGCGCAACGGTGGTGTGTGTACGGTGGTGGTGGTGTCCATACGGTGGTGGTTGTGGTGGTGTGTGTAGTGATAGTGGTGTGTACGGAGGTGGTGGTGTCCATACGGTGGTGGTGTGTGATGGTGGAGTATGGAAGTGTGAACAGGGGATGGGAAATGGTGATGAAGAAAGAAGAAGGATATAGAAATATGGTGATGTGTTTTGGGCATTTTGGTCTTTGAAACATTCATGGGTTGAATGGAATTTAAATCCATCGACTTAGCTAAGGAATGAACATTCAATTGAAGGATGGAATGTGAAGATTCAAATGGAATTTCATTCCAGCAAATTTGGCAACCAAACACGTTACAAAATGGAATTCAATTCCAATTCCATCACAATTCCATCAAATTCCTTCAACCAAACAGGACCTAAGGAAAATGATTGGTGAACTTAAATCAGCAAGACTAAATAGACCTAATAGTATGATTGATGGATGTAAAATTTTATTGGATGAGATTTAGAGAAAGAGAAAAATCAACCAATTGTATTCGTAAGTTTGTATGTAGGTCCGTATAATTGAGCACATGTAGCATTACTCATAAAATTTAAGTTTGTAGCCCCTTTAGAAAAGTTATCAGGCTCTGCCATTTGAATGGAGTTACTCAAAAGACGTTTAATATCGTTGAATGGTGCAATTGATTTCTGAGAAAGTCGGTATACATTTAGGCATCATGGGCTAGTGATCCCTTTGGGTTTATAAAAATCCGTAACGCGCACGCGCCTATGTTTCATTGGGCTTATTAGCCTACTTTCCAAAGGCCTGTGTTTATGGGCCTGTTGGCCTACTTTTATTCGGCTTATTGACGTAGTTTCAGAAGGATAATTTTATTATGTAAGGAGTAATACAAAAAGGGGTGGCCCATTAAAGTGCAAATTTCATTAAAAAGTACTAAGTAGATTAGTTTAAGGCAGCAAGATTGTTGTAATTTAAAAAAAGAAACTCATCAAAAAAATTGAATTTTGAAAAAGATTAATTTTAGGAGTCGGTTGTGTGAACCCCAAGAAAGTAGTAATTAGAATCCCAAACCAACAATAATTACTTTAGGATGTATCTACCGTGACCGTCTATATATACTACTACGGACAAATTTATAAATCTTAAAACATTACGCAGCAATTTTTTACTAGTAGATTTCGATAATCGTCAAATATGGCGGAAGTTGGCGGGTTTCCGGTAGTTTTCTACGACGGAAAGCATAAAACAACATACGGCAACGTTGATCTAAATCCTATGATCGATTACGATTTACGAGGAGTTCCGTAGAATGTTGAGTGACATGATTGGTATTTCGCATAATAATGTGATTACTTTCTTAATCGGTCTCAGCAAGAACTATAGGATGGGTTATAAACGTGAACGACGAGCAGTTGTTATCACAAGTAAAGTTGATTTCTCAGATTTAGTTCAAGATGTAGAGTGTGCCTACTTTCTTGTGATTTTAAAGCGTTCAAGGAGAGAACGTCATAAAAAATCTAGAAAAGAAAAGGATGATGTTGAGGACAAGTTGTTACTACCAAAGAATTTGTTTGATCTTTGTTTTGATCAATATCGTGGGATTGCCCCGCAAGTCGATGAATCTGAAAAGGGGGAATCAGGTGTTGTTGAGGCGTACCCTAAGGCGACAAGTCTACTTATCGTTCATTGTGTGTGAAGTGCGAAAAAGGCCCGTGCAAATGCCACAAGGTGTTTGAAGGTTTTCTTGGCCCGTCATCACGGGGCTTGTGCTGTGTGGACGACATGCCTGTCGATAAGTCTGTGTATAAGTACGATGAGGTTTTTGTTTCTCTCGACTCGTCATCACGGGGGCCTTTATGTGTGCACGACACATCGCACCCTAAGGTCGATAACTCTATGTATCAGTACAATAAGGTGTTTGAAGGTTCTCTTGGCCTGTCTGCCCCTTTGTGTGTGGATGACATGATGTACCCTAAGGGCGGAAACTCTAAGTATCAGTGTGATGAGTGTAATGAGGTGTTTGAAGGTTTTCTCGACTGGATGATGCGGGACTTGTTGTGTGTGGATGACACTGTGTACCCTAAGGCCAATAAGTCAATATATCAGTCTGACAAAGTGTTTGATAGTTTTCTCAGCGTGTCGCCATTGTTGAGCCCAATCGGTGGACCTATGCCAAAGGAAGTTTCGAATTATATATGGTAGTGGTTTATGGAACAACTTGCTAGCGTATGATTGCAAAGTTGTTCACTTTGAGACTGAAGAATGAGAACATAACAATTCATACCATGTAATCCAATTGCAAGTGTACAAACGTTAATGTTTTATTTGATAGATTATGCAATAATGTCAATTTTTTAGAGCACATCTCAGAAATTGTATCTTCTGTTGCAAGCGAAATAAACAAATGTTTTTGTAGCTTACAATAATAAATTGGCGTCAACCAAAGATTATGTATGGATGCCAAGGAACAAAATATATTCAGTAGCTGGATGAAGATGTAAACTTGTATTTAATTTGAAAAATATTAGACATCTGTTCACAAGGCAAGCTTGATTATATCTGACTATCTGACCCCAAAAATACAACACGTACAAAGGATTTTTAAGAGTCGATGAAAAGTATGGCCATGATATTTGACACTTAAACTTCACTCATTATATATATCGAGCTCATTTTTGCTTTGGACTTGAATTCAGTAGTCAATGGCCTTGCATATCCAGCATCTCATCTAGACCCTTTAACCTCTCCAATCCCTCGCTGATCAAGTAACGAATCTTCTGTTTGTCATTGCAATCCCTGTTGTGCTCCATCTCTTGTCTGATTGTTTGCATCAACTCGCCTACATATATTTCCGTTAAAATGGTTAGAAATGTGAGAGTAATTCATTGACTCGAGAAAGAAAAGTAATATGGGGTTGCTGTAGTCTGCAGACTACAGGTCGTAAGAACTGGCCAGTTATATTGGGTTCGGCAATGGGTAGTTTTGTAGTACATGTTAGAAGTTAGAACATGCATCAATATGAGATTACTTATTCCAGGAGTATAATGACAACTATTTTAACTGTAAAAGTACTCGTAATACAATAAGATATACAATTCTCCTAAATTTGAAAAGAAAACGTAGCAACTAAAGTTTTCTAACGAATTACATTGACTCTTAATAGTCGGCCATATAAACAAGCTTATATTATTTAATGAAACTGCAACTATAAGGTTCTGTTGCATAAAAAGTGTTCACCTTTAGTGTGAGCAGGTGCTCTTTTAGCAACTCTTAGAGCTTGCCTATACAGCTTCAGCACTCTAGCACGCAGAATGAAAGTCTGCAAATCAAATGCGATGACCATAACTGACTATCCCCTGCAGTCCAATTACATCTTATTAGAATCTACTACAAACAAAGAATTATAAAATAATGACGTGTAGGGACTTTTCATATATATATAACCCTCCACTCTATATTATATCTGCATACAGATGAAAATTCATGTATTACAATTCAATGAAAATAACAAAATGTTGAGAGTACAAATTCAAGCCATATCTATTTAAGGGTCAATTTATACTAACATTTTGCTGACATGGGCCAAACACATACTACGTAGGATTGGAAAAATAAAAGAAACGAAAAGAAGGTAAAACATGATAAACATAGCAAAACGGGTCAAACGGTTTAAAAGTGACCCAATCTATACTCTATGGTTTACAGCCTTTGAAATTGCTAAAAATTCTTTATTTTCCCCTCCTACAACAGGTCTCATAAGCATATAGAACGATGGGTTTAAGCAACTTATAGCAACTTTTGATGACTGATCTTCTGGTTGGGTTTTTTGTTTTTGCGCAACTATAACGATGATCTCACTTGATTCACGGGGGCCTGCTTATACAATTATTTAGCACATAATTTGGATGAACATGCTTTTTCAGCTCCTAAATTCTAACTTACTAACACAGCAGTCTTTGCAGCTAAACACTACAGTATTAAAACAAAATAATAACATTTATGATATTGATAGTGAACTGAGATAGTAAGATGATGAAAAGCGATAATATTTATTCATGAATTCAGATAAATTACTCCAACATTTTGGAGGGTTGAAAAGGGGATATTCGAATTACCGATATGTGATTCCGTTGTACTGATGAAAACCTCAAAATCAAGGATTGAAACTCATCTGAATCCTCGGTGGTTGGTTTGACAAGATTCTTCTATGTTCTTCCTGTGATTTGCGAACTACGGTTTCAGGGTTTTTTAAATCTAACATGTCGAACTAAAATGGACAAAAGGGTAAAAATGTAATATACAATAATTCCAGCACAAATAAAAAAAGAAAAACGCTAAAAGAAGAAAAGAAAACTCCGTTTTTTAAATCCTCTACTTCAGAGGTCATTTATATTCACGAAACCCTAATTCCCAAATCACAACAACTTCAACCGACTGATTGATTCCCTAATCTTGATATTCAGGTAATTCCAATAGCCTTTTTCATCCCTTGAATTGTAATTAGTGGTCGTGCGATCTAAAATTAATTATTCTGGTCCTTATTAATAATTAAAAGTTTCATTTTTTTCCCTTTTCAAATTGCAATAATCAGTTCAAACCCCATTTGATGTATATAGACAATATGAAAATATTACTGATGTTAGACGTGTATGCACTACAATCTGCAATGTTTCCGTGCTGCTTCATCCATATTGTTGCAATCATGAATTAATGTATCCAAGTATTTGCTTTTGTGTAAACTGTGTCCTTTTAATACTTTATGCGAAAGAAATATTAGTATACAACAAAATGGCTGATTTCTGATAAAGTTGCTGGTCGTTCTGGATGATTATTATGAATTATGGACCGTCTTGTAGCCCCTCTGGGTAAATTATGAAAGTTTGTTTACTTACGTTATACGTTATGACACAGAACTACCATACTGTGCGAAATAGGAGATGGCAGCAACTATGGGGAAAAATCGGACCCTAACAAATTCCCTTCATTCCAACCTATATTTTAATCATCTGCACAAATGCTATTGCTTGAATCACGGACCAGATACTGTGGAGGAGCTGTTGGAACGACACGTGGTGAAGAAACAGAAGAGCTACGATGACGATGAAGAGGAAAAATTGACTCGGCAAAGACTTACTACAACACGTCGTGAAGTACTGGGTCTATACCGAGACATAATTCGTGCAACTCGTTATTTTATGTGGCCTGATTCGCATGGTGTTTTGTGGCGGGATGTACTCCGAGCAAATGCCAGAAAGGAGTTTGAGGAAGCTAGATTTGAGAAAGATCCTGAAATCATTACTCGGTTGCTTATTGGTGGACATGATGCTGTGCAAGCTGCTCTTGATAAACTTGTTGAGAAACAGAGGCAGCAGATTGCTAAGGAGAAAGGTGATCATGATCGTCGATGATACTGGTAATTATGTAGATTATTGTAACAATGTATATCAGTTATCAGTTTTAGATGTCCTCCTACATCTTTCATCTTCTATAGATGCTGAGTTTATGTAGCCTTTACTCTTTGATAAGTTTGGCATTTTGTCATGTAGTTTTGCCTTGATTTATCTTCCCCCTCTGTTCAACTGAAAGTTATAGAGATTAATAAGATTAATATTCTGCTTATTAGCCCATTGAAATTTGATATGCCTTGCGTTATACTGTAGTGTCCCTAGACAAATTGTAGAAAGTAATGCTCTTTATCGTGGGACCTGCTGTCAAATGAATTACTTGGCTCCTTTTTAAAATTTATAACAATAGGAACCTGTATGAGTATAAACACAAATAATGGTGATGTGAAGATAAGGAAATAGTAATAGGAATTAAATTCAGAATATGAATAGTGCCTTAGGCCACACAGATGACAGATCAATACAAGTTTATTTGAGGGATCAAGATAGAGTCATGTAAGCCATGCATCCCATATAGTACAATAGAGTACCAATTTCCTCATCAATTATTACAGATACAGCGTTTAACAAAACGTTAACATATAATTATGTAACCACAAAGGAAATCGCAAGATGTTGAAGGATTGATCGATTAACTAGTCTTGCCAGTTGTGTTTGATGGGAATAAGGCAGAGAGGTGTTTTTCTGTGAACAAGCAAAGATCCCTCCTCTACCATGTCCAAATCTTGGTTCTTCATTCCATTTGGTAACTTCCAATCAAACCAATATATAAGATTTGCTATCAAAACTTCTATTGTAGAAGTGCCTAAGTTATACCCTGGGCAGGATCTTCTCCCACCTCCAAACGGGATCATCTCAAACTGATCTACAATCACTTCAGATCGTTCAAAGCGTTCAGGATAAAACTCCGCTGCATTCTCTGTCCAGACTTTTGTATCCCTTCCTATTCCCCATGAATTGATCAGAACTCGTGTCCCAGGAAGGATGTCGTAGCCACCGATTTGAATATGGCTCACACATTCTCTTGTAAGCAACATTGGTGGAGGTGCATGCATTCTTAGTGTCTCTCTTATTACCAATTTTAAGTATGTCATCTTTGTGATATCTGACTCGTCTAATCTTGATTTTTTCCCAACACTTATTCGGATTTCGGCTTGTAACTTTTGCATAATTCTAGGATTTTTAACAATTTCAGACATTGCCCACACTGTTGTTAGACTAGTTGTGTCAATTGCTCCATTGAAAACATTCTGAAATGTATGCTCATTAATTAACAACACTAGTTAAAGTAGTATTATACTGCATACAACATGCATACCTACATACTTGTGTACACACACTACGTACATATATATATAGAGGAGGTTAAACGTCGAATTAACAAAAAGTTTAAGTCAGTAACAACTACAAAATTACTTGTTGGTTCAAGTTCAAATATTCATTCGTTTATAATGAAACCCTACTAAAAGTTGGAAATGATATATTTACATATGAATGATTCAACCGTTCACATGCCAACAATTGTGTTTTTACACTTGATTTTACAGTTTTTCAACCTACTTCTTATTAATCACTTGAACCCGTATCAATATGAACATGCGACTGAAGTTGATCCATTTTACCTAACATGTAATTATAATTAGCTAAGTTAAAAAAGTTATATGCAAACTAATACTAAAGATAATTATAATTAGCTAAGTTATAAAGGAGTTGGTATACCGATAAAAGGGCTTTCATTTCATCTTTAGTCAACCGAGACCTACAGGTATCGATCAAATCTTTTTCATCCTCATCAGTATGATCTATATGTTCATCTAGCATCATTTCAAGAAACCCATTGAAATTACTGATATGCTTGTCAAGCCTACGGCTCCATCCACTTAAATCCTCCAAAATCCACCCAAATTTCGGGAAAAAATCAGAAAAAGAACCTGTAAACATGATTAACATTTCATCAAGTATCTCTTTCATTATTGTACCCCTAAACCTCTTTTCTCTATAACTCTTACCCACTGCAATCTTACACACAATATCAGTTACAAGATTATTGAGCTTGTTGTCGAGGTTAGTAACGGTACCAACTGATAGAGAGTCAATCATGCTATTCAACTCTATATCTAGCACATTTTTAAACAATTTACTCCTTTTTGTACCTAAAAACTCTGTGACTAAAAGCTTACGCATCTGCCTCCAATGATAACCATAAGGGGAGAATGCAACATCCATGTAGTTGAACGTTAGTCGTTTCAAACTCTTGGAAAAAGGACGGTTGCAAAGTATGTTATCGTGCGTTTTTAAGGCGTGGCTTGCCAATTCAGAAGACGAGATGATAACGAATGGTTGTGAACCCATTTGAAGAGACATAATTGGGCCGTATTTGCCTGATAATTCCCATAGAATTTGATGGAAGTTACTTCCTACAACTTGATGCAAGTTGCCTATTATTGGAAATTTTGGAGGGCTTGGGGGGAGGTTAGGGGCACGGGCACCCATTGATGATTTGTTGCATTTTAGATAATAGTATATGATCAAGATGCAAGAAAATGTGCCAATTAAAAGTGTTGGAACAAACCATGAATTGAAACAATTAGCTAAGATATCCATGTTTTTTATGTGTAATATGCATGTCGCGTTTCACCTTCATTTATAATGGAGCATGACATGATAACTACTCGTATTTAATTATCATAGGCAAGTTTCAAGGTATACATGCAAGTTAGGTTTAATTGACTTATATTTAATGTAATATCTCACTAATCTTGTACTTGCAGATTAATTTTTTCTAATCGATGAATGACAGTAAATGGTATGTACTTTATACATTCCTATTATTCAGTGGCGGCGGAACTAGCATTTTTAGTTAACGGGTGCTTACCACAAAATTTATTAGGCTGACACAGATTAAGAGGCTAGGCTAATAAACAAAGGGGGTGCTGGGCCAAAATTCAATGGACTACACTATTAAAATTATACATTAATTGGGCCGAATCCACAAAACTTATTGGGCTAATACAGACTAAGGGGCTGGGCTAATAAACAAAGGGAGTGCTGGGCCAAAATTCATTGGATTATACTATTAAAATTACATGTGTATTGGGCCTGAACCAGCATGTCCCCCTAGTTCCGCCGTTGCTATTATTGTTACAAATAACCAATTGGACATTGCCCAAATGGTACTGGTACCGTAAACGCTCAAATCGATCTATAAGTCATGGGTTCTAATCCGTGCCTAAGCATGTGTGGGTAATTTGTTGACATGTGATTTTGTGGCGTTGATGCTCCTTCCAGATGTGGGGACTCGTACCATTGAAATATTGTACGGGGGTGATCAAGGGTACGCTACAAATTACCCTTATTGTTACAAATGTACCAGTAAGAATTGAATATTAGAACGACAAACGCATATAAATTTAACATTGAACATTAGAACGACGAATACATACATGTCACAAACAGGTATCATTAGTAACTTCGATTATATACACATGTTTCAAGTGAGACTTAAAAAACATATAACATCTAGAATGACGAAAAATTCTTATAGCGCTAGTCGCTAGAGCAAATATTACCCTTAGGTATTTACATTCTAATTTGTATACATTCCGGCCCAAAACAGCGCACGAAGATTGTTTGTGTTATTAAGAGCACCTAAATACCTAATATCAGATCTTCTTCAGCTAAATGGAATGACCGTATATATACTCGAGCTTATGTGATGATGCTAGCGACACCCCTCACTTTAAAGTTCTCAAAAGAACTTATATGAACACAAGGTTACAAGAATATATAAAACTATTTTATGTTTTATTATTTTTGTTCGTCGTTGAAATGTTCGTTGCTAGCCATGGTTGACTATAAGTCTATGATCTTTATATGAACAAAAACGTGATAGTAATATTTCCATGATCGATCATCTTGCTGCTGCTAGCCACACTTGACCAAACTATTCATTAAAAATGTGTTCTAGCCACACTTGACCATACTATTATATGGAGTATTAGGTTTTGTGTAGCATGATGCATCTTCTTAACAAAATTAAAATTAGCTTTTATGGACGGTAAGAAATTGCTCACAATGCAATCTTCACCTAAGCAACACGTTATTCTTGCAGAGTTTAAAAATAAAAAAGTTAAAAGGTTCGAACTCAAATGAAAAAGTTGGTCGTATTTATTTTTATAAAATGATAACAACAGTTTTAAGGGTTAATAATAAGAATTTATAATATGCATTGATAATTGTACACATACTATAGTAAACTATTTGACCCCCTCAATTTAAGTTAACCCCATAAATATCAACCAAAATACAACCAGTCTATGCACGTTATTAAACAGCCTTTAGAGCTGTGGCTAAATATGAAATAATAACAAAAATATAACAACCCGTAGCACATCTTAAAAATATAAGAATTTGGAGTCCCTTATAAATCTAAAATTGTGGCTAATAGATACCTTCTACCATTGTTTTTAGTTGAAACTCGAAGGTATCTGGTTAGTCATGGCTTTCTAAATTTTATCTTTTTTCGATGTAGAATGGGTTGTTAAAAAAAATCGATCGAGTTTTAAGCCATATAGAAATTTGATCCAATTTCAATATTTGTCACAAACTGCTTTACGACTGCAACCTATATATCTAACGAATTTTAGACTCATATTTTATAACACACATTAAGCGGTAACAATATTTTCCTTTTAAAAAATGGAAGAGTTTAATCGTTTGTGGCCATATGCTAACTTTGTACTCCGTAGTTCTTCTTGAATTATTATTATTATTATTATTATTATTATTATTATTATTATTATTATTATTATTATTATTATTATTATTATTATTATTTTATTTTTTTAATGTACTCCACAAAAATTAGACCGTCAGCAGACTTAACGGAAACCGTGTCAATTGTCCGTATAAATTACCGATTACCTTCCTTCTTCCTCAACACATGTATATAAACCCGATTAAAATAAGTCATCAAAACTTCATTTTCCCTGAATATAAAACATACGCATAAATTCAGCTGAAAACCCTAAAATTTAGGGTTTCTTTCTACCAACAAATTCTGACAATTCACAAAACTTTATCATTGCAACAATGCGGAAAGGAAGAAACTTATTAGGTCGGCATCACCAAGGGAAACGATCATCAACGGTAGCGTTAGTTCTATCAATGCTATTAATGCTCACAATAGTTCTACTTGTACTTCTTGCCCTAGGTATTTTTTCACTTCCGATCGGTTCCGATGACGATTCGTATTCTTCGTCACTTCACGATCGCATCACTTTTAAGCGGAAACGATTGATTGTGTACGTAATTTTGAATATATCGTCTTTAATGTGATTTTAGCTTGATTAGTTATTACTGTGTGTTTTAAAATGTGATTCTAGCTTTGATTGCAAAGGACGTATGGTTTTTCTCAGTTTTAATGCGAGTTTAGGTTTAATTAGTTACTATGTGTTTTGAATTGTGGTTATAGCTTGATTTATATAACGGTGTAATTGAGATGTAAATTTAAGTATTTTTTTCTCTCTATTGCTAATGTTGAATTTAGGTTTAGTTAGATACTGTGTAATTGAGATGTAATTATAGGTCGGTTTTAGGTGATCTTTCATTAGTTTACGCCTTGCATTTAAGCTAAGTAATGTGATAGGGAGTGGCTTAATGAGCTGTAAAATCTGGCATAGCATTCGGATCTTGTAGCGGCAATGAATTGTCTACTTTGTGGTTTATAATGTACTATGTTTCCTAAGAGAACTCTGGTTTGTAAACAGCGGGTTTACGCATTTAATTGCAATATACCTGTGTGATTTCAATGGTCATTAGGTTTGTATAATATCATGATTTTATCACTTGTTATTATGTTAATATAGCTATTAAGTAGTATCTTAAAGTCTTAAACAGATGTGTTTGTTTCAAAGATGTACATTTTACCGTGTTACTTTAGGATGCGTGTTGTTTTATTGTGGTGGTCTTGCAGTTACCATCTTCAATATAATCTACCTTTTGATGAGATATAGTTGAACTTGATTGGTCTGGGTTGCAGTGGTGATGGTGTTGGTGATGGGATGGGTAAAAGAGGAGATCAATGGACTGAGATACTTTCTTGGGAGCCTAGAGCTTTTGTCTATCACAATTTCTTGGTGATTAGCCTTTCCCTATGCTTTCTTTCTTTTCTTCCCTGATAATTTTCTGGTTTGCACACACACACATTTATATATATTATAACATTAATGATGTTCCTGCATACAAGTTGAGAGGGTGGTTGGTTGCATATTGAGGAAGAGTATCTAATTAAGGCGTTTGCCAAACATAAATAAATTGTAGAAAATAGCGTGTGACAAGTCTTCTAAAAAAGTGATCATCTGTGTTTTTCTAAAGAGGCTTTTATATAAAAACACTATTGTTTTAATGAAAGTTCCATTTTGGGAATGTTATCCCAAACACCTGAAGACGTTCATTTTTGCATAGTATTATTCAGTACTATCATATTGCTAATCCCTTTGTCTTTGAAAACCACTTTCATTGGCTTCAATTAATTATACTCGAAAGTTATGATTTTAGCTTGTATCTCTATAATAATAAAAACATTTGAATAAGTGATGTATATCATATAATCATCTTCCACATACTCTCAATAGCTTTAATTTGTTAGGAGCATCATTAACAACTATTCAAAGTTGAGTGTGGACTCTTACTCTGTGTCTTGAAACAGTCCAAGGAAGAGTGTGAGTATTTGATAAATCTTGCGAAGCCACACATGGCGAAGTCAACAGTTGTTGATAGCAAGACTGGTAAGAGTAAAGATAGCAGGTTTGTGCTGTTAACTTTCACATTTTACTTATATTACAATTGGGTCATATTAATATTAATGTCTAGTTGTCTACTAGAATTTTTGTTACTTGTTTTTTAATGACAATCTGACAACCGTTGCCACTTCCATTTTTAGGGTGCGTACTAGCTCTGGAACGTTTTTGAGGAGGGGAAGGGATAAGATTATACGAAACATAGAGCAGAGGATAGCAGACTTCACATTTATCCCCGTAGGTATGGGCCATCTGGCGTGTTACTATCTCATGGTTTTATGCCAACCTTAATATCATCATATGTACTCTTATGTCGTATTGACATCAACTGTAGTGAATATGTTAGCATTTATGAACTTTGTATGCCTTTAACTCATAAAACCATTATGTCTACTGGATATTGGTTAGAGTTAAGACACCCCAAAAGACAATATTGGGCTGTTAAAAGTTCAAGAAAAATGTTGCTTTTGAACGTATGTACAGTTGTCTACTTCTTTGTCTCATGTAGTTGCAAACTTGCAATAGAAGGTCAAAACTTGTTAATTACTACCAAGTCATGTCTAGTAAAAATCATAAGTTGACTAATGTTTTTCGAATCTAACAGAGCATGGAGAAGGACTACAAGTTCTACATTACGAGGAAGGACAAAAGTATGAGCCTCATTTTGACTACTTTCTTGATGAGTTCAACACCAAAAATGGAGGCCAGCGAATAGCTACAGTTCTTATGTATCTGTGAGTATAATGCATGCATGTTTTGTCTGCCGATAATCTAGATAGAGATGGCAATTTCAACCCACCGGTCAGTTTTGGCTGTATTTTTTTTCTAACAGGTCAAATGGTAAAATAAAAATCTATTAACGTTAAAGGAAATGGGTCAACTGGTCAGAAGTAAACTGCTATTTACTGCATAATAACCTCCTAAAGCATCTTATTGATAAAAAAAAAAAATTATTATTGAAATATATAACTTCAATATTCATATCTGACCTATTACTCGTATAAATAAAAAATTATTCTTTATGAACAAAAAGAGAAAAGTGTATTGGGTCAACCTGACTGCTATTTACTGCATAATCTATTAACGTTAAAAGGAAATGGGTCAACTGGTCAGAAGTAACCTGACTGCTATTTACTGCATAATAGCCTCCTAAAGCATCTTATTGATAAAAAAAAATTTATTATTGAAATATATAGCTTCAATATTCATATCTGACCTATTACTTATATAAATAAAAAATTATTTTTTATGAACAAAAAGATAAAAATGTATTGGGTCGACCTGTTTTTAACCTGTCTTGCTGCCTACTTTACCACCTCTGATCTGTAGACTGTAGTATTCACTGTGTACACACTTGATTCAGTGCCAATATATCTGATATGGTTGCAGGTCAGATGTTGAGGAAGGTGGAGAGACAGTTTTTCCCGCTGCCCAGGGAAATTTTAGCTCTAGGCCTGGGTGGGATAATTTGTCTGAATGTGCCAAAAAGGGTATCCATGTGAAACCAAGAATGGGTGATGCATTACTTTTCTGGAGCATGAGGCCTGATGCGACATTGGATCCAAGTAGTTTGCATGGTATATGCCCTGTGGAACTAACATTCATGTACATTTACGTTTGGAATGTTTAAAAAGTTGCTCAAGTCCCAAAACTGAATCTTAGAACCACAGAACTAATATTCCTCATTTTCTGTAGCTGTGTGTCAATTAGTGCATCATGACTCTTACATTGTATCAGGTTGTGTCTTTTTGTCTTAAATACATATGTATACATCATTTAATATGAGTCAGCTGATCTATTCCAGGTGGCTGTCCTGTGATTAAAGGACATAAATGGTCATCTACAAAGTGGATGCATGTTGAAGAGTACAAAGTATAAGTTTGTCGAAAGGTATGTTCTTACAAGTTTAACACCTTTTGTTTTTGTGATTATACATTTCAATGATAGTTTTCGTTGTCTTACTTACTATGTCAATTATGTTAGACTTAAAAAAAATGGACTAAGCAATTGTTGGGACTTTGGAGTGTCAAACCAGCGGACCCAACTTGCTTTGACCTGCTACCCAACCAGTCCATCGCGCACCCTAAATGTTAATCTTGTAGGAGTCTTGTTTACTACTCTGTACTATATAAGTTTTAAGAACTATGTCACGATTACCGTTCTGTTAATGCCAAAATGACCACCAATTAAACTGCATTTTTGAATGCAGTCATTTCTATAAGTTGGTCATCATCGGTCATTGCTCTAAACTTTGTCTTTACCAATTTATCTTCACTTGGCAGCACATAAATGGGGAAGTTGAACCTGTAGGAGTCTTTGAGGCTGCCATGTAACGTAATAGACCTCATGTGCTTCTTGTCGTAATAGTGGAATTGGTTGCAGTCATTTATGGTTGTGTGTTTTTCTTCGTGACTTCAGAAAGAACAAAGAAAAGAAATGAGCTACGTGTTGCAAAGGAGATCAGCATAATGCCGAACAGAAACTGATTACATATATACACACTGTGATATAAGTTATATATATGAGAATAGCCAAATCTAGTCTCTCTCGTTTTTTTTTTTTTGAAGTCTGTTTAGCTGCCCTTTTACTTGTCATAGTTGTGGGAACTAATTACAGTCATAGAATGCTCCCAGTCTTTTTCAATTCAGGTTAGTTATATAGTTCTAATGTTTGATGCTTATTTACTTCAAACAGTTTTTGGACAATCTGTTAAGAATTTCAATGATTCAAATTTATTAATTTTATTCAGATGATCCACTAATCATGAGCAATTTCTGAGGTTACAATCTGTTGTCTTTACTTGTTTTTTTATGCTAAAATTAGATAGAGTTTTAAGGAGTGATAATTAATAATTAATATACCAGCTGATAAATAATCCCTAAAGGCTGTGATTAATAAAATTCATTAATATAACAAATGAAGCCAAATAACTAAGCATGGTAAAAACATTAGTCTTAGCTCGCCGCAAACTAATGATAAATAAGAGAAAAGTTCACGAGACTACAATAATTATTGAAAGAATGGAAGTACCAATCAAATTGTGCTACAAAGAGAATGTTCCACATGTAAAAAACTCATTTACTCCCAAACTTAAATATCTCACAAATGACAAATCGAAAAATTATGAAAATTGCACTATTAGATTCAACGTTTTATCCTCTTCGATTTGCCGTCCCTCAAGGCATACTTTCGATGAGTTTTTTTCCCCATTTTTTGGTGGGTTTCACATTTTACTAACACATGTGTTAATATTTGGTTGAACATTAAATTTAGATATAAGGTTTAGGGTTTAGGGTTTAGTAGGGTTTATGGTTTAGGATTTAGTAGGGTTTAGTAAGATTTAGGGTTTAGAGTTTTGTAAAGCGTTTAGGGTTTAGGGGTTAAGGTTTGAGGTTTCTCTTATTCCCCGAAACCTCAAACCTCAAACCCTAAACCCTAACCCCTAAACCCCAAACCCTAAACGCAACACTTTAACACATGTGTTAGTAACATGTGAAACCCACCAAAAAATGAAAAAACTCGTCGAAAGTATGCCTTGAGGGACGGTAAATCGAAGAGGATAAAACGCTGAATCTAATGGTGCAATTTTCATAATTTTTCGATTTGTCGTTTGTGAGATATTTAAGTTTGGGGGTAAATGAGTTTTGTACATGTGGAACATTCTCTTTGTACACATGGCACAATATCATTTGTACTTTCATTCTTTCAATAATTCTTGTACTCTAATAATCTCATCTCTGATAAATAAATAGATTTTGAGAATTAACATCGTGGATAAAGTGGTAGTATAAGTTGATGGGAAAAGTTAAATTCAGGTGGGTGCAAGGTTATTATTATTCATTTTTGGTTGTGGAACCTCTATGCGAGAGCATTATGATAGTCAATTACTCCTTTTCTGCTTATTTGAATTTAAGGTTATGTTAATGAAAGTTGTTAGGGTTTTCAATAAGACAAATATAAGAGATTAAATAAATTAAATATTAATATTAGTTTTTAAATTCACAATTGCATTTAATAAATTTACGGATTTTGTTAACGAAAGTCCTAAAGGTTTTCATCAGAATGTTTGGACATTCATAACATTGTTGTACCTCAAATAATATTAAGGGGGACAGAGGATATGTTATTTTCAATATTTATATTTTTATGCATATCTTAATGTGTTAACGGAAGTCTTTGGATTTTTATTATCAATTTCCTAAATGTACATATATTTTTAATAAACTTGAACTTTCTTTATAATTAGATGAAAATTTAGGTTATTAAGAAAACATTTAGTATAATGTAACATCCTCCTTATGGGCCTAGAAGAATTATGGTAATTTTCTTATCTTATTTGATTATTTAATTGTGTTTAGAAATATTGATGTTAATTGGATAATTGAAATTAATAAGTCAAAAGGTTAAATGACTTATTGTGAATAATAAACTTGTACTTGTTTTAAATTATTGTAGTTGTCGGTAAAATAAAATAGTGTTCTCGCAAATAGTTTTTAGGTTCCAGACAATAAATTTAAAAGGGGTATAATTTATACAAAGTATATTGGGGTCGGTTGGTAGAGCCCGATCTAACTCTTTCATTTCAACGCACTTTCCCTTTCTCTCAAAAACACCCACATCTTCCTTGTAAATTCATAAACAAAATTAAAGCAAGAGGAAGCTGTGGTTTTGTGATCTAACATCTGAATTCATCATCTTCATCACTTTGTTTATCTTAATTCTTCCTTAAATTGTAAGTTTGTTGTTTTGATTTCTTTGAACCCATTTGATGAAATTAGAACTATACTTGATGCATGTTGTTGTTGTTGATGTTGTTATATGATGATTATAGAGTAATAGGATGTGTTTGTTGTGGTAGAAACTGAGTTTGCTAGTGTTTGATTATGGAATTAAGGTTTTGAGTTCGTGCAGAAAGTTGTTGCAGGTCGAGAACATCTAGGTTTTGAACCTTACCCGATCGGGTAGGTTCCATACCCGGAAAAGTATGATTGGTCACCCGAATGGGTAAATTGACCCAATCGCGTGAAATAGAACAAAACGGTTACAGCACGAGACCTTAATCGAAAATCCGGAAATTTGCTAGGTTACCCGAACGGGTAAGACCAGTGACCCGAACGGGTATGGTCATTGACCCGAACGAGCATGCTTGTTATTTTGTGTGTGTGTCTGTGTTTAAAACAATTAATATGGATACGAATACATGAGTATATGTTAGTTGCTAAAGAGTTAAAATGTGATCTTTTAGGGGGGAAAACATATATTATTTGTGAACGACATTTTGTATTTAATTAATAATATAAAGTGAGTTATTAACTTATTGTTGTTATGTTCTCAGATCCACCTAGAGCTGGCAAAATGGGCGGGTTGAGCGGGTATGAGCTACGGGTCAAAACGGGCGTGGGTATAAATGGGCTCGGGTCTAATCGGGTGCGGGTCTAAACGGCCTCGGATCATAACGGCCTATTTGAAAATTTCATAAAAAAATGTTCTAATTCACTAAAATATATATATTTTCCAAAATAAGTTAACATTTTTAACTATATAATATAAAAAATATAATATGATGGTCACCCATTTAGACCCATTAATGATTTGAGTTTTACCCAATTAAGCCCATTTCCAAAAAAATTCTAGTCCATAAGAACCCAAACTTTATGTCATTATACTCAGAATTACCCAGATGTGGAGTAAATGGGCAGAATTTGCCAGCATTAGATCCACCGAAGACTCAGTAACATTAGAACTCTGAGTGGAGAACGAGATCGACAGGTGAGTGGATCGATGACTCTCATTCTAAATTAGCTGTAACAACTTGGTTACAACGGGTAAACGTGGTTTTACTGTTATATGATGTTTAGATTACATATTGCCATGATGATTATGGATTATGTGAATTCTTTCATAGGTCAACAGGGATTGGGTTGGGGAACTATTACTTGGACAACATTAGTGCTTTGTACATATGTTGTTCACTGAAATGGTGTTGTAAGTAGTAATAATACCAAACTATTGGTTAGATCACTGACTTGGCCTTCAGTGGTTGTAAGTGTTACTTGGGGGCCACCGCGGCAGTAGGATACCTCAAGGACCACCGATCATCTTTGACGTTATTTGTTTATGATGCTTTGATGTAAACAATTGTTAATCTGAGTTAGGTTGATAGTTAAAGGTCTATTCACTTAGCTTTGTGTTATTCCCCTCATCACTTTTTGCAGGTCTAGCTTTTGATTGTGGGTGCAAGAATATGGGTTTGAAGGGATGTTTGACGGCTCACTTTGAACTTTATAAACTTGCTAATGGTTTTGTATTTTGAAAAGTGTATGACACCTAAAACTTATGTTTGTATTAACTATGGTATTCTAGACTTTCATTACCATGTATAAGTGGATTACAACTTTTGGGTTTGTGATGTAATTATTAAATACGCGCTTCCGGTTTATATATTAAAAGAAAAATAGTCTTGAAAATTGTAAGGTGTTATATATAACTATAATTGCGACATCTTAATTTTTCTTGTTAGCATTTTCCTTAAATTTGTCTAAAAACAATCATCCAATATTATAAAGATGTGAATAAAAGCTTAAATAGGTCTCATCTAGAATTATATGTAATGTATTGTGTGTATTAGGAAAAACTCTTACTCCTGTAACTCGATAAATTTTAATGGCACAAATATGTGAATTAGGAAAAAGGATTAGTTAAGGGTGTGTTTAGTTACAGAACTTTATTTTTTTAGAAAAATTTTGTAAAAAAATAAGAAAATTGGAATATATGTTCAAATTTGAGTTTTTTTTTAATTTCCAAGAAAATAGAAATCATTGTTTTCCTTTTTAAAACTATAAAGTTAAGAACTACTTTTAATGATTTCTTAAATTTTTTATCTCTACGATTCCTTGAAAAAGAAAAATTTCACCATTTGCAACTAAAAACGTTTTGTATAGTTTTGACAATTAGAAAAAGAAAAATGGAGAAATATTTTTGTATTAGTTTATGTCGTTTCAATAATTAATACTACGTATTAATTTAATACGGACTACTCCGCATAAGGCCATCTCCAACAAATGCTTTTTATAAAGCTTTTTCTTGAAAGAAAAAAAAAACTTTAGAAAAGTTTTTCTTCATTGGGGGAAAAGTTTTTTTAGCAAAAAGGTTGAGAATTCTCAAGCTTTTGATGAAAAACTTTTTTGCTATTTTTTTAATAATGTTTTCATATTAATACCCTACTTATATCTAAAAAAACTTTACAAAAGCTTTTTAATATTTGAAATAAAAGCTTTTTTATAAAGCCTTTTATAAAATAGATGAGGTGAAATGTAAAAAAGCTTTTGAAAATTTCGAAAGTTTTTTTACATTTCACCTCATTTATTTTATAAAAAGCTTTATAAAAAAGCTTTTATTTCAAGTGTTTTTACATTTCACCTCATTTTATTTCTGAAAAACTGTGTCGGCGTTGATTGCTTTTCGTAAGGCTATATTTTGGTGAGATTTCAATCAATATGAAAGTTTGTTTTATTCATTATGTATCGTTAATTGTATGTAGATTGAATTAATAATATATTGGTATAGTCGATGGCTTCTAACATTGTTAATGTTGAATTCAACTAGCACTGTAATTTAGTTTTCTAATATTCTTTGTCAGGTCATATAGTTTTTCCTTCTGGTAATGTATAGTTATATAGTTATTACGGAGTAGTAATTAGTATAGAATGAGAAGGTATGATGGTCATTTACTATTAAATTTATATTCTTCCTCCGTCTCAAATTGTTTATCTACCTTTTTATTTATGTTTATTCCAAAATTATTGTCCACTTTCAAAATCAACCAATCAAAATACTCGAAAATTGTAAAGTTAAAATTCTATTAGCAGTCAACAGTAATAAATACACTTTTCTTAAATTATGTGTTTCTTGTTTGCTGACAATCATTTTGAGACGGAGGGAGTATTCAAAAGTGCTAATTATGATTAAATTAGAGAAATGGATAAATTCGAGAGATTTAGTGTTTAGATTGAGGATATTTAATATTATAGTATTTAGTTGGGTAAATCTGTAATTTGAATGCTTAAATAGGGGATATACGACCTTTTAAATTGTAAATACTAAATGCTCCAATTGAATCGTATAAAATTGACCGACCGTCTCAAGTATTTGACCAGTTGACTTTCTCAGCGTTTGACTTACGCGCGTCATCTATCTAACCGACACACATACGGACACACCAATTTATACATGCGCACACACAAAAAATAATATTCAAATAAATGTGCTCGTAAAACGCACAGCGATCATCCAGTCAGTTATCATGGTATCGTTTCATCGATACTCGATACATCATCTGTACCCGCTCCTTAACACATTACGATTTCCAGGTTGTTTCTGATTATTTCGATTCACATCTTGCCGTGAATAATACTCAACTGATGGATTCCTTCTAATCGAAACCCTAGCTTCCGGTACGTCTGTATTAGCTCTCGCGTGTTTCAATACGTGTGCCAATGATATTATGAGCCTTCTCAATATTTCCCTTGTACATCTTGCTAGTCTAGTTCTGTTCTTGTAGCGCAATCATTAATTAGCTGCCAATATGGCTAGGCATAGATACATTAATTATTTGTGGTTTTCATGGGTTCACAATATGTACTTGAACCATCTAAATGATCTATTTCATGTTTGGGTTGTTCATATAAGAGGAGCTTCTTGTCTTTGTAGGTTTCTTGGATACTGAAGACTGTGGTGTAGTGATTTTGATGACCATCTGCTGGTTTTCCTTACCTCCCATAATCTTTTTTTTTTGCCCATATATATTCTGGCTTCCTATCATGATCCGTATTTTTGTTTTGCTTTTTTCTGATAGTTCAAGTAATCATGGATTATTATTCCTCCCATTTTTTAAAATCTGTTTCAGTCTTTCCGAGCTGGGGACTAGCTTATGGAAACCCGGACGTAGAAAGTAGAAGTGTCATATCAGTTATATGCTGTAGCACAGAACAGTTACCTTTTTTTTAGGTGTGAGACTTAGAATCGGACAGAATCATTATAACCCAAAATTACAGTAAATCAGTTACTGCTGCAAAACTATTTATAGTGGCATGGAGGTATGAGTATTGTTCACATTTTCGATACACAATTTTAAGCAGTTTTGCCAGAAGTTATCTTGAGTGGTTGACACCACTCTCTCCCGTATCAGTTTGATTGGGTTGTTGTGGTTGGCTATTCTTCGTGTTTTTCCATTTTGGTGTGAGGTTCACCTGTGATGAGGTCATTTCTTTTGTGTTGTTAGGAATTTGGTGGTTGTTGAGAGATGGCTGGACATAGATCTATCAACTCACTCCTTTGTTTGATTTTCTTAGTTTTGGAATGTCCTTTACACAAATTAAATTTTCTATATGCTTATTCTGTTTCTGTTATAATCACCCATAATTACCTCTCTTATCTGCAACAATCTCTAAGTTTTCCTGGCAACTTCTTTACTCGATAGTTTTTTTTTTTTTTGTTATTTTCTAGATATTTCAAAGTCGAAGATCTATACCAGATACTCATTCACATAAAACTGTTACGTTTATCCATATCCTCGTTGGTGATTTGGATCATAAAACCTGTTGTTACTACGTTGTTTCATCAATCCGTAATCTGGAGCTGTAAGCTATTTGATAATTTGATTGGATTCCAGGTTTTTTCGAGCTCATTTTACCTTGATGATAATCTGATCATTTTGATTTGGAAGATAGGTTGATGAACCCTTGGATGTAGAGTACTTGTGTCCACATGCCTTAGTCGTCTTCTCTCTAGCTTCAGTTTTAAATTTCACGTCGCTCTGGTCACAGTTGTATTGCATGAAGAACATATAGTTGGGATACTGCAGTTTATCATGCTGTGAAAGAAAAACATTTCCCCCTAGTTTCCAAATGGCTTAGTTACGATTTTAGGCGTTTGATTTACGAACGTGCTGTTTTGTTTTGTAGGTTTGTTTGGTGCCACTGATTCAGGCAACATGATCCCGTAAGTATTTGACTAATTGATCTCATCCGTGTTTGACTTTTGCGTGAACACACATCATCACCGTTCCTCAATTCCTATCGGCTGGTCCTTATCTGCACTGGGAACTAGGTTTCTCTGGTATCATCGGTACTGTACAATTTGTGTTATTTTAAAGCATTTAGTGATTTATGGCACATCTTCATTCACATATAGTTTACAGGGGCATTCATTTCTTTTACTTTGGTGCTTTGGAATCTAAACCCGTTTATTGCATCTTTGTTAGTCTGTAAGGTTTCTAGCTTTTTTTATTCATTATTTCTATATATGGATATACCGTACTTATTATGTTGTTATTTTGAAGTTCTGAGATTGTGTTCAAATTATGATTAGAGGACTTAATGGTAACGGGGTGGACAAAGACATAATTCTCACTGCGCTAAGACCAAATGCTTAATGGATATATATGGTCGGCGAGTTTCAGATACTTTCTGCTCTAATCTTGTGTTGGGAACACTGTATTTTTTGCAGATCTGTCTATTGTTTTGTGTTTGGGAGTTTGCTTCACAAATCTTGGTAGATGAGTCCATATTTTTTTCTGGTATTCTATTGAAATTTGATTGAAAAGATATATGGTGTACTATTGTAGGACAACAGCTTCAGTTTTGTACATGTGAGAATTAGAATCCGACATAATCATCATAACCCAAGATTAGTATTCAATTTCTATTGGAAGCTATTCATAATGGCATGGGTGTAGGAGTATTGGTCACATTCTGTATACACAATTTTAAGATAATGTTGCTGGAAGTAATCTTGATTGATTGACACTACTCTCACGCGTTTCAGTATGATTGGGTTGTTTTGGTTGGCTGGTCTGTGTGTTTTTAATTGTTGGTGTGAGGTTACTTTCTAAAAATAGTTGCTTTCATTTGCTGCCTAATTTTTTTTAGGGAAGAGGCAATCGCTTTTGTGTTTTTAGGGCCCTTTACGTAGCATAAGTTGACTATATGTTTGTTCTATTTATGTTGTAAATCACCCAGTCTTGATTCATAATCACACTTTCACTTGTCTTTAACTGCGACAGGTTCTAAGATTGCGTGGTAACTTCTGTATTCAAAGATTTTCATTATTTTAAAGATATTTTATAGGCGGAGATCCATTGCAGATGTTCATTCACATTGTTTGTATTCTCTTTGGTGATTTGGACTATAAAGCTGCTGTTATTGCGTTGTTTTATCGATCGTAATCTGGATCTGTATACTATTTTGATAATTTGATTGGAACAGTTTTTCTGTAATGGACTCCAGTTTTTTTAAGTTTCTTTTACCGTAATGGTAATCTGGTTTTTTCTTTTACAAACACCGATTCCATGTTCTGTGACAGAACTGTCAGCTATGGTTTTGTATGTGTGAGAAATTATGATCTTGTTCAAGGATCTACTTGGGTTAATACTGGTAAATTGTATTCTGCTAGGAATTTGTTACATTTGATCGGTGGTTAGCATATGTGGTTCTCATACAGTAGGATTTGGTTGCTCTAGTACTTGTGGTTTATTATTAATTGCCACTTGCATTTTCCTGGTATTTGAGATCCTTTTGTGTTTCTCTAGGGTTTTAAGGGATGGTTGGACGTTGAGGTATCATTTTGTAGCAATCAGATATATGTTCTATCTTGTTTATTTTCTGTTGTACTTTGATGATCTATGTTGGTCTATGTTTGCTTTGAGGTCTAAAGTTCTTGCCAACCGGTCACTGATTGATCTTTACGATTTGTGTCCCCAGTTTCAGTAGGATGCTTCATTAATCCGTATCTTGTTGTTCTTAGTTCCTTAGTGGCTTTCTTTAGTCTTCTAAATAAGAAGATTTCATTATATATGTAGGCTTGTTGGGTGCTAAACATCATCGGCATGGCATTTTGGTGACTATATAACCGGTTTTCTTTAATTCTCATGATCCTCTTTTTGACAATATTGAGAATTCGTCTTTCTATTTGATGAAAATGTTTTTTTTGGTTTGTTTTCTTGTTGATAAGACTTACAAAGGTTGTGTGTGGACTGGACTGTCTCCTTCTCGGTTTCTTTCCATCTGTTTTTATTCTACCTGGTGATATGCTAATGGGAAGCAAACGTAGATTCATCTAGTTAATATAGCTATAAGATAAAAGATGCAATGAGGTCTACTTAGTAAATCAATGTGTTAATTTTTACTGTTATCGGCTTATTTATTCATTTCATTTTGGAGTTGACATGGAAGCCTGAGTGGAACATCTATTTTATGTTTCCTAAATCAACCTACTGCATTTTCCATGGGTTTGTTGGGTGCTATATACTATACCATGCCACAAATGACTATCTGCTGGCTCTATTAATCATATCACAAATTCATATTCAAGAATGAAAATGTTGGTTTCCCTCTTTCTTCATGAAGCTATTTTTTGATCTTGTTTTTCTTTCTGATAGGTCTACGGGAACTTGTGCTTGTAATGTTGGCCATTGTACTTGCTGGTGTCGCCATCTTTTCTTGGAATCATTCTCAATCCTTGGCTGACTTTTTGAATGGTAAATTAGAAACACTGTAACAGTTTTTTTTTTTGTAATTTTAGGGTAAATGATAAAACAATTGCCTAATTGTTTAAATCACTGAGTTTCTCTGTAGTGTAAGGGTCTGCCCTCTCTTTTCAAGTTTCAATGTGTTATTCTAGTGATCGTTTTGTTTTAAATCTTGCAAGTTCTGTTTGGAAGGGTCGGAAAAAACGTAACAGAAGACTGTTTTAGATTCCTTTGAACACTAATGTAATAAGAAGTATATATGGGTGCTCGAACGTAATTGGTTTCCAACAGCTTGTCGTGTTAGTCTGTCTGTGTGAATATGTATGGCTTGCTCTTTGGTGGCACATGATACCTGATGAAAAATACTCTCACAACAGTAATACACAAATTTGAAATCAACCCCTTGTTTGACAACATTTTTATCAACCAGTATGAAATCCACGAGGATGATCAATAACGCACCAATTATTGTCCCCTTTCCGTGGAAAACTTCTGAGTAAAAACATGGAACATTAGACGGCTTAAAATTCCTCTACTACCACCAAGGGAGTGACATACAATGGGTCTTTCTTAGATATACCATCATATATTATGGAATGCAACGTTAAGATGTAAACACAATCAATTTTCTTTAATTTGTGACACTACAAATATCGGACTTTCAAAATTCAAACTTCCAAAAAGCGATCCCAAACGTTAGGAATGTTGGCCCATATCCTGTGACCCATATCATGTGAAGCTACTGTCTGAAATGAGGCCATGAGGGTGATCTAACCGTACTTTGATCTACTAACGGATAACTTATGGTCTAAATTGTTAGAATTTTATAGAACTTGTAGGATATTCGTGACCCGCGGATATATGTGAGTTGCGGTCTTGCGGATATGGTTTAAATAAACTTGTAGTCTTGTAGATGTATCGCCGGGTGTCACTTTGTGATTGATGCTATATATAATTTAAAGTTTTGTTAACGCTAACTTTTAAGATTGGCTTTTTAGTAAAAATTTAGATATGTACATACTACATACGTTGTAATCTAATACTTAAAGAAACGTTTAGTTTATTTCATTATTTGTACAATTTTACTTATATACATATATATCTGTAATCTATATTAACACCGATGTCATTATCATTTTCCTATAAATTATTAATCATGTACCCCCGTTATCATTTTCCTATCATTTATTAATCATGTGCTCATAATTTTGAGATTGTGAAAAAGTTAGCATTTAGTGTCTTCATTAAAATAGATTTCACTCTACAACCATCTTGACGACTTATTTTGACATTAGTAATTAAATGCGATTCACGACAAGTTGTTGATATGTTTTATATTCACTTTTGCTTTATGATTCTAGTCCTCTGATCCTAAGTGAAAATTTAATAATAAATAGTTACTTACAAAGAGTTGGTTGTTGGTTTTATTGTAGTAAAACTTAGCTATCAATGTAGTTTCTTGGTTCAAAAAATACTAAGGAGTATGTTGGGATAATATTGTTAATCTATTTATTGCACAAAGTAATTCTATTCTACTTAGAAAATATATTGGAAGTTTAATATGATAGTAGGAAGAATGTAGACGGAAAATACAATCAAAGTACTAATGGCCTAAGTTGTTCAAAACCACTAGTAAATTTTCGAGTTGTGCGCACAATCCATACACGTTACTGTTAATTTTTAAATTTTCAATATCACATGTATTATTTTTAAAGCGGATTGCTTAATCGACACAAAAAAGAATTTTTATATGGATATCAAAATGTCATGCAGACACGTTGGAAATGCATCATTTTATGAATTATGAGGAAGAAGTAGAAGCCATCGATTCCACTTACTGGTGGCCTTTAAAAAAAATAAAACCGTAATTTCAGGTTTAATTAAATTAACATGTCAATTAAGTTTAATAACTAAAAAGAAAAGTTGTGCTATTTAAGTATGAAATGAGATTATCCAATGTTTAAGCGACTTTGAGTGTATACACATTGAGAGAGTTTCTTGTAATAAGACACAAAATGAGTATAATCAATACGAAATAAATATTTAGTAAGCATTTAAAAGTACAACTATCGTAGCTCATATCGTCATTTATCATATATACTCTGAAGTTTTTAATGTCTCATTGGGAGTAAGAAAATATTGGACTAAAATAATTTCAAATATGTGAGACGTAACAATTTCAAAGAATATCAAAACTCGAGTACTTTTAATAGAAAAATCATATGATTATCATAAGATCGTTATATATCACTCTAATTATACGTGTTTACGAATACTGATCAATATCCTAAACGTAGTAGCAACCTAAATTGTAAAGTTAAAGTAAATTCACTACAGGGAGGCAACGGTTTCTTTAGGGTATAGTAATACTTGAGATCAGTTAACATAACAGTGATCTAGTTAGCAGGATAATAAGGGTATACATGTAATATTATTTTTTTTTTACCTTTTGAATTAAAAAAAAAAACGATGGCATTATCACGACCTCTTACAAAATGCAAAAGTTTAGTATTATCCTGTCATATCCGAATTACATATAAAGAATTTCTATCATTTTTTTATTTTTTTTAATATCTAAAGTCTAAATTACCCTTCAAATTCCATTAATTATCTTATTCTAATCAATCAATCATCATTATTCATTATTATTATATATGTTCATAAAAACCTTCCGTTTTGATTTTAAATAATTTCACATATCATTTCAATGAATTATTTACGAAATATAATAAAAAATGACTATTATTAAATTACATTTAACATAACTCCAAGCATTATGGGCAAAGCGCAAAAAGGGGCTGAATTGCAAACTTTAACTCTACGTGATAAGGATATATAATTGTGCCTTAATTGCTTATCTTCTACAACGTATTTTAATTTGTCTAAAAAACATTTTTTACTAATGATTTTTTAAAAATACACCATAATGTATAATAATAAATCGGGAAATACTTTGTTGACGATAGTTTGATAAAAAAATATTTACAAAATAAGACCACCCACAATGGAAGCTCAAACGGGCGTTCTACACATCGACAACGCCCAGAATACCAGCAGTGGGGCGTCCAGCTCGGGGCGTTCATTTTGGGAGAACGGGGTGAGAACGAGATCAAGCGGGACCCAAAAGCATATTTAAATGTTTTATCCGTTATTTTGTTGCTTTTGTGAGTAAAGTATTGAAAATCATGTGGAAAATAGTGGGGCTCATGGGGGACAATCGGCGTTGTGATGTTAAGATCGTGTGTGATGAAATGGTGTTGTGATGTTATACTGATGTGGTGACTGAATAAAGTGCGTTCTGGTGTTACGACTGCAGAAAGAGAAATATGAGAAAGATTAAAGTGATGAATATGATTGGATGACTTATTTAAACGCTTGTTTGTATTTTTTTCTGTGAGTGTTGAATTCCTTGTGATTAATCATGTTTTTGTGAAAATGTGTAATTAAATTGTGACGGTTTCAAATATAATAAATTTATTAAGATTTACAGCCAGACAATAAATTAAATTACGGAGTATTAGTTAATTGATGATGATTCAGTAATTATATGTAAAGGAAAGGAAATAAAAAAGGAAAAACCCAGTCACAGTCGTAGCAGTCGACCCTCTTTCTTTCCTTCTTCGTCCCTAACCTCTCTCCCACTCACACAATCAACCTCACCTGCATATTATATATTATATATTATATATTATATATTATATACATATACATACATACAACCCTATTATTTATTGTTACTACTACATATATATACTGTGTATATACTCCATTTACACACGAACATCAATTTTATTTTATTCTTTATTCAATTATCATCTGAAATCAACTTCCACCTTCAAATTCACACACTTCTACACCGTTCGGTGCATACTCCGATACTCGCTTCATCATTCGTATAAAATTTTTCACTTCATCCAGTGAAATTTAAGGTTCGGTTCGTAATATCAGACGAAATAATTGTATAATCTTTTGGTAAGATTCACCGAATTTATATGTGATGTGTGATTCTGGTGATGATTATTTTGATTGAAGTTTGACTTTGACTTTCTTTCGTAGTGATTATGTTTCCAATTTCAGTATAGGTGTTGCTTAGGGTTTTGTTTGTGTGATTAATTTTGACATATACACATATCTATGTATAATCTGAAATCTGCTTCAACTTCTCTGGTTTCATCTTCACATTCGCGTTATCTGGATGAAACGTTTTTATATATTCGGGAATTTGAATTTTCTAATTATGAAAATTAGACAAAATAGGTGTTTATATTGCTTCTATATTATTTATCTTCTGGTAAGATTCACTGGAAAGATTTTTTCTGTTGTTGTGATTAAGTTTTAGATGATTCAATTCAATTGAAGTTCGACTAGAATTTATATCTGTGTATTACGGTGCTTCTGTGTGTAATTTCACTACGGATGCTCTTAGAGTTTTGTTTTGGCAATTATCAGTGTTAGCATTTAAGTTGAATTTTCAAATAGAGAATTAAAGTTTATGTTAATATTGTCCTGACTTAAGTTTTCTGATTCAATCATGAATTGCCATATTTAAAATTCTTATGTTATATTGGCTGCTGATAAAAAAAACTTTCGAAGGTAACGCGCTTCTTAAAGATGCAATCTATTTTTTTTTCAGTATGATTTTAATTGGTACTTTTAATTACATACCAAGATATGTTACATGTATACGTAATTTGTTATACCATTTAGATAAAAGATATTGTAACTTTCAAACCAATATGTTACTATAAGAAGCTGTGGGTAATGTTTAGCTTTTCTGGAATTTTTGGAATGTGGATATTTAGAATGGCATTAACGAAGTTATATACTTGAATAGTTAAAAAAGTGAGCTCGATGTACCTCTCTTTGATTTGACTTTCATGGTCTAGCATTTCCTTCTTATTGACATCCTAGATACTAATATATGCTTGTTATCTAAGAAGAAAATCCTGTAGGTGCTGTAATGAAGTGTTTTAGCAGCTAGTTTTGATATTAATCTCTAACCTGGCAGCATTGATCCTTTCCTTTCTATACTCTAGTAATTTTGAGTAAAGTGCCATAACCTGTTACTGTATAAACTGCTAAAATATGATCGTCATCGAAGTGTTTTGATTGTATTAACGGAGATCATTTTCATATTTTTAATTCCTAAGTTTTTAAATTTGGTTTAGGAAGTTCTGCAATGCACCGTGTGGGTAGTGCAGGCAATACCTCCAATTCAGTGCGTCCTCGTAAGGAGAAAAGGTTGACTTATCTTTTAAATGATACCGATGACACAAAGGTCAGGGTTTATTTTGTTTTCTCTGTATCTTGCATGTGTGGATCTGTTTCCTTAGAGATGTTTCTCATTTATGAACATATAATTGTTGCGTTCCCAGAATATGTTGTCATGCTTGTGTTGGCAGATATTTACTTGGTTAAAGATTTGCATATATTTTACAAGATGTGAAGTTAAAATATAACAAGATAAAATGGGGATATTTGTAGATTATATAGTGACAACCCTCCTTTTCCTAACAGCCTAACAGGAGCTAGTATTATTGGTTGTGTAGGTTTCCCAGAATTCAAGATCATATGTGATTAATATTTAATAGATATAGATAACAGCTACAAGGTATTTCACTCATGTTCAGACTTCAGATGAATAACTTCTGGACGATCTTACATATCATTAAGTTCTCATTGAGTTCATCGATTAAGTGAAACTCTTCTTGCATATTGCAAACCATATGTTCTTTAGAATTAGAGCATGTATATCCATATTTTCAATGATTCAGATATAATGTATCGTGTAAAACAATAATAATAATAATTGTGATTAAATAGCTCAATATTACATCTAAGTGGGGGAACGAATATGCCTAGAAATGGTTGTAGGACACATGGTTCTCTAAAACGGGTAAGAGATATGTGTAGGTTTATAGGTAGATGGGGCTATGGATCTGAAGCATATATATGAGTAGTAGAACGATTACAGTTAATAAATATGTCTACTTTGATACATTGTTGCTAGATCCTGCATTTAAAAGTTATTTCATGATGGAAATATGATCAACCACATTGAATTCTTCCTATTCACTCCGATCTTTTTAAATTTATGTGATGTAAGATTTGTATCATGTTTATATCAGATCTGATTCTATAATCAGATGCAATAGAGTGCGTAGACTATGAATTGCCACAATTTTGGCTGACAAATATAAAAGGTTTATACCTAATGAAATAGTTTTACACTAACATGCGCCCTCTATGGGTAGGATGTGCATTAGTACTTTCTACATTAATAGGCACTTTTACATGGGAGCCCCTCCATGGGTAAAATTCGGGGGCTCCTGGGCTCTAACACATTTAAAACGCCGAACTTTTATTTACGGTGCCATAGACATCTTTCCTTGTAGGAAGTTCTCATTCACACATAGAAGCAGGATTTCAAATATGATTGCAAAAACTAAAGGAGTTTTTATCAGAGATAAATATCCCACATAAAAACGTTACTGTAGGGGTTTTTATATCAAGCACAGTAGAATAGGAATGTGGTAATGTACTTAAGTGATTTACCGAATAAATCTTTCTGTGCTTTATTTTATCCTTGCAGTTTATTAGTTTCTCCATGCTTTATCTATAGTGTTTAATTTATATATGCAAAGAGTTTTTCCTTATGCATAATTAATTAGTTAATATACATTCCAATTCTCAGTTCTTTTAATTTTGACGTTAAGTGATTATTCATCTACAATTGTGATCCCTCTGTTTACAGCACTGTGCAGGTGTGAACTGTTTGGCTGTCTTAAAGCATTCAGTACCAGATAATAGTAGTTACCTCTTCACTGGGAGCCGTGATGGCACATTGAAGAGATGGGAATTAGTTGAAGAGGGTGCAACCTGCTCAACTACTTTTGAGTCTCATGTTGATTGGGTATATGTCTGAATGTCTGGTATTTTTTACTACCAGACATTATTTTTTTAACAAGTCACCATTATAAATTCAATAAATTGTTGTCTTATTTCTGTTGAGCTTTCATTTGTATTTTATATAAATATTATTGATCAATGAGATGGAAGGTTTTGTAATCAATAATACTTAAATTATTGTAAATGGTAGTTTACTATTAATTTAAGGAACGAGTTGGGTTGTACAGGTCAATGATGCAGTCCTCGTTGGAGGGAATACCCTTGTCTCATGCTCCTCGGATACTACCGTCAAGGTTTATCTTCATATGCAACTGGTTGTTCACATCTCTGAATTGATATACGTATGATGTTACTGATGCTATGCTGGGTTGTACCAGACTTGGGATTGCTTCTCAGATGGAACGTGTACAAAGACGTTCCGCCAGCACACAGATTACGTTACTTGTCTTGCTGCCGCTGAAAAAAATGTACCTTCTACTGCTTAAATATGCTTCCTTAGAGGTGGCAATTTTGAACCATTTAGTTTTGAATGGGTCAATTAGAGTTATGTTTTATGTCTAAGGGATCAAAGGGGCAAAATAAATTGTCTTAGCTAATAAGTGAACAAATAGAACTATAACATTCTTATTTTAATAATATTGTTTTGTGATTGTAAAAATTTGTTAATTAAAGTGGGCCAAAAGAGTGTTGCATAAAAATAATACGTTTTTACTAGTTACCTACCTTGTTCATTTGCATCTATCTGCACTTCTTTCAAGTTCCTTGGAAATTCAACATTATTAGTATAATGCGGAGGTTCAATTATACTAGTATTTCACTAACTGCTCATCCTTTTAGAGCAACATTGTTGCATCTGGTGGCCTGGGTGGTGAGGTATTCATTTGGGATCTTGAAGCTGCTCTTGCTACATTCAGCAAGACTAGTGAGGTGGTTTCTGCCGATTCTTCAAATGGAATCAATGGTCCCGGAAGTTCACAGCCCGTTACAAGTCTACGTACAATCAGCTCAAGCAACAGCATTACGTCACAGACGATTCAACCTCAAGGATATGTTCCCATTTCTGCAAAAGGACACAAGGAGTCTGTTTATGCATTAGCAATGAATGAGAGTGGACATCTTCTTGTGTCTGGTGGAACGGAGAAGGTATATCCTTATGTGGTAGTTGCTTCCTTAAACTGCTTTCTGAGTAAGGATACAGATTGCATTTTTGAGATTGCATTTTTGAAATTGCATCTTTTCTGACCTTTTGTAGAGATTTTCTAACAGAAGTTCAAATTATTCTTCAAGTTGAATTCATCTGTGCCATTGCAGCTTAGTATAGCAAGTTAGCAACCATTGCATCGAGGGTTCATCCCTGTGAATTTTTACTGTCTTGCAGGCTGTACGTGTTTGGGACTCGAGAAGTGGTTCAAAGATGATGAAGCTTCGAGGCCATACAGATAATATTAGGGCTTTACTTCTAGATTCTACTGGGAGGTTTGTTTACTCTTATATGTTATTTGTTTAGCATGAAGTGTAGGGACTAGGGAGACCTTACTTTTCCTGCTGGTAGGTATATGTATGTGTGTGTGTATCTACATATATATATATATATATATATATATATATAGAGAGAGAGAGAGAGAGAGAGAGACGTAAGTCACAGATTCCACAACCTGAAGTGTGGGCAATTAAAACGCTGGTGCGAAGATATGTGAATAGTGTTTCAAGCATGATAAAAGTAGTTGTGGATACCTCAATACATGTTGGTAGAATGTTAACAAGAATAGTTGCTCCAGTTATTGTATTACCACTCAAATGCTAATGTAGTTCAAATATCATGGCTAGACAGGTCAGAAATCAATACATCGAAGAATAATATGCAACATCATCAATAGCTATAGTGTTTTCTTGGACCAACTTTGCATCTTTTATTATTTCACTTCACCTTTCAGCTTGCTTATATTTTATAGATACCTTAACAAGCCTTGCTCGTTTAAATTGTCAAACTATTTGGGTCATTAGGGCATAATAGTACTTCATTTCCATGATTGCAGGTTCTGCTTATCAGGATCATCCGATTCTATGATCAGGTAGGGATAACCATGCATAAGTTTTCTCCAGTAGTGTACTTACCATCTTTATCCATTATGCACTTGATATCGTCATTTGATTTACGCCTGTATAAGTATCTGTTTCTTTTTCTTTCCATTTCCTGGAATACCAAATCGGGCAAAAATGCTGTCACGCACGCACACACACACACATATTGGTTCCTTTCTTTAAATGGATACACTCTGGTTCTATTTTGCTGATACTGCCACAAAAGTTGTTAATGGGTGAAAAAGTTGAAAAAACGTTCTAGATTATACTGCAGATGTCTAAGGTTTTTAGGTATCCTTTCAAGGATTTAGGATCTTTACTAGCTATTATGGTGATGGTATATTATCTACTAACATGCATCTTTTAACAGGACAAAATAATATGATTCAAGAAAGAATCTTGTGTTGTAAAATGATTTCTTATATATTTGTTGTAGATTGTGGGATCTTGGGCAGCAGCGGTGCGTGCACTCTTATGCTGTTCATACAGATTCTGTATGGGCACTTGCTAGCACTCCAACATTTAGTCACGTGTATAGTGGTGGAAGAGATCTTTCTGTGAGTTTGCAACTATGTCTTTGAGTGCATATGTTGTCTAGAATTGTTTATGAGTCTTGTTAGACTATGGGGGTGTTTCGATCCGTGTTTTGAAACTGATCATTTGATATCAAAATCAGTTAATCCAAACACTAATAACCGATTTTTGCAACTTGAAGTCACATATGATCAGTTTGATACGCTGAACACCCCCAATATATATGTCATACGCTGTGCATCATCTTTTTATCACTCTGTACTTGTAGCTGTACTTGACAGACCTTTCTACAAGAGAGAGTGTGTTGCTTTGCACCAAGGAACATCCTATTCAGCAATTAGCACTACATGATGATGGTATATGGGTTGCAACAACAGATTCTTCTGTGCACAGATGGCCCTCTGAAGGCCTGAATCCTGAGAAGGTGTTTCAAAAAGGCGGTTCCTTCCTGGCTGGTAATTTGTCCTTTTCAAGGGCAAGGGCTTCCTTAGAAGGATCTACCCCTGTGAGTTGCCATTTTCTGGTTGATATATCTCTGTTAACATAAATGCAGTATGGTGCCTGATGATGTATATGGCCCAAGGAGTCCTATTAAACCGCTTTTCACATATAATAATTGAGAATCGGTCTTGAACATTAGAGGGACTGGCTAATGGGTCAATACAGGCCAGGTCCGGCTGACTTGATACTCATTTGTCTAAAGTAAAAAGTTATGGCAAAGATTGAGTGTGTCAAATATGATTACAAGAAATAATATTAATTTAGTAATAGTCTATAAATATAATATTAAGAGGTTTATGCATCCGAAACACACTTGTGACTTTTGATGTGTTTAACCCATTTGACCAGTTATCTTTTAAGGTCTCTTTGCTAATTGGCTTGTCAGAGATGAAGCATAACCTGAATCGACCCATCCACAAGTAACTGGGTTGACATTCCCACCGATATTAAACATACTTAGTTGTTAGGACTAAGGTAATTTAGGTTATGTGAAGAGCATTTGCTAGATGTTGCACCTTAGGTCACGAGTTGCTAACAAGAAGCGTATTGTATTTATAGACGATGAACTAAATCAAAGTATGAGAGACATAGTCATATAGGTTATTGGACATGCTTGCAGAACACCTCAGAATAGATATTTCATCGCTAAAACCTGCTGGTATATTCACATTGATTACCAGTCATACACTCATACCGCTATGTTTGTTTTTTATTGCCTGTATTTTCTATGTGAACAATAAAAAGTCATTCTTAAAAAATTGGGTGGTGATTTGTACACCACTTCTTTTTTGCCATCCACCACCAAAACAATTTTTGGACCCTTTTACCCTTGATATCTCCAAAATTAAATCTCACTTCCTCCTCTTATGCGCCTGACAAAATACCCTTCCTATCCCTCTCCAATTTTCGCACGCTCTACAACTACAAATTACGGGGTAATAGAAGACGCCTCATTTTCTTCTTCCAAAAGTTTGCATATGAACCCTATATTGGAAAACAATTTATCCCTAAACTATTTTTTCCTTTGATTATTTTACTGCTTGTTACTAGTTGCTAATTTGTTGTTCATATATATAATTTTAACAGTAGGTATTCTAACATCATATCTTAGTGATTGATTTTGTAAAACGTTTTTAATTTTTTTAAGTATTTATACTTTCAGTGGTTGAACTAGTTTTTATGCTTGTTAGTGGTTATAAATGTTTTTTTTTAAATTATATTCTTATTTGGGTCTTGAACTCATGATCCAACAGGCAAATGCTCGTATTTCAACATTTTGATGCTTAGATGCTTATTATCTGTTTCATGCTTCTATTTCAACATCTTGTTTTGGATGTTTGTAATTTTGTGAGTTATTATATTCTTAAATGTTTTGTATTTTATTGTTGTTTTTGATTTTGACGAACATATAATATGATCAAAATAAAAGGTGAAAACAGAGGTTAGTTGGATGTTACTGGAAATTCCGGTGGTTAATGAACTACATGAATATTACATTACACTATTACAGTAATATGTATAAAGAAAAATTTGATAGTTGAAGGGAGAGCTACATTAAATTGGTAAAGGAGAGTGAAAAGGGGGAAAAATTGTTGAAAAAAGCAACAGAAGAAAAGTGGTGTGGCTTGTGATCATTTAAAATCAAGAAGGGTAAAAGGGTCCAAAAAATTGTTTTGGTGGTGGATGGCAAAAAAGAGGTCGTGTACAAATCACCGCCCTAAAAAATTAAGCATTTAGATTAACTTAACCTTTATCATCGTGGAGAAACTATATCCGTGTATTTGTATCTGATCAATAGTGCTACCGTTGACTTTTGATAATGTACTGGTACTTGACATAGTTGATGCCATTGATAATGAGAGAATTAAACAAAACGAAAGTATATATGATCTAAGTTTCTGTAGTACATTAATATTCTGTGTTACTTGCACAGTATTCCTACAATGTCAATAAGTCCTATATGTCGGGATAAAAGGCTGTTCGCATTGCAGTGATGTTTGTGGTAGTTGTGGATAGGTTCTTCACTGTTTGTACTCATGTATATGTGGATGTATAACTGTTTCATACATAGCAAGCTAACTGATGTGTTGTACTGGTAGGTTCCTGTGTATAGAACGCCCACTTTTAGTATAGAAGGGATTCCAGGGATAGTGCAACATGAAATATTGAACAATAGGAGGCATGTCCTGACCAAGGTAATCATATGTTTGTTGTTTCTTACATTCTTCAATAGTTTGACAGTTTCTATATACCTTTCATCTCTTATATTGTCTTGTTTTTCTTGAGGAACAAAATTACACAGAACTGATGGTGTGAAATTTCTCTTTGATAGGACAATGCTGGTTCTGTGAAGCTTTGGGAGATCACTAGAGGTGTTGTAATTGAGGACTATGGACAGGTTATTCACATGCTGTTTTGGATTAAGTGATTATCTATATATATATATATATTGGCTTCTAGAGGGATATGTAGTTGAGGCAGCAGGTTCAACCCATATACGTGTAAATGGGTTGATTCGGGTGATAATTCACATAACGGGTTAGATGGGTAGTTCAAAAACCTGGTTAAAAAATGGATTGGGGCGAAAGTGAGCTCAGGTGTAGCTAATAGCTCACAACCTCTTAAATTGCTTTACTGAATAATATTTAATTGGTAATTTTTTATTTGAAAAGGAATTTAATAGTATATAATTGATATAGTTCTAACTTTATTTATATGATGATTATCTATTAAATTAAAGAAAAAAGCAACAAAAAATGTTTGTGGGTCACCCCTACCATTTTGTTACCTCTATTATGTAGCACTGGTAGCTATCACTTTAGCAGAAGATTTGTATTTGCTGGCATCTTAGATTGTCATTATCATTAAACATACGCTTCATCTGTTGATCTTTACTTTTGGTTCTTTGTAACTGGTTTAGTGGGTTAATGTCCCACAATTTCTTATATCGTGATGTTGATGTTTATGTTCCAGGTTTCATTTGAAGAGAAGAAAGAAGAACTATTTGAGATGGTATGTAATATGTATCAACAGATAGTTATAGAAACAAAGAGTTTCATTAGTCTTCCTTGGTCCCATTTTAACTGTACTTTAGTTTTTCAGGTAAGCATTCCTGCATGGTTCACTGCTGACACCAGGCTGGGAAGCTTGTCTATACATTTGGATACCCCTCAGTGCTTTTCTGCAGAAATGTATTCTGCTGATCTCAATATCATTGAGAAAGCTGAGGATGACAAGGTACACATAGTTTTAGCTTATATATTGTGTATGCATTTAATAACTGTCTGAATTCATAGCATCAAATGTGCAAAGTTGTGAAGGGCTGAAAGATATCTTTGTAATGCTTTGAACTTAAAATGTACATGTAATTAACTTTTGCAGCTGCATTCATTTTAGTTGGTTAAAACTCTCACTGGGTTTGAAGCATTCTTAGTCTTTAGTAGCCTTTTTTATATTCAAATTTAGATATTTAGTCTGCAAAGTAAGGATATGGCTGCAAACATATGCGTCATGCCGGACATGTTTGCCTGAAAATTTCATTAGATCGGGTGCTTTGTATTCCTAACTGTTACAGGTAGGAGTGTGATGTTGATGTGTGTGAATAAATTTTTTTATCTAAAATTTTTACCCACTCAAATTATTCATACAGGCTTGGTGTACTTGTTCGTTTGTAATCTTTCTTGTAAAGATTATACATTGATTCAGTGGATGTGTAATTTGGTTGTTTACTGTGTCTGATTTCTTCTTTATTGATTTAATGTCTATGTTATGCCTTTTAAATATTATATAGCATACCTTTAGGTGGACTATTGAAAGCCTTGCTGGCCATTAACTGCTTTCACACAGTAGAATAATCTCTCTGTTCTTTGCAGATCAACCTGGCTCGAGAAACTATCAAAGGACTGTTGGTTCATTGGTTGGCTAAGAAAAAACACAAGTTTGTGTTCCAACCTTCAGTCAATGGAGAACTTCCGTCTGGCAGAGATATATCTTCCAGGAGTATTACACTTTCAAGAGGTGAGGTAGATGGCAATGCTGAAAATGATTCGGTGGTGTATCCACCATTTGCATTCTCAACTGCTTGCCCTCCTTCAATTATTACTGAGGGTTCTCAAAATGGACCATGGAGGAAAAGAATTACAGACCTGGATCGAACTGAGGATGAGAAGGACTTTCCTTGGTGGGTTTTAGATTGTATTTTGCATAATCGGCTACCCCCTAGGGAACATACCAAGTAAGTTATTATTCTCCTTTTCTTAGAGGTATCGGTTTAAACCTACCAAGAAGGTTGCATTTGGGTTTTTTTATTTGTAACAAGACTTATGGGTAAAAATAGGAAGAATGGCTGTCAAGGAAGTGATTTGAGTGGGTTGAACGGGCTGAACGTTGTCAAAAGTTCACGTAAATTCTTAGAACCGTCCAAATCGTTTATTTTTAGATAATTAGATTATTATCACATGTGATAATTGCATAAAGTGGTTGCCAACTTTACAATTGTTATTTTAGGTAACATCTCTTGTTACCCAGAAAAATCCTTTACTTCTAAAAAATTGATAATTTTTTTTTCAGAATGTTAGAAGAAACCCACTTCAGAAAGAAACCATGTTGACTATCTTTTTTGGGGGTGCTGAAGCTGAATTGACTTTGATGGAGCTATTAGTTACCCTTTTTCTGCTATAAAAGTTGTAATTTACTTTGAATCGAAACTTTGTGGGTTTTCAATTTGGCAAAAAAAGTTGGTTACACAAAATAGAAATTGGACCAATGCAGTTCTTCCTTTTTAATAATATAAATTATGTAATTTTTCTAATACATCAATTATTTATAAAGCTCTTTAAAGAAGAATTGGAGGGTCAATAAAACCCAATCAGCCGACCCAACCCGTTGTGACTGAATTACCCTTTTAAACCCAAATCAGATTGACCTGTTGCCTGTCCCTCCTGCTTTACCGATTTATCTGTGCAACCTTGTGTGCCACCCCACCTGCCCATCATATTATGAAAAGAACACACAGAAAATTACATAGGGTACACACCTTCAGAGAATCAAACCTCACAGTTTCATTATAAGTCATGTGTGAATTTTGATGCTAGAGATCCAAATTGTTTGATTTGTTACCAGCTATTCTTTGAGAATCATCATTTAAGATTATCTCCATATTTCAGGTGCAGCTTCTATTTACATCCATGTGAAGGTTCAGCTGCCCAGATTTTGACGCAAGGAAAACTTAGTGCACCACGCATTCTAAGAATACACAAGGTTTAGTGTGATAAAAATGGCTTTTATTGACGCTATTGAAGTTCCTGTATCATGTCCCGAAAGCCCACCAACAGCACAATGTGATCACTAGAGGTGCCAAAATGGGCTGGTCGGGGCAGGTTAGATATTGAGTCAAAAAAATTTATGGGTCAGATTGGGTTCACCCGAAACACTGTATATTTATATATATAAATATAATTAGTGTGTCAAAATTGATTTGAAATAGTATTTGCAATGTGTTCTTTATACAAAAACATTTTGGACTACTTTTAATCTGTTTGACCCTTTCCATTTTAAGCTATTTTGTGGTTTTTAAATTCTTGGTTTGACCTATTAGAGATGAAAATTACCTGAACCAACCCATTGATAAGTAAGTGAATTGAGACTGCCACCTCAAGCAAGAGCTCTTACCTTTGCTTCCCATGTGAAAGTTGTGGTCAGCTCCTTCTAGTTTTACTCTGATGTTGTTCCTACTATTAGTTTAGGATGTCCAGGTCATGTAGTTATTGTAATTTTAGATATCACGTGCCTACTTAAATTGAGGGGACAACGAAAAGAAGGGGCCATTATTAGTATTTCTAGTAGAGATGACAAATGGGCGGGCTGGGTGACAAAATAAAATGTGCTCTGGTCAAACAGGTAATTTTTATAGTATGGGTTGGCTTGACCAGCAAGCACTTTTTTGTATAGTACTACGTATAAACTCTTCTATTGATAACACATTCCTTATAATTTCATTACACTAATCTGTACTTGGGATTTTCGATTTTTGATCTGTTTGATGGGTTCCCTTTTAGCTATTCTCTTGTTTTTTTATATTACTTGTTTGGCCAATTAGAGATAACATATAACCCAAATTAACTCATTCATTAGTGAACAGGTTGAAATTCTCACTTTTAGTTCCTAGTTTGTAACTTTTTACTTTTCTAACGGATGGTATGTAGGACAATGGTCCTCAATATTAACTATATTGTCATACTTTTTGTGTCAGGTTGTTAATTACGTTGTGGAGAAGCTGGTTTTAGACAAGCCCGTAGATAGCTTGAGTAGTGAGGGAACTTTTGCTCCTGGGTCAGTTGGTGGAGATGGATCTTTTAGATCCGGATTGAAGGCATGGAAGCCAAAGCCTTCTTTAGAGATCTTGTGCAATAATCAGGCAAGTTTCTAGTTTACTGTGGTTCATTGGTATTATTGGTTTTGGCATGTTCGTTATGCTTCAGTTAGAGGTGGCAATATGGGGCGGTCAGGCTGGTTAGGTAACTGAATTAAGTGGACACTTTTCAGTACGAAGCGTAATGGATTGCATTGAGCTGGGTTGATTACATAAACGATGTTATTATTAATCTTGATCTGTGAATACAACATATGGTGGTTGTATGCTTTAATTATACCTGTTTGACCTATCCTTTTCTAGGTTCATTTTTAATATGACCTGTTTGAGATATAAGACAAGCCAAATCAACCCATTTGTAAGCAAATTGGTCAAAATTTACACCTCTAGCTTCATTTACATGATCAAACGCCTTATGCTTATATCATCATATATTGGTTAACTCCATATGAAACTTCTAGAAAAAATATTGTTAGTGCTCATTCCTAATGTCCCTTTTGCAGGTGTTGACACCCGACATGAGCTTAGCAACAGTCCGAGCTTATATATGGAAAAAACCTGAGGACCTTGTCCTCAACTACAGGGTTGTGTCAGGAAGATGATTGTGTCCATGGGTGCAAATGCTTCGGGTAGGTGTGTAGGTGCCATCTCATGTCATTCATACAAAATCTAAGCCAGATTTGTGCCCCGAAACCGAACCTCAAAACTCTGTTGGTTAAGTCCAATTTAATAATGTTTGTAACAAATTTCATCATGGATTGTCTAGTTGACATTCTACAGTCTATATTGTTATTTTCATCAGGTGGCAAAATGGGTGTGCGGGTAATGGATGAAAACATGTCACGTTGGGTTGACCTGCAAACACATCTATATTTTCTTAATCTATAAATAATTAATAATATGATTATAATTGTCTAACAAGAATAATGTGAAATCCTTTCATTTAAGCTATTTTGCAAGGTCTTATGCTCTTGAATACATTTTGGACGACTTTTAACCAATTGGCCTGCTCGACCCATTTGACGTGTTTCCTATTTAGTAAAATCTTCTAGTTTAACCTATTTGACCCTTTACAGATAAATCATCATTCAAATTAACCCATTAGGTTAAAATTCGCACGCTTATCTCATATTTAACTGGACCTCTAATGGGGTAGTTTGCATCTATGTCTGTATGAATTGGTTTTTGTACTTTGCATTGATATCTGTATATTTAAACAAATTAAACAACATCTTGATCATGTTTCTTTTGCAGGTTCAGTGTGAGCAATTTAGCAATCACAGGTGCTAGTCTTATTCCATTGCATCCATGTTCGGGAGTCGTTTTCTCTCTGCACAGGTGATGTTCTTATTGCATTGGTACACACTGAACTCATTAATCGGTGTGATGGATTAGTATTTCTGACTTTTTGACCATGAGGGCTGTTGACTTCAGAGAAGGAAGAATTAAAAGCAAAGTAAAACAACTCTCTAGGATCCCTTAGAAGGTACTTTCTGGTTGCTGGGTTGGTGTCAAATAGCTTTGTAGATTTGTTTGTTTGGGGAGGAGTTTATAAGAAACCACAAATTTTTAGCATGATCAAGGTAATTTCTTCTAAATATATATCATTGTCACCTGTACCAAACATATTAAGTTGGGGGTTTTGTTTGGCTTTCTCCTTTTTCTTGTAGTTTTGTATGACTTCAGTTGTAGACTTGTAGACTGTGATTGTGTTGTTAGTGGTATAAAAATTTGTTTGTTTTATTTTTGCTTTACCCATTTTAGTAGTTTCCTTTTTCCTTTATATGTACTCTGGACCTTTGGTTGTGCCGTTAAATAATGTGACTATGTTGTCTAAAGTTTAGTGAGAATCGCTATCGAGAAATCTAGATCTTTAGTAACTAGTGGTTAAGTGGACAAACGAATGTTTGAACATTACAGTGGAGATGTATAATATAATAGTGAAAGTGCCCATCTATTTTGTAGAATTAAAAGCAGCACTTGAAGTTTTTGCATTTTTGTTTGTGGCTAAGTGTGTCTTTTAAGGTAAATCGTGCAAGATATTTGTTTGAGACCTATATGAATCGATAGATGGATTTAATTGGTCAGTACGTGATTGTATACTTATTTATTTATTTTTGTTTTAAGGGATTGGCTAACTTGTAATCTAAGAGCATAGATTAAACTTCATCAAAATTATCAAAACAATGTAAATATATCACAAAAACCAAATAGTAAACTTACAAATTTCTTATTGTACATGTATAGTAATTATGTTTATGTTATTTAATAAAATTACTTTATTAAATGTTTATTAACTTATGCTTTTAAGGTGCTAGTTAGACTTTCCGTTATTTTAATATTTACTTGTAGTATAGTTTTTTAATTTAGTTAAGTTTACATTGTAAAATAGTGGTCCACGGTCCTTTTGTAAGCAATCTCTTTACTATCGGAGTATATGAATAACTATTTACATCTTAGCTTCTCATAGATGGGATTGAGTATTTTTGTTGCATTATACTAGTGAAGTAGTGTGGACTAAGAGAGATGCTTAGAGCATCTTGTAATATTATTATAACTAAATTGTTTTATTGGATAAAGGTATGTTTGTTTATATATGAGTTGAAAGTATGGGCATCTTGTGATGATTACCGTCTTCTTTAGCAATAGAAAAGATAATGCAAAGGAAAAAGTAGACATGGTGGCATGCAACAAAAACTATTTGAAGTAGAAGAATATAAAACCGTAATTAGAAACAGCCGTCAAAATATTACTATTTAAATGCACGAAAATAATAGAAACAAAGAGCATAAAAAGCTCAATTTGGAGTGAAACCTATATAGCTTGCATTTGTCAAGCCTTTAGAAAGGACAAAGATGTGTGTATTTTTATACGGAACGTACGATGAAAAATATCAAGATTATAAGTAGTATGCCAAATTTAAGAAAGAGTCAAAACAACATGCCTAATAATACCCAAACCTATAGGTACAAAACCTACATGAATTAGGTACAAAACTTAATTATGCAATCACAAAATATGTTAAGAAAAATATCTCAATGACAATTTTTTCTAATTGTTTTTTTGTTTAGGGTTAAAATGTTAGTTTTACTTTATTAATATTATTAAGTTGAATGAAACACTCATTATCCTTCTTTTTAATGCCCACAAGCCACCAAGTTGGTGTATAGATTTGCAAGATTCATAGATAATAATATCTCATCATTCATTTGTTTAAGTATGCTTTCTTTATGAAGTTATGCTAATGATTGAATTAATTGTGGTTAAGTGGTGCCAAGTGTTGGGATATTTACAAATGCTTGAAGCATTAATTGGAAAATTGTACAATGAAAAGTACATAAAGTTAAGGCACAAGAGACTTAACATAAATTACAAACGTCTATGTTAATTAATGCATAAACATATAAAAGTGGTGGATGCTTTGCTCAACTTTGTTATCTTCTATTAACGATAACAATTTTTAATTCAATCAAAAGATGTTTTAGTAAACGACGAAAAACTTAGCAACGAAAGGTTTTTCATGATCTAATTTGAGTGCATTACGTCTTTCATTTTAGTTCGACGGCTACTCATATTAAAGTACTGTTTGGTGCAAGCTTAATCTAGTGTTAGGCTACTTTTAGATCACCAGTTACTTTTAAAATATAACCCTTCATAATCTTTTGGTTCTTCGACATGTATCGATATTCACATGTGAACGAAAGAGTAATATTGGTGTTCTAACGCGTTCTCAACTTTTAAGTGATTATCAAACGAATTATCCTAGTGAATCTATAATTGATACGCACACTCTCTCTATGTGATAGATCATAAATTTCTCAAAATCACTCAAATAGTTTCATGCAATTTTGGAATTTGGAGTAAAAAAATTGCTTACATGATTAAAGTGGCTTATTTTGATGACAAAAAGTTACAACTTACGAAAAATTGAATTATTAGCTTCAAAATATGTTGATGAAGTCGCTACACATAAAGAATAAGTTCTAGTTCTATGGATAATATATACAGTACAAAATTTCACCCCTTTGCTTTACTGATCTTGAATTAAAATTAAAACAATAGTATATGGTCATAGTGGGTGTATCATTACAGTGATTTTTAATGCTTTTATTACTATTGTATTATTATAATCATAATGCCCAACAATATATCTAAGGCCCAGGGTGATTGGGGATAAGAAGATATTTGAATGGGGTTCCTTTTTTGTTTATAGACATATAATACTATCTTTGCTTTTCTACTATTGAAATTTACCAACTCTATCCCTTTTAACAACAAAAAATGTTTACAAAATCTTAATGTATATCAACATATAAGAAACATATATGTTTTTTTTTTAATTTTAGTTGTTCTTACAAGTCTGTAAACATGTGTAATTATAATTAAATTAAAATATATATATATATATATATATATATATATATATATATGATAAAACCTACTAAAAAGAAGACCAATTGCAATACATTTCTAAATATAATAATAATAAATACAAAAATAAAAGGAGAGACGTATTTTATGCAACATTTCAGTTAAATTTGACATATCTTTTATGCTCATTATTTTTTCTATCACATGTGATATCTCGACATCGGGCCAAGGTTTAATGTAAACAAATAAGATAAGGCTTACGAAACTTAAAATTTGTTATGAGATACATAACTTCTACATATATTGATTATAAAAACAATAAATCAAACTAGAAGTATTTGAACAATTCTACAATTGTTTTTATGTTTATAGACAAATATTTTTAAATATTTTTATGTTTATGGTTCTATTTTATAATCACCCATATAGTTCTTTTTAAAAATATATCTTTTAAAAATACCAAAAAGTTCAATCCGATTAGTCCCAGGCTCCCAGCTTGACTGGTTGGACACTACAAAGTCTCGGCCAATTAGTCGTTGTCTAGTGATGTTCGCAAATATATTGCTTGAAATAAAGACATCTAATTATACTTATCTAGCTGGTTGGGGGATTGGTATTGAATCACTAATCTTTTCAATACACCTTAGTGCTTCTATCAATCATCCACCTTGATTATCCAAGATTTCATATTATATTGGTTATTATTATTAGGTAGAGGTCATAGCAGCAAATTAAGATGATAGTTACATATATAAGTGGTAAAATGAATGGGTCGGATCGGGTCGGGTCGGATCACGGGTCTAGATGGGTTTGAGTCCTTATGGGTTCGAGTCTAGATGGGTCATTTAGAATGATGGGTCTAAACGGGTCCGGGTCAAATGAGTCTCAGGTCGAGTCATCGGGTTTTTACCAAATTGTTTTTTAAAGTTTGAGTGAAAAATGAAATGGGGTGGGAAAAAAATTACCCACTAGACCCATCTAGACCAGTTGGTTAATTGTTACACAATTAGATGTTGTATTAGAAAACCCAATTATACCTATCCAAAAAATAGGGAGGAGACCCAACAAACTCATCAATTCATAAATATTATCCAAATTGACCCATAATTAACCAATGAGTTTAAAATTGTCACATCTAGTTACATATAGTTACATATATGTATGTATGCATTAAAATAAGAGACCAACTTTGTGTTTCTGATTATTATTTTATATATAATAAAATATATATAAAATTACTTCTTAAAGAACCTAAAACACAAAAGTATTTATATGCGGATATCTATGTTGCAAGTTGTCGAATTAGAAGTTTTACTCATTTTGATAGTCGCTGATTATTCTTTGTTGTTGAACATTTTTTATTTCATTAAAGCTAGATTCTTGCAATTTTGTGTTTTCCATTTGAAGTTGACAATTTTACACGAATTTATGTCCAAAAAGAAAAATGATAAATTTTCTTTGTACGAATATTAAATAATTAGTTTTTTATGATGTAAAGATAAAAGGGATTAAACCATGCATAGTCATTGTCAACGAGACCATATATTAATGAAACACTTATCTATATTATAGTATAAAAATACATCAAAAGTACTCCGTATTATTTAGATATGATATCCACTTAATATGGTACCTATTCGATCTGCAAATATAGATAAGTATTTGTTTGTGGATTGCTACTGAATCACCAACCATTTATGAATAACATGTTAGAAAAGTACTTTTAAAGGAATCATGTTTAGTGATTTTTGCGATTTTTCAACTTAACATTTTGAAGATATTTGAGTTTTAAATATGCAGGAGGAAATGGGTTTAGCAACACATGACACATTCATATTAGTTCCCTTATTCTCACAAAAAATTGGTGTACCCTTTTGAACCTTATACTAAATATAAACTAAACAATAACCCCAAATGAGGGTCCAACGTTTGTAGGCTTGGTCAATTTTATCTGAGAGTTATATATTAATATTAATATTAATGAATTATAAGTTAAGGTACTCTTGTCAGTACTTTTAATAATGAGATTTAATGAAAAAATGTCGTGTTTCTTCGCATGAACGGACGTTTATCTTTTGCAAACCGCTGTGTCACATTAAACATTGTCTTTGTAAAGTACATGACAACTAGCTAGCTAGTAAGTGTTGTCGACTATAACATTTACCATACGTAGATTCTTAGATAATGTTCATCACATTTAGGATTTAACATCTAGTAGTTGTAGCTTATTTGGATAATTGTGGTACCTAATTGTATCCATTAAACTCACATAGTGTCAACCAACAATTACATTTGTTTTAGCAAACTTACATATTTTTAAAAAGGGTTTGGCTAACCTTCATTAAATGCGGTAGAACTTTGCTAAATATATTTTATCACAAAAATTCATTTACTAAACTCACTAATTTTCAATTATACATCTTTATAATTACAAGTTAGACTTTCCTTCTTTAAATAAAAGCTACATGTAACAAATTAAGGTGACGTTTCATGTTCCATTTTTTATGCTACAAATGGCAATTCAGACTCCACTATTCATCATCCCCTAACATGCTATAAGCCAATTTTATGCCTTTTTCATCCGGATAAAGAGGCTTTTACATCTTAAACTCACCTAATATGTTTTAGTACTCTAACAAAAGTTTAAATACAAAATATAATTTATAATCTTGAACAATGTTGCTGATTTTAGTTTTTCAAAGTGACTATTTTAAGTAACTAAATTGAAACATTTAACATAATAACGACATGATTTGATTCAAATGATCACCTCTTTCTGCCTTATTCTCACACAAATAACTTTATTAATGTTTATATTACAATAAACGTAATTTAATATTGAAACTACTACAAGCTCTAAAGGTAAACTATTTTATTCCTAACGTATTCAAACTCAAAAAACACTATAGTACTCAATAATAATATTACTCCCTTCATCCCAAAATAAATGTCCATATTATTATTTATATTTATCCTAAAATAATTGTTCACTGACGCAAAATAACTATTAAAAATCATTAAACTCTTTAAATTACCCTCGTTTATTACTCTCAATCATTTAGTTCTTAAATAAATTATGTCAAACTTGTATTGGATATAAGGGCAAAACTGAAATTTACTCGATTTATCTTAATCACAACTAAAAAAAATTGGGAACACTTTCTATGAGATGAGGAGAGTATATATGAACTTCTCACTTACTTATGGCCTAATGTTTTCTTCGTATTCTTTTCCTTCTAATTTACTGAATTATTTTCTTTCTTTTAAAGAATATAAAATGAATATCTCATGTTCTATCCACTAACATATTTACACTTTAGTTAATATGATTGAATTATATATACAATATATTAGTTATATGCATGAAACCTAGATGAATTGAATCTATTGAGTCAATTTAGTGACTAATGGGTTCTTAAAAATTACACAATATTTACACAAATATAAGTATAAATAATATCGACTAACTTAAAGAGCTATAACTTTCAAGTATCTAAAAATGTATATTTTTATGATCCCGCAGGATTAAAAAAAAACTCGTTATACATAATTTACCTTTTCACCATCGATTTTTAAGAGTGCGTACGAGATTGCATTTGTAAAACAGGTTTTGCATTTTTAAAGCATTTTTAAAACGACATTTTGAAACAGCATGCACCACCTTGAATTTCCAAAACTACATTTTCTGTTTAACAAAATGCAAATAACTATTTTTTACCGAACATTTTACTTTTAATTATTTTCGATTTACGAACACAATAATCATATAATATCCACAAAAATTTCACAACTTGGAGTCTTGGAGATAGGAAGTATGAAAGAGAAGAGTAAACTTAGAAATTTTGAATTTTACAACAATTTTGTTTCTCGTATTGTTCCAAATCATTATCAATGAGTAACATAAATAACCAAAACTCAAGAGTTTAACTTTTGTAAAAGTAGAACAATAATAACAGAATGAGAAAAGATGGTGCGATAAACTGCTGTAAAATTCATGTGACGTGAACGTCATTAAATTATCTTATCATTTGCGTACACTTATTTATTAGGTGTATATAAATCACTAGTTAATTTTTTTTTATCACAACTAAAACTTTCACCCAAAATGCACGAGTTAAATTTTTTCTTAAAAAGCCAGATTTCCTTATAACCTCAAATTTAGCACCAAAAAAAATGATATAAAACTAAGTTTGTTACTCTAATATTTTAGAGATAAAAGTAAAAAAAAAACAAAAAACACAGAGGGTTTTAAGGTAAAATTTTCACTATTTGACAAAAAAAAACCCAGCAGAAATTGAAATTAAAAAATCATCTCATGAACTTGACATTAAACAACTTTTATGATCAAACACCAAGCATTTTAGAAAATAATTACAAATCAACAAATACCGCTGTAAAAAGTTTCAGTAAATAAATTTATCCACAGAACCAAAAATCACGAACTTTAATAAATTCCGGAAAAGATGAAGAAACAAAAAAACAGAGGATGTTGAAACTGCTGACATTCATAAACTAAACCTTTTTTATGATAAAAGATATATAAATACGTAATAATTAATGATAATTTCACAGAAACCCAAAAATCCATTGTTTTAAATTTTTAACTTTTGGATATAGAAAACAGAGGAGATTTAGAAACTGCAGCAGGCATTCATACCCCACACCATTTTCATGATCAAAGACAATCATAAAAACCATAATTTTTTAAAGACCATCTTTAATTCGCTACCCCCACCTTAATCCACATAACAAGATTGAATTAAAAAAACGAAATATTAATTCTTGAAGCAAAATAATAAAAAAATGGAGAATTTTAAAGCTGCTGGGAATCATATTTAGATCATATACAATCATAACACCTAAAAAAACTAATTACCAAAAATATTTCACATAAAAAGCAAAAAACATATAAAAAACTTTCAACATGGGTTTGTTTCATCAGCCTGGAAAAACCCCGGTTCAAGTTTGTTTCTACAAACCGGACAAACCGGGTTTTTGGAGAACCAAGTATCCGCGCATTGTACATGAAACCCGTGGTTACAACCCGGAACCACTCTCACAGTTTGCTCCATTTCAATATCATCTAAACAAACCGAACATTCAGTCGTAACACCGAGTTCTTTACCGGTTGTTGTCGGGATTTTGTCAAGCTCCGCCGGTGAAAGTCCGGTTGCGGTGGTGGGTTTAACCGGCGCCGTCATTTCAGGGAGGTGTCTTGCGGCGTACCATAGCAAACACATGTAAACAAGGAACACAACACTCATACCGGCGCACGGTAGAAACAGGGCTAAAAATAAAGATGGCATCATTTTAAAAAAATTTGTGTGGAGTAACGTACGCACCACGGTGCACGATAAGGCTTCTTTAGTAGGTTGAGGTTTATGAAATGGAACTCTTTTGAGGTGAAGTACACCCTTTGGATTGTAACTAAAGGGTATTTATATATGAGGTGTGTTTTGTGTGCAATTGGCCAATTGTTTAATAACCCCTTTTTGGTAATTGTTTATTTTTTTGGTAAATGTTTGGCAAAGGTATTTTAAGGTAAAGTGTATAAATAGATTAATCATTGGCGTCATTTTTTCTTTGAAAATAATCGAAATGACGATATAAATGGGTGTTTAGGTTCGTAAAAAGCAGTGAAAATGTGACATGGATCACGTCGTATATGTCCAAAATGTTTTGATTCACATGGAAAACGAGGTTCTACTAATTAGATCAAGAATTGTGTGAATACAACTGTAACATGTTCATTAAATCGCGCGCCTCATCATAATTGAAAAACGTTCAAAATAGGTTAGGAAATTTGCCTTTTCGGGTGCTTGTGAAACTATGGAAGTTGTGTTTGTGTGTTTGATTGCGATTAGATTTTTAATTTGAGGTAGACATATATAGTGTATTATGGTAGGAAAACGTACTCAAAATGAGTTGATCATGCAGATGACCAACGACTTTGATTCACGAACCTAGACAAGGTTTTGATGTAATGCTTCTATTATTTGAAGTGGCTAACCTTCGTTGTACAATCTAAGAACGTACAAGAGGTTGATTGAGTAGTAGTATTGATTTTCCAAGTACAATATATATATATATATATATATAGAGAGAGAGAGAGAGAGAGGTTGATGTTTGTACGTAGTTATCGAAATTTCAATTTATTGAGATGACATGTGACATTAGTACATGCATTATCACCTCTTATAAGTACTTTTATTAGTGTAAGAAATTAATTTATAGTTAGGTGGAAACGTATTTATGAGTATGGTAGGCACCAAATAAGTCTATGTCGTATTTTAATTCTGGGGTAAATATATAAAAATATAATTAATTATAATCTTATATTTATAGTGTGTACTCAACTATTTAGGCTTTCATTGTGTGTAACAAACTATTTATTTCTTTCCATTGTATGCAATTTGGTGATGTGTCAACGTGTAAGGATGACACGTGGCACCTTATATAGATGACACGTGTAAAAATGCCGGAAATTACATACAATGAAAAAAAAATAGTTTGTTACATACAATGAAAACCCGAATAGTTGAATACATACTATGAATGTCAGGTGATAGTTAATTGCATGTTTATGTTGTTACCCCTTTAATTCACCATCCACAACCTGTAGTAATCATTTTCATGGAACTAATTGGATGATTTACGGATATTTTCTATATAATTGAAACAACTATACTTAATTATGTTCACAATTTATTACTTTAAACTAATTTTATGGACATATAATTGTGGCCTTAATTCATCATCGATAACCTGTAGTAATCAATTTTAGGCAACTAATTGGATGACTTATGGATATTTTTTTATATAATTGAAACAATAGAAATGATTTCTTCACTTAATTTTTACAAAAGATTTTTTACAAAATGACATTCACCAATAAAATTAGAAGTGATAAGCAAGAGAGATAAAAAAACGAAGTGATTTGATTAGACGAAACCCGTGTTAATAATGGTTTAATTCTCAAAGTTTAACATCTTTTTCGTTTTAATCACTCGATTTTTTTATAATGATTTAGTTCTCGAAGTTTCAGAATTTTAGTGATTTAAGCGTAAAGTTTAAATATACTTCAAACAAATTGATGCTTTTATCTTTAATACGGAGTAATGATTTTGACCTTTTAAGTTTTTTTTTAGTTTAATCATCAAATTTACAAAAATTTAATGGTTTAACCATTTGAAAGGTTAAACTAGCTAGTCAATACAAATCTGAAGGATTAAAACATGAGGAAAAAACTTGAATGGTTAAAACGAAAAAAAATATAACTATAACTTTAAGGATTAAATTATTATTAACTCGATGAAACCATATGCCACATTATTTTGTGGATATTGTTTTGTACTGTACAATTTTAGTACTTTAAATTAATTTTATATCATGTAGTAATCAATTTCATGCAACTAATTGGATGATTTACGGATATTTTCTATATATACTAGCATTTTGTCCGCGCAATGCAATGGGTAGTTATTAAGGTTATAACTTTGTTTTTGCGAATATTCAATTAAGACTATATGGAGATAATTCATATACGGGTTATTAATATAGATAAGAAAATAAGTAGTGCAGAGTATTAAATAGTTAGAAATATTTTGGGAAAGATTTGTCTATTTTGGTCTATTTTAAAGATGAAAATGTTTGGTTATGACCAATTAAGAGGGGTAATTTTGTCAAAAAAATATTAAGAATTTTAAGATTAAAAAAAGTAGTTAAAGATAATTGAAATAACTATACTTAATTATGTTCAAACTTTATTATTTTAAATTAATTTTGGATATAATTTGTAGCTTCGAAAAGGGTCGTTTCAGTATTTTGTTAAATTTTATCGAGTTACTAAACATTAAGGGAGCTGATAAATACAACACAAAAAGTAATTCATACACCAGATTTATGTTATAGTGCACTTGTACCGAACAAAATCTGTTGTACAGTTTGTTGCATATATAATTTATTTTGTTGTATTTATCAACTTCAGCTGTTGTACAATTTATTGCATATATAATTTATTTTGCTGTATTTTTCAACTCCCAAACATTAACTCCGTCGTTGTACGTGTTAAGTTTATGGGCATTTTTGTATGTATATACTTCACATTTGTATGTCTAGATTAAAAAAGTGCAACACTTCATAAATATAGCCATTCTTTGTTTATATATCTTTAACGACCAAACTATTGTACAAATTTTGAAAATACTTTTAGTATTTTCGATCATAATAATCGAGATTTTTTCATGTACCTATATTTTATAATAATTATATAATAATGTTAACTTCAATTTTTAAATTAGGGGTGTTATTCAGATGTATTATGCAGATTTTGAATTATTCAAACAAGATTATTTGGATTTTGGACACTCACAAATTAATCCATAATCCTAACTATATAAGAAACGTATTAATCGAAACAGATTAAACGGATTTGGATCAGTGTTAAGATTAAACGGCCTCACACGAATTAGCTTATATTGTGCGTTTGATTTCAATAAAGACTAAATGTAACAAATATTTTACATTTAAATCAATAATCTAAACAAACATAAGATGTAATAATAGATCATATTATAAGATCCATATTCCAATTTCAACTTCTAACGTTCAAAATTTAGATGAAAAGTATTTTTTTTACTTTTACCTTTGATTGGAGAAATGTTAGAGAATACGGTGTGGTGATTTTATCGTCAAAGTGTTTTGGGAACAATGTTTTTGCTAAAGGTCTATAGTGTGGTGGATAGTGTTCTAAAGTTTTTTTTGTCAAATGTAAATAAATGTATAAATTAATATTTAAAAACAAATAAATTAAATAAACAACATTTAATTCATTAAAAAAACAAAAAAACAAATTACAAGTCCTAAAAATTAAAATGCAATACAAAATAACATCAATAATCTCCGTCCCCCGATCTCGTTCCGTATGGCCATCCCATAGTCTCGTAAATCTTCATCTTCTCCACCCCAAAGTGGAACATTGCTCTTCTCGACGTCTGAAACCCGTCGACGCTCAGGATCGCCAGTCGTATCGCCATCGGGAATGTCATCCCGATGCGGTAGAACGTCTTCCGACGACATTCTCAACCCAAAATGACGAGCCCCCACACAACGTGTGCTCAGACTTCTCTATTCACTAGGTATAATACCATTTACCCTAAATATTAAGACTTCTATAATATATATTATATGATACAAAGTATATTTTAAGATTTAATTTATAGCTAATTTTTAGATGATATACAGATGTGAGTAAAAATATACCACATATTATTTAATTACTTAATTTGTATAGGAATTATTCGGATATATCTAAATAATTTAATTATGATTCTTTATCATATCCGTTTAATCCATTTAACTACTCCGTAAAACTGACTAATCCGGTCCATTTAACCTATATCGGATTTGGATCAGATGGATTATTCGGATTCTGATAAAAGTGACACCCCTAATTTAAATACTTATAAATGTAGATACACTTAATATTTAAAAAAAAAATGAAATATATCCGTATCCAAATTTTTGGGTTCAAAGTTTAGATCACAAAATTTGGATAGGGTTTTAGATGGTGAAATATACCATTCATAAATTCGGATATCCGAATTTCATGTATCCGAAGCTTCAAATATCTGAAAATATTTAGATGGTGAATAGAGAAACCCGACGACGCTCAGGATCGCCAGTCGGACCGCCATCGAGAATGTCATCCCGATGTGGTAGAACGCTGTCCAACGACATTCTCAACCCAAAATGACGACCCCCACACAACGTGTGCTCAGACTTCTCTATTCACTAAGTATAATACCATTTACCCTAAATATTAAGACTTCTATAATATATATACAGAGTATATTTTAAGATTTAATTTATAGCTAATTTTTAGATGATATACATATGTTAGTAAAAATATACCACATATTATTTAATTACTTAATTTGTATAGGAATTATTCGGATATATCCAAATAATTTAATTATGATTCTTTATCATATCCGTTTAATCCATTTAACTACTCCGTAAAACTGAATAATCCGGTCCATTTAACCTATATCGGATTTGGATCAGATGGATTATTCGGATTCTGATAAAAGTGACACCCCTAATTTAAATACTTATAAATGTAGATACAGTTAATATTTTCAAAAAAAAAAATGAAATATATCCGTATCCAAATTTTTGGGTTCAAAGTTTAGATCACAAAATTTGGATAGGGTTTTAGATGGTGAAATATACCATTCATAAATTTGGATATCCGAATTTCATGTATTCGAAGCTTCAAATATCTGAAAATAAACACCGCTAACTAGACCAATGGCTCTTTGATCTATGTATTATATACAAGGGTAAATTACATAAATCATTCATGTGGTTGTTCATTTTTGCAAGGATTATCACCGAACTTCAATTTTAGCCGTGCACATCATCAAACTTGTCATATTTGTCCTAAGTTCATCACTTCTCCGTTAAAACTAACATTTAGGTCGTCTATATGGAAGGTGGCGTACACTTAAATGTTCATACAACAGGAAAATGTTGCGTGTACCGTGAGACACAATAATAATGTCTGAACTAAATAAGCGTCAGTTTCACGTGAGACACAATAATAATGTCTGAACTAAATAAGCGTCAGTTTCACAACTGCATTCTATTTCAATAATATCGTCCATCCCATGTTTTGGTCGTTTCTATTTTTATGAAGTTGCACAAATTATCCCTACACTACATATTGCCTTGCCGATACAAAAAAAAATTCTACACTAGCTGTTATTTATTTATTTGCACAACATCTTAATAATTGATGATGTGCTTCTTATATACCACTAAAGGAAGAGACGTATTTTCCTTCTTTTCAATTGGGTTTCTCATAAATATAATTGAATTGAGAATAATACATCATTTCCTTATATTTTAATCTCCTATATTTAAACCATATTAAAAGTGAAAATTCCTAAACGTACTATAATATCTGCTTTGAGATCAAGTTTATAAATATTTGATCATTCCTGAAATTGTGAATGTTTCAAAGGGTTTTGAAATTCTAAATCTTGCTTGGCAGTTGGCACTAGGCTCCAATTAATACTACGGAGTATGATTTTTGATTTAATAGTCTGCAGTACGTTCTGTTTAATTAGGATTTCATATTAAATTTCATTCAATGTTGTGAATTATAGTTTTAGGCTGATGATATTTCTACCTTCCAAATTGATAATTCCACCATAGTTATACATTAACAGATTATACACTACAACTTCTTAATGTATAACTATGGTGGTTCTATAAATTTGGATGGTGAAATTATCACCACTCACAAATTTATTGTAGTTATGTCAGTGATGATAAAAGATGATGATGTTGAAAAAGTAGAAAGAATTTCAATTAAAAAAAACTATGAAAGTTTGGTAAAGTAAATAATAATTGAAGAGAAAAATACGAGCAGAAACACTTTAAACAGTATTGTGATTTTTTATTACTTCAGAGAATGGATTTTTACAACATCACCTTAACCTTTTTGCTTATCTTTATATCTAAGAAAATGAGTCAATCATGGGCGGATCCATGTTATAATCAGCGATAACACGTGAGACCGATCAATTAAGTCAACTTCGTATAAATTTAGTTGAAAAATTATTGATTTTTTATGAGTGCTACCACTCATATTTAGACGGTGCACCTCATTTTTAAATAAACTTAATCACCAAGTTGAGGAAGCTTCAAATTTTTTATTATACCGATGATTAAATTATCTGAGTCTGGAGTTAATATTAATTGACTAACAATATGCAAACCAACATATTTACAAAGAACCGTTATAGTTGATCTCTTCAAATATGATTGATACAAACAGAATCATAGGTTCAAATCCCGTCCTTATGTCATTTTAACTGTGGGTTATGCAATTTACATCTTTTACATTGCTCATGAGACAATGGGGTGATCATCATGTTGTTGCTTACCCTTTTTGTTTTGAATTATCAATGATGTGTTTATGAATGTGTTTGATAAACTGAAGTTGCTAGAAGATAAACGTTTGGGTCATATCAATATTTTGTACATTACATTAACATTCCGTAATGGATCAGAGCTTCGCCAAGTTCGATATGTACTTCTTTAGACGTACACTGTGTCGATGATTTTTGCCAATCACACAATTATTGTTATCAACAATTATTGGTAGTATCATTAATTGATGGAACAACATAAGTTGTCAAACAACCTTGCCACATATACTTCGTTTTATTTAAATGATTGGTAACATAGGTGTGACATATGAACACGGACAAATTTTTGTGATAAAATTTGATATTGATAAATATGACAAAATCATATTGGTGGTATACAAAAATTACTAGTTCTCATAAATATCCCAGTTGTGGCATAGAATGTGATTTTTTGGTATCTTGTGATTGTAGAGACTCGACAGAGTCATAGACATTATTAATAGCCATAAGTACAATTGAAGTGAATGTGTGGACCTACGGATGGACACCTAATGTTGTTGGTTGAGTATATATCATTTGAGACAGTAAGTGTATATATATTTATCGTGATTGTAAATAACGTGTGAGTTAAATTTAGACTTGCTGTTCCAAAATAAACACTAGAAATATCGTAAAACTAACGTCGAGGAGATATAGAGTAAGCGATCCCTCAAGGCCTAACCAACACTACTGTACCCAACTCGGTTAGCACTACAAGCATGACAGATGTTATAAAACTTCATATATTAAGCATCTTTGGACAAAAGTAGCACTAAGATGAAATAATTTTGTGGTAATTGTGGCAGGAAAAAAAAGTAGTGTCCCAAAGTAGTATATCGGATCCTATGTTGTATACGTCGTGGTTGGCATTTTGTTACAAGTTACTCTAAATTTCAAACCATCGAACATCGAACATAAGTTACGAAAAAGAAAAGTTATTCAAGAAAAAAAATAGTATCAAATAGTAAATAGTACTTCATCCGTTAGGGCACAAAGTTTTAGGATTCTCCATTAATCATACTTTTCAGTTTTCACAAATCAAATATCATATCTAGCTATCTACTAAAGTCTTCTTTGATTGATTAAACACTAAAGTGAACAATTATTATAGGAGAATTTAAAATAGTTATGTAAACACTTGTAGTGAGACGGAGAAAGTAGTATTTGATTGTTTGGTCCATCTATGATTATTTGGTCCATCTACAATAATCACGTTATCAATTGTCATCATCAAATATAACAAACTTTTGTTGTTATTATTACTAGGTAAATGACTCGTGATAACGCATGCTTTAGTATGTGTCTTTGTTAAAACATTTAAGATACTTATATAATAAGTAAATTTCTTGCTTAAGTTGTAAATAGGTGAATTTTTTTGATCTATTTGATTTTGTAAAATTTAATAACAATGAGAAAGTTACTTACTAAGTGTAACTCTCTAACTCGGGGCAAACCTACATGTTTCAAATTGATATATTGGGTTCAATATAAGTCGTTTGCGATATGAGATTAATTCGATCGATGATTGATTGTTGTGGCTGGAGTTGTTGTAACGAAGGTAGGGTTGAAGTTGACAGCTGAAATTTGAGATGATGATTAAAGAAGGGTCAAACAAGTTGATTCGTATACTCCGTATTATTTAAGATTATTTACAATGTTTTTTGTTTATTTAAATAGACTTGGGATTCAGTGAGAACACGATGTTTACGTGAGAACGGTGAGAACACATACCATCCCTTCCTTTTTGTTCTTTAATTTAAAATCCTGAGTTTTGAGGTGACATTTTTATAAATATTCTGATGCCGTGAATTTTTTGTAAATATTGTAAATTTTGATTAACCTTCATAATTAAGTTTTATTGTTAACTTTATATGTTTTTCGTTCACATAAGTTTTACATGTGAAGTATTTATTTGTTAATATCATTAGTGTATTGTTAATATATAACTAGTACATTACCCAAGTAAAGGCGACGGCTTAAACTTTAAGCTATAGATTCTTGATTTTTAATGTTTGACATGGAACAAAGGTTGAACAGATTTGTGAACAATTTGTATTATAGTATTTTTATGTTTTATATTATTAATGGATGATGGATCACTTATTATGTTATACTAACTAAATCTATGGCCAACATAGTCATATTTGATTGAATATTATTACTACTAATTTAACTTTATATTATAAGTAGTATATTAGACGTATGAAACTTGTAAATAAGAAGTTATCATTTAATTGATAAAAGGGTACGATTTTTAATTAGTGATTATGTATATATTGAAATTATAGTTATTAAAGAGTTATTATGTTGCTAAAATAGTTAACTTTTTTCAAATTAAGAAGTCAACATTAGGGTAGTTTTGGTATTTCGTATATCTCCTTTTGTAAGCTTAAGCCAAAAAGGCAAAACCCTTTATAAGGGTTATATTGATTGATTATTGATAATAATAATAATAATAATAATAATAATAATAATAATCATCTTACATATAATTTTGGTGATGTGTTGCGAGGCTAGTATTACACCAGAGACAGTGTTGATTTCTTTCAGTTTTAAGGGGAAAACAGTTGTGTTTTTGAAGTAGCTTACTTTTGCATTGCTCCATGATTATTTTGGTTTAATTATATGTAAGATTATTTATTTATTATTTATATATTTATTAAATAATATATAATAATAATAATATAATAATCTTTATATATATATTTAAAAACAAAATACCATAGAGCAATTTGAACATTAAATTGGTTACATCCGTAAAGATCTTACGGTTAAAATTACATCATACAACTTTTTTCAATTTTTAAAATGTGTACTCTCAACTATTGAGATTGACACTTCCAGTACTTCCCTTTTTTTGTTCTTATAGTTTAAATATCATGACATTTTAAGTAATAATTTATAAATAAAACAATCGTATTTGAAATATTTATCTATGTTGATTGATTACATGATTTTTTTTATCAACATCATAAAACTAAGAACTAATCGTCCATATAGTCATACAACCGTAATATGATGAATATGTTAAAGTCGTAAATAAAATGTTGTATGATTTTAACTAATAATCCCTTAAATAATATACATGTAAACAATAGACAAACATATGTCATATTAAACCATAATAACATTGTTCTATTTTCTTTTTGTGATTCATGGATTTTATATTTTAACAAGTTGTGTTTATAGTTTAAACTTTAAAGCATTGCCAAAAACAATTTCGGTTTTGCTATAAAACTATTAAATAATAAAGACACTCTTGAAGATCATGAAACTTCAATTGATTATGTAGGTATTAAATTAAATGTAAATTTTCATATTAAAATATTGGTTTTCCTTTTTATACGCACATCTTTGAATTTATTATAACAAGTTTTAATAATGTCTTCTTATTATATGTCTATTATATACATGAATGTTTAACTATCTGCCCCTTCATAAAATGGGTAATTGTTATAACCAAAGGTTTACAAATTAGATAATATATACTTTAAAATCGACATGTCCTATATTTTAATAAAAATATTTTTAATAACTTGATTTTAAAAAAACAAAAAAATTGAACCGTACCAAACTAATGTAGCATATGCCGGATGTCATTGGTTGACAATTATATTATACGGAAATCCAATTCATGGTGCAATTTTATTTGACTTAAATTTTTAATTACACAATTTATAAAAAATCAAATGTCGAAGTCTTGCGTTGTCGCTAAACCTCAACTAATAATAAAATAAAAGATTATTATTAAATTAATTATTATTATTTAATATTTTATTTTTAATGTATTAGTGCAAACTTGCTTTTGTTTGGCGGCTGTCGCTACTCGCTATCAAATTCTTGTTATGGGCTACTGGGGTTTTGGGCCTCCTCATCAATCTTTCCATAAGAACTAAATTGTTTCATAACAATAAGTTTTTATTGTCATCCCCTTCATGAATGGTGATCTTTATAATTCCACATTCATCAAACTTTCGATACTTCGTGAACATGTTCTTCTATGATCCTCGTATAATTACAAAAATTTCGATACCTAAGACGCATTTAATTACGAAAAACTACTCCACTTTTCTAAAAAAATTACCTAAAAAAATTAGAAAACATGTTCAAATCCAAATATTCTAAAAAACTTTTCTCAGAAAAAGAGTAAACCTATTTTCCGTTTCATAACTAAAAAGTTAGAAAACTAATTTAATGATTTTCTAAGTTTTTATCCCTATTTTTTCATGGAAAAAAGAAACTTTATCCCTCAACACATTTTTCAAGATTTGCATTACTATTATAGAGATCTAAAACACTTTCCACTCCCTAGAAAATGTAATTAAAAAATGTAGAAATTTTTCATAACCAAACACAATTTTTATTATTAATCACTTATATAAATTTAATTGATTACTTTCTTAACATTTTCATTTGATACATAATAAATTTGAAATTTTGATTATTAAAATTTACCAGCTTGTCAAGTTTTTGTCTTCTTTAAACCAATGGAAGTTGACATATACATTGAACCTAGTCATTTATTTGTTTTGTAGTTGTGGACACCTGAACGTAGTATTACATGTGTTCTCATGCTTCCATCACGTGTAAAAAATGTTACCTTTGCTCTATATTAATATGTATCTACGCAAAACAGCGACGTTGTTAGGTTGTTGTTCTGTCTGATTTCATTATATAATTAGTCGAATAAGCTGATTTTCATCGGTATATAGTTGCATGATTTTACATTAATCACAATTATGTTTATATGTCTCGACCTCTTTTGAGAGTAAACATTCAAAAATTACATTGATGCATTACGTATAAAAATATAGTGATTTAAGAATATGCATAAATTTTTTTAGATACTTCAAGTAGAAAATCAATAATCATATACGAAGTACATTTAATCTTACTTTTTAGTATTTAGTAATAATCATTGTGATATTTTATTATTGATTAGGACCTAAATATTCAGGTAATGACGTAATGTAATATTAAAGGGTAAATCAGTAAGTTGATCAGCTTTGAATAATCAATTTTCAACATATGAAAATGCATTATACTATACATCTATATTACTTACCATTCAATATTTTTAACAAACAAAAAATAATGATAATAATTTTACTTATAGCACAACATAATAATTGCAATTTTTATGTAGACAATAAACTTACTTAGAACACATCATATAAGTGGCGATGGATGCCTTCTATAAAATACTAGCAACATACTCGTGCAAAGTAATGGGGTGATTTTCTTTTTTTTTTTGTGATGTTTGATTAAGTTTTCGATTCTTGATAGTTGATAAAAAGATTTATAGGTAATACTTAACTTCGTACGATTGAAAATAAGTACTAGTTAGTATAAATTTTGTATGTACGTTTAATTTTTGTCAAGTGCTTATAGTTCATGGTCAAACAATTGGTATTAATGGACTTCTATCATTAGTATGGTAAGGGTAATTTAAACATTAGATATTGTTGAATACAATTTTTAAAATTAGTGAAGATGATTTATACATAGTATAGATAGATATAGATATGTTTAGTTTCATTTAAATCAATTAAATGCATCCACCTAAATTAAAATTGTTACATTTATGTCCTGAATTTTAGGCTATCCATTCGACTAGAATGATACAAGTCTAAGATAGTGGAATTACACGTGGACAATATAAATACACCAACTCCATATAAAAAAGCTTACGACTTACTCCTCCGCTTGACAACCTCATTCGATTCTTGCATCGTTGACGTCGTCGTTGGTAGGTTCTGACTTTCGCGTCGCCGTAACACCACCACAACAATGTCCACACCCAGAATCCCGTTGACGTTACTGTTACTTGTGACGGCCGTTTTAGTAGAATCAGAGTCTATAATTCCAACACGGTACGATGGATTTGTGTATAAGAAAGGGGCGGCGTCAACGGGTACCGTACTGATCGAGGCTTTCTATGATCCCGTGTGTCCTGACAGTAGAGATTCCTGGGCACCACTTCAACACGCGGTTGATTATTATGGTACTAACGTTGTTTCTCTCATCCTTCATACGTTCCCCTTACCGTAAGTACTGTTACTTTACTTTAATTTGGACGCTTCAAATTTTAAGATATATAATCATTTGTGTTTCTCATAGATGTATGAATTTGATTGGTTAGATTTTGGAGTGGTTCATGCTTTGACTACTTGTAACTTGTGTATCGAAAGTTGTTTTTTTAATCTGGTGTTATAGACCACGGTGGTATAGTATCTATTTTAATCCATGCAACACTAGCGAATTAGTGATTTTTGACAATGTTATGAATCCCTAGAAAGCATGAACCATGTAATTGGTGAGGGTAAACTAGGTAGAATTAGTTAGTTAGTGGTGTAAGGATAAAATTACAGATTTTGCAAATAAAAACTATATATATATATATATGTAGAGTATTTTACCATGATATAATGTAGGTTTGTTGTTTTACATGTGACGAAAATAGAAGCTAGACGTTTTTTGTGGTTTTCACGAAAAATTTAGAAAGTAAAGTAAATGCGGTGTACGTCTTAAAGGGATTAGATCATAAGATAGAGTTAAGTGTTCTTATTCGTGTCTAAAAAATGTGAATACCGTGATTGCAAGTGGAAAGAACTGATGACGTCGTTATTATAATAATACAATATGTAATTGAAGATATACGAAAATACAATATTTATTATTTGAATCTAATTTTTTGTGTAAAATAATGTCATATATCTTAACTTTGATTGGGGTAATACAGCAAGCAATGCATTATGTACATGTTTGGCTATAAAGAAGAACTTAGAAACATGGGTTGATATCATATCACCGTGCACTTTTAAAGTACCAAAATGCCAAAAGAAGAATCCATAGATATTTTGGTTAACTTAATCGAGAGAACACAAGAAAGTAATTAGTTGTCAGTTGTCACTTGCTCATCAAAGGAGCAGCTGTGAAAGCTGATTGTACACCATTTGATGCATATTTGTGAAGCAAGTGGATTTAGTGGGAATGTAAAGTGTTTCTCTAGATTAAAAGTTAGGAGCTTTCTTTCTTTTTGGTCATTGATTTTGATTGGAACCAACTTTACTAAAAGCTGAGATTGAGTCCGACTGGAAGCGTGTATATTTAATTTGGTTTGTATTATCAAGTTAACGGATGTTTGGATGCGCGTTTGAATTAATAATTGCGATTTGAAAACGGAATAATCAGTTGGCTAAAAGTCCTTATATATGATATTAATATCTGATTCTATAGGATTAATCAGTTTTGGAGGAATATGTAAAAAGTTGTTATATGTACGAAAACTTCTTATACAGAGATAAATGTAACATTATCTACCTATTTATGGGCTTGACCAAATAATGAGTTAATACTAGTTCTTAATCTGCAAGTCAGAATAATCTCTTTTAGAACACAAATCCAAACTCCACCTATATTTATGGGTTCTGTTATCTTGCATGTCACCCTGTTAAAAATTTGCCTATTTTGCTACTTCTTGATATTCTGTCGATATCATAAACTCAACTATGATTGGTTTGTCCAATCAATATGTCCATTTGATGTTGTTCTGTGTTCAATGCCTCTCATTTGACAAACAAAGGTGAAATTTTTGTTGCAGATACCATGATAATGCTTTTGTGACTTCTCGAGCTTTGCACATTGTCAACGAGTTGAATGTTTCAGCTACATACCATTTGCTGGACGCTTTTTTTAAGCATCAGGTTACAACTCTAACTTAAAATCTATTTATCACATATAAATAAAAATTGCACTATGAAGACACAAATTTTTAATCTTATCATGGTTATTCTGATACTCTTTGACAATGATTGTCTATTCATCCACAAATAAACAGGAGCAATTCTACAACGCGCAGACCTTGGAGATGTCTCGAGAAGCCGTTCTCGATCAAGTTATAGGGTTTGCATCCAACACTTTAGGGAACTCCTTGAAATCTGCCATCAAGTCTGGATTCAATGACTCAAAAACCGGTACCAAAACTAGGGTCTCATTCAAGGTAATTTGACAAACCATCAATCCTTCGTGAGTTCATAGAATGTATTACCACATCTTATGTAAATTAATAAAATCCAGTTCTATGCAGCTTTTGCTCATTTTGCTTTAATACAAGTTGTAATCTTTGTATTAGAGCTGGCAAAATGGTAGGTTGGATATTTAGTATAGATTGGGTGGAACACACATTTTTTCCATGTATATTTACTACGTTAGATATGAGTCCAGCCATGTATCATGTATAAATAATAGTCTAAACTCTAAATGTTAAAAAAAATAAAAGAAAAATTAGGAGACTGTGCGTTAAAAATGTACATTGAAGAAATTCAGCCCTTTTAACCCATTTGGACCCATTCATAAGTATATGGGTTGAAATTGCTAGCTATAATTTCCATGAATGCACATGCCCACCCTGTTGCATGTGTTATACATTGTGCCTTAAAAGTTGTCTTCTGCATACCATAATATGACGCCGTCCGTTAGTATTAGTCGTCTTGCATTGTAAGTTGTACTATGTGCACAAAAAATAGCCCTGAGAATTATTACTTAAAAACCGTTTCTTATCTTTGCAGTATGGTTGTTCAAGAGGGGTCTACGGCACACCTTTCTTCTTTGTTAACGGGTTCTTGGTGCCATTCAACGATGATGACACAATTGACTACAATGGATGGAGAAAACTCATCGATCCACTTATTACCAAGCAACGACATTATCCTTCAAATATCTTCTAATTGAGAAATCGTTCTCATTTCCATTGCCTATTTCCTAAAAACTATGTTTGTTGGTGGGGTTTTCGGTGTTGTTCTATATTTAATAAAACATCGATAAGATATTAATATTTTGGACTAAAGATAGTTACATTTTTTTATCTATCGATTCTGGTTTTGAAAACGTAAATATTATAAGTGTTTACTTATTTGTATATGCATATACATAGACAATAGAATGTAGAGTTAGTTAACTTAGTTTGAAGCTACTTAGCCTAGAGTTCAAGCCAGCATATCGCTGAGTCGACGCCCTTCGACTTTAAATATGTTATTGATATATTAGATTGTCGTTAAAGTCAATTCGTACAATTAGTCTACTTGATAAGTAAGAATCGATATCCATCATTGGATTATTGTAACTTAGAATTGAATAGAAGCCTAACAACCATCTCATCTAGAATGCTCAATACCCATCTGGAGAACTTCAGAAGAATGCACAGAACTTTAAAAACTTCATTTGGTTCTAGCTTAGGAGGGTAAAAGTTTCATTGTAAGTATATTGCTAGCTTTTTACATGATCTCTCTATTTTTAGCACTTTTAATTAGCCACTGATACAAACAGATCTAGGCCATCCTTTTTGGCATTAAGTAAAGTATAATTTACATAGATGCTCTAAGTTTGCACACCAGACGTCAAAGTTCTCTTGTATATGCTATCTCAAACGATTCAAGTTTTTTTTTTCTTCTCACTAAGAGCACAAGGTGTGGTACACGGTGTTTTGGACAGTGTTCTGAAGAATGTTGAAAGTGAGGATTTTGTGGTGTGATGAAACTGAAATTCACAATGTTCTGTTCTGAACAGTATTCTGGAAATTTTAATTATTTGTTTTTTTAATGATGATAATTGTATAAATTAATATTTAAAAACAAATAAATCAAATAAAAACAAAATTTAATTCATTAAAAACAAATAAATGAGTTTAGGTTATTGTTTTAGGTTATATGAAAGAGTCCAATTATATAAGCCCAAATATATTTATTACCAAAATAAAAAGTCCAACCCAATTGACTTAAACCCATTAAAACCATAAGTTAAAAATAATGAAATAAAAAAACCCTATTTTCTTCTTGATTCAGCCGACCTTCTCCATTTTTTTCACCCTTTCCTAATCTTCTTCTTCCTCTTATACACCTTCAGCTCCATTTTATATGTAAAAAACAAAACAAACAAAAAACAAAAACAAATAAACAAAAGAAGAACGTAGCACGGAATGGCGTCAAGATTTGGACGTCGACACCCAAACGCCGGTGAGAACGCCGGTGGGAACGGTGAGACGGAGTGGGGGAACGCCATGGGACGACGTTCTCGATGGTGAACGGCGACGCCACGCTAGTGCACATCGTATGCTCTAATAATCTTCTAATCACAGGGGGCCCTCCCGTGAATTTGAAGGGTCTTTGCCATATCAAAAGATGTTAATGTTATTTTTGATTTCGTTACTAGATTTATGCATGGAAAATATTACTTGCATCTAAAAAGCAGGGATTGAAGTATGCCGTTAGCTTTTAACTTTAAAATGAGAAGACTAATTTTTGTGAGAACGTGAGAAACACTTCAAAATTAATTTTTAACTATTCGAAACACATTTTCTTATAAAAACTTTTTCAATGATTACTATTAGAATAACTGTTGGAAGCTATGATATAAATATAAATAAAAAATATTAACTTTTTTCCGAACTTATTTTACAGTCGTTCTTGTTGTGATTATTTAAAATAATACAAAATATAACATGATAATCACATGTGAATATTCTCTAATATAATGTGATTATCATGTGTTCGAGATAATCACAAATCATGGAATGATAATCACATATTATTCATGTGATTATTATGAATAAAAAATTTAATAAAAATAATAAAACGTCGAAAAAAAATTTAGTTGAAAAATATTTTCTAAAAGTTATTTAAAAAAGAATATACAATTTTTTTTTTGTAAAATAGCGTGTTTTGGATAGTTTAAAAAGTGATTTTAAATTGTTTATCACATTCTCACGAAAAATAGGCTTCTCATTTGAACCTGAGACTATATATATACATATATATATGTATATATGTATATGTATATATATACATATATATATGTATATATACACATATATACATATATAGATATATATATGTATGTATGTATGGGGTAAGGTTTCAATGAGAACACTTAAAAAATAAGAACGGTAAGAACACTTCATAAATGCACAATTAGCGAACAAAATCATTAGATTCACACTCATACATCTCAAATATGTGTAGAAAAATTGATTAGAATAGATTTGAACTTTCAAAAATACAAAAAAATTGAAAAAACGATTGATACATAATTATATAAATAATCGTGCATCAATTGTTTTTTTCGATTTTTGTGCATTTTTAGAAGTACGCATTTGTTTTTCTTTACATATTTGAGATGTATGACTGTGAATCTAATGATTTTTGTAGGTTAGTTGTGCATTTATGAGGTGTTCTCACCGTTCTTATTTTTGAAGTGTTTTAATTTGATCCAAACTCTCTCTCTCTCTCTCTCTCTCTCTATATATATATATATATATATATATATATATATAAAGAATCAATTATATTAACCAACCAACTATAAACTCTAAGAAGCAATCCAAAGATGAATTATGACATTCCCTAACCATCAATACAGATCAAAAAACCAAACTATCAATCAAACCAAATTGACACCTTCTCACGAAACAACTTTATCCATCATTCCAAATATACCAATCAACTTAAGAAGTTGTCTCATCTTTCATGACACGCTAACTTAGGCTAATACCTCACATATACTTCCTAGCCGCATCGTGATGCCATATTTACCCATATTAACCCCCACTAATCAACAGCTTTTAGCACGACTTTTGATTTCTTAACTCTTAAACTCATCAGTTTAAGTCTAACATTTTCCTACTCATTTCAATCAGTTCCGCTGCTGATCTCTTCATTATCTTAAACAATCTCTCATTCCTTTTCAGTAATACAAAATAAACTACTGCAGCCACTACAAATCTAATAATAACATTCTAGATTTTATTTTTAAGTATGTAAATTTTAAAAAGTTGTTGAAATGTTAAAAATGTAATAAATAAAATTTTTCTTTATTTATATTTGTCAACAACACAAAACAATATTATTGTTGAGTGTCACCAATGATTTGCCCTTTTATGCATGATTCAAAAAGATTTGGCGTAATTCATAATTCAGCTTTGCGAATAACTTGTTCTTTTTGACAACAACAAAAGGGGTTTGGAGTTTAAGAACGTTTAGAACAATATCTAAAGTCTATATAGACTTAAAAAAATTATAAAGTGAGGGACTATTAGGAGTATTTTTCATAAATGTTGCATTTTCGAAATAAATGATCAAAAGTAAGTATACTATTATCATATACATTTATCAAAAGTATAGAAAACGGGGTTGCCAAACCCAATTTCTAAACTTCTCCGATTTAAAGGCAGATGTCTCGATCAAACCGTTTTCTAGCTTTGTGTATGTGAGAAAGGTGGACACATATCAATATAAATTATTTTATTGAAACACGAGTTTGCAAACTCAGTTTCTAGATAAAAGCAAATAAACACATTAATAAATGAAGAAGAAGATAAAAAAAAACCTTCAAAGGAGACCCAATCACTCGCCATGAGACGTTTTGATTTTGCAATATTTATATAGTATACAATAATATATGTGTGTATGTGTGTGCGACAGCGGATGAAAAGAAGGAAAATATACTGAAGAAGGGAAAGAAGCATTATGACTTAAGAGTTATTCACTTAAAATTAGAGTCAAATGGTATTATAGGTAAATTCTTTATAATTTTTTTATTAATTAAGTTGTTACCTTAAAAACTATATTAATTTGTGGCATTCAATCTTCATCTCTCTTCAAAATTGTGGACTTTCAAATCTTCGTCAACCCATCTCAAAATTTTAAGTTTAATAATCGTAAGTCAATAGCTTTTGGGATTACGTGATGCATCTGAAACTGTTTTTTGATAATTCACATATCTTTTATGACCGGTAATATATATGTTTGATATTCACATTACAATGGATTGATTTCATTATATAAATAATTATAATTAACTGGTTCATATATATTACATTATGATTCATACATATCATAAGTTAACACAATTCTAATCTATTACAAGATATTATTAATTTAATTAACATTTACGTATGATACTAATTCAATAAATTGTACAAAATTGATTGACACTTTTTATCATATGATGATTCATAAATCTTATCACACAAATTCACAATTTTATAAGAGCTTAATTAAAAGATACATTTAATTGTATATAAATATATGAATATTTGATTCATATAATTAACGACGACGAAAACGGAATATTGCAAATTGAAGCCTTGAAGGTGATTATATCTTATATGAAAATTTTAAAGCAAATTTTGTTGCAGGAGATCATATTACTAATTGAAAATAACACCAAATAATTTGTATAAACCTGTGATATTATGTACTTTTCAGTAACGGAAACACGTTAGATGTAGAGGTAACAGTCGCTATATATTCATTTACGGTACGTAATGTAAAATATAGAATATAGCATTTTTTGTTTTATTTCTTATCTATCATACAAGTTTACATAAATTGAGATACATCTTCTACGAGTAACCTGAAATGCTCGAATCACCGCTAATACTTTCACCCATTATAGTGAAATAAATGTAAAAGCGAGATAAGTTCGTTACAAGTGTAAAAAGTTAATATACATTCCCTAATAATTAAACTTTTCCAGATTATTTAATCGGGTAAAATTTGCCCATCAAAATGTTACTACTATATATACATACATGATACATGTACTCGTCGTTACAAAAATGGGTTATATAAAATAAAAAGCCCGGCCCAATAATGAAAAAGGAAACTAACCACCGGTTCAACGGTTAAGATGAGAGCCAGTTTAGGGCAAGTATTGTAAATTGCTATAAATACTTGAAACCGTATACACATACAGTTTTTAGGGCTTAAACGAACAAAATTGAAGCCGGAGAAGAGGGCTATTCTTTCACTGTCTTATCCAAATCAATTTAACAAAAGGTACAACCCTAATTTAACTCATATAAGTCGATTTTATTTTTGTATTAATATAAGTTATTATGTGCCAGTAAGTATTGTGTATATTAAATTAATTTGACGTTATTAAGTAGTATTGCAGAACGATTTTGTCATTCTACGTTGTCCGTTTTTGAGTGATTGTTTATGTGATAGTCGATTTTACATGCATAAAATGTTACTAATTATACTAATTTTCTACTGTCGATTATAAATTTATTATTTTGAATTTACTAATTATTAGGCTTTCTTTTGGGTAACGTTTTTCACATAAATCACATTATGTGCCTATGCTTTAGTAGCTTGTGTTTGTGAGAATTTCTGAAGGTGAGGTTTATTGCCTGGAATGCCTGGTACATTTTTAAACGAGTCTTAGTAATTCGATGATTTGTGTTAGCCTTTTGAGTATTTTAGATTGCATGCATCTAAGTCAAAAAGTATCTTAATTTAAGGTGAACAAAAGTAGGTTAATATGTGTTGACAGGATCTTAATAACCATTGTTGTGAATACTTAACTAGTTAATGAACAAATTATTCTATCTCGATTAAAGTTGCCACTGTGATAAAATGCAAGTGTTGTTACTTGTTCCAGAGATTGAGGCACTAACATTAGCATCTGAAAGATTTAGTTGCATATAAAGATTCCAAGCAGAACAACATAATCCATACATTTGGTAAACAATTATGTATAACATTGCTTCTTAAATAAGTAAATAGCTACTAAAAGTATTGGATGGAATATGATTACTGGACATATGATAGAGTTATGCTATGTTTGGAATTTTCTTATTGAGATTTAGTTTTGCACAAGATAATGTTTATGTTGTTTGATTTGTCAAATTACGAATGCTTGTTCTTTCTCTGAAATTTTTTATTGCAGTGTATTATGTTTTTCACTAAGCAATTACATATTTTCAAAAGTACTTATGGTTATGAGAATCAATGCACATTTAAGATATCTTCTTTAAATTAGTTTGAGTTACTTAGACTTGTTTGCAAGTATTTTTAAAAAACTTTACAGTAACACTGAGACTATTTTGAAGCTCTTTATGATTCTTATGAGGATGGGCGTGGCAATAGAGAATCATTTTTGATGATCTCTTATAAACTCTAGCTTTAAGTATGCCACTATTATAAGATACCTCACAAATTTATAATATTTAAAACTGGTAGTAATTGAGTTTGTTCACGGAATTTTAGTCAAGTTTTGATCATTCAACATCACATAAATTTAAAAAAAAAATGCATATACAAACACCCTCTAAAACATCCAATCTTTACCCTGCATTTAATTATACTATATCCTCATAAAGAAATCCAAAGACTGTACAGACTGAACGAATGCCTACTTCGCGCATATCTTATATAGAGCTTGTATTCATATAAATAAATAGTAAAAACAGACATCCCTTATCTACGCACTTGTACACTTGTTAATCCATGATTGTATTTACCAATCTGGCCCCATAAACCATAAGCCCGGCCCAATAGGGCAAAAAAATGAACTTGCCGGAACTGCTATAAATACTCTAAACTCCATAGTCATAAGGTTTAGGGCTTGAATGAGAAAAGTGGAAGCGGGCAAAGAGGTACTATGATACATTGTCTGAATAAACACGTATTCTCTATTATTTCTACTATTCAAGTAACTAGAATCGAATTCACATTAATGCCCCATTTTTGAAGCGATTTCCTTGTGTATCTTATTTTGCACTCATTGTTTCCATGATAGTCTCATACGATTTATTTTTTGATGTTTTTACTGGTTGATTATGAAATGATAATATACAGCTTGATCCTTTTCCGTTGTAGTAAGCTTGGTAAATTGGGCATGTATTCTACATTATGATTATGACTCAAAATCGAAAATAGAGTGGATAGTGAATTATTCATATTACGTACTACCAATCAATTCTAACTAGAAAGTGACAATATTAGAATTTTTTTGATTTCAATCTCAGTTATTAGGCTCCCTATTCTGATGAAAATTTACAACGTAAATCATATATGTACTTTCAATAAGAATCCCTGGTTAAGGTGCCTCCACAAGTTCAGTTTGAAAGTTCTACAATTCTTACCCTTCTATTTGGAATGACTAATCTGACTACACTCTTCAGTCATATGCTGTTACTGATTTATTGAGGAAATCACCTGTTCTACACTGGTTGAATTTTAACGTTTTACTTATTCTGATAAAGGTTTTGATTTGTGGGTTTGTGTTTAAAGATGGATCGGTACCATAAGGTGGAAAAGCCAAGAGCAGAGCAACCAATTGCTGAGAATGAGATCCGAATTACCAGCCAGGGAAGGATGCGAAACTATATCACCTATGCCATGAGTTTGCTTCAGGTATTTTTCTCTCCATTGGGTAACAATGGTTGCCAAGTGGATACCTTGGTGTGTTAGCTTTCATGGATTTGGTGGTGTATGTGCATCTATATATGGCTTTTGAAGTATGTGCATCTGTATATGGCTTTTGAAGTGTAAACTTTAAGGGTAGTCTTTGTGCCTTACGGTAATGTAACCTATTGGCTATTCTTGGTGAATTACTATTCCATTTGATATGTGATTGGGTAGTCCATTTATTTCTTTGTCTGTCATGATCATGTATGGATTCTGAGGCTTATCTTTTAACAATAATGCTAAGGTTGGCTGTGCGGCATTAAGCTATACCTTTAAACTTCATTGGTTGACTTTACATAACTGATTAAGTGATACTACTGTTTTGTTTCACTTAAATTATATTCCTAACTGACCCGGACCTCAACTCTGCAAGAAGAGACTTTCCTTTAATATATTCATTTTTTATAAATGAAAGTACAAGTCATTCCCGATGAGGTGACCTAGCGGTAAGTGCTTGGAATTCTCTAAATGAGGTCCGAAGTTTGAATCCCATAAATTTCAGTCCGTTGGGTTAACATTAGTATCTGTCTTTTTATTATCTTTTTAAAACTGGTGGTGTCTTTTTTTAAGTCTTATTAGGCTCGAGTGTTTTTTCAATTATCAGTATTTCTACTCACTCTATAGTACTCTTTGATAGGAAAAAGACTCTTCGGAAATAGTGTTTAAAGCAATGGGCAGAGCAATTAACAAGACTGTAACAATGGTGGAGCTGATAAAGGTATGTAGTGCTCTGAATAAACTCGCTCGTCCTTAACCATTTATTAGTATATGATGTCTAGAGTTACTGTGTTGCAGAGGAGAATTGTTGGTCTTCATCAAATTACCTCCATTGGATCAACTGATATAACTGATACGTGGGAACCACTAGAAGAAGGCCTTCTTCCGTAAGTTCGTCTTTGTTCTCTTTATTAGAAAAGAATTGTATTTGATGATGTATGATGGTTATTGAATATTTGCATATCATCAAAATATGCATAATGTATCAATATGTTTTGTTTTGTACTTCTGCAGTCTGGAAACCACGAGACATGTTTCAATGATCACTGTAACTCTCTCCAAGAAGGAGCTCGATACCTCATCTATCGGGTGAGTTTTATTATCTTTGCTTCTGCATTTTTATTTTTATTCTTATTCATCGGACAATATTGACTATATGTATATATTGTTTAGTGGTTACTGCTACTTTAGTACCAAAATCTAAATTCTTTAACCACGTTTGTCATTTTTTTTTTATCTTAAATTTAAAAATTTGTTTTCTTTGATATTGTTGAATGAAATAGCTATATTTATGTTTCTTCTTCTTATTATTATTTTTTGTTCTGTAGTTATAGTTGTGTATTTCATTTAAAATCTTGGTTTCTTTGCTATCGGTGGATGAATTGGTTGTATGTTTATGCGTACTTTATTATTGTAATTAGTGTCTGTGAAAATTGAGATATATGAGATTTTTTATTAATGCGGTTTAATTTCTTCCCTTTGAGTGTGATATTGTGTTTAATTATAAACTAGCATTGTGTATCTTAATGTTATATGTATCTAAAACTTTTAGACCCGTTAGAATAAGTAAAACCTTGAAACAATGTTTACTGTAAATGTAAGTATATCAGTGATATAAATATTTAGGGTTTCAAGAAGCTTAAAGTTATCACAAACAATAAAACGAGAATCTAAGTTTAGTTAACAACATTTATTTTAATAATAAACCATTTACACGTGTGACCTATGATATTTAACTATTGTTTATTCACGCATCTAAACCGGTGATTATAAAATTATAAAATTTTAAGGGAACAAAATGAGATGTATGCTATACAAAAATCATATTTTTTATTGTGAACTTGTAATTTTTAATTGGTTGAATTTTCTCATCATTTTCATTACATGTAAGGTTAGTCTTACATCTTATGTGCTATGAAATGCTTTCAGGTATCAGGCGCCATTGCCAGCTGACCAGGTGAAGGTGGTAACTGAGTTTGAGTATGAAGGAGGTATGCCACTCTACTCTTTACATTTTTAATTATGCTGTACATTTGTATATCTATTTTGACGTATTCTTGCTTATGCAGAGGGTTCACCAACTGCAAGAGGCAGGGGACGTGGTGGAAGGGGAAGAGGAAGGGGGAGGGCAGGGCCCAGATTCATGCCTGGTATGATCCACTTTATGCATTTCGGTTCCCGAATTGACTTTTCATAGATTCTCTCTTCTTCTGGTTGATACTTTTCATGGGTTGGGAATTTCTTTTTGCCAAGTCATGGTTTATCTTTATGTCATGCCTTTAAGTACATTTTTTGTGGCTCTATAATTTATTCGTTACTTTTTTTTGTTATACGTGAATGGTTTTGTCTTCATGTGGAAAGCTAATAGGCTTCTAAAAGTTCAAGTTAAGTAGGTGGTGCCTAATAAGTGATTTGGCAATGCATGGGGAAGGTAATTGAATGGATCATTCCATTATCATGTTTGGTTGACTGGTAGGAATGGGTGGTCATTACTCATTAGTATATTGCCTGGTAGGCATTAATATTCATCTTGAAAAAGTTATTGAGGAAAAGAAAAAGAGTTGTAATTGCAATACATCATAATAATATAATTAATATTTAATTTTTCATACCACATGTAAAGACGTTATAGGTTATAGTATTGATTACATAATGTAATACAAATGTCAAAACATAATGAGCAAATTTAGATAAACTATAAGATCAAGAAATGCCAAATAAGATTCAAAAGTCTTCTCTTCTGATGTCTACGAATATAATCACAGGAAATGGTTATGCATCAGGAGAGTACGAAGATGGGGGATGGGATGCACCTCGTGATTTCACAAGGGGCAGGGGCCGAGGAGGAAGAGGTCGTAATTTTCGAGGTCGTGGAAGGGGAGGTTACCGTAATGGCCCTAATGTGGATGATCAGTATGATGGTGGATATAATCAAGAAATACCCATGCAACAGGGACGAGGTACTGCTTTTTTATCTTGTAAATCTTGAAAACTAGAAGTATACATATCATATTTTACATGCTGGCTTGCTAGACTACTAGGGTAAACCTCAGATGAAAGTACTTTAATATCAATGTTATAGAGGTTTCAGTTTTGACCTTACTTATGAACTGGTTGATTTGGGTTATGTGCTATGTTTTTTGTGGATGATTTGGGTTATGTGCTTTGTCTTTTATGGATCAAATGTAATTAATCAGGAAAGTCAGGTAATCTTATTTATGCGCAAAAAATGGATCCTTGGTGAATGCAATATACAGTTTTTCTAATTAAATTAAACATATTAGGTATGCGTAAAAAATGAATAGAAAAGTGTGTGTCAAGCCGTCAACCCAATTATCACACATTTTGCGTTGATAAATACAAGTTTTTTAATTACAAATACACGTTGGTCAGTGATCAACCCAATTTGATCTTTTGCCTTCTCCAGCAAAACTTTTCGTTTCACTTGTTTTACCCTTAAGAAAAAACCATAAAAAAAAAACCTGGTGGGCTGCATTTGCTTGATGTTTGGATGAATGGCTGTATGACCTTTTTTCTTTTGGTTCCATCTGTCCCGTTTTTGTAATTTGTTGCTATGTGCAGGGCGTGGACGTGGCATGAGGGGAACCCGTGGCAGGGGTCGTGGTTTTAGACCAAATGGGCCGATTCAGGCTGCAGCTACAGCTGGAGGTGCATAAATGTAGGCTTGTTTCACCATGGTGTTCGTTTGCTTGTGGTCTATGTTTTATGATTATGGTACCGTATTATATTCAGCTTAGGACATGAGTTTGTAAGAGTTTTAGAATAATTTTCAGTAACTTCAAATATCATGTCATGCCAGCCATTTTTTATAGTGAGCTTGAGCTTTTCTTTTCTTTTCTATTCACTTTATTCTTTTTGCTTCAAATTTCATATCATGTTTGTCGATATTGTAGCCTATATATATACTTGTGCAATAGAGCTAATTTACGATGAAACTTAATGTGTTGTTCATTTTTACATATCTAGTTTGTGTTAAACACCTGCATTCCTATACCGACAATTCAATTTCAATACAACGTAGTATGGGAGGTTTAAATTTCTTCGTTAACGACAAGATAGGGGTTGTTTGGAACTGGGATTTGCCGGTTTTAGCTAAACAGTGCCCCTACACGGTGGGCATGTGGTTAAAATGTAACTTTGGTGTAATCACGTCTAAATTTCAGGAAAACCGTCAAACTGAACCAATTTACACTTAAAAATGAATGATAATTAAATTGGTAACTTGAAAAGTACAAATATAAATTATGGTTACCTTGAATTACAATAAGGCAGTAAGATCATGCACATTTAAGAGAGGAATTTTGATCAACAATGGCTTTAGGGGAATCGTTAATGTAATCATAACTATAATGTAACTTTTTAATAAAGTAATAAAGTTATAAGCTTTAGGGGTTTATAATGAATCATTATATCACTTTTTAAAATATACATCTCACATATTGCATTTTATATTATGATAACAGATTTGGGTTCTTTTAAGAATGCAAAAAAATAGAAAATGGGAAAACGAATAGAATTGCTCTATTTCTCTACAAAACCCACTTTAATGTTTTACCCTATGGTTATTTATCTCACAAACCGTAAATCCATAAATTATAAAAATTACATATTCGGAACCAGCGTCTTTTTCTCTTCGATTAAAGATGTCATAAGCTATACTTTCGATGAATTTTTTTTCTTCGTTTTTTTACCGGATTTTACAATACAATCATATGTGATTTTTGATAAAAAATTAAAATTTGTTCATGATTATTTATTCATGGTATATGTTATTTAACACGTGATTACAACTTAATATTCATCCACATTAATAGTTATAAAGAAAAAATAAAAATTGCATTGGTTTTAATTAAAAATCACATGTCGCACCCCCAAATTCGGATTTGCGGAAGCGAATCGGGTCGGGGCGCGACTAATCAATATACACAACACATAAGATATAATGAACGACCACTATATGCGTCGTTTTACACTGGTATTAATAAAACCAAAGTTTACATCAAAATATTGTTTACATTAGCTCGGTTTGAAATTGAGAGATTTAAGTACATAATAATCTATACAAAATATAATAATGCAGCTAAATCTCTGATTGTTTGCATGCTGACTCGAGCTAATGGATCTTGATTGAGCAGTCCAACCTACTGCTGGTCACCTGTGATACATGCTAAAATTGGTCAGCAAGACTCTGGTGAGCTCACAGGTTTGTATGTCAACACATTTTTGTATGAACCGCAAGATTTAATTGAATTTAAAATGCAATTAAGCAAAATAAAAGTTATACAGCCATGAGCACATAGTCTGAGCTTAACTTGAGCGTCAGGTGCAATTAAGGAAACCTAACTGAGTTGTCTCCTACGAGTGACTAATCTACACTCGTCTTCCCAAATGCTAATACGTCAGTTTGACCATTTAGTGCGTGCTAACCCGGACAAGGATTGTCAATCCTATATGATATCATATACTAACATTCACGCTACAGATGTATTACCAGACTATGCTATGGAGGGCTTTAGTGATTAGTTGAAAACAACTCATGTAGTATTTGATTGATTGGTACTTGCGTTCAACTTGTAAAATAAAACTAGCAATAATATCACACCCCTGATTGAAAAGCAGTAAAATAGGGGCCATGAGACTCACCTGAGCCTTGAGTGTTTAAAATTAGTAAACTTGAATTGATTAGCGGTGGATTGATGTCCGAAGGCTTGTAACCTGAGGGTGTCCAAGACACACAATGGTTATAACATGAGTAGGCATCTCGAAAGACTGCCCTTGTAGTTGTTCGTCCAACTTAGAATGTCCAAATTACTACGATTTGGTTGATTGAATTATCCAAATTACTACGATTTGGTTGTTTGACTTGTGTTTTGAAAACGTGTATGGCCGTCGGTGAATTGGTTGTATAAATAATCTCATCACTACTTTCGTGATTTTGAAGTGTTATACTTAAACGTAAGTTCCAATGTGTTTTAGAAGTCATGTCGCATTCGTGTTTGATGTTATACAAGTTTAGCACTTTGTGTGAAAGTTTAGATGTAACACTGTTATTCGTGACCCTAGGGTAAGGGCGAAGACCGTTAATGACGGGGGTCTGGGGGCAGCACCCCTGGTAGCGGGGTCCAAGGGGCAGAGCCCCTGGCTGGGGTCGAGCTTGGGTGAAATCGAGTGATAAAATTTTAGGTGAAAAACGCATATGGACTCGAATTTGGGTGAAATCGAGTGATTAAATTTTAGGTCTCGACACTTAGTAAAATTTGTGTTTTCTTGGTTCTGTTTCATGCGACATAGCGTGCGACATACGGCTTTGTGTCGCTAAGTGCGACATAGTCTGTTGTGTCGCAGATCATATATGCGACATAAGGGCTTGTGTCGCTAAGGGCGACATCCGCAATTTAATGCGAGATGGGGCGTTGTGTCGCTATATGCGACATCCGTAATTTCTGCGACATAACTATTTGTGTCGCTATATGCGACATCCATGATTAGTGCGACATAGTGGCTTATGTCGCTATATGCGACATAAGGTCTGATTTAGCGACATAAAGGCTTATGTCGCAAGTGGCCTGGAGCCTCTGCGACATAACGCGCTGTTGGCCGGAAAATGAGCTGAAAAAGTGTTTTCCGGCCTCCGTTTGACCTGAGACTTTTACCCAACCCATATTTGGACATTTTAAGCTTAAAGAAACAACTAGAACTTAAAAACACTTGAAATCGAAAGGTTTCGGGTTTTTGTCGGAAACTTACAAAGTGGCGAATCAAGATTCCGAAAAGATAGCATTGTAGATCGTGATGAGGTGAACGATTTTCTTCAAATGAGCCTTGAATTTTGAGGACGTTTAATGGTGCTTTTTGGTGATTTTAATGAAGTGGTGGTGGTGGTTTGGTTGGAGAGAAAAAAGAAAGAAAAAGAGGAGTAGAGAGAGAGTGATGGATGAGAATGAGGGTAGGGAGGTGATGTCCTCACCCTTTGTGGCTGATTCGGTGGGGGCCCACCGAGGTGTGGGTCTCCACTTTTAATCCCGTGCATTCGCGCTCCGTGCGGTGTTTGTTTTCCCGATTCGTTTAAACGTTTAAATAATTTCGTGCGCGTTAATTTGTGGGTTTTAAAATACGAATAATTATGCGATATTTCACTTGAAACATTTCACCAAATACTTAATAATTGAGTTATATAAATTAACTTGTTTCGTTTTACTTGCACGTTTTAATAATCTAATCGCGTAGCCTTTGTTTGTACGATACGGTACGAATACGAAATATTATCAAAGTAATGTTTTGGATATGATAGCGTTATTAAATAATTTTATATTATTTAACAAAATTGTTCACCAACGTCCGTATTAATTGAACCGAATTACATTCGGTTTCAAACTTGTACGATTTACTCAAATCGCATGATTGTATATATTCAACAATATATATTACTTGATACATTAATTAGCCTAACACAGAACTATTTACATGTATTATAACTGATTAGGCACTAATTACTAGTCCTAATTTGACGGGTGTCACATCACATGTGATTGCTAGTTGTACATTTAATCACATGTGATTTGTTATATAATCACATATGATTTTGTATATAATTACGTATGATTTTCATTTAAAAATTGATATTTGATTAGCAATTTACCGATATATGATAATTCATGTATGATTTCAACTTGATTTTTACTTGATTGTTTAATTCTTAGTCAATGATTTGAAAATCCGTATTTGATTACTCACATGTGATTGATACTTTGATGTTCAATCGCATGTGATTACACCTTAGTTTTTCATGTCTTAATCTCTTTACATCATCAATGATTTGAATTTAAAGTTTAATCGGACATACAAGTGGGTGTGATTATTTTTTAGTGGTAATCACATGTGATTTCATATTAAAAGTTTCCAAAACCCCAAAAAAATGAAGAAAAAAAACTTCGTTGAAAGTATATCTTGATAGATCTAGAATCGAAGAGAAAAAGACGTTGATTCCGAATATGTAATTTTTATAATTTGTAGACATACGGTTTGTGAGATATTTAGATTTGAAAAAAAAGAAGTAAAAATGAGTATATGAAATGGAGCAATCCTATTGTTTTTCCATTCTTTATTTTTTTACCATTCTTTTTTTAACTTTACTGTATGATAATATTACTATTTATTTAATGTTTTGATTTATTTATGGTTAACTTAACAATTGCCAGTATTGTTTATCAAAACACTTAGAGATCAGGGATCTCTCCCTTTAAACTAAGTTGGTTTTATAACAACCGTTTTCAACCCCATAAAATTTTGTTGAAGAAAAGTCATTTGCATATATTTATTATTATTATTATTATTATTATTATTATTATTATTATGGGTTAATAATAGTTTAATACTCAAACTTTCAACTTTTTTCGTTTTAACACCTCAACTTTTTTTAACGTTTTAACACTCCAACTTATAGTTTGACCAAAACTTAATACTCAAACTTTCATTTTTTTTTTCGTTTTAACACCCCAACTTCTTTTTTAACGTTTTAACACTCCAACTTATAGTTTGACCATAATTTAATCCCTTTAGTTTGTTTGTACATTTAAAATTACACTTCTGAATTTTTTTTTGTTAACTCTTTAGTTTGAAATAATCAAGATTCGATTTGAATACACTAGAAATTCTTCTTATGTGTTGTATATTTAATATGTATTTTATTAATCCTTCAAAGAATACTAAAATCAGCTAACCTCGTGATCTCGATTGTTATTAACCTCTTAATTATAGTTTATTATTGTTATTGTAACGTCCTCAAAACCGGTCTGGTAATTTCTTTACTTTTAAAGATTATTTAATAAGTTATAAGTAAATTTAATATTATTATTTGCTTATGTGTAATTTATTGTGAATAGTGAAATATTATTTGTTTTAAATAGTTATAGGTGACAGTACAATAAAATAACTATTTTCGCAATCGATTTTTAGATTCCAGACTGTAGATTTAGAGCGGGTATTAAAAATAACTAAATGGGAGTCGGTTTATGAGGAGAGCCGACCTCCTTTTTACCCTTTTCTTCCCTAATTCTTACTTACCTCTCAAGAACTCTAACTTAACTTACTTATATCAAATTCTTGCAAGATAAATTGAAAGGAAGATTAATTCCTTAAGTTTTTATTATCATCATCTTACTCTTTAACATTGTAAGTGTTTTATCTCTATGATTTATGTCAACTAAGTTGAGAGTAAAATAATGAAATTGATTGAATTTTTGAGTTGTTGACAATGATTTTGATCTTAGATACTGATTGTAAACTGATTTTGTAGTTCAAACTAGTGAGTTTAAGCTCTTTAATGGTGAATTTGAAATCAAGTGATTGACCTAAATGAGTTATTTGGATTTTGGTATGGAAATGGTGTTATTGATGATTAATTGATGTATATGTTGATATATGAAGTTGTTAGGTATATTGGTAACTTCTAAAACTGAGATTTATATGTTAGTAATTGAAATATGATGATGATATGAGTTAAAATTCGTGCAGAAAAGTTGCAGGTAATTTCTGCTTGCTCACGCGATCCCAGCTTTGGGTTCTGGATCGCGTAAGCTAGTTAAAATTCGTCAAAATGTTCAAAGTTTGTCTTGGATACGCGATCCCGCATATGTTTTTGGATCGCGTATGAAAGTGCAAAATGGTGACAGATTAAAATGCACTTGGATACGCGATCTCAACTTTTATTCCTGGATCGCGTAAGGAAGTGTAATTTGGTAACAAAAATTTTATAACTAAGCTACGCGATCCGGCTAGGATTTCTTGGATCGCGTATGCAAGAGTAAATTTGAATGTTTAGTTAAAATCTAATATTTTGACTTAGTTGATTGTGATTATGAATATAAGTTGTTTAATTGTTTAATTTCTTAGTATTTAAGTATGTTGAACCAAAGAAATGAGTTATTAACTTATTGACTTTGTATTCTCAGATAAACAGAAGACTCAGTGATATAGAAATCCTGAGTGTGGAGACGACAGAGGTATTGGTGAGTGGATTTGTAACTCACTCTTTGATTTGGTTGTAATTACTTTGATTGCAACAATTGATAGTTGACATGTTGATAGAGTTATTTAATTTGTGTTATTGATTGAATCTTATATGCTAGTTGACATGTGAATATATGTTGTTTTGAGGTCAACGCGTTGGTTGGGTTAGTTGATTATTGTGTGAATTACACATAGTCTTACTTCATTTGTTGTGTGTAAGATTTGTGTTTGAGTACAATAAACACTAGCTATCGGTCTTTTCCGTATTGGCCATATGGATTGTTGGACAAGTGTTCTTGAGAGCCACCGCGACAGTAGGGTTTCTCAAGGACCACCGATCCTCATAGTTGAATTGTTGATTGTTGATATAGATGTATATCCTTATTTGGTGTATTCAAGGGATTATACTAAGTTGATTAGTGAGTGTTGAATTCATTCACTTAGCTTCGTGCTAATCCCTCAATCTACTTCTTGCAGGTGTTATTTTGATATGTGGGTTGCAAGAAGGGGACGAATAATGTTTGATAGTTAGAGCTCTCCCAATGGTGACAAAAAGTGACAGAAACCGACGCGCCACATCAGCGCCACGTCAATTTTTTCACCCAACTGACAGAAACTGACAGGCCCCTCCCAACAGTCATCCGTCAGTTTCCCGTCAGTTTCATATTCAATGGACCCACACCAATAAACTTAATAAAATAATACACAATAGTTAAAATAAAAACACATTTCATTAAAATTAAAAACATTACAATCCTAAAAAATAAAAACATTACAATCCTAAAAAATAAAAACATTAAACTCCTAAAAATAAAAACGTTACACTAAAAATAAAAGTACATTTATTTAAATTTAAACTAATCCGAGCTCGATTCTTCGTCTTGGTCCGCGACCTCATTTTCGTTCTCGTCTTCACCTTCATCTTCATTTGTCGTTTTGTAGACATTTCCAAATCCTTCACCGACTTCTTTGCGTGGCAACTTAATAATTTGTAATTCCTTTTTGGAGGCCCGTTTCGGAAGACTTTTGCAAAGAAAACTCAAAGCCTTAAACGCCGCCTTTTTGATGTTGTTTTTCTTAATCGTTTCAAGTGTGTCCGCGGCTTTTAGGGCTTGTGATTTAACCGCTTCGATGGCTTCGAGTTTTTTGGACACAACACTGCTTCGTGACGAAGAACCGGCATCCGAAGATTGAGAAGTCTTTGACGCTTTTCGACCCGGTGGATGACGTATCGGGTCGTCGCAGAACAAGGTCCTCATGTTGGCTTCTAGAGATGACGGGATGTCGTTCGAGCCAAGATCAGTGGCTTCGAATTCGGGTTCGGGTTGGAACGGGCATTTGTTGCTCATCACGCCTTGCTCGGTGAAGAACTTTGGGAAATGTCTTAGAACCTCCCAACAACTCTCGTAAGTAAATTTCCTTCTCGTTTGGTTAAGAAAAGCTTTCTTGGCCGCATCCACTACGTCTTTATCCCCGGCACCGCTTTGATGGCAACCCTCCCTGAACTCTCTGTGATGGCCTTTGAAAATTCGCACATCGCCAGCTATTTTGTTCCATTTGCCCGTTAGTTGGTTGAGGTTACGTTTCGTCGGGACAATCGAATTGTAATCCGATTTGACACTTCGCCAAAAACTTTCATTTGTTTGATTGTTTCCGATGACGCCGTTTTCGGAACAATGTATCCACCGTTCGGCCAACATTCTCGCTTCGTCGTCGGACCACCTAACTTGAACCCGAAGTGGTGCGTCCGAATTTTTTTCTTGGTTTTTTACCCTTTTTCTTAGGGGCCTCGGGTTGGGTATCGGGTTCGGACTCGGGTTCTTGTTCGGGTTGGAATTGGTTTTGGTGATCGGAATCGTCGGAGCTGTCGAGAAGGTTTTGATGTTGGGTTTCGGGTACGACGAAATTTGGAGTTTGTGGAGGTTGTGAGTAACGGGTTGGTGTAGCTTGGTAGCCGTGTGGGTTTGATGAGGAGGTGCCGTGGTATGTGTTTGGTGAATAATCCATGGAAGGTGTGAATTGCGGGTTTTGATACCACCCGGGATGTTGATAATTTCTTCGTGGGTCGTCGGGTGACATTTGATACGGGTTTACAATTGGTGCAAATTGAGCAAAACCCGTCAGTGGAGGTTGATAGTTATTTGGATTTGGAACCGGGTTGTTCACCAAGTTTTGCCACATATCGTAGCCAACTTGTTCTTGCTCATTTTGGTTTGATTTGGTTTTGGATTTGGATTTGGAATTGGTGTTGTTGTTGTTTGCCATTTTTTGGAAGTGAAAGTGATAAAAGATAAGAGAATTGGTGATGTTTGAGTGTGAAAAATGAGATGGATATGTGTAGTATTTATAGAGATTTTTTTTTTAAAAAAAAAGAATGGAGCTGTTTGTACTTTTTTTTAGCCTCAGCGGCTCTTTTTTTTTTAAAAAAAAAAAAAAATTTTATTCGCTCAAACGGACCCACAGCCCCACGCGCAAACCCAAACACCTCGTCGGTTTTTCGACGGAAGAAACCGACGGACCGAACCGACGGCGCCGTGCCAACCGACTGAAACCGACCCTCACCGTTGGTACAGGTCTTAGCAACTCTGATATAGTTTTCATAAAACTATGTTTGTACAATATAATACCCCGTTTGTATTATGTAAATGATGTTTTTGTAAATATTAAATATATGGTGCAGGTTAATATTATAATTTTATAAAATAATGTTTTGTTTTATACGCTTCCGAAGTTGAAAATGATAAATTATTATCTTTAGAAAGAGGGGTGTTATAGTTATAATTCTAACTTATTACCTGGTCAGATTTTAATCAGGGTATATACAACTGGTAATCTGCTGAATAGGTAATGTTGAAATAATTGACTAGAAATACCTATTTATCGTTCAATACCCATTTATCATTTTTTAGCAACATGCATTCATTGTAAATAGCTTTTCATATTACTAAAAATATTATACACGAAAACATTATAAAAATATATCGCTATCAAAATAAAACATTATAAAATTAATTGTGATGACACGTTACAATTAATTTATAAGCATTTAAATCATATATATATATATATTTACGTATCAAAAAAATTCAGAAGTGTACTTTTAAACGGACAAACAAACTAAAGAGATTAAATTGTGGTCAAACTATAAGTTGGAGTGTTAAAACGTTAAAAAAGAAGTTGAGGTGTTAAAGCGGAAAAAAGTTGAAAGTTTGGGTATTAAGTTTTGGTCAAACTATAAGTTGGAGTGTTAAAACGTTTAAAAAAATTAAGGTGTTAAAACGAAAAAAAGTTAAAGTTTGACTATTAAACCATTATTAATCCTATTATTATCTTTTTTTTTAAAAAAAAAAAAAGAGAGAGAGAAGAAAAGAAAAGAAAATGGCTAACGTCATGTGTCATTTGCGTACAGTATACATATATACACACTCCAACAACAAAGCTCAAACAAACAACTAAGAATGTCCACAACCACCATTCTCAGTTCATCACTTTCTCTATCACAAACACGTCAAGCACACGCGCAAATCCTCCGTGCATGTCTTTCTCACAACACACATCACACCACAAAGCTTCTATCTTTATACGCCAACCACCTTCAGTTTAAAGAAGCAAACACCCTCTTAAACACCATACAAAACCCAGATGTATTCTCATTCTCAACCCTCATTCACGCCTACACAAAGTTCAATCGTTTCAACGAAGCCATTATGTTATTCTCACGTATGGTTATACAACACAATGTATTACCCGATACACGTGTGGTTCCATCGATTGTTAAAGCGTGTAGTGAGTTGAATGGTTTGAGAATCGGGAAACAAGTTCATGGGTTTTGTGTAACGTCTGGGGTGTGTTTAGATTCTTATGTTCAGTCTTCGTTGGTTCATTTGTATATAAAATGTGGTCGCATGGAATATGCGTGCAAAGTGTTTGATGAAATGTCTGAACCGGATGTTGTGTCGTCTAGCGCATTGATATCTGGGTATGCGAGAGAAGGACGTGTGAAGGAAGCGAGGAAAGTGTTTGGTAAAATGGAGGATGTTGGGATTGAGCCGAATTTGGTTACATGGAATGGGTTAGTGACTGGGTTTAATCAGAGCGGTTGTTATTTGGATGCGATGATTGTGTTTCAAGAAATGTGTGGGCGTGGGTTTAAGCCGGATGGAACGACAGTTTCTAGTGTTCTTCCTGCTGTTGGGAATTTGGGGGATTTGTTAGTTGGTGTTCAGCTACACGGGTTTGTTTATAAGTGTGGTCTAGGATCGGATAAATGTGTGGTGAGTGCGATGATTGATATGTATGGGAAATGTTCGTTAACTGTGGAGATGTCAAAAGTGTTTGATGAAATGCAAGATGTGGATGTTGGTGCGTGTAATGCTTTGATTTCAGGGTTTGCTAGGAATGGTTTAACTGACGATGCATTAGAAGCTTTTAAAAGGTTACGAAGCCAGGAATTGGAGTTAAATGTTGTGTCGTGGACATCGATTATAGCGTGTTGCTCACAGCATGGCAAAGATATCGAAGCACTAGAGATTTTTAGAGAAATGCAAGTTTGTGGAGTGAAACCGAATGCTGTAACCATCCCTTGTTTACTTCCTGCGTGTGGAAATATTGCAGCGTTAATGCACGGGAAAGGAGTACATGGGTTCTCTCTTAGATCCGGGATTTTAGATAATGTTTATGTAGGAAGTGCGCTAATTGATATGTATGCAAATTGTGGAAGGATAAAATCAGCTCGGATTTGTTTTGATAGGATGCCCGTTCGTAATATAGTTTGCTGGAACGCTATTATGGGAGGATATGCGATGTACGGGAATGCAAGTGAAGTTCTTGAGATATTTCATTTGATGGAAAAAAGTGATCAAAAACCCGACTTTATTACTTTTACTTCTTTGTTGTCGGCTTGTAGTCATAGCGGTTTCACAGAGCAAGGTGAACAATACTTTAGCAAAATGGAAAAAGATTATGGAATTAAACCACGGGTAGAGCATTATGCGTGTTTAGTTACACTTCTTGGTCGTGCAGGGAAGCTTAAAGAAGCATATTACACCATCGAGCAAATGCCATTTGATCCCGATGCTTGTGTTTGGGGGGCTTTACTTAGTTCTTGTAGAGTTCATAATAATATGGAATTAGCAGAAGTGGCTGCGGATAAATTATTTGCATTAGAACCGAGTAATCCTGGGAATTATGTTTTATTATCCAATATTTATTCAAATAAAGGGTTATGGAAAGAAGTAGATAGAGTCAGAGATTTAATGAAATCGATGGGAATGAGGAAAAATCCTGGATGTAGTTGGATTGAGATCAAGAACAGAGTACATATGCTTTTAGCAGGCGATAGATCTCATCCTCAAATGTTTAAAATATTAGAAAAGATGGATAATTTGAGTACAGAAATGAAGAAATCGGGATGTTTGCCAGTTACTTCATTTGTATTGCAAGATGTCGAAGATCAAGAGAAGGAGCATATTTTGTGTGGGCATAGCGAAAAATTAGCAGTGGTTCTCGGGCTTTTGAATACTCCACAAGGTTCTACACTTCAAGTGATAAAAAACCTTAGAATATGTGGGGATTGTCATGATTTTATAAAGTTTATATCTAGGTTTGAACAGCGAGAAATATTTGTTAGAGACACTAATCGTTTTCATCACTTCAAAGATGGATTGTGTTCATGTGGGGATTATTGGTGACAGAGTCGGATTTATATTGGTTTCATGAGAAAGTGAGTTTCAGCTAATTCTTTTATTTATCATGGTACCCCAAGGAACAATCAACAAATGTCCAAAATCACATTTCCACCTTGGATGGTAAATAAGTTACTCGTATTGGTGAAATTTTATATTATACATATGTTGTACATTAGAAGTTTATGATCTAGAGAAAGATATACATCAAGTTATATGCACTATGCTTCTATTTATAGGTGACAAAATGGGTGGGTCGGGTATGGGCCAACTAGAGATGCGACCAGATGGTTTTTGGTACTTGGGTTGATCCGCAAATGGAAAAAAAACTAATTTTGTCCATTTTTCATGTTATGTAGGAAATTAATGGGTCAGGTATAATTAAAAAAACAATATTACTACATCAAACATCTATATGTTCGAGTAAAATGGTTTAGGAGACTGTATTCATTAAAAGTAGACTTTGGGCTACTTTTAACCCATTTTACACGTTTGTCTCGTTCCCCTTATAGTTAAATCTTTTTATTCGACCCAATTACAGATAAAAACAACCCAAATTGACCCATTCTTATTCATGCATAAAAGTGAATGGGCCGCTCGAAGATGCTAATGATTTGTTATACTCCAATTTAGAAGCCTGGCTGAAGATGCTAATAAAAATAGTTATGAACGACCAGTAACTGCTTTCCGTGTCCATCTAACTTCATTATTTATAATTTATAGAATTAGCTCCATAATGCTTTTGGAGCTAGTATCCTTGGTTTAATGTGTTTTTCTAATTTGAAACGAGTCCTTGTTATTTAAGTTTACTTGTCTATAGTTTGCATTTTCGTAACTCGCTGATTTAAGGGATGTATTACAATAACCAATATTTGTTTTGTTGCTATTTGTGTAGGGTTGGAGCTTTCATCTTTGATTGACACCTTGCACAATGTGGTATTGATCAGGGTTTGGTGTATCCTTTGGGTTGAGTACAAGTGCATAACAAATTGAACGAACTATTATGTGAGACATTCATGGAACATTAGGAACAGGGCAAAGGTGTTGAAAACATACATTTTTCAATCCAAGAGGAGTTATCTGTTATGGCATTATGTACTCTACGACCGACCCATGGAATGATGGAAGGGTCTAGATGGATCACATTACTTGTCAAAATTTGGCCAAGCATGTGCAGATTTCATCATTTTGTGCTTCAAGTATGATCTTGATTGTTCACCAAGTTTAGAGCTTACTTTCATCATCCTTATATAATAATATGGATTTAGTTTTGTAAAAATTAAAATACAAATTTGACTGATAAGAGGTACGTAACGACTGAATCAGTGACTTGACACTTATTTTGAGCTTCCAGTCAATACTCCCCTTTTTGTCCAACACTAAATTTTGGGATCATTTTCTGAATTCTGAAAGCGAGAAATTTGTGTTTTATGTTACTTTTATTGGTAATTTCTATTCTATTCTATTTTACAAAATTCTTTTAAGGTTCCCCAGTATGAGCACTTGACAAAATAGTAATTGTTGGGTTTGTTAGGTACCTCTTATTTTTATAAAAAATGTAGTAGTAGTTTTCTCAAGTGTCCCATTAGAACGTATTTAAATAAATATGATCATATTACTCTTTCAATGCACAGATTTGTTATATATGAATTCTGTCTTATGAATTTATGATGATTTAAATTTAATGAGCAGGTGGCTAAGAAGTAGCTTCCTTTGCAATTAATTTGACGCGGAGAGAAGGATTTTAAGCAGCAGCAGCAGCAGGAGGTATCACCATATTCTTTGTTTTTTGCTTTATAAATGTGGATACTTTTTTTTAATCAGCATGCCCTGCTGGCCTACTACTAGAACTTGTACGGATACACCATGTGCTAAGATGTTTTCTTTTATTCTTTTACTATATCCTAAATTACACCAACTTGGCACTGTATGATTATTAAAGCAAACATTTCTCTAATTAAGTCTATCATTTTAATGTAGGCAAATTGATTACGAAAGTGGAGAACTATAACTTATAATAATAATTACATGTAACTTAACTTGATATATTTACAATAAAATAATATTTTAGATGATGTATGCATTAAAACATACTTAAACAACCTTCAGCCTATGAACTAGAAACATCGTAGAGTAATTTGATCAAGCGGGGACAATGTAGAAAGTCATCCTCACGAGAAATTTCAAATTTGTAAATTGTATAATTTTTTAATGTATTAATGACTTTCAAAAAATTTCACTCCCACAATACAACAAAAGGATTAAAAATATTTTTTATTCACCTCCTCTTTTACGATTTCCTAGCTACGGCCCTAAATTTGCTGCAAAAATGTCTAAGTTTACGTTTCTATTTAAAATTTGATTTGTGTTGGGTCTTTTAACTCTTATTAAAAGGTCCCAAATCCACATATAAATGTGTATAAACTTTCATTAGTTTGTTCATTTTAAGAAATTGCATACCTTAAAACCTATGCCATTTCGATGTTTTGACTTGTAGGAACTTTTCTTCTAGGATTAAACACATGGCAAGTGGATGGAGTTTTTAAAATAATTTATCTATCTATAACCTATATCTGTATCTATGTAATCATAATACATACGAGGATAATACATATTTATATTCTATTTTTCTAAATCTTATAATTAAGACTAACATATTTAAATTTAAAATGTTTATTTTTTTTATAAAAGCAAATCTAAATTATCTACCCACGATTATTATATACAACCATGAATATTTACAAATTGTCTCTCACGAGACTTCAACCCACAATCATTAGGTTAAACATATCATTACTCCGCTAGGCCATAGGCCATCTGGTAAAATGTTTAAATTTTACTCAAAACCCCTTCCCTCTTTTTGACTCTCTAACTTTACATATCAAGTTATTTCACCATCATAAATTCATAAGTAATACGTCAAGAAATAATAGTTACTCTACAATATACAACTATCATTGAGTTATGATTTAAATTAATACAACATAATCCGATGCATAGCGAGGATAAATGGTAGTTTATTCGTAAGTAAGGGGAAAATATCTCGTGCTGCAAAACTGTAAGGATTCAAATGTGCATTTAACTTTGACACAATGGATGAATGTGTATATTTTAAATAATTAAGGGCTGAATATGAAGAATATGAATATTTTATACGAGGTTGATAAACTTCGGGCAATCAAATATTTCTCCCTCGTAAACCTAAATTCTATATTTTTTCGAATATGCATTAGAATTATTGTACACTATGTTGAAAACTTGTATTTTAGGAAAATATGTAATTTAGTTGGTTTTTGAAGGGGCAATGTGTAAGTACCTAGCCTTTGAAACCCAAAATCAATCGTATGCCATCATAAATCTTCTTTGAGTAATGCTAAATAGGCCTACTTATGTAGACCTAAAAATAGACATAACTTTCTGATTAGTTGCTTTTTTTCTCTCTCTTAATCTCATCCAGTCAATTTTTCAAACTTACCAATCACATTTTTAGATCTAAAATTAGTCTTATAGATTCAGGCTTACCAATCATTTTTCATCTTCTTTTGTATTTATAAAACTAGTGTAATATTTAGGAAAACTTGTATTTTAGGAAAATGTGTAATATAGTTGGTTTTTGAAGGGGCGATATGTAATTATCCCAAGACTTTGAAAATCAAATTCAACCGTATGCCATCAAAAATCTTCTTTTATATTTGTAAAATTAGTGTAATACCCGCGTCATGTAGTAGAGTGTATTTTATGGTCAAATAGTGGTTCAACGATGGTCGTATGATTACCCGTAATAATGAGATGATAACGGTAATTTATTTGTATGTAGAATTCGAGAGTCGGCTACAATTGGTAGAAAATGACAACTATGTGAAAGTTATAGTGTAAAATGAAAATCAAACAACTTAAACAAGGAAGTATTTAGTCTTACTCTTAAATATTTTTTTTAAAATAAAATACCAAAATGCATTATATGTGATTATAGATAATACTCCAATAGATAGATATAGATGTTACAGTAATATTTAACTATTCCATCCGTCCCAAAATCATTATCCATCAACAAAAAACACACAGTTTAATAAAAGTGGGATCACAATACTTTTTAACCACTAAAATAGAATCTATACCCACTATACCCACTATACCCTTTACCTATCAGTTGAAATAAGAAGTGAACAATTATTTTGGGACGTTCAATAAAAGAAAAATGGACTATAATTTTGGGACTGACGGTAGATTAACTCATACGGAGTAGTACTTTTAAAATGTGTTTTTAATTTAGACATTTTAATTTTAATTTTAATTTTATATACCGACGGATAGTCCGTCATAGTTTTGGGTACGGATGGGCTGGCGAAGGGGAACACAAAATGAGAATTTGTCAAACTATTAAAACACGGTGATGTACTAATAAATTCAAATCAATTTAATTATTTATTTGATTAATATATATTTCATTAGCACCGCCAAAATCTTCAAATTCATTCAGATCTATCTATAACATTGTGAATCTAAATTATACTGATTCCTCCGGTTCCATGAATTATTCTTCTTCACTTAAAAAAAAATATCTGTTGGTAGTTTCATTCATCTTTTTAACTTATTTAGAGAATTTTCTTGAACGATCTTTTTATACGAACTTTATATCAGGTAAATAGTGATTCGACCTCAAGTTACAGAATTTTATTGGGGAAGCTCCCCCTTATACGTATTGATTGTTGTGCATTTCCCATTTGGCTTTATTTTCTTGATGTTGTGGTGTTAATTTAAGATTTAGAATATAATTTGTAATTTAAAATCCAAATAAAGATATGAATTTTATGGAAAAAATTATGCAGAGAAGAGAAGGTATCATATTATAATTGCCCATATATCTTTGCAAATCCCATGTTCAGAGCTGGATGCTATGAATATGAGGAGATTCTTGTAGGATACAGTATTAAATTCGGAATATTAATTATTGACACTTATTTTTTATCCTGGTACATATGGTTTACTGACTTCACTCGATCTCAAATCATATAATTCCTGTAAAAGTGCATTTCATATTTTAATCTTGAGTTAGCTACTTAGGCTGCTCCAAACGGAGCTCGTCGCTTCACGTTGGCTCCCAACCGACGAACCGACAAGGATGGCACCGGTCCGTCAGTTGCTCCCGTCGTTTTCGTCCTTCGGTAAACTGAAGCAATCCGTCGCCTTTGTGTGGGTCCCATTTGCTGTTTAAATTTTTTTCCCCCTTGATGACCGTTTGAAGTAAAAGAAAAAAAAAATTAAACTTTTAACTTTTTAAAATTTTAAAAACTTTTGAACTTTCCCCCTTTTTTAAAACTTTTAAAACTTTTAAAAAATTTAAATTTTAAAAAGTTTTAAACTTTTAAACTTTTACAAATTTTAAATTTTAAAAGTTTTAAACTTTTAAACTTTCCCCCTTTTTTAAAAAAAACTTTTAACTTTTACCTATAAATATACTTACATATTACACTCATTTTCACACAACAATCTTCACCAACAATTCACACACTCTTTCCAACTATTTCATACAATTCATACTACACAATTTTATACGCTTTTAACATTTTAAAATGTCTTCCGATTCCGATCTTGAAGATTTGCAGGCGCTCAACGACATTTTCGACCTGGAATGGGCGATAAATGTTATCAACGCCATATCCTCCGAATCGGAAGACGAAGAAGTAATTCCGATCCCGAGAGCTCCCCGTCGATACTTTCCAAGAGATCGCGAAGCAACGAGCCAACGTCTGTTTCAAGATTACTTTGCCGACATCCCAACATTTCCGGCGGATGTATTTCGACGTCGTTTTCGGGTGAGTAAGCCATTATTTATCCGTATATGTCAAAATATTATATCTTATTCTCAAGATCCGTTACCGGAATACTTTGCATATTTTCGTCAACGTATTGACGCACTCGGCAGACCCGGTTTTAATGTTTTTCAAAAATGCACTTCCGCCGTACGCCAACTAGCGTATGGTTGTGCCGCGGATGCGTTTGATGAATATTTGCATATGGGTGAACAAACTTCATACGAGTGTTTGGATAATTTTTGTAAATGTGTATTTCATTTTGTACTCTACGGTGTATTTAAGAAAACCAACAACAGAAGATGTGCAACGTTTACATCAACGTCATTCCGAGTTGCATGGTTTTCCGGGTATGCTCGGAAGCATCGATTGTATGCATTGGCCTTGGAGAAATTGTCCATTAGCATGGCAAGGTCAGTATACTAGAGGTGATCAAGGGCATCCAACTATCATGCTCGAAGCAGTTGCGTCTTATGATTTGTGGATTTGGCACGCTTTCTTTGATCCCGCGGGCTCGAGCAATGACATTAACGTTCTTAATCAATCGGATTTGTTCTCCGATTTGCTACGAGATAGAGCTCCCCAAGTTAACTTTACGATTGTTGGACAACATTTCACAAAGGGGTATTATCTGGGGGATGGAATTTATCCGGAATGGGCGACAATTGTTAAGTCGTTCAGGCATCTACTAACTCAAGCCGAGGCTCATTTCAAGAGATACCAAGAATCTGCAAGGAAAGATGTGGAACGAGCATTTGGTGTGCTTCAAGGCCGTTGGCAAATCATCAAGAATCCGGCTAGACCATACAGCACTAACAGAATAAAAAGAATCATGTATGCTTGTGTTATTCTACACAACACGATAACAGAAGATAATGGCCGAAATATGTGTGACCTGGAAGAAGATTATCCATCTGAGCCGTTAAATAGACCAAATCGCTCATGGGAAGAAAGAGTTGCAACTTCTTTGCGGATGGACAAGGAATTACGGGATCGGGAAGTTCACCATCGACTTCGCAATGCTCTAATCCAACACATTGCGCAACTTCCACCAAATTATCGTGTTCGTTAGGATTTGTTGTAATTTGTATTTTTAGGAATTGTGGTAATATTTATTTTTAGGAATTGTGGTGATTTTTATTTTTAGGAATTGTGGTAATTTTTATTTTTAGAAATTGTTGTAATTTTTATTTTTAATGGAATGTTTTTAATTTAAATTATTGTGTTTAATTTAAATAGTTTTGTTTTAATTGATTAAAGAATTGGTCAGTGGGTCCCAGAAATATGAAGTGATGGATCAGGGATGGGAGGGCTGTCAGTTTCAGTCAGTTTTCTGAAAAAGCTGACGTGGCGCTGACGTGGTTTTGTCAGTTTCAGTCAGTTGAGTTTTGGGTTGAGAATGCCCTTATAGCTAATGATAAAAACAAAAAGTTAGCTAGTGACTATATATAGCCTTTACAAGGTTAAGCGGAAGTGTAAGATTTAACCATGAGACATCGATTTGATCCAAAAAGAAACAAGAGATCAGCAAGTGTACACAACACAAATTGAAATAGTAAACAGTTACAGAAGTAACGAAGGGTTGTTCTAGCATTATCGAGATAACTTTTCAACTATGAGATGGTTCAACTATGAGATTGGAGGTTCGAACAATTGGTGTGGCAGTATAGTACTTGTCTTTTATTAAAAAATTAATCATCAAAATATAACTATAATTATGGATCAAATTTTGTTATATAAAAATCGTCTCCAATAAGTATTAAACCGATATTGTGTATTTAGCACATGTATATGAGGTTCTGGCCCTTTTTAATGCTGCTGTACGTAGTCAAAACACAATATGCATGAAACATTTGCTTATTAAATTTGGATCTACAATCCCACTTATTATCATTAGTAAATTCACAATTAGAGTTTCAGGATTTTTGCACGTTGCAGCCTGATGTTATAATTAAAGATAGAATGCGAATGAAAACTAATTAAATGATGATTAACTGAGATTCATATATAAATCACTTTAATCTTGAGCTAAGATACTATTAATATTAATTTGATTTGAATATATTAAATTGGAAAAATAAAAGTTTCCATGTGAAGTTGTTCCATTGATGATGTTCCTCATAATTAATTTGGTGTTTTGTTGCCGAATACTTGGGTATAAATACAACATCTCTTATGATCTCGTAACGCCATAAATTCTCTTCATATCCTCTTCAATTTTCTTCAATCTTCTGTAGACGGAAATGGTGAAAGCCAGTATTCTTCTGTTATCTGTTTTCTTTTATCATTTTGTCGATGTTCAATCTTTTGTTGCTTCAAGGTGGATTAGAGGTCATGCGACGTTTTATGGAGGCAGTGATGCTTCAGGAACAATGGGTATGCTAAGTATTCATATCATATTTTCTTAAGCTATGAGTTATAGGTTTAATGTACTGTTATTTCAAAGTTTAGTTAAGAACCGGCTGATTTTACATAGAAACATTAGTTACTTTGATTATGAACTCGCTTCACAATTATATTGAAAGTGTCTCTGCAACGATAGTGCATACATTACAAACCTACAACAAACTAACACACTAATTTTGTAACATTTATGTATCCTGTTTTTCGCTATACACTATATTGCATGTAATTCAAATAGAGTTATGAGTTTTGCTAAAAACACACCTAAGAGAATTTTTTTCCTTTTGTCAAAACTTTTGCGTTTTTATGATATGAAATATGATATATAGTGCACTTAGTTATGTGTTATCGTGAGACTATGAATGCTAACGATTTTGTTTGTCTGGTTGAAGGGGGTGCCTGTGGTTATGGTGACTTATACTCAGCTGGATATGGTACAAGAACTGCTGCATTAAGTACTTCTTTGTTCAACCAGGGTGCGGCTTGTGGTCAATGCTACAAGATAGTATGTGATCGCAAGGCCGACCCTAGATGGTGCAAAAGAGCCTCTGTAACCATTACTGCAACAAACTTTTGCCCACCCAAGTATGATGGTGCTGGAGGGTGGTGCAACCCGCCGTTAAAACATTTTGATATGGCTCAGCCCGCTTGGGAGAAAATCGCAATTTACCAAGCTGGAATAGTTCCCGTTATCTTTAAAAGGTAAAACCTCTCTGTTCCTGAACGTCATTTGTGTAGTTGTATAGGTGGCAAGATGAACATTTCACACTAGTTCAAGTAACTTTATAAAATAAGTATTATTGATTAATCAACATATGTTTTGAATCTCATAAATTATTTGTATATCAAATACTCCATCCGTCCCAAAATAAGTGTATCATTTTAAAGTGCACATAGTTTTAGAAAAGTCGCTATTTATCAATGACATCTCATTTTTACCGACTAAAGTCTTTTCTAATTAACTAAAATGGACTTTGAACCTTATTTTGGGAACACCCAACTTAGTAAGTGAGACACTTGTTTGGGACGGATGAAGTATCAAATACGACTATAAATATTTACAAAATATAATGAATCTTCTTTCTTCTTCTTTTAATTTTAAAAAATGTTAAAATCCCTTGTTTTTGCAACTCAATTTGTGTAGTTTTACTAATATGGCGTGTATTTAATAAAACATTACTTAAAAATAATCGGTCTTAAACATTAATGAGTTTAAGTTGTCATTTCTACTAATCCACTCTAAATGGACCATTTGAAATACATTTTGCTAATTCTGTTTTGTGGGGTGGATCTGTAGGGTACCATGTAAGAGACATGGCGGAGTCCGTTTTACGGTGAATGGAAGAGACTACTTTGAGCTAGTTTCAATAACGAACGTGGCCGGTGCTGGTTCAATTAGGTCGGTACGAGTAAAGGGGTCGAGAACTGGTTGGACATCCATGTCAAACAATTGGGGTGCTAATTGGCAATCAAACTCGTACCTAAATGGTCAATCTATCTCCTTCATGGTCACAACAAGAGACGGGGTGACAAGATACTTCCCGAATATCATCCCATCAAATTGGAGATTTGGTCAAACCTTCTCAAGTCGAGTACAATTTTAAATGTATTGTAACATTTTGGGTTTAAGGTTTGGGGTTACGGTATGCTTACTCTTTTATAGAAGCAATCCGTTTAATTTTTTCTGGGGGATGATTCTCTTTCAAAAGGTATATGATTATAATTATATTACTGTATTATAGAATTTTCCTTGGTTAAAACGGGGCAAACGTATTCATGTATACTTCAATGTAGTAGGTGATGGGAAAAAAAGTGTCATCCTTTTGTAAACGAATTTACTATTGTTCTTAGAAAAATTTTATTAAGCAAGCATTCATGACATAAAGCTTTTAATGATGATTATTTATCCACGTCAACAAATAGTGATCAAAATACGTACCAAAGATACACAGCAATGTGATTAAAATGGTAATGTCTACGTGTCTCCCTTCCATTCTCTATGTCTCGACGATATAATAAAATACCAGTTTTGTACTCGAGTTATATAATAGTTGTGGTGATAAGAGGTGAGGAATGACATGACTGCGTGTGAATTTTGAGATTTTGTAGTAGTTTTTGGTGTAAGAGATTATTCATTCCTTAGAACTTAGAAGATTAACCAAATTTGTTTAACATAAATGTTCCAATTCAAAGTTCAAACATTATAACGTATATCATTATGATGATAAGTTAATCTGTGATTTACTTTAGGGAAATTACATTAATACCATTAAGTAAGCTCCCTTAAATGACAACAAACTGGCAATTCATATTCATAACTTACAACACAAACCGTCATATGAATATTAATTAGTGTTATATCATCAACCACATCAATCACCATCGAAACAAAATTTATTTTAAATTTTCAAGGCAAAGTGAAATAATATATAAAATGTGTGGCCTAAAGTTTACTAAATGATCTTGGATATGTACTATATAGTACATCCAAACATCATATATGTCAAAACTATCACTAAAAACATATGATATAAATTTAATATTATAGAAATCCGTTCGTGCATAGCGGCGGGTTGAATAGTCAATATTCGATTCACACTCATAGATTTTATCTATGATAATTCTAGTTAGTGGTAATAAAACATGTTTATTACTTAGTTGTTCATTAGTTTCGTTGAACAAATATAACAATATAATAATTACATAAAGCTAAAAGAAATCTAGAACGTTAAAAGTAGAGTTTTGTTTTCAATTAAATGATAGTGTAAAAATAGACAACCATATTCAATTGATTATGTTTTTTTCTAAAGAATACATTCCAAGTATGAAATTTATATGATTTTCCATAATTTTTGTAGAGAAAATAGAAATTCTTTAAGATTAAGGTATTTTAGTCACTTTGATTGTTAGCAGGAGTATTTTGGTAACTTTTCTTATTTAATCAGTTAACTTAATGGAAAAATTATGATCAACGTATTAGGCCCACTATCAAAAGTAAATGGGCCTCACAAAGCCCAGATAAAAACCCCATAATTTCTCGCTCACTTTCCGATCATTCTTTGTGGTGGCTGTTTGTAATCGCCGATCACTCTCTTTTCAAAACCCTAAAAACAAAACACATTTTTGTACCAAATAATATATTCAATCAAACCCTAAACCCTAACCCTCATTGTTGTAGATTAATCACTAATTAGCTACCGCAATGACTTCCGATTCATCCACTTCCCCGTCCGGCGAAAGCTCCGGCACTGTCACAGGCGATGGCTTTGGCGGTAACACTTATCCTCAGCGGACTCCATGGTCGCAAGTGGTTCGAGGTGGAGTAGAGCCGGAGGCTACTGCTCCGCGCTCTCCGTCGGCGTCGCCGCCGTCTGTTCTGCCGGTGCGGGAGACGACGTCGGCGGTGGTGGAGAGCCAACCGGAGTGTTCCGAAGGTAGTGATAATGCCAATGTGGGTGGTGTAACGAAGTCTGTTTGGAGTAAACCTTCGGTGAATGGTGTTGTGGAGGGGAGTAATACGCCGGTTATGGGCGCTGCTTCTTGGCCGGCTTTATCGGATGCGACTCGGCCAGTATCGAAATCGTTGTCCTTTTCGTCGGAATCGTCTTCAGTCGATGTTTCAGTCGTATCCTCTCAGGTTGTATAATGTAGCTTGATTGTTGTCTATCGACTGTGTTTATGATTATCTATTTTCAAGATGAATCTCTATGATAACACTATCTAATTAAAAAACGTCTGAGAACTCTATAAATAAATGAACTTTAAAATTTACAAAGACGTTTTTATATTAGCGTATGCAGAGTTTTGTATAAGTTGTAAATTTCACATAGGGCACTGAGAATAGATGGACAAATTATAAGTTGTGATTTTGTTGACTTTAGTGCTTCAGAATGTCATTAAACACTACAATAGGGATTTTATTAGCATAGAATATGTTATAATTGTCGACTTATATGACTGAAATTAGAAAACGTTGAAACATCTGTACTGTTCTTGTTCAAGAAGTGTTGTTGGTTAATGAATGTGTTTATATGGTTGTAAATGTTGTACAGGCACCTGTAATATCTCAGCCGCTACAGAAACATGTTAAAAGTAATGCAAATCATCAGTCTAACCAAAACCATAGTCAACCTGTCCGACAAAAGTCAATGAAAAGAGGTGGTGGTGCAGGGGGTGGGTACACTCGGCCACCAATGCGACCGCCTACTCCACCACCAATGCCACCATATCCTCTTTTTGATTTGGCATATCGTGGTTTTGTACCACCGGCCATGGATCCTGCAGTGCCAATGGGTGGTGGTGCCGGGTCCCACTCGCATATTGTGAATGATCATCCCTCAAATAGGAAGAGGAATAACTTTGGCCCTCGACCCCGTGGTGAGGGAGGGATGTACGTTAACAACGGTCATGGAGGCAGGCAGGATCGTGAGTGGCGTGGTCCTCGAAGTCACGGGGCTAATGCACATCAAAGGGCTCCTCCTCCACCCCCTCCTTTCAGGGGATTTATGCAACCAGCTCACATGGGTCCTCCGCCTTTTATTGCTCCCCAGCCTATAAGACCATATAGTGCTCCCATTGGTTATGGTAAGTTCGTAGGGGGTGGTTTCCGTGTTTTAAGAGGTGTTTGGATGTGCATTTAGAAATTTATGCTGTGTTATTTAATATTCAGATAATCAACTATAGGTAATTCAGTTTACTCTCAGATAATCAGTTTTGTTGCGTATCGTTCAAAACTAACGGGTTATGGTAATTGATTATATGACATCTACATGATTAAAAAACAGAGTTATTTCAACTGCAAGTCACTATAAGCAATCAAATTCTTCAACCAAATACATTCACTTAAAATTGACTATTTGATTAATTTAAATTAAATGGCAATAACAAATTTCTAGTGTTCGGGTAAGTCGATTCTGCAACAAAATTTTGATTTAGAGTAAAGTTATATACATCTACATTTGTTTTCTATATGACTGTTCCTAAAGAAATCAGAATCTGATAACACTTAAAACCCTCGAAATTGATTTTCAAGTATTCAAGGAATACAATGACAACCAAGGACCGTTTTTGCACCACTCTTAATTACAACAAATAGCTATATAATATTGCTTTATCATTTTCAAAGTGCACATCAGAACCCCCACCCTTGAGTGATTGCTTGGTGTATGTTGTATGGAAGAGGTTAGCATTAATTATAACTTCATGCAGAGATGCCACCACCTTTTGTTTATGTTCCCACAATACCTCCAGAGTCTTATACGGGTCCACCCGTCTTCCCTCGTGCACCACTGCCTTCTATGTACATCCCTGTTATGGAACCATTGTCTGTTCTGATACAACGTCAGATTGAATATTATTTCAGGTAACATAGCTGCATTAGCTAATCATTTTTTTTGTTTAGCAGTTCATATTCTGATATGGTAGTTTTGCTCACAGTGATGCTAATCTGGTGAAAGATAATTATTTGAGGTCGAACATGGATGAAGTGGGTTGGGTGCCTGTTACCTTAATAGCTGGATTTCACCGAGTAAGTAATATTCTTCTGTATTATGTGAAGGGAACTTTGTTATTCCACGCCTTTCATATGTTCTATACTCTCTGTTTATTTATACATAACTCTGAAAATCTATTGTTTTCATGCTATGCATTCACGAATTGGGATTAATGTGAAGTTCCAGACATCACCTAGACGTTAACTTTAGTAATATAATTTGATAATGGATATGTTTCTCTATACATATATCTAATATCTGGTGGATACTTGTACAAATTTTTTTTAGTGAGTCCGTGAAAGAACCTGATGGGGATAAACTTACTATAATATTTTTTTTCAAACAGATATAGGCTATTTTGCTTTCATATTTTGGAAAACTTTATTTCTTTTATGAAATTTATAAGTCTCTTTAATACTGATATACCCTTATACGTGTAAAAATTATAGGTGTTCTTTGAGATTTAGAGATTAGTTTGCTGGATGTTTATTTCATACAGTTAAATTTAGTGCAGTGTCTGTATATCTGTCAATTTTTAATATGCTAGTTTCACACTTTAAAAAGGGAAATTATATTCAGCAGGAGCTATTGATTGCCTAATCTTCCCAAAATCTGTGTTACCTATAAATGTGTTGATGATTGTCTGTAGGTTTGTAAGAAGTGTATAGGTGTTGGATCTCTACATCATCCTTTAAATATATTGAGAGATTAGTATATGTCTATGTCTACTAAGGCATGGTAATTGGTGGCAAATGATGGGTAGTTATTTTAAGACAAAAAAAGGTTCAATGTTTAATCTGTGATGACACTGCTAGTAACTCCAGTTCTGCATTTTACATAAATCTCAACATTTTCTTATCGATTGAAATTGTGTGCAGCCAAATGAGACATTTGGTGCATCTTTTTATTCTGTCTTCACCTTTACACCTTTTATGACTAGTGTACTTGCATCATTGTATAGGGCCTTAATCCTTTTTTGTATATTGTTGAAGTCGTACATTGCAATATATTATCAACCAGTAAATGACCATCTTTATTTTGAGTTTCAACAACTTTCTGTATGCTTTACATCTAAGTTTATTTTGACAGTGGCACACTAAATGATTAATTGTTGCATGCTTCTGTTCTTACTTGTCTTCAGTAGTAATTGAGCAACCTTGGAATTTATTTTTCCTTGGAGATTCATATTGTCTTCTGGATATATTCACGTGGCTTCGCAATGCCTAGGACAACTCAATATCGAACCATGAACCATGAATAATAGCATTGTTACCGAAGTGTGTGTGCACATGTGTGTTTTTGCGGCTAAAGGGGAATGACCCTGGCAAAATTATAAATCAAATGTTAGGCGTTAAAATAAAAACAAAAGTGGAAAAACCACATGAAACTCAATATAACTATAACATGAAAGATCAAGTGCATACAAACAACTTGGCGTGTATATGACAACCACATGTGCGTTTGTGTATTATTGATATAAAGTACCCCAACCTGGCTAATATTAATGCATTCTGTTTTGTTGCATTCTGTTTGGTTTTTCAGGTTCAAAGTTTGACAAGCGACATTCAAATGATTTTGAGTTGCTTAACAGACTCTGCTATTGTTGAAGTTCAGGTACCATTAATACATGGCTAGCTCATCTGTATCTGTACTCAAAACTATGCATATCATCTCAAATAGTACTTGCTATCAAACTAAGGGTTTTTTCTAAACGTAGCCCTTAGGGCTTTCGTTAACACGCATATAGGTATTTCACATGGCGGTTATTTATTAATTTTAGGGTGACGGTTATTTTATTGTACAACACTTATTTGCATGTTTACGACAGCCCTAAGGGCTGTTTAGAAAAATCCTTACTCTTTTTTTAAAATTTTCGCTGGTCTTTTGTATAAGCGGGAATACCTGATCTTCAACTCATTTAGTTGTGATTGGTTGATTCGGGTTATGTTTTCTTTCTTATGGGTCAAACATGTAAACTATATATAGGTTTTGGCTCGCTATTAACGACAAAGCTTGAGTTAATTCTGCCTAAAGAGATAATGCAAAAGTTTGAAAACTACTATTGGTGTTTTTCTAAGTTTTCTATCTCTACTCTTCCTTGAAAGTGGCAAACTCCACCCTTGCAACTAAACACGTTTTCTAGATTTTTCATGCTTTTCTAGAGAGGTAAAACACTTCTCATTCTCTAGAGAAATGGAAAAAGAAAAATGGAGAAATTTTTCTGTAACTAAACGTGCCCTTAACCTGTCAAAGTGCTCCAATCTACATTTCTTTATATTCTCTTAATTATGCAGTTAATTTTTTACATATAGAAGTTTTAGTTTTTACTTTTTAAAAAACTTATCCAGTTATTATTTCATGAGCTACTTTAATTTTGCATATTGCACTCAAAAGCCGCATACAAAACTTTATCCCTGTTGTTTCTGAATAATTTATGGTCCTTTTACCTAAACTAAAAAAAAAAAAAAAATAGTAAAACCATAAAGATATGGATATTCGTTCCAAGTATTGAATATGAAGAGGAACGTGGGAAGACATCCAATAATACCTCGTACAAAGCCCTTATCATCTGAAAATGATGAAAGATACAAAGGCCAAATAAAATATGCAGATGGAATTTTTGATTTATGCGATAATAGAAAACAGAGAAGAAGAAAAATGGTGTCAAGTAGATGATTTTATGGGTTGTAGTAGTGAAATTTGGTGACATATTTTCTTGTTTTGTTGTTTCAAAATCAGCTCAAAGATAGCTGTATGTTACCGTCAGCGGTACTAATTATGATTTTCAATTAAAAGCGAACAGGTCTAAAGGATCTTATATTACATTTCACGAGTTTTGATAAGTTTGGTTATACATAACTTCTGCGTGAATTTTTGCTACTGTGTAGGGTGAAACTATAAGGAGGCGTGACGATTGGAAGAAATGGGTCAAGCCATCTACTAACACCAACCTTCCAGCCGATTCCAACTCTCAATCACCACCCTTATCAGTGGATGGCTCGGTCATAGAAACTTCTTTGCAGAAGCTCACAGTGGATGAGTTAATTACTGTTGAGGAGAGCACTGCTGATACAAATGACACTCACAACAAAGAGGGAGCTTTAGATATCCCTTCTTCAGGGTTGACTGGCCCACTAAATCCTGCCAACAGGGAGGCAAGTACTGGTGATCAATCTATGAACCCAAACTCGTCAGACCGAGATCTATGAGTGAGCCCATATTTTGCAGTTTGCAGTAAATAATGAGAGTGGTTCAACACAAAAGTGAAATTTTTATGGATATGTTGTTTGTATAGATATTATGACGCCATTAGCTGATTTGATTGGATCAAAATTTTGAAGGCGAATATCGTAGCTGGAGGATAGGATCTGCGTTTTTTTGGCTGCGTGGATGTTTGAAGATTGAATGGAATTTTTTTCAAGATCTTTTTGGTATAAAACTATACTTTGACTTTTAATCTTACACGCCCATGTATATTATCAACGACTTTACCTTAACTTTTTGGGTTTTTATTTTGCGATTCTTTAAATTTTGGGTTTTTGAATTATAATTTGTAGACCTTAAATATCTGTTCTGGGTCTGCCTAAATTCTATTGATTGCTTTTGTACCTTGAAGTTTTGGATGTTCTTTTAAATGAATGGTTCAGTATGTGATTGGGTTGCGCCGTTGCGGCTTCTGAGATATTGAGTTATCAAAATTTAGAAAACGCAATATTCTAAAAATTAAGTGTTCCATAACTCCATTAGAGTGTCTGTCAATTTTTAGATTATTGTGTTTGTTGAATTTTGATAACTCGATATCAACATTAGAGTGTCTGTCAATTTTCAAACCAATTAAGTGTTCCATTAGAGTGTCTGTCAATCGAACTTTGCTTTTTGATAAGCTGTTTTAACTAACGGTAAACGTCTTTTCTAGGCTGGTACCATAAAACATGCATACCGATATCGGTACAAAATAATAAAAGTTGCATATCTGTGGCTTTTGCTCAAGACGATTAGACTGAGAGATTGGATCAATTAGGCTACTATAATATCATCTCTTTTCAATTCAACTTCTTGGAGGTTGGTCTCTCCATTATATCTCTAATGACAAAACGCAATAAACAAAAACTAGTAATCCTAAATTGTACCCATCTCGTGCGACTTGTTTAACATTCATAGTGTTGTGCATACACGGTAGAAAAAGTAAACACCGTCAAACTAGCAATGCAAAAAATTATTCATAACTAGAATGACAATGTCTGTACTTCGCGTGGGGATAAAACTGCTATATAAATTCTTTGAATCATTTTTGTAACGTATTAATTTATTTTAAATCTCATAACTATATATATGCTACTTTAACATCATATGTTATAGTAAAAAGCATGATTGTAAAAAGCCGGCTGACTAGTGGCCGACTAGTCAGATTTTGAGAGCAGGCCGACTCGATTAGGTCAAAGTCGGTCTAGAAAGGCGGTCAATGTCGGTCAAAATCGGATATAGTCGGTCAAATCAGCCGAGTTGAGAAATTTCGGCGACCTATGTGAATTAATTCGTTAATGGATGGTTAAAAAGAGATGGAAAGGAGTAGAGAAGTATAGATGAAATGAAGATGAAGGAAGAAGAAGTGAAGATGAAAGATAGATAAGTCTGATCTAATATGTGTAAAATGTAAAAAAAGGGAATTGTCTTTTTCAAAAATAAAAAAACAAAATTTTACATTATGGTCCCTCACATTTATACTATACGAGAAGAAGTGAAGATGAAGTGAAAGATAGATAAGTCTAATCTAACATGTGTAAAATGTAAAAAAAGGGAATTGTCTTTTTTTTTTAAAAAAAAAAAGAAATTACATTATGGTAGCTCACATTTATACTGTACTACTTGTTTATCGTTAATTAATTTTGGAAAATTTGAAATTTTTACCACTGTGTTAGAGAATTTTTCCTGTAATTTGTACACTATGGTTTTCAATTCCTGCAATTCTTGCCACTCCAACAAAGTTTTTGTTAACTTTATCTGTTAAATTGTGTGAAATGACCAAAGTACCCTTTAATTAATTATTAATTATTTTCTTTTGAAAACAAAAAATAAGCCCACCCAGATGTCTATTGTAGTCACCTGCGAACAGAGATCCCTAATTTCAACTTGTTACAAATCCAACATCCAACTAAAAAGAAAGGTTAACCACCATCATCCCCACAATTAATTCAACCACTACAGTCACCACCGCTTCCAACGGCCGGCTTTCCAGCATCACCAACCTTTTACCTTCGCCAACGATCGGAATCCACCCGTGTAAAAATATATCATGTAATCATATATTTTATAAATCGATTCGCACAGGTTCATTTTCGTATATCTCAATCTGCAAGAGCTTGATTTGGGAAATTGAGAAATTCGGCGGTGATCGGAGGTTTAGGGTTAGTTGTGTGTCTACTAGTCCTGTTGCTTCTGATACGTATAAAACTTTGAGTCTTCGTCCTGATACTTCTGAATCCGAGGTCAAAAAAGCTTTTAGACTTCGATGTCTTCATGAATCTGGTTCGTAGTTGCTTCTGATACCTAAGTTAGGGTTTTGAGAAATTGGGTAAAAGGAATAGGACTAATGTTTCGATATGCAGGGGTTACGATTTGTAGTGGGTAATAAATTGTGGTTGAATATTCTTGTTTGGAAATTGATTTTGTTTTTATTTGATATCCTTTTAGTTTTGTTATGTTTTGTTTGATATGTATAAAGGTTTGATTAAATGCTTTAGTTTTGGGTTTGAAATGAGAAATGAAGAACATGAAGAGGAGAAGATGGATTACTGATATGTGGTCCAGGTAGGGCTGTTAACGAACCGAATCGAGTCGAATATCAGGATGCTCGAGTTTGACTCGTTTGCTAATTATCCGGTTCGAGCTTGACTCGAGTTCGACTCGAGTTCGAGTAAGTTTTAAAAATTGTGTTCGAGCTCGAGTTCGAATTATTTGTTGTTGTTCGAGCTCGAGTTCGATGCTCGTTTATTTGATTGGAAATTGTCTTCATGAATCAAAATTCCAAGCGCAATTTTGCTTGTTTATGAGCTCGGGAACGCTAAACTCATTCCATAACTCGAAATCAAGCTCGAGTAAGCTCATTTATACTTGATGTTTTAGGTTTAAATTTATTAGTTACATACATTTAAAGTTCCAAATAGACAAATTTATTATATAAACTCGACTCGTTCGACTCGAATAGCTCGTTTGACTCGAAACTAAACGAGCTTTCGAACGAGCCGAGTCGAACATCAATTTTTTATGCTCGGCTCGTGAAATTAATCGAGTAGTATTTTTCGTTCGAACTTGACTCGTGTTCGAATATTATCAAACTCGAATTCGAGTTAAACGAGCTCGAACTCGAGTAACTCGTTAAATGCTCGACTCGTTAACACCCTTAGGTTCACGTGTGAAGACAAACGTTGAAACAGGAAGGAATAGGGAGGGTATAACGGTCATTTTTTAACGAAAGTTAGTTGGAGTGGCAAAAATTGCAGGAACTGAGAACCAAGGGGTTCAAATTGCAGAAAAAAATTCTCAAGTGGCAAAATCAGTCAAAAATCAACACCACAGTGACAAAAATTACAAATTTCCCATTAATTTTTAATGCACCTTCAAGTCCATCATTTATTTAAAGATTATACAAAGTTTTATATATTTACACAATTTTGAATTTATTATTTAAATACATAAAAATTAATAAAAGTTGAATTTTGACTAGTCCCCAACTTGACCGACTAGTCCTTAGGAAGTCCCAATCGACTCGATCTTGATTAGCGACTTTTACAACCTTGGTAAAAGGTATTTTCAATAACTAGTTTATATAGAGAAAAATACATGTATAAACAACAATTATTAAAAAGAAAAAGGTTTGCGTTTAATTCACGGAATATTTTTTAATGTAATTGGAATTCATCAAAGGAACTTGATTTTTGTGGAATGTGAATTCTTAATGTAATTGGAACCAAACATGTTTGTGAAAATGAATTGAGATTCCAATTTCATCGAATCCTATTCAATTCCACGAACCAAACGCAAAGTACATTAAGCTTAAAATTCGAAACATATAACCAATTATAAAATGAATTTTCTATAGTAAAAGATCTTCAATAAAAATATACTTCATAAAAATCTAAAATTTTACAAAATATAAGTTTTTTGAAAAAAGAAAATAAATTAAATAGTATAAATAAGTTTATAAGACTAAGGTAAACGCCACCAATATTTTGAGGGGGAAAACTTGGAAGTGGAAAAATGTTGTTGATAAACGTGCGTGAGCTGATTCAAAGGTACAACAACAAACCACTCCATTTATACAAGTATAATTATTAAATGTTGCATTATTAAATATCTATATCTATACTGAAATTTAAAATATAATGCAGAAAAGGTAAAAGGTACAGTGGTACACCGTTCATAACAGTTGAAAAATTGATTTACAAAGGGAATGGATCTTTGGTTCAAGTGGAATAAGTAAAGAAAAGTAAGTTAATCTACAAAAAAGTTTAATCGTCAAGAACATTTTTTGCTATTGACATCACTTAAAAGTATCTACGTATTATTAACAGGTTTTATTTATTTTAATTTCTCAACTGTTTAATCGTCAATCCATGTTTATTGTGGTTTTTTAACTCTTAAACTTTTATAGCAATGGTTTAATCGTTATATTTTGCTACATTAGCAATTTTGTCCATTAACTTTTTTAGTTGTTATTTTACGCTCCAACTTAATTAAAAAAAATTCACAAGTTCATTCTTTATTATAATGTATAAAATGTAAAACAATAATTTGCTATGTTATTTTTTCAATCATTCAGAATATATTATAAGTTAAACTTTTGATATATCTATTTATTAAATATTATAGAAAAAAATCAGGAAAGTACAAAGATTTTGGAAATAATGAAAGTACCAATAAAAGGGTGTTATGTGTACAAAGAAAATACTCACATGTTAAAAACCCATTTACCCCCTAACTTAAATATCACACAAACGACAAATCAAAAAATTATGAAAATTGCACCATTAGATTCAGCGTTTGATCCTCTTCGATTTGCTCTCCATTAAGGCATACTTTCGATGAATTTTTTTTTCCACATTTTTTTGGTGGGTTTTACTAATTGCTAACACATGTGTTAATATTTGATTAAATATTTAATTTAAGTATAGAGTTTAGGAATTAGGGTTTAGGGTTTAATAGGTTTAGGGTTTAGTATGATTTAAGGTTTAGTAGGGTTTAGGGTTTACTAAGATTTAAGGTTTAGAGTTATATAAAACGTTTAAGGTTTAGGGTTCGGGATTTAGGGGTTAGGGTTTAGGGTTTGGGTTTTGGGGTTTCGGGAGAAATCCAAAACCCAAATCCTATACCGTAAACCCAAAATCCTAAACCCTAATAAATGCAAATGGTAATATTTAAGGAATTTTTAGCTTCATTAAATACACCTTATTGTATACCACGAAAGTACACGTTATAAAAACCCAAATTACAATGACATATTTAACTTCAATTCAATGTACATCTAATATATTCTTAATGAGAGTTCTATAGGCTTTGTTTAGCGACCCTCAAATATTAATGTCATTATTAAACTAGACTATGTGTCAAATAATACTACGTTACTAGTATAAAAAATATACCTATTTTATCATATAGTGATATATGACCTAAAAATTTAAAGGTTTTTGTAAAACAAATTCTAAAAGCTCTTTATAAGAAACTTAAATTTATTAATTACACTCAAAAATTTCTTTTATATAATCTAAAATATCACTAGTTACATGTTTTACAAAATGAAAGTTCGAGTTTATTCAATGAAGAATTTAAGTTTATCAAGTATAATTGTGAGGAAAAAATGACATGTTTCATTTCAATTAATGCACACTTGATAATCTTATAGAGAGCTCTTAAAGTTTTTATTTAGCAAAACCCAAATTTAAAATCATGATATGATAAATAAAGTACCCCATAAAATTATGGAAAAGAAAAAAAGTTGCAAGTAGGACTTTCTCATTTTCAGTTAAAGTGTCAATTTTAACTTTAGATACAGTTTTATATTTTTTTACTAACTACAATTTATACTAATCAAATAATATATCTACTTGTTAAAGTCTATTTTGATTCGTTGAAAGATGAGAGTGAATATTTACTTAAGATGATTCAAAATAGTAATGTAAACACGGAGTAACCCTAGCTTGTACTGTATATGTTAGGAAAAACAGTCAAAATTATAAACCAGACCCCTTTTAACTTTGACTCAGCGTTTGACTTACGCGATTCGCAGTCAAACCGACATATACCTCTACGCGTACCTATAAATATATCATATCACGTACAGTTCTCTGCTCATATTCTTCAGATAGTCGATGATGTTAATCACTAAAACCGTAGCGTAGGGATCTTAATGTCACGATGATTTTCGACTTTCAGGCTGTAAAGATTTTCGATTTATAATCTATTGATTGATGTCGATGTTAATCACTAAAACCCTAGCGTACGCCTCAACATGTCCTCATGATTTCCGACTATCAGGTTATTAAAGCTTTTCTATTTATAATCTATTGCTAATTATAAACACCTTCAATTTTTATTTTTGTTACGTTAAAATTGATCTTGATTTCAAACCCTAGCCTAGGTTCTCACATTGCTGTTTTGGGTTTAATGAGTTTTAAACGCTATATTTATCTTCTTGATTGATTCTTGTTTTTATGTTTTGATGATAAAAGTACTTAGTTATTGAATATCTGCTATACTGTCCTGTGTGTATCTTAAATCAGACATATTTTCCAAAGAAATGTTAATAAATTCAGTAACTAGTAGAATTAGGGCTATGTTTCTGTTTAATCTAACTTTTGTTCTTGAATATATTCAATCGATAGGGTCAGGTTGTCATTTTGCAGATCAATAGATAAGGTTATGATTGTGTTTTTGCATTATTGGCTTTCGGTCTCTCCATCATCATAGAGAAATTCGAATATGCTTATTTGATCAGTTTAAGAAAGCTAGTGCCCGGATTGCGTTTCCACATTGCTGTTGATTGTGGCTTTACTGTGATTCTGTAGCGGCCCGGAGATCTATGTTTACTAAAAGAATTGGGAGTGAAAACTGCTGTGGATTAGTGATAAAGGGATATTTGGTTCATTGAGAATGTGATCGTTATGGTGTGTATATTCAATATTTCATATTAAACAATTTTCCCTTGAAAATATCCAATATTTGTATCATACCGCTCTGTTCTTTTCTCACTCAACGTATGCTAACCTTTTGTGATCTTACTGAAGCCATGTTTGACTCATTTGGATTTGATGGTACAAAACTGTGGTTGCATTCGCTTCTATTAAAACGTGAATACGCTTCGTATAGTTTTTACTTATGTCTATCTTCATAAAGTTTGATTTTCTTCCACGGAACTTCATTCTGTTTTACATGATAATTATGAGTTTAAGATCTCTGGTTCTGAAAACTTCCATATTCTTATAAGGACACACACAAATAGGAAAAGTGAAGAGCTTATTGCTTTTTAATGCACAAACGTATTAAATGAAAAAAAAAGGTTAGTACTCCGTAGCACACAACATGAAAACTGCTACCGGTTGCTAGCCGTTATAACTGCAAAGCATATAACCAAGGTTAGTGTTGTTCGTTAATTTTAATCTCTATGTTATCTTTCTTAATGTTTGTTTCTGTTTTGATGATAAACATACTTGGTTATTGAATGTCATGGGTGGTGCCATGTATCTTAAAGGAAACATGTTTTCCTAAGAAATATTTAATATTTAGTAGATGTAGGGAATGGAACTCTACTTGCAACGTTGCAAGTTTATTAGCTTTTGCTTCCTGTCCTAACAATATTAATTGGTTGCGCTGACCTTTTTCATTATTTAGCTTGTTACTGATCAATGACTATGAGGCAATTAAAAGGTATTCGTATTCTTTGAGCAGAGGTATTATTAGTTTCCATAAACCGAGGATAGCTTTTTTTTATCTGTTGTTCTATCTGTACCTTCATCTGGACTTAGAGCAACAATCCTTATTCACTTTCTATTATCTTTATTTGTTACTTTGAATTGAATCAATCTTAGTGGTTTAGCATCTTTGGTTTCCCGTCTTTTCATCATCATGACAGTTTTTTTTTTACTCTATTCCTTGGCGACCTGGATGCTAGTGCCTAGAGGTAGTACTTGTTTGCTTGATATTTGGCATTTGTTGAAGTGTATGCAAGAGGTAGTCCTATTTTGCTTTATATTCTGTACTCACCATTTCTAGGAATATGGCTTACTCAAATTATATTATTTTGCGACCATTTCTTGCTGCTGCCCGAGGCTGATCTATGTCCCTCTTTCTATATATTCTTAATTATTTCAGGTCTTTTTGGAAAGAGAATCAGTACATGCACGAGTTGCACCTGATGACCTGAGTACCTTCTGATATGGTTCTGGTTAGTATCTACCCTTGACCTGTATCTGAGAATCTCTGCCTCATTTACCAGCATTCCATGTCTTTTTCGTTTTAGGTGATTTCGTTACCATTTCTTACTAGCGTTCCATATCTTTCGTTTTATTTGTATACTTTTCCTTTTTATTGCTATTTTGCTTTCTGAAAAACGATTTTCTACCTTGATTTAAGAACTTGGAATCTCGTTACTTGAATGCCTAAGGACCCATTTAAACTTTATCGGAATTGAGACTTTGCTCTCTGCTTGAAAATACAGTAATGGGATGCTTTCTTAAGATGTGTATCTTCATTTTTCCCTTCTTTTGATTAACTTTCTGATAGCTCTAAACATTTTCCATGCTTGTTGACTTGAACTGCCATTCTAACTTTTTTTATTCGAGTTACTAGTATATCTTTTAATATTTTTATTTTAATACTTTTGTCTCATTATTGGTATTTTACTTCTAAGAATGATTTTTTTAGCTTAATTCGAGAAGTTGCAATCCCATTTCTTGAACGCCTATGGACCCATTTCAACTTTGTCGGCATCTGATGCTTGCATTTTGAGCTTGAACTGATGTATAGAGAGTGTTAATGTAGTGGAATGCTTTCTTGAGATGGGTATCTCCTTTTATGTTTTATTTTTTTTTCTTTTCTACTCGTTAAGTTTCATTCAAGTTTCTCACATTCTTGTTGGTGTCAACTCCCATCTTAATTTTATTCTTATGCAGGTTACTAGTATTTCCACTTCTTTGATTGTGTTTATTATTCTTTTATTTTTATACTTTTCCCTTTCTATTGCTACTTTACTTTAAAATGGTTTTTCAACTTTGTCGGAATTTGATGCATGTAATGTTAGCTTGAACGCATGTATATAGGTCGTTAAAGTAGCGAGTTTACTTTCGTGAAATGGGTATGTCTTTCTGCTCACTTTTTGATTTAAGTTTCGGATTCTCAGAATTTTTCCCCTGCTTGTTGATTGTAACTTTGATTCTAATTTTGCATTTATTCAACTTACTATTATTTCCGGGTGTTTTATCTTGTTTCCAATGTTCTACATTAATAGTTCTGTGCACTAAAAAATATATGTTTTTTTTACTATGATTCGAGAACTAGGAACCCTGTTACTTGAACCCCTAAGGACCCATTTAAACTTTGTCAGAATCGAGGCATGCACTTTGTACTTGAAACATAGGTAACGGGATTGCTTTCTTGAGATAGGTATCTTCATTTTACCTCTTTTGAGTAACTTTCTGATAGCTCTGAACGTTTTCCATGCTTGTTGACTTGAACTTCCGTTCTAAATTTGCTTTTGTTCGAGTTACTAGTACTTCTTTTGATTTTTGATTTTATTATTGCTATTATACTAAAAAAAAGATTTTTTTTACCTTAATTCGAGAAGTGGCAATCCCCTTATTACTTGAACGGATAAGAACCCATTCAAACTTTGTTGTAATTTGACGCTTGTACGTTGAGCTTAAACTGATGTACAGAGTGTTAGAGTAGCGGGGTTGCTTTCTTGAGATGGGTTTCTCCTTTTCTATTAATTTTTTTATTGTGTTTTCGGTTAGCTTTCTGTCACGGTTCTCACATTCTTGTTGATATCAACTTCTCTCTGAATATTATTCTTATTCATGTTACCAGAATTTCCAGTTCATTGATCGTGTTTATTACTGTTATTTGTATACTTTTGCCTATATGTTGCTATATTACTTTCTATTAAAGTGGTTTTTGTAACTTAATACGCAAACTTGGATTCCCGTTACTTGAACGTTCAAGGACCCATTACTACTTTGTCGGAATCTATGGTGTGTGTGGACTCTTAAAGTATTGGGATTGCTTTCTTGAAATTGGTATGTGTTTCTCCTCATTTTTTTTATTTAACTTACCAATCTCTTTAAACGTTTTACAGCAATTCCAATTTTGCTTTTATTCGATTGACTAGTGGTATTTATTTTAGTGTTTTACTTCAATTCTTTTGCCTTCTTATTGCTATTTTACTTCTAAAACCATGATGTTTTTACCTTAATTCAAGAAGTTGCGGTCCCTGTTACTTAAATTACTACTCTATCCGTTCCAAATTAAATGTCCACTATTAGTTTGCACACAGTTTAAGAAAAATGTTGATCATTACATTGTTCACCAATAAAATTTCATGTTTAGTTTTGAAAAACATTTTAATTGGATAAAAGTCTAGAATGAACACTTATTTTTGGACTAACCAAAATAGCATGGTGGACATTTAATTCGGGTCGGAAAAAGAAATTATATATATATATATATATATATATATATATATATATATATATATATATATATATTATATCAAGCTAACATAGTTTCCTTAAAAAGAATATTATCTTCTCTCATAACAGATAAGTACAATTAAAATATAATTAACACCCTAATTATACTACTATATTAGTTAACGATGATTATCCCAAGTGAAGCATGAATTCCCCCCCACCCAACCCACCACCCACCCCACCACACCACCATCCAGTACTTCCATCTTCACACACAATTTACACACTCGCATACGATCACATCTAAATCTCTAAATAACAAAATCGAATGAAACAGCATATTATGGATGATGTATGGAAAGACATCAGCAGCCTTCCATCACTTCACCACCCTACCACCACCAATCACTTTCAGGATTTCTTTTCTCCTGCTGTCGCTGGGCCTTCCATCCACCACCCTTCACCACGGACAACACCACCACAACGACCACCACTAACCACCATGTTAAGTTTGAGTACTAGTGGTAACTCATCAGGACATGATCAAGAACCACCACATAATAGTATTAATACTAGTTCAACAACAGGAGTAACTTCACCTCATGTAGTGAAAGAAAGATCTTCCCCTGAGCAGTATACTGAAAAGTTTAAGCGTTTGATGAAGAATCGTGAGTCAGCTGCTCGATCTAGAGCTAGAAAACAGGTTTCTCTCTCTCTCTCTCTCTCTCACTAAAATGGGCTGCTCATTCGATCATGTTTCTGTCTGTAATTTACTCGTATTTTTTAGGTGTACATGTATTTTTATACATTTTTATGAATGAATGAATGGGTAGGAGAGAAGGAGGGGGGTACATTTTGGTGAATGATCCTACACTATTATAATTTATTATCAGATTTTCTATTGATGAAAATGTGGTTAGTATATTTATATATGCATAGTTTTCGATGATAAATGATAGTAATAATTTTGGATCGAATATTGTATTTATATTATATACAAGTGTATTTTGGTTGGGCGAATTGAATCGAATTTAAGAGAAATGTACTTTGATTTAGTTTAGGTTTGATTTTAAAGGTTAATTAATAACTAGCTCTTAAATTTTTTAAATTCGTTTAATAATATCAATTTGTGTTATTAAATATTTGATCAAGAAACTCGTAAAATATGATTTGTTAAATATCAAAAGGGTTGTGAACTATGAGACAAAGTGATTGAGAAATTAAATTAAATACTAGTAATAATGTATATATTTAAGGGTTTTTTCTGATAAAAATTAAAAGTTTATTGCTGCTAAAAACACCTATAGCAAAGAAAGAGGCATCTGGTTACTCAAAATGTCAACGCGTATATATACTTACGTAGAATATAGCCTTTTTGGTGCAACTAGTATGTTGTGGGCTTGTGCCTTGTGGTATGTTAATTTATAAGCGCGGATAGATACACCATATTTTTTAATGCACACATCAATTTTCATGCATCTTTAGTTGTACTGTACAAAACTATTATGCATATATTTTGGTGTATGTAATAAAAAGTGTGTTGTATTTATATTATCCTTAATTTATAGCTATTTTTGTCAGTTTAAAAGTATTTAGGTTGTTATTGAAAGTATTATTTAAAGAGAGAAAATACAAGTTTATTTAGTACCTTAATGGATATTATAAAGATATGGATAAAAGCTCTTTGGATCCACTTGCCAAATAATAAAATTATTAATGAAAAGAAGAAAAAACCATTATTTATATTATCATGAAGCGGATTAATGGATGGATGATTTGGATTTGTGCTTAAATTAAGATAGATTGTTAATCAATTATGTCTTCTAATTTTAGTCGGCCTTATGTTAACAACTAGGATGAAAAAACTCGTGCTTCATAACGAGCAACCGGTAAAACATATACCCATAGTTGTTTGCCTTATGATGATGTATATATTAATACTTTCTTTAGTTATTTAGTATGTTTATTTTATCTCATAATAATATGAAACTAATGCAAGTACAATTATTAGCAAGGAAATAATTCAACAACTAATTAGTACTTACACATAAACAATAATTATGTTTTATATGTCTCTCCCCAGTCCCCACCATCACCTAATCAACTTTAAATTCTTCTTTACCTTTAAGTTTTGCTTGTCAACTAGTGAGATTTTGTATTTATTATTTGCTTTATAACTTAATTTTCTTTCTAAATCTGAACATGTTGGGAAGGGAAAATAGAGAGAAAGAGAGATCGAGTTGATTATATATTATATCAAACTTGTATTCAGTAGTGTCAAATGTTTGTAAAATGTAATAAGTGACTCAATGAGTCAATGACATGTTTAAGATTATATTATAGGTTTTATTTTTATAAAGATTTAAGTGTCCTTTTTTTAAGAGAGAGAGAGAGAGAAATAGTATCTTTTGAAAGTGTCTAATTTAATTAAAGAGATTAATGTTTGTAAATGTATATACAATCATAACTCAAAATCATAATGAATTGTATGTATTGAACTTTTAATTACCGTTATTATATGTATTCGATCTCATAACACTTGTGATTGCTAGTGTCACGCACTTTTATAATGTTGTGGCGATAATGTATGTCTCAAGAATAATTTTTTATCATATGATGATGGTGTTACGTGAGGTGGTAGCCGCTTAACATTTGTAATACGGAGTATGTACTATTAGTTAGAGTAATTTGTGTATTCGACCGATTATATGTATAATGTAATAAAGTGCTATCTATACAATTTTTTTTTTTTAATTTATACATATATTTAGTGATAGATCAGCAATATAATTGTGCATGCTTAATTTATTCATACTAATTATCAGGAAAGACAAAAATATGTTTGGGTTGAGGATGTTCATATATGATTATTATATATATTTATCCATGGTTTGTATAATATGTGTTTTAATCTATTTATTTATCATAAGATCACTCCCAACCGTGACGCTAGCTGACACATCAGTTTTTGTCAAATCAACGTCACGTCAACACTTTTCAAAACTGACACAAAGCTGACACCACACTGTCAACAGTGAATATCGCTTCAATTTTTTCTGGATTCACATTTACTAATATATCCTTATTTTTATACACAAAAAAGAAAGCGTAAACTGATGGGGTAGTGCCAATGACATCACTTGCGTAACTTATGTCAGTTTCAAAACGACGAATGAATTGAACTCCCGTTGGGGGAGTATAGTTATGTTTCAATCAATAAGGTGTAGTACGTTGTATGTATTGATGTATGTTTATAATATGTACAGGCTCGCGCTGATGAGTTGGAGCAAGAAGTTTTAAGATTAACGAAAGAGAATGCTAAACTCAGAAGGCTGCAAAAGGAGGTATACATCTAACCTAAAATTATTATTCCTATAAATATTATTAATGTAATTATGACTAATAAATCTCAATATTGTTCTTCAGTTAACTTATAGTCTGGCACATGGGGCACATGTAAATTAGATAATTAAATGAGAACCGATATAATTTATTTGGAATTACATGTTTCTACATATACTACTCTTTATTATTAATTCACAAAGTAACTACTTAATCTATCATCATAATCGTTATATAAAATGTGGACACAAATTGATTGTAATTAATTTTCAAATAATAAAAAATTCAACACAAATAACCATAATTGTCTCTAAACATACTCAACACGTCTCAAATTAAAGTGTGTAAATACACAAGTGGCAAACAAATTCAGAAATGGAGTAACTACTCTTTATTTTTTTATAGTCAAATATCTAAGAATCCATGTTTTTTAGATATGCTATTTTCCTTTTTCTTTTTATATCAAAATGTGAAAAAATAGTGAGAAAATGTGTAAGTTGATAGTCGTTTTGTCTCATTTAGCATTCACATTATTATTATTATTATTATTACTATTACTATTATTATTATTACTATTATTATTATTATTATTTCGTATATATTGTTTATTTGCAAAAATAACTATATACTCCGTAGTATATCAAACTTGCAAATTACACTCTTTTAGTATTTTCAATAATTCTATTCTAAAATATCAGAAGTCAAATTGATATATCTACTTACTTTGTTTTACATTGAAACTATTTTATTGAAGACAATATAGAGGAAGTAATTCTCTTTTAAAAGTGAATATTAGACAAAGTTGTTTAATTTGAGATGAAAGGAGTAAGTAATCTATATGTTGTGCCTCAGTTTATTTGATTAAGAAAACAACTTTTTAAAATGGGTTATCTCAGATAACAACAACAATGGTGGATCTAACCAGGTGGGTTTTGTTAATTTCATGATTTTGATTCTGTTATGTAAGTAAAGTTTTTTAATTGGTGCAATGCGGTGGTCAAGTGATGGTAACAAATATAAAGTTCACTATATAAATAGTGGTAAAAAAGATAATGGATTGAATGCATATTGAAGATTGCAATAAATGGTTTTTATTTGGAATAGTATATAATTCGTGTTGGTTTTAGCTTATAATCAAGAAAAGGTTATCAATAAGGTATCCCTATAATATCAGATGAGTTGTATAAGTTAATTTATAAAAAGCAAATAATTATTACAGTAAGGGTAAAATAGTCATTTTAATCATTCAGTCAGTTTATTCAGTGAAAAAGTAAACAACATTATTCATTTAATGATTACTGCATATACTCATTCCATATCCATTCTGCCATCTATATCCATATGTGACTTAATGAAAAAAAAGGTAAACATGCCCTAAGTTACATACGACGATGTCTTGAAATGTCAAAGAGAAATCGATGTCAATATTATGTAAAAAATTAAAATAAAGTGATAAAATCATCTTAGATTAAATGCTAATTAAATTATAGAAGGTATAATAGATATATTTTTCTAAACTCTATGATCCTTGATTAGTTAAAAAAATAAAAAATTATAATTTAAGTGGCAATAGCACATTAAGCAAGAATATGAACATGTAAGGATTTAAGAATGGAAGATTATTGAAATTGGTGCACAAATGTAAGATTGTTAAATATTTATCATAAAAAATTAAAGAGATTATTAAAAAATTAGTGTCCTAAATATTTATCATAAGAGATAAAGATTATGTTGTTTTATTAATATATATATATATATATATATATATATATATATATATATATATATATATATATAAATTAGAGATTAAAATTAGAATATGTATATTTTAGTAAATATTAATGTTAAGTTTTTTGACTTTATTCTAAAGAACCAATAAGCTAGTGTCTAGTGACACATGGCAAGCTTACAAATAAAATAATAAAAGTATATTTGTTATTTATTCGGACACTATTTATAATTTTTATTTTATGTATTTGCAGTTATGTTCAGCCCCCAATGTTCAGCTATCCAAAGAGCCCAAGCTTCATAGGACTAAAAGTGCTCCTTTTTAAGGACGTCTATTTATATCCAATGGCAGTATCTATATCAACTTCTGTCGTATATCAAATCATGTTGATTTGTATACTACGAGAAGTGATGTACATACCGTAAATACATAGTACAATACCATATATACATGATTCTGATGTTTTGGTGTTGTATAATTCACTTTCATATTCCTTTAGTAACAAATGTCACTTATTGTCTGAAGTCATCCTTGTGGGGTGAACAATGACTGATGTTAAAGGTATACGGGATCAAGGTGTTTATACCAATTTACAACTATTTATTTTAAATTGTTATGAAGTATTTCTAACAAAAAGGAGAATGCATTTTTATTTTTTATTAACATGAAAAGAGCGTTTGTTCGGTCTATTTAACACACTTTTTATTATTATTATTTCATTAATTACTTATTACTCACTACTCGTACGAGAAAAATTTATTGGACTTATCCAAAATCAATTATTTTACTGTGTCACATGCCACATCATCGTAATTGGATATCACGTGCTTTCTTGATTTCAGTAACATATAATTGACGTTACTAATTCATGTAATGTTGAGCACTTGGATCTAATTATACATGACATTTTATTATTTATTTCAAAAAGCCATCAATGATAAGTTGAGTATATCTATATCTTATATACACTATTATAAATAGTTTAATCTTTTTAACTTAAACCCTTAAAATAGTAAGATGGAAAATTACTCTCATGTCTCTTAAATATATATCACATTATATAATTATAAATATGTATATGAATTTATAAGATCAATGTTTGAATTGATACATGTATAATATAAGTTAAATATAAAAAATTAATCAATAGCAAACTATTTCTCGGGTATACAATAGATAGTTTAAAATTGAGTATTAGAAAATGAGATATTATGTGAATCGAGTCATCAAAGAAGTTTCTTTACGTTAATTGATAAATTTATCTGCTGTTTTACACGGGTGTATTAGTTCTACTTAAGTTATCGTCAATGATTTCATATTATGATGCCTTATTTCACAATCTTTCGCTATGAAGCATAGGACTATTCTTGTGTAAATGTGTCCTAGTGTCCTACTTTCCCTAGCAAAATGCATGATCCGTTTAAGTTGAAGAAGATTATGGATTTAGGTAATTTAATATGATGCTTGCTTTCAAATAGCCATTATTATTATATTTTATACTATACATTTATATATATTTTTATATTTTTTTTGAACGGCAACTTTTATTAGAAAAGATCTAGCAAGAAACTATAACTAAAAGAAACTTACAAAGTAATCAAAAAGGGATGTTGAATCCAAGAACGCCAATCTAACCTACGTTTACATCTAGACGAACATCACAAGAAAGAATAACGAACAATATCATCAAAAACTAACTCTTTATTCGGCTTGTCAGACGAGAAGAGCAACCCATTTCGAAACTTCCATATAGCCCACCAGGAAGAATAAAACACACCTTCAAGAATGTCTTTTAGAGCCGAGCCAATGCGAATATTCATGAACCAAGATAACCACTCGGAATACGAATGAAAATGAGTCCAATCCAAATTCCACCAACGACAAACCAACTTAAGAATATACGCAGCAAACTCACACGAAAACATTATATGAGATACATCTTCAACATGTAAGTTGCAAATCGGACTAAGATTGGAATCAATCATAACACCACGACTTTGAAGATTAGAACGAGTAGCCATACTATCTAAACGAATCTTCTAAGCTAAAATATTACCTTGATAGGAACAGCTTTAATCCATCGAGTAGCACAAGAGTTGTGAGGCAACAAAGCATCGTCCAGCAAAGAACGAAAATCGCGAACTCGAAATAAACCACCACCATTAAGATCACAAAACCATCTATCTGAACATGAAACCAGATTTGTATGAACAAGGAGATTACCCAACTCCTCGAATTGAACCTTCTCGACACCATCTCTAACTTCTCTCCTAAATGAGTGATCAAAATAGAGCATTTGAAACTTCTGAGCAACAGTAATATTCTTGACCAATTCGAGAGCAAATACCCGAGGGAATCTAGAGCAAAATGATTGCTCACCCATCCAAACATCCAACCAAAAACTAGTGTTGCTACCATCTCCAATACGTTTTTTACAATGGGATAAAAAATCAATACGTTTAGACTTCAAAGCATTTACTTCACGTAAAATGGAGACCCAATTCGACTTCATAGAAGGTAGAGAATCATCCACATTAAACGCATGCATAGCCTTAATCACCCGAAACCATAAGGAGTTATCTTGAGAGATGAAACGCCAAACCCATTTGAAAAGCAAAGCTCTATTAAGAGCATAAAAACTTGACACCCCAAGACCACCTCTCTTCTTTGAAGCTAACACTTTCGACCAAGAAACCCACGCAATTTTCTTGTTATCCCCATCGATACCATTAAAGAATCTGCTCCGAATTGACTCCATACGCTTTAGAATTCCCGAGGGAACCTTGTACATAGACATGCTATATATCGGAGAAGAACCAAGCACAGATTAAAGTAACGTTAATCGACCTCCAATGGAAAGAGTTTTGGTATTCCACCTGGATAACCTGACCTGCAATTTACGAATAATCTCATCCCATGAGTTAGTACGAGACATGGCACCCCCAACTAAAACTCCCAAATAACGAAAAGGAGCTTTTATCGTAGCACAACCAATATTAGATGCAACAGTGCCAACAATATTAGATGGAACTCCAATTCCCATAATATGACTCTTTTGAACGTTAATCTTTAAACCCGAAGCTAAGTAAAAACATTGAAGAATTTGCATAAGATTAGTCACATTCGAAATCGTCCAATCTCGGACGAACACAATGTCATCCGCATAAAAACAAATGAGACACCATCAACCGATTATCTATATTAATTCCTGTAAAAAAACCAGCCTCCATGGCACGATTAAACGAGAGATGTAATGTCTCCATATCTAAAATGAAAAGATATGGAGCAAGAGGATCACCTTGCTTCAATCCACAATGGAATTGAAACTCAGAAGTAGGACTTCCATTGATCAAAATAGAAGGCATAGCCGATGAAAGACTACCTTTGATCCACATACGCTATTTATCACCAAAACCAAAAGATCTTAAAACATCATCAAGATAATCCCACCGAACAGAATCATACGCCTTTGCAAAATCAACTTTAAAGACCATTGCTTGTTTTTTCTTTCGTTTACAATATGATAGCAATTCATCAATGATAAACGGACCATCTAGAATTTGACAATTAGCAACGAACGTTGATTGAATATCAGAAACAAGATCAGAAATAACCGTTGATAGTCTATTAAGAAGAATCTTAGTAACAACCTTGTACACACTCCCAATCAAACTAATAGGTCGAAAATCAGTAATAACTTTGCATTTGACACCTTCGGAATTAAAGCAATAAAAGAAGCATTACAACCTCTCGGAAAAACACCTTTATCAAAAAAGCAAACAACCGCTTTGCAAAAATCATTACCAATTAACCTCCAATATTTACGAAAAAAACTCGAAAGTAAACCCATCCGGACCAGGGGCTTTATTCTCCCCACAATCCCACACAGCTCTACGAATTTCCTCCTTAGAAACAGGACATTCCATCTCAATGGCTTGATCCACAGATAACTTATTAGGAAAATCAAAATTAATTCTACACCTGTTAGGAGTTTGTTCCTGGAACCGAGAAGCAAAATGATTTTTGAATTGTTCCTTAACTTTGCAAGGATCAACAACCCAATCGCCATAAATTAAAATACCTTTCATCGCCAACTGAGAACGTTTGCGATTAATAACACCATGAAAATACTTAGAATTCTCATCTCCCTCAATAGACCAACGAATCTTAGCCTTTTGAATATTATCTCGAGCTTCCAAATCTTTTATATGATACATTTGTTGTAACAAATCCATGCGCTTTAATAATACATCGTCATTCGAAAGACCTTGATCTAGCATCTTATCAATGGTCTTTAATTCCAATTGTATTCTATTAACATTATTTTTAGAAGCCCGATTTTTATCCAAAACCCACACCCGAATAGCTTTTTTAAGATTCTGCATTTTCTTCTTAAAACAAATCAAAGCATTCGAATCATTAAAATTCAAGGAACCCCAAGTATGCTCAATAAACCCATCAAAACCATCTAGCATAAACCAAGAATGATACATCTTTAATGGAGAAGGACCATTGTTGTAACACCCTCAAAATTCGTTGATTGAGTTTAGCGGAAGCATTTAGTTAAGTATGGGGAGTGCCACAATACACAGTACATGCATACGTATCAGAGCTTATGATTACAACAGAACATAATATATTAAGATTGCAAATGAAATAGTTACAAAGTTTACGATTCGTCAAATCGTACAAATGTAAAAGTTATTAAGTTTACAAAAGTAGATTTCGTAAATATGACTAAAATCACTTTAGTTATACAAAAGAAATTCATAAGTTTCAAAATTGGCATCCTAAATCTTCGCGGGTTGCCCTAGTTCCGTATGTGCAGGCGGTTCTTACATGCGCAGCTAATTCCCTGAAAAACATAGTTAAAGTCAACAACGAGGTTGAGTGAATTCACAGGTTTTATGTTTGCAATAATTGAATCAAGTTTGTATGCACAGTTGTTAAAACCAATACGTTCACAAATAGTTATTGTCATAATAGTTAAGTAAACGTTTTGTGGAATGTTATCCAAATATAGTTCGTTTGGGATGTTGCCCAAAGTACAGTTTGCGTGGGATGTTACCCAATATACCGTTTACGTGGGATGTTACCCAAAACACAGTTTGCAATACGTTGCTGGTCGTTCTCCAGCTTTTTCAAAACAGTACCGGTCGTTCTCCGGTCAAAATATGCACGGGTCGTTCTCCCGTCCAAACTCGGACAGTCGTTCTCTGGCAATAAATACTGTTGGTCGTTCTCCAGCGAAACACAGTACCGGTCGTTCTCTAGTCAAAAGACGCACGGGTCGTTCTCCCGTCCACTTGGCCAGTCGTTCTCTGGCACTAAAATACGTTGCTGGTCGTTCTCCAGCGTTTACATAAAAGTACCGGTCGTTCTCCGGTTTACCAAACAAGTTTTATCACGTTTATAGTATGAAAATGTTATTTCATAAATACCAGTTTTGTTGTAAGAGTTCAAAGTACTCAAATAGTGCGAGTAAACAAGTAGGATAAACAATCATGTAAGCAAAAGCAGTTATGGCAATCAATAAAGCAGTTGACTATGTTTCTCACCCCAAGTTGAAAGCGGTAAAACAGTTAAAAGTGGGGCTGTGAACTCACCTGTTGAGCTAAGTAAAGTTGTGAGCGCTAGCAAAGCCTAAATCTAAGTAGGTCACTAACGTCCTAAACGTAGGAATAATCATATAAGCGGTTGGCTAACAGTCTAACCATGTTACTCGTTTATTCATGAAAGATCCTTGTTTATTTTGTAAGTTCGACACGAGACGTTGGTGATATTTTGTGAAACGTTTCAAGGTGTAATTCATTGTTTCATGGTGTTTCATAAGGTATGAAATTGTGTACGGGGGTCCGGGGGTAGCGCCCCTGGTAGCGGGGTCCAAGGGGTGGCAACCCCTGGCGGGGTCCAATGTTTTTATTTCTACTATGTTGTTGTAGTGAAAACGCATCCGAGTTCCAAATTCGGAGTAAAATCAAGTGGTAAAATCTGGTTCCGACACCTAGTGAAAAACATGTGTTTTTAAGGTTATGAGTTTTGCGACATAAGTACTGTGTCGCTAAAATGTTCTGCGACACAAGGGTTTGTGTCGCATTCCTGCGACATCCACAAATAAATGCGACATAGGCATTTGTGTCGCAAATGCTGCGACATAAGTAATTGTGTCGCAAGTATGCGACATAGGGTGATTTATGCGACATAAGCCGTTGTGTCGCATAGTGCGACGTAAAAATGGTACTGCGACACAAAAGCTTGTGTCTCACTACTGTTTTCGGTCCCGTGCGACACAACGCGCTGTTTGATGAAAATCTTAGTTTTTCAACCCAAGAACGTTTAGATCTTTCATATATTGACTTGTAACATGCTTGTATACTATAATAACAAAGGAAAAGTGAAAGAAAAGTGATTTTTCATACCAAATCGAGTGAAATCCGAAAGTTAGGTTAGTGGATAAAGATGGTGATGAAAATGGTGTTCTTGAGCTTGGATCTTGAAGATGAAGTTGATGATGAGTTTTGTTGTTGTTGTTGTTATTCTGAAAATCCGAAGAAAATGGTGGTGATTTGGTGATTTTTGATGAGTTTTTAGAGAGAGAATTGAGAGAGAATGAGGATGGAATGAGAGAAAGGGAAGATGAAAATGAAAATGAAAATGAGGGTGGGGTGGGGGTGGTGTTGGCAGATTTTTGGGGTCAAAAGTGAGGGGTTTTTGTCCTAAATTTGCGGTATTTAGCCCGTGTTCGTTTACTCGATCGTTAAATGTTAAAAACATTTTTAAACGATAGATTTTTAAATATGTTTTCGATTGTACTTTTAATTGAAATATTTTATTTAAAATAATTTAGTTAAGTTATAAAATTATAACTCTGCTTTATTTTAGTTTTACTTATAGGGTACAAGCCGTTTTCAGTTTACGAAATAAACATTATTTGACACAAAATGCTTTATAAATATTATCAACATAATAATTAATAAATGTTAATGTTAATCAATAATTTCATATTATTAATTAATTTTATTCACCAACAGTCGTATATTTTTGTCGCGTTGTTTAAATCGTTTTGTACATAATTACAACTAATTATGAATAAGTAATACTACGCGTACTATCTATTTGGGCTTTGCTAGACTTATCTCTAAAATGTGTTGTTAATTCACTCTAAGTTAGGGAATTAACCTAAAAATGCGTGCAAATTTACGTTTATAAATATTTTAAAATTGCGGGGTGTTACAATAGTCAGTAACAACTTCATGTAACAAAATGGGACGATGATCCGACAAATGACGATCTAAACACAACGCAGAAAAATTCGGAAAAATTGACATAAGGCCCTCCGATATTAAAAAATGATCTAACTTACTCATTTTACTCGCCGAAGGATTAGACCAAGTATAATTATATCCTTCCAAATTAACATCTAACAGTCCAGATGTATCGATAAAATTATTAAACTTATTAGCACCATACTTATTAAACACTGAACCCATTCTCTCCTCTTCCGAATGAACTTCATTAAAATCTCCCATAACAAGACACTCACCCTGCCATCCCATAATAAGATGAAGAATATAAGCCCGCAATATGCACTTATCTCGAACTGCCTGAGGAGCATAAATATTAACAAACAACACCTTAGTATTATTAGGAACCCAAAGTACCATAAATGGCAATAAAATTATCAGAAATAGTAGCATAATCCTTATGAAACATAGAAGCTTCCCAAATACACAACAAGCCTCCTGATCTAATAATAGCATCACTACAAAGAAACTGGAAATTAGAATTACTCCAGATAGATTTTATCAACATTGAGTTAATATCTTCCATCTTTATCTCTTGAACAGCAAGAAAGTTGACCTTATGCTCACATTTAACTCCTTTATCCAATCCCTTTTTGCATTGATACCAAGGCCTTGAATATTTAAGGATAAACAATTCATTCATTGGGAAACCACATTGTCTCCCTGTGTAGCAATAATAGTCTCAACATCTTTTATGAAACCTTCCATATTATAACCCATGGCATTACCCACCTTAATCATATCATCCAACACCCAAATAAACAACCCACCTGTTTTGAACTTATCACCGCAACAGAAGCAGCTTCATAAACCGAACAAATATCATCACATTGTTGTGATTCATCCATGATATGATCACTTACCTCCTTCAAATCCGAACTTTTGCATTCCCGATCATGACAAACCGAATCATGTACAATTGCCTCTGGTGTGAAAACTGGTGGATGAGAACAGCTATTCGAAACAATTGCCTCTGGTGTAAAAACTGGTGGATGAGAACAACTATATGAAGCACTCTTTTGTAGAACCACTTTGTTGTCTTTATTTGTAATGTTCAGCAATGCATCCAACTAGAAGGGATCATCGGAATCTTCGTTATGGGCAACAGCAGGCACCTTCTGTTCCACGTTCAGCTCAGTTTTTTTTGCCTATCATCAAATATAGTTTCCGACACACCCTCGTCATATGCATCATCTTCTGACAATAAACCTTGATTAGCCATACCCTCATAATCATCCGAACCTTCATTGCCTGATTCCTCGTCCGATGTATAGACTGATTCAATGGGTTCTTTGAACACCGGTGTCCATCCAAACAATTCCTTTGCCCGAACAACAAAAATCTTCCCTTTAACAATGATCTGAAACCTCTCCATTATGTGTTCCTCTATTTTAGTTTTGATACAAAATCCTTTACGCGGAAATGAATCAACCACGTCTTCTAGTTCCATGGTCTCCCCCCACTTTGAACCAATTCTTTTAAAAGTAGCTTTTGACCAAGCATGCATAGGAATACCATCTAGTTCTACCCACACAATACGTTCAGGACTAACAAAATCATTAGTTGCTTTATTAAGGCAATCAAACCAAGTCCTCACACCGACATGCTGTAATACCTTATTTTTTGCAACCATAGAATCGAGCTCTATCATTACCCAAAGTCCACTAAGATAAGAAACTTTCGTATTCAAAAAACCCTACTTGAACAAAACATATCGTAGATTAGAGATCGACGTTAACGTTTTTACCTTACCCATAACATGTTTTGACAGATCTCTGTCAACATAACATGTATCATCCAAAACCATAGACGGAGCAGTAGTAATAGGTAAAACATTAGGAGATTTACCTGAAAGAATTGAGGCATACGAAACCTTTGTATTCAAAGACGAAGCATGAGTCGTTACCTATGGTTTACGTTGTCGTTCGAATCTAGCCACGTTTGCATGCATATGCATACGACCATTCCATATTGTGCACAAATTTTGAACCACTCGATCCAAATTCTCCACCTTAATAAAACGAACAAACGCATACCGCTGACCTGATTTTGATCGACGATTAGGAATATATACGTCTACTACCGTGCCATAGTCAATACAAATCCTCCACAGATCTTTGGAAACTAAAGAATCTGGAAAATCAGTAATATAAACAGTTTTTGACAACGGACACGTTTGATCCTCCTTAGATGAATGTGAAGACCGATTCCGAAATATCATAATTGTTCAAGGCGTTCGAGCCCACCGCCGAACAACCTCCGATCACCGTTGGGATTGATTCACTGGAAAATTCGCCGCCGTACGTATTAGGGTTTGTGTCCCACTAAATTTAAACTGGTAAGTTTTGCTGTATCATTTTTAATAGAAGCCATCCTTTATATATATCTTTATATTGGCACTACTCGAATCTTTTACTTAAGATCGTCAGGGGCGGAGCCATGTAGAACGTAGAGGTAACAGTTGCTACGAGTTCATTTTCAATATGCAGTATAAATACTATTGAAAAATAGCATTATTCTGTTGCATTTCTTGTTTACGCTACGGGTTCGAGAAAATTGAGATACCATTGCTACGGGTTACTCAAAATCTTAGATCTGCCACTAAATATCATTGCATCCATTTTCAATGTATAGTGTAAGACAGTTGTTGTAACATCCTCGACTTGGGCCTAGTAGAATTACGGTATTTTTCTTATTATTTCGTCATTTAAATGTATTTATGAATACTTGGCATTATTTAGATAATTTAAATTAATAGGTCAAATGGTCAAACGACTTATTGTGATAAATAAATTATTAATTGTTTTAAATAAATTTAGTTGACGGTATAATAAAATATATTTTCTCGCAAATGATTTTAGGTTTCAGGCAATAGATTTAGGACGGGTATAATACTACACTGTATTTGAAATTGGGTTAAATGAGTTAGTCGACCTTTATTCATCATTTACCCCATTTTGCCTAACTCTCTCAAGAACACATACTTACATACATTTAGAATTCATAAGAGAAATTATGATTTTCAACCATTCTTGAAGCTTAATTCTGAACCTACAACTGAATTCTATCATCATCATTTCATTATCATCTCCATTGTAAGTATAATTCTCCATTTTTATGTATATGGTTAAATTAGTAGGAATTAGGTTGAATCTATGATGCATGTGTAGAAATTGGTGTTAGATGTTGTTGTTTATTGTTATAACATGTTTATGGACGATATTTGAGGTTGATTACAGAGTGAATTCATGTTTGGTATGTGCATTTCATGTTTTTAGAGTTTTGGTCCGAAGTTAATATGTGCAGAAACAGGAACTGATCTGGTTATTTGGTCATAGCCGTTCGGCTATAACTAGTTCAGCCGATCGGCTAGGTATATACAGCCGATTGGGTAAAATGAGCCGTTAGGCTGGATTAGTTCAAAAATTGATCAGCAACTCACCCCTGAACTTGTGTCACGATTTGATAAAGGGGTAACCGATCGGTTCAACTTGAGCCTATCGGGTAAAGCACTTAGCCGATCGGCTGTGATGTTTGAGCCGATCGGGTATAAGTCTGTCGCACCCCCAAATTCGGGTTGCGGAAGCGAATCGGGTCGGGGCGCGACTAATCAATATACACAGCACAAAAGATATAATGAACGACCACTATATGCGTCGTTTTACATTGATATTGATAAAACTAAAGTTTACATCAAAATATTGTTTACATTAGCTCAGTTTGAAAATGAGAGATTTAAGTACATAATTAATCTATACAGAATATAATAATTTAGCTAAAATCTCTGTTTATTTGCATGCTGACTCGAGCTAATAGATCTTGATTGAGCAGTCCAACCTACTGCTGGTCACCTGTGATACATGCTAAAATGGGTCAGCGAAACGCTGGTGAGTTCACAGGTTTGTATGTCAACACATATTTGTATGAACCGCAAGATTTTATAATTGAATTTAAAATGCAATTAAGCAAAATAAAAGTTATACATCCATGAGCACATAGTCTGAGCTTAACTTGAGCGTCAGGTCCAATTAAGGAAACCTAACTGAGTTGCCTCCTACGAGTGCCTAATCTACACTCGTCTTCCCAAATGCTAATACGTCCGTTTGACCAGTTAGTGCGTGCTAACCCAGACGAGGATTGTCAATCCTATATGATATCATATACTAACATTCACGCTACAGATGTATTACCAGACTATGCTATGGAGGGCTTTAGTGATTAGTTGAAAACAACTCATGTAGTATTTGATTGATTGGTACTTGCGTTCAACTTGTAAAATAAAACGAGCAATAATATCACACCCCTTAATGAAAACAGTAAAATAGGGGCCATGAGACTCACCTGAGCCCCGAGTGTTTAACTTAATAAACTTGAATTGATTAGCAAGGAATTGTTGTCCGAAGACTTGTAACCTGAGGGTGTCCAAGACACGCAATGGTTATAACCCGAGTAGGCATCTCGAAAGACTGTCCTTGTAGTTGTTCGTCCAACTTAGAATGTCCAAATTACCGCGATTTGGTTGTTTGTTTAAGTGGTTGAAAATGTGTATGGCCCGTTGGTGATTGTTTGTAACAATAATCCCACATTATTATTTTGATGATTTTGAAGTGTTATACCTAAAACTAAGTTCCAACGTGTTTTAGAAGTTGTGTCGCATTCGTGTTTCATGTTATACAAGTTTAACACTTTGTGTGAAAGTTTAGATGTAACACCGTTACTTGTGAACCTAGGGTAAGGGCGAAGCCCGTTAATGACGGGGGTCCGGGGGCAGCGCCCCTGGTAGCGGGGTCCAAGGGGCGGCAGCCCCTGGCGGGGTCCAAGGGGCAGAGCCCCTGGCTGGGGTCGAGCCTTAGTTATTTCTACTACATTGCTTTGGTGAAAAACGCACCTGGACTTGAATTTGGTTGAAATCGAGTGATAAAATTTTAGGTCTCAACACTTAGTAAAATCTGTGTTTTCTTAGTTCTGTTTCATGCGACACTAGGTGCGACGTAGGCTGTTATGTCACAGGTCATGGGTGCGACATTGATCATGGCGTCGCTAAGGGCGACATCCGCAATTTAATGTGACATTAGGTGTTATGTCGCTATGCGCGACGTTGTAGGTTCCTGCGACGTTGGAGTCGATGTCGCTATTTGCGACGTTGTTGGTCTTTGCGACGTAGGGGTCGATGTCGCTATGTGCGACGTCGGCAATTTAATGCGACATTGAGGTTGATGTCGCACCATGCGACATTGTGAGAGGTTCTGCGACGTAGTAGCTGACGTCGCATAAAGTCTGGTCCAAAAGCGACATTACGGTCTGATAGCTGGTATTTGTGTCGAAAATGAGTTTTTCGGCCACCGTTCGGTCCAAAACTTTTACCTAACCCTTATATGGACATTTTAAGCCTAGACAAACAATTATAAGTTGAAAACAATAGAAAACGAGAGGTGTCGGGATTTGTCGGAAACTTACGAAGTTAACGTCGTGAAAATCCGGAAAGATGGAAATGTAGATCGTGACGAGAGGAACGTTTTCTTCTAAATGAGTGTGACGATCCAAGGCCGTTTGATGGTAGTTATTGGTGGTTGTTTATGGTGGTGGTGGTGTTTGTGTTTGAGAGAAAAAGAAGAAGGTAAGAGAAAGAGAAAGAGAAAGAAAAGTGAGGAATGAGGAAGGAGGGGGGGGGGGCAGGTTTTGGGGGGATTGGGGAGGGAATCTCCCAAAACTTTTAATCTCCGCATTTGCGCTCCGTGCGGTGTTCGTTTTCCCGATCGTTTAAACGTTAAATAATTATTTTACGCGTTTAAATATATGTTTTAAAATACGAATATTTACTCAATATTTTTGTTGAGGTATTTTACCAAATACTAATAATTATGTTATAAAATGTTACTTGCATCGTTTGTTTGCGCGTTTAACGTTTTAATCGCATAATTGAAGTTTATACGATACAAATTTGAGTTGAAATATTATCTAAATAATATTTTGGATAAAATAGAGTTATTAAATAATGTTATATTATTTAATAAAATTGTTCACCAACGTCCGTATTAATTGAATCGAATTGCATTCGATTTGAAACTTGTACGATTTTATCAAATCGCATACTTGTATATATTCATCAATATATATGTTGATACATTAATTAGCCTAACACAGAACTAATTACATGTATTAAAACTTGATTAGGCACTAACTACTAGTCCTAATTTGACGGGTGTTACAAAGTCTGAACAGGAATGTTTTGTGTAGTAGTGTATTCTACTATATACATGTATATATGTTAAACAAAGTTAATAAAAGGAGATGAATGTTGAACATTGTGGTTATTACCATTAAATGATTCGTTTTGAGATGAATTACATTATTATAAATGAGTTCTAATTTATTACTTGTTTATATTTCCAGATAATCCGAAGACTCGATAATATAAGACTTTTGAGTGGAGACTGCGATTGTAAGGGTGAGTGGATCTATGGCTTACGATCTAAGTTAGTTGTAACAATCTAGTTACAGCGGGTAAATGTAGTTCATTTTGAGATGAATTACATTATTATAAATGAGTTCTAATTTATTACTTGTTTATATTTCCAGATAATCCGAAGACTCAATAATATAAGACTTTTGAGTGGAGACTGCGATTGTAAGGGTGAGTGGATCTATGGCTTACGATCTAAGTTAGTTGTAACAATCTAGTTACAGCGGGTAAATGTAGTTTTACCATTTTTTTTAATTACATATTGTCATGATTATTATGAATTATGTGATTTATTTAGAGGTCAATTGCGATTGAGTTGGGATACTATTACTTGGACAACATTAGTGCTTTGTACATGTGTTGTTTATTGAAATGATGTTGTATGAAGTAATAGTACTCAACTATCGGTTAGATCACTGAATTGGCCTTCAGTGGTTGTAAGTGTTGCTTGGGGGCCACCGCAGCAGTAGGGTTCCTCAAGGACCACCGATCCTCTTGACGCTAGTTGTTTATGATGCTTAGATGTAAACAATTGTTAAACTGAGTTAGGTTGTTAGTTATTGATCTATTCACTTAACTTTGTGCTAATCCCTCCTCCTAACTCCTTGCAGGTGATCTTTTGTATGTGGGTTGGCAAGAGTTGGGAAAAGAATGTTTGACACCGCTTACTCTGTTTTGGTCAATCATGTTAATAATTTATTATCATGTTGGATTTAATAACACTAAGGCGTAATATTTAAATGTTGGTATTAAGATAAATGTTTGCATAATATTATGTGGTTTGCACTTTTGTTTAAATTGGTAAACCATGTTGTAATTATTAATAATCGCTTCCGTTATATTAAAAAAAAAATAGCCTTGTGAATTTGGTGTGTGTTACAGTTGTTTTCCCATTTAGAATCGTTCTTAGGTTCTTAGTTGTTGACTCACAAAGTCAAGTGATTAGATAGATAGTCGGACCAATGATTTGTTTTTAAAATCATTTACATATTACAAATATTTATCTATCACTTCTCTTTGTGTTAAAAAATGACAAATATATATTTATTATGCACATAGTTGTACACATATCAGGTCAAATATAATCTCTTATCAAATTTTTTTTAAAAGGCAGTTGTGGAATCACTGACGAACTATTTTGGCTCACCCGATCATCTTCACAAGCGGTTACTCCCCTGAAATCGAGTAACCGCCCCCCGAGTTCGATGAGTATTTATCAAACGCTCTAAAATTATAACTGCTTCGTTTAATTTTTAACGTGCCACTAAAAATCATATGTTTTGTGTTTCGAAAGGGTATATAATGTTTTGTGTTTTGAAAGGGTGCGATGTATACTTGTCGGAAAGATAAAGGGTAGAAACTGTAACTATCTGATAGCTAACCAAAAAACCTTGTGTTTTGGTTTCTAGGGTTTTTCATTTTCGCTCCTTTCACGTCGACATCTTATGAATCCAGTTAAGCCTCTTTATCTCCCTGTATATACATACATACTTGTATCTAGCTATCTATCTATCTGTGTATACGAGTGTCGTTAGTAATTTATAAATTGTTGTTGTGATATAATAAAAATAATAACTGATGATTTTGATTAATGAGCTTCAGATTTTGTTACTCTTTTTTGTCGATCGAGCCGCTCTCCCTCATTCCACTCGTCCAGCCCTCTTCACGAACTTGTACCGAGTAATTCACAAAATGTTGTTGTTGTTGATGTTTTTATTATATATATTTTTTCTATTGAATTTATGATTAATGTTAGAATGAGATCAGGTGTAATGCATTCGAATTCCAATCGGGATGCAGTAATTTCCACACAGAGGGAACCGAAAACCTAATTATTGTATAAACTTAGGTGAAATTAGTGATTAAACTTTAAATCTGATGATATTAGGGATAAATTTATGCGGAATCACAAACGTAGATGAATGCCTCTTAATGAAACCATTAGAAGAGTGTTATGGAATCTTAACTTATTTTGATGGAAAATGTAATTGAATAGTGATCTTTATAGTGTGCTTCTAGGCCTACAAGTATTGTGACAATAGCAATTGTTGAAATTTTTATTAATTAAATAAGACCATTACTCTTGTGTTTGACACATTCAAAGTTATGTTTAGTTGGGTTGGGAATGATTGCTATAGGTAGGCATAACTCATAAGGCATTGGTACGCTCATTCAAGTGCTTAAACAAAGAAGTAAAGGATGTTTCATTTTCGTCATCTACTTTCATGTCTTTTAAGCGAACATACTTGAGCAGTTAAACTTGTTATAAAATAATGACAACCTCACTTGTTGCCTGTCCGTGTAGTGTAACTATGTCTTGCATAAACTTGTAAGCATCTTAAATCATTCATATGATTGGAACCTTGTTTGTTGTGTACCATATGTTTGTTGTAATATTTATTTGTAACTGTATATTTGCTAGCATTTTTACAAATACTAAAGCTCTTATAAAAACAGGAACGGACTGAGTTTCTGAAGCCTTTTTTTTGGATTGAGAATAGATAAAAAAAAATTTAGAAAAAATTGAGAATAGATAAATGAATATTGTTTCTTTGAAAATGAGCAGGTGCAAATGCCTATTAGGCTATTAGAATCAGAGTATCTTGGAGTTTATATCATGTATTAGTGCTCGGCGTAGGGCTCGGCTTCGTAAAGAAGTTCTGTTAGCTGGAGAAGATTGGCCATATGATCCTGAAAGGAAAGAAATGAGAACCAAAAGGAAAGGGCACAAATGTGACAGCTTATCAGCAGAAAAACGAGCAAATACAGCTGAATTAATGAAGAAAATGCCTCAGATGCTTGCAGATTACCGGAAGAGGAAATGGGAGAAGAAAATGAATGAAGAGGATGCTGCAGCTAAGAAATCATAGGTCTGGATTACTCTTATTGCCTCCTTTAGCTTTTTCGTTTCAGGCTGTTTTTTTTATAAAAACTTGAAAAGCCCACATGTTTTAATTTCGGGGTTTAGTGGGTAGATGAAGAATAAGTACTCTGCTTTATGAAATGAAATGATAGTATTATTGCTTGAGTTTTTGATGCTGCAAATCATCAAAAAGCATAATGTGGTTATTTGTTTTGTACTCTTAAGCCTTACCAACTACTAAAGTTACTATACTCTGATGGAGGTCTGTCAGGTCTCATAGGTTTGAATTATTGAAACTGAACAAAGACTACATATGATGGCTTTCACCTAGCCTTTGCAGAACTGCGGGTGATAGCAAAACCGAATTCATGAATATTAGGAAGAATTCATAGAGTATTATATATTTTCACGGAGATTACATCTTGATGCTACAGAGATTCCAGATAGTCAAATCCCGGATCCATAGTGGTTGTAGAGACCAAATAGTCGCAACCTAAAGCACCATAGCGGTTATAACTATGTTATAAAAGGTGACAGAATGGACATGTTGAGCAATATGTGGGTCATTTTTAGTACCGGTTAGAATGGATTGGGTTGGGCTATTCCACAAGCACTTTTTCTTTACTTTTAGAAAGTAATTAATGTACATATGATTAGCAAGCTAAATTATTAAGATGATGAAATTTTCAAATATACCAATCTGGGTGGCTTTGTGCCTTTCATATACACTTAGGATACTTTTGGCCCACTTGACCCATTGGAGACAGTATGTTGTATCTCATTATTGGAACTTGTCAATTAAGTCTCCTACACTTGAGTGGAGCACAACAAATGTCATAAACACACATCTGCTAACCATTGGGTCGAATACCTTTGTAACCACTATATGGAATTTTACAATATACCAAAATTGGGGTGTCATCAGATCAACACCCATTAGTTGGGGCACGCATCTGATACAAATATATGTTGTTGCAGACTATTCGCAATTGTTGAATCTGGCAAGTATTAGGCTTTCCACAAGTGCGCCCCCGGGGGGTGCATGTGTGCGTTTTGGGAGTCGGGTAGGCTTTATGATAGAAAAAAGTTCAAATAATCCAACAATATAAATGGAATCGACTGCAAAGAGTCATCTAGTGTTGCATGTGTACAATGATCAGGTATAACTACTAAGTAGTCGAGCATTGAGGACACCAACACAAGGACACCAACCCAATATCATATAAGATGCTTTTAATACCATAAGTAAATAATTAAATATGTAGATTTGGGTTAGATTTGTTCTCTACGGATCAACTGAGCTAGATTATATATCAAGCTAAAATGACTATGGGTCAAATCGAACCACATAAAACCTCTTAATGTTGTATTATTAGAAATGTAGTTTTGTAACATCCCTAAACACACTAAATTACTAGATCTTCTCATTTACCACTTCTAGGATAAGATTAAGTTTTACTAAAATTGGGAGATGATCATATAGTGTGTCTGTTGAGAAAGATGTTTAATGTTTAATATGTCTAGAAAACGTTATTTGTGTGAATAGTATGTCTTATATTTTGTGCAACACAAATACAAAACGTTGATCACATGTTCAAAATCTAGTCTAGTTTTTAATTTAAAAAATATATGATTAAAACAATACATAATCGAAATATAATTCCAGACGCTACGACAATCATTTTTTCTTTTGCTTTTCGGGAGTACGATGAAATTTATCGAATCTTTCAACTTGTTCTGGGCTTCTGGCTTGTGCAATTGCCTCTTCAATTTTAATATTAATTGTGCAACAATTTTTTACATACATTTTTAAGCCAACTATTTATTAAAAATTCTTAAATTATTCAAAAACATATCAAATAAAAGCTCGCTGAAGTAGTGTTTAAGAAAGGCCGAATCTTTTTGTAAGCAAATTACTTATTAGTTTCATCATTTTACGTCAATCAACAATTTTTAAGCTACCACTAATTTTATCTAACACTTTACAAAAAAAATAAAAAATAATAATAATAATAATTTTTTTTAAAAAAAAATACGAGTTACTACCCGCTTCTAATAAGGGAAGTCAACGCTTAGCTGCTAGTTTGACAATCTTTCTGCATCGAATAATCATCCACTTCAAATATAGACATAGTGTAAGTATAGTGTTAATTATTATCATAGTGACCACTAAATTTTTTTGAGACATTTTTTTTTTTAAAATGTAGACCGTTAAATTGAGATGAAGATTTATTATTCAAATGTCGATAAGTAAATGTTATACCCTCCAAAAAAGGATATAATTTCGTAAAAGCAAACAAAATAAGCTTTGTTCTGCCCAAAGTGGAACACTTAGATGGTGGTGCATAGCAATATGAAAAACACTAGTTTAATTTCACCATCTTATCAAATCACTTCATACCACACTTAATTTAGTTGGGTCTGTTACTTCATAAATACAGTATATTCTTATTCACTTCTGAGCTTTTTCTAGTGGGTTTGTGCCATGTGTCTCCCAGCTTTTGGTCAAACACATAATTATGTTGCATTATTATTCTACTGATTGTTTCACGAGCAAAATAATGAAAAAAACATCTTAAAAAAAAGAGAAATGACTCACTAAGATTTTACAAACACATTTTTATAAAATTATGTGAAGTAAGATGTGGATCAATAATGTCATTAGTAACGTGTACCAATTACATCAAATTTTCTTATCATTTTCATATTTTTCTTGATGCAAAGATGTTCATCTTGACTGTCTCACATGAAAATTAATGTATCATCCAAATCGATGTGTTTCATTAAACGTATTTAGTTATAAAAATATATCTACATTTTCCATTTTTCAAAAGTTTTTTGCATCTCTTAAAAACTATTGATAATTCAGAAAATGCGTTCAAATTTAAGAAACAGAGTTTTCATCTTCCAGAATAGGAAATATAGAATAGCTTGAGTACGAATTTTGGTAACTAAACGCACCCTTATTATTTCAAGTAACATTTGAGAATTATAAATTTCTCATTTTACTCATTTTCAATATCAATTATCGGTGTTGCTAGTTTTGGTGATAATTTTATTCCTGTACATGGGACTTTTTTTTTGAGCAAATGTACATGGAACTTAAAATACACGAAACATCCCCACAAAATTTCTCAAAAGGAGTCCACATGTCTAACAGTTTATTTTCCATATAAAAATGCAAATAGCTATCATTTATCATATCAAAAACAGGGTTATATACCACATGTTTTGACACATTTAGTTTATAACAAATATAATTAGTCCATATATATTTAGAATATCAAACTGATTATATTCTCTGTTTTGAGGGTGACAATTAATGTCATAGGTTTTGGTTAATACTCAATTTGTGGACATATTTATAAACAACCAACCATCTTATAGGATCCGTTTGAACAAAAAGGGTAAAAGACAAAAACCTTAAAGTATGCATAAAGTAGAATAATCAAAGTAAATCACTTTGCATTATGATGCCATATGAACTTCAAATAAGAAAGTGAAAAAGTAAGACATGGAAGTGTACCAAAATGTTCACAAAGACTGTTATGAATATACATAACAAGAAAAACAAATCAAGAAATGTACAATAATATATGCATAAAGTAGGACAACCAACAAGGCAAAAATTACTATATGTAGTGATAAATGGCCTACTCGAAAGCGAATAAACTCTATTTTTGTACAATGGTTAATTTCTGTTACATTATACGAGTATGTATGTTTGTCATTTGTCAATAATGTCTACATGACTCGTCTTCCTAACGTGAAGAATACACAATCACTGTTACAAATTACCATCACACGTTGTATAAATTGCCTAACCATAACATTAATGGAAGTGTATTGTGAAGTTATAAACTAACTGTTACAAAGCTTTCGTCTTTGGGGCATTTGTAGATCACTTGACCGAGCTACTAACCAAACCATGTTCTTTCTTTTAAAACACGCCCATATTTTTTTTACCGAGTGTTGACATGTGTTTGTATTGTTGCAACTGCAATTGTAACATAATCATACCACATAATCATTAAGTTCAAGTTAGTAGTAATTGTAATTATAATATAAAAAAAGTGAAAACTTATGATGCTGATTGGTTCATATGTGGAGCACAATGTTGATTATACGCATCAGACTTACTAAACGACCGATGTACAGTTATCTGCCTTTTTCAAAAAAAAAGAAAAAAAAAAGAAAGATATACAGTAGTAGTTCACTTGTTTTCATGCAATTAATTCATAAAAATATCAAAATCCCAATGGGGATGGTAACCTTAGTTGTTAGCAATTGCGCATGCGTATGTACCCACCAAAACAATATTTACAATCTTACCTATCTATCCATATGCCCACTTCAAACTCTCTAGGCTAGCTTAGTGCTTTGCTTCTATTCCTCCATCCTCATTTTTTTTTTCTCTCTCTTTATATATGCACATGTTTTTCTGTATATAAATATGAGTGTGTAGGCCAGTAAGAAAGAAAGCATCTTTTATGTGGGCAAAAACATGAAAAGCCTCTATGTTTTGTGTAGCTTGGTTTTTCTGATATGTTTATTAAGAGAAAGTAAGGCAGATGGAGAAGACAGTAATGGTGTTTATATTGTATATATGGGTAATGCTGCTACCTCAGCAAGCAACCATAATCTGCTTCTCACTTCTCTAGTTCAAAGGTAACACGAAGTAATGGTGTTTTTTAGTTCATGGGTTGCATATCTATTGAAAACACAGTTGGAGTTGGTTATATATGAGTTGATTTGGGTTATATCCACAACCAATAAGTCAAATGGGTTAACTTTAGAACTCAAGTCAAAAGTAAACGGGTCAAGTAGGTCAAACAGGTACATCCATTTGAATTGGTTTATTCTATACATTAACTAAAAAATTTATAATGTGATTTATTTTATTATAATAAAATATTGATTTTAATTGAATAAGTGTTTGTAAGTCAACCTAACCCAATCCGTCTTTACTTGTTACCCTATTTTTTAAACCCATTAAAGGTATTAAACTAACTTAACATCACCCAATACCGTCTTCCACGGTGTATGGGGAGGTGAGATGTAGACAGTCTTACCCCTACCATAGGTAGAGAGGCTGCTTCCAGAAATGGACCTCCGATCTGCTGGGTGTGAGGATCGAAGTAGATATTTCTATTTGGCCTTTTCCTAGTTTTATCAATAAAGGATGCAAATTGGGTGGGGCGGGAGGGTTGGTCAACGGGTCAAACAGAGTATGGGTAAAAACTCGTAGTTTCTGGCACAATCAAACAAGTTTGGGTTCAAAACTTGTAATTTACGTACAGGTCAAAACAGGTCATGTAGGGTTCGTGGGTAACACTTTGCCCAATTTCTATAGAAAATTCATGTGCTAAATATGATTGAAACACAATAATAATGCAACTTTCGGAATATAGTGACTAGGTAGGTTGTATGCACTAAAAGTAATTTTAGGGATATCTTTAACCCAATTAACACTTTTAATCGATTTGACCCATATCCTTATAAGATTTTTTTGAGGACCCATTTCATACATTGGAGAATCAACATAACCTGGATTGGCCCATTCACGAGTAAATGGGTTAAAATTGCCACCTCTAGTTAGTACTTGAATTGTATAATGGAGTCGAAGCTAACTGCACATGTTAATCAACCATTAATACTTTTGTGAGTATGGGAGCAATTAACATTACATACCTTAACTTGATCTAGGGAAAGGAATGCAATTGTGCACAACTACCAAAACAGCTTCTTGGGATTTGCAGCTCATTTAACGGAAAAAGAGGCGCAAGATATTGCACAAAAACCAGGTGTAGTTTCGGTCTTCCCGGATCCTATCTTGCAACTTCACACAACACGCTCATGGGATTTTCTGAAATACCAAACTCTAGTAGAAACCGATTTCAGACCAACAAGTTCTGCATACAACGTTTCAAGTTCAAATGCAGCTTCAGATGTCGTCATAGGCGTTATGGACACAGGTAGTCAAAACAGTTAATATTATTTAATATGAAATGCTTCTGTATTTATTTATTTATATTTTGAAAATGGAAATTCAGGTATTTGGCCAGAGTCTGAGAGTTTCAATGACGATGGTTTTGGTCCTATTCCGAAGAAATGGAAAGGAACTTGCATGGAAAGCAAGGATTTTACAGCTAAAAACTGTAATAGGTAACTCAAACATCCATCTACTTGCATATTTCCTATTGAACTTAGTAGGATACTCAAGCACTACCTTAACATAAAAATGTTTTCACAAGATACACTATAATAACAGCTATTTTGCTATAAACAGCAAAACTGGAGTGCAATTACTTATGAATACGTTATATTTTATCTCAATTGGGTCAAACTGTAAAAATTTGTATATAGCTTAAATTGAAAAAGAACAAATGGGTCAAAGCAAATGCATAAACCTCTATTGATTAAAAAAAGGATTATCTTTAAATTAATACAGTTTTGGTAAATGTATTTGGCACACTAATTTTCATTCTAAATTTGAAACAATGTGTTTTATGTAAACCTAACCCCACCAATACAAAAACTTTACACACTTTGACCTGAAGTCTGACCTTTTCCCAATCCTGCTTGACCCACCCGTTTTGCCACCCCTATAAAAACGGCTACAAGTTTTTGTAATGTATGTACAGGAAACTAATTGGAGCACGATATTACAAGGCCGGAGGTGATTTCAGTTCTGCAAGGGATAGAAATGGGCACGGGACCCATGTTGCTTCAACAGCAGCTGGCAACACCGTATCTAATGCATCTTATTATGGGCTCGCAATGGGCTCAGCAAAGGGTGGTTTTCCTGGTTCAAGAATCGCCATGTATCGTGTTTGTGGAGTTAGAGGCTGCCAGGGATCAAATATCTTGGCTGCATTTGATGATGCGGTAGCAGATGGTGTGGATGTATTATCATTATCTCTTGGTTCAACAGCGGGATATGGACCAAATTTTCAGAGAGATCCAATTGCCATTGGATCCTTTCATGCAGTTGAAAAGGGAATCACGGTGGTTTGTTCTTCGGGAAATGAGGGCCCTGGAAGGGAATCGGTTGTTAATGTTGCACCATGGATCTTAACGGTTGCAGCTACTTCTATAGACCGAGATTTTCAGGCCGATATAACTTTGGGTGACAAAACTGTGATAAAGGTTAGTAATTTAAAAAACTTCATTCCTAACAGTAGTATATCTTGTAGAGGTTGCAACGAGTTGACTTAGGTTGGCCCGAAATCAAAAGTTTTTCAAATACAACAACTTATTATATGATAATAACTTTTGAATAAAATCATTCATGAGGCTTTACACATTACTAATACACTCTGAACGACTTTTTGCCAGCTCGACCCAATAAATATTTTCCTGTATTACTGAAATTTTACCTCTTTACTTGGTTAAAGATAATATAGTATAACCCAAGGGGAATAACATCACATACTAAATTAAAATGGGATTCATTAATTTACTTTCAAGTACTCACATATGAATTCATCTAATATTTAAGGGTGGCGGCATAAACTTCGGTGAATTACAAAGATCTCCAGTACACCCATTGCTATATGGAAGTGCAGTCCAAAGAAATTCTTCCATTTATGACGAAAGTGACGCGAAGTAATTCTATTCACTTTTTTTTTTGTAATGGTGACAAAATGGGTGGGTTGAGAATGTTAGGTAATATGTCAAAATAGGTAACTTTTTGTATGGGTCCGGTGGGGTTGTATTGACACAAAACACATATATATCCAAAAACTGTATGATTATTACTTCATTAATAATCACTTTCTTGGAAAATTAACTTGGGTGGGTTTACCGTTTACGCATTCAAAGTACATTTCTGGTGACTTTCAACATGTTTCATATATTCGTCCTGCTTCTTTCAAAACTATAACACAAGTTAACCCTATAATAAGTAAATAGATTGAAATTGCCACCTTAACTCTTATGCTTTCAATTTTCTTAATTAATAACTCAAGAGTTCTTCAGAAACTGCGTGCCACGCTCATTAGACCGAGACAAAGTTCAAGGAAAAATTGTTCTTTGTGAGAATCAAGAGGGACTATACTCAGCAAAACAAAAGCTTTCAGCTATCAAGCAACTTGGTGCAATTGGGATGATTTTCATTAGTGATGATGCAAGAGCAGTGGCTTCCGCCTCTGGATCATTTCCATTGGCAACAGTTACTCGGAAAGATGGAAGTAAGATTATATCTTATGTCAGCACCACAAGGTGAATTTAAACAAAATTTAGGTCATTTACTTTGTTTGCTAATAGCCTATTATTTCTTTTCACCAGGTCTGAATGAGAACCAACCAAAATGAACCAATTTTAATCCCAGTTTTTTTTTTTTTTTTTTTTTTTTTCTTTTCTTCTTTTTGTGTGTGTGCCAGCCCCTATAATAATTTATCACTGACCATTTTGAGTGAATATGTGAAGGAAACCTACGGCAACTATTTTACCAACTGTTACAGTGACACAATATAAGCCAGCCCCTGTAGTTGCCTACTTCTCAGCTAGGGGCCCTTCATATGCTACACAAGACCTACTAAAGGCAAGCTCACTTTTATGTTATGCACAATATCAAGCATCAGTTATTAAATAGCCTCCTAACTATTATTATATTTATTATAAAAGTATATAAGGAAAATCATTTGTGATGTCAACAACACAAGTCAAAATATTTTTTTTATCATTTTAGATTTTTAAGTTTCAGTCTTGTTATACATACATAACTAATCGCGTTTTAGCCTAACAGCATCCAAGATTACGTACTCTTAGCTGCACACAAGATATTTCCAATTAAAATGACTTCTTTCATGATCAATTTACATTGCAGCCCGATGTTGCAGCACCAGGGGTGGCCATACTTGCTTCATGGCCAGATAATGACTCGGTTGTAAAACTCGCTGGCAAGAGTCCTCCACGTTTCTTTATACTTTCCGGAACTTCAATGGCATGCCCACACGTTTCTGGCCTCGCTGCCATGATTAAAGCTCAGAATCCTAACTGGAGTCCATCGGCTATCAGATCAGCAATCATGACAACAGGTTAGTAACTTCACAAAAACTCAATAATGAAACTAAATTTCGTAGATCAAACTACTATCAACTCATACAAACATGCAATTCTTACTATATTTAGCAAGTCAAACAAACAACATGAAGAAGCCAATAACAACAAACTCTGGATCAATTGCTACACCATATGATTTCGGGGCAGGAGAAGTGTCATCTAGTCCATTACAACCAGGCCTTGTTTACGAAACAGAAACGATTCATTATTTACATTTTCTATGTAACATTGGCTACAGTGTAGCTACAATTAAACGAATCTCATCAACCGTTCCACCTGATTTCACTTGTCCTACAAAGTCTACCAGAAATCCAATATCCGATATGAACTACCCTTCAATAGCAATCTCCAGATTTAATGGGAAAGAAGGTAAAGTAACGAGAACAGTGACAAATGTCGAAAGTGGTGATGCAACTTATACTGCATCAGTTGAAGCTCCAAATGGGTTGGAGGTCGTAGTTACACCGAATACATTGGAATTTACAGAAAACAAGAAAAAATTATCTTTTGAAGTGAAATTTTCATCTGGTGGTAAATTGAGAGGAGATAATTTTGGGGCTATTACATGGTCGAATGGTAAGTATAGAGTGCGGAGTCCATTTGTTGTGAGCAGCAAGTAAAACACATTTCTGCAGAAGTTATAGTGTACTTCATGTAGTAGTGTAGATGACAAAAAGCCTGCTGAATGTACAAGAGGTTTGCCTATAATAAATGTAGCTATCTTGTATCGGTTAATGGCGACTTTATCGTCTAGTTATGCAATGATCCTCAGATAGAAACTGCTTGTTCTGCCAAGTTTGAACATAATTTAAATTAGTTGATATTGAATTTATATGTGTTTATTTGAATGATTGAAATCTTATATTCTAGTGCTAGTTGATTTTTGTAAGGTGATTGAAGGATTGAAACAAAATCACATATTAGTCCAACCATATCATTTGGGCAACACAAATTTGTTATTGTAGTTATTCTACATGTTGTTTTATTTAATCAAAAGCTTATACTATACAAGTATGGAAAATGATAAAGACAACCCTGTCATATTGAAATTTCTAATTTTAAAGATTTGAAATGAGAAAGTGTAATCTAACAGGTACATTAACATCTATACTATTACCTGGCCCCTTATGTATGTCCAAATTGATTAACAATACACTAAATAACTGTTATAATTTCTCAAATTAGAAAGAAAAAAAAAGGACTATACCGCAAATAAATAACCTCCGGCGTATCATCATATTGCTCTGTTTTGGTTTTGCATCCATCGTTAACGCAAGCCAAGGTTGATCAGATACTAGAAAAAAACCCCAAATCTACAGCAAGTTAATCAAGTAAGTCCTAATACCCTATCGAAATGCCAAATTTTAGATTGTATGCGAATTTTTAGATTTTATCCGAGATTTTTCAATTGAGGCCAGATTCTTCACTTTATGTCACATATTTCAGTCTTAACGAGATTTTATACCATGATGCGATATCTTTTGATTTTATGGATGTATTTCAACTTTTTGACAGATTTTGGAACTTTTGGTAAAATCTGATTATGAATACGTAGTTACTGATTCAGCATTGAATTTAACGTGTTTGGATCGAAGAATGGCTGTAGGTTTGCATGAAGAATCATGATCAGGATTTGTTTATCATAAAAGCTACTAATATACTGTAATATATGATTTATTTATTGCCTTTTGGTTTGCTAGTTTAAACAACATTCAAAACTAAAGGTGGGATTGGGCAGTGGGGCAATTTTCGACAGCTTCTTATTTTATGATTACTTAAGTTCTAAACCACATTCGGGTCAAAATTGTCACTCTTTTTCAAATCATAACAATCAAACTTCAAAATTTCTCTTTTCTTCACAGGCTCTTGAATAATGAGTGTTGCATGGGACATCTATAGATATCGAATTGTCTTGCTGGTTGGGAATCGTGAGCGGAATGGCTAACATTGCTGATAGGGCAAAGGAGAATCAGGTAACTTGTTTCGACCTCTTTTGCTAAGCTTGAAGGAATTGTGCTCATCATATAGTTTTAATAGATGATATATAACATGATTTCTGTCTTGAAAATGCAAAATCGGTAAGCATATTTTAAAAAGTTTATAATTTCAAAGATTAAAATTTCTAAGAGTAGGAACCCACATTGGTTTGGTGACTCAACCCATCTAACCTGTTCTTCTTGTTGCTCCAGTTTGGTTTAGCACTTTTATTGTAGCCAAGATACTTTAAGCAAGACAATTAACCCATATATGACATGTGACACAAAATGTTCTTTGTGTAGGCTAGATTGCATTTGACATATATAACTTCAATCCAAAACTAATAGTGAAGAGTAATGGTCATTTAATGATCAAAATGGAGACCAAAGGGCCTATGGCCTAGCGGTATGTGAGGAACCCATCAACGAAGAGGTTGTGAGTTCAAGCCTCGTGGCAGGCTTGTATATATATGTGTGATGTACATAGTATGTGGGTTGGTGTAGGAATTCCTTTTTAAATTACTTATATATAATATAAATAGAGTTTTCTTATTTGTCACAAAAAAATTGAAACACAGAAAAACATGACTCGGTGATGAATCCTCAAAGACTGAGGACATCATGAACGTATCTTTCAAGTACGTTTTCAACAATGATTCTGTAGCCTTTTTCTGTTGGATGAAAGCTATCCCAAAAAAGATACTTAGAGACGTTGGAGCATGTCGACCCAAGTGCATTACACATCCAACTCACCTCTACCTTTCCTGTGCCACAACAACCTCTGTCCACAACCTCAAATCCTAAGACCAACAAATGATAATTACTTATTATTTACAATGACTATAGTTATAATAAAATCTATGAGAAGAAATTGTAACAAATGATGAGTTACCATAGGATTGAGGGTTTTTCACTATGTCGAGTAGAGGGTTGTAAATATCAGCTAAAACGACATTAACTGGAGGATCTTTGGACCCAAGAGAATGTATCTCAGCAGCTAGTTTCTTGTTGAAGATCTTGGCTGCTCTATTGTAAAGTTTTGAACATGATCTATTTTTCATCTCTCCACCAAACGTTATTGAAGTAGGCATACAACCAATTGGAGGTAGGCTAAGAACAACCACCCTTTTTGGTCCAAGTCTGTGTAGTTCCTACAAAACAATAACCAAAACCAAATAATAATCAGGTTAACAAACTTTTTGTCCCGTTCGATGAGAGGTGGAAAAACATGTAGAATCCTGATAACAATCTTAATGTGTTGAATAGGATTAGAAAAAGGCATTACTGAAATAATCTACCGTTTTATATTAGAAAAAGGCATTACTGAAATAATCCGCCTTCAATCCGTTTGACCCATTTGATTTGTTTCTTTTTCAGATAAGTATTCTAAGTTAGGCGGATTGACTCCTGAGACTTGGAACTAATCAAAATTAATTCATTTAAAGATATTAGAAATAAAAAAATTATTACCTCTATGTTCAACACTTCAACTATAAATTCAGTTATTTGAAAATCATATATAATTGATACGGGTTAGGAACTATTAATTTGCAAGTTTTGGAAGCGATTATTGATATGGGTCACGTGTGTACGTATTTGGATTACTACTTCCTGTCCAATATTTGTGTACGCATGTTTGGTGTATGTTTGTGCAATTTGTTTGTACAATCAATATTCGGAATATGCCATTTAGTTACTGGTTTGTTGAGGCAAATGATCAACCTAGTAAAATATGTTGGCTGTTCTACTAGGGTGCTGTTTAACCTCCCATTTTTGGACATATAATAAAGAGTGGAACTTTTACCTGTAGAAAAGTGGAAGCTTTCGATACGAGATAATCAACAAAAGAGGGAATATTATATTCAAGTTTTCTCATTGGGTAGGAGAAGTAATTAAGGACAAAATCATCACTTCCTGATGCCACCAGGAACAAGCTGTTATTTAAAATGCGATCTGTTTCTGGTCTACCAACCAATACATGAAGTCTCCTTATGTAATTTGTGAACATTTGCAGCTGATCAACCATTGGTATGGCCATCTGTGTTTTATTGACAGCAAAACAGTAATATATGTTAGTATAGAACAGATATAAAAATGTTGTAATATGTAGGGGAACACCGTGCGTACATTTATGGTCGATGTCAGAGGATCAAATCCTGTGGCTCCAGAGGCAAAACTTACCCCAGTGATCATATCTTCGTCTTCTATGAATGGCTCCATGTAAGGTGGAACATACTCTTTCACGAGTATTCTCTCAGCTGCATTTCAAGGTGTTAACTTATTATCTTCGAATTTAAAATCATTTATTGTACAAATAATTCAATGGAAATGTACCGATTAAGTCTATAGGTGTCTTTGCGTTGGTGAACCTTCCTGTTGCTTTTCCTCCCAAAAAGTTCACACCATATGGTGGGAAGTTGGCTTTTATAGTAGTCAAAATGTAGTTATTATTTCCTTGATCCAAAATCGAGTCTCCAAACGCTATCACAGCTGGAACCGACACATTTGTAGGCATCTTGAAGATTGCTACCCCAGAATAAACTAGTAGACTAATATACATACAAAATAAACCAGTAGTTGCTGCAGGCATTTTTGAAGAAATAATAATGAATTCCATGAAAACTTTGAGTAGAATCCTTAGTAAATGTGGAGTTACAAAGTTAGTAGTATACTTAAAAATGATTGGGTGTTAGGTATTATTAAGTATTTTGAATCAGTAAAATACTCATCTCATCTCATGTAAATAAAATGATAGTCAGTTCTAATAACTGAACTCCTTTACTTATGATCAAGAAAATACTTTTACCTCTGGAATACAGTAAGTTGGCAAGTTGCATACTCAATTACCACCATTAATTTATAAAATATGGAGGTTTTCAAATGTATTACTATAATTTAATATTTCAAATTAATTAATTAACTCCGGCGTTACTAACAATATATGTGACTTAACAACTAGTATTATTTTTTTTGAAAGGCAGTTGTGGAATCAGTGACAGACCTTTATTGGTCCACCCGTTCATCTTTCACAAGCGGTTACTCCCCGATATGAGTAGTGTTTGAAGATAACATTTTTACCTTTGGAGTAGTATTTGCTCAACCGCATAAGGCCTACAAATTTATAGGGCCAAAAGCATATATTCGATACCTTTATAAACTTTTCTCATGGTACTTGAAATTTTTGTATTATAAGAACCTAGTTATAGCACAGTGCCATCATAATTACAACCGTGCAAGTATCAGTTAGTTGGTTTGTATAGAGATACACACACACACATGGATTTTTGTCGAAAATTATACAAGGTCAATAACATGGATGTTGATCGAAAAACATTTTAAAGTATATGTGGTGAAATCTATGTAGTAGATTACTAATCCTCGATGTTAATGAGGTGAAATGAACATAGATAATAAGATTCAAATGCAAAGACAACACAAGTTAATGAGTATAAATACATTGTCAAACCAATAAACATTATGGTTACATTAGCTGATATAACTAATAAAAAATTTGCATTCCCCTGTATTCATCAAACACATCCTTTCTCTGATTATGTTAGAACAAACTTTTCATCAAATCTGGTAGAATAAGATTTGTAAAAATCTCACTTCCTTTCTCTGATGGGTGGAGACTATCCCAAAAGAAGAATTTCGAGTCGTTTTTGCACAATGTGCTAAGTATGTTACATGTGTAACCCATCTCTAAATCTCGTGTTCCACAACAGCCTGTATCTATAACATCCAATCCTAAGTAAATATCAAAGGAACGAAAGGTAATTAACATGAGAAAGTGGAAAAAATTAAAAATATAGTCCAATTATGTAAACTACATTAAAATTCACATATCCCGTGAATACCGTATAGTTGAGGGCTTTCCATGATGCTTATCATAGGACTGTAGAAATCTAAATAGGCAACCCTCGACTCTGTAAGATTGCTAGAAAGAATTTTGAGCTGTTTTTTTAGAATGCCATTGAATACTTGTGCTGCTCTATTGTACTTGTTTACGCACTTTCTATGTGGTCCTCCATGTATCGTTCTCTCAAATGGTATACATCCGATTGTGGATGTGCTAAACACAATTATCCTTCTTGCTCTGAGTTTGTGTAGTTCCTTCAAAATACAACACAATAACATCTTAGGTAAATCCCATTTTGTGACATATTTCTCTGAAACAGTTCCCTGCTAGAATCTACTATCTATTCTCTAAGGCAACAACCGAACTGTTTAAAGAAAGTAAATATGATATAATTGCTAATTATGAATAACTAATATAAGTTCATCACCTGTATAGAACTCATTGCGTACTTTACAAGCTCATTACAATACCCAGGGAGGTCAAATTGTAATCTTCTAAAAGGGTAGGAGGAATAGTAGTTTGTAAGAAAATCGTTGGTGCTTGCTGAAATGAAATATACACTATTGGTGATTATATTATCTGCAACTTCTTCCCCAACTTTTCTCTTGACCCTTTCAATATAATGTTTGAACAGGTCCATTTGAACTGATAGTGGTATAACTGACTAATTGACATATCACAAACAATTGATACAGATCAATATTAAATTCATGTGGTTAACTATAAATGAAAACAGTAATGATCGGAATGAGTTCAACTAAAAGCAAGATATATATACCGCTAGCGTGGATGTAAGGGGATCATATCCGCTGCCACCAGAAGCAAAACTTACGCCTGTTAGAAGATCGTTATCTTGTATGAATGGGTCTAGATATGCTGGAAGGTATTCCTTCACTCCTAATGCCTTGGCTTATAATTTAATATCAAACAATGCAATTTTATCAGTCATGAAACTCTACATTTCCTATTGTATTTCCAAAGGTTAAATATCATAGTTATAACATGCTTTATGAAAAGCAATTAATTTTTATCACTTGTTGTGATAGCTCAAATATCTGTGAACAATGCTGTAACTCAACTGGTGTATGGGGCTGACAAGTGACCCGTTCGCCAGTTTAGTTAATAACATCACATTGTCGCCAATTGGTTTTGAGATGTATCCTAAGTGTAGGCAGTCTTATGTAAGCAAAACAGTCACGCCGAGGGTATTTACACGGTTTTATGGTCCTTGTTATCTATTTTTTTAATTGATGTTAGTGACTACAGGAACAACGTAAAATAGAATGTGGATGTACCTAAAAGATCGCCAAGAATTTTCCCATTCCCAAATCTTCCTGTAGGTTTTCTGCCAAGAAAATCTTTTCCGTAAGGTGGGAAATTAGCTTTAGTTAGAGTGTTAATATGATTATTATTCCCGGTATCCAATAACGAGTCTCCGAACGCTATGACTGCTGGCACAACAACATCTTTTGGTACATAGGTTGCTCCTCTGTTACCATCAAAGTAAAGAGTAGCATATACACAAAACAGAATAATGAGCTTCATAACTGAATTGAAGAATTTAGATTAATAACGAGAATTTTTAACGGATGATCGAGCTATAGAACCAAGCTTTATATAACAAAGTAGGAGCGAGCTAGATGTTTCAGCAGCAACAATCACTCTGTTATAAAATGGACTACTAACTAACCAAATTATTTCTTTCACGTATAATAAAAGTTATGATTTCATTAGTACAATAAATAACTAATTGTGGAGTTACAAAATGTTGTAGTATACTAAAAAAATGGTCGGGTTTTACTAAAACCGTTGTAGTTTAAATTAGTAAAAACACAAATATCGTCTAAATAAAAATATCAAATGATACTATGATAGTCAGTTTCAAAAACTGAACTTCTTAACTTATTATGTCTAAAGTCCACAGGCTCAACAATTTTAGGCCACTATATATCTGGGCCAATCTGAAAGCCCAATTCAGCTTTTCTGCCCGGTAGCACCCGGCCTGAAAGGAATCTAATATCAACACTAGGCATGAACAAAATCGGGTATTCGCCGACCCAACCCGAAACCCGAACCGGGTTTTGGTCATTCCCGGTCAAACCGGGTTTTTTCCGGGTTGGAACCGGGTTTTTGACCGGGTATTTGACTGGGTTAAGATCGGTTTTTCGTGTTTTTGACCGGGTTTTCAACTCGGCCTTATTTCAACCCGGGTTCAACCCGATTTCGAATTCAAAAAATCATACCCGGTTACGTACCCGTCGGGTACTAAGAAAACCCGAACCGAGTAGGGTAAAACCGGGTAAAATCGGGTCGGGTATTCGGGTTTAAAACCGGGTAAGAACCCGATTTTTTTTTCAAGACTAATCAACACCCACAAAGATACATCTCAACGGAAAGGGCAATGATATTGCCACACGCAATATTAATGTGTTCATAGGGATTCAAAGAGATTTAATGTGAGTTGACAACTATAACTACCTGTGTATAAGTAAATTTACTTGTGAAAAAATCAGTGGTCCAACAGAAAAAGAGACATTAACTGAATAAAACATTCACAAACACGTTTTTAATTATAATTAACATTATTAGATTATTTTCCAATTTAGTAAAAGTTCGAAGTGATCTTCAAAGATATAGAACAACTACTGGAATAATACTCACAGGGATTTAATAAGATACCTAAAATAACGTTTATACAGGATTTGAAATTATCCTATTTAAAAGCCCTACTTTATTGTTATAGCACATAGCACATTGCCAAGAAAATCCACATGATGGTACTGTACTACCGTGGTATCGGATTATCCATCAATAACATGTTTGTTCATCGGGAGGTGATACATAAAACAAAAAAATTGATTTATAGGTCATACTGTACCACAGTTGAAGCTCACTGTACAAGTATAACATAACACAATTTTTGTGTTTGAAACAATTTGTATGTTGTATTTATCAACTCCCTTGTTCATCAGAAACATCTAGTCTAAGACATATACACTGAAACATGTCCTAGATATTATTGAGGTATATAATATAATGGGGGAAAAGAAGGATTGGACTGCAAGTACAACAGAAGCTAATGAGTTTAAATGCATTGGCTAACCCAAAACGTTATGGTTACACTAGTTGAAATAACAAACAAATAAAATGCATTCCCCTGTATTCATTAAACAAGGTCCATCATCTATGCATTAACAACGTATTTAATCAGTCAAACTCATTTTATGTTGGAACAAACTTTTCACCAAATCTGGCACAATAAGATGTGTGAAGATCTCACATCCTTTCTCTGATGGGTGAAGACTATCCCAAAAAAAGAATTTCGAGTCGTTTTTGCACAATTTGCTTAGCATGTTACATGAAAAACTCATCTCTATGTTCCCCGTTCCACAACAGCCTTTATCTGTAACTTCCAAGCCTAAGTGGTCATCAAGTTAAAGGAAGAAAATTTTAATCAAAATGAGAAATTGAAACAATGTAAGTCCAAAATTGTGAAATACTAAAAAATTGCATGGGTAAGAAAATAAAGTTTTGATCATGTAACGATTTATCGAATCTCGTGAATACCGTATAGGTGAGGGTTTTCAATGATGCTTATCAGAGGATTGTAGAAATCAGAATAGGCAATTCTTGAATCTGGAAGCCTGCTAGAAATAATTTGGAGCTGTTTTTTTAACATGTAGTTGAACACTTGTGCGGCTCTATTGTACTTGTGTACACACTTTCTACGTGGTCCTCCAAGTAATGTTCTCTCAATAGGTATACATCCGATTGGGGATGCGCTAAACACAACTATCCTTCTTGCCCCGAGTTTGTGTAATTCCTTCAAAATATTTTTACAAATATCTTTAAGTAATCTCACTTTGTGTTAATCATGAATTGTTTGAAAATTTTCACCTGTATAAAACTTGTCGCGATCTTTACAAGCTTATTACTGTACGCAGGGACGTCATATTGTACTCTTCTAAAGGGCCAGACAAAGTAATTTGTAAGAAAATCGTTACTGCTTGATGAAATGAAGAATACACTATTATTGATTATATTCTTGGCAGCTTCTTCCCCAACTTTCCTGTTAAGCTTTTCTATGTATTGTTTGAACATGTCCATTTGAACTGATAGTGGCATAACTGACTAGTTGACATATAATCAAAAAATGAAACAAAATAAGCATTAGACACATGTTTTACCGTCAACGGAGAGTAATTTATAAGCAAAAATGTTAATGCATACCGCAAGTGTGGATGTTAGGGGATCATACCCAGTGCCACCAGAAGCAAAACTCACACCGGTTAGAAGATCTTTGTCTTGTACGGATGGGTCTAGATATGCTGGAAGGTATTCCTTTACTCCCAATGCCTTGGCTTATAAAACGATCAATTTTATCAATTATGTATGTACGGTAATTAGAAAGTAAGTATTACAATGCACACACGAACAATCAGATCTTCGGATGTATCTAAATCCTGAGGGCCAACTCTTTATTTCCTATTTATTTTATAGTTTGTTAAATTTCATATCAATAACATGCTTAACGAACACCAATACCTTCTATCACGTGTTGTGATATCTCCGATCTTTGTAAGTGGAGATTGTAGATTAACAAGCGTTGGGGCTGACCAGTGGCTTAAACTCTAGTAACCACTAATAACTTTGTGAAAATGTATTTACTGGAACTTTGGTTCTATATATACGAAATATCAAACACGAATTTGGTACATACAAGTATTCTGCATATTCGCTTGTGCCTTAAGCAGAAAGTTAATATCTATAATTATCTCAGAGATGTAGTGTGTGGCTCAGTTAAGGGCGACACATTGAGCAGTTACAAAGATGAAGTGCACAGTCTTATGGCAACAGCAATAGAATGTATTTACCTAAAAAATCGCCAATGATTTTCCCATTTGTGAATCTTCCTGTTGGTTTTCCGCCAACAAAATCTTTTCCGTAAGGCGGAAAATTAGCCTTTGTTAGAGTGTTGAGATAGTTATTATTCCCTGGATCCATTAATGAGTCTCCAAACGCTATGATCGCCGGGACAACGACATCTTCTGGTAGATAGGTTGCTCCTCTGTTGCAGTGGAAGTAAAGTGAAGCATATAGATAAAACAGAATCACCTTCATCATTTGCTAAAATGAGTAAATCAAGTGGAAAAAATATATCATGAAAAAAGCCAATAATGAGAGATAACAAAGGATAAACTATAGAACCTTGAATTTACAATTGAGGAGCTAGATGTTTCAATTACAGAAATCATTCTGTTATAGAATACACTACTAACCAACTTGTTTCTTTCACGTATGATGTTGGTTTATCAATTGTCTTGATCTCGCTAATAGCGTATAGTTTTAAAAATCTTTGTAATTGTGTGTGTTATTACGTATTTTGTTTCTGTTCTAATGTTTTCCTTTATGGGGTATTGTTAATAACGATTCTTAGAACGGTTAATAAAAACGGATAAGTAACTTTGTCAAAATCTCTGTTGTATGTATCAATTTTCAAAACTTCTATTGTATTTATTCTACTTTTGATTATTGCTAATTATATGTAATTTGACTAGTGTATCATCCATATATAGCACCACGTGACATTCACATAAAGTGCCACGTAAAAAAATTACGATAAAATATTTTTAGATTGAAATTACGATTCGTTGATTTGAAGACGTTTTATATATTTCTTAGATTAAAAGTATATAAAATCCTTTGATTATTCGATAAAATATTTGTATTATTTTAAATCCGCAGGTTCACCCGCGACATGTGCGTATCCGCTGGTATAGGTACGTGTGTAAAATAAATCCGGTAACAAATACTTGTGGATTTGCGGGTCAAAAAAACCCGCACGAGGTAATGTGTTATAAGACCATTCTCAACTGTGACAGAAGCTGACTGAAACTTACGTGCCATGTCTGCGCCACATAAGCTTTTTACAATACTGACTGAAACTGACGAACCCCTGCTATTAGTGACTCCGTCACTTTAATTTTGGGTCCACGTTTAACAATTTATCTTTAGTTATACACATACAAAAAGAAAAGAAAGAAAAAACAAAAACCGACGGAGCGTCGGTATTCCGACAAAGGAAAGTGACACATCCGTGCCACTGGTGTCACTTTTGTCGCTTGAAAGTGACGAGAAACTGACGCATGCGTTGGGACGGGTCTAAGACCTCTCCCAACGCCATCCGTCACTTCTCGTCAGTTTGGTGACACCGTTGGCACCAACCCGTCACTTGGGCGTCAGTTTTGAAGTCGTAGTTTACCGACGGTTCGTCACATTTTTCTTTATCTTTATCTTTTTTATTTGTGAGTGTATAACTAAAGGTAAATTATTAAACGTGGGCCCAAAGATTAAAGTGAGTGAGTCACTGATTGTAGGGGGTCGTCAGTTTTGTAAAAAGCTTACGTGGCGCATATGTGATGTAGATGTGATATGTAAGTTTCTGTCACGGTTGAGAATGGTGTTATTAACTAATTGAATTTTTGAAGGGATGATTTTTAAAGTTCATAGGTTTCAGATTTTAGCGGAAGAAAATGTAGATACAAATAAAGGTAAAGTTGGGCGGCTAGTGGGGGGTATAGAAGTATAGAACCACCCCAAACGACATCGTTCACCTAAAAACACAACAAAGCGCCTGCTCTCCAAATGTTACCAGTAATCTCGAATCCCTCATCAAGCTACGACTTTCACATCCCATTGAAATTGCTTGAATCAAGTGGCATGATTGTTGTATCAGGTATTTTATAGTAAATCAGTAATGCAAATATCTATCACCTTTTATTTACGAAAATCTTAAGACTTAGTGATGTTCATACTATCCAACCCAATTTAATAAACGAGTTGATTACATGTGGTAACATATCTTTATATTGTGTTTCTTGTATGTTGGCGATAGACAAATGATGAGAGGACGTTGTTTGCTTATGGTGGTGACCTGTGCATATCAGGTGTTTGATGATATGCCTAGTTGAAAATCTTCAAACCAAATAATATGAAAGACACAGATTGACTGATTTGTAAATGTTGATCGTTAGTTTTGCCTATCCGAACAAATTAAATTTGTTTAACAAAAAACATGAAATAGTTACGGCCACAGATTTTCGCACGTTGTTACCTCTGAAAATTTATGTTATGCTATATGATATGAAAAAATATATAGTTCATCATTCTGTCCATTATAAACTCCAAATTCAGAAGATACCGGATCGCCCTCTACCATGTTCACTCTGTTTCATTTTCACAAAATCTCAATACCTTAACTTTGATTGCCACTTTAAAAATATATATGGTAAAACTAGTTAACTTGTACTAATATTTCAGGATACAAGAACATATACAAATGGGGCAAGAATGAATTAAAACATTAGTTCTTACTTCTTTCACACATCAAGAAGTAAGCTTATTAACAACTTTTACAATGCACACAAAAGAAGTTAAAAGAAATCACTAATATATTTTCCTAAAATTTGATTTATGAGGATTCTATATCCATTGTTTGTAGGGTGATAACTGTCCCAGAAAAGGTACTTTGAATCATCAGAACATGTAGGCAACAAGTGGTTACATAAAATGGAAACCTCTATGTTTCCTGTTCCACAACAACCTTTATCCACAACTTCAACTCCTGAAATATCATTAGTAGATAAATATGTTAGTCATATATGTAACAGGTAACAATTTAATGTACAATCAAAGTTACAAGTATTATACCATATCGTTGAGGGTTTTCGATGACATCAAGCAAGGGGTTGTATATGTCAATATAAACAATCCTTGATTCCGAAAGAGTCCTATTTAGCTTGTCAAGTTGTGGTTGCAACTTGCTGTTATATATTTGTGCGGCTTCGTTGTACTCATCTGCACACATTCTAAGGCCACCACCACCAAGAGTTCTTTGTGATGGCAAGCATCCGATTGGTGGTGCACCGAAAACTCCTATTCTTCTCGCTCCAAGTTTGTATATTTCCTTTAATGTAATAATTTAATTGTATGTATTAATAATGATAAACAGAACGTATGGGAACAAAAGTGTAAATGATAGAAATTGAATTGAATAGCATATATACCTGTATGAAGTTGGAACCAGATGATAGCATGAGATCAGCATAAGATGGGATATCGTATTGTAATCTTCGGATGCCAACAGTGAAGTAAGTATTAGCAAGATCGTCGCTTCCTGCGACAACTAAGAATATGCTATTCGCTAATATGTATTGAGTTTTTTCTTCTCCAACGATACCATTGAGTCTCCCTATGTATTCTTTGAATTGCTTTAGCTGGTCATCGAATGACAAAACAGACTGATACAAAAAGATTAGGCTTAAAGTTAAATTAATTAATGGACATTAATTAACAAAAGTTGTGTGAAATGATGATGGATGATTAATAAGTTAAAAAGGTGGTTAATTACCACAATTTTGGATGTTTGAGGGTCATATCCTGAGCCACCAGAAGCAAAGCTTACACCAGTAACAAGTTCTTTATCATCGATGGACGGATCAAGGTATGCTGGCATTAGGTCTTTTATTCCTAGCTCTTCAACTAAAAATACAAATGGAATAAATATATATGCCCTTAAATATTTTGTTTAGAAATTGCTGTAAATTAATGAATCAGTAAGTAAACAAGAAATTTACGGCGCCTTTAGTTATGAAAAATTATTTTTTTTTTCATTTTTATTTTGGTGTTTTTTTCAGGGAATGAGGTATATTTTTATCTAAAAAATTGATTAAAATTTAGAAAACGTGTTCAAATTTGAAGGATGAAATTTTCATTTTCAGGAAAAGAGTAGACATGTACTCTAATAATTAACAAAACTATAAAAACTAATCTTTAACTTTTAGTTATAAAAAGGAAATATGAATTTTCATTTTTTTTTTTAACTAGAAAAAACCTTCTTAGATTTGAACATATTTTTTAATTTCTACTATAAAAGTAGTGGAGTTTTCCGTATTTAAAGATGCCCTTAATTAATGTAACAGTTTAATGAAAATATTTGGAATCACTTCCAATCAAAATGTTCAAAACTACACATAAAATTGAGTGGCTTTACTTCACCAAAGAATGAATGAATTGAATGAAAAACAAATTTTAATTATGTTGGGAAAAGTTGAAGGAAGTACAAGAATTTTTAAAAATATAAAAGGAACAGTGAGAATGTTTAACATGTATAAAGAGAATGCTCAACACATAAAAAATTTATTTATCATAAACATCAATTATCTTAAAATGGCAAATCGAAAAATTATGAAAATTGCACCATAAAATTCAATGTTTTCTCATCTTTGATTTGCCGCCCCTCAATGTATTCTTTCGACGAATTTTTTTTCTTTTCGTTTTTTTGTGAGTTTATCAATTATTAACACATGTATTATTGTTTGGTTGTATATTTAATTCAAGTTTAGGGTTTAGAAGGGTTTAGGGTTTAGTAAAATTTAGGGTTTAGTAAGAGTGTAGGGGTTTTTGGTGTTTTGGCAAAAACTTTAATCTCTAAACGCAACACTTTAATATATGTGTTAGTTAAATGTGAAACACACCAAAAAAGCAAAAAAAAAAAAAAAAACTTGTCGAGACACCCAAAAAGAAATTTTTTTTTGTCTAAAGTACCTTGAGGGATGACAAATCGAAGAGAAGGAAAACGTTGAATTTTATGGTGCAATTTTCATAATTTTTTGATTTTTCATTTGTGAGAGAATTGATGTTGGGGGTAAATGAATTTTATACATATAAAACATTATTTTTATACACATGTCACAATACCATTGGTACATTCCATTCTTTAAAAAATTATTGTACTCTAATGGTGTGATCTCTAATTAATTATGTTACTAGAACTCGTGATCTTACCTACTCATTAATTAGCCTAGTCAATATACACGTACGTGGATAATTAAGTAGGTGACAATATTAAAAATCGTTAAAAGAAAATGAGATTGATGCACAAGAGCTAGTTTGGTATGCTTTAAATATTTTAGCCATATGGAATTCAGAAACTTCATAACTATGGGCAAACTAAGAATTTGGTTTATGCATCAGCTACGTACCTTAATTTAGAAACATGACACCACTTTAACGTGAAGTTTTGTTTTATGTTTTCGTAAAGATTGATCTATTATAATAATACTATATTTATTTTACCCAAAAATTAACAAATTACCTCTTTAATTAATGTCACTTTTGGTCTAACCAATAAAAACCATCATATTTTATTGTTAGTGTCCATATTTAGTTGCGGATGCATTCTTCGTTGTACTACAAGAAGTCACCATAACTTAGTAGAATGCATGTACGTAGTTAAATAAGTACTCTTATGATATAGTTACAATTAATTAATCGTTTTATTAGTGAAACAAACTTGGGGGTTGATTGACATTGTAATTTATGTTATTTAGCAACAAATAATAAACTCGGTCTACTTAGGGGTTGTTTACTTTCCACTTAATTGTCTATTTCTAAACACCTCTTAATACAGACAGATAAATTGCTGTTTCTTTTTCACTTAGTATGAAAGGAATGTCTGTTTCTGAAATAGGAAGAAAAATGAAGTCCTTACCAAAAAGAGACACTTAATGATAAATATACATTTTTTCAACATTTTATTTCCAATAGAATTTGAACACGCCATTTTTTATTCAAACTTTATATCATTTAAGTTCATTATTTTGGTCAAAACAAAAATTACATTTACATAAATAGCACTTGTTATAAACAGACATGTTTATCTAGACAGACATCACATGCAAACAACACTTAATAGGAAAAAAAAAGTAAATAGCCCCTTACTCGCACTAAATTATTATAATAGGAATTGAAGAAGAGAGTATTGTTAGCTAATTAAAAAAAATTATAAATGTACGTTGAAAGCAAGTATAGATGAAATATGTCGATCAATGCATCAATGCAATACGTTCAAGTCACTAAGAATAGCAAAAATTGAAGCTTTAATTACCAATCAAGTCTGCGGGTGTCTTATTATTCGAAAATCTTCCTGATGGTTGTCCGCCGGCGAAGTCTTTTCCATAGGGAGCAAAATTTGCTTTTACAACAGTTTTGAGATTATTGTTAGCCCCTTGATCAACAATCGAGTCCCCAAATGCGATTACTGCTGGCACGCACACATTTTCGGGCAACGTCACTCGTGCTTCACCATGATCACCGAGCAAAAGTAGTGAGACTACGAGAATAACGAGTGAAGGTGAAATGTATTGAAGTGTAGTAGAAATATGAGGCTGCATCATGTATGCTGGCAAAGTACATGTAAATGGTACAATTAATATAATGAACGACCCAAAAGAAAATTTATGTGGATAACAAAGAAGTCGAAGTTAGCTATCCATCTACATCTGCAACATAGACATGCATCTACATATATAGTCAAGTATTATGTAGCATTTTATAGATATACAGCGCTTGTTCCGGATAATATTATAATAAACTTAACTTACCAATAAACATTTATAATATTTAAAACAACCGCTGTAAAAATAAAGTTACTTCATCCATCTCAATTTAATTGTCTACACAAAGCAAATTAAACACGTTGTACAAGAAAAACATAGTAAGTATCATATCTCAGATTCTTTTTACTTTTGTAATTTAATTTTTGAAGTAGTGACTATACGGCAAATATGATCAAATTTTCTTTCCATATATGGTAGCGGACAATTAATTTGAGACAACGGGAAACAAAAATATGGACTGATAAATTGGGAAGGAGGGAGTATATATTTAGCATTTTTCTCTATGCACGCGTGATATTTTAAAATTACCAAATATTGTTTAAATTGATGACCAAAGATTACCAAATATTGTTTAGATTGATGACCAGAAAAATAAATCACATGACAATTAGTTATAAGACAAAAAATTTATGTAAAACCACCTCTCAAATGAGAGTAAAAATCACAACTCACGAGACCCTTATGTTGGGTGTAAACTCAATCCCATATCGGAAAATAAAAGAAAGTAATGCCTGCATATAAGCTCATGGGTTACTCCCTCTATCACCAGTTGGTTTTAGAGTGGAACCTCAGTGGGCTTATATGTTGAACATGTTGTTGGGTTAAGGTATCGGTCATAGCAAGTGGTATCAGAGCTACGGTTGTAGCCCGGATGTGGACATTTCTCCTAACACTTTTGAATACTCTCGCATCTCTCTTTAATAGAGCCGCCATTGATGTAATTGAATTTTCAAAGATGTGCTGATGGAGGGATCGAGACGACACACAATACAACTCTAATTAGTTAGTCATCTATATATATTCTCTCTTAACCTACTCGATCGCATCTATAAGTTATCGATCAATATCTTATTAAAAATATGAATGATGAATGAAGCTAATTAATATTCTTGAGTCCTAATAGTGCGATGGTAGCTAGGGCGAGCCACAAAATGATATATGGATATATACTTAGAAATATTGTCGAGGAAAGTGAGATCTCGAGAATTTGTTTAAGTATTAACTTATCTTAATTTCAAATTATTGAGCAAGGGAAAAAGTTGGTTTCTCGTGATCACAAATTTGTATACTAGTTTTATTTTCCTCATAATTTAACCATCAATTAATTCTACTATCTACCCGATATATTTGGTACCAAAACACGTTTATAAATCAGTTGTACGAATTATATTCAATAAAAAATAAAGTCCATATCCTCTACTTAATTAATGTATGCTTACATATCGCTAAAAAGTAGTCATGGGTTATTTGGTCCGGTATGTCATTATTCAAACGGATAAATGAACGAAGTATTTCATGTTCAAGTTATTTGAGAGGGCGAATTTTTTAACTCAGCTTAGAGGTGCGCAAATCAGGTTTAATTTATTGATGATCATTTTAATCCTTTTCATGACCACCACCAAAATGTTTTACTTAGCGAGATGTTTGAACGTGAGTACTTAAAACAAAATGCCTTACCATTAAACCATCATGATGATGTTTCACATATGCTCTTACTTCTCTAACTTCATTAACACGATTTAACTGTTTCTTTCATATATATATTTAGCACTTTTATTTAGAGTTTAAGTGCATGGTTGGTCCTTATGGTTTATACACCTCTGCACCCAAATCCCTACGCTTTGTTTTTGAATCGGAAGTTCCAAAATTCAAAATTCGTTGTGTGTTCAATCCTTCCTTCGAGAAGATTGATCGAAATGCCGTTACTCATCTTTTTCTTTAGTTTAACTAGTTTTTAAATGGTTAAGTGTATTTTGGTTAATCTAGTTGGAGAGAGACTGAATGCGCAGCTTTTGCACTTTTGAAATGGCCATATAAAAATACAAAGTATAGGGATTCAAAGTGCAACAGTGTGTAAACCAAAAGGATTAACTATACGCTTTATCTCTTAACATAATTATAGATGTAGCTTAGACTAGTTTTTTACTATTCAAAATACTCCGTATAAGGTATATTATATCCATGTATTACGGTTAGACGATTGAGTGAATTGAAGCTCAATCGGCCAATGATTGTTATAGTATTAATTATGCCTATATATACTAGCTTGGATCATTCAATTCAATTATAGTTTTAATTTTATACACAATATTATCCGGATTTGGCCATGCCTGGATTTAGGGGAACCCACCAAGTTAGGATGGCTAACTCAACTTCCGAACCCGATCCTTAACTATAATCTGATTTACACGTAGTTGTTAAGTTGTACGTGTGTCGTTCAACAATCGTTTTCACTCTCCGTTGTTATATTATGATTATGAATTTATATGAGTATGATTATAATTATGATTAGTGTCTAGTACCTGGAAATGCATTCAACTTGTTCCGAATGTCTATTGTATGTATCATACTTACGAGAGGTGTATTTAATGCATTCAACTTTCAAAAACGGTTATTGTATATATTTTGCTGACGTGTCGATGACGTGTCATCTTCTAAGGATGACATGCGGCATCTTAAAATGACGACACATAAGCAAAATACATATAATAACCGTTTTTGAAAGTTGAATGCATTAAATACACCTCCCGTAAGTATGATACATACAATAGACATTCGGGACAAGTTGAATGCATTCTCAGAACTTATCCCTTATTTAATTAGTCAAAACTAAAAGTTGGGTCAGATAATTTTAAAAGGGTTAAGTATCTGAAAATGCATCCAACTTGTCCCGAACGTCTATTGTATGTACCATACTTACGGTATGTGTATTTAATGCATCCAACTCTCAAAAACGGTTTATTGTATATATTTTGATGATGTGTCAGCCGTTTACGATGCCACATAGCGTCCTTAAAAGATGACACGTCATCAAAATACATACAATAAACCGTTTTTGAAAGTTGGATGCATTAAATAAACTTTTCGTAAGTATGATACATACAATAGACATTCATGATAAGTTGGATGCATTTGCAGATACTTAATTCATTTTAAAATAGAAAGGAATTGAATCCCTTTTACAGAAGATCGACCAAAGGCCGGGGACCATGCATACTTAGTTGATTGGATATTATAGGGCGGTAGGACCATATGTTAAATACTTAAATAGTACGTTCTAGTCTTTTTAATTGTTCTTTCGGTGTTCGATAACAACATATAAAACCAAAAGCACACCTTTATTTGTCTTCGATCACCGCTACCTATATCAATATCAATCAATCAATGTATATATGTCTAACAATATTCATTATTCATGTCTCTTTCTTGCATATCAAGCAATTAGTTACACCTAGGCCTGGTTACACCCATGATGGTGATATATCATATCACTCATCAATATATATCCGCCGTTGGTTCAATGAGGACATACGTCGCTACTTGTCATTTACGGTTTAAACCTTTTATAAAATTACCTCGATCTCTAGCTCTAACTCTTCGTAGCTACCACACCTTGAGTAATATACGTGAAGCCTCTAATCAAAAAGTATAACTATAGTACTATAAATATTACAGAGTACTATAAAAGGAAGAACCCAAAAAAGAAAAAAAAATGTTTCCATCTTGTACTTCCTCTATCTCAATTTTATTGTCCTTTTTTTAACATTTGAAGTTTTTCTTTGACAACTTTGACCTAATATATTTTTGTTTGTGTTATATTATACTTGATGCAAAATATGTGAATGGATCGAGTTTTGTATTTATTTTCATTGTTATAATTTGCATCAAGTATTATATAACACAATATATATATATATTCATGGTCAAAGTTGTCAAAGAAAGACTCTAAATGTTAAGAAGAGAAAAATAAAACTGGTACAAATGGAGTATAGGATAGTGTATGCAAATTGATCTATGGGACATTTAATGGACTCGATCTATACTACGTACTTGATCAATTGCATGTATGGTTGATCAATACGCTTTGAACCTAACCTTGATCGATTGTTAGACAAAATATATATACATGGGATTAGAGATTGGTGTACAAATTTTGTGTTCTGGTATTTAAATTAATTTGTGAAACCTAACTAAACTGCATATATCTACTTGTAAAATGATTATTAATAAACAGAACACGTACTAGCTATGTATGTAATGTAACTAACAGCTCGTACCTAACAAGATAACAACAAGTGAACAACCCGAGTTATAATAAAGTGTTGAATATCATCAATCAACTAACTCGAGAAATGCCAATAAATGCGGGGAATAACAGGCTTATTTTTCTTTTAGTGTTCCTGTTTTGGTTTTTGATTTTGGGATATGATAATTTGATCGGTTTTTGATTTTGGGATATGATAATTTGATCGTTGGGCCACTGGCTGAAGCGATGAGTCTTGATCGTTGGGTCATTTTCAGGCTGAAATGCGCTTTTCAGCCCAATCTACCACCGCGTTGACTGGCACGTTGACCAACTCTGCATCAGAAACATATCTTAGGTTGGTCACGGAAAGAGTTGGAAACGGTCACAGGATAACCCGATTTGGCCGCGTACATCTGAGAAAAAAAGCTCGCCCTACCCGGATAAACGGAACAGGGAAAACCTCCTCCGTTTACCCGTTTGTGTAATTTGATCACTACTTTGTATAATTACAGCCATCGAATTAAATTAAGGGTAAAAATGAGGGAATGGAGATAAGCAAATAAGGAGGTGACAAGTGTCTCCTCATTTCTCCACCTTTTTTATTCATTTCCCTTTCCCTTTTTCATTTCTCCACATTTTTTTTCAATTCTCCTTCTTTCTTTATTTTTTCACCTTTTTTTTTATTTCCTTTTTCTATTTATTTTTTTATTAAAAAATTTTATTATAAAAAAAAGATTTTAAATTTTAAAAAAATTTAAATTTGTTAAACATGTAAAAACTTCTATAACACTTTTGTTAAATAAAATTTGTTAACATTTTTTTAGAAAAAATTATTACTTTAAAAATCTAAAATTTAGTTTTTAACCTTTTTTCCTGTTTAGTTTTTTCTTTTTCTTATATCATTTTTAAATTTGTGATGCACCAGATATTATATATAACGATGCAAATGAATATCAAAAACAAGATGCAATAAAACTAAATTATTATTGTGTTCATCAACATTATAACTATGATACACTGATTTTTTCTAAATATGATGCATCGAGTATTTAAATATCATGCATCAACTTTCAAAATATGCTATAAAACATCGTTTTGAATTAAAAAGTGGTGTATCGTAGTTATAAAATACGGTTCATCATAGTCATAAAATATGGTGCATTGATTGTTTAAAAATTTCATGCATTGACTTCCAAAAAATACTATAAAACATCATTATTGAATTAAATGGTGGTCTATCATAGTTATAAAACATGTTGCATCATAATTATAAAATATAGTGCATCATAGTTATAAATATGATGCTCCAACTTTTAGATATACGTTAAACATCATTGGTGTATAAATCTTGGAGCATCATAGTTATAGAATATGGTGCATTATAATTATAAAAAGTGATGCATCATAGTTATAAAACATGGTTTATCATAGTTATAAAACATGGTGCATCAAGTGTTTAAAATATCATGCATTGACTTTCATAATATACTATAAAACATTGTTATTGAATTAAAAGGTGATGCACTACAGTTATAAAATATGGTAAATCATAATTATAAAATATAGTGCATCATAATTATAAATATGACGTTCTGACTTTTAGATATACGATAAAGATTGTTAGTGTATAAATCTTGGTGCATCATAGTTATAAAATATGGTGCATCATAATTTTAATTTTACGATGCATTGAAGTTATAAATTTGTTTTATTAGAATTTATTTTATTCAAGGTACGAATATGGTGCATAATATAAATAATTTTTTTATTATACTATATATAAAATTGTATTTACATATAATAATGTGAGGTAAAACAACAACAGAAAAAATGTTAAAAACGCAAAAAAAAAAAAAAAAAAAAAAAAACAAAAACAATTATAAACAAGTCTTGAAAAATGTTAAATGAAAAGGTTGAAAAACGCAAAAAAGTAAAACAAGAAAAAACGATAACAAGAACTCTGAAAAAAAGAGAGCTTATAATAAGGAAAAGATTAATATAAAAAATAAAACTATAAAAATTTAAGAAAAAAATGGAGAAGAAATGATAATGGTAGAGAAATGAAGAAGGTGGAGAAATGAAAGATGTGGAGAAATGGAGGAGGGCACTTGTTACCTCCCCATTTGTTTCTGAAACGCCCTGATTTTTTTTATAACATATTATATTTAACTTGTGTACTTTTAAATTTTATAATATCATTTTGTTGAATCATCTTTTTATACTTTGTAGTCAAACATACATACAAACATTTGACTACTTTGGTCTCATAATTTGACCTTCCAATCAATTTCATACACGATTATTTAAGATCGTCTAACTTTACTTTTTTTAGACTTTGACTATAATATCATTGACTGGGCGACTTATACAAGTATAGTCATCACGGTAATTTAAAAGAATAGGACCTTATCTAACCATTTCAATCAAGCTCCACTCCACGTCACTTCTAGCAATCATAATCAAATCTTTCCTTCAATGGTTCAACCGAACCAAAGACCTACAACATAAACAACTGAAAGGGGTAAGCCGAAGCTTAGTGAATAATATGAACAATTAAATAAATAATGTACTTTTCACATAACATATAATCTATGCCTATTTTGTTTCTGTTCATTCATATAACTTTTAGGAAATTGTAGAGATCATCTGAACCTTTCTTTCTGACTAGTACCCTACCTCTGAGTGGTAGGCATACTATAACATAATCTGTACTGTTAAGGATCCTTAACTATCTGAACATCATCGAGTTAGTGTCATGATCACAACTCATCTATATCATATCCATCTACTCAATTACTTGAGTAATGGAAACCATAACATAATCACGTGCACGTATTTATCTAATCTTTTACATCTGCCACAGCTAACATAGTTAGCAATTTCTGCCACATAATTGATCTCTACAATCCCTATTACACATAATTCACATATTACTGTTTCTTTCTTTCTTTCATATCTGTTCATTATTCTTTATTTGTATGCTATATCATCACAAGATGATTGGATGGTCTTGCCCGTTGGCCTGTAGACTTGACGTGGGGGAGCTTTTCCTCCTTGACCTTGTGAAGATTTTTTCCTATAGGCATTAGAGTTAGGAGCTGACGGCTGCTGGTTGGACTTCTCTTTGTTGGCTGCATCAGTTGTATTTGACTTTTTCAAACGAAGTTTGAAGTTTTACTTTTAATAACCTTGTTTGGAACAAGATGTGCAATATCATTCCGTGGGGTCTTTTTCATAGACGATTTTATGCCATCTTCCTTCGTTTTTCCCATGCCTAACCAGGCCCTATTAGGTTAGGCTTTTTCTTGAGAAGATTCACCTCAACGCATACCCTTGCAACACCGGGTTGAGATGGGGGTCGAACCATCCGATTAATAGCACTTTGCCTACTACGTTAGTAATAGTATCTAACTACTGAGCACATATAACAACTGAGCACATAGAAATATTCAAGTAATCTCAAACATAACACTTTATCATGCTAAACTAGCATATAATAATATACTTTAACATGCTGCACCCAAATTGTGTAACCTTACCCGGTATACACAATCATTACTTATTTAATCCCCCATATTACTCACCTGGGCCTTTTTGTCGAATAAGCAAATAATAATAATCACGTAGGTGTCCAGTCTCGAATCTTGGAATTACCTAACATATAACACGTGTATTTAACAGCATATTTAGATTTCTATTTAATTATGATAATCAATTAAATCTATTTTTAGTTCAATCACATATAAATTCTAATGACAACTAGTCGGTTAACCACATAATCATAATAATATTGTTCACTAATCATGACCATTAATCTATCACCCATTGGATAGACTAAGTGTAGCTTTTACTTTACTTTACATAACTATGCTTTTCATAATCTTATTAGCTTCAATCTTTCATTACCTTAATCATTACTTTGAACGTGACCTCGTTTACTTTCAACGTTATATTAATCACAACTTTGTCAACTTAGTTCAAGCATCCCCATGATCATGTAAATCATTGCTTTATCTATCAAATTATGCTTTTAAATTCATCATTGCAAGTTAACTTTCATTTGTACATCTTACTACCTTTAATATACGCTTTTACAACACTTTAGTATGTACCGTAAAAACTGGACAGCAGCTGCTCAGCTCACTTTTCGACCAACTTAAAATCAGATTTGGGCACCAAGGCCATAACCAACATAAAGTAGACTCTCTCAACTTTCCAACGATATATCATACACCTAAAACAGAGTTACGGTTTATCTTTTATGACCATCTCAAAATGATTAATTTTCAGCGTACAAGCTGTCCAAAAATAAGTTTTCATCAAAAACATGTCAAATCGACTCAAACATGTATAAAACATTTTCATTAATTAACTTCAACTCAATCATCACTTTTGGAACTGATTTTACAAGATTAAACATCCATTTTATTTGTTAACTCAATAACACCAACCAAAAACATCAAAATCACATACTTCATCTCATAACACAAGACTAATTCAACTACTTGTTAAATCACTTTTCTTAATCAAATTAATATGCATATGATTAAATCAATTCTCTTTTAACCACAATATCTTAATAAGTATTTATCATTATCAACACCTTCATTAAAATTCTTCACTTGAGTAAAATCATCAAACTCAATAACAATAATGAAACTCGTCTATTTTTATACTCTATAAACTCAATAACATTCATCTAGTATTTCACATCCATATAATACTTATATACCCAATTTCTCAAGTTAGGGTTTATAACTCAAATCATCATAACAATCAAATTAGATGATTAGGGAAGTGGTTTATATCTTGAGGATGTAGAATTAGATGGTTAGAAACTCCAATTTATCAAACCCTAGCTCAAATAGCCTTGCTCATTTCTCCCTCTCTTTGGCCGATCGTCACACACACCACACACACGTACACTCTGATTTTCTGTTTCCAGAGCTTTTATGAAAAGGGTCTAATTGAGAATATTTCTCTTTTAACCCCTGAATCTTCCTCATTTAAGTAAAATAACTCCATCCTAACATATTTTATGGTAATGACACATTTGGTCCCTCAATTTATCTCTCATACTTGTTTATAATCTAATTCATTATATTATATCAAATACAATTTAGAATTTAATAACTCCTTTAATATAATATATACCTTCAAATTTTGGGGTGTTACAGTTTCTCTCCTTGCCCTCCCTAAACTTCTTCCTCACAAGAACCAATATCTTAAATTAATCATCTATATGTTGATATCATGATTAATACACATGCATTTAAATCTGAAGCGAACTATTCTTAACATTTTCTTTTTCGTTTCCTTAATGATATATCTATAGATAGTAAATTATGTATACCAAAATTGTACTCTTTCCGTCCCACCTCAAATGTTCACCTTACTATTTTAGGTTGTCCCAAACAAGTGTCCACTTTCATGTTTTAACCAAAATAAAGGGACTTTAGTGGGTAGATATGTTATTTGATTGGTGAAAAATGTAATTAGTAGAGAATTTTAAAAGTGTGTGTAAAGTCAAAGTAGACACTTTGGGTGAGACGAAGGGAGTAATGCATATTGTAGCTAGATGCGGTCGTAATAATTTTAATAACTTTAAATAATATGATAAACCAATAACAAACTTCAACTTGGTCTTTAAAAGGAGGTCGATCTCTGGTTCAATCCTCACGATCATCAAAAAAATTCTTTTGATGTCATGTCCGCCATAGTAAAGGAAGGAGATTTGAACGATCTTATGAAAGGAATTCATAAAGTAGATTATCTTTCATACACAAAAGAAATTTTCAAAAAATCGTCAACCTGCTTTTTGTGAGTTGATTACTCAACTACAAACACTTGGTATCTACTGTTGGGCTAAATTCTTCATATCATTTAATGTCAAATTATTCTAAGTGTTTAGTCTGTTGGAAGTTAATGCTGCTGGGCTATCAAGACTTAGTTCTGCTAGTGGAGTTAGCTCTATTCATTTATTGAAGACAAAGTCTTCCAGAGTTAGTTCTGCTGGTACATTTGAAGTTAGTTCTGCTGGGCATTACAAAGGTTAGTTCTGCCAATGATCAAGATTGCAAAGATTAGTTCTGCCAGTATAAAAAGTTAGTTCTGCTCATCTATCTGTTAGTTCTGCTTAGTGGGATTACTGCACAACAACTCTGCAACAAAGTACACCTACTACAGACATGCTTTTGAGGAACAGTGCACGCTGCAGACAAGAAAAGTCAAATGCATTTAATGCAAGCGTGGGTCGTGGAAAACTTGGTTTCAAGAAAGTAGATTGTATGCAGATTTTATACAAGTTTTTAGTTTAATAGCATGTACTTGCAGTAAAGTACTTTGTCATATATATACATAGAGATAGATCAAGAAAATGTGTGAGTGTATGTCTATCCAATAGTTAGTCATCTGGTAATAGCTTCAAGGTTTCTTGTAACCCTGATACATCTGTGTATCCGTATTATTAATCAATAATATTGAGGCTTTTGACTAGTGAAAATCAAAGTGTGTTCTTGCATTGTTTACAATTCTGTTTTCATACATATTTCAAATCACAATACATCTTCCTACTTGACAAGTGTTATTCCGCAAACTACTTGTTAAGAATTCATAAGCTTAAGTTAAAACATTTGTAATTACAAGTGTTATTGTGGGACCTCACATTTGGTATCAGAGCTTGTGTGAGCTTTGAATTAAGGAAGAAAAGAAAGAACTGTGATCTGTTCAGAATATAGTTTGTCTTAAAGTTTGTTTGTTTACAATGGCATCAGAATTTGTAGAGGGTGTTCAGGTGTCTAGAATTCCTATTCTTAGAGCAGATGAATATAATATGTGGAGAAATAGAATTAAGCAAGATATGTTGCTTACAGATTATCAATCTTGATTGTTAATAGATATAACCGATCAAGAACGAGGCTTAGAATACTTAGTAATTCGTAGGTTTTGTTTTGCAGAAGCTAAATTCGCAGATTGTAAAGTGTTAGGGTTTTCTACACCGAAATCATATATATTCACGTCTAAGTTCGTAGGTTCGGCCCTTGCGAACTGACTCAGTTCGCAGCCCATGAGTCATGCGAACTGACTCGGTTTAGTTACCATCTTGCGAACTGAAAAACTATGGAACCGCAAGGCTACATAGGGGATTATCGTAGGACAAGACATGGCCAAGGTTTGAAGCGGCGGAACCACTTTAAGTGAGGAACGCTGTGGATAATTAGGGGATTTATTGGGTAGTCTTAAGCAAGGGCTAGTTTAAAGTCATAAATGAACTTTTTAAATATACAAATCTGTTAGGATGACGAGGAATCGTTATATGATTCAGTTATGTCTAGTACCTTAAGATTTTGTTCCCGTTCATATGAAAGTATTATTAAACCATAATTAAGATTTTGCTTATTATTCTAAATACTTTGTAATGTTACCATAACCTAGCTCCCGGTGTGACATGCTAATGGAATTTTAATTAGTAGGGAATTTAGTGTTTACATACAAGTATTCAAGAATGATAATTAACTAATATCTTTCAAAACAGTTTCTCCAAACATCATCCCATAACTTAATTAACGAAGTCTCAGCAAACGCTATCTTTATTTATTTGCTTTTACTTTTATTTCGATTTTATTTACCTGCCTAAGTTAATAGAAAAACTAAAAATCCCCCGCTATTTTATAAACCCTTCACTAGTTTGAAAGCCCTCATCTTCCACCCCTTAGTTTCAATTCAGTCGGTTTGATGAACGACTCTAGGTCATACCTACCACTTGCTCACCCTTAGGATTAGCATTGTTAGGGAAAATTTAGGCCCCGCAATTACAAATTTAAAATACTCACTGATGCCCATCGCCAGTAGCCGGTGCAACGACAAGGGTAAAATCCTTACCGACCGCTAGTGACGCATCAAGTTTTTGGCGCCGCTGCCGGGGAACCAACTGTCATGATTAGTGACGGGGATGTCAACTTGAACTGAATCAGTAGGCAGAGAAGTAGAAGGTTCAGTTGCGGGCATATCTATGGATTTCTCATTTTTAGTCTCTTTTCCCCCTCTAGTGACCACAAGGATCTCATCATGCTCATAGGATGAGTGATAGACAGAGTTGTAGATCGCTTCTTCCCTTTGCTTCTCCTCAACTTTTAAAAACAACTTTTTAACATTATCCTCCATGTTTTTAATTAAATCGTTTGAAATTCTAGTCAAATAATCAATTTGGTTTTGAAAATCAACAATTTTTCTATTGACATTATTTTGTTTAACAATGTAGTTTTTGAAATTTTCGTTGTTTAGATGAGAAGTCAATGGGGAAGGAGTAGAGAGAATTAAAGATTGAGAAGTGGGTTGTGTGGTAAAACGCTGAATGAAAGGTTTTGAATGAAGAGAGTGATTAGGGTTTCCACTGGTTGTAAGAATTTCTTCGTTGGCTCTTTGGCTTGAGAGGAACTTTTGAGGTATCTTCTTTAGCTTAGGGTTTGAAGATTCTTGCAAATCCTTGACAATTTGAGTGATAGAATCGAGTTGAGATTTTAATTTGTCTAAAGTTTGGTTAGAAGTACTCCTTCCTTCTGAAGTAGATTCATTTGACTCCAAGTTATGCTGATGTGTCGCAATTGTCTCGATCAATTTCCAAGCTTCGTCAGAGGTATGTAGCATGAAATTTCCGGATGAAGCAACGTCGAGGGTTTATTTGTGTTGAGGATTCAAACTGTTGTAGAATGTACAGACCAGATTCGTTTCATCCAACTGATGGTTCTGACATCTTCCAATTAACTTCTTGTATCGTTCCCAAGCAGTGCTTAATGATTCATTAACTTCTTGATGGAAGTTAGTGATATCATTTTTAAGCTTTGTTTGCAGGGAAGGAGGGAAGTACTTAGCCAGAAACTTTGTAGCCATCTCCTCCCATGTATGAATTGAATTATGTTCGAATTCATAAAACCACGTTAAAGCTCGAGAGGATAAAGAATAAGGAAACAAATGGAGGCAAAGAAGGTCTCTATTGGTTCCTATTTGTGTGAAAGAGTCGGAAAGATTGATGAATTTGTTGAGATGGGTGTTTGGATTTTCAATCGAAAGACCATGAAATTGACACTAAGATTTTAGAATTTTAATGTAGTGAGGCTTATTTTCAAGGGTTTCGTCGGTTGGTTCTACGATCGGTCCTCCTCGTCCCTCTAGCAGTGGCTTAATTGACGAGGCGAGAGTGATACGGTTCGACATAGCTTGTTGGTAGAAAGTAGGGTTTTGGAAAGGAAGGGTTTAAACTAATCTAAAGACAGAAAAGTAAAATTAACCTAAGGATAGAAAAGGAACTTTCGAATGATATTGATCTTTCTAAAGGATCGCTAAATAACTAAGATAACTAAATTCCTAAAATCGATCGTTGTATTCCCCGGCAGCAACGCCAAAAACCTGATCGCCTCCCAACGATCGATCAAGGAATTTATTCCTTGTCATTGCTGACTGTCCAGTCGGGTTGCAGATCAGAGGGTTTTAAAAATTTATATTTTGCTAGGAAGCCTAAGTTACACCACTACTTGTATAAGCGGTAGGTATGACTCAGGTGTCGTTCTTAAACTACAACGGGCATGAGATCTTAAGAGGATTAATTATCTTTGGTAATTTAGATGAGATTTAAAACTTTTTGAGGGGTTTTGTTTTCTATTCTACTTTAAACTAAAAACAGAAAGGTAAATGAGGAGTGTAGTCGTTGAGAGATCTATAGATTATGAGAGTGTTTGCTATGATGTCAGTATATGCTATTTAGGGGTAGTTATGAAGGTTAAGGCTCTAATTATAATGAATCCTAGCAGAGCTGATTTGGGGTCTCTGAATGATGTTCAACATAGTACTGTACCTACGGCCTTTTCATGGCTTCCACGCATTTGTACTTCACCAGAGGTGGTTCCAGCGCTATACCAAGTACTGAGCCATTTTATGGTATTTCCGATGCCTCGCCCAGAGATCCCGTATCGTTACTGTATATGTCCTAATGGGCCATAACTCCTATCCTATTACTTATCTAACGTAGAGTTGTGATGCGACCCCATCCGTCAGTGTCGTTGGTGTTGTTGTAACGACTGAGGGGGTGATCAGGGAGTTTTAAAATTTATTTTGCTTGGGGCCTAAACTTCCGAACTACCTACTGGCACGAGGTATAAGTACCTGATACTAGTACGTGGTAAGGATGATCAGGGTCATCTCCAGACGGTCGAACAAGCTCATTTGGATAATTAAGTCTTTAAGATAGGGTTCAGATGGTTGGTTTTGTTTGGGTTTTTATCTAATTTAAACTACTAAAGCAATAAACCTAAAATGAGCTAGCTAGCATATATGGAACAACTAAGGATAAGGAAGACGTGGTTTACCATGACTAGAGATAATATAATGTCGGGAAGGTGTTTATGATGGGGACACTTTCAGATTAATAGATTGACAGAACTTGGTGTAAACACTAGAACCCTACCAACTAATTTCCCGTTGGCATGTCATTTGGAGCTAGGTTATCAAGATTCTGATCGGAGCAATACGCTAGACTTCCAATACTTAACTAGTTGAAAGATAAGCAACCTATCTTGGTTAGACACCGAGGTACATGAATAAAGTAGCGTATCGTCTCATAGGTCAAACCGTTCTTAACACCTAAGCTTATCTCTCGTTCTTCTAATTGTGTAACTAACTATTAACTTGTTATGTTTAAAGAATCAAATATGTTAGATCTAGGAGGCTGATGTATCCTAGGTCACTTGGACTTTACTTTCCTAGATCTTGTTAATACCATTCTTAAACTCTAATTACTTTGATTTATGACTTAGACCTCTTCTTTTCAAACAGTTATACATCCCTGGATTATTCGCAGTTTGTTAAAACGTGTTTCATATGTAGACCATGCCTTTCAGTAATCAGACAATGTACTTTACATGGTAGTTCCATGGCTTCTTACATCCAACATGCGGTCAAGAGTAATTGACAGTGAAATTGACAGTGAAAGTGACACTCTAAACTAACTAAATGTAAAGCAGTGTAGAAATGTAAACCTAATATATACAATGAGTGGTTTCACTGTGTCTTACTTATTGCATGTCATGGGCACAGATAACTACTTACCACAATTAAGGTTCATGACTCCCTAATATCTAAGTTGTAGTCACGTGGATAACTGAAAAGGGTAGTCCATAGATTAGGTCTGGTGTCATATATTTAAACAATAACAAAGCATAATAATTCCCATTCAGATAAGTTTCTCTTTATAAATTTAAACTATGTTGGAATGAGTTGTTTTTACGATCCTATCAACAAACTAACGTAGAGTTGTCCGCAATCAGATAGAGGATATGTCACATGGATAGTAAACACAAACAATTACAATACATCGGAAGTTCTCCCAAATGCACTGAACATATCGGCCAGCAACTACCCTCGAATCCTATTCCCCAATCTCGGTCATTGGAGATGTCTGTATCATGGCATGGTCTGTTGAATAAATAGTCGCATGAATAGGTTTTACCCTACCGGAATAAGTTGGGGCAGTCTGGTCATAAGCGGTTGGCCAAACATGCCATCATTCGTTCATAATATTATAATTAAACTATAAACAGAAGTTCATTTAGCACATTTATAATATTGATCCGTAATATAACTACCTTCGGTCATCCCAGACTTCCATACATTTGTACTCCGCATAAAGCGTTTCCAGCACTATATAAGGCAACAGTCGAATAGGGGCCGTCATATTTAATATCATCCCATTATAAATATCTAAATCATGGTAAACATATAAGCAACTACTCGCATATCATGGTAATAGACATTTCTAGTGTTAATGAATCGTAAACATCAAACAAGAACATTAATAAAAGAAAGGATAGATATTACCCGTAATTATTGCGAACAAAACGATGCTTATATTACTTCCGAATATTCCAAAGCGTTACATTGCTAAGCTAGCTACTACTAACTACTACATAATTAATCTCCTACTTATATCTCACTAAATTAATTAAATTAGCTTAGAGAGAGAAAGTAGAGAGAAAAATAAAATAAAAGCTAGAAAGAAATAAGAAAGATATGAAAGGTGTGGAAGGTGGGTATTGAAATGAAGCCTCATGCTTCCTATTTATAGGTGAAATCCGGCTTACGTTAGCATCTTGGGGAGCACATTAGAAAAGTTGGAAAAGGTGGTGCACCAGGTACGTACTTTCACGTAAAGGTGTGGCACCGGGTACGTACAATCGCGTAAATGTGTTGCACGGGGTGTGACACCCGACCAATTAGGGCTCGTGTTAGTGCCTAATCATTGTACTTATACATGTAATTAGTTATATTTAGGGCTAATTATGTGTATCACTATGTGTATTGATATATGTTTATATATATACACACGTATGCGATTTGTTTAAATCGTACATTTCACTATCGGATGAATTTCGACACATTATAAATGCGGACGTTGGTGAACAAAAGGTTAAATAATGTGAAATTATTTAATAAACTCAAAAATCTCTAAATATTATGTTGATAATATTTAACATGTAAAACGTAACGTATAAAGTATCATAAACGCGACGAAAATGCGCGGAACGTGCCCGACAACCAAATGAAAGCCAAAATATATTTTATAAGTTTAAAATATATCATTTCGAGTAAAACTTTCATTCAAAATATCTTATTTTAAATCGATAACGAAAAACGGATAATCAAAACGTTACGCGATTTAATCTCCGTAAAACGTGCACGCAAATCGAGGCCAATAAATTAACGGAATATTTTTATAAATGTTTTTAAGTATTTTAATAAATACTTCAATCAAAAATATCAAAATTTAAATTGATGTTTAAAACGCGAGTATTGAACGTTAAATGCCTAAATAAACGACGAAACGAACGAGGATACGAGCACCGATCGCAACACAGTCTAGAAACGAGGTTAAAAATCACAAAGATCAGCCCGTGGGCCACCTTGGCCGGCCCCCATCTCTGCCCCCACTCCATCTCACCTCCATTGCATGTGATTAACCAAAACCAAAGACACACTCTTTCATTTCCATTCACTCCACCACCTTATCATTTCACACACACTCAAAATCCTCTCTCCTTTCCTCTCTCTCCACCAAAAATCAGGAGCATCCACAACCCAAGATCAGTTTCATAATCATCTAATATCATCAACCATCACCTCCTTGAAGGAGATCAAGTAAAGGGAGCAAGAAGATCAAGAATCAAGCTTATTTTCATCATCTTCTTCCTTCTTCCATCATTCCTTTGTAAGAACCACCAAAACTCTCATTTAAAGATACTTGCATGTTATTGATTTTGGTGTTTAGTTGATCATCTAACATGTTTATGTCCAAATATAAGCTTAAAATACGTTTCTATACAACATATACAAACATGCATAAATCTGTCTTCAAAAGTCAGTTTAGTAGAAAAATCATATACTAAGAGTTAGATGATGATTTTTTTTAAAAAAATTTGCGAATTGAAAAGAACTACAACTTTTGTGCTTTACACTTTTTCCAGATCTGTACGTATTTTTGTGTATAATCCGATCTTTGAGCCTGGTCTGAGATTTGTCAAAAACCGAGTTCGGTTCTTACGCAGAATTTTCTACTTATCTAGATGGACTCTATAATTACTGGAAAAATCAGGTTAACAATTAGGCACATAGGAGAACAACTGGTAAAAATTGTGGACTCTAATTCAAATCATAACTAGTTAAGAAAAATATTGCGAAATGAACCGACATAAACCGAAAACATGAAAATCTTAAAGTTTTGACATGCGTTTTAAAACCGACACCTCAGAATGACTCCGACATGAACCAAAATTTTTTGGAGACTTTATGAACTAATCTAAGGCTTCCCTAAAAATTTCGGATCAAACCGAGCCCGTTTGACCATGTTACCAAAGCAAAAACACAATTGTTGACTTTGCGAGTTGACTTTGACTTGCGAAGTGAAGACTTGCGAGTTGACTTTGACTTGCGAAGTGAACACTTGCGAGTTGAAAGACTTGCGAGTTGATTTTGACTTGCGAACTGAAGACTTGCGAGTTGAGTTTGACTTGCGAACTGAAGACTTGCGAGTTGACTTTGACTTGTAGATTAGGAACTCGCAGGGAGGCACGCACGATCGGGCACTTAATTGTGATTCCTGACACCTCAGTTTAGCTCAAACTAAGGGCTTATGGCAGTAATATACACATTTTTATAATTGATTTCATACATAACTATATCTTGCGGTTCTTACATTATTTTTACTATCAAACCTGTGAGCTCACCAGCTTTTAGCTGACCTTTTAGCATGTATTCTCAGGTACTCAGCAGCTGTAGGCTTGCACTTAGGAATTAGCTTAGCTCGAGTCAGCATGCAAACATCAGAGATTTTATTGCATTAATATATTTTGTATAAGTATTTATGCTAGGAAATCTCTCCTATTCAGAACACGAGCTAATGTATTTGGTACAACTGATGTAAACTTTTATGGAATTAATGTATTTTATTAATACAACGCATATAGAGTCGTTCATTATATATCTTTGTGCTTGATTACCTTGATCAGTCTCACCCAAAGTATGCTTTCGCTAATCACGAATTTGGGGGTGCGCCAGATTGGTATCAGAGCCTGAGGTTATAGTGAACTAGGTTGCATTTAGTGGGCCTAGACTATGACTGTTAGGTAGTATTTCCTTATTAGCTATGATTGGTTCAGGGATTACATCATACGAGTTTAATTTAACATAGCCTGATCAACTATGTACAATTAAATAAGGATGATGTAAGAGCTGAGACTGTAATGTTGAACAGGAGTACACTACTTGACTCTAACAGAGAGAAAAACGGGACTATTACTTGTTTGTGCTAGACATACTAGGCTATATGATATGTTTATATATATAGACCTCACGATACTCACTAAACGCTCTTGCCACAGAAATGGCAGACATTCCTCATCTAGCGTCAATCAACACAAGCAACGAGACTCAAACCTCACCAACCATTGAGGAGGTAACCGCGCTACCACAAACCTCTACTGAACCTCTCTACTACTTCACTGGGGAGGCACGAGTCACACGACATCAAAGAAGGGGTAACGGATCAACTCGCGTTAACCCTTACTGCACTAGTAACACCTCAACTAGGGCAGACTATCCAACTTACCCTCGTAGGTGGGACTGGCTACCCACAACTTTAAACACCTGGAGGTTTGAGGAAGCCATACAAATTCCTGCTGACCCCATGGATATTTCCCCACACACACAAGAACCTATCCACCATACTGTTCTAGTGCTAACTGCCCGACTCCACCGTCACGAGGCAAGACTTGAGAGCTTGGAACTGGAACAATATATAGTACAAATGCACTGGCTGCGCCAATCACACGACCGCATAGCACAACTCTTCCAAGAACGGGAGGACATGACACGTACTCTAGAAATGGTATATCAAAAAGTGATCGACGACCGGGGAGCGGTCGATCTCTTACAAGCAAAGTTGGAAGAATGTGAGCAACGCTCACGTGAAGCCGAAGAATACACTCGGGTGCTAGAACAACGACTAACCTTGGCGTAAGACAACGCCAGACAAACCGGCAGACTTGCAGGAACCATGGACCGACTTGTCACCCTAATAACACAAATGAACCTGCATCAAGATTAGCGTAGTATCTGTCTATCTTGTATTTCCTTAGCTATCTAAAACTCATGTAATTCAACCGGATGTAACAATTCTCGGCACTTTTGTAAACTCCATGTTCTATGATCTTTTGGAATTCTATATGCTTTAAAACTCGTACCTTGTACTCAACTTTATTATCTAATGAATTATGATTATCACCCTGTGCTGTTGTATATTACCTCGTTATATATACATGTGTGATATATCATAACCTTGTGCAAATATCTTACATGTCTCATTCCTTTATTATTCAGCATCATTCCTCCCATACGACACACGTACACCGATACTGAAATCGCTCAACTTATCGCCCAGAGTGTAGCTCAGGTCCTAGCTGCCCAGCCAAACATGGGCGGTGGGGATACTGCTGCTAATGCTCCTACTACTAAACCTTGCTCTTACAAAGATTTTCTGAATTGCAAACCCTTGTACTTCAAGGGGACTGAAGGAGCCATTGGCTTACTCCGATGGATCGAGAAGACAGAATCAGTTTTCCGAATTTGCAACTGTCCTGAAGACCATAAGGTCAAGTACTCCACCTGCACCTTCCTTGACAGTGCCCTGACTTGGTGGAATACTCATGCTCAGACTGTGGGCATCGACAATGCTTTCCAAACTTCCTGGGAAGACCTAAAGAAACTGCTGAGGGACGAGTATTGTCCCAGAGACGAATTCCAATAGCTAGAAGCTGAGTTCTGGCACCTCACCACTCAAGGCAATGATATTGCCGGTTACACTGCTCGCTTTAATCAATTGGCACACCTGTGCCCCACCATGGTTGATCCGGAGTACAAACGGATTGAACGATATCTCTGCGGACTTCCCCCACAAATTCAAGGAATGGTTACTGCATCAAATTCCTCTACATTTCAAGCAACCGTGCGCATGGTGCACAATCTCATGGCTCAGATTGTCCGTCAAGGGACACCTGTTGCCAAAAACACTGGAATCAATCTAGAGATCACAAACGAAAGTGGTCTGGGAACTCCAACCAAAACCAGTCATCATCCAAAAGGTCTGACACTGTTAAGGCCTACTCTTCTGGTTCTAAAAATAAGGGAGGCTACATTGGGAACAAGCCTTTCTGTTTCAAGTGCCGTCGTCATCATGATGGCCCTTGCGGTATGCCTTGCAACAACTGCCAACGTTATGGGCATAACGCCAAGGACTGCAGAGCCACCAAAACTAACAACAATGCTAACTCCAACCAATCAAAATCCTGCTACGAGTGTGGCAACATTGGGCACTTCAGAAATGAATGCCCAAAACTGAAGAACAAGGGCAACAACAACAACGCTCGAGGTAGAGCATTTTTCCTTAACTCTGGGGATGCCCGCTAGGATCCGAATGTGATCTCGGGTACGTTCCTCCTCAACAACTTAAACGCTACTATTCTGTTTGATACTGGTGCTGATAAGAGTTTTATATATGAGGAGTTTAGCCCGCTATTAGATATTACCCTAGTTGCCTTAGAAGCTAAGTACACTGTAGAATTAGCTAATGGTAAACTCATTGAAACTGATAGTGTGATACCTAATTGCACTTTAAACCTAGCCGATGAACTTTTTCCCATTGACCTCATACTTGTTGAGATCGGTAGCTTCGACATCATTGTTGACATGGATTGGTTGTCCAAACACCGAGCCGAAATCATCTGCTTCGATAAAATCATTCGTATTCCTCTCGTCACCGGTGGTACCTTAATCATACAAGGGGAGACCGGTGGGACGAGATTGAATATCATATCCTGTATGAAAACCCGCAAATATCTAAGAAAAGGTTATCAGGCAATCCTCGCACACGTTATGGAGAAAAAGACGGAGGAGAAGCAACTTGAGGATGTGCCTATCGTTCGAGACTTTCCAGAAGTCTTTCCTGAGGAATTACCTGGCCTTCCACCACCTAGGCAGGTAGAGTTCTCCATCGATCTTGTGCCCGGAGCAGCACCCGTAGCACGAGCACCTTATCGGTTAACCCCTTCCGAACTTCAGGAGTTATCCACTCAGTTACAAGAACTCCTTGACAAAGGATTCATCCGACCGAGTTCTTCACCTTGGGGAGCTCCGGTCTTATTCGTGAAAAAGAAAGACGGTTCATTCAGAATGTGCATCGACTATTGAGAGTTGAACAAACTAACCGTCAAGAATCATTATCCGCTTCCCCGCATCGATGACCTGTTTGACCAACTTCAAGGGTCAAGCTTTTACTCAAAAATTGATCTACGGTCCGGTTACCACCAACTACGTGTTCGCGACACCGATATCCCAAAAACTGCTTTTCGAACCCGCTATGGGCATTACAAATTTAATGTGATGTCGTTCGGTTTAACTAACGCACAGGCTGTATTCATGGACCTCATGAACCGAGTGTGCAAACCATACCTTGACAAGTTTGTTATTGTATTCATTGATGACATCCTCATCTACTCGTGCAACGAACAAGAACATGCACAACATCTCAAAACCATTCTAGAACTACTCAAACACGAAGAGCTTTATGCTAAATTTTCTAACTGTGATTTCTGGATGCAAACTGTTCATTTCCTTAGACACGTCATTGACAGTCAGGGAATTCATGTTGATCCATCAAAAATCGAGGCTATCAAGTGCTGGCAAGCACCTACGACACCGACCGAAGTACGGCAATTCCTAGGACTTGCTGGGTACTATCGGCGCTTCATTGAAAACTTTTCAAAAATAGCCCAACCACTCACAACACTCACTCAAAAAGACAAGAAGTTCGATTGGACTGATAAGCAAGAATCCGCTTTCCAACTACTCAAACAAAAGCTTTGCAGTGCACCTATCCTATCCTTACCCGAAGGCACCGATGACTTCGTGGTATAATGCGATGCTTTACACCAAGGTCTCGGTTGCGTGTTGATGCAACGAGACAAGGTCATTGCCTACGTCTCTCGACAGCTCAAAATCCACGAAAAGAACTACACCATTCATGATCTCGAGCTGGGAGCCGTAGTGTTTGCACTCAAAATCTGGAGACACTATCTGTACGGCACAAAATGTACAATCTTCACAGATCACAAAAGTCTCCAGCATATCTTCGATCAAAAGGATCTAAACATGAGACAACGTCGTTGAGTCGAGTTGCTTACTGATTATGACTGCGAAATCAAATACCACCCGGGCAAAGCAAACGTTGTTGCCGATGCCCTCAGTCGAAAAGAACGCACAAAACCACTTCGAGTCCGAGCACTCACCATGACTATACACAACGATCTGATCATCCAAATTCTCACCGCTCAACTCGAAGCCCTGAAACCTAAAGACATCCAAAATGAAGCTTTGCGAGGCTTGAAGAAACAATTCAAACTAAACCTAACGGAGTTACATAATTTTCTAATCGAATCTGGTTGCCCCATTTTGGAGGCCTTCGAGATTTAGTGATGGATGAAACTCACAAGTCCAAATACTCTATAAATCCTGGATCTGACAAGATGTATCATGGCATTAAAGGATTCTATTGGTGGCCAAACATGAAAGCCGAAATTGCTACATATGTCAGTAAATGCCTTACTTGCTCCAAAGTCAAAGCCGAATACCAGAAACCTTCCGGTTTACTCCAATAACCTGAAATCCCACAATGGAAATGGGAGCAAATCACCATGGACTTCATCACTAAATTCCTGAAAACATCGAGCGGTTGCGATACCATTTGGGTAATCGTTGATCGTCTCACCAAATCTGCACATTTCCTAGCCATCAAAGAAACCGACAAAATGGAATGCCTCACACGAATTTATCTCAAGGAAATTGTAGCATGACACGGCATTCCCATCTCAATTATCTCTGATAGAGATAGTCGTTTCATATCTCACTTTTAGCAATCTCTTCAGAAATCTTTGGGTACTCGTCTGGATATGAGTACCGCATATCATCCTCAAACCGACGGCCAAAGTGACTGAACCATTCAAACACTGGAGGATATGCTACGAGCCTGCGTAGTTGACTTCGGTGCAAACTGGGAAACTCATTTACCCTTGTGCGAATTTTCGTACAACAACAGCTACCATACCAGTATTGGGGCAGCACCATTCGAGGCACTGTACGATCGTAAGTGCCGATCACCTATTTGTTGGACCGAAGTGGGAGACAGCCAACTCACTGGTCCTGAACTCATTCATGAAACTACCGAGAAAATCATTAGTATCCAAAACCGGCTGAAAGCCGCACGTGATCGTCAGAAAAGTTACGCTGACGTGATGTTGATCCCAGTATGGATCTTAATATGTATTACTTTGATTGATTATTATTAAGCTTGCGGAATAGTTTATTAATAACTTGAAGAATAAACTTAGAACACAGAATTAATCAAAAGCTTCAATATTATTATCAAATAATACGAACACACAAATTGTGCTAGGGTTTACAACCTTGAAGCTAATAACTAGAAAAATCATCTAATCCAGTATTCTACAGGATCTCTATTTATAACATATAGAGTCCTTTACAGAATCAAACTAATATGGAAATCATATCTATTCCATAATTATCTCTAACCGACAACTAGCAGTGGTTGAGCTATATACTAACAGGGGTTGTACCCTTATATAACCAACAGTGGTTAAACACTTATATACACAATACACTTATACTAACAGTGGCACTGTTAGACTAATTATAACCAACAGTGGTACTGTCAATACAAAACTAACTAACAGTGGTTCAATGCTAGCAGTGGCAAAACACTTGTATTCTGAGCAAATCTGACAGTGGCTCAGGTCTTAACAATCTCCCCCTAAACTTGATCATTCTCAGTAATGACTCAAGTTTCTTCATCTTTCTTCTCATCATTCAAAGCTTGATTCTGTTTTCTTCTCTTCTCCTCCTCTCTTATCCTTTCCAATTCCATTCTCTTATGAAACTGATTTACAACCATATACAAAGCATTGAAAGCACCTTCTGAGACCACAGTAACTCTTAATCTTGAAGCAAGCACATTCCTCAAAATCTGAGTTCCCAAGACATATTGTCTGTCATCAAACATGAAAATTGTAGCTCCATCTCTAAACATAATCATGTGTATCCCAGCTCTAACAAAATGCCTCCAATTTAGCACATGTTCAATACAGTTCAAAAACAATTTTGTGAATGGTTCAGGCTCAAACATCATATTCAAACAACTGCCCAAATCTCTTTCCATTATCACCATAGATGCTTGCCTGTTCATCTGACTGTTTAGCTCATACAAATCCACAATATCTAACCTATTCACTTTTCTGATCACATCAACCACAGATGATAGATATTGCTCACTCCCATCCTCTCTCACAAGTTTGATCTGCTCTTTAATAACATCATCAATCTCTGACCTCAGTCCTTCCCATTGAACTATCTTTGAAGACCTATCATGATGAATATGAATATTTTCTTTATTATCATTCACTTCTTTGATATACTTTCTCAACTCTGTAAGATCTTTTTCCAGATCAGGTATCAAACTATCATTAGCAAGAACTCCATCCCATCTAATCTTAAGATTCTTATCAGAAAGCCTTTTTAATTCTCTTTCTTTGGCTTCTATCTGTTCTTGCTCTTCTCTTTCAATTCTTTCCTGTTCCTCCATCCTAACCTGCTTTTCAATCTTTTTCCTATCTTCAGAAAGCTTCTTCTCAATAAATTTATCTTTTATAAGCTTTTGTTCAAAATCAACCAGACCCTCATTTTGATGTCTAGCATAGGCCTTCTCCAATCTATCCAACTCCCATCCTTCTAAAATACTTCTAGGTGCATACCTTCCACCAAGAATTTTAATTAAATCCTTTTTCCTCTGAGCAGCAGTTGGAGGTTTATTTCTTTTCTTTTCTAGCTCTGCCTGCCTTTTCTTTCTAGCCCTTTCTTCATTTGCTTGTTTCAACATGGCAAACCCTGGGCTCAACTCATCCTTATCTTCCTTCTTGTTGATCATCTTATGAATTTGTTGTGCAGTTATCCCTTTCCCTTTTGTAGCCATATCATTTAACATTTTTGCAGCTCTTTGAGATAAAGTCACTACACTCATATCCTCCAACACAACATCAACATCATGACCCTCATTCCTTCTGGACTCAACAGCCCTTCTCAACATCCTCTCATCATGCTCCTCCTGAGCTCTCCTTGCCTCAATCAAATCAATCTGAGGTTCTACCACCTTCTTTTTCTTTTCTTCCTCTACCAATTTGCCCTTACCTTTGTCTTTGGAATCAATCTTTGGAACATCAGACTTAGGTTTGGTTGGTGAAGATGGTTCTCTAATGATAACAGGTGGTAAAATGGTTCTTGTGACAGTGGTTGAAGGTGTAGTAATAGCAGTGGTTGATATAGAACTGACAGTGGTTATAGGTGTATTGACAGTGGTTACTACTGGAATACTAACAGTGGTAATATCTCCAGCAGTGGTTGATATATTACTAGCAGTGGTACTAGCAGTGGGTATAATGCTGACAGAGGTAGTTTTCTTTGATTTTCTTTTCTTTGCTATTGACTTTTTCCTACCATAGGTCATCCCTATATCTTTTCCCTTAACATTCACACTTAATGTTCTGCTCTTAACATCCCTCACAAAAATATCCACTACTTCCTTGTAGCTTAAACTGCTGTCAATTGGAAACACCTTGTCATCCACCACAACAGGTTCTGACTCTTTGGGTACTAATACTACCAACTGCTTTTCACCATCATCCATTCCTTCATTCACAATATAATCATCCACAGGAACATCAAGCGCATCCTCCATTACCTCAGTACTCTGCATATCATCACCAATATTCTCATCACCAATATTTGCATCACTAATATTTGCATCACCAGCTTCACCCATATCATCATCATTATCTTTCCTATCTTCAGGCATATTATCTCTCCCTTGATTTTCATCATTTTTCTCCCCCTTGCTTGAAGATTGCTTTAAAGCTGCAGCAGGTTGCAAGACTTGTGTGACTACATCTTCTACCACAGCTAGTCTAGCTCTCAAATCTGCAATCTCCTGTTGCTGCCTTTGCAGTAAATCATCCTGAGCAGCCAATTGTACTTGTTGTGCTCTTCTCAATTCTCTCTCCTTCACAAATTTCTCCCAGATCATTAGAACATCATGTGCCAGATCATCAATCGTCAATTCCTCAGTTTCATTACTAGTCTCATCAACATTAGAGTGTAACCTCCTAGAAGAATCATTGACTACATCTGGCACTTGCTCAGATGCCCCTTGATACATGGTACTGGGACCTTCACCTGCATCATTACCCTTAGGTTCAGCATTAGAAGTTGCCTCTGGTTGGGTCTGAGTAATGTTACCACTGTCCTGTCCTGCCAGTGGGCTAGAAACAGTAGTGGCAGCCCTTCCAGAATGAACATTTTCATCAAATATGTTCACCTGTTGTAAGATTTCCTGTGACTGAGACTGTGAAGAAACAGGAATCTTCACAGCCTGTGTAGCTTTCTTGGATTTCTTAGCTTTGGAGTGGGTAGTTTGTTTGGTCCCTTGTTTTCTTTTTGTGGTGCCACCTCTTGATGTGTGTTCAGAAACAACTGGTGTGGTTGTTCTGTCATCAATTGGTCCAAGTGATGTTGGTAATACATCACCAGTAGCAGAAGGAGTAACTAACATAGTAGAAAACAATGCAGTTTCCTTCTTTGAAAAAGTGTTTTGATACTGGTACATAGCTTTAATAGTTTTTACAGACAAAGTAGAACTAACTATGACACTTTTATCTGCTGGCAGATTTGGCAATTGTTTATTCAACAAAAGTTGAACAAACCTAGGATACATTATGAATGTATCACCCTTTACATTCCTAATCATATTATCTAAGATAAACCTAGACATATTAAACTTAATACCCTGTGCCAAGCAGATTATAGGATATGCAATACTAGAACTAAATTCATTAAAACTAGTTCTTTTCTGAGATAAACATACCAGGAAAGTATGAATATAGAACTTCCATTGTGGACAAAACCAAGACTTCAAGAAAGTATATTCTGATCTTGTCTTTCCTGTACCCTCATATCCCATAGCATTGATTCCTTGAAAAAGATCTGCTCGTGACAATTCCATAACTCCTCCTTCATCATTGAACTGTAGAAGTTCTCTCAAAACAATCTCAGTAATCATTACTCTATTCCCTTGAACAGTTGAGTGAATGTGAGAAATGCCATTGACAGTGCCTTCTTTAGCATTCTTCCAGAATTCCTGGATGTGTGATCGACTCAAACGAGGAGCAATAGTAAGAGCATAAGACACTGGACAATTACGCAAGAAATCGATAATAGGGTGAAAGTAATCATCTGCTATTTCTTTATTCAAGAAAGCCCTCATATTGTGTTCAGAATGAACACTCAGAGTCGAACAATCATTATCAGAAGAAGATGATGAAGCCATTTGTAAAAAAAATGAAAGAACAACAATTGATCGAATACACAGTACGAATGATTTGTAGAGAAGATGAAGAAATTTTGAAAGCGTAATTGAAAAAGTGAAGTGTTTAGATATTTATATGTTGACAGCGCCAAGCCCTAGTGAAAATAACTAACAGTGGCACTGTTAGTTATGCACCAACAGTGGCACAACCAACACATAACACTAACAGTGGTTACTTCACTTGGTCAAACTTCAACATTGACTCCGCATCAAACCAACAGAGGTAACAGCCTTAGCAGGGGTACACTAGAACTAACAGGGGCAAAATACTTCATTTTTTTTTTTTTTTTTTTTTTTTTTTTTTTTTTTTTTTTTTCAAACACAAAACAAATAAACATTAAATTCCAGCTCCATTAATGTCTCTTGACAGTGGCTGAAACCTGTAAAATGCAGCTAAAAACAACCTAGCAGGGGTTAAATAAACAACATATACAACAGAGGTTGAAAATATACTGACAGTGGTATAGATAAACTAACAGTGGAACCAACTATTATCATGAAGAAGCTAACAGTGGTAATACTTAACCCTGTCACTATATTCTTCACCTCTGTTAGTATCAAATCCTGACCAAAACACTTAAGTGAGATTGATCATACCAATATTAGTTATCAAAAATGTAAACCTTCCTACATCAAATGCTTTGGTAAAAAGATCTGCAAGTTGATTATCAGTATGAATTTTGAAAATATGAATCAATCTTTTATCATAACAATCTCTTATAAAATGATATCGGATTTCAATGTGTTTGGTTTTTGAATGCTTAACAGGATTTTGTATGATACTAATAGCAGAAGTATTATCAATATAAATAGGAGTGTTCATGAAAGTCAAACCATAGTCCATCATTTGATTCTGAATCCAGAGTACCTGTGCACAACAACTAGATGCTGCAACATACTCTGCTTCTGCTGTAGATGTGGAAACTGTGGTCTGCTTCTTACATTGCCATGACACCAACCTATTTCCAAGAAATTGACATCCTCCACTTGTTGATTTCCTATCCATGTTTTCCCCTCCATAGTCACTATCTGTGAAAGCTTTGAGCTCAAAATCTGATCCTTTAGCATACCAAAGTCCCAAAGCTGGTTGACCCTTTAAATATCTAAAGATTCTTTTCACAGCATACATATGTGACTGCTTTGGATTTGTTTGATACCTAGCACAAAGACACACTGCAAACATAATGTCAGGTCTAGATGCAGTTAAATACATCAAAGAACCAATCATGGACCTATATAAATGCACATCTACTTCCTCCCCCTCAGGATCAGAATGAAGATGTTTGTGTGTCTCCATGGGAGTGCTAGCTATCTTCACATCTTGATAACCAAATTTAGTTAAGATATCTTTCACATATTTCCCTTGGTTAATGAAGATTCCATCTGATTCTGTTTAACCTGTAGTCCTAGAAAGAAGGTGAGTTCTCCCATTGAACTCATTTTAAACTTCTTATGCATTAGCACCTCAAAATCTTTACACAAATAATCACTTGTAGATCCAAAGATGATATCATCAACATAGACTTGTACCAGCAGAATATCTTTCTGAATTCTCTTGATAAACAAAGTCTTGTCAATAGTACCTCTTTTAAAGCCATTCTTGAGAAGATACTCAGATAGAGTGTCATACCATGCTCTTGGTGCTTGATGTAAACCATACAAAGCTTTCTTCAATCTGCACACTTTATCTGGAAATGTTGGATCTTCAAAACCTGGAGGTTGACATACATATACCTCATCATCAATCAACCCATGAAGAAAAGCACTCTTCACATCCATTTGATAAACCTTGAAACCCTGATAAGATGCAAAAGCTAAAAATAACCTAATAGCTTCTATCCTAGCAACTGGAGCAAAGACATCATCATAATCAATGCCTTCTTCCTGTGTATATCCTTGAGCAACCAACCTGGCTTTATTCTTGATAACTATCCCTCTTTCATCCCTCTTATTCTTAAAGATCCACTTGGTGCCTATAGCCTTCTTTCCTTTTGGTAAATCTACCAAATCCCAAACATCTTGTAGTTTGAATTGCAATAACTCTTCTTGCATAGCTTCAATCCAACTATGATCCTTGAGAGCTTCCACTGCTTTCTTTGGTTCCATCTGAGAAAGAAAACAAACATATAGTGAAGTATGTAAGTCTTCTTCTCTTACCTTTAACTGCTGTCTTGTCACCACAGGAGTACTAATATCACCAATCACCAGATCCAAGGAATGATCTTTATGAACCAGATATTTAGATGTGGATGTATCAAGCAATTCCCTTTCCAAATTCTGACCCACAAAATCATCCATGTCTGATTCAGAAAAAGAATCTCTTTCCTGTCTTTCTTTTTCAACCTGTGGAGTTGTTTCAGAATCTGATAGAGAATTCCTTTCCAAGACTTGAAATGGTGAAAATCCCTTTGGAGATATCTGCTCTTCATCTGAATCATTCTCTACATCTGATCCATTTGGTGCAGGATTTGATTCTTCAGATTCTGTTTGATCCTTTTGGAAAACTGCTGGTGGATCTGGAGTCCAGTTTGGAAATAAGACATATTCCAAACCATTCTTTTTAGATTGACTGGAGTTGCTCTGATCATGTGCACCATCACCTGCACTAGTACCTGCACTAGTAGATACATCTGGATATCTAAAAGCATGAGTTAGTGCATCAATATCAAACAACACATCTGGACCTGTTCCTTCTACATTTAATGTATGTTCATTAAAAGTCACATTCATGGTCTCCTCAATAATCCTAGTCCTTTTGTTAAATACTCTATAAGCCTTGCTTTGAATAGAGTATCCAACAAAAACAGCCTCATCCACCTTACTTTGAAATTTACCTAGGTGATCTCTGGTATTTAAAACAGTACAAGGACATCCAAATGGTTTTAAGAAGTTAACCAAAGGTTTTCTCTTAAAGAATAACTCATAGGGTGTCTTGTTATGAGGTTTGACTATCAAGATCCTATTCAAAACATAACAAGCAGTGCTAACTGCTTCTGCCCAAAAGGACATTGGAAGTTTAGCATCTGCTAACATGCTCCTAGCAGCTTCAATTAGTGTCCTATTCCTCCTTTCAGCTACTCCATTTTGTTGTGGAGTCCTAGGTGCACTAAACTGTCTTTCTATACCTTTCTCATCACAGAATTTATTCATCTCACAATTCTTAAATTCTGTCCCATTATCACATCTGATGATCTTAACCTTTTGATTAGTTGAATTTTCAATCCTAGTTATGAAAGATCTAAGTGTTTCACTTGTCTCATCTTTTGTCCTAAGAAAGAATACCCAACTCATCCTAGAATAGTCATCAGTTATCACCAAGCAGTAAGATTTCTTCCCTTGACTAGCTACATTGGTAGGGCCAAATAAATCCATATGTAACAGGTGTAGGTGAGTGGTATTGGTATTAACAAGCTTGGACTTATAAGAAGTCTTGTGTTGCTTGCCTTTGAGACAAGCTACACAATGGTCACTACATTCAAATAACTTTTCAGGTAAGCCTCTCACTAGCCTATCCTTAACAAGTTTATTCATGGTCTTATAATTCAAGTGACACATCCTCCTATGCCATAAATCAGATTCAGAAACAGTAGCTTTAGATATAAAACAATTTGCATTTTGAGAGTCCATCTTGTTTAAATCACTACAGTATACATTGTTCTTTCTTGGAACTCTCATTAAAATTTTGTCTTCAGGAATTTTGAGTTGTTCAGAAAGAATAATGCATTCTGTGTTAGTGAAATAAACAGGATTTTGCTTATCTGTGATTTGACTCACACTAAGCAAATTATATCTCAATTGCTCAACATAATAAACATCATTGAAAGTGAGCTTACTGCATTTTACCTTGCCTTTACCTGTGATTTTTCCTCCTCTAGGGTTACTGCCAAATGCCACATCTCCTCCTTCAAATTCTTTAAAATCCTGCAGTTTCTCCCTATCTCCAGTCATGTGCCTTGAGCATCCTGAATCAATATGCCATAAGCTTGGCTTGCTCTGCACATATCAAAAGAGAAATAATTAGTTTCTCTTGGGAACCCAAACCAATCTGGCTTTGGGTTTCCCTTTAGCATTTTTGATATCAACCCTCTTAAAGGTGATTGATCTCAATGCTTCATTGGTTTTGAATACTTTTGATGTATATGCATTCTTATATCTCCAAAAACAATCTGTTTTAGACCTAACAGTAGTTATTGGTCTGACAGTGGTCACTTTTATGTTAGTGTTTATTACCCTAGCAGTGGTAGCTTTACTTGGTATACACATTTTATTCAAATGTTTAATACTAGCAGAGGTACCATGCCTGACAGTATTCAAACCTTCCCCTGTTGGTGTTCTGCCTCTGTTAGCCTTTGACAGTGGCACTGCTGCAGTATTAACAGTGGCTGAAGCATTGCCTCTGTTAGGCTTATTTCTCAGTACTTGACTTGTACCACTGTTCCTATTATTTTTAGGATTGTGATAGCAGTCTAGTTGAAGATGGTTATACTTACCACAGATAAAACATGATTTTCTTTTTACACATTCAAACCCATTACCCAGTCTTTGTGAGACTAATTGATTCCAATTCCTCTGATTCCCTCTAGGTGTAGGTTTGATCATTCTATTTACAGAATTTTCATCATGTTTGCAAGCACACTTACTACATTCAGCTTTGATGTTTGACACAGATCCTAGAGTGATTCTAGACTTTTTAATCCTATTCTTCTGTGCAATCTGTTCTTTAGATTTCTCTATGAACATCCTCTTGCCTTCTAATAGTTTATCACTCTTAAGTTCTGAGACAAGACCAGTAATAGACTTGTTGCTCTCATTCACAGACTTTGCACTAGAGGAACTATCACTATCATTCTCATCTTCCTCAGTCCAATCAGATATGTCTACTTTATCAAAATCTACATTATCATCACAATTAACTACTGGATCTACCTTAATAATCTCTTCTGACACACTTTTCTTAAGTTGTCCTAAGTCAAACTCAATTTTAGATGGAAAGTAAGTATGATTATAAGGTGGGGGAACAGCATTAAGATTGTATCCTAATCCAGTTTTTAATTTATCATGAATTTGAGACTTGATTAAGTTTTGAACACCTTTTGAAGCATTTTCTAATTCATCAACTTTCAGCTTAATTGACTCTTTATCAGAAATTGCCTCAGCCAACTTGGCACTTAGCATATCAACTTTTGTTTGTAAAGCTTTCTTTTCCCAATTTAGATATTTAATATCTAACTGAAATTGTGATTCATTTTTTTCAAAAGCTTTAATTTGTGTTTCCAAATTTTCAATAGCTAAAGTTGCATGTTGACTTTTTATCTCAGATGCTTTTAACTCATTGCACACAACCACATTATGATCCCTATAAAACTTAACCATTTTCTTGCATTCAGGAGAACATAATTTAACTTGTACCTCATGTGGAATATCTGAAGAATCTGATTCTTCTGTGACAGCCATCAAAGCTTGATTATTCATCACAAGCTCTTCTTGATCACTCCAATCAAATCCTCCCATTCCATCCTGTGCAACCAATGAGTCTGAAGTGGTGTTCTGTACAGGTACCATCCTTCTCTGAGGACCAGAATTATTCCTCACAATTCCATTAGCAGTATTCATTGAACCTCCTTCCTTGGTGTTCCTGCATTCTCTAGCAAAGTGACCCATCTTGTGACAATTAAAGCACTCCACCTTACTCTTGTCAAACCCTGCTACACCATCTCTCTTGAATGTAAAGTTTCTGTTACCAGATCTTTGCATAAACCTTTTAGCTCTTATGGTTATCATAGCCATTTGCCATCTTAAATCCATCTCCTCAAGGTCTTCTTCATTCACCTGTTCTAAATCTTCTGTGGTTAAAGATGAATTTATGTGGCTAGCAAAGAATGCTTCTAGCACATTATCATTGGCACCAGATATGCTATTGCTTCCAGTATCACCAACAGAAACAAAAGCAGCATTGTTAGAGATCCCATTGGACTGTTTCATAGCTACAACCTCAGGCTCAAAGTTTCTTAGATCATTGTACAGATCCTCAATCTCCTTTTGATCAAGATCTGTACTTTGCCTAAGACCCACTGTGTACATGTTCCATTCAGTACCAAGTGATCTTAAAAATTTCCTATTAAGATCATCCTTGTCAATCTTAACATTATGATTTTCAAGATCTCCTACCAGCTTTTGAAACCTGTCAAAGGTTTGAGTTAAAGTTTCTGACTTAACTCCAGCAAAGTTCTCAAACTGTTGTTTGAGAAGAGACCTCTTGTTCTTCTTTGTATTGTCATTCCCTCCAAATCTGGTAACAATAGCTTCCATGAGTACTTTTGCATCTACACATTTATCAAACTTCTTCTGATACTCATTGGGAATGGACAAAAGTAGAGTACTTAATGCTTTCCATTCTGTAGCTCTTTCTTTTCTCTCAGCATCTGTTTTGGGTGGTGGTCTTGCTAGGTTTTCACCATCTGGACCTTTTGGATAGTTTGGTCCATTGATAACCACCTCCCACATCATATAATCTGTGAGAAGCATATACTGCCTTATTCTTGTCTGCCATAACTCAAACTCATCTGGTTTGAGCATAGGAATCTTGGTAGCCTGTATTCCTTCCATTGTTTCAGTAGACATCTTAATTCTTCAAACAAACAGTTTGAACCTTCAAACAAATTCTTCAAGATCAAAGCAATATCTAGCTCTGATACCACTTGTTGATCCCAGTATGGATCTTAATATGTATTACTTTGATTGATTATTATTAAGCTTGCGGAATAGTTTATTAATAACTTGAAGAATAAACTTAGAACACAGAATTAATCAAAAGCTTCAATATTATTATCAAATAATACGAACACACAAATTGTGCTAGGGTTTACAACCTTGAAGCTAATAACTAGAAAAATCATCTAATCCAGTATTCTACAGGATCTCTATTTATAACATATAGAGTCCTTTACAGAATCAAACTAATATGGAAATCATATCTATTCCATAATTATCTCTAACCGACAACTAGCAGTGGTTGAGCTATATACTAACAGGGGTTGTACCCTTATATAACCAACAGTGGTTAAACACTTATATACACAATACACTTATACTAACAGTGGCACTGTTAGACTAATTATAACCAACAGTGGTACTGTCAATACAAAACTAACTAACAGTGGTTCAATGCTAGCAGTGGCAAAACACTTGTATTCTGAGCAAATCTGGCAGTGGCTCAGGTCTTAACAATCTCCCCCTAAACTTGATCATTCTCAGTAATGACTCAAGTTTCTTCATCTTTCTTCTCATCATTCAAAGCTTGATTCTGTTTTCTTCTCTTCTCCTCCTCTCTTATCCTTTCCAATTCCATTCTCTTATGAAACTGATTTACAACCATATACAAAGCATTGAAAGCACCTTCTGAGACCACAGTAACTCTTAATCTTGAAGCAAGCACATTCCTCAAAATCTGAGTTCCCAAGACATATTGTCTGTCATCAAACATGAAAATTGTAGCTCCATCTCTAAACATAATCATGTGTATCCCAGCTCTAACAAAATGCCTCCAATTTAGCACATGTTCAATACAGTTCAAAAACAATTTTGTGAATGGTTCAGGCTCAAACATCATATTCAAACAACTGCCCAAATCTCTTTCCATTATCACCATAGATGCTTGCCTGTTCATCTGACTGTTTAGCTCATACAAATCCACAATATCTAACCTATTCACTTTTCTGATCACATCAACCACAGATGATAGATATTGCTCACTCCCATCCTCTCTCACAAGTTTGATCTGCTCTTTAATAACATCATCAATCTCTGACCTCAGTCCTTCCCATTGAACTATCTTTGAAGACCTATCATGATGAATATGAATATTTTCTTTATTATCATTCACTTCTTTGATATACTTTCTCAACTCTGTAAGATCTTTTTCCAGATCAGGTATCAAACTATCATTAGCAAGAACTCCATCCCATCTAATCTTAAGATTCTTATCAGAAAGCCTTTTTAATTCTCTTTCTTTGGCTTCTATCTGTTCTTGCTCTTCTCTTTCAATTCTTTCCTGTTCCTCCATCCTAACCTGCTTTTCAATCTTTTTCCTATCTTCAGAAAGCTTCTTCTCAATAAATTTATCTTTTATAAGCTTTTGTTCAAAATCAACCAGACCCTCATTTTGATGTCTAGCATAGGCCTTCTCCAATCTATCCAACTCCCATCCTTCTAAAATACTTCTAGGTGCATACCTTCCACCAAGAATTTTAATTAAATCCTTTTTCCTCTGAGCAGCAGTTGGAGGTTTATTTCTTTTCTTTTCTAGCTCTGCCTGCCTTTTCTTTCTAGCCCTTTCTTCATTTGCTTGTTTCAACATGGCAAACCCTGGGCTCAACTCATCCTTATCTTCCTTCTTGTTGATCATCTTATGAATTTGTTGTGCAGTTATCCCTTTCCCTTTTGTAGCCATATCATTTAACATTTTTGCAGCTCTTTGAGATAAAGTCACTACACTCATATCCTCCAACACAACATCAACATCATGACCCTCATTCCTTCTGGACTCAACAGCCCTTCTCAACATCCTCTCATCATGCTCCTCCTGAGCTCTCCTTGCCTCAATCAAATCAATCTGAGGTTCTACCACCTTCTTTTTCTTTTCTTCCTCTACCAATTTGCCCTTACCTTTGTCTTTGGAATCAATCTTTGGAACATCAGACTTAGGTTTGGTTGGTGAAGATGGTTCTCTAATGATAACAGGTGGTAAAATGGTTCTTGTGACAGTGGTTGAAGGTGTAGTAATAGCAGTGGTTGATATAGAACTGACAGTGGTTATAGGTGTATTGACAGTGGTTACTACTGGAATACTAACAGTGGTAATATCTCCAGCAGTGGTTGATATATTACTAGCAGTGGTACTAGCAGTGGGTATAATGCTGACAGAGGTAGTTTTCTTTGATTTTCTTTTCTTTGCTATTGACTTTTTCCTACCATAGGTCATCCCTATATCTTTTCCCTTAACATTCACACTTAATGTTCTGCTCTTAACATCCCTCACAAAAATATCCACTGCTTCCTTGTAGCTTAAACTGCTGTCAATTGGAAACACCTTGTCATCCACCACAACAGGTTCTGACTCTTTGGGTACTAATACTACCAACTGCTTTTCACCATCATCCATTCCTTCATTCACAATATAATCATCCACAGGAACATCAAGCGCATCCTCCATTACCTCAGTACTCTGCATATCATCACCAATATTCTCATCACCAATATTTGCATCACTAATATTTGCATCACCAGCTTCACCCATATCATCATCATTATCTTTCCTATCTTCAGGCATATTATCTCTCCCTTGATTTTCATCATTTTAAGTCTTGGAAAGGAATTCTCTATCAGATTCTGAAACAACTCCACAGGTTGAAAAAGAAAGACAGGAAAGAGATTCTTTTTCTGAATCAGACATGGATGATTTTGTGGGTCAGAATTTGGAAAGAGATTCTTTTTCTGAATCAAAGCAATATCTAGCTCTGATACCACTTGTTGATCCCAGTATGGATCTTAATATGTATTACTTTGATTGATTATTATTAAGCTTGCGGAATAGTTTATTAATAACTTGAAGAATAAACTTAGAACACAGAATTAATCAAAAGCTTCAATATTATTATCAAATAATACGAACACACAAATTGTGCTAGGGTTTACAACCTTGAAGCTAATAACTAGAAAAATCATCTAATCCAGTATTCTACAGGATCTCTATTTATAACATATAGAGTCCTTTACAGAATCAAACTAATATGGAAATCATATCTATTCCATAATTATCTCTAACCGACAACTAGCAGTGGTTGAGCTATATACTAACAGGGGTTGTACCCTTATATAACCAACAGTGGTTAAACACTTATATACACAATACACTTATACTAACAGTGGCACTGTTAGACTAATTATAACCAACAGTGGTACTGTCAATACAAAACTAACTAACAGTGGTTCAATGCTAGCAGTGGCAAAACACTTGTATTCTGAGCAAATCTGACAGTGGCTCAGGTCTTAACACGTGAGACGCAAGCATCTCGAGTTCCAGGTTGGGGATCGAGTACTCTTGAAAGTTTCACCTTGGAAAATTGAATCCTAGGTACATTGGACCTTTTGAGATCGTTGAAAGGATTGGTCCAGTGGCATATCGACTGCAGCTGCCACCCGAGCTTAGCAGCGTGCATCCCACATTTCACATTTCTAATCTTAAGAAATGTCTGTCTGATGAGACACTCATTATTCCTCTCGACGAAATCCATATTGATGATAAACTTCACTTTGTCGAGACACTTGCAGAAATCATGGACCGTGAGGTCAAACAGTTAAAACAAAGTCGTATTCCCATCGTTAAAGTCCGGTGGAATTCGTGGCGTGGTCCGGAATTCAATTGGGAATGGAAAGATCAAATGCGACACAAGTATCCACATCTATTCACAGACTCCACTCTTACCCCGACCCAGAGCTAAATTTCGGGACGAAATTCTCTTAACAAGGGGAGAATGTGACACCCGACCAATTAGGGCTTGTGTTAGTGCCTAATCATTGTACTTATACATGTAATTAGTTATATTTAGGGCTAATTATGTGTATCACTATGTGTACTGATATATGTTTATATATATATACACACGTATGCGATTTGTTCAAATCGTATATTTCACTATCGGATGAATTCCGACACATTATAAATGCGGACGTTGGTGAACAAAAGGATAAATAATTTGAAATTATTTAATAAACTCAAAAATCTATAAATATTATGTTGATAATATTTAACATGTAAAACGTAACGTATAAAGTATCATAAACGCGACGAAAATGCGCGGAACGCGTCCGACAACCAAATGAAAGCCAAAATATATGTTATAAGTTTAAAATATATCATTTCGAGTAAAACTTTCATTTAAAATATTGTATTTTAAATCGATAACGAAAAACGGATAATTAAAATGTTACGCGATTTAATCTCCGTAAAACGTGCACGCAAATCGAGGCCAATAAATTAACGAAACATTTTTATAAATGTTTTTAAGTATTTTAATAAATACTTCAATCAAAAATATCGAAATTTAAATTGATGTTTAAAACGCGAGTATTAAACGTTAAACGCCTAAATAAACGACGAAACGAACGAGGAAATGAGCACCGATCGCAACAGTCTAGAAACGAGGTTAAAAATCACAAAGACCAGCCCGTGGGCCCCCTTGGCCGGCCCCCATCTCTGCCCCCACTCCATCTCACCTCCATTGCATGTGATTAACCAAAACCAAAGACACACTCTTTCATTTCCATTCACTCCACCACCTTATCATTTCACACACACTCAAAATCCTCTCTCCTTTCCTCTCTCTCCACCAAAAATCAGCAACATCGACAACCCAAGATCAGTTTCATAATCATCTAATATCATCAACCATCACCTCCTTGAAGGAGATCAAGTAAAGGGAGCAAGAAGATCAAGAATCAAACTTATTTTCATCATCTTCTTCCTTCTTCCATCATTCCTTTGTAAGAACCACCAAAACCCTCATTTAAAGATACTTGCATGTTATTGATTTTGGTGTTTAGTTGATAATCTAACATGTTTATGTCCAAATATAAGCTTAAAATACGTTTTTATACAACATATACAAACATGCATAAATCTATCTTCAAAAGTCAGTTTAGTAGAAAAATCATATAAAATCGTATACTAAGAGTTAGATGATGCATTTTCTTTTAAAATTTGCGTATTGAAAAGAACTACGACTTTCGTGATTTACACTTTTTCCAGATCTGTACGTATTTTTGTGTATAATCCGATCTTTGAGCCTAGTCTGAGATTTGTCGAAAACCGAGTTCGGTTCTTACGCGGAATTTTCTACCTATCTAGATGGACTCTATAATTACCGGAAAAAATCAGGTTAACAATTAGACACATAGGAGAACAACTGGTAAAAATTGTGGACTCTAATTCGAATCATAACTAGTTAAGAAAAATTTGGCGAAATGAACCGACATAAACCGAAAACATGAAAATCTTAAAGTTTTGACTTGCGTTTTAAAACCGACACCTCGGTATGACTCCGACATGAACCAAAAATTTCTGGAGACTCTATGAACTAATCTAAGGCTTCCCTAAAAATTTCGGGTCAAACCGAGCCGTTTGACCATGTTACCAAAGCAAAAACACAACTGTTGACTTTGCGAGTTGACTTTGACTTGCGAAGTGAAGACTTGCGAGTTGACTTTGACTTGCGAAGTGAAGACTTGCGAGTTGAGTTTGACTTGCGAACTGAAGACTTGCGAGTTGAGTTTGACTTGCGAACTGAAGACTTGCGAGTTGAGTTTGACTTGCGAACTGAAGACTTGCGAGTTGACTTTGACTTGCAAGTTGACTTCGTGAGTTGACTTTTTGACTTTGTGACTTGACTTTTCAAGATTGACTTTTTGACCTTGAGAGTTGACTTTTTGACCCTTAGTTAATTTCCAGAAAATCACATTTTAGACTTTGAATTCCGGGCCTTAACACATTCGGACATATATATATATATATATATATATATATATATATATATATATATATATAAAATCAATAAACACCTACAAAGATCAAACCTTTATAATGTAGAATCATACATGAAACCCATATGCTTCGAGAAGTATACAACACTATGAACATAATAATAATACTTGAATTATTATTACATAACCACGCCAACGGGCCGTACATGCTTTCAAAACTCAAACAAAACAATCAAACATTTGGACATAACTAATTGATGGACAACTAACATAGATGGTCTGTTGAGACATCTACTCACTCATATGACCTTGCGCCTTTTGAACGCCTGGCAGGTTATAGTCTGCGGACACTCATTTGGTACAACATCATACTTGCTTGCTTTGCAAACACTCTAAGACTCAGGTGAGTCTCATAGCCCCTAATTTTTACTATTTTTAACCCAGGGGTGGGAATACATGCTCAGTTTTCATTTACATTTAAACGCAAATACAAAACACGATATATTGACTGCATGAGTTTGCTCTACTAATCATGAAGTCCTCTACCACATAGTTTGTTAATATGGATTTAGCGTGAATGTTAGTGTATGGTACCATATGGGATTGACAATCACCGTCCGGGGTAGTCGCGCTACCACGACTGCGTTCGAACGGACGCATTATCATTTGTACATACGAGTGTAGATTAGGCACTCGCACGACTGGGCACTTAATTGTGATTCCTGACACCTCAGTTAAGCTCGAACTATGGGCTCATGGCAGTAATATACACATTTTTATGATTGATTTCATACATAACTATATCTTGCGGTTCATACATTATTTTTACTATCAAACGTGTGAGCTCACCAGCTTTTAGCTGACCTTTTAGCATGTATTCTCAGGTACTCAGCAGTTGTAGGCTTGCACTTAGGAATTAGCTTAGCTCGAGTCAGCATGCAAACATCAGAGATTTTATTGCATTAATATATTTTGTATAAGTATTTATGCTAGGAAATCTCTCCTATTCAGAACATGAGCTGATGTATTTGGTACAACTGATGTAAACTTTTATGGAATTAATGTATTTTGTTAAAACGACGCATAAAGAGTCGTTCATTATATATCTTTGTGCTTGATTACCTTGATTAGTTGCACCCAAAGTATGCTTCTGCTAATCACGAATTTGGGGGTGCGACACCGGGTACGCAAAAGGACCAAAAAGCATAAATGGGATGGGTGGCAGGTGGCCAGCACCGCCCTACCTGTGGCCGGTGGCGGCTGGTAGGTGGCCGGCTGCTGCTGGCCTACCCCCACCCCGGTTCGCCGTCTTTTCTTCCGTTTCTTAGTTTGGGCGTATTTTCTTCATTATGTGCTCGTTTGCGTCGATTCTTTTTGCGTTGGATTCGTAATTCAAATACAAAGATTTTGATATAAAGAAATCTCCGAGATGAGTTTCCTATCTCCAGATATTGCGTACGAATCATTTGAATCTTCCGTCGGGCGTAGAATCTTTATTCTTTATCCGTTTTTGTTGATTCTTCTTTTGTTAGACTCGTATTTTGAAAACGAACATCTTGGATAAGATGGATGTTGATGATGGGCTCTTGTGTCTTTAAATCTTGTTTTGAGGACTTGAATCTTCAAACGTGTGTGGAATCTTCGTTTCTCATCCGTTTTGCTTGATTTTTCTCGTGCAATCTTGTTTTGACCATATTGGCATAATATCATTGATTTGAACCGTATTTGAGTTCAAATGCCATGAATCGTTCCAGAATGAGAGAGATATCGGTAGTAAAAACTCGACTTTTTACGCGATATCAAGTATCCCACACTTAGAACTTTGCTTGTCCTCAAGCAAACTTATTCATGAAAGGCTTTTGGAATGATCCTAATTGCACTTATTTTTAGAAAGACTATTTCTAAAGAGTATAAAGTTACAATTATGAAAGAGTTCTTACGGGAAACTAAGGGTTTATAGAATTTGATACCTTCTTCGAGCAGTTTAGATGACGATCATGACTAGGCAATCCTCACAGTGGGTCACTCAAATCACTCAGGTGTTTAGGGTTTCCTACTTGCTAGTGTCAATCACTCAGATAGCCAGTCATGCAGCATTCTCGTCATAGGCTTGATCAAGAATCAAATCTCCATCACTTTGGGTGAGAACGACACTAATCTTTCAAGATATCTTAGAAAGGAATCGGGTGTTTGGTTTTGAAGAAGGTGTGAATAGGTGTGTGATGGGTTTTCCTTGTATGTTCTTGAAACTTGGGTGCTTTTCTTGAGAGAGTCTCTTTTGAAATTTCTCAGATTTTGAAAAGACTTGGTAGCGTAACCCTTCTTGGATTTTTAATTTCCTTTTCTGGCCTTTTCTTGGTAGTGTCGGCATATATGATTCTTGTTTTCTTTCTTTTCTATTTTTCTTTTCTTTCTTTTTATTATGCAGACCTCACCGATGGATATATATTTTATGGCCCGAAAGGTTTCTTATGGTATTGGGTTGTGATTGCTTTTCTTGGAAAAGTCTTGGGAAATTGAGAGTGAGTCTGAAAATTTTGGAAGATGTTACTACCGTGGGTTCAGAATGAATAAAAGGAGGTTTTTATCAGGTGCGAAGAGTATGAAGGGTGAGTGGATGTTTGGTGGTAAGAGGGTGTTGGGATTCCTTAGAAGTTATCAAGATAGAATGTACCTATGCCACGTATGGCACTCATTAGTGTGATCTTGAAATGTATTGCAAGAGCAAGTTCTAATTCAAATGCATACGTTGGCACACACATGAAATGAAAAGTGAAGCATTTTAAATGATGAATGCTAGTTATGGGCTTAAACCTCACGAATCGAATGTTTTTGGTCATTGTGTTCCTAGCTATGTGTTGCCCTTTTCGTCCGTATCTTATTCTAAGTGAGTTTTGTTTCTTTGTTAAAAATCATTTCTTGCTGTAATTTACATTTCTGGAAAATAGAGGTTCTAAAAAATGTTGCTTTTGAATCCAAAGAAATTTGAAAATTTCTCCATAGCCTTTTAATGAAAATATTGTTTATTTTACGGACAAGAGGTTAAACTTGCGGTTGCAGACCGTATATCCCACACTTAGAGGAACATTGTCGCTAATGTTCAAATCTATGCATTGAACACCTCTTGCCGAAGTATCCCACAGTTAGAATTTCTACTAATTATGGAAATTATCTCTTAGTGTTTTGTGGATTCCAAGGATCCCACACTCAGTGTTTGGAATGGGATATAGGTCGATATAATCTTGCAAAAATGGATAGATAAACTAGATAAAGGAACGTAGAACTCCCCTACCGTTTATACGACTGTCAGCTGAGGATCTGAGTGATAGACTGTGTTGGCTCCAATATTTGCTGATCTTGGTTGGAATCGGCCTTCATGTATTGAATTCGAGCTCCAGCAGTATAACCTTTCTTCAATACCTCAACCAATTTCCTCACGAAAATAACTAAGAACTAAAGGATAGATTGCAGAAAATGAAGGGATAGCTTTCTCAGGATGTAGGAGAGTCATTCCAGTTGCAACGGGTTTTGTGATCTTCTCCAATTGACTGATGTCTTTTATATGATCTTTATCAGGTAAGATTTTCAATTCCGTTGTAAAACCTGATACACTTCTTTGTATCCTATTAGTCTATCATTTCCCTTGAAGTGTGATGTTCAATTTGTTCCTAATGAACTATGGTACTCCCATTCTCCGTTTCACCATTATAAAGATGCTCCATCCATAGGCGTAGGTACCTGTCTTTTAGGCATTCATACAAGTAACGGGTGAATGTGATCAAAAAGACAGATGATTATTCTCTAAATCATAGACTCACTTTCAAAAGTATTTTGAAAACAAATCGGTGTATGATTTGGAGTCTAATCATATACTCTCGCAAAACAAACAGTATATATGAAAATACTAGCATCAACAAATCAGTAGCTAAGTATAGACGTATCTAAAGCACACATTTATCAATGAGTTTGAGCATGATTCACATATTGACATACATACTATGTTATTAGATAAAGCATTAAAAGGTCTCATTTATGTTCACATAAATATATGCAAATATCCCAAAGCTCATTATAGGTCAGTGTGGGTGCAAGATGTCCTTGTTACCTATTGTATTGCTTATTTGTTAGTAAAAGGATGTTTAAGAATTTTGAGATCTATCAATAATTGTGAAGTTCAAACTAGGAAGATTTTAAGGTTTTAATTTCAATGCATATGAGAATTTAAAATTCAAGTCATGTTAAAAACCATCATAAAAATCTGAGAAACTTTAAACATTTATTCTAGGGCTTCATTTCTACTTATGGGGGTTAGTTCACTACTTAAACTACTTAAACTACTACTGATAATCCTATGTTAGACACGGGTTGCCACCCGAGAAGCGCTTGTTTTTGTTCGAGTCACTAGCTTGACTCCAAAGCTATTTCTTGGGAAAGCTAGGGGGCTCCCTTGCATCCATCAATAGACACAAGCGGATATATTGGTACATACCTAAGGGATTAAAGTAGATTAAGGTCAGGGTATGTCCAATAAGGTAAGAAGGCATGGCAAAATGAGTGGTTTGTTTTACTTGAGGTAAAACAGAGTTCTCGACCTTTTTTACCTCTTGAGTTTTGGGTTGTTTGGGTTGGTCAAAGAGGTCCTCATCACTCCATGACGTGTATGTTATTATGTAGTGGAGAGATGGTTTGTAGGGTGCTCTTGATGCAAAACCCACCTTGCTTCCTAAAGCCTTTGGTTTGATGATAATGTTGTACTCTGGGCATGGAGGTAGGACAATGTCCATTAGGGTCTCCAATCTTGTAGCAACGTTATCATCAAATACATGGGTGTTTGTCTCCTCTAAGGTACTAGTAAAGTCTATTAGATCAGGAAGTGAATCAATCAAAGGGATTTTTAGGATACAGTCAACCACAACTGGTTGTGGGACGTGTTCAACCATATCAGTTTGAATGAGCTCACTACTTAGAGTCGGTATGTATTCCTTCAGTCCATGTGAAGCTGAGTCTTCTATGTAAATCTCCAAATTTGGGCTTTCCATCTCGATTTCTTCGTCTACTTCGTCATCCTCGTCACTCCGGCCGGAAGTTTGTAGTGGTTCGGAAAGTTCTTCTAGAACAAACCCTCTGTCGGTCTTTGACGTTGATAGGTCAGGGATAGGTGAAATTGAAGGTTTAGAGAATTGGGTTGGTGTGGGAGTTGAAGGGATATCATAACCGAACTCATGAGAATGTAAGTCTGTGTCAAGTGTAATAGATGTGGCGTGTGTGCGTCTCTCGACTTTCTGTATCCTAGAGTTGGCTCTAGCTTGATTCCTACTCTCCTCACTACTCTCTTGGGCTTGTGTTGGTAGTTCAGTTTAGATTTTTGACATATTATAAGTAAAACTTCTAAGTATGTCTTCTTGTTCTTAAATCATTTCTTCAAGTGATTTGGAAGGAGGTGAGAAAGCAGCATTACTGCTGAGATAGGCTAAGGGCGTATCTCTCAAGTCAGGATTCTCATAGGGTTTTGGTATACCTACAGGGTGAGGTGAGTGTGGGTAGATTTCGAGTGGTTGGGGATGAAAAGGTTGGCATGGATGTGGTTGGAAAGTGTTAGGATCATTTTGATATAGTGGTTCAGGATCTAAGTACTCTAGGTTTTTATCTAATTTAAACTACTAAAGCAATAAACCTAAAATGAGCTAGCTAGCATATAAGGAACAACTAAAGATAAGGAAGACGTGGTTTACCATGACTTGAGATAATATAATGTCGGGAAGGTGTTTATGATGGGGACACTTTCAGATTAATAGATTGACAGAACTTGGTGTAAACACTAGAACCCTACCAACTAATTTCCCGTTGGCATGTCATTTGGAGCTAGGTTATCATGATTCTGATCGGAGCAATACGCTAGACTTCCAATACTTAACTAGTTGAAAGATAAGCAACCTATCTTGGTTAGACACTGAGGTACATGAATAAAGTAGCGTATCGTCTCATAGGTCCGACCGTTCTTAACACCTAAGCTTATCTCTCGTTCTTCTAATTGTGTAACTAATTATTAACTTGTTAGGTTTAAAGAATCAAATATGTCAGATCTAGGAGGCTGATGTATCCTAGGTCACTTGGACTTTACTTTCCTAGATCTTGTTAATACCATTCTTAAACTCTAATTACTTTGATTTATGACTTAGACCTCTTCTTTTCAAACAGTTATACATCCCTGGATTATTCGCAGTTTGTTAAAACGTGTTTCATATGCAGACCATGCCTTTCAGTAATCAGACAGTGTACTTTACATGGTAGTTCCACGGCTTCTTACATCCAACATGCGGTCAAGAGTAATTGACAGTGAAAGTGACACTCTAAACTAACTAAATGTAAAGCAGTGTAGAAATGTAAACCTAATATATATAATGAGTGGTTTCACTATGTCTTACTTATTACATGTCATGGGCACAGATAACTACTTCCCACCATTAAGGTTCTTGACTCCCTAATATCTAAGTTGTAGTCACGTGGATAACTGAAAAGGGTACTCCATAAATTAGGTCTGGTGTCATATATTTAAACAATAACAAAGCATAATAATTCCCATTCAGATAAGTTTCTCTTTATAAATTTAAACTATGTTGGAATGAGTTGTTTTTACGATCCTATCAACTAACTAACGTAGAGTTGTCCGCAATCAGATAGAGGATATGTCACATGGATTGTAAACACAAACAATTACAATACATCGGAAGTTCTCCCAAATACACTGAACACATCGGCCAATGACTACCCGCGAATCCTATTCCCCAATCTCGGTCGTCGGAGATGTCCTTATCATGGCATGGTTTGTTGAATAAACAGTCGCATGAATAGGTTTTACCCTACCGGAATAAGTTGGGGCAGTCTGGTCATAAGCGGTTGGCCAAACATACCATCATTCGTTCATAATATTATAATAAAACTATAAACAGAAATTCATTTAGCACATTTATAATATTGATCCGTAATATAACTACCTTCGGTCGTCCCAGACTTCCATACATTTGTACTCCGCATAAAGCGTTTCCAGCACTATATAAGGGAACAATCGAATAGGGGCCATCATATTACTTTACAATATTTAATATCATCCCATTATAAATATCTAAATCATGGTAAACATATAAGAAACTAATCGCATATCATGGTAATAGACATTTCTAATGTTAATAAATCGTAAACATCAAACAAGAATATTAATAAAAGAAAGGATAGATATTACCCATAATTATTGCAAACAAAACGATGCTTATATTACTTCTGAATATTCCAAAGCGTTACATTGCTAAGCTAGCTACTACTAACTACTACATAATTAATCTCCTACTTATCTCTCACTAAATTAATTAAATTAGCTTAGAGAGAGAAAGTAAAGAGAGAAAAAGAAAATAAAAGCTAGAAAGAAATAAGAAAGATATGAAAGGTGTGGAAGGTGTGTGTTGAAATGAAGCCTCATGCCTCCTATTTATAGGTGAAATCCGGCTCATGTTAGTATCTTGGGGAGCACATTAGAAAAGGTGGAAAAGGTGGTGACCAGGTACGTACTTTCGCGTAAAGGTGTGGCACCGGGTACGTACAATCGCGTAAAGGTGTGGCACCGGGTACGAAAAAGGACCAAAAAGCGGAAATGGGACGGGTGGCAGGTGGCAGGTGGCCGGTGCCGCCCTACCTGTGGCCGGCGGCGGCTGGCCTACCCCCGCCCCGGTTCGCCGTCTTTTGTTCCGTTTATTAGTTTGTGCGTATTTTCTTTGTTATACGTCCGTTTGCATCGATTCTTTTTGTGTTGGATCGTATTTCAAAAACGAAGATTTTGATATAAAGAAATCCCCGAGATGAGTTTCCTATCTCCAGATATTGCGTACGAATCATTTGAATCTTGCGGCGGGCATATAATCTTTATTCTTTATCCGTTTTTGTTGATTCTTCTTTTGTTAGACTCGTATTTTGAAAACGAACTTCTTGGATAAGATGAATGTTGATGATGGGCTCTTTTGTCTTTAAATCTTGTTTTGAGGACTTGAATCTTCAAACGTGTGTGGAATCTTCGTTTCTCATCCGTTTTGCTTGATTTTTCTCGTGCAATCTTGTTTTGACCATATTGGCATAATATCATTGATTTGAACCGTATTTGAGTTCAAATGCCAAGAATTGTTCCAGAATGAGAGACATATCAGTAGTAAAAACGTGACTTTTTACGTGATATCAAGTTGTCCACAATCAAATAAATAACATGTCACATGGATAACAGATATGGAGTGTAAGCTACACCGGATTTTCTCCCAAATGTAGTACCAATTTAACCACCAACTAACCTCGAATCCTATTCCCCAGTCTCGGTCGTCTGAGACGTTCGTATCATGGCACGAATTGTTAAATGAACAATAAAGTGAACAGGAGTGACCCCGCGGAATAAGCTGGGAAATTCTGTCTAACGATCAGTTAAATTGTTCAACATTATTTCATACAGATCATTGTAATTATTCTAACATGTTAAATTGTCGTATGTAATTATTCTATGTTTGAAAACCTAATCATAAACCCAAAAACCGTAGTAGACAAAATTGATACTAGCATGTAAACCCTAGAGCAATAATCAAACAAGAACATGCAGTAGTGTAACATGGATAAATATCAGTTTATTTCCGGTAGAGTTTCTGGATAAATGTTTAAGTCACGGATACTCCGAAAGTTCTCTCAAAAGCATCAGATATATAGGATTAATTCTAATTTAACTATAATCCTATGCTCCGTGTCTCCTCTGATTTATTTCAATCAGGAGAACAGCGGCCATGCCGAGTTCATCGAATCATTCAGACACAGAATAGTTGAGGGACCTATTTCTACAATTGGCCGGATTATATCAATAGGTTTCAAACCACAGCATAAGTTGGGTAAATAAAATATTAGAGAATTAATTCATAAATTCAAACATATCCTAATTTCATACAAGCAGAGTAACAACATTGTATAAAGCATAACTACCCTAGCATAACATTTATCATAGCAAACACAGATTTGTCTAGCCTAACATAGCAATTATCATAGCATGCATTCTTAAATAATCATGACAATAGCACAACATATTTAAAAATAACAAGAAAGGATAATATAATAGAACTTGTTAGGCGTTACAACAAATCTACGTAACCGTAGTCTCGGAGCGACTCTGTAAAAAGCTTGTAAGCTTGCTACTCTACTCCTACTAGCTAACTAACTACTAATATTATTCTAGAGAGAGAAAGTGTGTGTGGAATGAGAGATTTTGATGGATGGTGAGTAGATGAGGGATATCGAAATGAGGAGGTTAAGCTTCTATTTATAGGCTTCAAGAACTAAATTTACATACAGCATCCCTCACCCGTTATTTATACAGAAATACACCCTCGAGCTATGAAATTTGACACCTACAGGGGCATATTCGACACCAAATAGGGCGTATTCGGTAGCAAATAGGGCGTATTCAGTAACAAACAGGGCGTATCCAACACCAAAGAGGGGGTATACCACCCTAAAAGGGGGGTATACGACACCTTAGAGGGGGTATACGACCCTAAAGGGGGCGTATACGGCCCTCTAGGGGTGGTATACGACCCCTAAGGGGGTGGTGTACCCTGGGTCTTGTTCTTGTGTGCTGGATCGTAAGTCTTGTGCACTGGTCGTAGTTCTTGTGATCTTCGGTTGGCTCTAACTTCTTCGTTACTTGTCAGATTCAAACGATTCTTACGCCCACGGTTTTGTATTTTCCTGAAGATCAATATGACACCAATTAGGCCATTTTAGCTTAATCATACGTCAGAATCGCAAGTGGATCATTTTAGCTCTGATTTGTTCGTTATTTGAGCATTTTAAGTAATTTTTCGAAAGGAAGTCTAAGTTTTGGTTCATTTTACATTTTTAGCATAAAACATTAATTATTTGATGTTTATTAAAAGATTTGAACCAAAATGGGCTTGAAAAGGTGCACAAAAACGTGACTTTTTGCATCAAATCAATGATCGTGAAGCCCAATAAGCTTTATATTCTAATTCGACAGGTACATGACAAACTTTTCCATAAATCAATCTAAATGGTGTACATCCATGATATCGTGTAAAAAGTCACATTTTTATTACCGATATCTCTCTCATTCTGGAACAATACTTGGCAAATAAACTCAGATAATGTTCAAATCAATGAAACTTTGCCAAGAGGGTCAAAATGAAGTTGCACGGGAAAAATCATGCAAAATGGCGAAAGACGAAAATTCCACAAAAGTTTGAAGATTCAAGACATCAAAATAAGATTTAGAGACAAAAGTTCCCATCACTGAGATTTCTATTATCTAAGATCTTCGTTTTGAAATTACGAATCTAACAGAAGAAGAATCAACAAAAACGGATGAAGAACGAAGATTCTACGTATACCGGAAGATTCAAACGATTCGCACAAGACATCTAAAGATTAGAGAAACATTTCAGAGATTTCTTTTCATCAAAGTCTTTGTTTTTGAAAAACGAATCCAACACAAAAAGAATCAACGAAAACAGACCCATAACAAAGGAGATACGCGCGAATTAAGAAACGAAGCGAAAGAAAGAAAACCAGGGCGGGAGCATGGTAGCCGCCGCCGGCCACCATGCAGCCGCCGTCGGCAGGAAGCCCCCGTCCCCCGTCCGGTTTTTCGACCTCACTCGTACTCGCAGGGTACATGTGCTACCGGATGTCGCCCGTCTCCACCTCCTTTTTGGTACATGTGCTAGACCTTTCACCGCTTTAGGGTACATGTGCTAGGCGCTTTACCACCTTTTTCTAACATAAATCTCAAGATGCTAAAGTGAGCCCCTCTTCAAGTATAAATAGGCCATCAAAGACTCATTTTCAAGACACACTCTTACACCTTCCTAGCTTATTTTCTCTCACACTAGAGTTAAGCTCTAACTTTCTCACTCTACATTCTTTCTTTAGATTAGTTTTAACTAGTATTTAAACTAGTTTAGAAGTTTAATTAGGAATAGAAGGATAGTGCGGAACGCATTGTAATCTTTAGTGTATGCTCGGAATTGTGTCAATTAATTCAAGTCTATTTTCTCTTATTTAATTCTGGTTCTTTCTATCCTTATCTATTTTAATTAATTACGTTGATATTAATTATGTTAGATTTAGTTATTGCCATGATTAGAGAGTAGTATACTTATTGTGTTTACTTGCGATGTAGTTAGTTAATTATGGGATGATTAATAGTTAAATATTAAAGATCGGTAGTATTGCTTTGATCGTCCTCTTGCATGTTCTTTTTTGATTGTTGCCTTAGAATCATCATAGGGGTAAAATATAAACGGTCTTAATTATCGTAAGGTAATGTGACGGCCCCTATTCGACTGTTATTCGATATAGTACTAGAAACACTTTAAGGTGGAGTACAAATGTTTGGAAGTCGAGGAACGACCGATGGTAGTCATATTACGAAATGGTACAATATTACGAAGTAATATGACGGCCCCTATTCTACTGTTACTCGATATAGTACTGGAAACACTTCAAGGTGGAGTACAAATGTATGGAAGTCGAGTAACGACCGAAGGTAGTTATATTACGGACTAACATATAAAATGAGAAACCTAGTTTAATTAACCTTTCTAAATAGACTTTTAAACTTCAAATTAATCTAATCGCCTTTCCACCAATAAACATGATTACAACACCTTTTTAACGACGTCCAATTGAAAGGTAGTCAGTCATCTATGTCAATATAATTTGTCAAAGGTATGAAACTATGGAACCGCAAGGCTACATAGGGGATTATCGTAGGACAAGACATGGCCAATGTTTGAAGCGGTGGAACCACTTAAAGTGAGGAATGATGTGGGCAATTAGAGGATTTATTGGGTAGTCTTAAGCAAGGGCTAGTTTAAAGTAATAAATGAAATTTTTAATATACGAATCTGTTAGGATGACGAGGAATCGTTATATGATTCAGTTATGTCTAGTAGCTTAAGATTTTGTTCCCGTTCATATGAAAGTATTATTAAACCATAAATAAGATTTTGCTTATTATTCTAAATACTTTGTAATGTTACCATAACCTAGCTCCCGGTGTAATTTGCTAATGGGATTTTAATTAGTAGAGAATCTAGTGTTTATATACAAGTATTCAAGAATGATAATTAATTAATATATTTCAAAACAGTTTCTCCAAACATCATCCCATAACTTAATTAACGAAGTCTCAGCAAACACTACCATTATTTTATTTGCTTTATCTTTTATTTTAATTTCGCTTTAATTTATTTACTTGCCTAAGTTAGTTAATAGAAAAACCAAAAATCCCCCACTATTTTATAAACCCTTCACTAGTTTGAAAGCCCTCATCTGCCACGCCTTAGTTTCAATTCAGTCGGTTTGAAGAACGACTCTAGGTCATACCTACCACTTGCTCACCCTTATGATTAGCATTGTTAGGAAAAACTTCGGCCCCGCAATTACAAATTTAAAACACCCACTGATCGCCGTCGCCAGTAGCCAGTGTAACCACAAGGGTAAAATCCTTATCGACCGCTGGTGACGCATCAAGTTTTTGGCGCCGCTGCCGGGGAACCAACTGTATGGTCCGTAGGCGTAAAGACGACCTTACTTACTAGTGAACATTTAGGATTTGTTAAACCCCTTTGTTTTTCTTTGTTTTTCCTTCCTTTTACTACTTTTAGAAATTACCACCCCTCTCCATTCTGCTAGTCAACCACCTGCCGATGAGACTATGACAGCCGCACATATCACTTTGGCTGATGACTCTAAACCTCTGATTGAAGGTCGAGGAGGACCAATTGTCTATCCGGAAACCGATAGAACTTCATTTGAATTAAAGCCCCACATTGTTCAGTTAGTTCAAAACCTCTGTCAATTCCGTGGCCGACCAAATGATGATCCCAACTCTCACCTTGATAAATTCATTTCCTTATCCAACCCCTTTAAGCCAATTAGAGTTAACCAGGACATAGTCTATCTATACCTATTTCCCTACTCACTCACTCTTCATGCACAAACTTGGTTTGAGGAACTAGAGATTAAATCTATAACCTCTTGGGTAGAATTAGCAACCAAATTTTTGGCAAAATATTTCCCCCCATCAAAACAAGCCACGTTTAGGACCAACATCATAAACTTCCACCAAGTGCATGATGAATCAATCTACGATGCATGGGAACGCTTTAAGGGATTGCTTAAGAAATGTCCAAATCATCGATTTAAGCGTTCAGACCAGTTGCACATTTTCTACAATGGTCTCTTCCCACATCACCGTCCTTTACTTGATACCGCCTCTCGAGGCAGTTTCATGACTTGTACGACCAATGAAGCTTGGAGCCTTATTGAGGAAATGACAATGCACAACCATGATTGGAATAATGAAAATCACCCCTTAATAGTGAATCCACCTACTACAATCGTGAATGAAGCTATCCAAACCCTCACTCAGCAAGTGGCAGACCTAACCAAGGAGATTAAGGAATTGAAAAGTCAACAACAAGTCTGTCAAGTTCAAACCTGCCTTAATTGTGCTAATCTGAACAACTCAGCCTAAATTCCTCACTCTCATCTAACTCCGCCCAATACTAACCCTTCCTTTAACCCACCTAGGAATACCCAACTAACTTACCAACCCGAACTATCTGAGCCCTCTTCCTCACAAACCTCTAGTTTTTACGACACCCTGATACAAGTCATTCAAGGAATCTCGGCTAGACAAGACCAAGATGATCTCATCTTAAGAGATTAACTGACTTTGTTAAAAGCTTTCGAATCCCAATTAGGACAATTAGCACAACGTATTAGCGCTAAACCTCAGAATAGTCCAAGTAGTTGCCATAAGGACGCTTCTCATATTCAAGACTCTCAGGTAGCACATTGCCCACCTATGATCTCTTCTCCGATGAAGGAACCACCTATTGTCCCATCGACAATGGATTTAGAGTCTACACCAAATAGGAAAGTAAACATTCCATTTCTGGCTCGTCTTAAACAACAACCCGACAAGCTTAAGTCTTTTAAGTTTGATAGGAAATTCCTAGATATCGCATCTGAAGTTCATTCCAAAAAGTACTTCAGAAAGCTTCTTACAACCAAGGATAAGGTACCTGAAGTACCCAATGTCACGCTGAACGAGGAATGTTCAGCTAACTTGAAAAATACCATTCCAGAAAAACTCGGAGACACCGAAAGTTTTACCCTCCCCTGTTATATCTACAATTCAGGCATCATTTGTTCTCTTGGCGATTTAGGAGCTAGTGTTAATCTTATGCCATACTCGCTTTTCAAGAGGCTTAAGTTAGAAATTTTCGACCTACCGAAATGACCATACAGCTTGCTGACCACTCGGTCAAATACCCTAGGGGAATAGCTGAAAATGTTTTAGTTAGGATTGATAAATTTCTTTACCCAGCAGATTTTGTAGTAATGGATATGCAGGAATACGTACACATCCCAATCATACTAGGAAGACCTTTCATGAATATGGCCAAGGAAATCATCAATGTCTTCACACAAACCATCAGTTTGCAGTCTCAAGGAGAAACCATCACTTTCCATATCGACAATCCTAACGCTCGAGACCAAGCTGATATGTACATGATCTTCATGAACAAGACCACAGAGGACAAAGAAACTGCAAGGTCAACAAGTGAAAGTAAATCTAGTAAGGAACTGGCAATCGCGCCATATGTTCCGATTGACCTCCGACAAATAGGACAAAGGATGAAAAATGCATCAGCAAACAAACCAATGATGGAAGAAATAATCGGAAAGAGAAAGATAGAAGAAGAAAACAGAAGAAGCATACTGCCAACTAATCCGTTTACCACTGAAGAAAAGGCAGGAAGTAACCACATCCATCCCACGAGAGGAGAAACACTGGAGGAATATTCCAAATGCACTGGATACCAACCACAAACCATTACAGATCCCAAAGTGTTCATCCAAAGATTCGACAAAGCAGTAGGAGGAATAAGCAGCAAAATCAACATGGTTACTCTTTCCCCTGCTGAACTACAATTCTATCAACAGCAGAAAAGGACTTACACTAGGATCTATAATGCCCTTAAAAGATCTAGTATCCCATTCACCTCAAAATAATGGGAGATGTTAGGAACCATTAGAGAACATATGAAAGATACTACTGGACATCCGAACAGTCGTGCCAACATCTTGACAATGAATGACCTCACATCATTGCTTGACTTGCTAAATAGAGAAGATCACCTTAGTTCCAAAGAAAGCGGATATATGGTTATCAACTCCACTATTGAAAAACAAGTTGAGTTATTGATTGAAGAACTTAGTGACCTTGTTTGGGAGGAATCAAGTCGCGAACGACCTTTTAGGGCCACACATGAATCACCACTTGATATCGCTGCTTTTGTTATGATCCATCTACGGGAGATTCAACTACGGAAAAGTAACTCCAGAACGAAGTTCAAATTCTACTCATGATGCAAGGAGATACTTCGTCAGCTTACTCTAGTTTTCTCAGAGTCCGACTTTCCATTCGACAACCATCAGCACTGGCAAATAGAGGACCTGTGCACGTCCATCAGAAGATTCAACGGAGACCCCAAGACCGAGAACATTGAAAGCATAAAACTGCAATTCTTGGCATTTGTATGCTCTCTCTGGAAAAACCCACCGCCAAGAGAGGTTGTTAAGAAAGATACAACCACCATGACCGACCCTAGTGGACCTGTCACTAAATATGTCGAGTACATCACCTTCGGACTTCACAGACTTGCGAGGACAACTTCAGAGCATCTTCAGAACTACAAGGCAGAACCAAGAGATAGTCCATTTGAATTGATTACGACAATAGTCAATCATTTCATGAGAATCTATCCATGTCGATATACTTTCCCGTAACCTAAGGCCCACAACATCTGCACAGTGGATCCCATGGATGCATCCATCTCCATCTAGCCAGGAGAAAAGAAGTCGAGCTCTCAACTTTTAAAGAGCGCTTCTCGAGAGGCAACCCGTGTTTCACATTTATGCAATTTTACATTCCAAGAAGTGATGAAGTCTCCGACTATCTTTCACACTTGGATATATGAAGAAGTTTTAAGAACTGTCCGACACATTAAGTTTCCGACGTCGGAAATAAAGAAAGTACATCCAACATGTTCACACCTACGAGACCAATCACAAGAAGACTTGATCAAGAGTGAACCCATCAAAATGAAGTTCGGCAAATGCATACCATAGAACACTGCAACTACTGGGGAGTACTTCTATACCAGTCTCTTTCTTTCGTTATAAATATACAATATCCACTATGCTTATCACTAAGTGTGGGATTCGAAGCCAACATACACCGCTAAAAGAATACGTCTTAGATGTTTCAAATCCTAAGTGTGGGATTTTACCCTAGTCAGAGCTTAGAATAACATCGAGGACGATGTTCCTTTAAGTGTGCGATAGCAGTAGCTACACTACTGTAAAAAGGATTATGGTATATGCTTGATTCTTAGTTCATTGCTCTTTAGACCATCCTTCTCCAATAAGTAAACAAATTTTTCTCAAAATTGAATTAAAAATATGTTGAAAATGAAAAAATTTAGACAAAGAATGATTTACTTTGGAGAAGAAGGATAAATAAAATACAAATTCCTTTGGATAATTATTTTAGTAATCCCATAAAGAGCATCGCATGACTAGGCACACAACAAACCAACTTTCGATTCGTGAGGTATCTTGAGCCATATAAAGCATTCATTTTTAATGCTTCACTTTTTCGATTCTTGAGTGTGCCGATGTATGCGTTTAGAATCAGAACTTGCTCCTGTTATGCGTTTTCAATCCGAATTGGTGAGTGAAAAGGAGATCGAATCACATTATTCTTAAACCCATCCATACACCCAGAAAATGAAAATACGTTATCCATACCCTTTCAAAAGCATCCCTCAAACTTCATAGAAAGTTCCAAAGATGAAAGAAGAGAAGCTACAAGGATATGACGTCGAAAAGAAAAAAAAATCAAAAGAAAAGAATTTGAAGAAAAGAAAGTCAAATGGAGAACAAGACTCCTACCAAAAATCATAAGAACAGGGCGTCAATCCTTTCAAAAATTCCAGCTTTCCTCTTCACACTAAAAAAAATAAACCTATGAAAAACCAACACAACCCCCTCTCATTTCATCAACACTCCACTCCAAAAACCCCACATCACTTCTCCTAGAATGATTGTGGCTAGATCGACTTCGCGCTCACTTAAAAGGTAACGATTTGATTCTTGATAAAGCCTATGATGATAAACAATACATGACTGGCTTTCTGAGTGATTGATAATATTAGAATAGGAAACCCTAAACACTTTGAGTGATTGGAGTGACCACCTTGAGAGGATCGCCTAGTCATGTATCCAAGATCAAAGATCAAAAGCATGCTCCCAAAGATTACAACCCTACCTTTTCAAAAGAATGAATATTTTATTTTTCCAAAACCCCCACAGTAAAAAGTTCCACCTTAAATATTTAATTATCTACTTATCTTTAACCTTGCTTGAAATTCGAGTTTGCTTGAGGACAAGCAAAGTTCTAAGTTTGGGATACTTGATATCGTGTAAAAAGTCACATTTTTACTACCGATATCTCTCTCATTCTGGAACAATACTTGGCAAATAAACTCAGATAATGTTCAAATCAATGGAACTTTGCCAAGAAGGTCAAAATGAAGTTGCACGAGAAAAATCAAGCAAAACGGACGAAAGACAAAGATTTCCACACACGTTTGAAGATTCAAGACATCAAAATAAGATTTAGAGACAAAAGTTCTCATCACTGAGATTTCTCTTATCCAAGGTCTTCGTTTTCAAATTACGAATCTAACAGAAGAAGAATCAACAAAAATGGATGAAGAACGAAGATTCTACGTATACCGGAAGATTCAAACGATTCGCATGATACATATTAAGATTAAAGAAACATTTCAGAGATTTCTTTTGATCAAAGTCGTCGTTTTTGAAAAAAGAATCCAACGCAAAAAGAATTAACAAAAATGAATGCATAATGAAGGAGATACGCGCGAATTAAGAAACGAAGCGAACGAAAGCGAACTGGGGCGGGAGCATGGCAGCCGCCGCTGGCCACCATGCTGCTGACGCCGGCTGGCAGCCCTCGTCCCCTTTCCTTTTTTTCATCCCGCTCGTACTCGCAGGGTACATGTGCTACCGGACGCCGCCCGTTGTAACACCCCGCAATTTCAACATATTCATAAACGTAAATTGCATGCATTTTTAGGCTAATTCTCTAACTTAGAGTGAATTCACAATAAATTTTAGAGATAAGTCTAGCAAAGCCTAACTAGATAACACATGTAGTATTACTTACAACGCGACAAAAATATACGACTGTTGGTGAATAAAGTTAATTAATAATATGAATTTATTAATTAACATTAACGTTTATTAATTATTATGTTGATAATATTTACAAATCATTTTGTGTCAAATAATGTTTATTTCATAAACTGAAACTACTTGAACCATATAAGTAAAACTAAAATAAAAAAAAGTTATAATTTTATAACTTAACTAAATTATTTTAAATAAAATATTTCAACTAAAAGTATAATCGAAAACATATTTAAAAACCTATCGTTTAAAAACATTTTAACATTTAACGATCGGATAAACGAACACGGATTAAATACCGTAAATTTGGGACAAAAACCCCTCACTTTTGGCCCCAAAATCTGCCAACACCACCCCCACCCCACCCTCATTTTCATTTTCATTCTCATCTTCCCTTTCTCTCACTCCATCCCCATTCTCTCTCAATTCTCTCTCTAAAAACTCACCAAAAATCACCAAATCACCACCATTTTCTTGGAATTTTCAGAATAACAACAACAACAAAACTCATCATCAACTTCATCTTCAAAATTCAAGCTCAAGAACACCATTATCATCACCATCTTCATCCACTCACCTAACTTTCGGATTTCACTCGATTTGGTATGAAAAATCACTTTTCTTTCACTTTTCCTTTATTATTATAGTATACAAACATGTTACAAGTCATTATATGAAAGATCTAAACGTTTTTGGGTTGAAAAATTAAGATTTTCGTCAAACAGCGCGTTGTGTCGCACGGGACCAAAAAGAGTAGTGCGACACAAGCTTTTGTGTCGCAGTACCATTTTTACGTCGCATTATGCGACACAACGCCTTGTGTCGCATAAATTATCCCATGTCGCATACTTGCAACACAACTACTTATGTCGCAGCATTTGCGACACAAATGCCTATGTCGCATTTATTTGCGAATGTCGCAGGAATACGACACAAACCCTTGTGTCGCAGAACCTTTTAGCGATATAGTACTTATGTCGCAAAACTCAGAACCTTAAAAACACATGTTTTTCACTAAGTGTCGGAACCAGATTTTACCACTTGCTTTTACTCCGAATTTGTAATTCGGATGCGTTTTCACTATAGCTCGACCCCAGCCTGGGGCTCTGCCCCTTGGACCCCGTCAGGGGTTGCCACCCCTTGGACCCCGCTACCAGGGGCACTGCCCCCGGACCCCCGTACACAATTTCATACCTTATGAAACACCATAAAACAATAAATTACACCTTGAAACGTTTCACAAAATATCACCAACGTCTCGTGTCGAACTTACAAAATAAACAAGGATCTTTCATGAATAAACGAGTAACATGGTTAGACTGTTAGCCAACCGCTTATATGATTATTCCTACGTTTAGGACGTTAGTGACCTACTTGGATTTAGGCTTTGCTAGCGCTCGCAACTTTACTTAGCTCAACAGGTGAGTTCACAGCCCCACTTTTAACTGTTTTACTGCTTTCAACTTGGGGTGAGAAACATAGCCAACTGCTTTATTAATTGCAATAACTGCTTTGACTTACATGATTGTATACTTGTTTTACTCGAACGATTAGAGTACTGTAAACTGTTGAACTCTTACACAAAACTAGTATTTATGAAATAACATTTTCATACTATAAACTTGTTAAACTTGTTTGGTAAACCGGAGAACGACCGGTACTTTTCTGTAAACACTGGAGAATGACCAGCAACGTATTTTAGTGCCAGAGAACGACTGGCCAAGTGGACGGGAGAACGACCCGTGCGTCTTTTGACCGGAGAACGACCAGTATTGTGTTTCGCTGGAGAACGACCAGCAGTATTTATTGCCAGAGAACGACTGACCGAGTTTAGACGGGAGAACGACCCGTGCGTATTTAGACCGGAGAACGACCGGTACTATTTTGGAAACGCTGGAGAACGAACAACAACGTATTGCAAACTGAGTTTTGGGTAACATCCCACGTAAACGGTATTTTGGGTAACATCCCACGCAAACTGTATTTTGGGCAACATCCCAACCGAACTATATTTGGATAACATTCCACAAAACATTTACTTAACTATTATCACAATAACTATTTGTGAACGTATTGGTTTTAACAACTGTGCTTACAAACTTGATTCAACTATTGCAAACATACAACCTGTGAATTCACTCAACCTCGTTGTTGACTTTTACTATGTTTTTAAGGGAATTAGCTGCACGTAAGGACCTCCAACATACATGGAACATAGGCGACCCACGAAGGAATAGGATGTCAACTTTTGACAACTGGATTTCTTTTATATAACTAAACTGTTTAGTCATATTCATGAAATCTACTTTTGTAACTTAATTACTTTTCAACTTATACGATTCGATAAATTGTAAACTTTGTAACTATTACATTTGGCATCTTAATATATTATCTTCTGTTGTAATCATAAGCACTGATACGTATGCATGTACGGTGTATTGTGGCACTCCCCATACTTAACTAAATGCTTCCGCTAAACTCAATCAACGAATTTTGGGGGTGTTACACCCGTCTCCACCTCCTTTTTGGTACATGTGCTAGACCTTTCACCGCTTTAGGGTACATGTGCTAGACACTTTACCACCTTTTTCTAATATAAACCTCAAGATGCTAAAGTGAGCCCCTCTTCAAGTATAAATAGGCCATCAAAGCCTCATTTTCAAAACACACTCTTACACCTTCCTAGCTTATTTTCTCTCACTCTAGAAATAAGCTCCAACTTTCTCACTCTACATTCTTTCTTTAGATTAGTTTTAACTAGTATTTAAACTAGTTTAGAAGTTTAATTAGGAATAGAAGGAAAGTGCGGAATGCATTGTAATCTTCGGTGTATGCTCGGAATTGTGTCAATTAATTCAAGTCTATTCTCTCTCATTTAATCCTGGTTTTTTCTATACTTATCTATTTTAATTAATTACGTTTATATTAATTATGTTAGATTTAGTTATTACCATGATTAGAGAGTAGTATACTTGTTGCATTTGCTTGCGATGTAGTTAGTTAATTATGAGATGATTTATAGTTAAATATTAAAGATCGGTAGTATTGCTTTGATCGTCCTCTTGCATGTTCTTGTTTGATTGTTGCCTTAGGATCATCATAGTGGTAAAATATAAATGGTATTAATTATCGTAAAGTAATATGACGGCCCCTATTCGACTGTTATTCGATATAGTACTGGGAACACTTCAAGGTGGAGTACAAATGTATGGAAGTCAATGAACGACTGTTAGTAGTCATATTACGAAACGGTACAATATTATGAAGTAATATGACGACCCTTATTCGACTGTAACTCGATATAGTACAGGAAACACTTCAAGGTGGAGTACAAATGTATGGAAGTCGAGTAACGACCGAAGGTAGTTATATTACGAACTAATATATAAAATGAGAAACCTAGTTTAATTAACCTTCCTAAATAGACTTTTAAACTTTAATTTCTTCAAATCGCTTTTCCACAAATAAACGTGATTACAACACCTTTTTAACGACGTCCAATTGAAAGGTAGTCAGTCATCAGTGTCAATATAATTTGTCAAGGGTATGAAACTATAGAACCGCAAGGCTACATGTGGGATTATCATAAGACAAGACATGGCCAAGGTTTGAAGCGGTGGAACCACTTAAAGTAAGGAACGTTGTGGGCAATTAGAGGATTTATTGGGTAGTCTTAAGCAAGGGCTAGTTTAAAGTCATAAATGAACTTTTTAATATACGAATCTATTAGGATGACGAGGAATCGTTATATGATTCAGTATGTCTAGTACCTTAAGATTTTGTTCCCGTTCATATGAAAGTATTATTAAACCATAAATAAGATTTTGCTTATTATTCTAAATACTTTGTAATGTTACCATAACCTATCTCCCGGTGTGACATGCTAATGGGATTTTAATTAGTAGGGAATCTAGTGTTTACATACAAGTATTCAAGAATGATAATTAACTAATATCTTTCAAAACAGCTTCTCCAAATATCATCCCATAACTTAATTAACGAAGTCTCAACAAACACTACCTTTATTTTATCTGCTTTATGTTTTATTTTAAGTTCGCTTTAATTTATTTACTTGCCTAAGTTAGTTAATAGAAAAACCAAAACTCCCCCACTATTTTGTAAACCCTTCACTAGTTTGAAAGCCCTCATCTGCCACGTCTTAGTTTCAATTCAGTCAGTTTGAAGAATGACTCTAGGTCATACCTACCACTTTCTCACCCTTAGGATTAGCATTGTTAGGAAAAACTTTAGCCCCATAATTACAAATTTAAAACACCCACTGATCGCCGTCACTAGTAGCCGATGCAACGACAAGGGTAAAATCCTTACCGATCGCTGATGACACATCAATGCAATTGGCGTTTTAAATGATATTTTAAAAGCCCACAAAGCATCATCCAACTTATCAGACCAATCCTTTTTGTTTGCTCCAACAGATCTTTCTAGAATCTGCTTCGGTCCTCGATTAGTTACTTCAACTTGGCCACTAGTTTGAGGATGATAAGGTGTAGCAAATCTATGATATACCCCATATCTCTTTAATACTTTTTCTAATTGAGAATTACAAAAATGAGTACCGCGATCACTAATTAATGCTTTAGGAATACCAAATCTAGAATATAATTATTTTAAAATTATAACCACAACCCTTGCATCATTTGTAGGTGATGCCTTTGCTTCTGCCCATTTAGAAACATAATCTACAGCTACTAATATATACTTATTACCTCGGCTTACGGGAGATGGTCCCATAAAATCAATTCTCCAAATATCAAAAACTTCACAGACTTGAATCCATTGCTGTAGCATTTCATCCTTTTTAGATATATTGCCCGAACGTTGGCATGCATCACAATTCTTAACAAATTCCTGAGCATCTTTATAAATCGTCGGCCAATAAAAACTTGCATCAAATACCTTTTTAGCTGTATAATTTGCTTCGTGATGACCTCCAACAGGTCCGTCATGACAATGCCTCAAAATTTCCTGACTCTCCTTTTCGTGAACACATATTCGAATTATACCTTCTGCACATGATTTGAACAAAAACGGATCTTCTCAAAAATAATGTCTTAAATCAGCAAAAAATTTCTTCTTTTATTGATAATCCAATCCTTTTGGTAAGATTTTAGTAACTAAATAATTAGCATAATCAGCAAACCATGGTACATCAGCAATAGTCATTAATTTTTCATCAGGAAATGTATCTTCAATTTCTGCTTCATCTAATGCTTCCAACTCCGGATTTTCCAATCTTGACAGATGATCAGCTGCTAAATTCTCAGCTCCTTTCTTATCCCGTATCTCTATATCAAATTCCTGCTATAAAAGAATCCATTACAACAAACGAGGGCGCGCTTCTTGTTTATTGAACAAATACTTTAAAGCAGAATGATCAGTAAAAATAACCATTTTAGTTAAAACTAGATAAGAACGAAATTTATCAAAAGCAAAAACAATTGCCAAAAGTTCTTTCTCCGTAGTTGTATAATTCTCCTGAGCATTAGTCAATGTTTTACTGACATAATAAATTGGCTTGAACTTCTTATCTCTTCTTTGTCCCAATACAGCACCAACAGCGTAATCACTTGCGTTACACATAAGTTGAAAAGGTAAATTCCAATCTGGACTCATCATTATTGGAGCTGATACTAATTTTTCTTTTAATATCTAAAAGGCTTTAATACAAGCATCAGTAAATTCAAACTTAGCATCTTTTGCCAACATTTGATTTAACGGCCTTGCTATCGTGGAAAAATATTTAATAAAACGTATATAGAATCCCGCATGTCCCAGAAAACTACGTATACCCTTAACATTAGTAGGATGAGGTAATTTTGAAATTGCTTCAATTTTAGCTTGATCAACCTCAATTCCTTCTTTGGAGATCTTATGTCCTAAAACCATTCCTTCTCTGACAATGAAATGACATTTCTCCTAGTTAAGTACTAAATTTGCTCCCTCACATCTCTGCAACATCTTCCTAAGATTCTCTAAACATGAGTTAAATGAATCACCAAATACCGAGAAATCATCCATTAATATTTCCATAAAATCTTATATCATATCATGAAAAATTGCCATCATGCAACGCTCAAAAGTTGTCGGCGCATTACACAGTCCAACTGGTATTCATTTGTATGCAAATGTACCAAAAGGACAAGTAAATGTAGTCTTATCTTGGTCTTCAGCTTCAATCGGTATCTGGAAATATCCTGAAAATCCATCCAGAAAACATTAGAATTCCTTACCTGCCAACCTTTCTATCATTTGATCAACGAAAGGTAATGGAAAATGATCAATTCTAGTGGCATCATTTAGCTTCCGGTAGTCTATACAAACTCTCCATCTAGTAACTGTTATTGTAGGAATCAACTCATTCTTCTCATTAGCTACAACTGTCATTCCTCTCTTCTTAGGTACCACATGAATAGGACTTACCTACGGACTATCTGATATTGGATACATTAGTCTGGAATCCAAAAGCTTAATTATTTCTTTCCTCACAACATCTTTTACCTTCGGATTAAGTCTTCGAAGTGGTTGTACCACAGGCTTGAAATCTGATTCCATTAATATTTTGTGAGTGCAATAGGATGGACTGATCCCTTTGATATCAAAAATCTTCCATGCTATCGCCTGCTTGTGTTCTTTTAAAATCTGAATCAAACTTTCCTTCTATGCATTTGTTAGTTTAGAAGATAAAATAATTGGTAAATCTGAAGTGCCATTTAAATAAGCATATTCCGGATGAGATGGTAACTCTTTTAACTCAAGCTGCGGTGGTTCTTCGTAGGATGTCTTGATCTCAAAATTTTTTGCCCGTGACAAGGAATATCATGAACCGAATATGGTACTAGTTCCTTGTTAATTATCTCAACAACTGGTTGAACTAAATAAATTATGGGATGTTACTGTTTAACAACAATTACTTTATCGTCTGTGTCAACCAATTCTTCTTCTTTGAGTAGCTTATCAATTTCTAACAAATCATTAGCCGAATCAGTTTCTTTGGTCCATCCTTGCAAAATACATGTTTCTGAATAATCATTTTCTAACAGATCCTGGAAAGACAGGTTATCCATATATTCGAAAGAATTTAAATAATAACAAGTATCATCTACATAATCAGGAAATTTCATAGAGTTATTCACATCAAAAATAACTTTTTCATTTCCTACTCTCATGGTAATTCGTCTATTAAAAACATCTATTAGGGCATGTGTAGTTGCTAAAAATGGTCTTCCTAATATAATAGGGACTCTAGGGTCTTCTACCAAATCTAGTATTACGAAATCACATGAGAAAACAAATTTATCAACTTTAATCAAAACATTTTCAATCAATCCCTTTGGATATTGCCCAGATCTATCAGCTAGTTCAATACACATACGAATAGGTTTTGGTTCCCCTAATCATAATCGAGTATATAGAGTATATGGCATTAATGAAATACTAGAACCTAAATCTGCCAACGCATTATCAATAGACATATTACCAATTAGGCAAGGTATTAATACTCCCTGAATCTTTGAGTTTTGGAGGTAATTTGTTATGTATTATTGCTGAACATCTGGCATTCATAGTCACTTTTTTCACATTATCCAGTTTGCTTTTGTTGGTCAATAGTTCTTTCAAATATTTTGCATATTTTGGCATTTGAGCTATAGCTTCCACAAATGGTTTGTTAATGTGTAGTTGCTTCAATTTCTCCAGAAATTTATGGTATTGTTCATCATCTTTTCTTTTTCATAAAGTAACTGGATATGGTAGTGGGGGTGTATAGTCTTTAATGACTTCCTTCGATTTCATTATTCCAGCTTCTTCCTCTTGTGGTTGTATATGCTTTACTGTTGTTTCTTTTTCTTTCTCAACCTGAGCATAGTCAATAACTTTATTAGGCACAATAGGAGAGTTAAGAGGTTTACCACTTCGCGTGATTACTGCCTTAGCTTGTTCCCGTGGATTTGTTTTAGTAAATCCTGGTAATGTTCCTGGGAATCTCTCCTGTAGTACTTTAGCAATCTGATGAACTAATCCTTCTATTCATTTAATTGAAGCTCCTTGGTTATGAATAACTGCATCTGAATTGTCCATCTTCTTTGTATTTGATTCAATCAATTTTCCTATTAAAGTTTCCAAAGATCCCACTCTGTCTGAAACAGATGGATTTTGTCATGTTTTGACAAAGAAACCTGGTGCTCCTTGTTGATATTGTCCTTCTGGTTGATTAGTTCTTCGAAAATTAGATACTTGATGATAATTTATGTTTCCTTGGAAATCTCCATACATCACCTCTTCAGTAATTACTTCGATATCTTTGTTAGGACATTCAGTCTTTAGATGAATTCCTCCACAAATTTCATAAGCAATCCTGATTGCATGAACTTGTTCATTAACTTTTTTCATATCTCTACCCATACTTTCCAATTTTGCTATGATAGCTGCTAGTCCATCACTGTCTTCTGATAATCTTTTCCTTCCAGACGAACCATCATCCCAAAGCTGTGAATGTTTTGCTAATTCTTCTATTCCATCCGTTGCTGCTGCAGGAGTCTTTTTGGGTACTAGTCCTTGTGCATCTAATTGTTGACGTGTTGCACGATCAGCACCTTTATAAAAAATTGTGACTTCCTGTTATATGTTAAGATCATGTTGTGGACATTTATGTAACATTTCCTTGTATCTTTCCCAAATTTGATACAACGACTCGTCAGCTTTCTGCTTAAAATTCCTTATTTCATCGATCATCTTTGAAGTTTTAGAAGGAGTGTAATACATTTTCAGAAATTTGGTACGAAGATCTTCCCATGTAGTAATAGATCCGGCTGGTTCATTATTAATCCATCTCTTAGCTCCATCCTTGAGTGTTAAAGGAAACATTCATAACATAACCTGATCTCTCGTAACATTAGGAATCTGGAATATCTCATCAATATCTAGAATTTTCTCAATATGTTCATTTGCATCTTCCTTATCCTCTCCTCTAAAAGGATTTTCTCTCATCTCTTTCAAAAATTCTCCCTTTAATTCAAATTCCACTTCGCTAGCTATAGTAGGCCGAATCACTTCCAGTCGAGGATCTCCATGAGTTAAGATCGTGTAATCCTCCAGCGTCATGTTAGATATGTTTGCCAAATCTATTTCTGGTGTAACTATTTCTGTTTCTAAATCACTCGGATAAACAGTAGGTGCTCTAGAAGGTTATTTATCCTCACCAAACTCCGATCCGGAGTAATACCCGTATTCTACCGTATTGACAAGTGTGTTGGTGAAAAGTTCGTAATCTTCGTCAGATCATACTCCGTGTACTGGTGAATTTGGTGGTGCGTAAGACAAACGTTTTCAAGAATGAAATTCCCGTTCTGGTTCATCAAATGGACTTAGTGGATTTGGATGTTGTGTCCGGGTCATACAATCATCTGCGAACAAGAATCGAATTCAGTAGTACTAGAAAAAGAAAATTTAACTAAATTAGTAAATTAGTGAATACAAATATAGTTCATGATCAGGTTTCAATATACTAAAAACATAATTCAATAATAAAACACATTCAAAAATGTATTATGGATGAAGAATACCAAATCCAGACAACTAGGAACCATATATTAGTTAGTGATACAAGTTTCTTTTACAAATACAATAGTAAAGTGAAGTTAAATTTTTATTTACGAACTTTCAAACAATAACTTAATTTTACAAAGTTATTCAAAAGTCCTCGGTAGCTCCAATGGTATACACAAAAGCGGAGAAATAGGTCAGCGCGAAGCTCATTAAAAACCTACCTCTTGCGGGAAGCAGAGCGACCCTCCTTATACCTTTATTTTCATTAGTAATCCCGATGGGTGAGCTAATGTTTCAATTGACTTTTAATTTACAATAATTTATTTTACAGGGGAAAATTAAAAAACTTTTACCGCTTCCCCAGCAGCGGCGCTAAAAATTTGATGTGTGCAAAGTATAGTCAATTAAAATAACAAGTTTTAAAATAAAGAATTACTAAACAATACTGTCACACAATATAGGCAAGACTGACCCGTTCGTATAATATAACTTTATAAGTAATTCCAGGTATCGAACACAGGGAAGCTTAAAGTCTTAATTTAACCCTAAATTAATATTACAATATATTCACTAATTACAATTAATGTTACAGATAAAAGGGGGTACGTTTTAGTTCCATTTGAACATATATTTACTTTGATACAGATATTCGAATAAACTAAATCAATTGGAATAATTAATAGTGATTAGGACAAATAAGATAGATAAGAGATTGTATTTACTTATACTAGCCTTATTCAATTCATAATCTACCTTCATGTTTATTGGAATGTTGATAATAATTAAAGGTGATACGCTTATATATAATGTCTCCAAAACATTCTTTAACTTTATTATAAGTATAGTCAACACCTAGGAGAACCTTCCATCAGTATTCCCATAACTCATTCTATTAACACAATCATCCGCTTATTATAGCAAGTTCATAACAATGATGCTAAATTACGATATTATATAACAATCATAAGTTACTCGCTCTTTATCTATTATGAAACATTTATGTCAAGACTTACACACAGTTAATTAATTATTAAGAACCTAATAGACATTATTGAAGTTTATGATATATATTGATTAATCATGTCAAGAACAACTTACTCATATAATTTAATACAATAACTTATTAATGCATAATAAACATTCAATAATTAAATATCAACATAAACATGAATTCCAATTATAAATCAAATAATATTCATATAAGCAAACATAATACAAGCTTCAAATTATAATCAAAAACAATTAAACAGAATCCAAAATAACCTAATAAACATTATTGAAGTTACAAGGATACAGAAATCGAACCGATTGACGAATTACACTCTTCGTAGGCTTAAAAACCTTAAAATCCTAGCTCTCAAATTCGTGCCCCTAGTCGACTATTAACCTAAACAATCGACTTTTGAATATTGAATTCGTATATGGTTTAGTCTGGACAAAGCCTCTATTTATAGTTTTACAAACCGCCAGTCCAACTGCCTGTTGGAGTCTTCAACCGCCGGTTGGAGGTATTTGACTTCTGCTCCAAGTCTGCAATCGTCCACCACCTTTAAATAAAATAATCAACCGCCGGATGGTTATATTAACCCTCGGTTGACCTTCAATTTCAGAATCTTTCAAGAACGGGACTGACTATTTTATTGGGCTACCTTCTTTATATTTTTAGGTTTAGACTCTTTTCTTAGCCCAATTACTTAGTAATATGATTTTTATCTTTACTTTAAACCCAATTCTTCCATAGTCTTGATCTTTATTTCCTTTTCTTCATTTTGGACTCTTCTCCGTTCTTTTCTTCATTCATCATCTTAAAATACCTAAATTACAAATATAAACAAATTAAATATCTAAATCAACAAAAATGCAATAAAAGTATATAAAAAATAGGGATTATTAGTGCATAAATATGATATTATTTGATGTTTATCAATGCTATTTTATGCGTATAGATCTGCCTGAGGTCTTTCGAAAAGCAGTCTCTCTTCTTTTAGGTAGGGGTATGTGTGACACCCCGCAAATTTGAATACAATTACGTACATTAAACACGTGCATTATTAGGTTAATTCCCTACGAAAATTTAAACTGAACCATTTATGTGAGATAAGTCTAGCATGCCCAGAACTTTTAGACAAAAGTATTACGAAAATTATAATTATTTATAATTATAATTTAGTTATACGAAACATTATCGGGAGGAACCCGACGAAAACAAATACGATTGTTGGTAATACAACATATAGAGAGAAAGTAAAACTATTTTTAAATAGATACTTAGTTGAAAATATTTCATGAGCAACGAAATATGAAAAGAAAACAATATAAAACGTACCCAATAATCAAAAATAATAAAAATTATATTTTTATAATTTCAAATTAAGTATTTGGAGAAATACTTCAAAATAAATTTACAAATATTAAATGTAAATTTACAAATAATTAGACCCGTACCCAAATTAACGGGCTAAATACTCAAGCTTATACTACAATTAAAATATCAGGGGAACACATCCTGTTTAAACCCATACCCCATTGAAAAACATAACCCGTTACACTTATTATATACTCCCTTCCCTCACTCCACACCAAACTCAATTATTTGAGTTTGGTGTTCATACATCGGAATCAAAAGGAGAAGCAGAAGAAACTCCATTTTCTTCACCATTTCTTCTTCTTCAACATCAGCTCATCATCATCTCATCATCATATATTTCATCATCAGCACCATCAACTCATCTTCATAATTATCTCTGCATCATCATCATCATCCACATCTTTATATCACTGTAAGGAAATTTTACCTCAATCCCTTTCATAAATTTTATTGTTATATTACATATACGCTTAGAAAATCATGAAAGATTGAACCTAAAAACACGTTGAAACTTAAATATGAAAGTTGGTGATGATAATTTTTTAACCCAAAAATATTTTCTGTATAAAAATTTAGGTATGTGTATAAGTGTAATAAATGAGTAAAATCACTTGGTAAAAGTTGTGTGTTATCATCTACAACCTTGGTATAAAATATGACTAATATTATAGCAAAAACATGTTTTGATTCTGGGCTAAAAACTGAGTTTCGAACAGAGTACAAAGCAAGAACACACAAACCTGAACGGCTGAGAAAAGTGAATCGATCGGGTGGAGCCGATCGGCTAAGAGTTGTGAGCCGTACTGTTCAATAGGTGGTTAGCCGAATGGCTAACTTTATTTAGCCGAATGGCTAATTCAATTTGTCACAAAATTGATGACTTTGTCATCATATAATAATAATTTATTATATATATATATATATATATATATATTATAATTAATATTAATAATAATTATTATTATTAACTTTATATATATCTATATTTCTATATATATACATAATGACTAATAATACTGGTATAAATATATACATTTGGATGAATAAAATATAAAATTTATGCATTTGTACATATGCAACACACTAAGATATATATATATATAAATATATATATATATATATATATATATATATATATATATATATATATTTATACGAAGACTTTAACCATATATATATATACAACGAACTTAGAACGACTTGTATGTATGTATTATGTCGCACCCTCAAATTCGGGTTGCGGAAGAGATTCGGGTCGGGGCACGACTAATCAAGTATCAACAACACAAAAATAAAGCAAACGACATCTATATGCAACATTTGAAAAGTACTACAAAATATTACATTGATATCATCAAATGTAAGCTAGCTGCGAGTTCGTAAATAAGTGTCCTAGAGATTCTACTACATAATCGGTATTACAAAAAGTAATGCTAAAGAATCTCCAAAGTTGTATGCATGCGACTCGAGCTATCAATCCTGAGGGTGTGCAGTCCTACCGCTGCTGTGAACCTGAGATACAATGCTAAAAAGTGTCAACCGAAAATGTTGGTGAATCTTACAGGTTTAGTAGTAAAGTAATCGTTATGAACCACAAGTATGTATCGGTGTTGCTATTAAGAAAAGTAAGTAAATCAGCAGGTCAGCACAGTTTCCATGAGCTCATAAGTTGAAGCTTAATATTATGTAAGTATGATTCAACCAAGAATCATATAATGTACCTCATGAGTGCCATACACATACACTCATATGTAACAACCACTAATATGCATGTTTCTATGGTGAAATCCGTGGTTGCGCTACTACCTCAGGAAAGGATTGTCAGTCCTAAATAGATCCAATTACTAGTACTCGCACTTACGTCCATAACTAACAACTTACAATAGGAGGCTTTCAGTGGATAAAAAGTACTCATGCAATGTGTGTAAAAAGTAGTATAGGTAGTCCAGTACTCGTGTTCATGCGTAAAACAGTAAGCAAAGTATCTCACCCCAATAGTAAAACAGTAAAAAGTGGGGCTGTAAGACTCGCCTGAGTCTAGCAAGTATGTTACGTTCGTGTAATCGAACTAGTATTCCGGATGTCATTCCGTAGGAGTGTCGAGATGCAATTCGAAAGTCTGTATGTCTGGGTGTTGGTTCTCCGAACCCTGCAACCTTCTGGCATCCGAAATGCACAAGGTTGAAAGTAAGTAAGTAAATATGTTGGTGTCACGTGAGATCACCCATGCTAGTTGTCTATTCAACTAGTTATGTCCAAAGTTCGTTTATTATTTGAGTATAGGAAAGTGTGTGCTGCCCGTTGGTTATGATGTGTAATAATAATTCCCTAAGACATTATTATTATGTTTGTTTCCATGTATACTTATAAGGTATATGTATTTGCATGTTCAAGTAGTGTCGTATGTATTAAAGTTATTGTTACGCGTATTCGATACTTGGTATGAAAAGTATATCCAAACATTCTGTGTTTTGTGAAACTAGACGCGACACTCAACAAGGTTGCGAAACTAGGTCAGTGTCTCAAGAATTTCATGAGTTTCAATTAAGTAGCGACACAAGAGTAGTGTTGCTAAAATGCGACACTAAGTAGCGACACTGAGGTCAGTGTCACTAGTTTTGCGACATTAAGTTGCGACATTAAAATGGCGACATTGAGTTGCGACATTAGGTTAGTGTCACTAGATTAGTGTCGCATAAGTGCGACACTTGGTGTTAATGTCGCATAATCGGGCTGTGATGGTTTGTAGTTATGAGGATTTGGCCAAAAATGCTCGGTTTGACCCTAAACTTTTACACGACACCTATTATGTTTTATAACTTATGGAATATAAGTTTCGTGACCATTGGTGATCCATGAGTGTCATTTTTAAACCGAATGTGAAAGTGGTCCATGCGTTATATTTCCCGAAATTTACACGGCTTTGTCCATACGATTTGACCATCAAGACCTTCATATTCAGATTCAAGAAAAATATATGTTATTCTTCTATGTCTTAGATTCGTTTATCATATTCTTACATTATATTTAGGCTAATATGTTGGGAATTATAGATTTGATGATACAAAAGAACCAAAAGATGAAACAAGAGGGACTAAAGATGAACTTCTTATATTTAGTTAGTTTCCGAATACAATTATGATTTCTTTGTAAACCTAGATATCTCTATTATATAAAGAGATATTAGGCGTGGTTTTTAGTGTGCACAGAAAAGATGTAGACGTCTAGAGTTTTGTATTAGCCCTAAGGTTAAGATATCTTTGATATCTTTAATCCTTGTTATAGGTAGATAACACGTTCTATACTGATCATATAGAATTGGGGCTTGGTTTGATTGTATTGAATGATATATGTTGAAGTCTTGTTATGATAACATTGATTTATTCTTATTTCGCTGCATATTATTATCTTTGTTATCATTGATCCTAGATCAAGATCTAAACAATCTAGATCTTGATCTTTATTACGTTATAACAATTGGTATCAGAGCCATGGTGGCTCATGATCTAGGATCTACAAGGTTTTCAAGTCTTACAAAGAAGATTTTGAAAAGTAGGGTTTTCAAATTTTCTGTTCGTCACTTTCTACACAACCATGGTAAAAAATTCGGATCTCATTCGTTAACCATTCAATCATCGTGAAATTTGAAATGTAGGTTTATAACACATAGACGCACATTCTGACTGGAGGAATTTTTGATCTGAGCTTTTGATTGAGAGATCTATAAAGTCGAAATCTGCTGCTGAAACCGTATGGTTTTTTTTCGAACAGCTGCAGTAAATCGATCACTGTATCTTCGTCATTCAACGAATATTCATGATTTTTGGATATGTTATTCAATACATATGTTTCTACATTGTTTAAAAATTTCATTGTGATCGAATATTTCTACATAGAGATATTAAAATTCAAATCTGCTGCAATACGTTTATGGTTTCTTTCGTGCAGCTGAAGTCAGAAAATTACTGTAGATTCGTTAACCGTTGGACCGACTTGTTTTTTGGATATATGGTTAATGAAACATTGATGGACTTCGTGTTAAAATTTGAACTTCATTGGATACGGCATCAAGGAGATACACAGTTACAAAGTTGCCACTGCTCAAACCCAACCGCTGCTAGGTTTGTACCACTGTTTGTACAACGTTGCCACTGGTAAAAGGTTTGTACCACTGTTAGTACAAGCTTACCGCTGTTAGTACAAGCTTCCCGCTGTTAGTACGAAGTAGCCACTGCTCGTCAAGCTTACCACTGCTAGAACATTCTTACCTCTGCTTGTACAAACTATCAGTGCTTACCACTGTTAGAAGGTCTTTAACACTGTTAGTACAAGCTTACCGCTGTTAGTACTAGCTTCCCGCTGCTAGTACAATCTTACCACTATTATTACAAGCTTCCCACTGCTAGTACAAACTTGCCGTTGCTAGTTAGTAGTTGCCACTGCTAATGTAATTTTACCACTGCTTGGTATCGATTACCACTGTTAGTCATTTTTTAAACACTAATGCGGAATTAGTGATACTCATCATGGATGGTACTATATGGTATTCGTTGCTATTATTGGATGGTTATCCGTACAGTTCTTATGGTTACTTTATAAGAAAAGTTTGGATCTCGAATGGAATTGTTATCTATAACAATTTATTCTTATAGATTCTATGGCTTGTTTTGAAGATTATTTGAAGATATGATAACGAAGAAGATTGATTATTGCTTATTTGATATTGGAGTTGAGTTTTACAGGTGTGTATCTTATCATATCTCAAAGTGGGGTGTTACACTTTGAAGATAACTTGTTTGGTTTGTATGGTGACGACGAAGACTTGACAAATCTAGCAAAAGTGTGTGATTTACAAACTGATGATGCTCAATGCTCACATTTGCTATCACTTGAAGGAGTTATGGTGTGCTCAGTGACTTATTATGAAGAATAAGGATTTTTGTCAAAGAGATTGCGATCTACTTATACATTGGAATATAAGTTCAACGTCGTGGTTAGTGCAAGATATAAGGTACAAGTTTGGAAGATTTAACTTCTTTATTAAGTTTGTTATACTTTATTTTCTTCATCGGTGATCATTACAAAGAGCCAACAAAGTTCGAGATTCAAGAGATGGTTAACATATTGATTTGAGGGGAAGCTTATCGAAAAAGTGTTTAACCATCAGAAGATGTTCATGCATAATTATTTGGGGATAAAGGTTTTATTAATACTTCTAGGTATATATTATTACTGCTAGTGTAAGTTTCTAATGATCAAATTCATTATTCTTATTATGCGTCATGGAGGGTAATTTGAGACATTAGAAGATTGGATTAGTAGTGTAGTATATAGCATGTAGTTGTAAAGATTCAAGTTGCTCATCTTCACAAGATCCCTATTGGATTATGACAAAAAGGGGAAGAAAGGATTTGCAGCTTATTGTGCATGGCATGACATGTTTACAAGAAATCAAGAATTAAGGGTAAGTTTATGCGAGAAGGTGTTTATTCTGTCATCATCAAATAGGGGAAGATTGTTGGGAATTATAGATTTGATGATACAAAAGAACCAAAAGATGAAACAAGAGGGACTAAAGATGAACTTCTTATATTTAGTTAGTTTCCTAATACAATTATGATTTCTTTGTAAACCTAGATATCTCTATTATATAAAGAGGTATTAGGCATGGTTTTTAGTGTGCACAGAAAAGATGTAGACGTCTAGAGTTTTGTTTTAGCCCTAAGGTTAAGATATCTTTGATATCTTTAATCCTTATTATAGGTAGATAACACGTTCTATACTGATCATATAGAATTGGGGCTTGGTTTGATTGTATTCAATGATATATGTTGAAATCTTGTTATGATAACATTGATTTATTCTTATTCCGCTGCATATTATTATCTTTGTTATCATTGATCCTAGATCAAGATCTAAACAATCTAGAGCTTGCTCTTTATTACGTTTTAACAAATTATAACTCCGGGAATAACATCACAAAGTGAGGTGTGTCCAGCAGCTATATTTTCCAATGTACGTTAAATGTTCGATTCATAACTTGAGTTTTACAAAACTTCACAGACTGTGTAAGTAGGGGATTCAAAGGTAACAAAGATATCCAACTTTTCCGATTAGTCTCCTCAGTTTTGATTTTGTTATTAACGAGATATGCCCTGACACATTTGACTAAATTTTCTGATCGGAAACAGAGGTCTGCTATGTACTTTTATCTTGATTATTTAAAATAGTAAATTACAGAAATAAGATGCAAGGCTTACATATTCATAAACTAGACTTAAAATACTTCAGTTTAGGGCCAATAAATATGAGATTTCATTAAGAAATGGGTTCGTTATAGCCGATCTATGTTGGAACATGTTTGTGTGACAACGGTTCTAGCTTGTAATAGTATTTAGTTTGTAATCAAGTCTTGTACATTGATCTTAATGTTGATATTGGATATATTAGTTTGTGGTAATATTTATTATATATATATATATATATACATATATATATATATAAGTATGTTTTTATATATATATCAACATTAAGATCAATGTATAAGTATGTTTTTATATATATATCAACATTAAGATCAATGTATAAGTATGTTTTTATATATATAAGTATTTTTTTATATATATAAGTATTCGACAAATATTAAACTGCGAATTCAAGCTGCGATGTGAACTAAGTTGTGACACCCGGTCAAAAAGGGCCAAAATTAGCGGCTAATTTAAACCTTAAATATTCGTACTCAGTACGTATTAAAATAAAAGTATCTGGATATTATATATGTATTTATATATATATATATATATATATATATATATATATATATAATAAAATGAATAAGTAATAATCATGTACAAACAAATATGAAAGAGCGTAATCTCAAATACGGACGTTGGTGCTAAATATTTTTAAATAATGTATTATTTATGAGAATAATAATTATTTAACTTGGATAAATAAATAGAATTATATTTTGTTCTATTTAAACTGTGTTATACTTAGTTGAAACCACAATAAACAAGTTACCAAATTTTAATTCCAAGATAGTATTTTTATAAAATACTTCAACTCGAAAATATTTCAAAAGAACGTAATAAATTTTAGAACTTAAAATAACGCACTATGTACATCGAAAACTATCCGTCAAAGTGAGCTAAAATAAAGATATAATTTTATACCTCATTAAAAGTATTTTTATAGAATACTTCAATTGAAAACTTATACGATTATCTTTTTAGAAATTTATTATTTGGAAAGATTATACTACATTACAATCGGGTACGCGAACATGGGTATAACAAACCCACCAACCTCAATTATTGGAGCCGGTTTATACCGACTCCAATAATGCATAATACACACACGCACACTCTGCTCTCTGCTCTACTCTTGGTCTCCCTCTCTTCTTCCTTTCGAATTCATCATCAAATCAAACAACAACAACAACATCATCTTCATAATCATAATCATCATCTTGGATCATCGTCATCATCAAGCTCATCATCATCACCTCACGGCTCAAATTTTTGAATTGTAAGGAAACTCTCAATTTTACTTTAATTTCGTGATTTACAAGTTTATATCATCATGTATTAGCATTCTATTAAATTGATTGTATGCGAAAATGGATTTCAAACTGGTTTTGTGAATTTGCTGCACGAACAGACCCAGAAACCAAACCATGATCCGGCGGATCCTGATCCGGCGGATCACCACTAAAACCTTCGAATCCGGTGGATTCAGATGAATTCGGCGGATTCCTTTCCATTGTCACTAATCTGGCGGATTCCCTTCCATTGCCACTAATCCGGCGGATAGCCTTCCTGAGCTGGCGGATCCTTTTCAAAATCGACCGATCCGGCGGATCACATACCTGATCTGGCGGATACTTGTCAAAAACAGAGTATACTCTTCGCAATGTAACAGCTTTATACACTCACGGATAATTGTAAACAATACTTTACACAAATGAATGGGTTATTTATATACGAAATAAACATTATTATATTTTGGAATATAATCTCGAGTCGCCACCAACGGGCCGTACATTTTTACAAACCTTGAACGGAAATACAATTTAAACACTCAAATGCAATTAAGGCGAATAAACAATATTACGGACGAATGTACGTATAACGGTAGTGATCTATATAGATGTTCACTTATATATGACCTTATATGCTTCGGGCGTTAGGAGGTCTCGGACTGTTCATTCCATATCGGATATTCATTGCTCAGTGACTCAGGTGAGTCTCACAGCCCCACTTTTATTGCTTTAACTGATTTAAAACTTGGGGTGAGATACAACGCTTACTTGTTTTCGTGATCACTGTTATTTGGTTAGTTAATTTAATTATTAACTCAGTTGGTTATCATTGTCGGTCTTGATTTTCATTGTTCGGGTAATGCATGAGTGTTTTAATACGGGAAAGTCCTCATCATTGGATGGTTCTTTAACTTAATAAGGCACGATTACTAAAAGATAGATCTATCATGGGAGTGACGTCCCCGTTCGGGTTGCTAGCTACAACCATGTACAAACGGGCATTTTAGTAATTGTTATGGTTGTTGACTCCATTCGGGAGGCACAAATCGGGTTAGGCCTCGAACCATGGCTTAATGCAATACAAATATCATTGTCGGTAAATCTAGTCGGTAACCTTAATTGGTTTAATCATTGTTCAGAAACCTTAATTGGTTTATCATTGTTCAGTTAATTTATTTAATCATTGTCGATTTTAAATTGTTGGATAATCATGTTGATCACATCAATGTTTTAAGTTAAACCTGTGAGATTCACCATCTTTATAGCTGACCTTTTAGTGTTGTATTCTCAGGTGATCAGCAACAGTAGGATGACCCTCAGGATAAGCTATCTACTTATGAGTCGCATGCATTTATTTAAGACATAAAGATTTTCTAGCATTATCTTTTGTATAATGGTTATGTATTAAAATCTTCAAAATTCAATTGCGAACTTGCTATCATTGTAAACTTATGACTTAAACTTTGTATTACTTTTGTAAAATGTATAAATGTCTCATGTAGAGTCGTTTGTTGTAATCTTGGTGTTTTGATATTTGATTAGTCACACCCAAAATCATCGCTTCCGTAAATCATGAAATCGGGGGTGTGACATGAGTTATCAGTTCGCAAGGTGGTAACTGAATCGAGTCAGTTCGTAGGACTCATGGGCTGCGAACTGAGTTAGTTCGCAAGGGCCAGACCTGCGAACTTAGACGTGAATATATATGATTTCGGTATAGAAAACCCTAACACTTTACAATCTGCGAATTTTGCTTCTGCAAAAAAACCCTACGAATTTCTAAGTATTCTACGCCTCGTTCTTGATCGGTTATATCTATTAACAATCAAGATTAAGGTATATTATTATTATTATCATGAATATATCGTGATACCAAAGTTATATCCGTATAACTAGTATATTGAAGGATTCCGCACCTCAATATTAAGATAACCTCGTTATCGATATACAGAACTAGGGACTTACAACTGGTATCAGAGCTTTCGGGCTTAATACGTTGTGGTTTGAGGTTATTTGGATTAAATAACTAACAATCTTGGGTTGTTTTACGTAAGTTTTACGACAAAAAGTTATTTCTGGACATTTTTAGGTAGATTTAAGTTCGAAATCTTTAGGTTTAAACGTAAACACACTTAGAATTTTCATTTTTAGGGTTAACAGCCGTATTTGCGAACTGAAATGTATATTGCGAGCCGAACTGAACTTTACGAACTGAGATTTGCAAAGTGAGCTGAGCTTGCGAATTGAATTGGGTTTGCGAACTCAACAACATTTGCGAACTGATTTGGACTTGCGAACTGAGTTTCTGGGAAGTGAACTTAGAGTTGCGAACTGAACTGTGATTTGCGAACTAAACTTTCTGAGTTCGCAATTTTGACTGATTTTTCGTCTTTTTGACCAAATTTAAGATGTCTAATCTTAGCCGAATGATAGAGATGGACCATGAGGTGGGAAAATCAAATGTTCCACCTAAGTTACTCACCCTTGATGACTATTATGGGTGGAGAGACCGTTTTGAGTCCTACTGTCATTTTCATGACCTTATGAAATGGGAGTGTATCACTCATGGATACACTGATCCAACTCAACAGGTACAGGGAACTTCCAAATTTGTGGTTCTACAATATAATCGTATGAATGAAGAACAGAAGGAAAGTTACAAAAATGAAAACCGAGCACATTCATGCATTAAAATGTGTCTACCTAAGGAAGTCAATCATCTGTTTAAATCCTTTTACACTGCTAAAGAGTTATGGTTAGCTCTAGAGAAGAGGTGCGATGGAAGTCCTCAGATGAAAGAAGGCAAAAAGGATTTGTTAAAGAAACAATTTGTCGTCTTTAAAGCTTTCAAAGGAGAGGAACTTGATGCTTACATCACTCGGTATTATCACCTTCTGAGTGAGCTAGATAACCATAAGATTGCAGTAAATGATCAAGACAAAATAAACAAGTTTCTTGAAGGTTTACCGCAAAGATGGGAAATGCATGGAGTGATAATCAAAGATAATGAGGATCGCTATGCATCCATGACTCTGGAAGATGCAATAGACAAACTCAGAGGATATGCATTCACTAAGAAAACAAGGGATGCTGATAATGATCAGGTTCAAGATCCTAAGCTATACTTTGGTAAGGCTAGTCCCTCTGATGCATCTGCAAGTTCCACTACTGCATTGCTAGTTGGTGATATTACTGAAAACAATATTGAACTTATCTCTGAAGATTTGTGCTATACTGCTACTGGAAGTGAAAAACAAAGCAAAGTAACTGAGAAGTCCACTCAAAAGCATCATAAGATGCCTATGCGTGTGAAATCCACTGAACAACAACAGTCTATTCTTGCTTCGTTTGTTGCTTCATATGAAAATCACATCCAAGGAAAGATTAATGATCCAGCCACATTTGATGAGGATTATGACCAAGTTGATCCTAATGACTTAGAAGAAATGGATCTCTAGTGGCAACTGGCTATGGTGTCAAGGAGAGTTAAAAATTTCTTGAAGCGTACTGGAAGAAAACTTGTTGGTAACAAAGTTGGGTTTGATAAATCCAAAGTGAAATGTTTTAACTATCAAAGTTATGGACATTTTGCTAGGGAATGTCAAAGACAAAAAGTTCACCAAAAGAATGAGAATAATCAAAGCTCGGGTAAGTCTTTAGCTTCCAAGGCTTTGGTAGTTCAACAGTTAGTTGGATGGATGTTATGATTGGAAAGCAATTTCCGAAGAGGCTCTAATGGCTGAGATTATGGATGAAGAAAAGACTACTGAATCGACATCTTATATGCGTGAAGCTGAAGATTCTAAACTTCAAGTACCAGACATGCAAGAGAAGCCTAGTGAAGATAGTATACTCTACATGGATTCAACTGAGCATTTGAGTCCAGAAGACTTTGTTGCTCACATGGCTGAAATAAATACTGATAAAAAGAGGACTATGAACGTAGATAGCTGGTGGTATGTGGACAGTGGATGCTCAAGACACATGATAGGTGAAAGAAGTCTATTAAAAGACTTCAAAGGAGGATTAAAACAACGTGTTAATTTCGCTGGTGAAAAAGGAGGTGTAATAACTGGGAAAGGAAAAGTTTCTAACTGAACTTTGACTCTTGAGGATGTGAACTATGTTGAAGAACTGGTTCACAACCTAGTGAGTGTGTCCCAAGTCTATGATAAAGGTCATCCAATTCATTTTAATGAAAAGGATACTTTAATTCTGAAGCCAGGATTTATAAATCCCCGAGGATTGGATATTAATGAGGGCACCAAGGAAGAAGGATATTTATGCCATAAACATGGGTGTTCCTAACACTTCAATGGTGTCGACATGTTTGTTATCCAAAGCTTCAGAAACAGACTCATTATTTTGGCATAATAGGATGGCACACCTGAACTTTCGCAAAATGAATTATATAACCAAAAATGGTTTGGTTCTAGGTGTTCCACAAAAACATTTTGAGTTTGAAGATAGGTGTGTTCCTTGTAAGAAAGGAAAGCAGCACAAGAAAGCACACAAGTCTAAAACAGAAAATTCTATATCCTCGCCATTTGAACTGCTACATATGGATCTCTTTGGCCTAATAAGAAAGAGAAGCATAGGTGGCAAGTGGTACTGTTTAGTTGTTACCGATGATTACTCTAGATTCTCTTGGGTATTCTTTTTGGTATCTAAGGATGAATCCACTAGAATACTTATGAAATTCTTAGATCTAGTAGAGAATACTTATAGAATACGGATGAAGAGTATTCATAGTGACAATGGAACTGAGTTTTAAAAACTCAACTCTCAATGTCTATTGTTTGAGAAAAGGAATCAATCATCAATTCAGTGCACCGTATGAGCCACAACAAAATGGTGTTGCTGAAAAGAAAAATAGAACATTGATCGAAGCTACTAGAACAATGCTTGCAGATTCAAGGCTTCCAGTCATTTTTTGGGCTGAAGCAATGAATACAGCATGTCACATTTTAAATAAGGTTCTTACAGTAAAACGGCTTAATAAAACATGTTATGAGATTTTGAACAATAAGAAACCTAACTTGAAAGGATTTAAACCCTTTGGAGTTAAGTGCATGATATTGAAAACACAAACTCAACCAAAGTTTGGTGAAAAAGATGATGAAGGATACTTCCTAGGTTATGATGCTAATTCTCCAAATAAGTGTGTCTTTAATATTGTCACAGGACGTCTTGAAATAGCTTATAACATTGAAGTTACTAGCTATTCCTACGATACTCATAAGGGATTGGATTGGCAGTTTAATTACTCAGATCTCTTCAAATCATTCAATATTCCTCTCAGTGATGAAGTAATCAGTTCAGAATGTGATGACACTATTTATGTGGATGAAGAAATCAGCCTAATCCCTAGGTCGAATATTCCTATCACTGTTACTGAAGAGACTACTGTTGACACTGAAACAGAGGATATCCCTCAAAATTCGGATCATCATATTGATGAAAATGTTGGTGAGAATAGTTAGATACCTCCTATGTAGGAAATTAATACTAATCTGGAAGATGAGATAGTAGTTGAACCCGTTTCTACATCACGTATAAATAAGGATCATCCAACGAGTCAAATTATTGGTGATCTAAATTTAGGTGTAAATATGAGAAATGAGTTATCTAGAAGTACTAGTTTGTTTACTTCTATAGTTGAAGCTGGAGAATATCATCAGTGTATGTATTCTTGCTTTATCTCACAAGAAGAACCAAAGAATGTACAAATTGCCTTAAAAGAGAACTCATAGGTAGAAGCCATGGAAGAAGAACTATCCCAATTCAAGAAACTTGAAGTTTGGGAATTAGTTGATCTTCCACCTGGTGAATACCCGATTGGTACTAGATGGGTATTTAAGTGCAAGAGAGATGATCGGGGAATTGTGATCGTAATAAAGCTCATCTAGTGGTTCAAGGTTTTAACCAAGAAGAAGGCATTGACTATAATGAAGTGTGATATCGCGTAAAAAGTCATATTTTTACTACTGATATCTCTCATTCTAGAACGATTCTTGGCATTTTAAACATAAAAACAATACAAATCAATGATATTATGCCGAGATGGTCAAAACAAGGTTGCACGATAAAAATCAAGCAAAACAGATGAAAAACGAAGATTCCACGCACGTTTGAGGATTCAAGGCATCAAAATGAGATTTCAAGACAAAAGTGCCCATCATCAACATCCATCTCATCCAAGATGTTCATTTTCAGATTACGAATCCAACAGAAGAAGAATCAACAAAAACGGATGAAGAATGAAGATTCTACGCCCGCTGGAAGATTCAGATGATTCGTATGCAAAATCTGCAGATAGGAGACATATTTTTGGGATATCTTTTCATCAAAGTCTTCGTTTTTGAATTATGAATCCAACGCAAAAAGAATCAACGCAAACGGACGCATAACAAAGAAGATACGCGCGAATTAAGCAACGCAGCGAAAGACGACGGACCGGGGCGGGTGGCAGCCAGCCGCCGCCGGCCAGCCACCAGCCGCCGCCGGCCTGCTGGTGGGCGGCGCCACCCCCATCCACCTGTCTCGTTTCCGATTTTTGGTCCTTGGGTGTACCCGGTGCACCACCTTTCACTTTTTTTCTAATGTGAGCCTAGGAATGCTAACCTGAGCCACTTTTCACCTATAAATAGCAACCCTTAGACCTCATTTGAAAACACCATCTTTTAGCATCTTCACATCTTTACACACCTACATTTAGATATCTTTCCTTCTTTGTAATTTTAATTCCTCCTAGTTAATTAGACTAGCTAATTAAATAATCAAGGAAGATTTGTACGGAGGTGCTCCGGGACACATATTTTAGCTACGAGTTATTGTACTTCTCTCCAGGTGTTAATCTATATTCCATATTTAATATGTTTATTCTTTCTTTAATAAATTTAAATATGCATGCTAGAATTGCATTGATTTACTAAATAACTCAATTGTCTGCTAAGATAGTCGTTTAGGAAAAGTTTAAGTATGTGATTGTACTGTATGTCATGAGATTGTGGATGCTTTATATTATAAATAGATGTAGGAATTGAATCTTTATCGTTTATCTTCCCAACTCATGTTGTGAAAAAAAGTTTATCCAAAAATGAACGTAGCTAACTCATAGGGTATAGGTCACTTAGTTATACTATGTTAGATTGAATCATTGAGCTCAGCATGGCCGGTGTTCTCTGGACCATACTAGGATCTAAGAGACATGGAACATGGGAATAGAGGTAGATTAAGATTTAATTCGGACAGACGATATTTTTGAGACAACTTTCGGAATATCCTCGACTTAGATAACACTTTTGTACGCTTAAATTAAACTATTGCCTTGATTATCTTATTGCATGTTCTTGTTTAATTGTTGCCTTAGGATTATCATGATAATAAGATATATTTAGCCCTTAATCATCGTGAAATAATGTGATGGCCCTTATTTGACTGTTCTTCGATATAGTACTGGAAACGCATATGGCTGAGTACAAATGTATGGAAGTCGAGAATGACCGAAGGTAGTCATGTTATGAATCGATTAACAAACGTGTTACTTAGGTTTCTATTCTTAGTATAAACCATCCCTGTTTTCTTGCATACTTGAGTAATGTTGATAATTTGTATGAATAAGTGATGACATACTATCCGACCGTCTAGACCGGTTATTCCAACCTGTTCCGGCGAGGGTAAAACCCGTCTACAAGATTGTTTATTCAACAAACTGTGCCATGATTCGGACGTCTCTGATGACCGAGATTGGGGAATAGGATTTGAGATTAACTGTTGGATAATATGGACATGCATTTGAGAGAACTTTCGGTGTATGTTTTAATATATTCTGCAACCCATGTGACATTCTATTTGCCTGATTGTGGACACCTCCGCGTTAGCCCAAAAGAAGGACTATAGAATAGCTCACATTAACCTACAAATTTATCCTCATTAGAATTCCTTTTATTTAACTTCACTTAAACCACTTCATAGTAGACAATCGCTTTAATTGCTGAACGCCCGAAGTAACCTTCACCTTTTAGTTTATCTTAAATTTAGTTTTAACTTAGAAAAAAAAAAAAACCAAAACCATCTTTCTGAGCCCCAACTAAATTCATAATTGTTCCTAAACCCTCCTAGTTTCAATTCGTCGTGCTTTGAAGAACGACTCTAGGTCATACTTATCATTTGCTAGCCCTTAGATTAGCAATAATAGTAACCCTAGGCCCCAACCTTACAAATTAAAAACCCACTGATGTGCTGCATCTCCATTAGAAATTCCACCGACCGGTGTGCAGCGCAACAAAGTGTTTGCACCTGTTGCTAGACTTGAGGCAATTAGGCTATTCTTAGCTTTTGCAACATTCAAAGGAATTAATGTTTATCAATTGGATGTTAAAAGTGCCTTTTTGTATGGCAAGATTAGAGAAATGGTGTATGTTTCTCAACCACCTGGTTTTACTGATCCATCATATCCTGATAGAGTATATCGTTTAGATAAGGCTCTATATGGATTACATTAAGCACCCAAGATGTGGTATGAAACACTATCATCGTATCTACTTGAGAATGGATTTACAAGAGGATCAATTGATAGTACACTTTTTGTCAAATGGAAGAATAATGACTTTTTACTTGTACAAGTATATGTTGATGACATTATCTTTGGATCATCTGTTGAAAAGATGTGTCAAGAATTTGAGAAAGTCATGAAGAAACGTTTTGAAATGTCTGCAATGGTAGAGTTGAATTTCTTCTTAGGATTGCAAGTTGATCAAAAGAAGGAAGGATTCTTTGTTCATCAATCTAAATATACTTCAGAGTTATTAGAGAAATTCAAGATGGATGAAAATAGAATATATTATACTCCCATACCAGTCAATCATGGACTTGGTCCCGGTACATCGAGAGATCAGGATGTGGATCCTACTCTTTATAGGGTCATGATTGGATCACTAATGTATCTTAATGCATCTGCGCAAGATATCAAGCCACTCCTAAAGAATCTCACATGCAAGTTGTGAAACGGATTTTTCGTTACCTCAAGGGGAAGCCTAACCTGGGAATTTGGTATCCTTCTGATGGAGACTTGAATCTTGTTGCTTACACAGATTCCGATTATGGAGGATGCAATCTAAATCGAAAGTCAAAAACTGGTGGATGTCAGTTCTTAGGAGGAAGATTGGTGTTGTGGCAGTGCAAGAAGCAAACCTCAGTAGCCATTTCTACATGTGAAGTTGAGTATGTTGCAGCTGGCAGATGTTGTTTTCAAATTCTTCGGATTCAACAGCAACTGCGAGACTATGGTTTAAATTTGAAGAACACTCCTATGATGATAGACAATGAATTGACGATGTCCATCACTAACAATCCAGTCAAGCACAGTAAGATGAAGCATATTGATATTAGACATCATTTCATTCGTGATTGTTATGAGAAGAAGATGATACAATTAGGTAAGGTTCCGACTGCGGATAACTTAGTAGACCTGTATACGAAGGCTTTTGATAGAGCACGGTTCGAGACCTTGGTTCATCTAAACGGAATGAAAAACGCAGAGTAACTAGTCTTCCAGGGGTATTTATGTAATTGTAATAGTTAGTAGTATTTCTATATTTAAAAAAAAAAAAAAAAAGGGTGGCGTATGGCATTCATTTGCTTGTTACCTGAGGGGAATCGTCGCCCAACAAAAATACAAAAACAAAAGTTTAAGTTTTTGTTTGCATAAGGGAAATGATAGTACATTAGGAGAATAAGCTTGATTATAATAATTTTGAGTACTTAAGATTGATATGTTAGTAGGTTCATTTAAGTTTATGGCTATTTTACTAAGTATATATCTATATTTATTTTTTTATACATCTTTTTCCACAAGATATAATTTTTATTTTTTAAAATCTAGATAGCTTCTTCATACGATATACTGGTAGGCAATTTATATTAAAATTTCTAAAGCTTTTAAGAAGTATTAAGATACATGGGTATTATCTGGTGTGACTATTATGTGATGTATGACAATTGTCTTAATTGTTGAAGGATAGTATTTCCATGCGCTGTGAATATGAAGAAAATGAAAAATGGTATGAAAAATATATGGTTATTAACTTAGCTAATGATTTCTCTGTTGTACGTGAGTACATACCTGAAGCTATTAGCTAGGTCAATAATCTCAAACATGTAGTGCACATACTAAGGGATCCTCTGTTGTATGTCAGTACAGACCTGAAACCACTTATATCTTCACTATGAGTTTATTTTTCAAAATATAAATCATATAAGTGTACTTTATGTACCTTAGTTATAAATTCAGTGTTATGTGTTTTACTTGAATTCACAGTATATCATGTAATGGAAAACACTAGTTTATACTCATTCTAATAATAATAAAGTATGCTTAGAAATTTGAGTATAAATTGTTTATATAATTAATAATATCAGTAATCGTCTTGAACTATCTAATAATTATTCACATCTGTGAATAGCATGTTTTCAATTATACTGTGTGGATAAAGGTAACTAAGATAAAATATTATAAATATAAGTATGTAAATGGTAAAATAAGTGGTATTTATATGAACTTCTTGAGGTAAGTATACTAACAATCATCTTAGACTTTAAAATATTAGGATTTTAGAGCTTATTCTTACTAATATGATCCCTTAGCAGATAAAATCTTAATCTCCAAAGTTTTATATTTGTTTAGTTTTTCTTTGTGTATTCTTATGATAGTTAATAATAAGGTACTCGATACCACTTTTTGTATACATTTAGTTTTCTCTTTATGTTTAATAAAGTTTTATTTTATTTTATTTCATAATTTAATTTTTCCCTTGGAAATAAGTTTTATTTTATTTTAAGACTGTTATTAATAATTTAAAAATGAGTTGGTTGAAAATAATATTGAATTTTCATGCTCGTTTCTATTTATACTAAGTGTACAATTCACATTTTCGGTCAATTCTGCGAAGTTGTCTAGTCAAAGTTGCAAATTGAGACTAAATTAAAAAAGGGAACAGTACGGTGCGAACCCACTCACTTTCCCAAACGATTTGCAAACTGAGATTTGCTGCGGTGCGAACCGAACCTTATATTTTCATCTTTTTCGATTATTCATGTACGAGGAACATTTTCACTCCGTGGACTTTGTAGTACTTTTGATTACACACATTTTGAGGTACATTACACTCAATTTAACCGAGTATTCATCGAGTAATATGAGTTTTTAGTTCTCGAAACCCTCGGTTTAAATATTCGATCGATTAACTACGATTTAATGGATTAAATATCATAGAAATCTTAGATTATATTAATCGAATGATGTAGAACACAATTACATCAATGGGTTGTTGTAAATCTTCACAGATTTTCGATTTGGTTCGATTTTCACTCCGCATGAGCGTCTGCGAAGTGAGTTCAATCTCACTTCGCAACTCGCTGATGCGAAGTGAATAAGGTTGACTACTTTGACTTTTTAACTTGCGAGATGAGTTGCGAATTGAGATTGGTTGACTCGTTGACCCATTGGCTTGCGAGCTGAATGGTCTTGCGAGTTGAACTACGTTGACTTCATTGACTAGGCTTGCGAGTTGAGAGGTCTTCAAACTGAACTCAGCTCGCGTTGACTCGTTGACTTTTGATTTGCGAGTTGAGTTGCGAACTCAGCAGTTTGCGATTTGAATTTTTTTTTAAAAAAAATGTGTATCGTTTTTGATTTGTGACAACTATTACAAGTTATTTAATACACGTTTTAAGATTTACAACATTGTGTTGATAAGTTATCTATTATTTATATTAATTTCGTATTAGACTTAAGTTTATATAAGTAAAGACGATCAAAATATATTTAAATAATTTAAATACTTGTAGAAGTTAAGTAGATTATTTGGTCGAAAGTCTTCCGAGTCATTGAGTAGTTGAGCGGCGTGTCCCGATTTCTATCGGCAGTCGAATTCTCTAATATAACTTACTTTTTTTAATTTGAGAATTTTAATAAAATTAACAAGTTAAAGGATTCATGCGTTTTGGAACTTGTGATTCTTATGTTTTACAAGTTAGATACATATTCTTTTAAGTATTATATATTTATGGAATCTAATTGATAATTGAGTCAACAGTATTCAATAGGTCAATTAAGTTAAGTAAATTATAATTCTCATATAATACTTATCTATCATTTGTGTATGTTTTACAGATATGGCAGGTAGACAGTTTACGAGTACGCACAATGTACTTGTTAACTTAGATATTACGAGGAAGGGGAACCGAGAGTTGCAGATATTCTTACATTTTTGGCAAGGTCTTGTATTCGACATGCCATTACTGCTTCTCCACCACTTTCTCTGGCGATTCTCACGGATTTTTGGACAGACATTGTATATGATCCTTCTGTTATTCCACCTGTGATTAGAAAAACCATGAGTGGTCGTCCGATTACATTCTCTGGTACAGATATTACGTCTTGGTACAGAGGAGTAGGAGAACGGTCCCATAGAGTTTCCTGCGGATTTTATAGAGGGAGCTCTGGACAAGATGGGATATGTCGGTCCTACACGGGGTCGTCAGTTTCTGAAGGCCCTCATCTTCGGCCGATGGCGCTTTTTATGGCATGTTCTCATTACTGTTTTTGCACCCAAAAAGGGTGGATTTGACGAGATGCCGCCGACTTTGATGTCTGGCGTACTGTCCCTGATTTATAACAAACCATACAATTTTTCATCTTATCTTTTTGAGAATCTACATGCACAGATTACTGGACAGGTCAAGTCGACCTGTATGTTATATCCACGGTTCTGCATGCTGGTTATTCGTCATTTTCTACATGATCTTCCAGCATATCAGCCCACAGCATCTATTGATACAATCGGGCTTCGTGGATACAATGCGGCATTTAATGTCGATTCTCGTCGTCCTGAGCACTTGAGACCGCGGACGAGAAATCTTTTTCGATTTTTGATCAATCCACTCTATGTTGATCCACCTAACAATGGTTGGGAGGATGATGTTGCTGGTGCTGGTCCACCTGCTGAGCCTGTTGCTGATGTGGTTCCACCTGAGGCACCACAGGATCTTTTGGAAGATGTACTTATCCAGGCAGGGCAGCAAGGACATCACGTTGTGCCTGAGATTGCTGCACAAGTGGTTCAAGGGGTGTTGGGTCACCATGATGATGCCACTGATCCAGTTTTACAGGCAATTGAGCAATATGTTGCTCCTACAGAGGTACTTATCTTAAATCTTATGTACCTTGCATATTGTTATATATGATATGGAGACTTAGATGATCGAGCTTTATGCTAATCATAAGGTCTAATTATCATTTTAAACAGGACCCGGAGGATGTATACCCAAGGGTTGATAGATCAGGGAGTTATAGACCTGAAGGTGTATCTATTCAGGTATTATGATTTTACTTATATAGAACTCGTATGATTGGGCTTAATGCTAATCATAAATGTTTAATATAATTCATACTCAAGATACGGAGGTTGGACCCTCTGGTGGTCAAGATGGTGGTACTACTTCTGATTCCGATGATACACCAAGTCCACCACATCATACTATTCATTATCAATCTCGTATGATTCCGGATCCGACTTTGACAGAGAAGCGTAAAGCTAAGGAAGTAGATCCGGATTTCACTCTGCGAGATGAAGACACGGAGGACGATGATGACCATCCTTTAAAGTCAAAACAATGAAAGCTAATAAGGGCTTTTACACCTAATTTGACTATTGGTGAAGGTTAGTTTTTATAATCTTCATAGTATTTTAATTCTTAGGTTTATGCATGAGTTATCAACTGAGATAGATTTCTGTAACAGTTCCTCAAGCTAGACCTAGAGCTGAGTCTAGGACAAGGTCACAGGAGACAGAACTAGTCTCACGGCCTATTGAGGTATGAGATATGTGTTTATTTTCTTATATTTGAAAATTCAGAGATAGAGACAGTTGAGTCTGTGACTATAATTGATAATATTATTGGTTTATGTTGAACAAAAGGAGCTTGTTGAGTTGGTACATCCGGAATCATTTCCAACTACCAAAGTGAGCAAATTTGCAGCTAGTCTTCTTATGGCAGCTTTGACTCATACCTCTCAACCACTTACTTCTGATTCACACATCGCATCACTCACACCACCTGGACCGACGAGCATCTCTGTTACTCCTACGACGGATGCTGAAAGGATTACATCCTCAGAGTCGAGAGTTAAGGAGTTAGAGAAGCTTACTTCAACGATCCAGAGTTGGTCGCCCAAAATCTTCTCTCTGCAAAGCAGATGACTCAACAAAGTGAGTCTTACAAGACACTGCTGGAGACTCATCTCACATTGTTACAAAACTTTACTACCTAGTGACTGAAGCTTGAACACTTAGAGCGTCTTGTGTTGAGAGTGAATTCGGGATAGTCAGCTCAAGGGGAGATATTGATATATCAAGAATCCGGTAGACAAGATGAGTTAAGAAAGAAGAGAGATGTTGATAAAGACGATGATCCCGGTGCTTCAAAAGATAGTGAGCTGGCTGGTCCTTCAACGACTAGCAAGCAGACTATTATTCAGGGGGAGTCTGATGAAGCGGGTAAAAGTGGTGATGATGTTGATACAAGCAATGTTGCACCAGTTGATGATGCTGGTAAGGAAGCTAGTTAGAAGTTGTATTGATAGATTGGATAATTATGACTTAGATTGATTGTAATATAACTTTTATATTAAGTTTCAATGAAAGTTTTTGTTTATTAAATTCTTATATGCTTTTAAAGATAAAGAAATTCTTAGAGTTGATTCTGAGAAATTAACTAAAGAATTTATATTATTATTACTGGAAATATACTTAGAAATTATTTGCAAAACAATTATAGATATATTAATTGTAATCTTAGATAGATTTTTGAAATCTATAAAAGATTAAGATTATGTAATAATTGTTTGATATTTTCATGATTGAAATGATAAAGGAATTTTAAGATTGATAAGTTACCAATAATAGAATTTAAATTGTTATTTAATTCATGTGTGTTTATCTCTTTGTAGAATTGGAGAAAATTAATTTGAGTGATTCTGAAAGTGATTTTGGAGATGAAGCTGAAATCGAGATTGATTATAATCTTGAAGAAGGTGAGTTTATTCCACCTGAAGATTGGATTTCTGTTCCTGAGATTATGGTAGATGAAGGTGTTGATCCAGATGTTGATATTGATGAACACATCGTGAATCCATCTAGGACAGAATTTGTAGATGATCAAGGAGAAAGAGTAGTCAATGTAGATGAAGATATCGATGACTCAACTGATTCTGATAAAGAAGATGATATTCTTATTCAAACTAAAAATCCAGCAGTTATATACAGGAAACTACCAAAGATAAACAAGAAGATTGGAGTATCTGAAGTAGATATTACTAGAAAGCGTGTTCCACATAGAGGAATCATCGGATGGTACTTTGATTCTGACTTGAAGCTCTTCGCTATCAAAAGGTTTGACGGAGTTCAATATTTTGAGAAGAAGCTTGCAGTTTTTAGTTCTCTTCCTAGATTTAAATTTCGAGACTTGGCTAGATTAGAGCTGAATAATCCTAGTAATGATGATTATGCAAAGTATGTTGCAAAGATTATCAGGACTGAGGTTGGATCGATGACATTTGAAAAAATTAAGCTAAGAATTGGAAGAACAATCAAGTTAAAGGAAAGAAGTGAAAGAACTGGAAGAAGACGTCGAAAGGAAGTATATCCAGCTGTCAAGTGTGTACAGCAGATCCTACTGAAAATAATGCCACAAGATATTCTGGGAAATATGAAATGTTGGCAGGTGGATTCACAGACTGGAGAAGCTGTCATGGTTGAAGCTGATGATGAAGTTGAAGGTGGTGAACGTGAGATCTTTAAATTTTATGACCATCTTCATCTAATGAATATGTCGAAGAAAGATTTGATAAAGTTAAATGAGAATAGAATTTTGACGACAGAAGCTTGGGGTGATGTAGCACGAGATTATCAAATGATGGTTAAGACTTGCATGTAGTTGAAGATCTATGTTGGAAGCAAGATATACAAGTGATTATCAAGGACAAACTTGAAGACAACTAGAGCTATTGTCAAGGGGGAGTCTGTTGGGACATGTTTGCGTGACAATAATTCTAGCATGTAATAGTATTTAGTTTGTAATCAAGTCTTGTACATTAATCTTAATGTTGATATTGGATATATTAGTTTGTGGTAATATTTGTTATGTATATATATATATAAGTATGTGTTTATATATATAAGTATTCGAAAAATATGAAACTGCGAAGATGCAAAGCTACCAATGACCTTCTGGGCAGAAGCAATTAGCACTGCTTGTTATGTCCAGAACAGGGTATTAGTTGTTAAGCCTCACAACAAGACACCTTATGAGTTATTTTTAAATAACAAACCTTTGGTTAGTTTTCTTAAACCATTTGGTTGTCCTGTTACTATCTTGAATACCAAAGATCACTTAGGCAAGTTTCAAAGCAAAGTTGATGAGGGATTCTTTGTTGGATACTCTTTTCAAAGAAAAGCATACAGAGTTTTCAACAGTAGAACAAGAATTGTGGAAGAAACCTTAGATGTGACCTTTAATGAACACACACCAAATTCTTTAGGTAAAGGTCCAGCACATCTATTTGACATTGATGCATTAACCAAATCTTTTAGATATATGCATGAGTCATCAATTGCAGGTACAAGTACAAATGTGAATGCAGGTACATCTACTGGTCAACAACCAAGCAAACCACCACAGTTTGTTTTGTTTCCAACATGGCTACCTGACCCACCTGCAGTACTTGAATCTTCCACCCCTGATCAACAACAGAGTTCAGTTCCCATTTCATCAAATTTGGATGATAATGGTGCAGATGATGATGGAAATGCATCATCAAATCCAGAATGCTCTCAACAAGAAGAAGCATCACATGAAGATGCACAAGAAGAGCAACAACCAGCAAGGTTGGAGGTGTCAGAATCAAGTGGTCAAATGATTCAAGAAGACACAGATCTGGTTCACAATCTGACCAATCTGGAATCTGGGATAGAAATGGCAGCTGGTCCACAGTATCAAGCTCATAAAAGTTACATGCCATTGGACAATGTCATTGGAGCAATTGATGCTCCTATGCAAACAAGAAGGTCATCTAAAACTCTTGATGAAAATGCAAATTTTTCTTTGTTTGCTTGTTTTCTGTCACAGATTGAGCCCAAGAAAGCTGTTGAAGCTTTGAAAGATCCAAGCTGGGTTGAAGCTATGCAAGAGGAGCTACTTCAATTCAAGATTCAAAATGTGTGGACTTTAATGGATCTACCCAAAGGAAAACGGGCTATTGGTACCAGATGGGTATACAGGAACAAAAAGGATGAAAGGGGCATAGTGATTAAGAACAAAGCTAGATTGGTTGCACAGGGATACACCCAAGAAGAGGGAATTGATTATGATGAGGTATTTGCACCTGTGGCAAGAATTGAGGCCATTAGACTGTTCTTAGCTTATGCTTCCTTCAAGAATTTTAAAGTATACCAAATGGATGTTAAGAGTGCATTTTTAAATGTGAAAATAGATGAAGAAGTATATGTATGCCAACCACCAGGGTTTGAGGATCCCAAGCATCCAGATAAAGTGCTCAGATTGGATAAAGCACTTTATGGACTGCATCAAGCTCCTAGAGCTTGGTATGATACTTTATCTGTGTATCTGCTGGATAATGGATTCAAAAGAGGTGCAATAGATAAGACTTTGTTCATCAAAAGAATTGAGAATGATATCCTACTAGTGCAAATCTATGTAGATGATATTATTTTTGGTTCAACAAATGACAGTCTGTGCAAAGAATTTGAATCACTTATGCATCAGAAATTTCAGATGAGTTCAATGGGAGAATTGACTTTCTTTCTTGGTCTACAAGTGAAGCAGAAAGAAGATGGTATCTTCATAAGTCAGGATAAATATGTTAAGGACATTTTGGATAAGTTTAAGCTCAGTGATGCAAAGATTGCAAGCACTCCTATGGAAACACACAAGCCATTACTTGCAGATCTTGAGGGGGAGAGTGTTGATGAACATCTCTATAGATCCATGATAGGTTCACTGATGTATCTCACATCTAGTAGACCAGATATCATGTTTGCAGTATGTGTGTGTGCAAGATTTCAAACAAATCCTAAAGTGTCTCATCTTCATGCTGTGAAGAGAATTTTTAAATACCTTAAAGGTCAACCAAAACTAGGCCTATGGTATCCAAAGAATTCTTCCTTCAATTTGGTAGCATATTCTGACAGTGATTATGGGGGTAATAATTTGGACAGAAAGTCAACTTCTGGAGGTTGTCAATTCTTGGGAGATAGATTAGTATCTTGGCAATGCAAAAAGCAAACCACTGTGTCTACTTCAACAGCAGAAGCAGAGTATGTTGCTGCATCAAGCTGCTGTGCTCAGATTCTATGGATTCAGAATCAAATGTTAGACTATGGTTTGACTTTCCTAAATACTCCCATGTATATTGATAATACTGCTGCTATAAGTATCATTAATAATCCTGTGAAACACTCTAAAACAAAACATATTGAAATTAGATATCACTTCATAAGGGATTGTAATGAGAAAAGATTAATTCAAATTTTTAAAATCCACACAGATAACCAACTTGCAGATCTGTTCACAAAAGTATTTGATGTTGGCAGATTTACATTTTTGGTTACTGGTATTGGCATGATGAACAACTCATTATGATTATTATTTAATTTTAAAATGTTTTACACATGGGGTTCTACTTGATACTTTAGCTTGTTACAGCAGAAATTATAAGATTTTCAATATTTAGTACTGTTAGACTTAGTTCTGCTAGTATAAATAGTGATTATCTTATTTAGTTCTGCTTGTACAATTTAATTCTGCTGGTTATATTGTATTTTTAAGCTAACAGTGCAGGATTAAATACTCAAAGGTTGTTAGTTCTGCTAACTCAATTTTCAACAATATTAATTCTGCTAGCATAACTTAGTTCTGCCAGCACTATTAATAAATGGGTGACGTGGACTTGTCTAAGTATGCAGAAATGTTAAAGTTACTTCGGCTAGAGTTAAATCTGCTAGAATTAATTCTGCCAGTATTAATTCTGTAAGACTTACTTCTGCCAGAATTAAGTCTGCCAAAGTTAATTCTGCCAGTAACTTTTTCCAACTTTAATTCTGCTAGTGTTATTTTAGGGCTTGAACGCACTGTTCACTTTAAAAAGGGTATTTAAATCTGCCAAACACTACACTTTTTCAATTCACTTGCACTTTTCATCGAAAATTGAAAATATCTTTCCAAAAACCTCTCAAAGCTTTTCAAACCTAACTTTTCACAAAAATGGCAACTTCTTCATCTTCATCAACCAAATCTCTTACCTACGGTGACCAGCACAATGTCTGTGGATTTCTCCTCAAGCCACAGGAATCCGATGGTTACCATGAAGTCATAGACTTCATAAAGTGTACAACTTTAAGGTTTGCACTTACTGTTAACCCCTCCATTTTTATTTCACATATTCATGACTTCTGGACATCTGCCGTGGTGTCAGAAGTAGATGGGGTTAAATCTATCACGGCCAAGATTAATGAGAAAAGCATCACTCTTACTGAAGCTTCCATACGTGCTCATCTTCTCTTAGATGATGCAGATGGTATGGAATGCTATGCTACATCTCAGATACATGATCAGTTAGTGTTGTACGGGTATGAGGGGGAGAGGACAGAAAGACTAACATATTATAAACAACTCTTCTCTCCACAATGGAAAATTTTAATCCATACCCTACAACACTGTATTTCCCAAAAGAAAACTTCATGGGAGCAGTTTAGCAGCAACATAGCTTCTGCTCTCATCTGTCTTGCAAATAATGAGAAATTTAATTTTTCTAAATTAATCTTTAATGGGATGGTAAATAATCTTGAAAAGCCAAAAGATAAATTTTTAATGTATCCAAGATTTTTACAACATATCATTGACCAGGAAATCCCAGATCTACCCAAAACAGGGGGTAGAATCATTCTCTCAAACCTTTCAAAGAAAACTTTTGCTAATATGAAGAGAAATGGGATGGTCAAAGGAAAAGAATTTTCTGGGAAGGTGATCAATTTAACAGAACACATGTTGAACAGGCCTTCCACTATGCCACAGGAAGCAGAAACACCCACTGCTTCTCAACCAAGTGGTATAGTTTCAAAACCAAAGAAAACAAGGGACCCTAAACCTACCAAAGATAAAGCCAAAAAGGCTAAGAAATAGACAGTTGAGGCTCCTCTTCCTCAATTGTCTCAGCCCAAAAATACAAATGAGGTGGTCAATCAGGAGCAGAGAGACCATATGGAAAGGGCTACCACTACTGTTGCTACCTCAGCAGGAGAACAGGACAGTGGTATTGGAATTAGGACCCAATCCATGGCAACACAGGATATAGAGATTCCATTGGATTCCTCTATTGCTGAGGGTCCAGTGGATATCAATATATCTAGTGGTCCCAGGTGCCAAGAAACCACATTGGGGGTTGATGATGCTCAGACTAGGTCTGAGACATTGACTAAATCTTCCAATGATCCATTAATAGAGGGTAACACTTCTGGCAATGGTGAGGATAGCATTACTATAAAGGAATTGATGGATACTTGTACCAGATTGACAAAGGAGGTAGAAGGACAGAAGGCAGAGATTGCCAGGTTAAGGGAGATGGTTGAGCTGTTGATGAAAGAGAGGGATGAATCCAAAAGCATGGCTAAGAGTAAGTCAATAGGACTGAAAAGGATGCTTGTTGATGAAAGCACCAGTGAGGAAGAGAATGTAGATCAATTTATGTTTACTGGTGCAGGGGAAGCAGAGAAACCCTTTGATGATGTAGTGGAAGTTGATGACAGCATACATGATGATGTCAATGCTGAGCAGCTGGGGAATGTGGTTAGTAATGTGATTCTAGAGGTACTAGATGAAGATGTATCTGAAGCTGCAAAGGAAAGTGCTAAGTATATGTTAGATAGTGCTGCTGGGGTTAATGCTGCTAGTTTAGATGTTAGTGCTGCTAGGGTAGCAGATGCAGAAGTTAGTTCTGCTGGTACAAAAGTTAGCTCTGCTACTGCACCAGTTAGTTCTGCTAAGCCAAATGAACCAGAAATGGTTAAATCTGCTATTCCTGAAGAAAAGGATGGTGCTGCTGCTATAGCAGAGGTTGAAAAGAGTGCTGCAGATGCACTTCTAAAGGTGGCAGAGAGCACAGCACCAAAGAAAAGCTCAAAAGGTATATCTATCTCAGAGATTACCTCATCACAGGTTAAACCTACAATGGAATTGGGCAAAGGGAAAGGAAAAGAAAAAATGGTTGAGCCTGTGAAATCTTTAAAAAGGAAGGAGATGGAGGAGATAAGTGAAAGGGTTGCTAAAAACTTGCAAGCCCAGTTTGATAGAGAGGGAAGGACTCAGTTTGTTGAGGTGGATGTGGGTGATGATGTGAAAATTATGATGACACCTGAGGAGCAGGTTTATTTTGATCACCTACTAGCAGATGGAACTCACAATGCTCAAATGGAAGAGTTCACTGCTGATCAAAGATTGATGTGGTATTTGGATATGCTTGAGCAGAGAAGAAAGCATGAGGCTCAAAAGAAAGCAGAGGAGAAAAGGAAAAGGGCACCCACACAAAGGCAATTAAAAGATCAGTATGCCAGGGTTGTCAAGAATACTACTGGGAGAACTCTAAAGGAGTTGATGGGAATGGACTTCTATGAGCTAGAAAAGATATATCTCAGAATTCAAAGGGATATTGACTTGAGCACACAGAAAGCTCTTGAAGAGAGGTCCAAGAGTGCAGTTGCTCAAAAAGTAAAAATTCCAACTGCAGCAGAACAGGAACTGCTTGAAAGGAAAGCAGAAGTAGCCAGGGAAAGGGCAGAGATTGAAAGGAAAGAAAAGGAGGATCTGGATGCACTTAAAAGGAAAATTCCAAAAGAAACCCTTCCTCTCAAAAGGAGAAAAAGGATGGCCATCAGAAATGACAAGGATGACAGTGAAACAGAAATGCCTGCTGTTGCATCTTCTACATCTGAGCCAACTGAAGAAGAAGAGGTTGATTGGACACAGATCAGATCAATGGTTGAAGTTGAGGCTCCAAAGGTACCCATTGCTGTTCATTTTCCTATTATTGACTGGGTATGGGAAACAAATGAGGAAATGAGGAAACAATTGAAAATCATAAGGGCAGGGGGTACAGTGGAAAAGTTTATGTCCTTCTGGAGGTGCATAAAGACTCTATCCAGAGATGACTTAGATGATATGTGGACTGTTGCAATGAAAAAGTATCAGAATGCTCAAAGGCACAGTGATGAGCACATTGTCTACAATAGTCTCTCTGTTCTATATGAGATGGATCCAGAGAATGAATTCTACAAGGACACCTCAAGGGCAAAAGGATGGTACTGCTATTCTCATAATGGAGTACATGTAGTGCAGTTAGATAGTGGTTTGTTTGCATATTTCTTCATAGGGACTGAGTATCCTTGGACTCTTGGTCAGCTAAGCTCAATGCTCTCTCTCACAATGAAATGTGATGATCTAGACACTGCTGCTTCATTAGTCCATGAAGTGCAGCAATATTATAAAAAGGCACAACAAAAACATGTTGCTCAGAGTGAGGAGAGAACACAGAAAAGGATTGCTGAGCTTAAGAGAAAATTTGCAGATATCATGAAGTGAGAAACTTGGATCTATTCAGGGAAAGATCAAGTTTAGGGGGAGATTGTTGGGCTAAATTCTTCATATCATTTAATGTCAAATTATTCTAAGTGTTTAGTCTGTTGGAAGTTAATGCTGCTGGGCTATCAAGACTTAGTTCTGCTAGTGGAGTTAGCTCTGTTCATTTATTGAAGACAAAGTCTTCCAGAGTTAGTTCTGCTGGTACATTTGAAGTTAGTTCTGCTGGGCATTACAAAGGTTAGTTCTGCCAATGATCAAGATTGCAAAGATTAGTTCTGCCAGTATAAAAAGTTAGTTCTGCTCATCTATCTGTTAGTTCTGCTTAGTGGGATTACTGCACAACAACTCTGCAACAAAGTACACCTACTACAGACATGCTTTTGAGGAACAGTGCACGCTGCAGACAAGAAAAGTCAAATGCATTTAATGCAAGCGTGGGTCGTGGAAAACTTGGTTTCAAGAAAGTAGATTGTATGCAGATTTTATACAAGTTTTTAGTTTAATAGCATGTACTTGCAGTAAAGTACTTTGTCATATATATACATAGAGATAGATCAAGAAAATGTGTGAGTGTATGTCTATCCAATAGTTAGTCATCTGGTAATAGCTTCAAGGTTTCTTGTAACCCTGATACATCTGTTTATCCGTATTATTAATCAATAATATTGAGGCTTTTGACTAGTGAAAATCAAAGTGTGTTCTTGCATTGTTTACAATTCTGTTTTCATACATATTTCAAATCACAATACATCTTCCTACTTGACAAGTGTTATTCCGCAAACTACTTGTTAAGAATTCATAAGCTTAAGTTAAAACATTTGTAATTACAAGTGTTATTGTGGGACCTCACATTTGGTATCAGAGCTTGTGTGAGCTTTGAATTAAGGAAGAAAAGAAAGAACTGTGATCTGTTCAGAATATAGTTTGTCTTAAAGTTTGTTTGTTTACAATGGCATCAGAATTTGTAGAGGGTGTTCAGGTGTCTAGAATTCCTATTCTTAGAGCAGATGAATATAATATGTGGAGAAATAGAATTAAGCAACATATGTTGCTTACAGATTATCAATTATGGGACATTGTGGAGAATGGTCCTAAGTACAAAACTGATGTGAATGGTGCTAGGCTGCCCAGGGGTACACCAACCACTGAACAAGAAAGAAGAGAAAGAGCTACTGAACTCAAAGCTCTAAGCACATTATTACTTGCTATTCCAAATGAATATCAAAGTGAATTTGAGCAGGTGGATGATGCAAAAGTGCTCATGGAGGAATTAGATAAAAGGTTTGCAGGAAATGAGAGCACAAAGAAGAACAAAAGATCACTGCTCAAACAACAGTTTGAGAACTTTAGTTCTGTTAAAACTGAAACCTTAACTCAAGTGTTCAATAGGTACAGGAAGCTTGTTGGTGAGTTGAAGAATCACAAAGTTGTCATAGACAAAGATGATCTAAACAGGAAGTTTTTAAGATCATTGGGTGAGGAATGGACCATATACACTGTTGGTCTAAGACAAAGAAGTGATTTAGATGATAAAGAGCTAAATGATCTATACAATGATCTTATAGCCTTTGAACCTGAGGTAGAAAGCAGAAAGCAAAGCAGTGGTGAAGCTCAGAGTTCACAAAATGCTGCATTTATGTCTATGGGAAGAACCAAAACAGATCCAAAAGGATATGGATCTGTGCCTATTGTGAAGAGTGGAGGGTCAAGCCCTTCATCTGTAGTACAAGACAGAACTACAGATCAAGTTGTAGAGGCATTTTTTGCTAGTCATGTGAACTCTTCACTGACCAGTGAAGAATTGGAGCAGATAAATCCAGATGATCTGGAGGAAATGGACATAAAATGGCAGATGGCCATGATCACTATGAGAGTGAAGAAGTTCCTGCAAAGAACTGGAAGAAACAATTTTGCAGGAAAAAGAGAGGATAATGTGGGGTTTGATAAAAGCAAGGTTGAGTGCTATAACTGCCACAAACTGGGTCACTTTGCCAGGGAATGCAGATCTCCTAGACAGGAGATGAGTGGACAGAGATCTGGAGGCTACCATGCTGCTTATAATGGACCTCAGAAGAGAAATGTAGCTGTTCAAGAGTCTACTCCAAATGCACTGGTTTCTCAGGATGGTATGGGGTATGACTGGAGTGATCAAGCAGAATTAGAGCCACAGAATCATGCACTCATGGCTATTGGAGAAGAAAGCACCTCAGATGAAGTTCCATATGAGGTACAGGCTAAATTATGTTCTAGTATCTGTAAAAAAACTGTTAAACATTATAGGGACCATAATGCTAGTATCTGTAAAGAACTTAGGGACTGGGACATCAGAAGCCAACATACAACCCTAGCCATAGAAGATCTAGAGCAACAAATTAAGGCATATGAGAAAAAGGAGGAACAGTATGACTATGATCTCAAATATGCCAACTTTGAAAAAGACATGTTGCAAAATAGGGTTGATGAGCTACTTAAGAAACTAGCTGAAGTCACTGCTGAAAAGGAAAGCATCAAACTCACAGTGGCTGAACTAGAGAATGCTTCTGAAAGTGTTCAAAATCTGATAAGAAGCCAAATTCATGATAAGATAAAAACTGGCTTAGGCTATAATCTCAATAGTGTACCTCCACCCTACAACCACATCTACATGCCTCCTAAAACTGACTTAGACATAAGTAAACTCAAGGAGAAAATGATAGATGAAGTTAAGCAAACAGATCCTGTTATTGAATTGAGTGAAAATAAAATGGATCTAGAAAAGGTAGAAATATCTGAGTGGGTCTCAGATGATGAGGTTGAATCTGAGAAAGATGAACAAGTTCATTCAAAACCTATTTCTGTCACTAAGCTAGTACCTAAGTTAAAGACTAAGAAACTAGCAGAAGGTAAGAAATTATTTCAAGAAAAGGCTAAAATGAACCTGCAAAAGAATGCTAGTACATCTGTCAACACACCTAAATGTGACAAAATTGTTGTTGTTAAGTGTACTAAATGCAATTGCTCTGCTAACACATCACCTCTTTCAAAACCAAACAAAGCTCCAAGAGGAAACCAAAGAAACTGGAATCATATGGTTTCACAAAAACTTGGACCAAATTTTAAAAGAGTGGATGAAAAAGCTTGTTTCATCTGTGGAAGATTCAATCATCTTCAAAAAGATTGTTATTTTAACCCAAAGCTCCAACGGGTGAAACAATCATCATGGACTTACACTGACAGAATTAACCATCAAAATTTCAGAACCAAAGTTAATTCTGCTAGTGTTGTCAAAAAGTCAAAGGCAAGAGTTAACTCTGCTGCACCAAAAGGAAGTGCAGGAGTGTTGACTAAAAATAAAGCCAACAGAACTAAAGTGACCAATGCAAACTTTAATTCTGCCAAGCAAAACTACAGAGTTAATTCTGCTAAGCAAAAGTTAACCAAGTTTAGTTCTGCTAAGCAAAACTACATGGTTAACTCTGCTAGGCAAAAGTTGACCAAATTTAGTTCTGCCAGGCAAAATTTAAGTGGTTCAGAAGTTAATTCTGCCAAACCACTTAATGCTGCTAGGTCAAACATTAGTTGGGTCTGGAAACCAACTGCACTATCACCAGCATCAATCACATTCAAAAGAGTTGATGCTGTTGATAAGAAAGGGACACCCACAACCAAATTGGTTTGGGTTCCCAAGAGAAACTAATCTTTTGTCATTTGTATGTGCAGAGCAAGAAGAAAAGCCTATGGCATATTGATAGTGGTTGCTCTAGGCACATGACAGGAGATAGAAGCAGACTGGAGGACTTCAAAGTTATTGATGGAGGTCCTGTTGCTTTTGGAGGTAATCCTAAAGGAGGAAGGATTACAGGAATGGGCAATGTCAACAGTGACAAAATGAGCTTTAATGATGTCTACTTTGTTGAACAACTGAGGTACAATCTGTTAAGTGTTAGCCAAATTACAGAGAAAAAGAACCCAGTGTTCTTTAATGACACAGAATGCTGTATTCTTTCTGAGAAGTTTATTCTTGACCCCAAAATGATTTTAATGAAAATTCCCAGAAAGAATAACATGTACAGCTGTGAATTGGCTAAATTTGTACCAAAACCTGAGTTGAGTTGTCTCATTTCAAAAGCAACTGTAAATGAATCTGACCTTTGGCATAGAAGGATGTGTCACATGAATTTCAAAACAATAAACAAACTTGTTAAAGGAAAACTTGTCAGAGGTTTACCTGAGAAAACATATTCATGTGATGACCACTGTGTTGCATGTCAAAAGGGCAAGCAACACAAATCCTCTTATAAGGCCAAGTCACTGAACTCTATTGACTCACCTTTACATTTACTGCACATGTACTTATTTGGACCAACAAATGTGAGTAGTATAGGTAAGAAGTCATATTGCCTTGTGATCACTGATGATTACAGCAGATTTAGTTGGGTATTCTTTCTTAGAACCAAGGATGAAACTGGAGAAATTCTAAGATCATTCATCATTAAGATTGAAAATCAAACCAACAGAAAGCTCAAAATCATTAGAAGTGACAATGGAACAGAATTTAGAAATCAAGAAATGGACAAATTCTGTGAATCTAAAGGTATAGATAGACAATATAGTGTTCCTAGAACTCCCCAACAAAATGGAGTAGCAGAAAGGAAAAACAGGACACTCATTGAGGCTGCTAGAACCATGTTAGCAGATGCAAAGCTACCAATGACCTTCTGGGCAGAAGCAATTAGCACTGCTTGTTATGTCCAGAACAGGGTATTAGTTGTTAAGCCTCACAACAAGACACCTTATGAGTTATTTTTAAATAACAAACCTTTGGTTAGTTTTCTTAAACCATTTGGTTGTCCTGTTACTATCTTGAATACCAAAGATCACTTAGGCAAGTTTCAAAGCAAAGTTGATGAGGGATTCTTTGTTGGATACTCTTTTCAAAGAAAAGCATACAGAGTTTTCAACAGTAGAACAAGAATTGTGGAAGAAACCTTAGATGTGACCTTTAATGAACACACACCAAATTCTTTAGGTAAAGGTCCAGCACATCTATTTGACATTGATGCATTAACCAAATCTTTTAGATATATGCATGAGTCATCAATTGCAGGTACAAGTACAAATGTGAATGCAGGTACATCTACTGGTCAACAACCAAGCAAACCACCACAGTTTGTTTTGTTTCCAACATGGCTACCTGACCCACCTGCAGTACTTGAATCTTCCACCCCTGATCAACAACAGAGTTCAGTTCCCATTTCATCAAATTTGGATGATAATGGTGCAGATGATGATGGAAATGCATCATCAAATCCAGAATGCTCTCAACAAGAAGAAGCATCACATGAAGATGCACAAGAAGAGCAACAACCAGCAAGGTTGGAGGTGTCAGAATCAAGTGGTCAAATGATTCAAGAAGACACAGATCTGGTTCACAATCTGACCAATCTGGAATCTGGGATAGAAATGGCAGCTGGTCCACAGTATCAAGCTCATAAAAGTTACATGCCATTGGACAATGTCATTGGAGCAATTGATGCTCCTATGCAAACAAGAAGGTCATCTAAAACTCTTGATGAAAATGCAAATTTTTCTTTGTTTGCTTGTTTTCTGTCACAGATTGAGCCCAAGAAAGCTGTTGAAGCTTTGAAAGATCCAAGCTGGGTTGAAGCTATGCAAGAGGAGCTACTTCAATTCAAGATTCAAAATGTGTGGACTTTAATGGATCTACCCAAAGGAAAACGGGCTATTGGTACCAGATGGGTATACAGGAACAAAAAGGATGAAAGGGGCATAGTGATTAAGAACAAAGCTAGATTGGTTGCACAGGGATACACCCAAGAAGAGGGAATTGATTATGATGAGGTATTTGCACCTGTGGCAAGAATTGAGGCCATTAGACTGTTCTTAGCTTATGCTTCCTTCAAGAATTTTAAAGTATACCAAATGGATGTTAAGAGTGCATTTTTAAATGTGAAAATAGATGAAGAAGTATATGTATGCCAACCACCAGGGTTTGAGGATCCCAAGCATCCAGATAAAGTGCTCAGATTGGATAAAGCACTTTATGGACTGCATCAAGCTCCTAGAGCTTGGTATGATACTTTATCTGTGTATCTGCTGGATAATGGATTCAAAAGAGGTGCAATAGATAAGACTTTGTTCATCAAAAGAATTGAGAATGATATCCTACTAGTGCAAATCTATGTAGATGATATTATTTTTGGTTCAACAAATGACAGTCTGTGCAAAGAATTTGAATCACTTATGCATCAGAAATTTCAGATGAGTTCAATGGGAGAATTGACTTTCTTTCTTGGTCTACAAGTGAAGCAGAAAGAAGATGGTATCTTCATAAGTCAGGATAAATATGTTAAGGACATTTTGGATAAGTTTAAGCTCAGTGATGCAAAGATTGCAAGCACTCCTATGGAAACACACAAGCCATTACTTGCAGATCTTGAGGGGGAGAGTGTTGATGAACATCTCTATAGATCCATGATAGGTTCACTGATGTATCTCACATCTAGTAGACCAGATATCATGTTTGCAGTATGTGTGTGTGCAAGATTTCAAACAAATCCTAAAGTGTCTCATCTTCATGCTGTGAAGAGAATTTTTAAATACCTTAAAGGTCAACCAAAACTAGGCCTATGGTATCCAAAGAATTCTTCCTTCAATTTGGTAGCATATTCTGACAGTGATTATGGGGGTAATAATTTGGACAGAAAGTCAACTTCTGGAGGTTGTCAATTCTTGGGAGATAGATTAGTATCTTGGCAATGCAAAAAGCAAACCACTGTGTCTACTTCAACAGCAGAAGCAGAGTATGTTGCTGCATCAAGCTGCTGTGCTCAGATTCTATGGATTCAGAATCAAATGTTAGACTATGGTTTGACTTTCCTAAATACTCCCATGTATATTGATAATACTGCTGCTATAAGTATCATTAATAATCCTGTGAAACACTCTAAAACAAAACATATTGAAATTAGATATCACTTCATAAGGGATTGTAATGAGAAAAGATTAATTCAAATTTTTAAAATCCACACAGATAACCAACTTGCAGATCTGTTCACAAAAGCATTTGATGTTGGCAGATTTACATTTTTGGTTACTGGTATTGGCATGATGAACAACTCATTATGATTATTATTTAATTTTAAAATGTTTTACACATGGGGTTCTACTTGATACTTTAGCTTGTTACAGCAGAAATTATAAGATTTTCAATATTTAGTACTGTTAGACTTAGTTCTGCTAGTATAAATAGTGATTATCTTATTTAGTTCTGCTTGTACAATTTAATTCTGCTGGTTATATTGTATTTTTAAGCTAACAGTGCAGGATTAAATACTCAAAGGTTGTTAGTTCTGCTAACTCAATTTTCAACAATATTAATTCTGCTAGCATAACTTAGTTCTGCCAGCACTATTAATAAATGGGTGACGTGGACTTGTCTAAGTATGCAGAAATGTTAAAGTTACTTCGGCTAGAGTTAAATCTGCTAGAATTAATTCTGCCAGTATTAATTCTGTAAGACTTACTTCTGCCAGAATTAAGTCTGCCAAAGTTAATTCTGCCAGTAACTTTTTCCAACTTTAATTCTGCTAGTGTTATTTTAGGGCTTGAACGCACTGTTCACTTTAAAAAGGGTATTTAAATCTGCCAAACACTACACTTTTTCAATTCACTTGCACTTTTCATCGAAAATTGAAAATATCTTTCCAAAAACCTCTCAAAGCTTTTCAAACCTAACTTTTCACAAAAATGGCAACTTCTTCATCTTCATCAACCAAATCTCTTACCTACAGTGACCAGCACAATGTCTGTGGATTTCTCCTCAAGCCACAGGAATCCGATGGTTACCATGAAGTCATAGACTTCATAAAGTGTACAACTTTAAGGTTTGCACTTACTGTTAACCCCTCCATTTTTATTTCACATATTCATGACTTCTGGACATCTGCCGTGGTGTCAGAAGTAGATGGGGTTAAATCTATCACGGCCAAGATTAATGAGAAAAGCATCACTCTTACTGAAGCTTCCATACGTGCTCATCTTCTCTTAGATGATGCAGATGGTATGGAATGCTATGCTACATCTCAGATACATGATCAGTTAGTGTTGTACGGGTATGAGGGGGAGAGGACAGAAAGACTAACATATTATAAACAACTCTTCTCTCCACAATGGAAAATTTTAATCCATACCCTACAACACTGTATTTCCCAAAAGAAAACTTCATGGGAGCAGTTTAGCAGCAACATAGCTTCTGCTCTCATCTGTCTTGCAAATAATGAGAAATTTAATTTTTCTAAATTAATCTTTAATGGGATGGTAAATAATCTTGAAAAGCCAAAAGATAAATTTTTAATGTATCCAAGATTTTTACAACATATCATTGACCAGGAAATCCCAGATCTACCCAAAACAGGGGGTAGAATCATTCTCTCAAACCTTTCAAAGAAAACTTTTGCTAATATGAAGAGAAATGGGATGGTCAAAGGAAAAGAATTTTCTGGGAAGGTGATCAATTTAACAGAACACATGTTGAACAGGCCTTCCACTATGCCACAGGAAGCAGAAACACCCACTGCTTCTCAACCAAGTGGTATAGTTTCAAAACCAAAGAAAACAAGGGACCCTAAACCTACCAAAGATAAAGCCAAAAAGGCTAAGAAATAGACAGTTGAGGCTCCTCTTCCTCAATTGTCTCAGCCCAAAAATACAAATGAGGTGGTCAATCAGGAGCAGAGAGACCATATGGAAAGGGCTACCACTACTGTTGCTACCTCAGCAGGAGAACAGGACAGTGGTATTGGAATTAGGACCCAATCCATGGCAACACAGGATATAGAGATTCCATTGGATTCCTCTATTGCTGAGGGTCCAGTGGATATCAATATATCTAGTGGTCCCAGGTGCCAAGAAACCACATTGGGGGTTGATGATGCTCAGACTAGGTCTGAGACATTGACTAAATCTTCCAATGATCCATTAATAGAGGGTAACACTTCTGGCAATGGTGAGGATAGCATTACTATAAAGGAATTGATGGATACTTGTACCAGATTGACAAAGGAGGTAGAAGGACAGAAGGCAGAGATTGCCAGGTTAAGGGAGATGGTTGAGCTGTTGATGAAAGAGAGGGATGAATCCAAAAGCATGGCTAAGAGTAAGTCAATAGGACTGAAAAGGATGCTTGTTGATGAAAGCACCAGTGAGGAAGAGAATGTAGATCAATTTATGTTTACTGGTGCAGGGGAAGCAGAGAAACCCTTTGATGATGTAGTGGAAGTTGATGACAGCATACATGATGATGTCAATGCTGAGCAGCTGGGGAATGTGGTTAGTAATGTGATTCTAGAGGTACTAGATGAAGATGTATCTGAAGCTGCAAAGGAAAGTGCTAAGGATATGTTAGATAGTGCTGCTGGGGTTAATGCTGCTAGTTTAGATGTTAGTGCTGCTAGGGTAGCAGATGCAGAAGTTAGTTCTGCTGGTACAAAAGTTAGCTCTGCTACTGCACCAGTTAGTTCTGCTAAGCCAAATGAACCAGAAATGGTTAAATCTGCTATTCCTGAAGAAAAGGATGGTGCTGCTGCTATAGCAGAGGTTGAAAAGAGTGCTGCAGATGCACTTCTAAAGGTGGCAGAGAGCACAGCACCAAAGAAAAGCTCAAAAGGTATATCTATCTCAGAGATTACCTCATCACAGGTTAAACCTACAATGGAATTGGGCAAAGGGAAAGGAAAAGAAAAAATGGTTGAGCCTGTGAAATCTTTAAAAAGGAAGGAGATGGAGGAGATAAGTGAAAGGGTTGCTAAAAACTTGCAAGCCCAGTTTGATAGAGAGGGAAGGACTCAGTTTGTTGAGGTGGATGTGGGTGATGATGTGAAAATTATGATGACACCTGAGGAGCAGGTTTATTTTGATCACCTACTAGCAGATGGAACTCACAATGCTCAAATGGAAGAGTTCACTGCTGATCAAAGATTGATGTGGTATTTGGATATGCTTGAGCAGAGAAGAAAGCATGAGGCTCAAAAGAAAGCAGAGGAGAAAAGGAAAAGGGCACCCACACAAAGGCAATTAAAAGATCAGTATGCCAGGGTTGTCAAGAATACTACTGGGAGAACTCTAAAGGAGTTGATGGGAATGGACTTCTATGAGCTAGAAAAGATATATCTCAGAATTCAAAGGGATATTGACTTGAGCACACAGAAAGCTCTTGAAGAGAGGTCCAAGAGTGCAGTTGCTCAAAAAGTAAAAATTCCAACTGCAGCAGAACAGGAACTGCTTGAAAGGAAAGCAGAAGTAGCCAGGGAAAGGGCAGAGATTGAAAGGAAAGAAAAGGAGGATCTGGATGCACTTAAAAGGAAAATTCCAAAAGAAACCCTTCCTCTCAAAAGGAGAAAAAGGATGGCCATCAGAAATGACAAGGATGACAGTGAAACAGAAATGCCTGCTGTTGCATCTTCTACATCTGAGCCAACTGAAGAAGAAGAGGTTGATTGGACACAGATCAGATCAATGGTTGAAGTTGAGGCTCCAAAGGTACCCATTGCTGTTCATTTTCCTATTATTGACTGGGTATGGGAAACAAATGAGGAAATGAGGAAACAATTGAAAATCATAAGGGCAGGGGGTACAGTGGAAAAGTTTATGTCCTTCTGGAGGTGCATAAAGACTCTATCCAGAGATGACTTAGATGATATGTGGACTGTTGCAATGAAAAAGTATCAGAATGCTCAAAGGCACAGTGATGAGCACATTGTCTACAATAGTCTCTCTGTTCTATATGAGATGGATCCAGAGAATGAATTCTACAAGGACACCTCAAGGGCAAAAGGATGGTACTGCTATTCTCATAATGGAGTACATGTAGTGCAGTTAGATAGTGGTTTGTTTGCATATTTCTTCATAGGGACTGAGTATCCTTGGACTCTTGGTCAGCTAAGCTCAATGCTCTCTCTCACAATGAAATGTGATGATCTAGACACTGCTGCTTCATTAGTCCATGAAGTGAAGCAATATTATAAAAAGGCACAACAAAAACATGTTGCTCAGAGTGAGGAGAGAACACAGAAAAGGATTGCTGAGCTTAAGAGAAAATTTGCAGATATCATGAAGTGAGAAACTTGGATCTATTCAGGGAAAGATCAAGTTTAGGGGGAGATTGTTGGGCTAAATTCTTCATATCATTTAATGTCAAATTATTCTAAGTGTTTAGTCTGTTGGAAGTTAATGCTGCTGGGCTATCAAGACTTAGTTCTGCTAGTGGAGTTAGCTCTGTTCATTTATTGAAGACAAAGTCTTCCAGAGTTAGTTCTGCTGGTACATTTGAAGTTAGTTCTGCTGGGCATTACAAAGGTTAGTTCTGCCAATGATCAAGATTGCAAAGATTAGTTCTGCCAGTATAAAAAGTTAGTTCTGCTCATCTATCTGTTAGTTCTGCTTAGTGGGATTACTGCACAACAACTCTGCAACAAAGTACACCTACTACAGACATGCTTTTGAGGAACAGTGCACGCTGCAGACAAGAAAAGTCAAATGCATTTAATGCAAGCGTGGGTCGTGGAAAACTTGGTTTCAAGAAAGTAGATTGTATGCAGATTTTATACAAGTTTTTAGTTTAATAGCATGTACTTGCAGTAAAGTACTTTGTCATATATATACATAGAGATAGATCAAGAAAATGTGTGAGTGTATGTCTATCCAATAGTTAGTCATCTGGTAATAGCTTCAAGGTTTCTTGTAACCCTGATACATCTGTTTATCCGTATTATTAATCAATAATATTGAGGCTTTTGACTAGTGAAAATCAAAGTGTGTTCTTGCATTGTTTACAATTCTGTTTTCATACATATTTCAAATCACAATACATCTTCCTACTTGACAAGTGTTATTCCGCAAACTACTTGTTAAGAATTCATAAGCTTAAGTTAAAACATTTGTAATTACAAGTGTTATTGTGGGACCTCACATTTGGTATCAGAGCTTGTGTGAGCTTTGAATTAAGGAAGAAAAGAAAGAACTGTGATCTGTTCAGAATATAGTTTGTCTTAAAGTTTGTTTGTTTACAATGGCATCAGAATTTGTAGAGGGTGTTCAGGTGTCTAGAATTCCTATTCTTAGAGCAGATGAATATAATATGTGGAGAAATAGAATTAAGCAACATATGTTGCTTACAGATTATCAATTATGGGACATTGTGGAGAATGGTCCTAAGTACAAAACTGATGTGAATGGTGCTAGGCTGCCCAGGGGTACACCAACCACTGAACAAGAAAGAAGAGAAAGAGCTACTGAACTCAAAGCTCTAAGCACATTATTACTTGCTATTCCAAATGAATATCAAAGTGAATTTGAGCAGGTGGATGATGCAAAAGTGCTCATGGAGGAATTAGATAAAAGGTTTGCAGGAAATGAGAGCACAAAGAAGAACAAAAGATCACTGCTCAAACAACAGTTTGAGAACTTTAGTTCTGTTAAAACTGAAACCTTAACTCAAGTGTTCAATAGGTACAGGAAGCTTGTTGGTGAGTTGAAGAATCACAAAGTTGTCATAGACAAAGATGATCTAAACAGGAAGTTTTTAAGATCATTGGGTGAGGAATGGACCATATACACTGTTGGTCTAAGACAAAGAAGTGATTTAGATGATAAAGAGCTAAATGATCTATACAATGATCTTATAGCCTTTGAACCTGAGGTAGAAAGCAGAAAGCAAAGCAGTGGTGAAGCTCAGAGTTCACAAAATGCTGCATTTATGTCTATGGGAAGAACCAAAACAGATCCAAAAGGATATGGATCTGTGCCTATTGTGAAGAGTGGAGGGTCAAGCCCTTCATCTGTAGTACAAGACAGAACTACAGATCAAGTTGTAGAGGCATTTTTTGCTAGTCATGTGAACTCTTCACTGACCAGTGAAGAATTGGAGCAGATAAATCCAGATGATCTGGAGGAAATGGACATAAAATGGCAGATGGCCATGATCACTATGAGAGTGAAGAAGTTCCTGCAAAGAACTGGAAGAAACAATTTTGCAGGAAAAAGAGAGGATAATGTGGGGTTTGATAAAAGCAAGGTTGAGTGCTATAACTGCCACAAACTGGGTCACTTTGCCAGGGAATGCAGATCTCCTAGACAGGAGATGAGTGGACAGAGATCTGGAGGCTACCATGCTGCTTATAATGGACCTCAGAAGAGAAATGTAGCTGTTCAAGAGTCTACTCCAAATGCACTGGTTTCTCAGGATGGTATGGGGTATGACTGGAGTGATCAAGCAGAATTAGAGCCACAGAATCATGCACTCATGGCTATTGGAGAAGAAAGCACCTCAGATGAAGTTCCATATGAGGTACAGGCTAAATTATGTTCTAGTATCTGTAAAAAAACTGTTAAACATTATAGGGACCATAATGCTAGTATCTGTAAAGAACTTAGGGACTGGGACATCAGAAGCCAACATACAACCCTAGCCATAGAAGATCTAGAGCAACAAATTAAGGCATATGAGAAAAAGGAGGAACAGTATGACTATGATCTCAAATATGCCAACTTTGAAAAAGACATGTTGCAAAATAGGGTTGATGAGCTACTTAAGAAACTAGCTGAAGTCACTGCTGAAAAGGAAAGCATCAAACTCACAGTGGCTGAACTAGAGAATGCTTCTGAAAGTGTTCAAAATCTGATAAGAAGCCAAATTCATGATAAGATAAAAACTGGCTTAGGCTATAATCTCAATAGTGTACCTCCACCCTACAACCACATCTACATGCCTCCTAAAACTGACTTAGACATAAGTAAACTCAAGGAGAAAATGATAGATGAAGTTAAGCAAACAGATCCTGTTATTGAATTGAGTGAAAATAAAATGGATCTAGAAAAGGTAGAAATATCTGAGTGGGTCTCAGATGATGAGGTTGAATCTGAGAAAGATGAACAAGTTCATTCAAAACCTATTTCTGTCACTAAGCTAGTACCTAAGTTAAAGACTAAGAAACTAGCAGAAGGTAAGAAATTATTTCAAGAAAAGGCTAAAATGAACCTGCAAAAGAATGCTAGTACATCTGTCAACACACCTAAATGTGACAAAATTGTTGTTGTTAAGTGTACTAAATGCAATTGCTCTGCTAACACATCACCTCTTTCAAAACCAAACAAAGCTCCAAGAGGAAACCAAAGAAACTGGAATCATATGGTTTCACAAAAACTTGGACCAAATTTTAAAAGAGTGGATGAAAAAGCTTGTTTCATCTGTGGAAGATTCAATCATCTTCAAAAAGATTGTTATTTTAACCCAAAGCTCCAACGGGTGAAACAATCATCATGGACTTACACTGACAGAATTAACCATCAAAATTTCAGAACCAAAGTTAATTCTGCTAGTGTTGTCAAAAAGTCAAAGGCAAGAGTTAACTCTGCTGCACCAAAAGGAAGTGCAGGAGTGTTGACTAAAAATAAAGCCAACAGAACTAAAGTGACCAATGCAAACTTTAATTCTGCCAAGCAAAACTACAGAGTTAATTCTGCTAAGCAAAAGTTAACCAAGTTTAGTTCTGCTAAGCAAAACTACATGGTTAACTCTGCTAGGCAAAAGTTGACCAAATTTAGTTCTGCCAGGCAAAATTTAAGTGGTTCAGAAGTTAATTCTGCCAAACCACTTAATGCTGCTAGGTCAAACATTAGTTGGGTCTGGAAACCAACTGCACTATCACCAGCATCAATCACATTCAAAAGAGTTGATGCTGTTGATAAGAAAGGGACACCCACAACCAAATTGGTTTGGGTTCCCAAGAGAAACTAATCTTTTGTCATTTGTATGTGCAGAGCAAGAAGAAAAGCCTATGGCATATTGATAGTGGTTGCTCTAGGCACATGACAGGAGATAGAAGCAGACTGGAGGACTTCAAAGTTATTGATGGAGGTCCTGTTGCTTTTGGAGGTAATCCTAAAGGAGGAAGGATTACAGGAATGGGCAATGTCAACAGTGACAAAATGAGCTTTAATGATGTCTACTTTGTTGAACAACTGAGGTACAATCTGTTAAGTGTTAGCCAAATTACAGAGAAAAAGAACCCAGTGTTCTTTAATGACACAGAATGCTGTATTCTTTCTGAGAAGTTTATTCTTGACCCCAAAATGATTTTAATGAAAATTCCCAGAAAGAATAACATGTACAGCTGTGAATTGGCTAAATTTGTACCAAAACCTGAGTTGAGTTGTCTCATTTCAAAAGCAACTGTAAATGAATCTGACCTTTGGCATAGAAGGATGTGTCACATGAATTTCAAAACAATAAACAAACTTGTTAAAGGAAAACTTGTCAGAGGTTTACCTGAGAAAACATATTCATGTGATGACCACTGTGTTGCATGTCAAAAGGGCAAGCAACACAAATCCTCTTATAAGGCCAAGTCACTGAACTCTATTGACTCACCTTTACATTTACTGCACATGTACTTATTTGGACCAACAAATGTGAGTAGTATAGGTAAGAAGTCATATTGCCTTGTGATCACTGATGATTACAGCAGATTTAGTTGGGTATTCTTTCTTAGAACCAAGGATGAAACTGGAGAAATTCTAAGATCATTCATCATTAAGATTGAAAATCAAACCAACAGAAAGCTCAAAATCATTAGAAGTGACAATGGAACAGAATTTAGAAATCAAGAAATGGACAAATTCTGTGAATCTAAAGGTATAGATAGACAATATAGTGTTCCTAGAACTCCCCAACAAAATGGAGTAGCAGAAAGGAAAAACAGGACACTCATTGAGGCTGCTAGAACCATGTTAGCAGATGCAAAGCTACCAATGACCTTCTGGGCAGAAGCAATTAGCACTGCTTGTTATGTCCAGAACAGGGTATTAGTTGTTAAGCCTCACAACAAGACACCTTATGAGTTATTTTTAAATAACAAACCTTTGGTTAGTTTTCTTAAACCATTTGGTTGTCCTGTTACTATCTTGAATACCAAAGATCACTTAGGCAAGTTTCAAAGCAAAGTTGATGAGGGATTCTTTGTTGGATACTCTTTTCAAAGAAAAGCATACAGAGTTTTCAACAGTAGAACAAGAATTGTGGAAGAAACCTTAGATGTGACCTTTAATGAACACACACCAAATTCTTTAGGTAAAGGTCCAGCACATCTATTTGACATTGATGCATTAACCAAATCTTTTAGATATATGCATGAGTCATCAATTGCAGGTACAAGTACAAATGTGAATGCAGGTACATCTACTGGTCAACAACCAAGCAAACCACCACAGTTTGTTTTGTTTCCAACATGGCTACCTGACCCACCTGCAGTACTTGAATCTTCCACCCCTGATCAACAACAGAGTTCAGTTCCCATTTCATCAAATTTGGATGATAATGGTGCAGATGATGATGGAAATGCATCATCAAATCCAGAATGCTCTCAACAAGAAGAAGCATCACATGAAGATGCACAAGAAGAGCAACAACCAGCAAGGTTGGAGGTGTCAGAATCAAGTGGTCAAATGATTCAAGAAGACACAGATCTGGTTCACAATCTGACCAATCTGGAATCTGGGATAGAAATGGCAGCTGGTCCACAGTATCAAGCTCATAAAAGTTACATGCCATTGGACAATGTCATTGGAGCAATTGATGCTCCTATGCAAACAAGAAGGTCATCTAAAACTCTTGATGAAAATGCAAATTTTTCTTTGTTTGCTTGTTTTCTGTCACAGATTGAGCCCAAGAAAGCTGTTGAAGCTTTGAAAGATCCAAGCTGGGTTGAAGCTATGCAAGAGGAGCTACTTCAATTCAAGATTCAAAATGTGTGGACTTTAATGGATCTACCCAAAGGAAAACGGGCTATTGGTACCAGATGGGTATACAGGAACAAAAAGGATGAAAGGGGCATAGTGATTAAGAACAAAGCTAGATTGGTTGCACAGGGATACACCCAAGAAGAGGGAATTGATTATGATGAGGTATTTGCACCTGTGGCAAGAATTGAGGCCATTAGACTGTTCTTAGCTTATGCTTCCTTCAAGAATTTTAAAGTATACCAAATGGATGTTAAGAGTGCATTTTTAAATGTGAAAATAGATGAAGAAGTATATGTATGCCAACCACCAGGGTTTGAGGATCCCAAGCATCCAGATAAAGTGCTCAGATTGGATAAAGCACTTTATGGACTGCATCAAGCTCCTAGAGCTTGGTATGATACTTTATCTGTGTATCTGCTGGATAATGGATTCAAAAGAGGTGCAATAGATAAGACTTTGTTCATCAAAAGAATTGAGAATGATATCCTACTAGTGCAAATCTATGTAGATGATATTATTTTTGGTTCAACAAATGACAGTCTGTGCAAAGAATTTGAATCACTTATGCATCAGAAATTTCAGATGAGTTCAATGGGAGAATTGACTTTCTTTCTTGGTCTACAAGTGAAGCAGAAAGAAGATGGTATCTTCATAAGTCAGGATAAATATGTTAAGGACATTTTGGATAAGTTTAAGCTCAGTGATGCAAAGATTGCAAGCACTCCTATGGAAACACACAAGCCATTACTTGCAGATCTTGAGGGGGAGAGTGTTGATGAACATCTCTATAGATCCATGATAGGTTCACTGATGTATCTCACATCTAGTAGACCAGATATCATGTTTGCAGTATGTGTGTGTGCAAGATTTCAAACAAATCCTAAAGTGTCTCATCTTCATGCTGTGAAGAGAATTTTTAAATACCTTAAAGGTCAACCAAAACTAGGCCTATGGTATCCAAAGAATTCTTCCTTCAATTTGGTAGCATATTCTGACAGTGATTATGGGGGTAATAATTTGGACAGAAAGTCAACTTCTGGAGGTTGTCAATTCTTGGGAGATAGATTAGTATCTTGGCAATGCAAAAAGCAAACCACTGTGTCTACTTCAACAGCAGAAGCAGAGTATGTTGCTGCATCAAGCTGCTGTGCTCAGATTCTATGGATTCAGAATCAAATGTTAGACTATGGTTTGACTTTCCTAAATACTCCCATGTATATTGATAATACTGCTGCTATAAGTATCATTAATAATCCTGTGAAACACTCTAAAACAAAACATATTGAAATTAGATATCACTTCATAAGGGATTGTAATGAGAAAAGATTAATTCAAATTTTTAAAATCCACACAGATAACCAACTTGCAGATCTGTTCACAAAAGCATTTGATGTTGGCAGATTTACATTTTTGGTTACTGGTATTGGCATGATGAACAACTCATTATGATTATTATTTAATTTTAAAATGTTTTACACATGGGGTTCTACTTGATACTTTAGCTTGTTACAGCAGAAATTATAAGATTTTCAATATTTAGTACTGTTAGACTTAGTTCTGCTAGTATAAATAGTGATTATCTTATTTAGTTCTGCTTGTACAATTTAATTCTGCTGGTTATATTGTATTTTTAAGCTAACAGTGCAGGATTAAATACTCAAAGGTTGTTAGTTCTGCTAACTCAATTTTCAACAATATTAATTCTGCTAGCATAACTTAGTTCTGCCAGCACTATTAATAAATGGGTGACGTGGACTTGTCTAAGTATGCAGAAATGTTAAAGTTACTTCGGCTAGAGTTAAATCTGCTAGAATTAATTCTGCCAGTATTAATTCTGTAAGACTTACTTCTGCCAGAATTAAGTCTGCCAAAGTTAATTCTGCCAGTAACTTTTTCCAACTTTAATTCTGCTAGTGTTATTTTAGGGCTTGAACGCACTGTTCACTTTAAAAAGGGTATTTAAATCTGCCAAACACTACACTTTTTCAATTCACTTGCACTTTTCATCGAAAATTGAAAATATCTTTCCAAAAACCTCTCAAAGCTTTTCAAACCTAACTTTTCACAAAAATGGCAACTTCTTCATCTTCATCAACCAAATCTCTTACCTACGGTGACCAGCACAATGTCTGTGGATTTCTCCTCAAGCCACAGGAATCCGATGGTTACCATGAAGTCATAGACTTCATAAAGTGTACAACTTTAAGGTTTGCACTTACTGTTAACCCCTCCATTTTTATTTCACATATTCATGACTTCTGGACATCTGCCGTGGTGTCAGAAGTAGATGGGGTTAAATCTATCACGGCCAAGATTAATGAGAAAAGCATCACTCTTACTGAAGCTTCCATACGTGCTCATCTTCTCTTAGATGATGCAGATGGTATGGAATGCTATGCTACATCTCAGATACATGATCAGTTAGTGTTGTACGGGTATGAGGGGGAGAGGACAGAAAGACTAACATATTATAAACAACTCTTCTCTCCACAATGGAAAATTTTAATCCATACCCTACAACACTGTATTTCCCAAAAGAAAACTTCATGGGAGCAGTTTAGCAGCAACATAGCTTCTGCTCTCATCTGTCTTGCAAATAATGAGAAATTTAATTTTTCTAAATTAATCTTTAATGGGATGGTAAATAATCTTGAAAAGCCAAAAGATAAATTTTTAATGTATCCAAGATTTTTACAACATATCATTGACCAGGAAATCCCAGATCTACCCAAAACAGGGGGTAGAATCATTCTCTCAAACCTTTCAAAGAAAACTTTTGCTAATATGAAGAGAAATGGGATGGTCAAAGGAAAAGAATTTTCTGGGAAGGTGATCAATTTAACAGAACACATGTTGAACAGGCCTTCCACTATGCCACAGGAAGCAGAAACACCCACTTCTTCTCAACCAAGTGGTATAGTTTCAAAACCAAAGAAAACAAGGGACCCTAAACCTACCAAAGATAAAGCCAAAAAGGCTAAGAAACAGACAGTTGAGGCTCCTCTTCCTCAATTGTCTCAGCCCAAAAATACAAATGAGGTGGTCAATCAGGAGCAGAGAGACCATATGGAAAGGGCTACCACTACTGTTGCTACCTCAGCAGGAGAACAGGACAGTGGTATTGGAATTAGGACCCAATCCATGGCAACACAGGATATAGAGATTCCATTGGATTCCTCTATTGCTGAGGGTCCAGTGGATATCAATATATCTAGTGGTCCCAGGTGCCAAGAAACCACATTGGGGGTTGATGATGCTCAGACTAGGTCTGAGACATTGACTAAATCTTCCAATGATCCATTAATAGAGGGTAACACTTCTGGCAATGGTGAGGATAGCATTACTATAAAGGAATTGATGGATACTTGTACCAGATTGACAAAGGAGGTAGAAGGACAGAAGGCAGAGATTGCCAGGTTAAGGGAGATGGTTGAGCTGTTGATGAAAGAGAGGGATGAATCCAAAAGCATGGCTAAGAGTAAGTCAATAGGACTGAAAAGGATGCTTGTTGATGAAAGCACCAGTGAGGAAGAGAATGTAGATCAATTTATGTTTACTGGTGCAGGGGAAGCAGAGAAACCCTTTGATGATGTAGTGGAAGTTGATGACAGCATACATGATGATGTCAATGCTGAGCAGCTGGGGAATGTGGTTAGTAATGTGATTCTAGAGGTACTAGATGAAGATGTATCTGAAGCTGCAAAGGAAAGTGCTAAGGATATGTTAGATAGTGCTGCTGGGGTTAATGCTGCTAGTTTAGATGTTAGTGCTGCTAGGGTAGCAGATGCAGAAGTTAGTTCTGCTGGTACAAAAGTTAGCTCTGCTACTGCACCAGTTAGTTCTGCTAAGCCAAATGAACCAGAAATGGTTAAATCTGCTATTCCTGAAGAAAAGGATGGTGCTGCTGCTATAGCAGAGGTTGAAAAGAGTGCTGCAGATGCACTTCTAAAGGTGGCAGAGAGCACAGCACCAAAGAAAAGCTCAAAAGGTATATCTATCTCAGAGATTACCTCATCACAGGTTAAACCTACAATGGAATTGGGCAAAGGGAAAGGAAAAGAAAAAATGGTTGAGCCTGTGAAATCTTTAAAAAGGAAGGAGATGGAGGAGATAAGTGAAAGGGTTGCTAAAAACTTGCAAGCCCAGTTTGATAGAGAGGGAAGGACTCAGTTTGTTGAGGTGGATGTGGGTGATGATGTGAAAATTATGATGACACCTGAGGAGCAGGTTTATTTTGATCACCTACTAGCAGATGGAACTCACAATGCTCAAATGGAAGAGTTCACTGCTGATCAAAGATTGATGTGGTATTTGGATATGCTTGAGCAGAGAAGAAAGCATGAGGCTCAAAAGAAAGCAGAGGAGAAAAGGAAAAGGGCACCCACACAAAGGCAATTAAAAGATCAGTATGCCAGGGTTGTCAAGAATACTACTGGGAGAACTCTAAAGGAGTTGATGGGAATGGACTTCTATGAGCTAGAAAAGATATATCTCAGAATTCAAAGGGATATTGACTTGAGCACACAGAAAGCTCTTGAAGAGAGGTCCAAGAGTGCAGTTGCTCAAAAAGTAAAAATTCCAACTGCAGCAGAACAGGAACTGCTTGAAAGGAAAGCAGAAGTAGCCAGGGAAAGGGCAGAGATTGAAAGGAAAGAAAAGGAGGATCTGGATGCACTTAAAAGGAAAATTCCAAAAGAAACCCTTCCTCTCAAAAGGAGAAAAAGGATGGCCATCAGAAATGACAAGGATGACAGTGAAACAGAAATGCCTGCTGTTGCATCTTCTACATCTGAGCCAACTGAAGAAGAAGAGGTTGATTGGACACAGATCAGATCAATGGTTGAAGTTGAGGCTCCAAAGGTACCCATTGCTGTTCATTTTCCTATTATTGACTGGGTATGGGAAACAAATGAGGAAATGAGGAAACAATTGAAAATCATAAGGGCAGGGGGTACAGTGGAAAAGTTTATGTCCTTCTGGAGGTGCATAAAGACTCTATCCAGAGATGACTTAGATGATATGTGGACTGTTGCAATGAAAAAGTATCAGAATGCTCAAAGGCACAGTGATGAGCACATTGTCTACAATAGTCTCTCTGTTCTATATGAGATGGATCCAGAGAATGAATTCTACAAGGACACCTCAAGGGCAAAAGGATGGTACTGCTATTCTCATAATGGAGTACATGTAGTGCAGTTAGATAGTGGTTTGTTTGCATATTTCTTCATAGGGACTGAGTATCCTTGGACTCTTGGTCAGCTAAGCTCAATGCTCTCTCTCACAATGAAATGTGATGATCTAGACACTGCTGCTTCATTAGTCCATGAAGTGCAGCAATATTATAAAAAGGCACAACAAAAACATGTTGCTCAGAGTGAGGAGAGAACACAGAAAAGGATTGCTGAGCTTAAGAGAAAATTTGCAGATATCATGAAGTGAGAAACTTGGATCTATTCAGGGAAAGATCAAGTTTAGGGGGAGATTGTTGGGCTAAATTCTTCATATCATTTAATGTCAAATTATTCTAAGTGTTTAGTCTGTTGGAAGTTAATGCTGCTGGGCTATCAAGACTTAGTTCTGCTAGTGGAGTTAGCTCTGTTCATTTATTGAAGACAAAGTCTTCCAGAGTTAGTTCTGCTGGTACATTTGAAGTTAGTTCTGCTGGGCATTACAAAGGTTAGTTCTGCCAATGATCAAGATTGCAAAGATTAGTTCTGCCAGTATAAAAAGTTAGTTCTGCTCATCTATCTGTTAGTTCTGCTTAGTGGGATTACTGCACAACAACTCTGCAACAAAGTACACCTACTACAGACATGCTTTTGAGGAACAGTGCACGCTGCAGACAAGAAAAGTCAAATGCATTTAATGCAAGCGTGGGTCGTGGAAAACTTGGTTTCAAGAAAGTAGATTGTATGCAAATTTTATACAAGTTTTTAGTTTAATAGCATGTACTTGCAGTAAAGTACTTTGTCATATATATACATAGAGATAGATCAAGAAAATGTGTGAGTGTATGTCTATCCAATAGTTAGTCATCTGGTAATAGCTTCAAGGTTTCTTGTAACCCTGATACATCTGTTTATCCGTATTATTAATCAATAATATTGAGGCTTTTGACTAGTGAAAATCAAAGTGTGTTCTTGCATTGTTTACAATTCTGTTTTCATACATATTTCAAATCACAATACATCTTCCTACTTGACAAGTGTTATTCCGCAAACTACTTGTTAAGAATTCATAAGCTTAAGTTAAAACATTTGTAATTACAAGTGTTATTGTGGGACCTCACATCTACATCGAAGAAGACGGCATATTAAGTTGCATTTCACTATCTCAAATTATACCCATTTCAAATACGTGAAGTTTTCTTGAAATTTTTAGCACTCTGTCTGTACTATACAGAGATAGGTAAACAAATTAAGATTTTTAAATTCGGCGGTTGGACTCCAAACTAACTTCCAATCAGGTAAATATATATTGTGATGAAGAACATAAATATACATTAAAACCGAAAATCACGATTTCGCTTCATTTAAGTTTTTCAATGAAGCAGAGAGCCAATATGGAGCTGTTTGTGATATAGATTAGAAACCCATAAGACTACACTGTTTGGATTATTAAGTTACCAAAATCCCAAACTAACTTTTCCAACCAGCCAATCCAAAATCAAAATACAAAATTGAATTCAACCCATTGGATTGGACCAAAACCAACCTGACAACCCAAAGTTAATCCATCAAATTTGAACGTTCACACTAGATCGATGTAATAATATAGGTACATTGATTAATTAAGTGGTTACATGGCATATACATATTCTTCCTACACGGAGCTGAGTCAACCGTCACGATTGACCAACGATTCTTGATCGTCCAAAGTGACATAAAAATAGATGACTTTAAATCTAGACCCTTTAAAGTCTTGATGGAAGTTATCTAATTATGTCAGTTTTCCCAACAAAAAGAACCGCCTCATTGTGTGTTAACTGCTATCATCAGGGACTTCTGAATTGTTTTGGTATAATAAACATATATAAACATATACTCCCTCCGTCTCAAAATAATTGTCACCCGACAAAAAATACGCAGTTTAATAAAAACATAATTATTACTGTTTTCTCTTTCTTACTTTTTGCAGAAAGACAGTCTTACCCTTAACCAATTAATTACTGCTTCTTTAAAAGTTTGTAATAATAATTTAATTGAAGGGTAATATGGTAATGACAATCAAACTTCCCTATCTATTTTTGGAAGTGGACAATTAATTTGGGACATCCGTAAAAGGAAAGATGGACTATTATTATGGGACAGAGGGAGTATAATACTCCGTATGTAATATATACTGGATAGTTGATGTGTGAAAGCATCAAACATCATTGATGAGCTGAGAGGCAATTTTGCAATTAAATCATCACCTCTCAGTCATTGTTCCGTTGCTACTTGATCAGTTTTTCCTCGGTGACTCATGCTTCCATAATGTGCTACTCCTACTTTTTAATAGGATTTTGCTAATGGTATACAGTACTATTTTATCAATATATTTGTCTATCTGCATAACTTGATATATTTGATTTTGTTACATGACAATAGGCTTTTGCTCATTTTGAGGTTTACTTAATTAATGATTCAATGGTCAATTTATTTCAACAATTTAAACAGTTTAGGTTAAATAGTCAATTTGATTTTTGTCGAACATTCAACAATTTAAATAGTTTGGGTTAAATAGTCAATTTGATTTTTGTCGAACATTTGTAGTTTATTTAACCATGTATATACTTATATTTGGATGGAAGTTCTGGAATATTACTAACATATATCATGATCTAATGGTATATTGGTATATGAGTTGGTATACAACTATTATCCTATAATATTGGTTTTTTGTGGTTAATTCTTCATATATACTCCGTATATACTAACTACTGGAGTATCTATTTTTTTTCTTTTTCTTTGATCATGTTTTTCCTTTGCTAAATGTGATGATATTTCATATATGCTTTAGTTCACTCGTAACAAAAATTGTCATTTAACATGTTGTACCGAGCAACTTTTTTCAATGATGTTTCTTATAATACCATCATTTATTCATGCCACAATCTACAAATATGTTCCGCCTTTTTAGTTTAACGTCTCTAGAAATTCAGCTTTTAAATTGTACCTATGGATAAGAAGTCTCGAGTTTTGATTTCTAACTCAAAGAAATTGGGGAGATAGTAGTTGATCGAAAGTGTTTTGGGTTGAAAAGTGATGGTAGATGCAAATAAGCAACGTTTTTTTATAATTGCCGAGGTATATATGAGATTTAATTAAGAGCTTAAATGTAAACGAATGATTAATGGACATTTAAGTATCATCGTTCCATAGTCGTCACATGAAAATTAACCGAGACTAAAGGTTAAAGGCCGGTTGCTCCTTTGCTAATGAGTGGGTCAAATGAGTTGCCTTGCTTTAATTTGCTGATGGTATCATATTTCTCATGTTGTTTCATTTGGTCGTTTAGTTTTCAGATGTGAAGCTTGATTGTATGGGTCACCTAAATAGTTGTATTCTAGACCATAGTCATTTACTTATTTACTTCATCTCAATATACACTTTCCATAATATATTGGTAACCAAAATAGTTGTTTTGGTTACTTTATTTTCCTGATTAATGTAATGAAATAATTCCCCATCATAAATGTCATTTCAGTGTTGTTAAGGAATCATGCTTGGATCTAGAATTGAGCTTTTACGTATGATGCAAATTTAAAGTGTATTTCTAAGTGCTCTAAAAACTAAAAAGGTAGTTTATTTACAAATAACAATTGTAAAAATGTGTGGGTGAGTTGTTTGCATAACTGCGTAAGGATGGGTTCATGTCACAATGGTGTAGTGTCATAAGGATGGGATTAGGTCACAATGGTGTAGTGTCATAATAGGTTCAGGTCAATACGACTTTAGGTAAGAAAAAAAGGAGCTTTGACCGGGGCACCACCCATGTATCACATTAGTTTCACAATGTTATGTAACTCAAAACATCATTCACTATTTACCTTCCTCGTCACTCTTCACGCATGAAGCAAGATTGTTTAACCAATTATATTACACCACGCGTATACAAATTGAAAAAACCGAACCTTTATAGCATGAATCTTTATTAATTAAGTTCTATAAATGGGCTCAAAAGAAATCGTTGAGGTATTTTCCAACCACTTGATTTATGAGTAAACTGTATCCTTTGTCTGTAGGGTGATAACTGTCCCAGAAAAGGTATTTTGAATCATCAGGACATGTAGGCAACAATTTGTTACATAAAATGGAAACTTCTACATTTCCTGTGCCACAACAACCTCTATCTACAACTTCTATTCCTGTAGTACGAGAAAGTGAACATGTTAAAGTAACAAATAACAATATGGTAAAATGATACGTGCTACTATGAAGTGGGATAAAAAATTGTGCAGAGTCTAATGTGTAAAAGTACGCATCTTGCATACTGCTAAAATTATTGTAAAGAAGAGGACTATGATTATAGGTATATAGTTATTACCATATTGGAGAGGGTTTTGGATAATTGAAAGCAAGGGATTGTATATGTCAATATAGACGATCCTTGATTGTGCAAGAGTGCTATTGAGGTATTGAAGTTGTGGTTGCAATTTGCTATTATATAGTTGTGCAGCTTGGTTGTACTCTTCTACGCACATTCTAAGCCCACCACCACTAAGAGTTCTTTGCGATGGCAAACATCCGAGTGGGGGTGCACCGAAGACCCCTATTCTTCTTGCTCCAAGTTTGTATATTTCCTTTCATGTAATTTAAAAGATGTTAATAACAGTTCCATATGATTACATTAACTCATATGGAAAGTTAACTAAAAGGGGACACCTGGAAAGACCACTTTTAGATTCAGATCACACATAAGAAACAAATCATGTTTAGGAAAGAATCATAAGCCGAAATTAAATAGTATACCTGTATGAAGTTGGAAGCAGATGAAACCATAAGATTAGCATACGATGGAATATCATATTGTAATCTTCGGATGCCAATAGTGAAGTAAGTATTAGCTAGATCATCACTACCTGCAACCACCATGAATAAGCTATTCGCTAATATATATTGAGTTCCTTCTTCTCCAACTATAACCTTGAGTTTCTCGATGTATTCTTTGAACTGTTTTAGCTGGTCATCTAACGACAAAACAGACTGATACAATAGAATCAGTAAAATTTTAATTCTTACAACAATGTAGATGATTTAGTGTTGACAAAAGTTATGGGTGATTACAACTAGTTTTGGAGTCTGCGGATCGAAGCCTGAGCCACCAGAAGCAAAACTTACACCTGTTAGAAGCTCTTTATTGTCAACTGATGGATCTAAGTATGCTGGCATCAACTCTTTTATTCCCAACTCCTCAACTGAAAAACGATGGAAATTGCCTATTAACAAAGTGTAGTGTAACATAAAGTTTTGTAAATGTACCCCATGTAAATAAGAGTAAAAGAATCTTACCTAAATCATGGAAATTGCGAAAACTTAACAAAAAATTTGCTGCCTTACTTCTATAGTTTAGCTAAATGTACATACACACTTGAAATGACTATAAGGGACTTAGAAGCAATGTTTTGAAAACCGGTTGCACCGCACCAGTTCGACCCTGCGGATCAGATCTGGATACAAAACCGGTTTGACTGGATTGAACCGGGTATGGACAGAAAATCGGTTCACATTAAAAATCGATTTTTAAAACATTGGTTAGAAGAGCAGAACTTAGAATTCATATTTGTGAAATTGGATGGTAATTATAACATGATAATGTAATAAATAAATCATTATTAACTCGATCTGTAAAGTAATAACTTGTTATATGTTTCTCTTTAATTATTAATTGAAATTGATCAGGTTACACTGAAGTAGGTGTATAAATTATGTAACATTATGAGTTACATAAAATTTGTATTTATATTTATATACATTATGAGTAACAAGTTGATCTTTACAATCTAATGTGTAGACCAAATTTATAAGACACATTCAGTGGCGGATCTAGGAATGTGAGGTTGGGTATGCATAAACAAACTAGGTAAAATGGACTTTTTTAGGTGGAAAGTTAAAGGTGTTTATCGGGTCGGGTTTCGAGTTCTTCGATTTAAATTCCCAGTTAGATTTTTTTTTTAACTTGTCAATCAAACTTGAACTAGAAAATCATTTTTAAAGCCTAGCCAAGAACATACAAGCGTACGGTTACAAACACATACAAACATACGACTAAAAACTTAGATACATACAACAGGAATTTCATAACATTAATAAAAGGTTTTAACTTTCGTACACTTTGAAAATTAAAACCTTAAAACCTGTAGAAATTTTTATAGTTAGATTTTCTAAAACAAAAGAGAAAATAAAGAGAAAAAAATAATTGTTTTGAATAGTTGAATGTTAGAGTTAAAAGTTTTGTTGAATAGTTAAGTTAAATATTGGGATAGAAAGGCAAAAGAACATAGAAATGAACAAAGGGGAAGGGAAAGTGAAAAAAAATTACAAAATAAACAGTCGAAATAAAAAAGATAGCAAGATGTTTATTTCAAAAACAAAGCCCATTAATTAAAAGTCACAATTTAGTTGAGTAATCATTGAATAATTTTTGTATTTTTTAAGGATGATTTGTTGATTCTTTATATTTATTTTTGTGATTTACTTTTTGATTGGGTTATCAAAATAATGAAGAACATGAGACAGAAATAAACTAAAGGGTGTACACTACTATTTTAAAAGGTATGCATTTTACATGAGCTATACTAAAATATTTTATAAAAAAAAAAAATTACACTAGACATGAAAACCCAAGGGTATGCAAGTGCATACCCTTCGTAACATGTACATCCGCCCTGGACACATTCTCATCAACTGATTTAGAGGTTGCACGTTCTAGTCGTGATTAATTAGTAAATTCATTTATTAAACTCGATCACTAAATTCTAATTATACGTTCTCATTGAATTTATATTATTTATAGAAAATTTAACTTCATTGAATGTCATTAACTTCTTTGTGCTCCTCAAAGGTACCAAGTTAAATTTTCCCTAATAAAAATAAATAAATATATATTAAAAGGGTGGAAAAATCACATCAAAAGAGAATGAGAGTGGCAAAGTTAGGAGACAATTAGTTGTCGAGCAGTTATATGGCTCCAACGTTAATTAGGGGTACACATAACACGCACATCTCTAACTAGTCATTATCGCTATAGGTCCTAACTCTAGACCTTCAAATAGGTGGAGATTCTCGAATTCCTTATGTACACGTTCTTGCGGCTCGAATGAGTTTTCTTGTTTATATCGCTACGGCTATAAACACGTTCTAGTTCCTAAAAGAGGCTAAGCAGATAAAAAAGCTATATAGCTTACATAATCGTTCGGTTTATTTAAACGTATACGTACGTTGATAACCACGATAACAATGTTTATGTTAATAAACATGAGACAAAATTTACTGAATGTTATTCATGATTTTATGGTCATAGGTTTTCCCCAATCTAAATTAAACAGGGTAAAAGGGTTGAAGAGATGGCACGTGTCATTAGTGAATTTGTATTAAGTTTGTGTAAATTTGTTTGAAAAATATCACTTACATTTTCAAGATTTCAAGTTTTTAGATAAATTTCATGCTTTTTATATAAAGGCAAGTATTATATTACTACTACGTACACGAATATATACAATGATCTACCAAATTTTACATGTTGTCCTGACCCTAAGACTTGATTTTAACCTTAAGATTGGAAGGTCAACTCGATATTGCTAGATCAATAGTTGTTTAGTAGATAAATTTCTATTTATGTAAGACTCTAAGTTAGTAAAGAAAAACTATCAACCAAAATAAGTATCATAACATGAATATATATACACTAGGAAGGATAATGGATGCGAAAATGCACAACCCACCCGATCTAGTTATTCGAATTTTTAAGTTTATAATTAACCTATAAATTAAACTGAATGAGGTTTGAGTTATTAGAGTTCTAATTATTTGGGTTAAATTAAAGTAAATGATAATACACAAATAGATCACTATACTTTATGAAAATGTTCATTTGAAATACTAAATCTTAAAATTCAATGCATTTATAGGCATTGAATTTTGTGTAAGTATAAATTTTATATTCATAAAGAGAAAATTCCATAAACCATACATGTGGTTTACACACATTTTCACATATCATATCCGAACTTTTTTTTCAAGTTGTCGATACAATATAAATTTGCTCGTAAATGGTACCTCCGTCTAACTCCATCTATTTTTGTCGTTAAATTTTACCAATTCCGTCTATTTTCAATACAATAAGTTTCAAAATTGCTCGTAAATGATACCCAAAAGTTTTAAAATTGCTCGTAAATGATACCCCCGTGCAAATCATGTGGTAAAACTTAACGACAAAAATAGACGGAGTTTGACGGAGGTACCATTTACGAGCAAATTTGAAACTTATTGTATCAAAAATCTGGAAAAAAAAAGTCCGGATATAATCTATGAAAATGTGTGTAAACCACAGGTATGGTTTATGGAGTTTTCTCTATTCATAAACCATGTATTAGTTTCAAATTGTCACTTTCACTATTATGTAATACAAAGATTAAAATTTAATAGATAATATTTATGAATTATTTTTTACATGTCCTGAAAAAAAAAATATTAAAAATATAATATATTCGATTGAATACTGGACATAAAATCACATTACACCTCGAAGTCAACGTTCAACAAAAGAGGCTAAAAGGACACCCAAACACCATTTCGACAGTCGACACACGATCATACATAAGTATTATTTTAGTTAATTAATACAAAATTCACTAAATACCAGAGTATGATATCTATCATATATAGGCATCAAACATACATATGAAACTCAATTCATAAGTAATCTCGAAATAAACCGCACATCCTGTTATAGGTTTCCGTTAATTAGTAATTATATATAATGCAAAACTTATGGGTTAAACTCGTTTAAATGCATGAAACCATTTTAAGACATAAATTTGAATATTACGTTTGTGTATTAATTGCCAAATTGTTAATCTAAAATTATCACCAACTAACATTATGTTCACCCATTACTTTCTGTTTTCCACATAATATAAATCTTCTTTTCGTTTTATATGATATATTGATTGATATTAGAAGATTAGGTATACCAATTTAAGAAAAAGTGAAGAAAGTAGATATAGAGAAGAGAAATGCATGCCCATCATTAATACTTTACATATGACAAATTAAAAAACAAAATGTAGATGAAAATACTATAGATGGAGAGATAATAATGAACCCCATGCAATGTGCGTTAATGAAGTCACAAAAAAAATGTTTAAAAATGCAAAGTTCAAATTATGTACCGATCATATCCGCCGGTGTCTTATTATTTGTAAATCTTCCAGTTGATATTCCATCTGCAAAATCTTTTCCATATGGTGCAAAATTTGCTTTAATCAAAGTGTTTATATAATTGTTAGCCCCTTGATCGACTATTGAGTCCCCAAACGTTATAACAGCGGGTACCGTTGCATTTTTCGGTAGGATCACCTTTGTTTGGCCATCATGATTAAGTAAAAGAAGAGTAACAAGAAATATAGTGAGTGAAGATAAAGAGTGTGGATGTTTGATAAATAGAAGAGGATGCATGATCATGTATGAAAAGTACATGCATGTAAGGGAAACGATGACCTCAAAATAGCATAAAAGAAATGATAAGAATATATATATATATATATATATATATAGCAGTGGGAGTTGAGCTATATAGCCAACTTTAGTACTACACCTAAATATATAATTCAACAAACCGGATACGTTTAATTAATACTCGGTAGATGATTTAACAGAAGAAAAAGAATAAGGTAATCCCTCCGTTTTAAAATTATAGTCCAGTATTCTATTTTGAGTTGTCTCAAATTAATTATTTACTTCCATAAATAGATAAAAATGATGAGATAAAATTCATTTATACACCTAATTTATATATGTAAGACAAAAAAAACTAGTAAAAAATAAAGGGTAAAACTGACATCTTATCAAAAGGCAAGAGAGAAGTTGACGTTTTCTTAAACTATGTATTTTTTTCTGGGAACAATTAAATTGGAACGGAAGGAGTACTTGTTTAGCTAGCAAGCTAGCCAGCATTCCATGATAAAATTAACAATAAATAATAAATTAATAACAAAGATAATATTATATTATTGCCATGTGGCAATGCTTGCTATTTCCGTTTTAAAATAAATGTCCATTTTTTTATTTTAATTTATTCCAAAATAAATTTACGTCAACTTTAAGAAATAATATACTCCATACTACTTTTACCATTTTACCTTTAAGATACTTCTTATCAAAACTGATACATGAGAGTTTGTGTAAAAAATATGGGTAATAGTGTCATCTTCACTATTAAACAATATAATTTCTTAAACTTTGTGAAAGATGATTATAAACATTTATTATGGGACACGTGAAAATTTTTAAAAGAGGGTTAATTTGACAATGATTTTGGTAACGCTGTAATTTATTTGTACTCCATAATAATTAAAAAAGTCCATTTAAGTTTTATTACAACGATTAACTATTGTGTTTAAATTTGTCTAATCTGTATTTAATTTGTTAATTAATAACTTTCATCATTTTGAATGTACGTATAATTGTTTCTTTGTCAAAATCATGAGGATACTTAAAACTCACATAGGCTAGGTGATTGTAATTAAATTGATAACTAAAGTAATTAATGTCGTAATTAGTTAGTAACTCAGTGTACATGTTCCTTGTTGAAGCAATGTTAAGTTGGTTAATTGGCGTGCGTTAGACAACAAGTCCATTTCAATTTCTAAATTCTCTCATGATATATATAGATATATAGGTAGTGTGACCCAAATCAATACTATAAGTTAAACCGTAATACTAATGGTGTTTTTTAAATAAATAAATATGTTTTCACAAATGAAGTGTATTGGGTTTTGAATTTATTTTTATCGGGTGAAAATTTCATAAATCATACATGTGGTTTACACAGATTTTCATAAGTGATACCCAAACTTTTTTTTTCAGGATATCAGTACAATAAATTTTCATTTTGCTCGTAAACGGTACCTCCGTCCAAATCCGTTAATTTTTCTCGTTAAATTTCATCACGTGATATACATGTGAGGGTAGATCCATCTTTTTCCCTTTCCCATCTATTTTTCCTTTATTTAATTATTGTTAACTGCTTAAATTGTTTGTACATTGTGCTCATTTTAATGTACTTTTTTGCATCATCTTTATTTCCAAAATCATAAACAAATTCAATATTAGTATCCATTTTCAATATGAAGATCGGTGGATAACTACTAACACATGCAGTTTGACCAGATTATGTGATATTAAAACAAATTCAGTAGTAGTATCCATTTTCAAAAATCATAAACCACCATCGATTTTTTTAAGATCTGGGAAGAAAACGCATGTATCAACTTCTCTGATTGTATCTCCACCACTACCATCAGTGATCTCGCGAGGAACAAATTACCTCGCCGGAAATTTCATCGGAGATGGTGACAGGTGACGAAGTTCATCATCGGAAAATATCTTTGGATAATGTGATTATTTCTTATCAATATGTTGTTGTTGGGTGTAAAATCGTGATTATTTTAAACAATGAAATGATAAGGTTTTTTGTTTTTATATATATGAAGTGTTTCGTGATTTACATATAGTTGTTATTGTTCTTGATTATGTTGAAAACTTTATACATCTCCGTTCCAAATTTTGGGTACTGAAGTTGTTTATGGTTTTGAAATGAAGAAGATGAAGAAAAGTACATTAAAGTTAGCACAATGTACAAACAATCTAAGCTTCAACAATAATTAAATAAGGGAAAAAGACCCTCACATGTATATCATGCGATGAAATTTAATGAGAAAAGTTAACGGATTTGGACGGAGGTACCGTTTACGAGCAAAATGAAAAGTTATTGTACTGATAACCTGGAAAAAAAAGTTTGGGTATCATTTATGAAAATCTATGTAAACCACAGGTATGATTTATGGAATTTTCTCTTTTATCGGTATAATTTTTATCAAGTACTCACGCACACATAAATTTGTAAGGTTAAAGTTGGAAAACTAAACTTTAAAAAGTTAAAATATGACAATTATTTTGGGACGAGGGGATTATTTATTTTTCATTGAAGACATCATTATCGCTTGAACTCCAACATATTTTAATTAAGTTTAGGTGGGGATATAAGGTGATGGTGGTGTAGAGAGTGGGAATGGCAATGGGACGGGTTTGGTGCGGGGGTGTCTGTCCCAACCCCACCCCCATTATTTTAAGCAATCCTCATCCCCACCCCAAACCCCAGCGGGGTATTATCGGGGCAGTCCATCCGGGAAATCGATTACCCCAATGTTCAATAGGGTCTTATCGGGGTAACTTATTGAGCATTTGGCTCTTTAAATCGTAACCCAATACTCGACGAGACCAATTACTACACTGTAAATATTATTGTAATTTAAAAAGTTATAAATAAAATATTTATCGATGGTATTAGTTATTTATAAATATAGAATAATAATTATTATATATATATATATATATATATATATATATATCGGGGCGGGGCGGGGATGATACTACCCAACCCCAACCCCAAGCAATCCTCAATCCGATCCAAAAGTGCGGGGTTCGGAGATCCCCATCAGGTTCAGATTTTTTTACCATCCCTATAGAGAGGAGATAAAAAGTAGATGACCGATTCACTGCATTATGAGAGATGGAGAGTGGGAGGGTAAAATCGTCAGCGTTCAACAAGTTGAACACTAAAGCCCAGCATTCACCACTCCAATTCAATGTTCACTTACAGTGTTCAAGTTCAAAGTTCTAACTTGAACGTCGAATGAAAGTGGTTTTTATTTTCTTTTTTTTTATTGGTTAAAAACTATTTTTGTCGGATTATTTGAATTTTCATCTGAAAATTGAACCACTCCTTTTAAAATTATATTCGTGTTAAACTTGAGTGATAAATTGTGACTCTGCCTGCTCTAATTAAGTACATTGCATTTTAGCAACATTACATTTTACCGTTACAAATATAACTGAATCATAAATCTCAGGTACTATGAAGTATGAACCGTACCCATAATTTTAATTAACGTGCGTATTTAGATTATTACTAACAGATGCCACTTGCTAATTGCTTTCAGAACCGATAATAATAATAATAATAATAATAATAATAATAATAATAATAATAATAATACATTTTATGAAGGAAAAGTCTAGACTTACATAATTCTTACATAAAAATTTGTACATAATGAGTTGGCAACACATGTGAACCAATTACATGAATTTGTAACTTCTTTCACTTCATCCTCTTTCATGACATTATTGGTCCACCTAATTCTGTAAACAAAATTATGTAAGATTTATGTATGTGTAACATGGCTCTAACATGAATATGTATTTGGAACCGAAAGCATTTTCATTCTCTCTCCTTTAGCGCCATCACGCCTTCTTTTTTTTTTAATTTATGTCTCCCTTTTCTTTCTTTTTTCATTTCTCTCTCTTGTATTTATACTGGTCTCACTCTGACATGCTTGTATGCTTTTTGAGTTTGTCTTATTGGTGTCTTGCCATTCACGTCTTATATGGTTCGAAAGTGAGGATTACTTTATTAAAATGCTTTGTTAAAGAATTATTTTATTAATTTGATTGGTTAAATGATCAAATTAGTGATTTTCTCTTTTATGTATTTGTTAAGTTTACGTGTTACTTTTTGTGTTTTATTCGTTGTATAAAAAAACTAATATACAGCATGCCATTTTGCCGTAGTAAAAACATTAAATAAAATAATGATTGCATGCCGCGCCACGTACGACGAGAAGACGAGAAGTGAATCTAATCTAAGTTTTAGATAAGGATATGATCTAGCCAATATAATGAAGTCATTAAATAAAATTCTGGAATAGATTGAAACTTGATAAAGACTTAATTAAAAAGGGGAATATATGTATGAAACGACGTCGTCTCTACTATACGAAGTAATTATTTATGAGCAATGCTATACTCACTTAAAAATTTATAAAGAAATTTGTACAAAATAACATGGCAAGTCTTATTAACCAATCACATTAATAAATTTTCTCTCTCATAAATCTCTCTCTAAATTTAACTGGTACACCTTATTTTGTGAATCATATTTTGTAAAAATTTGGTGAGTACCGAATCATTTCTCATTATTTATTTATTTAATCGTGTGAAAAATTATCTCGATCAAACTTGTTACAGACATTAAAAAAATTAATGTTGTACACGTTTATGTGATCTTAAACTCAGATTTAAGTTTATATTCTGGATATCTTTTTCAGAACCTAACAAAAACATAGTTTAATTGGTTTCCAACATAAATACGTAATCCTTTATACTGAAGCTGTCTTATTTTTATACTGTAGTTCATATTATTATTATTTCTACATGTCTCAAAAAAAAGTATACGTGCTAGTAATAATAACTAGATTCTTCATATATTCTTCGTTATTTATTACTATTACTCTCATCTATTGATTTTTTTAATATATTCATTCGAATTTGTCTGAATATACAGACAAACTGACATTGATCCAACAAATATAATGTCAAAAAAAATTATGTAGATGTTTCATTCATATAAGCTTAATTACATATATCTAAAATAAATGTAGACCTAATTCTCTAGATTATTAGCTAAATATTTTTTCTCTTAATCTCTTCAAGTGCATTAATATAATTTTTCTTATCGGAGCTATATATGAAATTCAACAAAACAAAACAAAAAAACAAAAGAAAAATATTGAAGGAATATTGAAGGACAATAAACATGAGTATTTAAGTAGCAACATAGGTACGTGTTGTAATAGAAAAAGAAAATAGATTAATCCCATTAAAATGTACAGTGATGATTTTAATGTAGTAATCTATAATCTATAATACATGATTAGTTTTCATGCTAAACTAGCTAGTTTTAACAGCTCAACTCTTACCGGATCAAAGGCCATTTTGTAATTTTCATGGGCTTAAAGTTTGGCAAGGTGGTTTAGAAAAAAATGTAAGTTCAGAATTAAGGATTTGGCACGTTATTTGATACACTATCATACTCTTCTACCACGTTGTTATGAAATCGAATTAAAGTATATAAATCTACTTTTTTAAACGTTGTTATTTTTATAAGATGATTAATCAAAGATTTGGAACACTAACACGAAATCATTTTTTCCTATATATTATAATTAACAGTAGATAGATTTAGATCGCTTAATTATTATATTTGAAAAACTTATCATGCTTATAAATCCATTAACGATTTTTTTTTGTTTGTATGTTTTCATTCACCATGGTAGAGTTTTGAAAAGCGTATTGATATATACAACAAATTATTTGTTTCATACAACAAGAGTATTCATTTTTGAGTTATACAGTACTGCATAAAAAAGCATAAAAAATGGTGTAAGAATCAAAACATGTGTTGCATTTATCAGCAGCATTTCGAAAGTGGCGATATATATAATGTATTATTAATAATTATATAAAAACCAATCCATTAATTAAAAGATGAAATGTACACTAATTATTAGGAGTAAGATAAGATGCCATTAGACTAGATTTAATTGGATGAAAGTAGCTAAGAAACACTAATTACTCGGATACAATATTATAAGATTAAAATTAAAATGTCCTACTTACATATATGGAAACATTTTCATCCTAGTTTTTATGGGTAAACAATACAAGGACTAACTTATACTATCATTAATAACTATCTATTCTATGTTTCTTATATAATTCTGTACTTAACAAGATATAAAGATTATTAGGAGCACCCTTTATCCTAATACTTTGATGTTATTTTGGAACTTTTGTGTTCTTTTTTACAGTGTTTATTACTTTATATCCCTTTTATTAAGTACTACTAACTAGGACTAGGAGTGAGTTTTCATGAAGGTTGTTGTGTAGTTTCAAGTTGTATATGTAAAAATCGAGCATTAATAATTAATTGTCTATAAATAATCGTCTATTTCCATTTTAATTCCTACAAACTCGATGAACTTACAACTTTTGTAGCTTGAACCGCTAAATAAGTGAATTACGTGTTTCGTTATTGAGAACCTCCAATTTCACAAGAAACTTAGCATTCGAAAGTTTATCACAGACAAGTGATACAACACACGTGCTTATGGATACACACGTGTACATACATCTTGATATATTTCTTTACTCTGTTTGTGTGTAGTTAGATGTGATGGAAAACAAGGAGATGTACGTGGAGCCGTTGAATGACGAAACGAATAAATAATCGTGTGATTAAACTATAGTTAGTATCTAATGTCGTATAGTATACGGATCAAAGTATACGTGTACTTCCAACCGTTTTTTCAATCAAAGAACTGATGCTGCTGCTCAAATCACATCTCATCCAACCACCTTTCATTCTCGATCATCTTTTTATTAACAAGTTTTAGTCAAAAGACTGAGTCATAGTTGTAGGTCATGACTGCCCTGCCTAATAAAGAGTAGAATAAGGCCACTCCTATCGGTGCTCGTCACTTTCTGTCGGTTGAAAGTGACGAAACCGACCCCAATGTTACCACATCGTCGGTCTTGATCGTCGGTTACTTTCGTCGCCAAACTGACGTGTGTGGTTTTTTTTCTTTTTTCTTTTTTGTTTGTGTGTATATATTAAATGTAAATTGGTAAATGTAGGTCCCAGAAAATGAAGTGACGGAGTGCTGATGGGAGTGGTCAGTCAGTTTCAGTCAGTTTATGGAAAAAGCTGACGTGGCGCTGACGTGGCTCTGTCAGTTTCAGTCGGTTTCAGTCACTGATGGGAGTGATCTAACAGGTATTTATCATTTCATGATTTAGCATATGATTTGGTTAGTAAATGTCTTTAAAAACCATCGTATATGTATATAGAATGTAGCTAGAAGTTGAAATGAATTATGGTCCAATTATTGGGAGCATTAAAGGGGGTACAAAAAATAAAGGATGGAAAATGATGGTATCACACAATTACATGGGTATGCAAAATGATATATTAACATATAACCATATAATAATTAAATATTGTATATTTATTTTGATTATTTGATGCTAGTAGACCAGCTCACTAAACCTTTGGGTTATTTAATTGTTAATGTTCTCGAAGGGTGTTTAAATTGCATATTTATAAGTATTTATTTATATGCTTAAAAAATACTCTCTCCGTCGTATATTTATAATCCAATATTCCTTTTATAGATGTCTCAAATTTATTGTCCACTTCCATAATTAGATAAGAATAATGAAATAAAGTTCTTTTTTACCTCTAGTGTATATATCTAAGATCAAAAAGTAGGTAAAAAGTAGAGGGTAAAACTGTCATCTTACCAAAAAGTAAGTGAGATGATTATATCTTCTAACTGCATGTTTTTTGTCTGATGACAATAAAATTGGGACGGTGGGAGTATGTATTAGTGAAAATGTTTACGTTTAAATGAATTGTTATAGATAAATACCTGTTTTCAGAAAGCTGTTTGTATTTACTTATCCACTATCATTATAAGCAATAGAAAAGTTCAAGAGAGTACAATAATTTTTGGAAGTACAAATGATATTGTGTCATGTGTACAAAAAGAATGTTCCACATGTACAAAACCCATTTACCCCCAACATTAATTATCTTACAAACGATAAATCGAAAGATTATAAAAATTGCACCATTAAATTTAGCGTTTTATCCTCTTCGATTTGCTATCCCTCAAGGCATACTTTCGACGATTTTTTTTCATTTTTTGATGAGTTCTATAAGTTTATAACACGTGTGTTAATTTTTGATTGTATATTTAATTTAGGGTTAGGGTTTGGGGTTTAGAAGAGTTTAGGGTTTAGTAAGATTTAGGGTTTAGAGTTTTGTAAAGCATTTAGGGTTTAGGGTTTTGGATTTTGGTAAAAACCCAAAACCCTAAACCTTAAATGCAACACTTTAACACATGTGTTAGTAAAATGTGAAACCCACCAAAAAGAAGAAAATAAAAAAACTCATCAAAAATATGCCTTGAAGGACGGCAATTCGAAGGGGATAGCACGCTGAATTTAATGATGCAATTTTCATAATTTTTCACTTTGTCATTTGTGAGATAATTAATGTTGGGGGTAAATAGGTTTTATACATGTCCATTTTCTTTATACACATGACACAAAATCATTGGTACTTCAATTCTTTAAAAAATTAGTGTATTCTAATGATCTCATCTCTTATAAGTAAATAATAAACAGGTAAGAGCTCAAATAAGCAATTCCAAACACCCTCTATACAAAGGCACATATGCATGTTAGAAGCTAAGAAACAAATTGTAGTCTTCATGCTTTGTAATCAAGTTACTTCCATCTTTCATCTTTGTCCAAAAGGTACGTATTACAAGAGTTACACACTACGTGAATAATATTGGGCACATTTTTGGCAATATTACAGCAGACCTAACTTTCTAGTGGTTTGACCGTTTAAATCGAAATTTACAACCCGCACAACCTTTGAAACCAGTCATCGACACACCGTTAAAAATAACGACCAGTTAGTAAAAATGCATAACCATGATTTAGGAGTCCTAAACAATCAATTTGATCACTACATCTATATACTCGATGACATTAAATGATAGAACTTATCGTTTTAAAACCTATAAAACCATCAGTTTCATTCAGGCCTTCCCATTCCAAAACTTAACATATGAACCAATAACCAATAAATAACAGGTTTATGTATGCAACCTCAAAGACCCCAATCAAGTTTTTTGGGATTTTAGGAATGGAAGGTACCAGTGTTAGAAGCTTGTACAGAAGATATTCCTCATAGAGCACCACATTTACATACAAAAGTTGAATATAATTTTTTGAGTAACCAAACCACACAATCCAAAAAACCCACATGTTATTTAAACATGAATTTACTACTAACAATGAATATATCATAGCCCCAAAAACTAAACAGATTAATAAAATGATCAAAATACACCTTGGACCATTAGCGCGCACTTACAAGAAATGGATGCTGGCAAACTCCACATTCTATGGTCTCAGATCCTGAGCTAGGAACTTGAACCTGATAAATTTTACCAAACAGATATAATAAACAAAGGTGGATATTCAAGATATTTTCTTGATTAATGTTTATGTTTTATTTTCTAACTAGTCTAATGAGCAAGATACAAACTGGTTGAAAAAGTGTACTTTTCATGCATAAAACCTCCTAGAACATTTTAGTTTAAAGGTATATTGTAGGAGAATAACTTGCATAAATAATTTAAATAGAAATACAAGGGTTTAAGGCCAGTCCAACCAGTACCAGAGTTTAAACATTTTAAAACAAACAGGTCTTAACCAATTACCAAACCTGTCAGACCCATCCGCATTGCCACCTTTGTCATGGGCAGCATTACGTTAACCAAAAACACTATTGAGTTCAGGACAAGATTTCAAACCTGCAGATGGACAGTACAGGTAGGACATGCAACTTCCTTCATTCGCCTGTTAGAGCTTTCCGACTTGGAACCTGTCCACTCAAATGTTATAATTCGAACATTAATAGCATTAGACTCTTCATTACTTCCAATAAAATACTTCAGCAAAACTAATATTCCGCAAATTCTAATTGATAATACAATTAACTTTCCAGTATTGCTCCATAATAAAATATAAAACACCGAGCATGGGATCATCAATTCTACCCATCACCCATGACATGGGTTTTGAAAGGTAGCTGTCAGTAGAATCGCTGAATTGGTCCGGTAGCGTGGACCTCCAAACACTTTCTTATTTTATACATAAGTGATGTGCTATACTGCTATATACTTAATAAATAGCCTTTATAAATTATTCGATTGAGAATTTTTTACGCATATGAATAGACTTCAGACAGTAGTTCAGATGACTTTTAACCAGTTCGTCCCATCTAAAACATTCGCTTCTTAATAAAATAGTTTAGCTAAACCCATCTGGATACATCGTAATTATTTTTAACTTCAATAGAGTACACAATCAATCCTAGAACAATGTGGTCTGTAGTAGTAGATCATTAGTATACCTGATGATGATTTGTGATTTCTTTCCAACTCCTCCTGTGATAAGTAGACAAAAATAAGATACATAAAAAAGCATAACAGTAAAGAAATCCAAACATCTGAAAGAATAAGATACCGATCCTGAATATTTTGTTTTTTAAATTAAACTCTAAGATGAATATAGTTGTTTATAATTCAAAACCATAAAAAAGACTATTGGAGAGTAGGTTTGCCATTACGTCACAAGATCTAATGATGCCAAAAACTAAAAATAACATGAAACAAAAAGGGTCTAACCAGATAACATAAACTTATACCCTAAAATCTCTTAAGAGATTACCCGTGAAATAAAGCATAAAAAATAGTAGATAAGATTATATAACAAGTAGAGGGTACTACAAATGGTTTAACATTTACCTGAAGTTTCTTCGCAAGATCTTCATGACTCTGCAATCCAGATGATCTGCTAGCAGCAGCTTCCTTAGCACTGCTCAAACGGTGAGTAACCTCCAACTGAAAATAAATTAGTAGATGAGATTTTTCACATATAACTTTCAATAATTAGGAAGGTGTCAAGAATTAATGAACAATAGTGCAAGACTGCAAGACCAGAAACATTGAATAGTGAATACCGATAACCTAGAACTTAAGTCAAACACAAATATAAATCAAGCAGATAATAAAGTGTAGATAGCTTTATGTGTAGTATTTCCCCTGAGCAAAAATGTGAATAAGAGGGTGTTTGGATTTGCTTATTCTTAAGCACTTGTATGCTTAAAAAATAAGAAGGTGACCCCTTACTTATTTTTACGTGCTTATTCCTTAATAAATAAGCAGATAAGCAGTTTTCATAAAGGTGTTTAAATTTGCTTATCTGCTGTCAAAATAGGCAAACAAGCATATAAGAACTTATTAAAGCAATCCCAAACACCCCCTAAATCTATCAAGTAACATACTACTACGGAGGTACAGAAGCATACCATGCAACGGTCACAAACACGAACTTGAGGAGCATTGTCTTCAGATGTAAGAGCAATTCTTCCATGAGTGCACTTGTCACAAAATATATCTCCACAATTTCGGCAGTGATGCTAAAATACCGATAACAATAACCAAAAAAAAAAATCACAAAATAAGCACGCAAGATGTGTAATAACATGATTAGACAGTAGTCAGAAAATGATGCTTAAAACGATAACAATGACCTAAAAAATAACAAAAGAATTGCACTAACCTTCCTATTAAAAGCACTAAAGTCTCCTCCGCATCCAGTACATTTTGTAACAGCTTCATCGGGTACCTACACAATATATAAGAATGATTTAAGTAGTGATGATGCATGATTAATATGTCAAAAAACAAGACAATGATCATGTTCTCTCATTATCTTATTCAGATTTTTATTAAATGAAACTGATACGTGCAGCTAACAAATCGCAACGTTAAAAGAAAGAATCAATTATGTATGATAAAGAGAATTAGGGTTCAAAATGTTTAAAAAAAAAAAAAGATTATTGGCATATGCTGCAGGTGACTTACATGCTACCACCAGCATTTACTTTTTATATTTGTACTTCCACATGGTTATTGTTATATCCAAGATTTAATGTCATCAAACCTAAAACTATAACTATTTGCAACAGAGGCATGATCCCTCTATGAGCCTCACATGCGTGTTAAAACATACTAAATCTATCTATTCAGTGCTCTTGAAGTGAGAGGAAAACGATCGTAAGCAATTATAGGAAGAACGAGTAAGACATTGTTCCTTGATCACAAATCGACAAAGTCTTCAATTGTTTCCAGAATTTAATTTGCATTAAAGTGTTTATAGTTATGATTTCAGAAGTCAAAACAAACAGATACACACACTGACCCCAACACACACAAATGCACTTACCCAATGATCTTTCTCCTCATTCGGAGGTTTGATTATGTTCATCCAGTCACCCAAACCTTTTTTCTTTTCAGTCGACTGTTCAGTAACTTTGACAGTATCAGCAGGCCTGCTCCTACTACCCATCTCCTTAACCTGCCATACCCACAAAATAAATAGATAAAAAAAATCCTCATAACCAGAATTGAATAAAGAAAGTCAAAGGTCATGAATATGATGAAATCTTCAATTCCTAAATACTAACCTGAATGGTTGCAGCAGTTACTGTGTCTAACAATGTGTTTGTAGTGTAACTATTGGATTGCAGCCGTATACGCCTCGGCTCAATATCTACAGAGCTTTTGGACCAAAATGCAAAGGTAGATGAATCATACACCTAGACAATTACATAAAAAGAACAGGCAAAATAGTTAGCAACCTTTGAACACTCAACACTGAAGATTTGAGAGCAACGAAACAACATACTTCACATCTTGTTATCGTGTCAAGAGAGTATATTCTCAAAGTCCGACTGGTAGAAGGATCAAGCATCCGGATTCCATCCAATCCAATCTGAGGACGAATGAAGCATTTAGATTAACTAAAGCATACATGAGTACTATGATAAAACATCTACTATAACAACAAAAGATTACTGAATATAGAAAATAAACGCTATGAACTAGCTCAAGAAAGACAAAGTGGAACTTCGACCGTTTACTTATAATTGTGTCGATTTTGGGTTTGATCTTATCTCAAACTCGTCGATTAGGTGAAATCAAACAAATTTAGCTATAAGAAAAAGGGACAAACAGGTTGGGAACAGCGAAACAAGTATAGTTAGCTAAAAAATAACTAGAGGAATATGACTAGTAACAAACATATTTTTTACCGCTAAGTGTCCAGCAGTACAGTACTGTACTGCTTACTTTATCATTGTACTATCATGTCTATGAAATTTACATCTTAAAGTCAAGACAGAAGGTAACATATAGAGCCGAACAGTATACAGCAGCAGATCAGATAGAATAAGATGTGAAACGACAGCAGTAATCATAAGTCATAACAACTTTACGATCACAGCAGCAGGTCTTCATAGTGGTCAGTTGACAACAACTCACAAGCAAACACACAATGGAAGGCTATACACATATGTAGGTGGTCTGCAAGACATTTATATTTTTATCTAATGTCAAAATTGATCATTGATCAAAAGAACAATAAAAGATATTTTTCACATTTCACTTCAGAAATTTTGATTCACTTTTTACCTTTATTCTATCAGATTAACGTGTTACAAAGATGACTGGTGATTCAACCTCACCTCTTATATTCATTCTTAGATTCATATGATTAATGATTCCAAATTTCCAATCATGGATTTTAAGATGAAAATATCTTTCAGGTGTCCAAACTGATGTCCAATAACCTTTCCTAGGACTCTTGCTCAAACTAGCAGTGGTTGCAGATTACTCCAATATAATGATTTTTCTCATGACGCATAACTATCACATCCACTTTTGGAGACGTATCATCTACATAATGCCATCCAGCATTCCAACTATTCTTCCCATGACTTACTGAGCTATTAGGATCCATCAGATTCTGATAAGACAAGATGATTGATGTCCTCCTAAGAAAAACAGTGTTCTTCTGATTACAGCGTCCCACAATAATTGTAAGAATGCATCTTGTACGGATCTTTAAAGACATTAATTACCTCTTTTCCCTCTGTAATCAAAATAAAAGTACCTATGATTCTTTCACCGAATTTGATTGATGAGAGATCGTATATAACTAATTACCAGTAAGCTGACCAGTTCAATAGATAATCAAACTCTTAAGTGATTAGTTCAAGCACTTGTAAGCTCACCATAAATGTCAAAGCCAAAAAAGTTGCCTACTTTAAATAGGTTGATTAAACATAACAATAAAAAACCATGACCAAACTTAATGGCATGCCTAAAACAACAACTCTAAAGCATCAACACTACCAAGAGAGCACCAATATAGTATCTTTCTAATGAAGGCCTGACAAGTTTAAGTCAACTCATTGAAAGGATTTCAATCGCTAAATATCGAGCTGCACAGCCATGTTTGTTATCAACATATCAAGCTGCACAGCCTATGTATCAACTCTATCCAACGGCACCTACGCACTCTAACGTAACAACATTTGTTGATAATTTAAACAAGATGGGGTATACAGATAAATGAAATAAGTCAACATCAGCAAAAAGCATAAACTTTTCTCACACCAAAGCCATCAAACAGAAACAGACATGCCATCTATCTTTAAGATTGGTCAACTAACAGGTGAAACTATAAAAAACTAGTTCCGGTGTACCTGACAAAGAACATCCATGGTACTCTGCCCACCACTTTCAGCCAACAACTTAACCCTAAACTTCTGTACCCCACCTTTAACATCTTCCCTTGTTTCCGCCTTCGGTACAGCCTTCACAATCTTCGGCGAAGACACCGATTTCGAATCCTTATTACCTCCTGGTAAACCAATCGGCCTCCCAAAATCATCAAACATCACTTGTTCTTTCCAAGTTGATGACTTTGATCCAGTCCCCCTCGATCCATATGGCTCAACTTTACCCCCTTGATATGCATACACTCCCTCACCATACCCACCACCACTGGATTCATATCGATTCGCAACACCCATATCTTGTCTCTTCCCATAATAATCACCACCTCCTAAATCAGATACACTCCTCCCATAATTACCGCCATAATTAGTATCGTACGAACTATCATAAACCGAAACTGGAGCTGGAACCGGAACGGGACTAACCGGGTTATTATTATACAGAGATGGTGAGTATTGAAAGGAAGAACTGTGGTTCACCGGAATTGGACTCTGAGGCGGTGGAGGCGTGTAACTGGGGGCCGTGTTAAGATGATCGTAGGGCGAATTCGGAATAAACGGCGGTGGTTGAGATTGATAAGGAGTATGTGATGGATCAAATTGGGGGTTAGGGTTTGGAGTGTATGATGATGGAGCGGTGGGATAGTAATCGGACTGCGTCGGTGGTGGTGGTGGGGCGTGGTAGGAGGTGGTGGTGGCGAACGGAGGTGCGGAGGCGTAAGGCGACGACGGTTGGTGGTGGAGATCGGTGGTGATGGGCGGATTAGGGTTAGGGTTTTGAGGGTAATTGGGATAGTATGGTGTGGTGGATGTGTAATCGCCTTGTTGCATGGTGGTTTGCGGTGGCTGATTGATAAATGATTTGATCGGTGAATTGTGTAAAAAGTGCGTTATTGTGTGTGTTTTTTCTTGGAAGAAGAAGAAGATCGATTTTGGGAAATTGAGGAGAAAATACAAGATGATGGGCCAAGTCACCTGAAAGATTCACATTAGGACAAAACTTATTAATTTTATGATTTATAACTAATATTTAACAATATTTAAATGGATTTTGATAACGGAAGCTCTTAGGATTTTTGTTAAGACTTTCAAACTGAAAAAATGTACTATAACTATAATTGACTATTTGTACCCTTGACTTTATTTTGACCCCTGAATTTTGATAAATGTATAAATCATTTATGCATGTTTTGAAAGCATTTACGGCTTCCGTTAGCAAGACTCTCTATTTAAATTTTCATTATTTAATTTTTTATGTATGGCTGATATAACAAATACTATTGACATTTACATTTTCTTGTATTAACATTTCAAAAGGTCAATTGCGTAGATTATGAAGCTATAAAAAAGTTTTGTTAACTTGTGCTCGTTGATACATGTTAATAATTTAAAGTGCATTTAATGAACTATTTATGTTTTTAGACATCAAAAAGTATAATTAATATATGCATAATAAAAATGATAAACATAAAATTGAATTAATGTAATTTTAAATGTAATTATTAATATTTTACAAAAAATAACTTCATTAAATATATATCTTATTGTATGCCACAATGCATATATTAGCAAAACTCTAAAGAAATAATCTTTTGTCTGTATTCTCTAACCTTTAATAGCCCAACATATTACTCGACTAAGGTTTGGTGTCACATCAATTTTGATGATGTGACATACTCAAATTGTATTATATTTTATTATTGAAAACAAATGTATAAATGAGCTAGTACACTTACTCTTTTTAAACTGCCTTTTTCACCATTTGTGAAAAAATTCTTTTCATAAAAATAAAATGTTACATGTAGCATGGAGGGACGGCAGATCAATATAAGTGATCCTATGCGATTTCAAATATTAGACCCTCAGACAAAATAAGTTCAAATATACATATAAAGAGAATGCATAAATAGTTACGAGAATATATACAAACAAAAAATACAACAATACAAAATCATACTAAACAATTCAAAAAAACTAACAAATTTTCATTATTCATTAAAACGAGCTATTATCTTAGGCAAAGTTGTTGATTAAACGTTTATAATCAATATTGTAGTAGATTATTTTTAATTGTTATCACTACTCATCCATTAAACGCGTCTTTCTTATGACATTGTGGATCACAAATATGATTTTAGCGACTTAAGCTTTGAAAAACTTCTTTCCACATACGACTGTTATGAGAATAGTTATCAATACTCCATATGCATCAGCAACAGGAAAGTCATCGACTCGTTTTAGATAATGTATAATATCAATATTCCTATATTAGCACAACAAGGTTTAATCAACTTTATCTCTACATAGAGTTCATTTGTATTAGTATTGGATTTTACACTATTCCTTAACGCTTTTTCAAGATGACTACAACATAAACTAAGAATCTTGTCATCAAATGAGTGCAACTAATTAGAAGTAAACAAGAAATCGAAAGTCTTAGACATACTCTTTGTATTGATTGAATCTTTGATAAGAGAAAAAAACTTCTTAATCAACAACGAACAAGAACTAATTCACCTTACTTGACTCTTCGTCTGAAAACCAAACACCTGTTTCATCAATTGGATTCTCATCAAAGAGTCTATTTCTTATTTTTCATTCTAAGGTTGTAACAATAGTTTTTCTTTCTCTTTTATTTTGTTACTTTCGCATTGATTTTATACTAATTCTAACAAATGCTGAGGGCCGTCAAATTTCGAGAGCCCTATGCGCTGGCACATACAACACATGTCAATATCCTTCACTAACTAGCGTGACTATTGTCTTTAGTAACTAGTAGCATTCTCAATTCTCTAGTCATCATTTCTACGATCGTCATCTTTAGTAACTAGCAGCATTCTCAATCCTTTAGTCATCATTTCGGACAACACAAACACATCTCGAAAAACCTGCCACGAAGATTTTAATCTTTCAATGTGATTAATGTGATGCTGACTAAACAGACTTACGGTTTACACGTCGGTTGTAAGTTGAGTAGATTTACAATAACAATCACTTATTGACTTCTCATATCATGTGGATCAAATGTTGCAAAGTCAACACGCTACATTACCAATTTGCCCAATTATGTTGACCCTATAAACTTTAGATTCTTCTAAATGATGATACCTTCCACTTGGTCCACCATCGGTTTAAAGAATGGCATCACTGGATCAACTTTACCAACTACATTACACCATCAAAACCTCACACGGTTGAATACGAAATTAAAAAGCAGGGCAATAAGTTAAACTTTTTATGTTTAAATCAGTCGATTATTATTAGGCATTTTGTTCACTACTCTATTAGTCTATCTTGTATACTAGTTATTCAGAATATTTAAAATATGAGAAATAATACACATAAGTTTAAGCTATACATAAAAGCCTACACCCTATTATTTTTGTAGGATTACAGTCCATCCATAACTATATACAGTATTTGCCAATTAGCAAGTCCAATAGAAAAAAATTGGGTACATAGAGTTTTAGTTCCATAGAAATGACAATAAATTCATTAGAAGTCCAAGGTAATAACTCGTTGAAAACTAAAAAGGCTACTCAACAAGGTTTTCTTCCCAGAATTGGCCAAAACGATGATCGCAGTTAATTGAAAGTACTAACATGAGTGCAATTAGTATGGTATAACTATATAGGTAGTGGAGATATCACCATCATTATTTTTGCTTTGCCCTCAGAAATAAAACTTGTAAAATCTCGTTCATAAAAACAATCAAGCTCCTACAATAGTCGTGCCACGATTGGGCTTCATTTGGTTCTCCATCCTACTAAACCATTCACCAATACGCGTGTTTTCCACCATATCCTTTCCAGACTGGAGGTCTCTTATAGGTCTCAGGACACCAAACACAGCAAGGTCACCCAAATTTGGTTCTGATCCACCTGCATAACATTAGAAAATTTGCACACATCACTTCATCCGAATTCAATTTAAAATCTTAGTACTTCTCGATTATCAATTTTCTTTATAGAAGTAGACATCATTGTGATTTCAATATCTCCCCATGATTCAAACTTAGTATTACACTAATAATTAGTGTCAACTATGTTTAGAAAGTAGCTTACTTTATTTCAATATTACTTAAAGAATATGATTCAGAAGGTTTTATGCATTAGAAATAATAAAATTCCGAATGACTTTCGACCCTTTGACTATTTTTTAGCTTTATTTATTTATTTATTATAAAATGGTTCCCCCTTTGACCAGTTAGAGTTATGACATAACCAGATTTGAGCAATTCATAAGTCATAACCAAATGGACTGAAATTGCGATCATAAAATACAGCTACTCGATGCAATGCTGGACCCAGCATGCTGAAGAAGTAGCATATACTTGGAACTTTCACATCATAATCATGTTTGTAATTAAAACTACAAATTTGAAATGTGATGCCAAATTCATCAAACGAGTTTTTATAGATTGTTATTGCAAGCTTGAATTATATAAATCGCATAATTTCAAAATCTAACCTGCATCATCAATAAATCTTTTTTTAACGTGATAAAAATTTTAGAGAACAATGTCTTATATGTCCATTGTACGTGCTAAAAAGTAAAGCCTTTGGAGTCTAATTCAAAAGTCTGAAAACCAAAAGATATTGAACTAACCAAGATATTGTCTCCCTTTTAAAGCATCCACCCATGTATCTGCAGCTTCATACAAGGATCTACGCTCATCAGTGATGTTATGTCTCTTCTTCAGTTTTTTTGACACAAAATACATAGCTGCTGCTCCACCATATTTTGCCACCAGCCTTTCCATGAAGCTAAAATTACCTGAAATAGTATATAATCTCAAATCATTGTGTTTCATATTTCTATTGCCAAGAGGGTATTGAGTTACTGATGTCGTGGTTAGTTCTGTAAACTGACCATGCAATGGACTACTTGGATGGAAAGACAAAGTCTAAAATTCCTTCCATTTTGATATAGATTTTCTGGATCACTTACTTTTATATATTCTAATTTCTTGCTTTCTTCAAGTATAGGCATCAGAATGTCATACATGCATAATTCTCCAAAAACTTCTTACTAACTACTATGTTTACTCCAAAATCATTTGATCGACTGGAAGCCAAAATCATAATTTCCCAACATATAGGTCAAGTAAAGGAAAACTCATATTTTATATTCTCAATCATTACTAATCGATTGAACTGCATAACCTATAAGAATGATGCTTGTGAATGAAGCCTCCTAGTGTGAGTAGCCTGGAAGTAACTCAAACTCTTGACTTCCTCACGTTATATCGAAATGAGTGGAACTATACTAACCCAGTCACGGCTACATTATTGGAAGTGACTTCAAAATTCAAATACAATAATATATGTTCATAGTTGGTGCTATTAACAAGCTGCAGTCATGGTGCTATTAACCTTGCTTACATATTAACGTCTTTCTCTGCCTACACATGATCTAAATGACTATATTTTTATAGCATATCATCAATATATAATTCAATTATCAACAAAATACCATGGGTGGTGATGTAATCAAATGATTCAAGAGCCTCAGATGGACTTCTGTATATATTTGGTGATAACACATGCACCAAATGATTATCCACCCACCTACACAACAATTTCAGGCATTAGCAATGCATTAATCTCACAAACATATATTCTTGACACAAACGTTAAATTAACCACTATAAAGTAAGTAGTAAGTGAAACTGGGTCATACCCACGCCACTTCTGAGTTTCATCATCCTCAGAAACAGAGTCAGGATGCAGTCTTTGAAACATTTTATCGATAATATCTGCCAACATCAATCATAATTTTCCTCAAGACTTCAATAACAAGTTAAAAAAATTGGGAAGAACCAAAAAAAAAAAAATCTACAGCTTTTAACTATAGGCCTATGTAGTTGATAATCACCAAACGTTATATGTCAATATTAACCTGAAGAGTTGACCATCTCTTCACCATCCACCATCAATATTGGCACCTTCTTGTATTCAGACCATTTGATTTCTTTCTTGTTCATGGGATTCACCTCCACTATCTTGTAAGGAATGTCATAATATTCAAGAAATGCTGTAAAAAGGAGAAAAGTCTCCAAGTAAGTTAACAGCAAATAGCTATGCAACATAACACAACACCATTATATATATACACATATATATATATATATATAACACTAACATATAACTTATTTGTTAAATATGGCATTAATTGTACTACTTTTCTTTGCATAGTCACTATAAGATGGCTTGATGTATGGCTGGGTCATCTTCTGACGGGTCAATTATACCTTTTCATATAGAGGAGCACATAAGTAAGGATCATGTTATAGAGCACTAATGTAACAAGAACAGTAAGAATGCTCGGGGTGTATTTAGCTATTGAAAAATGAGGCACTTTCCTAGAGAAATTTTCTAAGAAATTTTGAAAATTGAAAAACGTGTTCAAAATTAGTGATTTCTAAAAACTGTTTTCCAACAAAATGACAAACCCACTTTTCCATACTATAACAGGAAATCGGAAAACATAAAAACTCCCCCTTTTCACTTATTTCCTTTATAACATACCTCCACTAAAATAATCCAAAATTTTACCCAACAACATTTTTCCAAAATGGAATAACGTTTGAACACATTGTCCGAATTTTCAACACTTTTCTAGAGAGGAAAAACTCTTTATATTTTTCAGAATATTAGAGATGAAAACATGTGGAAAATTTTCCACAACTGAACACACCCTCAAAATTTTGAACTCGGATCGCATGAAAGATTATTTTTTTTTATCAAAGTAGGCATTTTAATATCTCAAATATACACATATACATCGATGCAGATTATCATATAACTTAAAAACCGTAAATGCACCAATTCGGCATCTATCCACATGAATTTGATGCACAACTCAAAAGTTGTAATTATGTTATCTTAGATGCTTCAACATGTTTTTAAACACTTCAATAAAGATTTAAAAGTGTAAATTGTTGACTTGCATAATTCAAAGTTTCAAACTAAAACAAACCGAACATTCCTACCATTCTTATTCTAAGGTGTTCTAATTTATACACACATATACTACATTTTTGTATATATATTATACCTAAAAAATGCAATATGACCTAAAACATGACACACGATCATATTTTTAGGCCTACAGATCATAGTAGACCATAAAATTCCTTCCATAATTATAAAACATTTCATAACTAAACGGTAACAAGCTTTACATCCAAATCTAGCTATCTAAAACAAGTGAAACAAAAATTGCACCTTATTTCGCATCCAATTACGCGAAAGAGGTTTAAATTTGCATGAAGTAGGTAAAACTTGGTCCAATTCTCAGAGCTCATTATTATAGCAATGTAAGCTCATTTGTGCATGAGTGTAAACTTTCAAGAAGCAAACAACATTAAACACACACACACACACACATATATATATATATATATGAAAATAGTGTGCGCAGAATCATAGTAATTATCCCAGTGAGCTGCATTGGGAAGATGGTATATGATCTCATTTAATGGAAGCCTCGACTACATAATATCACATGAAATCAAAACCAAATCGTATATACATACATAATTCCACATAGAAAATGAACATTAGCACAATACAGTTTCACAAAAATTTTGCAAAAATAAAACTGCAAAAAATCGTATATACATACATATTTCGGGGTACATACATACGTAACCCTTCAATAAAAAAATATAGCTCAAATTCAAGATATTAATTTATATTTCGCAAAAAACCCAAACTTTTGCGAAATGTTTTAAACATGAAGAAAATTTCGAAGATGTGGTATACACGTACAATATTTGGCAGGTTAATTGTATATACATATACGTAATTAACCATCAAATATAAAACAACGCACAAAATCCAGATATTAAATAATTTCAAGCAACATATACAAAAAATTTGGGGAAAATTAAAAATTTCGCAAACAGGCTAAAATCGAAGGGGGTTTGTACTTTGTAGTTACATGTAGAGAGATAGAGGAATCAGATTAAACTGATAATAATTATACGAGTAATAATTACCTTTAACCTTATTACAGAATGGGCACGCTTGGTACTGATACAGAACCACGTCCTTAGGTACGTATTTCTCGTCTACATCACGCGCTGCTGACGTGGCGGTCGAATACTTGTGCCCGGTGGTGATCGATGAAACCCAGTGAGGTTGTGGTGCATATGAATGAGGGATATTTTTGGTGTTACACGACGCCGTTTGAAGAATAACGTGACGGCGGGTCGTTGTTACGGTGGCGGCGGAGAAAGACGCCGCCGTACGGGCGGTGGCGGCGAGACGGCTGATTTTTCTCATTGTGGTTGCCATGTGGACCGAACCGATGGTTGTAGAAAAAGTAAGTCAGGGGTTTAGTAGCAGATTTTAATAAGCATATAAACCCTTCTATTTTCTTTTATGAGGGTGTTGTTGGCTTAAACATCACCACAAAAAGTCTTTTGTGTGTTAATGTCAAAACTTGGGTCTAAGTAACGAGTTTAGTTAGAGTAGCTTGAATATTTATCCTATTTTTTAAGTTCAGGTTATTAGTTTACGAGATTTTGACCATGATATTGACCTCGAGCTCGATAAACTCGTACTTATAATTTGACCTCGAGGTAGCATCAGGTTGTTTATGCTTGACATGTTGGGTAAACTCTACTCGTTTTATTTTTGTGTATATAAAGTTTCATACTCCAATCGTTTGATAAACTTAGCTCGTTCGACTTGAAACAATTAAACGAGAGGTCGAGCTTGTGCTAAAAGAAACCAAATTCGATTGGCTTAACGTGTAAACAACATCCCTAATTGTAAATTCATTCAAGTGATTCTGCTTGTTTAAAAAAAAATCATTTTTAGGAATATTTTCTAATCTCAAGCTATCCCGCTACCTGAATTTACTTAAGTAATGTACAGTTTACATCACGAAGATTAATGTAGTTATCAACCAAGTTTAAACCCATTTTAACATTATCAAATCTGGTTGGAACCTTATCACGGTCATTTTATTTCTATTGATATTTTTTTGCTGGTTTGTTCACAAACTAGATCACGAAGAAATTCCTAGGAGTTATTTGAGTTATTTTTAACAAAATATCAGATATACTAATTATTAAGACATAGACATAAATTTAAACAAGTGAAACACATTACCATAATACCATTTCACACTATCCAAAACTATATTCCATATACATTTCCTAACCCTCAACTTGTAGGTTTTTTTCTTGTTGAAGACTAACCAAATGTGCATACACACTCCCCCGCGTCCCAACAAGCGCATCATGGGTCCCACGCTCGACTACCTTTCCATTTTGCAACACCACAATACTGTCAACATTACGTATTGTTGATAGCCGGTGGGCGACCAAAACGGTGGTCCTTCGCTCCATTAACTTATCAAGTGCTCGTTGCACGAGCCTCTCAGAGGCCGTGTCAAGAGCACTTGTTGCTTCATCCAAAAGAAGTATTGAAGGGTCTTTTAAAACAGCTCTAGCTATCGCCACCCTTTGTTTTTGCCCACCTGATAACTGTACTCCATTGTTACCAACTTCTGTCATGTAACCTTCGGGCATTCGAGAAATGAACTCATGAGCGTTCGCTACCTTTGCAGCATTTATGATCTCGATTTCTGACGCCTCTTCGTTCCCATATTTTATATTGTCATATATAGTGGTCGAAAATAATGATGGCTCTTGTTGTACTAGCCCGATTCTCCGCCTTAGCGATTTTAGATTCAACCTTTTCATGTCCAAATCATCAATGAAAATTGACCCAAAAGCAGGGTCGTAAAATCTCAATAGTAGCCCAATAATGGTGCTTTTCCCTGACCCGCTTGGCCCGACTATGGCTATACTTTTTCCCACCGTTATTTTCAAACTCAAATCATTTAAAACATGAATATCCGGCCTTGTGGGGTATGCGAAAGACACATTTCTAAACTCGACGTCTCCCTTGATATGATTTAGCGACAAAGAGCCCGGATGGTCGGGATTGATGGCTGATTTTCGGTTCAGGATCTCGAAAACTGACCCGAGTGCTTGTGTTCCCTTCACAATATCGGGTGCGAGAGCAAGTGTTTCAGCTATTGATAATGCGGTGATTATCAGAACCATGAAGGCTTTAATAATGTCACCAAAATTTGAAGTTTTTTGCTTGATTAAAACTGATGCATACCAAAGACCAACGGCGTATGAGCTGAAAGCAAGTAGTTGGGTAAAACCGTACCCAAAACCCGATATATGGCCACGAAGACGGGCTTTCTTTCCTGGCCCGTTGAGTTCCGTGGAGAATTGACTTGATACTCTATCTTCAGCTCCAAATGCAGCAACTGTTCGTATGTTGGATATGGCCTCACGAGCCATTGAAGTAGCTCGAGAATATGCGGTTGTGTAATCTCCCCCAAATCCCTTTAGAAAAAGATGCTGAAGACATATCAAATACAAGTGACATTAGTTTGTGAATACTAGAGGTTGCAGTTTATGAAGGGGTCTATCACTCTGTCGGGCCATGTTTTATATCTAAGGGGTCCATGGGTTGAATGGGTACAAACGGGTCAGAAGTAGCCTAAAGTGCTTTTTTATTGCTTAAAACTTCATGTATTGCTACAGTTATATAACTTCTGATAATATATACTCCGTATAATACACTCATGAATTTGTAAATAAATCCAAAGTTTTGGACAAATTGTGATTTGGATCAATCCGATCCAGTCTGTTTCAATCGATACAAAATGTTCTCTTTGACCCAATATTAACCTGCTCAACCAGTCAATTTATCACATCTAGTGAATGTGTGCATGAAAATTTCTAAGATAATATTAGAGGCAAAGATGTGCACACCCTATAAACTACAAGTCTTGTTACCATGTCCATGTGACTATATTGAACATGAATTCCTCTATATGTAAACTTTGATTTGATATAAATGCTACAAAGTGCATATGTTGAGTGTTGAGGACACATAAATAAATTATTAGTGTCAAAGTATAACCTCAGTCATGGCAGCTCCAATTAAAAGGGGAAAAGTTGAAATAATGACTAGTGCTAGTCTCCAGCTCAAAATAAAAGAGATCACGAATGCAGTCACGGTGAGCGCTACATTTTGTACGATTGTCGATAGACGATCTGCCAGGGCACTTCTTACTAACGTGGCATCCGCAGCCAATTTTGACATAAGCGAGCCCGTAGAATTTTCATCCATATCAAACCAACCAATCTCATTATTTAGTATAGCTAAAAAGGAAAAAATGGTCAGCATTCATTAATAACTAAAGAATTTTAGGCCTACTGAAAATATCAAAAAATGAACATACACAAACCTGAAAACATGGATAAACGGACCCTTGTAGTGAGGCGTTCTCCCATTAACGTATAGAAATAATGTTGCAACACATATATCGGTATAGTTACCATCCCAGCTCCAAGAAATATAAATGATGCGCATCGTACGTCCTCTCTAATTCTAGAATTATCATGAGAATAGAACGCAGTCAAAATGTATGTAATCCCCAAAGCAAATAAAGGAGCTTCCATTCCTGCCAAGATTGCACCCAAAGATCCCGCCAATGCATAAGGCCATTCCGGTTGATTTAATTTAACAAGATCCCAAATTGACGGCGTGTTCTTGCCAGATCCTGATAAAGATTCATTTTCATCATTTGTGTGCACCATTTTCATTGACAACAAGTCAGACTCTTGATAGTTGTCCTGTTGACCAACATTTGTTTGACCTTTTATACTTGCAGGTACTGATGCTTGTAGACTTACTAAATTTGCATATTCGCCGCCTTTAGATATTAAATCTACATGTGTACCCTTTTCGGCAACTTGACCATTTTTCAAAACGATAATGGTGTCAACATCTCTAATGGTAGATAATCTATGAGCCACAATTATTGTGGTACGGTTTGACATAACTGTGTTTAATGACTTTTGGACAATGAGTTCTGATTCAGAATCTAGAGCACTTGTTGCTTCATCTAGTAGTAAAATCTTTGGGTTTCTAAGTGTGGCCCGTGCTATTGCTATTCGTTGTTTTTGGCCTCCTGATAGTTGGGTTCCTCCTTCACCTACTTGAGTATGGTAACCGTTGGGTAATTGTTGAATGAACGAATGAGCGTTTGCAGATTTTGAAACTTGAATGATGTGGTTCATATCAGCATCCGGTTTACCATAAAGAATGTTTTCAGCTATAGTTGTGGCAAATAATGCTGGTTCTTGACTAACCAAACCCATGAGCCCTCTTAACCAACTTAACTGGAGAGTCCTTATATCATGGCCATCCAACATTATTTGACCTACAAACATTGCATCCAAAAATAAGATACTGTAGTAACTATTTGACGCTCACACTTTCAACCCATATATTTTGTAAATGTGTCCATTCAGGTTTGCATTGTATCTCTAATGAGTTGAAAGTTGACCCACATTTACTTTTAACGCAATAAACCTCATAAATCATGTTATCGTCCGTTTTAAAGTTATGGATCAAGCCAGATAATACGAGTATTCAAATGCAAAACACCTGCTCTTTTATTACAGTATTATTCCATATCAAATGCAAAACACCTGAATCGCGTATTTCCTTGATCTCATTCTATCTGTGGTTCTAACATGTATAAGAAAGTAAAAAATAATCATTGGATTTTATTTGATACCTGAAGTAGGTTCATAAAACCGTTGAATCATGGAAATGATGGTGCTTTTTCCTGAACCACTAGGCCCAACAACTGCAATTTTTTCCCCAGCTCCAACCGAAAACCTCAGATTTTCAAATACCATATTCGGTCTAGATGGATAAGCAAAACACACATCACGAAATTCAATATCTCCATCCACTTTTGAGAAGGCCATCCCCGCATTTGACTTTTTTGAAAGGTCAACATCCTCTTCAATCATGCTAACAATGTTGCCTGCAGCAGCCTTACCTTTAGCAATGGCTGCAAGATTTGGTGCAGCCTGACCAAGTGCACTACAAAATCAGATATTTGGTTTATTTTAAATTTTACATATATATATATATAAAGCCGTAGAGGTGGCAAAAAGGTAGTATGGGTAGCATGTCAAAATGGGTCGGATGGCTTGGGTTGGGTTGACTTGAAACATTTTCTGTCCAAACCTATTATAAAATTATATATGGGTTTAATACCGTTATAAAAATGATATGTTTTGAATAGCCTACCCAACCGTTTTTTTGTTTACCTGACCACCCTAAACAATCCGTCCACACGCACTCTTGTTCCAATAGGGACTTATAACAAATAATTTTTAATAAGTTCTGATAACATGAACTTACAATCCACTGAAGATGACATTGAAGATTGTTGTGATTGCTTTACCACCATTTGTGTCATTGTGTTGAACGAGTATGCCAGCATACCAAAGAAGTAACGACCAAGAGCAAAACAGGAGTGCATATGTGAAGCCTATACCGACTCCTTTTGCTAACCCACTTTTTTTCGCTAGTTTCAGTGCATCTTGAAGTGATCTAGAGTACAAATCAATGGCTTTATTCTCACCCACAAAAGAATACACAGTACGAACCTGTGATATATTCTGAGAAACCAATATTTACGAAACAAAGAGTCTCTGTTAGTCCTGAATTTTCCAACCATGGTTGGACCTACATGAAACATATTGCATACCCTAACTGTATATCCATACAATCATTTCAATAACCTATATTAAAACACCAATTAGTTTTGCTAGTGATTTTACCTCCTCAGCAACCTTTCCAGATTCGGCATAAGCAGCCTCACTCTTCTCAGATAAGGTAGACATGATCATCGTATAAGCTCCGCCAGCGAAAGCTATGAGTGGGACAATGGCCAACGTGAGAAGCGTGAGCTGCCAAACCGAAGTAAATCCCACTACAAATCCAACAACGAACTGGGAAAGATACCGTAAACCATGCCCTATCTGCATTGTTCAATAAAATCTTACCAAATGAGTTCGACTAATTCTGATGTAAGTGCAAATTGCAAAAAATAGCAAATTATATTTCGTTTTTACTTTTTTTATTTATATTTTTTTATATCAATGTACCTTGTCACCTATCGCGTCTTGCACAAGTATTGCATCACTAGAGATGTGAAAAAGTATATTTCTATCCTTAGCTATGGTGTCAAAAAATTGTATATCCTTTCTCAACACAGATTGGAGATAATTGAAACGTAAACGTGCTGTTTGCCTTTCTCCCGTCTGCATCCAGCATGCAACACCTGCAAAACCACCATACAGTGGGATTTAGGGAGCTAACTTTGATCTATAAAGTCAAAGTTTGACTTTTGTTATAGAATTACAAAGAGAGAAAAGTACCAATCCATGATGACACAAAAACGACCAGTCCAAGATAAACCAAATACAAAGAATTCTACACAAGAAATGAAATGAAATTTGTTACTAAGTTAATAATGTGGCAGTAAGAGAAGTAAAAAATATGCATGTATCATGTATGGGCTGTCTTCAGGACAGAGAAAAATGTAGGGAGAAGTAATGTGCTGTCAAGTGTCTTGATACACCATTCTCTACGCTTTGATGCACCGTTTTATCCCACTGTATTGGTGACTCGAAGTGTAAAAGAAGGTGTATGTTGACATGGGGCAGTACCAATACCCTCTCCACTTTTATCCATAAGAGTCTTTTTCACATGATTCTTTCCATCATTTACCTTAGAAACTTGAGATGCTAAACTATGAGGATGTGAAGATATACGACCCAAAGAGTCAATCATACGACCGAACAAAACAAAGAAGATTGGAAGTGCAGCACCATGAATACAAGCTCCAATGCTGCCAAACAACATTAAGAAGACGTCCCATTTATCAGATGCATAAAATAAGCTAGAATATGTAGCATATTTTCCTGATGAACTTGAATCTGCTTGTATGTCTACTTTTGGAGTTTCGATTTCACCAGAATCCTGATTTGACAAAAGTTCAACTTCTCTCATCCTGAAACTAGTTGGACAGTTTGCCAAGAGAGAGTATTGTAGATGATGAATTAAAGTTAGTTTTCTTTTTTTATAATTTCACTTGCATCATGCACGAGCTGATGTTAAATTACCCCCAATAAATGAAGCAACTTATGGTTGGCCAACTAACAAATCGGCTTGTTTTGAGCATTTATAATGAGTTTATATAGTCCAGAGTTGTACATGAAAGAATAAAATTAAAGATGCCCATTTCGAAAGATCTATTTGCTAACATAGCTAAACTGAAAAACATGGTGACCAGTTCAAAAAGGTTAAAAGTTGCCCAAAGTGTATTAAAAAGTATAGAACCTCATAAATCTTTTTCTTTATGATAAACCTGATTATTATTTCCTTGTATAATAATATATAATAAATAATAATTTAGTTATTCTGTAAATTTCAGTAAAATAAAAATAAATAGAAGTTTGTTACTGATCCGAATCATCAATGCAACCAGATCGAGACCATTTCATGATGCACTAAAATTTTATCAGTTTTGACCCGATCTCATTTTTACCCATTATCCAACCCACCAAAATTTTCCACCCCACCATAAGAACATCTCAGATACCACAACTACTTCCATGCCAATAGTGTCATTGTATGGTTGTGAATTTATCACCTTAATCAAAGATTATACTTCTAATTAACTATAGCTACATAATGAGCCATGGCCAACATTTAAGTGCATCAAATCTGAAGGCTGTTTACACAGTAAAAGTGAATCCACAAAACTTAAGCAATAATACCAAATCAAGTATTGCAATATTTTAATAAACTATAACATGATAACGGGGGCTAATGCTTTGTGGGTTGTTCTCTTAACATCTACCGCATATCATGTACACCTAATGATGCATATAGTACATTAATTCCACAAGGACATCACTGACTTTTGCCTTAATGTCCTCTTGGCAAGCTAACATCCAAAGCACTTTAACTTGTACAACAGAAGAGTTGAATCATAAGTCACACTAGCTCTCGCCTCTCTGTAAGCTAAATGTCTTGCAACAAGGTGAAAACTGCAAATATCTGGGTCAAAGATGCACACACACAAAGAGTGTAAGTACATTTCTTTTGAGTGTAAATAAAACTCAGTAAGAAACATTAAATCACAGGCAAATTTCATGTGGGGTAAGTTGACAAATAATCCGATTGCAACTCTAGCTATCTTAAGTTACGCTACGTACAACTATAATAGCGTTGCACAGTATCATTATAAAAAAGCCCTCTTTTATCATGGAAAAGGTAGAAAGATGCAATTATTGGACAAAGTTTCAGCATTTTGAAGCTTACAACATACAAAAGTATTGTACCACTTCATAATTAAGATACACACCTAATTTAGTAATGAATTTAAACACTTCCATGTGTGATAAACTGCAAGAAGTTAAAAGGCTTGACCCAAACACTACATACATCACTACATTAAGTGTAATATTTTCTTTGTTCAAACTAATTAGTACATATGATGGGCCATGGGGATTAAATACACACATGTATTCAAGCTCAGTAAGCATATACATGACAACTGTTGGTTCTTAGGGGTGGAGGTTGGTCTAACTACAATCGTCTAAGCATATATTCTTGAAATATAAAATATCATGAGAGAGTGAACAAATAGTTTATATTGATTGTATTTTTCCTACTCTGTTGTGCCAAATACTATCATAACACATGTATATAGAGTTTAATGCAAAAAAGGGGTCCTTTATATAGTCTTATTTTGTGTAGATTCATATTAAGTTTAATTTGTTTTCCTAAAATGTTGAAGTTATTGAATATATACTTGTTGCACATAGCATTTCATGTTTAAGAATACCAAAGGATCATCTATATATGGCCTTACCATTTTTTATAAATTCCGAAAACATTATAAATTATGCCAAAAGTTCCCAACCTAAGATAGAATGTTATTGACAAGAATATTCAATTTCAAGTGATCAATTACACTATAAACCAAATACATAATTAGACTCCTTGAATTGATGAAACACAATTAGAACGATATTTTCGATGCACATGCTTATTGATAACCTCATACACAGAGTAACAAAATGGATTGCACATATCTGGCTTGTAGTTTCAAACTTTCATGTAACTACTACAGCTTTTTCTCAAATTTCCATTTGAATGTAAGAAACATTAAATCACTTATGACTACAATCAATACATCCATTAACAAACAAACGGAGAGTATTCCTTGTTTAGATTACCAGATTACCTGCGAGGACGAGACTATTTTTACTTAGATGTACACAGCTTGATTGGGTATCTTGTGATCGTTTTACCAACCATTTCCCTATTTACCCTAAGATGTGCAGCTAATGAGCTTTAAAATAAGACATCTTAGCGAGGATATTAGGATGCCAACCAGTAGGTCATCTTGGTGATGAATTTTTAATATCAATACACCCATTTGTCTAATAAAGAATGATATCAGGTTTCTTAATGTCTATTAATTCACATTCAATAGTTGATTCAAACAAAGTGTCATTAATATCATAACTCCCATTATACATGCATTTGCATAAAGATCAAAATTCACAATTGCTTAATAATATTTTCCCAAAAAATACAAACAGACTACAATAAGAACATGATGCATTTTGATACTTGCAGCTATATATTAAGATTGATATGATATTATTATGAACAAAGAATAAAAAGTTAGATGTGAAACCTGTTTTGAAGAACATGCCACATTCAATGGCATTAAATTTTGACAACTGGAAAATTGCATCAGCAAAATAGTGCCAATCTGTAACTAAAATTATTAAGTTGGAAATTGGAATTAGGTATGGATGGTACCAACTACCAAGTCTTCAATTTTTCAATCTTGTTAAATTGTTTTTACATCAGATATTCATATCCCCAAGTTTTTAATTATACAAATGAACCATTTTAAAATGCTTTCATTTATTATTTTATCATCAATACATCGTAATAAAATCATAACACAACACTTTATTTTTATTATTATTATTATTATTATTATTATTATTATTATTATTATTTTTATAACTTGTATTATTATTGTTATTGTTATTATAATTATAATTAGTTCAATATATGGTCACCGTTATTATTTTCAAGGGTAAAAGGTTTATAACCGGCAATCCTGGCCGGTTCACAAATGACTATCAATTTTATAATATGGGGGCATATATGACTTACTCAGCGGTTATAGTTATGGGGTGTCAGGAACCCCTAACCTTATGCTATTTGCGACAGATAACAATATCCATTACCAACTAATCTATACGTCATTGGCGGTCACCGTTATTATTATTATTAGTCACTACTTTATAGTATCATATATTGTGTAAATTGCAAATAAAATTACACTTTGAAAAAGGGTTAATTGACATGGAGGGGTATGAAACTTTACAAAATATTTAATATAGGGAACCATATAACCTTTTTAACAAAAAAATAACTTAACTTTTTAAAGCATGTCACGTACGTGAAAACGAAATCGATTATCAATCATAAGGATTCATCATTTTGATCAACTTAATAACATTGGTTATCCTTAAACACGTAACATTACGTGTAGTTATGGTTGATTTAAGTAAACAAATTTTTATTCTTTTCTAAATTGATCATTTTGTGAAAGTTCGACGTTCTTAATGTCTATTACTTACTGTTAAAATACACGATATCGTGTATAAAAATGTATGCTATTAGAGCCACCTACAACGTGGAGTTTTCATCTCCTCATAAATTGTAGCATTTGAAGGAGGGCATTGTCGCATTGGGTAGCATTAAATTCAACAACTCCGAGAAACGTATATTTATCACCATCATTTTCCTAGTTCATAGCTAACACTGATATGATAGTTTGAATGTTTGATACAGCATCTTTAAAATACCCTAGCTTTTTTTTGAACTGCGGTTATATATAACTACTAGGAAGAAGCTAGAGATCACGTTAAAATACCATAGCTAACAATGATAGTCTGATACAGCATCTTTAAAATACTCATCCATGAATCCATATCTTTTTGACATTGTGCTAAACCTCCACTACATGCACAACTCTTTTCCATAAAGTGATCTCTCACAATTTACGTTCCTTGCATAATTTTGTGATCAAAGAATTGAACAACGTTCCGTTAATTTGTAAATGATTTATGCGTAAAATGTGTGTGCACATAAAGCCCTGTAATTACGTCGAAGACTGATACGAGGGCTGAGAAAAGACTTTAAATTCATGGTTTTAATTTGTGTGACAAAATAAAAGTATTATTAGTCAGTGTTAAGTAATATATCAATCAAGACAAGTTCGCTATATATAATGTACAAGTTAAATCTAATAATGTAGTTTGGTGGTAATTCAATGGGTATTTTATATCAATAAATTTGAGATTTAACCAATGAAACGATATAACGTTACGGAGTATTTTGTGCATATTTGCAGTAAACATTGAAGCCCAATATAATATTTTTGCAGCTATCATGACTAGGCCCAACATTATGTTTCAAGTCACAATAGCCCAATTATCATGACATCATTGCTATTTGCTAAAGGCCTAAAGCTATAGTTAAAATCAATTCGTTAGTTTCACGAATATCAGCTTAACTTTTCTGTACTCCTATGAAATTATTATTATTATTATTATTATTATTATTATTATTATTATTATTATTATTATTGTGAATTGTGAAACAATACACACATTTTTAGGAGATCACTATATGATGATATGATTACACCTTGTTAACTTGTCGTTATTAGGCTATAAATACATTTATATGACATATGGATATAGATTCAAAGTTACAACTGTATGCTTTGCCTTAGAATATTCTAAACCAAAAACCCTTTAAAGAAGAAAAAAGACACTAAACCCAAATCATAATTCAGGGTCATCTTTGAGGATTGACAAGATTGATCGTCTTATATGTGCCTAAAAAAGTATATATATGTACATGATACGATATCATAGTATATATTTTTGCTCAGCCCTACAACCCAACCATAAATAAACATGCATCCATTACCAAAAAAAATAATAAAAAAAATGTGTGATATTGTCTTGATGAATGCTAACAAAAGAAAATAAAACCTTTTAATTAGCATGTTCTCAATTCCTTGAATACCCCCAAAAGCGGTTGTTGTCTTCTTTCCTTCACCAACAAACCCACATGCCCCTCTTTCTCACTCTCATATATAATTACCAAATAAATAAATCAGATATCCACACAAACATATACATACTAGCACACACGCAAAAGTAAACCAGATAAAAGCTCAAAAACAGAAGTCAAGAGTGTGAGCTTAAAAGATATGGCTATTAAGATAACTTCACACAAACTCTCACAAGCAGCAGTTTTGAAGCACATAATGAAGAGATGCTCAAGCTTAGGTAGAAAACAACATCACGAAGACGTCCCCAAAGGCCACTTTGTTGTGTACGTAGGCAAAAAACGTAGCCGATACATCATTCCCATATCATTCTTGTCTCATCCCGAGTTCCAGAAATTGCTTCACCAAGCCGAAGAAGAGTTTGGGTTCGATCATGATATGGGTCTCACCATTCCTTGCGAAGAACAAGTGTTTGAGTCACTTACTTCAATGCTTAGATGATAGCTACTATACACATCCCACTTTCCATTTAAAAATCACAAATACATATTAGTCATCTCTTCTTTTTCTTCCTTTTTTGTGGTTTTCATAAAGACGTGAGTTAACATCAGCGATTAAGTTGGAAAACTATCTCTGATGATATTGGAGTATATGTCAGGTTAGGTTAGGTTAGGTTCGCCGTTCCCAACCTGACATATAGTCTAACTGTAATTCACCGAATTATATGAAGAGGAAAAAATTATTTGCAAATTGAAGTACTGATTGATCGATCCACTTACGGAACGTACTAGTGGTGAGGATCTTGTGATGGGAAGATCAAGGTTCAAGACACGATGATGATCTAAAAAGATTGGTTCCGATCCCCCATGCAAAATGTTATCTTATCATTGATAGAATCTTCCAAAATCTACTAGTATTCAAAATATTTTAGATGTTTGGAGTTTAGATTGTATAATGTTGTATCGAGGCATTGAAATGTAAATTCCTATTAATAATTGTCTGAGTTGCAGATCTAATGAATACCTTTTACGGACCATCTTCAATGGTGAGCGGAGTGGTCGATCACCCAAAACCTTTAAATTTTAAGTACCTCAACAAATTCTTCAAATGTGCAATATTAATAGGAATTTATTACGATGGTGACATAAGAAATCAAAATCCTATCTATTACGAGTATGAAGTAAGAGTTTGACTATTAATTAATAATTGAGATTTGGGACAACAACTATTAGAGAAACAAAAAAATTATTATTTTAATATTGTATTCGTAAAAATCATTTTCATTCAGCCTTATAAATCGGCTTACTTGACATTTAAGGTCTTATTTGCGTAACATGACAATTTTTTCAGTCTCTAAAAGTAAGTTCAGTGACGACGCTGACATTTTGTTAGTGACATGTCATAAGGAATGTATAGATTATGTATTTAGTATATTCCTAGCTAGACTAGAAATAAATACAAAAATACAAATGCATGATTTGTTTTAGGATTATTGTTGTTTTGTTGTGTACGTTCTATAACATGTATGTAGTAACATTCATTATTGAACGTCATTGTCTACATATAGACATATTATCATGTTAAAACCTTAAATTACTATTAATCATATCATATTTTAGTACTACATATATACAAGTTGTATTCAGTTTAAGACATATATAAAGTTTGGTTGATGTGAAAACTCAACATTCACAAATTCATTGAATAGTAGTTATATATTTGTAAACTTTAAATAGGTGAATATACGTAACAGGAATAGGCTTAAATTTACAACAATCAACTCTAACTTAAACTTGTCGATATACAAAAGTTTTAGATATACTCTTTGCATTTTCCGCAACATATTACGACATAACGTCGATTGTTACCGTTAATAACAAATGTTTGATGCCTACTTTGTGCTGGATTTGATCAATATATATGTCATTAAAAATGCAAATATATATAAAGGTTTGTGGAATATTTCATATATATTTGTAAACTTTTTTACAACATATTGTTATGGATATGTTAATAGTTGGTATTCAAATTGCATGTATGAGTTGGATTCATAAAATTACTTTCTTACTTGTCATTTCACGTTATATCCATTTCATGTGGTGTACGGGAGACAGGGCCCCGCAAAAGCCTCATTTAACCTTGCATGATCTTTCTGCTATTCTGCATACAACTTATGGTATATCAAGACTTTGATTTTTATTTTATAGTATTATCTACACATTTATTTGGTTTATGTCGATCAATCTATTCCGAATAACAACTTTATAACACCAACTTGTTACAGCATAACAAGTGGGTGTATGTACGTATGATCACCCTGTCATGTTCATGTTAGCGTTATGTTAGCATTCAGGGTAATTTGTAACTTTTGATATATATGATGAAATTGAGAAGGTTATTAATTGGGACTTGCATTAGGTTTGTTAAAGTCAACAATTCAATGTGTGGTGTTCTAACGACAATACCCGTTCTTCATGAGACTGGTTTCCCAAATTGATACTTTTCGTAGATTGATTCACTACTCAAAGTTTATTATCATGGTTCATGAAGAGTGACTATAATGACATATTTGCGAAAACTAAGGGCAAGACATCATAGTTGTTAGAGATATATTCAAACGAACAAATACGAAGAACAAACAAATACGAATACAAAGCGGAAACTAACAAATTCAAATTCCAAATCAAATTCAAACGGACCAAACAAACTAACAAATCAAACAAAATCAAAAGTTACAAAGTTTCTAAACTCATGATCTCTACCTATAGAGAAAACTAATTAAACCTAAATTTAAACAAACTCAAATTACTAATCCTAATCCTAACGAATTCTAAACCAACTCAAATACCAAAATCAAATTTACCAAACAAACCATTGAAGTTTAAGTCATATTCCAACGATCTCCACCGTGATTTGAACTTCTTCAAACTTCGAATCAAACACATACCAAATCAAATTTCAAACACTAGTGATACTAGCCAAATTCAAATTTTCCAAACAAACCAAACGATCGATTTTCAAATACGATCTAAATCAAACGCCGATTACTTCAAACCAAACAATCAAACGTTAACCGACAAATTCAAAACGGTTAACCAAACAAAACAAAATCGGCTTCAAACGAACTTCAAAACAAACAATCAAACTCGGGCAACAAATTCAAAATCTCGACAAACGAAGATCTTCAAACTAACACATTTCAAACGATCGAACAAATCCAAACGACTTGATGATAATCAAGTCTTTAAACACCAAATCGATCTTCAAATTCCAAATATCCAATAACGACCCACTTATTTGATAAAGATTACGGTTCAAATTTTCAAATTCAAATACGATCCAAAACCTAATGATCTAATCACAATCAGATCTCAAAATCAAAGATCGCTCCACCAAAAACCAAACAATAACCGAAACCAAATTCAAAACGAAACCCAAATCTGTCCAACAAAATCGAGAAGCTATATCTCTCTACTAGAAACTCAAATCAAAGATCCCAACGGTCAAAGTGTAGATCTATGTGTCTAGAACCTACAGTAAAAATTTCACGACGATCCAACGGTTAACGAATCCTCAGAACCAATTATCCTACGGCTGCGCAGAAACCGACGACCTAAAAATCCAAACAACGAAAACGAAACAAACTCGAACACAAACGGGATCCCTCCGGATCGCCAACAATTAGTCAACGACCGGAGGATGACTATTTCAAATTTTCGAACCTATCTCTGATATTACTTGTTAGAGATATATCCAAACGAACAAATACGAAGAATAAACAAATACAAATACAAAGCGGAAACTAACAAATTCAAATTCCAAATCAAATTCAAACGAACTGAACAAACAAACAAATCAAACAAAATCAAAAGGTACAAAGTTTCTAAACTCATGATCTCTATTTATAGAGAAAAATAATTAAACCTAAATTTAAACAAACTCAAATTACTAATCCTAATCCTAACGAATTCTAAACCAACTCAAATACCAAAATCAAATTTACTAAACAAACCATTGAAGTTTAAGTTATATTCCAACAATAGTTTTGCGCAACGTTTTAGATCGAACTAATTAACTCCCTAATGACAAACTTTCATTGAATCAACAAATATGCATCAATGAAGGGAACGAGTCTTTCTGAAACTTTGGACATGCAATAAGCTCGTTTTGGAACATGTTCTTCTTTATTGGTCTCCAAAAGCGCGATTTTTCACTTTTCATCCGTATAATCCATTTAGAAGATATTATTTATAACTAGCTTGATTGATGATCAGGGTGTGGTTTATATCATCATACTTAATTATGGACATGGTACATTTATCTCTAAGAACATCAATTAATACATCAGTTGGAGTCACATCAGCGTCACGTCAGCTTTTTCCAAAACTGACACAAACTGACACTCCACTGCCTACAGTGAACATCAGTTAACATCACTTCTTTTTTTAGGACCCACACACTAATTTATTTATCTATTTAAACACAAACTTAAATAAAACATTTTCATTAAAACTAAAAACATTACATTAATAAAAAATAAAACGTTACAATTCCTAAAAAAAAATACATTTCTTGAAAGAAAAAAAAGACAACTAGTCGTCTACTCCGAATCCTCCGAACCCGTCTTCGTCCGAATCGTTGACTTGCACCGAACCCGAACCCGCTTCATGACCAAAAACCGTTTTATAATCATTCTCATAATTATCGACCACGCTTTTTCGCACCTCCTCGAGCATCCTTTTTTCCTTGCCTTTAAGCCCCTTCGGTATTTTTTTGTATAACATTTTCCACGATTTGAATATAGTTTTTTTAACCGAATTTTTGTCAATCGTGGCCAGTGTTGCTTTTTGTGCTTCTGCGGCTTCTATGTTGGTTAAACGCTCTTTTTCTTTCAAACTACGCGAAGAAGTAACGGCGTCACTCGAACCTAAACTTTTTTTGACTTTTTTTAGCTTTAGCTCTGCCGGGCGGGCGACGAATAATGTCGTCTTGGAACAACCGTTCCATGTTGGTCGCAAGTGGCTCGGAAGTAGGCATATCATCACCAAGATTAACTGGTTCGAGTTCGGGTTGGCTTGGTTGTCGGCTAATGACTCCATCATCTTCCATAAACTTTGGACAATATCGTAGCACATTCCAACATTTTTCGTATATGAAGGCGCGTTTTTGTTGAGCCTTAAACGCTTCATGACACCCCCTAACAATGTCATCGTCACTTGCCCCACTTTGCGAGGATTGCTAAGATGTTTGTGGATTGCAATGAAAATTTTGCTATCGCTATGAATTTTGTTCCACTTTTTTTGGAGTTGACTCAAAGTACGTTCTTGAGGTGCCACCCAATTATAATCTTTTAAAATTTCGAAGCTTTGTGAAACCTCTTTCTTTGATTTTTCGGAATGGTGGATCCTACGTTCGGATAATATAAGCGCCTCGTCATCGGATCATCTAACTTGAACCCTTTTTGCTTCTCCTTTTCCTTTTCCTCTTCCTTTTCCTTTCGTTGGGCTCGTTGTCGGCACGGGTTCGGGTGCGGCTTCGGATTGGGGCTCGGGCTCGGGTGGAGTGTTGATGTTTCCGAATTGTGGATAGTTAATTGGAGTTGGTGGAAATGCAGAGAAAGCCGAGGATGGTTGGGTTAAAAATCGCGGGTCTCCAAATGGTGGTGGAGTTTGTTGGAATGGTGGTGGAGTTTGTTGGAATGAAGAATATGGTGAAAAGTGTTGGTAGTTTTGGTAATTTTGGTAACCTTGAAATTGTGTGGCGTTATTTGTGTATTATGAAAAACCGGGGGGTTGACATGGTGACGAGTTGCTCGATTGAGCGGAAGATGTGGTCGTTGGTGAAGTTGGATTATGGGTTGGGTTCGGTATGGGATTGTTTATTAAATTGTTCCACATATCGTTTTCGGTTGATTCGTTGCGCCTCATTTTTGTGAAGTAGAGTTTAGTTTTATTTTTGTATGAATGTTGTGTTTGTAGGGGTGTATATATTGTATAAAAGTGTGAAGTTGAAAAGTGAAAATGTGTATGGAATTAGAGAGTTGAAATGGTAAAATGTGTATGTAAAATATTGTGTGTAGAGGTGTATATAAATAGGAGTTAAAATTGGGTTTGAAAATGTTTTTTTTTTCTTCCATACGCTCCCAACGGCTTTCCAACGGCTACCCACCTTTTTTTTAATTTTTTTGAGCCATTTCACAACTGACGCGGGGCCCCCATTTTACTCGTTTCCTTCGGTTTAGCGACGATATCTACCGACGCCCCGTGCTTATGACGTCGGTTGTGTCACTTGCACCGACGTTACGACAGTGAGGGGTCTAAGAAAACTATTTTTCGATGTTATATGAATAATTAGTGGACCTTTGGAGCGAAATGTCAAACGGTGGCTCATATCATAAGTGCGGGCACAACGTGTGTGCCGATCAATGTCCAACTGTAATACGTTGTTTTAGATCATTTTCTTCTTGATTAGGTCCCAAAAGTGCAATTTATCACTTTCATTCACATAATCAATTTACAAGATATATTTGTAAATACCTTGATGAAGGATAAATGACTAAATGTAATTGATTGTATCGTTGTATCTATGGACATCGTTTCACTATCAGAAAACTAATTTTCGATGTTTTGAAAACTTGGTGTTTTGGTGGGTCTTTGGCGCGAAATGTCAAAGTGCGGCTCACATCAAAATTGTGGTCACAAGGAAAAAAAGGGAAAAGATACAAAAATGCAATTAGTTATCATCCGACATTTATTGTATGTATTCAACTATTCAGGTTTTCATTGTATGTAACAAACTATTTATTTCTCTCCATTGTATGTAATTTCCGGCATTTTTTCACATGTCATCTATATAAGGTGTCACGTGTCATTCTTACACGTTGACACGTCACCAAATTACATACAATGGAAATAAATAAATAGTTTCTTACACACAATGGAAACCCGAATAATTGAGTACATACTATGAATATCAGGTCATAATTAATTACACTTTTATGTACTTACCCCAGAAAAAAATTGCATCTATCGTTTGCTTTTCTCGTAGTAAAAATATATATATACTATCTACCGCACAATTATGTGCTTACATGATTTATTTTTATCTTTTCCTTTAATTGAATTTGTTATTCTAAAATAGATTTTAGAAAAGTCGTATTTAAAAATAGTTGTATATATAAAACTTTTTCTTAAGATGGAAGATTAAACTAAAATTCAAAGTTCCACGTTCCATTAATTTGTTTATCATATAGGTCGATCTCTCAATTTATAATTCTTTTTTCTTTTTACTTAATTAGTATGATCATAAATAAATGGATGAAATAGAAAGAGAAGCGAATTGAAGTACGTATGATTGTCACATGGAAACCATGCATCTACTTGAGTTTAATACAATGATGAGGAAAGATTTTCCATTTTGTTTTTGCATGTAAATGTAGTGGGTGACCATAAGCCTACATATTAATTAATGTGGCAAAAAAATAGGATGGTCCTATATATATTTATCTATTATTTGGTATTATTAATTATTATTCGGTTATTGTTATATTAGTATGGAACATACCATATTATCCATATTGATGTTTGTAGTTATCATTCTATTCGAATTGGGTAAGGTATGATGGAAATTAAAGGGATTGAATTGAATAAACAAATATGACCAAATTTATGATTTGATTGAGAAATGTTGTACAAATCTATATGAATACATTTGCAATTAGTTTTAATAGGAGTTAACCTCAGATTACTTTTTTAAATCGCGTCACTTTTAAAGCTACCACTTGAATTAACTGAAATATATGTGTGACTTCCCTATTAATACTCACCTTTACTAATTAGCTTCATATGAACACATAATTTTTTTTTGTTTAGAAGGTTTATGTTAGATGACTAGATAAGTTGGTCTAAACCCGATTATGGGTTTAGGATTTCTAGGGTTGTTATATAGCCATTATAAATAGTTGATGAATAATAATATAACACATTACGAGGTTTCATTATTTTACAGTTTAATCATAGTCTTTAGTCTAAGTGTTATTTCACAACAAGAACTATGCTATGTGACATTTTTTAATGAAAGTAAATAAAGGTTTACAAAGGTTTATGCATTTGAGACATTCTAAGTAAAACAGATGGTTAGGGTCTCTCAATAATATTTATTTACATTTAATGCATTGTGAAAGTTTAAAAAAATTTAGTAGCATGATATCTACGTAACGTTGTACGAGTATGTGTCAATTAGACTTGCATATTATGGATGCTCCTAGTAGAAGTCTAATTCCTAAATTTACACACGAATTTAAATTAAATTAAAAAAAATATGCAAAGATCTCCCTCCCTCCTACCGGTTTAAAAAAGGAAGTAATTCGTACACCACTTCAATTTATCCATTCACCATCAAATGTGTTTTATAATGTTGTACAGTACAATTCTGTAAAGCAAGTTTAGTGGTGTACGGATAAATCTTGCTTGTATACAAATCATTACCCGTTAAAAAGGGCTCCTTTTTAAATTTGTTGGGGTTTAATCCCCTTTACGAAAAAAAATCCTTTTTATTCGACGGTAGTTCATTAAATAGACATTTTGATTATCTACCATGCATAAAACTGGCCAAACTTACATTCGATGACATTTGTAGTTTTGTAGGCCAATAAATCATCAAATCAAATACTAAAAGATAAAAGAATTGAAGTGGTCATATGTATGTATATACATGACATGACTAACCCTGGATATGGTTAGGCATGGCGAAGCAACAGTGTACAAACTACAAAACTCACTATTATATGATTCTACTACATATATAAATCATATATATATATATATATATATATATATATATATATATATATATATTGTATATATATATATATTGTACGTTGCTCTTCCAACCCCATGTTCCGAGGCCTGCGATATCTTATTTGGGATTGTGGGTCCAAATATGTTCTCTAGCCTTTATATACATCAACAAACCTTGAGAAACATAACCTTGATAAGGGGAAAATTCATATATGTCCTTGAAAAAATTGATAATTACATCTATATCCAAAACATGCTATAAAAATAGTGTACATCATGTACTAAAAATTTGTATTTTAGATATATGTAATTTTCAAGTTTTAAAGGGATATATGTAATTCTCCCTTGATAGTAGGGGCGATGTGAAAGGTAATTCTGAACATGAGTGTGCTACGTGAAAGGTAATTTTAAACACGAGTGTGCTAATTAGAGTGTTCGTGCTCCCGTATTGTGAAAATAGACTACTTTTAGTAGATCGTTATGCGTTTGAGAGTTGACACAAAAGTTGCAATAGTGTGAATTGAACTCAAGTCTTAATTAATGAGAGATTAATAACTAAGTCTCCGTTACTAGACTACTACCAACTGTTCGTTTGTGTTATGAACATTAGTTACGCCCATAAATTAAAATTAGCTAACACTTATCCAACACAAATAACTATGACCGTATACTTTTGCAACATATATAGATGTGAAGATAAAAGTAAAAATTTATTATCTTATCTTATCTTACTATATTTGTAAGGCAAATAAAGTTGTCTAAATGAGTGACACCTCATCACTTTTTTTTTATAAAAATAATTATTTAACATTATTTTTATAATTTTAATTTTATGCTTCGTTTGATTCATTTTTTTTAATACAACAACTAATTAACATTTTATTATACAACCAACTTTGCTTAACCTTGTATGCATGCCTTTTTTATCCAAGTAGGGGATTATAATCTCCTGATCATATATATAGAATACCCATGTAAGAGCATTCGCAATATAAAAAAAATATTTGAAAGCTTTTTTGCAAATTATATTAGTATTCACTAAGAAAACTTTTTTAAAAAATGTTTCAAAGTATTTGATGAAAATTTTTACAATAGCTTTTCTTTTATAAACTATACTTATCGAATTTAATACTCCTTCCATCTTATAATAATTGTCTACTTTTGACTTTTTAAATTTTTTTAATTTCCACTTTCATCTTAAATTTTTTTGTTTGTGTTATATAATATTTGATGGAAACCAATAAAAATACATTTAAAACTCATTCAATTATTCATATATTTTGCAGCAAGTATTATATAACACAAACACAAATATTTAATTAAGGTTAAAGTTGAAAAAGAATTCCTTAAAAAATTTAAAATTGGACAATAATTTTAGGACGGAGCTAGTAATGTTTTTTGTGAGATACTTATATAATTAACTTTAAGTCTTTACCAAACAAACTTTTTCATCCAATTGAAAAAAAACTGTTTTTCAGTAGTTTTCTACTTTTTTTTTCCAGAAACAAGGTTTAGAAAATTATTTGTTAGAGATTATCTAAATTCAAAATTTGAATAATTAACTCGTGTTCATTGACAAGTCATTCATGTTTATTTATTTGAATTGCAAAAAATAATAAGAATTTTTAACAGATTACACTCGAATCACTCAACTTTAAATGGACAACAATTTTTCAATAAACTTATATTACCTAATTTCTTTCCACTTATATCAAAATATCATAATTGTTTATTTTTCTAGATGTATTGATGTTCGGCTATAGTAAAAGAAATAAGACATAGTAATTTGTTTTTGCTTTGATATTTAATATTAATTTTCTTGGAGCTTGGGTTGTACGTCAATCTATATCTATATAAGCTAATATATATACACCGTATTAAATTAAAGTCCACTTCATTAAAACTGTATCGACTAACAATTTAACGTTAATTTTTTTTAGGTTATAGAGGGATGCACAAGTGTGAGCTTTTCTAGTATTAATAAATAAAATTAAAAAACATCACGTACGTCAGTAGGTGGGTTATTGAGAGATATGATGTGACTAAAGCCATTTATGATTTTTATGGCAAACGAAACCACGTTAGCCTTTTCCAGACTACACAACCACACCCAAACGTCTCTTCGTCCTTACCGACCCGGATCTTTCTAAAACCGGCCCACAATAACCTTATTCAACGTATTTTTATCTTGCATCAGAATTGTCAAATTAGATAAGGTTAAAAATATTGTTACCACTTTCATAATGTCCAAGTAACATAAACTAAAGTAGTTTTCATTCTTTTATTTCAACAAAGTGCCACAAGATACATTGTTATTATATGCATTTTACTCTTATGACTATATCATGAATACCCAACAGGAAAGATACAAATATCGATAGAGCTAAAACAAATATAACATAAAAGGTACAAATAAATTGTATATCTACCAAAAAAAAAAACTTGTTGTTTCAAGTCTAAGCTAGTTCAATCTTTTTAAAATGCATAAAACTTTCGTATAACTAGCCTCCAGCGCATCTATCACATTTTTGAAAAACGTCAACATATATGTAGTTATGTACCGACCATGTTTTAAATGTAGTTGGAACAAAAACATGTTTTTTCGAGTCTAAGCTAGTTCAGTCTTTTCAACTTGCAGATAACTTTCGTACAACTGGCCTCCAGCGCATCTATCACGTTTTTTGAAAAACGCCGACAACATATGTAGTTATTTACCGACCATGTTTTAAATGTAGTTGGAACAAAAATGAATCGTACGAAAACAACAAATGCAGTGAGATTTTCTTAGCCTCCATGTTCTTACAAAGATTTATTGAATTTTGAGTAGTCATATTAGTTTTATGTCAAGTCTATTTCTATATAATTTTATCAATTTGGACCGACATATGTATGTGAATGTTACAATGATCAATTGTTTTTTGAGTTACTACAAAATTACTTATGAGCAGTGTAATGCATAGTAGATGTTTACGGATTTTAATTTTAATCAATTGTCAGATATTATATTGTCTTAGTGTTGTTAAAAACTTAAAATAAGTTTACCATTCATCATTTTAGGGAGCTTATAAGAAAGATAATATAAATGATAATGACATATAATGTTGTTGACTTTTGTGGAGGTTTTAGTAATATTAGTTTTTGCTTTTTCTTCAAAGTGAGATGAGTGTTTTAAACATCCCTTTAGTGCATGAATAGTCTTGGTTTGAATACTTGAGCTTCATCTAATATTCTTCTGTTATGCAAGCTTTGGTTTGAATCATACACAATTCTTGGTACATCATGTTGTTTCTTTACTTTTTGGTACACTTTCAACTTGAGAAGCAAAATTGACATGCATTAAACAAGTCGAATGATCATTTTTTAAAAACAAATCAATAGAACCTAGACACGCGAGACTAACGACATTCATCACGCTAGCAAACACAACTAAAAATCGCTGTACAGGTACATTTTTTGGGCTGGTAACCCAGGCATACTCAAATGCTAGATTAGAGTCATTTTTTACTCTTTTATAGATTAAACTATTTTTTTAAGCAGATACTGAAGCTGGTGCAGCTTCTTCGACTTGCAAGCTCGCATAGTATTTGACGAGAACGTCCCATCCTCCTGGACACATAAAACCATTTGGTGGGCTCTCCCCTGTTCTTGCAAAAGTTCGCATCTGAAATCAAGTTGATAAAAGTCACATAAAAATGTGTTGCCGAAACAATAGTGGATGCTATGCATAACCCATGAACTAACTGAACCAGCGACGCCAGAGACAATAGGAGTCAAATTCATTATTCACTCATTTTTAATCGGGATGCCCTCTATTCTACAAGTGGAGAGGGCCCAATGTGCATTTCAAAAGTGTGATTAGTATGTGTATTTACATAACACAATTAGATACTCCACTACAATAAAATGGGTCATAGGAGATAGTGTTTGATGTGCTTTTGCTAGTTGCAGTTGTAATATCTGTTTGGGTGCTTCACAAATTCAGATTATTTAATGTAACATACATAAATGACCATTTTAGTCTTGTGAGATGTGAGCAAGAGTCTCCCAAATTAGGTTAGCAAAGAAGGGTAATTAAGTTATATTAATTTACCCTCTGATATATTCTGTTGCAGTTAGTACTTAGTAATTTAGTATGAAACTGAAAAGTAAAAAGAATCTGCTCATTTAGATTCACACTTGGACCAGATGCATATCCAAATTACCAGAAACAGTATTACTCAAGTTTCCTTTTATGCTAAATGATGTAATGGGATGAAGTTAAACCTGTGAAAGTTAACTGCATACCTTAGTTCCAGAGATGAAAAGGAAATCTTTAGCGCGTGAAGGGTCAAAGAAATCCATCTTTTTAGCTACTGTGTCGTATGCTGCAACCTGCAATCGTGGATAGTAGAAAGTAGATTAAGAGATGTTTTTATCATCAATAACCCATAACGTAAGAAGAACCATTATTCTGAGTTCTGACAGACTAAGTCTTTATACATATATTTGAAACTTTGGACACGAGACTTTTCAGGTCAACCACTACACAATTCAACAAGTAAATTTAAAGGCATACCCTGAATGGCAAAATGTTCAACTTTTCCAATCCAGGAGCCATGCTTAAAACCTTTTTACCATGATCAGGATCATACAGGTCTCGTTTTTCAGTAGGATGACCCATCCCAGCAGGATCACGACCCACAATGTAGAAATTTGCACCAGCATTTATTCGTGCCTTAGCATGCCACTGTACTTCAGTTGGACCTGCATAATGCATTGGCGATGGAAATATAGACACAATGGTAGTCTCAGGGTCAAGCACTCCATCTTCTAAGACCTGCGTGAAATAAATAACATTTCCTTAACACTATTGCAGATTTACAAGTTCTTACCTTTAAGAACATCAATTAAGAATCAAATAATTTTATTTCCATTTCATAGTCTTACTATTGGCACAAAAAAAGTCATTTTTGGTCATTTTATAACGAACAAGAATTTTCTGAAACTTGGAGCATGTAATTATCTGTTTCATTACAGTTGAATAACTAATTCTTAGCATTCAAGATCACAAAATCACTTCCAAAATGCAGACAATAGCACCACTTAAATCATGATATGATAATCAATATTTTGTTATTTGAGAAAAAGATTCGAAAGCGAAAAGAGCACCTTGCTATGTTGTTCCATGCGAACATCCAATGGCACATCATCAGCTTTTGTGTAACCCCCTAAAGGATGAAGTAACAAAATCGGATTCTTGTAGCCCATATCTAAAAGTCTCCTACGTGTGTCGTTCATCAACAACGCATGCCCATTATGCACGGGATTCCTCAACTGGAAAGCAAAAACTGCATCTGCTTGACGACGATCAAATTCTTCACGAAGTTGCTTAGGAGAGAGCCTGTATTTATCAAGACCGTCGTTGTATTTTATAGGAGATAATACTTCTAAATCTCCACCGATGAGCCAATTGCCAGCTGGCGTTATTACTTCTTCAACATAAGGTAATCCGGGAGCTACTGTTCCCCATGTTCTAGCAATCCTTTCTTCTTTGTTATGCTTGTATATCTCCACGCTGACAACAAAAAGCCCATACATGTAAGTCTGTGAACTATACTTTCAGTTGTGAAGATTATGGACAAAATTTGCTAACTATGATTATGATGATAAACTCGCATGTATGTTGGTCGAATATATTAGTAAACTAGATGTTACATCTCAAGTTAATGAACGGTGTTTAAGAAAAAAACCTAAGCAGTTGTCAATCACCTTCATTTCCTTTTGGCTCATCAGATCAGATTAATATACATAATTAACCTTTAAATCAAGTTCACATTTCTGAGTTCTGACCACAAAGGTATATGAAAGTGAGACTGGTCCATCACCACATATAAGAAGTACATCCTAGAGAGTTCATAGTTCTATATCTCAAACATGATGTTTTCCTGATACAATTATATGACCCATACATGATCATAATAACGTTTCCAAATCACTGTCAGTTTATGGTTTTCCATCAAACAATTTGTAGAATGCAAATCCAAACAACCCCCTTAAACTCCAAATAGAAAAATAAAGACGCCGAAAAATCAAATTGCACCCATTTCCTCAAAGAGATAATAATAATACACACATTCAATTGATAACATTGTCTAGGATAGCTTATTTTATAGTGTTTATCTGCTTTACAATATGTTAATACCAACCTGCTTATTTTTAAGTAATAAAGTATACCTTCTAAAATACTGTAAATGAATAAATAGTTGATTGAATGAGTATTTTGATTTACTTGTCTGGTATAAAAGTAAGCAATAAGTATATAAGTTATTGAAATACAGTAATCCCAAACACCCCTTTATATTTACATTTTCAAAGTTCAAAAAGTAAGCAATAAGTATATAAGTTATTGAAATACAGTAATCCCAAACACCCCTTTATATTTACATTTTCAAAGTTCAATTGTTTTCACTCATAATCATAATAATATTAAATAGGAAGACCAGTAATCAGGATCAAGTGGCTATAAAAATAAATAAACATGCAAACCTTCTTAGAATAGCAACTGTTTTTTGATCAGGGCCAACCAAAGCCACATCATTAGCAGTACCAATCTTCTCTTTAGTCTCATCATCAATAGCCAAAACAATAGGTAATGACATATTCACTATCCCATTTTTCATTCTTAATGAATTAAAATGCAAACTTTGCAGATACTCATTTTCCCTCATGAAACCCTTTAATGGACTAGCCCAACCTTCACTAACCACATGAACCCATTCCAAATCAATCTTTGTTAAATTCACTTTCACCATTTGTTCAGCTTCAAAACACTTCAGTTCCCTCTCATTCTCTGAAACAATGAGATCAACAAGAACCCCACCATCTGGGTCAATCAGTGAACTCTTGATCACATGAGACGACATCGTTTTGGTATGACCCACAACCAAATTAGTGGTTAATTTGTTGAAATGGTAAATGGGTGTGGATAAACATGTGGACTTTTTATGGGTTTTGGGTTTGCGATTGAAATGAGGATTAAAAGGAGTGATTTTTAGTTTAATTGTGAGAGACATTTTCAAGATTTGTGATTAGGGTTTTGGTGACGAAGAATGAAGAGAATTGGGGGAATGTGAAGGAAAAATTGGTGGATGAAATCATTGGAATCCTGGAAATGGGAATTTATTAGTAAAATTGATGGAACGATGGATGGAAGAAAGAGGTCCACAAGTTGGAATTTGATTTGAATCTGTGAAAGAAAATGGGTGTATAAAGAAAGAAGCATCAAATTTTGATGTTTTACCTTTTATGGCCATCAATATTGACAATTTTTTAAACATGATTTCCGATTTGTTTTGAATAAGAAATCGATTTTTGGACCCACTCTCAGGATTATCATTGCACCAATAACTCCTGAAAGGGGGCTGGCTGACAATCTTGAAGATTACACTTCATTTTCAAGAACGGTGGCCTTTAGCAAGTTGTAACCCCAAGTATTATTTAATGGGTGCTGATAAATACAAGTTGATTCATACAACAACAAATATGCATTAAGCAGTTGTACAGTACAACTGTTTAATGCATATTTATGTTGTATGAATCAAATTTTATGTTGTATTTATCAACTTCCTTATTTAATCGTTATTCATACATTATTTAATCGTTTGTAAGGACAATAATCTTTTTTTTTCATTCTTTACTAATTTACCTTTAATATTATACACATAAATTAAACACACACAAAAAAGGATGCTTCGGATTGGAGCCCACAACCAACGAGACGAAGTGACGATGACATGCCATCGGTGTTATTTCGTCGGTTGCTAACCGACGGGAAGTGCTCTTAGATTTGAGTTCTAAAGTGAGGTTGAAATAAGAATGAAAAACTTGGTGAAAATGTATAAATCAATAAGAATGTGTCATCTGTTATAAAATTTGTTTTTCTTCACGTTTTTTAAAATACAAATATCTCACATATGGTAAGTCGAAAAATTATACCATAAAAATCAGCAATTTTTTCTTTTCGCTTTGCCATCTCACAATGCATACTTTCCAAGATTTGTTTTTCGGATTTTACAAAATTAGTAACACGTGTGTTACACGTTGGTAACATGTGTGTTAGTTGTTTTCAAAACCCACCGGAAAAAAATTCGTCGAAAGTATACACTGTCACAGCTATAATCAAAGATAATTAAACGCTGGTTTAATGTTGCATTTTTTGTGATTTTTCGACTTATCATTTGCGAGATATTTAATTTTTAAAAACGCGAGGAAAAGAGGGTTTGGCGACACGTGGCACATTCTTATTAGTTCTCTCATTTTCACAAAAAATTATTGTACTCATTTGAATCTTACTATTGAGTTTTACACGTTTATACGTCATATGTACGAGTTGGGTTTGGTTTGAAAATTATGATTTTGTACCCTTTTTATTAACGGCAACCGTACTATCTATTTGATCTATACAATACAATGGTGTATTTGGTACAAGAATGTTGGGGTATTTTAAGGAATTGAATTGGGTTTTTTTGCCGAAAAATGAATCAATAGTTCAGTTTTTTGCATTTTCGGGTATCAACTTTTTTTTGTCGAAAAATGAACCACTAATTTAAAATCGATCATTTTCGTGTATATGTTAACATTTGAAACAGTCGTCGAGGATTATACAGCTGGGGATTTTTTCTTAAAGATGTATTTTGAATCGATCATAAGCGTTTGAATTGCTATATAATCCTCGACGACCGTTTCAAATGTCAGCATATACACGAAAATGATGAATTTTAAATTAGTGGTTCATTTTTCGGCAAAAAAAGTAGTTGATACTCAAAAATGTAAAAAATAAAACTATTGATTCATTTTTCGTCAAAAAACCCAATTGAATTTACAGGTTTTAACAATTCAAATTTGCCAACCAAAATATAAATGAAATTATTGAAAAAAGAATCATCAAGAATCTCTTAGAATCCATTTTCAATGATACTTTTTAATATTTAGTTATCCCCAACTACAGCCTCAACTCAACTCTAAGCATTCCCAAAATATATATATATATATATATATATATAAAAGTAAGTTATTTTCGAAGAAAATGAAACTTAGGTTAGTTTTGAACGACTTTTAGTTTATCAAATCATGTGATTCAAATGTTCATACGTACTGATCGATAATTTGAAATAGTGGTTTAGTGACACTGATGAGTAAAATTAATTTTATATATAGCGATGAACATGAATATAAAAAATAAGATGCAATAAAACTAAATTAATATAAAAAATAAAACTATTAAAATTTAATAAAAAATGAAGGAGACATGATAATGGTAGAGAAATGAAGAAGGTGGAGAAATAGAGGAGGACACTTGTCACCTCTCCATTTGCTGTTCTCTCTTCCCTCCCTAAACCTCTTCCTCACAAGAACCAATATCTTAACTTAAAAAACAAATCTTATTCGGTTCTTTTAACTTTAACATAAAATTTATGAACTCATACTCTTTTATAATTGTAAATTACTAAAAAGTTTTCGAATAGCAATGATCTAATAATTCAATTTTAAATAATAAAATAAATATTTCTTCTTTCGTAAATTTAAAACATATGTATATGTAAGATATTATTTCTTTTGAAAATTTAAAACGTTTACACTTTATAAGAGTTCAATAATTATTATCAAGGGATAATAATCATGAGATATAGCTATTGTAACTAATAGTATGGTAAAATAACAATAGTAAATATGAGTTATATTTAGATACGATATAAAGTTAAATACTTCTATCTCACTTTTATACAACTTCAAAAATGTTTAGATGAGTTTTCAAAATAATAGAAATGTTATTTTAAAGATTCGAATTCATGTAGCCCATAACAATCCAAAGTCCCTTGTAATTAAACTAAAATTATATTATTATAATATATTTAGAAATATATATATATATATATATATATATATATATATATATATTGTAACACCCCTCATTTTTTCATCATTTAAATATAATAAATCCGGAAGCGTTAGTCCAACTTTAAACAAAACCAAGTTACATTTCAATTTCAACAAAATTTAAAACATAGTTTATTAAAATGGGTGTTACTTCCAAACTGCTAAATAACATTAATTTGTATAAACAAATATCAGAGTAGGCTTGGTCAAACATTCCTTTCAGTCCAACTTCTTGCCCACCCGATAAAATCTATAACCTGCAAGAAGTGTTAATGTGGGGGGTTAGCATAACGCTAAGTGAGTAGATAGTTAATCAACAGTCTAACTTAGCATAACAACTTTGTGTACAACAACTAATCTTAAACATTTCAGTACACAATACATACAGCTTGTCAACAATGCAACAATTCAACAACATCACATATCAACAATGAGGATCGGTGGTCCTTGTGGCACCCTCAGCCGCGGTGGCCCACCAAGCGACGCTTATCAACAATCTGTATTGGCCTATACAGAATCTACCGATAGCTTGTTACTATTTTCACACGACCTAATTTCCTATTAACGATATGTACAAGGAAATTCCTGTCGTCCGACTATAGCAACTAAGCCCAGCACCCGCTGACCTCAATAACTCAATGCACAAAGGCATTATATCACGTGATCACATATTCACATACTCATTATGGCATCATTTCAGACTAAACAGTCTATCAACAGTATTATTACTATTAAACCAACTCTATCATGGCAATTAAAAAGCAGTAGTAATACGATTACCCGTTGTAACCAAACCTGTTACAACTAAATCACACTGAGGATTAGAATCCACTCACCAAATACCTCAGTTGTCCACTCAGTAGTCTAATGTCACTGAGTCTTCTCGAAATCTGAGAATACAAGGGAATTACACAAGTTAGTTACTTATCTCAAAATCTATACAACATCATTCCAATATTATAAATAACCATATTACCAACACAATTCAAACTTACTTATCAAGTTTATGATTATTATGATCACATTACTTTAGTCATGTTAGACTAACATAATTAGACCTTTAACACAATTATTAACCTCCAATATCAACAATTCATCAAAAACTCAATATTAGGTCTAACGAATACTTAGCAATTAAGCTTACACAATCATCTTTAATCATCAAATACTAGCTCATCAAACTCAATTGAATAACTAGTTTACAATTTAATAAATTTCATCAATTCAAGTTAAGGCTTAGCTTATAATCACAATTCAAATATCAACTACTCATTCTAACATGATTACAAGTTTCTCTTCATGAAGAATCAACTAAACCCATAACTTAATTCATGATCATAATTCAATTATATCAATTCTAATTTAGAGTTTCACTTATAATCATGAATTTAACATTAACTAACAACTATACAAGTATTATAAGCTTCAATTTAACATTACTCATCTTAATTCAATCAAATACACAAATACCCATTTCTAGGTTTATATGAAAATCGAAAATTAACACTTACAACATGCTTATGATGATGATGGAATGATTAATCCATGTTATTGAAGCTTAACTAACATCAATTTAATCATTTGAAACCCTAATTTCGGATTTAAGATCAAGAACATCAAAACCCCAAATTTCTAGGGTTCATATAATTCAAGAAATCAACACTTACAATGAATTAAAGGATGAAAGGATGATTCAATCTTGTTATTGCAGCTTGAATACAAACATACTAGCTTTAATTTGAGATTTCTTCATGAATTTGGTTCAATCCCAATTTAAGTGTGTGTGTATGAGGCGTACGTATGTATGTGTGTATGTAAATATACACCGACTCAATCAAATAACACTTATCCTATATGTGTTTAATTTTATTCCCCGTACTTATCATTGTCTGGAACTTAAAAACCATTTGCGGGAAAACATTATTTTATTTTACTGTCAACTGAATTAAATTAAAACAGTTAATAATTTATTAACCACAATAAATTATTTGACTCTTTTACCCATTTATTTTCAATTACCAATTTACAATATTTCCTAACATTTCAATTAACCATTTCAAGTCAGGAAATAATAATAAAATACTAGACCCGTAAATTGGATGTTACATATATATATATATATATATGATTTGAGATCAGAGGGGCATGGGAGTTAAGGAGGGCAAGGTGATCCAGACCATCCATTCCATTCATTAATGGTCCAGATCAAGACAAGTCACGCGGGGACCATTTTGCAAAGATTTTGGGCGGAGGGACCATTATTGCAATGTATGAAATTTGAAATGAGGGGTCAATTTAGGGCAAACATTATGGGCAGCTTTTTGTTCATCTCTTTCTCTCACAAAAAAACACACACAACCTCTATAATTCTCTCTCTCTCTCTCTACAAAACACACAAACCCTAACTAACCACGACCACTACCACCGTTCACGCCGCCACCACCTCATTCACCACCGCCACCACCACCACCTTATTCACCACCGCCACCGTCGCTCGACCATCGTCACCTCCACCGCGAAAGAAGCGGAGAAATGAGCGTTTTTGTTGTCGGAGATATGAGATGTGAACCACCACCGTTGGTGAACCGGCATCCACCGGACGTAACCAACCGTGATGTTCTCCATCTTCTCTGGCCACTCTATCGCCTCTCCACCGCCACTACCGCCACCACTTCATCATCTTAAAAACACTACCACCATATTATAATATTTAGATCTAAGAGTGAATAGATCTGAAAATTTGTAGATCTATACCTAAAAAGTAGATCTGAAAAGTAGATCTACTTTTTAGATCTGAAAAAAAATCGACTGCATCCTACGTTAATCTGTTTGCATCTTACGAAACTACATATTACGTTCAATTAATGTATATTTGTAGTAGTACATATTTAGATCCAGATCTACTTTTTAGATCTGAAAAAAATCGACCGCATCCTTCATTTTTTCTGCTGCATCTTACGTTCATATAATGTATATTTGTAGTAGTACTTGTTTACTGTATCTTATGAAATTGCTAATATTATTTTACTGCATCTTGTATATTGTTACTTCATTTTATGCTGTTTTTAGATATGAAAAAATAGACTGCATCCTGCATTTTTCTACTGCATCTTGCGTTACTGCATCTTGCGTTACTGCATCTTACGTTCAAATAATGTATATTTGTAGTAATACTTATTTAATATATATAAGTAGTTTTTTACTGCATCTTGTATATTGTTACTGCATCTTATGTTTTTTTAAGCTTTTTATGTGTTGAAATAAAAAAACTACTTATATTTATTTTACTGCATCTTATGTAAATCTTGTTTTTATTCTTGAATCTAAAAAATTAATATTACATGTTTTACTGCATCTTGTATATTTTGTTACTGCATCGATTTAATTTTTATGTGTTGAAATAAAAAAACTAGTTATATTTATTTTAACTGCATCTTTGTATATTTTAACTGCATCTTATCTTTTTAAGAATTTTACAGAATCTTTAAAATAGAAGTTTTTTGATTGAAATTTTATTTTTGACATTTTTGAATAATTTTTCAGGCAGTTTTTTCGGTCAGGTCCAAAACTTTATTATAATTGCAAAATAGTCTCTGCTCTCCCTTTCCCCTCTCCCTTTTGTTCTCCTGTGAACCTTTCCCTATATATATATATATAGTAGAGGGATCTAAAAAGAAAGAAATTTTGTTAGAGAAAAGGGAGAAACGATGTGAGCCAATCAATTAATTTCAAGTTCAAAGGGTATTATAGTAAATTGTAATTTAATTAAGAAAATAAATATCAATTTTTTAAAATCAATTAGAAATGACAGTTACTCTTTTCCAAATTTGTAGGAGACCAAATATTCAATAAACCCAGGAACAAAATCGCTTAATTGTTTCATTGTTCCTCGCTTCATTCCAATTGTTTCAGTTGTTCCACTTCATTCCAATTATTCTCACAAACTGATTATTTTATTTCACATAGGCAAGGAAACTTAATAACTTTTTGGATATTTCACATGAAAAACATAATAAATCTTTAAATTCGTCCATGATGTTATTTGATAAAAATAGAATTTGTTGAAAAACTTATTAATTCTTCAATTATTTCTTCAGAACATGTGGTCATCAACCACATGTGTGTAAGTTTCATTTCATATTAATTATTTAATGAATAAAGAAGTTTGCTCATGATGTCAATATTGTTCACTGATAATTTTTTTTCTTTCAACTAGATGTAGATATTATTCAATATTTTTATGGATAACAAGCTTGTGTATTTATATGAGTAAGTGAATCAACTATTAGTTTTGATATAATGGAACTATCATGATTCAGTGATCAAAGAGTAAATAAGCACCTTGATTCACTAAACTTTGCATCAATATGATATTGATTCACTTAATAATAGCTATGTTTCAGTTATTGAATTTAGTTCTTAAATATTATTGATAATGCATATTGTGATTCACTAAGCTTTTAGATGAATATTCAATATTCTTCTTACAATAGTTCACATTTTTATACCAGTGATTCAGATTTATATTCATATTCACCAAGTTTATCATTACTATGATGTCGATTAGCAAAACACAACAATGATACACTCAACTTGTGCTAAAATTACTATGATTTGGATATTTATACCAATGATTTGGAATTTATATTCTACGATTCAACATCTTTTATGAATAGAAACGATAAATGTATCTTAGATCCTATATTTTTTCCTCACTAAATTTTAAAGCATTCGCTGCTTAGATACTATTTTCATTGATGACTCCTAACTTTTACACTCAAGTATCCATTATTATAATATGAATTACAACATCGTTCATAATTGAACAATGTCGATTCAGCAAAAATATTTTGAAGAATATATCTGTAAAGTCAGTTCACAAAAGCAATTTCATAAACAATGTAATTAAAAAGAAAAAGAAAATACAAAGAAAAGAAAGTTGTATGATTCAATTGATTAAAAAAAATTGATTACTACTTTTTAGATGCATAAATAAAAAAAGAAAATCAAGGCCAAAAAACAAAGTTTCCTTTATTTGGCACTAGTCAACGGAATTTTTGGGAACAAATTGTATATTAATTGATTATTAAGCGACGGTTTGAGATTTGCTTTTTGTAGATAGACGATTTTGACCCCCATTCACCGTAACAATGACAATGTTTCCTTTAAATTTAAATTTCTGTCATCAAAATAATTTGAGTCATTGATCAAAAATTTAAACGCTCCAGATCGCTTCTCACCCTTCTCCCTATAAAATGTCTTCTCCCTAAATCCTAATCCTATATATACATACATACATACATATATATATATATATATATATATATATATATATATATATATATATAATTTAATGTGTTACAAACAATAAACAAGTTACTATTACAACCATATTATTATAATATATCTAGAATCAATATATATATATATATATATATATGTGTGTGTGTGTGTGAAAAAAAACTAAAAAGTTACTATTCATAAAGGTACTCAATTGATATGAGAGGGTAATTAAGCATCTAAGCGCCCCTAGATCCTGGGTTTCTAAATGTCCATAACTCAGTCAAGTTGCCTAAAGTAAATCATCCACACAACTTAACAGCTAGCATCTTTCAGTTTGTTCATTTTAAACACCACTCTTTACAGAGTTCACTTCACAAAAAGGACAACTTATAATATTCATAAAATCCACATCCACATACAAAAATAATCCATTATTCCAATGGGTTTGGTGTAGGTACATAAGACACATAATAACCTCAAATCAAAATACATTATTGAAAATGTTTCAAACAATATCAATTAAATCTAACACACACCATTAATTTTCTTCTTATCAGATACAAACTTCCTCCAAGCATCAGTAATCTTTTTTTGCACTTCCAATTATGGTTTATGGTTTATCTCATTCTCTTCTGATACGGTTATCTTAGCGGCTACCTTAGCTGGCAATGTATCGAGCTTGTGAAGCACTTTCTCAATGTCAATCACGAGCCGTTCAGCCAATGTCCTTGAAAAGTCTTCTCTAATAACGACTTTAAGAACTGTAATGTGTTGGGCATCTGGTGGCATTGTGTAAGCTGACACAATCCACCCAAACTGCCTCAGCAACTCAGATATTCCAAACTCATTGCGCTGACTGTGGTCTTTTAGTGAAAACGCTACGAGTGGGACACCATTGTCTTTAGAGACGATACTGAAACGTCCAGTTTTCTCTAATCCTTCCCTTACGACAATTGCGTTTTCTTGACAGTTTTCCATGATGATGATAAATATTGTACAAAATTTGAATACTCGAGAATGTAGATTGTATAAAATGAAACGAGTTGGTTAAGAAGGACGATGAAAACTAACCTCAAAACCCAAGCGAATGAGCTGATAGTACTGAGCAATTATTTGAATCGAACCTGGAAAATAACATACATAACTTGTTGGTTCATATCCAAGTAAAAATAATATCGTAACAACCATAAAATGCTTGTGAGCAGAAAAATAGTTGATATATTAGTTTACCTTTTGGGAAGTTGAGGGTGAAAGTTGGTTGATCCGCACCAAGATAGTTAATGTGAAATATGAGTTCGTCGGGCAAGTTTTCTTTGTTCCTCCAAATCGCCCACCCAATTCCGACATACACAAGACCATACTTGTGACCGCTAACGTTTATACTCTTAACCAATGGCAAACGAAAATCTCATTCCAACTCCGGGTAAAGAAATGGTGCGATAAAACCTCCACTTGCAGCATCAACATGAATTGGAGTATCCCATCTACATTTTCATAACAAGTGACATTAAAGAGTATTAATAACAAGACACTTTACAGTACTAACTCATATACAAGTATAAAGATAATGATATTAGGGCATTCCCAGTCTCGGAATTCTTTTCAACTAAAAGGTCGTTTAATCGCTTAACATCTTCAAATTCACCGTTGAGGGTCGAACCCAAAATTGCAGCAACACAAATGGTATTTTCGTCAACCATCTCAACAACCTTTTCAGGGTCCATAACGTAGTAACCCTCAGTCAACTTAACTTCCTTTAACTCGACTTCAAAATACCTCGCGAATTTCTCCCAGCAAACCTTTATAAATTTTATTAACATCATAACATTAGTTTATAATATACTTTTGTGGGGGGTTTAATTTGTCGATGTCTACAAAGACTGAGAAATTTGATTACGTGAACATTAGCACCGGTAACAATGTTAGGCTTATCGCAAGGTTTACTAAGAGCTCTCATTTTGTTTTGCCATTTTCTTTTGAAAGCTAGTCCGGCCAACATGATTGCCTCGGACGAGCCGACGGTTCCAACCCCAATAGCGGTCCCCGAATCCCCGAGTGGTGCATTGAACAGATGTTGTAACAACTCGTACTTAGGCGTATTAATATACCCTAATATTATGTGTAATTACTCGTAATTAGTGTGTAATAGAACTAAGTTACCTGTAATAAAACGTATATTGGATATACACCTGTACGTAATAGATTGATATTACGCGATTTTCTCTGATGGATTTCCGAAACTCCGGCTGTTGGTGACCCCTTTCTCGTATGACTTGTAAACCTATTTTAAAGATAAAATAGTCATTATTTACTTGGTATTATTATTATATAATATAATACGTGAAAACATTCTACGTGTAATATAAAACATGACGTACGCGAGAAAATACGCAAATCGAGTTCAACACCTGAATGAGATCCAAAATATGTCTTAGATATTTAAGGAAAGTATTCTAAAAATACTTAATCATCCCAAATACCATTTACATATCAAGAATATACACGAAGAATCAAACATTAATTATTAACTTTTAAACCGCGCGATTTAACGTCTAACCAACAAACCAATGAGACACGAGTCCGAGGAGGCAAGTCACGGGCTTGAGCCCACTTGGACCCACGACCAACAGGGATGAGATCAGTCACACTTTACCCAAACCACCTAAATTTACCTAATACACCTTTAGCCTTAATCCCTCATTATCAACAACACACACACACCAACCCATCCTCTCATCTCCACCTCTTTCCTCCTTTTTCTATCGGTTTCCACCTGATATACCACCATCACCACGACCTCCAACCCCATCCAAGGACTATCAAACACTTCCATTACTCATCTAACATCACCATTCACGTTTTGAGCAAGGTGAAGCAGGGAGAACACGAACCGAGGCAGCAGCAGACCATCTTCACCATTCCACCTCTAGATCAACTTCTACTTGGTATAAACTCATCCTTTTCTTTAGATTCACTTGGATTAAGCTTATGAACATGATGGTGCTTCATACCTACTGATTTATGTCCGAAATATTGCTTAAAAATCATGAAGAACATGCTAATAACCCCTGGATAAAAGCTTTACCCCCTAGATAATAATTTAGATCGACTTAGATCGGTCATAACCGAACCAAAACTTGATGAAATCTAACGTTTCTTAGCTCTAAATTGAAGTATTTTGAGTCTACTTTACAAATATGTAAGCCTTACGATCCAACTCAGTCGTTTTCTATTTTTAATAAGTCAAATAAAGTACAATAGCAGGTCTGTACTATCTGACCAGAAACTCTGGTCAACTTGAAAATGGTATATCTCGAGTTATATCCATTAAAAAACGATGAAACCACATGGAAAAGTTATAATCTTGTTACCTTTAAAACCCCTACTCACACATTTTGTGAAGTTTGGTAGAATTTAAGTTATGAATTTTTAATTGAATACATGTCACTGAAAGTAACAATTTGACCTTCGACCCTTTCAAAAATTATATCTCGAGTGTCGTTTGACCATTTTGAACGTAAAAATATGTTTTGGAAAGCTAAGACATAAGGGAACATTATATAAAAATTCCATGAATTATTGTTAAGTTTTACTTAATCGAATAGTTACTTCAAATCAGACCAAAAACTTTGACATTCTGTCCGTGAATAAAGCATTCCGTGAATACCACATTGTCGGATAAAAAATGTGTGAATATCATTATCGTATGAACAATCATCCGTGAATCACACCTATTGTCGCATGAATAGTACTCCGTGAAACACTATTGTCGGATAAAAACTTAATTGTCGGATAACTTAATTATCGGATAATCTTATTAATGTCGTATATGTAATTGACGGAGTATTTAGCCATTGTCGGATGAATAAACATAAGTAAACCTTATTGTCGCATGGTATCGTCAATTAGATAATCGCGGACATATATATATAAGTATTGTCGCACACATTGTTCTTCAAAACATATGTATGACCATAAGAAAACCTTACGGAAAATTTACAACTAAAACTAAACGTATCACCAACGGGCCGTACACGTTTCCAAACTATAAACAGAACATGCAAACAAATCAAAGTGTTTGGACATAACTAGTGGAATGAACACTAGCATGGATAGTCTTACGAGACATCTACTTACACAACCTTATATGCTTAGGGCATTAGAGGGTTGCGGGTTCAGGGAACCTACGGACTACTACACCACGTTTATTGAATTAAACACTTGCTTACTCGACTCAGGTGAGTCTTACAGCCCCACTTTTTACTGTTTTACTATTGGGGTAAGATATATTGCTTGCTTTTATGAACACAAGTACTGAATTACATATTCACCAAACGGAATTGCATGAGTTTTCTCACCATTTATTTGGGGAAGTCCCTCCATCATATATCGTTAGTTATGGTACTTAAGCGCGAACAATAGTTAATGGATCCATTAGGGAAATGACCCTCCCCGCCCGCGGTCCGGGCGACTACTAATTCGTTACTCAGCTTGCTCCGTTCGGGCATGTCTCGGGGGAAAACACATTACTTACGGGTTAAGCTTCGATTATGAGCCTCATGGCAATGGTAAACTTACTTGCTTTGCAGGATGGCAAAGGCACGATTTTACGCCTTCGGGCACTACTGATGATAAAACCTTGTGTTCAAAACTGTTATTACTTACAAACCTGTGAGATTCACCAACCATTTTGGTTGACCTGTTTTAGCTTTATATCTCAGGTACACCACAGCAGTAGGACTGCTCACCCTGAGGGGGAAACTATAGCTCGAGTCACATGCATACAAATTTGGAGATTCTGTCGTATTATTTTGCTATAAGGGTTGTGTAATAGAATCTCTAGGAAAACATATTTTGAACTTCGAGCTTGTACTTTAATTACAACTAATGTAATACTTTGAGTATTAATGTATAATGTTTGCATATAGATGTCGTTTACTTTTCCTTTGTGCTGTGATTATTGATTAGTAACACCCAAAGCTTGCTTCCGCGCATCAGTAAAATTTGGGAGTGTTACAGATGTGCTATAATGTTCACACAATGGTTCTGCATTCATTCATTGTTGTAATATATAAAATTTTAATACATCAAGTTTCAATGGCAACACTTCACAATATCTATATCTATACTACTTACTATATACGAGTAATACATTTAACACTCTTTCTCTTACATTTTTCATCAATCAAATATGAAATCTACCCACTAATTTTTTTTATTGGTTAAGTATTAAAATAGACACTTTAAATGAGTCATCCTAAAATAGTAATGCTTTTTTCAATTGCTCACAATTAAATGATCTTATTAGCTTACACAAATTCCTTCATCAATAAGATACAAACTTTTTCCTTACTTGATGCAGTTGTTTCAGGTTACTAGTTTACAATTCTCATCAAATTCAATATTTACTCATTTGACCAGTAAAAGTCAGAATTAAATTTTGTCATTACAATAAAAAAAATAAAAAACCCTCACCTCTTCCGTCCTGATTCCAGTAGGAGCCATCTGCATACCAATCACAAGAAAGCATATAATTAATTATCATTATCAGTCAGTAATATATATATATATATATATATATATATATATATATATATATATATATATAATACATACATATCTATCTATCTATTTTATATATTAAAAGAAAAATCTTAAAAGAATGATAGTCATTAGATGGAGATCAATAATTAAGATCTAACTCTTAATTTATTTCATGACATCATTAATTCCATTATTAGGTAATTAAAAGACTAATTTACCCTTTTATATTTACAATATACACCTTTCAATATTTACAATATAAATCCTATGTTTTTCCTTTAATTGCAGAAATCCTCCAAATATTTTATAATTTATTATTTATTCTATAATTCAAACTTTTCCTACAATCTTATTTATTTTATTTTTTATAAAAAAAACTACAATAAGTTATTTTCAATTTCAAAAAATTCATAACTTCAATCCATCACCCAGTGATTTAAATTCTTATACGACATACTATTTTGAATAATTTTATCAATTTATAATTTATAATTCCTGGATCATCGATGCCAACGGGTCGGGTTCCGACGGATTTGAGTGTATTAGTACCCATACTACCGTCTTTTTTGAATTCTTTTATCAATTTCTAATTTATAATGCTTGGATTATGGATGCCAACGGGTCGGTTTGCGGCGGATTTTAGTCTATCTGTACACATACCGGTTTAGAATATTCGTACTGATACCCGACCCAATATCCGTTGGGTACCCAATTAGTATTACCCATCAATTTTTTATATTTATTCGCGGGTTTCGGTTATCCTCATGTATGTAACTTTGGCGAAACAAAATAAATTAGTTATTGAAAATACAACGTAAATTTGAAACACGGGAAAAAAAACGATAATGATTTACAAGATTTGAAATCTTAAAACTAACAATCTAACATTTTAGTTAACTAATTCAAAGTTTCGGTACATAATATAGTATATAGTATTATTATTAAAGAACAATACAAATATAAAAAAATAAGTGGTATCATGCACAATATTATCAATAATTGATTAATTAATTTACTCTTTTGCCACTAATTTCTCTATATCTCAATTTACATCCCTAAAATAATTTACCATTGAATCTTCTAAGGCCGTGTTAACGTCATTCGGGTCAGTAGAGCCTGAATTTGAGTTGTTATATTTTGTCATCTTTCGTCAAAGTTAAAAAGATAAAGTAATGCATCATAGGTTGTTGATTTAAATTACAGAGAGTAACCTAAATGAACGAAAACCACCAATGCACTGCAAAAAGTGTTATTTTTTAAGTACAAAATAATATTTACCTATTGAACCGGTAAATTTGCTTATTTGGAAAAAACATATCCGTACGATTTTAAATAATATAGTATTATTAAATGTCAATACATATAACAAAGTGATATCATACACAATATTATCCCTATTAATTTATTAATTAATTTGGACTTATCAATCCAAAATCTATCACAATTCAAATCCTTAATACAATTGTTATTTAAAATTAAAACAATACAAACCGATGTACCGTACACCAACACCAAAACACTTATTAAATTCATATAAGACATACCATAAAGTCAACCTACAAATTTTACGGCTCTTAAACTAGTATTACTTTTAAAAAAAACTCTAGAACCTTGAACAGAACATGATCAAGTTGCTCTTGAACTTGAGTAAAAGCGAATCTCACTCTCCGGCGAACATGTGCCTTATCAAGGTTTTGTGATGCGATCGCATTCATTTGATCACTCACACCTTCAATCTCCTTTTTCTTTGCCATAATTTTAAAATCTGGCCGGAAAGTAGGTCGATCGGAAAATTCGGAGGTCTATCACCGGAGTAATTGGTGGTGAACCGGAGGTCACACTTTAGATTATTTGATATTAACTGAGTGGCAAAGAAAAATTACTCCGTAAGTATGAAAATACATACAATAAATCGTTTTTGAAAGTTGGATGCATTAAATACACCTCCGGTAAGTATGATACATATAATAGACATTTAAGACAAGTTGGATGCATTCTCAGATATTTATCCCTAATTTAAAATATGTGACTCCAAAATCAAGCTTTTAAAAAGTGTGTAGCGTATAATAACGGTATCCTGTTTTGTAATACTAGTATATATACTAAAAACTTATACGGAGTATACTGATTTAACGACTTGTGTCGTATATGCATGAAAAACTGTAATTTTAAACATTAAAGAAGATAAATTCATGGGCAGTAATGAAGCTCACGAGTAGTTCCTTCTTAGTTCATGTCACTTGAAGCAAGAAATTCGATATTAAGAATTTGGGATATGCTACACATAACATAAACATGATATCAATAATTTCCATGGATATTAAGCCAAAATGCTACATATAAATAATATAAATGTTACATTAAAAATCACCAAAGAAAAAAATGGTGCAAAATGAATAAAGAATCCGATCTAGGGTGTCAAACGCAATGCTTTGGTGCAACTCGAACAGAATTTCTTTAACTTCAAGAACCGTTAAGTATTCACTATCGAACAGAACAATGAGAATCAAGCCACGCAGTAATGTCATCAAGTACCTCGAATATTCTCTCATCAGATTCGCCTTCAAGAATGCAGTGATAACTTCCATCATAAAGCTTCAAAGTTTTATCCTTGCTAGCAGCCTTTTCGTATAGAAACTTGCTGATATTAGGATCCGTTACCTTGTCTGCAGCTCCATGAAGAATCAACAATGGCGATGAAACCTGAAATTTTTTCACGAAAGTCAATTGATTCTGTTTGTTGACCACCAAGTTATTCCTAAAATACACGAACACACAACAACGCAGACCTTTTCCACTTGTGATTCGAGTTCATTTGTGGCATTCAGAAGTTCAACAGCAGTTTTTAATCTCGTCTGATCAGAGTAACTTATGACATTGTAGTCCGCCTGAAGTTATAATATTTAATCAAATGGTAATTCGGAGATTTGACTTAAGTGTAATTACTTTAAGTAATATCCCATGTAATATATATCGTTGTGCCATAGTAAAAAGACTTGCCAATTTTCTTTTCTGAGCCTCCCTAAAAGCGAGCTCGCCTAGATCTTTTTGTGGAACAAGTTTTGCTTTCGGCATAAGTCTTGATAAAAAGATTAGAACTTTCTGTAGTGGTTCTGGAGGCTTCATTTCCTCTGAAATCTTGAAATGTATTGCGAGTCAACACAATTTGAAATGACGGAATATTCTTGTTGAATGAAGTTAATCAATAATATAATTTTTTTTGGGAGTATTTACTTTGCACATTGGAGCCACAAGAACTACACCGTCCCATTCCCGTTGTTCTTTGAGATGAACTTTGAGTGCCACCGCACCTCCCATTGACTGGCCCAAAAGAAACCGAGGCATCCCTCTGACTTCGGGTCTTCCTGTAGAAAAGTCAGACTAAACATGATTAAAATCTATTCAGGCTCAAAAGTCAAACCTAGTACTTTTCCAATTCAAATTTCAAAAGACCTTATCACGAACTTATTATCCCACATTGGCCAAGTATGTGATTGGATGGTGGCTTATAAGTCTAGGTGAGTGGTGGCTTGGACCTGAAAAGAGGGGTGTCAACCGTGACCAATGAGGACATTGGCTCTACAAAGCGTGGGGCATTGTTACGATCCCACATTGGTCAAGTATGGGATTGGTCGGTGGCTTATAACTTATAAGTCTTGGTGTTCCCTCCCCGCACAAGCTAGCATTTGGAAGTGAGTTCTACACTTGGGCTTATGGATTGTTATGGGCCTAGTATGGGATAGGTTCGTATGAACTTTACAATATTAACACCTTTTCCAATGTCAAACCTACTACTTTAAATGAAGTTCCATGTTCTTACAACTTTATATATAAGAAAAAACAGATAGACTTATATCAATGAAGTTGAAAATGATTTGATTGACAATTAGAAGTCAAATCTTGAAAAATTAGAACATTAATCACCATACCTTTAATTTTCGTACACTGTTCAATAACATTGTCAACAATATCGCTAAAACTGGGAACGTAGCCATGCAGCCCTTCAGAGAGGCCAAAACCAGGATGATCAATGGCATAAACACCATAACCCGAAGCAGCAATTTTTTTGGCAATACCTGAAATTTAGTAATTTACCTTAATACTCAAAGTTGATTTATTCTGGAGCATAGAGTTGATGTAAGGCAACAAACCTTCAAAGAAAAAAGTGCAAGTATCACCATATCCGTGGACAAAACACACAGCGGCTTTGATTCGGACTCCAGGCCTTGGTAACCAACTTTTACAGAAAATCTCTTGACCCTTCGAGTTCATCTCAAACCACTACAATTAACAAAAGTAGTTGTTTCAAAACTAACCAGCTTGATGACAAAGATTATATAAAGATTATATCTTGATAAGTTCTGAGAAAGTATATCTTAAACAAGCTCTAAACAGAACAAAGAAATCATTTAATTAGCTAACATTGAAGATATAAAGAAGTTTGTCAAGAAAACATATCCAAAAACTCAGATTAATGTCAACCAGAAGAACATGCTAGTAGTGCCAAAAGTATCATTTAGTTTGGACAAAAACAAAAATAGCTTGGTATGGAACCCACAATGTAACTATGTTATATGAACCACAACTATAGATTTTATTGTTATGCACTTGATCCTTCTCCTATATAAATGTATTTGCTACATCATTTCTAATGCTTTTTTCAATTGCTCACAATTAAATGATCTTTTTAGCTTACACAACTTCCTTCATCAATAAGATACAAACTTTTTCCTTATTTGATGCAGTTATTTCAGGTTACTAGTTTACAATTCTCATCAAATTCAATATTTACAATTTACTCATTTGACCAGTAAAAGTCAAAATTAAATTATGTCATTACAATAAAAAAATAAATAACCCTCACCTCTTCAGTCCTGATTCCAGTAGGAGCCATCTGCATACCAATCACAAGAAAGCATATAATTAATTATCATTATCAGTCAGTAATATAGATATAATACATACATATATTACTTAAAAAAACTGTAGAACCTGGAATAGAACATGATCAAGTTGCTCTTGAACTTGAGTAAAAGCTAATCTCACTCTCCGGCGAGCAGGTGCCTGATCAAGGTTTTGTGACGCGATCGCATTCATCTGATCACTCACACCTTCAATCTCCTTTTTCTTTGCCATAATTTTAAAATCTGGCCGGAAAGTAAGTCGAGCGGAAAATTCGGAGGTCTGTCGCCGGAGTAATTGGTGGTGAACCGGAGGTCGGAAAGTAGAGATCAGCGAGTGAGACATGCAGAAGATGATGAAATTATTATCGGAGGTAGTTGAAAGCGGAGAGGAAGTGGACAATTAGGGGATGAAAAAAGCAGTGTTTAAAACCGGTTCGAACCAGGCGGTTGAACCGGAAACGGATGCTTTACGGTTCTAATTAAACTGGTTTTCGACGTAATAATGCACTGTAGAGAATCGGCGGTTTTTCCGGTCTGACCGTGGTTGAGCCGGAACTGGAACCGGTCGTCCTCCGTCTGCTGCAAAGTCTAAATCAAAACTTACTCTCCTACATTTTCTCCTCCATCTCCGCATTATTTGTTACTTGCTAAGAACCAAAAACATCCTTTTTATGACGGATACAAATTATCATAATTGTGTAAAAGTGATACTTTCACCACTTATGCAACAAATATCGGGGCTGGCAGCCATTTATTTTGACAAATATGGACTTTCGCCGGAAAAGTTGACGGTAAAATAGTGATTCCGGCGATTTGGTATTTAGCTGGGTAACAAAAAAAAATTCGTCAATTCTTGCCTTGGGTGGTACGAGTAATCAAAATAAAGTGGGTAAAAAGGAAGTGGAGTGGTAGGCTTTTGATTAAAAAATGTAAATAAAATAAAGTGGGTACAGTCAAGTGGAAAGGGGTGTCTTCCTAGATTGACAGCTCATTCGCAGGAAAGCAAGTGGACAAAAACGAATGGAGACTGATGATAATGACGTATCACACAAAAAAGTCAATATATCTCCATCTGATAAAGCTTTAAAATTTTTTTACATTCACCCCACTCTTTTTATGAAAAGCTTTATAGAAAAGCTTTTACTTCAATATTAAAAAGCTTTTAGATAGCTTTTTGAATACAATAAAGGGACTAATATGAAAATATTATAGATAAAAATAACAAAAAAAAAAAATCACAAATAGCTTAAGAAATCTCAACCTTTTGATTGAAAAAGTTTTTCCTTCGATGAAGAAAAGCTTTTCAAAAGCTTTTTTGCATAAAAAAAACTTTAGCCTCTCCATTGGATATGTTATTAAGAAGAAAATCAGAAGGAATCTTTTATCTTTACAAAGTGATAAATATAGTATTTTGGTACATGTAATAAACGTTTTTGTACTTTCAGGTTTTAATATACCAAGACTTTACAAAAAAGTTACAAACAAAATTTTGACATATGGAATCTTTAATCGCACTAAAATGGAATCGGGAAAGTAGACGTGTAAAATATTTGAATCAATTAGTTTTATTTGGTTTGTAGTGAGTTAGAATTATAAAGAATCGAATCAAACTTACTAATTTACGTCGTATAAAAATTTTATGTTTAAAATTATACGGAGTAATAAATATATATAATAACCAATTTTATATAAGGTTTTTTTTGTTTCAAAAGGTATTAAAATTAACTTCTTTAACTATTTTATGTACAAGTGTCAAATGAATGGGCTCGGTCAGGTCATAGATGGTTCAGATGTGTTTGGGTTTAAATAAGTCCGAGTCTAGATATGTCATTTAGAAGGATGAGTCTAAATGGGTCCTGGTCAAACAGGTATCGGGTCAGGTCAACCCATTGGGTTTTCACCAAACTTTTTTTTTATTTGTAGTGAAAAATGAAAAAAATGAAATGAGTTGGAAAAAAAATTACCCATTAGACTCATTTAGCCCGTTGCTTAATTGTTCTACAATTAGAGTTTATGTTAAATACTCATTTAGACTCATCTAAAAAATTGACAGGAGACTCAACAAACTCATCCCCTCATAAATATTAATCAAGTTGATTCATAAATAATCAATTGATTTAAAATTGTCACCTCTAATTTTATGGATCGTACTTTCATTACTTATTACCCTATATATATTATATGGTATGTAAAGTTTTCAATTCAATCTATATTATGTATATATTTCCCTTTTTTGACATACGATACTGAAAGACACAAAGCATTAATATACACATTGAAACAATAAAATCTTTAATAAATGCTTTTGAGGTAGAGTGACTTTATGACCATTTTTTTAAAGGCAGTTGTGGAATCACTGATGGACCTTTGGTCCACTCGTTCATCTTCCACAAGCGGTTACTTTCCGATATGAGAACCGCTCCATAGTTTAAAATCTCGATGACACTCCAAAGGGGGTTGCTCTTCCATGTTTTAGATGAATATCGCGCCACGGAGTCTCCCCCTCCCCCAGGCGAAATGCCATGGGCGAGATTCGAACTCATCACCCCCATGAAGAAACCACATAGTGGTAAACTCCCTGACCGTTGGTCCAAGACCACAATGGAATTTTATGTCTCCCACATGGATCGAACCCACAACCACTTGGATTAAAGCTATGTGCTCTTCCGCTAAGCTAGAAGGTGGAGGAAAATGAAGCTAATGGTAAAAGTTTAATTTAGTTTATTATAAGAAATAAATTTTCATTTATTTTTTTTAATATTTGTACTATCTACTTCTCTCTTATTTTAAATTTTAATTTTTATTCTTTTTTGCCAAAGAATCGTTATTAATCATCCCATGATTTTGAATGTGTGCTCCACCAATCCACCGGTTGGAAAATGGAGCTAATGGTCAGGGATTGATGAAGTCCCACTTTCCATTTTCAACCATTGGGATTGCGAGTCATGGTCGGAAGTCAGAACCACATTAACGATAAAGTTCAATTTTATTACCTTATTAAAAACGTGCCGACAACTATTTGGTTTTATAAACAAAATGATTATCAAGTTGACACGTAACTATGGGTGTGCATGGTTCGAAACAACAAATGTTGATTAGAAATGAAATAAGAATACTAAGAATCTAATGATCATTCATTATACTTTTATCATTAATGTTGCTTGGTCATACAACTACACATAGGGGTGATAAATTGGATTAGCTCAAGTTGACGGGTCTAAAGTACCAACTCGAATCCAACATGATTTAATAAACGGTTGCGGGTCAAAATTAGTTAACACGTATGATTTTTTATTACCCATTTTAGAAACGGTTTATGATTAATGATTTGACAAGTTAATTTCGGGTCAAATGAATAAAATATGATGGCTACTTTTCAGTCAGTGGGTTGACCCGTTAACCCGAACTTGACCCGAGTCCAACCTAAAAAATTATATGGGCCAAACAGGGCAATGGGTTGACGTGATGGTTTTGATTAATTCGGGTAGTGGGTTAGTTTTGGATAAAACGAGGTGCTTACTCGTTTATCTAAAACTTTACCGGGTGCAACCTGAAAAATTGAAGGCGTTGGAGAGCTTAGGCTTAGCGGACTGATAGATCAAGAGTATATAAATGTTTTGTGTTATAATGATTATAAGTAATGTTATCAATTCCCCTCAATTTGATATAAATAGATAATTGAATTATATGTAACTAAGCATTATTATTCATTATCTTTCATATTCCTCACCCCTAATACTTTAAAGTTCCAACCAAGCACCAATTATACATACTTAATGTTATTGAAATCAAGTCTAGTATGATTTATCAATTGGGTAACATAAAATATGATTATGTACTTATAGCACTAGTGTCCAATTTATTTGGACCCTTTTATCAACAACACTAGGTAGTAAATTACGCCGTGCTAAGCACGGCCCATGACGATTTATGTATATCTTAAAGCTGAAAATAATGGATTAATTACTTAGATATACAAAATGGGCTCAGTATATTACATACTGTTAACTTAAAATTTTGTTTCACAAAATATCACTCAATTTCGTAAAGATGGAGAAATTCGCAATAAAACTTTATAAATTCGCAATATACATTTCGCAAGGGCTAAATATCATTTCGCAAGATACATTTCACAATATCAGTTTCGTAATACGCAAATTTAATTTCACAATACGCAATATCAGAATACGCAAATAAAATTTTGCAATATATCATACTTTCTTGAAAGGGTGAATGTGACGTGTTGGAATTCACAAGAAAAATAATGGGGAAAATCGCAAAGATCTTGCGAAAGTGAGTGGCATTCTTTAAAGGTTTTTTTAATAATTGATAATTTGTAACATGTGAGGCTCCATGTGTATATTAGGGTACTTAAACCTATAATAACTTTCAAATAACTCTATTTTATTAGAAGACGAATAATGTATGAAATATACCGCTTCAAAAGTGAAAGAGTGATAATTTATACACTATCAATTTTTATCTACACACCGCTTTTTATGTTTTACCGTTATAATGTACAACAATATAAAGTTTATTTGATAGTGTATGACTATAAAAAATAATAATATATAAATTATCATCCACAATATATAAAAAACATAAGAAAAGATGTAAAGCTACACTACCACAATACTCTCCTAGCCCTTCCATACTTTCATGAAGTCCAACTTCAAAAAGTCTTTCCATCAGAGATACGTGAACTATGTACTCTACATCATCTACCAATCTACCAAATACAATTATAATCTTACCTGTAATTCAAGTTGGTCAAAAAGTCTTTTCATCTAAAACATAACATTTGGTCCGACGTTTTTTATAGCACATTCGCACATTATTTTTGTAAACAATTTGCAACTGTTATGTACATCCTATTAACCTTTTTTAAAAAAGGGAAATTTGCAATTTTTATCCCTGTGGTTTTCTGTTTTTGCCAATTTTGTCCTTTTACTTTTTTCGCTTTTTTATCCCTGTGGTTTTTAGTTTTCGCCGATTTTGTCCCTTTACTTTTTTTTCGCTTTTTTTATCCCTGTGGTTTTCAGTTTTTGCCGATTTTATCCTTCTGTCCAATTCTTGTTAAAAACCCCCCGTTAATTGGCATCACATGCCAAACATGTGAGGGAATTTCCGTCAATGGCACTTTCCAGCGACAAATCAAGAAGAACTTCAATATTTTATACTCGTAACCCCTTGCTCTAAGTACTTAAATGAGAAGGGAATGAACAGTCTCAGACTGTTTGAGATCTGATTTGGCAATTTTTTTGAAGAAGTTACAGTGTTTTAGAGCTTTCTTTTATACGATAGGTAGATAAAAATAAAATACTCCGTACTATTATTTCTATTGACTTAGAGCACCTCGAGTGCATTATACTTTTCAGAGTTTAAAGTAATGACACATCAGTGCCACATCAGTTTTAATCTTTTTACACAAAACATCTACAATCCATTAAACTCTACACAGTTTAAAGCTATGTCACGTCATTAACCTATTTATTATTTTCTTTCATATTTATTTCTATATATTTATACACTAAGGCAATCAAAATAAAAATAATATAAGTGTATGAGTTTATTAGATTGTAATGTCTAGTTATAATATGAAATTTGTTTTGTGGTCTTACCCTTCCGTCGCACCAAAAAAAGTTATGAGATTAGTTAATGTTTATGTTATAAACTTTCATGTACTTGTTAATGTAATTTTTAGTAAAAGTTATAATGCATTATTATTTAGTTTAAATGCATGATACCATTAAATTCAACATACTAAAAATATATGTGTACATTATGTAGTCTGATTATGCTTCATGAAATTGAACAAACAATACTTTACAAGAAATAAATCAAAGAATGGACTTACAATTTGAGTCCAAAGTAAAGTTCAAAGTTCTTTGAATCCCACTTTATACACTAGCACATGTGGCATTTTCACAATGCAATTTTTTAACTTTAAACTATGACTAGGCAAACTTTGAACTCTCCATGTCATTGCATTGGAGATGCTCTTAGGAGGCGTTTGGTTTGACTTTAGAATCACTATAAATGTAGGTTAAATAGTATTATGAGGTGTTTGGTTTGTTTATTTTTAAGGATTTTGTATGCTTAAAAGATAAGTGTGGCATCTTACTTATTTTTAAACATTTATTCCTTAATAAATAAATAGATAAGCAACTTTCATATAGGTGTTTAGATATGCTTATCTGTTGTCATGATATCAAAATAAGCAAATAGGGAAACGCTTATTTAAGCAATCACAAACACCCCTTTAAACATGGGTGTTAATAAATACAACACACAAATTCATTCATACATCAAAGTTCTAATATCATACATTTGTACTATGCTCTAACTATTGTACACTATATTCTGTCACTCCTTTTAAACATAGGAATGAGAATGAGATTTCAAACCCCATCTTTCAATGGATAAAACCAGAGGTGGCAAAATTGTTAGGTCCGAGTCTAGATAGGTCATTTGCAAGATGGGTCTAAATGGGTTTGGGTCGAGTTTTTGGGTTTTTTGTATTTTTTTTTATTTTCACGAGACATGATAATTAGCAGAACTTATCAAAACTTAAGTGATACAAAAAGAACACAACAAAACCAGACTGCTTACAAGATAGTAGAATTGTAGAAATAAGAAGAGTAACAACTAAAATATACCTCACAAATAACAATTAACAAGCATTCCAAAACACCTCACAAATAATACATCCCAATTATCAATTAGTAACAACAATCAGTGTGACACCCCGTCTAAAGCGGAAATAACGGGGTACGACTGTGATAGGATCATAACACATCATTATAAAGAATACTATATGAAATAAAATATTCAATGTGTCATGATGCCAATAACATGAATAACGGTTCATGTCATGCATACATTTCAACAATGACCTCAACATCTTACAAACAAAAGTACACTATAATGTTAAGGCCAAATGTGCCTTCACAAATAACTATGATATACCACAAGTCTTGAACGTTTCTTAATGCAACCCTAAAGGTTCACTAAGTTCTCTTGTCCTCTGCTTTAAGTCTATTAGTATAACCTGAAAAAATATGCTCAAAAACGTCAACACGAATGTTGGTGAGTTTCGTAGGTTTGAAACCAAGCACCACAAGATAAAACATTTTGTTGTGATAATAATAAGTTAGGACAATGCATATAGAAATGGCACACAAGTGAAATAATACAAGCACCAATCCACAAACCGTCATCACCCCACGAAGAAGTATGAACCAACCAAATCCTGCGTATGCGGTAGCTACCCATAAATGACCTTCAATGTATACCTAAGCATACATTAGGTACTTACCCTCGAAAGAGTAAGGCCTTTGATAAAAACACCCGAATCATGACCTTCAATGTATACCAATAGTACACATTAGGTACTTACCCTCAAAAGAGTAAGGTCTTTGATAAAAATAAATCCAACAACCAATGCATATAAGTCACATAGTGTCACACATTTCAAGCATATGTCCAAAATGAAAATGAATACGTTTCACAGCATAAAACAATATATAAAACATGTAAGCATACTTTTTCCCCAATTTGAAAACATGTAAATGAAAATGGGTCCACGAAAACTCACCTCAATAATCAAGTAAGTTTTACCCTTAAGTTCAACCACTAACAACTCGCAATCTACAACAGCATAATGCATATGGGTTACAACCTAGACATAACTAGATCATTCCATTGTTCCCCTAGTTCAAAATACCTCCACTAAGTTTTCTTACAACTCAACCTAGTGTATCATCACAAGAACCAACCTAAATGAAAAACTCAGATTATGTCTACAAACTTCATACTACTTAACCGATTTTTAAACATGATCAAATGAAATCATTTGAATCCACAAATTTAATTAGTGACACTTCAATGTGTTTAGAATAATCTGTAATTTTTCCAGAAATAAATATTATATTTTACTATTTTTAAAAATTCACTCAAACAACCTGTCAAAAAATAACAACCCTTTCTGAGTACTAAAAAGTCCCAATTTATTAAAAAATACTTTAAGACTTTATATGATTTTAATATTCTTACAAAAAATAGTTAACACTTTAAAATTACTTCGGTAAAAATTTTAAGAATCAATTCTTTATTTAACCTGCGTTTCAGAAAATTGACAAGTTAACCAAAATCAAGAATCGAAAAACTCAGATTTGACATTCGATCTTGTAAAATCATTCTGACCAGCTTAAACTCAAAATTTTGACACGAAACCAACACCATTTTAAAGTAGACTCAAAATACTTATGTTTAGACTCTTGTTTCACCAAAATTCATCATAAATTGACCAAGTTACAAGCTTTCCAAACCGAAAACACAATCTGTCCAGATTAGGGTTTATAGGAACTCAACCCTAATCACATATATGAACAATCCAAAACGTCAACACAATCATATTTTCTCGATTCTACCAACTTATATACTGATTTTATTTATGTCCTAATGATTTTAATCACTAGGATCACAATGGAGTTGAACCGAACATAACCGACAACATCGAAACAATCGAAAAATGTATAAATGAACGAAATCGGATAGAGATTATACCAACTACCGATGATCCGCACGATAATCGTTGTTAGAATATGTAATATGAACGTTTTATAAGAATCAAAACGTTCCTTGCAATAAGAAAATGAAGGAAATGAAGATTTAGAACACAAAAACTTACTGAAAACAAGTATACGCGAGTTCTCGATCAATATAATGGATTAGAGGATGATTATTTGAGTTCTTAGGGTTTGGATTCTGAATATAGACTAATATTTTTGTTCTTGGACATCTGGAGTCGAATAATAGGGTTTAGAAATCATTTTTAGGGTTAAACACGTTTATATACTAATAACTAAAAGTTTCAGAAATTTCGTAATGCACAACCTAGGGTTGGGTTGTGTACTAATGCAACGAAATAAAGTTATAACTTATGCATCACGGCAGTTAAAAGAACATGAAAAGAAATATCCAACACATGACTTGGAATTAGCTGCAGTAGTATTTGCATTGAAGCTATGGAGACATTATTTATATGGAACGAAATGTGTGATCTATACAGATCACAAAAGTTTGAAATACTTGTTTAAGCAGAAAGAGCTAAACATGAGACAACGACGTTAGATGTAATTATTAAGTGATTATGATTGTGAAATTCTTTACCATCCAGGAAAGACAAATGTTGTAGCAGATGCCTTGAGTCGAAAAGAGAGAAAAGAGCTAACTAAAGTCAGGGCTATGAGAATTGAACTGACTTTGGATTTAAATAAGAAAATTAAAGAGGTGCAACAAGTAGTTGTTCAAAATGGAAGTTTGAACGAAGAAAGAGTGAAAGGTCAATTCAAACTACTTGAAAATGACAATGATGGGATCAAAAGGTTCAAAGAAGAATTTGGATCCCTAGGAGATCTTAGAGAAATAATCTTAAGCGAAGCTCATAAATCAAGATATTCAATTCATCCTGGAAGCACTAAAATGTATAAGGATTTGAAGTTAATGTATTGGTGGCCAGGAATAAAGAAGTCAATTGGAAATTTTGTTGAGACATGCCATACATATCTCCAAGTCAAAGCTGAACATCAGAAGCCATACGGTAGTTTACAATCTTTAGACATTCCTGTTTGGAAGTGAGATCACGTCACAATGGATTTCATTATTAAACTACCAAAAACTCAAAAGAGTCACGATGCTATATGGGTAATTTTTGATAGACTAACCAAATCAACACATTTCTTACCCATTAGAGAAACATATACCTTAGAGAGACTAGCAAGGTTATATGTCAATGAGATAGTAAGTAGGCATGGCATACCTCTCTCTATTATCTCAGATAGAGATAGACGATTCACATCGATATTTTGGAGAAGTTTTTAGAAAGAAATGGGTACCCGAGTTAACTTGAGTACTGCATATCATCCACAGACGGATGGTCAAAGTGAAAGAACTATACAGACCTTAGAAGATATGCTTAGGTCATGTGTAGTTGACTTTGGAGGTAATTGGGATGACCATTTACCATTAGTTGAATTTGCTTATAATAATAGTTATCACTCCAGCATCAAAATGGTACCATACGAAGCATTATATGGTAGGAAATGTAGAACGTCGGTATGTTGGAATGAGGTTGGAGAAAAGCAAATGGCTGGCCCAAAAATTGTACAACAAACAACTGATAAAGTTGTTCTGATTCGAGATAGGATTAAATCTGCACAAGATAGACATAAATGTTACGCAGATAGAAGGAGAAAACCTATCGAGTTTACTGTTGGTGATAAAGTTATGTTGAAGATATCACCTTGGAAAGGAATCGTGAGATTTGAAAAACGAGAAAAACTGAGCCCTCGTTATATAGGACCTTTTCTATTACTGAAAGGATTGTTAAGGTTGCATATAAACTAAGCCTTCCTATAGAATTACAAGGAATACACGACACATTTCATGTGTCAAACCTCAAGAAATGCATTATAGATGAGTCGACCGTAATTCCTTTAGATGAATTAAGTATCGATGAAAATCTTAGTTTTATAGAACAACCACAATCAATTCTTGATAGAAAGATTAAACAACTTAGGAATAAGTCTATTCCTTTGGTCAAAGTCCAGTGGCGATACCATCATGGTTCCGAGGCTACTTGGGAACCTGAATCAGAAATGAGATCAAAATTTCCCTACCTATTTGAATAACTGAATTTCGAGGACGAAATTCCTGTAAGGTGGGTGAATTTGTAACATCCGTAGAAAATATTAATAATATAGTAATAATAATAATAAATAACGTAATATTATTATGTGAAATAAACACAAATTTTTAATAAAGTTATTATCCTTAGAGTATAAATTTTTGACTAACCAAATTGACTAACAATTTCTCAATATTTTGTACAATAATAAATTAAGTTATTTTGTAATTATAAGAATTCAAAATGTGTCATCATATTATATTAATACAATAACTATAAAAAGTAAGATAATATAAAACGTAAGTGTTAAAGATGAAAATTGTATAAATAATTTCTTCTTCTAGATTATTCCCAAGTAATATCTTTGATGACTAAGTTGGGATAATATACATCCTAAATATGTTGAGTTGTTATACTTGTTAAGAAAGGATCAAATATAATAGTGCCACATATGACTACCTATAACCGTAGGCTATATGATAAGCAGGTTAAATTTTTAGTATAAATAGGGGTTTAAACTTGGAGTTAAAATTCATCCATGCACTCACAAATACATAATATACACACTTACGTAGTATTAGTAGTCCACTGGAGCTAGCTAGTCGCCTAACCAATCACCTGGTAGAATTCATGCTCTTGAGTCTTAACTATTATTATTATTAATATTATTATTTCTTTAAGTCTTTATTTAATTATGTAACGTCCTCAAAACCGGTCTGATAATTTCCTTACTTTTAATAATTATTTAATAAGTTATAAGTAAATTAAATATTACTTGCTTATGTGAAACTTATTGTGAATAGTGTAATATTATTTGTTTTAAATAGTTATTGGTGACAGTACAATAAAATAATTATTTCGCAATCGGTTTTTAAGTTCCAGACTGTAGATTTAGAACGGGTATTAAAAATACCCAATTTGGGTCGGTTTTGAAAGGAGACCGACCTAAACTCCACCTAATTTTTCCCCAAATACATTTTACTCTTCCTCTTCACAATTCTAACCTCCAAGAACTTGAATCCTTAAACAAATTTGTGATCTTAAATTGTGGTTCATTTCATATAATCATCTTCTAGTTGCTATCATCTTGTGCATCAACAAAAAGTAAGTATCATCTTCTCTAAGAACTTAGGTATTAGTAGGTCAATTAGAAAATTGATAAATTGATTTAGTTCTTGAGTTGTTGTTAATGATTTTGATGTTAGATATTGATTGTTAACAGATTTTGTAGTTTAACTTGGTGATTTTAAGTTCTTCAATGGTGATTTTAAAGTCAAGTGATTGATCTAAATGGGTTAATTTGATTTTGGTATGGTAATGGTGTTTTGATGATAAATTGATATATATGTTGATATATGAAGTTATTTGGCAAGTTGGTAACTCTTAAAAAAAACTGAGAATGATATGTTAGTAATTGAAATTTATTGATGACATGGGTTAAAATTCGTGCAGAATAGTTGCAGGTCTTTTTCTTCATGCTCACGCGATCCCAGCTTTGGGTTCTGGATCGCGTAAGCTAGTTATAAATTGTCGAAATGGTCAAAATTGGTCTTGGATACGCGATCCCACAAAGGTTCCTGGATCGCGTATGTTAGTGCAAAATTGTTACATAAGAAAATGCACTTGGATACGCAATCCCAATTTTGATTCCTGGATCGCGTAAGCAAGTGTAATTTGGTAACAGAAATATTTGAACTAAGCTACGCGATCCGGCTAACATTTCTTGGATCGCGTATGCAAGAGTAAATTTGAATATTTGGTTAAAAATCCAATGTTTTGATTTAGTTGATTTTGATTATGAATATAAGTTGTTTAATTGTTTAATTACTTAGTACTTAAGTATGTTGAACAAAAGATATGAGTTATTAACTTATTGATTTGGTATTTTCAGATAAACCGAAGACTCAGTGATATAGACATCCTGAGTGTGGAGGTGAAAGAGGTATCGGTGAGTGGATTTATAACTCACTTTTTGATTTGGTTGTTATTACTTTGATTACAACAAGTGATAGTTGTCATGTTGATAGAGTTAGTTAATTTGTGTTATTGATTGAATCCTATATGCTAGTTGCCATATGATTATATGTTGTTTTGAGGTCAACACGTTGGTTGGGTTAGTTGGTTATTGTGTGAATTACACATAGTCTTACTTCATTTGTTGTGTGTAAGACTTGTGTTTGAGTACAATAAACACTAACTATCGGTCTATTCCGTATTGACCATATGGATTGTTGGACAAGTGTTCTTGAGAGCCACCGCGGTAGTAGGGTTTCTCAAGGACCACCTCATAGTTGAATTGTTGATTGTTGATGTTGATGTATATCATTGTTTGGTGTAAACAAGGGATTATACTAAGTTGATTAGTGTGTCATGAATTCATTCACTTAGCTTCGTGCTAATCCCTCAATCTACTTCTTGCAGGTGTTATTTTGATATGCGGGTTGCAAGAAGGGGACGAAGAATGTTTGATATTTAGCAACTCTGATATAGTTTTTAGAAAACTATGTTTTGTATAATATAATACCCCCGTTTATATGATGTAAATGATGTTTTTTTTGTAAATATTGACTTATGGTGTATGTTAATATTTTAAGTTTATAAAATAATGTTCTGGTTTAAACGCTTCCGTAGTTGAAAATAATAAAATATTATCTTTAGAAAGAGAGGTGTTATAAATTATATCATTATTAATATGATGCATTAAAGTCTTAATATAAAATATAACTTCGAGATATGTAGTAACAATATAATAATAGTTATGATTTTAGGTTTGATAATTTTAATAATGTTTATAGTTAATATTAGACTAATATTAATTGTGTACGTGCATGATTAATAGGTTGAATCAACAATTAAAGTCTAAACTAACGAGGTGAGTTTCGTGTTATTTTCAAAACTGAGATATATGCGATATACCACGTGATTACCTGATTACTTGATTATTTGTTTAAATTGCATTTAAGCACGAATGTTGATTTTTAGATATATTACGTCATGTTAGTCGTCAGATAACCAGGAGCTGGAACGTAACGGTCGTTGGCTCATTAATATATATGTATTTTAATGGTTGAAACATGATGGTTGTTAGCTCACATGTATATTGGTACGTTTAGTACACAAGCGGCCACTTGTTTGTACTAAATCGTACTAGCAGATACTTGTCACTATCGAAAGTGCTGGTATAGATAGTCGTGACATTGATAGTACGCATGCTTATCAATGTCGGATAACGACTTGACATCTGGTTCACTTTGACAGACATAGAGATCTCGCTATATTTTCAATATTTGACTTTTTCACATTACACATCATCATTGCATATTGTGTGTGATATTTTTGTACACAAACACACGAAATCACTAAGCCTTTAGGCTTATGCATGTACGTGTATATCTCAGGACACAACTAGTTGGCTCGCATGAAGGGAACTCGTAGGACCAGATGATACCCGAAGACATTGTTGCTTGTTTATAGTCATCTTTAAGACTAGTTTAAATCTTGTATTGCTTCCGCTTGTAATATAAAACTCTTGTTCATAAATAAAATCGTCGTTTTGTTGGAATAAATCTCGGGTGTCATAACTTTGATGTAAAGAAATCATTGAAATTAGTACTTTCACAAAAATGACTTTTTACGGCTTGAACTACGATAACGGTTTGGTGACGGTTGTCACAATCAGATCTTCAAATATAGATATGTATATCAGAAGTTCAAAACATGTACGTATTCACCTAAAGTCCAAAAAATTTGTCTAGGATTTATATACAATAAATTAATATTCCGGATCATCCTCACACAACTGATTACGACTAAAGTCAATTAAGTTTAGCTCCTACATGCACAAAATCTCAATAGACGAATAATTGAACATAATATAAAATTTTATGATTTAATTGAAATACGAGAACTTACTATAAAAGTGATAAGCAACAAATTCGAATCTGAGGAACGAACTTACGAACTTGTGTTTGTGGAAATTGATGGAGATTGAGTTGCGAACTCCGGTAGAATAATTGAAGTAGACAGAATAATTGATGGAAATTGAGTTGCGAACTCCGGCGAGAGGTTGTGACGACTAGAATTTGAGTTGGGGATCGAGTTACTGCTGTGTGAGGTTATCGATTAGAAATTGATGGAAGATAACCATCTGGTTATATCATGGACCCGACGGGTAATTAATTATTATGTTTTTGGGCCTTATTTTAATTAACCAATTAAACGAATTTAAAAAACCCAACTAAACCCATCACATTATAAATAATAACCAACTAGACCCAAATTTAACCGATGGTTTTTTTTTTTTGCCCGCTCTAGGTAAAACTCTCATTTTGAGGGTTTGAAACTAAAAACCCATTCCGTTACACATCATTAATTCATTACCATTGCCTCCGTACCAAACATACCCTAATATTATACTCCACTTTGGAGGCCGAAGGAGATTGTTTTAGGATGTTACAAATTGATATATCACAAATTTGTATCAGTATTATATTTATATTATATTGATCTTTAAAAGTGGAGAATATATTCAATTCTCATAACTCGATAATTGATGATAGTGGTCTATAATTGAGATCGCTTAAAAATTGCGAAAATTATCCAAAATTTCCTCCCAAATGCATTCTTGAAGAAAAATTTATATCACTTTTACAATCATGTAATACCTTAAATCATATCCAGCAAGTCCAATCTCAAATAATCACACATGGGTTTCAACACAATCAGTTTATCACACCAAGACTCGTGTCTGCCTGTGCCGAGATCAACAACACGGCTTATGCACGCCACCTGTTCGACAAAATTCCTGACCCAAATATGGCTCCATGGAATGCCATGCTCAAAGGATATCTCGGAAATGAGATGTATATGGATGTGTTTGCTCTGTTTGGGCACATGATAAGCATTAATGTGAAGCCTAATTACTTTACTTTTCCTATGGTTTTGAATTCTTGTGTAAACTGTCGGCTTTGAGAGACGGCGATATAGTACATTGTTTTGTAGTGAAGGTCGGGTTTAAGTCGAATTCGTATGTTGGAACGACGTTGATTGATATGTGTTGTAGTGGGTGTATGGTTGAGTAAGCATATAAGGTTTTTAGTGAGATTAGTTTAAGGAATGTGGTTACTTGGACGGTGATGATTCATGGGTACATTTCATCTCGGGACATAAGTTTTGCGCGTCAGTGATGCGTGTGAAAGCGTCTAGTTTTATTATTTATAAAGTACAGGATATACCAATCACTACTATTACACAACCAGACAAGAATACCCGATTAGAATAGTATAGCTATGGTAAGTTCAGGTCAAACACAGGAATACATGAACGATGTTATTTAGTTAAATTAGAGTTATTGATAAAGCAGTAAAATAGGATGGTCCTGAGGAATTTAATGCCCCGGGCGAGGCGACCGATAAATGCCCTAGTAGTAGATTTTTGTAAACAATCGACACACTATTTTGAGGAGTTAGAAACATATTCAAACTAGCGGTTTATACTTTATCCCCATGTTGATTGTTACTAAATAAATTTAAGTTACAATTTGAGGAGATAACTCTAAGTTACAAGCTCGACATAGATTCAATTTTACGTTTTCATTCATTTTGTAACGAAAAAAAATCAATTATTTTGTAACATTCAAATTCGACATGGTTTGACCTAAAATGAATGCATCTGTGCATGCCTGATGTATTTAGTTGTACTTTTACGTACATTTTAATAAACTTGAATATAGATTTAGTAACTGTTAAATAAAAAATAAAAGTTTGAAAAGTTAATTTTACAAACGCAAATGCATATATATCCTTTAATTAGGCATACTAATAGTTGAGACATATAGTTTAATGAAATTTGTAGGTAACAGTATAGAAATCTAATTTCTACATATGAAAAACAAGGTTTTTTTTTTTATATATATATATATATATAAGTATTATGATTATATGATGAGTGTTGTGTTTTACTATTTTCTTATTAAATATAGAGGTTGATGTAGAGGTTGATGTTGAGGGTCAAACGGCATATATACACAAGAATAAGGGTAAATTATAAAAAATTGACAAAAATAAAAGATAAAACACAAGTGGACCATCTAGTCATCTTCCCCAACTTATCAAACCAAAGTACCAAACACACTTGTAGTTAAATTGAACCCAGGAACCTAATTATTTTTTTTCCTGCCATGACTTCAATAGGCTAATCTTACTATTTAAACATGTTTATGCATATAAAAATATCACATTAAATTGTTTGAAAATCAGTTTTTATGTACCCTAATTTCATATTTGCTTATACACAACTCCAATCATGAAATAGTTGATGCCCCCTCCTATGTCGATGCCCCAGGCGGTCGCCCGACCCCCACCCCCAGGGCCGACACTGAAAATAGGGGTTACGTTTTAGTTCCGTACGAACGTTCAGGATGAACTAAATAACCAAACCAACAACATAAAACAAGATAAGAGTAAAAGATAAACAATTGAAGATACACATGTAATTGCTTAGAGTCATCCACTCATATTCATATTATCCAGTTCATATGTTTTGATTGTCTGATTGTGATTTCTTTTATATTAACTTAGTTACTAATCAAAGAATCCAAGTTAAACGTATATTAGCCAACGTTCCGGGTCTAACTAATTTCTATAACCTAGGGTCCCACATTAAACATCGATCCGATGTCGCAAGAATTGTATGTTTCAATTGGGTGTGTTTCCCTAAATTATGCATTAAGTATTCACAATTTGTTACGATTAATCTTCGCGGTATGACTCAACAATACCTACTAATAATCTATTATTAGCTCATTCATTTTAGATTAATTAATTACTATGCTCTTAACCTATCAAACTCAATATATTTAGCAATGATCATAAACCTAAATTCATAATCATCAATAATCAATAGTATCAAAAGAACTCAATCTCAAAAATCCTATTGACCACGTTAAGTAGCAATTAATTATCACCAATAAACAAGGTTCTATAGACAACGTAACAATCTTCAATCAGTCAATTGATTCAAAATACAATTATAACTTTCAAACATTCATAATCAAAGATTATTAAATTAAACAATTAACAATAAGTCTAATCCATGATTCAATTATACAAAATCAGATTCATATCTCAAAACAAAACACATAGACATGTTTAGAATTGAAATCGGAAGATGATACGCAAACCGTATCGTGAACCGAATGAAGTAGAATCAATAGGATGATCCTAGCCTTTTCCGCCTCCAAACCGCCATCGATTTGCTCCTAAAATGGGGGGAAAACCCCTCCTTGTTGGCTATAATTCGTAGGTTTAGTTATTGAGAAGTTAGGGTAAAAATGAGACAAATAGGAATTTAACCTAATCTGGAAAATTGATCCATACGGCGTATGGATTGAAAACAAGCTCGGCCCAGCTTCGCGTTGCCTGGGCCTCCACCTATTTAATTCATACGGCGTATGGATAAATCCATACGGCGTATGGATTGAATTTCAGGACTATTTTCCATTTCTTCATCATTTAATCTTCCGGCTTCGCTCGAACGATCATCTTTTACTCCGATCCAATCTTCTCTTGTCCATTGTTTTATTCTCCTAACAACTTTTCTTCGCAATAAGCTCGTTTTCCATTTCTTTTCGATCCAAGCTCCAATTAAACACCTAAATGCAAATATGAACGAAATGAGTTTCTTATTCACATAACATGCATCAGAAATCTATCAAACACGGGGTAAATTAGTACTACAATATGATACATTTTTGCGTTTATCAACCAACTGTTTGATTTAGCGCCTAAACGTGATATTGTACTGTGGAACACTATAATTTCTGGGTATATAGAATGTGGTGATATGAGTGCAGGTAGGAAGGTATTTGATGTGATGCCGAATAAGGATTTGATGTCATGGAACACTCTACTAAACGGTTATGCGAATAATAAGGATATGGAGGGATGCGAGAAACTATTTAACGAAATGCCTGAAAGAAGTTTCTTTTCTTGGAATGGATTAATTAGTGGATATGCTCATAATGGTTGGTTTTTGGAAGTTCTTGATACGTTTAAAATGATGTTAAATGAATCTGATGTGCAGCCTAATGATGCAACGTTAGTAAGTGTGTTGTCTTCTTGCTCAAAGCTAGGAGCTCTTGAATTGGGCAAATGGGTGCACGTATGTGCAGTGAACAATGGGTATAAACAAAATGCTTATGTTGGAAACAGTTTGATTGACATGTATGCTAAATGAGGTATGATAACAAGTGCAGTTGATTTATTCACGGCAATGAATACGAAAGACTTGATTTCATGGAACACAATTATAAACGGATTAGCAATGCATGGTCATGGAGCACGGGCGTTAAATTTTTTTAGTGAAATGAAAAGTGCAAAACAGAAACCCGATGCAATTACATTCATAGGTGTCATTTGTGCTTGGTCTCATATGGGGTTACAGACGAATTTAAGTATTTTTACTCGATGTTAAATGAATACTCAATTACACCTTAATTTGAGCATTATGGTTGTATGGTTGATTTATTATCCCGTGCTGGTTTAGTTGAAGAAGCAGTTGAGTTCGTTAAAAAGATGCCTATAAAACCGGATAATGTCATTTGGACAAACTTATTGGGGGCATCAAGAATTTAGAAAAAGGTTGATGTCGCTGAATTGTGCCTTCAACAGCTTGTTGAACTTGAACCCGGTAACCCATCTAACTATGTGATGTTGGCAAATATATATGGTGATGCTAAAAGATGGGATGATTTGGCTAGGTCAAAAGTTGCAATGAGGAACACTAGGGAGAAAAAGTTGCCGGGTTGTAGCGTGATTGAGGTGGACGATGGTGTTGTTGAGTTTTATGCTTTTGATGAAAGGCATTCAAAGACAGAAGAAATATTGTGTATTAAGAGGCTTAATGAAAGTGTCCAAAGCATATAGGTGTGTGGAAAAACTTATGGAGCATGAGGAAGAAACACAAAAAAGCTAATGATTTATTGAATTACACTAGGATTATATGTTTTTTTGTTCCATTGAAACCCTTTTTTTTTTGCATAGCAAAGCTGGATGTATACCGTTGACACTTGCTTAATTTTTAGCTTTTGTACTTGTGTAACTTGTGTAGATGTATTATTACTTTTTCTTTACTTTTTACATGTAGTAGAGTTCTATTTGATGTGTAACTATGATGTACAAGATGTTTGCAACCTCTGAAGGAAGACAAAGTACTATGGGTACAACTAAGAGTGATGAAAAGGTAAGACTGTAATTGGAAACAGATGCAATATAGGCTATTAGCATATTAAACAAGTTTAAGAATTTAAGATGATTAACCTTTGCATTGTGGTTGTAGTGATGACTGATGTGAGTATATGTAGTAGAAATGGGATCAAGGAGTGATTTGCAGAAACGTAGTGTCAAAGTAATGCGCATTTTGACTGAAATGGGTCGAGTTACTAGTGTTGTGTCAAAGTAGGTACTGCACTAAAATCGATCTTGTTATGTTTTTTGTTCGAGTACGCTTTTGTTTGTAAGGTGTACGTGTATTTCCTAACCATGCTTTTATTTGCAACATTTGATAATAAATTATTACATGTGCGTTGAGTCATTAAAAAGGTTACAAATTAATTTATTTTACAAAAGGAATCAAATTTATAGTTTAACACCCATTTTGTCAATTCTGTGGGCAAGATTTTTGATGTAAAAAGCTGTTAAGAAAAGTTGTAACCTACAAGTTCTTACTTTTATATTTATTTAAAAAATAAATAATCAAACATTGGATTGTACCTTAAAAAGGTCAATTTTGAAATTGAGTATAAGCTGTATATATTTTTTCAATATACTTGTTTATTATTTTAGTCGAACATATATACATTTAATTTAATTTAACATGTGACCATTGTTAATTCGTTTTATCAAATCCCTAGTGTCAATATTTATGTCATACTAGTTGACATGAACCATGTTATTGTAACGATCAAGTTCATATATCTTAGTCACACCATTAATGGTTTCTCTAATCCTAGCTCTGTATGTAGTCGATTGTTTATATATTTTAGTTGATGTTTTGCGGTTAAAACGATTTAACGTTGCAGTTATTGATGGTTGATATGATCATAACTAAGCATATGCATTTAGTTCCTAGTTCGATGAACACTTGAGCCGATTCCAAAATCATGAACTTAATTGGGTGATCGAAACATATATCCGGAGCATATCAACATCAGGTTCAAAAAAATTACGATATAATTAAAAAGATAGCCAAAATTGACCCGGTTGGGGTTATAAACGAACTCGCCTTAAAACGACTAATTATTAGTCTAATTGTATAAAGTTGATGTGCTTTTGGTAGTTAAGTTTTTCGTAACATCTTAATTAAGGTTGACATTGTCTCAAATTGGATTATTGTGAATGCTAAACTTGCATGCAAACTATATATGTACCAACTACTACGTATTCAATTAAATAACTAACAACCAAGTTTGACTAATCCTTTTACTAATATCGTAGATAACTAGATCAATATTATTAACTTCATTGATCAAGCAGTCATTATTCATGAACCAACACAAGCGTATCCAAATTGGAATCAAGTTTCTTTTTTTAAGATATATATTGGTTTCAATATTAAGAACACATTCCATCATGTTAAGCGCGATTTCTTTAGATGAAAGAGGACGAAGACGTTAATTAGATGTTGCATTGGCAAGCATCATGTTCAAATAGGCGACAATATATCAGAGCCGTTTAATTTGCATATATCTTGCATAACGACCAAGTTCTTTTAGACTAGAGATCGAGCGTGCAAGAATATTGAAGTGAGAAAGATAATGAACAATCAATCAATGATCAATTGTAAACAAGACCTGAAATCGTGTCTCGTTGCAAATCAGATGATTTAGAACGACTGATCTACATGACTACATCGATCCTACTCTATACGTACAATCGCATGTATATACAAATTAAATTGTCCCGTAACGAGAAACAAAGCGAAATGATATATACTCTTTTTAATTTTTAGCCATGAATCTATAATAATGTACATAGTTACCATCTTATCTTTGATTCTTTGTTGCATCACGATAAGTAATACCAATACGGTGTCCTCTAAAAAATAAATAATACGGAGTAGTACTAAATATACATAAATGTCATCTTCGTGGTTTACGTGTAGATAAAAACACAAAACAAGATGGAGTCATCATTAAATTACTAAATCAACTTCTCTTTTTACTCTGACTATCATTAGATTAATTGTTGCAAACTGGTAAGTAGAACAAATTGTTATAAAAATTCTTTTTGTATGAGACGATATCCACCATAGGCTTCCACAAGAGCTTATACCATCAAAAACTCAACCTTTTAATTAATGATGAAACAAAACAATTACAAATCATGATAAAGTTGAGAATCACATAATAAAAGTATTAATTAAGTTGAATCCTATAATATACCCAATAACAATTATGTCGATCGTAATATTAAATATAGTTCTAAGGGTTATGTATAGCAAAATCCTTCAATTTATACATCCTTTTTTAAAGGCAACCCCGTTTCTCAAATAAAAAAACACGGAGAATTTTTGTTCACAAAGTCTATTTATAAACAAAATGGATGGAGTGGAAGTGACCTCGTTTCCATTTCATCCTACCAAACACACCCTTCGTATTTTAGATTGCATACTCATTAAATAAAATAGTTTACTTAGTGGCGGATCTAGAATTTGGGGTGACCAATAGTATGAGTATCTTAAATTTTGTTAAAGCATAACATAAATAAGGAAAATGCAACAAAAATACAATTTCTATATAAAATTACACCGTGTATAACGAAAGATTCCGTAGCGATTCCTACCTTTACCTTTGATATGGTTCCGCCCCTGAATTTACTCATATTCACGTACGTTTGCATACCCATCAAGTTGAACCTTCAACTTGCAACTGCCAACTCTTTCAAATCCATGTTGACGGTTTGATGTACTTTGTAAGCCACTAAAATAGTCCTGCATATTACATTAACAGTTCATAACGTGTTATATTATTTATACACAAATTTCATTAACAAAGCTTATTTAACTATACTTCAACAGATGTTTGATAAAAATGTAATATTACATTTATGTCTATCACTTGAAGTCTTGAAGTATTAACAGCGAAAAACGCTTAAAGTATTAACAGCGAAAGTTCCTCACTTGATTTAGATTTTAACTTGATCCGCACAAAAGCGCGGGCAATCTAATTCTTGTTCCGTACAATTTTGTAAACCAAACACCACTAGCATGAGATTAGCTTCAGCTTATATAATGGGTTTACCGTGCCAAAACACACCCCTTAGGTAAATCTCAAAAATAACATTTTAATAAGGAAAATGATTGGTAAACCGAAACTTACAGAATTAAGTATAGACGTAAAAATACAGTATGGTGGATGAGAAAATAATCGCCATGTTTTGACTTTTTGAAGTTAATCTTTTTCAACTTTGGCATTAAATATTTTTATTTATGTTATATAATAGTTGATGCAAAATATATAAATGAATTGAGTTTTAAATTATTTTCGTTGATATAATTTTCATAAGTATTATATAACACAAATAAAAATATTTAAGGTAGAGTTATAAAAGAAAGATTTAAAAAAGTCCAAACATAAAATTGTCCAAAATGAAATATCACTTAGACTGATACCCAAAAAGGAATTATATTAGAAAATCGGTGTGATAAATTAATTTAAGTTGTTAAAAAAATCAATTAAAAATGTAATTATTACGAAGTATTTCATTTTTTCTCTTCAATTTTGACCATTTTTAATTAATGTGGAGCTTAAATCTCCAATATTCAATTAATACGTAATATTTGCGACCCATAAAACATACGGTAAAAACATTAATTTTACTTTTTGAGTGTTTAAATCCGGATTTTATTTTAAGTGTTTAATCATTTTCTAATACAATTTTAAAATGTTTAATCATTTTATGGCACAAATTAATATATTAAGTCATTGTATAATTTTACCTGTAATTGAACTTTTCTAAAATATTTAAGTCATATTTATTTTATTGTCATATTTTTACAAAAATTAATCACACTCTTTAATTTTCTGTAACCCTAATCTGCATCGATTTCCCGCATTCCCCCTCCTTTTGATATTCGCATAATATAAATATTCTTTTCTGCTGTTACTTTACTTCTTCAACCAGGTTTTCAAGCAGCCTGATTTTCCGATGGGTGTACCGGCGTTTTATCGGTGGTTAGCCGAGAAGTATCCGATGGTAATTTTAGATGCTATCGAAGAAGAGCCCGTTGAAATCAACGGCGTTAAAATCCCCGTTGATACAAGTAAACCTAACCCTAATAAAATCGAGTACGATAACATGTATCTCGATATGAATGGCATTATTCACCCCTGTTTCCATCCTGAAGACCGGGTAATGAATCCGAAATATATATTTATGTTTTTTATTTCCTAATTCTATTGTGTAATTGATTGACAATGCACGTGGTTACATGGATAATTAGGGTTAACTTAGGGTACAAAATAAACACATTTGGATAAATACTGATTATTCTGGTCAATTCAAGGTATCAAGTTTTTCTTCTTACTGCAAAATGGATTTTTCACACACACACACACAGAGATATATATATATATATATATATATATATATATATTCATTTTATGGTTGAAGAATCACAAATTCACAACACTGAATTTTTTTTTTGTATACATTTTCATCTGATAAAAAATGCCATGCTTTGGTGTTAAAAAACTTAATATTGACCAAAAAAAGAAGTTTGAGTAATGGAAAGGAGAAATTTGATGAAGTTGGGCACCCTTTTGTGCCATTTACCCTTGAGATATATGTAATGCTTCCAGGATTTTGTTAGTTATAATCTAACTCTTATATGTTTCCAATTAATGAAGCTGTGATAACGCTATAAAAATATGCATTGAAAGGATTCCTAAGTATATGTATTTGACTTAGGGGACTATTATCTTTTATCTGTTAGTTGCTGCAAGTTATTATGTTTAATTAATTTGCTGTTGTACGTTGTAAACTATTTTGTGTGTGTAGAATCTGTCTTTATTTTGAATGTGAAATAGATTTGGATTTGGGTCGGTGACTGATTGAGTGATGTTGCAAGTAACAAGTTAGTTGATGCTTTCATGTTTTTTTTTTCCTTTTTTTTTTTCTTTTCTGAATGTTGCTACTAATGAAATAGTGCTTAGAAGGGTCTCTTGTACTTTGGTTCACTACAAGAGTTGATGGAAAACTAAGAGTTTGAGAAATGAAGTAGAAATGAACGTAGTCAAACAACATGAAAGTACTGTCAATCTATGCGAAGATATTCTGTGATAGGGTTAAATGAGCAATTAAAGCTGCAAAATTAAACTTAGGGAGTGTTTGGATGTGCTGCATTAGTGCTCATTGAGGAAGTTGTGATTGGTTATAACTAAAGAAAATTTGAATTTCGGAGCCAAAATGGTTTACCTTATATGTTGTTACACATAAGTGTTCATCAAGCGTTTATATATGCTGCTTGGTATACTAAATAGGTCTAGGTGTCATACTGTCATTGTTATAAGTTGTTAACCTCTAATTATGTTATAGGGCTGGTACATGTTGACTCAAATTGTTAACCTCAAAATGGTGGAACGTCAGATATAACCTTCTTGAGTGCTGTTTAGGTCACTTAACCTCTTTTGGACTAACTACTGTTTGCAGTTAACTATTAGTTCAAACTTTAATTATCTGTTAGCCTATATAATCTAAACATAGAGACTTTGGATCTATATTGGTTTTTGCGGGAAGTAATAATTATAACTAATTATTAACAATTAATTATTCAATTTCTGAAGTCAAGATTATATAAACATCGAAAGAACAGAGCTAACATGCTAATTTCATACCTGAGGCGTTTGTTGATCTATAAAATGTCTCTGTTTGTATATAGAATTTAACTATCTAATTGTCTAAAAAACTGTATGATGAATCATGCCATGATGCTTTTACGAACTACTTGTTCATGATGTTGTTTGGACTTTTCCAGACAAGTATAAACATCTGTAATTATAGTGATGTGACTGATTATTTTGCATTTTCCCATGCTTGCAGTCATCCCCAACCTCTTTTAATGAGGTCTTTCACTGTGTTTTTGACTATATTGACCGTCTATTTGTGATGGTGCGACCACGGAAACTGCTTTACATGGCTATTGGTAACTATCATTTATAATTCATCTTTGAGTTACTTGCGAATGAAATCTTTTAGCTTACCTTCTTATATGTATTAGATGGTGTTGCTCCAAGAGCAAAAATGAATCAACAACGGTCCAGGCGTTTTCGAGCAGCCAAAGATGCAGCTGATGCAGTATGTAACTTTCTTATCATATATATGTGGCAAAATTGGAGGCTAGAAAATTTTGGGTAACAGGTTAAGACATGTCTATTGGACATGGCGTGCCAACATCTTTTGTCTAATTCATAAATAACTAATATATTAAATATGGTTACAGAAACTATAAATTGATATCATTCTTCAATAGAGAAAATTAAGAGGTTGTAAACTCTTGAGTATAGTTCGGGTAACTTTCAAAAGTTTGGTCTATCTGACACATTTTTGGCTATTTCTATTTTGTTTATTGATAATAATACAAACAAAGTTGAACTGCTATGATAGGAATTGGTTTGAAATTGCTCTCTGTCTCTGAGCATATATGTGGCAATTCTTACCCATTTATTATGAATTTTACGATTTACGTTCTGGCGTATGTCTGGCGGGTTGAACGGGTCGAAATCATATAACTTAGCTAAAGGGAAAATTTGAAAGGGTCGATCAGCTCAAATAGGTTGGAAGTTATCCAAAGTGTGCTTACAACCTTTCAAGTCTTTTATGTTGTAGAGTTAGGTTATTGTATATATGTAGTATTTGTTATTATAATCAAGGCATTAAGTATTTGAAGGAAAATGGACAGAAAATAGTTATAGGTCAACCTGATATATACCAAACACAACATGTTTCTTTTGACCTGTTATCCAAGCTGCCCATTTTGCCACCTTTAATATTCAACTTCAGATTATGCTTGGTTAGTATCGTATGACATGATTATTAGGCAGCTGAAGAAGAAAAGCTGAGGGAAGAATTTGAGAAGGAAGGCAGAAAGCTTCCTCCAAAGCAGACTTCACAAACTTTTGATTCTAATGTCATCACCCCAGGAACCGAATTTATGGCTGTCTTGTCACTTGCTCTACAATATTATATCCACAAAAGATTAAACAATGATCCCGGATGGAAATCTATGAAGGTAAGTACTGATCTCAACGTTTTATGCACTCTCATTTTGTAAATTTTGATTCATTATTTAAATATGTATTACGTTTGTCGTTGTGATTCATGTAGGTTATCCTTTCCGATGCCAATGTTCCCGGCGAAGGAGAACATAAGATCATGTCATATATTCGTCTTCAAAGGAATCGACCTAATTTTAATCCAAATACGCGGCATTGCTTATATGGTTTGGTATTGTTTCTCTCGCAACTCATTTGTATTATTGTGCACTTAGAGGTGGCAAAATTGGCTGGTCAGATAAGGGGCAACTCATCTGTATTATTGTGCACTTAGAGGTGGAAAACTCCGCTGGTTGGATAACGGGTTATAATGCTAATATATTTTCGGTTTTGGTTATATCTAATACATTTCTGTCAATATATTCTATAATGAATATTTAGTGGGCAATTACTAGTATGAATTCATTAACAGTCAATATATAAAGAAATTGATCAGAATGTTCCGAGTGTTAAAAATACGCTTTAGGCAACTTTTAACCTGTTTGACATGTTTTCACTTTTCTGTTATTTCTACTTTCCCCATTTGACCCTTTAGAGATGAAAAATTATGTTTGTCAAATTTGTTTCCTCTAATTATACTATTCACTTGTTCTTATTTGTTGATTTTCTTAAATTTCAAGGTATGATTGAATTATTATGGTTATCAAATTACAGGATGCGGATTTGATAATGTTGGCTTTGGCTACCCATGAAGTTCATTTTTCGATACTTAGAGAAGTGAGTTTCCTCGAACCCTTTGTAAATAACAAGAGAGGTTACAAGAACTAGTTTGCGAAGAGTTGGTGGATTGTGTATTGCAAATGGAATATTGTAATTTGTTGATGCTTCTTATTTTTGTTTTGGGCCAACTAACTAAACATATATAAAAATGTTAGCTACTTAAGGACATACCTAATACGTCTGTTGGTGTGCACATGCATACCTTGAAATCTTTTTCTGTAATTTTGCTTGTGTGAAAGTAAGAAATTTATATTGCAGTTTTTTCTTGTAGCATGTATGTTTAAATCCTTTTTATGTTTCAGGTTGTATCAACTCCAGGACAACAAGATAAGTGTTTTCTTTGTGGTCAAATGGGTCATATGGCAGCAAATTGTGAAGGGAAGACAAAGAGAAAGGCAGGAGAGTTCGATGAGAAAGGAGGCACTGATGCAGTCCCTAGGAAGCCATATCAGGTACTTATTATTAAACTTGTCCTTTGTAGATGTCTTTTGGGGTGATGCAGTCCCTAGGAAGCCATATTAGATCTGAGTGTTGTGGCAAGTGTGAATGTGTGGTCATATTTTTAATTTTCCGATTGTTGATGATAAATATATCAAATTTGGAGAAGCAGGTTAGAATTTGCCGTAGGAAACTGATTATCGATACAAATGTAAATTTAAGGCTACCTACATGTAGGTTTAATAAAATAATAATAAATTCTATCAAACAACTTTAGTCAACCTTACAAATTCCCACCTTTATAAGCGAGCACCCCTTTCTCTCTCTTTTATAAACAAACACCTAACACAAAACACTTGCTACAACACCTTCAAAAATCAAAACACACAAACACTCTTAAAATTTTCGGTTACAAGGGTAGTCAGTTATTAAGTGCACATCGAAGCAATTCTTCACTGCTTTTCGAGCGTCTTAATTTTATATTTATTTGAATGCACTATGCACCCTTGATGACACTAGTTGTTTCTGCTTTTGCAGTTCCTCAACATTTGGACTCTTAGAGAGTACCTGGAGTATGAGATGAGGATTCCTGAGTTTGAAATGGATATTGAGCGTATAGTTGATGATTTTGTTTTCCTATGTTTCTTCGTTGGAAATGATTTTCTACCACATATGCCTACATTGGAAATTCGTGAGGTAATTTCACACTTTTCAATGTTTTATCTTCTGGATCAGGATCTTTATTTTAACTTTAAAGGCTTAAAATGGAAATCTTGAGCCATTTCCTTCTCAATGGGTTGATTTGGATTATGTTCTATTTCTATGGGGGCGAACGGGTAAGATTAGAAATAGTTTAATAAGGATACAGGTCAAATATTTGGGCTGAAATTGGTCGAAAGCTTTTAAAAGCTTAAATGATAAAACCTTATCTTGTATTAATGTATTATATTTAAGAATTTCAATCATCATTGATACCAAATAAATTTTAATTATATCTGACACACTAATTATCTATAAGTTTGTTGCAAGTTATTGGACAAAAAGTGTTTGGGGGTCAACCTGACCTAACTGGGCCGCGTAGAAGTGTCTGTTTTGTCTTGAGCCCATTTGAACTGCTACCCATCAAACGCGACTCGACCCACCTCTATTATAAATCATCAATATACTCGCTCTTGTGTTTTTTTTTCCTCGCTGCCGCTTAAGATGGATCAATTTTGCATTCGGATTCCAAGAAGCATATGATTGTATCTATTACATTGGAAATTTTGTAACTTTTGTCATTTCATTTTTCAGGGTGCCATTAATTTACTGTTTGCAGTATACAAGAAAGAGTTTAGAGCAATGGGTGGGTATTTGACTGATGCAAGCAAGGTGATTAGTTATCTATTTATATTTCTTAATATGTCAATCTTTTGCTTACAGGTCTGCTTAATTTTATCAGAATCGGGTTTTGTATCATACCCTGTGATTTCTCTGACTCTAGGCATTGTCTTTTCTTGTCACAGCCAGATCTTAGCAGAGTAGAGCATTTTATTCAGGCAGTTGGATCATATGAAGATACGATATTTCAGAAAAGAGCTCGATTGCATGAGGTACAAATTGCGTCCTTTGACTAATTCTTTTCATCTTATGTTAGCGCCTTAGCAGTAGCTATTTTGACCCAAATATGTAATGGGCCAATCTGGGTTATCTTTCATCTCTCATGGTTCAAATAAAAGAAAAAATTGTTAAAATGGAAACGGGTTGAACGTCCCCCAAAGTGTTTTTGAAGTGCCTACAACCATCTGACATGTTAAATGCCAAAATCCAATGAATAGCGTATGCGGAGTAATATACTTATAGTCTTACTTAACAGTTAACACAGTAGTTGGTTATAAAAGTTGTAAAGTTTTTCGAGTTAATTTTAATCTGTGTTGAGTGTTGACCCATTACCCAACCCCACGGCCCGCCGCGTGCGTGTTTGCCATGTCTACTTATATTTATCAATTCTGTGTTCAGAGACAATCGGAGAGGATGAAACATGATAGGGCTAGAGCAGGAAGAGGTGACGATGTTAAACCAATGTCTGAACCCGAGTTGTTGGTTCCAGTTAATGGGTTTCAGGGATCACGTCTTGCATCGGGCTCTTCTCATTCACCATACCGACACCAAGGATCAAAGAAAGAGTACCAAGTTAAGCATGCTACTAAGGATTTGTCTGCCCTTGATATCCAGGGCAAACGCTCCATGCAATCTGATGACCAACAAGGCGATCTTCGAGCTAAAAAAGTTGCACGTTTGTCTTATGGTTCTAGTATCGGAGCTGCTATTGTGGAAGCGGAAACTAGTCTCGAAAGAGAAGTATAAATTCTGCTTTATTCTTCCTATTGTGAATGAAGCTGATTAGCCTGATTTAATTAGAAGTAAAGTCTGTCGTCGTTTCGTCAGCATGTTTTTTGTCATGCCTCCAATGAACATTGGTATACTTGGAGCTAGTATGGGTTAAAGTTGAATGTCTTGTCCGACACTTTTTTGTTGATCTTTCTGATAGATATTTAATGATATATATCATCTAATGTGATAGATATTTTATGAAAACTATATTGTTGTAACAATAAATCTGACTTATATAATAATACCTGAGTAGAAGTAAAATAGAACCCAATTCACCCGTTTATAGGTGACATGTTGAACTTGCCACCCCTTTTTCATGATAATAAAGTTTCAATCTTTGCCTATCTAGACCATATAATGCTTATTGGGCTCTTTGAACTGTATATAGCGCCGTTTTATGGTTTTCATTGGTGTGAAATTGTGTGTTTTTAGGCTCTTGAGAATAAAGAGGAGCTAAAAGCAAAGTTGAAGGGGGTACTTCGTGACAAATCTGACATTTTTAACTCTGAGGAGCAGGAGGAAGACAAGGTTAGAGCTTAAAGCGATTTAGTGATTTTATGTGTTTAGTTTGTTGCGACAGTTGAATAATTTGTTAGATGTTATTTTTTTGTTGTTGGGCTATATGTACCTTTTTAGAATCTGTTTTACTTGTGGAATCATAAAGTTATACACGAAATAGCCTGTGGTGTTCATTTGATGTATTTAAACTTCCCGCTGGCAGATCCAACTCGGTGCCCCTGGGTGGAAAGAAAGATATTATGAAGAGAAGTTTTCTGCCAGAACTCCTGAGGAGCTTGAGGCAATACGAAGAGATGTTGTAAGTATTTACACAAAGTTTTATGTATTGTTTACTAATAGCGGTATTACATGATGCTAAATTTTCGAGAACTTTGTTTTAATTGCTACCAAGTTTCTACCTACACCAAGCATATCAATAAAAAGTTATAATCGAAAAGGATGTAGTGAAATTACGTTTCAGTACTTAGGGGGTGTTTGGATTTGCGTTCTGGACCTGATTAATAATGGGTTCAATTAAATAATTTCATATCTGTTGCAACGATACTGATTGTTAAGCGGGTAAAACAAAAATCCATAATTACCAGTTGTTTTAACTTTTAGTTTCATAAGTTTATAACTAATTATCTGATAACGATATATAGATAACATTTAATCACTTTCAAAGCACACATCCTAATGCCCCGTTATACCTAAAAGTGATGTTATGCATTTCATGAGAATGTGAGTTGACAAAATATTTGATTCAATTGCTTTTAGGTTTTAAAATATACAGAAGGCCTATGTTGGGTTATGCACTATTACTATGAAGGTGTTTGTTCCTGGCAGTGGTAATTTCCCCCTTTAGGAGTTGTTTATTTTCCTCTACTATCTGTTGGCCACTAAAACAATCTCACTTTTGTCGGGTGTAATTTTCAAATGGACATGAATAGTGTTCTAGAGTTTTTTGGTTCTTGTTTTGTCAATCTCTTTTATTTCCAACACTCGATTTTCTTTTTTTCAGGTTTTATCCTTATCATTATGCTCCGTTTGCTTCTGATCTCAAAGATCTTAGTCAACTAAATATAAGCTTTGAGCTTGGTTCTCCATTCAAACCGTTTAATCAGTTGCTAGGGGTTTTCCCTGCTGCAAGGTTGGGTTCTCTACTTTGTGTGTTTCTCTTTTTGTCATTTTTTATTTGTTTATATAAATTGAATTTGTTGCAGTGCACATGCACTTCCAGAGCAATATAGAAAATTGATGACAGATCCGAACTCGCCTATTATTGATTTTTATCCAACAGGTATAGTCAGGAAACGGGATATGCCAACAAATGAGCATTTGATATACTTCATACGAGTATCTGTGTTTGATGTTGGTGGATTGATTTATGTTTTTGGTTCAACAGATTTTGAAGTAGACATGAACGGGAAGCGGTATGCATGGCAGGTCTGTTTTCATTGTTTACCAGTCTACTAAGGGTGGCAGTTTGGACCCATTTGCTCATGAATAGGTTGATCCAGGTCATGTCACTGACTGATCAAATAAATAAGTTAACTTGGAGGGAAACAGATTACATGGGTTGGGCCAGCCGAAAGTCGCCTAAAGTTTCTTTATAGTGAAAAAACTATAAATCCTTTAATTCAAAAAGATATATTAGATTACCAATGTTAATATAATTATCTGACCATATTGGACACATTAGTTACTTATTATTCCATACAATAATCTTATACACAGTTATCCGGGCGACAGAAATTACTCGTTTCACCTCTCCGTTTTAGACATACTCCGTAGTATGTAATATGTAATTGAGACCTGCCATTGGAGATCAAAAAACTTAAATCGACCATCTTTAGTGAAGGTGTCAGTTTTAACCCATTTTCTCAAAGATGGGTCGCTTTGGATTAGTTTTTATATTAAACGGGTCTGCTGGATTGAACCTAAAACGAGAAGGATTAAACAGGTCGACCATGATAAATGGGCTTAGAGTTGTTCATAGTGTCTGTCCAAAACTTCATCATCTTAAATCAATTTACTCAAAACATATTCGATGTTATTGTACCAAAGGGATTTTGCCTAGCTTATGGGAGTAACCCATCAATCAAGAGGTTGTGGGTTAACTTGGTACTCTTTCTTTGATCCTTGGTGTAACAACCTTTGCTGTCTGCTTATTATTTTTAGGGTATTGCAAAGCTGCCTTTCATTGATGAAAGCCGTCTTCTTGCTGAGGTGGAAAAAGTTGAACACACTTTAACGGTATGCTAAATTACTAATGCCATGTTTATGTCACTTACTGGAAAATACTATTTCAAATTTTTGACTGATTTTGCATACTGAAGGAAGAAGAAGCGCGGAGAAACAGCAGGATGTGTGATATGTTTTTTGTGGCTGTATCGCATAAGTTATCCCCGTACGTTTTTGCACTCGATGAACGCACTAAAAACCTGTCACCTAAAGAGCGGGATGAAATCAAGGAACCAATTAACCCTGAAGCAAGGTTTGTACTGCTATCTGAAAATTTGACCTTTATTTACTTTTGAACCATATGCCCTGTTATCAACTATAGTCTGCTCTAATTCGGGCTACTTCGTCTTGCAGTGATGGAATGAATGGCTATTTATCTGTTCCTGCAGGCGATCCCTGTCCCAGAATTTTCAGACCACCTATCGAGGGGATGGAAGATATCACTGGAAATCGAGTCATGTAAACTCCATAGATTCGATCATTATTTAATCAATCTCTAAACTCATGTATGTGTATTGATTAACTTTATTTATTTTATTTTATTTCTGTTTCACTTTTCAGTTGTGCAGTATACAAGCTTCCAGATCCTCAACAGCATATAGCTCGCCCCCCTGCAGGGGTTGAAATACCAAAAAAGGTGAAATAAATATTATTCCTTACTCAATTGATTATTCAACCTATTATAATTTTTGTTGTGTGTGTGTGCCAACTAGAGGTTGCAACGCGTGGGTTAGGCGGGCCGGATTACAGGTCAAGATGGGTTGGGTTGACTCGCAAGCGCTGCTTATCCATTTCTTATATAATCCTACAAGTGCATGTATTAAATATTAGGAAAAAAACTGTATTATCAATGTAAATATTGTACTTAGGTTAAAAGATACGATTTAGGAGGTTGTAAAGCCTTTAAACACAATTTTGGGTCAGTTTTTTCTTCGATATTAACACCCTCGTATGTTTATGCAGACTATAATGTTAGCGGATTTAAAACCTGCACCTGCTTTATGGCATGAGGACAATGGGCGTAAATCTTGGGAGAATGGAAGGTATACTTGGTTTGGTTAACTTTTTTGGTGGCCAAAAGAGACACCAATCTCAAAGTTACTGATATATGGGTTTGATTTGGGCTATATGACTTATCCCTAATCTGTCAATTAATCTTCTTAGTAATAGGGAAAAATTCCTGATTTTCAGTTAAAATTTACTCGAAATAACTTATTTGACAAGGAAATGGTTTCATTAATTTTTGAACTCTAGTATTCAAAATTACGCATGAAGTGAAAACTACATTGATTTTACTGGAATTTGCCAAGAGATGTTTGAATTTGTATTTTTGTTGCCTTGCTACTAAAATCTACTGATCAAGTATTATTATTATTCAGGAATTCATCCATTCAGCGTAATGTGCACAATGAGCACAAGAACCCCCCTGGATCTATTTTCGGTAAACGGTTAGGTGAAGCAGCTCATAGGTTAGTGATCAATAGCTTACAAGTGAAGACACAGAGGAATGTGTATGGTCATCAAGCAAGTGACCGCGGTCCATCCCAACCTAATCGAGTCATTACTCATCCCCCACGTGGTGCTGATAAAGGCCGCAGCCACTCGAGTTCTATTGGCGGATGGCATAATAATCAGGACCAATCATATAATGCTTCATCAAGTGACCATCATCGGCAGCCTATTTTTGGTCGGGATGGTGGTAGAAGAACGCATCAGCCAGGTGGACATGCATATCCGCTACATAAGGCCCAAGAGCCTACCAAAGTGCAGGGTGATGGTTATGGTCATGGTGGTTGTCCTAACATTGGGGGCAATAGTTTCTCTGGCAGGCCCAACCGTAACCAACATCAAAGTGGAGTATGGGTACCGCGGGGGAGTAAAGGTGGCGGCTGTACGAGTCAAAATGGTGGTCGTGTGAGTCAAAGTGGCGGTGGTGGGTGTCAAAGTGTCAGTGGTGTGAGTCAAAGTGATGTTTGTGGGAGCCAAATTGATGGTACGAGTCAAAATGGTGGTGGTGGGAGCAAAGCTGGTGGCAGACGGAAGAAAACCCGGTGTAGAAAGCGTAGGGTGAACCGTGTGAGTCAAAGTGTTGGTGGTGTAAGTCAAAGTGTTGGCGGTGTGAGTCAAAGTGGCAGCGGTGTGGGTCAAAGTGTTGGCGGCGTGAGTCAAAGTGTTGGCGGCGTGAGTCAAAGTGGCGGAGGTGTGAGTCAAAGTGAAGGTGGTGTGAGTCAAACTGGTGCTGTTGGGATTTCAGTTGGCGGCAAACGAAAAAAAAAGCGATGTAGAAAGCGTGGAAACAAGCAGACAGTGGTGGACAAGAGTGGAACAAGCACAAATCTGCTGCCACCACCACTTCCTATGAAAAACTAGAGGCAGTTACTACACACTCTCTATCGTACGTTCAAATCTATCGACCACCATTTCATGGTGCTAGATGATTGCGCACCACTGCCTATGAAAAGCTAGAGGCAGTTACTACACTCTCTATTTCCTAAGTTCAAATCTATCGATCACTGTTTCATGGTGCTAGATGGAATGCAGCCAATCGCAGGAATCACACGAATCATCAGGCAAATACATTGCCCTTTCAGGTCTCAAGTATTCTCTCCATTTGTTTATTATGTTGTGTCATATTTTTGCCAACTAGCGTAACAATTTTTTTTCCCCATACGAAGTTAATTATTATTTTGCTGTGCTTGCTGAAGCAAAAGTTTGATCTCCCTTTTAAACTTGTGCTCTAAATTTACATTTACTGCGTCTGATGTTGTCATTGACTCGTTCAGTTTACCACCTCAAACATTTAAATCTATATATTAGAAGAAAAAGTTAGCAACTGATTCTTAATCGGTTAACAATCTAAGCATACTTGCCCAAGACTCCAAGAGTACTTATAGCAATCTTTCTGTGAAAATGACTTGCTGGGTTTTGTTACAGGATAGTTGTGCATAGAGATTGAGCTAGAAAGTTATTGTTGAGTGAGCGAACTTAGAACCGTTGAATCATGTTATTAACATTAATGTAAAGCGTTTTACAGTTAAAGTAGTATATTTAAGGGGCTCTGGTCTCTGCGCTCATGGTCTCAAAAGCTAAGGTGTACAATTATTTAGTGGGGTGTACCGTGAAATGTTGAGTTTCAAATTTTTGAAAATGATAATTATAGGGCTTAGTGACATTAATAATAAAAAGAAATTTTTGATTGTATTTTACGGTTAATATATTATATTAATAATTTGATCTAATGCATAAGATTATGATTAATATCGAAGGCTATCATCAACCAAATTCCTTAAATTTGTTATATGTATATAATCATTCATAAGTATTTTTATTTTTAATTTATAATGTTTTTTTATTTACATGATGAGAATTAAGGAAAAGATAGAAGGTGGGAAAGGAATGAGAGCCGTCAAGAGGGTGGGGACCAATTCCAAGGATAAGGGAAGACCACATTACACGTGTGTATGGACCTTTCCGCACCGCACCGCACCACTTTTCAATTTTTTCTAATTTTCATTTTATAATATACTTATGTTTTATAAAAACTATATGACGCTCTTTTATTAACACTTTGTTGATTTAATTAATAATAAAATTTTCAAAACTCTTTTTTCGGTCTCCACCGGCCATCGCATCATCCGGATAACTACTTTCCCCCTCTAATCCGGCAATCATTTCACTTGTATGAAATTATTATACATGAAAACTAGACAAATAGATATCATTTTATTTTATATATCTTCTTATGGTTAAAGTTATTATTTTTGTGTGATCAAGCTTCGGTATACTTATTTTTATATGAACTTGTCATTGGACATTAATGATAGACAAGAGCTTCACGTTATTTGAATTTTTTATCATCTAACGTGTATTAATTTAATCATATCTTATCATACAAAATATCTAGAGTATGTAATTAGAATTTGATTTAGAGTTATTAGAATACTTTTATATAGTATAAAGATAAGATTAAGGTATTTAGATGTAGATAACCAGTTGTACTAATATGGACCGTAGAAGAAACTATTTAAATAACTCGTAGTTTAATATTTGAGGTTATTATAATATTTTATTTATTTAACTAAAGAAGAAGCATTTAATTAGACATAAATTTGTATTATTCTTAATATAATATTTGAACTAATTAACTATAAGCTATAAAATCACATTAACGATTTTACAAATTACTTATGTCACGAGTGACGCCAACAACACCACCATACAATATACCCCGTAGTAGTTAATTATAAAAGCTTCATATGTTACCAAATAATGAAACCCAACTAAACTTTTTTAATTGGTAGTATATAATTTGTTAAAATGTTATTTTTGTGGTTAAATACCCAAAGTTCAAGTGTATAGATCGTATTGTATGTATGTACGTACGTAAGTATGCAACTATGTACGAATATGTGTGTAACTATATATGTACATGTATATGTATATATATAAATATAATATATGTATGTATGTATGTAAAATTATGAGGTCAACCATGACATATGTAGATGTCCTTCAAATTTTGATTTCAAAATTTAACTACTCCATTGATCATACGTCACAACTCACAAGCAAAATCATTATTCACAAATATCACAAGTTTTAAATATTTATATATACATAGTAATTAATTATCACGAGACATCATAAAGACTAAATCCACACACATTACACACGTAATATATAAACACGCATACTAATAAGATAAACCCATGTCTTCCACGCAAGTTGGCACTAACTATTAAGTAAATAAAATAAGGTATCACTATCACTACATATGCTTATAGAATAGCCATTAAGCTTTGTTAAGTGATTGTAAATGTATTTATTTAACATCGCTTATTCATTGTATATACCTAACCATTTAAATGTACATTTTTTGTAAAATTGTTATTTATATTCATTGTATGTATTTTGATAATGTGTTATCTGTATAAGATGTCACGTGAAATCTTTACTGGCTGATACATCACCAAAATACATACAATTGTAATAAATAACAAGTTTCCTATTCATTATGTATTCTGAGTAGACTGATCAAACATGTATGCTTTTACCACTCTATTTATAGAAATCTTAAAATTTTAGTACTCAACATTTCTAAATTTAAAATGTTTAATTTTTATATTTTATCGACTTCTATCAATTTTTAACTCTTAATTAAGCCGCTTCTTAATCCGAATCTTTAACTGTACACACTAAATTATCGTTATCGATTCGTCATCAATTATATCATAATATAGTAAGCACAATTATATATACAATTACCCGTTGAGTTATACTCCGCTGTATTGTGCGGGTATTATGCTAGTATATAGAAATAAGTAGAAGAAATATAAGATTCTTCGATTTTTATATATGTACAATAGAACCCAAAATATTTAATTACATTTATCTTTTTCAAAATTATAATCAATAAAAAGAAGGGATTAGTATCCAGAAATGCAACTAACTTGTACCCGATATCTATTGTGTGTACCTAACTTATGTATGCTATTTTTAATGCATCAAACTTTTAAAAAATAGTGTTTTAATGTAACTTGTTGACGTGTCAAACTCTCTGGATGCCACGTGTCACCATAAAAGAGTGACACATCAGCAAGTTACGTTAAAACATCATTTTTTGAAAGTTTGATGCATTAAAAATAGCAAATGTAAGTTGTGTACACACAATAGATATCAGATACAAGTTAGTTACATTTACAGATACTAATCCCTAAAAAGAATTGTTTACAGTATTAAATTGCTTCAGAATATTGCTGCTACTCAACGTCCTACCAACACAATTATAAGTGGTTAGTTTGGATCAAGAAAGAATCCTGTCTCCGTAACACACACCATAGTCTTACGATCTTCTATAATCTTGAATAATTATAATTAATTGTACCTTAACATACATTTTGTGATTAAATAATGACGTTATTACAACTGTATAATTAAGAACTTGAATATTAATGATGAATTTTTCTAAATAAAATAGTTTATGATATTTAATATCTGCAACTAAAGTTAATGATTCTGAAATAGAATTTAAAAGTACTAACATGGGTGACACAAATTATTGGATCTGTAGTTGGACTTTAAAATTATTTTGATACTTAAAAGCGAAAAAAAGAATATTACTCCATTCTTAATTAATATACTTGATCAACGGAACCCAAATAATATATTTGAATGAGAATCACATATATATATATTTATTAGATTGTCGAATCTCATAACACGGATTTGAAAGATTAAAAACTAAAGCTAAATCTTAGCTATTTTGTAAAGAAAATTATGTAACCGTCCTTATGGTTTGATCCAAATTTCACTCGCAGTCCTTTAATTAATTTAATTACAACGATCATTCTTTTTTTATTGAAACTTGTTATGTCAATAAGGACCATGTATGTAGATTATCAATATAACTAAAATAGGTGACAATCAAGTTTTTTGCACTTCATTGGCTATCTATATATTACGGTGCGGGACTAAAGGAGCATCTACTTTTTTAGGAGGAGTGACATGCTATCTTAGTTGTTCATATTTACGATCAACGACAAAGATTCATACCACATTTTACATAGACGGTGCATTTTTAGGATCCAACGAATATGGGTTATTGATTAAAGAAATCAACGACTAAAATTACATGCCCCTCTTTCCCCTCAAGTTATTTCTCAGAACATTACTCCATAAAATAACGACCAAATTGTTCATTTTATTATAAAGAAATAAAATTGGCATTTATTATCAACAATTCAACCATCTAGTTGATGTTTTTATTTTGTTGTTATGTATTTGGGTATGTAGTGGTGGTTGGGCTTTGCCTAGCTACTATTACAATAAACCATTGAATTGAATATAAAATATCCCGTGATCAAAGATGTGTAATTTTCTCAACCATAGCAAAACTTGGTTGACACAAACCAATTATTTATTTAATTTATTACTTTTGATTCTTTCAAACACTTTTGGTGGTAGTTAATTATTTTCTAAATCCAGAAGACTCAATTCAACCCCACTTCATTATTATTTACAACAAAATAGACCCAAACTAATATTTAATTATTTATTATTTAATAAATAATAAATAAATGGAGTATATAGACAAAGGTTAAGCGTGTGTGAGAGAGGTGGAGAGAGCTATAAAGAAGCAACAACCCACTTCCTTATAAAAGTTGGATAAGTATTTGTCTTTTTTTACAATGTCTTTATTTTTATTTAGAGTTTTGTAATTTTATGATATTGAACAGCTGTAATTTTATGATATTAATTCGTAATAAGTATATAATACATGTGATTTTATTTAATTAGGGATTTTTTTGGATGTGAGGATCTAGATATGATCCGATCTTACTCGAATTGATTAACTGAAACCTACAATAATGTTAACTTTGTTTATGAAAATAATTTTAAAAAATGTTGAAAGAATACACGGAATATTTGTATAATTTTTCAGTCTCAATCCAGTCTGGTTATCACGATCTTGAAGAGATAGATTACAAATTATATAAGATCTTGATTTTAATGAACTTAGTATATTAAGTAATAATAATGTTTAATTAATAAGGGTGAAGTACACAATAACACGACACTCTAGTATATTTAGTACCAGCTGTTATGAATCCGTGTTGTGATTTAGAATAATATTTTTAAAACTGAATAGCGGGGATATTATTTGGGTTTCTACTTCCTAGAGAGTTAATGGATCAAGAAAGTGAATCTATTTTAATTGCAGTTTAACATTTTGACTTGAGTTCTCAACTTTGACTTTTGAAGTTTAATAACGACCGGTGACCTCTAGAAAGCTGAAAGCAACGGATGACGAATAGGGGTATTATTATGGTATTAGTATCTAGAAATACAATTAACTTGTACCCGATATCTATTGTCTGTACCCAATTTACGTATACTGTTTTTAATTCATCAAACTTTCAAAAAAGGGTGTTTTAATGTAACTTGCTGATGTGTCGCTCGTTTATGGTGACACGTGGCATCCGGAGAGTTTGACACGTTAACAAGTTACATTAAAACACATTTTTTTGAAAGTTTGATGCATTAAAAATCTCATACGTAAGTTGAGTACACACAATAAATATCAGATACAAGTTAGTTGCATTTTCAAATACTAATCCCCGAATTTAAACTCTCTGCCTCTTACTTGAAAGGCTCTCATTATAGTTTTTCATAAAAATATTAGTATATATATTCAAGGGGTTAATGTTTGGGAATGTACCAAATTTTGACCAAATATCTATTGTGTGTAATTAACTTACATATGCTAATTTTAATGCATCCAACTTTCAAAAAGGATGTTTTGATGTATTTTGATAATGTGTCGATGATGTGTCACTCTCTCTGTATGCCACGTGGCACGCTATACGAATGATACGTCATCAAAATACATCAAAACATCTTTTTTTGAAAGTTAAAAGCATTAAAATTAGCAAATTAAGTTGGTTACACACAATAGACATTTGGTCAAAGTTTGGTACTTTACCGGACACTAAACCATATATTCAACATTTATTTGTCCACCCGAATCAAACTATTTGTATATAAGGCCCATCAACCCGTGTTATTTATAAAAAATCGACATAATAAGTCATGATAATAAATCACTTTAGTAAAATCGATCTCATATTTTGTCGATTCCATGTTCTAAAAATGCTGAAATTTATTTATAGATAGCAAATGAAACTTGACATCTAAACGATAACTGTCATCTCATCGTTATTGTCCTCTTAGTGGGTGACCACCGATGTGCACAACCACCACTTATCGATTCATCAAGCTAGCTAGCTATTGCATTGGTTTGTGGTACGTTGAATTTGGCTAACTAAAAAGAATGTTTCTATCACACAAACTCGATCTTTTAAATCGGTCACTTTTCAACTAGCTAGATGAATTCCGATCCCTTTCCTTTACGATAATATAAATTCAACATTTTTAATGGTTGTTATGAATCTAGACATGGTTCAATTCATATGTAAGAAGTGCACAAATGTGATCATGACATGTGTTTAGTTGGACCCTTCTCAACCATACTTATTACTATCGTAACAATAAAAGACAACATTTAAGATTATCGATCGATCATACGTTCATATTATGTTGTCATGCATTAGATAAGAAAATGACCGTTTGCGGTCCTCATCGATAATTCCGATCTAATGTAACCTTGAGAAAGATCGACTACATAACGAGATCGATGAACTACTCATTAAAAGCAGATGTATGTCAAAATCTACGTACGTACTTATGTCATTAAAGAATTTCTTAGCATATGAAAAATATTATATGAATATATTTGCATGTGAGTTGAAAACAGGAAAATAGTACATATATGCTTTTAACTTTTCGTTATACAAAATTATAAAATATTTGTCATATATACGTTGAGAAGTGTAATCGCCTTTATTAAAGATAGATATTAGTCATAATAAAACCGCTAAACGCTTTCAAACTATGGTCATCATGAAATACTTATATAACTTCAAAAGTTACATTCCCAAACAATGATTAATTGGTCAAACCGTCACTTTTTTTTCAAGAAAAAACTTAGATACTTCTAATATAATTGACAAAAAATCAAAGTTAGATGCATGCTCTGAATGAAAGTCTCAACTATTTACATTAACAAATAATAAAATTTAATGATATATATAATAATGGTTTTTTAGGTAACTAGCTTTTAAAATCCGTGTATACACACAGATCATAATTAAAATCCGTGTATACACACAGATCATAATTAAACTCATATGAAGTTTAAAGTATAGAGAACTTAAATTGTTATAAAAATCAACAAATGGTATTATTTGTTCATTAATATCAAACAAAAAGGACTTAAATAGCATAATAAAAACTTTAAGTTCAATGATGACATCATCAGTTCGATTCTTATATTATAATAAAATAAAATGAACTTAAAGCGATTCACGAACTAAAGATTATTATTGGGCAGAGGGTTATTTACCTGGTAAGTATCATTAAATGATAAAATAGTTACAAGCAGATTTTGAGATAAGCATATATTAGAACATAAATGACCAATCTAAAAATACTATAAAAACGCCAATAAAAACTAAACGAAAAACACATACTCTGTTTTAGACACTTGAGTAGAAACTGCGCATTTAAAGTATTTTAAAACTAAAGATTTTGTAAAATTTATGTAATGAAATTAATAATAATTTGTTTACTGAGTTTGGCTTTCTAATTGGTTGATCCAAATAATTAGTATATATATATGAATAATATAGTGGATTTATAATAATTGCCCAATTAAGGTGTTTCATTAAACACAATCTTAATTCTTGTTATAGTCAACTTTCAAGTTTATTCATTCATCCGTTGAGATAGATATTTGTATTGTAACTTCCACTACTTCACATGAGGCTATATATGGAGATCCCTACACTAAGAATTTAATCACGTGGTCGGTGCTCCCCATATATGCATGCTAATTAGTAATTACCATTGTAATTGTAATTATATACAAACATAATTAGCTTGGAGTCCACATATACATTTCTCGACAGTCTATTTTAACTAGAATGACTAGTTTAATATAATGCACCACCATTATATAGAGTACGTGTTGCTCTCACAGTTGATACAACATTTAAATTTTCTTTTCTCGTAAAACTTTGATAACCAACAATGTCAACTAGTTTACATGTTTTGTCATAACTTAATATGCTTCTAAAAACGGTATCATCAACTGATTATTCAAATGCGTATAGAGGGTGAAAGTTTAATTTCAGAGAATATTTAGAATATACATAAACGATTATGTGTGTATATATATATTTATAGTTTTAATAGGAAATTACATAGAGTAATAATTTCACATAATTACAATAAACTAGTCAAACTCGAGTCGAGTTCGAGCGTGAGCCCGGACGTTTATAATATATAAACAATATTAGATCCTGAAAATCTATTTAAATTTTAGGAAATATAAGAGGCAGGGCATCGTTTCGATAAAATTTAATTATATACTACGTAACTCACAACTTTATATTATAAAACGACATACTGTAACAAATCATGAATTGAATTTACAACTCATAATTATGATCTGAGACATTTTTCAAGGTAAAAAATAATAATAACCAGGATTGTATATATGAAAAAGAGGAAGTAGTGCACATGAAGGCATAAAAGAAACTATATCATGTTTCACACATTACATTGAGTTTTGAAAGCGATCCCATCCCATCCCTGTCCTTTATTTTTATTATTATTTTTTAAATATTTTTATGTATAAATTAAATAATAAGAAGGTGGGATGTTGCCAGGTGTTGGGGGTTCTAATAGAATTTCTACAAAATTATTAATTTAATTTTAATTATTATTCATATTCATATTCATATTATTATTATATAAACACAATCAATCCATCTCTCCCACCATTAAAATTCTCATATCGATCTTCTCTCTCAACTTACAACTAAGTGGGAAACTCTAGTCTTTTATTTTAGATATAAGCAACAAAAATAAAGTTATAAGTGGAAATCTGTATTATTTCCATAAATGGAAACTAATATGGTAACCACCGTCAAATCGTCTCGGTTTAACCGGATCTGTGTCTTTTGTGGAAGTAGCTCCGGCAACAATCCCGTCTACCGCCATGCAGCCATCCAACTCGGCAACGAATTGGTATGTCTTTATATCGATCTATTTTAGCAATATACTTTAAATATAAAGGTAAAATATACTCGCATAATGGAAGGAAACTTGGTCACTGGCCTAGCAGTATCGAATTAATTACTAAAATAATAAGTTATTATTTATTACACTGAAACTCATTAGTGAATAAGATGATGTAAACAATGCGTGGAATAGATCATATGTGGTTTAGGGTGTGTATATGCTGTTACGAAAAAATGACCGAAGATAAAAACATCTTAACGATGAGTTTTAATTAAGGAAGATGATACATACGTGGGTTGTGCTTAGCAATTTAGCATTACCTTACGAATGTTTTCCTCAGGGCGAAATGTGTGGGGAGGTCAACGTTGCTGGTTACTAACGTCTTGCAAAATTTATTCGCATCTAGACCACTCGCTCTATAACCTCATTTTAAGTATGATTATTACAAAATGATGCTGTCTAAAGTTTAATTTACATACACTTGCAATTAACTTGCGAGTACTAATTTTGTTTTAATATAAAATTCGTGTTAAGCTAAGTATGATTATCATTATTCGAAGTAAATAAATCACCTTTGTGTGTATTAGTATCGTATTCACGGATCGTCTTTCTGTTAACGTAACGTGGTAATTAAATTTGTCGGTCTTTATATTTTTGATGTATCTGACAGAGATATATAAATGGTGATATACAAGTTGCTTAATATAAACTATTATTAGTAAAATTGTAATAAGTATATATACACATAATAAATAAATAATATATATACATAATAATATAATGTATATAGGGATATACTTCGTATAATTTAGCGGATGGAGCAAAATAAATAAATGTAATAGTCCATTTTGACACGTAAGTAAACATTGGTTCACTTCTATATATTGTTTTTAGCATTAAAAATAAATGCTAAGATAGGGACATGTATAGATTACTTTCAGTCAACAAAAGGCTTTGTTCAATTCATTTTAGAATATTAAAAATATACTTCATCATAATTTTTTTGTCTTCTAGTGTCCTGCTTTTCATAATTGCAATATTTCTCTAACATGTAGCTTATAATTGATGATGATGGTTATTTCATAAATAGTTAGTAAATAATTTCAAATACACATAAATTTATAAATTTGATGATGGTTACTGGAATACTACTGGCTAGTTTTGCACACATAGTATAATATATATGGTGTATGTTTGTAAACAAAACCTAGTTTTTGATGTTCTTTAGAAAGGGTGTAACCTACCAACAATACATCTTGTACTAATTTGTTGTTACATTTTATGAAATAAAAGGTTAAACTATATCACGTGTCACGTACCACTTTTTACGAACAATGATTTTTATGCATGACACCTATGTCACGTACCACTGTTTACGGAAATTATGTAAATTTTTTCTAAAAATTTGAATGTGTGAAAATTAACGAATGTAATTAGTTAGCATCAATATGAGCTTTTTTATGTAGGAATATGAAATGTATGTATATATGTGGATGTGGATCAATATAGTAGTTATAAACGATATAATAAAAACCGTTAGTGACGTGTAGAATTAAGACATAGTTACGTGTTTGATTAATATTGTTGTATTAAATTGAATAAATAAGATAATGGAAATGAAATAATAAAAACAAAGTGAATAAACAATTGGAAAATTGGTGCAGGTTGAAAGGAAGATTGATTTGGTCTACGGAGGAGGAAGCATTGGGCTGATGGGCCTTGTTTCCAAGGCCGTCTTTGATGGTGGCTGCCACGTTTTAGGGTATGATTACTTGTGAATAGCAAATATTATTATTATTAAAATTATTACCACAACAGTCAGGCAAAGTTTCTTTTGATTGGTTATCACAAATAAATAAGTAGACACTTATTTGGAACAACCCATATATTCGGTAAAGATAAAATGATAAATGATTTATGCTCTGCGGAAATACTTTACAATGTCGATAGTTGGAAAACGTAAATTTATTTGTAGGATATGTATGCATGTAGTGTTAATTCTAACAATGTTTGTCGTGGATGTGGCAGGGTGATACCTGAAGTCCTTATGTCCATAGAGGTAATTAGTTCCACTTTTTGGTTATGATATTGCCTTTGGTTATAATTTTCGCAACGTAAATTAAAATAAAAAGTATTTTGGTATCTCTAGATCATCGGAGAAAGCGTTGGTGAAGTAAAACCAGTATCAAATATGCATCAAAGGAAAGCTGAAATGGCACGTCAAGCTGATGCTTTCATAGCGTTGCCAGGTAACTATTTGTGTATATCATTTTCTTTCTAAAAACATATGTTTCTTAACAATCGTGGATTATATGCTTTAGAACTTTGTAGTTTCATGCACATGATCCAAGTTCATTTCCAATTGGACGATGATGATCATGTTGTAGGCCTATCTCCTCGGATTATATATGACGATTTACAGAAAATGATGTATCGATAGTAGTGTCACAATTATTGTTTTTAATGGTTTTAGTTTTGAAAATACTATAGGTGGCTATGGTACACTTGAGGAACTGCTTGAAGTCATAACTTGGGCACAACTTGGAATTCACAGAAAACCGGTAATTAAATATTTCTTATGATTTATATTTAAAAAGTAAGGATAAGAATTAAGTACCTTTTGGTTTTATCTATGGAAGAAACTCATTGTAGCCTAGAGTAAAAGTATACAAGTCGTTTTAGGAAAGTTGTTTATGATATTGAGTATGTACAGGTAGGATTGTTGAACGTAGATGGATACTACAACTCTCTATTGTCTTTCATAGACAAAGCTGTTGATGAAGGTTTTGTCACCCCTGAAGCCCGTCGAATTATTGTCTCCGCCCCAACTGCCCATGAACTCTTGTCCAAGCTTGAGGTATATAACCCTCCCATACAATTGTCCTTCTCAACAACAACTGTTTTTTGAACAAAACATCACGAAAGTAAACACACAGCCAAAAGGCGTTAAAGGTTCATTTAAGACACTCATCATTTATAAGAAACATAAAGCCAAACTGCTGGCATTTTCCGGTTTATTTACCATAAAACAAATAAATGTTGAGATATACTCCGTATCTTGTAGTTGCATAACATCTAAGAATATGATTGTGAATATTGGTCATCAGGAGTATGGGCAGAAGAGTGAGGCAGATGTTAAGTCAAGTTGGGAAATGGAGCAACATTTGGATTATACTATAAAGTCAGAGATTGCTCGTTAACGAAGTCTCACCCCTACAAACATCAACTAAAACTAAAGATCCATTAACAACCATTAGTTTGTTCTGATTTTTTAACACTAGATTATAACTCCCCCAATTTACAGTGTGGATTTATATAATTCATGTAAGTTGTGCCTAGTGAAATTATGGATAGGCAGATAGATACAAAGGTTATTGTTTTTATATAATTTTTTATTGATATATAGATGAAAGAAGAAATTATTAGTTATACACTTCATGTAATGTAATGAATTCAACAGTTTTAATTCATTTTTTAGTACAATTGGCTTGTATATAAAGCGAAATGTTGTACTTTAAATTTATACGATATATATGTTGTTAAATATACTTACAGATGCATTTGTAGTTTTCTTGAATGCTATAATAAGATCATTAAAACAAGAGCAAGCTAGTTGCTAGGAAAAAAAAGGATCAAAGTGATGTACTCATATGTTTATGAATAGTTCCAAAAATATGGAAGAAAGATGTTTCGGGTCAACCCAACCCGTACTAAAATATGATATTTACCTATTATGACCCAGGCTCATTTTGACACTTACACAACCCGCCTAATGTATCCAATTTGCCACATGTACTTACCGATTATAAGTATAGGGAGTTTTACATGAAGGATTTACGCACAGATGAACTTGAAAGTCGAAACCATTCCAGAGAGAAGGCCAACAAGAACGTGCGGCACTATTGTATCTACTTGGTTCACCTTGCATAGAGTTGTTACGCGAATCTACATGTCTTTCTTGGAAGGGCCACCAACAAGTGCACCAGTGACCAGTCACAACCTTAGGATTTGGTTTATCAGAATTTAGCCACTTCCAGCCATCTTTGCAACCGGTCTTTGCATCAGCAGGTATTGAGGCTCCCCTATGGTGCATCCGTGCATGTATTCTGGGTACTCATTACCATAACCAACCAGATAGCTCATCTTCATTGGATTGCTTCCCAACACGTAATCAACCAAACACGACATAAGAGGTTAAATACATATATTGTAAATAACTGACAGTTTAATTCATACAATAAAAACTTTTAAATTTGGATAAATACAATAGAATTTGTGTAAAGATTGATAAGTTTTAAATGCTTACCTTGTTTTGGCCCCAAACCCTTTGACCAGTCACCCAACCGACCAATTTCATTACCTAACCAAAATAAAATAAGTGTTTAACGCTGATTTAAAAGAACATTCGCTAAACTAGAAATATACTAATAGTGTGGTTCATCTTCATGCAACCTCACTTTCCATAAAAAGAAAGGGAAGACTAAAAACATTACACGAGTTCCGGGTAGCTTGTCATCCTAACTGAACCAACTAGGTCATCCCCATTTAGCGTATTCTTCTCCATCGTCTCCTGTTACAAAGTCAAGATACGTGCCATCTTCAGTTGCATGATGCAGCCAACTAGTTGCCCAAAGAAGCTCATCCCCGTAACCAGTTGAAGCATAATATGATTGAACATCAGGGATGCTTTTGCTATATGTCCCTCTATGATCACTAGCAAAATTAAACAAGTCCTCACTCCTCAGCATTCCTCAGAAACAACTTTGAATACGATGAGTTACTAGACTTGAACACAAGTGATGCTGAAGCCATTGCAGCTGCTGTTTCTGCAGCAAAATCTGAACCTGGGTTTAATTATTGTTGTCAGCTTTTTTAGAGGTCGTTTCTTGGTCATATCTTCAGGTCTATCCTAACATTTATGGTCTGCAGCAGGATCTCCCACCTGAAAAGGAATTACGATTTTTAATTATTTTATTTTATTGTAATTCTGACACATTTAAATGTGAATGAGATGAATCGGTTGTTTATTTCAACCATATCTAAATGGCTCACATAAAATAATCTAAAAGGTGAATCTGCCAAATGGGTCGAATCAGTCAAACAGGTTGAAAGTCGCTCAAAAGTTATTTTCACTTAATGTGACCACAATTACTATTTATATAATGAAATATAAAATAGCAAAGCAAAGCATTAAGAAAACTTTATATCATAAAACTGTTTCCTTATTAAAAAATTATCTACAATAATAGTTTTTCTGTATGGTTCTTGTAAACATGTTCAATACATCATTGGTTCATAAAATTTTAGAAAAGGGGGACAAAAGTGGTTTACAGGTCAACTCAATTCGACCCATTTTGACACGTACAAAAAACTACCCATTCTGACCTCTAGAGGTAACTGGTAAGAGATGTTTAACAAAATGACTGAATGAGGCAGTGACCTGGATGTAAAGCACTTTAGGTTTAGAATGTGCATTAAGGTAGTCAGTGATCCTTTTAAGGGAGTCTTTAGCAGGCTGCAATTGATCCACTGAATCCATTTGATCGCCATACCCAAGGATGGCCCACGAAAGCACAGTAGCAGTAAGCCAGTAAAGGACATTGGAAACCGGAACTTCACATGATCTCCAGCATCATACATTCCCTTTGAAAGATCAATATTAGCATCCTCCCCATCGTCTAGAGCTACATCCCCCCTCCATGATAACTTAGTGTCTACCAACTTACCAGCTACAAAACAATAATGATCCTGTCAGTAAACTATGCTATCTAATAGATAAGACGACAACACATTACTGAATTGTGTACAAAGAATTTTTGACTGAAGGAATTTGTGTAAAAAGAAGTGTTAACTTTTTAATCTTGTACAACATCTTACTCCGAAACATATAATAATGCAGGCAGATTATATCTATTGACTATTGAACTAAAAAACCCACCAATTGCAGGCAAACTACCTTGTTTGTTTCCTGCTTTTAAAACCCACCAATTGTATGTCTTGTGCGAATTCAAGGCTTATATCAAAAACACATCCACAACAGTCAAGTTTATATTGTGTACTTAAGATGGATTAATTATGAATTAATCAAATGAAAAGCACTTACATTTTTGGACATCGAAAAACTGCATACCGACCTTCAGAGCGTTACCATATATCTTTGAAACAGCACCAGGACCAATTCCTAATTATCTCCTGTAATTAAGCACAGCAGCAAATGCAACACCCAATACCACCATCACAAAATACATCCTGCAAAACCTCGTGACCTCTTTCGCTCCATCATTTTCCCCATCATTTACATCGCAATCAAATAATATCCTCTCATATCTCAACAAAAAAGCATACATCAGTTGCAAGAAATGACCAAAATAACAATTTTTATGATTTGGTGGAATAGCAAATTTTTTAGTCAGCGTGTATTCTTGTTTTGACGTTGAAAAGGAATGATGAATGGACCAATTGAGAGTATTTTCCATAGTTTACATTGTAACTACCATTTTTCCACTTTCCTCGCCATGTTACCTAATGGTTTCTACTCCTGCATATACTTCATATATTTTATTTTTGCCAAAATAGCTTTTTATCTATTTTACCTATTCTATCCTTTTGGTAAAATCTTTTTTACCAGCAAGCATTTATATTTATATAATATAAATAATAAATATAATAAAACATGACAACAGATCTGTACTATAATATACAAGAAACTTACTCAAAACTTTTAAATTTTAAAAAACTTTAACCAATAATATTCCGAGATACACAAATGATAAGTTTAATATATAAAATCCTTGTACATAACTAATAATCGGTACATTTTGCTGCAAAATTATGAGTAGTTTCGTATTTTCCATTTCAGTTTCTGTAGAAGTCAAGCATTTCTTCTTCCACAGGATGAGTTTTACCAACTATCGTGAGGCAGTGAAGAGGTGCACCAAAATCAACACTGCGTAACTGCTTCATAGAACCTGCCACCACCATCTGATTCTCACTTCCTAGGCGTGCAAAGCCGACACAAAGTGTGTCTTCATTGTAAGCTGCCCAAAGAATATATAACATAAATATTGCGTTTTTTATGTTTGTTATCTTTTACTTAATTAGAACATAAATCAAAGAACTTGGTAAGACACAAAACAGCACAAGTATAAAAAAACAAATAATTGCAAGCATTTTAAAAACTGTGTAACATAATGAAGGATATTTTAGTAGATAGTTCAATATGTAAATATCTTAACTAACCCACGTGATATAAAGAAGAAATAAAAAGATGGCACAGCTCAAACTCGCTATGACAACCTAGTGAAGGCTCTTTAACAACATAAAAATGCTGATTTTTCATTCATTATGCATATCGCAACTCTAGCAACGCTGATATTCAAGTCCAAAATGTAAATGCAACATTGTTGTCATACAACGTACCAGATTCTCCACGTAGTTGTTCAACCTCCAAGAGCTGATCAATTGCAACACCAATTGTCATGAAACTAGGAGGCTCGTACTGCTTTTTTCCTCTGAACAGTTATCAAATAGAACATATGAGTTTAAAAATGCTAGCAAGGGTATGACAACGAAATCAAACTATATGTCAGGCGTCTGGATTATAACCTGCATAATGATTCCAATGAAGGCTCTTTAACACGTATATCTGCAATGCCAACACAATTCTGCAGTAAGTATTACTGAAAAGTTCGCCTATAATATATTTTTCTATATGACTAATGTAATATACTAATATATACGATTACAAAAGCTTTATCATCAAAACAATTATCGAGCTCTTTACACTAAACAAGTTAAGAGGTTGTAAGGCAAGTTGACACACTATGAGTGACTTTCAACCCACTTGTCATGTTTCTTTTCCAGCCAACATTATTTACCCATTTCATTTCCTTTTGGGCCTTTTCTTATTTTATTACCCATTTGACCCAGTAGAGATAACGAATAGCCCAAATCGACCCACCTAACAAGCACAATGTATGTAGTCCAAGTCCTCGATTTCTTTGAATCTTTTCATAGAAACTGTCAGGCCTCCATGTTTCAGTAAAGAATGGTAATGAAACAGTCTCTCCATAGCGGTAAAGTTGTAAACCACAGACCCCAACTGCATTCATTACTGATGCATTATATATCACCTTAACTTCCACCTCCAATTTCTTTGCCCGTACCACTAAATCACTGTGTGTTGTCGCTCTGTTTAAACAAACTGTTTGTATTAGTATTCATACACAGAAAATCAAATATTGTGTAATAGCGTATAATATATCAAGGTGAACATTAGGGCATAATATAAATAGCACATGGTAGTTGTACTCGCAAAAGTAAGGAAAAATTCAGAGACAGTTTGGCTTATCTTTGCTCTCTATTTGAAGAAAATTAAAGGTTTTGGGTACAGGTTAACATTTTAACCCATTTTCCAGTATATTTTTTTTTTTTAAATTATTATTAGTATTATTATCTCCAGTGGATATGGTCAAAAAACCATTAAACCAATGAGCCATTGGCCTAGCGGTATCGTGGGAACCCTCCAACCTTGAGGTTGTGGGTTCACGTCCGGTGGTGGACATATGTATATATTCGTGGAAAAAATTGTACATATTCATGGTAGTTAGGTGTGTGTGAGTTTGCCTTTCTAGTAAAAAAAAGTCATAAAACCATTGAAAAGAGAAATTTAGCTAACACAGAAGTAGGTGAAGTTTGAACTCATCATGTCTGACACACCAACAGGGTATGATAATAGAATTTATGAAGAAAAAAATCAAGCTTTTGGGTCCAGCCAACACAAACCAACAAGCGAAGTACAACAAATAACTCATTTCGACCCATAAGTCCATAACTCAACTACCCAACCACCTCAGTTTGCCATCACTTGTTTAAAGAAACATCATTAAATATAATGGAATAACCACTGTGTAATTGTTGGACTTCAGAGGGGTTATTTGGACGTGCCCCTAAAGTGATTGTTGGGAAGTAGTACTAGTCGGCAAGTTACAACAACTTTTTTTGAGTGTTTGGCGAGAACAACTTAACATTCTAATTCGAAGATGCGGGCTAGGAAATTTGGTATGTAACTGATTATTAGGATTACACAAATGCCAAAGTACCCATAGCTTTAATCAACTCAATATTTTATAACTGATGATTTTCATTATTCAAGTCCACACTAATTCCGAGATTGCCATTCAGGTTAACAAACATATAATACGTAAATTAATATCACTATAGTATAACAGCAAACAAATGCTAACACCTATTTACAGCTGAAAATGAATGAGATATAAATAAACAAAAAAATATCATTACCCAAAAGGATCTCCAACAACAAGAAAAGCAACATCAAACTCGCGAGCCTCCAACAACATATCATCAGCCTTTTCCTCTACCATCTCTCTATCTGCAACTGTAAGCGGCTTCCCATACAATTTTTCCTAAAAAAATCATGACATCAAATTCGAAGAGTATCTTATTTTTGTTAAGAAAAAGAGACCATGACCATCAACACAAGCGTTTCCATCAATGAGGTGGCAATTTCGACCCAGTAATTTATTAATGTCTCGATTTTCATTACACTTTAATCTCGAACCAGTCAAATAAAACAATAGCTACAGGGAAACATGTCGAATAGATTAAATGTTGACCGACACCTATTATTAAAGCTTACAGATTTAAACCATCTAATTCTAACAAACTACATTACTATTACTATTGTCATAACACGGTTGTCTTAATCATATATAACTCATTAACTATGAATCGATTTGCCGGTCAACCCAACACAACCCAACCCGGCTCATTTAGGCCCAACCTGATTCACCCACCCCAACCTGATTCACCCACCAAATTTTGCCACCTCTTGCTAGAGTGTAGTAATCAGTTTACCACATCCACCATGAATCAGATCCATCACAATAATTAGCTTTAATCAGTTGAGTAGGTCTGAATTTGTGACAGTAACTTAGCTTAACTCTCAACTAACAGAGTTGAACTTTAACTAGATCATTATCTGGTTATATCAGATTAAAAAGACAAAAAAAAAAAGATGTGAAAAATACCAGAGTAGAGATGCCATCAGTGGAGATACCAAAAGAAAGAAGAGAAGTGTAGGATTCTATGTAAATCTTTTCACATTTTTTAACAGCTTCTAATCCTCTTAGAGTTATATCTTTTTCATCTCCCAACCCCAATCCTATTATATACAGCATCTCGATCTCGATGTATCTCTATATATCTATATATCTCTCTTCAATCTCCTCCGTTGTAATTGCAGGTGCTCTTTAATTCTGACGATATATATGTTTAAACCCTAACCCTAACCGCTAAAAGCCCTGTCTTTAATATATACTGGTTTCTTTGGCTATAAATAATTCAAAATTCCAATCACAATATGTGAGTCGATATGTCCGAGTGGTTAAGGAGACAGACTTGAAATCTGTTGGGCTTCGCCCGCGCAGGTTCGAACCCTGCTGTCGACGATCATTTTTTTCTTTTTTCATTCATTTTATTCTCTTTTTTCAGTTTTTAGCTTTGAGTTATTTGTGAACGTATAATACTGGGGGATATCTACGTTACAATTGAAGAGGTGAGTTCTTTGAAGTATGATAAATATTAAGAGGATGAGGGACCAATCACATTGCAGCATTTGATTTAAGTATGGAGGGATATTTTTGTCATTTATGAAATCAATAAAACACAAACATAAAATATAAATAATTACAACAGCTCTAGGAATCATTCACGTTCTTCCCCAAAACCATCAGGAAGTTAGGGTTTCTGCAAATTCAACATCAATCTACAAAAATTACAGGTGAATCATACTCGAAAATGTAATCCGAATCACATAATCACGATGAACAACATTAATAAGTTTCAATTTGTTGAAAATCGTTATCGCATTGTTAAAAATGCGATCTTTTATTTTTTTATTACTTCACATCTGATGATCATGTAATTCGAGTGTGAATCATGTTCGAAAACGTAATTCGAACAACATGGTCACGATTAGCAACATCAATCACTGTCAATTTTTTGAAGATCATGATCGCATTGTTAAAAGCGTGATTTTTTATTTTTTTATTACTTCACATCTGATGATCATGTAATTCGAGCGTGAATCATGTTCGGAAACGTAATTCGAATCTTATGATCACAATCAACAACATTAATCATGTCAATTTTGTGATGATCTTTATTGAATTGTCAAAAATTCAAATTTTATTTATTTTATTAAATCACATCTGAAGTACATTTGATTGAAACATCAAATCACATGTGACTAATATACACTATCATATATGATTTTTGATAGTATAAGTCTACAATTCTGATAACATACAATACTTTATGCAGAACGGGATATGGTTGACATGGAGTTGCATGAAGAAATAGAAGATGAAGAAAACTTGTACAACTCTGATATTTGTTTTGAAGAAGGTGAAACAAATAAGATTGATAAATTAAAAGCACATGTGACTATGTATCTTTAATTTACATATGTGACTCTTCATACAATCATAAGTGATTCATGCAAAATGTTTTTTATTACAGGTTCAAAATCAAGTAACGAATCCGAATATGACAGTGGAATTGAGGTTGGAACTCCTGGTGGAACAAGATTATGGGTGCCATACGTTGAAGATGATAGTGTAAGACCAGTGGTTGGGTAAGTTTTGATACTCTTGAAGATGGATTAAATATGTATGGAATGTACGGATATCTCTCTGGATTTGATGTTAGGCTAGCTACACAGAAGAGGCTAAAGACTGAGATCATATGTGAAAAACATGCTCTGTGTAGCAAAGCTGGAAACCCAAAAAACATAAACTACAACAGTTTGGATAAGCAAAACAGTGATAAAATAACTCGGAATTTAAATCTTAAAAAAGCAGGATGCAAAGCTCAGGTCGTCTTCAAGTTGGTTCCTGGAAGTTCAACAAAAGTTATATTGTGCCAATTTTCAGAATTGCATAATCATATGCTGGTTGGAAAAGATTACCGACATCTCCTGAAGAAAAATAGGCAGCTAACCTACTTTGAACAACGATTTATCGTTAAGGCTGCCACGACAAATATTGGAGCCACAAAGGCGCATCATCTGTATATGGGGTTGAAAGATGGTTACAACCTTGTACATGGGACGATGGTGGACTTCAAGAACTTCAGTAGAGACATAAATTGCTTGATTAGAGACAGTGATGCTCAAATACTCATAAACAAGATGGAAAACAGGAAAAAGTACGTCCCCAATTTCACCTTTGAGTACAAAGTTGAAAAAAGCAAATTGTGTACAATGTTTTGGGCAGATGAATTGGCTAAGTGCAATTACTCAGAGTTTGGAGACATCATCTCATTTGAAGCATGTATAAGACGAACAAGTAAGTATAACATGTGATTTATTAGCTAATCACATGTGATGTTATGAAAATCACATGTGATGTTGTGTTAGTGATATGTGATTTTGCGGTATAATGACCTGTGATATGTTGTGTTAATCAGTTAATCACATACAAATGTTATGGAGAATCACATGTGATATTGTGTTAATCATATGTGATTTTGAAAAATAATCACATGTGATGTTATGTTGTGTTAATCATATGCGATGTTATGAAAATCACATGTGATGTTGTGTTAATCATATGTGATTTTAAGGTATAATCACATGTGATGTTATGTTGTGTTAATCACATGCGACTCTATATGTGAATTTTTTATAAACATCACATGTGATTTTCATAACATCACATGTGATAACTACTAATATAACTAAGTTTCTTTTAATAGGTATAGTATGGTGTTTGTTCCATTCACTGGAATAGACAACCATAGAAAATGTGTGACACTAGGTGCCGGAATGCTTAGTAAAGAAACTTCTGATTCCTACGAATGGTTGCTTAAGGCATTTTTGCAATCATTTGGAAAGCAACCAAGTATTGTTGTCACTGATCAAGATGCTTCAATGAGAAAAGTTGTTGTTGTTTTCAAAGAATCAAAACACATACTATGTATGTGGCACATCACACAGAAGTTATCGCTGAAGGTATGACATTATATTAATTTAAAATCATGTGTGACTATTTAAATCATATGTGATTTACTGTGTTATTATCATAAATATATTGTTTTTAACAAATTGAAAAAAAAAAAACCTTTGTAACATATTTGTTCCAATGCATATGAAAATAAAGATTTCAAGAACAGATTTAACAAAATAGTTTAGAACATGTACATTGAACCAATGGAATTTGAGGAGAAATGGGCTAAATTGTTGGATGATTTCAACCTTAAGGAAAACAAATGGTTGAAGTACATGTATGCAATAAGAGATAGATGGATACCTGCGTATTTCAGAGACATGCATTTATGTGGGCTGATGAGAACGACATCAAGATCCGAGAGTGAGAATTCCTTTTTCTCCAACTTCACAAATAGAGGATCAACACTTGTCAATTTTATAATCTGTTTTGAATATGCAATGGAAAGACAGAGGTATTGTCAAGAGATCTTAGATCATAAGACTATAGAAACAGTACCAACGTTCAAAACACCTTTGGAAATCGAGAGACATGCATCAAAAGTTTATGCTCGTTCACTGTTTTTGCTGCTACAAAAAGAAATTTATGAATCTGTGTGGTCGTGTTCATTTAAGGCAGTAAGTTCAAAAGAAGGTAGTGAGTGTTATATTGTTAACGCCAAAACTGTGAGTAAGCGGAAACAAAAGAACACATAAGAAGATGGAGATGAAGAAATAGGGGTGATTGAGATCATAGAAAATCGACAAAGAGATCATAAGGTATGTTATTCAAACTTAGTAAATGGCATGTGATCGTGCTGTAATTACATTTGATGTTTCATTATATGTGATCCTGCAATACATCAATCTTGATTTTGCGTTAGGATTACACTAGTAAATCACGTATGACTTTATATATTGCCTTGATGTTTTTTTCTCTCTCTTGTTTTATTAAGGTGATACGTAATACAGCAGATGGTAGCATTGTTTGTACATGTAATCATTTTATCCGTCACGGCATATTATGTCGACATGTGTTTTACGTGTTGAAAAACTGTGACATTGAAGAAGTTCCTAAACAGTACTTGTTAAGGCGTTGGAAGAGGGATATAATTCCAGCAGACTTTAGGAACAAACGAAAGAGATATGGGGAGTCAAATGAAGAGATTGATAAACTTGCTAATGATGTCGCAAGTACCGTTGATGAATGTATTAACATGTTGAGCAAACATGAAGAAAAGTTTAAGGAATTTGTCCAAAAGCTCAAAAAGCTTAAAATTGAAACTGAGGCAGACTTGCCTAAAGGTCCTTTATCGAAAAAAGCAGACGTGATTAAAGACTTGACTGGGATTACAAAACCGGATACCATTGAAGTTCATAATCCATAAGTCTCAAGGAACAAAGGATGTGTAACCAAGGATCGTTGGAAAAGTACAAAAGAGAATGTAAAATAATGCATGAAGAAGCCAAAAAGAAAGTGCGGGAGATGTGGGAAACTGACCAGGAAACATGACAAGAGGAACTGTGAGAGAGTAACAAAAGAAAGAGCATAGATGAAAGCAAAAAGGAAGGTAGAAGAAGAGGCAAGAGCAAAAGAAAATCCAACTTCAAAGACTATTTGATAAAGACACATATGATTACATTTTTTTGTATTTCTATTACTCATATATTCGAATGCAATTGTAACTAAAAGAACATACAAAGGATTAATTGAATAAAAATGATGATTAAAGCTTTTTTCAATAATTTGTGGGTAAAATATTCCTTATATGATTTTAGAAAAAAGGGAAATCACATATGATAATAATGATAGGTTAAAAATATTCAGCATTAAATTATAATTACAAATCACAATGATAATTACAAAATCACATGTGATAATGAATTAAAAACGGAACAGAAATAAAGTAGCAATTTTCATAACTCAAATCTAAACATGCATTGAATTATAATTACAAATCACATGTGATGATTACAAAATCACATGTGATAATTAATTAAAAACAGAACACAATTAAAAGCAATTTTCATAACATAAAATCTAAAACATTCAAAATACCAAAGCTTGACTATTACAAAAGTCTAATATCCAGAAGTCAACATCACAAGTTGTATCAAACATCAAAAATTAGCAAAAATAGTACCAGATAAAACACATGTGATTTTGACCAACAACAGTTATTAAAAATCACATGTGCTAAGAGTCCAAAAAGTAAGATGATTCAAATTTCAACTAGACACTTATATAGAAGCCCTGCAACACATCACTTATCCCTTTCTTTACGATTCTTGATAGCGATTTTGATCATCTTTTATGTATCCTCTTTTGTATACTTCTTTTCGAACTCTATCGCCATGACATTCATCTTTTGACGAATCTGGTTATAAAGGTGATGGTGTACTCATCTTTGTAACTGCAGACTTCTTTCAAGGTGTAAGTACTGTATCACGAAGTGCATTTTTTAAAGCATTTGCAGCTTCACCATTTTATCTATAAAATCGGCCTCATAATCTACCACAGTTGCTGTTTTTCCTTCAACATGATCCTTAGGTGGATTGTTCTCTATCAACTTCCTTTTAATATGTAATTTCAACTTCAAAATTGTCTTCTTAGGAGGATTGTTTTTGGGTGAATTTGCGGATGTCTCTGTATCACATATGAAAGTAATTCAAAATTAATTAATTACACGACAATATCATATAATGTTACAAAAATCAATTAATTAGTTTCTTATCTCTGAAAACAAACCATTAGATCAAAATATTTTGTATCATTGTGTATTAACACATGCATGTAAATGTTAAAAAAAAAGCTTTGACATAACAACTCTATATCATTTCTTCTATTCACACCTCAATATATAACAAAAATTATAGATAAACATATTAATCATCATAAAATACTCTAAAATACAAATACATATCAAAATAATAACAAAAAACTACACTAAATCATTAATGATTACAAAAAACACTGAAAAACAAACAAAAATTAGGGCAAAAATGAAATTCTTACCAGTATTAGGTGTTGCACTCGATTTGAGAGGAACGAAAGTAACATCAACATCTTTAAGCACTGTAGAAGGAAAAACCGAGTAATGTATTCGGATTATAAGTATAATTTCAAATATCAATGATTATTCATGATCCAGACAGAAATTAGGGTAATGTGTGTTAGAGAGAGTATTGTGTGTGTTTAATTTTTGAAAGAGGGAAGAAGTGAGCATCAAAAGAGCTTCCTGAGGAAGATATCTATGACATGTGAATTTACCGGAATACCCCTCCGCGTGTTTTCTTATAAAATGAAGCACAAATATTTAAATAAAAGCATAATTTTATCATCCATTGATTTAAAGGATCCAATGATGGAGAATGGTTCTCCCATTTCTCAATATTTATGATTCTTAAATGAACTTTCCTATACAATTTAATTGTAAAGATGACAAATCACAAAACAACCAAAACTACACATTTTATATTTTTAATCTTTCAACTTTTGTATACTTACATAAATAACCCCTACATTAACACTAACTCACTTTTCAAATCATGTAGTTTATATGATGGATTATTTTCCCAAAATAAAGAGATACTGATAATATATGTACATGTCACCCCGTTTGGATTATTATCGATTGTAATCAATAACGTGTCAATAACATAACTAATGTTAAAGCTAAAAAAAAGTTATATGCATGTTATGTATTAATATTTAAAGTTGGCAAGTTAGCATATGCAACGCATAAAATTATTGTACTTCAACAAAAATTCAGATAGGGTCAACTAAAATTCAAGAGCCATTATATTTATTATGGTAAGAATACAAATGTTAATACTAGAGTCTTATTGACAGCCCAAAAGAACGGTCTTTATCATTTTCCGTTATATATATGAAAAACTCCTTTTAAGAATCTCTACCATTGATTTCAAACTAATCCTTCTATAAGCAACAATTGGATTAAAACCTCATATACTGTTAATTCATTAACTTTGTAATAAAATACTAATATGCCCTTGATTTGTTTAAACTTATCATCCTCAATTCTCTTTTATTTGTCATAATAAACCCTTCATATTTTGATTTGATCTTTCTTTATTGTAACAAACTTCCATATTAACAATCATCCCTCACATTTAAGCTAAAAGAAAATAAATGGGGGGCCGATCTACACACAAACAAACTTTCATCTTCCTTTTCTCTAATCTTTATCTGATATTATGATATTTACGTCATTTAAATCATAAAAAAAATCCTTGATATATGGTGAATGGGTGCTTTCCACCAAAATTGGAACGTTATACATTTGAAGATAAGCTTATTAAGGAAATGATTATATCTCATCAACAAATTGAGTTTTTCCCTCCCATCTTTCCAATGTTAGATGCATTCTAAATTTGCTAGGTTAACAATGATAGTATTAATAGATATTCTAGCCCCGGCCATATGATCACACCTACTTGCAATCATTATCTAACATCATACATAATACTTTTACTTGTCTTTCAATCTTAACAATAACAAATTAACATCAATAAACTGTGCATAACTATTTTTTAAGCATGCTAATTACAGTAAAACATTGAAGAGTCCCGCAAATTTTGTGAAGTCTAAACAAGTAATATTAAAACTATAGATCATTTTCCCTTTTGAAACTGAAAATTTACTAATGGTATTTATATTTTGTTCATAAGGGGCACGATATGTGTTGCCCTTGTTAATTAAAGGATTTTCTGTTATTAAATTTTAATATGCCAGATCTTTTATCAAATTTGTATATTTTACCTGAGCTGGTATAAATGAAATTAAGAGTTAAGAACATGAAAATTATTTGTTAAGCATTAATGTATATATGTAAATAACAAGTAGGACTTCTATCGCGTGTCATTATTCGATCATAATTTTTTCAAGTTAACCTTAATGTAAAAGATGACTTACAGAACATTTTACTGGTCATTTTGTTTACTCTTTTTCTACCAAAAAAAAACATGAAAAAATTCTTTGACACTAATGATTTTATGATTTCGACAAACTTCTTTCCGTTTCACTTCATTCTTCGTCATCACTTCTAGCAACAAAATCATCCCAAACAACAGTTAGCTATGTTGCTCTCATCCACCTCTGATCAAACTACCCGAAATACTACCTTAGCTTTCGGCCAAATAACTTGAAGTAAATTCATGTAACTTTTTGGATCCTTCGGATTCTCACAGAAGGTTGATGTAACCTGTAAGTGACTTGTGTTTGTTTTTTGTTCCGTTGATAATAAAAAGGTTGTTGTCCATATGTGTGTGAGTGTGTGTAATAAAAGGATCATGTGAGAACTGTAATATTAATGATAATTGTGAGAACTTGCTTAGCGGTCTTAAAAAAATAGAAGCTCCAGCGCGTTTAGTTATAGAAAAATTTCTCCAATTTTCTTTTTCCATTTCCTTAAAAAATGGGAAGTGTTTGAGTGGGAAGTGTTTGAGGCCCTTGAAAAATGTCATTTTGTTTGATAAAATCGTTCTAAAATCAGTTCATACTAACTATAAAGTTTCCGATTTTGAGGCCCTTGAACAATGGGGGCCCTGTTCAATCGCACACCCTGCACATGTCCAGATTCGGGCCTGGTATATACATACATATATATGAGTATAGTTATTTTCAAATACAAAAACTTTTGTTTACAACACTAAACAGTCTGATACACAAACTTACTATAAATATTGTGGGAGGCTTGTTTGGTTAAAAGAAATATAACGTAGAATCCACGTCTACATAAAAGAAGGATGGGTCATATTTTGAGGCATATGATTCCTTTGGTTAATTTGTTGCTGTTGCTTCCCCTTCAAGTGTACGGTTAAGCCCATTTTGTTTTAATTTGGCTCGACCGCCCCCAACCTACTTGCTGCCTCGTGAACTAACTAACCTACAAGGCTACACAACTTTCAACCATCTATAAATGTGACAAGTATCAAATTAACTCTCTAACTTCTTTTTAACAATTAGTTTATATTTGTATATTTCAATAAAATTTGTTAACATGCTTATTTATATATATATATAGAAAGAGAGTTTTGATCAAATAAGAACACTTAAAAAATAAGAACAGTGAGAACACCTCATAAATGCACAACTAGCCAACAAAAATCATTAGATTCATAGTCATACATCTGAAATATGCAAAGAAAAACAAATGCAAACTTCTAAAAATGCACAAAAATCGAAAAAAATGATTGATGCACAATTATCTCTATAATTGTGCATCAATTGTTTTTTCGATTTTTACATATTTCCGAAAGTCCGCATCTATTATAATCAATTTTTCTACACATATTTGAGATGTATGAGTGTGAATTTAATGATTTTGTTGGCTAATTATGCATTTATGAAGTGTTTATACTGTTCTTATTTTTGAAGTGTTCTCATTAGAATATATATATATATATATATATATATATAGGGGAAGATTCAAATGAGAACCATTCTAAAGTTGAGAACTTTGAGAACTACATCAAATACGTGTTTGTTCACATGTGATTAACTTCAATCATATGTGAACATTGATGTACGTTTAATTGAAAAAGAAAAAAGTCAAAAAATTCTAAATTTATATCGAAAAACGCAAAAAAATAAATATATGTTCACATGTGAACGATAATGTGAACAAATCGGTTATTATATATATATATATATAATAATCCACTTTTCTAGTAGTGCTTAAACCTCTTTTCGTATATAATATTGATTGATGTTGTATGTGAAAAGCAAAAACATTTAAGAGAAATGATGATATCAGGACTTTCTACTCGAGCTCCATCATGAACTATTTACATTATAACTCAATAAAAAAAGAAAGAAGAGTTATTGTAGAATATGAAGATATCACTATATATCATATTTTTAGAGGGCCAATATCCCTCTCAGCCCTAACTAAGCTCCGTCTTTGCTTGATACGAGTAAAGGGAATTCTTCCTGGCAAATATTGTTTTTGCTTGGTAATCATTATCCTACAACTCAATGTATTGAAACAAACTTTTCTTCATCAATGCTGCAAGTATTGCTCCCTTTAGCGGTTGAAGAAATAAGATGATATTTTATTTTATATATAGAGTATATATGTGTGTAAGCTAGCCTTAAACATTGTGAATACAACAAAAAAAAACAAAACAATATTTTACCAGTTTACGTTCAATGACTTAATTGGAAGTCCACCCATATGACGTAACAGATCGATCAAACGGGAAGTTCAAACCATACAACGACATTTTAATGAACTTTTTTTTTTCAATTGTAAAAGAACAATAAAAACGCAAGACTTTTTTCATCCCTTTTACAGCATTAGTAGCTAAAGTCTCGGAAAGAATTTAAAATTTGTTATTTTGTATGTTTTCTAGATTTGTAATTGTATACTTTTTCTACTAGCTTCTTGTTGGTGGTTTTTTATTCTATATATTTCTACCTTAAAGAAAAAAACAAGGGTAAATTATAAAAAGCGTCCCTGTGGTCTGCTTGTTTCTCAAGGATCATCCCCCCTAAATTTTTATTACACCGGCCATCCCCGTGGTTGGTTTTATGTCCCAAGTTCGTCCCTCTCCCTAAACACACTAACTTTTCATCGTTAAGTCAGACCCACGTGAGAAGCACATGAGGGTTAATTTCGTAATTACACCTCCCACCTACCAATATATTACCCTTTCCTTCCCATTTGACACACGTACTTCTACTTCGCCATTATCGATCAAAATTTCCACTCAAATTTCAAAAATTCATCGCGATTGTTACTCAGAATTTGGGTTGTAATTTTGATTATACATCAATCATGAGTGGGCGACCTCGGTGGGTGCGTAGACAACAGGAAATATCGGTGAATGATTTGCGAGAATTATACGGTAGTAATACGTAATTTGAATGAGTGAAATAAAATTTTGATTTTTTTTTTGCTTATATAAAGTGAATATGTTGTATGATTTACATTATGTAGATAGTAATCAGTTTTTGAATGTGTTATACAAGTCCAATTGTATGAATATTGATTTTTGATTGTTTTGTTGTAAACAGAGGAGTATGAGACACTTTTCTTCTTGAGGATGCATCATGTTGGAACATTCTCGAAGTACCCTGGTAAAAAGTATATTGGTGGTATAGTTACTTACTTTGATCTTGTTAGTCGCGAATACTTTTCTGCTTATGAACTTGATCGAATGGTGGAAGAATTAGGCTATAATATTGATGACAAAATGTACTACCACTTTAAGAAGCCATAATCTGATTTAGACCGTGGAATTGTGGAATTAGCTTGCAATGAAGATATAAGGAATTTAATTAGTTATACTGATAGGCATAAGCTTATATATGTGTACATTGAACATGGTATCACAACACTCTAGAGTAATGTAAGATCACCACATAAGAGTAATGTAGTAATAAAAGAAATAGAAGGTGATCCTACTATTAAGGCTGATACAATTAAGAGAAACATAACGGTGAATGAAAAATTATGTTTACAATGGGTGGGTGAAAGTAATGGAGTTAAAGATAATGTGGGGAAAGACGATGAAGATGATAACCCTTTTCTTGATCCATTTTTTACAGATGATATGGTGAACTTAGGGAATGATATAGACATGAACATAGCTGGTGATGATAATTATGCAGGAAATGATGAAAATATGAATGCAGGTGGTGATGTATACGTGAATGTGAATGTAGCTAGTGATGAATATGTGAATGCAGGGGTTGACAAACCCGTGAATCAAGATGGACATTTGTTTGAAGAAAATGTTGCATATTTGATTGAAGAAATATTTGAAGAAGATGATGCACATGTGATTGAAGAAGATGATGCATATGTGATTAAAGAAGTGTTTGAAGAAGATGATTTTGTGGAGCATGGACATAATGTGAATGATGATGCACATGTGGTTGCAGAAGATGATTTTGAAGAAGATGAACATAATGTAATTCATGATATAGATGTGGATATGAATGATTTCAATTTAAATACAGAAAGGAGTGATGAATGGGATGGTGTAAGTATAGAAGCAAATATTGGAAACATGTGTATTAATGATGAAGTGGTGGGGATAACTTTTGTAACACCCCTCTTTTAGATCACAATATTATATTAATAAATCGGAAGCGTAAGTATTTAAAACATACATTTGATTACTACATCACATTTATAATGTACAAAATCAGTTTATAGTTACATTATACTTATTCAAAAGTGTTAACCAACTTCACTATTCGAGGCATTACTTAAACAAACTTGATTTAACACAAAAAATGATCAGAGTAGCATAATCTTCAAACATTCCTTGCCTTTTTCATTAACTTCTTGCTACCCACATTTTATCAAAATCTGCAAGAAGTAACAACGAGGGATTAGAACGAAGCTAAGTGAATGAACTCAATACACAACATTCAATTTAGCTTCATCACTTAATTACTCCTAATATCCGCAAATACTACTATCAACAATCAACAATCAACAAATACTTAATGAGGATCGGTGTTCTGGGGATAACCATAATACCCGGGAGGCTCCCCAAGAACACTTATCCAACCATATCCGTATGGCCATACGGACGAGACCGATAGCTAGCGGTTACTACATTCAGATACAGAGTCTATACACACAACAAATGAAGTACAACTCTGTATCATTCATACAATAGCCCACTAGCCCAACCAACAGTTCATCAACTCGTTGACCTCATTGACAACTGATGCCCAAAGGCCACATAGCACATAGATTTATAATCAACGAGGTATAATAAATGATCAATAACAACAACATATCTACGATTACTAGTTGTAATCAAATGATTACAACTAAATCAAATGGTGAGCTTTGAATCCACTCACCGATACCCTTGAAATCTCCACACTCAGCTTTTATTCACTGAGCTTTTGGTGTATCTGAAATACCACAAAACACACAAGTTAATAACTTGTCATTAATCAACAACCTTAGATGAATCATGTTGTTATACAAGTAATCACACAACTTGAATATATATATATTACTTGTACATTTGTGATTGATACACAAATTAAAACTGAATTGATCCTGTTCTGAACCAAAGCCGATCTGCTTTACCTTAGCAGATCTGCTTCTTTAGTTGATTTTTAAGCCTTTTCACCTAAGTCAAGTTCTGTTGCATTTTTGAACTAATATAGCCGTTCGGCTAAGCATAGCCGTTCGGCTTTGCATGAGTAGCCGATCTGCTTTGTAAAGCAGATCGGTTTCTTTAGTTAAATTTAACCATTTTGTTCCTGGGTCAATTTCTGAGGTGTTTTTGCACTAACATAGCAGATCTGCTAATCATAGCCGATCTGCTTTTATGTGAAACCCAGAAACCCCTTTTTCATCTCTGCACACTACCAATTCGTATCCTAACTCAAAAACCCAAATTTTCAAGTACCAAATCACTCAAACCACACTACAAATCACAAAGGAGTATCATATATCGACTAGTTAACATCAAACAACATAACTAAGCAATAATCACTATCATTTTAAGCAATGTCTTAAAACCCTCAAGTATAAACTTGAATCACATTTCAATGGCAAACAAATCACAAATTGAGCTAAGAAATCAGTTTACTATCATTAGCTAATGACTTTTAACAACATTAAACACATATAACTGATTTAATTCATCAATTTCATATTTGACCTAACTAATATTGAAGTTCATAAACAATCAATACTTACATGAAAATGATGATGATGATATAAGCAAGAAGAAGATGGAAGATAGCAAGCAAGTAAGAGTTCACAATTTCAGTTCCAAAGTGTCAAATTCTTCAATTTTGGTAAGGTTTTGAGTTTGTTCTTATTCTTGAAGGGAAGTGAAAATTGGGGAAAATAATGACAGTAAAAGGGGTTAATCCCTTATTTACACCGACTCAACTTTGGGTATTTTATACCCGTTCCAAATCTATTGTCTGGAACCGTAAAATCACTTGCGAGAAATATTATTTTATTTTACTGTCAACTACAGTAATTTAAAACAACTAATATTTCACTAATCACAATAAGTCCTAAGACTTATTCACCTAAGTTTTTCAATAACAATTAATAACAAGTAATTTCTAATTAATAAAATATTCAATTTTAATAGAAAATTACCAGGCCCGACGTGAGGATGTTACAACTTTGATGAGTTTGACAGTGGTAATGACAGTGATAATGTGGATAGGGAAAGGAGACTGAGATTGACGAAACTTAAGACAAAGGGTAAACAGCCCATGGGAGATGTAGTCATCAAGAATAATTTTTATGTGGGTCAAACTTTCAGCAATAAGAAGCAAGTAACTGAGTTGGTTAGAGCACTTGCAGTGGAGATCAGGAGAGACCTAAAGCCCATAAAAATGACAAAAAACGTGTGAGGGTGAAATCTTATGGATTTAGACCCGGCTTTAGCAATAGAAGAAACTTTGAGGGAGAATGTAGTCAGAGTGTTGATAAGGGGCCTACTATGACAAAAAAGAAAGTCAAGAGAGTTAAGAGAAAGGTATATAAAGTGGTAGGTGACAAAAATAAAGACAAAGAATCTTTGGTAAGTGATGCTGAAAAAGTGATTAAGAAGAAGAAAAAAAATTGAGGAAAGCACATTGTCCATGGACTTTACATGTTTCAAATGGGATAGGTGAAGTGTATTGGATGGTTAAAACATTCATTGAAGATCATAAATGTCTTCAAACTAGGGAACTCAAACAGTGCACTTCTACATTTCTGTCTCATCAAATTGGTGAAACCATCCAAAGTAACTCGGAGATTAGTGGTAAGGCTCTTAAAGATCAATTAGAGAGTACATTAGAGTTATCCATAGCCAAGATGACTGCTTACAGAGCTAAAGATCTGGCACTTAAAAGGGTCAGAGGTGACTACAAGCAGCAATACTCAATTTTGAGAGACTACATTGAAGAGCTACAAGCAACTAACTGTCGCACCCCCAAATTCGGGTTGCGGAAGCGAATCGGCTCGGGGCGCGACTAAAAAATATACACAGCACAAAAGATATAATGAACGACCACTACATGCGTCGTTTTACATTGATATTAATAAAACCAAAGTTTACATCAAAATATTGTTTACATTAGCTCAGTTTGAAAATGAGAGATTTAAGTACATAATTAATCTATACAAAATATAATGATGCAGCTAAAATCTCTGATTGTTTGCATGCTGACTCGAGCTAATAGATCTTGATTGAGCAGTCCAACCTACTGCTGGTCACCTGTGATACATGCTAAAATGTGTCAGCGAGACGCTGGTGAGCTCACAGGTTTGTATGTCAACACATAATTGTATGAACCGCAAGATTTTATAATTGAATTTAAAATGCAATTAAGCAAAATAAAAGTTATACAGCCATGAGCACATAGTCTGAGCTTAACTTGAGCATCAGGTCCAATTAAGGAAATCTAACTGAGTTGCCTCCTACGAGTGCCTAATCTACACTCGTCTTCCCAAATGCTAATACGTCCGTTTGACCAGTTAGTGCGTGCTAACCCGGACGAGGATTGTCAATCCTATATGATATCATATACTAACGTTCACGCTACAGATGTATTACCAGACTATGCTATGGAGGGCTTTAGTGATTAGTTGAAAACAACTCATGTAGTATTTGATTGATTGGTACTTGCGTTCAACTTGTAAAATAAAACGAGCAATAATATCACACCCCTTAATGAAAACAGTAAAATAGGGGCCATGAGACTCACCTGAGCCTTGAGTGTTTATTAAAATAAACTTGAATTGATTAGCTGTGAATTGATGATTAAAGACTTGTAACCTGTCGGGCGTTCAAAACGCGCAACGTTATATGAGTGAGTAGATGTCTCAACAGACCATCTATGTTTGTTGTCCAACAATTAGTTATGTCCAAATGTTTGATTGTTCAACTTTGTTTATCAAAAACGTGTACGACCCGTTGGTGAAAGTTTGTAATAATAATTCTTTAAGACATTATTATTAAGTTTGTGTCATCATATATATTGTTACAGTATGTATCATGTGTGGTTATAAGTTGTTATCCATGTTCAATACTTATTGAAAACAAGTCCCATAAATTCTGTTTTTAGAGACACTAGTAGCGACACTAGTGTCAGTGTCGCAAGTCATGCGACACTAGGGTAAGTGTCGCAGTGTATGCGAGTGTCGCAGGTCATGCGACACTAAGGTCAATGTCACAGTGAGTTTATGCGACATTAGGGTCAGTGTCGCAGGTTCAATCACATTTTCAATAAGTAGCGACACTAATAGCGACACTATAGTAGTGTCGCAGGTAATGTCGCAGGGAGTGTCGCAGGTCATGCGACACTAGCGTCTGGCCAATTTTTCATTTTTAGCCCAAGTGTATCCAAGTGTCGGCTTTTCATTCGGAAAACTTTCCAAAATTAGTTTTTTTGGTCCAAGTTATTACTAAGTCACCCAAACTCATTTTTGTTACCATTTTCCAAATATAGTAAGTTTTTCGAAATCGAGCCACTTTTGTTGACTTGGTAAAATTTATTCGGTTTGACCCGAAACTTTCACCCAACCCATATATCAGTTTATAGAGTCCAAATAAATTTTCGGTTCATGTGGGAGTTCACCAAAAGTGTCGGTTTTTATAAAAGTTCCAAAACTACAAGATTTCATATTTTCGACTTTTGTCGGTTTGTTTTGCCATGGGTCCTACTAACTTCTGGTCCAAATCAAGTCTCACAATTTATACCAACTGATCTTCTATGTGTTTAGTTTCTAAAATATGTTTTCTAAAAGTTTTAAGTCTCATCTTCATAGAGAAACAAAATAGATAGTAATGCATAGCTCAGTTTCTGATTTCACCCAGACCAGTCCCACAAATCGGCTAATAGACAAAAATACGTTCGGATCTGGTAAAAACTTGAAACATGAAAGTTGTAGATCTTTTCAATACGCAAATTTTTTTAAAAAAATGCATCTTCTAACTCTTTCTAGAACTCAATATATGACGTTTTTAGTAAGCTGTGATTTTCTGGACAGATTGTGTGCTCTTTGTATATAATTCATAAAAACGTATTTTGAGCTTAAATTTGGACATAATATTGTTAGATGCGCTTTATAACATGTAATTAAACAATATGAAAGTAAGAAAGAGTTTCCTTACAAAGATTTTGATGGAAATGAGATAAGGAGCAGAGTAGTTGTTGTTGAGCTAATTTTCTTTGTAAAATAGTAACTTTGATAGTGGTGGTGCTATGGTGGTTTAGGGTGGACTTGTGGTGGTTTGAGGGTGGAGAAAAGGGATGAGTTTTTCTGGAACTTGAGAGAGAGAGAATAGAGAGAAAACTAGTTGAAGTGTTTGAATGGAAATGGAAGAATGCATGGTCTTGCATGTTACATGTATGGAGGTGTAAGTGAGTG